>JAWNPT010000094.1:15062500-17562500 GCA_035047365.1 Drosophila ustulata
GAAACAGCAACAGAGAGCCGCACAAAATCAGCATGAATAGTGGCTAAATTGTTTATTAAGTGTTTGTGTGCGTTTAACTAAGTATAAACAATAAATTCCCCAAATTGATGCCATGAAAATGATACAAACACACACACAAAGTAGCCAAAGATGCCCCAAGAATCGGCAGCAGACGCATGCACAGAAGAAGCACGAGGCAAACATAAACACTGCGATGCCGCTTGCATAATTGAGCCTCGAGATAAATAGTTTAAATAAACGCTGATCTAATGTTGGTGGTACTTTACTTTATAAAAGGGGCAAAAAGTACGCCGGAAATGTGCCTCAGATGTGGCAGAAATATTCCCTGAAATTTGATGTTGCGCATGCAGTTTGGTGCTAAATGAATTTAATGCGAATATCGAATGATGCGGCAAATGAGCAATAAATTGAATGCAGGGCTTAGACAAACGACTCCTCTTGTTGCAGTTGCTGTTGCCGTTGCTATCCTTGCATGGCTCAATTACAGACCAAGTTCATGGCAGCCATGTTGCATGCTGCATTGGGAACATGTGTGCGGAAGATTGCCCCCCAAGTCCAAATGGCAGTTAATGATTGCAAAATGCTGAGACGAAAGATCTGCAAAAGAGATCTTGTTCCCATGACTTTATGCATTATGCTTAATTAACAAAGGCCGCCGACGTCGTCGCGTTTAATTATGCCATAGTGCCGCGCTAAATCAAATGTTGGCCCCCTGTTGCAAATATGTTAATATTTAGTCTAAATGCGGCACCCATACGTCTTCGTATGCCGTTGTATCTGTAGCTGTATATCTGTCTGTATGAATTCTGAATGTACATAATTATATCGATAGTCTGTGGCAGGCATAGGCATGCGAACAAGAGGTCGACGCACGCTGCAACGCGGAAGATAAAAAGGATGCCCCAAAACAAAACGCACAAAATACGCCGTCGCCAAATTGCAGAGGCTGAAACAAGCCGCAACACAACACAACACACACCAAAAAAACTCAAAAGAAACAAAACAAAAAAAAAAGATTGCTTGACGGCAAAAATATCCAAAATTTCTGCAAAGCAAACGAGTGACAGGGGACGACAGTGGGCAGAGAGAGAGCGGGGGAAGCGGGGTCAATGAGATGCGTCACATGCAGCAGCAGTAAATTCTGCCTAAAAAGCTACAACATCAACAGCAACATTAGCAGCAGCAACAGCAACAAGTGAAACAGAGAGCGGACGAAGCAAAAACCATAAAAATGTTTTGACTGCCGGCTAAAGACACGAGCTGCTCTCTGTTCGCTGCTTGCCGCATGTTGCTGCTGCTGCTGTTGAATGTTGCAGACGTGACTCACATACCGATGGAGCTGAACAGGAGCAGAGTGAAGCCCAAATTGAAATCAAAAAGGGACCTAAAGAACTTTACGACAATATGCAGCCATCAACGAGAGAGAGAGCTTTGTTGCAACGTTGCAACAACGCGTTGCCCCGTTACTCATTCATCGAACCAAGTACCGAGTACCGAGTACCGAGTATCTGGTAGATGGCTTCATTCTCCACCTGGGCAGAATGCAACAGTTAATAGAAGCTACGAAGAGCCGCGATGCCGTCACTGCCAAGAATAACAATTCAAATTCCGCCTGATAATTGCGTAATAAATCAATGTCTGCTCTACATTTTGGCCATCAGTTAGTCGGACTGTTAGTTAAAATCAAACAGAGTCCGGCATTCATCTCAAATATTCATTACTGTAAATAATAGCAAACTGCTGTGCGTCACGATCCCAAGGATAAAGAATTTCAATTCCGCGCCCGTTTAATTATTAGACGTGATTGCATAATAAATATATTTATGTTTACTCTTAAAGCGCTACACTTTATGAGAAGCGTGAAGTTCTACAGCAAAATTGTTCTAATGATATTTTAGAGTTGGCAAAATAATAATAGAAATAATGCACACAATTTGATGGCAGATGCGTTTCTTGAATTTTGTGTTTTATTTGTTTGTTTGCTTAACGAACTTTAGGGTATAAAAATAGCGCACATGCACAGATACTTTCACAAATTCAGCACATTTTTTATCGTGTGTTTCTTTATTAATGCTAAGTATCTAATTTATTAGCTAAAAAGTAATGTAAATATCTATAAAAATTCTGCAGGTAATTATGTGTTGAAATCTGGCTGAGCATCGAGCATTGGCCATCCTGTTGATCTATTTTCAGAACTCACTTCAAGTGTTTATTCTGGCGAAGTGACTCGAGTGCAAAGTTCAGAAAGCAAAAGTTTATGAATTTCTTGCTATTAGTTATGAGTACTCAGAGTAAGAGTACGAGTGCGAGTACGAGTGCGAGTGCGAGTTCGAGTACTCATTCGTTCGCATTCATATTCGTATAACTTGGAGGCACTTGAGTGAGCTTGTTGCAATCTTGTACCAAATGAGTTGTGCAAATAGAAATTTGCCAATGTTTGCCTTTGCCATTGCACTGAAGCTGCGACTGTGGATGAGACTTTGGATGTGGGAAGTGAGATGCGGGAGGCGGGAGGCGTTTGGAGGCATTATGATGCCTCTAATTAGCTTCACTCCATGGCCGATGCTGTTGTGGCGTCTGAGACGCGTATAATGCGCTTCAAGTGGTCGCTCGGCCGATGCAACATTTGCCATAAAATTTTGTTTACAAGTGTTTTTGTTGTTGTTGCCAAGTCAAACATTTGGCTCGCACTCTGGGGCTGCTGTCAGCCAGTGAAATTTATGGGTCAGTAAGTTGTGGAGTGAAATGCAGCAAAGTCATCGAGACGTTGCAACTCCCTCTCTCTTTCTTGCTCACGCTCTGCCTCTTCAACTTCATCATGTTGTCAATCTTTGACTCTGCTTAACTGTGCATTCTGTTTGCTCATTTGCTTTGCTCGTTGGCTCAAACGCGTGACAAATATTTCATTAGGCATTTATGCTAAGTTTGTTGCTGCCGTTGCACCTTTTAGCCTCAAAAGGCTGCAACTTTGTTAGACGCACGCTACTATGTTGCATAATCCTGGGGGGCAGGGTTAAACGCTCAATAAACAAATGCGTGTGATTGCATTATAGTGTTTATTATTTTCACTACTCAATTACGTTTAATTAATTTTGAAATTGATAATTGCTCGCAATATGACGTTGCAAGTGCCTGGGTGCCAGTCAAAATGACATCCAGCCGTGGCAGACAGAGAAACCCGTTTGTGTGTGTGCGCTGCTTTATGTAAATGCAATTAAAATTTCAACAATGCAAACATTTACATCCGTTTGCAACAAATGTCGATGCGTCGCCGTCTGCCAGCATCCTCCTAGAGAGGCATCCTCTGGCAGCAGCAGCAGCAGCAGCAACGGCAACAGCAGCATTTAACTGGCCACACCTCAGCCACAATTTGGCGCTTCGCATTAGTCTGTGTTTGTCTTGCGATAATTGTATGACTATGTAATTGTATTTGCACATTTGCCACTCTCCTCCTGTCTGCCAGTTTGTGGGATATGCAACATATGAGACGGTAACGCATCCTTTCCTCTAATGAGACTAAGACCAAGGATGCATATAATTGCTGCCAAATGGTTTTGGGCCACACAACCGTCTTGGATGCAGCCACAGTCTAATGAGGCTGATTAACCTACACTCGGTAACAAGATAATGCATTGATGAAGTAAGCGCTTTATTTACGCAAGCAGTTGTTCTGGAGTTGTGGCAACTACAGCAACAGCATCGCATTGAAATCAGTGGCAATTCCATTGAACCATATAAAAA
This sequence comes from Drosophila ustulata, assembly GCA_035047365.1. NCBI lineage: Eukaryota > Metazoa > Arthropoda > Insecta > Diptera > Drosophilidae > Drosophila > Drosophila ustulata. Next base: position 15,066,263 of record JAWNPT010000094.1, read on the forward strand.
TGCCAACATTTTTCACAATCAACATTGAAAGTGAGGAGGGGCAATTGGGGGTCAAATGATTGCAGCTGACAAGTTGGGAGTCGGGGGGCATCTTCATCAAAGGCCCCGGAGTTGCAGCTGAGGCATCTGCATGGTACGCACCAATGTTGCATGCCGCACTTTTCGATTTGCTGTGCAGTGCATTCTTGAAGTTTTTAATAGAACACTGGCACTGCCTGCCTGACCCTGTTGCCCCAAACCGCGGCAACTACTTTGGGTTAATCAAGTGGCATGGGAAACAGCGCAAAGCGAAGACGTCTCCCCTTTTCAGCCTAAGTGGGGGCGTTCGCTTGCCACGACCTCGACGATGACTCATGTGGCAGTGTAAACAAATCAACCGTAGTATTTTCTATCTGCCTTCTGCCTTCAGGTGCGGATTCTGCCTTCGATTTATATTGCTTTTGACCAGGTTGTGTGTGCGTTTTGTTTAGATTTCCTTCAACTTGCCACATACTTATTTCTGTTAGTTTTGACTTTTGTTTAACATAGAATTTAAATGTAATTTGTTTTTGGTCTTGAGAGCTGGAGGGGCTAAGTGCAGGCACTTGTAGAGTAAGTGCTGTTGTTATACTTGTAATCGTTGTTGTTGTTGTTGCGCCTCATTAGCAGACGCCTTATTTATGATGGCCATTGCAACAACAAACTGCACTTGTTGCCACTTGCCAGCGTTTCAGAATACAAGTGTGAGAGCATCCATCCATAGGATGTGAAGTAAATTTGAACAAACATCCCCACAGACAAAAAAATAAAGAGTACGACCCAGTTTCTACAACTCCAAAAATATATATATTCTCGTACTTAGTAAATAGAACATGCATTAGCACTGCCAGTTTGTTGAGAGATGTGTAAAATTAAGAGTCAAAAAATAAGATATACGAGTTGTGGTACATAATTGACTACACTCGATTTTAATGAGACAAAATAGCAGCTAAAAATAAATGTATGGGCGTTTTAATGTGGACTAATAGACAATGCTGCATGCACACAATATTAGATTTAATAATATTATTGGAGCTTAATTTTGTTTAATTTTTTGATTTAAGGATTTGTTAATATTATTTGTAAATCCATTAAAATAATAAAATTCATAATAATAAAGGATGATTAAGTATGAAATACAAATATGAATACAAATTAATTATTATGTACAATTAATGCAACTTTCTGTGAAATAAGATATGTATGTGTACCTATTATATTTTTTGTGTTAAATATATTTAAGTTGCTAAGTTATATTTCTTGATTTTAAATGTTTTGAAATTAATTTTTATTTATTTTGAAACGTAAACAATGTAAATTTTATTATTGAGACATCATTATTAGCTTGCTTACCTATTCTTATTATTATTCTTATTTAGTTATATAATATTTCCAATTTATTTTAATGTAATCTAATTTCACAGACATTGAATTTACAATTGCAGATAATTTCTTTAAAAGCTTTTTTATTATCATTATTCTGTAACAATCCATTTTTACAAACCGCCAATCAGATTATGATTAAATTGCTTGCTTATTCTTCAACATAATGCTAATCATCCACAGAATATTGTAAATATGATAAATATGGTGCATTTAAGGAGTTCCATCATTTATGTATGTCCGCCTGCTTGTCCACAGCAACTCTCTTCTGGCATTGTTTTGGCGGAGTTGTTGTAACTAAAGCGGACCACAAACAATGCAGTCCATTGTTTTGATTGTTTAAATGGAATCCTTTCTTTTCGGTTTAACTGACTGAATGTTAATTGAACCAGACCAAAGCATCGTGTGGAAAGCTTGTGGGCCGTGATCTTGGCCATTAGTGCAGTGGGTTGCCCCACATCGACGACCGAACTCGTAATTCAATTGGGGCCGCCACAACAAAGGCGTTTCTCTGCTTTGGTAAACATATTAACCTGCCATGGATGCGTTATCCGATGTTCTGGTATTGTTGTAAAGTTTCCTCTGAATTTTGAGCATTTCCGCTGTTTATTTGACATTCATGTGGTGATGGAGGCGTCGCTCGTTTTGGCCACCAGTTTTGACGATTGCGGCAACTGTTTATGTTTTGTGTCACGTGGCATCCGCCACCATATGTGGCAACTACACTACATATGTTTCCTTGCTGTGTAATGTATATATATTTTTAGCATTATTCGGGAATATTTCACGTGGTGCAAATTTTTGCCTAATCAGCAGCAGCAGCAGCAAAAAAATAGGGAAAAAAGAAAATGAAATCACAAACTGGTCGCGGTTTGTGCAATCTCAGCATATTTGGTTGAACTATCCAATTAATAGCGCGTCGCTGTTGTCGCCTGGTCCGAGAGTCCTGCCTGCTGGTGGTGTATCCTGTTTGCGTGACGCAATGGCTAAGGAGGCGTCTGAGCGACGCCGCCTCGAGCTCAAGGCAGCCCCAACTCAATGGACTGTAAAATGTGTGCCTTGGCGTTGTTATTGTTGCTGTCGGTGTTCTGGCGTTGTCATTGCGCACTTGCCAAAGCAATAGGTGTCCTGGCATTGGTTTCAAAAGGGAAATGCGCTCAAATTGCATTAAAATGCCAACACAGAAGCATAAAAATTATGGCCACACTTGGCGTGCCTCCTGGCCCTGTCATAAGCAGCACGCCCTGCTGTGCCCCACAGCCAGCATCCGCATCACAGTCGAAATCCGAGTCGGAGTTGGAGTCGGAGTCGGAGTCAGAGTCGAAATCAGAGTCGAAGGCGTCCAAGTGTAACAAAACGCAAGCGAGCTCCTTGCACGCAGCGTCAAAAATTAAATTGGCAAGCCACCAACAATGAGCCAAGACAGTGAAGAAGAGCGAGAGAGCCTTGGACGGGTCGGGGCAGGACATCGCTGGTTGGGAGCCTGCAACATTGAACGCTTTTGACATATTCACGCAAGTTGTCCTCGGCTGCTCTGGTGGCTGCGGCGTCGCCTTGTCTGCGGCATAATCATATATTCTCTCTGCTGGCGGGTACTTATTATTTGCTTGTTCTTCTATTTTTCTCTCTGTTTTTTTTTTGGCAAATCGGCAGGAAGCTCTGCTAAATTATGTCTTGTTTATGTGGCATTGCATATTTATGACCAAGACGGCGGCGCACAATAAAAATTTCTTAGCGAGAGCCATTGCAAAAATTTGAGTTGACCAAGTTCCATGGAGCTCCCACACTGGACGATGCAAAAACAAGTTCAATGTTTGTTTGCTTTGACCACACAGCGCACAACAAAAAAACAAGTTCATGTTGCCATTGTTATCGTTGTTGCAGTCATAGCTGTTGTTGTTGTTGTGAAGCCCTAGAAAAGTTTATTTGTTCACCTTTTGCTGAATGTGGCATGCCTCTTTTGAGAAAGTCGTTGACAAGTGACTGACTCCCTGCTCCCTACCCCGCCACGTTCCGCGCCACAATCGCCTGTTGGACGGACTTTTAATGAGTCTGTGTGGCCGACGAAGCATGCGGCAAAGTAAACAAATATTTGCAACAAGTCAACACGTGACGTGATGCGTCGTGACGTGTCGCTTTCATGAATGGCAGCCTGGTCACAACATTTTAATTAAATTCTCTCCACTTTGCTCCGTCTTTCTTGCAGCTCAACTGCCTTGGTAGCATTCATTGTCCTAATTGGCATACAGAACACAGAAAGTAGATTCGTAAGTATTCCAAATTAGATCTGGCCAGTCCTCTCTAGAAAATGAGGCTAAACTCTTTTCCTCAACACAGCCTGGACTGCGCGCAAAAAGACAGAATGGCGCCAATTTGTATTTGCCCGAGAGCTATGTGACGCCCGGCGGCGAGGGCGACGATCCCAACGAGTGGTCAGCCTGGAGCTCCAACTCCGACTGTTCGCGCACCTGCGGTGGCGGCGTCTCCTATCAGACGCGCGAATGCCTGCGCCGAGAGTGAGTAGCAAATGATGAATCACTCGATCGTTCACATTTCATTTTACTATTCACCTATTCAGCTACAATGGCGAAGCTATGTGCAGCGGAGGCAGTCGTCGCTACTACTCGTGCAACACGCAGGATTGCCCCGAGGAGGAGGCGGACTTCAGGTCGCAGCAGTGCTCACGCTTCGACGACAAGAAGTTCGATGGTGTCCTCTACGAGTGGGTGCCCTACACCAATGCCGCCAATCCCTGCGAGCTCAACTGCATGCCGCGTGGCGAACGCTTTTACTACCGCCAGAAGGACAAGGTCGTCGACGGCACCCGCTGCAACGACAAGGATCTGGATGTCTGTGTGAATGGACAGTGCATGCACGTGGGCTGCGACATGATGCTGGGCAGCAACGCCAAGGAGGACAAGTGCCGCAAGTGCGGCGGTGACGGCAGCACCTGCAAGACCATTCAGAACAACTACAGCTCCGGCGATCTCGCAGCTGGCTATAATGATCTGCTGCTCATACCCCAGGGAGCAACCAATATTCGCATTCAGGAATTGTCGCCATCCAACAACTATTTGGCGTGTCGCAATCTGACGGGACACTATTATCTGAACGGCAATTGGCGCATCGATTTCCCGCGTCCCATGTTCTATGCGGGCTGCTGGTGGAATTATCAACGCAAACCGAATGGCTTCGCTGCTCCCGATCAGTTGACCTGCAGTGGTCCCATTGTCGAGAGCATCTACATTGTGATGCTGGTGCAGGACAAGAATGTGAGCGTGGACTACGAGTACAGCATTCCCGAATCATTGAGTCACAGCCAGCCCGATGCTCACACGTGGACTCATCGCGAGTTCGGACCGTGCAGCGCATCTTGCGGTGGTGGATCGCAGTCGCGTAAAGTTACTTGCCACAATCGCATCAACTTGCAGGAGGTCGATGAGGCCCTTTGCGAAGCACAGTCGAAGCCCGCCGAGAGTCAGGTCTGCGGCACTGAGCCTTGTGCCCCGCACTGGGTGGAGGGCGAATGGTCGAAGTGCTCCAAGGGATGTGGCTCGGATGGCTTCCAGAATCGCACTGTCACCTGCGAACGCATCTCCTCTGATGGGTAAATTTATTTCACTGCTTCAATTGGGTTTGAAATTTAATAGCATTTGATTTTATAGTGTGCATACCGCGGAAGATGATGCCGTCTGTCTGAAGGAAGTCGGAAATAAGCCAGCGACGACTCAGGAGTGTAATCGCGATGTCAAGAACTGTCCGAAGTATCATTTGGGGCCGTGGAAGCCATGCGACAAGTTGTGCGGAGAGGGCAAGGAAACCAGAAAGGTTACTTGCTTTATCAAGGAAAATGGTCGCAAGCGGGTTTTGCCCGATGAGGATTGTGTGGAGGATAAGCCCGAGGAGGAAAAATCGTGCCTGTTGGCACCTTGCGAGGGCGTCGATTGGATCGTTTCTCAGTGGAGCGGCGTAAGTGGGAAAAGAGTTTCTAGTTTAATCAGGAAATTTAAATTGCATGCAATTCTAGTGCGAAGCTTGCGGACAGGATACTGAAACTCGAACTGCCATTTGCGGTTCTAAGGATGGAAAGGTCTATCCCGAGAAGTTCTGCGGAGACAAGGCTCCAGAGCTATCCAGACCGTGCACTTCATCGAAGTGTGAGTCTCAGTGGTTTACTTCGGAATGGAGCAAATGCTCAGCGGCTTGTGGAAAGGGTGCTCAGTCCCGTATTGTCATGTGCGGAGTTTTTGATGGCAAGAGTATTAAGACAGTCGACAACTCCAAGTGTGATGCAGCCACAAAGCCTGAAGAGAAGCAGGAATGCGAAGGCAAGGAAAAGAAATGTCCTGGACAATGGTTTACTGGACCTTTTGAACAGTGTAGCAAGCCATGCGGTGGCGGTGAACGCACTCGTGAGGTTTTGTGCTTGTCCAACGGCACCAAGTCCGATAACTGCGATGCGTCAAAGGTTGAGTCGATAATCGAAAAATGTAATACTCAGGCTTGCACCAAGGATCAAGTGTTGCCGGTCAGTAGTACCGATAAACCCATTGAGGACGATGAGGATGAATGCGCCGATGATGAATTCGATTTGGTCACCAGTGATGTTACAGATGAAACAAAGGTCACGGAGTCTGTTGATCTCGATGACTCCACTGATACAATGTCTTCGCTTACAACTGATGATTTGATGCTAAGTGATAGTCCCTACACGTCTTCTGGAGATTCCTCTGACACAACCGAAAGCACCGTTGAGGGCTCAGGCTCGGAATCTACTTCAGAGAGCAGTATTTCGACTGAAGGCAGTGGAGATGATGAATCAAGCTCAACCGATGTGTCGGGATCGACAGATGCCTCCAGTTCTACCGAAACCTCGAGCTCCACAGATGTGTCGGGCACAACAGACGGTTCTGCTTCAACTGAAGTGTCCGGATCAACTGACGTATCGAGCTCCACCGATAGTTCAGCCTCTACAGAGTCTTCCAGCTCTACCGATTCGTCCATCTCAACTGAAGTATCAGGCTCTACAGATGCTTCAGCCTCAACTGACGCAAGCAGCTCGACGGAATCCTCAGGCTCCACTGAAGTGTCAAGCTCAACAGAGGTCTCGGAATCGACTGATGTCTCTGGATCAACAGATGTTTCAGGCTCAACCGATGCCTCTGGCTCAACAGAGGTCTCAGGCTCAACGGAAGTGTCAGGCTCGACCGAAGTCTCTGGCTCTACTGAGGCTCCAGGCTCAACAGATGCCTCTAGCTCAACGGACGCCTCTGGCTCAACAGAAGTGTCAGGCTCAACTGATGCTTCAGGATCAACCGATGGTTCATCAGACACAACAGCTTCCTCTGGATCAACTGACTCAAGCGACGCCACCTCCGACTCATCAGCATCCACTGACGGCTCGAGCAGTAGTCAATCAGAGTCATCGACAGAATCATCAGCCTCAACAGAATCGACTGTTTCGTCATCAACAGAAAGCACTCCTGAAACATCGTCTGAAACAACTGAATCGACAGTTTCATCATCAACTGACTCTACCACCGAAGGATCGACAGATTCGTCAGTTTCGACTAGCGCTGGAACTACCGATACTACCAGCGAATCGTCTGATGGAACAAGTGGCATCACTGAAACGACTGTTGGTTCATCCGACAGCACCGAAACAGAAGGATCTACCGCAAGTGCAGATACATCAACGGAAGGCTCGACCGATGGATCATCTGATGGATCGACAGAGAGCTCTACTCTTGGATCGTCTGACTCCACCAGCTCAACAGATGGTTCCTCTGATGGTTCCAGCGATGGTTCGACTGATACCTCTACCGATGGCTCTAGCAATGCCTCTGAATCGACAGAATCGACGGTCACACAAGGCTCTGAATCAACTGAAAGTACTTCCGAAGGAGCAAGTACCGGCTCTACCCTTGAAGGTAGCACTGTGGATGCTAGCTCCAGCTCGTCAGACAGTTCTGGTTCTACCGACGTCACTGAAACAACCGAGTCTGCTGGATCGACTGAATCTTCTGAATCAACGGAGGCTGTCTCCACAGTCTCTTCCGATACTACGGGATCTACCGATGTTACCTCATCTGTTTCTGACAGCTCCTCATCAAGCGACTCGACCGAAACCACCGAAAGTGGAGCTACTACCGAAAGTGGCGCTACTACCGAAAGTGGGCCAACTACCGAAAGTGGAGCTACTACCGAAAGTGGAGGTACCACTGAAACAACCGAAAGTGGACCAACCTCGGAATCAACGTCAGAAGGCTCGACTGACAGTTCGCTATCTACCGAGGAAGAAACCACCAACGACATCTGGAGCTCTACCGACTCAAGCTCTCCAAACACCTGGGAGACAACGCTTACACCAGACAAGGAGAAACTTCGTAAATGCAAGTCCAAGAAGAAGAACTGCGATAAGACAGAGTTTGGTTGCTGTCCTGACGGAAAGTCGACAGCTAAGGGACCATTTGACAAGGGTTGTCCCATTGCGAAAACTTGCGCTGATACCGAATTCGGATGTTGCTCGGATGGAGTTTCTCCAGCTGAAGGCAAGAAGAACTTGGGCTGTCCCAAATCCGAGTGTGCAGAGACACTCTTCGGCTGTTGCCCAGACAAATATACTGCAGCTGAGGGCGAAGATAATGAAGGCTGCCCAGAGCCAACAACACTGCCACCCACAACGACAACAGAAACGATGGAAGTTGAAAGTACAACAGAATTTGATGGTTCTGGTTCCGGCGATTCGTCGATCTCAACCGAAGCCGATACCGCTGTTACCTCCTGCTCCTTCACCGAGTTCTCCTGCTGTCCCGACGGCAAGACACCTGCCAAGGGTGAAAACTTTGCGGGATGCGAGCAGCCCGAAGAAGGTCGCCAGGGTTGTGACAAATCCGAACACGGATGTTGCCCAGATCGTCGTACTCCTGCAGCTGGTCCTAATGGACAGGGTTGCGCTGCCTGCACAACCGAACCGTTCGGTTGCTGCCCAGATAACGAGACGCCTGCTCACGGTCCTCAATACGAGGGTTGCTGCATTAACACACAATTCGGTTGCTGTCCCGACAACATTCGTCCTGCCTATGGCGCCAACTTTGAGGGTTGTGAGTGTGATCGCTCGCCTTATGGTTGCTGTCCCGATCGGAAGACATCGGCACGCGGTCCTCAAATGGAGGGATGTGCTTGCGAAACCACACCGAACGGTTGCTGTCCCGACAAGGTTACCGCTGCCCAAGGACCTAAGTTCGAGGGTTGCCCCTGCGAGACAATGCAGTTCGGTTGCTGCCCCGATGGCCTCTCCTTTGCCCGAGGACCACACAACCAAGGCTGCCATTGCACTCAGTCCGAGTTCCAGTGTTGCGAGGATGGCAAGACTGCAGCTAAAGGTCCCAACTTTGAGGGATGCACCTGCGTTGAGACTCAGTTCGGCTGCTGCCCCGATGGTGTTACCAAGGCACAGGATGAGAAGTTCGGCGGCTGTGAGAATGTCCAGGAGCCTCCACAAAAGGCTTGTGGCCTGCCCAAGGAGCAAGGTAGCTGCGGCAACTTTAGCGTCAAGTATTACTTCGATACCTCCTACGGAGGCTGTGCTCGCTTCTGGTATGGTGGCTGCGAAGGCAACGGCAATCGTTTCGAGACCGAGGCAGAGTGTAAGGATTCGTGCCAGGATTATACCGGACAACATGTGTGCCTGCTGCCCAAGAGCTCTGGCCCCTGCCAGAGCTTCTCCAAGAAGTGGTACTTCGATGCGGATCGCAATCGCTGCGAGGAATTCCAATACGGCGGCTGCTATGGCACCAACAATCGCTTCGACAGCCTCGAGCAATGCCAGGGCACCTGTGCGATCAGCGAATCTCTGCGTAAGTCAAACTTTAAATTAAGAAATGCAATTATAGCTTATTGGATTTTGCTGTTTTAGCACCCTGCGAGCAGCCTGAAGAGAGCGGACCCTGCAACGGAAACTTTGAGCGTTGGTTCTACGACAACCAGACCGATGTCTGCCGTCCCTTCCGCTATGGCGGCTGCAAGGGCAACAAGAACAACTATCCAACGGAACATGCTTGCAGCTACAGTTGTCGCCAGCCAGGAGTGCTTAAAGGTTTGAGATTCAATTCATACATGTTAACTGGGCTTGTTTGGTCAATGTTATGTTTTATTTTTACTCGGGTTAAACTTGGATTTTATTTTAAGTCTTACTTGCAATTATTTCTGGTTATGGTATGCTCAATTTCCTTTATTTTGCTTGGCTTTTGTTTTTGCATGATTGTTTGTTGCTTGCAATACCCAATACTTCACCTCCCCGTCCACACAAAACTCCTGCATGTCAAATACTCGTACTCGTGTCACACATCCAGAGCAATGCTCTTTGCCTAAACAAACCGGTGATTGCAGCGAGAAGCATGCCAGATGGCATTTCTCGGAAACAGAGAAGCGCTGCTTGCCCTTCTACTACTCGGGTTGCGATGGCAACAAGAACAGTTTCCCCACATTGGAATCATGCGAGACTCATTGTCCCCGGCAAGTTGGTAAGCTTTAAATGTTGTTGCGTCTGCTTTCGATGTGCGCACATTCTGTCTGCGAGATTGTTCAGTCCCTGCTCACACTTTGCCACTGTTCTCCCATTTAGCCAAGGACATTTGCGATATTCCCGCCGATGTCGGTGAGTGTGCCAACTACGAGTTCGCCTGGTACTACGATACCAAGGAGACGACCTGTCGTCAGTTCTACTATGGCGGTTGTGGTGGCAATGAGAATCGCTTTGCCACCGAGGAGGCTTGCTTGGCTCGCTGCGAGAAGAAGCCAGAGCCACCAACTCCCCCGCCAGCGCAGAGCAGTGTGGATGTCTGCGATCAGGCCGAGGATCGTGGCGAGTGCGACAACTATTCGCTCAAATGGATCTTTGATAAGTCGACTGGTGTCTGTCGTCAGTTCTATTATGGCGGCTGTGGCGGCAATGGCAATCGCTTCGAGACTGAATCCGATTGCCAGCAGCGTTGTGGTCGACGGGAGGAGCCTCCACGTCAACCAGAACCCCAACCCGAACCGGAACCAGAGCGTCGTCCTCAAGAACCTGAAGCTCAGCCCTCGGGCAACCTGTGCGACCAGCCAGCCTCTGTGGGAGATTGTGCCGACTATGTGCTCAAATGGAATTATAATGCTACGGCGGGTCAATGCCAGCAGTTCTATTATGGCGGCTGTGGCGGCAACGAGAATCGCTTTGAGACGGAACAAGATTGTGCTACACGTTGCACTGCTAGCGTAGAGGAGGAACCACGTCCCGACGACAACACGATCAAGTGCTCCAGACCCCTGGATGCCGGCAACTGCAATGAGAACATTACTCGCTGGTACTACAACCATCAGGAGGGACTTTGCGACGAGTTCGTCTACTCGGGCTGCGGTGGCAACGAGAACAACTATGCCAGCGAGGAGGAGTGCCAGAACGAATGCCATCCAGTGCATGATACCTGCTCCCTTCCCCCGATTCCTGGTCGCTGTAACGACATCTCACGTCGCTGGTACTTCGATGGACGCACTGGCGCCTGCCACGAATTCCAGTTCACCGGTTGTCGCGGCAATCGCAACAACTTTGTGTCTGAGCGACTCTGCATGGAGTACTGTCGTCGTGATTTGGTGCAGCCAGAGCCAGCACCAGAGCCAGTGCCAGAACCACAACCACCAGTTCCAGTAAGTTATACGAACGTTTATCTATTAATATATAAATCTTTGTACCGTGTACGAAGCGAACAATCAAAGCACAGTCCAAAATGTTTAAATGTTTGGAGGCTAAAATATAGATCTCATCTTGAGTGTTAATCAAAATTCAGTTGCAGTATCAGAAGTTAAGAACTGATAAATAGCGTTTTATATACATTAATAAGCCGATAAATAAATAAACAAGTCAGGGGAAGACAGGAAGTTTTATATAACTAGAAAATCTGTTGGAAGACAAAAAAACTATACTATTTTTAAAATGGTTTATTTTTTTTTGTTTGGGAGTAATTCCAATTCTAATATTTGCACGCAATTAAAATACATTAAAATTCAGTTTAATTAATATCTTTTGCATAATGCAGCATTGACAAATTCGTTAGTTATAATAAGCTGGCATATTTAATAATTATACTATTTTTTTTATTACTTATTGTATATCGTTTTCTTTTGATTATTACCCTTTAGACCTATTCGGTTTGCACCCAAGCCCCTGAGGTCGGAGAATGCGACAATCATACGACTGCCTGGTTCTACGATAGCGAGAACATGGCCTGTACTGCCTTCAGTTATAGCGGCTGCGGTGGTAATGGTAATCGGTTCGAGACCCGCGATCAGTGCGAGCGCCAGTGCGGCGAGTTCAAGGGAGTTGGTAAGTGAAAATTAATTGAATTGTTGTGTTAGCCTTGTATTAACGTGTTGCGTTAGACGTTTGCAATGAGCCGGTGACAACGGGACCCTGCACTCAATGGCAGACCCGTTACTACTACAATGTGCAAAGCCAAACCTGTGAGCCCTTCACATACGGTGGCTGCGACGGTACTGGAAATCGTTTCAATGACCTCTATGAGTGCGAAACGGTTTGTTTGGCTGGCCGAGAGCCACAGCCAACAGGGGTGACCAAAGGTATAGTTGGTGATTGGAGCTGTCCGAGCGAGCGGCGTTTCTTTAATTCTTTATTTTGTTCTTGATTTTGTACGACGATGTAAGTAGATATCTGCCGACTGCCGGTGGTCACCGGTCGGTGCAACGGGCCGGCGGTGCAGGAGCGTCGTTGGTACTATAGCGATGAGCATGGCACCTGTTTGTCCTTTGTCTACTCGGGTTGTTCGGGCAATCAAAACAATTTCCGTTCATTTGAAGCATGCACAAATCAATGCGGAAGTAAGACTGCCAATGAGCCTGAAACTTCAACAAATAAATCAGCACACGAGCACACTCTGCATCTTTTAGGCACCTTCCACTTGCACCTTTGCACCTTGTAGTTTAGTTCACTCTTCAACCTGCTTGCTAGATTAAGCGTAACAATTCTTTGCTCACTATCATTAGATTTAGCTCAGCACGTAGCTAAGTACGGTAGTCTAGGAACTGTCTCATCTCTGGCCAAGTCCTAATGCTTTTGCAACTCTTCACAGACCCCGTCAACAACGAAGTCCACAACGAAACCCCAACCAATGCCTGCGAACAATACGACAACGAATGCCGCGAGAAGCGCTGTCCCTATGGAGTGCGTCGTCAGCCCGCCGCAGCTCAGCCCGAGTGCGAGGAATGCGTCTGCGAGAATCCTTGCGATGGCCACTCGTGTCCTGAAAGCCAACAATGCGCCATTGATGTGTCCAACAGCGGTGACCAGTTTGTGGCCATCTGCCGCGACATAAACAAGCCCGGCACCTGCCCCCAACTGCAGGCCAATGCCAGCAACTGCAACCGCGAGTGCTACACGGATGCCGACTGTCGCGGCGACAACAAATGCTGCGGCGACGGCTGCGGATATCTCTGCGTGCGTCCTGCTCGTCCCACACAACGACCCAACACTCCACCCCCGGCTGTCATCTATCCAGGTGAAGTCAAGGCGACTCTGGAACGCAAGGAACCCCAGGAACTCGATGTCCAGACCTCGATTGGCGGCATTGCCGTGCTGCGCTGCTTCGCCGCTGGCAATCCGGCACCAAACATTACATGGTCCCTCAAGGATGTGGTGGTGAGTAGAACATTTTATGTACAAATATGTTATATCTCTGAAATTTTAGTTCTCATTTAAAAGTAATAATACATTTTTATACAATCTTAAAATGGTATAATTTTCAATCTCGTACAGATACTAAAAGTTTAAAATTAACAAAATAATTTTTATTTGCGGTCCCTGGCTTTAAATACAATTTTAATTTACCAAAAAATTTGATAACTTGTTATTATTTGTATTGTTTTCATAGTTAAATATAATTTTTCTAAACATTGATAGAATTAATTTAAATAATGAAATGAATTTGATGTTTTTTTTTTTTATCATATTTTCATTTAATTTATTCCTGACTATTTTAATCAAGTAATTAATCATTTATATTATGAAATGCAGGTTACATATATAATCAGTTAGATTTGTTGTTCTTTATTTTTTTTTTTGCGTTTTCTCATATTTATTTGAGAGCATTGAAAAAGAATTTTAACCAAATTATTTTTCATAAATTTATGTAATATAATTTAAAAAGAACTTCAACCAAATTAAAGAAATGCTTACGAAATTTTGTTATCGAATATATCGTCTGTTTATTACTGACTTTAACAATAATAATTGAAATATATTTTTAAAATTCGATTCAAATTATGCATTTGTCTCGTTTGGACAGATTGATACCAACCAAGGCCGCTATGTGCTCACCTCGAACGGCGATCTGACCATTGTCCAGGTGCGCCAGACCGATGACGGCACCTACGTGTGCGTGGCCAGCAATGGACTCGGCGAGCCAGTGCGTCGCGAGGTTTCACTGCAAGTAACAGGTGCGTAGTTAGAGCTTTAAATAAAATAAATTCGTTTTGGTGTTGGCATCGTTAACTAACTGCTTTTGTTCTTGCAATTGTGAATGTTGCTTGCTTTTAACCCCTTTGCATGCCATGTTGGTGTTGGTTTAGAACACCGCAATATTCCCGTGTACATCTACGGTGAGCCAAATGTCACACAGATTGTGCAACTGAATCACCCGGCTTTGATTCGCTGCCCGGCTGGCGGCTACCCGGCACCTCATGTTGACTGGTGGCGCAATAACAAACGCATTGGTCTTGGCAGTGATGCCGGCCAGATGAATCCCGATTATTCGCTGTTCTTCCGCTCGATACAACTGTCGGATCTGGGTGAATACAGCTGCGAGGCATACAATGAGGGACGCCCCGTCTCTCTGCGTGTGACCCTCAAGGCTGTGGGCCCAGTTCGTGCCTTGAATGATGAGGAGGCCAAGAACTTGCAATATGTTATTGACCCAGCCACGGCGCCAGTCACTCAAAGACCCAGGTATCCCTATAGACCATCACGTCCGGTCTATGTGCCACCTCCGGTGGTGGAAACCCACAGAAGTAAGTACATTTTGCATGATTTATTTATATTATGGAATGGTTTGTTTTCTCTGTTCAATTCTGTGCGATTACGAGAACGTCTGTTAATTTTGCAATTTATTCCACAGTTAATGCACAAACCGCGATTGGCCTCGATCCGCAGAATACTTATACTCCCGGCTCGACAATTGCAATTGGATGCTCCGTGCAGGGCTATCCTACGCCCAATGTAACCTGGGCCAAGGATAACACACCGCTTTACAACAGCGAGCGTGTGCAAATTACAAGTAAGTAAAAGCTTTTACATTTAGTCAGGTCATAAAATTATATTTATGTTATTTTTTCAGCCCAATCGCATCGTCTGGTTATTAGCGATGTCAACACCGAGGACTCTGGCGTCTATAGTTGCACGGCCCGCAATGCGTTTAGCTACCACACTAGCCAAACGGAAGTCCGCATTGAATGTGAGTTAATTATAAATTATTATTATTTATTTTTCTAACATTAAATACATTTTTCAATCTTTCCCTTAGCTGTCATACCTGTGTCGCCGGACTGTATCGACAATCCGTACTTTGCCAACTGCAAGCTGATCGTACAGGGACAGTATTGTGTCAACAAGTACTATGCCCAGTTCTGCTGTAGGTCCTGCACTTTGGCTGGCCAGATTGCGCAGGGTCATCCCAATGCGCTTTATTAATTCCATACTACAACACTACCAACTACCAAAACCTATCAAGCCTAGCATCTTTGTTTGATTTCTGCATTGAATTGAGTTTAAACCAGGAAAAAAGATGAGCAAGTTCACAAAGCCAGCAGAGAGACCAAAAACAAAAAAATTAAATAAAATAAAACCGCCAATTTCATAGCCAACAGATCAACAAAAAACAAATAATAATAATGATGAGATACAAAAGCAAATGAAATAATATTGATAATGATAAATAACGAACAGCTTACTAAGTATATCCTATACGATTATTTCTTCCAGCACAAAAGAAAATAGTATTAGTATTTTATGTTTTTGTTCCTATTTATTTCTCGATTTAAATTCAATCCATAGAGACGAAAGTGGCTAAAAAACTTATTTTCATTTTATATATTTTTTAGTGTTTTTTCTATACGATATTTGTGCAAACGAGTAAAGCAATTTAAGTTTTTAAAATATTTGTAAATAAATTAAAATTATATAATAAAGAGTGCATATGTATAAACAAACGCTGTATCTTAATGCAACAATTTCAAAACCGCCAACGATCTGGCAACGCCGTGCGGCAACGGATTATTGATTTTCCCATGACTTCTATGCTGCAGCTGTTTCTGTTGGATTCTGCGCCCTGCAACCGCGCAGGGTGGTTTGGAGTTTGGGAGTGATAATAAAACTTGTTTGTGTTTGTCATCGCGTGCAATTTGAGTAGATTATTATTAAGGCGAAATAAACGTTCAGGTTTTAGTCACACAGCATGGAGGACAGCGGCATTGACAGCGAGGATAGACAGTCGAATATATTCGAGGATGGTGCTGCTGGATTACTGGTGAGTGTGGTCAACTAACCAAATGCAAAAAACAATCGAGACAAAGACGGAATTCATGGCCAAGCCCAATAATGCAGAAAAGTGCCAGTGGAGCGCCCAAACATATGTCGGACCTGGAGTTTGAGGTGGCATTTAGGGGTGCCAGCAAAGTGTATGCGCCAACAACCGTTGAAATCGATGAAGACCGAGCTGGAGCCCGCGGAGCCGAGGGACGCAACGAACCGCCAAACACCTGCCGCATACTGCAACGCAAACTGGAGCTGAAGGTCGAGCGTGCCAGGCGCAACTATACACAGTACCAGGAGGAGCAGGTGGGCACAAGGACTTCCGCGTTGAAGGTATTCTGTTGTTACAATTTTGGAGTCATTTTGCAGGCCACCAAGACACAGGCAGCCACGCTCATACCGATCAACCGATTGCCCATACCCGGGGAACCGGAGCAGAAGCCGCTGGTCGATTACAAGTCTGAGAGCAGCGATGAGGCCGAGGAGATATCCTTTTTCCCCGCACAGCTGCAGCGTGCCAAACGTCGGCAGCAGAATCACGAGCTCACAGACACATTCAGCATACAGGAGATGACCATTGAATCGGATCTGGAGTCCGATGACAGCGGCGGCACACAGAATCTCGAGCTCCTCTTGCCCTCCATGAAATCAAATATACTGGATAAGTTTAAGAGCTGCTTTGGCTGCTGGCGACGCAGGTAATGCCAGGCGGACGCAAGACGAGGCGAGGCATCCAAATCCAGGCACAAGACACGTTATTGAAAGGCACTAGAAATTCATTTGTAGACACAATATACATACGATATATATACATACTACTATATAATATATAATTGCCAATACTAGATGATCTACACACTACAGATATATTTGAAAGCGAGTAAAGTAAATCTTGTAAGAAATGCCAATAGTCGTTTCCTATGTATCTGTATTGAGGGTAAGACATACGCCCTGTAATATCCAATGGCTGAGATCCTCAGAGGTCGCCAGATTGGCCTCGAACACTAGACCAACACCCATGGCATTGCGACGCAGCGATGTGGTGTAAACAGGCGCCAGGAAGGTGTTCTGGAAATGCAGAAAATAGAGCGTAAGTATTTATTTTTATCTGACGAGAAGACGTCGCTCATCGTGATTTGATAGATTCAATTAGACAACACCCCGCCTTTAATCTCTGTCAAAAACTTGAGCACCCCGCATTTAAAATCAGAAACAATTAGCACAACAGCTGCCCCATTAGCTGGGAGACTGGTGGTAATTTAGTGCACAGCATTTAAACAAATATCAGCGAGAATACGCCCCCCTTTCGGGTCCCCATGGCATGCATGGGTGTACAGACAACAAGCGAACATTAGTACTTGTCACTTGCAGACGGCGTTGAACCCAGGCTAAAAGGGCAGCCTCCCGATATATACATATGTATATATAGTATATGTACAAACCTGTAGCTTAAGCCGGTGCGCTTCAATGGGCACAACGGCCAGAATGGGCAGCTCTTCGACCAGAACTTTGGGCAGCGAGCGCATCAGCTGATTAGTCGACATGTCAAAGCGTGCGCCCTCTATATACAGACCGTGCACATAGCAGCCCTGCAAAAAAGAAAAGTTCAACGATTAAAATGCAAACAGAATTCTTAATTACAAAATTAGTGCCAACAGGAGGCGGGCAGTGGATGGCAGCATTCCTGCTGCTGCTGGTCACATGGGGGTCATAGTTTTGCATTTAGTGTGGAGTGCACACACTCGGCTCTGAAGCTGACTCACCGTCTCTGGACGCTGTTCAACGTCATCGGGCTCTGAATAGGTGGTCACATAGGTAAACAGCGTGGAACGATCCAATGGCCAGGCGTTCTTGCGACAGGCAATCTAGCAATGCGAAAACATGTTATATAAACATACATTTTTATGGCTAACACATTATGGGGGCCAACCTCGTTAGCCTTCCCTTCCGCGTCTCACCTGGACAAGAGCCGTAAGGTAGCTCTGCGGTATGTGCAGTCCAGACAGCCACATGACCAACGGCTCGCCGGATAGCGACCAATACTTGTATTGGACAGCGCGATTCTAAAATTTGCCGGGCAGGCGAGTTGTGGAAAGCGAAAGGCATGATTAGGTTCGCTGACTGATTTTTTTGCGTCAGCCTGATTAATGAGCCCTGCACCTTGATGGGATGAGCCCTGCAAAGACTTACCTTTAAGTGCTCCAGCCAGCTGGCCAACTGTTTGCATGTGGCCGGCGCCAGTTTGCTCCACACCACTGGCAGCAGGCCATTAAATAACGAGTTGGCAACATTGTCTAGCACATTGTCCATGCCGATTTCGCCGGCGATGGCCTGCGGAGAGCATGCAATTAAATTAAAAGGCACAATTGGATGGGATAAATAAGAGAGTGCATGTTGAGGAGATGGTGGGGGACGGATTTCTATCTACAGCATGTGGGGGCGTCTATGCCAAGACAATGGCTGCAGGCAGCAAGGCAGCGGCTAAGTTCATTTGCATTTGTAAATTTATTTTGGCAACAGAATGCAAAATGCAAGGCAAACGAACCAAGGATCGCATTCTGATTTGCCAATGCCTTTGGCGACCACGAGCAGCTTTGGTCACCAGCCAACTTGGCAAAATGGATAAACAAAATGCAAAACAAAGCTGAAGGATTTATGTGAGCTCCCTATTGACAGGTGAAGTCAATGGCATTACCTTGCGGAGCAGCTCCAGCGTCTTCTTGATGCGCACCACCAGCGTATTAAAGCGATCCAGCTCCTGCAGCAGCACCACGCCCGTTGGTGACAGACTCATCTGTATTTGCTTTCGTATGCGCCACGTCTCGAATGCCGGAGGTAGTTTTTTCAGTATTCCCGCAGCCACCGTGTCGATAAAGTCATCCCGACTGATGCCGCCGGTGCCCTCGCCTAGGGAAGGGCAGCAAGGAGTAAGTTAGGATTGACAATGGCAGATGGAAAACCAAACCACTGAACCACTGTAATGCATGCAGCGCTTGCGGTTCTTTTCTCTATCTTGCCCCAACTCGTATTGGTAAATAGCAATTTTTATTAATTTGCGATTTTATCGTGCTTAAACTCTGCTGATACAATTTCTGTACACATTCCTTGCACTATTTGTATTTTTTTTGTAAAGTGTCAATTAGCAAATACTAGAGCTCATGAATATGCAAATAATCAGCATTTTCAGTATCTTTTGCAGAGAATATAGAGCATATTGGTCAAGAAAATGCATAAAATGTTTGTTCCATGCGATTATCAGTGAAAACATGCGAATAATATAATTGCCAAATAATCGAAAGTTAACAAAATTTAATTTTATAAACCTGAATTTTTTTTATGTTTTTTTCCATTATGAATTGGGGAGTTGGTCTAAATTTCATATGGCCAACAATATCGTTCAATATCGTTCAACATCGTTCTATTCATACATTATATAGTATAACTCTGAGATAAGTAAAAATCCTGCATGAACTACTTAATTGAAAAAATGATCGTATATATTATACATTAAAGGAATCGATATGTTTTAAGATTTAAAATAAACTTTCCAGTTTATTTCCGGTGAACAGAGATCTCTTCCTAGAATAGGTCTATCCATAAACTATATTTACAAAATGTTATCATGTAAAATTAAACAGGGCATTGGCTAGTCTATATCCTATAAATTCTTGTGTATATCACAGTAAATTGCAATAAAATTGTTGAAAATTTCAACTGTGCTCTGTAAATGTTTGCTTTTTACATTCATTTTTAAAAGCAGCTTCAGCTTCGGGTTGTATAATTTTATTTAACTTATGCAGGCATCGTGCACTGTATACTACTATATTAAATACATTACCCGCTTTGACATCGTTTCCACGAGGCCACGTGGTCACTTGGTTTAAAAGTGTAAAAAAAAAACGAAAATATTAAAAAGATGGTCAAATTATATATGCGAGTTAACCTGATGTGAGTTATAGAACATTATATACAAGGTTGTTATGCAATTGTTAGCGAGGTAATAACAAGTACGAATACATACGACAGGCATTGCTCACGAGTATGTGTGATGATGCAACGTGGAGTGCGAGTTTGGAGGGTGCAAAAAGTGCTCTCCGATGGCGGTTTTAACGCGTTTAAACCCGCAACGGTGTATTATCGACTTTTGGGTGACGTTTTCACCATCTTTTTTGTTGTTTGTTGTTTTTTTTTGTTGCTGCATCGGCTGCGGCTGAGCACGGGGATGATGATTGGCGGTGAGTGCGGTGTAGGTTTGATCTGAATTGGCAGCGATTTTGCGGGGACTGAGGTGCAGTATGAATGCGAAGCATACAAATGAATGTTTGTTTCTCTCTGTGTGCAATTGTGAACGAGTGTGTGTGTGCGTGTGTGCGTGTGTGTTGCGTGTGTTTGCATCTATTTTAATTTTTAATGCGTGTCCTGCTATTGTATGCCGGCAATAATGGCGCATGCAATAAAGTTAATTGCAAAACCGCAACTAATTAATTAAATTAAATAAAAAATTTAACATGCCAAAAATGCAACGGCAATGAAAATCAACAAGATAAAATGTAATAAACGGCTGACAATTGGCACACGCTGCATGTAAATTAAACCATTTACTAGTAATGGCTTCCGGATTTTAACCGAACTGTCAAACACTTTATCGGATAAAGATACATGTGTAACGCACATGGGCGATATGTGAAATCGTGTTTAATTCCAGTTGACTTTGAAAGACGGACACAATGGCAAGGGCATTAAAGCCAATTCGAAACTAAGTTGAGATGCTTAAGATAAATATTTTACAGAAATTATGATTATTTTTAAATATTTCTAAAATTCAAGAGATTTGCTAGAACTTAAATAATATATCAAATATATTATTTTTGTGTTATGATATGTTCCCAATTTTTGCGTAAACTGAATGGCCTAGAGATAAGTGCTAAAATACTTAAAAGAAATCGCGTGTGATGATATTCTAGAGATTTAGTTAAACTTAAAAAATTAT
This sequence comes from Drosophila ustulata, assembly GCA_035047365.1. Taxonomy (NCBI): domain Eukaryota; kingdom Metazoa; phylum Arthropoda; class Insecta; order Diptera; family Drosophilidae; genus Drosophila; species Drosophila ustulata. The sequence goes on from JAWNPT010000094.1 coordinate 15,087,232, forward strand.
TCAAATATATTATTGCAATAAATGTACTTAATTGTTGGGCTTTATGGCCAGGAACTCACCAGTTTGCGGCTGCAGCTCAATCAGACTGTTCCAAATGTTGCGCGCTGCCATTGTATAATAACCGATTTCCGCGTTTGGATGCAGACCAAATACATCCGGCTTATTGACCAGCGGCAGTTTGTCAATGTGAGCTGTTGTCAATGCATTACATATGTAAAGAGCTTTTGTCGCATCATCTGACCAAAACTGTCCGACTCACCTATGTAGTCCTCCTTCAATACGATCTCCTCGTCGGGCAGACAATAGTCCACATGCTCATCCTCGTAAAAGTGGAACGATTGGAATACATCGAACAGGAAGTCGCCCATATATTCATTCATATAGCAGTTGGTGATGCGTCTATCGAAATCGTCGATGACTCGTCCGCCATACATCACCTCGCCAATGAGATACTTTAAGCTATTCCAGGGTATTTTGTCTTCGGCGCAACGACTCAAATAGTTGCGCAGAATTTCAGTGCAAACCTCAAAATCTGTATCATTGAAATCGTACGCTATATTCCAGCCAAGTTTATCGTATTTGCGACGCTCCTGATGCGGGAACAGAGATTTGGGGGTGGATTAATTGGGGTAGCAGTGAGTGTACTATCAATAACAATTTGTGGAGCTAAGTGCAATATCTGCTCCATCAACTGCGACAACTTTGGAACACAGTTGTGGCACAGTATATGCAGCGAATGAATAAATAAAGTGGTGCATTGTTTGGAGAGCAGCTGTGTTGGGACTTCGACAATAGCCACAAATTTTGGATTTCAGTTACGCACTTACTTGCACTACAGCATGGAAGAAGGCGAGGACATAGATGAGGGAGCGATAGGCACGATGCGAGCAAGCCTCCAGACGATCCTGACGCACTTTGAAGTATGTCGAGCGAAGATTCAGCTTCAAGCCGTTGGGCGGTTCAGTGACCACTGAGTGAAAGAGTTTAGCCTAAAGATAAACTGAATGACTTTGTGGCTTACCCTTTAAGGACTTCTGCAGTATGCCAATGGGGAAGGTTGGCGTTGGATCTGTGGTGATCCACAGTCGAAAGTCTGGATGCGGATTCTCCACTTTGTCCAGGAACTTTTCCAATTCGCGCACAAATTTGACCAGCAAATGACCGTTCTGCAGCATCAACCATTGACCCTGTCTGAGAGCCGTGTCCAGCATATTCATGGCCGTCTTTTCCTGTCCCTGACCCAGTGAGATGTGACAGAAATTGGACATGCCACCCATCACGATATCGGCCAGCTTAATCAGATCATTGGTGGGATCAGAGCCAGCGCTCAGTATGAAGCAGACGGGAATCGAGCAGGTTGTTTGCTCATAGATGCCCGAGAAGCTCACAACTGGCGGCATTATGAAGAATTCATCCATGGTGTCGACAATGTATTGATTTATGCAACGGAAAATTCGATCCACACGGAAGCAGCGAAGGAACAACAATTTCTGTGGTGAGAAGCATGAGAAATGATGCGGCTTTAGACATTATAATGTAATAACACAATGACAACCGACGCTGGATTCTGATGACGGCTCTCATCAAAGTCGCTGCTGGAGTTGGTCGTTGGCAGCTCTTGTATTGCTGTTGCTTTTGGTGTTGCTGTTGCCGTTGCCATCGGTTTTCTGTGGTTTTCTAGCTCAACTCAAGTGCAAATTGGGTTCGCTTTAGGTTCAGCTTGCCGCTGTATTCAAGTGCGACTGTGGGCGTAAATTGCCGCTCATCTAATGGCTTGGAAAATTGATAAAATATGGTAATGCACACACCCTTACACACACACCCACTCACACACACACACACACACACAGACTGCTGGCTGACAAAAACAGGCTGCTAATAACTTGAGCAGAAAATGTGCGCCAAAGTTGCAGGACGTAGCAAAAGTCGAGTAAAACTAAACGGCCAGACTGAGTCTATGTGCTGGTGTGTGTGTGGTGGGGGGTGTGTGTGGGAGTGTGTACTCGGCTTGTACATAATAATCCACTAGAAACGAGCATAAAGTACGAAATCCAATAACGCTCGATGGCAACGGCAGCACCTTCTGGCTTCTGGCTGCTGGCTGCTGGCAAGGACCAAGGACCAAGCACTCGGACTTGGACCGAACGCAAGCCACTTGAAGCTGAAAGCATGCAAAGCGAAAGTACACAGCAGCCCTTAGTCCTTGGGTATCGTCCTCACACACACACACACACACACTTGCCTGGAATGCATTGCAATTGACGTTATAGCCGCCCGGACATTCCACCGCCTCGGGATCCTCCAAATCGTACCACTGCACAAGCCAGCCACCATGGGCATTTCCCGATAAGTGCAAACAAAATGAGCGTCGGCAACGGAAGTCAAGTGAATGCCACATGCCAGTCAGGAACAGTTTTCAGCGACCATCCGTAGACCGAATTGTTGTTTTTGTGCCATTGTTGTTGTTATGTATTTTATGGCGTTGTCACACGACGAACAGCATCAGTTTGAAGTTGACATTGACATGCAGATAATGCACCAACGAAAAAATCCATAAAAATAGATAAAAAGTAGAGAGAGAGTTATAGAAAGCGTAAACATCATTAAAGCCATTAAAAAAGTTATCTTTTACATGAATCATGTTAAAAGAGTTATCGAAAGCAAAAATTGAAAAATATAAGGATTCATCTAGATCATGAAACTCACCTGCTTCCAGTCATCCAAGAACCGAGCAAAGTGATCGGGCAATGTGCCAAACGGTTCGGGAAAATCGAAAGCCAGCTTCAGCAAATCCTCCCAGCTCTTCTCGGGCAACCACTTGCTCGGATTGGATCGCTCGCTCTTGGTCAAGGCAATGCTGCCCTTGATGAAGAAGTCAATCTCCTGCTGCGATAAAATGCCATCTCGCTGTGCCAGCTTCGTGGCTATCTGGAAGGAGAAGAGCAGCTTGTGCCGCTCAAAGATGCCCGTGCAGCCGTAGCTGTAAACGTTCTCCGTTAATGTCTTGATGATGTTGTTCAAACGCTTGGCCAACACCGTGTCCGGCACCGCCTTGCGCAGCGAGTAGACAAACAGATCCAGGTAGGCGGCCAGCGCATATTGATACATGCTATTCACGGTGGCCATGTCGGCGAGCACAAAGAAGAGGACGGCGCCTCGTTTGGCCGCCGCCCGATAACCGTTGCGCAGGACTTCGATATCGGCGGCGGTGTCGCTGGCCAGCTTCAGCTGCTCCATCACCAGTCCGGCCTTGGATTTGGTATTCTCTAGAGTCTCGACCAGCTCGACGTTGTCCAGCATGTTGCCTGTGGAGGTGGCCAACTCACGCAGCAATGAATCTTCTAGTTGCTGCAGCAGTTGCTTGTTCTCACTGGTCTGTGCGATGAGAGATTCACGCTGCTGCTCCAGATCTGGACGCTCTGTGCCCACGACAACACTGAGCAGCTGATCCTCGAGACCAGTCTGGGTGACCGTGTAGTTGATGACCAGCGCCTTGGCATAGACAGCCGGATCGAATTTGGGATTGGAGAACTTGGTGGTCAGATACAAGCGGAACTTGGGATCCCAGTCGACTTCCTTGTCGCCCAGCATGATGAATTTGCGACCGCTTTGGATACGCACACTCTTCTGCAGCACATCGTCTATGACCGGATCGATGTAGTCGTCCACATCCTCGAACAGCACCGGCAAGCCGTACATTATAGCCATCTCCAGCTGCTTGAGGAAATCGGAGTCACTAAACGACAACACTTTGAGGTTGTTGCGATACTCCTTCTTGCGGATCCACATCAATGCCTGAAGCTGGGGATCGATGCAGAGCGGGAAGCGAGAGGCACGCATGGTGAGAATGCCGTTCTGCACGGAGAGCTCATCGGGCGGCAGACCCTCGTTGGACCACTGTGAGATCTCCACGTCGTTGGTCAGATTGGCGTCGATCTTGAAGGGCAGCTTAACAGGTATGCCCAGCGAGATGATGTCCTCCAGCCAGTCATCGAAGACCATCGCCTTGCGGAACTCCCAGGTGAAGGCGCCGGTGTAGGCCAAGAATGAGGCGCTGATGAGGCAAATGCCCACGCTGTCGATCAGCTGCTGACCCAGACTGGCCATCTCTTTGCTCCAGCGTATCAGCTCAGAGGTGAGGCCACTGATCAGTTTATCGGAAGCAATTAAGCGACGCTCCGCCTGCTGCATCATCTCGGTTAAAGCTTTCATTTGTCTCATGGACACCGCGTAGTTCTGATTCAGTTGATCCAGCTTCTCCTCCAGCTTTTGAATTTCCGAATTCAAGTGGTTGAGCAGCTTGATTTGCACCTCTTGCTCTTCGACCAGGTATTCGACGCGCTCCTTCTTGGGCTTCACCTCCTTGTAGACGTCGAAGAAGCCATTCACGGCTTTGACGAACTTCAACAAACCGGCGCCAGCTACGGAAATCTTGCCCATGTCATCCAGGTTTTGGGTCTTCATGTGATTGCGACAGGCGGTGATTTGCTTTTGGGTCAACGCCTCGCAGTCCATTTCCATCAGACTCTTGAGGAAATTCACATCGCTCATCATGCCCTTGGCGCTCTTCCAGCTGATCTCCTTGATGCCCTTCAAGATGGCCACGCACTCGCAAACAACTTGCACCGCGGCAGGGGGCGTGGCAAAGGAACGAATCTCAGTAATCTGCGCCTTCTCCAGCTCGGACAGAGCACGTCGCGCTTCCTCCAGAGCTGGCATCGCATCGGCCAGAATCTCTTCGGCCTCCTCCTTTTCAATGGCAATTTGTTTTCCTTTGATTTCCACCTCCACAGATTTCTCCGATGCTTCCGCCTTCTTGGTATTGGCCTTTTGCGTCGATGACTCTATTGTCACCAACATGGCCTCGCACTCCTCGGATGCAACGGCCACGTTCTTCTTCTGCTCTGTCACTATGATGCGCAGCTCATCAATTTGCACAGATGCCTCTTCGATTTTCTTGATGCCTTCGCCGAGACGTTCTCGCTGCTGGTTGATATGCTTGTGCTTCTCCTCTGCCAAGTGGAGGAGTGAAGTTCATTAATCATCAACCAGTCTGTGATGCATCAATTTGTGACTCACCCAACAATCCTAGATAGGTGTTGATGTAGTCCAAGTAATGCTTGGGCGTTACAAAGTTGCTGCGCCTGAGCTTCGCCAGATACTCCTTGGAGTACTCCTGAATGGTCATATGCACATGGACCACATGTTCTATGATCGCCTCGCGATGCGGCGCGGGTATCAAGGCGTGCTCGGTCAGGAAGAGTTTTGCCACAGCATAGAGCGCCTGCTTGGGCCAGGGGAATACCCAATCGATGTAGGTGCTGCCAATGAGACCGGGGAAGCTCCGGCAACGATTGCGCAGCGCATCGCCAGCCGGTGACATGCAGAGCACCACGTGGAGATTCTCGGCACAGCAGCGCAGGAAGTACGCCCAAACAGAGTCCCTAAAGGGGAGAAAAGATATAGATAAAATAAAACAACACTCGATTGTGATATGCCCGTTCTGAGAGCAAACAAAACACTTATACCAAACATTATTTCAAAAAGGATATTATAACAAATGTACATGCAAAAATATATTTCAAAAAGTATATTTGTTATACGTATATACATATATAAAAAGTGTATCCTTAATCATAATTGATATATTATACTTTGAAATACTAATGTATAAAGTAAATATATTCTAAAGTATATTTCATATATTTTATGTTCAAAAACCGTACATGTTTAAAATATACGATAATAAATGTTGAAAATAAAAAAGTTCTTAAGTACCTTAGAACTCGTTGCTACTATTATCTACCCTTGCTTTAGAATTGTTTTGAAAATGTTTAACAAGTATTGGCAACAAAATAGTAGCACTAATTTATGAGATAAAGGTGATCAAACTGACAGAAACCCAAACTGTCATAATTAGATCGTCTCAGCTATTGAAACTGATCAATAAAATATTTATAAAATATATATGTCTACGAGTAAATTACTCTTCAATACTACGAGAATTACGTATACAATAAATTAAATTTTAATTGCAACTCACTTGGAAGCAGATAAGCCTTCCTCTTCGGCAAATTTGCGCACTTGATTGACAATGCCGTCCTTGTCCTCGTCCGAGAACAGAGCCGGCACCTGACCCACCGTCAGTATGTTGTTGATCAGCTCCAAGAAACCCTCCTCGGCAATCTGTGCGGTGGTGAAGAGGAACACCACCTTTTTGCGCTTCACGCCCGCAATGTTGTACAATATCTTGAGATCCTCGCGGAAGGATGTCTCATTGTAGCCCCGGGATATGGTGATCTCGAACACCTCGCACTCGGCTGCAAAGGAGGAGAGGCGAGTGACGCACTTTTTGCCACAGCCGCCGACACCGACTAGCAGCACATGACCTCGATTCATGCGAAGCGTGCGATGCACTCGTGTCAAGTGCTCCAGGCAATCCTCAAAGAGCACCAGGGTCATCTTTTGCTTACGCTCGCAGTACTCGTCCAGGATTTCGGTAAACAGATGGAAGACGGCATTGTAATCCACGAGATCCTCATACTGACGCGGCTCCGATTCGTTGGTGAAATTGCGGAAATCGCCAAAAACTAGAGGATCACGTAAAACATAGTCCTTGAGTGAGAGTACCACCTCGGGACCATCCACCTCATCCTCTTCCTCTTCGCCTTCTTCGTCCGCTGTCGCGGCAGCTGCGTCTTCGGCAAAGGCTTCGAACATCAGACGCGCCTGTGCCTCGGCTGCAGCTGCCTCCAGGTCAATGAAGCCGTGCTCCTCCTCGAATTCGGGTGGGAAACGTTCCGCCACCTCAATTTCCAAATAGCGATTGACGTTTTTGATGTCCTGCGAGTGAAGTGTTTGTAAATAGTAAATAATTAGAATTTAGAGCACTTACATTCTTGGAGATGAGACGATCGCAGATAATCCTGGTAAACTCGTTGCGCCAGACGCGGATAAACTCGCGCAGATTCTTGTAGTTGACTGGCAGAATCAAGAGCATGCCGGCAAATATGCGCGACAGATCCTTCAGATTGAAGATGTAATGGAATTTCGAAGGCGTCGGAGGCAGATCCACAATGACCAACTGCGGAACATATAAGAGCAGTAATTAGAGAGGTAATGGAAATGGCATTCGCTATTCATCCACCGCCCACGGCAAGGACACTACACAAATCAATTTTATCTCGACTACTGGCAATATGCATTCAAATGTTGAGCAAGCTCCTCGAGAGCCAGATAAAGAGGGTGTTGGGAGAGTCAAGGTGAGAAAACAGCCGCCGTCTTGCCGTCTTGTTGAATTTACGGCCATTATCGAGAGAGCAGCGCAGAGCAACGGCAATTCTATTCAAATAATTCATTTTATTCCATTTCGTGCGACATTAATATCTTTTGCCTGGCGCGTAGAGCGTCGAGTGTCGAGTGTGTAAAGAAGACATACGAACTCGACAGATATCCTCGCAACTCTTTCCAGCAACTGCAGGTGCAAGTAAATCATTTTTCTCTATTTTCTATTTTCCCTTTTGTCCCCCCTTTTTTTTGGTTATTGAGCAACTGCCGCTGCTCGAACTGGTTGTGGCAATTGTGGCGACAAATGCATTTTTATCTGCACGCAATGAAATGCGATAATATTTTAGTGTCAACAATTGTTAAAAGCACCATAAACTAATGCTTCTTGCTGCTGCTTGCCACGCCTTCTGAGGGCCATCTGCAGTTCAATACTGGAATATAATCAAATTTTGAGAGAGATGTGCTGGCTAAGATAGGCGGAGCACACGGACAGACATAGACACAGTCAACTAGGCAGCAGTCGAACCGGGTGACGATTGTGTAAAAAGGCCAAACAGCAAATGGCATTGGCAATGGCAACGACAACGACAACGGCACTTGCCCTCCCTCTCTTTCCCCATCTACGTTGCTGTCTCCCTCACTCAGATACACTTGAAAAGGCAATGGAGCAGCAGCCAGGAGCTGCGAGGACTCTGCTCGTCCTCGTAGTGCATTACAGACCATTGAATAATTTCCATTGTATGGCGTCGAGGCAGCAAAGCAGATTATGAAAAATTGACGTTATTTGCATATGTAAATCGAATTTCATAAAATTTGTGAGAGATTTTAAAGCGGCGCTCGCTGCTCACAACGCGATAAATCTTTTCCAGTTTTTCCTTAACGACTTTCAATGAATTTCGACAAATTCGCCATAATAATAACAAAAATATTGTATGCTGTAAGTAAGAAAAGTGCGTGAAACACAAACCTTGAATAACTTTAGTGTCATCGCAACAATCATGTCGGCAATCAGCATAAAGCGCTCATGGAATTTCGTGAAGTGCAGATGACCCTTAAAGATGGACGAATAGATTTGAATGAGAGAGTCGTCGTTGGGGAACACAATGTTGTAGGTGGAGAACATGCTGATGAAACGTGCATCGACCTCGTTCCGACCGCCGCCTGCGGTGCCCATGGCAGCATAGAATGTCATATCCTTAAACTTCTTCCAGTTGAGATCCTTGTCACGGTCAAACATGCCGCCACGCTCAAAGAACAACTTCAGCAGAGCGATGGGCTGCTGAGTGCCATATCTGGCGAAGGGGACAAGGAGACAAGTTGACTGACAGTTCCTGTTCCTGGCATGTACGATGTACGATGTACGTTGTACACACACAAGATATACTCACTCATCCACCTGAGGCATGTTCATGTCATCAATAAAGCAGGCAATTTTCTTTCCCATCGGTGGCCCGTACGTATCCTTGGTGCGCTTCTCGACCGCAGCCTCCAACGTGCGTTGCACATCCAGTGACGAGGTTCTCGATGAGAAATTAATATTGAGTATGATCTGAGAAAAAGGATTTGCGGGGAGGAAGCAATGTTAGCGCTTAGTTCCAATTGCGGTGCACACATTTTTCAATTACATTGACAGATGGATTGAGATTCCGCAAATACTGCATGATGGTCGCCGTCTTTGATGTGCCAGCCTCGCCCACAAGCAGCACGGGTCTTTTGATCTGTTTCGAAACACAAACAAATAAGAGTTGGAATTACTTCAAAGACTTTCAAGCTCCACTTACGTCACTCATGAGGCCGAGCAGACGATTCGTGCGCGTGTTGTCCACGGTGGGCACCAGAATCTCGCTGAACTTAACACTCGGATCGTGGGTATATGGACGGACAACCCATTCCCAGGCCATCCAGCAGTTCTGGTTGATGTCCCAGAAGTAGTCGTAGAGCGTCGGCTTGCCCTGCGGAAACTGTCCGCCCGAGGCGGGTGATTCGTGGGTGTCCTGCACCAGCGGAAAGCCCGCAATGCGCTTCATATACTCATCGAATATTATCTGATGCTTTTCCAGCAAACAGGCACCCAGGGATCCGTAAACGGCCTGCAGAAAGCAGCACTCCAAGCTATCCGTGTTGTAGACTTTGAGCACGGGTTCATCAGAGTTTTTGTTCTCGGGTGGTCCATAGGTGGGTAGCATGGCATCGTAGAGATTGCAGAACTGTGTGACCATATTCAGATCCGTCTGCATGATGACCAGCTTGAGGGGATTGCCTTGCGTGGTGCCGTCGATGCCCTCCAATATGAACGCTATGGCATTCGTGATTATCTTCTCGAAGAAGTCGTTGAGCAGCTCGCGTTGTGGCTCCGGTCGCGTCAACACCCAGCGCTGCCAGTAGGGGCTGTAGCGCAGATTCTTGGGATCCACATAGACCATGCCGGCGCGAGAAACTGTCGCCGGCGAGGCATAATACAAATTGCCCACCTCGAAGAGGAGGGCACAATAGTTCTCGAGTCGGATGCGCTCGCCGTTCGCCAATGTCAGCAGCTTGTTGTCATCCATTACCGAGTTCATGTTCTCAATCCAGAGTGCATCGACGTCGCCATCAAAGCAGGCATAGCGTCGCTCCTGTTTGCACAAAATAGTGTAGGACAGTGTTGGATTGCATTAGCCTGAGTGTGTTATTCAATGCCCGCGGATTCTGATTGCATCTGACGGAGATGGCGATGGCGATGGCAATGGCGATGACGATGGCGCCAGTGACAGTGTCATCATCATCAGCAGCATCATCATCATCGTCACAGCGAAAGCTGCTGGGCGAGAGATTACCTTGCAAAGTCAAATGGCTGAGTAACTAAAAGAGTTGGCAGGCGGAACAGTTTGTTTAGCCATTGCCGCTCTGTGAACCGCAGGTTGTGCAATGGGATTTATTAGCGAATGGCGTGATTTCCGCATGAATGATGCACACCCACCACAGCATCACAGCACCATCCGAGCAGTAACAGAACAGAACAGTAACAGAAACAACACCATAACCCAACCACATCCTGCAGCTCACGCCACTAACTTTCAGCCAGCGTCTGAATTGACACTGAACGTTCTCGGCTTTTACACGTCTGGATGTGCACGTGTATGTGTGTTCGTGTGTGTGCGTGTGTGTGTGTGTGTGAGGGGATTAGCTGCTGTTGCACTTCAATTCAAATGGGATTACTCGAGCGGCGGCTGCGACGCGACATGTGACCTGCCTACAGAATACGAAAGGTTGCCGAGGATATTGCTCTACTTACCTCACGCTCCAGTGGCCTATTCATTTCACGGAATATATTTGAAAATAATCCATCGATCCAGTCCCGCGTCTCCATATCCAAATATCCATACAATTCGATTACCGAGCATGCCTGGTGCAAAGTGAAAATGGTTCAGCATTTAATGGACATATAAAAAGTGTTTCTAATTGCCCCTTATTAAGCTATTCAATGCGCTTAAGTTGTTTCCTTTTTCCTATATATAAGTAGTTTCCATTGAAATTGACATTTTCATATGCACTTATAAGCTGGCTGAGGGCAACAAAAGTTAACTACAGCATGGAAAGAAACAAAACAAAAAACCAAAATCATTGGGGACGTCCCACTATGCACTATGGGATAAATTTACCTTTTCTTCGTTAAATAAGTCATATTTTAAACTATTTTAATTAAGACAACATATTTTGTTCAAGATATGTTAAATATAAATCGACTTTTATAAACAGTACTTAAAATGTTTTATGTTTTATTTCAATTATTAATTTATAGATTGTTGTATTAAGTCGATTATGAACTGATGTTAAATTAAATGTAGGATATAAAAACTTAAATGCTTCTTATTTCAAAATACGAAAACAAAATTATTTAAGGATTTATCAAAATAGAAATTATCAAATATAAAATATATAAAACAAAATCAAAATAAATGAGATTGGAGCAATAAGGTTAACAATACGAGTCAGTCAGTTTTTCAGATACATAGTTATTATCTAATTCTATAAAAATGTGCACTTAACCCATAGTGCACTGTTCAACGGCATCCGTTCTCATAATGGGCGAACAGACAAAGAAATCGAAGCAATTAGCTGCAGTACAACGCACTTTGCATGCTCTACTTGTTATCACGATTATGAAAATAACTTACTAAACTTATGTGCACAAATACTTAACAGATGATGTGCTAGGAAAAACTAAAGCTATGTTAATTGTGATATAAGCAGACGTTTTCAATGAGCTGTGCAATTAAGCTGTTATGCCCAATGCCATAGCAATGTGCGAATTGGAGGTGGAAGACAAAGCAATTTGTGTGAGAGCAGAGGAAACGGAAGGGAAAATGGGGGAAAAGAGAAAGGAGAAAAGGCAAAAATGTGTCGGACCACTTACCTTGGGGTTAAGCACAGTGCACTTGGTGGGCAAGCTCATGTAGGTTTGTGCTTTGATCAGAGCATTTATGACGACAGTTTTGCCGCCACCTGTTGGACCCACCAGCATGGTCGAGTGTCGGGTCATCATGGTCTCGTACATTTGCACCACTTTGTCTTCCTGTTGTTGAGGCGGAGCCAGTGACAAAGGTGAAGGCGAAGGTGAAGGCGACGGCGAAGGCGTTGCCGTTGTTGGGATTTTGTTGTCATAAATGATGTGGCCATCGGATGGTCAGCAGCAGCGGCAGAGGTGTCGTGACATCAGTTGGCCAGCAGTTGACATTGTGTGCGACATTTTGTGTCATTTGTGCAACGTTTTGTTTGATGGAAGTGGCAAAAGTGTTGGCCGAAGGTGAAGGATGAAACACAGAAAATTGTATTAGTGAAAATTGTCAGCTGAGCAGGAGCAAAGTTAAAATTAGATGTAGGCGGCTGGTGGCCCACTGCAAAATGCTTTGTAACATTTCCGCCATTTGCGATTATGCGAGAAAGCGCAATTTACAAAGTGTCAAAGTGTCAGGGATGACAACGGGACTGCAGCGAGGACACAACTACTCCTTTAACTTGGCTGCTGCTTTTTGCTTGTCAGCAAAGTCATGACTTTGCAAAAGTACAACAACGACTGCCACAAACAAAAACCAACGAGAGAACGAAAACTAAAAACACACACCTGATCGGGCAGCAGGATGTAGCCGTCGTTGACAAGGACATGACGCACAGCTGCATTGAAGTCTGGATAACCGATGCGTGGACAATCGATGCCAGGAAACAGATCCTTAATAAGACCCAAAAACAATGGCACATCCTCGAATATGAATTTGGGAAAGTTCATGTCGCGCAGGACACGCATCAGGACCACAGCCTCGGGCAGATCCTCCGACTGTCGCTTCATCACACCCGCCATACGCAGCACGGAGTTCAGCGACCTTAAGCCCCAATCGTAGTGACATTGCTTCGACAGCTGCTCCTGGGCCAGGGCATAGAGCACAGTCATCTTCTTGGCCAGCACCTTGGCCGTCAGAAAGCCGTCCGAGAACAGCGAGATGAGGCAGATAAGCTCCAGATCGGGCTTGATGCAGGTGACGGGCCGGAAGAGCGCCTTCACCGACTCCGGCAGCTCCGTGCGGCCAGCGTAGCCGGGATTCATCGTCACAAAGACGCCGCACTTCGGATCCATGCTGATCTCAACTCCTTCAAACTGTCACAAATGGTGAATGAGTAAAGCTGAAATGACATTGAAAACACTTTGGATACGCACCATGAAACGCTTTAGTTTGCGTATCAAAGCATTGCGAATCGTCTGCAGCTGCGTGGAGATGACACTGAGCACGGATATATCAATGCGATTGAACTCATCGAAGCAGCCCCAGGCGCCGCACTGCACCAGACCCGACAGAATGGTGCCCACAGCCCTGAAGTCCATGCCCTCGCCGCAATTGGTGACCATGCAGAGCAAGCCCATGGCCTTGGCCAGATCCTTGACGGTCTCGGTCTTACCCGTGCCCGCCGGACCGGCTGGAGCGCCGCCCAGATTCATCAGCAGCGCCTGAGTGATGGTCAAATAGATGCGGTCTGTCAGCGGAGTGATGACGAGACGTCCATTCAAGCCCATGTACTCGTAGCCATAGTCGAAGCTGCCCGAGCATTGGATGACATGCAGATTGTCGTAGAACTTGACCCAGTAGAAGCGCAGCTGACTCTCCCAGCTGAACTCGCTAGAGTCGAGCACATTGTCGCGCACAAAGTTGTCGATGATGTCGCGAGCATGCACATCGATGGTGCAGATGGCCTTGAACTTCAGCCGATCGTTGCGGGACAGATTTGAGCGCACCTTGAGCACGAGCTCCTCGATTTGATAGTTGCTCTTGTTGAGGAAATCCTTCATGGCTCGCATGTTGCCGTGATTCTGCGCTTGGTCGAACGCCTCCTCCACTTCGGCTGTCCACCAGACTTGACTGGCTGCCAGGCCGACCATGCCTTGGTAGTTCATTAACCAGTCCGGCCTGTGTGAAAATCGAAAGTGCCCCAATGACTGTCAATTTAATACAATTGGCCATAAATATGCCGAGACATGCGCGCCCTCGGCTTATGCCAAATAAAAATAAAATAATAAATCGCGTCAAATGACAAAATTATACAGCGAGCGAGCCTCTCAGTCTCTCAATGTAAATCGTTGGCCATAAAAGCGGAAGCAGTCCTTTTGTCGCAATCACAGTCCGAGACTCGCATACTTCATATATTCGTATGTATGTTTGCTGTATACTATATATATGATTTTTATGGTATTCACTTACCTTGAAATTACCAGATCGGTGCCAAAGTCGTAGATGCAGGTCTTGGTTATGTAGCGATTGGCGCGACGCATTTCATCCAGCACATCGTTCATCCAATGCTCGACGCGACCCTGGGCCCGAACTGTGTCCAAAGACAATAACCACATAAATAAACCCCAGTCGCCAATATCAATAAGTGTATACAAAAACAATAAAACCCAAAGTACCAAAATTACAACAAAAACAAAATAACAACATCAACTGAATGCGCAATCATCTCCAGCAGGGGATAACGGCGGCTGGCTTCAAATTAATTAAAAGAAATTGGCCAGCCACGCAGCTAGCCAGAGAACCGAGATCCGAGCGTCGAGAACCGAGCATCCAGAACCGAGAGCCATAAAAAAGTTCAATTTTAAAATTGGCAATCAGTGCGTAGGGATTGTTGGGCATGAAAATGGTGAATGGCGACGGAAAGGAGCGGGGAATGGAGCGAGGATTGGCGTGTACTGCGGCAGGACACGGCGTATACTTACTGATTGTACGAAACTCCATAACCTCGCCCTCGCTGGATATCATGGCGGTAACAAGTGTGAGGCTGCCCTCCTTGACCAGGCGCAGAGACTTGACATTGTCGTACATCTGCGGATGTGGAATGAAAATTGTGAAATCAATGCGCAGAAAAACATTTTTATTTATAAGCCAAATAAATTCATAAAAATTTACCACCGACGACAATTCTCATCTTCTCTTCTTCTCCGCTGCCAATATGATTGTGTTGTGTTGGTGTGTGTGTGTGTGTGTGTGGTGCTGCATGTGTTGCAAAAATGGTGTAATTTCCGCCCTGGACATTGGCCAGAACGCATAAACAGTGACATTAACTTTTATGGCAAGACTCTCTTGCTCTTATGCTCAGCATTCACACACTCGCACACACGCCCAGTCATACATAAAAATAATGTTGCTGGCAGTTTAGCAAATCTGTTGTTGTCAAACCCATACACCCATAGACTAACCCCCCCCAGTCACCATATCAACTGTGAGAGACTTTGACGCCCTCAGAATTCAACCCACCTTAATGATGTGGTTCTGCACTGCAGATGGCTCACTGCTGCCCAAAATTGAGAGCAACTCATCGGTGGATATGAAATAGAAACGCGGGAAAATGCGACGCTTCGAGTCCAAATATTCGTTTAACGACTTCTGACAATTTTCCAAGCCAATTCCCAGACCTTGTATATCCACTAAACGTCCCGGCAGTGCACAAAATGGCACCACTAACGGATATTTGGCACAATCGACCATGATCTGCAATGGAAAGCGAACAAGAGGCAGTTACAACAGTAAATTATTATGAAAAGCAATGAGTAGAGCAACAACAACAACAACAACAACAATAATAAATACAGAAAATACCATCAAATATAATACAAGAGGCAGCATATACTATATTGACTTATTGCCGACTTATACACATACTCTAAGCGCACAAAAACTATGCAACAAACACTAACTAAAGAACGATACAAGAAAAGATTATTTCAATTAATTACAAATGATACAAATACAAATTCCCATCACTTGGATTTCAGTCTGATTAAATTATTTTATTTAAATGAAATAACTTATCGGATGGCTTATCTCAATCAGGATTATGAAGCACAAAGAGCATGTGAAGGAAGCCATTGGAAGGGTATTCACATAATACGAATGTCGAGAGCAAATCAAAATAATAAATCATTTCATAAATGGCATCAAATATGGCGGCAAATGTTGCAAATGAAACGTAAAGCAAACCGAGCAAGTGGCGAGCAAGGTTAAGTGAAGTTAAGCGTCTAACACAAACACAAACACACACAAACCAAATACACACACACACACAGTTGGATTTATATATATGTATGTATCACACACATGCTCTGACACAGAAGGTGAAAGCGTTTGGCTTTGGGTAAATACTGTGCCGGCTGACAGTGCGTATGTGTAATATATGATGTATGGTGGCCGGGAAATGTGTGTTGTATTTGTGAGAGGCAACACAATTTCGTATACGCAAAGTGGTCGTTTGCATGCGTATTATGTTTACCGTTAAGTAAGGCGTCGCCATATTGTCGGCGCACATTAAATCAACTCAAATAAATTGAGTAGATATTTTGGCCGTGACAGTGGCCCGTGCTTGGACAAACAAGCAACCAGCACAGGACAAACAAATATAACAGTCGCTTACCCGTCGATACGATTTGTCGATGTCGTCGAATTTACGCGCCTCCTCCGGCAGCTGAGTGCGTATGTCGCCGCCAATGAAGATGCCCTCCAGGTACAGCCACTTGCGTTGCACCACCAGCCACTCCTCAATGATTTCCGAGATATTCGCCAGCGCGCGTTCCCATTTGTTGACCGTCTCCAGGAAGGGGCCAATAAACCTACAATCAATATGTTAATGACCATTTCGAGATGCGTATCTCACAGATACTACTTACTGACTGGCGCCCATGGACTGCAGATTCATGGCGTTGTCCTCCAGCACTTGGGTGATTTCGTCGACGGGTCCCAAGATCCAGCCTCGATCCTCCATGCCCTTGTAGTGCTTGACTACCTTGAAGTTCATGCTGCCCCAGGTTTCCTCAACGGCTCGCACGCCGCGTTCAATCTGCAACTCCTTGATGGCATTCGTGAGAATCTGCTCGGCGATTTCCTGATACTTGTGCAGCTGCATGGCAAACATATTCTCCAGCGTAAACCTCGCCGGCGACATGTCAAAGTACTGGCCCGTCTTCTCCATCAGCTGCAGCCAATGGCGCTCGCGAAGTGCCTCGTTTTTGAGGCTGACCATCAGCGGCACCGTGGCCTTGAACTGTTTCATGTGAATCTCCAACTGAATGCCCGTGGGCAATGTGCGCACCTGTTAAACAGCAGTCGAAATTAAGAGGGAGAAAGCGAAGAGAGGGGCAGTTAAGTGGAGCGGGTAAACGGTTAGTTAGCGACGTCAAATCAGTTGAAACAATAGTGCGGTTGCTGCGTGTTGCATGCTGCTAGTTGTGGTTGCAGCCGCATTGAATTATGACGAAAGCGTCATCCTGTGGCTATGGTTAGGCCCACTCTCGTTGTTGGTGGCATGTTGTGCTGGCCAAAAAGCGCAGTCTGTTTACATTACCCTCTCTCGACTGTTTGCACATGGAAAATGCATAGCTGGCTGGCTGGGCTGGCGGGCTGGCAGGCTGGCATAAATTAAATACCAACAGAGACAACAACGGCAGAATATTGTGCCGAGGAAGGGACAATCCACAGGGCGATGCTGGACACGCTGCTGTCGTCGATCGACACCCGTTGGCATTTTAATTATTTTCAATATTGAACAAATTGATTTGCATTTTGGGACACTGATTATGCAACAGCTTCCGACTAGGTCTATCCTGCATCCTCTGCTGCGTGCCAGCCAAAATTATGCACGATAAAAACTGCATTAAAATGGATGTGTGTGTTCCTGATTATATTCAAATTTGCCTCCACACTGCGCTATTTATATTAATGATAAAGTAATGAAATAGTTTGCATGCTAATCTATGCATGCAATCATCATCCATAGATATGACTATGAATTGCCCTATAGCAAATTCTGTCTCTCTCATTCGCTCTCTCTGCAACTCTTGCAACTCGCTTCATTTGTATGGACAAAAGTTTTGGGCGCGACAAACTTTTCGCCCGCTTGGACAGAGAAATTCCTCAAAAACTTGTTAGTGAAGTAAATTAATCAATTTGTCATAATCAGTTTAGGTGCAAAATTTCATCGCTGCTAGGCCAAATTTCACTTTTCTTCTTACAGCCAAAAGCGGGACAAAAACTAAAGCGACTGACAAAGTTTTTGGGAAATTCGACTGCAAAGATATTCCTTGCTGCAAATAGTTGAACATAAACCCCTGGCCGTTATGTCATACTGCTCTGTAAATACATTTAAAAATTTAATCTGAGATTTTGCATGTCCCACCCCGTCAGAAAACAATGGCGAACCGGGTATGAAAGTTGAGTTTACATCAAGCGCTGCGTACTGAGTTCTAAAAGTATTTGGCCGTGTTATTGTTTTTACGCCTCCGTAATTTTATGAAAATTCAAACAGGCCGAAAACTTTGCCAATTAGATAAAGTTTCGCCGCCTCTTTCGGGGGCGTGACTTACCGCTTTGGGCAGTTTCCGGAATTCTTTAAGATAGCTCTCAACGCCCTCTGTTAGGAAAGTGGGATCCAAATCCACCCATAAAGTCTTGGCCCAAATTTCACGGCCATTCTTTTGTGATCTGTAGAGCTTGTAGATCTGCAAACGAAATTTCGGTTTAACGACTTCTTTGGAATAACAACTGCACAGATTATTGCATTACTTGCTGCAATCCTTCGTATTCGGTTTGGATTCGTGAAAACTCATGGTAGTCAACCATCGGCATGTCAAACAGACGCTCGGCATTCGCCAGCTCTTGGCGTCTCAGTTCTCGCTCCTCGATTTTATGACCATACGGATCCATTAAGCGAACACCACGCTCAAGTTCCGGACCAACAGAGCCTGGTCCGTTCTCATCGTAGTCCTTGATAAACTCATCGAGCTTGGGAAGGATGACAAAATAAAGTTAGTGCAGTGTACTCGTAAAAGGGGCAGCATTTGATTGTTGCGCTTTGTGTTGGGACTGCACTGGGTGTAGCCACGCCCCCTTCATGCTTTAATTCAAATAATAAACACTTGAAGTTAATTCATTTTACGCTGACGACGCCGTTGCCGCTAACAATTGACAATAATGGTTGAGCGCGCGGAAAAATCCAATTAAAATGCCATTGAAAGGAAATAATAATAGAGGGAAACAAAACAGAATTGCAGAAAACGCAAAGTTGCGGAAATGCAGGGCACAACACAGTTAGATCAGAAAGCAACCCAACTACTTAATCGTTATCGACATTGGCGTCGTCATCGTCATCGGCTCGGCAACTTACATCATCGCAGAAGACGACGATTTCGCCGGAAGTCATCTCGGCAAATTTTTGCTTAATTGGTTGCAGCTTCTCCGACCGATACAGAGCCGATAGAAACAGACGCTTCCATCGCTTCTCCAAATGATGGGCCATCAGCATGTCTTCGTATGAGAACTGCGAGAAATAGAAGAATAAAGGACATCAAAGAAATGAAAACAAAACGCATTCACATAAAAATTAAGCAATGTCCTTCAATTATTGCTGAGTGCAAATAATAATCATGAATAGTGCCGAATTCCACTAACGAGCAGTCGAGTGCCAATCTTCCCCCTCGCTCACACACACACACACACACGCAGCTGGAAAAAAAGGAAGCAAAAAAAAGTGTAGCACAGCTTTCAGGGCCGCCGCCACAATTGGTCGCCGTTGCATAAATTTTCATGTTGCCTTTGCAGCGTTGCGTTGTGTGTACGAAGTGTACGAGGAGTACGAATGTGTGCATTCATTCATTAATTTATATAAAATGCAAGTTAATTCCGTTTGTCTGGCCAGACCGGGCGGGCGGCAGGAGGAGACTAAGCGCCGCAGCCACAAACGAAATCCCATCAATAAATGAACGAGTCCAAAAATGCTGAGCACAAAGCCGTCCACACACACCGGGTGGCCAAAAAAACAGAGGAGCTGGGAAGCATCCTCGGATGTCGGTGAATTTATGTAACCATTTCGTGTGTTGTCCCTCCGCTCGCTCGAAATACGGAAAGCCATTTTCAAATGACGCTCACTGGCCACCAAATATGCATATGTAAACAGTGCGGAGCTGCAGACCGCGACGGCTTTAAGGGATTTCTTTTTTATCTTTTTTTATCTAAAACTGCTCATTTGAATACACAAACAACCGAATTGGGCAACTCGCAACTCGCAAACTCGAAGTTGAGTGAATTTCATTAAACCAGTGAATATGATGATGGTTAACACAAATTCCGGCAACTGGAATTTGGACAAAGTTTACAAAGATCTGAGCGTGGTCTAAGAGGATCTGCATATCTTACTTAGATTGAGGCCAAATAGAGAGTTCGCTGTAGCCATAAGCAATTGCTTACCATAATTTGATGTTCGCTCAGCACTGTGAATGTTTCCTGCATTTCATGAATCTTCTGCTCATTTGTCAGTGTTGTCGATTGGACTGTGGCAATCGTTTGCATCACCAGCTTAAAGTCCTCCAGCTCACGGGTAGTTTTGTTAAGATTCAAACTCAGTGTCTATGCGAAAGTGAATTGAAAATTGTGATTGAACAGTGATGATGGGGCAAACTCTCACCTTAATCTCGGCACGCATCGACCTCATGTTGTCGTTGACAAACCGCAACAGCTCCTCGCCCAGAATGGTGCACCATTCCTTGGCATGCTGTATAATGCTCTGGATCAATGGCTTTAAATTAATGCGCACACATCGGACAGTGTGATACTGACGCATTTGCTCCAGGGTGGTCACAATGGTCGAGTAAAATGTAAATTTCTCATCGATTTCGACAAGCGTCACTTGGCGCTCGACAAACTTCTGGCATATCACATCCTTCTCGTAGGCCCACAGATTGAAGTACTTGCGGAATCTAATTACAATCGAATGCAGGAACATCAACTGATTTGAATTTACATGCTACACATGTGTAGTTCTCTCACACTCACTGGACAACAAAGCTCTTGGCTTCCAGTACGATTTTTAAAGCCAAATCGTGTATGTTTATGATAAGATTGACGATGTCTTTAATGTTGACAATGTCCTCGTAGAACGTGTAATTGTATTTCCATTGCGCCCCGGCATCAATTAGAGGACAGTTCAGGCAAGTTCCACTCATCCAACGAGTGAACAATTTCAGCCTGAACGAGTAATCAGAAAGTTTTTGTTTCACAACTACTTTGCTATCATTATCGTCTTACCGTTTCACAAAATCCTTAGCTGCTGTCACAATGACGCTCTGCAGCTCATTGGCCGATGGCTCCAGAACGATTTCGGACATCAGGAGAACAGCGTTCACCTCAAACATTGGCTCATTTGACAGCAGACGATTAATATAGCACTTCAGATTCTCGTAGGTCATGCTGCAAGAAATTCCTATAATTACTGGATCAATTAAATACTATAGAAATACCCACTCGATAATGCACTTGAACGTCTCCTCTTCCCAGTACTCGTAGTAGTTCCGCATTTTCTCCGACCTGCCCGTAAATGTGCCCAGCACCAGACTCTCCAGTTTGATTAGCACTGGCCCCAAGGAGTCGTAGAGTTGTCGCATCCGGGCTGCTTTGCGATTCCTTGATGCTTCCAATAGTTCGAAATATCCCTGGCATTCATAGACACCCGTGCCGCAGGCGAATTCTTGCTTTTTCTTCTTCTCATCGTGCTCATCGACTGCCTGCAAAATGGTGACATTCTCGCCAGTACTCGATTTAAATGTGCGTCCTTTTGAGGATTTGATGGATTCAGCGATTGTCGGATGAGTCTGCGTTTCAGTTGGAGTATCCTCAGCTTCGGCTTCGGCTTCGAGTTTCTTATTCGTCTCTTCGTCCAAATTGAAGAGATTAAAGCACTTGATCTGATCAATCCGATCTCGTAAGTCGAGGCGTATAAAATTAATTTGCGACACTATCGAAGTCAATTTGCGCAATTGCGAATTGATTTGGTCGCAGAATTTGCCAATATTAAACGATATCCATGTGTAGCGTGCCACGCCCATTTGTATGAAAAGCTCCGTGTCATAGATGTGTTCTCGTAGGAAAACCACTTCTGACATCGATAAATTGCCAATGATACCATTGTATCGAGTGATAACCTCAGTCAGTTTCTCGTAGTCCTTGAACAAAATCTCCTTCTTCATGATCGCCGTTCGCAGCACCGTCGGCAGCGTGAAGCCCAAATGCTCGAATAGTTGACCCTCGAACTTTGTATCGAACACCTCTCGGCTTAAATTAACCACAAAATTCGAGTCGTATTCAATCAGCACTTTGTCGCCAACGATTTCCTTCCATATCGGCAGCTTTTTTTGCGACGTCGCGCGGATGAGCACTTGAAAATAAAAATTGAGCGATAACAAATTGAAATTATTGCAATAACATTGACTTGAATGCGGATTATTCGATTCGGTAAATGTTATTATAATTTTGGTAATCGATTTTCAAATAAAAATTACAATTAAAATTAAAATGAAAGTAAATAATAAAGTTAACGGAAATATAAATTGTAAGCAATTTGAATGAAACCACAAGATAAACCTATAAAAAAACCAAAAATCAGGCAATTGATTTCAATTTGAGTAGTGCTGTATAGCATTTATGTGTGTTAGTTATCTCTAAGGCCCACTCACGTTCACAAATTTGTATACACTCGCGATCTCTTGCTGTCACATCTTTAGCCTTTTTCTCCTTGATCGCATGCAGAAAGGCGATGGCTTTATTCAGCTGCTGGTTGGCATTGCGAGTCTTGCCAACCATCCACATTATCATCGCCGTGAGCACAGTAAACCTGTTGATTTTACACTGAAATCCCACATGACTGCCTTCGACGGCTTGACCTTCACCTTCCTCCTCACCGTCATTAAAACTCATTTGCGGACTGAGATTAAATTCCGACGATGTCGGCATTGATTCCATTACGCTCCCCATTACGCTAGCCCCAAACATGGAATTGGCCGGCATTACCATTGTATCAGTCCGACTCTTGGCTCGAAGCGTTTGGGTGGCGTCTGAAATGTAGGCCACTAAATTGGAAAATAATTTCGTTATTGATAGGAATGCAATAAGAAGAATGTCAACTTACTGGTTTTATCTCTGCAAATCTGAATGTTAAGTATGTTGGAACGATTGGTGTGGTTAATCATAAAGGTGGCGGTTTGCATGAATTTCTCAAAGAGCATCTTTTCGAACTGGAACAGAACCGTCATCAACTCGAAGTATTGCTTAAATGCGCTTCGCTTCAGAAAGCTATTTGCCATTGCCGGATCATTCTCCAGACTCTTGAAGGCCATCACCGAATTCTTGAGCTTTCTACCCAACGAACGTACCCAGCAAACGGCGCTTATTTTGGCTGGCTGTAATTTTGGCATTGGAGGCGTCTTCTTATGGCTCTGTGAACACGTTAACAAACAGATTTTTAAATATATATCTGACTGGACTAAGATTAAACTCACTGTGAACACAGCTTCCACATTGTTGATCTCGCTAATGAAGAATCGCAATAGATTCTCGTGTTTGGTGGAAACAAATTCCTGCAAGGACTTCCTGGTGTCAATTGCATTCGCGTTCGTTAGCAACTTGATCCCTTTGTCTGCCGAGAGCAGAGAATTGATGCTCTGATCGATTACTGTTTTGGCCTCCATTTCCAGCACTTCGAGGCGTTTATTGAACTGCTCCAACGTATACTCCCAGTTCTCCCAGTTACTGGGCTGG
This sequence comes from Drosophila ustulata, assembly GCA_035047365.1. NCBI lineage: Eukaryota > Metazoa > Arthropoda > Insecta > Diptera > Drosophilidae > Drosophila > Drosophila ustulata. The sequence continues at coordinate 15,110,616 of JAWNPT010000094.1, forward strand.
AACATATCATAGTCCACGGTGCGTATGAGATCGTCCAGCAGTCGATAAATTTTCCGCATCAGATTGTCAACAATGGCCGGATCGGTGATCAGAGCCTTCAGATTGTGGCCAAACAGGTTCTCATACTGTATGAACACTCGGCCCACATAGGCGATATCCACAGCAACGCGATATATGTGATTTACTTCGTTGAAGAGCTTGACGCTATCGAACTCCCAACGAGATCCGGCACCAGATTCCTCAATATGCTGGCGACTTATTTTATAGGCCTGCTTCCAGCAGCGCAATAGGTTGGCACAGTTGTTGGCTGTTTCATAGGTATATGTGGCAGAGTACCTAAGATAAATGTATATATCATAAATTAAAAATAATCAACATTTGTTTCTCTACGAACCGGAAAATGTTGTCGAAATTGATGATTTTCTTGACCTTCTGTACGAAAACATTGGAGATCTCGCAGAGCAGCACTTGCATTTCGGGGTCACGACAATAGTAGCTGGACATGGTCCAGATGTGTCGTAATCCCACCATGACATTGGGTATTTGCAGCACTGACATCTTAAAGCTGTCATAGTTGCGTATTTTCTGTATGAAAATGCTTTAGTTATAATCAAGTCAAATTTAGCAAAACTTCAACCTACCTCCAAATAGTCTTTGATGGTGCCCAAATAATCAGAGTTCTCCTTGGCCAGCTTGAAGCGTTCCTCAGTTAGATTCAGGACGTGATTCCACTCGGTCAGCACCTTCGATCCAACGCTGGTCAAGCGACTCAGCACCGACATCACGAACTCGGTCTTAAGTTGCTCCAGAGTGCCATAGAGATCGATTTCCATTTTATGCCAATAGCGATACTCGGCCATCGGGGTGAACTCGTCCAATTTGCTGTCCTTCAGCGTTTTCATTGTCTTCAGCAGATACTTTATCCAGCCATCGACCACGTCCTCCAGCTGCACTTGTGTGTATGTGGGAATGAGATCGATGCGCTTGGGATCGAGGGGCACTCGAACGATGGCCTCTTCGAATTCGGTCTCCTCCTGGCCGGGCAGCACATATGAAGTCGGCAAATTGAAGGCCCATACAATGTGATTGATGGTCCAAACTATTTCGCTATCGAAGTCCTCCATCTCCTTTAGAAGTCGACGGTGAATGGGCTTAATCCGCGGTTGAGTTGCCTCCTCGGCGGCATGTTCCGCGGCCACCTTTGCCTTGGTCTCATTGAGTAGCTTCTCCCAGCGCTCGGCGATGGTCTGCTTCTCGACCTTTTGTTCCACTGTAAATCAGTTCCAAGTGTCAGCTTACGATTGCTATCGAAGAATGTTAAATAGCTTACCCTCTTCCTCGGATGATGATCCTATATCTACGACAACAGGCTGGGCTTCTTCCTCCTCTTCGGCTTGGGCTGGACCCTCGGTGGCTGCCGCCTGTTTGGCCGCCTGCATCTTCTTGGCTTGTGCCTCCATTGCCTTTTGCTTTCTGCCATGTCGGGGAGGAGGCGGAAGAGGAGAAAATAACAAATAAATAAACAAATGAACACAATTAAATGCGCTCGACATGTAAAATTAACACAAAGCGTAATGAAAAGCAGCTGATAAGCGAAATGAGCAACAAATACCAATAAAGGACAACAAAGAGACGGACAAAGGGACTTCAGTACAGACGGCAGTCTCTGACGAAGGCATTTTTTAATGTACATGCCTACAAAAAAAACAAAAAAAAAATGTAAAGTCAAAAGCGACAACAGCGTGTAAAGTTACTGGAACTGAGAGTGGAACTGGTCAAGCGGTATCCTTGGGGCAGCGCAGGGAAAAGTCCAGTGCATGGGTGAGTGAGGATCTGGCAGGATGTGCCATAAATGTTGGCTTTCAAGCCAACGGCAAAGGGCCACAAGACAACGACGGCGACGATGTCGACGATGCCGACGATGAAGAGGGCGACGCTGGCGCCGTTGATGGCAGCATGAAATCCGATTAAAAATAAAAATTCTTATCGGATGCGCTGTAATTTATGTGCGAAAAGGGTTATGCAGGATCCTCAAAAAAGCTGAAAAAAAAGCCAACAACAGAGAAACTGTAGCCGCGTCGATGGCAACCAGTGATAAACGCAAAACAAAGGGCAAACGAAAAATGTGCACAAAAAAAAAAAAAAACAAAATGGAAAAGGCGAAAAAATGAAAGAAAAAATAAACATGGAAAAATAAAAAGCCAGCGTTCACAGTCGGAGCACATTCAGCGAACACTTCAGTCAGCATAAAACCAATAAAGCGCGGGTACAACAGCCCCATCTCTGACTCCCAATGCCCCATGTGAAAAACAGACCGACTTCCCACACCCTCTCCTAGCCCCACCTCCAGAACCCTACCCTCCCCGACAAAACGAAGCGAACGCTGCGTTGCCTTTGTTAAAAGTTAAATACTTTTGTTGTTTAAGCGCTTTCAAACGAAATTCCGATGGTTTGGATAGCTCCAATAGACCCGGGCCCGATTCCTTAGCCTCGCTTGAAATATCCTCTCCAGCATCGCCAGCCCCGCCCCCACCAGCCGCTCCGCCTCCTGCCTGCGCATCATTATTGTCCATTTGCTGAGTATCCGTGGTGTCCGGTTCGCGAAATTGAAATTGAAAGGCGCTTTTGTAAACCTGAAATAGAAATAACAATAGAGAATCAACAACAAAAAACATAGCAAAATAATAACGAAATTCCATATGTGCGAGCGTCGAGAGTCGAGTTGAGTGTGTTTAAAGCGAGCGCCATCAATGCGTTTCTGTGAAGGCATTCTAATTGATTTGGCGCGTTGATTTGCCAAAAACCGATTTTCAGCAAATTTCCAATTTATTTTCATGCAAAAAGCAAATATTATGGCAGTTGGGGGCAGCATGTTTCGACCACAGACCGCAAAATTTGCAAGCTGCCAAGTCTTATGGATGCGAGAGAGAATGGGATGGGGGGAGAGAGGGGCGCCCCTAACCGTTGAGCCAGCCTAATGGAAACCGCAGCACATTTTGAGGCTATGATGAAGCAATTTGCGTTCACGCTGTCCGCTGCTTGAGGCACTCCATGGAGGGGCATGCAACCAACATGGACTTCTCTCTCTATCCCCTTCGACCGCCTGTTGTGCACCGAAGCGCAAAAATCTTTTGGCAGAGCGTCCATTTTGATAGATGACTGCCTTGTTTTAGGAATTAATTACAATTCGTCACATTTTGTTTTGCGGTTAAGATTGGACCCTAGAATGGGACAGGGACTGGCTGGATTGGACAACCAATGAACAGACGGATACTCGGATAGAAACTGAAGCTGCTCCCGCATTTGAAACAATGGGCGCCTGCTTCGGATTGCGTTGCCGTTGCCGTTGATTGATTGAATAACGTTTTATGGGGTGTGAAATGAGCGAAAGGGCGCAAGTTTGAGTGATTCCATTTGCGGATTGTGTTGTGGCATTAAGTGCTCTAGATGAGCAGCTTTTACACTAGTGTGAGTCGAGGCTTACCAGGTTCAAGTCGTGTCGCAGCGAATCGATCAGGGAGCCCCGTATTGAGCCCAACAGAAATAGTAATGGCATTTCGGCAAAGCATTGCGAAACATCTTGAAACCAGGCTGTAAAAAATTAACGAAATTAATGAGAAATTGCACACTTGAGTGCGCTATCACAATTGACAATATGTTGGCATAAGTTTAATGTTTATGTGCGTGACCGGTCACGAGTCTGTAATAAACGAACACACATCAAATCAATGTAGGTGCTCTTAATAAATAAATGTTATTTTAGATGAGTGTAGTTTTTGTTGAAATTAACTTTAAGACCCCCATTTAAAGTTAATTTCAACTAAAACTACATTTACTTACGAATTTCCCTGGCATTTTTGCGTAGAATGTATACATATTTAATCTTGGGATCAAGATTGGTGGATGACATTTCACCAAAATGGCAATGGAGCAGCGGAGTTTTCACATAGGCGGGAACCATTTTCTACGGGCATGAAAAATTAGTTGCATTTAATTAGAACAATTTTGAAGTTATTGAAATTATAATATTAAAAAATGCACTATTTAATTTAATACAAAAATCACTTAGTGTTTTAATTTTAATTTATTTGATAATTGTCTTTCTGACTGATTACTTACCTTCACCTCAATGTAAACAGGTACATAGGGCTTCTTCTTGCTTTTGCGACCACCTAGTTAAATAATAGAGAGATCGAAAAAAAGAATTAATGGGAAGAATGGGCGGGTCTGACACTTTGTTTGCGTTAACTGAAAGCGACTACTGTGAGCTTGTGATTGACGTGCGGAAGGCAGATGCAATTTTTGTGGCATTTGCATTGTCATTGTCTTACGCGTTCTATGGCTCCATTTGAATGCAATGAACGGAATGAAACTTTGCTGTTATCTTTGTGCCCGAATAAAGCGAATCAAATGAGTTGCATTCACGACTTCACGCCAGTGGCAGAAGGCAGAAGGCAGAATGCAGGCGGACATTGCTGCGGCGCGAATTCAAATTAAAAGTTGCAAAAGAAATGAATATTAGGCAGGCGAACCGAAATGAGGCTCTTAAATATTTATGATGTGATGTGGGAGGACTTAGATTTCCGTTTGATATTAAGTTGGACGGCCAACAAATTTATGCGGTGCATTGAAGTGTAGAAGGCGGAGGACGGTGCGAAAAAGTGCAGAACGACAAAACTTTCCAAATTAAAAATGGCGTAGGGAACAAAGGAAATTCGCACAAGAAATGCGTCATATATTTACCGTTTTCCATATCAGAGCTGGCTGCACCAGAAATTAATGTATTTGGCTGTCAGATAGATTAGTTACATTCCATTGCGGAAAAGGATTACTTACGTCTCGAGCGAGCCGAGCTCTTGCCGCTGCTGACAACGGTCGCCTCCTCTTCGGCCTCGTACTCCGCCTCCATCTCAGCATCCGCAGCTGGCCCATCGACACCTTCAGAGTCCGCCAATTCGGCGTCAGCTGCCGGCTCCGCATCCTGGCCACCCTTTTTGCGTCCCTTGCCCTTGGCCCCGCCCTTGGCGCCTTTCTTCTTCCTGTCCTTCTTGTCGGGAATCGTCGGCGGCACCTCCTCCAGCACCGTGATCTCCTCCTCGATGAGCATGTCGAAGAATGTGCGCCACACGTACATGATGACGCGATCGAGATGCGCCTGCCGCTCATAGCGCTTGTTCAGGAAGTCATCGACTTGCTGCTGGTGCTTGGCTATCAGGGCGTTCACATGCTTGGGATCGAAGACGCCCAGCTGGTTGGTAATGATGGTCTTGAGCCAGATGATGCGCGCCTCATCCTGACTGCCGGACACGCCCGAGTAATCGCCCAGGCTTCGCTGCGAGAAGTTGGGGGACTTTGCCGATCCGCTTTCCGTTAAACCAGACATCTAAGGTGGCTGGTGGCGCCTCAGAGGGCGCCTTCTATTTGAGCTCTCCTCCTCGACTCCGTCACTGTGTGTATATATTTATTTGGTTGCAACTTTGACAAGACGTCGGCGGATCAAATATGTTGGATACCCTTCGCCGGGTAGCTGCTTACACCTGTTGTTGTGGCTTTCAGTATCTGTTCTTGTTGTTCTTTCAATCAATTTCAGTTGCTATGCTGTTCGCTTTTGTTTGTTGTGTGTGTGAGTGTGTGGGTGTGTGTGAGCCGTGCGGGTCTGTTGACTCCCGGGCACTTGGCGTCTGCAAATCCTTTTGTGTATCCTGGGACGACGTCTGCAGACGCGGTGGATGCCAAACGTTGCAAGCCAAATATAAACGCTTTGAAATGTTGAAAGCGTTGCTCAATTTGTAGCAACGTTATATGAAAAATATTTCATTTCCTTTCATAACATTACCCGCTGAAGTTGCTTTGATTTTCGTTCGTTCTCTCGTTCGTGTTTAAAGTTCCCCAACTGATGTTGATTCTAGCGCTGTTGTTGCCGTCGATGTTGTCGTTGTTATCGTTGTTGTTGATATTGCGGCGTTGCCTTGGCTGGCTGTTGCCATTGTTGTTGTTTTTGTTTTGATATTGTTGTTGTTGGCTAAGCAACCAACTCTGTTTAATATAATTTCGCCAGTCGCTTTTGCCCTTTTGCCACCTGTCAGCTGCACTTGCAACATGCAACAGTATGAGTACGTTGGCAAAAGTGTTTGCTTCCTTCGGGGCGGTCGCGTTGCGTAAACAAAACACGCAGCGTTGACTTAATGGCCATGCACATTAGCAACGTGCCACACTCGTTGCCAGGCAGTTCCCTTCCCCTTTCCCTTCCCTCTTCTCTCTTCTCCACCCATGCCCGTACAGATTCATCTGGCAAGGGGTCAAGTGAATGCGCCGAGCTGGTAAGTCGTCATTGGCTTAATAAACGTTTAAGTGTAAAAATACAGAAATAGAAATATTTGCAAAGCAATAGCCAAGTGCGTTGACTGCGTTTTACCATTAGAAAAAAAACACTGCTGCTGCCTCAAAGCATTATGAAGAAGTTTTCTTTGAGTGTTGCTGCTGCTGCTGCTGCATTTCATAATTAAATAGCAGCGACTCTCATAACGTCAGCTGTGCGAATGCGGCGAACGGAGATGTTGTCGTGTTGCAACTCAATCCTGAGATGCAGCAGAGATTCGCTCTCAAGTCACGAGGCACGTGAATTGCGCTCAACTCTAATTGCAAAGCATCGACTGCATCGAGTGGAATCGCGGTCTGTTTGCATTCAATCAAAGTTGGCCGACCGCGCTTAGATAAGCCAAGAAATCTATATGGTATATGGAAACTACTTCACATATACGTATTGAGTTGGCAAACTAATTTAAAGTAGTTGCAATTTTAAATTGGATTCGATTTTACTTGGCTTAATTCAAAGACACATGAGCTGCCACTAAGCACACACATAGAGTCGAGAATTGCCAGTGAAATTGCGTTGCTCAGGTAACGAAACGTCTGCCAATAACTCACAAAGTGTAACTTGTTGTGTTGACATTACCTTCAGGAGATGAGCTTTGCCTTGATCTATCCCAGCCGGCAGCGACAACAGCAACAAACAGATAGATCCACAGAGTTCAATACTAATTGAAATAAATGAACGTTTTGTCATCGCCGGTTTGCTCTAGAATCTAGATGTCGAAGATGCTGGCTGAAGTGCCAAAGGCAATGTGAGGAGCATCATTAAAATGCATGGTTCAAACTGTGCGTATACTTAATATAGATTGTTCAAACGGAACGATGGCAATGCCAATGTCGATGCTACGTTTGCGTTGTGGCTGTAATTTTTATGCGTCATGTTTTTATTTGTATTTATTATTGCTCTGCTTCTCTGCTCTGGTTGCTTCTTTGCACCCAAAACGTACAATTTGTTTGCAGCAGGTGAAATGCTTCACGCAGCACGCGAAATGAGAATTTATTGACTTCTCTGTCTGTCCGCCAGTCTCAACAGTCTCTCTGTCTGTCTGTCTGTCTGGCAGTCTGTGTGTGTTTATTTGCCTCTTTTATAAGTGTCTCTGGTCTCCTTCCGTTCGCGTCTAGCATCTGCAGCACATGAGTTTGATAAACACATTCTGCAACTTGGAAGCTTCCTTCTGCTCGTGTTTGCTTTTGCGCTTAATAACTTTTGCCTCCGTGTTGCCAATCATTACAGCGACAGACTGTACTCGCAAATATATGTCTGTTGGTTCTGACTTGAGGAATTGCTTAATTGCAACTGCAAAGAGACTGAATAACTTCAAGTTTAAGCACAACATATCGTATAACTTTCACATTTCATCGACTAAAACAGACCATAAATAGCTGGGTATTGACTGAAGAATAAATATTCAAATAATATTATTAGTCACATGTAATCGAAAAAGCATTTATGAGCTGCTTGATTTAATATTAATCATTCAAATAATATTAATAATATAAATATCTGTATCTTGATTTTCATAAATAATGTATGCCAAATATTTTTTAGTCATATGTAATCGATACAGACTAAATAATAAATATTCAAATAATATTATTTGTCACATGAAATTGAAAAGAGCAGAATCTTGATTGAAGAATAAATATTCAAATAATACTATTAGTCATAAGTAATCGATATAGTCTGTAAATAGCTGTATCTTGATTTTACGTAAAGTATTCTCAGTATTTTATTAGCCTTATATAATTGATTCAAAATGGCTGTATTTCGATTTATGATTAAATATGCAATTAAGATTATTAGTCACTTGTAATCAATATAGTCTATGAATAGCTGTGTCTTGATTAAAGAATAAATTAATGAATTAATTTTAATCATTTAAGTAATATTATTCGTCACTTGTAATCGATATATAATATATAAATATCTTTATCTTGATTTTACATAAAACATGCCAAATATTAATCATTCAAATAGCATTTTATATAAGAGCTGCATCTTGATTTAATATTAATTACTCAAATAATATTGTTGCTAACTTGTAATCAATTTGGCCTATAAATAGCTGTATCTTGATTTTACGTAAAGTATTCTCAGTATTTTATTAGTCATATCTCATCGATTAAAAATGCTTGTATTTTGATTTATGATTTAAATATGCAAATAATATTATTAGTCACTTGTAATCGATATAATCTATAAAAAGCTGGGTCTTGATTATATATAAGAAATTCAAGTTTTCTTAGTTTATTTATTATTCGTATGTTATCGATATTGGAAACATCTTTGCGATGTCTCAAAGTATTTAAACTGATGCCAAAGGTTAAACAAGAACCTCATAAGAGACGCCTCCTAAAAGGTCCCTGTGAATTTGCACAGCATGATTGGGAAGGGCAGAGTTGAGTTTGCTTGGGACCCATTTTCGGTTTAATTAGCAAATGATTGCAGACACCATTGAATGAACGGCCTCTCTTCACACATGTGGCGCTGTGTGGCGCAGCCCAAGCTGCTTATCGGGCGGCAAATGCGAACTGCAGGTGCTGCTGCTCTTCTTCTATGCTGTGCTGTGCTGTGCTTGCATATCCGTTTCCGCAATGCAGAAACTTTCACAACCTTGCCACTTTGGAATTGCAAAAGCGTCCAAGTGTCTTTGTTTCGATGCCATAAAATTTTAGTCGGCATTTTCGAAATGCTGGGCATTCAGGACGAGTAAATGAATTTTGATCCAGTCCGGTTGCCGGGTGCAGCTTTAATAAATCCTTGGACATCCTGGGATGCCTGGCCCCGGTCCGGCTGCCCTTGAATCGAGCACATATGCAAAGAGTCGGACGAGCAAATGTGTCCATTAGTGTGCTCGGATTTTCCCGTCTTATCTGTCTGCAGTTGCAGTTTGTGAGCGTCCATTAATAAGCATAGTCTACTTTGAGGCGACGCCTGCAATGCTCAATTGCAACTGGGAATGGAAATGCAAATGGGAATGGGAATAGGAATAGGAATTTAGCTGGGGACGGAAACCACAACGATTTCAATGCAATTCCATTGCTTAAAGGGAAGCAGCTCGCATGCGATGGGGCTAATACCACTGACTACGGCATCTGTCAGAGATTGTGCGTTTTGCGGTTGGGTAATGAGCAGACGCCCCAGAGAAGTAAGGGAACCAAACGAAACGAAACGAAACCAAAAACCGAATCGAACCGAGCCTGAACTCTCTGATGGGTAGCTAGTGAACCCTTTGATCAAAACGGATTGCCCAATGCAGCATTTTTGAACTAATAAAGCGCCCTAAAACGTGCAGGCATTACACTCACTATTGCACTGTCGAGCAAATTAAAACTGCAATCTTCTGATGCATCCTCAAATTTTAAACATTGATAGTGCATTTTTCTCTGCTAATGAAGACATTTTGATATGTGATTGATTACTGAGAAGTAATCGATTTTGCAGAGTTTGCATCACATTTTGTTGCTCAGTGTTTTAGAGCTATGTTACTGACCTCGTCCATCCACAAAGCTTGTAACAAGTTCTGTGCCTTTTCTCCACATTAGCAATGCCGTTTAGAAGTTTTGCTAATTAACGGCGAAGTGATTGCTCGACTATTTTCATTCGATTTACATGCACACACACACACACAGCAATACATGAACTCACGCATACACTGAGGCATTTTTACTTAAAAGTCAAAGTTGGTTGCAACAATATTATGCAAAGAGCCAGAAAAAACATCGTCGGCTTCATCGTCAACTTTTCGCAGGAGTCGAAAACTTTTCTGACTGCCTCAAGTTTTATCATAATTTTGCACCAGCAAATCTCAGCCAAAAGATTCTCCGTCGCTCAGTTTCAGTTCAATTTGCATACGCACTCTGAGCATTATTTTTATTTACCTGATTCAGCGTTGACTTATGATTTTATCGTGGCACACAAAAAAAATATCGCAAGCTCAGAGCAAAAGGGAGAAAACTCAAATTGAAATGCAAACGTGGCCAGCGACTGGTTGGACCATCCAACCAAACCAATAGAACAAGACCGTGGCAGATCTGGTTTGGGAGCAGGATTCGTTGTGGCGCTGCTGCTGCTGCTTCTGCTTCTGCTTCTGCTTGTGTATGCCACAGTGTTTGCCATAATTCAAAGCTGAAGCTTTGTTGCTTACCAATTGGCAACGCGTCACGTGTTTTCATTTGGCTTCCACTCTCTATGCTCTATGCGAAGTGCTTGCTTCGAGTTGTCACGTTGCCGTTAAAGCAAATCGCTGGCAATATCATTGGCTCATAAATAAAGTCAGATGACGCTGTTGTTCTTGCTTGTTTTTTTTCTTTTGGCATTCCTGATGAATGCCATGAATCCCTACATTGATTCATTTAGTGTTGCTAAGGGTGCAACAAAGCTTCCAAAATTGTTTGCAAAGCATGTTAACTCAGCTGAATGCAGGTTATGAAAGCATAATATTTTGCTTGTGCAGATGGCTTGATTAATGTTTGTGGAGATTAACCAAAGTGTGTGGACACATACAGATAATTGAGCTAATGCAACCTAAGCTTATGGACAACATGCATGACTCCAAAGAGACTAATATAATTTAAATTTAAAAGTTGAAGGGATATTGATTCTTAATCATAGTCCTTGTGGCCTATTGAGTATGTAAGAAATTCAGCAAATGTTTAAATGTATATGCGTGTTTACTTACCAAATGAAATATTTTGTATTATTTGTATTTATGTATTGGGTATTTTTCTCAGCAGCTAAAGCTTATAAAATAATTTTCAATCTTAATATGACATTTTTAGAAATATTTATAATTGTATTCCAGTTTTTTTATTACATTAACATAATCTTTTAATATATGTAGGTTTATTTGATGAAGGTACTTTTCAGTTTATATTTGAAATATATATCGTGTGGTATCACAAATGCGAATATAAATATTACATGGAAATATTTACTTTTTTTTATTTAACTTTTCCGATCAGATTTTTCTCTCTCTAATTCCCAAAATTAATTCTAAACTAAACTTTTATTTCATTTTTATATGGTTTATTAATTTTATTAATTATTAGTAGTATTAGTAATAATATTAGTATTAGTAGTATTAGTAGTAGTAGTAGTAATTAATTAAAATAGTTTTCCAATGATTGCTAAAATATATTTTAAATACTATTGAAACCTATGAAGTTAATTCAATTTTTATTTTTCTGAGCATTTGTAAAAAATCCTTTTTTATTGCCTGAACTTAAATTTAGACAATGTTAACGTAGGATTACAAACTTTTGGTAATATGAGGTTTAAATTAAATAGAAACTTAATTTTAAATTAAATGACAGCGCCAGTCGGGTCTGTTTAGGCCCGCGCAGGCAATGTGGGGTTAATTATGCGTTATAGTGTTTGTCTGACAGGCTGTCAGTCAACGTAGCCATCGGCTGCAACAGCTCCAGATCGCACCCCATGGGCCAGGAACAGGACCAGGAGCAGGTCCATGTCCTGGCTGATGGCAGCCGTCATGTGGTAGTTTCATTAAAATATGCAAGCAATTTCGCGGTATAAAAACACTCGAAATTATACAAAGGCAAGTGCGACGATGACGATGACGATGGCGATGACGATGATGCGCCTCCCGCAAATGTCCGTCAGATGTGAGTTACGCCCACACACACAAACCCACATGACTTTCAGGCGAATTTTTCATAATTTGCAACGTTTGGAAGAGTGAAATATTTTGCAATATTTAACAGGGCAAAGCGAGAGAGAGCCGCAGTGGCTGGCACTTGCTGCAGCTGCAGCTGCAGCTGTCAGCCCTGACCAGCATCGAGGAATGGACAGACAGTCGGACAACGAACACATTGAGAGCGCATTTATTTGTCACTTATCACACGGCGAAGCCTCTGGTTGGTGTTGCAGTTGCCTTTGTTGTTGTTGCTGTTGCTGTTGCCGTTGCCGCTGGATGTGCCCGAGGGTAACTTTATAATTTCCATACGCACACAACGGCCCAAAAAGCCGTTGAAGAATTCAGCTTGATTGTCTGTGGCACACTCGCATACTCGCCAATACAAATATGCGAGCGTTGCTGCGGTTGAGGCAACGGCAACGACAACAACAACGATAAAGAACAGCGACAGCGGCAAGGACAACTTTTTATTAATTACCTGGATGCAGCGGTTGTCGGCCAGATGCGGTATACGCGGCGTATGAGTAATATGCACAAGACACTGGTGTCCAACGATGTTTTCATTTAATTTTATGTTTCAATTTTCAAGCAATTAACGCATAAAACTCTTTTGTCTGAAGCTGCAAATGATAAAGATGCCCGTCGGCTGCTGTTGTTTAAAACTGATCAAAAATGCTCAGACTGAGGCGTCCAAGGGCAAACAATTTAAAGTGAATAAAGTTGCTTGAGTTGGGGTAGAGGGAGGAGGAGGCGCCTTTTGTTTCTAATAAATGAAGTGAAAATGTTTTTAGCAAACAAATTTATGAGGCGTGCTATGCTCAAATTATGATAAAAGATTGACGTGCACGTAAGTGTGTCTGTGTGCAGCGTCTGTGTGAGTGAGTATGTGTGTGTTTGTGTATGTGTGTGGGTAAGGCAAATATGCGCAATTTCGTGTTTTGGCAGTTGAATAAAACGAAGCGCCGATCCAAAAGTGGCGCGTACTCAAATGTAAAATGTTTGTTTGCGGTTGGCGACGTACCGAGGGGCAAGGGGCAATAGCAATAGCTGGGCTGTGCAGCTTTGCCGCCCTCCTCATTACCCCTTGGATGGCTTTGCTTGCGTGCAAACATCAATCACAGCGCCAGGGCCCTCGGCATGGCCAGAGACCGGGTAACAAGTCAGTTTATACAAAGCATGAAATAAGTATGTACATTCCAACAATTTTCAAATTCAAAAGATGCGCAATGAATGTAGGCATGTGCCAATATCTCTCTCTGTCTCTCGCTTGCCTCCTCTCTCTCTCTTTCGTTCACTGTGTGTGTGTACAATCATAACTGCAGCACTGTGGAAAAATAAATATGGCGCCAAGTCGCGTGTACACACACACACACACACATGGAGTCGAACACTGAGTCACAGTCACATCACATACCACGCTAATTTCCGTCACGTTGAGCACACAAAGGAGCGGCAGGGCACGTGAGGCAGGCAAAGCCAACCAAAAACGTACGACTACATGTGTATGTGTATGTGTGTGTGTGGAAACATAAAACTTGCCACATTCCGCATTGCAAGACGAAACAGCAGCAGTGAGGCGCAAACGGCAACAACGGGTTCGAATGTTCCTCGAAGTGTGTTGCATGCGATTGGTTGCCTCTCGGTCCCTTCCTCAGTGCGTTCTCCACTCAGCTTTGCCTCTTAACGATTTTTCTTCCTGAAAATTATTTCCACTGATGGCTTCACAAAATGTTGCTCTCCAACAATTCTTCTATTTTCTGTGTATGAAATTGTGTATTTTGTTACACATTTCCACAAATAAAGTGCCGTCCAACAAAGACTTGTAAATACTCAGCCTACATTTATTAAAACATTTCTAAACTCTAAATTCTGTAATAAATTTGTAACTCAAATATAGTTTCAATAGTTCTAATTTTAGTTTAAGAGAATTACAAATAAGAGTTTCAATTATATTTTCAAATATGTATGTATGTCAAGTATTAATTGACTTAAAGTAATTTTTTAGTAAATATTTAATGACTCTAAAGCTATGTATATGTGAAATGTTGCAATTTTCGCTGAAAATAATTACAATTTAATTGGGTCTTAATTACAATACTTAAGCTGACCAAATATTCTTAATTATATCAGGAATCAATTGACTCCTTCCAATTTGACGTATCTATTTAGCAGTTTTGGTTAATTTCGGAAACAATTCATTAAATTTTGTCAGTGTTATTTTTCGATTAAAGCAACATTTGGAAAGTTCAAATTTTAGCTAATAATAATTAACAATTTAAAGCGCGATACTTTATGACTTAAGTTGACCAAATGCAAGTATGTCAAGTATCAATTGACTCTTTGAATATTTAATGTTGTTTGTTAAAGTGCTTTGATTAAAGTAGTTATTAAATATGTACAAGAAATTTCAGCCTTCAATATTTGTAGCCACACATGCCTTAAAATGAAAACTAAAGTCAAATTTGAATTTCAACACGAAAACCGCAAGACAAATGAAGTTAAGCGACCCCAAATAGAATTCAACTCAAATTTGCCGAAATCATTGCTCAAAGCTGCCACAGCGGCTGCCTGTGCGTGGCATGTTAAACAATAAGTGGGAGGCAGTTTCACGGGGGAGGGAAAGTGGGAAGGGGGAACGCACTTGTAGTTGTTGAAGCGTATCAAGGGGGTGTGAGTAAGTTCCAGTGACTTTTAGCCGCGATTTTCAACTTAATTAATTAAAAGCAAATTAAAAGTTTTAATCTATGCGCAGCAAATTGTTGCTACAAAAGGATTTTCAGTTAGCCCCAAAACAACAGCGGTGGCGAGAGTGGGGGAAAAATGTGTCTACAACATTCAATGACCATGAAGAAGGCTCAGCTCAACTGATGAACAAAAATAATAAACTGTGGCAAAACATTGAAAACTGTGTTGCTGTTGCTTATGCTTCTGGCGTTGCCTGATTTGAAAACCATCTTGGCGATGCCCTTAGCAACAACAACACAAACAACAACGACAACAACATCAGACGAACAACGGCAATTTGTAGAAAAGTTGCGAAAGGGTTGATGCCTGATGGCTGAGCTTGGCTGCTTAATTTTTATAAGAGCGTGTAAGCAGATTTTATCTTAATTCAATGCAAAATTAACAACAATTTTCAAAGCCAAACAGCGGCTGACACAACAAGCAAAGTGAGTTTGTTGAGAATCAGATGATTGCCATTGTGGTCAGGATAACTTCTTCACCTGAAGTAGACAATACATTTGATTTTGAAGACATACACGAGCGAGTTGTGATTAAAGACATTTCCTTATGTGAGACAGTTAAATTGATTTCTTTTATTATCAAGTTGACTATGAGCAGAAGAATATACTATTATTGCAATTAGATAAGGAAATACAGAAATGTAACTTTCTTTGGTAATACATTTTACATTTTATATTGCAAATAAGAATAAAAATAAAGCAATAAAGGAATACAATAAGGGAATGAATGATCAAGCTGTGAGACTTTTGCAAAGTTAAATTAAATGTATTTAATTTGCCTGCTAATTACAGTAGATATTGAGCAATATTCTTTTTATTAAATTATCAGTTATAAATTGTAAATTTAAGAATGCAAAAATGAATACGTTACTGAGCCAATTTAAGCTTGGGGATTGCGCAGTTACCATACATAGTTTCTGGCTTCAAGTGAAGCCCTCGATACTCCTCGCATATTGATATGCAGCTCACTTGATCTCCGGCATCGAAATCAAAGTGTGCGACGCGTGCACGTAGAGTCATCATCACATCTTCGAGCCAATCCTTGTTCCCGTCCTGCTTAACATCACTTGCGCAATTTATGGTGTGCTGTCATCGCTGTCGCTGTGTGCAGCATTCATCACGTGGCCGTCAGTTGCATGTCCGAGGCAAGGCGTCGTGGTGGGTGTCATAAAGCACGCTCATCAACAGTTTTGGCGCATCCTCGACAGCTAACGGGCTGTAAAGCGTTTACGGGATGGAAGCCCAGCTCGGATGCTGCTCGGTTGCTGCTCGGCACGCCTAGCGTATTATGCAACGTGCATTTTTAGAAATGGTTTCTCTTACTAATTGCTTAGCTTACTGGCAACTTGCGAAATTTATAGGCTGTCTTGGCTGTTGTGGGCGTGGCCAGCGTCTTGTTTTGCATTTACAAATTGAAAATATGCTGGCCAAAAGCCGCCATCGCAGCCGCCTGCCAAGTGACGTCGTCGACCATGGCGCCGCATTTAGTTGCAACATTTTATTGGTGACTTTTTGGCAAAGTTTGGCATTCATTGTTGTTGCTTGTTGCTGATGTTGTCGTTGTCGTTGTCGTTCTTGTTGTCGTTCTCGTTGTCGTTGCCTGTTGTGCTGCACTGTCACTGACTGCTGTACTCGTAAATGTCAGGCCTTGCATTTGCATTTCAATTTCCATTACAATTTACAATTTGGAACGCCATCGCAACGACCATTGCATCGCCGCCCACCTAAAATGTGACGCCCCCTCAGCCCCGATGCTGTTTGGCCGCGATTAGCGCGCTATAAATCTACAAATGTTGCTGCATTTTAACAATGTTTTTAGATGCGCCCTGCCAGCCAATATACTACTCAACTCCCACAACAACAACTCGGCTCGAACGGTTGCTGTTGTTGTTGTTGTTGTTGTTTGTGTTGTTAACTGCTGCATGCAACGACCATAAACCAAATCATTCAACGAAACCACGCCCCATTGAGAGCCGTAAAACAAACATAAACATTCCTAGTCCCAGATCAAAATACTCCAAAATATGCAACTCATTTCGCTCTTACTCCGGCGCATTTGCATTATTTGTAGCCCGATACGCATTTAATTATAAGCGCTCGCGCTAGCGCTACATTTTTGAATTCATCCCGGGATTGATATTAGGATTTGTGGCCCCCAATTCCCCGAGCTCGTGGTGTGTTGTAATCAATAATAGGACAGCACCACGAAGCGAAGCATTTAAAACAACAAACCGACAGCTAAAAATATACACATTAAATAAATCAGCTTTGGGCGATATTAGATTTGAGAAAATAAAAACCTAATTTTTTTCATAAATTATAAAATTAATCTTTATTTAAGAAATTTAGTCTCTTTATCCCTTTCTCGAGCACCCTTCAGAATCATCAAAACTTCACGCTTAAAAAGAGAGAAAGAGTCGAGAGGAAAAAAAGGGACGCATTTAAATGGTCAAGTATAAGCACTTGATATTTTTTCTGCTGTTGCTGTTATCAAGGATTTTTCACTCGTTTGTTTAGTCCTTGCTCAAGTGCCTATTGCGTATACGCTCAGTTAGCCGTTGTTGTCAGCAACCAACCCGGGATAAGACTTTTTTCGCTGTGTCAGCAAAGTTCACAGACTTCACAGCGGGCCGTTTATTTGTAGTTGTTGGCAGCGAGTTGTTGTGTGGCACATGTTCTTTAATCCCACACGCGGCAACATTTTGCCTTTTCATTTCACGCACACGCGTGTGTCGAGTGAGCACGTTAGTCTGTGTGTGTGTGTCGGTCACATCGAAATATGCGTACGTGGAAAACTTTAAGTTGTGCGATGAGAATGACTGCACAATTATGGGGCAACGGGGTGAAAGTTGCTGCCACTTTTGCCTGCAACCAATGGATCGTAAATATAAGATGCAGGTAAGCCAAGTGGGTTGTTGCTGTTGGTGTCTATAACTGATGGCTGCCCCGCCAGGACTGCACTCTCTCTCTGTGGCGGTGGCTGCTGCAACTGCGACTGTGCTGAATCTGGAGCAGCAACGACTGCGGCAACCGTGGCAGCTAATTAAGACAAACTAACATGCTGTGCGGTGCGGTGCCTGATCTGACTGGGACTTCGGGGTCCTCGGCACCAACAGGCAGTGTCCTTGGGCGCTGTGGGAGGCAAAGCTGCTCAAGGGCGACCCCCTCGCCGGTGAGTGAGTGAGTGAGTGCGAGAGTGTTTTGATATACGGCTTTGTTACAATCACAATGTGTTTACACGGAGCGCAACAGCAAGAGCGCAAGAGCAAGAGCCGTGTGTATGAGACCCGTGCGCCAAGTGCACTTAATTTGTTTGCTTAATTTACAAAACATGAGACGACGATGGAGGTGGACGTGCCACCTCCTGTGGAGGCGGCAAATACTGTTCGGTAGAGATGCCTAGGCAACGTTCGTTTCGTGTTAAGACTGTTCCCTGCATGTTTGCTTAGCACTTGCCGCCGGCTGCGTCAGCAGATGCCACTGCATGTTGAAGCACGTGTTGGCCATGCCGACAAGGCTATCTTTACCTTCAGGAGCTGGGAGCTTGAGCTTGTGCCGGCTTATTGCCCAAATTATACCATGTACATAAATGGCTATAATACTCGGCTCTCTGATATGACAGCTTGTTTGGCCTGCCCCAGCACTTGGCCAAGAGATTATTGTGTGCTAATTGAGCGACTCTGCTTAGGTCGAGTGGATTGTGGTTTCCTCTAAAGTGGTGGAATAACTACAATCTTAAGCCTACTAAAACAAATTCAAAATTAAGACGCATTTTCATTGTTTTATTTTACTTTATTTTATTTCTTTATTTCATCATATAATTTTGCCATTATCGTTATAATTTTGAGCTAAGTTCCTTACGCATTG
The DNA here is from genome assembly GCA_035047365.1 of Drosophila ustulata. Taxonomy (NCBI): domain Eukaryota; kingdom Metazoa; phylum Arthropoda; class Insecta; order Diptera; family Drosophilidae; genus Drosophila; species Drosophila ustulata. Next base: position 15,129,256 of record JAWNPT010000094.1, read on the forward strand.
GCGTGTTTTTTGTTTCTTTTATGGCGTGCTTTGATTTTCTGAAATCTTTTTGTTTGGCATTTCTTACATGTGGTAAATTATTTATAATTATGCATATTTATATATTTGTTTTGTTTCGATTTATTTTGTATTCATGTTCTCGTTTAAGTTTCCGTTTAAGTTTAAGTTTTTGTGTTTTATTGTTTACCTGTAGTTAAGTTTGATTTTACATTTCTCTATTAGTTTCCATTTTCCATATTAATCTGGCCTTTCAAGACTGCATTTTCTTTTGTAATTTGATTTCATATTTTGATTTACAACTGGGTTTTGCCTGCTTTTGATTCGATTCCGTCACTGTATCTCTAATATGTAAGTACGTATATCTATTAGAGGCTTGTGCGCAGTGCAGAATTCAAAGTCGTCAAAACTCTGAAAATGTTTGTATAAATGCTGTATTTTTCTCTTCATAATTCGAACTGTAGGAAGAGTTCGCACTGCGCATAAACCTCTGGTTTTAATCCTATTTATAGTTTATCCTGCTCTTTAATTATGTTTTGTTATGCTCGTATTATTATTATTCAACTAACATTTACTCACTAAATTCATTAGCTTTGAGTTATTTTAAACATGTTTATCCTTTTATTCATATAGCTTAACCGTACATTAAATTTAGTCTAAAACAGAGATTTTCTTATGCAGCTAACAAAGAGATTTCACAATGTCACAACAAACAAAAAAAGGCAAAAGTACCGCAAAAAAACCACAATGCGAACAGTTTCAATTCAATTAAAATAACTTTACTTTACTCACATCAAATAATTCATTGGCTTTTTTGCACGGCTGTTGTTATGAGTATGTCATAAGTGGGCTCTCATTCCAACATTAATTAATTGTTGTTTAATTTATTTAACGTGCGACATACATATTATTGCACGTAGTTATTGTTGTTGTTGCCTTCGTCTTGTTTATGTTTTTGTTTTGATTTTGTATTTCGCTTTTTTTGTTTTTTTTCTGTTTTTTACAATTATTATTTACATAGCTTACGTTTCTAGGCTGCGGTCGTTGGAGGGTAGGGTGTACTTAGTGTATAATTATTTTTGACTTACAATAATTAATTGTTGTTATGTAAATTAGTTTGCAATTTTTTTACCTTGCAAGTGCATGAGTTTGTTGATTTTAGTTTATTGATTTTTTCGTTTTTTTTTGACGTTTTCAATTTGTATTTTCCTTGCGGATTTTGACATCACTCCACGCCCAAAACAACCCTTCCATTACGTTTGCGACTACGCACTGAGTATTTTTTTGAAATATTTGTTTAAACACATTTTTTTGCATAGTTTCGGTCTGATTTCTGTGTTCTGAGCGCAATTTATTTACCGCCGGGCTTATATAATCTTTTTTTCCTGCGAACAGCTTTTTGTTTTTGCAATTTGTAATAGGTTATTTAAAATAATTTTATTTTAATCATAATCTGAACAGTTTTCGCTGTGTGTGTGTGTGGCGGCAAATATTAATTTGAAATACTCGACCATGGCCTCCTTGTTTGTTAAGCGTACAACAACAACAGAAATGAAAAGGGTTACCCACAAGGACATGCCTCTCCGCGTTCACAACGCAAACCACGCCAACGTTTTGAAAACATTTCATTTTTTTTTTAGTTTTTTATATTTTTTTCCTTTTTTTTTGCTGTTTGTTTCGTTATGCAATTTGCTGGTTTTATAATTCTGCTTGCCGCACACATTTGTTCGTTATTTGCATTTGTTATTTTTTAATTACACTTTAAGGGCAGACCGCTCCGAGCTGATGTTGCTTGTCACCCTGGCAATGACAGTGGCAATGACTGTGTCTGTGAATCTATATCGGTATCGGTATCGGTATCGGTATCGGTATCGGTATCTGTATCTGTATCTGTATCTGTATCTGTATCTGTAGCTGAATCTGTGTGTGGCCATTTTGCCGACAACTCGACCAGTCGCTTATGCGGCGCGTCCTGGGTGTCCTGGTCACAGCTGAGCCGCTGCCAGAGTTGCCACCGCCAGGACGAGCACGCCGACAGCACTACAACTGCACTGGGCGGCACCTGTCAGTGCCGAATTATCCGGATCGCCATTAGCATATCGCTTGGACCCCTCCAGGCCCAGCAGGTTGGGTGAAATTGTCGTCGGCGGCGCGCTGCTCAGCCCGATGCGCTGTTGCACGTTCTTGTGGAAGACGTGCAGGATGGAGACCTCGCAGAGTAGCAATATACTGGTCTGGTACTTGGGCATGGCCTGGAAGAAGCCCTGCAGCACCTGGCTGTGCGGATAGATTTCCAGCGAGGAGTATGTGGTCGAGCCCTCGAATGCGTCCTGTGTGATGCGCTGCAGCGGCGTTTTGTACACCTGTCATGGTAATGACATGGTAATGAGCACCCAGGTGACCGCAATACATTCGCCACTGTTACACTCACCTTGCGTCCGTTGATGTACCATGTGATGTTCGCCGGCGGATACGAGGGACCCACTGTGCACACTGCTTTGAAGTTGTCGTTTACGCCAATCACTTTCTTGTCCACCTGCATCGCCGGATCGTCTTTGGGCAGCTCAATCACTTGCATGTGCGATGACCGGATGTCCGTGTGAAAGAGTGGCGCATCTTCCGACACCTCGCACTGATAGCTGCCAGTTAGTTCCCGGGTGACTCCTTTCAGGGTGACGGACGTCGCATCCGAGTTGGTGAGCTGCAAATTGCAATCAAAATTACTTCCATTAACAAGTTGTGCACTCTGAAGTGTGTGCTTGGCTTAAGTATTTTATTTATTTGTATAAAGCAATTTAATAAAGCAATTTTCATGAAATTTGAGTTCATTTGTGTGTGTTTTAAAGACTGCTCTTAAATGGAGTATTTTTTTTTATAAATGTAATTGTAAAGAGCATGCAATATTCACTGATGTGTTCTGTGATTTGTGCAACCTCAATTTCTTTTTGGTTGTGGCTGTTTTGCATTTGTGCTGATAATTGGCAGCAAACGTTGGCCCACTCGAGCCAAACTCGAGCGCAGAATGCTGCTCAAAATCCACTTGAATACACCCCCAAACAGTGGCAGGAAGCAAAGGGGCCACGATTAACATGTGTGTTGTTCGCTGTGTTGCGGATCTGAGGGCCTTGCATTTAAGTGCAGACAACCCTTTTATGCTTTGCATATGCCGCCCAACGCTGCAGTTGCTTTGTTCATTTGCATCCAGACTAATCCGCTGTGCTGTTGGCTGTTCGCTTGCTCTGTTATTGGCACTGCCAGTTGCCAGTTACCGGCTGCCAATTGGCAGTTGCCATTTGCCAGTTGCCAGTTGCCAGCTGCCAGTGCAAAGGCAAGCCAGCTTACCATTGTATTGTTGCCCCGGGCACCCAACTGCTTTTTACGATTGTTTCAACACTTTAGCGACTGCTCTCCTAGCTTTCTATTTAGTTGCCGCGCTGCTCATGGCCAGGCCATGTGTTGTGTTGTGTTGTGTTGTGCCATTTCACTTTTTTCTTTACAGTTTTGTTAGTTCATTCGTAGATAATACTGTCGATAAGGGCGCCAAAGTACCCCCAGCCCCGCCTGGCATTGCCATTGAAAGAGCCACAGCTGATTTGGCGCTCGCGGCTCCTATTTGGCATATTGGGATTGGCTCTTGGGTCTGGGGCTATCGGTTCTGGATGCTGGATGCTGGATGTGGGATGCTTTCAGGTCCTGGGCTCTCTCCCTTGCGGGCTGTGGTTTTAGTGGCTTTTGGATTTGTCGACGTTGATCTCGTTACGCAATCGTAAAATGAAAACAAATGTGAAGCGTATTGATAACGTTTTCTCTACTCTATGCATGTGTGCCCCATTCTATGTGTGTGCGTGTTGTGGTCTGTGAATGTGTGAGTATTTGTCTGCCACAATGTATGCGATATGCCACAGAATGCAGCTTAGTATTGCAGCAGTTGAGCACAAGTTATGACTGCAACAAAATTCGTTGAATACCAAATACGCAAGTGCGGAAAAGGGGAGACTTCGAAGTAAGTGGATGGCCAGAGATTGTATCTACCGTAAAGAGGATTATGCTATCGGATAAGTAAAAAAAAGTGTGGACTAAGGTATTTGGCACAAGCTTATCGCAAATAAAATTGTTTACTATTGATTATTCACAATAGCTTAAATAACATTTCTCCTTTCATTTTTATTATGAAATGAATTTGCATTCATGTAGGATTAAAAGTTTTGATAATTGCCGCAGTTGTTGATGAATTAAATGTTGTTAATTATGTTATCAAACATACTTCAATAAATACAATTATTTATTCTATTTATTACCATTTTTTTGTTATTCAATTCATCCAACTGTCTGTGTGTAGAGAGAGATTCGTTCGCTATTTGTCTGTCTGTCTTTTGTTGTCATATTTATTTAATTGCATGCGACTTTGTTGTTCCGTGCTCCGTGGCTAGCGGAAACGGAAGTGGCAGCGCCAGGAAGCGCGCCAAACAAACGCAAATGTCTGCCATTTTGAGGAATTATATGGGCGGTCGAATCACACTCACCCACACATGCACACATTCTAGTTTGCTCATACGGCCGTAGGCAACAAGAACATATAGTATGTATATATGAGGCCAACTTGCCCCAACTCAACGCAACACAACTCAACTCAACTCGACTCGACTCAAGTTGCTTTTGTCGTGCAAAAGTTTTTGTCGTTTCGCCTTTTTTCCTGTTTTCATTTATTTGCTGGCTTTTAATTTCTATTTATATTTTATATTGCTTTAGTTGCCGCAGCTGCAACAATGTGGCATAAAAAATTATGCTACTAAAGCGCAATTTTGCATGACAAGCACACACACACACATGCATGTGCAGGCGTGTGTAAGTGAGTGCGAGAGTAAAGTATTGTTTCAATAATTCTGGCTTTATGAAATAATAACTTTACTGCAAAACCGCTTCGTCGGCTGAGCAGCCAGCGTCGAGTTGTAAGAATACAATGAATTTCATAGCTCTGCCCCCCCTTCCCCCTCTTCCCTCTTGCCCCTTTAGTTGCTCAACCACTTCGCGTTCGCTGTTGCCGTTGCTGTTGCCATTGCTGTTGTTGGCTCCTCGCTGAGTTTCCGCTGTTTGTTGTGCAGCAATTTTAATTTTGCCAACGCTCTGTCGCATGTTACGCACACACACATGCACAGCCATATAATTGTGACTGTGTGTGGTTGTGTGTGTTTGGCTCAGCTGCAGCCTCGTTTGCATGCAACACTTTATGAATTATTGCTGTATCAACTCAAGTCGCGGTAGCCAGCCAGCCACATGCTCTGCACACACACACTCTCACCACACACACAGCACACACAGCACACACACACTCATACACATACATTATGCGCACATGCACATGGGCACGTATTATGTCATTCCGAATTTCCGTTGCCTCGAGCTTTGCTGCAACTAACAACGCCAGCGTTGGCGGCTCATCGTCCTGCTCCTGCAAACATTCACAGTTCCCATTCTCATTCCCATTCCCTGTTTCCCAGTTCCCATTGCCGTTTCCAGCTCCCGCTCCCGCTCCCGCTCCCGCTCCCGTTTCCCTTTCCTAGTTGCCCGCTGGCATTTCACAACTTCGACTGCCTAACGCGCGAAGTGCGCTTGGCAAAAACCGACCACAAATTTAGTGAATGAGATGTTTCCGGTGCGGTTGTTCTTCTTTTAGTTGTTGTTGCCAGTGTTGTTGCTTTTGTTGCCGTCGCTGTGAACAATTTTTGGTGTTTGGAAAATGCATGACTTTTTATTGTGCTCATTGTTGGCGACGGCGGCACACGCCGCATGTGAATGCGAATGTGATGTTGCATGTGAATGTGAATGCATTCACCATTCTCGACTCACCATTCGCCAAAAGAAGAATTGTGTTGGGATGCGGACAGATGGACAGTGGGACAGTTGGACGGACTCGGCCAGCTAGTAACGAGTTTGTGTGTCGCTCTGCGCTGTGCTCTCGAATGCATTTCGTATTTTTATTTATTATGTTTATTTGCTGCCATTTGTCAAAAATATTTGCCAAGGCCGCCAGACAACAACAACAACTGAACAAATGCAACATGAAGTATGTGGCATGCAACTGTGTGGCAGCATCTCGCTGCTTGCATCTCTGCATAATGGTAATTGCACTCGACATTCGGCATATAAATATATCTGACAGTTGCCAGCCATTATTTAATGAAGAGCACTGAGGGCAAGCAACAAGATTATCTGAATGCCAACGCAATCATAATATATGACACGGTCTTTGGCTGTCCACAAAATGCAAATTAATAGTTTATTAACCTAATGGATTTCCTTGAGTGCCCACAGAACTCGTATTGCATATTTATGGTATATATCTTTAATTATGCGCTGTACAATTTTACAAATTGGAGTTTGCTTTGCTTTGTGGCAGCCCTTTTGATGCGGCACAAAGCTGCTTGGCCACATTAAAGGCTTCAATTAATTTACATTTTAGTATAATCTGATGGCTCCGCTGCAGCTTCACACAAATGTATCACACTCCGACCCGTCCCGTGCTCAATTAAACTTTCGCGACTTACAAGGCCAACGATGACGACAAAGCCGCCGTCGTCGTCGTCGTCGTCGTCGTCGTAGTTGCCGTGCTGCGCAGTGTGCATCTAATTAACAACAGTCAAAACTGTGGGCCTGGTGGCCACAGCGACAAGGAGCAAGGAGCAGGAGAGACTGGCACTCGCAGGACCAAAAGTTTTTGGCCACTTCTGTTGCCGGGTTCGTCTTCTTCCTGCAGCGAGCGGCGAGTGCATTAATTTTAAGCGCACATTGCTCTGCATAAATGTGAGGTGGAGGCGTGTCGGGTTATTAACAATGTTAAAAGCAAATGCCAACAACAACAACAACAACAACAGCTCCTCTGCCAGCCAGGACACTACAGCAGAGGACACTTGGTGTGTGACTGCCGCCGCCATTACCACAAACTTAATGCGGAATAATTCCTTCCGTGTTGACAGTGTGCACAAACTTTTCGGGGCACAAATTTCTGGGCAGGCCGACGACAAGGACAGTGGAACTCATCCTCCTGCCGAGGCCGAGACCCAGACCGTTTGTTGGTTGCTCGCTTCAGCATTTTACATTCCCCTTCTTTTTTTTTATATGGCTGTGGACAATGAATAAGCCGCAAAACTTTTGAGCACTTGGCATATCCTATTCCTGTAACTGTCCCAGCTTCCCCTCATTACTGCTCCTCGTTCTGCCATCATTCATATCCCGCCTGTTGGGTCCTGTCCTCGCTCAGCGGGCGGCCCTGGTAATTGTGTGTTTTAATTGAAGATTGCCAACGTGGCTGGCGCTAGCTCTAAATTAAAAATTTAATTACATTTAACATGATGATTATTATTTTTATTACAGCTACAGTCGTTGTTGTCGCTGTTGTTGCAGCAATTGACATGTGACATGCAGGAAGAGGGAAGAAGGTCTTGACTGTATGTGAATAACTTTTGAAGTTTGTTGACGCGTCGCGGGGGCTGCAGTCGTCATGGCAGGCAGGCGGCGTCCCACACCTTAATGTGCATACATTTACATTCCAATAACGCTCAAGTGGACGACAGGAGTGCACTTGGACGGTCGGCCGGTCGTGCCACGCCCACCATCACGCCCGCAAGTGCATCGCATGTCATCCACAGAAAAGCTGCCGCAGCTGCCATTCAAGTGCTGTCCCGAGAGCGAGTATGAGTGCGAGCATGAATGCCCGCCCATCCCTTTATGTGGTCCGCCCACACTCACACACTCACACACACACACACACGTGCATTTATATAAATATTATATACATGTGTATAATCATAATGGCCGCCACGGCCTGAACTTTTCTCATTAGGCGTGTTTAGCTGCTTGAAATGATTTACGAAAAGTGAAACAAGTCAAGTTATAATGTTTTAATCTCAATTACGGCACTTGCCACAGTTTCGCCCACATCACTCTCTCTCTCTCTCTCGCTCTCTCCTACTTTAGCTCTCTTTCTAGTCTCTTGGAGTGTAGTCTGCAGACTGATGAGTTGCTCCTCTTTATAGTGCAGTGTATTTACCTTGGCATAACTTAAAAATTCCATTTCAATTTGCATTTGTGGTCTGACTGGCCTTTGAATGCTGCAGCATCGTTAGCAGCAGAAGCGGTGGCAACAGCAGCTATCAATGTAAATTAGAAAACGTGGTGCTTCATTTCGATTCGTTGCCTTGGGGCAAGCGTGCTATGATTTTCTTCTCCTATTTTGTTTTTGTTTTTTTTTTGCTCGCAAAAGCAGCTGCCTTTCAAACGGCGAGTAACCTTCAAACTTAATTGCATAGTGCACGGTTGCTAAATCATTTGCATTATCCAATGGAATGAAGCACCTTTTGCCACTCTTCTTTGCACACCAGCTCTTGTTGCTCCTCTGATCCGTCACATGGCGCTCCTTGCCTTCCCTGTGTGCTTTTCACCTTTTGCGGTTTATAGCTCATTGCATCTCAAGTAGTTCGCTTCAGTTTCAACAGAAAAATATATATGTATGTATGTGAGGAGAATGCCGGCAAGTGAATTTGCTTAAATTAAAATTTAGCATTTCCACTTCTGCCGCCAGCCCCAATAAGTAGGCAACACGAATTGCGATTTACGAATTGACTCCAATGCCACTGCAAATGGAGGCTTTCTGAATAGTTTCCGATTCGCTGGCTATATGAACCACAATATAAAAATCAGCTATATATATACATATATTTACTAGTATATATACATACAATTAACATGCAGCGCAAACTCCCCAAAATTCAGCCCACTTCCTTTGCCCCTTGGGCCCTCTTCCCTCTGCGCGTAACTGTAATCGAAATATTTAATTAGTGCGAAAATGCTTTTGAATGCCAATTAGTGGCAAATTAACATTTGAGCAGAGCTTCTCGCATTCGCCAATTCGCAATGGCATTCTCCCATTTTAATTCTCTTCCTTTTTCTTTTCTTCTCTTTGCTTTTTTCCTCGCTACCGCATAGAGTGCAAATTAAAGACACAATCAGAGCAAATTAATCAAGTCCGATTGCTACACTCGTTGATTGATGTGACCAGTTCTCCGTTGTCGGGGGCATGAGACAAAGAGACTGAGAATGAGACTGAGAGATGGACTGGGAATGGGACTGAAACTGAGAGAAAATATGGTTGCTGGATGGCAAATTATTTTTATAAGCGTGCGATTTGCTTTTGTTTGCGTTTTCGTTCTCGTTTGGTATAAAACAAACATTGCTCCATCATTCGCCGATGGCCCCTCTTTATGCCATTATTTATTATTATTTAAGATCGCCCTCTTGTGTATTTGAAAAATGCTGCTCGGCGTGTTGGTAAATGAGTTTGGAAATTTTATGTGCGGGCGAATGAGTTTTCAATTTATATTTCGCGCAGAACAAAAAATTGTTCATGGCGAATTCAATTTTATTTATTTATGATTATACGACAAACGATTTTTTTCCACGTCTGTCCTGTTTTATAGGGTACTCTGAGGTATGTTTATTTTCATCACAGGCAGACGATAATACGAATTATGCAATAAATAAATTATTTACAGTATTTGCAAGTCGCATGCGTGGAGTGTAGTAAACATAGTAATTAAACTAAATTTCACGAGTTACATGACGTAGAAATAAGACTGATTGAGAATGTGCAAATAACGTTGAACCCTTTCAGGTCAGAGAAGATATCTAAATGGCGTCCGAAAAATGTTGTCGTTATGCGCTTTGTAGAGCCAGCCACAAATTTATTGCATACTTTGCGGCTGTTGTTTTTATTAATGAGTATCGCACAGAGGACGACACTTCTCGAAATAAAGTTACCGACCAAAAAAAGATACCCAGTATTATGGAGATTTAATCTTATTTGCTTACAAAAAAATACAATTCCATTTTATTTATTTTTTTGTATTTAATAATTAATAAATAACAGAATGCAAAATGGAAAAGTAAATAGAAATTTAAATGTAGAGCCATGAAATAATTTGGGAATTAAAGGAGTGCCAATTATACCCCACAGCATTGCAGTTTACTGCAGGGTAGAAATGCAAACATGAATGCGCAACGTATTCAGCGAGAGGTGGTGTTCTTTCAGTTGCTTGCCAACCGCGCCATAAACTATTTTGCACATTGCGCAATATTTCAGTTAGTTGTAGTCGCACTTTTCAAATTGTGCAGCGCACAATGCACAAACAGACGCATATACAAAAGCGACACTTCCCGAAAATTGTAAATAAAAATCGTACATAAATGCTAGTAACAGATAGACAAAGATAGAGAATGAAAGGGACAGAGACAGAGAGAGAGAGCGATGGAATGATAGAAACACACAGACCACGAGGCGTTTGGTTCGCCTGCAGCTGCATATGATTGTGTAGTTATTATGGTTATTGTTGTCTGTGTTGTTAGTGCCCTGGGCAGTGCTTGGCGCCACAGTCGCCATTGTCCATATTTAAATAAATATTTGCACAATATTTGAATGTTTTCGCCTTTACATTTTAGAAAAATGCAAACTTGTCTGGAACAAAGCTCGTGTGTCGTGCCTTATACAATATACAAAATTGCTTTTTTCCGATTTGTTCATTTAATTGAGAAAACAAATACGAGCACGAGTATATGGCAAAACGTAACTATTTTCATGTGCTCTGTCTAGAGGATATTTGTACTGGACGCCGGCTTAAGGAGGCGAATACTTAATTTCACTTACATCAACATTAATGCCCGAGACGAGGAAGACTAATGTGGGCTTCGCCTCGCGGGGCACGTAGCGATAGAACTCCTCCTGGTTGAAGTACCAGCGCACTGAATACAACGCCGCCTGCAAAGAAGAAGTCGCGTTAATGAAAAGTGTGAACGGATGGCGAGCGAAGGAGCGAGACTCCAACGACGTCAACGACAAGGACAACGAAGACAAAGTGCTAGTAATTATAATAATTAAGCAAGCCGTTGACGTTGACAACGTCGTCCCGCCTCCATCTCGATCCCTCGTCTTTTCGATTCGCCCAGGAAGTCTTACTTACCTGCTCCAAATCATATTGACAAGACAACGTCGCTGCATTGCCCATGATGACAGCTTCCGGTACGAATATCTTCAGATCCTTCAGGCCATGGGCTACAACGCAATTGGAATTGAAATACACATTAAAGTATGTTGGCAAAGTAAGCAGCTTACGTCACTCCCATCCCATTCACATTGCCAATTCCATGCCCATTCCCATTCCCATTACGTGCCACTTAATGAACTGCAATACGTTTAAGAGGCTCTGGCTGCCGGCCTTCGGTGGAGCCTTCGAAACCCATAGGCCAAGAAGCAGCTGATGTTGCAGCCAACAGTTTGAATTCGATTATGCACGAGTGTAAAAACTTAATTACGTACGCTCTGGGATCGGGAATTGTGGCTGTCTGAACAAAGATCCGTTTGCATGTTAATTTATGACAATGCAACGGCAACGATGTCGCCTGTCGCCTGTCGATTGCCGGCCGTCTGTCGACCATCGACTGTGGGTCGTCAATTGTCGAGTATGTATCGAATTTGGCTTGAATTTAATGCAATTTATTTCTTTTATTTTCATATTCATCTGTGTTTTTTCCACGCACCTTTCTGCTTTAATTGAAAAATGTGGCAGGGCTGCGTTTTAAATATTTAACCAGGCAAAAACACACATAAAAAGGACGAGTGAGAAAAGTCATGATAGAAATTCAAATTAATTGAATTTTTTATGTGGCTGTCACTTAGATATTTGATTACGAAATGTAGAAATATTAAAGACACACAATCCCTTTAATATTGCAAGCGTGGTCGCGACAATAAACTGCAGCTCGCACAGTTCAGATATGAGTTCAATTGGTCGGTCGCCATGTGGTAGGCCGAAATATGGCAGCTTTAATTGAACAAACCAATATTAATCAAATGTGCTGGTTTGCAGATCAACTGCATAATGCGAGTGCCTGCCCGTTTTGTGTAATATTTTATAAATTGACTGCTTAACGAATGCGCACACACATGCATACATAAATTAATGTAATCACTCGTGTGCGAGTGTGGAGCGCAATGCATAACATTAACGCTCATTTCGCAAATTAAATAATCAATTTTAACCACATTTGCGTACGCAGTTGGCATAATAAATTCAATGGCATCAGCATCGAATAGAAATGGGCGAAAATAGGCGATGCTCGGTCTGACCATCGGGCACACAATGCGTATACGTAATACTTGCCGCTGAGTAATAAATCGGAGATTATAATGCAGCTCAGCGTCAGCATATTGAAAAGCGCATGCAAACTAGGTAAGCCCTGTCTTGATCTGAGTATGCAGGCTCGTTTCCGTTTAGCTCCTCCTCCTCCTCCGCCTCCGCCTCCTCCTCCATCTAAGTTAGCCATTTTTATTGTTGGCTGCTGCTTGAGTTGTGCTGCAAAGAGTTGAAGAAAAGTTGCAAGTCATATTTGAGTTGATGATATCATACTTTATTGATAACTGGCCAGGCCATTTGTTAAAGTTGCCGCAACAGCGTAAAGAATTGCCTCCAACCCACGTCCCTCAGTCGATGCTTTTGTGCAACTATGACAACTTTGTAAGGCTTTCGAGTGACACGAGTGTGCAAGTTTTTGCCATTCGACGTGCTTAAAAACTTTGCAGTAAGACAAAAACCTTTAACTAAGCAACACAAGGAGTGAAACTAGTTCTCTGTGCGCAAAATGACATTACACATACGCAGCGTGCGCCCAAGTTGCTGCAATGGCAGCTCAATTGACGACGAGTAACAAACGGTGTGTGACATCTCTGAAATAGATTGAACACAAGTGTGTGACTGTCTGATAAACAGACAGACAGACGAACGGACGGACGGACAAACAGACATATGGAACAGAGAAAGCTGACCACAGAACTGAAAACAATTGTCAAGCTGGTTGCAATTGTAAGTTTGCTGACGACTTTTGCTGATGTTGCTCTGCTGTTTTCTTGTATCAATTAGACCTCAAACAACAACAGCAACAGCAACAGCAAAGGCAAAAGCAACAGTGCATTTGTACTACGACTTCTATCATGGCCACAAAAACAAAAGCTAATGGTCAAAAGTTAGCAAAGTAGCACATGGCCAACAAGGGAATTTAATAATGATATCAACGCATTAACTCAAAGGGACTTACGAACCCAAGCCAATGCCCAGGGCTTACTGTAGTTATTTAGCTCTTGCAATTCCAATTTTCCATTTTGTAAGCAGAGCATAAACATGTGACTGGAGAGCGTAGCTTAAATAGCATTTCCGTAAAAACACAACAACACAAACTCTTACGATACGTAAAGTGCCATTAGACTGGCATCGGTTTGGGTCTCGATGGCCAAGAAACTCTCCAATCATTTTGTGCTTTTAAGCGAAAGACTTAAAATTATTGTCCCTTTGCCGCAAAAACCAAAGGCACGAGCAACAAGACGGCGAACAGCAACAACACCAACAACACCAACTACAACTTACTGAGCTACGAGCTGTGCATTTTGCAAGCCCATCGAGAGACCTTTCAGTTTCTGCTTCAGTTTGAGCATCAGCAGGAAGCACAGCAACAACAACACCAACACCGACGACTTCAACGATATCGTTTCGCAAATTGTCCTGCAGATTGAGACACACACTCACACAGAGATCCTTCGATTTGTTTGCTCGCACGCTTGCCTGCTCTCATGTGAGCATTTAAATTAAATTTAAATATTATTGTAGGCAAGTCGATTAAGTTCGGGTCATCATTCCGACTTTAATGTCTCTGTTTTATTGTTGGCTGGCTGGGAGGCGGCTGCCCATCCACCATTCATGGAGTCATCTTTGTTATGATGGACCAGCTTTTGTGGTTGGTAACCCGCTTCAGCTACGGCTTTCAGTTAGTGCCCCCATCTAACTTTCAGTTGGTTGCCAGCCAGCATGATTGTTATTGTTGGCTGGCTGCTGCTATTGTTATTGCTCATGCCATGGGAATTTCCGAAATTTCTATTACGCATAAATTTTATAACAACAAAATTCTCAATTATTTCATTATGATTTTAATTAAAATTTTCGATCACAAACATAAACTTCGCCATTGACTGACTGCCGTCCCTGAGCCTTTCATGCAACTTATAACTCGCTTTCGTTAATATTTTCGGGAATTTCGCTTTCATATTAAATTCTTTGAGACTGAACAACAATTTTTAGCACAGCAAATTTGTGCAATTACTAGTTCGAAGAAATTTGGTCCCATCATTTTAGTATCGATGAAATTTGCATCAAGAATAGTGGCAACTTACAAACGTACCAAAACGCTTTGTTTGTCTGGATTTAGCTAGTCACGTACTTGAACCCATTTTATGGGAATGGCGATAGGAACAGCGTTCGGTTTTTAACAATTCAATAAATCTCAATTTAATTCAATTTGAATATAATTCTATTTCGCCCTCTTTTAGGCTGAAACCCAATGTGGAAATGCGGAAAGTATAATTAAAAAAAGTTACAGCTAAGCTCTATAAAAGCAGCCCCGCCTGAATGTATGTGTGCGACTCTGTGTGAAAGCTTAACTTTTTTTGAAAGTGCAATAAAACAGTTGATTATGGCGTCATTAACGCAAATCCAAGCACGCTAGGAAAATGACCCAAAAAAATAATCAAATTAATTTTTTATGTTGAAAGTTTGCACTTTACCAATAAGCGGAGCGAAAACTCATCATAAGCGTTAAGCCAGGAGGCGGATATAGCCGTGAAGCTTAGCGACACTGGAGATGTGCTAAGGATTTCAGATTTTGGATGCCAATGACAAGGAGAACGATAACGTGGGATATTCAAATGAGAAATTCAATTGAAAGTCAAATCAAAACAAAGCGAACGAAATCCCGTGATTGACAACATTTCAACTGATAATGAGGACATTGCTACTGTGACAGTGTTACATAAAGGAAGAAAGAGATAGCGAGCGAAAGAGAGAGAGCGAAAGGGAACGAGAGAAAAAGAGAAATGAAGCGACATGTCAGCACTGGAAGAGGTGGGCAATGAGAGTACATAAAATATGTGCATGAGTACAGGGAGAAAAATACAGTATTAAAATATTGAATTTGAGAACTTAATGATCTAAATATTAAACTATTTATAAGTAATTGTAAATTAATAGTTAAAAAAATATATAAAATAAAACGAGGGTTCTAATTTCTTGATTTAAGAATGATATTAATTCGGTGTGATTCCCGATATTTTCGCTCTGTGTATGAAGGTAACAGCAAAGTCATTTGATGAAGTGTTTCAATACCCTCTAAGAAGTCAATTGATAAAGCTGGTGTATATACATAAGAGGAAAACCAACTTTTGTATTAATTGTTATTGGTTTCGGACAAATATATACTTAATATAAAGCGTAGGTTAAATAATAGTGAAAGCTTTTCATGGAGAATTCGCTGGTCGAGCACAACAGCTTCAAAGCTGTCTCCCCTGTTTTGCTTTTCGAGTGACAGAGAGAGACAGTGCCAAGTCGGTTGTCAGATAGGCGAAGCAGAGTCGAGTGGACATTGACCGGTGTCCATTGCGGAAGCCATGACGTGCAACAATGCTGAGCCA
This sequence comes from Drosophila ustulata, assembly GCA_035047365.1. Classification (NCBI taxonomy): domain Eukaryota; kingdom Metazoa; phylum Arthropoda; class Insecta; order Diptera; family Drosophilidae; genus Drosophila; species Drosophila ustulata. The sequence continues at coordinate 15,144,812 of JAWNPT010000094.1, forward strand.
GCAGAGACGAGGAGGAGATGGGGCAGAGTGACAGACAGGGGTACTTGCCATGTTGTTGGCTATTGGTTTCACTATTGATTTCGGTCTTCGTTCATTTCGTGGCAATCTCTGGCATTCGAGTCGGCCACGTAGCCAATTTGCAGATAGGTATCGCCTCTATGAGTTGAAATTGGCTTGCTTAGAGATGCCCGGCTTTAGTTAAGACTTAAAGCTGATTTGTTAGTTAAGGATCTTTGGGGCAAACTACACGGAAAACAGTTTGGGCTGGGGATGGAGGTGAGGGCAATCGTTCACTTATAAGTATGATTCATTTGTTAATCGCCAGCTGTCAGCTAAGCACACACCTACACTCGAAAACAATAATCGCAAGTCAAGAGAAATCGTTTGTCGACATACACTCGTATATACATATATAATATTACACATACATGTGCATTTGTACATACGAATAAATACTTATTTATATAAAGCGCTAAATGCGCGTTTGATTGATGCGACACTCGCTCAAGGGCCTCTCATTAGGTTTAGTGGCACACACACGCACACACTCGCACACACACAGAGTGTGGCTGCCACACACTGCTGATATCGCTTCAGTCCTTTAGTCTCTGAGACTATAGAAGCTTGAGCCTCTAATCAATCAATCAGTGTTTATGCTACAGAGCCAGCACAATGGCTGAATGAAAGAAAAGAGAGCGAGGCAGAGACGCATAATGAACAAAAGCGAAAGCAAAAGGAAACTTTGGCGAAACAATTGCTCCAGTTGCTGCGTCGTTTGACGAATGCCCCCAGGCAAATCTCAATCCAAATACGGAATACTATAATCGGTTCCGTGCCACTGCTTCAAGCCGATCCAAGCAGCAATAAAAGCAAACCAGCAACCAGCAACCAGCAACCAGCAGGCACCAAATATTCCCTCTATGTTTGCTTTGTGCGGCGTTGGCGTTTTTACAACTTCCGTTCCTGGGACACAGTTCATCACAGGTTCTCAAAGGCAGCGGCAAGTACAAGGGCAAGGACGCTTGATTGCCAATGAAGGATTAATACGCCGGTTGCTTCGGATGCTGCTGCTGCTCTAGCTTCTACTTCAGCTTCTCGAGCTTCTGCTTCTGGTGATTCGAATCACTTTGATTGCTGCAGCGTGTCGCTGCAGGCGACAGCCCCGGGATCCTGCGGAAGCTTTGTGTAATGACACAAAGGATTGCAAATTGCCAAGGCACTTCCTGTGAGGACATTGATTTCTTTTATGAAAGCAGTGTCACTTTTGTTACATTCTGCGTGTGTTATATCTGCCCCCAACCCATCCACCACAAATCCCCATCACAAAGTGCCGCTGTTGACTTGCCGCTGGTCACCGCAGCATAAAGCCAAACAAGCATGACCACAAACGGATCTCATGATGTGCCTTCAATTATCTATGGTTCACTTCAATTCGACCATAAATATTTGCCCATCCATCACCAGTTGGACCAAAATGCCATCCGATCAATATTTAATCAAGTGCCAAACGCGGTTTACCATTTCGACCTCGACTTTGTCGGCTAATTGCATTTCTCAGGTCAAATCATTCGTGGACGAAGGCCGCAGAAAGTGTCAAACATAATGCACAATTATGGGCATTTTATAGTATTCAAGGATTATAATTTCGTTTTGCAACAACTTCGAAAGCTGCAATGAAGTCCACAGAATTTTGATTGGAAAAGTTGTATTGAAACTATTTAGTACTTTTTGCTTGAACTCTCAATAGAATTGTGGATTTACCTTTTCAATGCAGTTACATTTTGAGTTTGTACTCTTTCCATAAGTGTACTTTTTTTATTTATTTGAGTGATTTCTTATTGCTAGAATTATAAATACTTATTAATTAACAAGAGTCACAACATAATTTAGATTAAATAATTATAAGATTGTGATTGTACATCCGATAAAGATTAATTTTATTATAAGAATTTTGTTAAAAACTATATTTGTTTTAATATTTTAAACCATTGAAGTTAATCCGGAAATGCTTTTAATAATAATTTGATGTCATTCTCTCTCTGCTTGTTGAGAGCACAGATAGTAAGAGGAGGAATGATTGTTAATGCAATGAATGTGAAAGTACGTAATAGGAGCATTGTTGCATACTCGAGTGCACAAAGGATGCTGTTCATTGTGTTGCAAACTGTATCACAAAGTTATTATAACAGCGAAGGGTACACAAAAAAAAAAAAGAAACGAAACGAGCTCAAATGAGTTGACATTTTGAAAGCCAAAAAGTTTGCACTCACCCACTCACAGATACGTTGTTGAAGGGACGAAAGCTATTTGAAGTTTGTATTAGTTAGTTGTGCTAGAATGGCAATATCCCAACGACCCCCCCAACGACTGGCTTGCGGCCTGGGCTTGGGCTCGAGCTCGGACTTTTGAGTTCTGGACTGGATTCGAAGTGGAAGTGGAGTGGAATGGGGGCAAACACGGAAAATGCATTTGCAACTCGAACTGTGAACCTCGAAACCGATAAATCACACAGTGAAAAACGGGCATTAGTACATTTTGTGAACAAAAGAAACTTAAAGGATTCAAGCTGACTGTCCAATGGCTGCCAGGAGTTTAGCCAGAAAGAGAGAGCCAGAGAGATGGCAATGACGAAGTCCAGACGACGCCGGGCCTGGCTGCCTGTGTTTGCATTTGGCGCTGTCCGCTGCTATTTATGAAAATAGTTTTTGGGGCAAGTTGCCCTTCACACTCCTTCCCCTCACATTGAGTCGTGTACTCTTTTTACTCGACTCTTTCTATCTTGGCTGTGTGAAAGTTTTCTAACCACTGAAAAGTTGTGCAAATTGTGGCTCAACAATGGGCGGGCAGTGTTTTGATTTCTCGGTTCCAATTTCAGTGATTTAAGCTGTGATGCTCTTCAAAATAAAATGTCTGCCAGATTGTGCGTCGAGCTAATCACGCTCGTTCACAGATTATCAGCAGGAAATTTAATGCCTGTCTTGCCGGGCTACAAAAGAATGCTGTAAGGAAATGATAGCAAACGCGTGCCGAGCTACATAATTAACGCTTCAGGCGAAACTTTACATTGTACAGCTCACAGTTTGGTATTGTTGATATTATGTGAGTTGGCTTCATGTGTGTAAATTAAATTCGAAGAACTTTTTTTTCTGATTTTCCTGCAGTAAACTGTGTGCCCGCCCGCCAACTCCTGTAAAATGTACAGCGTTTCCTTAACAATCTTAATGTATAAAAAGCAGCCAACACAGTTGGCAGGTTTTCCACTTTTGTGGATATTTATTTACATCACCGGCAGGCAGGGAGGAAACTTTGTGAGTGTGTTTGTGTGTGTGTGTCGTGACTGGCTCAGCTCAATTTAGTTTAACTTAAATAATTAATTACTTGCCGTTGCCTGAGTTATGAAATGCGCAATTAGGCGTATTTAATATTTAATTAAGGGCTTACAGCAATCCAAGAACGGCAACATCGCCAGTGGCAGCATCGAAAAAACGCGTGCCCCGGTGCGCACGCAAACACTCAGGGGATGTGTGGCAAAGTGGCAGCGGAAAGTGGACGGGGAGGGGAGGCGACTGGATTAAGTGGCAGCTTAAGCAAAAACAACGAGTGGGCAGATGGCAACCGAAAGTTCGCTGGGGAATAAGTGGATGAAATATTGCTGGACAGTTGGCGTTCGACGGTGCGTATACTTGATTTACGAAGATTCACTCGTTTATATTAAAGAAATGTGTCACTAGTCACACAATAAAGAGGGACACAGATCGGCAAACTGTCGGCATTGATAATGCAGTCAGAGTCAGAGTGTGTGCAATGCAAAGAGTTTGTCAAAGAGCAGAGCAGAGATCCAATTAGATAAATAAATGATAGTGGGGAAGCGAACAGTGAAACTTTAAGAGTGCTTGAATAAACATTCGGCGAATGACATCAGAAGTTTAATGAAATCAACTTGAAGTTTGCTGCTCACTCAAGCTTATTGAATCGGATAAATTTGTAGTCAAACGTCAAATTCGATTATGATAGAATCTAATGACAGTACTTGACTGTGCTCTCCGCTAGTTAAACTCTTGTCGTAGATCCCATGTTCCGATATATTATGCGTGTAAGAGACTGTCTAAGAGCCTTGATAATTTGCTGGTGCTTTGAAGGCCTCTTTAGGATGTTGCCCCATACTCGAGCGATTTTTATTTTACGCTCATTAAAAGATAAACGAGACAAGCTAATGACATTCGGGCTTAATAGTAAGGGCGCATCTTCAGTTGGGAAGGGGCAAGTGGAAAGCGGCATGAGGCACGCGGCAAGTGATGAAAGCGATGGCAGCAATGAAGTGAAAAGAAAATGGCGGCAGCGTCGCCAAGACAAGCCATAAAATAAAAGAAGCCTTGCCGCACCAGAGAAACGCAGAAAGCAGCGCAAAAAAAGAGAAGCATAGAAACTGGGCGAAGCGAATCGAAACGAAACGAAAAGAACAGAGCAGAAAAGAAAGGAGTGTAAGCGAAAGAACAGACAGGAGGTGGGCGGTTTTTGTCGTCGGGGCGTGGCCCAATGATATGAGCACTGCCTAGAAAAGGACGCGCCAGATAAGAGACGTTTATGATGCCAACGTGCCACAAGAAGTATTCCAAAGCATCGCAGTGTGTGTGTGTGTGTGCATGCCAGAAGACAAATGCAAATCCCTGGGTAATTAGGAGTTGTGTTCATGTCGTCGTGGTAATAGTTTTATGTTGCCACATTGTTGGCGACACGATGCGTGGTAAGAACAACAACAACAACTACAACGACGGCAACAACAATGTCAGCTGAGATTGAAGCGTGCCTCTGCCGTTCCGGGGTTAATGTTTGTCTTTGCCGACGCTTGCGTGACGTGCAAAGCTTCAAAGTAGTTAGCAGCAACTGCAATGACATCCACCACCCACCAAAGCCTCAAACCCAAACTCGAAACCGAAACCGACCCCCGACACAGATCCCCAAAAAGTGAAGCCAAGTTTGCTTTGTTTTCTTTGTGTTTGCGTTTTGCTTTTGGCTCTCATCAAGTGGCTGCAGTTAATTTGATTTGCCAACGATATTCGCACTAATTAGAGCGTTTCTTAATTTAATTTTCGCTAATTTATTGTCGAGTTTCCCCCTCCGAATAAAAGTTGTGTATTCTTTTTGGTTACATGTGGGAAAAGTCTTCTTCTCTGTCTTCGGCGTTGTCTGGCTTTGTTTTGCCAGCTTAAATTGAAGTTATGTTTCTGCATTTGGCATATTTATTGAGCGAAAGTTTTGTGGCGGCTAATGTAAGCCAAGGATAAAAGTATTCATATTTATTTTATTAGGAATTTATGATTTTGTTTTTCCACATTACGCCAACGCCAATGCCAACGCCGCCAGTGGTAGACGCCATAATAGAAAACGGAAGCGGAAGCGTGAAATGAGCTTTTTACATAAACAGCATGGCAACACACATACACACACACAAACAGACATACACATGTACATGTCCTTGCAGGTGGGACCGCAGTTGTTGTGGCATTTTATGACACGAAACTCATAACTTTTGGGGGGCTGCTTATTTTGCCCATAGTTCGCCACATAAATTTACTGACAAGTCGCTGGCGTCGTTGCCGTCATTGCAATTCATATTCCACGAACCACTCATTGTTGTTGCATTGCCCCGCCCCGCCTTTATCTTGCTGCACAAAATAAAGTGTAGCTGAAACTGAGGCTGCAACAGCGCCCACAAGATAAAGTGCCATTTGAAACTTCTGCCAGCTATTTTCGTGCATTTCTTTTTTATTTTGTACTTCTTCGTTTCTGTTTGCAACTGTTTTACAAGATCATGCGCATTTTTCAGAGTTCTTTTTTTTTTTTGGTGAGTTCATCGCATCTGTTAAAGGCCTAAGTTAGGCGCTTTATGCATTGCATTGCATTTATTTCAGCCATTTCAGGTGATTAAAATTGTCAGGCATCGCGACTTGACTTGGGCTAAATGTTAGCGGCTCTTAACGGCGGTGGCGTCGGCGGCGACGCCTTTGTTATAATTTATAGCATGAAATAATGCGCCATTAAAAGTTTTTGGAGCCGAGCGGAAAGATGCTCCGCAGATCCAAGTGGCGCCACAGCGAAAGCCGAGCTGGCCTGGGAGCAGTCGCAGCTGCCTCGCAACTTTGCATGCACGTGTTGAAAATGCCAGCGATACACATCTAAGTCAAACTTGCGGACCACATCAGCACAAGGCTGAAGGATGAAGGGGCATGCGGCATGGGGCATGCGGCATGCGGCGTGCGGCATGTAGGGCAGCTCAAAATGAAATCAACGCTGGCAGATAAAAATCGTTTGCGTTGCAAGCTCGTTAATACATTTTTGATGAGACACAACAAGTGGCAGGCACTTGGGCAGCCAGAGGGCAGCAACAGGGGGCAGTGTGGCAAGTTATGAGCAAACTTCTGACACACACTCACAGACTGACACACTTTCGGCCGTTTTGCGTTGTTTGCCTTTGCCGTTGCTGTTGCCCGTTGCTCGTTGCTTTTGAAATGTTTTGCCGTTGCCTACATAAATCAAAGCAGAAACTAAAAGGCAGCCACAGGCTGCGGAGCGGCAGGTGCAGGTGCTGTTGGTGCTGTAAGCGAGCAACTACAGTTAAATATGTTGTAACAAATAAAGTACAGCAGTTGGCCAAAGGGATCGGACGGATGGAGGAGCGAAGGGAAGGGGCAAAGGCTACTTCTGCTACTCGTCAGCTCATTCATATTTATGGCATTTTTGCATTCAGCCGCCATCATTTCGTAATGTAATGTGAAGACGAGTTCTTGCGCCCTTTTCCTCCATCTCCATCCCCATCCCCATCCTCATATCCATTTCCATTTCATATCCTATCTAATTTTGTGCTCCTCTCTCTCAGCGAAATCAAGGCAATTGGCACGTTGCTCATACGCAGCGTTGGCCCATGTTAAGTCTGCTTGTGTGCTGTGGCTGTGCTGTGCTGGCTTTATGTTTTGGTCATTTATGAAGCTCATAAATTTCACAAAAATTTTCTCGTTGCCTTCTTTGGGAAAAATTACTCGCAAAAAAGGAATTGTCTAATAAACTTTGCAATAAATTCGAACATAAATTTTGTACACAGCGTCGCAGTCGAACTTCAAGCGTTAAAACTATGCCAACAAAAGCCATTAATTCCAGTCAACAGAAATGAAGTAAAGTGTCAGTTCGTTGGGCTGGCGGGCTGCTCTCTACATTGGACACTGGACATGAAGATGGGGATGGCGATGGCGATGGCGATGGAGATGGCGATGGAGAATGAGAGAGAAAATGGGGTTGTAGCAGCGGAAATTAAATGCTGCCTCTGATGTTGCTCCAGTTGTTCCTGTTGTTGTTCGCGCGCTCTCTCTGTTCGCTTGTCCAATGGTTGACTCATAATTAGATGATTTAAAGTTATCGCAAAAGTTGCAGGAGTCTTGCACCTGGCTGGTGGCAGGCAGAGCGTAGATGGCAGCCTCGGTTTGAGCTGCTCACCTTGCCAAATGTCTCCCAGAGAGCTTAATTGCAAAGTTTGCACTGACTGTGGCCAAATTGATTTTGTTCAACTTTGGCGCATAAATTATGCCATTTTTAAACAGCTTTGGGTTAGCGTGGTTCGAGCGGTCCCGTCAAACCGGAGGGCGATAACACTGCCGGCATACGATGGGACGCCCGACGCGGAAGGAGGCTTCAAGAAAATAAATACATATAATTTTGCATTAATGAAATTCACTTTGCAGCGCCCAGAACTTTGAACAAGCCGCGGGCTCAAAGTACCTCTCAGTCGTGGACTGTTGCGAACTGAGTCCAGGACACCGCCTGGCAGGATAATGAGCACACACGAGCATTGAGGCTGATGATCCCCTTTTCGCATCATGTGTTGGATGTGCTGGATGAGTTGGATGTGCTGGATGTGGATGTGTTGGTCTATGTTTGCCTGTATGCAGAATGGATTAAAAAACTTTTGATTAACCTTATCAAAAGCAAAAGCAGTGTAAACATCACACAGGCTCAGCAATCAGGACTGGCGGCGGGACGAGACAGGGCAGCTATAGAAAGACGATGGCAGATGGGTAGCAAGGACGAGACGCGTTGTGCGTTGAGAAGCAAAAAGTCTCATGCAAGTTGTTAAAAGAAAATAAGTAACTTTTTGACAGGCTCTGCTGCTCGGCACACAAACTCACACGAGCTAAACTGGTAGCCTAAATGTTTTTGTTGTTTTTCGTTTGCTGTTGTTGATGTTTTTGCTCTTTGCACAAAGCAAAGCATAGCACAAAGTTTGCTTTTTGAAAAAGGCAACTCTCTTAGCCTTTTACTCGAACAAAACACAGAGAAAAAAGCAGGCAAATAAATTAAAATAAATGCGAGAGGGTCGCTCAATAAGTCGCTTCAAGCAGCTCAACTCCAAAGTGAGAACTTGTTTACTAAAGATTTTTCAAGAATTTTCGCTATTGATTGATCAATGCAGAGTAGAGTTTGAATCCAGCATTTAAAGGATAAATTTGTTCGATTTATTGCCGCTGCATATATTTTCTATCTAAATACGCAATCATTAAACTTATTTATTTGAACTGCCCCAAAAATGAATTTTCTCAGCAATTACCTGAGGCAATAAAACATTTATTTCTGGTATTGAATTGCTATTCAAATTTTAAATTTGCCAGTTTGAAATGCTCTTCGGTTTGCCTTTGTTTCATTTTCAGAGCAATAAGACCATAATTTGGCACACACACAGATACACACACACACACACCCACACACACACTGTCACACTCACTTACGTGTGGATGAGTCTCAAGTGTCGCACCTTTTACGCATTTGTAGCCAGCAACGTTTTTTAATAGGATTTGCGGAAACGAAAAATAAAAGGCAGCGACGCCGACGCCGACGCCGCGTCACGTTTGCACAGTTAAATGTGCTTATCACTGAGGCGTCGCACTTCAATCAGTTCGGAGGGGGCGTGGCACTGTTTGCTGTTTGCTCTGCTGGAATTAACATGTCACATTTGACGCTTGTCTCTCTCTCTCTCTCTCCCTCCCTCTGCCATGACTTTATCATCTTTGCTCGTATGTTTCCCTTCATTTTGTAGTCCTGATTGCCAAATGAGCATTACTTGATTACCCGCAACTGTTGTTGTTGTTGTTCTTGTTGCTGTTGTCGTTTTGTGGCACACACACACACACACATTTACAGCGACTGAAAGCTGACTGAAAGCGGCATGAGCGCCTAATTGCCGCATATGCGGCACAAAAACCCTGATTTTCAGCTGCTTGCAGCAAGCGAGCACTTGACATTACAGCGACAGCGACGGCGACTGCAAAAGTTTTAGGTCAAAATGCTACAAAAATGCTACGAAAAAAAAAGAGAGTACAGAGAAAATACTTTAAAAATCTGTGCACTTGTATGTGGGGCACTTGTCCACACGCACACATAAATGTTGCAAGTTGCAACTTGCAACAGCTAGCGGCAGTAGTTATGCCCTGCGTTTAATTACAGTCGCCAAGTGTGCGGGCCGCAATCGTGTGGTAACTGGGCTAAAGCATTTGGAAAACTTTTCACTTGTCCTCGACTGCTGCCAGTTGCAAGTTGCACGTTGCACGCTGCAAGACTACGATGCGAGTTTGCTTTGTATCAGCCAAAAAACCGCAAACGCATTTCATTAACACAGCCCAACTTCGGCACAACAATTGCAAGACAAATAAACTCACACATATTGTCGAGCATTTAGCAGCAGGCAAATACTTTTGTCCTAAGCCCAGACTTACACGAATATATAAATATATGTATTCGCATATATTTTCATATGCATATATAATATACTCACATGCTGTCGACGACCTCAATTTCCAGTACAAAAACATTGGTGCACAAACAAAAATAAGAAAAAAATCCGTTTCCATTGTGCGGCGCATTGACCGAAATTTGCTTAAAATATGTATACAAAATTTAAAAATTTAAATATAATAAACTAGAGATGGAGTGCAACGAAAAAGCGAATATAATCTGAAATGATTGCAATTTTAAAATAATTGAATATTCCATAATTGGCGAATCGTCGCACAAAAGCAGCCAAATGTTTCGTTTTTCATTCATTTTTCATCAACTAAAGAGCGTAAGAATCACATTAAAGTTAAACAGAAATCGACAAGCAGATACTCTAGTTAAAACAAGAGTAAACAATGTTACGAATTAATGGTTTATAATCTGCTTGCCATTGTAGTGGACTTTAATGGCATGCATTTAAATATTTATGCGAATTTCTTGGAACAACGCCCTCGCACATCCTTATGCCGATTATAGAGTATAAATACTCTTGAGTTGCCTCCGGCTGGCAAGAGAGAACGGCAATAACAACATGATCAACAAACTGAACAAGCAAGGCTTTTAACTGTTTTTTAAATTTCTGTTTTTCTTTTTCAAGCAAGTCGAACTGTGCATACTCTAAAGTAATGAATGAATGATGCCTTAGGATCAAAGTTCTTCTTACATCTCAACTAATAATTTACTAAGTATGTAGTTGAACAGGCCCAATGACGTCGTCAGAGATGTTCGCATTATTGTCGTTGTCAAGATAAGGGACAAAGTTGCTTGTGAAGCTTGATGTTGTCTGTTTACACGCACACAGACAAGCATAAGTACTCGATACGCATACAGGACACAAGCAGAAGCAGAAGCAGAAGCTGTTACAGAAGCAGCAGCTGACAGGCCAATACGCTGTGTCCGTGTGGTTGTCGTTGTCGATGTCGATGTCGATGTCGCTGTCGTTGGCTTAATTGCCTACAAGTTGTTTTTGTACTTGTCGCCGAGTATGTTTATCGTTTAAAGCGGAAAACTGACCCCAGCTGACCCAACAACTGGCCGAGTGACCAAACAGACTCCGTCCATTCGCTCTTCGGCCCCAGTCTGTCGGCATTGATTTTTATGGAGCACACATATGAGTATGTAAGCATGCTTTCATATATGTATTGTAAATAGCAGCAAATCAACTCGCAGTGGCCTCTTTATGATATTTTTAATTACTTATTTTGCTTAAAATTGTGTAGAGTAGGCGAATAAACAAATTTTGCTACACTCTCAGCATCAGTGGGAGTTGCCATAGATTTATAGATACATTTTTCCCTCACTCTATGAGCTGAAAGAGTGCGGCATATACTGGCAAAAATATGGCTTCGTTTATAGGCAAATAAAATAATGAAAATTGCGATACGAAAATGCTCCCCAGCAGCAGCAGCATCGCCCAGAGTCCTTTGTTTGTCTTTTATTAGGACAGTAAAAGTCTTTATTGTTGTTGCTGCTGCTGCTGTTGCTGTTGTTGCTACTCGTGTCCTTATTGTTGTTGTGGTTGCGAATTGTTGTACGGTCAGCACGAGCGTCTGGCAGTCTGTCGGTCTGCCAGTCTGCCAGTTAGCTAGGCGGCAGCCACTTGACCAGACCCAGCACAAAGACGACAATGACGATGACGTTGTGTCGACCTTTTGTCCATCAGCCCCAGCCTGGGCCGTTGCCCTGGCAAAATTTTTATATAGTTTACCATATTGCTTTGCCGTTGTTGCCGTTGCTGCAAATATTTTTAGAGAGAATGAGGCCAAAAGGCAAAACTCCATGGCATGGCATCATTTGGAGCACAGTCACGAGGACATGCGGAGCAGGAGAACGAGTGCAAACAAGTCCTACTGGCTGCTGGCTGCTGGCTGGATATAACTCAATTCTCAAGAGTCTGCCTGTTAGACTCGTAATGCCAGTATGTCTAAATAGACATATGCAATACAGGGCTTGGTCACTTTTTGATTGTCTTCATTTAGTTAAGTTTTATGCTGATTTACTTAGGCCACAGACATGACGGGGGCAACTGTCAGCGACACACGGAGACAGAGAGCAGCCAAAGGCGAACATTTACGACATTTTAACGCCTCAGTGATAAAATCCGAATCGCGTGATACATAAAGCCATGGTCAGGCCATAAACCAGGCCCAAACAATGGACCACAATATGGCCAAAATCTTTGAGGATTTCCTATTGATATTGAAGCAAGGCAAATTCATGCATCTTTGAAGTTCTTCCTGAGCAAAAAAAAAAAAAACAGTTGCAAAGCCTTTTCAATTTACCAAACCCAATCCAACGGAACAACGTTGTGGCTCACATTTCGGTGATTGAAATTAATTTCAAATGTCGTTTCACACTCGTCGCTCGCTCAAATCTACAGGCCAGGCAGAGCCAAAGACAGCGGACTGCCATGGCGACCCTGACCTGTGGGCTCAAAGGGTTTGTCAGATTGTCTTCTGCCATTGCCAGCCTGCCTGCCACGTTATCCAGCTGGCGCTGCCGTGTGTCTAATGAATATTTAAAATCCTGCACGCCCCACACGCACACACACACAGATACTCACAGACAGTCACACACACACAGATGCAGAGCACGAACGGTTGGGTTAGATTCTTATGCTGGTTGCTGGGGAACCGCATTAAATAAAATTTACAAGTATATTGAATGTGAAATTTATTTAAATAACCCAAAATCGTTGGTGCTTAAATAAATCCAGTTCAAATGCGGATGGCTCTCAACATATAAACTGCATATTCAACGTAAGCATAAAGCCTTGAGATAAGAGGACACACAATGGCAATACTTATACTTAGATCTCAATCAAAATCTCATTTAAATGCTATTTCTGCTTACAGAACCATTCCCATTCTGCAATATTCTTTTGCTCTTTAAGATTACTTGGAGACGTAAACATAATTCTTTGAACTGTTACCATGTCTTTTTACCATTATTTTAATTACTTATTCAAAGCTTATACTTAGATGTCCCATTGTAAAATATTCTTTTGCTCTTTAAGAACTGACCGTGTCTCTGTGACTTTAAGGTAATTAAATTGAATATTACACATACGCCGCATGCTCCCCCACAAAAATGTTTCAGGCTAGATCAAGGGCAGGATGGCGTCGCGCCGCGTCGCGTCATCTCGTCTCCTTTCATTACGTTACTTTTCGAATCAACTTTGTTGCGAAAGTTGCCGGGAACCAGCGACGCCAACCACAGCATTGAAATAGCTGAAATTTTGATTTTACGACCTTGTTGCCGTCATTAACGTTATTTTATGATGACGCTGATACGACCTCAAAATATTGTAGCGCACACAGCTTCCTTTAGCCAAAGGACTTGCAGTGGCTTAGTGGCAGCTACAAAGCCCCCAAAGAGCTACCGCCCTCCCCTCCCCTCCCATCATCTGTTATTTCTCATTCCACACTCATCATGTTATTATGCTCGGAAGTATAAGTAAAAAACCAATAAATGTTAATGAAAATACAAAAGAAAAAGTTTAGTTTTGGATGTCACACCATGCGTGAGCCTATGTGTGTGTGTGTGTGTGTGGGTGTGTGCGTGTGTGTGTGTGCGTGGCATCGAACATAAGCTGATAATATTATTGCGCTATTAATGGTCCACGGTTTTTATGGGACTTTTAATCGCTTTTGTTACAGTTGCCAAAGTCACAACAATAACTTGACAATACTATTCGTGCAGCACAATAAAAAGAATGTTGCGTGTTGCGATTATCTGCCACCAACACTCAATCTCCATCTCTCTCTCTCTCTCGATTGGCTTTGTGCTGTTTCGTGCTCTCTTTTTCTAAGCAGTCAATGCAACATTTAGTTGCAAAAACTAATTGCAAAGCCAAACGCACAGCCAACTGGTTTTGGCATTTTGTATTTATGTGTGTGTGTGTATCAGCATACGTGTGTGTGTGTGTGTGTGTGTGTGTGCGCGTGTGTGCGGCAAGCAGAAAAGCAATTTAGCAAATTCTTTGTCGTTTGGCAAATAGGAAAGCTAAATGCGAGTGGCTGCTGCGTTTGCCCCTCCCACCTTCTTCCCCTTTGGTGGCGCCAATTGCCTGCTGCAAAATCAATTTTAATGACACGATTGAGAAGAAGCAGAGCACGCTAAATATATAGAAAACCGCTTGAAAAGCCAAAGAAGTAAAGCGACTGAGATGGCGACGGCGACTTCGACGGCGACAAAGCGCAATGGCACGTCTATAAAATGCTCGCTTCCCATATCTCCTTGCACCGCTCGCCCATTGAGACCAAAAAGCATTTGCAGCTGGCAACTGGCAGCTGGAAGGAGCGAAGGGGAGGCGGGGAAAAGGGGGACAGCGACATATGCAAGCAGCCATTGCCGCTGTTGTGGCTTCGACCGACAACAAAAGTCAAGACCAAATCATACTCATACACAAGCACTGCAAATACTCTAACCACAGATAAGAAAAAAATATTACAGCAATACCTTAGTTAACGACCACATCGGTTTACGTAATTTGCACTGAACGGACACTTTATATTTGGCTTTAAAATTAATATTAATAAAGTAGCATATTTGCATCGCTAATGTCATCCCTCTTAAATTTAATATTCCCCAATATAGTTTCCATTAAATGTAAATTCAGAATAAAAGCAATTTAATAAGCATTTCGTTAGGGATAACTGAAATTATAAGGAAAATGTTTTTGTTAATATTATTTATTAAAGAAAACTTGTTATTTGTATTTATATAACACAATTAAAAAAAAAATTCAATTGGACACCCAAGATATCTATACAAATTAAAACGAAAATAAAAACCAAAATAATTTCATTAACACATTGCAGATAATTGTATAATTTTGTAGTTAAAAAAAATAAAGATTAAAATGGTTCAGTTAAAGACTGAATTATTATGAGAAATATTCATGTATAACATAAAATTAAGTTTAAAAATTATAATATTAATGTAGTGCTAAAAATATTAACAAAAAAAAGTAAATAAAAAAGGGATAGAAAACAATTTAAATTCACTTTAGTCAAGCTTCACGTAATGGCCTTTCTCAGGCCGTTCAGCGAGATAAGGATGTGCAGCACTTAATGCTGGATATCTTCAATAAGTATAAGAGTACAGATACGAACAGTGCCAGCTGAGAGACTCGTTCCCATGGCAGTGTACCGCACAAAAGGTGTAATGAAGGAGCAGTGAGAAGGTATTTCTTTGTCGCTTTGGCTCACAACCGAGTGTTGGGCTTGTCGCAATTAACGTTCGCGGAAATTCCTGGCAGTCAAGCAGCGGCAGAGGCAACAGCCGGCAAAGGCAGCAGCGGCAACAGCAATGGCAATGGCTGCTAAGAGTAGTCGGGATTCTGGAGGCAAGCATAAGTTGGCAAGCAGCGAGCCAAGCAACGCGCTGGTGCGTAAATAGCACGGAAGTCGTTGGGCCCACGCGGCGTATACGTGCTTTAAAGTGTGACTTGAGCTGGCAAGTGACCTTCTTTGTATTTGCGCTGCATGTTGCATGCTGCATGTTGCATGTGGCTCACAGCCTGGGGCGACTCTGCTCTTTTCGTGTTGCATTTAGTTAGTTTTTTTGATGTTGTTGTTGTTCTGTGACAATTTGGCGGCCTACTTGTCGTTAGCGTGCCATATGCCAGCTGTACACAAGAAACAATTGCTGCCATTACAGTTTGTAATTTGGTAATCAGCCATAGAAATCTGCATAATGGCAATTGGAGCAGCAGAAGCAGCAGAAGCAGCGAAAGCGGCAACGGCAGTAGGAGTAACAAGAGTTAAATCGCTCCGAGCAGGAACGAGGAACGGCAGCAACATTCGCTGCCGCTTAGGTAAACCAGGCAAGAAAAGTTGCCAACTTTTAATTGAAGTGAAAACGACGATAACGACAGCATTGTTGGCGTTGCTGTAGCTTTGTTGCCAGCCCAAGGGGATCTGAATGAGGACTCCACATGGGGCCTTAACACACATACATCTACACAGAGAGCGAGAGAGAGCGACACACACACACACATGTCGCCGTTGCAAAAACAGCTGCGGAATTGCTTTTTAAGCCCACAGCGCGTCGCATAAAAAAAGCAGTAGAGCCTCACTCTAGGGGCCTGGGATTGAGTTGGGTTGGACTCCGACGACTCCTGCGACTGCTCCGACTCTGGCCGACCGGATGCGTGGTCGGGTTAGGGTTAAGCCTTTAAAACGCAAAACTTTTGAGCTGCTGCAAAGTTGAAGCTGTGCGTATTTGCCTTTGTGGTCGTTGATTTCACTACACTATGTGGCTGAGCGCATTGGCCGACGTGCAACGTTTAATATTGCATACCTTGGATGGCTGCTGTCGCCCTGAGGATCTTGCTTACCTGTTGCCAGCTCACCTGGCTAACATTGGTATCGGAATGGTTATCAAATTACTCAGCATGCTCGTAAACATGCGGCCTTGAAGCGGTACACTGTGTGCGAGTGTGTGTGTGTGGCAGCAGCATTGTTTGCATTGCAACACGCAAATGTTTCGCCTGCCCCAGCTGCGGTCGTGGCACGCGCCGTTCGTGCGACATTCGAGACGTCGCCTTCGAGAAGACCCACATACATCCTCTCACTCTTGTCCTTGTCCCTGTCTGTCTGCCAGCCAAGTCGACAGCCCGCCAGCCAAGCTTTGATTTATTGATTTTGGTCTTGGCACACAGCATACAAAATGAGACAATATTTGCCGGCCTTAGTGCGGGCCACATGTGCCAGACGTTGGCCAGCAGAGCGTGGAGCAGAGTGAAGGACTTCCATTAGCCGCCTCCACTGCTGCTGCTTAATAAGCCGCCGCATTTTAAATATATGCCATAGAAAAGAAGAGTGCAGCTGCTGCAGAACGGCAGAACGGCAGAAAGAGACGGCTGACTGCGAGCAAATGGCGCAAGTTCAATTAAATCACAGCTCCAGCATATTTCTTACCCGTTAGACAGTTCCGGCGCCAGACGCCGTCTGCAACGGCGGCAACGTCTGCAAGTATAAATGGAATGACAAATTAAATTACGTTTAAAGCACAAATAGACCATGAAAGAAAAAATGCTACATAGGGTGCGTGACTTTGTAATGGAAAGCTTAAGTAATGAACCAAATAAAATTAAAGACGCTGAAAATGATATGCGGAAGCTGACGGAAAAACAAGTTTGAGTAACGTTATCCGCTGGATATTCTCGCCAGCAGCTGAAAGTTTAAAAATCTGCTGAGCTAACCAAGTATAACTAAAAGTTATCCTAGCAAAAAAAGTAAGGTCATCTTGGAATTATTGCTTTATTCTTTAAATTTTAAGTTATTGACAAAAAAACTATGATTTCTTGGCTAAACTAAATTTTGTTCGCCACTTTACTTATCTATTAATGAATTTGTTAATTTAATTTTAAGAACATAAAATTGCTCATTGTCATATATTAAATAACTTAAATTAATATATTTTTGAACTTTGACTAATGAGAATTTATTTTTAAGTGATTTGTCATTTTGAAATGTAGTACAATCTTAAAAGCATTGTGAATTGAATTTATTCAAAATTTTGTATTCCTCTGAGTAAATTAATTTGTCAATTCACAAATTTCGTAAATATTTAAAAAAAAAAAAACAATGGTCTCTTAGTAGGAAATGAATTTATCAAATTAAAACTTAATTTTATTAAATTTGTTTCCAATAATTTGACATCTTATAATGCACTGAAATTGATTTATCAATTTGCATTTTTTTGTTATGCATTAAATAAGTTTTTGTCTGCTCTTTAGTAAATTGAAGTGTATTTATAAATTAATTTGTCAACTTATAATGCCACTCTGATGCGGAATCCAAAAAGAATTGTGACTGAGAATGAATTACCGCGAATTGATTCAGATCTTAAACTCATAATGGGCATTGGGTTGGCCAATTGTTCGGGCCATCTACTCGAATTGGCTGTCAACATTAGCTGGCACAAATATGCCCATTTTCAGCCATATCATGATTACGAAGCATTCGAACAGAAGAAGCTGCCAAAGTGTGAGAAATGCTGGAGACTAGCGTCTCGCGCAATCAAACGGAATAGAATCAAGGCAACGAAAAGTACAAAAATAAGCATTAGAACGAAAGGACGAATGAGAGCGAGAGAGCGAGAGAGAAACAGCAATATGCACATAAAAGAAATGAAATCCATGTGGGAGGTGGCAGAATTCGGTGGGCGGCATTTGCTGGCGGTGGCTGCCTAAAGCCAAGGCAGAGAGATAAGTAAAAGAACAAAATTAAATTGGACATTTATCAAGAGATTTTTATTGATGCCCCAAGTGCCAGCCAGAACACACAAACAAGAGGCACACACACAGAAAGACAGAGAGACACACACGATGGGGCGTCGATGTGGAGACCGGAGACAAAGTCAAGTGGCAAGTGGCAAGCGGCAAGTGGCGAGGACGACAAATGCGGGCAATTATCGTTTTGAGTGAAAAGTTTTATTGGCCCAAAAAGGAAAGTCGATTTTATTTAAATGTTGCCACTGGCGATGCCAACAAACTGTGGCAAGGCACGCGAGCATAAATTAGATGAAACACTTCATGTCCCGCGGCAAGAGCATTTCTCGTGATAGCCAACTAATTACGGCCATTAGTTAAGGAATAACAACATAGCAGCAGCAGCAGCAGAAACAAAAACAAAAACAATTATAGCGCATTTAATCACCTGGTGAAATTGTAATTGCGCTGCATACTTTTGGGGCTGGCAGCGAAACGAACTCCTGTCTACAACTAATTACACGGCCAACAAACAACAGACTCATAAAACAAAACTCACTCGAGAGGGGGCGAGAGGAGAGGCAACTTGAAGTGGCATCAACATCAGACGGAGCATGAATTGTTGGCAAACGCGATTTTGAATTTATTGCACGAAATTAACTTTTACAAAATAATTCACATAACTCGAGGCGTGCCGAAGGGGCAGCCAAAGTGGCTTAATAAAATAATTTATGGTTCGGCAAAATGCCCATTTACCCAGCCCACATTATTCCGTTATCCTTCCAGCAGGCTGTATCTCCGTCCGTCCATCCGTCTGTCTGTCTGTCTGTCGGTCAGTCGCAAGTCGCAGTCTCTGTCTGTTGTGTCCGTCCGGGCGCAGTCAGGCGTAAAAAACAAAGCAAATTAATTGCAAGTCAAAGCGAACCTTTGACTCCACTAATCCAACGCACCTTTACACTCACACACATTCACTTAAATAGATATAGAGAATGAAATACTGAGAAGCGCTGCGGCATTGCCTTTATCAATATCCTTTAAAGCCCAGCCAAAGCCTAATCAAATGGGACAGCAGCTGTTTTCCGGCCCGCTTTCAAGGCTGCCCAGTGATGCGTGGCTAATACGCCTTCGGCCATAGACACGCCCCCTTTGACCGGATAACTGCGTGACAGAATGGGGCTGGCTTGGTGCTTCGCACATTCCGCCCTAGTAGTCACAGTCTCTCAGCTACTTTCTGGCCAGTGAAGCATTGGACGCCTGAATCAACAGCTGCCAAATCTTTGCCATGCAAATTCCTATATATATATACATATATATATTTTCTCATCACAGTTTTCACGCGTTTTTTGTCAACAAATTTCACATTCCATTAGCCAGCGCAAAGATTGCGAGTATTTTCGTGCAGCATTAATTGTGGGAATGAGATTGCTGTGCGAGTAAATCAAAGTGTTTATATATATGTAAGTAGTACTTTTCTCTGATTTGATGTTTGACATTTGTTGGTGGCGTGTTGTTGTTGCAATTCCTCATGTCAATGTGCTTGACACGTTTAGACAACTTGGCGGCTGAACGGAATGAAAAACTCTTGGCTGATCATCCCACAGCATATCCTGCGGGGTTTCGAGACCCATTTGAGAAATTGACAAAGGACCTGGAGCAAAAAGGGCACCGAGCACAGCTGACAAAGACAGCAAGTAGTTGGGTAGACGGCTTCAAGACTGAAGTTGCAGGCAGGAACATCCAACACTTGAGGTGACAGTGCAACATGTGCATGCCACAGACAATTCCAGTAAAAGCTTCATGCCGCGGACAGTTGCGGGTGTTTGCCTCAAAATTAAACGCCTTCACCTCAGCTCACCATCAGTCTCCCAGCACACCGAGTACTTGAAAAGCTGCACATTTTATCTTTGCAGCTGCAGCCAGGCGGCTAAGCATCATAAGTCAAGGCGGTCCGGGCGAGTCACTCGAGAAGCGTAAAAAACCTGCCACAAGATGCGGCGCGAAGTCATCTTTGAGGCGTCGCTGCCAACATTATGCAGTTGTCCCCAAGCAGCAGCAGCAGCAGCTGCTGTTGTTGTAGCTGCAACAGCAGCAGCTGCCGTTGCATGCACTTAACATGTTGTACCACAAAATCGTCAGCCATATGCGACGCATATTAATTTGATGGCACTCATATTTATGCCAAAGCAAAGCGTTGTCTCTCGCTCTGTCTCTCTCTCTGTTTCTCTATCTCTATGCAGCTCTCTGGCTGCTACATTTTTTGACAAGTTGCACTCAGAGTCAGAGTCACAGCCGCAGTTGCATTTGCAATGCGAACAGGAGCCGCATCAACGACAGACAGACAGACGGACAGACAGACAGACGGACAGACGAGAGCAGCTGCTGCAGCTGCTTTGCATATGGACAGACAAGTGGGGAGCAGTCGCAAAAAGCTGCCAAGCTGGCAATACACAAGCATGACAAGCCAAAGCGCAGAACAGCACCGAGCAGAACAGAACAGAGCCCGAGCATAACAGGACAGCGAAGCAAACTGCAACTTCGTCAGCTGCCCCCGCTGCGATTTTTCATCTTTTTGTCCCCTTGTCTTTTTTGCTGTTTCCTTTTTGCTGCTTTTTGGCCTGGCGCATTCCACTTTAATTATTTCAGCAATGCTGCCGACGCCGCTGGTAACGACATCAAATTTACATACGCAATTTCATTGTTGCCGCAGGATCTGGCCATTGTCGTTCTGCTCGTTGTCGTCGCTCGTTGTCTGTTGTCTGTCCAAGGCGCCGTAACTGTTCCTGTCTCCTCCTCCCCACTCTCCTGGTTAACGCAGTTTGCCTCTCTTACCACATAACGCATTTTATATTCAAATTTTTTCGCTGCAGTCTGGCAGCCATTGCAAATTCTACTTTCTGTCCTTCTTTTTCTCTGCACTTGACTTTTGCCCCCTGCCTACTGCCGGCTGCTTATGTGCTCATAATAATCAGTTGCAGTTTGCCATTGCCACTCCCCCGCTTAAATTTAGTGTCGATTTTACAGGCACTTACACACACTGACACGACAACCTCAACCCCAACACGGAACGCAAGCTCAGCCAACTATAACAAGTTCCCATATGACAAAGGGCATATAAGATTTGTGCAAAGCAGTTTCCATTTGCATATTATTATAAAGTCTTCTTCAAGACGGAGCCACGGTTGCATCACAGTTAGCGCTATGAATCATGCACTAAACACGTAGATTCACATGGACTTATTATGCGATTAGAGCAACAAATGCAATAAAGATTTGTCTAAAATATGGCAGAAATGTCAATTATAATACATTTAGTGTCAATTTTATAACTTATTTAGATTGTGAAAACGAAAATCTTTCCAATCTGTGACTAAAAGTTCAGACATAATAAATTTTGTTTCAATTTAAAATTTAGAATCGGAAAACCATGAAAACATTATATCAATTTTATAATTAACGTAGAATTATCTTACTATGTTCACATAAAATAATAAATATGAAAACAATTAATATTGTTCGAAAACTTTGATTCAATATTTGAATTAATTTATAATCAGATAAGGATAAAATTTGTCTAAACTATTTTCACACATAATAAATTTGCAAACAATAAAGATTGGACGAAAACTTTGTTTCACTATTATAATTAACGTAGTTTTGTTTCAATTTAAAATTTAAAACCTAAAACATTGTTCGAAAACTCAATTTTATAATTAATTTAGAATCTGATAACGTTAAAATTTGTATAAACTATGTCAAAAAGCTCAAAACGACTTTGCTTCAATTTTGTAATTATTTTAGGGCATTAAGCAGCCGGTTTTCGCGCTTCCGGCATTATTTGCATATTAGGACTCTGGTAGATTTGTTTATCAGGTTTGAGTTTAGTGTTTTTGCTTTACTGTTTTTTCCTGTCGAACTGTCCCAACTGTCAACAGCTTTTAGGCCTCTTGCCAATGTTAAATGTAGCGCGATGATGTGCCGAAAAAAATTTGCATTTGCTGCTCGAAAAGCAAATGCAATAAACTGGCAAATAAAAGCGAATAAAAAGTAATCAGAATTTTAGATTTGGCCATAAAGAAAAATAAACACACGGGCTAACAGAGCCAAAAGGAATTAAAAAGTGTGCTAAATAATTCATTTTTGAATTAAAATATAAATCACTTTCACACCATTTTGTCGACAGTCGACAGTCGACGGTTCCAGCCCCCCTCATCAAGCCCTGTGTCTGCGTCCATCGTCTTGTCCTTTTCTTTCCTTTCTTCTTGTTGTTGCAGGACACTTGTTTATTTTATTACTTTTCAGTGCCGCGCAATGCAAATGAGGCAAGCTCGGGTACGCGAAATCTTTTTAATATAAAACTGAATTACTTTTGCCAGCGATTTCCGAGTATGTCCCGAGTGGCCCAGACATTAAAATTGACGAACTGTAAAGGCGGCAAAGGTGCTGCCTGGCTGACTGCCTGGTAGCTGCCTAGCTGCCATATTTGCCACACAGCAGGTCGCCTTGGGTTATTAGCTAGCTTATTAACGTGGCCAATAGCAATAGCGCTGGACGACCCATGGCACAGCCGGGGCATCATTATCGAGTACTTTGCGGGTTCGCAGTCCACAGTCTACCGTGCAGTAACCACTCCGCTAGCAAAAGTAATTTCAACGCGCTGCGATCTTTTTTAATAGGATTGCGTTTTGGGGAATTACTTACCCGTACCTGGGGCTTTGGGGCAGAGTGTGAAACCTGGAACCCTTAAGCGACCACAGGAAGCGGAAGGGCAGCGGAAATGAAAACGGCAACGGACACTTTTAATTTCTCAAAATGGCAACTTACTGACATCCGGCCGGCTCATTCGATTCATTGATTTAATGCAGAGTAACAGACCAACCAAGAGCAACATTGTGCCCAAGGCGCTGGAGGCGAGGAGGCGAGGAGGCGTGGAAGGATGCGAAAAACCGGCAGCTTTTCTTTCATTACCCAGCCTGGCAGCTGGGAGAATTATTGAGACTTGTTGCAAAAGTTCATATCGTGCGAAATAATTCAGAAAATGCCACAGACTGTTGGCTGGCATGGTCGTGCAACCAAAGGTAAAGTTCCTTACATGCCACCATTCAACCTGGCTAGCTGGGTTACCTGACTGCCTGACTGCAAGCGAGTGCAGCTCCAGTGGCTGGCAACTCCCTTACTTGTCATTTGTGTTTGTGAAATATGCGTTCAATTTTTTACGCTGCATTTTTCGCTTATCTGCCAACTGCCAACTGGCAGCATTTCTTCCCCTTCTGCTTCCATCGTATTGCTCGCCGCCAGCGAATGGAAGCTGGAAAGGGGAGCTCTCGAAAATCAGACAAGCCAAGCAGAGTAATGCTCATATCACGTATACGCAATGTTGTGGCTTGTGGCTTGTTGCTTGTTTTCTTTCATTCTTCGGGAGCGTGCGCTCGCACACTGCAAATTAGCCCGCCAGCTGCAGATAAAGGGGGCGGACAGCTTCAAGAGTTGCGCTGCTATGTGATAATTTACTCATTTCATGTGCCATTAGCTGTCAAGAGGCACCGTTGTCATTAATAGTGATGCCACCCCAAGCACGTTTCACACACACACTAGCTGCTTTAAGTATGGTATATATATATACGATGTGGGTTGTGTGTCATTTACTCGGCTCTCAGGTTGTAGTTTTTAGTTTTCGTGTCGCCTCATATTTATGTTTTCATCTTGGCTCGCTCTCTTGTGCCATATTTATCATGGCTCACTTTTGTGGCGGCTTCAGCGGCCTCTTCAGCTCAGTTGTGCAGCCTGAGTTCCGTTTTGGACACTGCATATCTGAGCTATCTAAAAGTTGCTCACTCCTTGACAGCAACAATAACAAGAGCAGGCGAAAGAGCGACGGAGCGACAGAGAGTGAGAAAGGAGAGCAGGACAATGGCTTTAGCACTTGCTGCCGCTGTTGCCGCTTGTCCTGTGTTGCACTTGAGCTCTTCCTGTGTGGCCTCACACACACACACACAAACACACACACACACACTCAGCTCAGACAATGGCAGCTGCGCTTTTGCAGACGTTTTTGGTGGCGCTTCCAGGCGCTACAGCGTCCCCGGCTGTGACCTAAATTTTTACCAAATTGGATAAATTTTTCGCATTTTCGTCGTTCCTTCTGTTTTTTTTTTTGCATTGCAGCGATGGCGACTTGTTGTTGATGTTGTTGTTGTTGTTGCTGCTCCTATTCTGGCGTTGCTCATAGCCATTCAGCTGGTTGTTGTTGCAATTTCTCGCCACATTTGATTTATCTCGCCTTATATACCAGCCAAACAACATATACGATATAAGTACGAGTATGTATACAATATTGTGCCGTATCAAGTTTTTTCCTGCTCCTGCTGCCTTTACACGTATCTCAGGCGCTGCTTTTTATCTCTCGCTCTCCTTTATCTCCACAGTCTCTGCTGTGAAGTGAGTCACCGCAGTTGTTGGCTGTGACTGCTCGACTTTCGCGGCCACGTTCGCGACTCTTCTGCTTCAGTTCAGTTCAGCTTTTGCTTGTTTGCCACTTGTATCTCTAGAATTGAATCTCGCCCAGTCGGCGTCCTCGTCAGTCAACAGCAGCTGGAGCGGCAGCAACTGCTAAAACAACAACAGGAAGATTGAGAACTCTGCTCGGTTTTGTCGTCTCGCTGGCCACAGCCAGTTTTTGTTTAAAGTTTCGCATTGCCTGTTGTCCTCTCTCTCTCTCTCTCTCTCTCCGTGTGGCTACGTGTTAGGCATAGCAGGAGTAGCCGTAACTGTAGTTGTCGTTGTCGTTGCCGTTGTCCTTGCTCCTGGACCAATCCAGTTTCCAGTTATACTGTGTGTCGCCCGAAGCTTTTAATCATGATTTACGAGCGCGTCTGTCTCTGTCCGTGTCTCTGTTTGTCCGTCAGCCAGATAGACGAGAGGTAAATATAAATGGAATTTTAAAATGTGATCTGATTTAATTATGCACGACAGCCCCCCAAAAAGTATATAGCACACCGCTCACTGTGCTACCCGACCAAATAAAGTTCACTTTTACTTTGAGCAAGATGCCATTGGCTGATTATTTGTTAAAGCAAAATGTGGAATGCTTGACTGACATACAAATTATATTCAAAGTTGAGTATCGAGAATACTTGAAGTAAATGCTGCATTTATCTATCAAACAATTTCACTGTTGTTATCCTTTGTAAAACATAAACTCCTTCACAGTGCCATACCAAACCATTCCACGTTCGTTTTTATGTGTACAAATGTAAAAGCACAGCACAATTTACCCCCTTTTGATGTCGTTGTTGTTGCTGTTGTTGCTGTTTTGTTATTATTGTTCTTTTTTATGCCTGCATGCTTTTTGCGCCCACGTCCTTGTCGTTCGGGTCGAATCCCTGTGTTCTGCGTCCTGTGTCCTGGGTCTGGTCTAGTCAGCCAGTCTCGCAGCTCCCACTTGTCCGCCACAAGTTGGAATTTTGTATATATTTGTTTTTTGTTTTGCTCTCGGCATTCGCTCCGTTGCACTTTGTTATATTGCAGGCAATTGGCCGTGGCATAGGCGGCCAGCAGGGCAAGGAATTTATGCGCCATGTTGTCTATTAGCCATTGAGGTCAATGTTTTTCCTGTCCTCGCATGCCGATTCCAATTCCAATTCCAATTGCCAATTGTGTGTTGTGTGCGGCATCTTTTAGGCGTCGCTTTAAAAATCAAATTCCGAATGCGCGCAGGCGTTTGGCATGCGAAAGCACAATGTTGACGTGGATGTTGATGTTGATGTTGATGGTGATGTGCCCCCATTGTGCTGTGTGCTTAACAAAAAATGCCATGCAAATTGCAAAGGAACAATTTCAAATGAGACATATTCAAAAACCGCACAAGTACCCACACGAAATCGCACCCAGACGATTGCAAACTCAAATACCAGCCCAAGTATAAGTTTTTCCTACCCACTGTGTGCGTGGGTGTGTGTGTGTGTGTGTGTGCTGTACACATACATATATGGGCAAATATACATGTATTTACAGTACTAACATCAAACGCTTTGCTGTCGCAACGCACAGCTCCTGTGCGTCCTGTTAGTCCTGCTGGCCTGGTCGTTGTCAGCAACGTCAACGACGTTGTTTTCCTTCGTTGACATCGTCATCACCATCGCCATCGTTGTCGTCGTCGTCGTCATCGCATAGTCAATATGTTTTCATTCAATTTGCAAAGCATTTTCATAAAATTTCCCACAAGAAAAACATTGCGCACATATAAATGTGGAATATATATGGATACATACATATATATTTAGATACTTATTTCGAGGCACAAGTTGATATGCAGAAGGAAACTTGGGCATGCCAGGCACAGCTTCAGCTCGAGCTCGAGCTCCAGCTTTGGCAATAGGAAATTATGCGAAATGTGCTCGATTTGCGTAAACAAACCGGAAATGATGGCCTGCCTGCTGTCCATTTTCAAAATGAATAGTATAAAGGGACGCTGCGAGGGTTGTGGATGCTTCCCCGCTCCCGCTCCCCGTTTGATGGTTTTTATTTTTGTTTTCGCTACCCCAAGACTTTCCACAAGCAGCAGTATTTATGCATTTATTTATTTGCCAAAAGGATCAGTCGCGTCTCCGCGCTCTGACTCATTGTGTGCCTATTATGCTAATTGAACAGTAAAAAAAAAAAACCAAACGAAACGCAAAAAAGGAGCTGGAAAAAGTCGAGCAAGTTTATAGGCGCTGCGCGTGCTCTGAGCCCCTAAATAGGCCTAGGAAACGGTCTCATAAAAATTTTACTCGTCGCCGCGCTCGCAAACTGAACACAAAACTGAAGAAGAAAAAAGTATGTAAATGTGCCGAACACTCGGCGAATGAGCAAATATTTTTAATAAAGTTCATGTCGTAAGCTGCTTTGCTGACCAAACGGTCGACGCAACATAATTAGAGCACTTTCCAAATTGTTGTTGCCCCGTGTCCTGTTCGAGTAGCGCTTGTTGTTAGGTCTATGGCCATTCTTGTGGTTATTGCAAATTGAATTAGTAGAGGCAGTAGCAGCAAGTCGACTGCCAGCAAAAATCCTTTTTGTCCATTTGCCTTTATGCTACGTGCCAGGCAAATCAAAGTCAAGACCCCCAACCAACCGAGCTAACCTGACCAAACCGCAAAATGGAAAATGCAAATTTTTGCCATAGCCCACGCGACCGCATTCCCCATTGCCAATGGAGGAGTTGTCTGTGGGGCACATCCGCACATCCGCACATCCGTGAGCCCAGCTCTACGCTTTTAGCCAGGCCGCGACCCAATGCAGCAATTTAATTTCTTAAGCAATTTTCATAATCTGCTGCAAATTGTTTCTGAATGCTGGCGGGCCTCGCTTCGGGTCTAACCAACGTTGACTGGCCCCGTTACATTTTATGCAGTTGGCTGTGGCTGCATTTGAGCCACAAGGCAGCTGCCAACCCAACCGTTGTCCTCCCCCTCTCGTTTAACGCCAATTCCCGACTCCGCGCTTGCACTACGCAAAGTTTTTGCTATTTTATATTAATTTTCACTCGTTGCCTGCCGTCGACCGACGACCGCCAACCTCGTCGCGTCCTTGAGCCAGGACTCGCCCATTGACTCCAGCCGACTGCTGCATAATTAAAATTGTAGTTCAATTCTAAGCACAGCCAAAGTCAGTTGACGCACCAGCTGCTGCTACTGCTCCAGTTCCTTAACCGAAACTGCAGCAGCTTGGGGCATATTCAAAGCTTCTTTGCTGCTGCCAGCTGCTTAACTAAGACCTGCATATGACTGAGTTAAAATAGAGTTGAAGTCGGTATTAATGTGATTAAAATGCTTAACCCTTAATATGGCAACATTTCCAATTTTCTTTATTTGCTTTTGCTTCGTAGACACAGATAATTGCATTCTTAAAATACGCTTATTATATTTAACCATTGAAAGATTCCCAAACTAGAGCAAATGTCAGAGCAAAATAAAAGAGATTTTAAAATCATCTTTAGGTGAGCCTAAAAATCTGCAAATCATGGGTTTGGATTTAAGTTCTATATAAGTATGATAGATAAAATAAATATTTGTCACATCTTTAATGTTTGAACTATACAACTTTTTTAATTTAAATGCGACAAGAACTGTTTTTTACAATAAACGAATATTATAAAGTACATTATTTTATTGCAGTGTATAAGGTAGGTAGCAGAAATGCATCATGACCGTTGAAAGGGTTAAAAGCCAATTCTAATTAAATTCATTACATCCATTGTGAATTTAACTTGCATGCAAATGCTTTCAAATGGCATCAGTTGCGTGTGAAGCTTTTTGGCAAGCCTTTTCGTTATGCAATTGCCGCACAATCTGGCAGTTAGCTATTTGGCGTGCGGTGCTGCTTGTGGGCACTTAACAGCTTCCCACGCCCACTCGCCCCTCGCCCCTCGCCCCTCGCCCCTCGGGCTGTCCGAGTGACTGCAGCTAATTGTCGCCCCTTGGGCGTCGCATTTGGGGGCACACAAAAACCAATTAAGACGCCCGCCGCATGTTGTTGCCCCTCAAGGGAGTGGAAGTGGGAGTGGGAGGGGGGAGGGAGCTTTGGGTGATGCGCGTGATAAATCAAATTTGGTTGCCTTAACAGTATTTGCACATACGGCGCGCTGTACAACACAAATCAAATCAAATTAAAACATAAAGCGTGCCTGTCCTGCCCTATGTACTATGCGTATGTGTGGCATGTGGCATGTGTTCGAGGGGAGTGTGAAGGGGGGTGGGAGGGGGCAGAATTGGATATAGTCGTTTATTATTCCGGCCGCATGCAGCCGCCATGTTGAGCCTGGCGACGCGTTTATGACGCTGACAGAATTATGAGGCCTACATGCGTTGATTTCTGATGGCACCGCGCGCGTCCTTTTAAATATTTTCACACAAATAAACTAAACTGTAAGCTGGCTCGACGCTGAACGCTGTACGTTGCACGTTGCTGTAAGCCAAAGGCTCGCCAAATGGATTTTGCAGCGAAAAATCAGAAAATCAGAAAATCACAAAACGTGCTTCACATATTTGCGAAATATTCACATTCGCTGCTCTCCATCTGCTCATCTTCGGGGCTCATCCTCGTGCTCATCCCAAATCTCATTCCCATCCTCATCATAAATACATCAGTTCGGGACGCCGGCCTGCCAGGAACACTTGAAGGCTGCGTCACCATCGCAGACGCCGCCTGTCGCTGGCAGCGTGTCACGCGACCTGTCAGCAGGCATAAGCTGACATTTTTATTAAAATGTTTGCGCAGCGAACATTAACTGCGACAACTTAGAGAGCACAGGACCCTAAGGACACCAACCCAGACCCAGACACGGACCCAGAGCAAACCCCATTGTTTCCAGCGTGCGTGTCTCCGTCTGTCTGCCTGTCAGCTTCTTTTGCCCTTGCAGTTCCTTTCTTGCTCACTTGACAATCATGTTATTTGTCATTTGCCCAGCTCATCATTGATTGTCCTGCTTCCTGGCCATCATGATGAGCTCGGCTACTAATGCCGCTGAGTAAGTGCTCCTTTGTGCGCATTTTGCAGTTGTCCTTTGTTACCTTTGCCTTCTCACCATGCCACAATCTGCCCCGACGCAAGTTGTCGGCCTGCAACAGCTCGTCGCTGCCTTGCAATAAAATTGACCAAGCATTTTTCAATTTTATCTATTTTTAAACTGAAAGGTGCAACTGCAATGCAATATTCTTAAAATCCACATAAAAAGTTTCCCTTCTTACGGTCAAATAAGGTAAAATGGTTATGCAGGCTTTAAGTTATTTAAAATAATAACATAATGCTAAATTATGTAGTAAATAAACTAAAGAATTATATTAAAAATAAATTTACTAGAGAAAAACAAGTTGGTTTGTTGATACAATAAAAAGTATTATAGAAATTCATTTTTCAAGCTCTCTGCATAGAGAGTTATTGAGCTTATGTAAAAGAAAAATGCTTTTGATAAGCCCTACAAAATTGCTTCTAAACAAATAATTATATTCTATTAATATGGTAGTCTTTATTTATACCGTTAAGTGCGACTTTCTCAAATCCGGTATGTGTTACACACGAGTTAACACGAGAGGCAGCCATATTGAGAGGCTTTCAGTTGAAAGTGCCTAAAAGTAGGCAACATAAAGTGAGCTCACCACACACCCACCCATGCAAACACACATAGATATCGCATCGTTTGCAGCTTACGCACACCCATGTGACATATTTGGTTAGCCCGCTTGATGCATAAATAAAAAATCAAGCATGATGTACAAATTCATGCAAAGTACGTTTCCATGTAACTGACAGAGCCGCTAAATAAAAAACCAAACTGAAGTAGATTCAAGCACCTAAGCCTATGATATAGTATATATATGTTTGTGTACGTAACATCGAAACTGCTATATGTTTTGTGCGCGGCATCAATTTAAAATGGTGACTGAAATACACTACGAAATCAAAGCGGTAATCAGTTTATAATGAAATGACTAATTAAATTATTTAATATCAAAAACAATCTTGGAATTTTCATTATAATTGATTTTGATAGTTGAGACTTAATGTTACATTAATTAAAATCAAAATAATGAAATGATGGTCGAGAAGTCAAATAGTAATTTATTTAGAAATTATTATTTATTTTCTTTGCAGATCATGCACAATTCCGTGACAAAAATACAATTCGCTAGAAATATCTCCATAAATAAATGCGGCAATTTAATTTTATGCTTCACAAACCATAAAATGTATGCTTCCAATTAGAGCATTCGCAGAGTCGACCTCAGAAGCTCCACGCTTCACATACACACAATTTTTATTTCGCTTTCTCGTTTTTTCTTTTTAAATTTCAAACAATTTGGCGGTGTAGATATTCTTGTTTGTTTTGGCGCCAGACGCTCTCATTTTTTGCCATTTCTGCTACGCGCAGCTGACGCAGCTCGAATCAATCAAATCAATGTGGAGTCTGTGTTTGGCCGCAACCAACTTTGGGTTGGGTTCGATTTTGTGTTGTGCTGTGTTGTTCTAGTGGCGGCACGAAAATCACAAGAAATGCAATACAATAAAGAGCAAACACGGTCTCAGACAAAAAGCATTCGCACACACACACACACACATAACTATACAATACAAAGTGGCGTAAACTAACTAAATAACAGTAACAATAACTTAAGTGTGCTTTGTGTATTATCAAGGTCTGGGCAGAGCACATGGAGAGCTCGATGGGGAGGGGCATATCTCGCTATATATCTGGCTCCAAAACTGACGCTTCATCTCGACCATGGCATCTATAGCTTCGAGCGGTTGCTGCAAAGTTTTTATTTATACACACGTTTCGTGTGCAACATGGCAGAGGGAGAAGGGGCAGTGGGGGGCTACGTTTCGTTTGTTACGTTCTGTTCGTTCGTTTGTTTGTTTATTTGTCGTTTGCTTTGTTTCGTGTGTTGGCAATCTATGCCATGCTCCTAAATTGACTAGCCAGGCAACTGGAACACACCACAGCACACAGAAAGAATGAATCCCTTACGATTGTTAAAGCTCACGTACCGCACACAGCAGCCGCAGCAGCAGCAGCAGCAGCGACAAGCGTCGGCCACATGTCGTATACGTAACGTCGCATATCTTTACGCCAGGCATTTGCACTGTCCGCCTGGACTCTCAACATCTTTGTATTTGCAATCAGCCACATAGGGAGTGGCTGGCCACGCGCCCATGCGACAAGTGCTCACACACACACACACACACATTGTGAACTTTCGATACTTTTAATTATTGCGTACATGACCGTAACGCCGTTGCCGGACTTTGGAGGCAACCTGGACAGCCAGAAGCCCCAGTTTAGTGCACGTATGTATTAATCAGAGAGCTGTGAAGTTTTCATTGTGTGCTGTCCCCTCTCTATCTCTCTCTCTCTCTCTGTCTGTCTCTCTGTATCGCTCTGCTCTCTGGGGTAAAATGACACAACGTCGTGTTTGGTCCGTGTGCTAGTTTTGTGACTTCATACCTTTGCCCTAAAAAGTTTGCTTCATTAAAAACCAGTAGACGTTTCATATTTTGAAGAACGTGACACAACGTGCGCAAAATCTTAAGAAAACCGCTTGCTATACATTCATATATATATTTATATATAGATTGATCGACTGGGGCAGTGGCTAACCTGATTGGCGCATAAACAGCCAATTAAATGGCAAAAAGCAGTTCCAATTGTTGCAATCACCTAAGGCCGAAGCGTGTTAAATGAATTTCCACGCACGCGTTTCAAATCAAATTTACGAAAATTTAATTTCAGGCTCGCTTTCATGGTTCGCCAAATGTGCGTGCGTGTCCCGTGTGATACACACACACACACATCGACACACACACACCCACACACAGAGCGTTAGTGAAATGTGTGGTTGTTGTTGACACGGGCAGCTGGGGTGCGATTGTGGGTGCGATGTGTTCAGATGTGTTGTGTCTGTGACCAGGCCATGGGCACGTTTCTAGATTTGTTTACTTTGTAGCCAGAGAACCAGAGAGCCAGAGAGAGAGCGACGAACAAATAAATTTCTATAAATTCTTGCGCGGCATTTCATTTGCCATACTCGTTGTCCAAAAATGCCAGCGCAGTCAGTCACAGTCACAGACTATGTTTCGAGTGTACTCCTTCTTCCTTCCAAAGCATCTGCAGGACAATATCCAAAGGGGGAGCAGAAGCTGAGAGAAGCGGGCTCTGGCTTATTTATTTATTCATTCGCTGCGCTCTCGCAACTCGTGTGTGTTTGTTTGCAATTTTCTGTTTGAAAGGATATTGCAGAGTCTGAAAGCAGACACAAAAGCAGCAGCAGCAGTTGCTTGAACCCCCCCCAAACCCTTCAGATAACACACGCACTCTCGACCAAGCCCATCCTTCTTCTCCGGCTCCGAGTCCGTCTCCTACTCCAAGGCATATTTAGAAGCATAGCTGCCCATAATGTTGACCCGAATTTTTGGCAAACTGTGTACAAATAAATAAAGCAACAAGAACCTCAAATAGACAATCGCAAGTCGCACTTTTTATACCTTTTCCTCCGCTTTAATCGAGCTCTAATCGAGTTGGCAAGGATTCGAAAACGATTTATTAAAGCTGCATTAAAATTAAAATCAAATTCGCTATCAAATAAATTCGAAAATTTGATAAGCATCAGTTTGATTTGGGGATTTTCATTTAAATGCAGGGTATTCGACAGAAACAGGCGATTGAAAGAACCGCAAATGATGTGCGGGAGCTCTGAGCTTTGGGGTCAGCAGACGGGTTAAGACCTTCAATATATTTTATCTTCGCAGGGCAACACTCAGTGTGGAAAAATTGCAAAACCAAAATAAATAAGATTCGATTTATGTCGCAAGCCCCGAAAACGGTTTCCGTGTTTATTTATAGACGCTCAAATAGTTCGTTTAGCATGCTCGGCAATCGTCTGCCGAGCACCGCACTTTGCACTCATTGGGGACTTTCTATCACACACACACACACACACACACACACACAGAGACATAGAGCATAGGAAAAGTTTTCAAGTTTGTGTTTCCCTTTCAAAGCCGCAAACATTTTTTTATTTGCTTTGCGGATTTGTGTATTGTGCAGCATGTTTCGCTCTTGTGGCAGCAAATTTTTAATGAATTTACACGTTGTGGGGTCCTTTTGAGGGGTCCTTTGGTTCACCCGTTTTCCGAATATATAAACATTGTACTGAAGTCGGGCTCATTTCATATTCAAAACACATTCGGCAAATATTGATACGGCCGCAAATTGTTTAAAATGCGCAATACCCGACGACCAAACAGACGACAGTGCAAGACAAATTGTTAACTAAAAGCGAAAACCCAAAAACCGAATAACGAAAAACGCAAATCACGCGACGAACTCCCTCTCGCTCTCTCTCTGTCTCGCTGATGGAAAACTTTCCCTTTGGCAGCCATGCGGCGTATACTTGATTATTAGCAATCAGCCGCATTTGCTGATTCCCTTTCGTGCGCTCGGCAAAAAGCGAGCTAATTGTATCATTAAGGCTGCCAGCAGCCGCCTCATTCCTAAAACTCGATCACACGACGAGCAAAAGTAAATTAAAATTGATGCTGATGCCAATTTTTAGTTAAAAGTTTTCCCCCAACCACAAGATGATTAATTATGCGTTCAAAGCCGCACGTCAAAGGAGTGAATTTTGATTTAAAAAACCAGCCCGCAAACCCCCGTGTGGATATATAACTAGTAATGGTGCAATAAAAGATGGAAGAGGGGACTGAAGGATGTGGATTAAGCATAATGCATAACCGGATATCGTTGGCTGCCACATAAAATTTGTGGCTTTTTGTTGAAAATCATTGCCCCACTGGCGCTTCATTGTGTAAGTGTAAAAGTTTTTCGATTATGCAAAAGTTAATGCTAAGCGCACTATTCACAGTCAAACAAACACACACAAGCGATAGACAGAGAGTGCCTTAAGCTAATTTAGCAATTTGTGCTTTATATGGAAGATAACAAAGGAGGTAAAAGAGGAATTTTTAATTGGAAATCTTTGACTGCACATAACATTTTCGATTTCGCACATGCGAGTACGAAGTACGTATCAAAAGTTGTGCTCAGCATATGGGACGTAGAATATGTAGAAATAAAAAAAAGACTTTGATTGATTTATCTGTCAGTGGATGGCAAAGCAGTAAAAACTTCACAATACTCAAAGCTGCAAAGCATTGCGAGAGGGAAGTGGGAAGGAAGGAAACGTGAATGTTAAAATTGCAATTGTTAACTCCACTGACAGTACATGTTGTTTGCTGGTCTTGTCTCTGCCTCTGCCTCGTTTACGCAGCCTCACTTCTCCTTCTGGCCCCTTTTTGCGATCCTGTCTATTTTCTGCTTATTTGATGCTGCCTGCATGTCCTTCACTGTCACTTAGTTAGCTTTGTGAGCCCAGTCAGTGACTGGACGAGCAAATTTATGCAATATTTTTGTTGCCTATCTTTTTCGGAAAGAGAGAGAGAGAGTGAGGAAGAGGAAGCGAGTGTGTAATAATGGTCAAAAGTTCACTTAAAACGCAAATGCATACGCAGCGCATACACAACACAAATACAAAACCATAAACTTGCCACATTTGCATAATATGCTGCCCTATGATGCCACAAAAAGCCAACCAACAAGCCAGCAAAAGTCTCTTGGCACGAAACGTATTTCACCAATAAATTGAGGAAATGTTTAGCTGCAAACTCGACTCTTTGTCGACTACATTCTTCCTCTCGGTCCCAGTCTCAAACCAATGACTTGATTTTTGATTCTGATTTTGATTTTACCTAACAATCGCTGCTTATATTTGCCTTTTGCACAGAACCATGCACCGAAACAACTTGCAACGTATGCGCAATGTTTGTTTGATGCACATTTTGTTGTTCATATTGCAAGCATGTTACATTTCCTGCCCCCTTCCCCTCCTCGCATTCTTATTGCACTTGATGTAGAATGCCTGGGTTGTCTGCCTTTGCCTTTGCAAAAGCACTGGCAAAGCTCAGTTAATATCTGCAACAATGTGTGGCCACCTATCGAGATAAATATTTAACAATTTTGCCCAGCAATGAACTGCAAATGATGGGCCTGCAGATGCTGCTACAAATACCATTTGAACAATGGCAAAATCGAAGCGTTTTGTTCTTCATTTACATATTACTGGGGTAATCTAACACCTCTTTTGGTATTTGAAAAATTCATTAAAATAGCTGGAGGCAGAGTTAGTTTCTATTAGTGCAAGTGTATTAAGAACGATTTTGGCATTTATCGAAAGCAGGCCAAGAATTTCGCAACTATATTAAAGAAAAGCCTTTAAATACTTTTTCGCAAAACCTGTGATTTGCTGCGAATAGTTGAGTGGAAGTTCGAGCCGTGCCCCAAATGTAAATGCGTTGCAAGTTGTCGATTAATTCATTATGACTGGCCAGCTGGGCAAACTGGGCAAACTGTCAACGTGCGCCAGTTGTCAATGTTGTAGTTAGGGGATTAGTTGTGGCATTAGGCGTCGATTTAACATCACCCTCGGCGCACTTCAAACACACCGAAAACTGGAAGTTTTGTGCGTTAAGAGCGCTTAAAAGCGCCTCGGGCCAGGCTTAGGGCAACTTATGAATGCGCGTGATCACACCCACACACACACACACGCACACTGTGATGCTCAGCAGTGTCAGAGCGCTGATAAAATGTGAAGCGGATTAAGAGGCTGCCACTTCGCCTA
This sequence comes from Drosophila ustulata, assembly GCA_035047365.1. NCBI lineage: Eukaryota > Metazoa > Arthropoda > Insecta > Diptera > Drosophilidae > Drosophila > Drosophila ustulata. The sequence continues at coordinate 15,181,058 of JAWNPT010000094.1, forward strand.
CTTTGTGTCGCCATTCTGCTCAGAGTCGAAGTCGCCGTCGTTGTACAATCAGTAAATGGCACTTGATTCACGGCGCAAGTGGAATTTCTGATAACTTTCGGCAAGAGCGAGCCAAAGTTGGTCAAAAAGTTGACTTTCCCTCTTTAAGGCATATGAATGCACAACGCACAAAGGGACAGAGAGAGAGAGAGAGAGAGAGATGTAGAGTACACATGCCATACTTAAGTAGGTATGACTCTATGGCGATGGCTCTCAAGCCAAGTTAAATCCAGTGCTGACTTTGGCTTTGCTTTACGTGCCATCTTCTTGCCGTCTTGCCTGTCGACTTCCTTTGCCCTATGTTTCATCTTTTCGTTTCTTTTCCTTTCTTTTGCGCTGTTACCCAAAGTTGACAAAGTTTGCAGCTTGAACATTTGCGCCTCAACGCACACGCAAGCACACTCGCACACACACACACTCGCACACACACTCGCACACATACATAATTCAAGAAGACGATGGCGACACGTCACACAAATGTCACCAAAAGCAACTCTCAATGCGCGCCATCAATCTTGGCGAGCTTCTCTCTTCTCCCCTGCCCCTCTCTCTCTGTCTCTCTCTGTCTCTTGGTCGCTGTCTTGACTGCGCGCAATTGAATTATTACTTCGGGTCGAACAGCATTTTGGCCATTGGTCACTTAACCAGCAACAAGCAACACCAACAACAGCAACAACAGCAACAGCAACGACGACATCATCGACAACAAACAACACGGCTTAACAGCAGCAATGTCGACGACAACAACGAGAACAGCGACACTCATTTGCAGTCATGTTTGTTTATGTACGCGTAAGTTTCTCCTCCTCTGGGCAGAGATGTCAGCTATGAAACATGCCAGGATTCATAAAGAAAAAACATATAAATAAACAGACGTATCTCCAAGTGGCCAGAGAGTATTTGAAATGATCAGCCAATCAAATTGATTGCACGTTTGTCTCTGGTGTTATAAGAACATTTCACTTTTGAACTAATGAAGCGATAGCAGCATCATATAAATGATTAATTTATAACATTTTATTTAACACAAATATTACAAACAGTTGTTCAATAAAGTAAACAATTCAATGAATAACTGAGCAATAAATAAAATAAAATAAAATATATGTTGCATTATGTCTTCATTAAATAATATCAACAAGTCTGTTTGGAGAGTGTCTTCTTAGTTTGTACAAAATATTTAATAAATAAATAAAAGCGGGGAAGTAATTACATATATTAATAAAAAACATGTATATTTTTTAATTAGATTATTCATTCAAGTTAGTACCTGGCATGATCAACTTATGAATATGATTGCAAAAGTGTCCGAGTCATGACAACATTTAAATTCTAAACTACATTTTCAGTTGTCATGGAAATGATTTTCTCTATGCAAATTTTAAACAGAACAATGATAAATCAATCAATCATAAACTAATTCTCTATTCATAAAATAAAATAATGAATAATTATTTCTCTAGCACAGCAGCTTTATTAAATAATATTTTTAATAATTGATATCGATATTTCGAATGGTTCGGTTTGTTCTTTTTTGGCTTTTATGCCAATAAATATGTTTTTAGCTTATAAACAATTTATATTATGAAGCCATTTATTGTCATCGTTTGCACCTGCATTTAGTGTCTGTAATTGGCTAGAAAAAGGCTGATTGCTCCGCACTGTTTGCGGCTGTCTAACCTCTGACCGGGCTACTGACAGAGCAGCTTGTTTATTTTCTTGTTGTACGCACAGAAAATTAAAACAATTTTAACAGCTACTCTCGATGTCGTTTGTCGTTTGTCGTCTACGTTCGCTCCATAAATAAAACATGTCAACTTGTTATTGCCGTCCCCAGACAGAGTTTGGGCCTGACCCCGAGCATTCTGAGCTCTGAGCTCTGAGTGTTTGCCCTCCTGGCCATGTTATTGTTATTGCGATTGCCATTGCTATTTGCTGTATTGGTTAGTGTGTGTGTCTGTGTGTGTGTTGGTGTATTGCTTTTGTTATTGAACTATTTACATTTGTTGCTGCTCGCCGCTAATTTACGACTTCTTCGTTCTGCGTAGTTTCTGGTCTGAGCCTCATCAATGGGGCTCGACTTAAAGTAGCCGGCAAATTGTTGTTCATAAATAAATATGCGACGCATAAATCCCGATGCCATAAACAAGCTCGGGACAAGCGTCAAGGCGTCAAGCGATTTATAGGCATTGATTTTCCAACACCCAGAACAAAACGTGATAAAAAGACTTTGAACCTTGTGTCGAAACTGATGCTGAAAGTGAAACTTTTTTGGTCAAACAATTTGCCAGGTCAGCCTCAGTCACAGCCTCAGTCACAGCCACAGCACGTTGTTGCTTGTTGGCTGAATTTGGCTGAGTGGAAGTATTGGCCAACAAGCCCATTGACGCTGTCATGGCCCGGCTGACACTTATTAGATAAGTTTTTAGGCCGCCTGGAGGCAGCTCTGATGATGTTCGAGCTCATCATTTAGCCATTCGCATGAGCAGGCTGACTACGATTTTAATTACATGCTTAGCTAAAAATATTCGAGCAGCCAAAGGACTGCACTCCAAAATCCAGGGGCTTAGGCGTCCTTTCGTTGTCTTAGCCTGGCATTTAAATTGATCAAAAATATATAGCAATGTGGATGCCGAAGCGAATGCGGATGCTGATGCTGGTGGCTGGTGGCTGGCTGGCTGGCTGGCTGGTTGTCTTGGCCTGGCCCAGACAATTTCATTCAATCTATAAGTAATTTCGTTGCCGTTTTTATCACTGTGCTGTGTGGAGTGCCGCCTGCGTCGATGTGCTGAGACCACCCACGTGATTTGAATATTTTTCCAATAAACTTCAACAGCTTTTCACAAGTTTCAGTTTCTGTTTCAGTTTCCTCAGTCACTGCCCTATTGCCCGGCTAGGCCCTGGCCGTCTGTCTTTATCTATTGGATTTAAATTCCCAGCCTCACTTTCATGTCCGGCCGAGTGTTTTTTGTGTTTTTGTGTTTTTTTTTGCTACTTCGGTACGCTTGGCATCAATTTGATTTGCTTTGCTTTCGCTTTTGCAATCGTTTGCCTTTGTGCTCGCGAACTTAAGCTTAATCGAATTTGCCGCAAATTGGCAATAAATTTTAATTCTGAATAGATATCCCGCTGCCGATTGAAGTTAATCAACACTCACACTCACACACACACTCACAGCACTCTTTAATTCAGCCTCAACTTCATTTAAAGCGAGTTCATGGCGCCCATTGTGGGCAGTTGTTCTTCTTGTTGTTCGGCCAATGCACTCTGGCCAAAAGCCCATTCAATTTGCAGGCAAAACCATCGCGGCGCAACGAAAAACTAAACCAAAAACAAGAGTAGAGAGAAAAGAAGAATGCAAACTCGACGGTAAACAAGTTGCAAGAGGGCGAAAGGCAAAAACAACGTCGCTGTTCACCTTAGCCAATGAATACATTTTTTTTGTTGCTTTTGCTGCAACGTTGCAGCTGTTCTTGCAACCACTTCATCAAATTCATTCAGCACTGTGGCACCGCTTTTTATGCCCTGCACTCGCCAAATTGCAGATATTTTCGGAGCGAAGGCAACAAGTGCGATTCGAGGATATCTTGGCGTCGAGCAGGCGTCGAGTGGTCAATAAAGCCGTAATCAGCTAAAATTGCTATGGCAACCTAAAGACAACAAATACAGCAACAATATTGCCACTACTAACGATGCGGCGATGGAAAATTGTTGCTGCTGGAAATGCCGGCGGCAGTCAGCATAACGAGCAGGACGATTACGCCCACTCCTGGTCACGACGGTTGCCAGTTGGCCATCACTCGGTGTCATCGTCATCGTCGTCGTCGTCGAGGTGACTGTCTCTCAGATGTCCACAAAAATTCAAGAGTCGCGCGTAGCAACGTCGAGACTCGAAGTGAAAATGGAACCGGACGGCCAAGTGGATTTGAGGGGCAGGTCTAGCCGGTTGCCGCGTTGAAGCTGCAACGTTTTGACACTAATTTCATTCCGTTGAAGCATTTTTTGTGGCTGCGCCAAAGTGCAGCAAAGTGCGGCCAACAGCAACAACAGTCCGAGAGACAGACAAGAATTGACTGTCACGCATCTGTATGCGTTAGGCAGGGCACAGTGCCTGCAATAAGTTGTAATTAAGTTGCACTGCATTTAATTTCAATTTGTACTCTCTTTAGAAACGAGTTAACAACTTGCAGCTGCCGCAGCTGACGAGTGCCTGAAAAGTTGAGGCAAGTGCGAGTATTTATTTAGTTTGTGCTACGTAATTTTGTTTGCATCTCGAGTTAACTGCAAACTGTAAACGCTTTTGCGGCAACAAAACAAATAGTCAAATGCAGCAAAAGCTCAGAGATACAGTTGCAGTTGGAGATGAAGTTGCACATTATTGGCAGCAGCCACTTGTTTCAGTTCGTTTAACCAAGTTCTCAAGTGCGTCGGGGCAAAAGGATTTTGCGCGTCAGCCGCAAAGTATGCAATGCGAAAAACCAACTTAATTTACGTCGTTGCCACAATATGCCAAGTGCAACGTTGGGGCAGGCGTTGCATGGCAGTTAGCACAGTCTACGTGCCTCGCTCAACAAACGGAAAAAACGTTAAAGAAAAACAATATATATAGTATATGTGTGTATGAAAGTTAACAATTTATTTTCGAATTGTTTCAATGAATATTTCATATTGAATTCGAGCTGAATATGTTGAATATTCATTGCTTTTTGCCACATGCGAATGCGAATGTGAATGAGTCATGGCTGGAAGTAGATACCAATCGAAGGCATTTAGTGAGTGTGCTGTGCGACTGGTGTTTGTGGCAATCAGCCTACCATTCACTTGCCCTGACTTTTTGTCAGTAGCCCACAGCATGGTGCCACACTCACACTCACACTCTCACACCTGCCTGCCCCAAACGGAGGCGACTTGTCCTACAGTAATGCGTTTCCCATATCCTTATGTGTGTGTTGTTCTGTCATCAATTCGAAATGCCAATGCGTATGTGCTACGCTTTAATGCGAAACTCTGATTGCGCTCGAATGGCTTCATTTATTTTCACCAACCAACAAAAAAAAACCAAAAAAATGAAGAAAAATAAAAAGAAAGCACGCGAGAAAGCGCACGAAATATACAAAAAAAAAAAAAAAAACGAGGCAAGAGAAAACAAACTCGACAGTTGTACATAATATTTCACTTATGCATGTGCGCCCCAAGAGTGTATGTGTGTGTGTGCGAGTGTGTGTGTGTGCACGTGTATGAGTAAGTGCAAAGTGAAATGAATGAATGAATGGCATGCGTAACGTTAGAAAATTTGTTATAGCAATTTGAACTGTCAACGCGAAACCGAAAAAGTAAATTAAGAAACATTTGAAATTTAATTCACTTGCCAAGCGCTCGAGAGCTGCCTTCTGGGAGTGTGCTCTGTGCCTGAGACTATAAAGTGAGTGTGCAAGTGTGAGAGAGTGTGCATGTGTGTGTGATACAGTCACAACTGTAACTACGACTCTGTCTGTCTGGCAGGTGTCAGCTGATGACTGCCATGCGACTGCCATGACACAGAGCCCTTGAGCATAGAGGCTACAGCAGCAGCACCAGCAGCAGCAGCAACAGAAACAGACATGCAAAATTAGGCGAGTGTCACGAATTTAAAATAACTTTTAATTCATTCTTGATGAGGATGCGGCTGCTGCTGCCTCTATGAGTAAGTACCACACGGCGTATGAGTGCGGCTGGCAAAATGTGCCCTTGTTGGTTGCTGCTGCCGCCTCTGCTGCCACTGTGCCACGCCTCTTAAGGGCCACATAACTCGAGCTTAGTATAAACAACCGCACAAGCATAAATGTTCGTTAAACTCAACCCAGCGGCGGAGCAAATTGAGGCAGCTGCTAACTGGAATGGAACTGGGACTAACATAACATTACAGCATAGTACATCATACAGTCATCTCTGGATGTAATGAACTAATTAATGACAGGTCTATTCACAGTATTGAGGTTGTTCACTATATCAAAGTTGCAGTTTTTCCCAAATAATTATTTTGTTTTCTCAAATTCACTTTTATGGTATACAAATAAAAGAGATAATTGAAACAAATTATTAGGAAAACATAAATGTATAATTTCAAGTGATCATTTAATTATTTGTTGGAGCAATTTGTAGTTTATATTTCTATTATTATTTTTATTAGTAAATAAATTATTGTTATTATTTTACTTTTTATGTTTGTCATTTATTATTATTATGATGTTATTTTGTATTAGTTTGAATTAATTTATTATAAATTTGTGTATTTCCCACTCTTTATTTACTACCAGTACTTTTTTTTAATATCGACTGTTCATATTCAAGTTTTAAATAAAATAATCATTCATAATTGCATGTCTATAAATTAAAGAGATCACCTACATAAAGTAGTGCAATTATTTATTTCTTTTTTTGAGCGTTGAGAAGCTATCATACTGTTTTTCTGCAGCACTTGAATTAAATACTTAAGAATAAATTACGAACGAAATTTAGTCAAATAAAATTATTGTCTTTTAACAAAACTTTTGAACCGCCATTCGATTCTTGCACTCACAAAGCGACTTTTGAGCCGCTTCTCCGCGTAGACTGTCAAAATTCGGGTGTTCGCTATATCGAGGTGTTTACTGTGCTCGCTGTACTCGCATGGAGGCTTGAGCCATATAATTATTTAGTTTCCAGTTGGTCGGAAATTGCAAGCAGCCACTTGGGTATGTAAATAGCAGGTGGCCAAGCATGCATAGAGCGACATCCACATCGGAGTGTGGCGACTGCGAGGAAGCTGCGAGCGAAGCCACTGTGTGTTACTCGAGCCTCCTTTCGATTGTCATAAATCAAGATGCTTGGGTCAGGGCATGTTGCTGCGGTGTCAACTGATTGTGGTAGTTGTTGTGTGTGGGATTAGTGGTCGAGGATGGGGTCAGAAGCGACCCACTTAACTGGCAAATACTCAATGTAAATACGCTCTCAAACTCAATTTCTGTCTCTCTATTTGCTATGCTTCTTCACCTGCCAAGACGGCGACGAAGACAAAGCGAAATGCAAAACTTTTTGCTTAAAGTACGCGCTAACTAGATGTGGCCAGATGAAAGGGGCGAACTTATAAATATGAGAGCATAAAAAGGCAATATCGAAGTTGCAAGCGCAAAACCAACCTGATTTCGAGCTGTTGTTGTTGCTCCTGATGCCTTCCACTGTTGTTGTTGCTGTTGTTGTTGTTGTTATTGTTACTGTGTTGCCTGGTTATGCTTTCTAATCCATGCACGTCTCGCTTTTAATATTTATTTTGCGCTTTTTCACACTTTTCCTCACCCACTCGCACACACGCACACACACAAACACAAACTCACTGAGAGCACACACACACACACGCACAGCGACTCAGATAGCGACTGGGAGCGACTTCAAAGGTCGAGATCTGTCTGGGTCTGTCTACTATATAGGCTCAGGCAGTTGTTGTGGTTACTTTGCTTTGGTTTCAGGGAAGGTTTTGAATATCGATGCTGGTTATGCTTATGCTTTCGGATTGGTTTTATTATGCACGCCGCGCATCGTCCACAGTTCATCAATGCAAATTGCCACTGGGAGATGAAGCTGCGAGCTGAGAGCTGCGAGTTGCGAGTATCAATCGACGGATGCCGGTAAGCCGGACTCTTAACTCAGAATTACGCGATAAAGTATGGCGAGAATTTCGGGGTTTACGTATGATTTGAATTGTTATTCAATTATTGCGCACTCTCCCAATTTTGTTGTTGTTTACTTTTGAACAAAGACGGTTCCCAATGGAACGAACGCGATAAGGGCGCGCATAGACCGTTAGAATAGCCAACCGAACCGCACGAGGAACATTTTCAAACTGATTGCTGTCGAACGAGCGCACGAACGGTGTCCGTGCCGAAAGACGAGAAACGAAAAGCCGAACGAACCAAAGCGCAACGAAACGAAGCGAAACGAAACAGTAGCAACAGCAGCCGAACCGAATGGCAAGTGGAATGTGGATGCAGTGGATGCCGACTGTGGATGCTGTGTTTCAATGCCAAACGTACCAACGGCTGATAAGCGGACAGTGCTGTCCTTTGGCTTGCAATTGGTATTGGCCTCTCAGCTTGACAACAATTTATACTTTGCACGTTGCGCGCATTTAAATGTTTTCACTTATTGTCATTCTCTCTAACTCCCCCTGCCCGTCCCCCATCCCGTTCGCCGTCTCTCTCTCCTGCTCGCTCGCTCGCTGGCTGTGTCAGTTTTTTAATCACTTAAAAATGTATGCGAGTTTTTTGTCGACACGTGCGTGTCAAAATGTTAACGCTTGGCCAAAGGATTAACATCAAGTAATGCACACGCCGCCCGGCAATTTGTTGCCAACTTTATTACAGTGACAAACAGGTCCAAGTCCAAGTCAAAGCAGCATGTGTATGTGCTCATGTGTATGCAATGCTCAAGTTAATGGAAATAATTCAGACAGCACTGTCTGCCAGGTGTCAGAGCGAGAGGGGGCGACGCCAAGGATCAAGCAGCAGTTTCTTTTTACGAGCGCGTAATAAGAAAGAGTGAAACGTGCAACCAGCCATGAGCTGGACGTGATGCGTGGCCAATGCCAGACTTAAAGTCAAACCTGAGCTCACACGTTAACTAAACACATGTACACACACACACACACACACAGACACAGAGACACGCACTCAAGTTGAGAAAATTAAAAGCTAGCCATAATCCCGGCAAAATTAAAAATACCGACAACTGCAGCAAAAGAGCAAAGCTGAAGAGAGCACTTGAGAAGAGAGTGCGAGAGCGAGAGCGAGAGCGAGCGAGCGCAGAGTGTGTGCTGAAGAGAGTGCTGAAGTTCGTATGCCTAGCGCAGTTTTGGGTTAGTGGGACACTGCCAGAGTCAGAGCTCTAGTTGGTTGCCTGCTCTCGACCCCACAGTCCTTGCCGCTGCTTAAGCCAGCAATTAAAATCGAGTCGGGGTTTATTGACTCGAGATAACGGTTGCCATGGCATGCGTGTGCATTTCACAACTTGCTCGGGCGGGCGGCGTGTCCAAAGTGCACTCAAGCGGCTGCCTCGAACTCGAACTCGGGCTGAAGTGTTTGCCATTTGACACTCTCTTGAACTTGAGAAGCAAATTCCAAACTAGAACTCCAGCACAGCACAGCACACCAGAGCAGAGCAGCTGACTTTGACTCTCAGTCTCATTCTCAGTCTCAGTCTCAGTCTCAGTCTGAGTGTGACTGTGACTGTGACTATGACAACGACAACTACACAAGCGAGAAGAGTTTGCTAAGTATTTTTCAATTAAAACGTCGGCGAAACTTGCACGCATGATAAGCACAAAAGTTGCTCATTGTCGGCGCCTAAAAGCATGCTACACAATGGCTCCACGGAACACACAGACACAGACACACACACAGACACTCGACGGGCGCCAATCAATCTCCCTTCGCTTTAGCATATCAAAATGTTGCCATTGTGGATTTAGCTTCTTATCCCCCCACTCTCTTGCTTTTTTTTGCGCTCTCTTCTTTTTTGCGCGACATATTTAAATCAGGGCGGGGAGTGACTTCCGGCCGTTTAGGCAGTTGAAAAATTAACTTGTCTGACGATGACGAGATGACTATAATGACAACTGGCGCCAGTACTTAAATAAGCCCCGCTATAACTAGCTATAGGCAGCTGGTTGGCCCCGAATCCCATGCTGGTTAAGTGCTCGAGCCTCGGCTTCACTCATGTCACTGACATTTGCCAGCCAAAGGAGTAGGAAATGATGGCAGAGGGACGATGGATTTTACTGCCATAAGCTGGACAATGCCTGTTGCTCGGGATCTGGGTGCTGGGTCGTCCTGTGACATGAGCTGCAAAGTGAAGCACGTGTTGGCGTAGCAATTTGGCAGGACAACAACAGCCAAACACTTTTATGTGCCGTAATGAAAAACTGTTATCTGTGTGCGCAATTTGAACGCAATTTGGTAACGCGTTTCGCCACATAAAACTTAAGTGACCCGAAACACACACAACTCGGAGCCGTTTTTCTTCTGCTCTTGCTCTCATGCGTTTATGGCTCTGCGTGCAGCCTGCAAAACTGTTGACATTTGCACAAAAGTCAACAGCCAACTGAAAACAGCAACGACACAAAAGACAATGACAATGATGCCTGGCGTTGGAGCTGAGTGTGAGAAATGAAATTGTTTGGTGATTATGCCGCATTAAAGCCAAATGTGCTGTGCATAAAGTGAAAACATCCGTTACCCGTCACAGTCACCGAAACCGTAACCATTCTCAGCGCTGACAGCAGCCCGCAGTCAACGCACTTCAATTTTATTGACATGCCACGTCACGCCCTAGACACTGACCGAGGGCTGAATGGCTTGCAACAGATTTGCTGCAGCTGCCTTAGCAACAAGCATTAACCTGCTGTTGCAAATGTTACCTGCAAGGCAACAGTTAGCCAAAAAACGTCAGCCAAGCTTGGGCTTTGCTTGAATATTTTTTTACGAGTCAAGGTTTTGGCTGCTTGCTGCTTGTTTACTAGTCAAATTTATTAAATATTTTTGTGGCTCTTGTGCACATTTCTATATTTTTTTATTTTTCGTTTGTTGCGCTGCAGCAGCGCCACAAAATTGCTGGCATGCTTAATCCATAAGCAGCTCTTGGCTCACATTTTTACAGCGCACACACATCTCGCTCTCCTTTGGCTGCTTTGCGTTCGTTCGTTCGTTCTTTTTTTTTAATATGCATTTTGCATAATTTTCTTATAAACATCACTCATACGCCATGTGCACGCTGCACAGCAAAATAATAAGTGTTGGAATACCCCTATTCAACATTCAAAAATACCATCTATCTATATATGGGCATTTCCACGGGTCGCGAACGTACGTTCGTACGCGTTAAACTAAAAATAAAATTAAAAAAGAACGTTTCCTGAAACTTTTTTTTTGCTATTCGATAGCATTTGTTTAGCTCTTTGGTTAGTGTAAATTATGGGGCTAATCGAGTTTTAATTTTCATAATATTAGCAAAAAACATGTGGTCGCGAACGTACGCAAAATGGAAGTCGACTTTGGCTTAATCTAGTAAAACGCAAAAATCTGCGAATTGGGACGGAATATTCTAAAGCAATAATTTTACTTTTAAAATAGATTCATGTAGCTTTCTATTAAGTCTATTCCCAAGAAAATATCTTGTTTTATTTTTTTTTAATTTAATTAAGTACGGGTCGCGAACGTACGGGTCGCGAACGTACGATTTTTCCATGTTGGTTTTTTTATTTTACCACCACTTATTTTGATGAATAAGTTCATATTTCTAAAAAAAACGGGTTTAACTCAATTTAATGTGGCTAATAACATTTAAAGCAAGAAATTAATTTTTATTATATATGAAATGTGTACAGAAATTTATTCATAACAAGAAAAATAAGTAATAAGAAATAACGTAATGAAATATTTATAATATTTTTCTTTTTAATGAATAGGCCGTTCGAGCTGTGCTTAAGTTAACATTGCTATCAGAATAAACGGAATGTATTGTTCTGATACCTGGAATATTCGGTATATCCTCCCATTTTTTAATTAAAGTTGTTGACATCTTATTAATTGTATCTGCTTCAATATATAACAGTTTGATTCCAGTTATGTGTTGTTGGGCACAGTAGTAAAATTCTAAAGCGTCATTTAAAAGAAGGTTCTTTGTTTTAGTTAGTGACCAAACCTTTCTTTTTATAACCGCACCAACGCCATCGACTGCACCTTTTCCATGGGAAGTTGCAAAGTAATTCCACTCAATGCATTTACATCCGAAGTTGGCCCTTAAATCGGCTAAGCTCCAAAAAATAAATTTGTTTTTAAACTGGCAGCTACTTCCGTCCGAAAATAGCAATATTTTTTCGAAATTGCCATGTTGGTATTTAATTTTTTCAACAATTGTATTAATAAAAATGTACACATCTATTTTGCTGTGACTTAAGCTATCGCTTATTACTGCAAACGACATAGTTTTTCCAAACATCCATGCGACGCAAGTAAAAATCGACACTTGCTTATAGTTAAAGTGCGCGCTTTGAACTTCGTTTTGGCACAGTAGCCTATAATTTTCTGCGAAATCAATTTGTATGGCAAGTTCACCAGGCTTGATATTTTTTCTAGTGGATTCAAAATAATTTTGCTGATCTCGCTTTACGAAAAAGTGTGTTTTAAAAAGAGGCAGCTGAACATTTAAATCATGGAATAAATCTGAAAGCGGAGCAACAGAATACGTCAACGTTATTCTATCTTCAACTTTCCTCCAGTGTTGCCATTTCACGATTTTATCCAATTTTTTCAAATATTTTAATGGAACAATAGATTTTACATCTGTTTCACAATTTTCACATGTGTTGGTCATACAGTTTTCACACTTAATATTGCAACAAGTTAATTCCAAAAAACTTTCGAACGTTTTGGGAAGAGTCTTGATAACTGTTGCGCAAGCATTCATTAGAAAATTAAAGTTTGCATGATAGATACATACACATATGTTATGCGGCATTTTAGTCGAAAGTTGGACATGTTTAGGTCGATTTTCGAAAAAAGCTGTGCGGCTAACGCGTTCTCCGTTTAACTCTTTTTTGTACGTTTCGTATGTTTCCGCTACGGTTAGCAACATAAAACGCTTAGCAACTATTTCTCCGTCAACAATGATAGTGTCCTTCTTGGCTGGCGACTGAACGCTAACGTCTTCCCGTAAGAAAATGTCCGAAATAAACTTCCGCCTTTTTTCCCAATCTAAGTTAACTTTTATAGCATTGCTGTTATTCACATTTTCCGGCTTGACATACTTATTAAACAACGCTTTAATTATCTCAATTTTTTTGGTTGAATCGGTTGGCAATGCTCTTTCTGCCTTTCTTATAGCCTTTCCCAAAGTTTGCTTACAATGATACTTGTTTTGTTCTTCTTTGGTTTGAGCTTCTCTTTTCTTCTTTTCTCTATAATCTTTCAGTCTTTTACGTTCTTTTTCTTGCATCTGTCTCAGAACAATTTGATTTTTGTTGTTTGCCAATGCTGAGCGGCGTTTTCTCATTCTCTCAGCTGCTTTTTCACGCAACTCTTTCCACTTCTGTGGATCGTTTTTAACTTTATTAATGTATCGGGCACGTTTTTCAATTGTTTTATCCATCTAAGAATATTTATATGCTTATTGAACAAATAAAAGCAAAAGTTAAAAAAAAAAAATACTTACGGTCGCGAACGTACGTTACTTTAAAAATCAATATAAAATTATTGGTTAGAGTAAGCCCAACGATTTTTTATATTTATAATATTTGTACCAATATTACTTAACACGTCAAGTTTCATCCACCTGCTTGCTCTTAATGCGAAGCAATTACAATAAAATTATGTTTTCGGTCGCGAACGTACGATTCGAACATAGATAAGAAGCAAAATAAAAATTAACAGTTAATTGAACATTTTTTCGCTCTTTTTGCACTTTGCTCTTCTTATTAGATTGCAATGAAGAGATTAAATAGAAAAAGTGCAAACATATCATATGTTTTCCTTGCGAAATAATTAATCATAAAAATGCATTTAAAAGTAGTTAAAAGTGAATAAATTACAATTTTTCAGTTTTCAGGCCATTTTTTTCATAAAAACAACTGAGATATGCTATGGATCAATTGTATTATGAAAATTTTAACATTTCTTTATGAAGTTATACAAAAAAATACGATGATTATGAAGATTTTTTTTTTCGGTCGTGGTTGACCATTTGACGGATATGCCCATATATATTTAAGCATTTTAAATACTGAATGTATGGTCACACTGAAGTGCCATCCTTCTCTTTTGCTGCTAACTTTCATAGAGTGTACATGTGGTGTGGTGTTGAGCCGAACAATAAAGTGAACAAAAGAAACTAATAATATAAAGCTCTTGTGTTTTAATATATAAATATTCCAATAGGTTATGGGCCCAGACCATGCCTAATAGAAGTTAAATTAATACGCGTAGTTTCTTTTTTTTTTATACATATATGTATGCCATTGCAAAATTCTTGTGAAATTCATTTTTTCTGCAAGACGAAATACCAAGCGTTATTCATTTATCTATTGTGAAATTACAACGCATGCCGGTTGGACATAACCTCACTTTGTGGATGCCCCTTTTTCTTTTCTGCGAAGTCAGTATACCAGCAGCGTGTTGTGAAATTCATTTTTGAGGTTATTTGAAATTTCTTGTGTGCGTGTGTATAAGTGGTAGAAGTGCATGTGTATAGGTGATAGAAGAAGTAATGGAGAAATCGAAACGAAACATAAAACCGTTTAACGGCGAGAAGTACTCTGTATGGAAGTTTCGAGTTCGCTCATTACTTGCAGAATTAGATATTCTTAAAGTTGTAGATGAGGAAAAGCCTAATAGTGAGGATGCCGATTGGGAAAAGGCTAATAGAAGTGCCAAAAGTGTGCTCATTGAGCACTTAAGTGATTCGTTCTTAAATTTCGCATCTAGTGACGTCACAGCTCGTGAAATTCTTAAGAACCTAGATGCTGTATACGAACGAAAGAGTCTAGCTTCACAATTGTCAGCGCGCAAGCGACTTCTGACACTAAAACATTCGGGCGAGATGCCACTATTAAATTTTTTTATTGTGTTTGATGAACTAGTTAGTGAATTATTAGCTGCAGGCGCTAAGATTGAGGAAATGGATAAAGTGTCACATCTATTACTCACATTACCTTCATCATACAATGGCGTCATCACAGCAATCGAAACGCTGTCCGAGGAAAACTTGACTTTAAGCTTCGTTAAGAATAGGCTATTAGATCATGAAATTAAAGTTAGAAGCGATCAAAAGGATACAAGCAAAAAGGTTATGAAAGCGTTGGTTCAGAGTAATAACAATAACTTTAATAAGAATAAACAAAAGTATTTTTCTAAGAACAGAGTGACAAAATCAGTAAGTGAAAATAGACGTAAGCCATTTGGCAATATTAAGTGTCACCACTGTGGTAGGGTAGGGCATGTTAAACGAGATTGTTATCACTTTAAAAGAATTATTAATCTAAATAAAAATAATAACACAAATGAAAAAGAAAACGAAAATAGACAAGCTCAAACCACCACATCACATGGTGTGGCATTCATGTTAAGTAATTGTGTAACGGATAAATATAATTTTATCCTTGATTCTGGTGCGAGTGACCACTTAATAAATGATGATTCTCTGTACGCTGATTATATGGACCTGAAACCGCCATTAAGGATTGCCGTGGCTAAGCAAGGCCAATTCATTTATGCCACGAAGCGTGGTGTTGTTCGATTGAGGAATCATTATGAAATAACACTGGAGGATGTATTATATTGCAAGGAGGCTGCTGGAAACCTCATATCGGTCAAACGACTACAAGAGGCTGGTTTGACAACCCAATTTGACAGTGATGGTGTCACTATATTGAAGAATGGAATGACAATCATAAAGGATTCAGGTATGTTAAACAACGTACCAATTATTAAATTGCAAGCATACATTGCTTGTAAAGAATCCAACAATTATAGATTATGGCATGAGAGGTTTGGGCATATTAGCAATGCTAAACTATTAGAAATAAAGAAAAACAACTTATTCAATGACACAAGCCTAATTAATAGTTTAAAATTATCAGAGGAAATATGTGAATCTTGTTTGAGTGGAAAGCAAGCTAGGCTTCCATTTAACCAATTTAAGGATAAAAGACATATTACGAGACCCCTTTTTATAATACATTCTGACGTGTGTGGACCTATTACACCGATTTCTTTAGATGAGAAGAACTATTTTGTTATTTTTGTGGATGAATTCACACATTACTGTGTTACATACTTGATTCAGCATAAGTCAGATGTATTTAATATGTTCAAAGATTTTGTAGCGAAAAGTGAAGCACATTTTAATCTCAAAGTAGTTAATCTGTATATTGACAACGGTAGAGAATATTTATCAAATGAAATGCGTAATTTCTGTGTTAAGAAAGGAATCACTTATCACCTGACAGTGCCGCACACACCTCAATTAAATGGTGTATCTGAGCGAATGATACGAACCATTACAGAGAAAGCCCGTGCCATGGTTAACGGTGCAAAATTAGATAAAAGCTTCTGGGGTGAAGCAGTGTTGACTGCAACATACCTAATTAATATAATTCCAAGTAGAGCACTAGTAAATAAAAAAGGGACCCCATATGAGATGTGGCATAATAAAAAGCCAAATTTAAAATACTTGAAAGTATTTGGTTCAACCGTATATGTGCATAATAAGCACAAAAGCGGTAAATTTGATGATAAATCAAAGAAAAGTATCCTTGTGGGATACGAAGCAAATGGTTATAGATTATGGGATGCTATTAATAGCAAATTCATTGTAGCTAGAGATGTTGTTGTCGATGAAACCAATATGGTTAATTCTAGAGCCATCAAATATGAAAGTTTCCCGAATGATAGTAAGGAAAGTGAAAATTTCCCGAATGATAGTAAGGAAAGTGAAAATTTCCCGAATGATAGTACGGAAAATGAAAATATCCTGAATGAGAGTAAGGACAGTGAAAATATCCTGAACGAGAGTAAGGAATGTGAAGAAGAAAAATTTCCGAATGAGAGTAGGAAAAGAAAAGAAGTTGATTCTCTGAATGAAAGTAAGAGAGATCTTGATGGCATTGACAACAATAGGGATGATGTTGTAACAAATAGAAGAAGTGAAAGGTTACAGAAAAAGCCACATATATCATACAAAGAAGATGAAAGTGACTTAAATAAATTTGTTTTAAATGCTCATGCAATGTTTAATGATGTCCCAAATAGTTTCGATGAAATTAAAAGTAGAAGCGATAAAAGTTGTTGGGAAGAAGCTATAAAAGCTGAACTGAATGCTCATGAGTTAAACAATACTTGGACAATAACAAAGAAGCCTAAAGACAAAAATATTGTTGATAGTAAATGGGTATTTTCTGTCAAACATGACGAAATGGGAAACCCAGATAGATACAAAGCTAGATTAGTAGCTCGAGGTTTTACTCAAAAATATCAAATTGATTATGAGGAAACATTTGCCCCTGTTGCCAGAGTTTCAAGTTTCCGATTCTTGCTATCATTAGCAGTGCAATATAATTTGAAAGTCCATCAAATGGATGTTAAAACAGCCTTTTTAAACGGTGTGTTAAAGGAAGATATTTACATGAAACTTCCTCAAGGTGTGTTGTGTGACGGTGATAATGTGTGTAAGCTAAATAAAGCAATTTATGGGCTCAAACAAGCAGCTAGATGCTGGTTTGAGGTTTTTGAAAAAGTCCTAAAAGAATACGATTTTGTAAACTCCCCAGTTGATCGCTGTATTTATATTCTTGATAAAGGGAACATTATAGAAAACATATACGTTGTATTATATGTTGATGATGTGGTCATAGCTACACACGATACAAATAGAATGAATAATTTCAAAAAATATTTAATGGAAAAGTTTAGAATGACTGATTTGAAAGAAATACGACATTTCATAGGCATAAGAGTAGAAATATGCGAAGATAAAATTTTGTTGAGTCAATCCGCTTACATTAAGCGATTTATAGATAAATTTAATATGAGTGATTGTAATCCGGTCAATACCCCTCTATTATCTAAACTAAATTACGATGCGCTTAACTCAGATGAAAGTTGT
Organism: Drosophila ustulata; assembly: GCA_035047365.1. Lineage (NCBI taxonomy): Eukaryota > Metazoa > Arthropoda > Insecta > Diptera > Drosophilidae > Drosophila > Drosophila ustulata. The sequence continues at coordinate 15,198,764 of JAWNPT010000094.1, forward strand.
AGCGCACCATGTCGTAATCTTATTGGATGCCTAATGTACGTAATGCTATGTACACGACCCGACTTGACTACTGCAGTAAATATCTTGAGCAGATATAGCAGTAAAAATAATTCAGAACTATGGCAATGTTTAAAAAGGGTCCTCAGATATTTGAAGGGTACCATTGATTTGAAACTGGTCTTTAAGAGAAATGACATGTTTCAAAATATATTAATTGGTTATGTTGATTCTGACTGGGGGGGGAATGATATTGATCGAAAAAGCACAACTGGTTATCTATTTAATATGTTTGAATCAAATTTAATTTGCTGGAATACAAAAAGGCAAAACTCAGTAGCAGCGTCATCAACTGAAGCTGAGTATATGGCTCTGTATGAAGCCGTAAGAGAGGCTTTATGGTTGAAGTCCCTTCTAAATAGTGTCCATATTAGAATTGAAACACCAATTAAAATTTATGAGGACAACCAAGGTTGTATAAGCATAGCTAATAACCCATCATGTCATAAGAGAACAAAACATATTGATATTAAATATCATTTTGTAAGAGAGCGAGTGGAATCTAATGAAATTTATCTTGAGTATATTTCGTCAGATAATCAAATAGCAGATGTTTTCACGAAGCCATTGCCAGCGGCCAGATTCATGGAAATGCGAGAGAAACTTGGACTACATAAAGATACAGATATCTGAATGAACGTCGATGCTGTAAATGGATTTTTTTAAATTTTTTTTTCAATATTATACATTTAACTTTATGTTGATAAGTCCTTGAATATTATATTGAATATTAGACAATGAAGTCGTCATGTAAATTTTTAATTTAACAGTAATGAATATGAATATTATTTTTAAATATTAGACACTGAAGTCGTCATGTAAATTTTTAATTTAACAGTAATGAATATGAATATAATTTTTAAATATTAGACACTGAAGTCGTCATGTAAATTTTTAATTTAACAGTAATGAATATGAATATTATTTTTAAATATTAGACACTGAAGTCGTTATGTAAATTTTAATTTAACAGTAATGAATATGAATATTATTTTGTAAACCAATTAGTTAATAAGTGATCTGATCGGGTTTTTCTGGGTTTCCCCGTATCCTTGCAGCAAATGCTGGATCACATTGCACTCCCAGAATTCACACCAACCACATTAGAATAAGTATTAATGAATTGTAATTTCAAAACTTATGGATGTTACTTTTGAGGGGGCGTGTTGGAATACCCCTATTCAACATTCAAAAATACCATCTATCTATATATATATTTAAGCATTTTAAATACTGAATGTATGGTCACACTGAAGTGCCATCCTTCTCTTTTGCTGCTAACTTTCATAGAGTGTACATGTGGTGTGGTGTTGAGCCGAACAATAAAGTGAACAAAAGAAACTAATAATATAAAGCTCTTGTGTTTTAATATATAAATATTCCAATAATAAGCAACACAATTTTGCAAGCTTAACACAAATGAACACTTGTGTTCAAACCACACACACACACTCACACACATCCTTCATAAACATTATTATCATTTCAGTGGGCTTCACGGCAGGTTCATATCTCTCTCCCTCCGTGGGCAAACAAAACGAGACGCGTAACCTGAACTGGCTCTCCACTCAAATAAACAAACAAATTTTGTAGCCCACAATAAAGTTTTAATTAGTAAAGCCATACCACCAGTTGTTTAACCTGTGTGATCTTGCATTGTTAAAAGTGCCAACAGATTTTATCACATCAATCTACAGTGTTTGGTGACTGGCCCCAATGAATGCACGCAGCGATATTCTGCCCGCAGCTATTAAAATTTAATTAAAATATAGCAAATAATGAATACTCAGCCAGAGCGAAAATCGCTCAAAATATCTGGCGTAATAAACTTGCATATTTGTAGTAGCAAAAACAAAACAGCAAAAAACTACAACTATGCAAAGCAACTAAATGAAAAATTTCGTCATATTACGTATACGCAGTGGATGCTTTCAAATTCACCATGCTGTAAATACCGCTTACTGACAGGCGAGCACAAAGGGCTGAAAGGGCTCTGTTTACATAAATAGAACAAATAAATGTATTTTTTATTATAGTTTAATAAATGGTAGATTTATAAAAAAGTTTTTTTTATTAACCCGAAATTGATTCGTTTCTGCCTTTTAGTCGATCATTCCCCTCGCTTTAATGTCAATCTTACAAATACTAAACTTTATTATTTTAAGCAAATTGCAGCTTGTGCAATAACAAAGGGGGAACTTTCACTGCATTCACGCATAACCAATAAATTTAATTCCATGTTATCCATTTGCATGTAGTATATTTATTTAAGCAGAAAAGAAACTGAGTTGGTAAATTAAAGCTTGAATGTGATATTAAAAATTCTGCGAAATTGTTTTTAAATTGAAATACAAATAAGCCAAGAATTAGTTGAACAATTGTTAAGTTATTGGGTTTATTAAGGACCATATATTGTATTGCATGGATTCTCTTTATAAATAAATAATCAATCACTGAGAAATTGGTTTAATGTGGGAAAACGCAGCTCAAATATAATCGTTGAAATGGTATTTCATACACACATTAATTGGTTTATTTGGAGCCTTGCGCAATTTTCTGGCCATCTTGGTAGCTTAGACAAACTGTTCATTTAACTCTTTACCTGTGCGAGCTCGTGTGCTTTGAAGTATTGCTTATAGTATTCAAGAAAAACTTTCTCTGGCAGATTGCTTGCAGCCAGTTCAAGGAACTTGCCGTTGGTTGCTAGGTAATTAAACGCAGGGAACGAGAGAAAAAAAGGAAAAATATTTTCCACTCGCTTGGCTTGCAAACCTATTGTTATTGTTATTATTGTTGCTGCTTGTTTGGCTTATAGTTCAGCATAGTTGTGCCTTCTTGCCAAAGCAGAGCCAAACCCAAACCCAAACCCACAGCCAAAGCCAAAGCCAAGCCACAGCCAGCAACGAACGGTAGCCTGTTCGCTGCTGTTGTTGCTTCTGTTGTATTGTTTATGTATCTTGAGGATAATGACGCGCTCTTCATTATGCGATTGTGAGAGACTATGCCGTGGCTTCTACTGCTACTGCTGCTGCCATTGCTTCGGGCACTTTTGCTTTATTTTCTGTTTTTGTGGCGTTGCTATATTTATTTTGTGTTTTTTTTTTGTGGCTTTTTTTTTAAGTTCCCCCGACCATTGCGTGAAAACTTTTCGACTCCTAGACGTCGCGACGTTTTGCACAGATAATAGAAACTCGATACGCTCTGCACATCTAAGCTTTATCTTTCTTCTTCTTTTACATTTTCCGCTGTTTTGGCATTGTATTCCCCATTCCCACTTGTGGTTTCTCTTTTGTTTTTATTTACCCACACCGTGGCATCTGCACCGGCACCGGCATCGGCACCAGGGGCAGCGGCTTTAGCCAGCAGTAAATTTAAGTTGCTGCCGCTGGTCGTCTGCACTGCGGTCGAAATAAAAATGTTGAATCGTCATAAATGGCTCCATAAACTACGTCAATAGTGCTGCTGTGTGCCGCACATCGCCACGATTGCCACGACATCTCGACCAGAGCTGGCTACTTGTAAGGCATCCTCAAGAATGAGACGGAGACTGAGACGGAGACGGAGACTGAGAATGAGAATGAGCATAAAAATGAAAATAAAAATAGTTGGCCAGCATAAACGCCTCCGTGATTTTTACATAAGACCAACACTCCAAGCAATCTCCCTCTGAGTTGATGTCCATGTCCGCATTCGTGGCCTGGCTTCGAGTCCAGCCACTTGTCGTTGTCGTTGCCATTTGCCGTTGCCGTTGTCGTTGTCCTGCCTCTCCTTTGTGAGCGTTTTTTCTTTATTGTTTGCATTGCGACGTCATTGCCATGGGCGCAAAATGCGAGCAGGAATTAATTAAAATGAATGAGGGGACATGTCATAAACAAAAGCAGAGTCAACTGTTGACTAAGCGGACCAGTCAAGTCTCGCGAACTCTATGTGTGTGTGTGTGTGTGTGTGGGGGCGTGGCGCGTAGATAAAACCACATCAGAGTGTAACCCACAAAAATGTAACCAAAAGAAACTCCATAAATATTTCAACTCGCTTGCTCGCGAGTGGCGCCATCTATCGATGGAGTGTTGCTACATCTATATGTGTGTGTGCGTGTGTGCGTGTGTGTGACTTTATGGGGGTGTTGTAAAACAAGTCATAAATTACCAGCCAGCACTGTCAAAGTTCAGCTGACTGCGTTGGCCATCCGGCAGCAGAGAAGCCAAGCCAGCCAAGTGCCAAAGAAATGCTGCACAACCAGCAAATATTGCGCATACGCCGCGTAGATGCTGCATGCCGCCGGCTGGTTGGCTGGTTGGCTAGTTGCCTGCCTGACAAGTGCAACGAACTCAATTTACAGACCAAAAAAAAGAAACGAACAAAACGAAAGTTATGAGCTCAACATTTATATTGCGATAAAAATTGAGCAAAGCTGCCCGTCCAAAAATGGCCAGTCAGCTGACGTTTAATTAGCAGGAAGAAATAAAAAATCTAAAAACAAAGCAGCTGAAAAAAAGTGTGGGAAAAGGGTCGCACACACTTTGATGTGGTCGCTTTGAATGCGAGAATCCAAGCATGACCCGAAACCAATTCAATGACCATTCTCCACATTTTCAGCTATAATTAGGCTACGCTTTAAGGGGCCACGAAAGCACGAAGTCATCAAACGTGCTGCCAAAAAATCTGCTACTTTCACACACAGCGGCTGACACTCAAAGCGAAGGATGACGATAACAAGATTGTGTCCAATAGCCGATGCGAATGAGATACGCGCTGGAGACAGCCTTAGAATTAACTGAACTAAAATGAACTCGACACTCGACACTCGACTCGGCTCACGCACTCAGCTAGCTAATTATGCTGCAAATACCAAAAAGATGACGCAGCGAAAGGCACTTAACGCCACCAAATCGTAAGTACAAGACAGTGTGTATTTTTTGAATGAGAGTCTGTGTATTATTTCATAAAATATTTTCTTAGCTGCGAGCACAAAAGATCATGTCAAGACATAAATCTCGACATTTCAGTTACGCAAAGCGAGCAAACAGATGATGGAAACTACGAAGCCGGCTTAAGGCAGTCAACAACAAGATGCGGGCTGGAATTACAGTTTCGCAAGCCTTCATTTCGCACACACACACACACAGACGCACGCAGACATAGACGTAAATACAAATAATAAAAATACTCGTGGCATATTTTCGTTGTCATTACTTTTGTGGCGCTGACACAGCTAATAACGCGGCGCATGATTGTTGCAAACGCTGCGTATGAGTAATCATAATGATGCCCCAAGCTCTCTCGTAGGCTCACACACACACACATACACTCTCACACACTCTGTGTTTAACACCCTGCCGCACAGACAAGAATGTTTGTCGAATATTTTTGGGCAATGCGTAAATTATTTTCGCTTGCTGTGCCGAGTAAACTTTGGGGGAGAACAAAAGCAAAGAAATGGAAAGGCAAAGAAAAGAAAAGAAACGCGCTGCGAACATAATGAAAAATCGCCTAAATTTTGTAGCTGTAGCAAGCGATCCTTTTTGGCTCCCCGGTTTGATTAATACTTCCATATGGCAACTGGCAACTGGCAACTGGCAACAAACTCAACGCGTTCAAATCGCATTAATAAAATATAAGAATTTATGGTTTGCTTATTATAAGTGCAGACGACAACAGACTCACATAAATACAGGGTGCTCCAACAGTTTTTTACAGCTTTTTTATACGCAATTAAAATGATGGATTACAGCAGATCAAAGCGAAGAAGTATTCGGGCAGAGTGAGGAGGCATATTCCAATCTATTCATTATGTTTCTGCTGCCACTCAATCCTTCCGCAACCGGAAGTTGACATTCAATGTGTAAGTGCTCCAATTTGATTTTCAGTGAAAATCGAATGAAAAATTTAACTAAACGCAGTTTTCCGTTTACATTGACAAAGTTTGCCCAGTAAAGTGCTTGAAATGCCAACAAAAGACCAACAACAGGCCACACAAAATGACTGCTGGTACCGTATATCGGTAGAGAAGTACGAGTATTTCAATATATGCCAGGACATCGCACAACAATTCCTCGGCAGCCTGCTAACTGTGCGCATTTGTTAGACTTCAGTGTACGAGGGGCCCACGGATTTTATGCCGCATTTAATAATGCCAACCCACAAAAATCACATCCGGCAATTTACAACGCAACGCAACCAAATCGAAGCCAAGCAAAGTCCTTCTCCAGATTCTCAATGTCGCTGCTCGAGATTCTCAAAAGCTGAAGCTGAAGCTGAAGCTGGAGGCTGAGTCGAAGTCTGAAGCTGAACCGAATGACGTCTACTCATAAGAAAAATCAGCGAGGACAAACTTTGGCAACAAAGTTGTCCTCTACTTATTTGTTGCCTTTTTCACAATTCATTAAATTTGATTAGAGAACTTTTGCCATAAAAATTACGAAATTGTGCCGTTGAAGGCTCACTTCGTCTCCGGATCAGGCTCAACTGACTGTGCGACTGTGCGACTGTGTGTGCGAGTGTGGAAGATTTGTGTTTGTTGTGCGTGAATATGATTTGGGGCATGTGTGTGCGCTTGGGCCAAAAGTTTTGAACTGTCAGGTGGCAAAAGCCAATTGGCCAATCGATAGCTGCCTTCTACATGCAGACGATATCATATTATTTATAACCGAACGCACTCGAAATTATTAAGGATTATTGAGGATTGTTTTTGCTGGACGACACGCCGAATGAAGTTTGTGCAAGTTTATTGCCTTAAATTTGGATCGCTAAACTTATAATTAAATGCAAGCGCTTGTTGCGATTAAAAAAAAGAGTATAAATAAGGAAGAAGTAAAGGCAATGGCATTGCTTTTAAGGCTGATTAATAATTGAAGCATCTTAATGGACTTGGCCCAAACGAGCAGCAACTCGTTCTGTCTCTATCTCTGTCGTCCATGTTTCTGTTTCTGTTGCTGCTGCTGCTGCTGCTGTTTCTATATATCTGTATATTTGTATCTGCGTCTTTACAACTCTGTTTCTCTGTGCGTTGGCAACATAAAAACAACAACAACACGAATGTTGCTTTTGAGTGCAGCAGCGTCAATTAAATTAAGTTGCTGCTCAAAGTGAAAAGTGTTTTTTTATAAATGTTTGACAACAAATTAATAATAGAACCAGGAGCCGCTCAACAAGGTTCACAATTGAGTGGACTGTGGGGCCGTTTTTGCAATTTGAAGCTCGGGACGCATTTCATTAGTGAGCATAGACTTTGCTTATTAGATTTGCCCGGCATATAGCACATTCTTTCCAACAGAAACGCAAACATTCAAGCATCCAAAACATAACAAGAGAACCAACACACACGCATATGTGAATGCCTGCATATTTCAGTGGCATTTTAGGTAGGAAAATGAAAATGAATGCTTTTAAGTTTGACCCAAACATAAACTCCAGCTGACCCGTTCCGCCAACTGCAATGGACCGCTTCCCTTCCACCCCCCTCCCCGGCTATTCGTGTCCCTACTTCCACTCCCCTGCTTTAAACTATGCGCTTGCCGGCTCGCCATTATAAAGCAGCAGCACATTGAAGATTCTGGTATTCGACATAATGTTGTGGTTGAGCTAAACGACTGCATAGAACAAGCTTTTTATGCCAGCCAGCGTCCGTTAGCAATGTCCAATACCAAAAACCCACACGCTGAAGGGCAGGGGCCATACACATGGGTTGCCTTGCGGTGGAGCATATGCGATTATGCGCTGGTCATAGTTCACTCCACACAAACACAAATATAGTATATACTATCACAATTTCTGTCCACTAATATTTTCATCTCTCAGCTAAACAAACTGAAATATTAATGCTCCAAATACAAACATAAATATGCAAAACAATAATAATAAAATTTAAAAAAATGCAAAGTGCATTTGCTGTTCGACTTGAAGCTGCTGCGTTAGTTTTCTATTGCGTATTCAAATGTGAATTCCCAGAAAATCCATTTAAGCTTCCGACCACGGTGCCGCGTTGGCTGTGAGGCCCGACGACGACTGATCTGTCGACCATCAATGCGAATATGCGAATACTTATTTCCGAATATTTTCGGCACATTTATTGCTAAACTGTTTTCTTTTTTTTTGGTTGCCGACTAACGGAAATGATTGCGGTGGCACCCCGTTGTGCAACTGTCTATCTCAGCATCCACATCAAAGTTGGAAGTTGCACTTTTATCGATTCGATTTGAAAAAATAAACAATTTTGTTGTATAGACACCGCAAAATCAAATCCAAAACAAAATAAATTGCATAAATTAGATACGCTTTGTGCAACCGCAAGGAAAGTGATGCCAAAAATCAGTATCAAAGAGCGCAAAATTAGAATTCAACAGTCACTTCAGCGAATGGTTTATTTTCATTAGTTGCCTGTATTAAACACAATTAACTTACGATTGAATGCATATCTGCAAATTTGAACAGACACTTGTGTAATAGAGATGGGAAAACATCTAATCACACATCGAAATAATCGATTGTTTGGTTTTGTGCTAAACTTTGATTCTGGTTTTGGGAATCGATACCAATTTTGCCAATATTTAAATAAATTAAAAGAAGCAAAAAGGTAAGAATTATTATAAAATATTTCTGCATTGTCTTTGAGCGGGTAATCCGGTAGGAAGGGAGGTGAATGGACATGTTTTTGCTTTGAAAGGTAAATATTCACAAAATGCAAACATGTTTTAGGAATTTATTTTACTTGGAGAAAAAACTCATGGCTAAATATTTGAATATTGAATAGTGGATTCCGATATGTTGAGCCGATATATATGATATACGGTCGATGTTTCTTAACTAATAAAAATAAAAAATTGATTCTGAGAAAATAGATTTTTTCACAGCTCTATTGTGTAGCAGAATTATACAGCAGTGTAATAATACTTAGATCCCTGATAATAATTTGGACACATTAAACTAAAGCTGTACTGCTATTTAAAAGGGACAGATCCTGTTATGCGCTCTGTTATACGTCTGCAATCATAAACATCGCTCGTTCGTCTCCTACACTTGATATTTTCTTTCGCCAGCAGAGTTCATTGATATACATTTAATTATTTAAATTTTATATTAGCCTAGTGTCAAGTCAATGATATCCCAAGGGCAACCGAGAATATGAATAATTCTTAATTATTGTTTTCAAATATAATCGTAATATCAATTTAAGCTGATTACGTTTAATTCGTGTATTTATATGTATTTTTCGAAAGTAGAAACAGTTTTATTAACTGAATGCATCTCAACTGGAATAAGTTCGCTGCCTTAACCACGAATGTGAATGTACCCGCGGGTACTCGTAGTTCTTGAAGTTAGTGTGCGCTGGATGCTTTTACCCTCTGCATTGCAAAGTTCACGTCGAAGTCATCAGTGCTGGGATATCAATTTAACCTTAGGTTGGTTTGCCTTGCCACGCACACAAGTCTGATTGATTTTGCAGGGTTCAATTACATGGCACATCTTATTATATGCAGACTGACAAAAATCAACTGAACTGTTGCCGCATGCAGACGTGTCTTACTGTGCTCCGGAATCAAAATAAAATTCACAAGTTTAAAGCGTAGCGAGAGACGTATTAATAAGTGTACAACGCGAAAAGACGCTTAGTGCGATGAAGTCGCACAAAATATCTAATTATTTGATTATTTACCAAGTGATTAATTAATATTTACTTATATCCAATAAAACTAAACCGCGGTTAAAAAGATGAGCCAAAGCGACATTCGTAAGCAAATGCAGCGTGAGCAAGACGAGCGCCGGCTCTCTTTGCAACGAAACAACGCGTACTTCTCTTTTGTAGCCGAACCAACCCAAAATTCTGCTGACGCAAAAACGCAGCGGTCAATTACCCCCAACCCGACGAAAGAACTCTTGCATTTAGCAAGTGAGCGACCTCGTTCTTGCTCTCCGGCATTACCATCTCAGATTGCAGAGCGTACTGCTAAACAAGCAAGTAGTGAATTGAGAGACTTGCTCCTACCTACGGAGACTACAACAACAGTCTCTCTGACTACTGCAACTGCAACAACAACATCAACTGTAACGGTGTCGGCTGCCCGCTCGATCCCATCGTCATCAACAAATGCTCTTTTTGTGTCACCGATGACAACAACAAAAGCGCATTACGAATCACCGATCAAAACAAACCAAACTAAAACAAATACTACGACTGCTGCGTTGCCAATAAAACCAAAAGCAAAAAACGTAACTGACCCGCTTGTGCAGACTGGAATGGATCGTTACATACAAATTAAACGGAAGTTAAGCCCTTTAAACTCGAATGCAAAAATTATCCGTAACAGTTCCAGCGCATCTTCAAGCGAGAAGCTCAACAACACCAATAGGTTTGAAATTTTTGCAGACCTTTCGGGCGAACCTGAGGAAGATGTCAAAAAGAAGCCAAAGCCACCACCAATATACATACGGGAGAAAAGCTCCAATGCCCTTGTTAACAAAATTGTAGAGCTTATTGGAAAGGACAACTTTCATATAATCCCCCTTGTACGGGGTAAAATCCATGAAACAAAAGTTCAAATGAAGTCGGAAGATAACTATAGAGTTTTATCGAAGCATTTAACCGACAATAAAATGAACTACTACACGTACCAACTGAAAAGCAGCAAGGGCCTGCAAGTAGTACTAAAGGGCATAGAGTCTGATGTAGCACCAGCAGAAATAAGCAAGGCGTTAGAAGACAAGGGATTTAACGCAAAATCGGTCTTTAACATTTTAAACAAGGAAAGGAAGCCCCAGCCGCTTTTCAAGGTGGAACTTGAACCAGACAACACTTCTCTTAAGAAAAACGAAGTGCACCCTATATATAAACTTCAGTTTCTACTACATCGTAGAATCACTGTAGAAGAACCACACAAACGCAAAGGACCAGTACAATGTATGAATTGTCAAGAATATGGACATACACGGTCATACTGCACACTGCGCCCAGTGTGTGTAGTTTGTGGAGAGCTTCACGACTCCTCACACTGTCCGTCGAACAAAGGCGATTCTACCACCAAAAGGTGTGGTAACTGCGGAGGTAACCACACCGCTAACTACAGAGGTTGTCCAGTTTATAAGGATTTAAAAAGTAGAATCAATCAACGAGTGACTACTCCCCGCTCTGCAAATGCACGGGTTATACCATCTAAATCAAACCCAGACGTATTCTTTTCGAACGCAGCTAGATCGTCATTTGACTTTGACTCCGAGTCCTCCATAAAGAAAAACGTGACATTTGCCAGTGCTTTAAAATCAGGATTGGAGCTTCCTTCCTCAAGTACATCGCACTTTAAACTACCTCAACCAGAGCCAAACACAACTAAACATTATCAGCCTATGGAGCAGCCTCAAAACAACTTTGAGGCCATGTTCTCTAACCTACAGCAAAGCTTAATGGAGTTCATGTCTTTCATGCGGACTACTATGCAAGATCTAATGCGTAATCAAAACATATTGATTCAAATGTTGGTATCACAACAATCCAAATAATCAATGACTTCCCTACGTATATCCATGTGGAATGCTAATGGCGTCTCACAGCATAAACTTGAGTTATCTCAATTCTTGCTTGACAAACATATCGACGTTATGTTACTCTCAGAAACACATCTTACAAATAAATATAACTTTAATTTAAGAGGCTACTCTTTCTATGCAACTAACCATCCCGATGGTAAAGCACACGGTGGGACTGGTATCTTGATTAGAAACCGAATTAAGCACTACCGCTACAAGGATCTAGCAACTACTTATATTCAAGCAACATCAATAAGAATAAAACTGGATAGTGGTAACCAACTTACTCTAGCCGCAGTATACTGCCCTCCTCGTTTCACTGTAACTGAAGCTGAGTTTATGCAGTTCTTTAACTCATTAGGCGAGCACTTCATAGCAGCAGGAGACTATAATGCCAAGCACACACACTGGGGATCTCGCCTCGTAAATCCTAAAGGTAAGCAGCTCTACAATGCAATTATAAAAGCCAGCAACAAGCTTGACCACGTTTCCCCTGGCAGACCAACATATTGGCCAACAGATCCAAAAAAACTGCCCGATTTAATTGACTTCGCAATCACTAAAAACATTCCAAGAAACCTGATTAGCGCCGAAAGTCTTTCGGATCTTTCATCTGATCACTCGCCTGTTCTTATTAATCTACTCCGTCATCCAATAAAGGTAGATCAACCGACTGGATTGACTTCACACAAAACCAATTGGATCTCTTATAGGAAATATCTAAGCTCGCATATTGATATAAATCCTGTACTTAACCTTGAAGCCGACATCGACAACTTTGCCAACACACTGGAGACCGACTTTGTCACTGCTGCTCGCATTTCCACTCCTCAAACTGCACAAATACCTTACATGCAAAAGAAGACAAATCATCAAATCGAGCAGCTCGTAATCGAAAAGCGTCGCCTACGACGAGAATGGCAGTCTCATAGGTCGCCATATGCACGACAAACTTTAAAAGACGCCTCCCGCAAGCTCACCAGAGCGTTAAAACAACAAGAAGCAAACACTCAACGCCGCTATATAGAGCAATTATCAACATCTTCCAAAAAGCACTCCTTATGGCGAGCCCACCCAACTCTATGCTCCCCGACAGAAACTGTGACGCCTATAAGAAACACAGTGGGCGGCTGGGCCCGCAGTGATGAAGACAGAGCCAGAACATTTGCACAGCACCTTGAAAATGTGTTCCAGCCAAATCCTGCCACAAACGCATTTACACTACCGCCTGTAGCAAATGACTTACAGCTTCAACGTGAGCCAATGGAATTTCAAACTAACGAAATCGCTCATATCATAAAAAACCAACTGGATCCGAAAAAATCACCAGGCTCCGACCAAATAACGCCAAAGATGATTATTGAGCTCCCATATTGCGCAGTTCGCACTATCACCCAGCTCTTCAATGCCATTACAAGGCTTGGCCACTTTCCAGAGAGATGGAAAAGATCAATGATAATAATGATTCCGAAACCTGGCAAAGATCACACAATTCCCTCTTCGTACAGACCAATAAGCTTATTATCATGCTTATCCAAACTCTTTGAAAAGTGTGTGCTGACTCGGATAAACTCATTTTTAAGAATCCATAATAAAATCCCATCACACCAATTTGGATTTCGGGAAAAACACGGAACTATCGAGCAGGTCAACCGGATAACCTCTGAAATACGAAGAGCATTCGAAAATCGAGAATATTGCACTGCAATATTTTTAGATGTAGCCCAAGCATTCGACAGAGTTTGGTTAGAAGGTCTAATGCATAAGATCAGAACAACACTTCCTAATAATACACACAAACTATTAGAATCTTACCTATATAACAGGAAATTCGCAGTGAAATGCAACTCTGCCATGTCTGACGATTACACCTCCAGAGCTGGAGTCCCCCAAGGCAGCGTACTGGGGCCAACACTATACCTCCTATACACAGCAGACATCCCAACAAACAGACGACTAATAACATCTACTTTTGCCGACGATACAGCTATTCTCAGCCGTTCCAAGTGTCCTATCCAAGCATCAGCGCAACTGGGTCTTCATCTAGTCGAAGTGGAAAAGTGGCTATCTGACTGGCGAATAAAAGTAAACGAACAAAAATGCAAGCATGTTACGTTTACCCTAAACAGGCAAAATTGCCCACCGCTCAGACTAAACAATTCCACACTTCCGCAAGCGAACGACGTTACGTATTTAGGAGTACACCTCGACAGACGACTCACCTGGCGAAGGCACATCGAAGCCAAGAGAACACAACTAAAACTAAAAGCTAATAGTCTTCATTGGCTTATCAACGCTCGGTCCTCTCTTAGTCTAGAATACAAGGTCCTGCTCTACACTTCCGTACTTAAACCAATCTGGACCTATGGCTCCCAGTTATGGGGGAACGCTAGTAGTAGCAATATTGATGTTGTCCAGCGAGCTCAATCAAAAATCTTGAGAACCATCACCGGGGCACCGTGGTATGTTCGCAACGAAAACATACACAAAGACCTCAACATTCAACCTGTCAGAGAAGTAGTAGCTGAACAGAAAGAGAAGTATCACAGCAAGCTTTCCTCGCACCCTAACCCCCTCGCGCGAGGGCTAACCCGGCTGTGTAGCCGCTCCCGTCTTCGTCGTAATGATCTACCAACCCAGCGATAGACTCTAGGGACGTGTAACCCAATTTGTATTGTTAATTAATGTTTAGATATAAGATTTGATAACTTATTGTTAGTCTCAACTTAAGAGAAGATCCAATAAATAAAAGCAAAGTATTTAAAAAAAAAAAAAAAATATGCAGACTGCGTTGCCCCTCGACCTCTCGACCCCTAACCGAAAGTCGTCTGACAATTGGGTGACATGATATTAGCTTAGCAAGTGCTAATGGCAATGGCAAATGAGATTCGCATACGAAAAGCGAAAATCGAATGTAATCGCTAATGGGCGTTGTTATTGAGTGGGCAGGGCCAGAAGCCAGCAGCCAGAACCGAAAGCCAAAAGCCAAAGCATTTGACAAAGAATTGCTGATAATTGACAATGCGAGAGCTCTGCTGATTTTGTGCTTATGAAGTAATAATCCAGCCACGTCAACAAATTTGATTGTCAGCATGAAACACTGGCATTGCCAACACTTAGACATCAACAAACCAAGAGCAGCAGCTGCGGTCGCTGCCAGTGCCAGATGGGATGGGGAAGCTACAGGATTTAGATGTCAGACAGTCGAGGAGAGAGAGCGAGGTTATAGTATGAACGAAATCACAGTCAGCAATACCGCCAGTTGAGTGGAGTGTATAACAAAATCAGTTAGCAAATCCACTCAAAATATACGGCGTACACCGCATCTCAGTCATCTTGCATGCCAGCGAAAGTCGCACCAGAGGCCGCAGAGAGTATATTTCTGGCCGGCAGCTTCTCATATGAATAGAGTCGGCGGCGGCATCGCATTGATTTCACTTCATTTGATTGCGACCAGCCAATGGAGTACTGCCGAGTGCCGAACTAGATGACTGACTGATGGATAGATAGACAACTCAATAACAAGTCGAATAACGCACAAGCCGCGGGATATAGCACGGTAAACGGTGCGGCACATGTTTGTTGTTGTTGGCTCTGTGACATGAGATTTTCAATTTTGCGTAGAAACTTAGGCAATTGGGTAGCTAAAAAAGGCAAACAGCAAAAACCATTTCAATAACGTTGCGTTTTGCACACCCATCCCATTTTTGGAGCTGCAAACCAAATCCACGCATCCATCCTTCCACTGCATATTGCTGTCAATATCAAGCGGCAATGTCGTCGAGTGCTTAATTATTTTTTGTGGTTTTGTCCCCATCTGTGGAAGAGCGCAAAGTGAAATTGCTTGAGCCATCCAAAACCGTAGCCGTACTCAAAGCCAAAGCCACAGTGGACGAAGCCAAGGCCGAGCTGCTCTGCTAATGAAACCAACGCGAAATTGGATTTTCATGTACATGACAGAGAGACATTTAGACATTCGGACAGCTGGACAACTAGACAGCTGAGCAGCCTGAGCGTCGCCTCTGACTGATGGACAGGGCGTTCCCACACGTGCTTGACTAATCATGGCTAATTGAGCGCATATGCGTAATGCGAGCATATTAATTGTCCACTATGACTAAGCTGCTGTGCGCATAAATAAATCAACTGTGCCTCAATCAAGACATCTGCCACTTTTAAAATGCATATATCAATTATGTTGCAAGCAAAACAAAAAGTAGTAGAAAAACCGCTAGAGTGGATGATAAGTTGAGCTGGAAATAAAGGAGAACAATTCGTTGATTTCACAAGTAATTGGCTTAAGGGCATTTAGTAGCGAAGGCAGTCTTAGCCATGTAACCTTCAAGCTGGTTCATTAAGACGGCCAACTTGGAGTGGCAAACTGTAAAATCTTGAGGATTAGATGCAATCAACAATAACACAAGGAGCACGAGCACAGCTGGGCAAAAGTTTTGTGCAGAGCAGAGCAGAGCAGAGTAGTATGTCAATTCTAATTGTCATTACGTATACGTAAAGTGCAGAGAAAGACAAACGAGTTAGCCACTGATACCCAATGACAGACAGCAAACGAGAAAACGAATGGGAGTCGCAATGAGATGGACGCTGGATGGAGTCAAAAGTTTTTTGGCCAAAAGAAAAATGAAAGAGCCAACAACTTGGCTGTCGATGAAGACAAATGCAAGCATCAAAATAAACACACAAAAACAGGGAGAACGAGATGAAGAAGGCAAACTGCTAAATGGCAATGGCAACTTGTGCATTTTGTTAACTTCAACATGCTGCTGCACCCACATCAAAAACATGGCCAACCTATTGCAATTGCTAGTGGCATGAAGGGGGCGATGGTGCATGCCCCCTCGGTTAGTCAGAGCCGAAGCCAAACAAAACACTAATGAAGGTAGTCAGCGGTGCAGCAACCACTTGGTCACCGCCAAGCCACTCAGTTTTCTGCAGTTGCAGGAATGTCTTGAGCTTTGTCTTTCTTTTCCCCATCCACAATTTCTTTATTTTTGGTTTTTGTTTTTCGCACAGCACGAAGAGAGATGAAGACGAGGACGACATACGGCATCGATAAATTACAAAGTTAAACTAAAATTAAATTCTACGCCAAACAATGCATCTTGCTAGGGCCACAGCCAGTCAGCCAGTGACTGCTGCTGCTGCTCGTTGCTCGTTGCTCGTTGCTCGTTTTCGGCTGGATTTAAGCTGCCTGTCAGCCAAAGGCTCCTGTCCGGGCTTTATATATAGCATTTCCATGTTGGCGACTAATGCAGCTCGGACCATGGCGATGGCGCCCAGTCTCTTTGCCAATGCCATTCATTATGCTGGACATTTTTGCTGGCCATCGGCGACGTCGCCGCTCAGTTGCCAACAGAAACCAATCATTGTGATACTTTCATTAAATTGTAGCTGTGCTGCCTGGATCTTGAAGCGCGCAACTTGGCATCTTGGCCATCCTTGTTTGCTGCGTCCTTTTGTTTATTGATTTTAAATGTAATAAACGACATTTGGCGTTGCAATTCAGAGAGAGAGAGAGACACAATTCGACGGCACTTCCATAATTCGCACGCCTTCGGAATGCAATTTAATTGGACAATGTTGTTTGGCTTTGTCATTGTTATCTTTGAGTTGCATTTATTGCTGCATGGCTCGGTTCGGTTCGGTTTGGTTTGGTTTGGTTTTGTGCGTTGCTTGAACTTGACGCTGGAGGCGCCTCGAGGCGGCTGCACGTTCATTATATATGCACAGTGGGTGCCGTAAATTTGATACACTTGTGGGCGTCGATAATTTAAGCGAGATATGGCCACAAGCGAGCACACACATAAACACAAACATGCGTGACTTTTGGCATGAATACAGATCCAGATACCCCCAAACTAATAGCAACAGATACACTCGGGGAGAACATAAGGACAAATGCACGCTGGCGGCCTTTGTTTGTGGCAAATGATGCCATAACGATATCTATTAGCAGAAACACCCCAGGCAGCGGGTTGCAACGCTGCAAGGTTGCAACTCAACGTGCAACACAGCAGCAGTAATTGTGATTCAGCCCGAACGTATTTGCCCGCTTTAATTGCATTTCGATTTCTTGTTTAATTAAATGCACTTGATCGAAATGAGAGGCTGCCAGCCAGCAGCGTGCACCGCACACAGAAGACATCTTAATTGAAATTCATTGGGCAAATGTCCCTGTCAAATTGCAAAATTAACAATGCGGCAATTAAGCAATGAATATGTATTTTTCAATTGTGTAAAGACACTAACCAGATAACAATTGGCTGCGATGAACTGCGTGCAAATCTACATCTAATTCAAATAACTTCTTCACAATTAACTTCAGGATTCATAGCGTAGTAAATAATATATTACGGTTCCAAGCTATTAAACTAGTGTTACAAATTTAAATCAAATATTAAATATCCAAATCTAATTCAAATAATTCTATGCAGCTCCACAATTGACTTCAAGATTCATGGCGTATTAAGTAATAAAAATAATGCTTCCAGCTATTAAACTTGTATTAGCAAAAAAAATCAAAAAAAATATAAAAAACAAAATGTAATTTGTTTATTGGTTTTTAATATAGACAAATCCAGTAATCAAGTGTTTGAGATGTATGATGGCATCAAAATCAAATCACAAAAATAATAGAATTTAAGATTGATGGCGTCATTAAAAATATTTGTAGTTTCCAAATCATATATTAAATAAAATAAACCTAATCTGTCTATTTTATTACGCAAAATAATTTTATTGTTATTTAATGTAGAAGCAGTTTCGTACTTTCTGTGCTTGGTTATCAATAACATTTGACCTCCACATTGAAAAATATAATAAATAATATTTTTAATATTCAGCTATTAGTCTTGCTTTTCTAATCAGAAACGTTTCATTTGATGTTGTTGGAATTGAAATTGCTTTAACCGCAGCAAAGCGGTATTTAAACCAAAATAAAATTAAATTAAATAACATCTTATCTCCGTACAAAGAAGATTATGAGCTACATTAAAATCTAATAATACATTTAAATGGTTTAAGGTAATTTGCGTGTATAAGATCTTCGCTTTATTAAGTGTGTTTTTTATGTTTATAGAATTCTGATGCTGAGATATTTACCACCTTCATTCGTGGTTAATATGGCAACATCGTCATTTAACAATTTGTGGCAGCCCAACGCATGAGAGTTTGCTTCACTTGTGGAGGGTGCAAAGGAAGCCGTCTAAGTAGCGGTGGCACTCATAACACCAGTGCAACCAGAGCAAGCCAGAAAAATCCTTCATGCCGCAGTGCTTTATATTAATGCAACGCTTTCCTGCCACACGCTGTGCTTTTGCCTTGGGCGGCAACTGCAAATTGCAGCTGTTATAAAGGGTACATAAAAAAAAAGAAGAATAATAATAATAAAACACAACGCGTAATGAAACTGACTGACTTGCGAATACCCTGTAAGTTAAGTTAACTACCAATTGCAGCTGATTAATAAACATACATGGAAATTCGATAATAATTGAACTCATCGAAGATCATGCAACTCATTGTTCCTCAAATTATGTATCGAGGGTATTAAGAAAGCAGCTCGCACAAATTTATATGCTGCAAGTGACACTACAAGGCCGCACTCACACTCACTCTCGCACTCACACTTGGCACTCGCTCGCTGTGGCAGTCGCACTCATAGTCGAAGTCGCGGACGCGCTTTCCACTTGCCACTTGACACTCGACGGCTAACCTTTTGCAGGCAGAGCGTTTTGCAGAGTCCTTGAGTGGCTTTTTTCGGCTGTGGCATGGAAGATGCCACGGGAGATATACAGAAAGACAGAGAGAGAGAGAGTGTGCTTTCAACTTTGCACCACAATTTGTGTTGACATCATCAGATTAAAAATTGGGCGCAAAAACAAGCAAAAATGATTTCTTAGATGCGCATGTTGTAACTTGCCTTGTTGTTGTTTGCCACGCTTCAGCCTGCTTGTGGCCTGGCATTTAACTCGTTTCACTTCATAAATTCACTTTTACGTAATAAGTTGATTCAGCTAAAGGCTCTTCCTGCTGCCCTCCGCCCCCCTTCAGCTTTCCATTCTTTTCCGTTTGCCATGTGTGTCGCTTCCGCAGAGTCGCTCGCTTTGCATTTCGCGGCTGGCTGCTCCAGCTCCGTCTCTCTTGATATCCACGTCCATTGCTCGCTCAGGCCCAGCTCGACTGGCTTTCTATTCTTTATTTGAGTTATCATGACACATTTCGCTGAATTCAGTCATTGCTTCTTCTGCTCTGCTCGCTGGCATCTTTGGCGCAGGGCTGTCACTGCGACATGGCGCCAACAGACTGCGTGTGTGTGCCATACTACAAACATACATACAGATATAGTATATATATGTACGTGTCACTATAGTATGTGTTATTTTTCTGCTTGTGTGTGTGTGTGTGAGTGTGTGCTCACCTTAACAACCCAAAGAGCGGCCGAAGTGTGTTTTTGCGCTGCTTGGTTGCCTTGCCATTTTAAAGCAATTTTCAAACAAATTTACTGTCATTAACTTAGACAGTTGATGAAATTTATGTCAGACATATCAGCATCATGACGTTCCGTAACCTCCCCCTCAATCAGCCTGCCCCTCCTGTTGCTACCCTATTCCCTGCCTTTGTCTCCCATCGCTGTGTCTGTGTCTCTGTGTGTGGCATGCGCACAACTTGGAGTTCAGTTTGAGTTTGAGTGAATGACTTCAAAAGCAAAAAGACATTAAAATTTTGTTTACACAAACTCAACGAATCCAATTTAATTCAATTCGTTTGTGCATATGTATGTGTGCGTGTACACTCTGTGTGTGTGTGTGCGTTGCATGCAACACCAGGAACAACAACAAATCGTTTACCACAGTTCACTGCCTTACATCATAAAACGTCTCGCTCTGAGAGCAACTTTACCCAGCACTGCCAACACTTCGGCATATCGCCAGACTCATTTCTCTCTCTCTCTCTCTCTCTCTGACACTTGTGCTGTCCCTTTCACTCCCCACAGACAATCGATCAATTGGGCCGCAGTAATTTGTGGGCAAGGACTGAAAGTGTTCGCCAACTGTCGTGCATATGCCATCAACAGCAACAGCAACAGCAACAACTCTGACATACTATTAGGAATAAGGAAAAACGATGCACACAAGAACGCAGCTCTGACTCGACTTTAATGTGCTCTAACTAACACAAACATAAATCACAATTTATTGACATATTTGACTGGTTTTTGCATGAGAGTATTTAAGTAAGAGAGTATTTAAATAAAATAATACAGACAAAAATTCAGTTGATTCCCAAAAATATCTACATTTCACTAGAGTTTGAGTGTAAGTATTATAATTCAAATTATTCAAAATAAAATAGGTACAATTATTAAATGAAAATAAATAAATAATTATAACTTTTATTTTTATAGTTATTTTATTGACAAAACTTTAAAGTATTCAAATAAATGTATGTAATTATAATTCAACAGGTACAAATAAATAGTACTTAAATTTATAAATACATATTTATTATGGTATACAAATATATACATTTGAATAGAATGTTATTAAAGTTCTTTAAAATATTCAAATAAAATGAACAAAAGTATTTAATTTACATGAAAAAAATAGTAATCGTTATAGTAGTATACCTAAAAAAGAATGAAATAAATATATACAAATTAATAGTTATTGCATTTATTTACATACTGTATACAAATTAGCACAACATTATTATTAAAAGTATTAAAATAAAATGAAATAAACGAATATGTTAAATATGTATGTTGTTTATTAAATAAATGAATTTCATTAACTTTGCAGAAAGGCACGTATAATCACGGTAGTGAAATAGTAAAATAAATATATTTAAAGGTATTAAAATAAAATAAAGTAAAAAATTTAGTAAACAAAAAATGAATTTAAATTTTATATATTTTATATATGCTTATAATTTGTTAATCAAGTAAATTTACACACATCGCGACTCTATAAACTTAACTCGATCTTGAAATTCATTAACTTTGCAGAAAGGCACGTATAATCACGGCATAGGGTGCATATCAAATGGTATCATATAGTTTATGGACTCGCCCTTTGCCAGGGGAGTCGACGAAAAATGCGTCGTGGGGTTGGGGGCGTAAATCGTGTGCAAATTTTAATTTTACGAGTGCTTCGGTCACGAATCAAGTTCGACTTTGTTGCGCCGTCTGTCATAAACAGCAGCTTATACAGCAGTTCGGTGCTGCGAGCATATTTATCTTCTCGTTATGTCAGTTATTGCGAGTCGTGGCAGGAACTGTGCCACGATGCCACACGATGCCTACATGCCCCCATGCCACACTGCCAGTGCAAATTAAGTGGCAGTTATTTCTCACGCAACTCGTCCGCAGCGTCGTGCGAGTATAAACAAAAATGGCCTATAAATGGCTATAGTTCGATGCTGTTCGACGTGACGCTCAGTGTGTGTAAGTGAGGTTGTTGTTGCGTGCGTGTGTGTGTGTGTATTGTATTCTTGGTATTACCAACATTGCCGTTGTCAGCGAGTCCTTGTCATCATAGGCATCGTCGCTGTTGCTCCCGCTGTTCCCAACGTCCTTGTTGTTTGTTGCCTGTTTGTTAATCCGGCATTGTTTGCCTTATAAATGCGTTAATTTTATGACAAGTTCATTTTATTGGTTTTTCTTGTTTGCCATCGTTGTGTTTTCGCATTGCTTTTTCACAAGCCAAACATAAAACGACAGACATCAGGCCAGAGCCGCGATAAGGGGCAACTGCAAAGTGGAAACTGGCAACAGACAAGGAACAAACAACAAGGCAAAACACTCAATTTGATCGTCTGTTAATTGCTTGTTTTAATTGTTGTCTTTTGTTCGCAGTCCATATTCATGTGCGTGTGTGTCTGCGTGTGTGTGTGTGTGTGTGTGTGCCAATGGCTATAAACCATTCGTAACGAGTCTGGTTAAAGCAAATTCATATATAATCGTAACCACTGCAGTAATATGGCAGTAGAAGCATGTCTTTAGCAAGTCTATTGTATTCGTTGGTCAATCAATTTTAATTGAGATCAGCTCTTGGATTAAATTATGTTATATACCATATTTGTAACGGACCAGGCCAATTGAGCTATTAAGGGCTGTGGCTAACACAAAAACAGCAACAAACCCAATAAAGAAATTTATTTTAACCACTCGTATTTGCTTGACGTTCGACAGGGTTCGGTTGGCAATCAATTGTTTCTAATCAAACTTATCTATAATTATTTGAGTTGGTAACTTGTGCTGCCACCCTGGCAGAGAGCACTTGGAGGATTAGCAGCCAGGGAACAATCAACTTTTAATTAGAAACTATAATATTTTCGCTCGTTTCTTTTCCATCGTTCTCCCTCTTGACTTTCAGCGCAACACACTTGACTTTTTAATACAATTTTATTAACAGTAGCTGCTGCTGCAGTCTGTTGCACGGCTCTCTTAATTATCTGATGCTGCTCAACGCGCTGCCGCGCTTCAACGCCTTGTTATACCTGGAGGCGTTGCGTATACGCCATGTTTGCCACACTGACCATAATTAACAGAAATTCGCTTAATTGGTTTAACTTGAAGTGTCCTCCGATGCTTCTGTTGCTGCTGCTGCTGCTTTTACCTGGGCTGCAATGGAGCTCATCAAACTTACAAATGAAGTCGCTGGCAGCTGAAGACATGTGGCACAAGTTTATGACAATCGATTGTGGCACCTGCGAACAGTGCCTCCCTGCAACAGTCCCTAACACATTCCGCACACCCATTGTAAAGTACTCTCTGGGCGCTACACTGCACAACTGCGCAGTCAATCATGCATGTGATGTCGCCGCCAGGCTTCAGCTTCAGCTCCAACTACAACTCCAGCTTCAGTGGCAACCGAGGGTTCCGACTGCGTTGCATGCTGTTTGGAAATAAGCTCGTTAGTTGCTTGTATTGGCTTTCCCTACCCCTCTTCTCTAGTGCTCCTACCCCTCTTCCTGCTCTCCATCTGCTGCTCCTGCTGACGTTGTTGCTGAAACAGCAAAATATGTGCGATGTGAGTGTACTGATGTGCTTGAGCAGTTGCCTGCAGGCTCGTTGAGCAAACTGCATAAATGTCAGCTTGTTTCCAGTTATCGCACTCTCTCTCCTCTTTTTTTTTTATTTATTTTTTTTTTTCCATTTTTAAGCCAGGGAGAAGGCACTCAGGCGTATTGACATAGAGGACGCAACCCAAAGCGCTTTCCTTCTCCTCGCTTAGCGTATGCCATTTTAAAGTTCGACTTTAAATCAGTCAGCAGTCTCAATGTCAACTTAACTAGGTAGAAAATGTATGTCAATTCAATCTTTACACTGCCATTTTCTCTAAGGAGAAATTGGGTTTGGTCTCTGGGCGGTGGTCAGGTCGGGGCAGCTGCTTGGATTATTTTTCATTTGCCAGTGTTTATTTGATATGCGACTCTGCAGCACAATAAAAACCGAACATGAGTCCAGCCAACGTCGACAGTCGTCAGTCGTCAGCTCGCAGTTCGCAGTTCTCAGTTCCCAGTGCTCAATCCTCAGTATTGACATCCACATACATGCGAGGAGTACACCTCGAAACAGCGTGAAGTCGTCAAAAGGAGCACTGATGGGGCCACTTGATGCAGTTGCTCCCTTGCCGACGACTGCCCCCCTTATTCATTTATTGTGCGAGTGAGTATTTTATTTTATTCCGTTCTGCTCTTGCCTGTCCTCAGCACAGGACACAGACACACCGAACATGAATACTGACCTGACGAGAGCAGTAAAGCGACCGAGCAGCAGTCTCTGGTCCTCTCTATGCGCCGCTTGTCATCAATCTTCCTTAATAGATGTTCACACAATTGAATTATTACATGTGTCCAAGTGGCTGGCAACTGACTGCTTGCTGCCACTGTGCCAGCCAACTGTGCGCTCTTGACACTCCTCATATGCGCCTTCTTGCCGTCCCTCTGCTCCAGCGACTTCTGTTTGCATGTGTCGGACATTAATGTTGTTTGCATTGGACGAAGCGAAAACACTTTTTGGACATTTTGTGGTTCAGTAAGCATCAGCCAGAGTTGTTAGCTGCTCGAACGGACTTCTCTCATATTTTCTAACGAGTTTCCACATTAACTAATAGCTTTATTTTCCCTCTGATTGAAGACTATTTATTCGCAACTGGGTGTATCATAAATTAATGCTCATTTCAGTAAGCACAAAGTGGTCTTTTCGGCGGCGTCCAATTAAATGTGATGTAAGCACAAGACTCTTGTGCAATAGTTGAGTAGACGAGAAAATAAAGAATATTGTGTGTGTGTGCAACGTGTTGTATGGAAATTTTTTGAGTTGAGTTGAGAGTTGAGTTCAGTAAGTTTTTAATAAGAGTGCGCGGTGTCGGCAACAACTTCGTTGCAGCCGTCATCAACTTTTAAGTGAGCTGCATTAAAAGTTAGACAACTTGACAACGGGTTGGGCAGCCCTCCTCCTCCACAAAACACATTTTACCACCCGAATTCAGTTGCCAAGTGAAAACTGATCGTAAAAGATCTAAGAGTTGTACGTCTAGAATCTTCTTCAGAGGCATGTGACGAGCTTTGCAATCGATAAATTGTAGTTGGGCCTCCCTAGATATTCTTAAGGCTGTCAAATTATTTGCGGAAATTGGCACTCTAAAAGAATTGTGGTCATAAAAACATCTTGTGATATAGTATGGTAATCAATTCAACCGTAAGTTCCCCGCTTTCCATTATATATACCTAATACTACAAATAATTAAAATGTTGCGGAAAGTGGTGAAATTCAAAACTGCACAGAAAAAAACACACAGCTAAATTGCTTCAGCTTTTGGCGCTGATTAAGTATATATTTTCTTAAAGGTCGAAAATTCTTTCTTTTGCGTGTTACATATATTTTTTGTTGGCTCTGTCCTATAATACCCTTCTACGTATTAAGACGTGTGGGCATTTTAGAATAAAAATATATTTGGTAACCTAAGCTATAAATTTCCATCTTTTTGTTTCGGCTTTGCAACAAAACCGTGACTCTAGTGCCAAATCCTTTAAGCAGTGCCGCACTTTGCTTTCTTCGTAAGTTTTACTGGAACACCGCCCTTGGGCAGCAATGGAACTCCGTTGACGGTAAAATCAATTTCGCGCTTCTCCAGGCGGGTCTCAAGGTTAAAGTTGGTTAGGATCTTGACCACAGCGAGCTTCACGTTCATCTTGCCCATGCGGGCAGCTGAAGGAAATTTTAAATAAAAATGTATATTTAGAAACATTTCATTATTTATAAAATAAAAATAATTACCAATGCAGTGACGTGGTCCTTCGCCAAATGGCATGTAGGCGGCGGGTGTGTAGTTGCGAATTTCATCAGAGAAGCGTTCCGGCTGGTAGCTAAGGGGCTGCGGGAAATATTCCTCATCGCGATGCATGCCCAGCAGGGAAATGATAATGGGAGTTCCCTTCTTAACGACTAGTTTGCTGTCGGGCAGCTGATAGTCCTGGGTGCAAACACGGTTGAGAATTGGCAAGCCCGGATATTTACGGGTGGTCTCTGTAAGCCAAAATATCGAAATATAACAAACAGTTGAAAAATATATTTTGTTTGTTGACTTACCCATAACACAGAGTTCGAGATATTTCATGTCTTGAATGCAATCGTAGGTGAGCTCTCCATTGTGACGCTCGAGCGCTTGGTTGATGTCCTCACGCAGCTTGACCAACACATCGGGGTTCTGCATCAGTTCGTAGAGCGTAAACGATGCCGCTGAGGCAGATGTTTCATAGCCGGCCACAAAGAAGAGGAACAGCTGGGCAGCAATGTTGTCCTTAGACATGCTCTTCAGCGACTCCGCGGTTGTCTCCGCCGACCAGACGCTGTCGTCAGTGCTCACCTTGCCCGTGTTGCGAAGTTGCAGCAAAAGCTGCAACAAATCGAGGCGAACCACGTTGTTCTCCTCTCTGTAGGCGATCGTGCGATGAACCAGTTCGCGCATACGCTCGGTTCCGTCAACAGGCGAGCCCAGGCGATTGAATATTTTCTCGACACTATTTGGATTTAACATCAGTTGGCATTCAAGCATTTTTTTTATTGTGTGCTACTTACCCGGGATATAGGAAAGACGTCGTTCCTCTGATGATGTTCTTGATGGTGGGTGCATTAATCTCCTTGCTTATTTGACGGAACTCATTGTCGGGATCAACAAAACTATTTACTTCCAAGCCAAATATTGTCGACGCCACAATATCTATAGCATAGCTAAAAATGCAGAAAACTGTAGTAGACTATTCGCTGTTTTCAATTTATTTTCTTACCATGCCATCAAGCTCTTCATGTCGACTTCACCAGCAGTCGAGTCGGGCAGCTGCTTATTCAAATGCGCCAACAATTTGTCGGCGCAGGCTTCGGCGGTGGGAAACATGCCCTTGAGTTTGCCAGAAGTGAACGATGGCGTCAGTTTGGTGCGAGTTGTTCTCCATTTGTTGCCCTCCATGGTGAAGATGCTGGCCGACATGGGATCGTGCACCTCGTCGACGTAAACGCCGCGATCATGGAAGCTGGAAAAGTCTTTGACCAGCATATCATGGGCCAGCTGAGCGTCTCGCACCAAGAGAGCCGGTCTCACAGTCAGATAAATGCCCACAAAGGGCTCAGTAGTCGACTTGTAGGCATCATAAATGGCCATTCCGAAGGATCGCTTATTCTTGCGAACCGAATCCAGGACTCCAAAGGGAATGCTGGCCTGGATGGAGGGGTACCCCTTGCGCTCCCAAAAGCTGAAGCTCCATTTCAGGTAGACGTAGAGCAGCGCGACGGCCGTTAGCAACAACAGTATAAAGATCATTCTGAAATTTGAAGTGAACAGTAGGCGATTCGATTTCAGACTGACCCATCAAACCTCGGGCAATTTTATAGTCGTATGCGCAGTTTCTAGTTTATCTCTACTGGTTACCGAACATACTCTCGGCGTTCTGTTCACAATCGACTGCAATTGAGCTTGATTCTTATCACGTTGAGTGCTGTGGCTATATGTGTCTATATCAACAATTCCACACAACAAATACGCAGCTGATAATTATTAGGGACCTGCGCATTTAGCAATCTCACTGAGGGGGCTACACCTCGAAGTTAACAAACACTCACGGTGACTCAGCGAATTATGTGTTTAAAAAAGCGTGGCAAGTGGGAATGACAACGAATAATTAAACACATGCTGAATAACTGCCGTCTAAATACTCTAGGCAGTGAATTAGGCGTTGTATTTGCAATTTTTTGTGTAACTACTAATTGACAAGCTATGAGTAGGAACTTAATATTATATAATTGTGTGCTTAAGAGGCGAGCGCATATTTATTTAATTTTTTAAATGCCAACCAATAAAGGTTTTGAACAAAATATAAATTGTTTTTATACAATAAGCAACTTTGTTTTAATCATTAACTGACTGACGAACAGAACTACTTGCAAGAAATAATTTATAGAACAATGTTTTCCATAAAAATTGATTAATGAGTTTGATCTGGTTATACTTGACATAGGTTAGTGATCCCCCTTCAGTCATTTCTTGTGAAATAAGTTTGAGAATACAAATGTTTAGTGTTACGTCATGCTTAAAAAACCAAAGCCAGCAAAAACTGCCGCGTGCAGGCACAATTTCTGATAATAGTCTAGTCACAGTGAGAAACGAATATGGAATTGATAAGCGGCCTCTCCCAAGGCATTTGTATTTTGCGAGAGTTTCTGTAGATCGAACAAGTTGGATCGAACAGGTTTGATAATAACAAGTTTATGCTAGATATGGCTCTCTGTTTATATGGCAAATGAACATGCAAATTAAATACAGTGTTGATATGGCTCTCTGTTTGTTTACAAATGACCATGCAAATTAAATACAGTGTTGATATGGCTCTCTGCTTATAAATGACAACGAAAATTAAAAAGGCAAATGCTTTCAGGAAATATGACGCATGGGATAAGTCAATAACAACTTTAATATAATCGTTTTCGAGCAAGTCCAAAACAGACTTTTAAACGGTTACATTTTTTGTAATAACCTTCAGACCAACCACTATTACTGATATGATATATATTTAAGCGTTACGTAAAATACATGAATGCGGAACTCATTAGCAGATTACATTACTATTGTTGAACTAAGATAATTATTTCTTATCAATGATTTTTTCGCTCTAATACTTGTTTCTTATCAATAGCTTTTTCTATATCTGTTCATTTTCCTATCTACAACTGTCATTGTTTTATATTGCTTATTCGTTTAAAATGAATTTTCACATTTTTAATTATATGGGACTAAAATAATTTATTTGTACTAATATACTTATTTCTTCTCAATAAACTTTTGCGTATCTCTAATTTTTGTTATCTACAAATGACATAACCTTCCAATATTTATTAGTTGCATTTCTACATTTTTGATTAGGTTAAACTACAATAAATATTTCTTATCAATTTATTTGTCGTTCAAATATACTTATTTCTTTAAATTTTGCTCTCTACAATGGTC
Organism: Drosophila ustulata; assembly: GCA_035047365.1. Lineage (NCBI taxonomy): Eukaryota > Metazoa > Arthropoda > Insecta > Diptera > Drosophilidae > Drosophila > Drosophila ustulata. Next base: position 15,227,860 of record JAWNPT010000094.1, read on the forward strand.
ATTGTTTTTCGATTCTTTTGCGTTTTAAATGCAAATGCAAACTAAAATATTTATATAGAATTTGTAGTGGTCATTTAACCAAAATCAGGTTATCGAAATAATTTAAAATCAAGCATTTATTTGTTCTCTTTATAGTAGTCATGTATTCTCTTTTTGCAATGATTGTATGGCCGTTGTTGTTTTTAACGTATTTATTGATTAAAGATGGTGCGTTATCGCAATTAAGCGCGGAAATGCATTTATTATGCGTGAAAATCAATTTCATTGCCGAATGGGCGGTAAACAGTGCCAACAGGCACTCTGGAATATCCTTTTATACATTCGAATTAAAATTTAAATTTAAATGCATGTAATAAATTGCGCTGAAAATGACGTGAACGGCACGACGATAGAAGCACTGCCAACTAGACGCCACTTTCAGACACTGAATGAGAGAGAGAGAGAGGGGAGAGGGAAAAGAATGTAATAGGAGACCGCAAAAAAAAAAAGGACGAGAGCGCGTAACAGGTTCAGGTGCCATACATCAATTTGTGTGCTCAGTCATGGCATGTTCGAAATGCAAATGGTTATGCAATACTCTTCAAATTTATGTGTGAATGCGCGCTTCTATGTGTCTGTGTGTGCGTGTGTGTTAGCCAATAAATCAAAATATGAAACTCTAAAAGCATTTTCAGGTATTAGCCACAAGCTGCGCAGAGCTAAACAAATTTTGACGCTTTGAAACCTTTTGAAGACGCCTTTGAAGCAAAACCCAGCGACAAATGCGCTTAGTGCTTAGCAGACCAGGAGAAAAATGCCGTTGGCAGCCACGCAGCGTTGAACCCGTGGCTCATTATAAATTTGCCAGTTTTGCACGTTTCCGCTGTGCGCGCCAAAAAATGTCACAAAGTTTCAACCGGCTGCACACTAACACACACACTAACACACACACACACAGCTCTGGTATACAGAGAGTATATCGCCTTGGTATGGCGGTGTCTCTTGCCTGTATTTCTCCTTGGGCTAAATGTCAGCTTTTGTCTTGGCTCGCACGCCAAAAAGTATGCTGAAACAATGTCAAGCATAATTTGCATACAATTTTTGCGTTTGCCTCGTGCCCCCTTTGCCCCTCCCTCCTTCTTGTGTCCTCGTGCCTCTTTCCTGTTGTTGCTTGTTGCCTTTTTGCTGGTGGTCATTATGTTTGCCGGCCGTGTCAGGCACGCACAGACACTCACTCACGCTCGCTCACAATGCTCTTTTGACACTAATTTAATTTACGTCACTTCATCCCGCTCGCTCGCTCGCTCTCCCGCTCTCCCGCCACAGTCTAAATGCCATAAAATTGTGTTTAGCTTTTTTACAGATTGCATGAAATCAACGCACTTAGTAGCAAGCATAACAGTCTGAGATTCAAATGTTTTCGTCGACTACAGTTGATAGAACTATTGTTGTGTGGTGTTCAAAAAATGTTGTTTTGTATTGTTGAATAATTATACCTTTGAACATAATTCTTGGTATTTACTGAACCGAAAGCAAAAAGCCAAGACGTAGACGGAGAAGTATTAACTTATATAATTGGTAGTATACAAATTTCAGCCAATTTACGTTAAATTAATATTGATTATATACAATATAGAAGTATTTATTGAATATATTAATATTTATTATCAATTTTAATTTTCATTGTAATTATACAACTATAATAAAGTTTAGTATTTAATGTATTATTTAATGAACGATTTGTTATATTAAATTACAAAAAAAATAAATAATGAATTAATAGTTCAATTTTGTTAAATTTATTACTATTTATATTTTTATTGACTCAATGAAAAGTTTTTGTAATCATTCAGTTTAAGTGAGTGTGCTCGTCATTTTATTTAATCATTATATGTGAACATGGATATAAATTTGAACTAAAGTTGGCTTTCCAAATGTTTCGCAGCGTTGGCATCTTTGTTGCATGCCGTTTTATTGATATGAGCCACGTGGCAAGCATGTATGAGAATATTGCTTTAATTGCTTTGCATAAAAATCAAAGCAGCATATGCAACTTTGTGGCCATTTGTCATACAAAGTGTAACACTTAACAGCTGGCCCATAAATTAAATGTTCGTGCTGAACATTTCAACGCAAATTACAGTTACACTTTTACAAATTAACACACTCCCCTCACCATGGCTAATTGTAATTAATAATGCACTACAAGCGGCACACCTGACGAAGTCACGCCCCTCACATCCCATATCCCATAACCCATATTCCATCTGATGCAATTAATTAACGCGACATATACAACTTGAAACACACTCGTATAATGATGATGACCACTTCCGCTCATTAAGCAGTTGAAAAATTAACATGTGGCTATATTTTATGCATGAAAAGTTAAGTACATATATCAAAATGTATAGCAATGATAAAGGGCGTGTCTCGCCAAATATACACATATCCTTATATGCATATTTAAAGTGCCTAGTCTGATTGAAGGTAAAATCAACAATCAAGCCTCTGCATGTCGGTGACCAAAATGTTGTGCATTCTTTTTGATTATATTTGCACTGTCCTTGGAACTGTCAATGCCATTTGCATTGCATTCATCCCAGTATTTAAACCGAACTCAATTTGAGAAATCATTTTTGTCAAATGGCCGCCAGCAAAACTATGGAAAATTCTGGGAAACACAAAAGCAAAACTGCTGAAGCCCCACACTATTTCCGAGTAAGCGGAGAAAAAGAGTGTTGGAAAAGGAAGCAAACAAAAAGAGAGAGGAGAGGCAAGGCACCGAGATCTGTTTGCATTATTGATGGCCTGGATTATCTTTGAGCAGCGTCTATAGTATTGACGAGAGCGTTGACAACTATCTACAGTATGAATTTATGTATGTGCCTGCTGTGTGTGTGTGTGTGTGTGTGTGTGGGTAAGCTGAGCTTAGCCAATGCTGCTGAGCTGCTGCTGCTGCTGCTGCAGCACTTGCTTCAAGAATATTTGCAATTTAATTAATTTAGAAGTGTTTGTTCTATCAAGTGTTGATTGTCTCACTTGTTTGTGGCACTTACGAGCGTGCCAGCTGAAAGACAACGACAACGACAACGAGAACGACAATGCATCCTCCTACAACCCAAAATCGATAAGCCGCACGAATGGTCAAGCTGTTGCAGGCTATCTTGACTGCAATCCCACACTGCCTCTCTCCTCTCCGCCCGAGTGGCAGTCTCAGTCCCAATCGCATTCCCTGGAGATTGACCATCGTCGTCTGATGGCGCCATGCAATGCTTTTTATCTTAATCTGCTGCAAATAGACATTAAATGCTATTTCTTTAGATTTATTCAAACAACAACAACAGCGAGCACAACGAGCACAACAACGAGCGTGGAGAGAGAAGAAGTGGCAATAGCAACCGACACAGCGACAGATTGGCACGAGCGGGCAGCCAAGTGGCAATTTGTGGCTTTGCACGGCAAACCGACATCATCAGCGTTAGGATAGAACAAAAGCCAGACAACTAGCTGGCCAGTGAGTTGGAAACAAGAAGACGTAGAGGGAGCAGAGCGGGGTTGAAGTTGTCGGCATTTGTCCCACGGGCATTGCATGTTTGAAGCAAATTTATTACAAGCAACAGCCCGCAGTCGCAGTTGTCTGGGCCATCAGCACTTGGCTCAACTTGGCCCAGACCAGTCCAGGCCAGCCTGGCATGTACGTGTCTCTTTGTATTGAGTGCAAATCTGTTGGGCATTGGGGGGGGAGCGAGTAACACTGTCGCCGAGCTGACCCTAGGCCAACTATCGACAAGCATCTTCGACTTCGTCTGTTGACTCTGTGCTGTCTCTGCTGACTACTTTGCCACTTATAAATTCCAGCAGTACATGGCCCAAACACTTGTTACATCAATTAGACGGCCACAGAGTAGCAAACTCCATCTCTATGTTTATATCTACATCTATACAAATACATATATATGTATTTATGAATGCGGCTGGAATGTGAAAAGGTTCCCCGCCCATCAAGGTATCCAGCAGTGGACCAGTTGCAATCGCAAATTCGTTTAGTTTGGGCGTGACAATGGCATGTGGGTTTAATTATTAGTTGTGAGGCCGAATGCCAAAGGTTAGTTGCTTTGTGGAATGTTTGCCGTCCATGTCCAAAGATACCAAAGATGCTATGCCCAAGATATGGTCGGAAAAGTTTGGAAAACAGTCTGAGGGTGGCCTGATGGCTGAACTGAGGCTGGAGTTGGGCCAAGCACTCTAATTGATTGTATATCCACAACCCCCATGCGACAGTTGGAGTGATAGAATAATCCAAAGGGCTTAATGTACTCCTAAATAATATTTATTACTCACAAACTCTCAGTAAATCATACGAAATTATCAAGTAAAATATTAAACCAGTGCTGTGAAGTATTTACATTGAATCAACACATAAAAGAACTTAAGTTGACAGCACAGATTTATAAATCCTCCAAATATTTAAGTTTCGCCATCAATCACAATTAGCCATTTATTTGTATTTGAAAAAACAAAAAATGATAATTAGTTTATTAAATATAAATACAAATTATTTGTACGAATAGTTGTACTCAATAAATAAGTTTCCTTTTGCCATTAATAAGCTTGCCTGTGGCAACATCATTAGAAGTTCCAAGCTACACAAATGTATATCTTACTAACGAAAACATGGTTTAATTAAATTGTGACCTAACTGCAGCACAAAACTAAATTCCACCGTTGTATAATTACTAACATGCACCTATTGTATAATGAAAGTAGAACTCGCTTCATGTATTCGTATGTGCAAATTCAGCATGTGCTTTTGAAAGTGCAGCATTAAATCTGTGCATAATTAAAGTTATGCTGCCTAATTATTTTGTATTTCAATTTGCTCGCATATATAAGTTGTGAATCTGTTTGATATTTTGACTGCAGCTCTTAATTATACCCTGTAATATATTTTTGTAGAACAGAGATTTTTCGAAAGATTTATTATCCAGAATCAATTTAATTTTCTTAGAAATAAGGAGTAAATGTTTGTATGTAATTTGATAACTATTAGAGAGTATCTTTGAATCTACCATTCGTGTTTCATTTAGAATCTGAGTGATGGTGCATTGAATAAATTATTTATATTTTGATGACCAAATAATGAGACGTTTGAGCAACTGGACGACCTTTCAGTTTACTTTAGCATTTTATATAATTAATTAATGACCAAAAATTATTTTATTTTGATTTCGTAAAGTGGACATGAAGCACACATGAAGCACACAAAACAAATGAGGATAGAAGCAAAAAATCTAAATACCATGGCAATTAAAATCAATTAAAATGCTTGGATATAAATAATGTGAATTAAACTAGAATTCCCAAAAATGACTATAAAATACACAGCTAATATGCTTAAATATGGAATTAGCTAATGTTCTAAATGAATGCACAACGTTGTTGGCAATTATTTATGCACTCTTATAGAGATTGGTGGCATGCATTTGCAACCACATGCCAACAGCCTAAGCCAATCAATTCAAATAAATAAAGTTTAAAATTTACTAATTTGTAATTTATATTTGCGGCCAATTTAATCAATTTTCTTAAATTTCAAATCAATGAACAATAAATCCAGGAACGGTAATAATAATTACCAACAAATTTTTTACTAGAAAGAAGTGTTTATCCTTGTTTTCATAATAAAATTACAATAACTGTGTAACTGACAGTAACAATTATAAATAAAATATGTATTTTTTTCTCAAGTACTGCATAAAGGTAACAAGAAATGAATAAATTAATTGAATTATACAATGACTTACTCACAAAAAAATCGAATTAGTTGTCTCATTCATGCGAACATAATTTTATATAATTTATTTTCATTTTTTATCCCAGTATTGTCTATATCTATTTTCAGTCAGTGGCTTCGCTTGTGCAACATAATTGACTAAATTGTTATTGCTGCGCGAATGCATCTTGGACATTGCTCTGTGCTCATGCAGATCTGTCGCTAATCCTTTCAATTAGTGCGCCAAAGTCGGTGCAGATCAATTTGCCATGCCACAAATTCAATTTCGCTGTCATTGCATCTCGTTTGAAGTTAAACCAAACTGAAAATTGAGTACTATGACCCACAATTACTTGGCGGTCCTGTTCGCTATCCTTTGTTTGTCGGTCAGCAGAAGCACGGAATGTGGCAGCTGGATGTGGAGCATGGGGCGGATTCCTACTGTTTGCCGACTGGGTGGGGCGACAGCTTGCAGCAAATGAATATTTAAATCCAATGTATGCAAATGCGTTGCAAGCTCAGCATTTAACAAAAGCAAAATATTTGCCAGGGGTCTTTGTTGGCTTAAATAAAAATACAAAATAATTTCAGATTAAATGATAGCTATCAAGGCATGCGCTAACAACTTTATTGACATCGTGCTCTAATTAAGAATAAAATTATTTCTCATGTTGTGTAAGAACATTATGACACGGCGAATATCCTTATGATTAGGGAGTAAACGATGCTTGCTGGATACATTTTATGAAGCAACAAATAAACAAATTACACTGCACAACAAAGTGTAATAAATAAACGCAAATGCCACAAAACTGCACAAATAGCTGTCATTAGGGACAACAAAAAGAGCGGGACTAGCTCCGATAGAGAGCAGGTGTGGCATAATTGCCGAACATTTCGCCTGTTAACCTAAGGAAATTGCTAACACAAAAAGCGACGCTCACACGGGGCAACAACAAACAACAAACAACAATGAGAAGCCGCGCGGCAGCAAGAAGCAGCACAAGAGCCGTGCCACGGGGTGTGCGTGTGTGTGTGTGTGTGTGTGTGTGGAGAGTAGCAAATAAGAACAACAAAGCTTAGCAGCTTAAAATAATTTATTGTGCTTAAAGTAAGTAAATGGCTAAATGCCGGCATATGGCAGGTCAGCAATCGAGCAGAACGCTTGCCGCACCGACTCCCGATCGCAGCTCCATCAGCTGGCGTTCATATGTGCGGCGCCTGGCACGCACGGAAGTCAAGTAATGTTAATGTCTGGTCAACTGGAAAAACAAAGTAAATTAATTGTAGGTTCAAAGAACGCAGGCAGCCGAGAACGGGACCATGTGGCAAGGCAAGTCGAAGCTTGCCCCGTAAACGTCAGGTCAGGAGAGTGCTAAGCCTGCCGGCTGGCCGCCATTGCCGATTATCGAGTGCGACGCGGTCACTGAAGACTTCCTGCTCGACTTACGTGTGTGTGTGTGTGTGTGTGTGTGTGTGTGTGTGCGCTTGTGTGTGTCACTTGGTATTGGGTTTTTCAGCAAAGTGCAGCCAAGCGAAACCAATTTCCTATACATTGTAGCCCAGCCAAGCCGGAGTCAAAGCCTCGCTCGCTCTCTCACTCTTTCGGGGTCCTTCTGCCACACGGCGTGTGTCCGTGTGCGCTTCCTGTTGCAGTCGACTCGTGAGCTGACAAAGCGCGTGTTGATGCGCGTGTCAAACTTGCACTGCCTGCCGGAAGTGCTGCCAACAATGTACCGTTTTTGGCCAGAGCATAACAAACGCGCGGTTTACGGCCACGTAATATATCAATGCGCTTCGCCAGACGGGTCAACAGTCCGGCTGGGGGGCAGATTGAAATATGAGTTGGACTTGCTTCGATGAAATACAAAACAAAACGATGTAACACAATATAATAAAAACTTATTATTAAGCAATTGTTTAAAATCTATTGAGAAATTATTATAAAATGTGAAAAAAAAAAAAAATCTTTTATGAAACCCAGCAAAATGTTATAAGTTTGCTCATTCATGCTGACTTTATTTTATTTCATTTATTTAAATTTGCTTAAATGTTTTCTATTTCTATTTTCTATTTGGAAAAGTGAAAAAGGAGCATGAGTTGGACTTGCTTATGCAAATACTTAGCAGAGGCAAAACTTTTAGTACAAGTTGTTGGCATTAAGCTATAATACTTATTTACTTAGGCCAACAGCATGCAGCCACAGTTGCTCAAGTTTTAACTCACACAGCTATTCACTCAAAGCGAGTGAATGTCAATAGTTGGACTTAATTGTATTTTGTTGGGTCAACGGCAGATTTCAGCTAAGCTGTCAAGTTATAGCGAAACTTTCTTCGTTAGCCATAAAAAATGATGTTGGCCAAATATGCGAAATACCCAAAATCAATTTCGTAATTAATTAAGTTTCTGCTCACAAAACAAAACAAAACAAAACAAATCATTTCACTTTGATTATGATTGTTCCACTGTCTACTACAATGCACATTAGCTTGATCGGTTTTGGCTTCCTGTAGAGGCTAAGCAACTTCGACTTTGTGCGCACAGTTTTTCATTTCCTGTTGGACCTCAACTGCGATTCAATTTTCAACTGTTTGCAAACGCCCCACGGCCAGGGCAGCAGCTCGTGACATATGTCACCATGTGTGTGTACGTGTACGTGTGTGTGTGTGTGTGCCACAGCGCCGCAAGATAAAAAAAGCATACAAAATAAAATCATTTGTTGACAATTTGCTTAGCTGCTGTTGCCACTACAATATTTTTTCTCGGTTGTCGGTTGGCGGCCGACTTGCAAGTTGTTTTCACAAATTATTTGGTATGCAAAACACTTTCGGCAAATATTGATTTTGGAAATTTGTTAGAGCAAAAGCAAAAAAAAAAACGAAGAAGAAGCGTACAACAAAACGACGAAGCGTCTACGCGACATTGTAGCAGCATTAGGCGACGCTGGCGACGCTGACGACGGGCCAGAAGGCAGTAACATTTTGGGAATACTTTCAGGGCGCGCACAGCATCAAGAGTCGCACGCTGACGTCATAAAGGCTGCCTTCTAACTGCATTGGTATGCACGGACCTCGACTGCAATGTCTTTGCCATGCTGCCACCGCTGCGCTGCCGTCGCGCCCGGCACGTGATGTGTGCCACATGGCGACGTGGAGGCAACTTTTCTGCAGCTGCAACGCTTTAAATTAGCTTTAAAGCAGTAGAAAAATGTGGATGGCAAATGCCGAAGCGAGCCAAGCAGCTGTATCATATTTTGTGCGAAATCCAGCACAGTTTTCAGTGGCTGCACAACGCAATTTGGGCTTGCATTTAATTAGCTTTCTGCGAGGCGCCGCAAGTGCAACAACCCGAAAATTTGCATACATAAACGCAGCCAACAGGCGGCAGTCTGCAGTGAGCAGCGACTGAATGAATGCCATGAATGCAACGGGCGACCGTCTGTTTGAATGGGTGAATGGGCGGCTCATCCGCCGACTCATAGTCATAGTCGCAGTCAAAGCCATATAGTAGAGTATGGAGCCGCCTGTAAATGCAAAGTTTTTCGATTTAAGTTCATAATTAAAGTGCGAGCATACAAGCAAGGCAACGCAAAGCAAAGCAGCGCAAGCGCAAAGTTAAATTGAGTTTAAATTTCGCATGCACTTGCATTAATTTGGTTATCCGCGCTCAGCGAAGGTCACACGACTCACCTGGAAGCTTGAAGGCCACATTTCCCAATTTCTAGATTCCCACCTCATCCACACTCGGGACTGCGTGTGAATGCTGCCACATCTCAAGTTGGTGCGTGTTAAAGACAATAATTTGGGCAATTTCACAGCTTGGCAGCCAACCTGGCAAAGGACTCGAACTCGGGCGCATCCTGGCTGACATTTATTGAATAACTTGGCGGGTATTTTCAATATTTGAGTTGTGCGCTCAACGCTAATGCGCCTAAAGTTCAGCACCGAACTGTCAACAATTTTCGGGGCGTATTTCAAAAAATACTAGAGAGTGCTTGGCGAAAAAGTTTGCGCAGTTTGAGCGAGTTGTCGGATTGTTTGGGGCCCCGACATAAACTGTAGCCGCACTGAGACAGCGATGACGATGACGACGACGATGTCGACAGCAACGCTGACATTATGCACAAGTTAAACATTTTCGCGGCTTTCGGTTTATGAACGCTAAAGTCTTACGAATTGCATTCCCGTCTTCATCTCTTTTTTCATTCTTTTTTGTGGGCTTAACGCGTTTTTCTTTTTTGCCAATTAGACAAAGTTTCCCAAGACACCAACTGATGAGGAACAAGAGCGCCTTAAACTTGCATTAGCTAAACAGCCTGACGAAGAGGAACTTTATGCCAAAAATGGAGTTAACATTCGAGTAATTAGCTAGTTCATTTAGAAAGTTTACCTCTTTAAGGATCTCGATAGTCGAAATCTTTATGTAGTGCTTTTTAATTTGCTGCATTTCTGAGTTATTTCGGCGCACGCATAAAGTGAATATTGCACATACGCAGCGTATGACTTGAAAAGCAAACCGCCATTTTGCGGTTTTGGAATTAAATCCCAATTACCACAGAAGTATGCATTTCATTGCTAATTGGCTTATCACTGTGCGCTTGAGCTGAGATTTTACACAAATGATTAATGGCCCTGCTGCCGACTGCCGACTGAAGCCTACAAAAACTGTAGCAACAAAAACATTCTTGAGGTTTTTGCTGTGGCGTTTGGCAAGTGCATTCCAGCATCAATTTACATGACTTTGAGCGCATCTAAAGGCCATCAAAGCTGCATAAAATGCTATTGTGCATTAAAGTCAAATCAAAGTGTGTCGCTGCAAGCAAACAGTTGCAGGCTGCTGCTAAGTCAAAGCAAACAGTAGCAATGGCAGCAGACAGTAAAACAAAGTGAAATGTTTTATTTATGGGCGTTGCATGGGCGTGGCGTCGAGTGTCATATGCGTTGTAGCAACAAGACAAACAATGAGGCAGTCACTTGCTTCGCCATCGCCATTGCCGTCGTCGCCTACGTCTTCCATCTCCAACAGCTTCAGCATTGTCCTCGTCGTCTTCGTTATTCTGTCTGTCAACTGCCAGGCAAATGAACAACTTTAACAAATGCAAGGCGCTGCCTTTACCGGAGACTGTCATGACTTGAAAGATTTGCGTACAAGTCAAACACACTGACAAAGTTGACAACGACCAACGAAGGGTGCAGCAGGAGGAGGGAATGGCCCACAGAGAGACTGGGACGGAGACTGAGACTGAGTGAGTGTGCCTGACTTGCATATCACACACAAAGCTAAACTTTCTAATGTTATTTAAAGCACTTTAAGTGCCATATTTCCTACTGCGTCTGTTGCTGTGGCTGTTGCTTTTGTTGCCCGCTGCGTTGCCTGCTTTATTTATTATGTGGCGCTGCTGTGCTTACTTTTGGCACTCCAGCAGGAAGAATCAAGTAGTTTTTTATGTTTTCCGGCTGAACTGCAATGCCAACAGCCAGCGGCAACTCATTGCTGCGCATTGAGTCTCCTGCCAGCAAACCAGAAGCGCTGTCTGTTCCATTCTCCACTCACCACCGACTGCCAGACGACCGAGCAGCCTTCCATGCCTCCCAGCTTGCCTGCTTTTATTCAAAAGTTTAGTGAGCCATTGAGCGCACCGACGTCGCCGTCAAGATGCGCTGCGGTGCACGTCGCTGCTGCTGCTGCTGCTGCTGTGCGAGTATCTCGCCAATGTTTGTTTTATGTTGCAAAGTTTGCCAGCGACCAGAAGCCGCCGCAACAAATGCAACACGGCGACAGCGGCAGCAAGAGCGACAACAGGCAACTTGAACTCTGTTGCCGGGTACCGCAATTTAATAGATTTTCTATGTAAGCCTCTCAAGGCAGTGCTTTTCAGATTTGACACCGGCGACCACACACAAACGCCAAGACACACCCACAAACGATTTGCTCATGTATTCGAGTGTAGATGTGTGTGTGTTGGGTGTGTCTACTTGCCTACAGTTATTTTGCACATCACAAGGACACACAACACAACTCGACGTTGTGTGAACACCTCAACAACTTAAAATGTAAATAACTTTTCAAGTGGTTTCCCAAAGTTTTTGGCCTGAAGTTTCCCTTCTCTTCCCCCTCCCCCCGCTTACCACTCTAGACTGAATTCGGCCCCAGTTGGCTGCCTCAGTGTCAGTGTTTCTGTATGTGTGAAGTGGCCTGGCACTCAAGTGTTTCGTTTCAATTTTCACACGAGTTTTGCGGCCACCCCCAATACAAATAGGAGCCAATGTCTGCAAATTAATTTTGTTTTGATGGACTTTCAAGCGTTGGTCAGCTCTACAGTAAAAAAACAAAATAAAACTGGAAAATCCAAAATAAAAATTGGGAATAAAACAAGCGAGAATGGAAAACCAAACGCACACACTGCGTATGCGTGATGTGGGAACTAAAAATTGACCATTTTAAACGGAAGCATCGCCTGCTCAATGTCAATTAAAACACACGAGGCGTCTGTTCCCAACAACAACAACAAAAACAAGTAAGAAAGCTACAGTCGAGAGTGCTCGACCGTATGATACCCGCAACCCATTTCGAGAGAAAACAAAAAATTTAAATGATATATTAACAAAAAATATACCAAATATACTAAAATTAGTTTTTTGTATATATTTGAAAATAGCGGGTAAAAATCACAACACCGTTTTGGTCACACTGTCAACTAAACAAACAAAGCGCGGGCAGCTGCAAGTGAATTATGCATATAAAATTGATTCTTTAATAACTTCCTTGTTTTTCATTCGATCTCAACCAAATTCACAGGAATCATTTAGAATATAATTATTATTATGCATACTAAAATTCAATGCTCTAGGTCTATTATTACGGCTTTTACAGACTTTTGGGGGCGGAAAGGGGCGTGGCATCCAACTTTTGAAATAAACTTGACCTGCGTAGGACCCATAGGAGTACTGTCCCCAAATTTGGTAGCTCTAGCTCTTATAGTCTCTGAGATCCAGGTGTTCATACAGACGGACAGACGGACAGACGGACAGACGGACAGACGGACATGGCTATATCGTCTCGGCTGTTGACACTGATAAAGAATATATATACTTTGTGGGGTCGGAGATGCCTCCTTCTGCCTGTTACATACATTTTCTGTTGGCACTAAGTTATAATACCCTTCTACCCTATGGGTAGCGGGTATAAAAAGGCGAAGCAAAATGGCAAAGCACAAAACAACACGAATGATGTTTGTGAAAATTCAAATTCAATTTATATGCAACGCAACGCAACATAACATAACCACAACAAATGCACACACCAGCTAGTTACATAGAGTCGGACAACATATGCAGATATTAGAACAATGGATTCCCCCAGTCAAATAAAAACAATGTACGAGGCGTTTTCACGCACTGCTTCACTGCAATCAACGCTTCATTTCAACAAATTGCCAGTAAGCGGGAGAGAAAAAGAGAGAGAGAACAAAACGTCATGTGGACTTGTTTAGTCTGTGACCAACAGTGAAGAGACCTATGGCATCTAGTGCCACAGTCGATATCACAATCCTCTGTCCATCCGTTGCTGACAGCTCAATTTAGAATTTGAAATATTAACTATTTTTTATCTGCATAAGCTAAATGTCCGCACTCAAAATAATTCATTGAGTTTGATTCAGCATAAAAGTAATGTAATAATATTATAAAATGTATTATTATGAAAGTAAAACGAATTCAATTATTATTATTATTGTACATTTTATTATTATTATTCTTTTTTCTATTATTATTCCATTATTTCGTTTTATTAGTCTCATTAAAATGTAAAATTATGTGTATTTTTTTTAATTTTTTGTTATAAATAAAATAATCTTTCAGCGACATTCGACGACTAACGAGATTTATAGTTTAAACACAAATAAATATTCTCAACTTTTTAAGCTCTCTTTCAACATATACATTTTGAAAGTGTTTCGAATTTATTACAGCTTGGCATGGAAGCCAAAAAAAACATTAAATGATAATTTTACGTAGTTAGTTTTGTATATTTTTCATCCGTTAAAGCTGGCAAATAAACTATTTACGATTAAGAATATTATCAATAAACAATATTTACAGCAACTATTCCGAACATTTTATTGTGGGTTTTTTGTGGGGGTGTAGGAAATAGGAAGTTGGGAAATTTGGTGAAACGAAAAGTAAGCGCCGCTTAAATCCACTTAAATAAATTGATGCTATACCACTTGTAAAGTTGTGCGCACCCCTCGCGCTCCCATTCATTACGCTTAAGAGTGAAAAGCCGCGCGGCAGGAAAAACGAAAACGAAACCAAACTATGCCAAAACCAAAGGAAAAGCTGAAAAGCCGTCGCCTAAGGCGTCGAAGGCAACATCTCTGTCGCTGTCGCTGTCTCTGTCTCTGCCGCTGTCTCTGCCGGCGTCGACGTCAACTTGGTTGCCATCGCAGCAAATGCGCCACTTGCGTAAATTGGCAGCATTGTAGTTGAGGGATTAGTGCGGCATTAAACGCAGTTTTTGCACATTACACGCGTGTAAAGCGCAAATCCACAGTTTGCCGAAGGCGACGCCAACGTCGCAAGTGTGCTCATGCTGTGTTTTCCTTTTAAGTAATGCCAGACAGTCAGCCGGCTCATACCATGCTCGCATATATACATACGAATATAAACGTACTCGTCGTATATTGCCTCGGCCTGGCAAATGCTGCCCTCGAGCGCATCGCATGTTGTCTTGCCTTGCCAGTTTCTAGTTGGCACTTGGCACTTGGACCGCGCTTTAACACTAAAAGGATTAAGCGACTTAAGCATGATGTGAAAATTTGTTGCCTGCCTTTTGTTGCGGCTCCTCGTGATGAAAAGCGCGCGCTATCCTTTTTCAGAGTCCTCCTCGTAAATTGCCCAATCTTCAAGTGCATGTGTGTGTGTGTGTGTGTGGGTGAGAAAAGATTCTGCCGTAACAGCCGTTGCACGTAACACGAATTTATCACAAGACACATGGAAAATGACCTATGCGCCTAATAGTGTGCTTTAAAAGGCGTTTTGGACATTACCATTACCAAAAACAAAACAATACGTGTTGACCCTAAAGAACCTTTTGCGATCCTTTTGAAATATTGTTAGCAGATGGACACTTAAATGCATTTTTGTAAATAACAGATTATATCGTATCAAAAACACATTTTAATTTTATATGAAACTGTGTAATACATTTATTTTATTTTTATTAAGATTAGAAAATACATATGTATATTATAAATACTGCAAATACCAATGAATTATAGATTGAAGATTTCAAAAATTAAACATAAATTTCTAATTAAATTTGTTAGTTAGCAAAGCAGCAAATAATTGTACTATATTTAAAAGATAAATAAAATATTATTGTAAGATTATTATTTACTTATTATTTGATGATGTAAGCCAATTACAATTGGTTAGAAGGACAGCAAAATATAGTTGTATAATTTTTGACCATGCCCATTGGCTGGGCAATAAATTCATATAAATCTGAGCGAGCTTGTTGGCGTCGATTAGCGGCTTACGCGCATATCAACAAGCATTCGGGTTGTTGCAAAGCCCAACATTATTTTAACAAAATTACATGGATTTAAGGTGGCGCGCATTTGGCTGACGACAAACTTATTGCGACCAGAAATTTTGTAATGCTTCGTCATCATCATAAATAGCAACAAATTTGGCATGCACGGCTGTTCGGTTGTATTCGAGGCAGGACTCGGGGAAGGGGAGAGCTACGCAACCAGATCAGGCATGTAAACATGTGTAAATTCCAGAAATGAACAATCATATGCCAGTGTAATACATCACGCAGTGCGTCAGAGCGACAAGAGCCTCATTTTTACCACATCCACCGTGCCACCGTTGTTCCGTTGTTGCGTTGTAGATGTGGCACTGCCACACGGACTGACGCAATGACTGAATGCGTGGCAGCTGGTTGTCTGGTTACCTGACTGGTTGTTTGGTTGTCTGCTTCATATTGTTTGCCGTTGCCACCGTTGTTGTGCTTGCATAACAAACGGACGGGCGGAGGGGACCAGAAGAGAAGCTGACAGACACGCAGAGTAGCGCGTAACATTTTTAAACAGGCTATTAATATGAAATATATCAGAGAACACAGCAGAAAACACGATGGTGGGACTATGTGGCGCACGGTAATTTGGTGGAGCTCACAGGGTCATAAATAATGCAAAATGACTTTGTTGAAAATGAAGCTCACGATTGCAACTGTGGTTTCAACTTGAATTCCCGTATTTTGTTGCAATATTTGTATTTTGGGTGTCGACCCAATTTTGGGTCTCTTAAATTTCACATAACATTGTTTGCATCTTAAATTGATAACAGTGGAAATCTACATGATGCCATTTGATATACAACTAATAAACCACAAATATGTTATTTGCCATTAGCTCTAACCACATTGACAAAAAAGAATCCTTTGATTGGGCATATAATAGCTGCAATAATTACATATTACCTTTGCCAAATGCGTTGTTAAATATTAATTCGTTTTGTATTGTGAAGGACACAATATTAAATATAAATTATATTGACAATATCATATTGAATTAATTCAATCGGTCGGGGTTGAAGTAAAAGGTTAATGATAAAGATTAACATACTTTTTATGTCATCAATTTGTCGGAATAAATTTAATTGAAATACAAGAATTACAAGCCAAATGATTGTGCATTGTAACTTAATTTCAAATACAACAATAATCAATATAATGTGATTTATTTAACAGCGACAATATTTATTTAGATATCTTTATAAAAACCAGAAAACCAAATGATTGTTTGCACATCATTCACATGGACAAAATTTACTTTGTAGACAGGCCAATTGAACATGAATAAAAAAAAAGGAAAATAACAAAAAACTACCGCATGCTGCATGCTGCATAAATAATTCATAACGGTGTTATTTGCATGCAAAATGAGTTAGAATAAAAAAAACCAAATAGAGAAAATTGCGAAAATAGTGAGAGCACGAGAAGAAGAAATGCCAAACAAAATGAATGCAGTTTCGGCGCTTTTTGTTGCAGCATCCACTTTTATGGGCTCCTCGACGATGACGACGACTCGTGCTGCAACACGCTCCTGCAGGTCTGCAGCTCTGCTGTGGAAGCGGAGTCAACCTCTCTGACCAGCCACACATTCGGTTTTATTGTTAGTGCCAGTCATGGCCAGGTTTGCTAGCCGCGCTACTGTTGCTGCGGTCTGCTCGGACCCAACCAGCCCTGAAACCGCACCTTGGCCGCAGCGACTGCATGGCCGCAGACAAACGCGTAGGTGTGGCAAGCTGGCTGCTGCTGCTGCTGCTGCTACTGATGCTGATGCTAATGATGAGGCAACGCCGTTCCAGTCACAACACCCCTGGGCACAAGAACAGCTTCAACGGCATTAGGGATAGCATTGGTCGCGTTGGGAAAACCAGAGCAGCCTGCAGTTCCAGCTACTGTTGACTCAGCACAATTTTTTCTCTCTTTTTGTTTTCGCTCACACTGCACACAGGCTTAGTTAGGCTACGGTGTGTCTTTATTATGAGAGGAGAGAGAGCGAAGAGAGCGGTGGCAACGTGTACCTTGTGTCCGTATCCATGTTCGTGTCCTGTGGCCATTTGCGGCTCATAAGGCATAAACTTTCAAGTGGCCAACAGCGCGCCAGTCGGCATTTGCCTCTGGCCACGGCGCTGACATGCTGAAGGACAAGTTTTAATTGAGATAAAATGAAAGCACCACCATCGCCATAGCCAGTTTGCCAGCTCACCGGCTCAAAATCAGCATCCGAGTAACTTCTAATTTAGTGGCCGTGAGAGTCCAGTTCAGGCAACATGTAAATCAGCGCACTTTTCTAGCACCTTCTAGCTGCTTCAGGTGGGCCATGGAGAACTTGTTTGCACGGCAAACTTTCCCATGTTATTATTGTTGTTGTTGCTGTTGGAATTTGTGTTTGTGGCCATAAAGTTTGCCCTCTGCCTGGCCACATAACAAAAAATATTCATTTTTTACTCATTACTGTTGTTGTTGTTGTTTAAATTTCGTATGCGTTTGTTTCTCTTCCTTTTTGTAGTTCGCAAAATATTTACTGTGACGCTTTTGTTGTCAAATTAGCAAACTTTGGCTGCTAGCTGAGCACATGTAATGATTTCGGCACAGTATCCCATGACAACAGCAACAGCAACACCTCATTAATATACACTCGGGCATACAGGCAATCGTTTAAGCTCCATCTAAACTCGAGTATGTGGGCGTTAAGCGATTCAAGCGAAGCCGTAGTGGAAACCGCAGGCTTGGACTGAGCGGCAGCTGGTCAAGTGATGTGACGCGTTAGCAACTGGTTCCACACACACACTCCCACACACTCAAGATGGCAACGGCACCTTCCATTGTAATCTCGAAATCCAGCTCTAATTAACCAAATGAATTCACACTTAAGCTGAGCAGTGCAGCTGCCCTCAGTACTTGAACTAGATCGGCCTTAAAGCCTATTTCAGGATGGTATTTGAGCTTAAAACTGGTTGCCAGTTGAGCACCAGTTAACACGGAGTAGAGTTTCAGAGTATTTTTAAATAAATAAATTAAATTCCGGCGAACGGCTTGCGGGATGGAATTTAATTTTGTTGAACAACTTTTCGTTGCCTACTTTTCAGCGCGGCCCCAAAGGTCATCCGGTTAGCTAAAGTTGCTGCTGGAAATTTATTACAAAAAATATCAGGCCCATGTGCAAGTCGAGTGCAGCGACTGCCCATTTATTATCGTATTAAAATTCTTGCCCCCTCCGCACGTCTCATCGTATTGAAGCAAACATGGCGGAAATAACAAATTTCTTGGTAGGAAATTAATATTTCCATTTCATAGAAACAGTTAAGGTTAAATGATGCATCTATATGTATGATGCTGGAAATTCTACTACAAAAAGAATTTATGCTGCGAGCAAAATAAATAGAGAAAAACTTATTAGGTAAAGGCATTAAAGTTGTTGCGCTTCAAATCAAAGTTTGAGAATGCTCACCTCTTGCAATGAACAAAAGCCGAGCAGCAGAGGGAAGAAGGAGTACAACAAAAAGCATCAAGTTCCGGCGATACATAGACTCGACTGCGAATTGTTAGGCCAGCGAACCAATTCAGGCGAAGCAGCTAAACAGGAAAAAAAAATAAAAAGGAAAAAGTGCAGCCAAAGCCGGAAACTGCCGCGCCAAATTGAAAGTGTGGTCGTGGCACACATCCCCAACACACAGCACAACACACAGCAGACTCACTCACACATTCTTATGTGGGACAGAGAGCCACACGTTGAAAGTTTAGTCGAGAGCCTCGTACCGTTTTAAATGTGCAAAATTGACCAGGGATGAAAGTGAGAGCCGCAGGCACAGTTTGCGCCATTGATTGCACTGAAATTGCTTCCATGGCACGTGTTTCATTTAACAGTAAAAATCGAGAAGCACTTCTCTGACGCATTGTGTTGGCCATTTGATACACAGGAGGCGAGCACTTCCCGGCGAACAACGAACGAACGAAAAAAAAAGGGGCACACTATTGTAATCATTTATTACAAAGTCGACGAAGAGGCAAGTCCACAACTACAACTACAACTACCACTTGGACTATGTGCGTGAGTTTTAAGCCGCACGCTCATATGATATAGACGCTTTTATGGCACACACAAGCAAGAGCCGAGAATGACAACGAAGTGAAGCAGAAGGCAATTATTTTTATTTACTGCCCAGACGCGCACTATGGCGCCAGCATTATTGTTGCTCTTATTACTGTTGTTGTTATCGCCGCCAACGATGCCGCCACATAAGCCGCATCATTGTCAGTCGCTCCGCCTCATCAACGACGCAGAATGCTAACGCCCCCTCATCCGTCCCCCATCCATTGTCATAAACCACCAGGATCCCTATACCACGCCGATTGCCGAATCCCTTAGCGTGCCATGCATAAGCAAATTACAGTCGAGAGTTAATTTTTCACTTGCTTAACGAGCGGAAGTTACCATTTTGCACTGATTTGAAAATATGTCGCTGTTTGTGGCATTGGCGTCGCCACTGGCAATGCCGAGTGCCCCTCCCTCCCCCCTTTCCATCCACAACCGATTTGCCATTCCTCGTGCATTCGGTGAGCCCATTTTGCCGAGCAGTCTCCCCAAAAACATCCATTTGTTAATACGCGCATTCATATGTGTAAGTATCCGCCTGTGTGTGTGTGTGTGTGTGTGTGTGAATGCCCGCCTCTGTCCATGTGTGTGTGTGTGTGTGCCTATTTCAACTGTGATTGTTTGTCTGCGGCAAATGAATGAATTGCTCGTCGCTTCTATGGCAAATATGCCAATTTTGTGTGCCCCATTCCCTCGGCTCGCGCTCTATAAAAATCTCAGTCTCATTCATTGACATGTGCTGACTATTGTAAGAAGGTCCTCTGAGTGTGTGTGTGTGTTTATTTTTTGTTTGCTTTCGTCTATGTGTGTGTGTGGCGTGTTCACTGTTCTGTACTATGCTCATCAAAATAATCAACCAAAGTTGATGTTCTTTATTTTAAAAACAATTCGCCCTGCACAATTTATACGACTATAAAAATGAAGTGTCAGGCCCAAAAAACATGCAACATTTTATAAAGCATACACTCGAAACACGTTGGGTAAATTGGAATTTGTAGTCAATTTGTAAATAATACATACAAATATATATCAATTAAATTAATAATAATAATAATTCTAATAGAAATAACATTGATAATAATCATTATAATATAAATCTGTTTAGGACAAAAATGATTTATTTATACAAGGTTTTTTTCTCTGACAATGATGATATAAATGGCACATTATTTATTATGTAGTTATTCTTTTTGAAATAGAAAATGTCATTAAATCATAAAAATTTTAAACAAAACGAAGACATGTTTCTGTTCTTTGCAACTTTATAATTAAAATGCAACTTTATAATTATATTTTATGTTATCAAAAGTTAGCTTATTTTGTATTCAGTTTTAGTAAAATATTTAGGCAAGAGCATTTCAGATTCGGCTCAAATAATTTGTATATTCCTTTGTTTTTATTCGCGAGTTTTATGTGTGCTATTTAATTTCCCTGATGTAAGCAACAATAATAACAATTTCGTCTTCAGTTTATGTGACACAATTTGAGTACTTTAAGTTTATGCTTCGTCACAACTCAAGAGACATCTCCATCTAAAGCATTTGATGAGTTATTCTAGTTGGCAATTTGCAGCATGTCACATAATAATTGTTTATTTTACTAATTGTTGTAGAGTTCATAATTAACTTATGAAGATTTAGAGCTAAAGCAAATTAAACTTGTGGTTGCTGAACACATGAGCGAAAAGTAAGAATCAATTGTTTTAGTGTCTTGCTGAGTGTTTGCCTTTCTTCTCAAGCTTGGACTTATTCACCTCATGAATGTATTAATTTTCTGCTTTTTGAACATAAATGCAACAATCAATTGTTGCTCCACTTGAACGATGACCTAGTGCTTAATTAATTTATCAACAGAATGGTCGATAGAGCTTCAGCATATCTCAACTGTGCACTCTCGCTAAAGCCATGAGAGTATGCGTATGTATATCTCAACAAAAAGAGGAGGGGTATGGGGGATGGATGTTACAATAGCCGGCAGGCTATTGAAGTAAACTCAACTGTGTTGAACTGAATACCCCATGTGTGGGTGATTGTCTCCTGCCTGAGTGCCTCGAAGGCTTGAAACCGACTCAGCTCAGCATGGGGCATGAGCCTGGACTGATTTATGTGCTCTACGTGTGCAGCTGTGATCGAATTTCCAATCATGTTTACAAACACACACACACACGCACACACACACAGAGAGAGAGAAATTCCCTGATAGAGGAGGGGACAAAATTCATGTAGTGACGGTAGACACGCCGCCAACTTCGTCGATTCGTTGGCCAGCAAACGTCGGTGTTGTCCGTTTCTGTTGCTGGCTGTGATAAAAGCAGCACCGACAACAGCAACATCAAAAGCAATAGTAACAATAACAACAACAGCAGCAGCAGCATCAACAACAATACCATCGACAATACAAACGAACATGAATTGCACTGAACAGGTGCCGCACATGACTTCATTTTCTCGGTTACATATTCATGTGTTGTTTATTGTGTGGATGGCTCCCCTCCGCTCTCCTCTTCACTCTGCTCTCTGCTCAATCACTTGCCCATTTGGCATATGCTTGCTGTTGCTACTATTTATGTTTTCCCTACCAAATTGTGCGTGCTATGCATTTGCCCACCTCACACAGCGCTGCCTGTGAATCGACAATCGAAATGCGAGAATTGAAAACTTTCCTTTATTTTCTGCTCTTTTTGTTTCTCACTTTTTTGTCGAGCTCATTTACAACACTTTTAGTCACAAACTGGCGTTGCCCTTTTTATTTTGGGGCTGGCCAACAAATTGAAAATTAACCGAGTTCTCGAAGGAACAAGCTGTGTTGCCTTGTACCTTGTTTTGCTTCGTGGCGCGCGTTTCGACTTTGGCTTTTTTTGCTGTCGCCTTTTCCCCGCGGACCTCTTAATGCCGCTAACAATTTTCAGCGCCACCAGTGTGACTCTTAACGGGGGAGAAACGTATAAGCCTATTTGCTTTACACTCCCGAGTATTAAGCGAATGACATTTCATAGTTGCAGGGCAGATTATGGGGCTTGAAAGCGACTTTAGCGAATAATTTGTGATTCCAGGAAGGAGTGTGGGCACAACGTTGTAACTGGTTACAATTTCCATTATTTTGTTTGCTTCTGCTGAAAAATGCAAAATGTTTTCACGGCAGTTAATCTTTGCGAGCCCACAAACGAAGCGTTAAATGGCCATGGGCGCTCCCTAAAGGTGTAAACGTGTTGAGTGCCCCCGAAAATTATGTTAATTATTATGTTAAATGCATGCGGCTTTTATTTTAGGCAAATTAAAAGTTATTTTGCGTATGGCATTTTAATTAGTATGCGGTATACATTTTTATTTAGTAAATCATGGAACAGCTGCCGACAGCCGACAGCCGCCATCCTCCATCCTCCCTCCCTCCCACTTTTTCCGCCTTCAGAACCTAACCAGACCGAACAGAAGCGTAAACTTCAAAAGCGAAATGCGCTTGGGGATAGAAAATCTATGGCAATGTGTTTTCCATTTTACCCCTACTTTTGCGCTGTCTACAATTCTATTTCAACCTTTTTGTTCTGGCGGAAAATCCTTTGACGCCACCAGAGCACAGAGAATGAGACTGAGGGACAGAGCACTGGAAAAAAGAAAAGAAAAAAAACTACAGCTCTTGCTTTTCTTCTATGTACAAAATGAAATTAGTGTCAAAATGTTTTTGCGCTGGCTGTGACTGAGTTTTCATGCTGTTTTACACCGGCGCCACGCCCCAAAGCGTTTAGCGCGCCTCAGACCCGAGAAGCAAAGGCGAATGAGCGAATGGGCGATAAAATGTGCAGAAATGTTGACTAAAAAACAAAACAAGAAAAACGGTTGAGCAAAAAACAAAACCAAAAAAAAAAAAAACAAATTGAAAAACAACAACAAAAACGAGCTATTTCATTCAATGTTATTTTGAGCTTAAAGCCAGAATAAAACCTGACACTCCGATGGCCGGAGAGGGAAGCCCGAGAAGGCTGGCAATTTCTCTTCCGTTTTTATTCACCTTTTTTCCTATAAGTAAAATACAATTTTTTGTGACATGCCTTAAATGCTTGTCCTGCATTCAGTCTCTCCACCTGAAAGGAATATCAGGGCCTCTCAGAATTGTCTGCATCCTGCTTTGGTCTCGCTTATCTTTAGTCATTCAGTCAGAGTCACAGTCCGCGTTCCAAGTTCCTCGTTCCGTGTCAATGTCCACAATGGGACTGAGTGTCTCTGATTGCGAGCAGTAAACAAGTGGGAGAAAAAGCGTTGTCTCAGCGCAGCCTGTTGCACAGTGGAGAGTGAAGCGCAGTAAGATGCAGTAACCAAATGATTAACTCATCTGCTCAATTAAAGTTTATGCGATTGAACGCAAAGTGACCGCATCACAACCATTTTCGCCACGTTCACAGGCACTCGACCCATACTTTGGACAAATGTTCATTTACATTATGCAAATGACGAATGCCGAGTGCAGAAAGCTGCGCTGCCCATGGCTGCATTTTCATGCGGCATAAATAAACATTACATGTTAACCGCAATATAAATATGCCATAGCTTTTCTACGTGCCATTGCACACTGCAGACACGCTGTACACTGCAGACTGCAGACTGCAGACTGATGACTGTGCTGTGTGGCAACATGGCGTATGCGTATTAAGCCAAAATTGCATAATAAAGTGACCGCACATGGCTTTAAGTTCGTGTTTATGTATACACACGACAAACACACTTATCTATTCTGTATGAGCACATGACTATATGCGCTGACTATGGAAATGATATAAAACATAAAATGACAGTTTAAGATTTTCCTCCAAAGCCATTTTAAGCTTTCTGAAATGTCGCACGTGACTTGCACTTTTTTCAAGTTTCTCGTTTTTCCTCATATTCCTATTACTGTCAGCTTATTTCGCCAAAAAATACAACAAAAATAATTCTCTATTTTTTAAAACATTTTACACTGCGTAAAAAGCGTTTGCCATAAAAAAGTTTATGGAAGATAACAGATGTATTCAAGTAAACTTTAATTATTTTTCAATAAACAAGTATTATTTTTATTTATGATCAAGTAAGAGCATTCGCTAAATCGTTGTGGAAATATCTATTTGGTTTTCCTCTCAAGTTTATCCTGTATATCTAACGTAGTATTTGATTTTTCATTCCCGTTTTTGCCCCAACACAATTCGATGAGCTACAAGTTTGTCAAAATATGCAAATCACGTTGCTGTTTTTCCCATAGAGCAACAGCAAATAAACAAAAATAAAAAAAAATCAACAAACACACGCTGAGCAATCCCATTTTTTTTTCTAGTGTATTTTCGGTTTTTCTGTTCATCGATTTTATTTGTCATCTCGTTCACGAAGCAAAAGCAATTGAACCGCTTTTTTGCCTGTAGGTGGCAGCTAAATCGATGGCTGTCCCATATAAATCGATGCCTACAAAAAGAGGCGCGACATCTGCCTGTGTGCCATGTGGCAGGAGGCATGCAACTGGTTGCAAGTACAATTCGCGCATAAAAGTATGCTGTAGCTGTGTGGCGCCAAATGCGCGCTCTACAGAACGACGCGACGATGTCAGAGGACGGAGAAGCATCATGACTGAACTAATATGTACTTCTGTGTACGTCTCTGTGTGAATGTGTTTTTCTTTTTATTGTGTGTGTGTGTGTGTGTGTGTGTGTACTTTATATGATGTTGCTTGATTTTTATTTCGGTTCTTTCTTCATTTGTTACGTAATATCAATAACTCACGCGCAGCTGACACATGTAATAATTCAATCGTGCGGACAACCATTAAACAAGATTGATGATCTCTTTAAAGCGAGGGCAACCCAGAAGCACGAGGACCGAGACCCATTGACGCCAAAGACGGAGACAAAGGAGAGGAGGGGGACGCCCGGGCGCCTTTAAAGTTTTCGCCTTGTGAAAAATGAATCGTGAAGAACAATTAACAGGCCGGAGGCAAACAAAGTACGAGTATCTATGTTTATTTATAGGCTCCATCCAACCACAGACAAACACACATTTCAGAGCGATAAGCGTTTGTATGATTGATGAAGTGACAGCCCACAGGCTGACTGTCTTTCTGTCTGTCCGTCTGTCGTTCTGTCTGTCATTTAATCATTCATTCATTGTTCAAATATTTTGATGAACATGGCCAACCGCAGTGACCTCCGCACCCCCGCACCTGACTCAGATTTTATGGCAACCGCAGATTAGTTGAGATTGCTTTAGCCAGCAGAAGACAGGCAACAAATTCCGCAGCTGTTAAAAAGCTAACATCGTCACCTTTAGCTGTGCACAAGTATTGTGCGGCATAAATATTTACGGCTGACATTCCAGCGGAGGCAACAGGCGTCGCCAGACGCCGCATGCCTCACGCCAGCCACCAGCCACCAGCGAACAACCAACAACCCGGCCGACTGACAACTGACAACCGTCAACAGCCAGCAGACAAAACAGGCAGCAGACAAAACGTCAATGCGGCAACTGTTTGAGCAGCTAAATTGAAATATCCTCGGTCTTGGCATTGTTGCGGCAGGCCTTACCCCTGAAAATTCATTATGAAAGGTGTAACAATGCCATGGTAAAGTAGCTAATAAAAGCTCGAATCCCACAAAAACTCCTGTCCCCAGCCAAAGGCCTCCCTCAACAGGCCCGCAGAGCGAGCGAGAGAGGGGAAGATTGGACGATGCGGCCAACTCCCTGGCTGGCTTGTTTACTGTCATCATAATTATAAAAAGGGTTTTTACAGCCGTCATACAAAAGCAGCCGAAGAGCCGAAGAGGATAAAGGCCAGGTGAGTTGTCGCTTGGGATTTTAGGCGTTTGGGTTTTTATTGTCGCTCTGACACCGTCGCACCCATCAAGCAGTGTTATCATCATTGCGACCTTGGGTCGACAAAGGGATTAAAAGCGGATTATCTTAATATGTTGACAAGATTCTGATTAAAATTGTCTCGCTGAGTGCGTGTGTGTGTGTGTGATCCCTTTGTCTGGCACATCGAACAACATAAAATACACAATACCAGCAAAAAGTATCATGTGTTTACAGAAAAAAGCTAATCGATTTCAATTTGTTGGTACAGAAGAGCTTTAACCCTGCACGAAAAATACTTAATCATATTTCACATACACGCACACAATTATGAGAAATACTGAAACAAGAGAGCTGGAGAACTTTCGACATTAAATATGGCTAACACAAAATTCATGTCTGGTATCTTTGAATTTGATAGAGCTTGCGGCAATGTCCAAGCAAAATTCTCTTCCCACTTAATTGACTTATATAACAAAACCATAACATGGAAAAAAAAGTGTTCATTAAATAAAATAGCTGCAAGCTGAAATACTGTATTTTATTAAATATTTCAAATGAGAAAATTAAGAGAGTGTTGAATACCCTGTTTAAATTATCTTTAAAGCTTTCCAAATGTCAGACAAATATTGAAAAATCAAAGTCGAAATGAATTTAAATTGTTGCTGGGTATTGAAGTAGTCCAGAACTTTCTATTTCATTTTGCTTGACTTTATTTGTGAAAAATGTTGGCTGGACAAACAAGTAAACAAACAGTCAGTACACTGGTAAAATTTATAGAATTATTCAAGTACTTCCGTCTTGCGTAAATTCTGATTTAAATCTTAAACGTTTTGTCTACAGCAAATAAGTGGCGCAATAAACCCATAAAATGCATAAAGATGAAAATATACCGATACGTAAATATGATAGAAAATGGGTAGATACTTATAACATATGTATATATACATATATGTGAACCTTTAGCGATTTTTATACTTTCCTGTCGCAATATGAATGACATCACTGAACGTTGTGTGTGGAGCTGAGAGTTAGTGATGCACATGATTGACAATCCAGAGAGCCGGGCAGCCAAGCAAAGCAACTGTCTCAGTCAGTTACAGACATTTGAAATATTTAAGTCATTCAGGAAAATTATACAAAAATATATGCGACGAACACAAGACGTTCCGTCTGCAAAGTCCTCGAATAAATATCGCAGTGGTGGAAATAAACGTACACACGAATTGATATGAATGTGCGCCAAGGGCAACTCACATCTCGTAGCTCTCCCTCACAGAACCAAATGTGTTTGAGGTTGGCGTCTGTGAGTCTGCTCCTCGCTGCACTTTCGGGGGGCAAATGTAAATCGTTTAATTTCGAGCCCCACTTTCTGGTCAATATGTGGCAGTTGTGCCCCGCTGACTTCGCCGCTTACGGCAAATGTCTGTCAGCGATGCATTTGAAAGCTAAAGATTTTCAATTAAAACTACTTTGTCAATCAGCATGTGAGAGCAGTTAGCTAGGCGGACCGAAGGACCTTCTTGCACTCTCCCACTCTCCCATTCTCTCTCTCTTTACATCTCTCTGTAGAGCATTTCTCCCGCTCGCTAGTTGCAGCTAAGTTGCTGCAACATTGCAACTGTAATTATGAACTTTAATCGAAAAACTTTTTACAACTCATTGCTCATTCCTATGCAACCTACACGTACACACACTCACACACACGCAAACAGATAGAGATGCACACACACACACACACACACACACACACACACATCCATAGACAGCTGTCTATCAAGGCAGTTGCCGTGCGAGTTGCCGAAAATCGCTTAAAGCGCCAACAAAACTCCCTTGACGAGCTTGCCGTTAAAGTAAACAATTTCCTGCTACAAAATGGGATAAAACACTTAAATATTCAAGTTGAAATTTAAGCTTAAAAGTGAAAAATAATCTCGATAATGCTATTGATAAATGAGCAACACTTCAACAATAGTTTCCAAAGTACTTAATCCAAAAACAGTATCGTAAGTACTTGTAAGTAAGTAAGTGGGAGGAGCTTGCAGCTCAATACATATTTGAAGTATCAAGTCAACTAAAGCGACTAAAAGACAACGATTTTTAATGAGATTGTTGCAGTAGGCCAGACATAAATTATTTAAATATATACAATCTTGTTGTATACAGAAGAATTTAATATTGACAACATTAAGTTGTTGCTAAATCTAAACTAAAATTGTAAGTACACAAAAATGGATTTGTAAAAATAATGTATAAATAACCAAGAATTGTTTGAGACAGTCCTATATTTGAGAGATGTTAGCTCGTAACACTATGACGATTAATAAAATAAATAAAGATGCCTAATCCGTTTGTTGTTTACAGAAGAATTTAAATGTAAGTGAAATTGAATACAAAATATTCTGAAGCCAAAAATGTATTTGTAAAAAATCCCCCAAGCTTCGTTTCAATTTTAATTAAGAGTACGGCAGACAAAAAAAGGTTAGTAAAAAAATATGTATGTATAATAATAATAATAACTGAACGTAACTTTAATTGTTGTATTAAGTAGTGAATAAATTCAGAATTTAATTTGTTTAGTATAACGAAAATTAATATGCTTTAGCTTGTAGCTCTATGATGCTTACAATAAATAATACTCAAATAATTAAATATATAAAATCGATAAAGTAACCCCACCCTCTTGTTGTATACAGAAGAATTTGATATGAAATCAAATTGAATTGTTGCTAAAAATAAATTAAAATTTGGAGTGTACAAACATGTATTTGTAAAAATTCCGTCAAACTCTGTTAACCAATTTAACTGGAAACATACTTCTAAGAATTTTAATTAAGTAAATGGCGAGCTGGCTAGTTGAACTGGCCGAGTAAATGGCTGTTTGCCGTCCAGCCCAATCGACCAGTTGGTCAACACCGAGAGCGCATCTCACTGTGAGTATTGCCGCCTGCAGCTGTTGACTGTTTGGTCGGCTTGTCCAATATGTTGACGCCTTTTGCCCGCTCGACCCACCATTGAGCACAACGGCAAAACAAATACATAAACTGGCGCTAGGCTGGTTTTTGAAAAACTACAGAGAGCACACACAAACGGCTAGATACAAGTGTGCCGTATGCAGGACTGTCTAACTGAAATTGCATTCAGAGTCATGGGCGCGTAACAAATAAAATTCCGCAATTTTGTTGCTATCGTTGGGCAACCCACTGAAAAAGCGTTAGGAAAATAAAAAAACAACAGGCGAGGCGGTTGAGAAACTATGGTTAAACAATGTGGCAAATAGAAAACACATTGCCACAGTGCACAGTGTGTGCAGTGAACGGGTGTCGCCCCTGAGTACATGTCAATCAAGAGTTGCATAGGAAATTTACCTGATCGCACACCTTTTCACTTTCAGTTCACTGGCTTCCTCTTTTGTGAGTGTGTGTGTGTGGTGGAAGCGGGTAAAACTTGGCGCATCTATCAAAACTTTCGACATCGCCTGCCGCTTATGGCGAGATGTCTTGGGGGAGTCCCGCAGCAGTTATCTGCATTTTATTTGGTTAATAAATTGAAACTTGCAGTCAAAGTTTCAGCTCTCCCCGTTCGCTCTGAGATTACGGCTTGTGTGTTATTATGGCCATGACACACTGGCGCACAATGGCGTTTAACGGCGTCAGGTCAGTGCCAAAAAGTGCCACAAATTCCACGTTTTCGTGTGCTGAGAGTTTTTTGCCATGTCAACGCATTTTTGAATCCGTCTGCCTTTAATAGGCCTCTTGTCAACGTTTCTGGATGGCCGTCAAGAGCACTTAACTGCATTTAATGGACACGTTTTGGCATTGCTTTAAATCGCACATGCATGTATCCAATCCTCCATCGAATGTACAGTTACATAGTATATATGTATATGTATGTAGATATCGTGTCCGCTTTGACAAATGCACAAAGTTTCAACCTACAGTCTGCGGTTTATCGCGCAGGACAGAACTTGACTCTGCGAGTGCCTGTGGAACGTGCTACCTTTGCTTAATTACATTTTGTCGAGCAATTAAATGCTCAATAATTGTTTTGTTGGCTCGCTTTAATAGCAGTTATTCAAAGGGCTACAGCATCAGCAGCTACCGCGTAACCACAACGACCAGGCGGTCGCTTGAAAAGTTTGCGGCGAGCTTTACACACTGCAAATTGCCATTTATTAACTGCACATGGTACAGGGTATTCGATAGTCTCCACACTTCAAGCTGGAGCTCGGCTAAGGTGCGTCGTGTCTCTGCTGGAATTCGGTCTCGGTGCCAGTGTCCGTTTGTCTGCATTATTTATGGTAGTGTAATAATGATCAGGCATTTATCTTCTTGTTGCTCGCCGTCTCGTCTCCGCTCTCGACGTTGTTTTGTGTTTTTTGCATTTGTTTTTGTTAACCGTATCGCTCTTAATTCTCATCAGACGGCACACGCGGCGCATGAGTAATGCCTTAAAGTTTGCTTTCACTTAATTAATGCATTCACCTATGGCCAACAGTCTCTCTTTGCGTGTGTAGTTAAATATGCTTTTGTGTAAAATAATATGATTGTGTCGCACAGGAATTTTGGCAAGCTTCACATCGACGCAGCCTTTGACACGTCGCATTTGCGAACCTGTGGCCGCTGTTGTGTTGCGTGCGATTGACACTTGCCTGATAGATGCTGAGATAAACAGGCAGACAGGTGGACAGACTGTGACAGACGAGAGCGACGGGTCCTTGTGCTCACACGGCTCCTGCTGTTTTCCTGCGTATTGCCTTTTCCGGCGCCAGCTCCCGTGCAGCCATCGCATCAGTGATGCACTTCTGGTTGCCTGCTGTGTGGACAGCGTAAAAGTGGAGTAACGATGCGGGAATCGGTGAAGCTTTAGCACTTCTGTGGCATTCGTGTCACGTCTGTGACGGGGCAACATACTCGGATTCTCGTGTCGTCAGCAAACATAACGTTGCTGTTTCATATTTAAAGTATCTCATTATTGTCAACGAAATCAAAAGGGGGGAAAGTCATAGCCACAGCATTGCAATCCATTAGCATTGAATTCATTAACCCATCGGCAACGATTTGCATTGATTTGACAACCCTGTGCAGCTGTTTCAGCTCCTTAGTCACTTTATCTGCAGCATGTATCTGAAAAGTTTGGCAATAGCATTTCGTGAAATACAGCTCACAACTTTTCTCTTCTCTCGCAGCTTAAGATCTCAGTTCAGCGTGGCGTCTGTCTGTCTATCTGTCTGTCTGACTAGTTGCTTGGCTCCCTTAGCCAACCGCACGCTACAACAATTTCCCATAAGAAATTTCCAAACATTCAAGGCAATTAAAACTGTCAGATGGCAATGGGCAACAGCGGCGAATGGAGTGCGGCCCACTGATAACTTTTGCCATGGCACATGGCACATGGCCAGCCAGCCAGCCAACCAGCCAGCCAGCCAGGCAATAGAAGCAGCAACTTCAGCGGGCCATGGCCAACATTTTGACCACCAAAAGCGTCCTACACAGTAGTCCATCGCCACTCAACAGTCAACAGAGAGTCAGCTGGCTCGTTCGCTCCATGGGCACGCAAAAGTTTTCGGCCCACATTAGTTGGGATTTGTGTTTGAGCTGGAATATTGCGCACTCTGGTTAGAGTCAGATCGGCGCTTTTGTTTTTGTTTGTGTGGCCAACAAAAAAAAAGTCCAAATACAAAAAAAAAACAACAGAAAACAAGCGACGAGGACGAGGACAAGGACAACTAGCAGTAACAGCAGCAGTAGCTACAACAACAAAGGCAAACAACAAGGATGGCACAAATTAAGTGCACACTTCCTTTGCATATTTAAATGCCCCTATATACTTCCGCTTTGAGAGTAGCACGACCAGCCAGCACATGTGTGTGTGTGTGTGTGTGTGTGTGCGAGTGTGTGTGTGTGGGTAAACATTTTTTTGACCATTTGTTTGCATGTTGAACACGGCCACACACCAACCAGGCAGCTGGGAGGTGTGATTGCTGGGCTGCCAAGGCCTCGTCTGTCTGTCTGTCTGTCTGCCTGCTTGCCATTGTTATTTGATTTCTAATGCTGGTTTGTATTTTCAATGGCAGCTGGCAATATTATGAGCTTTAACTTCAACTCTAAACACTTTGCAAATGCCTTCAGCAATTCATAAATAAATTAAACTTGGACTCATGTGTAAGTCAGAAAGTTCTTACTTAGACTTATACTTATTATCGGCATTAAATTCATAATTGAAGCTGTTGTTTGCATGTTATTAACAAACTTAATTAGTGATATGCCACAAAGACGATGTAATCTAGAATATGGCAAAAGAATTCATATGCATAACGAAACAAAACAAGTCCATTGTAAATTCTATGAATTTGCTTTAAGGGTCAGCGAACATTGATCCAGAGAATCCATTTGAATTGGAATTTGATTCCGACTGATTATTGCGGCAGAATGCCAACATGCAGTTAGTTTCTACTGACTGCATATGTTTGTATTTTACGTCTAAAGAGCATCCATAAATCACAAAACTTGGCATCGACATTGTTTTACATATTATTCAATTGCCGGAAAATTTCATAATAAGCCAAGTCGAAATCGGAGCACACTTTAATTAATAACTTGAGCATCCTCAAGAGCTTGGACAAACGAAAAACAAATTACAGATATTCACTCAACTGGAAACACCATAATTACGTTTTCAATGCATTATCCATTATCTTATGATTGGCAATATTTATTTAAGTGAAAACTATTTTATTTATTTTGAATTTATTTTATAAATTATTTTCAATAAAAATATATAATTATAATTAATTTAATACATATTTGTATATTAATTACAAAATCAACAACTACAAAACTAAAACGCTAAACTTGTCATACCTAAGCTATTTTGAAAATCATTTTATTTAAAGCGAAATCTCATTAATTAACTGCACAGTGAGAAAATTGTATTGTATTGGGGCGAATTCAAGCATGAAGATCATGCTCAGTTAACCATAAGGACGATTTATCTTATGTTGTCAGTCAAAGCACACAATTTGTGAGGTATTGTCAAGTAATTTGGGTCTCGCGACTGTACTTTAATTACGCGCAACAATACTCGGTTGACCACAAAATTAACATTATAATTGGGCGTCTCCAGCATTGAGTCCTACCAAAGCCGACAGGCAACGCGTGACTTGGCAGCATTTTGGAGGTTTGCTGCGACAGACGACAGTCGACAGGCGACAAGACTTGGAAGTGATGTTTTCAACTGCTTTTAATTACAACGTTGACATATCTAAGCTGCTTTCGATACAAACAGAGCGCGGCTAATAGGATTATGCAATGGCATTGCAGCTGTCGGGATGTTTGATGGGGATGAGCATGGGACAGGCGCGGAGCAGGGGGACAGTGTAAAGGGCCGCAGAAATCAAGCATACGCCGCGTTGCGGAATAGATTTATGACCAGCCGAAAACTTGAAAGAGCGGTCAGGGCGGCACGGAAAGTGTTAAATGTGGCCCAGTGTATTTAAAAATAAAATGCAGACACGATTGGGAAATCTAAACACCCGCCATATGGCATGGCATGCATACTTATGCAGGCGACTGTATTTAATGGCCACTATGCGCTGCGTGCACAGAAAAAGGCGTAAATTTTGCTAATGGCCTGAAAATTGGGCAATTTTATAGCCTCATGAATAAAAGATTTTCATTTTGCTTCAATTACAGTCACATACTCTCACACACATTGAGAAAGGCCAGTGGCTGCGGCAGTCATGGATGAAGCCAAGATAGCAACCACACACACTCGCACACACACTCGCACATAGTCGGCGCACACATGCGACAAGTTGGAGGCCACAATCATGGATTTATACGGCTTTGAGTGGCATCCTTGTCGACGACTCGAAGACTGCTTTTAGTTGGCGCTAACGGCGCTGCGCTGCCTATTTAAAAATTAAGAATATATTAAATTTTAATGCCGCCCAGGCATCCATAAAACTGGCAAAGTTATTAGCCATCTTTGCAGCCAGGATGCCACTTCTAGGCGATAAACGATACCGGTGGCAAGTGGCAGGTGGCAGCAGCTACTTTACCGTTGGTCTGGGTCTGGGGCAAAGTCTTTTAGAACCACCAATCGAGCGGCCGCGTTGATTACAAAATTTCCACTTCAGCGCATATTTTTGTGATTAATTTCGCTGAGCTATGATCCAGCCCAAAATATGCATTGTGTGTGTGAACAAAGAATATAAATATTTAATACCGAAACGAGTCGTGACATGCTTCGCCGAAATTCTAGAGCACCATAGGAGGAGGGGGAAGGGACACCGTTAATATACCCAGTTGAAAAATAAATAAAAACCAATAATCGCCAACCGCACACAAAGTGAATTTTATTTCTGTTTGTGGCCACAAACGTGTCAGTTTGGACACATGAATGATGAATTATGTTCGGTGGTGACCAGAACGCAACAATTTCATGAATATATACAGTATATATAGATTGTACCTCAATACTAAAGCCACAGACCAATAAAACTCTCACAATAATGGTACAATAAAAAAGAGTGCTAAAACATGCCTGATACAACGACGAGCAAATACACTTCATCAATCAACATGGAAACAGTTTCTTCTATAAAAAAACAATAATGTCTTGTCTTCGCCAAACATCCACCGAGCAAAATTAAAAGTGTTTGACATCTGATTTTATTATTATAAATAAAAATGTTTCCCTCTTAGCAACGACAATCTTTGCAAATAGAGACAACAAAACATCTTCCAGCCGAGTACAGAATAAAAACTCACAAGGTATGTATTATTATTATCTTAAATAAAAATGTTTTTCCCCTCTTGAAAACTTCAATATTTTAATATTGCTACAATAAACATCTTTAACATAAATATACACTCGAGATATATTTTATTATCTTAAATACAAATTTGACCATCAAAGAGACGACAATCTTTTCAAATGGGGGAACAGAAGAATCCTCAAGCTGAGTACAGAAATAGAAACTCGCTTTGTATTATTATTATCTGAAATACAAATGCGACCATTTAAAAAACTACAATCTTTTCACACAGGTTCTACAAAAATCCTCCAACTGAGTACAGCATTAGTTACTCGCTATCCTGACTCATGGCTGTCGTGCTTTCAATTGCAAACATAATCATCCACTGCTATTTGAAAGGCACTCGAGAGTGTTGGCTAGGTAACTAGAAAAGCGGTTCTAGCACCGCCATAAAATCAATTTCAATGCCAAATTCGCCGGCTTACGTTTGGGGATGAGATGCAACATACGCCTATGCCAACTCTCTTTGGCTTTGTTGCAACATTTCCACAGGACGCAGGAGCAGGGCTGTAATAGAAGCAGAGACTGCAACAGAGACTGGGCCATGTCTGACCGTAACCGACTGGCGGTCAAACCAACTGGCGCTTAATTGAAAAACGTAATTAACTTGCATTTTCTGCTTTCGGCGTTTATTGCCGCTCATTTGCAACGAGGCTCGCCAAAAATGGCGAGGAACGGCTCCATTCCTGATCCAACTTCAACTCAATGCAGCAGTCGAAACTGCGTATTTATTTGCGTTTGACGTTGCGAGAGGAGGAGACGGGAGTGGACGGGATGATGGACGCTTGTTAATTTTGACCGCAATACGTGCGCCAGTCAGTGACTGGCTGCAAGCGAAATCAGCAGCCAACAATTGCCAATGCCGTTGCTATAGACATTGCTTATGGCCAGGCCTAAGGACAAAGTGTTTGTGTGTGTGTGTGTGTGTGGTCTTAAATTTGTTGGCCAACTTTAATAGCACACAAATTGATTCGTAAATTGTGGCAAAATGCAAAGACATTTGAGAGAAGTCCACAAAATACCCATTGTTATGAGTGTTGCCAGGACAATGTGCTCTCGGGCTCTGCAGATATTTTCGCTGGACGGCTGCTAATTATTTGGCAGCAGATGTTCGGCTAGATGTGCGAGCATACCTGAAATGCCAGTAATTAGTAATTTAAAATGTCGCACGTGCATGGAATGGCGCACTCACAGAACATTGATTGAGCGCTTAAGCCCGCTTGTGTAAGGCAAACACGTTTAATTTAATTGTTGATATGGCGACGCTACAAATGAATCAACCACAAAGACAGTCTGCGAGGCTGGCTGTAAGACACTGCGACCGATAGACAGAGATTCAGCCGGCTTTGCGCTATTTGCCAAGGGAATCGGCTAAGAAAATCCAAGTTGACTTTCGCCTGCTGTGCGACATTGCCGCATGCTGCGTTCAAATAAGTAAACATGATGGCCCCAACCAGTCAACGCAGTCAACAGTCGGCCAAAGTTGCTGACTTTACAGCACAAGCCCCCAACAACAACAATCAACAGACACAACAGCAACAGCAACAACGACAACAACAGCAGCAGGAGCAATGGCACCGACAGCGACAGCGACAGCGATAGAAAATAATCAAGAGTACGATAAGTAATCTGAGATAATTAACTAAATAAGCAAGCATCGCCAAATTTGCTGCGACAAGGCACAAAGGCGGCATTGTGACAGCCACAATAATATAATGTGGCGTGGGAATGCTCCCTGCTGCGCTCTCTGCTTTTTTTGTGCGTCGGCCGACAGTGCGTATACTTGATGCAATTTAACATGTGAGAATAATGCAAAAGCTGTTAGGAATTCCTCCACTAAGCTGATGCAGCAGCAATTGCTGGGTAAATAAAAAATGGGTTAATCATTCGCCCATCATTTCATCCAAATTTTGTTAAAACTATATTCATTAGCGAGCTCATCACAGATTGTGCAAAAATGTTGTTAAATATTTTGTAGCACGAAAAATGCAAATTTAATTAACTCTGTACCACATTCGTGCAGCAGAGTGAAAACCGTGAAGTGGAAAGGGACAAAAGGGCCGCTGGGTTCATTTATTCATTTTTCAAATAATAATTAAGTGGCATAAAAATAATTGAAATGCGTGTGCGACAACAGCAATAACTACAGCATGGGAGGCATCTGGCTTGATGGATGCGCAAATAAAACAATGAAAGTGTAAATAAACGAAACATTTAACAACAGACCGTGTTTTGACCAGGTCATTGATTAAAATCATTTCAACCAGGCATTATTTGCTAATTTGTTTTTAAAGATGCATTTGGCGAGTGGTAAATCAGCCTAAGCAAGTAGAAACGCTGATCACGTATATATTATAGATAATCATATATTTTAATGGTGTAGGAGGAGAACAACACTTACATTATCTGTTGTCACTAAGTTATTACACCCATCTTCGCTTATATGCGTGGAAGAAGCAAAGAAAATGTCGATGAAGCAAAACCAAACAAAAAAGTAAACAATATAATGAGCCAACAAAAAATTGCAAGAATTCGCTTGGATAAATACCATGATTAAATTCGCTACGAAAATAAATATGCTTCAACAATATTTTTTAATATAAATTTAATTTAATGATTATTATTTTCTAATAAAAATTTATATTGTAATTTCTTCGATGTCGACTGTTAGTGGTTAACTTTCAAATCAATAAAAATAAATAAAATATTACCTACTTTCAATATGAGAATGTAAGTTGCACTTAGCTCTAAATTTTACAGTTTATTATAGTAATATGCATAATCTTGGTATTCAGGTCCGGAACTAGTTAGACTGCGACTTAACCCCATGCAAATGCTTTTAATGTAGCGCCCTGAATGTCAGCCAAGTCAAGTTGCCCGGAGGTCAACTTTTATATTTTTGCTACTTTGCATTAACATTTTCTCGGTTGTTTTTTTTATTGCGCACGATGGATATGAAGGAGTAGCGAGCCAATTTTCTGCTTAATAAAAATTAAAAAAGGGTTGTGAGCGCAGCACAAAGTTTTTCATTAAGCTGCTAAGCAACAACAACAACGATGTCGACGACGTCGGCGAAGGCGACGACGACGGAGCTCAAAATAACAACAAAAATGCAGTTGAGCTTAAGTCGGAGAGGAGTGTTGGAAAGCCGGAACAGAAGCAGAAAGCAGGCCAAGGATGGCGAACTGCCGCAAATTGTGTAATGAAGATAAATGTTTATCGCTTTTAAACGGGTAAAATGGGGGGCGCTCGTTGTCCGGCGTGGGGCGTCGGGCGTGGCAGGTTGCCAAAAGTTAGTAACGCAAATTTCTACGCTGATTATGCCAATAAAATCGATGATAAGCGACCTGAGTACGAGCAACAAGCAGGCTTAATTTGAGTTGGGTCAAATACTCATTGACTGCCAACAAAAAACAAAAAAAAACGGAGAAGAAAAGAAAAGTTTGTGAATGCGAGTAATGCCGATAAACAAATGCATTGTCTAATGTATTGAATGAAATTGATAGAATCAATGGGATAAAATACGCACACCGATAGTGTTAATCGAAAAGTAGGCGGACAGATTGGTTTCGAGCACTAAATGAAAGCCACAACCTCGTGCAGAACTCTCTGGTAGGCAGTGTCATTAGTGGAAAATAATTTCACATTTTGGCACTAATTAAATTTCATTGGAGTTTCTCTGCGTGTGTGTGTGTGTAAGTGTGGTGTGGAACACCCGTGTGACTATGTGAACGTTGTGGCGAACGCTTTTCACTTTTCACTTTTTCCACACGCTTGCATTTTGTCGAGTTTCAATTGTTTTATTGCAATAAATGTAAAATTAATTTACCCCGAGATTCTCTCTGCACAAATTGCATCTGCTTTACACAAAAAAAATGATTCTTTTATAGCACACGTATGCAATATTTCAATAGTGGGAAACGATCGAAACTATTTTTAATAAATACTTTGATACGGCTTCAATATATTGTTCTTTGTTATGAGCGCTGCCCGGTTCAATTTAAAGTGTTGTTGGTGCAGTTTTCTAAATGAGCGAAGCATAGTAAATAAAAGTTTGGAACTTTGTTAAACGTTGGATCTTCGTTTAACAATTTTGATAGTGTTGTCTTGGCGATTAGCAAAGTGAAATAAATAATTTACTTGAAAAGGTGTAGTTTAAATAAGGTTTAGCATTATACTCAGCGAGAAAAATTATGTTCTGAAAACAAGAATAAAGTTCTTGAATTTTAAAATACATAAATATAATTTAAAATAACGTTCTTGAAATAATAAAATGTTGAGTTCAATTCAGTTATTTTTTTATTCTTGAATATAGAAATTCTTGAATGTACAAATTACAAACATCTGTAATAATGTTTTCAATGATTGTATTAGTATATATATATATGCTCACTATAAGATAACATAAACTGTAAATAATTGTAATATAACATAAATAATATCCAAATTGTAAGTTGAGTATGAAATAATGAAAATAAGTCAAATAAAGAAACAAAAACTGCACATGAGACAAGTCTCTTCATTTTCGGCGACACAAAACTTATTTTATAAAGTCTATAATTTTGGTAATGATTATAAAATTAATCATCTGAGTAGAATTTTGACATCATGTGGGCTTAGTTTAATTTGATATTGTATTAAAACGAAATTGTTTCTGTGTATAAAGTGTAAGGAAGTGTAAGTTTCTTCTGTTGCACATTCTTTTGTCTAATCACAGATGGGCATTTAAGTTAGAATGCCTCGCACAATTGCAACATGGGGCACCCTAATGATTTCATTCAATTCGAAACTATCTTTGGCTTCTTCGCCCACCTGTCCATGCAGTTTGTGTCAGTGGGTCGTCGGTCAATGCACTTGGACGTGGTAGCAACAACTGTCCAAGACGCTGCACCAGATGTGGCAAGCAAAGAGAAAGGCAAGAAAAATGGGTAAAACACATGGCGCCCGCAGCGATGTAGTTACATGCAGCAGACAATGCGAAGGTAACAGCCGCATGAAAGGCAGACGAAAAGGTAGTGAAGAAGAAAAGAAAATAGTGAAGAAAAAGACATCAGCAGCTGTCAACTGTATAGATAGTCAGGGGGGTAAAAACTAGGGGAATAGAGCAATGGCTGGGATAAAGAGACAGCTGACAGAGAAAGCAAAAACTTGTATGCGGAAGCAGATTGTCAATGGCAACGCATTTGATGCATGCTTCAAGTTTGATTCAGTGTCGTCAGATGCCCAACTAGCCCGCCGCAGGATCCAGACACGCTGAATAGCCGCGTTCCATGCGGAAGCTCAAATCGCCTTTTCAACTCCAGATTGGAGATTAAGCTGAAGCTGTTTGGTTGTAGTTTGAATTCGTGTGGCAATTACAACAGCCTCTTCATTTGTCTGCGATTCAATTTGTTTAATTTGCCATATTTATTGCTCTTCACATATGCCCAACTTTTTACATATACTTCCACAGAAATCACAATAACAACATATATTTTTGCCCCTGCCTTTCAGTAGGAGTATTGTTAAAAGTTCTCAGTAGTTACGAGGCTGGCCCTTCCTAAAGTTATAGTGAAAGCACTTAAGCGATTTCATGTACATTTTTTTGC
The DNA here is from genome assembly GCA_035047365.1 of Drosophila ustulata. NCBI lineage: Eukaryota > Metazoa > Arthropoda > Insecta > Diptera > Drosophilidae > Drosophila > Drosophila ustulata. The sequence continues at coordinate 15,268,499 of JAWNPT010000094.1, forward strand.
ACTTTTTCCCGTTCTCTTTTTTTATTTGCGCTCAGGTAAGCATTATGGCAACATCAGTATGGCTGCTGTGACTGCAACTACAACTACAACTACAACAATAAAGCAACCCTGTGGGGCAGCGCTTGGTCCTAGTCAAAACAAGAAATACAAAAAATGTAAAAACAAGGCAAAAGTTTGGCCCTCCTGGGCTTTTTGTATGTGCACTATGTACGGGCATGTAAATAAGTATGTAAATATATAAACATATATGTAGTTGGCTTAATTTAATTTAGCGTAATTTCGTTGCCATGCAAATGTTAATAACCAAAAACAATTATATTGTTAACCTTACTTAACTTGCGTGGCTTTGGGGAACAAATTTAAAAGAAGGTTCTATAATATACTGGGTAATTGTGAAATTAAATATTTCTTTTCTAATTAAAGCTACAAGCTATAAGACAGAAATAAGTATTTATTTTTATTTTCAATAATTTTTAATCAATTTTTTAGCAATTCATATCTGAAATATTTCTTAAGTTACATCAAACCATTGAGATGTCCAGAGCAACAGAATAAGTTATTTCATCTGACCTGAGAAAAAGAAGCCACATTAAAGTAAAAAAGTCAGAGAAAGAGAGAGAGAGAGCAATTACTTTTGTTTCTACTAATGCTCGACTTGTAATGGAGTTTTTTATTTAGGAAGGTAAGTTTGATTTCAGCTGGACAAAGTTTGATTGCACTGGCTGTGATCCTAGCCGAGAAATATATAAGTAAAATGCGAAACTGTCTGGTGACGTCATAATGTAAGATGCTTAGCGACAAGTGCAGAATGCCATTTGAGTTTTGATAGCCAGCATAAAAAATACACGTCAATAAGAAGCGTAAGTAATGCAAAAAAAATAAAGTTGTTTGGCTGTAAAAATTACTTGGGGCATAAACTTTTTACCACATAAATTAGAAGTGCGTGAAATGTTGGCATATAAATTTAATATGCCGACAGAGGCAGCGCCAACAACAACAAATCAAAAACACTTTTAAATGCGCACGTCGCAGCCGTAAAAAAGTCAACACATTTTACATACACTCAACATAAATACACACACAGACACACACACACACACACACACACATCTATACCTTCTGCAAATGCATACATTCGTTTATATTTATGTAATTTAGCTGTTTTATTTATTGAATGTTTAGCGGAGGCTCGGCAAATGGCAATCAACCCATATTGTTGTACTTTTGATGTTATCATATTTGTTGTCGCTGTTGTTGTTGTTGTTGTTGTTGTTGGTGGTGCTCCCAGCAATATGCCTCACACACACTAAACATAAGTCATCCAAGTGTGGTGTGCATGAATAACAAAGGAATCCAGACGAACTCCAACTCTGACTCCTCGAGAAAGATCTTTGCAAAGTGCCGCCACTTCTTATTTGGCATTAAATAAGCTTGAGCAAACTGAAGTATTGAATAAAAAACTACAGCTCCTATAAATATGTACAATAGTATTAGAAATAGTACTACCGATTTTAATATTAAATATTAAAGAGATGTAATGATTAAAATTAGTTTATATTAGTTTAATTTTAAAAGATCAAATAAAAAAAATATTTTTATTTTTTAGTTATTCGTTAATCTAACTGCAAGTTAAAGTTTATAAATTAGGGTGATAGTCAATAACATTTCGTATTTAAATTTCAAATCTTTTTCTTCAGTCTGACATCTTTAGAAGTTTTCCAAATCTAATTAGAATCCAATTAATATATTTTTTTAACTATTTCAACTTTATTTCTACTTTTTTCTATTAGTGTAATTAATTGGTTATAGGTGTTTTTATAATGTTTTTTAAAAATATTGATTATATATTATGTTTTATAATTATTATGTTCTATAACTGATTAATATTCTTGCCAACTCTCATTTCCTCCTCCTATTTTAGATGTCAGTTTTGAACATGTTAAAGAAATTTGTAATATTAAAAATGTACCTCGTACGTTTATTGCATCATTGGCTAGAAATGGCAACGATTTTGAGCGTAAACGAAGAATATGAAGATTGAAAAATACGCAATAATGGGAATACCGAAAAACAAGTCTGTAAGCAAATGTTATGTGGAAGCTTTGTCTCCGAGTGTTGTTCAACTCTTCCTAATGGATGTGCGAGAAGTGGAATCAGCTTAAATTTCCAGCAATAGCTATGACTCAGCTGTTGTCTGCTGCTGGCGCTGCTGCAAAAAGCCTGAGCAGAGCAGAGTAAGGCGAAACAAAGCGTTATTTGGCAGATAAGACAAATAGAGAAAGTAGCAGGTTGCCAGAGAACCGAATATAAAGCCGACAGCAACTATTTTCGGGCTTTGAGTGCACTTCACGTTTGCATTCTCCATCTCGTTTTCCCTCTCAATCTCATTCTCATTCTCATTCTCGTTCTCATTCTCATTCTCGTTTTCGCCATCGTCATTGTCGAATTTGGCATTGCAGTTGCCAATGCCGTGTTGCCAGTTGAATTTGCATGACATTCCGAACACTCACATGTTCAGCATGTCGCAGACATTTCGACTTTATGTTTACGCATTCATTTCTCAGCTCTCAGCGCTCTGCTCTGCACAGTTCGAGTCTTTGCTCAGCTCTTCTGCACCATTGTTTTTGGTCTAATTGAAAACATTTTTGTTTGCACTTCATTAAACCCAAAGGCCAGCAACGAGCAAAGCTATAACAGATCTGTAAAAACAACAACAACCAACAATGAAAAACATTTGGAATATTTTAATATAAATATATTTCGCAATTTAACAATGTTGCGTTTACATTTGTTGTGCGTGTTGTTGTAACTCTTTTAATCCAAAATGCAATCATTGAAATGCATTTTATTTAAGCTGTACTCGGTTATTTCATTTTTGCATACAAATTTGGTAGCTTTTGTATGCGGCTCAAACCTCCAGCGACTTATTTTTATATGCTTACAACTATTGTGCTGTCTCAGTCAGCGTCTCTCCTTTCTGTGTGCTCATCGCTGTTTGTCAGTCGGTGTGTGCAAATTCAATGGCATTTTGTGCTTTTCGAACTTTCAGTTGATTCTTTATTGTCAATCGAACAATAACGAAATCATCGGGCAAGTTACGCCAAACGCCGCAGACGCAGCACGGCGAAAACTTTAAGGTACTCCTCTCATAGGCAGCTATATAGTCTGTCTGTCAGTCTGTCCGTCTGTCTGTCGTCGACACACAGTCAGACAGTCAGCGTGACACGCCCCAGCAGTGAGATTTATATGCCCAGGCGATGTGACTCAATCAATGGCATTTGTGCTGTGCGAGAAGAGCAACAACGCGAACGAGCAGCAACAACATCAATTCAGAGCAGAGCAGAGCAGCAGCAGCAGCAGCAGCAACAGCAACAGCAGCAGATCAGACAGTCAGAGTGAGACATGCACAGAATTTTGTGTAAAGAAATCAAAAATTTATACAAACTTTGCACAATGAATAAGCAACAACAAAAGGCAGCCATAGCTGTGTCCAGGGCATGCCCTAGCTAGATGCTGGGGATCCGCATCGTCCTCGTTTCATAGCAATTGCCGAAAATTGTTGCAGTTGGCGTTCCTCGCTCGCTCTCTTTGACAGCAGCAACTGCAACAGTAACAGCAGCAGCAGCAACAGCAACAGCAACAAAATGGACACAGGAACTGAACTGCAACTTGCAGGCAGGCGGGGGAGCAGTATAACAAAAGGACAAGGCACAGTCGCCGGACTTCTCAGGATGTGAGTGTGAGTGTCTGTGTGTGTGTGTTGCTACTGTAAGCTCTGCATGTTCATGTGCTGGAGAATTAATTAAAAATTCCGAAAATATCCGGTTAGCTCTTTATAACAATTTCTCATGTGTGTGAACTTCTTTCTCATCTAGGCCAGAAAAATCTAGCTGTTGTTGCTGTGCTTGTGTACTTTCTCTCGTATATGAGTATTGTGCTTTAATATACTTTGACTTTTAAACTGGACAGGATACTATTTCCAGGCTATTTCCCATCACCAACTAACTCTCTTTCTTCACATTTATTTATATTATTTTTGGTTTGGCCACTTGCCCAGGCGAGCACAAATAGATTTCATTTAAGTCCAGCATATACATACGTATACGTAATATTTGATGCCGCTTTAATTGAGCGATTAAAGTGGGCCCCTGGCAAAATTGGAAATGAAAAATATAGCATATAAAATAATTTAAATACGAGCGCAAAGGCATGGAGATGGCAGGCCACAAAAATATTTGTGTCAAAGATTCGGTTTTCCTAATGGAAATATTAAAATGTACGTTGAACGATTCCTGAATATATTCATATATTTTTAGATACAAAAATACAAAGGTTTAATAAAATGTATTTCCGAAGTATTTCTTTTTCTATATGTATTGTGTAATTTATTTGCTGCTGATTCAAAGGCAAAACCAAATATTCCGGTCAAGTCCATGGCAACAACAACGACAACTGTTGAAAAGGAATTGCAAAATTAGAAAGGCCGGAAGTGCTTTGACCGAGCATGACGAGGCAATTTTTCAATAAAAATGGTCGAGTCGCTCGTTAAAACCAAAACAATTGACCACATAAATTAGCGACATTAAATTGCCGGGTCAAGGGATAGAGAACGAAGAGAATGCGAAAGCGGCAGGAGTCAGGATGTGCAAGCGATTGATTCAATTAATTGCCGAATTAAAAAGCGAATTTTCCGTTAAACGCCAAAGAAAGACCAAATGACAGAGGACGACGATATTATGACAAAGTTAGAAAAGCAAATAATAAATGATTTGTGAGGCTGGCCCAGAAAATGGGCCAAAATGTGCTCGCATCGCCGGATCCTGGGCCGACACACACAATGGCGACTGTCGACGACCCCAGGGGGGCTCTCTTAGACACAATTGAATTTATTATGGTATTTCAACTCGACAAGCATCAATTGAATATAATTTTATCAATGCCCGGCCAAAGAGCGAGCGGCAACTCGAATGCAATACCATCATTATTGGACTAAACCGAAACTATTTGCCTCAATGGCTCACAACACGACACATCTGAACACACACACACGCACGGCAAGGGCGAAAGAGGCAGAGAGAGAGAGAGAATGAGAAAGAGATAGAGAGAGAGATTGTTGGTCTAATGCCCTCGGGGTGTATTTTTCGCCACTTTCGCCAGTCGTTGGTCACAAAAGTGTTGACTGTCTTTGATTCTGTTTGTCTGCGTCGCTGTCACCATATATAAATACTTATGTGTATGCATGTGTGTGTGCATGTGAGAGTGTTTGTGTATTGTTACATAACGTGCTGGAACTTTGTCATCCAGTGAGCTGACAGTCGCGATTGCCTCCAGAGTTTTCCTGCTCTCCCAAAAAAAACTTGGTCATTTCACTCGATTGGCATATTCTCAGCAGCCAATTGTGCGAGGCTTTCAAAATCAGCAAATATTTATTTACGATTTATTTCACTTATAACAAGTTTGCGACAAATCAGGAAACTATAAGTTGATTCCACTCAGCGAGTGCTTAAAGCCATGGTACTTTATATATTTCAATGTTATTGCATGCTTTTTGAGATTAGTGATATTCATGTTCCTATAGAACAAATAATTAAAGGCTCTAAATATATATATCTATTGCATTTTATTTTATAAGAGAAGTAGTGTTTTTTACTAGCTTTCAGTTATACAAAATAATATTAATTCATAATTAATTAATTATAATATCATCAAAATCATTTTTTGAATTTAAATACAAATGACAAACTCGTATTATTTAAATTTTTGAGCAAGTAAAACATTACCTGCAAAATGAGACAGCAATCATATGCCAGATACAGATGCAGAAACAGCAACCAGAAACAATCATCCGCATCGGTTCAAAGCGATTCAGATTGGTATTAAATAGGCCAGATCCTTTGGAGCATGTCGAGCGCTTTAATACATCGGCTGCACGTGCAGCAAGCCACAATGTTGTGCGGATAAAACAACTATTACGTATACGTGCGTGTAATGCTCGGGGTGGATGAAGGACAACAACCGAGCATTAACGGGCGATGCGTTGATTTTCTGTATCGGCCATGTATCGTTATTAACATGGCTTAATTAGCTACTGGCTTAAATGGCGGCTTAAAGCATAATTTAAACATGTTTAATCACTATAAAACAACCGAACAGCACTTGAAAAAATATATAAAAAAACCAGGCAAATTTCCTTGCTATTGATTGATGACAATAATTACTGTGTTTATTGTTCACAAAGTAAGTCACTTGATTAGCAGATAGAACATTATGAGAGCGATTGAAGTAGCGTTACGTAAGACATGGAAGTTTTAACAATCTGCAAACGGAAAAATGTCACAATTTGAGCTGAATGTTGACGGGTACTCACCGCCAGAAATGTCTGCATGTTGGCCACAAAAAAGTAGCCATCGATGCGACAGCCGCGCTGAGCACGCATCATGGAGAGCAGCAATGGCCGCCCAATGGCGGACCAACTGCATCCGGTTGAGTACCAGTCGCTGTCGTAGATGGCTGTGGCGAAATTCGCATTCTCCGTTTTCACGCACTCGCCACAATAGCAGTAGAGATAGATTTGCGAGAGAATGGAGCAGGTGAAGGCGGCGAAGAAGAGGACGTCGGGCCGATCGAGATTAGTGGACACCTGATAGCAGAGCACGCACAAATGCAGCGAGGCGACAAGGAATTGAACGCTGATTAATGGCCGAAAGCAGCGATTCAAAGTGTCGCACATATCGAGAGTGGCCTGATGCAGCGGTAAGATGTCTGTCAAATTCGCGAGAGTCTCACCGGAAGTTTGGCCAACGAAATGCTTCATTTTGTATTGGGCAATTTGAAACAATGCGCACAGATTGTGAGTCAGCGAGCAGAAGAGCGTGTCCACGCAAACTGTGGGCAGCAGGACGCCCAATGCGGCAGCCACATTCCACGCATACGAAGCCAAATAGTTGAGGACACAACGATTGTCCCACGGATATCTGCAAAACAGGTCGACAATCTCACGAATGTGAGTCTCGCACAACTATCACAACTCACACGCTGGGAAACGGCAACTCCGGTTGCACTCCGGCACTGCCACCAAATGTGGCAGAGTGGCGAACGAATAAGCTCAATATGCGCAGCAGGGGCAGCAGGCAGGCCGAGGCTGCAGCCAGCTGGAAGCAGTTCTTATAGAGTCCGCTAATGAACTGCTCCCGTCTGTTCGCCTCCTCGATGATTCGAGCATAATTCGATATGCGACTCTCTGGTGCAGCATAAATTACAGAGTTAGAGCTTTAATTGTGGCAATTTGCTTACCTGTGTGCAACATTTTGCGCAGCCTCTCGATGAGCTGCCCCAAGTCCTTGTGCAGCCAAATGATCAGACCGTACTTGAACAGGGCCAGCAGATCAATTAACATTGAGCATAAGCCGTCGGTTAGTTGGCCAACGTTTTGCATATTCTGCAGACAAAATGCCACAGTCAGGGGCAGAAATGTTGCCACAGACACAATGCTGCAAACAGTCCTGTACGGGGACATCCAGCTGCCGTGGCATGCTAATATATTGAATCCCAAGAGTCGAAAATAGACGGCTTGCAACTTGAGATACTTGTTCGTGAGCATGTTGCAACTGGAAATGTGCGTAGCTGCTTCGTCTTTTGCTTTTATATACACAGAAACATTCGACGTGGCCCTGCACAAAGCAGCAGATGTCTAATTGCAAAATAATTGAGAAACACAAACACACGCATATTCTTGGTGTATCCTATATAGATACTTATACTCTCATTAAATTTAAATATATACTCATTATGGGCACTCAGTTCGATAATCGATATCTAGAACTTTAGCAGTGAAAATACTCGCAGGCAGGGGATTTTCTCATGTCCATGTCAGAGTTCAGGCCAGTCGACTAAAGGCCGACAACATATTGCATATCAAATGCCCACAGCTTTGACGTGACATTGAGAGCTGACCTAAGGCAAGATTCTCTTGGTTAACACACGAGCTCGGAATTATTGCTGCTTTTGTATTGCGCAGATGCATATTAATGTCGTGATGAAATGCAAACATTTTCTGAGAAATTTATATTCAATGCTTGAACTACTAAATGTATCAGATTATGGCTAAAATATACAAAATGAATATTAAAGAAAAGCTTTAATAATTTTAATTATTATTAAAGAAAAGATTTAAGAAATTCATTTATTTTATAATAATTACGTGTTATTTAAATATATGTTATCAATTAAGGCAATGTATTTAGGAATGCATTTTTATATTTATATACAAAAACAAATATTTAAGAAAATCTTCAATAAAAAATTGTATGTGGATATTTAATATTTCAACAATTAAAAGTATCAGCATTTACACTTTAAAATGCAAAATTAATATTGGAGACAAGCTTTTAATAATTACAAATTTTCTACAAATATTATGAACACAAAATATTCATTATAAATAAGGATAATTTTTTGATTTCCATGAAATAGAGTTAACGAGAAAATATACATGAAACAATAATTCTTTACATTTTTTATTATACTGTAATGTAATTTTTATTTCTTAAATCTTTTATTTACATCATCTACTGTTTGTGTATGACCAACTAAATTACTGTTTATTTTGCTTTAATTTTAATTGGGAAAGAGGCATCTAATAGTAGCGGATACCCGATCGAATTGCACTTGGTTGTTTAATTCAAAACAAATCTTATGATAACATGTTGATTTCATCAAAATGCAAATGCAGCTTGTTTCTTGTTTTTAGTTTGAAGCTCTTAGCATCTTTAAGTCTTAAAATCGCAAACAACAACAACAAGTGCAGGCTAGAAACAAAAGGATAACAACAATGTCGAGGACGACAACAACCAGCTGAAAATAGTGTGGATTGTGAGCTGCTTACTGTTGTTTGCGCAATAAATTATACTTAATTAAAAACAATTAAAAGCAAATCCAATTTAGTTTTGCATAGATCTACATAAAGGCGTGTCCTGGTGCCCAGCTTCCGGTGTTTTTGGTTGGCAGGATGTGTCGGCAGCATGTGAAATTCCATGGCAAATATTTGGCAACAATTCTGGCAAAAACTAAACAAATCTTTGCAACATTTCAAATGTGCAAACTTTCTCTCTGGCATCGCAGCCCGCGTCCGCTTTCCCTGCCCATTGATAATCCGAGCTTGTGCCGAGCATTAAAGTTGATTTCGAGAATATTTTAATTATTCAATGCATGGGGATAACTTCAGGGAAACATGCTGGGCGAAGGTCAGCTGCAAAAGTGAAGCTCAACAGTTGGCCAAAACTATTTGACCAACATGCAATCAGTGGGCAACAAATTCATGCAATTACTGCCAACATGCAACCGGGCCACTTACATAAGTGGACATGTGACAGAACTGTTACAAGGTTGGCCCTGTAGGTGGAATGATTGGGTAATTTATGGGGGCGGTGGTGGCATAAATGTGCATTAAATTGGCAGGCAGGCAGACGGGCAGACGGGCAGACGGGCTGGCTGGCTGGCAAACGAAGTGAGAAGATTTGACAAATATTGACAGCATAATTAATTGGTTGCATACATTTGTAAGCGCACTGGCACAATATTTGCTGTTGCTTATTTAATTATTAACAATAACAATTTCATTATGCGACTTTTGCATTTTACGACCGTAATTAATTAAAATTTTTGACAAGCGCCCCGCATGGATTTGTCCAGCCAAAAGGAGACAGCCCAGAAATGCAGTGGCGTGGCGAGAGAATCATTCCGCCAGCAATGGATAAAACTTTTCAGCTGGCCTACGTCTAGGCACATAAAGCAAACATTGACACACTGCCACGCCCACCCAGTAGCCAAAGGAGTTGAGTTTATATAGTATTTTGTAGCAGAAAACTTGCTGCAAACTCAGCTGGCACTAGAGCCGAAGCCGGAGCCAGCAGTGGAAGTTGTAGAAGTCCTGGAAACTGGGCAGCGGGCAGCATTTGAAACTCCCAAGAACTTTTCGCACAACGTGGTATTGTTATTGCTGTGTTGATGTTGCTGTGTAAATACCCTTTGTTATCAAAAGAATACTAACGAACACTCGTTCTTTTCGACACTCGAAACAGCTGCGTAACTAAATGATAAAATTGCTTAACAAAATACGAAGCATACTTTTAGGACCATCTTTTGCTCTGATATTTCTTATTTAAATTTAATATAAATATTTAATAATACTACTTATTTATTTACTCAAATATTTATTACTTAATTATTAATTATAAGTCAACTAAGAAGAGTCGAATAATAAATATTTCTTTTGCGATCATCTTTTGTTCTGATATTTGTTTTTTTAATTTAAAATATGTATATTTATCTTTTTATTTTTTAAATAATAATAATAATAATAATAAAAACTGCACCACCAATTTTTTAATTATTCGAACAATTTAGTTTATAATTCGTTTGAATTCCTTTCAATTCTATAGCTACTTAGGCCAACAAAATAAATGATTGATTGTAATGCAATTTAATAAATGGAAAAATACAAATTAAATAAAATGCCTTTTTGTTTTGTTTTTTAATTAAATTTTAATTAAATTAAATATAAAATTAAAGAGTTTTCACACGTATCTATATATATATATGTATATATATGTTTCTATTGTCTTTTGCTTGGAGTCTCCTCGTCGAGCAACATTTGCCTGTTCAAGCGGAGTGTCTAAATTAAAGAGGCGATATTACTCGGAAAATTATACCAAAGTCATTAAAAAAGTTTACGCCAAGGGGAACCCCCAAAGGGAGTTTTCACAGCATTTATGTATTAAGAAGTCTGCCCAGATTGAAGCTCACATTTGAAGCTGCTCAATTTGAATGCAAGTATTTTATGTATTTGAGAGAACTTACTGACAATGAAGTTATAATTAGCGAAGTTCCGCTCGAAATGTTGTAGAGTATTTCGAACTTCGCTCATGTAATTGCGCTTAGTTTAATTTGCCATTTTGTAGCCATTGCTGTTGCTGTTGGCGTTGCAGGCGCTGCTGCTGCTGCTGTCGGTGTTCTTGGGGCGCTTGCCGCTGGTGGCGATGCAATGCTCGGACAGCAGTTGAATCCAAAATGAAATACTTGATTTCAGCCTCCATGGAATTTGCGAGCGAGTGCAGCAAGCACAGAAGTTCCAGGCAGTGGCAGGAGGAGTGCCAGAAACTTTGCCGCTCGCACAGGAAGTCAACTTGGCATCCTTGTGCCTGCCGACGTCGCCGTAGCCGTCGACGACTTCGACTCCGACTCCGGCTGTGACTCTGGCAAGTAAAATGACGATGAAAACGAAGACAGAGTCGGAGATGAAGATGAAGACGGCGACGTCGAGGCCGACGCCGACTGTGGAGCAGTTTACTTAAAATGTTTAGTGGAAAGTGTTTTAAAATACATTAAAAAGTTCACGGCTGCCATGGCACGCATAGAATTTATGCGAATTTGGTGAACTCTAGAGTGGAAACTTTTTACATTTGCGCCCGCCCAATCAACTTAAATATTTGTTTAGCTCAAGCAGCTGAGCCATAGAGCTCTTAAGCTCGCCCCAAAAATGCACATACATATGAAGAGCTACAGCTACAGCTACAGATACAGATACATAATGTATAAAAAGACTACTCGAGTGCGAGTACTTTATATATAAATTAAAGTAAACACCATACATATATTTGCAAGTAAGTAGCTGTAATTAATGCCTGCCACAGAGAGGGAGAGAGAGAATGTGTGTGTGTGGGCTGACATATAATATCAGAGATACAAATGTATCTATAGGTTTGGCGCGGTTTTGCCAAGAGCACCTTTCGCTATTTGCGCCAGTCATTTAATGAGCTCCTTTTACTACCCATATCATGTATTTGTGATATCGACAGTGCGGGTGGGAGGGATACAATTTTAGATATTCAACGTGGGCTCATGGCATATATCTGCATGAACATTTCCGTTCTAACGGCGTGTTTACGTCTTGATTTGATACGCTTCGAGGAAAACTGTCGAATCCGCAAAATGACGAAGTCATAATTCATATCTTTTACTGCCGCCGTCGTCGCCGCCGCCAAGCCCGAAAGGAAAAACGTAAATGAGCAGATATTTCCATAAACAAACAAACAAACGAGCATAAGTAATTTGTTTTCCGCCCCTTTATAATATGCTATGATGAAAAAAGCAGCCAACCTGTGCGTGTGTGAGCCTCTCTTTAACAATATTTTATTGTAATTTCGTGCGAGTTTATTTTGTGTGGGTTTTTTTTCGCCAATTTCCAATTTTCCAGCTGCAGCCCGCAATTTGCTGAAATGAACAGCTCTTATCAGCGCATCTGTTTGCTGATTTCCAGTTGTCCATGTGACAGTTGTCGCAAAATCGTTTTAAATAAATATATATAAATATTGTTAAAGTCACACACAATTCTGCAGCCCGCATTCGATGCAACGCATTCGACTGCTGATTACCCTGTACTAATTATAATATCTCCAGTCAACAGTTGTCTTCCATATACCCTACTCTATGTTTTCTTTGCTTACAGAGTATTGTCAACAGATATTAAACACAATTGTTGGCTTAATACATGCAATAAACGCATTTAATTAAATAACCTATTTAATGCGTAACAGTAAAAAAATAAATAAATACAACTATCACAAGGGGAACTTAAGAGAAATTTCACATTAAATTGATTCAACTAATGAAAATGACAGCCAACCAAAAAAAAGTCCTATAATAAAATTAATTTAATTCTTGGCAATCGTAATTTGCGCAAATAAAAAAAATTTAATCATTTGAATTGGCATTCAAAATTGCATTACAGCCAAGAGCAAACAAAATGCCTCGCAATCATCCGTAAATCATCCGAACTAAAGCTGTTTATAGCTCATTTTAATGTATTATATTTTTGAGGATTTGGTTCATTAAGGAGTGCATAAAGCATTTAGTATACTTTTGAGTATTTAAGCCAAGTGTTATTTTACAATGGTAGTATTAATAAATTAATCCCAATTCACGTAGCTTAAGTGCAACTTGCAAGCGAAACTAGACAACGTAGTTGATACTTTATTTATTGACATCTCCTTGAGGAAAGAATTATCAAATTGGTTGTTTTTTAATTATGCCTTTTTTGACTGCGACAAAGAAAATAAATAAGTAAATAAAATCATTGGCTTTTTTGATGACTAATTAAAAATTATTGATAGTAAACGAAGCAAAAGTTTTGTGAGCAATATCGTCGTTTGGATACCTTGCACAATTTATGTCGAGGGTATTTTGCTTGCAAAAAAATGTCGCTAAATTGTTGTCAATCAAAAAATTGTGTGACACTTGACGTACCATTTACATTTTATTTTCTTTGCCCCAGGAAAGCTAGCAGTTAACATTTTTGTATAGCATACAAATATTATACAATAATTTAATTGAAATGTTTTGTGTCATGGCATAATAATTGAGTTAGAATCAACAGCAGTTAGATTAAGATTTTTTAAGTAAATTACCGACAAATTATTATATAATTGATGTCAATTAAAATGAATAAGAATATTAAGCAAAAACCGCGGGCGTTTTAACATACTTCCAATTCTTATACAAAATAAGCTAAATTTAATAAAATACAAAATAGTAATATACAAAATGAAATTGAATAGATAAGCTGAATAATTCAGTTACAATCAACTGCAGAAAGAAAATAAAATAAAATTATAAATTTGTAAACATATATAACACAATTCAGTTACAAACAAATGAAAGAAATTTCTCATATATTTAAACATACAAAATTATTGTGTAGTTGATGTCAATTAAAATTAATTCTAAAAATTAGGCAATAATAAGCAACTTTCCTTCCCCTTCTTATATTCAAAAAATTAAATAGACATAAATGAAAATACTGTAAATTGAAAGCAATAAAAAAGTTGAAAATATTGAATAAAAATGTAAAGTATTATACCTGAAAAAGTTAGCCGTAATCAAATATACTTTAAGTAGATTTAGAAAATTTGTATATAATTGATGTAAAATAAAATAAATTGTTAAAATACAATGAATTATGGATAATGTGATAATTAAAACATATTAATTGACTATACAATTCAATTAAATATAAATGTAAAGTGTTATAGCTAAATAATCAATGAAATGCAGATTTAGATATTAAATAAGTAAATAAACATATTATGCAAGAAATTCAATAAACAAGTAATGTGACATAAGTAAATAATTGATATTAAACACAATTGTTGAAATAATTCTATAAACTGCAGATAGATCAAGAAATTTAGAGTAATTTACATCGAAATTATTATGTAATTGATGCCAATTAAAATGGATTGATATTTTAAACCAAAATAAAGAGCAGCTTTACTTCCCGTTCTTATTTTCAATGAAGTTAAATCGTTTTCGTAGCCCACAAAACTTTAATTGGATTTTGCTGACCAAGTTGTTGGGCCAAATTGCTGCACAAACGACTTGACGTAAAGTTGCAACGACCAGCCAAGATTTAGGCCAAAATGCAGAGAAGTATTTTTGCAGCCAGCCGAATGGCAGTGAAGCTGGCCAGCGACTGAGCGCCAATAAGACTTGGCAACGGCAATAAAACGAAACGGAAACGGAAACGAAACGAAATGGAACGAAACAAAATGCGAGAGAGAGAGGAAACGCGAAACGCGTTTCTCTTTGGAAAAGTTTAAGAGCGCGCGATTGTAAAGGGCTGCCATAGTTTTATGGCCAAGTTTTCGCACTCTGTCAACAAACTGCCCCAGTCTTGAGCATATTTACACGCTTCAAGTATCAACAAATGACAATAAACAAGCGACGGCCGCGACCACCGCGATTGCTTCACACATTGCTCGCTTTTGGGTGCGCCAAATTGAATTAATTGCGACATGTTTGCCGTCTGCTTGCCACACAGCTGCCGCACAGCATCATGCCACTCCCTGGTCGCAGCTGAGGTCCGTCTTGCAGCCGCCCCCAAGGCGGCGTTTAAGAGGCAGGTGTTGCTGCAGGGCGGCAACACCACGCATTTTTGATGACCATAATGACAACAATTAAATATAAATCACCGACCAGCAACAAGCCAAGCTCGCTCCTCCTCCTTCGCCTTCGTCTCCTTTGCTCTGGGCCAGAAGCGCGACGCACGCATACAATTAGCTTTTATGGCCGCGAGGCTGAGGAAAGTGCTCCGACTCCGACCATGGCCCGGACGCACTTGCTGAATGGTACTCGTAATTTGAAAATATGGTAATTATGAAGCGGATTTCGCATGCAAACATAACAACAACAAATACTTACGAAAAAAGAAAAACAATAAAAAAAAATAAGAGAAACAGAGAAAAAAAACCTCTGACACCGTCGTTGTCTGTTCTAATTAGGCGCACATAAATTGTGCCACAAGGAGCGCAATAAAAGCAACAAATCCTAAATAACAATTAAAACAATTTACAAGATTAACAAGTAAGAAAGCTACAGTCGAGAGTGCTCGACCGTATGATACCCGCAACCCATTTCGAGAGAAAACAAAAAATTTAAATGATATATTAACAAAAAATATACCAAATATACTAAAATTAGTTTTTTGTATATATTTGAAAATAGCGGGTAAAAATCACAACACCGTTTTGGTCACACTGTCAACTAAACAAACAAAGCGCGGGCAGCTGCAAGTGAATTTTGCATAGAAAATTGATTCTTTAATAACTTCCTTGTTTTTCATTCGATCTCAACCAAATTCACAGGCATCATTGAGAATATAAATATTATTATGCATATCAAAATTCAATGCTCTAGGTCTATTATTACGGCTTTTACAGACTTTTGGGGGCGGAAAGGGGCGTGGCATCCAACTTTTGAAATAAACTTGACCTGCGTAGGACCTATAGGAGTACTGTCCCCAAATTTGGTAGCTCTAGCTTTTATAGTCTCTGAGATCCAGGTGTTCATACAGACGGACAGACGGACAGACGGACAGACGGACAGACGGACAGACGGACATGGCTATATCGTCTCGGCTGTTGACACTGATCAAGAATATATATACTTTGTGGGGTCGGAGATGCCTCCTTCTGCCTGTTACATACATTTTCTGTTGGCACTAAGTTATAATACCCTTCTACCCTATGGGTAGCGGGTATAAAAACACCTTAAGGCAGTTGCTTTAATATTTTAATTAAAAATTCTTTAGCCGCAATATGCTTGCGGGCAGCTCGAGGTGTGGCAACTTCCCCCTGCCCCTGCCCCTTCTCCGTCTCACGTTCTTGCTGTTGTTGTTGCTAATACCGCGTTGCGCGTTAGTTAAAGCCACTGGCCGAGTGCTCTGAATGGTCTCCGGAGGCCTATGACTTTGAATTATTGCAGGCCGAGTCATAAATTAAGTGCTGCAAAGTGTGTGCCTCATAGGGGGCTGTTACGAGGGGCAGGGGGAGGAGGACAGCTGTCGAGGGGTGTGAAATTGGTTGGGGCAAGAGGCAGAGGCAGAGGCAGCCTGTGGCAGGTGGCTACTAAACCTGCTTGAGTACCATTTAGCGCCTGCTAAACAATCTGAAATGGGTCGAGAAGGCGATCGAGCCAATTTCTTGCTTATTATGCACATATACCTAAAATAAATAATTTACATATTAAAGTATTTTATAGACATGGAAATGAACATATAACGTAAATATCTTATTATTTGGGGTATACCTGTTTCTAAAAATGTTCAAACCCTCAGATTATAATATGCATAGTATAGTAATTATTTATTAGACTAGGTAAAGCAAGTAAACAAAATAAACCAAAAATAAATAAAAATGTATTTTAACCAATTTACATGTGTCTTCGTTGTGGTATTTTTAATAATTCAAATAAAGAAAACCTCTGGGAATAACGCAAAAAACCATTAATTAAATTAATATGTGCTTAATATAAATGAAATTTTAATGCTACGAAATGTATAATTTTCAGACTCATATGTATTTACCAAAATCATTTGGTGTAAATTTAGACTTTCCATAAAAGATTTAAATTCGTATCCATAACCAAAATTAGTGAATAGTGGAAATGATGAAGAAAATTCCATAATAATAATCATAATGCAGATGGTCTCTCAAAATTTAATAATTATTATTGGGATATATTATAAACAAGTAAGATAGCTACAGCTGAGAGCCTGATATTATGGGTAGAATAAATAAATATAAATTTATAAAGAAGCTTTTCTTAAATGCATCCCCAAAATTATTTGCGTTAATTAAAAACAAAAACAAAACAAAATCAATTGAGACATCTGTGAGCGCTTCTAATATCAAAGATAATTTCTAATATTTCTATATAAATCCGAATATCTATAACTACTAGAATCGTTGATGAATCACTCAACTTAAATGACTATCTAACTAGTTAAGCATGTTTATTAATTCATAGTAATAGTCTATAAGAATCCTATAAAAAGCAGGCAGATACTAAATATCGCCAAATTTGTTGAGGAACAAGCTGTTCTAAGTACGCAGTACAGTTAAATTGTTGTGTTCTGAGTGTTATAGCCTCACCCATTTGGCCTAAAGATGAACAAATAAACGTCCGATGGGGCGGAGAAGAAAGAGCCAAAAACTTGTTGCATAAAGCGGCGACACCTAGCTGAAGCAGAAGCAGAGGATGAAGGACGAAGGCTGTGAGCGGAGTTGTAGGCACAGCAATTTGAGCACAATAAAGCTGAACAGTCTGAGCCTGCATATTAAATCCACAAGTACCGCCCGAATGGAGGCGAAGGCGACGTCCTCAAACCCTCATAAATAAAAGGAGCCAAGGATTTGGCTGCAGCCGAACGAGTTAACCGGCATCAGGACACAGGACACAGACGTTGTGGCCGCGCAATCAAATTCAGATACTTGAGGACTCGCTCTCTTCCCCCTCCCCTTCTCTCTCCTGTTTCTCCACATTGCTGCTGCTTAAGTGTCGTAAAGTCCTTTTGCGTGCTACAACAACAACAACAACATCATCAGCAGGGGCTTTTATGATTTATGCAACTATCGCCTGCAGCGGCGACAGACCCCCAACCGACCTCCCCTTCCCCCTCTCCCCTCAACTTGGATTGCCGAAATCCTTGAGGCGCGATTTTTTCTCGCTTCTTTTGGCCAAATGTCTCAGCCGCCGTTGCCGCCGTCGTCTCCAGCTTCGTTGGTGGCTGTGGCGGTTCTTCAAATTGTGCAATTTTTATGGGTGTGCACAGGGCAAAGGTTGTTGCAGAGCGGAGGGTGAGAGGGGGGATGTAGGGGTGTGGCATTCATGAATAAAAGATTTCCGAGTGTGCCGCCTTCCTCCGCCGTTTTCTCTCGCTTGCTCAATTTATTATGCTTTTGGCCTTGCCGAGTGCAAATAATAAGCAGCAAGTGCACAGCCACGCCCCCCAACCACCCACGACGCCTCCACAGGCACCTTGGCTGGCAGCGGGCAGGATTGCCACGCCCACACAATTGTCGTCGGGAAAGAGGCGCTGCCCGTAAAATTAGCAAAGCAAAGAGTTGCAGTTTACTTGCCATTTAAGCGCCCCACTCGACAGCTGTGTTTGTCAGCGGCAGCAACAATAACAGCCACCAACAACAACAACAACAACCGACAACAACAACAGCAACACAAACACAACATTGTCTGCGTTGAGGTTGCACTTGGTTTTGTTTGCAGTCGTCGCTTATTTTTATTATTTGTTGTCTCTCAAGATCGTTTGCGCAGGCCAAAGCTGCAGCACAAATAAAATACCTGGCCTGTTTAGCGTCACAAAATAAAGCAGCAAACGCTTTAATTGCAGTCTTTAAAGCGGTTGTAGGTTTTTGGTAAATATATTTTAATATAATACAAATATATAATATACATAACAAAACATAATAATAATCATTAATTTTAATTTGTTCATTTTTTTTTTTTTCTACTAATACTAACGGAATTGTTTGCAATAACCAAATTCAAATTTAAATTTAAAATATTGCGCGCAACAGCTTTGCATTTTGTTAACGTTTACCAACACTTTAGTTCAAAGGCAGCCAACTTCACGCTCTCATCGTTAACATGAATGTTATCACCAGTGCCATTTGAGCGTACATTAAGAAGGTTTTTAAACTGTAATGTGAGTTTAAAATTAACATTGCTGTTAAGCGCGCCTGTCGTTTATAGTCATCACAAAAACTGAGAAATAAGTCTTTTAATGTAAAAAAAACAGAGAAACGTTATTAATTTAAAATTTTTCATTTTTTTACTTTAATACTGCATGTAAAGAAAATATATATTCGTTTTAATTTAAAAATTCAATTTCCAACTTAAAATTCAATAATGATGCATGATTAATGCTATATTCCAAAAGTAGAGTCGAATGGTTAGGTAAGTACTCATAACTTATGTTTGTTATGTTAAACATAATTTAGAAAATAAATAAATATTCTAAAAGTAAACTGCATAAACTGCATAAACTGAAAAGCAAAAACAAATTGTCTACTTTCCAATCAAGTGTAACCAGAATCCAAGTCCTGGTATATTTGGTATAATTTTTGACATAATTAGCCAAACCAAGTACGGTCACGCTGTTGCTGACATCGAGCAGTTGCCGAATTGTTTTTGTTGCGAGCGGTTGACACGACGGGCGCTGCGCTTCGTAAATTTGTGTACGTTATTTTCTGTAAACGCCGTTCGTTGTGTATGCGCGCCTCTCCGTGTGTGTGTGAGTGTGCGTGTGTAGTAGTTACTTGTTTTTTGCGCTTACGTACAGTTAATATTCATATTCATATTTGTTGTAAGCGCACAATTACAAGTGGCAAAATGAAGCGTGCGAAAAAAATGTGCAAAACAAGCGACGCCGCTGCGCTGCTGCTGCGCTGCCGCTGCCTTGACCAGGCCTGGTCGCTGTTGTTGTAGTTGTATTTGTGTAGCCGCCTATGACCAGCATTTTGTTGTTGCGCAGCGCGCATTCAGCCTGTGTGTGTGTGTGTGTGTAAATTCCAAAACATACGCTTGCACAGTGGCACCAAAACGAGCTCAATTATTTCAATGCCCGGCTTTGGGCGTGAGTGTATTTGTGTGTGTATGCCTCTGTATGTGTGTGTTTGGGTGTGTCGTTGTTGGCCGTGTTTATTATAATTTTCCTCTTTCCATTTTTTTTATTTCGTTGAATTCTTCGAGCCAAGTGGAGTTTTTCTGTTTTATTTGTTGGTTGCTTTTGTTTTCCATCTACGCTTTGGGCCGTCGGCCTTCTTTCACAATTCTCTCATTCTAAGCCCATTCGCAGCAGTCAAGTGTCATTTTGTTGCTGTACGAAGCTGAAGAAGCAACAAATGCGGCACAATTATCAAAAGTCGCTGCGACGTCGTGATAAAATGTGGCCAACAAGAGGGACAATCTAGCAACAACAACAACAATCAGCTCGAGTGCCAATTAGAATTTATTATTATTCATTATATTTCTTATTACTCTCTTTTACACACACACATACGCATACTCGTTATGTCTGCGCGCTCGCTCTCGCTCTCTATCCTTCTCGCTCTCTCTCTCTTGCTGCGGAGTCAGCAGAGAACAGCAAGAACAACAACAAAAGCGTCAGGCAAGGACAGGCAAAGCAAAGGCAAAGGCAAAGACAAAAAGGAATTTCGAGCGCTTCTTCTTCTTTGGTGCTCAACTTCGTAACGCAACGCGAGTTAAGCACGAATACGAATGCCAAAGAGGAGAGCGCAAGAAAACGCGCTAAAGTACAAAACGTAATAAATGCTTAATTAATTGCAGTAAATTTGTGCAAAATGTGGGCAAAACGTGTGCGATAAAAACGCAACCAAAAAGGCAAAGCAACAACAACAAAAAGTAAAAGAGAAAGAAAAAAAAGTGCAGGGCCAGCGCCAGCAACAAAAACTGCGCGTGTCTCTGTCCCTGGCTCTGTGTTAGTGCGTATTTGTATCTGTGTGCGTGTCCAAGTGTATCAGTGTGCGTGCGTTTGCAACAGATGCTGCAAACGTCGTTACGCTGCTCTATGTGTGTGCTAAACACGTAAATACGTCATCAACCGAACACTACCACAACGTAAACAACAACAACCACAACGTAAACAACAACAACAACAGCCATGTTCAAGTGCATTCCAATATTCAAAGGCTGCAACAGGCAGGTCGAATTCGTGGACAAACGCCACTGTTCGCTGCCCCAAGTGCCCGAGGAAATATTGCGCTACTCGCGCACCCTCGAGGAACTCTTTCTGGACGCGAATCACATACGCGATTTGCCAAAGGTCAGTATACAACTCATACACACACATCTACAGATGTGTTAGTGCAGCCTTCATCGCAGCTTACGACGAGCTTCTGGTTGTCGCAGCTGTAAAACATCATTTATTGCCCACCAAGGTGCGTTTTAGCTACTACAGTAAAAGTTGGCTACATCGAACCAATTATATAGGGAATAACGCTTTAAGCAGTCCATATGTTGAGAACACCCTGTGACCGTTTGGACCATTGTGATGCATGATGTAGGAAGAAGGAATAGCTGTGATTGGGAGGGTTTCATGGGATAGTAAATAGGAGAAGATACTATCTTTTTATCGGGACTGCCGCAGTTTACAAAACCACCTATTTGAGCTCAAGCTCACGTCCGCCATAATGCCAAGTTCTTCGATGTATGGTTTTCCCAGGAATTGGGTGTCCCTCATAAGAAATGCAGAACAGTCACAGTAAAGGTATTGGACACTTTCTATCTAATCTTCGTTACCGCGTTATGACAGAAGCCTTGATGGGGTCCACCATATTGCTGTGCAGTGTCCCGTTAAGAGCTCAGAGAAGTTGGGTTGAGTAAAGTGAGATATTCAAAAAATTTTTAGTGCAAACGTTTGTCCATCGTTAGCCCATGATTGCCCAGGAACAGTTTCGTTTGCCCACCTCTAGTTTCCAAAATATCGAAAGTTCGAAAATTTTCGAAAATCATAATTTTGGAATTTTGAAAATTTTTCAATAGCAATCGCTTAAGAATCGTTTGCCCACGTTTGCCCATCTTTTAGAATTTTGAAATTTTCAATACTTTGGAAGATATTGATGATTCAAAATTTTGAAAAAATGTTCATCTCAAATGACCTAAAATCTTATAATTTCGAACATTTTCAAACTGTAATCGACTGTCCATCGACAGCCTAACAATGCCCAGAAACCATTTCGATTGCCCACCCCTAGTTTTGATTGAAAAAAATTAAATTTTTGTTTGTCCAAGTCTTTATTCGTTTGCCCATCTTTCAGATTTCGAAAAAACTCAAAATTTTCAAAAATTTTTAACTTTTAACGTTTGCCCATTGTTTGTCCATGTGTTTATTCGATTGCCCATCTTTCAGATTTCGAAAAAACTCAAAATTTTTAACTTTTTTCAACTTTTAACGTTTGCCCATCGTTTGTCCATGTGTTTATTCGTTTGCCCATCTTTCAGATTTCGAAAAAACTCAAAATTTTCAAAAATTTTCAACTTTTAACGTTTGCCCATTGTTTGTCCATGTGTTTATACGATTGCCCATCTTTCAGATTTCGAAAAAACTCAAAATTTTTAAATTTTTTCATATTTTAACGTTTGCCCATCGTTTGTCCAAGTCTTTATTCGTTTGCCCATCTTTCAGATTTCGAAAAAACTCAAAATTTTTAACTTTTTTCAACTTTTAACGTTTGCCCATCGTTTGTCCAAGTGCTTATTCGTTTGCCCATCTTTCAGATTTCGAAAAAACTCAAAATTTTTTAAAATTTTAAACTTTTAACGTTTGCCCATCGTTTGTCCAAGTGTTTATTCGTTTGCCCATCTTTCAGATTTCGAAAAAACTCAAAATTTTTGAAAATTTTAAACTTTTAACGTTTGCCCATTGTTTGTCCAAGTGGTTTTTCGTTTCCCCATCTTTCAGATTTCGAAAAAACTCAAAAATTTTAACTTTTTTCAAATTTTAACGTTTGCCCATCGTTTGTCCAAGTGTTTATTCGTTTGCCCAAAAATTTTGAGTTTTTTCGAAATCTGAAAGATGGGCAAACGAAAAAACACTTGGACAAACGATGGGCAAACGTTAAAATTTGAAAAAAGTTAAAAATTTTGAGTTTTTTCGAAATCTGAAAGATGGGCAAACGAATAAACACTTGGACAAACGATGGGCAAACGTTAAAAGTTTAAAATTTTCAAAAATTTTGAGTTTTTTCGAAATCTGAAAGATGGGCAAACGAATAAACACTTGGACAAACGATGGGCAAACGTTAAAATTTGAAAAAAGTTAAAAATTTTGAGTTTTTTCGAAATTTGAAAGATGGGCAAACGAAAAAACACTTGGACAAACGATGGGCAAACTTTAAAATATGAAAAAATTTAAAAATTTTGAGTTTTTTCGAAATCTGAAAGATGGGCAATCGAATAAACACATGGACAAACAATGGGCAAACGTTAAAAGTTGAAAATTTTGAGTTTTTTCGAAATCTGAAAGATGGGCAAATGAATAAACACTTGGACAAACGATGGGCAAACGTTAAAAGTTGAAAATTTTCAAAAATTTTGAGTTTTTTCGAAATCTGAAAGATGGGCAAACGAATAAACACTTGGACAAACGATGGGCAAACGTTAAAAGTTGAAAATTTTAAAAAATTTTGAGTTTTTTCGAAATCTGAAAGATGGGCAAACGAATAAGCACTTGGACAAACGATGGGCAAACGTTAAAAGTTGAAAAAAGTTAAAAATTTTGAGTTTTTTCGAAATCTGAAAGATGGGCAAACGAATAAACACTTGGACAAACGATGGGCAAACGTTCAAATTTGAAAAAAGTTAAAAATTTTGAGTTTTTTCGAAATCTGAAAGATGGGCAAACGAAAAAACACTTGGACAAACGATGGGCAAACGTTAAAAGTTGAAAATTTTCAAAAATTTTGAGTTTTTTCGAAATTTGAAAGATGGACAAACGAATAAACACTTGGACAAACGATGGGCAAACGTTAAAAGTTGAAAAAAGTTAAAAATTTTGAGTTTTTTCGAAATCTGAAAGATGGGCAAACGAATAAACACTTGGACAAACGATGGGCAAATGTTAAAATTTGAAAAAAGTTAAAAATTTTGAGTTTTTTCGAAATCTGAAAGATGGGCAAACGAATAAACACTTGGACAAACGATGGGCAAACGTTAAAATTTGAAAAAAGTTAAAAATTTTGAGTTTTTTCGAAATCTGAAAGATGGGCAAACGAAAAAACACTTGGACAAACGATGGGCAAACGTTAAAATTTGAAAAAAGTTAAAAATTTTGAGTTTTTTCGAAATCTGAAAGATGGGCAAACGAATAAACACTTGGACAAACGATGGGCAAACGTTAAAATTTGAAAAAAGTTAAAAATTTTGAGTTTTTTCGAAATTTGAAAGATGGACAAACGAATAAACACTTGGACAAACGATGGGCAAACGTTAAAAGTTGAAAATTTTCAAAAATTTTGAGTTTTTTCGAAATCTGAAAGATGGGCAAACGAATAAACACTTGGATAAACGATGGGCAAATGTTAAAATTTGAAAAAAGTTAAAAATTTTGAGTTTTTTCGAAATCTGAAAGATGGGCAAACGAATAAACACTTGGACAAACGATGGGCAAACGTTAAAATTTAAAAAAAATTAAAAATTTTGAGTTTTTTCGAAATCTGAAAGATGGGCAAACGAAAAAACACTTGGACAAACGATGGGCAAACGTTAAAATTTGAAAAAAGTTAAAAATTTTGAGTTTTTTCGAAATCTGAAAGATGGGCAAACGAATAAACACTTGGACAAACGATGGGCAAACGTTAAAAGTTTAAAATTTTCAAAAATTTTGAGTTTTTTCGAAATCTGAAAGATGGGCAAACGAATAAACACTTGGACAAACGATGGGCAAACGTTAAAATTTGAAAAAAGTTAAAAATTTTGAGTTTTTTCGAAATTTGAAAGATGGGCAAACGAAAAAACACTTGGACAAACGATAGGCAAACGTTAAAAGTTGCAAAAAGTTAAAAATTTTGAGTTTTTTCGAAATCTGAAAGATGGACAAACGAATAAACACTTGGACAAACGATAGGCAAACGTTAAAAGTTGAAAAAAGTTAAAAATTTTGAGTTTTTTCGAAATCTGAAAGATGGGCAAACGAATAAACACTTGGACAAACGATGGGCAAACGTTAAAAGTTGAAAAAAGTTAAAAATTTTGAGTTTTTTCGAAATTTGAAAGATGGACAAACGAATAAACACTTGGACAAACGATGGGCAAACGTTAAAAGTTGAAAAAAGTTTGAAATTTTGAGTTTTTTCGAAATCTGAAAGATGGGCAAACGAATAAACACTTGGACAAACGATGGGCAAACGTTAAAAGTTGAAAAAAGTTAAAAATGTTGAGATTTTTCGAAATCTGAAAGATGGGCAATCGAATAAACACATGGACAAACAATGGGCAAACGTTAAAAGTTGAAAATTTTTGAAAATTTTGAGTTTTTTCGAAATCTGAAAGATGGGCAAACGAATAAACACATGGACAAACGATGGGCAAACGTTAAAAGTTGAACAAAGTTAAAAATGTTGAGATTTTTCGAAATCTGAAAGATGGGCAATCGAATAAACACATGGACAAACAATGGGCAAACGTTAAAAGTTGAAAATTTTTGAAAATTTTGAGTTTTTTCGAAATCTGAAAGATGGGCAAACGAATAAACACATGGACAAACGATGGGCAAACGTTAAAATTTGAAAAAAGTTAAAAATTTTGAGTTTTTTCGAAATTTGAAAGATGGACAAACGAATAAACACTTGGACAAACGATGGGCAAACGTTAAAAGTTGAAAAAAGTTAAAAATTTTGAGTTTTTTCGAAATCTGAAAGATGGGCAAACGAATAAACACTTGGACAAACGATGGGCAAATGTTAAAATTTGAAAAAAAGTTAAAAATTTTGAGTTTTTTCGAAATCTGAAAGATGGGCAAACGAATAAACACTTGGACAAACGATGGGCAAACGTTAAAATTTGAAAAAAGTTAAAAATTTTGAGTTTTTTCGAAATCTGAAAGATGGGCAAACGAAAAAACACTTGGACAAACGATGGGCAAACGTTAAAATTTGAAAAAAGTTAAAAATTTTGAGTTTTTTCGAAATCTGAAAGATGGGCAAACGAATAAACACTTGGACAAACGATGGGCAAACGTTAAAAGTTGAAAAAAGTTTGAAATTTTGAGTTTTTTCGAAATCTGAAAGATGGGCAAACGAATAAACACTTGGACAAACGATGGGCAAACGTTAAAATTTGAAAAAAGTTAAAAATGTTGAGTTTTTTCGAAATCTGAAAGATGGGCAAACGAATAAACACTTGGACAAACGATGGGCAAACGTTAAAAGTTGAAAATTTTCAAAAATTTTGAGTTTTTTCGAAATCTGAAAGATGGGCAAACGAATAAACACTTGGACAAACGATGGGCAAACGTTAAAAGTTGAAAATTTTTGAAAATTTTGAGTTTTTTCGAAATCTGAAAGATGGGCAAACGAATAAACACTTGGACAAACGATGGGCAAACGTTAAAATTTGAAAAAAGTTAAAAATTTTGAGTTTTTTCGAAATTTGAAAGATGGACAAACGAATAAACACTTGGACAAACGATGGGCAAACGTTAAAAGTTGAAAAAAGTTAAAAATTTTGAGTTTTTTCGAAATCTGAAAGATGGGCAAACGAATAAACACTTGGACAAACGATGGGCAAATGTTAAAATTTGAAAAAAGTTAAAAATTTTGAGTTTTTTCGAAATCTGAAAGATGGGCAAACGAATAAACACTTGGACAAACGATGGGCAAACGTTAAAAGTTTAAAATTTTCAAAAATTTTGAGTTTTTTCGAAATCTGAAAGATGGGCAAACGAAAAAACACTTGGACAAACGATGGGCAAACGTTAAAATTTGAAAAAAGTTAAAAATTTTGAGTTTTTTCGAAATCTGAAAGATGGGCAAACGAATAAACACTTGGACAAACGATGGGCAAACGTTAAAAGTTGAAAAAAGTTTGAAATTTTGAGTTTTTTCGAAATCTGAAAGATGGGCAAACGAATAAACACTTGGACAAACGATGGGCAAACGTTAAAATTTGAAAAAAGTTAAAAATGTTGAGTTTTTTCGAAATCTGAAAGATGGGCAAACGAATAAACACTTGGACAAACGATGGGCAAACGTTAAAAGTTGAAAATTTTCAAAAATTTTGAGTTTTTTCGAAATCTGAAAGATGGGCAAACGAATAAACACTTGGACAAACGATGGGCAAACGTTAAAAGTTGAAAATTTTTGAAAATTTTGAGTTTTTTCGAAATCTGAAAGATGGGCAAACGAATAAACACTTGGACAAACGATGGGCAAACGTTAAAATTTGAAAAAAGTTAAAAATTTTGAGTTTTTTCGAAATTTGAAAGATGGACAAACGAATAAACACTTGGACAAACGATGGGCAAACGTTAAAAGTTGAAAAAAGTTAAAAATTTTGAGTTTTTTCGAAATCTGAAAGATGGGCAAACGAATAAACACTTGGACAAACGATGGGCAAATGTTAAAATTTGAAAAAAGTTAAAAATTTTGAGTTTTTTCGAAATCTGAAAGATGGGCAAACGAATAAACACTTGGACAAACGATGGGCAAACGTTAAAATTTGAAAAAAGTTAAAAATTTTGAGTTTTTTCGAAATCTGAAAGATGGGCAAACGAAAAAACACTTGGACAAACGATGGGCAAACGTTAAAATTTGAAAAAAGTTAAAAATTTTGAGTTTTTTCGAAATCTGAAAGATGGGCAAACGAATAAACACTTGGACAAACGATGGGCAAACGTTAAAAGTTTAAAATTTTCAAAAATTTTGAGTTTTTTCGAAATCTGAAAAATGGGCAAACGAATAAACACTTGGACAAACGATGGGCAAACGTTAAAATTTGAAAAAAGTTAAAAATTTTGAGTTTTTTCGAAATTTGAAAGATGGGCAAACGAAAAAACACTTGGACAAACAATGGGCAAACGTTAAAAGTTGAAAAATTTTGAGAATGTTGAGTTTTTTCGAAATCTGAAAGATGGGCAAACGAATAAAGACTTGGACAAACGATGGGCAAACGTTAAAAGTTTAACAAAGTTAAAAATTTTGAGTTTTTTCGAAATCTGAAAGATGGGCAAACGAATAAAGACTTGGACAAACGATGGGCAAACGTTAAAAGTTGAACAAAGTTAAAAATTTTGAGTTTTTTCGAAATCTGAAAGATGGGCAAACGAATAAAGACTTAGACAAACGATGGGCAAACGTTAAAAGTTGAAAAAAGTTAAAAATTTTGAGTTTTTTCGAAATCTGAAAGATGGGCAAACGAATAAACACATGGACAAACGATGAGCAAACGTTAAAAGTTGAAAATTTTTGAAAATTTTGAGTTTTTTCGAAATTTGAAAGATGGGCAAACGAATAAAGACTTGGACAAACGATGGGCAAACGTTAAAATATGAAAAAATTTAAAAATTTTGAGTTTTTTCGAAATCTGAAAGATGGGCAATCGTATAAACACATGGACAAACAATGGGCAAACGTTAAAAGTTGAAAATTTTTGAAAATTTTGAGTTTTTTCGAAATCTGAAAGATGGGCAAACGAATAAACACATGGACAAACGATGGGCAAACGTTAAAAGTTGAAAAAAGTTAAAAATTTTGAGTTTTTTCGAAATCTGAAAGATGGGCAATCGAATAAACACATGGACAAACAATGGGCAAACGTTAAAAGTTAAAAATTTTTTGAAAATTTTGAGTTTTTTCGAAATCTGAAAGATGGGCAAACGAATAAAGACTTGGACAAACAAAAATTTAATTTTTTTCAATCAAAACTAGGGGTGGGCAATCGAAATGGTTTCTGGGCATTGTTAGGCTGTCGATGGACAGTCGATTACAGTTTGAAAATGTTCGAAATTATCAGATTTGAGGTCATTTTAGTTGAACACTTTTTAAAAATTTTGAATCATCAATATTTTTCGAAGTATTGAAAATTTCAAAATTCTAAAAGATGGGCAAACGTGGGCAAACGATTCTTAAGCGATTTCTATTGAAAAATTTTCAAAATTCCAAAATTTTGATTTTCGAAAATTTTCGAACTTTCGATATTTTGGAAACTAGAGGTGGGCAAACGAAACTGTTCCTGGGCAATCATGGGCTAACGATGGACAAACGATTGCACTAAAAATTTTTTGAATATCTCACTTTACTCAACCCAACTTCTTTGAGCTCCCGTTAAGACCTCGTCAGCATCTTTAATCTGTTCTTTGTGAAGTGGTGCTCGAAATTATTTCAAATTGGTGAAGATCTTGAAGTTTTCAACCTGGTTTCATGTAAGAACGCTCTAGTCGAGATCGCTCGACTACGATATAACCTGTTCCCATTAGTTTGTAATCATAACACGTTTAAATCATAATATCACTAGTTCTATATTTTCAATGGGTATAAAAAGTTTGACGTTTGTTCGAAATCTAAAATTATATTTCATGCTATAGCCATACATACATACATATGTATATGAGCTCTTTCTAACGGCCTTTTTTTTGTGTATTAAACTAGCTGTATCGAAAGTTTTAAATCACAGAAATAAGTTATGTCTATTTACAGTCTATTGCGATTCCCGAATATTTGATATCGAGTATTAACTCCTCTTTTATTGTATTCTTAATGCGGGCAATAAAAGTTCTGAGAATTGTTTTGCGAGTGACCACTGTAGCTTGCAAATGTCAAGATTTGTTGGACGGTTCACTGAACTCTGCGCTGATAGAAAAACTGAGATTCTGTTTGCACTTCTTCCAGCATCCCCTGGCTTTTGTTATAACAGCCAGCAAAGTAAAGAGTTGTTTTCTTTTTTGTATAATTTGCAGCTGATATCTTGGTCTATACCTGTCCTATCCATAGGGTAGGGTTGTTGTCCAGCACTATGCTTTGCCCTAGCACCACTTCCTCCCCTTTCCCAAAAACTCTGACTCGCTTTCTGCCCACTTTTGTGTGGACGGCGACGCTATCTGAGCAGCGCATCGTCAAGACAATAATTACAACAAAAGACGTCCGTTGGCAGTTCAGGCGGAAGTCTTTAATTAATACGGAGGCGCAATGGGGCGCGGTTCTTTTCACTCACAATGCTGGCTAGTTTGTCCATAAGAAGAATGCGGCATGCGGCATGCGGCATGTGGCATGGGGCATGCATGCATAATTGAATCTCCAATTACGCAACATGCAGATAGATTGAGAAATACTTCCCCCATATATGGCATTATGTGAATATCGTATGCCAATTATGTTGCTGCTTAAACATCAAAAGAAGACACCGACCAGAGTGTTCTAATTAACAATCAAGTGTCGCCGCATCAGACGCAGCAGAGAAGAGAAGCATTCGTGGTGTCCACTTTGGCAATTAGCAGCACGATTAGCGACGCGACTCTGCTGCAAATGTGAATCATTGTTTTTGTTGTGTGTATGGAAATGAGTTGAAATTATTTATTTACTTAGCTACGCGGCTCGCTTCCGTTTTTATGCAGCTGTCGAACAAACAAACCAACGACAACAATGACACACAATGCGATGCCCAACTTGAAGATACTCTGTGACTCACGTAAATTAATGAGATTGCAAAATTACTTGTATGGCATATAAAGCGACTAAAGCGATGCAATGAAAAGACTGCATTATATTTTAATTATTAATTAATTGATGATTTTAATGTTGACTCTGATCATTAAAATATTTGTTTATTTTATGTCATTCCCTGCTCTACATTTGGTCTTTGTTTTTATTAAGATAAAGACATAAATACAAATGTAATTCCTATTTAGACTGGTTATATTAAAGTTTATTGAAATTCACCCCTTTTTTTCTTCGGTGTTTCTATATGCATTCAAAAAATACATAATAATAAAAATACTAAATATAATCGCTATCAATCCACGATTATTTAAGTGATCAAGGGTCGCATGCATTTATAGCATGCATGATTTTATTTTAATCGATTTAGTGTTGTAAATATAGTATACAGAGGCAGCTTACCCTCTACTAGCAGTCGTTTACAGGGTATAAAAAATGACAACAGTTGTTGTAAACAGAAGCGCGGCGTTGACATAGCAACAAGTGGTGGGTGGACCGCGACATGTCAGGAGGGGGAAGGTGGGTGATTGGTCAGTTGTTATATACACAAAACTTTATAGTACACATGTATTGGGCTGTCTGCCTTCCAGACAGCAAAACTGTTGCATCCCTACATCGACTGCAATTCATTTGCGGTCAGTCGTGTTTTTCTTTGCTCTTCTTTTACTCCAGCATTTTACAGCAGTATTTTGTATGCAATTG
The DNA here is from genome assembly GCA_035047365.1 of Drosophila ustulata. Lineage (NCBI taxonomy): Eukaryota > Metazoa > Arthropoda > Insecta > Diptera > Drosophilidae > Drosophila > Drosophila ustulata. Next base: position 15,299,782 of record JAWNPT010000094.1, read on the forward strand.
TTGGTGGCTGTTGTTCATGTCTTGGCAATTGTGCAGTTTTCATTGGATTTCACTCTTTCTAGAGCTTCCTTCGCGGTTAGCCGCACTCGCTAATGAACTTCTAATGCAAATTTTTGTTGCTCGTTTACATCAACAACATTTACTGGAGCAATGGACCCACAAGTTGTTTTTGCCTCTTCCCACAGCAGCTAGAGCAGCAACTGAATGTAGCAACAACATGTTGCTGACCGATGACAACAACGGAGAGAAACGACGACAATGGACAGCCATAATGATGATGTTCTTTCTCTCTTCACAGAGTTCGTTTGAATTCCAAGCGAGACTGACAGCGTCGGATGTGTTGTTGCCTTTTCTGTTGCTGCTACTGCTGCTGCTGTTGTTGTTTATGTTGCTGATACTGGGAGCGAGTCGGACGTCAACCCTTTGCTTCTTTTGAAAGTTGCACACACAATTTCCGCGTTGTCATAGCAACAATAAACATCAGTGGCAGCAGCAGCAGCAGCAGTAACCGTGCTTCAATTGAATTGCTCTTAACTCGACGACAATCTGCCTCAATCTCTCCTCGCTCAATTCATGTCGTTAGTCGCTTGACAGCTCCACATACATTAGAATATATTGCCCCCCTAGCAGAATTGCACAGTTAGAGTTCAGCAGATAAATACCACAGATAAAAACAGAATTTGTAGCAGTTAAACAGTTTTCCAAACAGCTTGCAGACTATTTAAACAAATACATTTTCTACTCCATTTGCATAATTTAGCTGATCATGTTAAATTTTAAACTGACCTAAAATGCTTTTTAATAAATAGTTTCCCCATTTCCTATTTATTTAGTTGATCTTTTAGAATTGTAAACTGTTCTAAAATGCATTTAAAAAGTTTCTCACTTTAGCATATTTTTGTAATTTTTGTTGATTGCACAATGCAATTAACTCTGCAGCTCCACAGAACCTACCTCAAGTGGAATCCATTCAATTTTCGTGCTTTTCCATTTTGCCGCATGAAATGAGGTTTTCTGCCAACGACGCCCATTCTTGGCCCCTCTTCATTTGGGCCAATTAGTCACGCTCGCAGATAAGATAAGAGTTAATCGCTTCTTATCACCTGCCTTGAGGTATCTGGCTACCAACCACCTGAGCGCCGAGTGGCTTCTCAATTCGCCTGCCGTTGCTCGTCGACTGTTGTTTTGGCTTTCGCAATTCGAACTGTGTGTTGTTGCAGGTGCGTTTTCGAGAACTTAACCAACCGTCTGTGTCTGGCTTTTGGAACACAATACCGAAGCGTTGGCAATGACATCATTTGGCAGCGGCTGTCGTCGCAGTTATGAAAACAGCTAAATAGAATTTAAAATGGCGTCTCGATCTCCCTCTCTCTGTCGCTCGTTCTTATGCTTTCGGCTAAGCCCCAAAGCAAGCAACTCAGAGCATAAGCTAACCTGGTCTAAATGATAGCATTCGATGTGCACGTATGAACGAGTAATCTTTTTTTTTTTTGGTTGTTTATGTTGTTGCCAAACTTTGGAATTGATTTTGGTATTTAGCCTTTCAATTGGTCACAGTTAGTTAAATAACCGCATACTCTGCCGCTTACTTATATAAATTCTATGGAGCCGCCGCTCTAAACCGGTTTCAGCTATAATAAATATTCCCATGCTATTTCAATTAGTTTTTATACCCTGTTGCGATCTATAATCTAAAGAGGTATGTGAAGAGATAAAGGCTTTTAATATATTTTTTGTTGTTTTTCTGCATTCTTAAAAATAAAATGTCATTGTTGTTTGATTGAACATAATAATTAATAATAATACATGAATCAATCGAGACTAGATAGCGTAATACTAGTGCAGGGTATCAGTTGGCCAAGTGCTTTCGATTAATGAACTTACCTGTTTATTAGCAGCTTGAAACAATAGCTCACAAAGTGACGTCAAGGCAACCGTGGGGTATCTTGACAATTTTGTACAGTCCCAAGCTAATTGAATTGCATAGAAATGGTCTAAGCTGATTTATCGTTGGCTTATAATCTAAATTACTGTATTAACTAGCGGATACTTAACACAGATAATAAACAAATTGCTGGCAGCCAACTAATTTCACTTGCCACACATAGAAAGCACATGTTCACACTGCTGCTTTGCCTGCAACTTGTGGCTGCAACAATAGCAGCACTTGTTTCTATTGCTCTGCAGCGGCTTCTGTCTTTGGCGTGTTTGTGTGCGTCGCTAGAAAAATGAAGATGTACAGATTTGAGCAGGCGCACAGATGCAGGCAGTTGGCAGCTTGCCTAGACTGATGGCACTTTGAGTCGCATCTACATGCCAACTTGTGCATGTATCTGCAACTGCTGCAAATGTTGCAACCACTGCCACATACGAGTATCTTCACACAGCGGCGGCAGTCTTTTTAGCTGTTGTGACTGAAGCTCGTCCAACTCGTCAGCTTGCTCTGTTGCTCTGCAGTGTGCTGTGTGGTGTTCTAGCTCAGCTGGTTTTCGCCGTTCGCAGTTCGCATTTCAGATGCCTCCAACGAGATATGCGAAATGTATCTAGAACTCGTTTTGCCTACATGTGTGTGCGCTGCCGCTTTTGCTGCGCGCCCAGTCGTTTGCAACATGCACACCACCAAGCATGGCTGCCAATGCACATGTGTGTGTGTGTGACGACGACGACGACACACAACGAGATACATTTTTGTTGATTACACTTGCAGATACATTATAAAATTACTGAAAATCAACGAAGCGCAATGCATACGCAGAGTGTGTGAGTGTGAGTGTATTTATGTGATTTACATACATGTCATGGTTCAGTGCAGTAATAAAAAACACCCACAGCATTCTACGAACATTGTATAAAATGTATCTCGGCCTTGCATCTAAATGTATCTGCATGCGAAGCTATTAAGTTTTTCTATTAGGCCGCACAAAGTGGTTTTCACAAAAGCTAATTGCATTTACTCTGCATCCCTTTTTCGGTTAATCAATTGAATTATGTGGCCTGGTTTCTAGTTGATAACCAACCAACCAACCAACCAGCCAGCCAGCGGTCCAACAAGTGCAGCCAGGCTCTTGCAACGCATCATGTGGCGTGTGTTGTGTCGTGTCGTGTTGCGTTGTGTTCTCTGTTGTCTCTGCTGTTGTGATGCAACCCATTCGCAATCGCTGGCAGCCACAACTCGTTGGCCTGGCCAACAGTCTCGACTAGTTTGTTGGCTAGTTTGTCGTCCAGCTGCTGCTGGTTGCTGTGCGCCTGCTCCAACTAGATACAATAGTAAAAGTGTGCTGGCTGCTTGCCTGCCTCAACGCGAGTGCCTCGACTACTCGTGAGTGAGTGCGAGTACGAATGTGAGTGTGAGTGTGGCTCACACAAAACTGGTAGTACGCTCGTACGAGGCTGCGATGCCGGCCGGCCGGCCTGTAATTTATGGCCATGCAAAAGAGTGACTGCAAAAGATACAACAAGCTACCGCTACCATCGCGTGGGCTCTGGGCACCGACTCTGACTCCGACTCTGACGCTTCGTGTGGGCGGTAAACGGCAAACGGCGCATTGGGGGGCTGCACTTGGCTAAAAGTTTGCAATTCGCATTCGTTTTTATTGTCATCACGTCTTGTCTGTCCTCCTTTTGCCTTCTCTTTATTCTCTTTGCATTGGCGGCCATTGCCCCCCCTGCCACCTTCGCCTCATCCCCGCAGGCGCCTCACTTGATTTTGCCTGCATTTTCAGGCCTTTTTTCATATGCAATTTGCATGAGTGTGAGTGCATATTTTTTATGCTTTTCCTTTTGTCTTCCTGCATTTTTCGTTCGTTGTCGTCGTCGTCGTCGTCGTCGTTGGCTTTTGTCACTGACAGTTACAACTTTCTGACGCATGATTTGTGGAAAGGCCTTTCGTTTTTTTATAAATAGCGAAACAGAATCTGGGACATTGTAGGTACTCGCAAAAAAGCATGGAAATTAAGCGAAAAATAACCATGAGGGCGCATTATTACTTTGCCTTTGTGATGAACTGACCGAGACACACACAAATGACACCATTCTTTTTTTTTATTCGCTGTTCTGTTGCGGTTCGTTTGATCAGATGCTCAATGGCAAGACTTTTCATCACGAGAGAAATGTCGAAAGGTTTGGTGAAAGCCCAAGTGCACTACAAACCTATTCAGCATGTTATAAATATATATAATGTGAGCTGTTCTATGAAACAAGGTAGTGAAGTGAACTTAAACAATGATGGCGACATTGTGCGAAACAAATTGAAAATTGTTTCATTCATTAAAGCATTCAATTGATATAAATGACTTCGGAATTAACCAATTTGAAGCGGGCTAAGACCAGTTCATCATCGAACTATGCGGTCTATAAGCGGAAATATATATTATGAGAGCATATTTATGCTTTGCAAATGGGTGATTAATATTATCGGGTCACGGTTTCCTCATTCTTAAAGGCGAACGAGAAGGAATTTAATAATTTTTACGAGTACAACTACGAATTATTTTCATTATTATTAACGTCGCGACTGCCGCTGTGAGTGTGATGGGTTTTTGGGGCTAGAACATGGTCTCGAGGGGAGTGGGGAAGACAGAGGGGCGCAAGCCAGCAATGGCCGATAAAAATCGCTGGCACAATAAAAGCAGCGGCGCTGACGCTGACGCTGAAGCTGAAGTTGCCGCCCCGGTGCGGCTGTTAACCTTGAGGTCTATGACTCAGTGAGTCAGCCGCTAAGGGGCGCTGCTTTCTTTTTGGAAGTGCCAAAAGATGAGTAGACGAATACGTTAACGAATACGAATACGATTACGAGTAGGAGACTGAAAATGTTCGAAAATGTGTTCGAGTTTGAGGGTGAGTATGAGAGTGAATGTGAATGTGAGATGGGGTCTGAAACGATGTCTGAGTGTGTTCCACATTTTGTTTGGAAGGTCAGCGGAATGCTTATGACCGTGATCGGTCGGTCGCGACCCTTCACTTTGGAAAGTTCGAGGCGCGCCGAAATAATTTATTATAAATCGAACATCAAATTGATGTGGCCGGGAAAATCGTGATGCTCATAAATGAATTGCTGGCGACATGTCTGACGAAAAGAAAGCAACACAACACAGCCGAACAGCCCGAACGGCATTCAACAGCACTTCTAACTCAAAAGGATGCTGAGCCGGACGGTCACGGTGTTTACAAATGACAAACTCTTTGAAATTTATGACCACGAAAGCGAACTTACAACACTGAACTGATAGAGATGAACTGGGAAAATACGGTCGAAACGATTGTCTTTTGTTGTTTGCTGGAGAGAAAGGAGACTTTTGTATTGTGTCGTGCCAAAGACTAAACCAACTTTTCTTTCTTCTTGCAGAATTTCTTCAGATTGCATCGCCTGAGAAAACTGGGCTTGAGTGACAATGAAATTGGCCGCCTGCCGCCGGACATACAAAACTTTGAAAATCTTGTCGAACTCGATGTTTCACGAAACGGTAAGTCGATAGATAGCAACATGCAACACGTGCTACAGATAATTATTACTGACATTGATGGGTTGTTGTTAGCTCTGGATGCGTTCGGTATGAATCGTTAACAGGGACAGACGTCCATCTGGTTGATTGACAGTCAGTTACCATTGGGATATTGCCATTCAAATTGAGTCTCATATTGCCTGACATAAGACAATTGCATTTGCAACCTAATTGCATCTTCAGCTGGGACTGTGGCTGCAACTTGGGCAATCTCTGCGGCTTGTGGGCGAGAGTGAGTCAACATGTTTTGTGGTCGGCTTTCTCCTATTGTTATCCAGAAATAGTTCAGTGTCAGGAAAGCTACAAGCGAAGTCCCATAAGTCACCATTGTGCTTCAAAAACTTTGACCCTCGATATACTTTTATTGCGATAAATATGATTTAAACTTATGACGAACTTGCAGTTGTGGTGTCCAACTACTTATTATAACTTGTCAGCGAACTGAATGCGCTTGTTGCTTGCTGCTTGTTAACTTGATAAGCTTCCCTAGAAAAAGTTCTCGTTTCATGTTCTTCAATGCAACGTTGCACGCACAAACAGCAGTCTGACGAATGGACAGGCAGACGGACAGAGTCACAGTCTGGGAAGCTTATACATATTTATTTTCTGCTTAAGCAAGCATAAATCCGTAAACACTAGTTCGTAATTGGAGTCAAGTGCATTGCTTAAAAAACAACGCATACACATATGTGTATATCGAAATAAATGACAAAGGTCATTGAGAATGCGCGACTATTTCAAAAAACTTCTAAAATTGTTGATACAAAATAAAGTATTTCATAAATTCGTTCATTTTTCTTTAAGAAAATAAAAATTGTATGCATTGAATTTAAAGCCACTCTGATTCAAAAAAAATTTTGCCATACCCTTTGACCATTGCATGTCTACAGGGTATGAAACACAAAAAACACATTTATTTTCATTGAGCGCCGTTATTCATTCATGTAATTTAAAATAAACCAGGGGCGGACTGAGCATTAAAAGGCCAATTGTCAAGCATGAAAATAAATTATTTAAAGTAACAAATGTTCAATATAAACAGCAAAGTAAATGCGGAATATAACTGAAAACTCTCAACTATAAATAAAATCATTAAATTCAGCTTTGTTTACTTTTAATTCAGACAAAAGTTGTATTACTGATAAGCGATCTTTTTGGGCGCGTAGTTTTGCCGGCACTGAACAGTGAAGTAATTCTGTTGACGCTGTCAGCGGCACAACGACTTAATGTGGCTTCCTATTTCCGTTTTTGGGGGCACACAAAGGTATCGGAGTATCCAGAAAAAAAGCTGAGCCAGTATTGTGTTACCAGTTTGTCAAGTTGATTGCACTCATTAAACGAATTGGCCCGCAATGCATTGCAGCAGTTTGCTGAGAGAGCAGTTTGCTGTTGTTGGCTTTAGTTTGCCTTGATTGCTTATGCATATGACCCACAAATGATCTGCAAACACACCCAAAGCAAGCCAAGTGAACGGAACTCTGCAATCGTCGCCTTGTGCGCTCGAAACTCAAGCTGTTTGCTGCTCTTGGGTGAAAGGCTAGAGATGTGAGAAGCTGTGATTTTCAGCTATGATCACAGTGATTTGCGACTGACCAACTATCTCCTAAGCCGAAGCTGAACCTTTTAGGATTAGAAATGTGTTTGCCCGATCACCATTAGGTTTCCCATTTGCTCCGCCTGTCCCCATCGTGTGGGTGGCTCTGGAAAAGCCTTTCACATTCAATTACCAATGCAGTGCTCAAATGCTGTTATTATTAATGGCATGCTGATGTCGTTGGATGGCTTTGAACTCGCCAGGTAATAGGAAAAACCACAATTGGCAGGTGCGGTTGCACCTTTTACATACATTTTATATATATGTATATATATATTATTTTTTGTTGTGTTATATTGGCAGCGGTATTTTTATTTCCTCAAGTTGGTCAAAGCTAAAAAAAAATTGCGATTCTCAACTGTGGCGCATTTTGTGTAAAATTAGTGCGCTTGATTTGTGCTGGTTGGGATGTGTGCTGTGTGGCCACAACAATGGCAATGGCAGCAGTTGTGCAAGTGCAAACACAACACAGCACAGCACAGCACAGCACAACAAAACAACCCAACAGCGCCCAACACAACAGCACGGCAAACACGCACACAGCCAAACAAGCTGCCAAGCGCAGCACGCAAAAATACATTACGTATACGCCCGCTTGCACTTGACAAAAGAATTGGACGACGTGCGATGCATTTGTAAGTGCTCCGCACAGTGGGATCAATTAGCGAATATTTCCTAGCGAATATTGAATATTAAATCAATTGATTTCCCTTACATGCAATTGATTTGCTCAGAGTAGGCATAAATGAATGTCATTTACTTTTATTTGACAACTTAATTTTAGTACCACGGTACAACGTAATCGTGTACACTAACAGTGCTAATGAAAACATTAATTTGTATGGCCGATTGTGGCATGTGCACGTATTTGTGCGGGTGTCTTGGTGTGTGTGTGTGTTGTGCAGGTGTTGTGGACTCCAGCGTTGTCGTGAGTTTGTACGTAAATTATTATGACAAGTTGACCTGCTTGCGAAACGCAGCGACGTATTTCATTGCACCCTTTTGCAACAACAAGTACTATAATTTTGACACGAAATACGTATTAAGTTGGTGTTTTTCGTTTCTTAGGTGTGTCTAGAAATGTTCATCGCAATTGGTCTAGTTTTGTTTATGGGTGTCATACGTTTTTAACCTCTAGTTTATTTCTTCGTATACAATCATCTCTTTGCTGGGAAAAGTATATGAACTCTTTGCCACTCGAAACAAACAAGTTTGCTGCTTTTGTTTTATTATTTTTGCGAGTTCCTCTAATTTTTTGTTTATTTGCGCGTTGCGTTTTCTATTTCGTGCATTTTCGCAGTTTGTTTTTGCTGCAGCTGCAATTCGCGTCGCTGTGCTGTGCTGTGCTTCGTGGTTTGTTTATTAATACATAATAATTTGCGAATTTATATTTAGCAATCGCAGTACAGGCGCTTGGTTGAGCTGCTGCGGCACAACTGGCCGTTGATAAGCCCAGTTTATTTGTGTTTGTACGGTTAGACAGGAGACAAATAAACAATATGTCAGTGCGAATGAATACCGTTCAGAGTAAATATACGATACGATAATAGGTATACATGTTATGTGCGTACAACACAGCAACAAATTTATAGGGGAGGGGCGCGAGAGAATTTGAAGAACAAATAGATAACTGTGGGAATTCATGATGTCGGTATTTGTAGTGTTATTTGTTTTGTGAAATTCTTGAAAGCTCTTCATGTGGCATGGGAGCGACCTTACGGCCGATTTCAGTTTGACAAAGCCAACAAGGCAAATAAATGCATCTAACAAAAAGCCCAATTAAATGGCTTTTGAGAGCCATGCACTTAGCCAGAGCCACGACAAGCTCGGCACGAAAAGTCAATGGAATCTGTGTCATCTTTTCTTGTTTTTTCCTACACTGTTGCAATTGAGGCGTCAACTGGGTCAAAGTTAAGCTGCTAGCCGAGTGCAAGCAAAGCTGCCTTCGCGACGTCAACGACGACGACTCATTCAAGTGGCTTTTGCTGATTCTGTTGTTGTTCTTTTGGCCTGCGCCAGAAGACATCAGAAGGCAGAAGAGACAACTGTTGGCAATTCTGCTGGTTCCCGGCAAACAACAAACGCTAAGCTGTGGAAGACCCTCTTGACAGACGGCGACAAATCTAAAGAACTTGGGGAGAAGAACTACAATACAAAAATCAGTGCTTACCGCTGGCCTCACATTATTAGAGGCCATGACTTTGTACAAAGTTGAGAAATACAATTTTGTAACACACACACATACAAATACGTACTGTGTACAAGTATGAAAAGCAAAAATTGTTTAATTAATGGCATTAAACAAAAACTATATCAAGAAATCAGAAAAGCGAAAATTGAAAAATCATTTCTTTTCTCACATCGTACTTACCCCCTCGTTGATGTGAATATGTATTATATAGTATGTACTCTCGATTTGTATTGTACATATTTCTAATGCCTGCCAGCGATTGACGTCACTCGGGGGCTGCAATTAAAAACTAATCGACAGACGAACAAAACTTCTGTTTCTGTTGGCGGCCAACAAATCAAAAGCGAATACGACATGAACTGCGCCTACAATCACAGCAACATCTATCGAAAATTGCCAAATTGTGGCAGAAAAGTATACAACACGCTTTCGTAAGCAAACAAATTCCAATACTAAACACAAACTTGACCCCAAAAAATACCCACTAAACATTAACATTAAATCTTAAAAATGCTTTAACTCTGCTGTAAAGTAGGCAGACAATCTGCAGTGGATGGGAAAATTTGTTGAAAAAACTGCTGCCTGTCCTGGCTTTGATAAGCCTCAGCCAAATGGCGCAGGTGTGATTGGCTTCTTCCTGGATTTTGATTAATTGAATAGCATTTAATTGATTGACAGCGATTCCAGTGAAAGTATAAATAAACGCTGGAAAGTACAATATATACATATATTATCTTGTCAAACTCTGCGAGCGTCCACTTCAGATATTCAAAATATAATCTTACTTGTTGTACGTACATGTGTTTGGATAATTGCTGCATCTGACAGATACTTTAAACAGAGCTGTAGCTGCTGCCACAGCAATTTGTGTAGATAATCTTGAAAATGTGAAAGAAATGATTATAAATTAGATAAAGCATTACAAACTCAAAGTCATATTAACATTTTTTGCAGCATTTCAACTTATTTAATTGAGCTGCTTCTCTGTCAATTGCTCATAACTCGATGAGTTGGCAGTTCAATAGCCACATTCCTTTTCGCACTACTGTATTTTTAATTGACCTACAGTAATTCAATTTATATATAGCACAATTTCTGGAAAAATATCAAGATTTGTACGCAATAAAAATTATAGATTAATGGCGAATTTTATGGATTGATGCGTGAAGAACATGAAACATGATGGGGGCATAATTAATATGTTTATAGATACAAGTTTACTTTGCATCATCAAATCTCAACAATTTACGATTATACTCAAATATGCATAACACCCTCAACCAGTTGAATTGCATTTGATTACCGAAATTGATTGAATACCAGAAGAACAGGCAAAATTAAAATAATCCATTTATTTGTTCGCTGCGAAGAAATGATATTAATGCAGATTTTTCCATACGAATTTGTAATAATCGTAAACTTGAAAGATTTGGGTCACATACTGACACCACTTTAAATAATATATGTTGACCACAAAGTTTCGCAGTAAAATAAATGAACGCACGATGATAACACATAAACAAAGTGCATTAATAAATCAAAATGTCGACATTGATAAATTGGCTTTCTAAATACAAAATATATATGTGTCGAAAGTGTATTTAGAAGTTGGCTTTAGCAGTGACATTTAGCATTGCTTGTTAAACGCTTTAATTGCATTTAATGGCACCTGTTGCAGGTTGCCGTTGCTGCCAACGCATCGTCGCATCGCTCTCTACAATTAAAAGCCATTTACTTAGCGCACTCCCTGAACGACTTAGCCCAGCTCGGGGTTGCCACAGTGCCGCTGCTGTCAGCCAGTTGATGGCGGATGGCGGTTGCATGCTGCATGGTGCATGCTGCATGGTGTCTATTATGAGACGCGCCATAAAGCATCCAGAGGCGGCGGAAAGCCGTTTCTATTTCCCTGCTGCCGCTGAGGGATTTGCTGGATATGCGAGTGTGTGGCTGCTAAGGATGCTCTCTCAACAATGCCAGACAGCAAATTGCATGCTGACGGCGATGTTGATGTCGCTGTTGATAGGGACTGGGACAGGAACGAGAAAAAGAACGAGGACGACTCCATTTGCATTCAGTAAATATAAGGCAAATGGCAACGTGCCATAAAAGCTCATAACATACAACATGGGTGATGGCTGAGAGAGGATTAGTTCAACTTAACCTGGCTGTAAATTGAAAAGCCCCGAGTCTGCAGCAGCTCAACATCATCTTCATTAAGTGCAACTCAACTATTGAGAGATGTGGCCTCGATATGCAGACTTCAGCCTGCCTTGATATCTGACAAATCATTTCATTTTTCATAGCCATGACTAGCATAGCAGCAACAAGAACGACAACGATGGCAACAACGACAACGACGACGACGCCAACGACAACGACATGCTCTTAAAATATTTGCTCGTTCAATGACATTGAAAAGAATTTTCAAGCATATGTGTTTGTTGTTGTTATCGTTGTTGTTGCCTGGCATTGCTTTTCATCCACAATGTTGACGTCGTCGCTGACGTTTCGCCTGGCCGAATTTCTTTTTGTGTTGGCACCGCTCACCTCCCTCGATCTCCTGTCTGGGTTGGTTTCATTTTATTAAAATTTATACGTTTTATAATATCTGAGGCTTGCCTGCTTGCTCAGCTTGTTCCTGGTCCATTTGCTATTTTAAGCAACTTTGCATTGTCTGCCCCTCATGGTCTCTATAAAAATGATAAAATATTTCATCATTTTGGCTTTTTGGCACACCCAACCCAGGCATGTTGAGTTCTGCTCTGCTGTGCTCTCATTCTCATTGCATAATTGCACAAATTGATTACATTTTTGGGGGCGCCGCACTGCTAACTGCTGAGCCTAAGCATTTCCTTTCATTTCCGAGCCTCTTAATGAGTTTCCAAATGTGGCTGCTTCCCAAAGCTTCGCAAAGGTCAATGTATCGTGCGCTGCTGTGTGACTGTCGCCCATCTAATGACCGCCAACTGTGCCGCACAGTTGAGCAATTTTGCTGCCCTACAGCCAAATATCAAATGAGTACATGTGAATATGTGTGTGTTCCCAAAAAGTAGAGCATCATGCTATATAAGAGCCCCATATGCTACCAATTGTTCGAGTGCCTACATACTATATATGATGCGTGTGTGTGTGTTTATAAGATACGTCTTGCTGCGTCCATTTGTCTACGGCTGCTTGGATCATTCTGAGGAGTGTGTTTGGTGTGTGGGTCTGTTGTTTGCTGCCGCTCTTGTTGATGGATCGATCTCGATTTCTTTTTGTCTTCTAGTTGTGCTCGTGGTTGCCAGGCAACAGCCTACGTCAAATCAATATTCTATTCTTTCGATTCCATCAAATTTGATTTCTGTTTATGAAAAGCGTCTCTTAGATGTTTAAATTTAGATACCTGAAGTGCTTGTGGAGCCTCCACAACACTGCCGTGGCATTTGCAGTTGTTTAGTTAGTGGTTAACAACAATCAATTCATTTAATACGAGCGTATTTTCAAACAAATTTATCTATAGTCCGTCGCTTGATAGCCACAGATATGAATAATCGCAAGGCACGTGTGATAATTTATGTATTTTATTTTTATGCATACGTGTGTAGATTTATATTTATAGTTGGCGGTGTAAGCCGGCAATGCTAGAGATTTCGTAGACCGCAAACTAAAATTGCTACTCGTAAAATAATTTTATATGTTGATTATGTTTGTTATTTTAAATAAAACAAGGAAACGTCTTAGAAAGAAAATCACTCTATCATCCATGATTTCAAAGTTAATGCTTTAAAATAATTATTTATGATTAATTTTTAGTCGATTGTCATCAAAAGTGTCTGGGTTCGTCTGAACTGCATGTTGCGATTCGTTTGACTAAAGTAATTCAATTAAAAAGCCAAATTTGCAATTAAATTGTCATATTGGTTGCCATCGATGTGCATTTCAGTTTGGCTTAAACGTGGACAACGCTGTCCACTGCAGCAGTGCGCTTCCACTTTATCTGTTCCACATGCATAATTCACAATGCGGCAGACAATAAATTTAAATACGAATATATTTCGAACTGAATACGAATATTTGCACACATATATTTTTAATTAAATTGACTATAAACGAATGCAGCAGTAGCAACAGTAACAGTCGCAGAGCAGCAGCAGGCGGCAAAGGTTTTATCAGAAACATGCCACAAATACCAGAGCAGAGTGCGAAGCAAAGGGAACTCGATTCAATTGAATGCAGCAGAGCAGCGGCAACGCAGCAGCAACAACACCCTTCCAACATCCACATTTCATTCAATGCATATTTGCACAAATTTTTGCATTGCAATGGAGAAGGCGATGGCGATGGAGGAGCTCTGACTGGGGGCACATCCGCCAGCCAGTCAATGGTTTTTTTCTGCTGGGTTTGCTGGGGCGAAAGCAATGTATGTAGTATTGTTGCGCTGCAACTCGAACATGTCCTGGACGACAGTCCTGCCACACGCCATTGTGCTCTGCCCGTTGAAGTTGTCGGCCTGCTGCAAGTCCCACGTGTCGTATTAGTAACATCGAGTTATTATCCCCAGACTGGAGACGGCATGCGAGTGTGTGTGTGTGCGACTGTGTGTGTGTGTGTAACTAGGTCAGTTTACACGTCGCATCGCGTCGCGTGGTGTCGTAGTAAAGGATTGCACGCCCACCTGCCAGTTTCCACTGCGGTGACCTTTTGTGCGAGGCTCCTGTGGCCTTTTGTGGGTGTGTTTCGCATAAACAAACAACCGCAAGCACACACACGAGCGCGCACACACACACACACACATACATTCTGATGTAGGGATAGATACTGACACTTACATATGTGTAATATGGGAACTTGGGCTTTTGCGTGCGCATTTCCGCTTTGGCTGTTGAAAATTTATTCGATCAACAAGTTTCGTTTGTCATTTTACGCTTCGTCTCGCTCTATCAAGCTGTGTTGGTGTGGCAACAATAACAAAGTAACCGTGGAATGGCAGAATGTTTGTGTGGCGGATGAATGAACTGAAACGATGGGAAATGAATTGAATAGCTTAACGAGTACTCGCTCTCTCATCGCCATAGTTTTAGTACCTTAACTTGTCGATTGAATAGTTAATCCACAATATGCGACGTATGTGAATACAAATAATTGAGTTCTCTTCTCTTAAGGGACTTTTAAAGTTTTCACTGCGTATGCGCCCAGCTCATGAAATATTTATAGCAGATTTATAAATAATTGGGTATAGGATATATTGGGGACACCCTTTTGGCGCAATTCATGCGTAAGAAATATTGCGCGGGCGGACAGCCTTCAGCTCGATAATCGATGAAGCAGGTCATTGAAATGAGTTGTTAAGCAGCAACGCAAACGACAATAACAACAACGACACAAAGATAACATTGCTAATGGATGTGTATTATTATTATTGTTATTCCTTGCAGATATTCCCGACATTCCCGATGACATTAAGCATCTGCAGAGCCTGCAGGTGGCCGACTTCAGCTCGAATCCGATACCGAAACTGCCATCTGGATTTTCACAGTTGAAAAACCTAACGGTGCTGGGCTTAAATGATATGTCTCTTACCACATTGCCCGCCGACTTCGGCAGTTTGACGCAGCTCGAGTCGCTGGAGCTGCGCGAAAATCTGCTCAAGCATTTACCCGAAACGATAAGTCAGCTGACGAAGCTGAAACGCCTGGACTTGGGCGATAACGAAATCGAGGACTTACCACCATATCTGGGCTACTTGCCGGGCCTGCACGAGCTCTGGCTGGATCACAATCAGCTGCAGCGACTGCCGCCCGAGCTGGGACTGCTCACCAAGCTGACGTATCTGGACGTGTCCGAGAATCGCTTGGAGGAGCTGCCCAACGAGATTGGCGGACTGGTTAGCCTCACCGATCTGGATCTGGCACAGAATCTGCTGGAGACGCTGCCCGATGGCATTGCCAAACTAAGCCGCCTGACCATCTTGAAGCTGGACCAGAATCGCCTGCAACGGTTGAACGATACGCTTGGCAAGTAAGTGAACACGATTAAATCGCAACGATCAAATGATCAAATTCTGCAATTATAAATGTTGTGTTTTTTGTCATTCCGCAGCTGCGATAACATGCAAGAGCTCATCTTGACGGAGAACTTTCTGTCCGAGCTGCCAGCTTCGATTGGACGCATGAGCAAGTTGAGCAACCTGAATGTCGATCGCAATGCATTGGAGTATTTGCCGCTGGAGATTGGCGAGTGTGGCAATCTGGGTGTGCTGAGTCTGCGCGATAACAAGCTCAAGAAACTGCCGCCCGAGCTGGGCAACTGCAGCGTGTTGCATGTGCTCGATGTGAGTGGCAATCAGTTGCTGTATTTGCCCTACTCGCTGGTCAATTTGCAACTGAAGGCCGTCTGGCTGTCGGAGAATCAATCGCAGCCGCTTCTCACGTTCCAACCCGACACGGATGCCGAAACGGGCGAACAAGTGCTCTCCTGCTATCTGCTGCCCCAGCAGGAGTATCAGCCCATTACACCGGGTGAGTTGCCAACTGATGTACAGCCGATAACTAACTGGTAACTGGTGACTAGAGACTGGTGCTTGAGGTCATGAGTTAACTTGCCGCTTTGCTCATTGCCTTTTGGCAAAAGCCCAACTTAGTCATGGGCCTGGCCAGCAATATGGGGCGGGAGGGCGCTTATCTAACGTTCGTGGCATACATTCCATGGGCCATGTTCGTATCGTGGTGCAATATCTGAAATCTATGCTTGCGATAAGATAAGCGCTCCCCGCCACACTTGTTAAATTGCCACAAAAGCAATGAGCAAACTTTGTAAACAGCCCGTAGCCTAAATTCTAAATTCTACAAAATTTATCAAAATTTCGTTGTTTTGTAACTAAAATTGGTCTTGTGATTTGGCTCTGAAAACTATTCGAAATTCCAAGTGCAACTGACAAGCACCAAAGAATCTTTCTTTTAAATGATCTATATGTATGTTTTTGATTCAATATTTATTTTATATTTTGTTTATTTCGCAACTACACAACTTCAATGCGTTCTGTACCATAATGCACACCTCACCTTCATTTCTTTCAAATAAACACCCAAAATCAAAAATACAAACCAAAAGACTATCCACCCCAGGCGCTTTATAGATCAAGCGAAAAATTCGATTCGATGGATTTCTTCAGTTATCAACAGAAAGGTTTGCGTTGTCTGTTACTTCTACCCTAACAAGCGCTATCATAACTATATATATCCTGTATATAACAACAAGCTATAGAGTAGAGTTCTAAATATACGTATATAACCCAACTCTACCTTATAGTGTGTGCATATAACAAAAGCCCCCCTGCATGCCTATATAACTATTTAGCTTTCGCTTCGAGAAGGCATCTTGACTTGGCTCTGGGCCAGGTGAAGCCAGCCTGTTGGTCATTGTTAGTGTTGCTGTTGTTGTTAGTTGTTCAGTTTTGGTTATTTGTTTGTTCGTTTTGTGTTTTATTCTTCTGTTTAGTATAAAAGAAAAGAAAACCAGTTTTTGTGCCATAAAATGACGTCATATAAATCACATAACAACAAGTTGTATGGACTTGAGTCTTCGGGCGTTGGCCGTCGCATAAAGCTGAGCAGCATTGGAACTAACTATGGAACACCCAACACACACAGACACACACACACACAATGTGCGTGTGTTTGATTTGATAATGTTATTATTTGCTGTTTATATTCCATTCATTTGACAGCCCAGGCCCGGAAAATATTTGCCCTGTGCTGTTGCGTGTGCTTCCCATCACAGATCCCATCGCGCACACTTGAAAGACACTCTGAATGGCACATATGGAATTGGGGGTGCCGGTTCATTCCCAAGTAGTTCTCTCTGTCAGACGGATCAAAGCGTCGTCTCCTGCCGCATAGGCGTTCTCTTTGTTTGACTCATTCGGATCCAATTTGGCTGGCTGATGGCTTGGCGTGATGTAAACGCCTCATGACGTCATGGCGTCGCCGAGCTGTGCCGAATGTAGAACAAGATCGACATGTCAGCCGTAATTATACTCGCGAGTAATCGCATAACGCCGATGCTTAGCAATATTAATCGTTTTCTTAGAGCGCGCGCGACTCTTGACGTTGTGTACACCAAAAGAGCGAGCGCATTGATTAATGGCCTGTCAGATGGCCGACTCAATGGTACAGTCAAGCCTGCCACTTGAAGAGAGACTAGCAGCAAATTCTTTCGCAAATGGCTTTTCCTGGAATGCACTCGATAAGGTGGCTGCCATGTTGGCTAGGTTCTCATGTATCGATCACAATCTACCCAAACAATAGCTATCACATTGATAACTAGCTTATCTACGGAACACGTTGGAATCGTGACTAAACGCCAACTCACAAGCCTCTATAGTTATTAAACCAATTAGCACCTTAGTTTGTAGTAAAGTAGAAGACTTTGATCCCAGCTTCAGATCGTGTTTAGCATTTCGTTGGCTTCACTGTACTATTTACTATTGACTTTTATTGTTCAACTTGTTGTTATTGTGGTTTGGCAGTTTGGTTGCGTAGTTTTCATTTTCAGCTCGGCAATAATAATATTTTGTAACTGTTTTCAAATCGCAAACCAGTTTTAGGCATACGCAAATAGCTTCTAAAAATACAACTATAATCTCATCAGTCATTTGCTGCTCGTCTACGAGTGTAAAGCTGCCGTTGATCATAACATGAAACATATTTCATGCAATTTACACACTTGTGTGAACAGATCTCAAGGCGATAGAAACATCAATATAGCCCCCCTAAATATATGGCCCAGTCTCTCTGTCTGACGTTCCATGTAAGTGGTTGCGCCCGCGTCACTTTAATGTTGTTCGAATTATCCAATTAAAACGCTGACTGAATGACTGACGGTCAAGACACGCAGACGCTACCAGACAGTGGACGCCCCTGGGCCCTATTACTATATTGTTTTTACGAGTCGTAGTTGGTTTTATTTACATAAATCTCCATATAAACGCTGCTAAAGACCCGCCGCCAAATTCACTTAAGTTATCAATGACAACAACTACGATGATGACACCGACACCCTGCTGGGTGTGTGTTGGTCATTTGAACATGTCAAATATTTGTAGAATGAGTGGAAATTATTGTAAGTTATGAGCTGACATTGGATGCAGCTACTTAAGCCGCGGGACCTTCGAGACCCACAACTTCCGTCATCAGCAGCGATTTGCATTTGTTTATTGGACTCCTCCCCACAACGCCCCCACGTTTGGGCCGCCCAGCGAGTGGATGCCTCAAATGGTTGAGAGGGTTGCGTTCAGTTGAATTGCCCACATGTTGCAATTTTAATATTGTTTACGTTGTGTTCAAATTTATGGCGCACACTCTCATAAGCGATTGATGGATTAGAGAGTGCCTGGGCCGGCCTGTGTTCTTGCCCCTTGCTGTGGCAGCCGCTGAGTCGTGGCATTGTTTATGCTACAGATTCGGAAATAGTTGCTCCCATCGTTGTTTTAGTTGCGTTCCTTGAGTTTTGTTGCTTTTCAATGGCAGTATTTATTGATTTTACATAGCAGCAAGCCACGGGCCATTAACCGATCTTAATGTAAATATTTATACGCTTAACGGTCAGCCACTAACTTTGAATGCATGCGCATGCCGTTTGCCGTTTGCCAATATTATAATTAGTTGAATACCAATTAAACCAAATTGTTAATAAAAATTCTTCGCTCTTTGCCGCCACAGCACGCGATCTGGAATCCGATTCGGAGCCCTACGAGGAACGCGAGCCCTCGCGCACCGTTGTCAAGTTCTCCGAGGAGGTCTCCCAGGAGAAGGATACGCCATTTGTGCGCCAGAACACACCGCATCCCAAGGATCTGAAGGCCAAGGCCCAGAAGTTGAAGGTGGAGCGCAGTCGCCACGAGGAGAACACCAATTTGGTGTCACTGCCAGAGGAGGTAAATGAAACTAGAAGATCAAGTGGGCAGGGTCGGGGGTCAAGTTTATGCGTCTACTTCAAATGCCCCTAATTGCTTTCGTAATGATCGCGAGGGCTCCAGCAGCGTCAATTCGCTTCCATTTGCTTTCACATTGCTGACCCACTTCTTTATTGCTGCCTAAATTAATGAATTTTTATTATTGTTTTATTATTTTTTATTTAAGTATCTTAACAAATTAATTTAGATATATAGTTTCACAGTATTAACCACAGACCAAATATTCTCCTAAGTTATTAAGTTTTTCGGCTACATTTTAAGTTTACGTATGTCTTTGAGATTGCCAAAGAATCTGTCGTTTAAATTTATTTCACTTAATTTATCTGCAAATAAAAATAGTATATCTAAGTTACTTTTTCAAGTTATGTATGAAATTAAGTGAATAAGTATTATTTATGTAGTTGTTGAATTTTTATTAATTATTAAATTTTTGCTTCAATTTTTAAAATGATTTTTATTTGTTTTCAACAGAACGGCACGAAGTCAGTTGTGACAGAAACCCCCGCCGAGACACGAACCCAAGCAAATAATCACCAACAAGTAGTCGTGACAACCACCAATAACACAAGCACTGCCCAGCCGGCACAGAAACCCGCAGCTGTGGTGAATTCAAAACCGGTTGCGGTCGGCATTGTTTCACCAACACCCACAGCAGTAGCACAGTCACAATCCACACAGGGTGATTCGTCAGCAACATCTGCTGCTGGCGACAACTCAGCAGCAACAATTGCTGCTGCTGCCGACGAAGATGCCGACGAGCAGGAAGATGAATATGTAAGTAATATTTTGTAAATACTTTCTTTCTTAAAAATGAACAAAATGTTGTAAATATGTAAAAGTGTTTTTAAATTATTTCTTTAAATTAAATTTGCCTGTACTCCTATTTTATTATATTGATTTATTTTCCATATTTTTAAGAAAGTGTTCAACAAATGAATTTAAAATGTAATTTAAAACATCATTTCCATTTTCAGGAACCCGATCGTCGAGTTGGTTTCCAGGTGGAGGGTGAAGACGACGACTTTTACAAGCGGCCGCCCAAGTTGCACAGACGGTAAGTCGCCAAGTCAGTCGCTATCAAAATGATTCCTCACTAACTTTGCATATATTTAATCTCACTTAGCGATACACCGCATCATTTGAAGAACAAACGTGTCCAGCCGTTGACCGACAAGCAGGCCAGTGAAATATTGGCCAATGCCTTGCAGGCCTCGCAGGAGCAGCGCAACGAGCAAACGCCACAGCATTCGTTGGGCAAAGTGCAGTCGCCCATCGAGGAGGAGAATGCCGATGCAGAGCAGCTGGAAGAGGAGCAGCAACATCCATTCGATGCATCGCTCTCCCCAATACCAGCGCCCACTTCAGGCGAAGCAGTCTCAGGTAAGTTGCACAACAACTCTCTACTAGAGCAGTTCCTACCGTTCAAGAGGCCGCTCTTAAGTGCTCACAGTGCAAGTCTAGGCAAATGTGTGGGGTCAACTCGAAGCAATCAATAAACAATCAATAGCGCACGTATGTGGGAGGTTGGAAGTGGGCATTGCAATAATATATGTATATAGGCAATATTGAGTTATATAAGTAGCATATTAAAAACATGTTTAAAAGAGAAACAAACTATTTAATGTTATCGAAAAGTCACAATGAATTTGCAACCCATTTTATGTATTACATTTTTGCCTGTCATTGTCAGTTGAGTTAAGCTGCATGACACAGACAGCAAAACAGTTTTAATTGAGAAAAATAATAGCTAAAAACTGGCGAAAATTGAGATAAATGAAGAACCCATGAATTGAAGGTTTCCAAGTCTGTGACGACACAGAAAGTAAACCAGTTCAAGTACAGGAACTTCTCCTAGGGCAATTATGTCATGTGTCTTGTTTGATTACGCTGATATCATCGGCTCAATTTAATTACAACAGGGAAAATTAAAGGTTAATCCGTGGGCCTATTAAAAGCGCGTTATGTGAATACGCAACAGGTAAACAAATGTCTAGAAATTTGGCCTAAAAATACTACGTGCGGGGTACACGCAATGCGAGCAATTACAGTCTGCCCCGAGAGTGAAGCACCCAGACAGTGGGGCCTATCAGTTATCGCTATCTATTTGCTGGCTTGCAAAAGCTGATAAAGCAAACAAGCACTCAAATAGAGCGGGGTAGATAAAGTGCAAACAGTCGAAAGAAAATGAGCAAGAAAAAGAGGCAATGAAAAAAGAGCGAAGCAGAAAGAGCAATGGCAAACAGAAAGAGCGCAACAAGTTGAGAAAGTGTGAACAAAAAATATGAAATAAAAATTGAAAAACGAAACTGAAATGAGTTTGCCTCATTACGGCAAATGTTGAGAGGCTACCTGAGCGACCGAATATGTGAGTGTATTCGTGAGTACTTGTACTTGCTTGTGGGCAGAGCGACAGAGAGAGAGAGAGAGCGACGGTGAGAGTGCAATTGACAGTCTGTCTGTGTCTGAGTTTGGGTCTGGGTCTGGGTATCGTCGCGTTGCCCATTTGCCGCCGACTTTAGTCATTTTTTAGTTACGCTTGCGTTTTGTCAACATCGCGAGAGCGCGCGCTATTCGCTACTCGTACCACATTCGCGTCTGTCTTCTGGTTGACTTTTAACTACTATTTGCTTATAGCTATTAACGCCTGCTGCACACACACACACACACCCGCACACACACGCAGTTAGGCAGTCAAAACAATAGCTCATGCAATAACAATCGAGCCAAAAAAAACTTCACATACCTTGACTTAGTCATAAACCCAAAAACGAAAACAATATCGAAAAACAGAAAAAAATCGCAGTTGATTGTTGAATTATTATTGTATTTTGTTGATGGAGAGAGAACAAATTTGCATTGCTTACGTGTTGCTCTGGTTTTGTATTATTTGTATTTTTTTTTATCGATTTTGTTTGGGGTTGACTGCTGGCTGTTGGCTGTCTGTGGTGGCATTGATTAGAGGCAGCCAAGCGTCTGGCGATTGCATGTTCCCCCACATTGCGCATACGCAGCGTATGCCGTTGAGCCAAATTGAATTTCAAGTGCAAATAAGCAAGTTCTTGCAGCTCTCTGGCAAGGTCAACACCCAACGAAACGACACCATATGCAAAGGCAAAAAGTGCTTGTGCTCAAGGTTAGGCTGCGGCACATCGGAGTTGCCTCAACGTTGCAGCTGCAGCTGCCTTGTGGCGTTGCGGCAGCTTCCGCTATTTACATTTTGGTTGCAATGCATACGCAAAATGAGCTGCTTGGGAGTACGCTACACTTTCGCATGTTGTTTATATAGCAAAGACTTTCTTTATATTCTTCCATACTAGATACATGCACACACATATATATTTGCACTTGACAAACACGCCAAGTTTATCTCCAGTTCGCAGTGTGTGTGCATATCCGGTTTCCTGGCATTGCCTTTGCCTAGATTTTTTGAGACTCGACTGAATGTGTGTGTGTGCGTGTGTGTGTGTGCAGCACAATCAACATTTGCTCAGTACCTTTTTGCATTTCTTTGGCAAACAATATGTTGCATTTGCTGCACATTGCCATCAGCATTCATTGTAATATCTTAAAGCGACCTCAACTCGAACCCTCAACCCAATCCTCAGCTGGAGCCTCGACAAGCAATGGTGGTCAATAAATAAACCGTTGATAAGCCCGAAGCAATGCAATTGATTTTGTGTATTGTATTGTTGATTGCACGCTGTGCTGTGCTGTGCCCTTATTGAATTTCACGTCTCCCGCCCAGTGCGTGTTCGTTTGCTTATTGTTTGTTTGTTGCTTTGTTTGCTCTCTGCCAGCTGCCTGCCATTTGCTGGATTATTACAAGCTATGGCCAATTTATCGCTGCAGGCATTGCTTGCATTCAACCATTCTCGCATATTCGAATTATTTTATTTTTCCATTTTGTCGCTTAGACAAACATAGATATTTTTCCAAACTCTGAAAGCATCAGCAATCAGATTTGTCTTCGCCTTTTCACAGTTGCATGTGAAGTTTGTCAGCCTTGAGTGTCTGCCCCGCGCTCTTCGCCCCTTCCGCATCTTCCACTTTTCGAACCTATTTGACATTTAGCGCGCAGAACGGAAAGAGGAGAAATGCAATAAATGCCAGACTTAAGCGAGAGAAGCTGAAAAGTGGCAAGTGGAAGGAGAGGCAGTGAAATGGAACTGCGAGATGGTTATGTCAAACGATTTTGCATTACATTTTACAGCGAGAAAATGTTGCAAATGCGCGAAATACTCGCAACTTGTCGATGCTATGGCAACAACAACTGCAGAGGGAGGGGGGACGATAAGCAGGCAGTGGGGAAGGGGGCAATGGCTTAACGCCTGAATAGGCAACATGACAAGGAACAAGTGTGTATAAGTGTTTAATGGGATTATATTCGTAGTTAGAGCACTTTGTTTAATAGTTCAATAAGCAGAATTCGATCCATAACTAAAAAATATCGAAACATGCATTTCTTGTTGAATGCCTTCGTTTCATTCACAAACAGTTGTGAGTACAGCAAATTTAGCGGTAAATTAAAGCCAAATGAGTCTATGATGTCATCCCTTGGCTTATCGGCCCTATATACACTCGTGTTGTTGCTTCACATTTCAGTATCAATTTCTGTTGTCCGTTAACTCGATATAATTGATAATGGCCGCTGGCGTATGGGCGGCTACGCGATATTACGCATACGACAGGTGGACCAAGGTCATTACTAACGCTTGACTTTGGGTCCGCGTTGTAACTGTGATATATACAGTTATGCCGTAGGCGGCCCAAAATATGTATGGCGCAATGATTCAGTTTTCCAATCATGTGCGCTTATCGCACAGCTCTCAATTTGTTTTACAACGCGTCAGCCCCAGCCGAGTTTGTTGCTGTCTCTGTTTTTGTTTCTGTTTCTGTTTCGCCTTATCAATTTGGCTTTAGGCATTCCAAAGTTTGTGCCGTCGTCGTCGTCGTACCTGCGCTGATAAGATACGAGAGGGCGCAGCGCACCCCTTTTAGGCCCTCTTGCAAAACAAGTGGAGATTTGTGGCAATCACTCGTACCCACATTCATGGTGTTGATTCTACTCTGCGGAATTCAGTGTGCGATGTGCGATGTGCGATGTTTTTATGCCAGCATAAAAATGTGATTCATTAATTTTTTTGTTGTGCCACAGTTAAGAATGACGCTCGACTGGTTATTGCGGATTTTGATAGCTTTACATTTGCAATTTGTCAAGCGGCCTCGGTCGCAGCACCCGCAACATGACCGGCAATTTATCAACCGCTGCGGCGGTTGCCTGTTGAGCCCTTTCAACGTGCCACGCATTCATATTTCATGGCATCTCGCCAGCGCCAACCGGAGATGCATCTCACGTGTTTATCGATCTCATCGAGAGCTTTTAAGTGCAATTAGGGCACTTGATCTTTAGCTACCGCCTGAAATGCGAGAGTAATTAAAAGCGATTACTTTTGCGGTCATTGGCATTCGATACGAATCGCTGTCCATTCAATTGGCAGCCCAACAGACGTGAATACAATGGGAGCTGGAGGGAAGGGGATGTGAGTGGCCAAGTCGAGTTGGCATAAAGTTTGTGACATGCGTCCATTAAATTTGCATAAAGAAAATGTTTTCTCAAGTTCGACTTGTCATAAAGAGAATATGTTAGTGGCTAGACAGCAACAAGGGAACACGAGAACAAGGCGACAGCCAACAAGGGAGCATGGCAACCGAACACAACTCCAACACGGGCGTGTCTCTTTCACTGGCTGTCTCTCTCAGTCTCAGTCTCGGCCTCGGTCGCAGTATCAGTCTTTGACGACCAAGTCCAAGTGCAAGGCAAAGACAGAGACGCTTGTCAGCCTGTCAATGGCGCTGGCCACAGGACATGCATGACAAGGCTGGACACAAAGCTGCTCAGTGTGCTGTGTGCTGTGTGAAATATGAGTTCAGTTTCTGGCGCTGGCCTCTGTCATGTTATCTAGCAAACACATCCTTCTCGTACTCTACTCGAAACTTGGCCCCTGGCTCGGCCTGGGTCTCTCCTTCGATCAGGTCATTTACATATAAATAACCCAAAAACTGAGTAGTTGTGAAACCATCGCATTGATTCGGCATTTGCCAGTCAGTCGCTGTTGTTGTTGTTGCATTCTCAGTTAGACAGACGCCACAAAATTCGAAGGCCCTCGGGGTAAACATCGTCGTCGTGTTGTCTTCGACATGGAAATTATGTGCTGGTGTGTGTTTTCCCCTTCAGTGTTTTTAATGAGTTTCCCGCAACATTTTATGAGTTGTGCCTCATTTTTGGTGCATTTAAATTTTAATATATTCACATTTATGCCATTTATTTGGAGCACATTACTTTTACGCACTTCATCGAGTGTGCGGCGAAAATACTTTTACTTAAATACCGTCGTTAAATTTGAAATGGTGTTTTGAGTGCGTGTTGTGTGGGGAAGCGGATGAAAATAATAACCGCCAGGCGATTGCTCGATTCGTGCAAAGATCTTTAAAGAATTATGGCGCGAATTATTTTTCGTAAACAGACGATTGTTCGATGCATGCAAGCATCTTTAAAGAATATTCGTTCGAATTCTTTGTCGTAAACATATTTAAAAGTGGATCGTCCAAGAATTATGACTCGAATTATTTTACTTAAGCGGGCAGAAACACATCCTTTCTCTTTATGGGAATCAATCGGCTGAAGAAATTATAAATATCCCATATATATTTTCTGTCACCACAATCCAGGGACTCGTCGTTCTTCAGTCCGCCACAGCAAATGGATGAATTTTGCATTTGTTGCATACTTACAGGCGATTGTTGCACACACACACACACACACTCATACTCACACTCACACACATGCAACACGTGCCTTGATATTTCGCTCTGCAAGAAAGAAAATCTTATTTTGTTTTATGTCTTTTGCTTGTCTCATTGTGTTGTTGCTTTTGTCGAAGCTCTGGCAAAAAATGGCAAAAGATTTCTTCTGGCTTTGCCCCAATCCAATCTGTGCGTGCCTTTTGTGCATATGTGTGTGTGCGAGTGTGGGTCTTTATGTGTGTGAGTGTGCACACGTGTATGGCGAACATTTTATGGGCGCTTATAAAATGTTTTCATATTGTGAAATTGTTGGGCATTTTACACATTTCACTCGACCCGACCCGAAAAGCACGGCATTGCCAACCCCTCTCCTTTTTTATTGCCTGATTATTTATCCGAGACAATTTTTACGATTTAAATGAAAAGTTTTGTTCGGATAAATAATTGACATTCGGCGATGATAATAAAAATAATAAAGCTCGCAAACAAACTGCAAATTTGCCGTTTGCTCAACAACGAACAAAATGAAGCGAAATGAAGAGAATGGAATTGAATATGAAAATGTCAGTTAATAATTTATTATATTATTGTCGAGAATGGCGGGCAATGTGGCAAAATGGCATATTGCATACTTAAGTGCGCAGCACAGTTTGACTGCGAATCGAGGCCTTAATTAATATGCGAATCGAGCGGTACAAACAACAATTATAAATGCGACTCGACAATGTTTGGGGATTGCCAGGCAGCATCAGCATCAGCATCATCGCTCTCATTCCCCTTGCTGACGGGCCAGTCATTAAAACTGAAACAAGTTTGTTAGAGTGCCGACGGATTTATTGAGTGCAAATCAGCAAAACAACAGTGAAAGCGAATTAACAACGGACAGTGGGGCAACCTCACCTGCACAACCTGGTCATGTAACTGGTGGCAGGGACGAGCTTGGCCTTTTTTGTGGCCGTTGACTGTGCCCTGGCTCTCGGTGCTCTTTATTTATTTAATTATTATTCAAAAGTAGCTTAAGGCCATTTCGCTGATGGTAGCTGACGATGGCAGCGGGACATGGGGCATGGGGAGGGAAGGGGAGCTGGTCTATTGTGGTTATGGCTCAAGGTCGTTGGCTTTATGGCCTAAAATGGCTTTATTTTCTATACCTCCCTGTCTGCCTGGCCTGTCTTGCCTGCCTGCCTGCCAGCCTGTATCGGTTCATTGGCTGGCGTTTATGGCATCCTGGCGAACACACAGCTGCGTCCTCTCGCTGAACTTTTTCGGCCATTAAATTTGCACACAAATTTTCATGTCATTAATATGTAATTTATGCAGCGCATAAATTTATTCCTCCTGGCAATCGAATTAAATGTATTGCCGCAAATCAGACCAATCAAAATTGTAATTTTTTCTTACTGTTTTACTTCTTAATTTAAACGATATGAAGTTGATACTACTTGTCTTTATGCATATGCGATTTTCCATGCCGTTGCGCATAAGTTGCAAATAGTACAAAGTTGAGGGCAGCTTATTGCAAAAGTGCAATGAAATAAAAGGGTTTATATATCGCCATATATACAGGGTGCTGCAATCCGAATAAAAAATATGCCAAGGAGCGCATATTGAAAAGTGCATTCAAGTTGAAATTCATTGCGTTTGCGTTTGAGATACATCACATCGCATCATGTTCAATGTGAAAATTAAAGTCAAGGAGGGCAACAACACGTTGCCCCGCAGTGGCCAGCGCAGCAACGGCAACTCCCTCATGGGGGGCAGTGGCCGCAACAGTCCTGCCACAGGCAGCCTGCGCAGTTCGTTGGCCAGCTCCAACGGCGGCTCGTTGCGTCGCAAGGACAAGAAAGTCCGCATCGTGACCAGCTACGATCCTGTGGATCGCGAATACGAGCGTCAGCGACAGCAACAGTTTGGTAAAGACTTTGTGCATTGTGAAACTGCTTTCCAAACACTTAAACACTTTGCTAATCTCGGCATAAATTTCATTTTGGCCTGCAGATAACATTGATGGCGTGACGGAGCTGCGCCTGGAGCAGTACGAGATACACATTGAACGCACCTCCGCTGGCCTGGGTCTGAGCATAGCTGGCGGCAAGGGTTCGACGCCCTTTAAGGGCGATGACGACGGCATTTTCATATCACGCGTCACCGAAGCAGGTCCTGCCGACCTGGCTGGCTTGAAGGTGGGCGACAAGGTGCTCAAAGTGAACGGCATTGTGGTTGTGGAGGCGGATCATTACCAGGCGGTGCAGGTGCTGAAGGCATGCGGCGCAGTGCTGGTGCTGGTGGTGCAGCGAGAGGTCACGCGTCTCATTGGCCATCCCGTGTTCAGTGAGGACGGCAGCATCTCGCAGATCTCCGTGGAGACGCGTCCACTCGTCGCCGAGTTGCCGCCAGCTGCGCCACAAGAGCGTTACATTCCGCCGCCCATTCAAATCATACCAGAGCAGCAGCAACAGCAACAGTTGCTGGTGCAGCCGCAGCAACTGATTCAACAGCTGACTCCGGCACAAAGCTATTCGGGCAATGCGTTTGCCTCGCCCACTCCGGTATCCAACGGAATGCTGTTGCAGAACGGCAAGGTGAGTGTTAGAGGGTGTTTGTATGTGAATGGTGTTGATTGATTTATGTTGTTTTTTGCGGTTGTGGCGACAGGACTCGGCGCCACTGAGCTTCATTCAATTGCACACGACGCTGATACGGGATCAAATTGGCCAGGGATTGGGCTTCAGCATTGCTGGCGGCAAGGGCTCGCCGCCGTTTAAGGACGACTGCGATGGCATTTTCATATCGCGCATTACCGAGGGCGGACTCGCCCATCGCGATGGCAAAATCATGGTGGGCGACCGTGTCATGGCGGTAAGTGAACCCTGCCTGCCTGCCTGCGCACAGGATAAGTGGCAAACGCTAATAGCATTTCATTGTACCACCCCCAACCACCAACCACCAACCACCATCAACAACTCTTGCAGATTAACGGCAATGACATGACTGAGGCGCATCACGACGCGGCTGTTGCCTGCCTCACTGAGCCCCAGCGATTTGTGCGTCTCGTCCTGCAGCGCGAGTATCGCGGCCCCCTCGAGCCGCCGACGAGTCCTCGCAGCCCCGCCGTGCTCAACTCGTTGAGTCCCTCCGGATATCTGGCCAATCGACCAGGTTAGACATCGAGACATGCCTCAATGCGTCGTGCTCTTAACTTTGTTAACCATTCGCTCTCTTCTCTGCCTCTTCTCGGTTCGTCTGCCTGTTTGTTTATAGCCAACTTTAAGCGCTCAGTGGGCGACGTGAATGCCGCGGAGCAGCCTTACAAGTACAACACACTGGCCACCACGCCCACGCCAACAGCAACTGGTGTTGCCTACACAAACACAAACACCAACAACAACAACAACAACACGCTGCCTAACAACAAGACAAACGGATTTGTCACAGCTCCAGCTACAGTTTCAGCGCCTGCTGTTGCTCCGGCTCCAGCTCCAGCTGCTGTTGCAGTTGCGTCACATATTGACAAGTCCACAGGTCAGCCAGTGCCGGCTCCACGACGCACCAACTCGGTGCCCTTGGGCGATGGCGATGGGCCGCTGAATGGCGCGGCATCGACCAGCAGCGGCGACTCGGGCGAGGCTCAGGTAAGATATGGCAAAAACCATTCGTGTCGTAGTTGTTGTGTTAGTCCCTTAGCCTTAGATACCTGTTTTAGTTGTCTGCACGTCATTTTAATGTTGCTCATAAGCTCGTTCGTTCGTTCCTTCGTTCGCTCGCTCGTTCGTTAATCATGCTCAGGCTAGTCTTAAGTAACCAACCTCCCCAGGCCCCACCAACACTAAAACTCGAACCCAAACCAAAACAAATCAAATCCAGAGTCAAAGCCAAAAGCTTGCGCGACAGTTGCCAAAAGATGCCCGAGGTAAGTTCTGAAACTGACGCGCAAGTTGGGCCAACAGAGATTCACGCAAATTGTTGTTGATACACGCATAAACACTCTTCCTATACAAATACCGAAACAACAAATAAATACACACATTATTTATTTATACCTAATTGTGCTAATACATACTGTATCTGCGAGATTATCAAACTATAACCCTAGCTCTTAGACTACACACACACACACACCTACACACACATATATACTATATATCTATTACATATTATAAAGTACATATATCAAATTTTGTTTGTGTTTGTTTTGCATGTGCCCTGTGCGCGTTTATCCTGTTACTTTCTCTTGGTACTCGTATCACATACAAGTTTACACGTCTATATATGTATGTGCAGATATATACAGACTTGTACACATATGTTTTATTCCCCCAACATTGATAAATATGCACAAGCAATTTGTGTTCGTTTTCTGTCCTTGGCTTACATACTCGTTCTATAAATGCACATCGAATGAATCGAGAGAGAGTCCAGCTGAGCTGAGCTGAGCTGAGGGCACACAGGGCTAGTTATAGAGCTGTACATAATAAAGCTGAAACACATATCATACATATAAACATGCATATATACATACTCGTATTTTATACTATATATATATTTAGTTAGGCAGCTTAGCTTAGCGTCTAGCATTTAGTTGCTAAAAATCAAATACCAAAACCCAAACTGTGTAACGAAATTTACAAAAACCAAACATATTTTTGTTTCTTTTTCTATAAAACCAAAACCAAAACCAAATGTTGCTTTAAAATTGATCTTTCTGCCACAAACCAAACAAATCGAAAAATAACGAAACCCGCAAAAAAACTTGTCCAAAACGATACAAAAAAAAAAAAATAAAAAACCCAATCAACCTAACACCGCCAATCAACTCCACGACTGTCAACGACGAGCAGTCCTCATCATTGCGGCCACTGACCAGCGATGATTTTCAGGCGATGATTCCGGCACACTTTCTCAGCGGCGGCAGTCAACATCAGGTGCATGTGGCACGGCCCAATGAGGTGGGCGTCAGTGCCGTAACGGTTAATGTGAATAAACCGCAGCCCGATTTGCCCATGTTCCCAGCGGCGCCCACCGAAATGGGTCGCGTCACCGAGACCATCACGAAGTCAACCTTCACGGAAACCGTAATGACGCGCATCACCGACAATCAGCTGGCGGAGCCATTGATCAGTGAGGTGACTATCACAACATCACGCTTACACTAAAGCAAAAAAAACCAAAACCAAAAAAAAAAATACAAAATATGTAAAGCAAATGCTGTGTGTGTAAAGTGGCTCTCCGATCTCTGCTCTCCGAGAGGCTTCTCTCCTGTTTCCTATGCCAGATGCGGCTCCCAACAAGGACGAGAGCTTTGCTTTTCACATGCCAATGCACAGCCACACCATACACACCCACACCACACCCCCTCTCTCACACACACACACACACCCTTTAAACCACAAGTACATACAACACGTAAAAACAAAAAAAAAATATTTGAATTGATTGATATACAATTGTAATTGGCTATTTCTATTGTTGGCCCTCATCTTATTTGTTCTTGTTAGCCCTTAAGCACCTACATACACATGCATATATATTTTGATTTATTGTAAATAAAATGATTGTGCGATTTTATTTGAACACCTTTTAAACTTGCTTCAAACGATCGCCTTGAGGCGTTGCAGTTAAATTAAATTAAGCATTATGCAAAACACGCACATTGATATCAGCAACTAATTGACAAGTAGTTAGCCATAGTTGTAATTGGTTTATGGACTCGCAAGGACATCCATATTAATCTATTAATATTGTTAGCGTTAAGATGGCAAACCGGTAAAAGGTGCATGCAACAATTTTTTATATTTAAATCAATTTCAATTCAGACTTAATATTAATTATTTAAAGCAAATCAATTTGACTTTACTAACAAACTAAGAACTTTATCCCATCGTATTTATATGCATTTAAGTAATAAAATGTAATGAATTGGAGACTATTTTATATTAATTTCATTCCTCGTTTAAGTGCTTTAGAGTTGTAATCT
Organism: Drosophila ustulata; assembly: GCA_035047365.1. Taxonomy (NCBI): domain Eukaryota; kingdom Metazoa; phylum Arthropoda; class Insecta; order Diptera; family Drosophilidae; genus Drosophila; species Drosophila ustulata. Next base: position 15,331,801 of record JAWNPT010000094.1, read on the forward strand.
GATTTAGCTTTGGCTCTTATCCCGGGCATCACTTGAGTGGGGCTTCACTCCTTTTGAGCAACAGCTACAAAATTCAACACGAAATCCTAAATCCCAGCCGAAAATGTGTCCAGTTTGCACATGAATAAATAAATCAACAAACTGATTGTAAATTCTCACACAGATGTGAGCCGCCTGCTCACTAAAGGTCCGTTAAATAATGCATAATGAAAAAAGCATTTATTGTAAAGTTTTCGCCACGCCCACAAAATCATGTGCAGTGTCAACGACAGACCTGAAAACAAACTTATCAAGTTTATCCCTCTCTCAGTCAGTCTGGCTGTCAACTGTGGCTGAGGCAGTGCAAAGCAAAGTTGTGTTTGAATTGCAAATAAAATATTTAATTGTTTTTAATTCCACTTGTTGGCGTTTTGTCATACACTTTGATAGTCCGTCCGACAGTCTGCGAAAGTCTTGAAGCCATTTGACTTACAGCATCGATTGCAGCGTCCTCGTTGTCGCACAAGAATTCAATTTATTTTAGTGAAAAGTTTTTCGAAGTCATGCAGATACATCTGTATCTTCGTCCTCTGCTCAGCTAATGAATGTAAGACTTGCATTATATTTTGACATTTTAATATCAGACTTACACATGCAATCTGTATGTGTGCGTGTGTGTGTGTGCGTGTGTGCGTGGCTGTGTGTGAGTGTGGGAGAATGGAGAAAGTTGTGCGTTAAGCCGCAGGCAGCTCAAAGCATTTGTTGAGTGGCATTCACTTGAGCTCATATACACAACTGTTTGTTTTTGCAAATTGAAATGTAGCCGCAAACTGTTGAGCTTTTGTCAGGATGGCAAATTATAATATTAACTTTCTGCATGTTATTTAATTTATTATTCTGTATTTTAAGTTATTCAAAACGAATATTGTAACAATATTTACTATATTATTTATGAACTCTAACTACTCACCATGGTGTTTGTGGTTTCTTTCAAGGCATACTTTTGATATTAATTGCATGGCTTTTACTTTGTTATTAACTTATGTTTGTCTTTGTTTTTGTCCTTGTCTTTGTGTCTGTTTCTTGGTTTTTTTAATTCAACATGATATTCGAAATTTGTTCATGTAAATATCACCAACAATTTTGCACACACTCACACTCATATATATTTTGATCAGGGCACCAACTTTTGTTCCATAAGCACCCATCATTCAGTGCTTTTCAAATTTCAATTGTACACAGCAAAATGATTAGTACTACGTTTAGTTAGTTGTACTCACTTGATCTGAACACCAACTAAATGCGCCTTCTATTGTCCTCTCTATAGGAAGTGGTACTGCCCAAGAATCAAGGCTCTCTCGGCTTCAGCATCATCGGCGGCACGGATCATTCCTGTGTGCCCTTCGGCACTCGCGAACCAGGCATTTTCATTTCACATGTAAGTTGAATGACCAATTACCAACGTCAGGGAAAAAAGGGGGGCAAATAAACTTTTCAAATTAGTGCAATTGAGGTGCCACAACTTGTGCATGCAAATGAGCTGCACAATTAGCTCGTAATGCAGTCAACCTCATTATAGCCAATTAAATTAGCCAAAAGCGAACTTTTGTCACCAGACTGTAATACACTCTAACACTCACAGTAAAACAGAGAATGTTGTACCTACATATATTGGGTGAATATAGTTTTTGATAAATATATTTGTCAAGTTTTTGTATTATCATCGATTGACATTCGTAACAGTTTGTCAAGTAGGAGAAAGTTCTCAACCCAAATATATCTGCGGAAATATTATTAGGGGGCACTGCTCAACGCTTAATTCGAATCCCTGAGAACGCCTTATATTTCACCTTTATTTTAATTTACTTTATTTTACACAGATTGTGCCGGGCGGCATTGCCTCGAAATGTGGCAAGCTGCGCATGGGCGATCGCATACTGAAAGTGAACGAGGCAGATGTATCAAAGGCCACACATCAGGATGCAGTCCTCGAACTGCTGAAGCCTGGCGATGAGATCAAGCTCACCATACAACACGATCCTCTGCCTCCTGGTTTTCAGGTAAGCTCATCAGTAATTAGTTGATATTTTAACTTTGTTTTCTTGGTAATTTTTTTTTGGTTTGCTTTCTTGCTACTTATTAGTTTCGCAAATATATGCAACTTATTTAGACTTTAATTTTTGTAAACATAAAATACTTAATGCTTTGAGTGAACACCAAAAACCTATTTATACTTCTCTTTCCTCTATGCTCTATGAATGCTTAAAAACATTTACGATGCAAAGCACATAGAAGTAGTTTATGTAGTAACCGAGGTAAGATTCTACAAATATTTTACACTCACACAAGAATTGGTATCGCTAAACAATCTATTTTAAATATATTTGCTGTAACCACGCCCAATAAATAAAGCTTTTGATATAGAGTATATACAGCCATATCTGATCGATTGTAAATTAACAATTAATTCTGTACATTAAAACAATTTGTCTCTTATTTCCTTACCTTGGGGAAAGTTTGTTATGATTTTCATTAAATCAAATACACAATTATATACTAATATTGAACCCTCAAAAATATAATTGAAATAAATTGGGCTTGGCAATCAATAGTCGGTAGGCCGACTGTTAATTTGTTTGTTAGAACTACTTTTTCATTGAGACTAGAGCAAATACCTGTAGGAGAAGATAAAGTTAAAATAATATGTATATAAAAAACAATCCTGTAAAGTATCAATAACACAATATTTATTTTCATAACACTGATTAAACTATATAAAATAATCAAAGTATTTTCATAAGTTGAACAACAAAGAGATAAGATTAAATACCTCTACTGCAATGTCATCAATTGAAAAGTTCTACATTCCATAAAAGCAAATTGCCATCAGATACAAACAATTTGTATATTGTATACTGTTGTGAAGAGATATTTAATTTTGCTGATGGCTATCTTTATTGTTCAAAGTATCTCTACTAAAGCCTTTACACTGCTTCGCACAGCGCGATTATCATCTGAATTGTTTTGTCTTAGACTTTGTGCTTGTTTCATAATTGTCGAGCACTTAAACGAAGCCAATGCTAATTTCTATGTCTTGTTTTTTGTTATCGTTATCGTTGTTATTGTTACTGTTGCTGTTGTTACGGCAAATCACAGGAAATTCTGCTGGCCAAGGCGGAGAACGAGCGCTTGGGCATGCACATCAAGGGCGGCCTAAATGGACAGCGCGGTAATCCGGTGGATCCCTCCGATGAGGGCGTTTTCGTGTCGAAAATTAACTCGGTCGGAGCAGCGCGACGCGATGGAAGGCTTAAGGTAAAAAGTTCTGCCCTTCAATGGGGGCAAATTGAGTTTGAAGCAAACTAAGCTTAACTTTTCTGTGACCGCAGGTGGGCATGCGTCTGCTGGAGGTCAACGGCCATTCGCTGCTGGGCGCCTCGCATCAAGATGCGGTCAACGTGCTGCGCAATGCTGGCAACGAGATTCAATTGGTGGTGTGCAAGGGCTATGACAAATCCAGTTTAATGCATTCCATTGGCCAGGCTGGTGGCATGAGCACTGGCTTTAATTCGTCTGCATCCTGCAGCGGTGGCAGTCGTCAAGGTGAGTAAACCCCCCAGCATCGAGATGTACAGCGATTCAATTGAATTCTTCTTATCTGGCAGGCTCTCGTGCCTCGGAGACGGGCTCTGAACTGAGCCACAGCCAAAGCGTGTCCAGTCTGGATCACGATGAGGAGGAACGCCTTCGACAGGTAAGTGCAAATGAGTTCAAATAAGTTTTGGCCCCGACTGACATGCCTTAACCGCTCTACAGGACTTTGATGTATTTGCAACGCAGCAGCCGCCCATCGATACAGTTGGCGGCACTCCCGAGCCCACCAGCCAAACAGGCCTGGCAGCCGCGGCAGCTCTGGTGCATGGCTCCCCCTCGCCCGTTCCCATCACACCGACACCGCCCGCTGCGTCCGCCGATTTAGCGCAGCCAGACTCTGTGGCCGCACAGACCGTGGCGCTCATTCACGCCGAACAAGCGCCGCAACATCAACAGCAGACGCAAGTGGCAACGATTGGACAGGAGAAGAGCACACAGGAGAAGGTTAGTCGATGTCCTTGGCCTTTGGTCAGTGTGTATCCTAATGCCGTTCTCCCCCTTCTCGTGTTGAATCCAAATTAGGTGCTGGAAATTGTACGCGCCGCGGATGCTTTCACCACAGTGCCACCGAAATCACCATCAGAGCATCATGAACAGGACAAGATACAAAAGACAACGACGGTTGTTATATCGAAGCACACGCTCGATACGAATCCTACCACCCCCACAACGCCAGCAGCTCTGCCGATTGGTGCCGCGCCACCAGAGTCAGCGACCGCTGCACAGACTCAGACACAACAACAACCACAACAGCAACAACAGCAGCAGCAACAACAGCAGGTATGTAACTGAACGCACGTCTTTGTCCAACTTTCCGTGTACTGTGTCTGTCTCAGTGTGTGTGCGTGTGTGCGTTACCTTTGTTTAACGTCGTCTCTAAACGTGTGTATGTCCTTTAGATTTCACTTAATACACACACACACAACCCCACACACACACACATGCATCAGTGCGATTGACTGTTGCGCATCCAACAACCCCCAAAAATACCCCTCACAATATGCAAAAAACTTCACTCGTGTTTTTTGTTTTTATTATTTATTTATTTTTATTTTTTTGAATACATTTTTGTGTTGCTTGTTGTCTTGAATAACTCCACTAACGTCTGGCTGCCAAGCTGCGTGTTTTGTATTATGTTGTGTGTGTTTGTCTCTATGTGTATCTGTATCTGTTACTTTGCCTGCTCGTGTTCACATTTTACAAAATTTATTCATCTGATTCAATTCATATGCGCCGCCAACATTCGCCACATATCACAAACTTATCCCTAAATGTACTCGTAACTCGGTAACACTCATCTCCACTCCAAATTCACATTCACATCACAAAAAGTTCGTTTCCCCTGCGGCTGCCCATCATTTGCTGTTGCGCCTGTCTGCTTCGTTATTGTCTCATCAGGCCACAGAACTAAACACACAAAAAAGCGAATGAGTTCGTTCAATTATTCATTAATTACTTCTGAGAAGTGTATCCAAATTTTTAGGCCAAACTTGTATACAAAGTATCAAATGTTGTCTGCTTCGATTAAGTGCCAAACTCTTGACAAATTCGGCAATGAATAAAGTATTGCATTATATTACAGAAAACATTTTTTGATAAAACCTTTTTAGATCTTGCTTTGTCTGCAATTGAACATCATAATTTTTATTGCTCAACGATACTCAAGCAACACTGTTTTGATTTCGTTTTATTGCAACATATTTGGAAATCGATTTCAGAAGTAATCGAAAATGATACAGAAATACATTTACAATTGATTCGTTATGAATGTCCAATCTTATCACATGCAATCATGCATTATTTTGTTATCAACATTTCATTCTATGTATATTGTGCTGTGTATGACCATCAGAGAACTGCAACGAGTACTTCATTTTCGCTCATACCCAATAATTGTTCGTGTTCGTTTTGTTCAAACCCATTTCGAACATGTCTAATCACTGCTCATTTGGTCATGACTTTTTTGCACACAATCAATCCAATCACAACTGCTCGAACCGAACCCGATTGTAACTGTTCGTTTGATTCAGCAGATTGATTGGAACATGAGCGAAAAGTCGAACAAGTTCGATCAAAATGATTGGAAATGATTGGATTGTTCAATGATGTTCAAACACCAGCACGCCTTTATTTGAAATTTTATAAAAAGCAAAATCCTCACAAATAAGTAATGGAAACCTATTCATATTATATTTATAAAAGCGAAAAAAAATAACTTTTCTTTTTTATTTTAATTTTCGTGTTTTTTAGTTAAAAATATATTTTTTTTATGTTAAAATTTTTTATTTTTTGTTTTTTTTTTGTCTTTTATTAATTTAAAAAGATAATATATTTAATTTCAATTGCCAATCATTGTTTATTTCATTCGATTTTAAAAGCGTCACAGGCGACCAAAAAGTGCAAGTCATGCAACACTGCCTATCTGATTCAATCTCATTTGAACAATCACCATGTTCGTTGTGTTTGTCAAAGTTTCATCCGAACACTCATCTTGAGCATTAGAACTGGTGATTGTGTTTGATTGGTTTGAATCAAACGAGCAGTTCGACTGTTCGTTCGTTTCGAGCACAGATGAGCGTTTGACGTGTTTAATCAGTGACTGCTTTCATACGAGCGCTTGACCCGTTCATGTTCGATTCAGGCGAGAATTGTTTGGATGTGATTGAAATTTTGACAAGATGTTCAAACCGACTCGAACATGTTCGTTGCAGGTCTCTGATGACCATGTTTCAGTTGCATTGCCATTTACTTTTTGGGATAGAGGGTGAAGAGAAAAAGCGAGGGAAGCTTTAGTTAAATACTGCTTAGCATGGGGCGTATGAGTTATAAATCGTAGTATCCTAAGTGCATGCATTGAGCTTTAGCTCCCTTTGGTGGACAAGTCGGGAGGAAGGAATGGAAACTTGTGTTCACCTGATTCTGATTCACATTTATTGAAATGACAGCAGACGATTTATTATTTATTAGCATATATTCGTATGGGCTGATTTCGTTCTGCTTGCGCTCATTGTTGTTGTGTTCTTATTGTTATTGCTGTCGTTGTTGTTGTTGTTGTCGTTGTTTTTATCTTATTTGTGCTACTTACATATTATATCAATTTCTGTTTGCGCCTTTATTGTTACCTTTTGGATGGCTGGTTGGCTGTTTCTGTTTCTGTTTCTGTTTCAGTTTCTGCTGCTTCTTGGGCGGCATTGTTACAGTGTATGATTGTTGTGATGCCCTTGTTGCTGTTCCTCTTACTGTTATTGTTATTGTTGTTGTCGTTACATTGTTGTTGTTGCTGCTTACCTTTAAAGCTGGTAGCATTTGAATTTGCATTGACAGCAACAGGAAAAGAGAAAAGAAATACACAAATATGCATAGATGTAAATATACTTTTATATACATTTACATATATATAAATGTATATATATATACAATATATGTATAAGTATAAGTAATTCAAAAACTGCTGAAAGGAATTTCCATTAAAATGTTTCTCTTATCTTCTTCTCGTTCTTCCTTTTTATTGCTCTCAATGACGCGCGCGCCGCCGTTCGCTGCTTTTCACCATATTGTTTTTCCTTTTTTTTGTTCTTTATTCGCTCTTCTTTCAAATATATTCTTTATTTATTTTCTCTCATTTATTATAAATTCTGTGTTCGTTTTGCCATTTTGCGTAGATTTCATTGCAGCGTATTTCTTAACAAGCGGATGTTTCCCACTATAAGACTGAGTATTTAGTTTAATATACAGGAAAAGAAAAACAAAAACAAAAAATCGAGTATAACTGACAGATGAAATGATGCAACCAGAGCAAAATGATATATGATAATACTATATAGACAGCAGCATGGCATAGTTTTCCTTTCTTTAAGATGTTATTTACACACACTATATGTGGTACGAATACTAAGCCTAGTCGTGTTCACAAAAGGGCAAAGAGTTACTAACTATGAATACACGAACTAGATGACAGAGGCAATACCTAATATGTACTAAAAATCTATCTCTTGACTCACCAAAATGGTTTCAATGCCCCCCTCAACGACTAGCTCTCTACTGTGTGCAATGAAAGATCAAAACTACGCAACCAGCTCAAAGTCCCTCCTGTTATTTAAGATGAGAAGAATTGATCTAATTACGTGTAAATGTGCCGCCATATTGCGGTCTCCCCAGTATTCAGTATTCGCATACACATACAATGGTATATGTATTGTTGTCCTTCGATGTTTATATAGAGTCGTATGTCTATTATGTATGTATGTATATTATTGCTAAATGTGTAACACTGAAAAGGTCCAAATACGCAACTAAATAATACTCATAGATGAATAATACTCGTATGAACTCTTTTACCGCATAAGCCAAGCCCGACACGGTCAAAATCACAACTGTTAAGTGTATAACATTTGAATGTTAATCAAAATTAGGACATTATGTTACAACTGCTGTTAAATCGATACTTGATTGTTATCGTTTCATTTGGTTATCGTTTTCCGTTTTCTGTTTCCTTTCTGTTCGTTGTTCAACACTACAAATGTTTTATATACGCCTAGGTAAATGGAATATGGAGTGTGAATTTTTTGATGTCAATAAATTAAATCTAAATGTTATCGTAACTGCGAAGAAATGCAACAAGTTGACTTATTTTTCAAAGAAAAAGGGTCTTCGAATTTCCAGATAGACAACTTTGAAAGGGGCGAAAGTCAGACACATCTGCAATGTCATTGATTTGTTTCACATATGTATATTTTTTCTGTTCATTGTTCGTTGTTCTCTCATTGTTTTTATTGTATTTTGTCCATTGTCTTCGTTTCGCTCGCTCGCTGTACACTCGGTAAATTCGTCGTGACCGTTGTACGTTGTACGTTGTACGTTCTACATTGTACATTGTGCAGCTCATGCCACCCATCAAGCAAATTGGCCAGAACAACGCAAATGCACCTCATCATCAGTCAGCGACATTGGTAATTGGCTAACCGAGTGCAAGTGGCCAGCGTGGCCCGAACGCCGTAAGGAAAAACAAAACAAAAAAATCAGAAAAAACGAAAATGAAAAAGCACAAGAAACCATCTAAGCACAACCATCAACACATTGAACTCAACTCTCAACAGTCTCACAACACAATCGCACTCAATTAACGTCGCACATTGCAATCTGTGTTCCATGCTTTGTGTGTGTAAAGCAGTTGCTGCTGCACAACAAACAAAATAAACAAACGAAAACTAAATGAATACCCCCAAAAACATCCAAAATCCTATAGCAGCGCGGCACTCAGACCCCAGAACGAGCTGCGCCCGGAGCCCGCTACTCCTATCAGCAGATGCTGGAGAACCAGGAGGAGCTGCAGCTTCACAGACCCCCCAAAGAGGTGATCACCACGCCCAAGAAGGCCGAGCCAGTGTACATCATCGATGACGACGAAGACGGCGATGAGATCGATGCCATTGCCGAGGAGGACGAAGAGCTCGACTCTTCGCCTCCTGCCGACTTGCAGTCGCCGCCTTCGTATGCGGACACCGACTCCGATTGCTTCGATCGTCCACGTGGTCGCTACACCAGCGACTCCGAGAGCGATTGCCGTCCCTATAAGCCGTCCCGATCCGGACGCAGCACGCCAGAGTATGCGGGCGGACATCGCAAGTCGGTGAGCTTCGATCTCAGCGGCGATGAGCGCTCCAAGTCGGACTACGAACGCTCGCGTTCCCGCACCCCAGATCGCTACACACGTGCCTACGACTCGGAGCAGGACACGCGTCCCACGTCCAGCAGTCGCCTGCCGCGCAAGGGAATTCTGCGTGCCACCAGCCCCAGTTCGTCGACCAGTTCCACGCTGGAGCGACGCCCCGAGAAGCTGGCGCCCATAGTGCCGACCGTGGCGCGCATTCGTGAGGTGGAGTCGCCGCAGTTGCAACGTGTCTCACGTGCCACATCGCCCGACAGACCTGGCGGCGAGCTGGAGCGGGAGAATCCGTTTAGGTCGACGCGGGGCGACGAGCAGGATGACGAGTACACGCAGATTGCCAAGGCCATCAATAGGTCGCCACGTTCGCCGCGCGACCAATTCTTCTTCAGCTCGTCACGTTCCAATGAGGACTTGCTGGAGCAGTCACATTCCAGCGGCCGCAGCACGCCCAGCACCGTCATCTCCAAGTCCACGGAGAATTTGACGGGCACACGGCCCAAGGTGCCGCCGCCCACGCTGCCCAAGCCGAAGCTGAAGAAGGCCGATCTGGTGCGCAACGTGGCGCTCGAGTCATTCCAGGCCAGCGATGTGGGTCACGGCGACTTTGCGGTCTTCGAGCACGACCCCAGCACCAACACCATACACCAGGTGGCCAAAGTGCCAGTGCGCGTGACCGGCAAGGTCGCGTCTCGTCCCCGCGAGAGTCCGCCCCCGCCGCCCGTCAACTACGCCACGCTGCCCAAGTCGCCGCTCTCGCAGCCCGCTGCGGTCGAGGAGTCGCTGTACATGGAGGCGCTGCCGCCGGCACAGCGACGTCCGCATGACTTTGTGCACGAGAATTCGCCGGACAATATATTGGTCACGGCTGAGCAGCATCGCGACTTTCTGCTGCGCGAGAACGAGATGCGGAATCAGCTGCGAGCTCCCTACGAGCCGGCGCCGCCGATCCCGATCAGCAGCGGTGGGAACAACAACTTTGCGGTAAACAACCCTTTCCTTGATTGTTGCGATACTGACATTGACAGCCTGCCACTGCCTCCCCCGCCACCAACACGAACACCATCTCCACCCACACCACCAATACAAATCCAAGTACCGCCAACAACATCAATATTAATTAACGACAACAACCACACACGACCAACAACAACAACAACACCTGCCCAGCTCCCACGTCATTTGCATGAGTCGCCGCCGTCTAACCGACTAACCGCAGTCGCCACTAACGCAACATCAACATCTTATTCTCCCACTGCCACTGCTAACTATCTGATGGATGCCGCACAGCCACTGCAACAGTCGCCGCTGCTCTTGGGCCCAGCGTCGCCAGCCCAAATCTTTCCCACGGCCCAAATACTGCCGGTGCAATATGCAAGCTTGCCGCAGCCGCAGCAGCCCAATAAGCTGACACTGGGCGGGCCAGCGTCGCCGGCGCAGCCTCAGCCCATTTTCAACCTGGTGCTGCTGCCGCCGGGCGATCAGCGCCAGGTGGTTGCCGCCAACTCGACGGCTTCGGCGATGCTTTACCTGCAAGCGTCGCCGGCAGCGCAGTTTACGGTGAGTGAAACGCCCACGCCCACGACCACGCCCACAACAAGTAGCAAGGTGAGAACGTCGTCATCGCCATCGCCATTGACCTCGCCAACGCCATCGTATGCGGCCATGAAATTCCCAACGTTCTCGGAAATTGTGGTCAGTCCCGACTCCAATAGCAATTACCAAAACATGACCACGACTCGCGCCGTTGATATATCCAATTCGTCGCTGGGCACCAGCAGCTCCTTCTCGATTAACTCCTCGAACTCGTCGCTGCGCACCAAGACCGCATCCGCTGCTGCGGTCAGCTACTACGAGACGGCCGAGGAGATCTATTCCACCATCGAGGAGGAGGCCATCTACAGCAATACCGCATTCTTTGATTCCCGTCGCAGCAGCGACACCTCTCTGAACTGTCGCACCTCCACATCACCCACACCACCGCCCTTGCCCCCCAAGCGCCCTCAAAAGCCGAGCAAGCTGCGCACTGCACCGCTGCCGCCGGTCGCCCAGAAGCCGCATGGTTTGCGTGGCCTGGCCAATTTTAAGTTGCGCTCACAGTCGCAGCCGCAGCTGGCGCCGTCGTTGCATCCACAACCGCCGCTACCCCAAACTCCCACCACACCCAGTGGCAAGGAGACGACCGTGTAGCCGTGTGCCATCCACTTAAGCCTGTTGCTTTCTGGGTCAAGTTTCAAGTGCCTTCAAGTTGACAGCCCCGCCCCCCCAGTCAATGTGCCTTCAACGCCCCCGTTGGCTTATGCATTTTAATTAAAATCCAACACCTCTTTAGCCATCAACTAAAAGAGCAACAGCAAATTGGTCGGGCCAGGTCAGCACGGTCTGTAGTTTTATTGGAATGTTTTCATTTGATTGATTGGACAGTGGGCACGAGCAGCAGCAGCAGCAGTACAGTGGGCACGCTGTGTCTACCTGCCACATCTGTCTTGCTAATTAGATGCAACTTTTTGTTGACTTTGGCGCCAACCCACAATCCACCACACAAATTGCTGTTGAAATTGAGCAGGCGTCCCTCCTTCTCTCTCTCTCTCCCTTTCTCTCTTTCTGTCTCTGGCTACCTCTTTAGCCCCGTCTGCTTCTCGACTCTAATTTGACGTTGATTGAAACAGTTGGCTGCTGCTCGCAGCGTTGCAGTTTTCGCCCCGCCTGTCGATTCATTTGATTTTTTGCTCTGCTTCTTTGCGAAATACGTGAAATAACGAGAAAATTGAAGTAACGAAGAGCACACACACACACATACAAGCCTCACAAACACACACACATAAACGAAATACAAATAGAAATCCACATCTGCAAACTACAAATGCAATTCTACAATTTATATAGTTAATTTTGTCAGTAGCAGCATTAAGTTGATTTTAACTCGTAATTTATTTTTGACTAACAAAACGATGAAACAAGTTGAATATTTTTACGTTTACCATAAATAAAAATTCTGTAATTCGATATCTTGATAATTGGATTTTTCATTTTGTCCAGTCCACTCTCACGTCCCCAGCGACTCCCCCAACCCCGATCATATATTAAATTATGGCACCTTCTCTGTTGAATGACCTTGAACCAATTGAAGCAACAAAAAATGTCCTCGCTCCATCGTGCGCCGTGTCTGCCGCACTCGATGGCAACTGGCGCTGCACTGATTTGAACGCATTTGCCAGTTTGCCAGTTCTCGAAACCATCTCACAATCTTATCTTATCTTTGGACACTGTTAATAGCCCGCGATAACTGTTTGTTTTTTGTTCGTCGATAGCAAAGGGAAATCACACTAATACACTAAAACACTAACAACCAGCTGAATATAGAGAATATCACACATACGCAGCGTTGTATATGCTTGAATTATTCAATGGCTTATTGGCTTTTAATGCGCTGACCAGAACTGCTTGAACCGGTTGCACTCTGCAGTAGCTGCCGTTGGCCAATGGCCACATTCTCAACACTTTCATGGCTCAATAAATTTCTATTAGCCAGGCTACTCGACTGCTCGACTGCTCGACTGCTCGACTGCTCGACTGTGGCAAAAAGGGCAAAGTGAAGAGATGCCCTGACTGTGTTTGCCTCGAACGTTTCGAGTATTGAGTTTAATTGAAAATCGAAAAATCCGATACGAAATTAATTTCTTTGCTAAAAATACAGCTCAGCTCAGTTTGACTCGGACTCTGGCTCTGGGTCTAGCTTTGGCTCCTTGCTGGCCTGATGGCTTTGTATATGTAACAACGTACTTGACTTCTCTCTCCCCCTCTCGGTCTCTGTGTCTGTGTCGGTGCAGGGTAAAGGGGATTTTGCTGATATCGCTTTACCATGATGCTCCTGTCCTTAGCTCGCTGCTTGCGTTCGCCTCCTTTATTTATGAGCCTGGCCTTCTGTGTTGGCCATTGTGGCTCTGTTGTTGCACTCGGATCTCTAGTTGCCATACGAGTCGAAGGATAAGGTTGCAATTTGTGCAGTTTAACGCTGGCTTTTGCTCTTGCTCTTTCCACTGTCGTTTAATGACTTTGTCGTCGTCGTCGCTGCAGCAGCAGCAGCAGCAACAGTTCCCCGCTTTGCTGCCAGCCCTTCAGGGCAGTACCTAACACGGCCCAACCCATGCCGCTGGCATTGGCCTTCTCATGTTGCCTAAAACGAAGAAATTGCATGAAAGCATAAAACCGACAGTACATGAGTTTGGATGATAAATGGCCTGACCCGGTGCTGTTCTATCCCCTCCTCCTCCCACTCTCTCTCTCTCTTTCTGTGTGTGTCACTCTTCGTTCACCGCCGCAACTGTAATTTGCGTCCCCTCGCCCGTAAATTATATGTCCTGGGGCAAAAACAATGCCAGCTCAACGAACTGTTGTTGCCCACTTTATGACGGAAGCGGCGGTTGCATCGCCCGACTCTGCCTCTGCCTCCTCCGCATCCTGTTCCTGCTGCTGCCCTTGGCGGCAGACAAACTAATGCCCCTCCATCGTACCATGTGCTTTTTAATAAACTTGTGCAGTGCCATCAATTTTGTTTATGGCCGTTTGGATTTCTTTGACTTTGACTTTGAAAATTGCAGTTTTTCCACTCGTTTAATTGAAAATAGTCGACCATCAACCCGAGTCAGCGGCAGCTGCCAGCTTTTCGTATTTTCTTTTCTTTATTTTTTTGTATTTTTTCTATTAACCTTTTATCACTTTTTATGTTATGAGTTCATTCGTTTCAATTTTTTTTTTTCTTTCGTTGACTTGCTAACAATTGGCTTTGCATTTTGCAGTTATCACCTTCGGAAGAGAATGTGACGCCAACAGCAACACCAACAAAAGTGCCTAAATCGGTATCCGATAAAAAACGTTTCTTTGAGTCTGCCATGGAGGATCAACACAAGCCCACACAAAAGACAGGTGAGTTGTGCCGTTGAGTTGCGTCATTAAATATTAAAAGCTGTGAGTAATGGTGATGATAAATATAAAATGTCGTAAGGAAGTAAAGTGGGAGCTATGTTCGTAGAACGTAGGCGTTGATTTAATTCTGCTTTAGGTAATAGTGGGAATCACAATTTTAAAACAAACTCACTTCAAACGGATGTCAACGCCTCCAACACAAATAGAATATGACAAGTAACTTAACATATGTTTAAACGTTGTAAATTAATTATTTTATATTAAAAAAGAGTATAAAAGATAAGGAAAATATTACAGGAAACTTGGACAGGACTTAACATTATCATGATAAAATTATTTAATTTATTTAAAGATACAAAATTCATCTTGTAACAAAATAAAAAATTCTTGAAATTTGTTGATAATAATTAGCAATCCCTTAACACATTCATAGTCAATATAAGCGTTATTTGATACTTGACCTTTCGTAAGGACTTCCACACCTAGGACACACACTTTCGCAGTGTATATTGAAGCCTGTCAGAGCAGGACGCGTATCCACTGCGAGTTGTTTCTTGTGCCTTGCGTTGGGAATCTTTATCAGGTTTTTGCTCAGTGGTTTGTGTAATTAGAAAATGAGGCGTTCCCCGCTTTTGGTGCTGCCAGCCCACAGTCTGAGCTGGCATTTGCATGACAAAGGCTTGAGCGGATGGAGGAGCTGCTGGTAGAGGTTGCTTGAATGGTTGTGAATGGGTTGGGTTGGGTTGCTTTGCCTGCAGTTGAAGTGCCCACGATTGCAGTCAGGGATTAAAGTTAACTGGTAAGGCGCTGTCGAGTGCAATACCATGATATTTATTTAAATCCTTAATTTATTTCCACGACTTTGTGTGGTACAAGACGTAGACGCTGGTAGTCGTAAGTTCGTTTCTGGCATGGCTCGCAAGGCATTTAAATGTGTAGTGTTGGCTTATGTCTAATGTGAATGCTTTTGCCTTTTATTTCGCCAATCTGTAGAGAAAGTTTTTTCATTCCTGTCAAAGGATGAAGTCGAAAAGTTGCGCCAGGAGGAGGAGAAGAAAATTGCAACATTGCGTCGTGATAAGAAATCCAGATTATTGGATGCCGCCAATGACAACATTGACAAGGACGATGCCAGGCAACATGATAACGCTGACAACAGCAATAGCAGCGATAATGATGACGACGACGATGATGATGATGAAGACGATGACGACGATGATGATAATGATGATGAGGATAACGAGCTGATGACCGGTCGCAAGGATGTCGTTGATAATGTTGTCCTGGCGCAGTTCGAGGATGCGGAGGACATTAGGTGAGTCTTTGATGATGACGAAAGTCTTATTGGATTATTGGTGCTTGCTCTCTTTTTTGCATTTTATGTTACATTTCAATGCACAGACACGTTCGCAATCGGTCATCCCACTGTACGATTATGATTTTCAGTAGACCACACACAAACACTCACACACACACACACACACACAGAATTTAGTCACTTTTAACGGTGTTTGTGCATTTATTTTATCCATTCGCCGCATCTTAAGTTTTAGGTTTCATTGGTAAAGTTTCTTCAGCTGGCTTTTGGTTTGGTTTTTGGTGCTGGTTCCGGTGGAAAATGCTTTGATTTCTGTTGCTCACTGTCTCTCTAGTCATAAGTTGCACTTATAAAAACACACACTCTCACACCTTAACACACATTCACAATACGGTTCACTTACTCTAAGTTCATCTATTTCACTCTTCACACGCCACGCCACATGTCACAATCAGCAATCTGACGACGCTGATCATCATCATTGAAACATAGTTTGTTATTATAAAGAGCTATAAATACATACATAGTAATCTAAGCAGATGAGTTCGGAGTTCAAGCCGCACGTGCGCGCACTGGCAACATGTGAGAGATGTACGCCGTAAGCGGTTTAAGTTTTAAGTAGCACTTAAGCGTTGTCTGGACTCGTAAATCGCAGGGCGCTACTCAAGCGTTCTGTCACTTAAAAACATGTTTGCCACAAGTCGTCGAGAGTGAGGCGGCAGCTTACATTTTTAATAACTCTCCGTCTAGCTGAGAATGGGACGCCTCCTTATCTGGGGAGATTTGCTTTGTTGAATAGATATAACTGCAGCTGACTGGCAGCCAAAATTTGTTTTCGCACTGCTCCGCTTTGTTAGTTAATTTTTTGTAGAGAGCATCGCGTATACGCACCGTGTGCCGTTGTGTGCTGCCATTGCCGCGAGCTGCGATGTTGCTTTTGTGCGTTGGCTGGCAAAAATTGAATCCCCCAGGCACAATGCCAGCTGTTTTTGCAATTGGATAACTTCATCATTCAAAACAAACCACAAATTGCGTTGTGAGAGCGCGCTTCCCACGTCGCCGCCATGGAAGGGGATGCTTTCCTCTAGCCTCTGGTAACGGCAATAGCAATGAACAACTCAAAAGGTCGGTGCGCGGGCGTTGGGAGGCGGAGAACTCACGCACCACCCAATCATAATTTAGTCAGTAAGCGTTGCTTTAATATTAATGCCAGGCATAGAAGACGTGTTCAATTTAACTGGAGCAACTAGAGATCTTGAATGCCTTTAAAGCCACAGCCGTCAGAGACTTCTTTCGTTTTCTGCACATTGCACGTTGTGGCAATTATAATTAGAGCTGCTTGTGTCGTCAAGCCGCGCAAATCCCTGCGAATGTCACTGGCAGTTGCATGCAACACGTAGCAAATGAAGCGCGACTCCTTTCAACTTCAGCCAACAGCATTAAACTGTTGCTCTGCTCCCTGCATTGTGCTCGAAGCTCTGCATGCTCATACTTCAGTTCAGTCAACAGAAAGCGAGTGAGAACTGTTGCTGATGTCATTCCTGTTCCCGTCTCTTATTCCTTTCCTCCTCATCTACATTTTTTTGCTTGCTCGCCTGTCGTGTCTGTCTGTCGGTTTGTCTGTGCATGTTGCTCACATACTTACCGTTGCCAGCTTATCAGGCAACGTATGTCTGCCATGTCTACCTGCCACGAACGAACGAACCTTGGGACCCGAGTCTGGGGTTGTGGAGCCGTGTTGCCTGTGTTGCCACTGTCACTGACGGCGCGTTTCTAGTTGTTGACTCTGGCAGCATTATGTAATGAGCAACAACAATGTAATTTAATACAATTTTAGCCCCCCATATAAACAAACAAACACCAGCATACGATGGAAATTCTAATTTATGAATGGCAAACACAAAATACCCTTCCAAAAACGGTTTACCAATTGAGCGAGCAACATCAATCTTTTCTATGTATCTCCTAAAGACTGTTGCAAACTTCATGGCAAAGTCGATTGGCTTTCGGCTAGAGAGCAAGCGCATGGAAGGATGACAACACAAGATATCATTTAGCGGGGACAAAACAGCAGTTCTTAAGACATCGGAACCCGCAAAGGAAGCCACTGACGCTGTCCGTCGTGTGTTTGCGAATTAAATGTAAGATGGGGCTATGAAAATATTGCATAGACCAAGCTGATAGAGTGCCTTCTGCGGGGTGGAGAGCCAAAGAACAAAGAACAATTTTGCCTGAAATGTTTATGTACATTTCATTACGCGAGGGCGTCTCCAAGAAAGGGCATTAAATGGCACTAAAAATAAAAATACAAAAAAGGAAAAGGTGAAACAAGAACTGCAAAATGTGATATCGCAATACCGGGAAAGGCACTTGAACCTTTCTAATGTCGCCTTTGCAGCACTTTAAATGTGTAGCTTTAAATATCGCTTCTCTAATTTGTAATAACATCATCAATATTTCTCACTCAATTTAGTTTGTTGTAAACAAACAAGATTCGGTCGGCTCGTAAGTCGCAGTTAACAAATGTGTTAGCCTTGAAGGCAATTTTGCGCAGCTCGTCGACGACTCGTCGTCCATCCGACTGACCAAATGGCTTACAACACAAATTTACATAAATTTAAATGTGTGTTATTATGTTGCCGAACGATGCGGCCTTGGAATTTATAACGAAGAAAAAGAAGATAAACATGTTAATAACCTATTTAAAATTTCCCAGCAAGAATTTCTACTAGTTTGTTGCTCTTCTGCGGCAGTCGCTAACATTGTTGTTGTTGTTGCATAAATTTACTTTGCGGCTTTGCCATAAAGCAGACAAAAGAATTGCGTTCAAAGATGAGAAGAAAAAAATAAATATAAATATTGCCACTAAAGCCATGGCAAATACCAAATTAGCCGGCATCGCAATGTTCTCGATTGCGATTTGTATTTATATTCAAATTAAACTCGTTTAAATCTATAAAAATTGTGTAGCACAAAGGCTCTCGCCAGATCCGTGTTTATGAATTTTTGTTCGGCTTCCGTGGCGACAACTTTGTCTGCGTTGGCGTCAGCTTCGGCATCAACGTTGACGGCAGCGGCGGCGTTGGCGACGACGGCGGCAAAACGCAATCGAATTATTATTTGTGCATTAATCGGCTAATTTATAGTTGGATAATTTATGAACTATTTCTAGTCGGTCGGTCCGTCGGTCCGCCGACCAAAAACCACCGAATCACGAACCGCTTCTCGACTGATGCTGATGCTGATGTTGATGTTGATGACTCCCTCGCTCTCGCTTTCAATTGGTTTTGGCCATTTGGCGGTATGCCGCAGCAGCGGTTGCCCTTGAATTCATCGCGACGTCAAGACAATTGGTCAGCTTTAGTTTTTGTTTTGTTTTCTCTGATCGTTTTTTTTTCTGTATTTATTTATTTTTTTTTTGTATATATTTTTTTGTGTTTTTTATTTGATATTTACATTTATGTACGCAGGTTTGTGACCGCAGCTTCTTGGGCCGCTTTTGTGATTTTATGCAGATGAAAATATTTATGTTTTGTTGATTGCGCATAAATTAATTTATATTTTATGGCGTTGGCGCTACGTTCGTTCCACAAATGGACCGCACCGCATATGCAAATCGCAGTTTAGCTATCTGTATATGCGTTTGTATGTATTTCAGATATAAAAGCATAATTTGACCTTAAGCTAAAATGAGGGCGTTAATGATGCTTTTTAGATGTGTGTGTTTGTATTTGTATTTGTATTTTTTTTTCTTCTCTTCTCATCTCTGAAATCAATTTTTTGTTTTCCAGTTTATTATTTTACTCTGTGGCTGCTTCTCGATTGTTATTTTGTATATTTTGTTTGTTGCTTTTGGCGCATAAATATTAATTAAAGTTGGAAAAACCCCGGCTACATTTAGAGACACACTCAGAGAGTGAGTGAAGTGAAAAAACTTGGCAGCATCACTAAAAACCAAAACCAGAACCAGCAAAAAAAAAAACGACAGCAGTTGAAACATTTCTTTGCCAGCACGAAATTTAATTTCAGTTTCGTTCGAAAAAAAAAATGATTATCTTTTTAATTTCTATTGTTTTTTCAACCTGCAAGCCCCGCTAACAGTGCACCTGTTTAATTGTATATCACAAAAAACTTTCTGTTCTCTGCTTACCACGAACTTTTTCAGGAATCCACTTGACGAAATTGAAGCAGTATTTAGATGCTAAAACTTAACTAAGTTCTCACATACTTACCCACACACACCACAACACACTCAAACTCACACTCACACTGCAATGAGAATGTGACACGTTTATTGACTAAGTTATGATATCTAACTAACGAAATAGTTACCTATATATGTACATGTTTGTAGCCTATATAAACGAGAGATTTTGACTATAAGAGACTACTAAAAGAAGCATTCAAAACAAAAGGGGGAAACTTTAACTATAACTATATAGCGTAAATTATAAAGCACATTTTTATAAGCAGCAACTTTTTATATTCTCCCAACTACTACAATGTTAATAACTAAGTACGTAAATCTACTACTTTAATATACTGCAGCAACAGCTCCCACGCCCACACCCACGCCCACTTAATAAGCATACCTTTTTTCACTTACCTCTATTATTTTAAGTCCTTTTATTCCTCTCTCTCTCTCTTCGAAACGCTGTGAACACGAAAAAACAAAGAATGCAGTTAGCACTTAAAATGCTTTTCACACTCACACACCTGCAGCGTTTTGAAAGTACTCACGCACTGAGCACGCCTACAGTTACAGTTACACACCACACCTCACACACACACACACGCACACCACAGTCAGTTGACCACCTTCCTTCCTGTGAGGCGCCAGGAGCCATGTTATTAGCATATACCACAAGAATATTGTTATTTCAGAGAGGAAGAGGGCATAAAATATTAAATTAAAAGTAATGATTTTTAGAACAGGACAAGAAGACTAATTACATTTTATGTACTCGGTGCCTAATCAGATATAAACATTGTAGTTCATTATCTACTTAAATTTGAAATGAAACATCTGTCCAGATGTGTGTCGTTACTGCCTCGATCGATTTAGTTGAACCCATCGCATCCCAAACAAATATAGTTCCATGCGCAGCTCTTTAAGATATTCCTGCATACGAATGCACGTTAAGTTTATGGTATGAACGTACGTTGTTATCGGCGTTACATTTTTGATATATTTTATAAATATTTATAAATACCTATTGTACTCTCGAATCATGTATTAAAACTATTATTATAAGTTTATTGTACACATACATAAGCATATATGCATCGTCGTCAACAACGGATATCACACATTTCCACATCATTTTTGTTTTTGATTAACATGTGCCATACATAAATGTATTTGTTGTTACTGCATCGAACCAACAATCACAATGGAAGAACGTTTATAAATAAATGCAAAATAAAAGCAATATCAATTTGTTTGCAGTTTATTATTATCATACATATTTAATAAGTTTCAATATCATTTGTCAACCATTTGTGTGTAACGGTTGTGGGTTATGGTAATTTGTAATTTTGTATTTTAACCAAATTAATCAGGGCAAAACAATTAGCGACATATTGATTGCAGCATTGCATAATCAACTAAAACTAAAAACTGCAGCTGAAAAAGCGAAAACAAAAACTATATAAAAAGTTCAATGTGAAAAGTTCTAAAGGGCATTCCAAACATAAATCTGTCAATTGTAAAAGTTGAACGCGTTTAAATACTATGTTGAACGAATGGCAGCGTCCTGCGGGCCAGGACGAAGTTCATTTAAAAGTCGAAAGGACAAATGCTTGAATAAAACGAGCCGAGCAAATGGCAGTGCGAAAAAATATAACAAGTGCAGTTCGGTCAAGCCTGGTCGCTCTTGGCCGGGCCAACGTTGCAGGTTCAGGTTCTCAGCCATCGCTTTCACTCTCTCGTTCTCGTCTCTTCGCTTTTCAGTCCTACGGCCACGTGTAAATTGAAAAACATAAATCACTCAAGCAGAAGTTGTAGCGATTGCCGGCTCCGCTCTGCCCCGCTCGGCAAGAGCTGCATGCGAATAATTTCGAATTAAACTAGAACTGAAAGTGTGTAGCAATTTGTTTAAGACAAAAGCCACTCTAAGGATCTCGCAGGAAAAAATCAGGCCACAAAGTTCGTCACAGTCGCAGACGGTTCGAGGAGAGCTGTGGCAAAGGATAATACAGGCAGATGAAACCTTATTGCAAATAGTTTTGGCTCACTCTTTTAAAATTAATTTTGCATACTATCTGTGCATATCTATAGAAAGGGAGAGTATGCTACAGATGGAGAGCGAGAGAGAGAGAGAGCTATGAGCTGGCAAGCCAAGTTTTACGACTTTGCTAACATGCAACTGCACATGGCTTATGCCGCCGTGTCTGGACGGGATTGTCTCGAGCTTTGGCTTTGGCTCCAGCTCCAGCTCTGCATCTGACTCGTTTTTGCCCTCTCGCTCTCTTTTTGTGTGTCTCTGGCTCAGTGCTTTGGCTGTCTGCCTTAACACGCTAATCTCCAGCTGCCATGTTATTGCACTTGTTGGCAAAGTTGTTCAAAAAGTGATTTTGTCAGTCACTGGGATTTTCAGGGTTGGCGGGGCGATGGGCCAAAAGTTTGCAATGTGTTTCTTGGTTTTTAATTACAACAAATTTGACTTGTTATGCGAAAGTTTGTTGCATGCCAAGCAGCCGAGCAGCGCCCCAAAGGCGGCACGATCGCATCTGACTAATACGAATTAACGTCATTGTTTTTGTAACTGCTCATATCATGTGCTAACCGCATTCAACACACACTTATTACCCCCCCAAACTCACACACTCATATGCATTTGCAAATAAGTATTTGTTTGTTTGGCCAAACAACATTGTTCTGCTTACTCTGATACTTACGTATATGTGTTTTACTTTGCACAATTCAAAAACACCCAACAACAATTTTTGAATCCACGCTAAATGACAGAACCGCACAAAGTCAAGCGCAGACAACTCGCGCACCCAGCAAAATACCCAGGCAGCAACAGCAACAGCAGCAACCTATCAAGGCCACGCCCACACCCACGCCTGCAAATGATACGCCCAAGCCGTCGCTGCTGCCCAAGCCAAAGGTCAAAGTTGTTATACCGCCCGCATTGCAGCAACGTCTTTGGCAGCAGCAACAGCAACAGCAGCAACCCGATGAGCCAACCATCCGTGAGGAGGCGGAGGCGGAGGAGGAGCAGCAGCCACCTGCCACGCCCACCAGTCGCATACCCGTGCGCACCCTGAAAGCCGAACGGCGAGCCCTGGCAGCAGCAGCACGCCAGGCGGGCATCACAGTGGAGGAGTACGTGCAGCAGCTGGAACAGGAGTCGCCAGCGACGCCACCGACGACGCCGACAACGCCCACGGGCAAGAGTCGTGCCGTGATGAAGTAAGTTGCAAGCATGGCGGTCAAAAGAGTTGACAGGCATGCAGAGCAGAGGTCACAGGTCGCAGGTCACGGGTCAACTGTCCATTCAGATTTCAGCTGGCCATTTGCCATTCGGCGTGTGGCGTTTGACATTTGCCGAGGCAACCATGTCGATGGTGTTGCACCCCAAACACACACACACCTAGCACCCACACACACACAGTCACAGTCTTAAGTGAAGAAGACTAAAATCTGCAAACTGTCTCTATGTTCTGTTGTACTCTCTCACGTATCTGGAGTCTATGTCTGTAATTAGGCAAACACTTTCATCTTATTTTCGGTATTCTTTAGTTTGCGTTTAGTTTTCTCTGGTGTTTGTTTAAGTCACTCTCTGTAAATACTTTGGTGAATCTATCTAATAGATACATTATTTATCTACGCTGAAGTAAAAGTTTCTCTCGTCGTTGGCATCTAGACTTTATGCTCCGACTGTTCACTAATAACGTCTTCTTGTTCGTTCATGCAGCGCCGAGAAGCGTGCCTCATGGCGTGCGGCACGTCTGCGCTCCCTGGAACAGGGCGCCGTCGAGGCGCAGGATGTGATCAAGAATATGCGCAAAATGACCGACGATTTGATCACACACGAGTCAAGGGCCAGCGAGGTAAGTTTTAGTTTGCATGCCATCCGATTTTTGCAGCTCCGACTAACCAACTTTCAAGCGAATCCCTCCCAATTAAAACCAATAAAAATACAATCGACTGATATGCCTGAGGAATTTGGCTGAGCATCTTAACCAGAAAATAAAACAAAACAAAAAAAATCAACCCATAGAGCTACATGGTTTTGCTTTACTAACCGCAACAAGATACTAAACGAACAATCATAAGAATGTTTCATGCTCGAAAAATGTTACTAATGAAGAGCCAGAGTTCAATCAAAATGTAACCAAAGCGAAACAGTTGGCAAAAAAATAAACAAGCTCAGCAAAATTGAAATATTGGAATTGAAAATATTCGAAAAAATTCCTTTGAAAAACAAACAAATACATCATCCATAATCGTTTCTTTATCTCTCTGTCTTCCTCTCTCTTTCTCCCCCGCTCTATTCTCCCATTCTCTTCACTTCTCTGTACCCATAATGCAGCCGAAAATAGTCTTTCCAAAAATTGCCATAAAATCAAGCGATGGTCCGGTCATCGTGCGCGAACGCGAGAAAATACTCGACGAGAAAATTGTGAGACGCACTGAGGAGGTGCCCTGCCCCATAACGGGGCAACCTCAACTGCGCACCGTCGAGTACATTGAGAAAATCATCGAAACGGAGGTTAGCTAACGCAAAGAAAAAACCAAATCTAAAATCAAAATTATCCACTACCTAAGTATACATATCTATTACATTTAATTGGCACCAAAATTGAGTTTCGTTTCGTAGCGAATGCAAATGCGTTTCACATACATTTTTGGTTGGAAGCCGCTTCTGTTCTCTCTACTCGTAATCGAAGTCTCGTAATCGTAATCGTTCGGCGATTTCAATTCTCCGTTCTTTGTAGTTGTGCACCTTCACGTACTTTGCACCGCCCACAAAATAAACAAACAAAAACAGATAAAACCCATTAAACTTACACTGCACCGCGCACTCGAATCTCACTCTATCACTCGCATCGCAATCGCATTGTAAATAATAAAAAGCAAAACATCTCTCATCCAGATTCGTAGACATAACAACACACTCTTAATTATTTTATAGAGCTCATGATTTTAATGTCCTACAACCGACCACCTCAACAGACTAGAGGGACTGCAGACAGTCTGCAAGTCTTCTAAAGAGTATCTTTATATCTTGTAAGTGGCCTCCCACAAATGCTCGTAGTTGTTGCCGTTGAGAAAAGTAAATTTTAATATCCACACAGCTTAGAGTTTCGCAGTGGCTTTGTTGACATTGCTCGAGTTCCTTTCTGGGATGTGCCGCCCATCCTCGTCCTCAACGCCCACCTGAAGCTCTGTTGCTGTTGCTGCTGTTGCTGCTGCTGCTACTGAAGTGCAGCGCATAAAAAGGACAATAAGCTACTTTTGTGAGCCACCTACGTGAAAAGGTTGTCAGATTCGCAGCGCGACAGCAAAATCATTTCCAGTTATTGTTGTATTTTAAGTGCCGCGGTTTTAAGACCCCTCAAACCGACCCCTTCTATAACATCTTCACCACTCTTCACTCTGCTCTTCACACGTTAGGGGCCTGTGTCAGTTTTGGGCTTAACCTTCAAAGAGTTTCATTGTGTGTTTTGTGTGCTGGGTTTTGGTTTGTTGGTTTGTTGTTGTCACGTGTCCATAAAGCGACAACGTCGAAACAACGACGACCGCCACTTTTACGCTTTTTGGGGCTTGATTCTTGATTCATTTTAAGTATGCAAACGCATTATAATGACGCGCTGCTTTTTATGGCCAGCTCCATTAAAATTAAAGCAAAAGTTTTTGTTTTGCGGCGCCTGGCGTTGCTTTTAATGATTTCGATCGAAATAAAAACCAACACGCCGCAATACGTTTTATAGCCAGTCGATGCTATTTTTGGCCACAAATCCAAGTAAGCTCTTTTTTTTTTCTTTTTGGTTTGCTTTACTTTTTTTTAAACGCTTCTGTTCGCGCTGCTTTTCAATTTGTTGGCGGAAGGAAGCGCGCTACAAACGAGACTCGGTCTAGAATGTCAACGGCACAAAAGTTTCCGCCCCCCCGTCGTTTTGCCTGCGTCTGATTCCAGAGTTGAAACTTTGCCCGTGGCAGCAGTTGGCGCTCTGCAGCCTGCATTGTGCTCTGTGCACGGCCCACGCCTAAGAGCTGACCCCAAATGCACTGCGGGGCACTTGCAACCCATTTTCTCAGTTAGCTCTGTGCGGCGCCTGTCAGCGGCACACAAGCCTCAGCTCAGCTTATCGTCTTTCTAGAATTCTTTTACTTTGACAACGAGCAATTTTTGTGTGCACTCGTACTCGTATCACGCATACGCCCCCCCAGCCCGACCGCTGCAGCCACTTTGGGCACTTTCCAAGCCTCTTTCCATTTCCTTGGGGCTCGTTTTAAGTACTCTACTCCATACGCCATCCATTTCGCAATCACGCTTCATAGTTTCATTGCGTTGCATAAATTCATTCGTACTAGTTTCAACAATTTATGCCATCTCGTAGCAAGTTAAACATTTTGCTGAAAATCAGAAAATTGAATCAAAGAAGTAAATGTATGTAAGCAGACGAAGTGTTGACTGATTGAACCATAAAATAATATATTTTGCTTTAGTGGAAATGGTGTCCGAAATCCACAGTAACAATCTGCATCTGCATCTGTGTAAAATTCCTGTTTTTACTCTACTCTTCACACTAACATCTATTCTGTTCGCACTGTTTTTGTACATCATCTGTTCACCGTAGAAATATTTAAGATTATGGGCATGCCTTTTGGGTTGTGGGTTATGGGTTATGGTCTGGTTTACTGTGTTGCCTTCATTAGTTGCTTGCCAATACCATCCAACCAAATGCACAACGTATCGCATTCCAATGTACCTAGGTGGAAACCTGCAAGGAGCGCATCATCTCCTTGGAGCTGCAGGTGCCAGAGTCCGAGGATGGCTCTCTAGACGATACGCAACCGCCGCTGGAGCTGCAGGCGGACGATGATTTCGATGATTACGACGACGAGGACGAAGACGAGGAGGAGGAGGAGGAGGAGGACACCGCCTCGATTGTTACAGTGCAGGCCACCAGTGACAAACTGTTTCTGCGCCACGATGGCGACGCCTACGGCCCATCGTCCATTGAGAGCGTGTCGTCGGGCAAGGTTCGCATCAAGGCGGCGCCGCTAACGCTGCACCAGACGCTGGCCAAGGAGACGACCATTGTGGAGGTGCTGAATCCCATCATCGGTGGCGATGGCAACGCGCGCACCATCCAAGTGAGTGGCTCGCCCTTTGACCAGGACGAGCTGATGGGGAGCCAGGGAGCGACGGCGCTGCTGCACAGCGAAACGTTTGTGCTGCCCGCTGGCGGCAAGTCGGAGTTGTCATTAAATGCTAAAATGA
This sequence comes from Drosophila ustulata, assembly GCA_035047365.1. NCBI lineage: Eukaryota > Metazoa > Arthropoda > Insecta > Diptera > Drosophilidae > Drosophila > Drosophila ustulata. Next base: position 15,358,805 of record JAWNPT010000094.1, read on the forward strand.
AGAGTGTACTCGAGGAGCTGCTGGAGAACGAGCGCGTCAAATTGAATTTGCAAAAGAGCCTCGAGGAGAACAGCGACGAGGATGGGGCGGACGGGAATGACGGGGATGAGGGTGAGAATATCTATGTAGATGCGCACGATGATGATGAGAGCGCCTATGGTGATGCCATGGATGATGTTGTTGACTTTGGCATTACAGCGGTGCCCTCAGCTGGAACTAGAGCTCGCGACGATGCCAAGAACGGTAATCAGCAGGTCCTTGATGAGCTGATAAGGGACAGCAATCGCAACACCATCATCAGCAAATTGGCCAGCCAATTGGCCGACGACGATGACGACGATGAAGATGACGATGAGGAGGATGACGAAAGCAGCGACTCCTCGGACGATGACAGCGATGATTCCGACGAGGAAGACAATGCCGAGGAGCAGCTGAATGCCGCCTATGTGCAGGGCGCACAGGTAATCGAGAATCTCAACGCTGGCGACGACACGGGCAGCAAGCTGCAGAAGTCACAGACCTACACCACAATCAAGCAGGCAGAGCAAGAGGAGCCACAAGAAGCCGCATCGCCATGCGTCGACACTCTGGCCCAGCTGCAGGCCGAGCAGCGTGCGCTGGCCGAGATCTCAAAGCAGCTGCGCAAATCTGTCGAGGATCTGCTCAGCGCCGATGGTGGCTCAGTGGTGGAAACACAACGCACCTACACGCTGCCAGCGGCCAGCGACAGTGGCGCTGTGGTGACGGTCACGGAGGTGGTGAAGAAGCAGAAGAAGTCGGGACGTCGGTCGGCAGCTGACGAGTCTGGCGAGGCTATATTCAATCGTCTGCTCAGTGCTGGCGCGGCGGAGCGTCAGATCTTCGACGAGCAGCAGGGCGAAACCATAACGACCACGACAACAACAACGGAGGCGTTGCCAGCTGCGGGAGCCGCAGCAGCAGCAGCAGCTGGCGAGACAAGCACCAGTGTGGTGACCACCACACGTACTGTCTCCAACGTTGTCACCAGCGGCATTCCCAGGCTTGAGGCGAGCAAACAAACCACGACTCGCAGCACAAGTAACAACAACAATAACGGCAACAGCAACCGCGGCAAAAATAAACGCAAGGGCAAGAAGAAATAAACGAGCGACGATAGAACAACGATAGCGAACGACAAATTGCGCATACGACACATGGTCTGTATGGAGAACTAAGTAAACGAATACATTCGAATCGCGTGCATATCGCACCAAACCCATCATCATCATCAGCATCAGCATCGTCACCCTTCCGTCCCTCCTCCCACACACTCTCGTTCACCCCCAGATCATATCAACGCGTTGAGGAGCATTGCAAAATGTGCCGTTAGACATAAAGTACGTCTCACATCCTACATATATATATATAATACAGATTTATGTGTGTACATATGTATATAGATATCGATATGCATATGTATTTAAATGATTGTTTAATTAATTGTGCAAATAATTTGTCGTTGCATTCAAATCTCATTTGTTACTAATCTAAATAATGTGCGCAACAACGATGATGAACTGGAGTATGCAATTGTAATAGAAAACTAGCAAAAACAATTTAATTAAATTAATTAATGTCTCTGCAAACCGCCGCCGCCACCTTAACCACAATTAATCCAAGGAGAACGCGAACACGAACAAAAGAGAGAAACAAAAATCTTATTTAATTCATTTAAATAATTTCATTTTGTTTTGTTTTGCATTTACTCGTAACACCCACACAGACATTATATAATTTGCATTTAATTTGTCATTAAGCTTCGTTGTTGTCCATTCCCCAAGGCGAACTCAAATTAAATACCGTGTTTTTTGGTTTTAGCACAAGAGTTAAGAATGGCGTCCAGCCGGTGAAAGTATTTACATTTCGATGGCCTCACACCCCCCCAAAACCAACTATCTTTATAACAACCAAACTATGAATATGAACTCCGAGCATTCCGACTGCCCAACCGAAAACTGGGCCTAAGCTTAAGCGACGACACAACAACACAACTGAAGCAACACACAATGCAACACAATGCAACACAATACGACACAAGAGCGAGTGTTGCATTAATCTACTATATAGAGTAGTAGTTGTAGAAGATAGTTATTATACGATTATACAAAGCACAATTACAAGTTACGAGGTAGTCAGTTTCTAAATCCATAAATTAAACTGTAAAGAACCAATACGAGCAAAATGATATAATACCTATATGATATATGATTTATAAATATACTATACATATTTAGTTTGTAAGCGAGTGAAAACCATTTTTTATAAACTGACAAAACATTGTTGCAATGTAATAAACAATTCAATTCATTTTTTATTTTTAAACCAATCTTTTACCGCTCCCCTGTGGATGCTGCTGTTGCTGTTGCTGTTGCCTGTAATTATATCAAATGGACCAGAGCAGAGCTCGACAGTTTTTTATATGGCTTTCAGAGTGGTAGTTGATTATAGACTGACGCTATAAAGTTCGGCAAGTCACGTGCTGTGCGGCAGCATTTTTATATAAATTTGGAATTCAGCTTGGCAAGTTATCTGATGAATAGTGAACACGCCTGCCCCAAACGACCTTCGGACCCAACTCACATTTTGTTGAGCGGAGCTTATCAATAGCACAGTTCAGTGTATCACTTAAATGCAATATGGCGATTATTTCCAATAATTAACATTAGTTCATGCAGAATGGTTTGTATACATTGGAAAATCAAAGCGTATTCTATATATGTTAGAGCGAGAGGCTTAAATACATTCTGTGTAGATGCTCTATCAAATGATGCTGCGTTTGAGTCACGTAGCAGCATCAGATATTGGTTTTTCAGATGTGGCGGATCTCGTATTTATGCATTATATTTCGACTTGCTTGTGGAATATTTAAAGGAAATTAAAGGCAACCAATAAACAAAAGTGTATCTACGAGTATCTGGCGAATGTGTGGCAGCAACGGCCAAAGCAGTGATGCCGTGACAGACAGAACGAGGCTGGCATCGCCAGTTAAATGGCATGGAACGGAAGGCGTTGCCATTTTAGAGAACGCACAACAAAATGTCTTCCGACGTTGTCTGTTGAGGTAGTCAAAGAAGATAGACAGCTGGCTGGCTGCCTAACTTCTATGTACATCTACATCTCTGTGGGCGTGACTGTGTTGCTGCTAATGTAAAAATCGTTAGAGTTTGTTGTGCGCTCAAAGCATATCAAGTTTTGCCAGCGACAACGGAGCAAGTTGCCAACGGAAGCGCTTGACACCGGCAGCATTGAGAGCGTCGAGCGTTACCGGGCTCACGTTGCGTATGTGCAATGTGCATAATTCGATTTCAAGTGCGCGCTACAGCCAGCAACTGTTTGTGTAATGCACTCACTCGTTTTCGCACACATGCATGTGGAAGATACCTGCGTCAGCATTTTAAATATTTAATGCCGACCAATTGAATTACTCTACGGAACTAGTCGACGGAACTGCCTTCTGCTGGATGATGTTGGTGCTGATGCTGTGTTGCTGTTTTTGTGCTGCTGACGCAAAACCTTGTTGCATGTGGCAAGTGCACAGTTTCTGCACCGAGCAGTTTCAGTGCATGCTGCATTGAGCAAGACAAATGAATGCGCAGCAGTCGCCTGCCCCTGGCCCCTGTGCACCCACGTTGCCTGCATATGCCCTTGAGTCCGCCTGCATTTGCATTTGTGCAACACTTCAACTGCAGACGCTGCGGGCATTTCGGCAAATGTCGCATCTAATGCCAACTGTTGTATGCAACCTCTGCACCACCACCAAATGCGTCGCGCATTAATCAAAATCTCTTTTTCCTGTGCGCTGCCTGATGTTATTGTTATTGTTATGCATTGCTTTGGGTCAGAAACAACAACTGCTGTTTGTCGCGCTTTAATGCACTCCACTGAGCCAACAATGTCGCTGACGTTGCAGCAATGCACGGCGGCAGGAGGAGGGTGGGGGAAGTACTCCACTCATTACATGGTCTGTCTGCGCCAAAACGCCAACCAATTGTCGTCCCCTGTCACATTTAATAGGATTATGCTTGGTTAAACACAAAATATCCTCGACCACACGCGCAAAAATATGACGCATACACACACCTACAGAGAGATCTATGATTTTTTCTCTATTCTTATTATTTTTTATCACTGCTGCTGGTGATGCTTGGTGTGGGTGTCACACAAAATTTACAGCATTTGCTGTTTGAAATTTTTCACATTACACACATAAATTCTGTAAAGATGCTACTACTCTTGCTGCTCCTCCTGCTGCTGCTGGCAGTCGTCGAAGCTGGTGAAAAATGTCCAGTGTTTGTTTGTGCATCACACACACACACACACTCACGCTCACTCAGACGCACACGCTGCCGGGCAGGTGTCCTGGTCTGGATGGTCTGGTCTGGTCTAGTCCTTGGGCGTGCTCGTCGTGCTGTTTGCCACCGCCAGTTGTTGAGTTATCTGGCAAATAATGGAACGTGCTGAGCAGATGATGCGTTTTCATAAATTTTAAATAGCGCAGCAGCTGGCACAATAATCGCAAGGAGCAGCATCAACACAGCATCAGCAACATTCACCTCGCGATCCTTCGCATAACTGCAAAGCGACTGTGAGACTGCATAATTTGCCCGTTTAGTTGATAGTTTTGCTTCACTCAACGCCCTTGGCTAGTGGGCAATTAGTTGACTTGCGCTCGTTAATCAATTGTTTTATCAGCAGCAATGAAATTCAAGCGAATTAACAATAATACCCTGCAGTCGCGAGGTGTGTCGCACTCATTGTCACCAGGTGTTGATTTGCTAATTCGCGTAATTCCTCAAAATAATAACGTAAATACAGTGCTCACCATTTAATGCCCGCTGTCAACCAGCGGTTTATGAATTATTTTCGCGTTCAACTGACCGCTATTATTAATTTGTAGTCATCAATTATGGCTCTTAATCATTATTAATTTGCATTTACTGTAATATTAAATGAATCAAGTTAATTTTAGTAGTTTTAGACGTCTGAAAATCTGTTTTGACATTTGTCTGACTATTTATTAAATCAAAGTTCATCAGTTGTTGAATGTCATTACCATGTAATGAAACCAATATTATTATTTGATTGCCCCACTTTGTTGTTTGTCTCAGCATTTAATTTAAATTGAAAATGGAAATTCAAAATAGTTGATTGATATTGTAATTATTTTGACTCTTTGTTTATTTAAGGAACTCAATCAGTGACAAAAAAAATATTATTTAGTTACCCCATATGTTTCTTCGAATTTAATTTAAACAAATCAAGAACTTAAACATATGAGTTCATTTATATACATTTATTTAATTAGTATTCTGGCTCTTTGTTATCTGCTGATTATGGAGTTAAAATGAATGCAGTTCGAATAGTGAGAGAAAAAAACGAAATATTTTTTTGTTTTTTCGAATTTAATTTTAATGAATCAAGAACTTAAACGTATGAGTTCATGTATATAAATTTAATTAGTATTCTGTCTCTGGGTTATCTGATGATTAAGGAGCTCAAATAAATGCAGTGACTCAATATATAGTATGATTTGTATTAACAAGTTGCGCATTTCCAATTCAATTTCTATCATGTTCTGTATTAGCAGCAGCAGTATATGAACTTGGGCACCCATAAAAATGGGTTACAGGGTACAAGGACGACCGACAACCAGTTTGACAGCTGTGGCAGCGCATAAAAATGCAATTCCCGTCCTGCAATTTAGATTGCGCCTCCTGGTTGAAATGAAAGCCTCTGCGCGCTGTTCCCACCACTTGCCACACCAGCTGTTTGTTGTTGGTCCTTTAGCCTGTTGCTGTTGGTGTTGCCAATGGCTGTGAGGCGCATGCGCTGGAAGGCCACGGAAATTGTTGCAGTTGGCAGGACAAAACATTGCCCCTAAAAAAGGCCAGTTTTATCCGTATGGCTTATCCAAAAGGCGGCTGCCTTTATTAGCTGATTGTGTGGGCCATGTCCCCAGGGCAGTGTTCTTCGTCGGCGTTGTCATCGTCCCCCCTCCCCCCGCCACCATCTCATCGTGCTCGTCATCCACATAGTATCCTCGCCTGGAAGGCCTACGCTAGGCTTTGGTTTTTATTGTTTCAATGCCTGGAATACACGCTGAACTTCTCCTTCCTTCTTTTATATTTTTGTGTATTTGTCTTTGAGCTGCTTGCTTCTTGCTTGCCGTCGAGCTCGGCCAACGTCTTCGCTGTTGCCGTTGCCGTTGCCGTTGCTGGTGCTCTGCAATTGCAATTTTCAAGGATAAGGATATGCTCGAAACAGATTTATATGGAGGGCTCAGTACGTGCGGAATTTATTAATGCTGGGCCACAGCGCCGAGAGCCGAGCACTGAGCCCTTATAGGTTGCCGTCAATGGTCTAAGGAGCCAACAAAGACGCCCTGCGACGACTTATATAAGGTGTGCCAATGACTGTCATATTGAAGTTTACACATTGCGCTGGGAGTTGTTCTTGTGTACTTGGTTCTTGTTTTGCCCGCCATTTGAATTACAGAATTCCAAATGGAAATAGACAGCTCGACTGGTTTGCTGTTGTAGTTGTTGTTGGCCAATGTTGGTCTCTGGGTGTATCGATGAACCGAGGCAGGTGTTGTTCTAGTTAAGAGTCTGCGAATCTAAACAACTCTCACGTATTCGCATTAACGAACTTCGGTGCTTAAAGTGCAGTCGAAAAGCAAAGAGCAGCAAATAACAACAAAGAGAGAGAGCAACCACTATAGCACTACAATGTTAAAGTTTATCCGTGTTTGTCCAATTGTTTAACAAAGTTTGTGTGCCCCAAACTGCGAACTGCGAACTGCGGGCTGCGTTGGAAGTGAAGGATGGATGGCACGGTAATGAGACATCAAGAACAAACAACGAACAATGCCAAGACAGAGGCCATTGCTGACCATGAATAAGTATTCGTTATTGTTCATTACTGAATACCCAACATAAATGAACAGCAAGAGCCGCTACTCTACCCTATTAAAAGTTGCACACTCTTTGATCTAAAGATAACTTTCATCAGTAAATTAAATATGTATTAGAATCGAAAAAACTGCTGAATGAAATTCGATTGAGCCAAATCTATTTTCAGATGTTGCCAAAGTTAAGAGTATCCACATAAGGCGGCATTCAACTCGACTTCTTTGTCGATGTGCGAAATTAATGATGAAGCAAGGAGCTGGTGCTGCCAATCGCAGCTTCTGTTTGGACAACGCTGAGGCGGGGGAAACGGACCGCAGCTGTGAAATATCTTTCAATTATCCCATATTAAATTCCTTCAATTACATTCCAGTCAAGCTGAACTCCAGTTAATTAATTTGCATGCAAGTAAGTACATACAGATGGATAAACCCGCAGTTCACATGCAGCCACTTCATCTGCGACACAACAACGACAACGACAACGGCAATGGCAACGGCATGTGGCAGTGGCAACAACAAAAAATCTGATTAAATTGGTTGGCAAGTGCAGTAAAAGCGTTGCGGGCACAATTTGCATACATTTGGTTTGTGATTATCCAAGGACCACAGATTTAAATGAGGATGCACAGGACACAACGCTGACCCAAGCAGACCCAGAACAGAGCAGACCAGAAGCGAACGGCACAGCGAGAAATTGTGATGATCTGCTTGGGCCACTTGCATCCTGCCGCATGTGGCAGATTGAGTGACGCGCGCTCATTAATATACGCAATGCTCTGCCAACAGCAACATCAACATTCGCATCCCCATTCGCATCGCCATCTCGAACAACAACGTCAACAATAACAGTTCCATGACAGCGACGAAGCCATCAGCGATGGTCTGATGAGCAGCTTGTGGTTATTTAGACTCACAGTGGTCGCTCTTTGGCCTTTGCCTGCTCAACATGGATTCTTTGGTGTTCGTTCGGCTTTAAATCATTTAAAAGTTATATGCAATTATTTTCACTGATAATATTTCTTAATTGAATTGTTATTAATAGCGTGTAAAAATATTGCAAATGACTCTCATTTGCCTTTCAATTCCACATATTTAAATGTTTGCGCTTCAAAAAAGTTTCTCAAATTAATTTAATTACCTCGTTTTTTCATTTTTTTGCTCAGCTGCAACTTTATGATATGCATATGGATAAAAGGTTGTGCGCTTTAAACAGACTAAACGAGGCGAATTGAGCATCAATTTAAAGCAACTCAGTTGTGATTCGAACTGAGATCGCTTAAAACTTATTCACGAAATAAACTAATGGTCGATTCAACAATATAAGTCTTTCACTTTAGTTATGAGCACATAAAAACTGCAAGGGGCGCTGTGAGCAAAAGTTTTGTGTTTTTGGCTGCCCCAATTGCTTTTTGCCCCCGTCGTCTTGTCAGAGTCGAACCGAGCAGCTTGGCGGACATGACGTATGCGTAATACGCTTTGCTGCCAACATAAATGAACTCAAATGGCATTCTTGTCGTGGCCTGGAATTCTTGAGCTACTAAAATGACAACAGCAACAACAACAACAACAAGAGCTGTAACTGCAACCCGCATTAGTTTGTTATCAACGCTCGATTGCTGGAGAAAATTGAAAAATATTGTCGCTGCGCTCGGCGCTTGTCTCAAAGTGGATAGAGCTCAGTGACAGGAAACAGCTGCCGTTGTTACTGTTGCTCTCACTGCTGCTGCTGCTGCTGCTCCTTGCCAGCATCTTCAGCTACTTCCCGCTGTTCGTTTGTTGGTAATGATGGATTGTGCACAGTGCGTCTTAAGCTCACACGCGCGCCGCAGCCAAGAAAAGTTTGCGCTCGCGGTGCCTACGCAGCACTATGGGCTAAATGTCCATTTTCAGGCATTAATTACACGCTTTTCAACGCACAAGCAAGTAGTAATAAATTACCAGTACGATAAATTTCTTATATTTTAAAAATAAATGCAACTTTTCTTGAGATGCGTAAAGTAGTTGATTAATTTCAATAGTTTACAAACGGAGTTATTTCTGGAAGAGTGATATTCGCCCCATGGTGCGCAGGCCAAAGACAATCCTTTGCCATATTCTTCTGCAAGTCTAAGTACAATCTAGCAGCCACTCCCATTTTTCAACATCTAAACTTTTTGTTTGGTTTTGCATGCCACCATCTCACCCACCAACTCAGCAGCGCACTTCATCCCCTCCCCAAACCAACCCCTCCAACTACACTCTTTTATGGGTCATACGCGCTGCGAGCTGCTGGCAGATAAACGCTCCGCTTCCTCCGCAGCCATCAAGGGCAACAACTTGCCCCAACGCCATTAAGTTGCCTAGTTTTTTGGTCGGAAAATAAATCATTTTGATCGAGTGAACGTTGTCCTCTAAAATATTAAAGCGTGCGAAGCAAATGTCGCATTTGAACAACGGCATTATCAACAACAACTCGCGAATCCGACGAATACCTCATTTGTGAGTAAGATGTTACCAAACTACGTCACATGATTAAATGGCAAAGTTGCAAGCGCTTGTTAATATTTACCATTGTATATATTATACAATTACATTACGAACATGACTTCGTCAAGCACGACACAGCAAGGAGCTGGGTCAAGTTGAAATCATTTGAATTCAGCATTTAACCTCAAGGGGCGACTTCTAAATTTAGCAGATTGCCAATGGCAAGCCAAATATGGCTTATAAAATTAATTAAATGTACTAAATACAAATAACATAAAGTTACCAAATACCATCCACGGGACAGCATTAAGTTAATTGAAATCACAGAGTAGACTTTCAAAATGGGGGTAACTAAATGTTTAATTAGTTTCCAATAAGGAAAGGAGAGAATAAAATAACTTAAATGATTTTAGTAACATGATTAAGCTGGTAAAATAAGGCTGACCATTAGATTTGTTTTAATCTCAATGATTTAAAATGCCCTAAATACTATACAAATATAATAAAATAATTACAAGAAATTGAATTAGCAGAATAGACTATAATAATAGGAGAAACAATTGTCTTTTGATGAGCAACTTTAAGAATACAATATTTTTAAAAACACATGATTAAGTTGTCATGTTATTAGATCTCGTATAGATACTTATATTTAATAAACTTTAAATGCCATCTCATTTGTCTTAGTTAACTAAAGCTGCTAAGGTTTGTCTCATTCCATACATTACATTTTGCAAATGTGTATTAAAATTAATAAGTTTCGTAGGAGGACTGGCCTGAATGGTGCTTGTGTGGCAAGTGAACAACCAATTCATAACTTGTTGCACCTTCTCGGAAACATAATTCATTTGTCAACGAGCCGTGGCCATCTTCTTGTGCCCAGGCACGCTAATATGGTCAATGCCAACTGTTGCCAGTCAGGCAGCCAGCCAGAGCGGTCGTAGGGAGTAGAGGCCATTCAATTGCACAGGATACCGACTGCACGAGTCTATAAATGCATCCGTCCCTGCCTGGTGTCCTCTCTGCTCCCATAAAAGTCAAGTGCATGTTGCGCTGGCAGTGTTCCAAACGGCTGCGCATCGGCAACGACAGCGGAAACGGAAACGCGCAAAAAATGGCAATGGCGTTGCTGCTGCTGCCGCCTCCGTTTCTCTCACTCTCCGCCTCCGCCTCCGCTGCTGCTGTCGCTGCCTTTCGACTAAGTGGCAAAACATGAACAAAAACTTTGCTCGTTGTGCGGCCGACAAGTTGAAACTAATGACAATTTTGTTGTAATTAGTTGCGGCTTTCGCCGCGACGGCAACAAATAAGTTGTCAGAGAACTTAAGTTAAGCAATTTTCATAGTTTTCGTCGCTGGCATTTGCGGCCAGCAATCTTTTTGCTCGACTCGTTTCGTTCGTTGTACAAATTTGCCGGAAATGAAATTCATTTGTTTTACTTGCCAAGATTGTTAAAGCCATTGCGGTTGCGTCGCGTGGGCATGGGCGTGGACGTGGACATAGCTCTAATGCTGCCATTACGTCCACTCCGTTACATTTGTGCATGTGCCGACAACTCGGAGGCATGCATTCATTTGGATAAGGCCAGAGTGCCAGAGCTGTTTTGCCACATATTTCATACCTTGGCCAAGCAGCTCGCTTTTAATTATTTTAAATTGCATGCAGCTGCTCCTGACGTGCCCCCAAGCACAAGCACTTTTGCCAATCCCTTCCGTTTTTAGCCTGGCTAATGTGCAGCAACATCCAGCCCCCGCTCCGAGCCAAACCTGCTGCTGCTGCTGACACCATGCCAAAAATACTACAGAAAAAAAGTGCAATTCATAAATTCTCTTTAATTACAAACAAGGTAAAGCCGGATAATTTCAAAACTGCTGTCACCACACATGACGAAGGTTATGAATATGAAAATGTAACTCGTAGTTGTATTGCCCCAAGAAGTGAATGGCAAAACATTTTTTCCCAGCTTGTATTCTAGAGCGACTTTTCACTTGTCCTTTCGAATCAAGTTTAAAGGGCAGCAGTCATTTAAAGTGAATACAGTTCAAACTCTCTCGATTATTACCCATTGAAAACTCTCTTGCACTTCGACTCATATTTATTGCGGCTCTGTTTAATTTCGAATTTCAAATTTAATGCAGACACACAACGTATACTGGTCAAAAAAACAACAGTTCGGAAAATGTTAATGGAAATTTGCATACGGCCACGAAGTAACAGCGAACCTTGCTCTGTATGGACTGGACGCGCATTGCGTGCACACATTTGCATATCATAAAAATTCATTTTGTAGACATTTTTAGTGTACTTTTTAAATTGAGCAACCGCAAAGTTTTGCATTGCATTATAAACAGCAAGCAAGCTGTCCCCCATTTGCCACTTGAATGTTGTAGAATTTTGCGAAATTCTATGTCGTGCTTCTGGCTTCGATTCAGTGACCAGTTTGTCTCTCAATGTGCTGTCCATGTCTGCATATAAATTACGCCCACTTGTAGTTGTAATTTCTCTGCACGTCCCAGTTTGTCATGCCCGCCTCAGCTCAGCTCAGTTCCGACTTGTTCCGACTTGTTCCGACTCGTCCCGGCACACACATAAAATACATCAATGTGGCTGCTGGCTGGAGAGTCCAGAGACAAGTGGAGTTCGTGGCAAGTCGAGACGCAAAACAAGCGCCCAGCAGTGGCCAGCTTGCAGTTCAGATTTAGTGCCACTTATGACAACTACCGCTAGGGTTGCTGCTTGAGTTTTGCTCGGATTTTCTGCTTCGTGCTGCAACTTTAAGTCAGCTGGCGTTGCTTGAAAATTTAAAGATAATTGAAACAGTTGGCAGACATAATGATGTTCTTCATTGTGTGCTGCTTTTCCCCTGTGGTTTGCCTTTAACGGCTTGGCTTCGACGGGGATAAACAGACTGATACAGACGGGAGACAATTTGGCGCCATTGTTCGGCCATTAGCTTTATTTTTATGTGGCCGAACGAACGCATGTTGAAATATTGTTTATTTACTCAATTAGCGCTAATTGCTTGGATCAATAAATTTTTATTTACCTTGCGCTTAAAGGCGAATACCATAAGTGGCCAAGTCTAACAGGTTGGCCCACCAAACTGGAAGAATCCGCAAAACAGAGAGTTATGAAGACGCGGAGGTGGCGGAGGAAAACTGCTTCGACGGAGCTTTGTCGACATTCCAGAGCGGGCGAGTAAGTCGCAATAAGTCTCAGATGGCATTAATAAAGACATTACCGTCTGTCAATCTACCGGTTTCACTTATCAAATGCTTGAAGCTACATCAAATTTAAATGACAGAAATGCCAGCACAATCGCAGCTCCAATTTTCGAGGCGAGGCAATAAATTTGGCTGCTTTATCTGCAGTGTGACAAGCGGATATTTCATTACCAGTCTCCTCGTTCCAGCGCCTATAAGCAGGCAACACGTTTTTTAACTGCTTATTAAACTCGAGTGTGTCACGTAGCCGCAGAGCCGCCGAGTTTTCGATGGCAGCAAATGAAAAAGTAAATAGGAGAATCAGCAGGGGACTAAGAGGGAGATTAAGGGCTGAGCTTTAAGTTTAAGTGGCTACTTTACAAAATAGCGCGGCATAAAATAAATTTCTTTTATGTACTCGCAAATTGCCAGCCAAAGTTTTCATATAAATAAATAGAAAAGCGCTTCAACGACCAGAGAAAACACAAAAAGAAAAACAAAACTGAACTCAACAGAACAGAAAATACAAAACACAAAATACAAAATACAAAATGCCATTGCGGCTACTTGTTACAAGTGTCAATGCGGCGGGGAGGAGCGGAGAGGGAGAGGGGAAGGGAACGGCGGCCACTATAAACATAAAAATGTCTTGCCTCAAAAAACAAAATTTCTTTAAAAAACTTTGCAAGGCGTTGCGAACGCGTTAGGCGTGCTTATTGTTGCCTCTTCTGGTTGCCCCTCGTTGTTTTGTTGTTGCTGTTGCTGTTGCTGTTGTGTTTGGGGAAGCTTAACGGCAATTGAATGCCAAGTTAAGTGGCAATGTGTGCGAAGGCGTTTTGCTTTTGCAATTTGCAATAACCAAAGCAAGCCCATAAAAATATAGTTGCCTTCGCCTGTCAGCTAGAAAGAGAGCGCACATGTGCCGCGAGTTCGCCAGAAAGAGAGAGCGTGACAATGAGTTTTTGATTACTTTGGAATTTCTTATTTGCCTTTCACACAGACACAGACACAGAATCCGCTAAATTCACGTCCTGAAACTGTGCAAATATTGATAAGCGTCCTATTCATACAGCAACACACTCTCACCCATGCAAATGGATACCCTGTAATGGGCTTCGGCTTTATCGGTTATACAATCAGGCAATGGGCAATTGCCTATCCCTAATAGGGGTTTATTTTTTGTGTCAAGTCAAGTACTCGACAAGGATTTGTACGCTTCACTCAAATTCGGCTAAACATTTCGGAAAGTACACATCAGCTATACCCTGTAAATAATGCTGTTGACTAGTGAAGATACGAGGTTAACATTCATAACAATTTATGATATCTTTTAATGGCATTTAGTATTAGATTAAGAAGCTGAATATTCAAATGTGTCGCGTTAAGTGTATCGACTCGTTCAAACGCTGAGTTGTTGTCTCAATTAAAGAGGCACTTTCAAGTTTGTTTTTTTCCTGATTCTCGGCAAATTTGGCCTCCACTCAAAATGAAACAGAAATGTGCTGTCAGCATGTGGCACTTCTCTAATGTCAGCGGTGTCGCGGTGAGGTGTTTACGACTATAGACAAGGAAGGCCCGCTAAATTGAAGAATATTTTGCGTAATAAATTTGAAACGTGACGCACGCTAAAATACGTTGAAGCCAACTGTGACCCTGGATGAAGCTTATTGATAGAGCAAAAAGTATCCACACACACCACACTCAACACCTGCTCCGTCAGTATGCATATACATACATATTTACATGGGATGCATAGATAACTGTCGTCGCGGTGAGGCAGGCATCAGGCAAGAGCTGAGGGGAGGTGAGGAGGCAGCTACTCCTTGACTGACAGCTCTGTCACCTGCTCACGTACGCATGATGCTGGGCACCCACAAAAGTGGCATAAAAAAAGTGAAAAAGTCAGTGTGGGGGAAATTGGAGGGAACGCGTCGGATGATAAGGAAGAAAATCGAAAAAGTATTTGCCATTTGCTACTTACACGGCTTGGGTCATCAAAATGTGATAGGTTTTTGGCAAACATTTTATGAATTTTCGAATAGCAGCTAAGCCAGGCTAATCGGTTAAGCCACGATTTCCATTTATTTGCCTTTGACCAAGTTCATAAATTATCCAGGCTTATGCTTATGGCTGGCTGCATGCGGTCAGAAACATAGAGAAAAGAGATAGAGGGAAGCACGTGCAACTCTCGCTGATTGATTAAACCGCACAAAGATCAACATCGCAGCATTAACGAACTACAACAAAAGGCGGGGGACAAGCGCTGAGAACGTTTCAGGAATTGTTATTACAACGTTTGCTAGTTTTTTCCATTTTTCGCACACCTCGAAGCGGCTGCTTAACAAACTAGGCGAAGAAGAGGCGGGAGGCGGGAGAAAGTGGAGGATTCGTTTGATGCCAAGTGGACGGCACACGTGCCAAAGTCACTTTTGATATAACTACAATACATGGCAGCACTTAATATGGCTCTCAGTTACTTCGGTTTTGGGTCTGTCTCCCGGCCGAAAGTTTCCCGACGTGACGAGTGCGGGTAATGCGCGTTATGTCCTGGCTGAGAATAGAGTCTGAACTCATTGTCATGTACGACGCATAAACAGTACGGGAATGGAGGATGGGACAAGAAGGAGTCTGAATACCCAATACGACCATTTGACTGACATATCAAGCATACGCACTGTCTACGTTCAGTTGAGGTGAAACACAGCAGCTGCTGAGCTGTCTGGCAAAAGCATTAAACAAAGCACTTGCCGAGCCACTGTCAGGACACTTTAAATTCACATTATTGTCAACAGGCAAACAATGCCAGCGCACAGAGGGTGCCGCTCACTAAATGAGCTGACACAGCGTGAATTCCTGAAGTTGCTAGCAATATTTTTGCAACAATAATATTGCAGAGATAAAGCCACACTCAAAGTCAGACAAAGCGATGCTGACAATTAATTTTGTTTCGCAATTTATGAAAATTATCAATTCAATTTAAGAAGTTTTATTTAACTGTTTCTGACATTGAAAACCATATTTTGCGGGAACTGATTTGAATAATAAAACTATTGAGTTAGACAATAGAGAATAATTCAATTAATATGCTATATTCTTGATCAACTAGTAGAGATAACTTTCTATGCGGCATTTCAACCAGTTTTCAGTTCTCAGTTCAAACTCTTCACTTTCAAAGCCTTGTCTTTTACATAAGAGAGAAATATCAAACATTGGTCTGCAGTTGAGTTCTCGCATTGAATTCATTAGAAATGCAAATCAATGTTGCGACATCTTCAAGTTCAATTCGACCATAAAATTCATAGCGGGTGTGCGAGCGACTCAAAGGCCAACAAACCAGGTGACAGTCAAGCTAAAAGTTGTCTAGTGTCTTAACCCGTTTCAAGCCTGAGGCCAACGGCCAGCGGCCAACAGCGGACACCGAACACAGCCAAATGCAGCCAACCGCCTCTTTAGTTATGTCATCTTGTTTTATTTTTATTGTTAGTGCTCTTCGCCTGTATTGGGTATACAATGTATTCCATGACGTATACGCACCGTGCGCCAAATTTATGACACTCTGTGAGGCTGCAAGCGTTTGTGTGCGTGAGTGGGTGCTTTATTTTCTAATTACAGTGTATCCGTATCTGTGTGTGTGTGTGTGTAATTAGTGTTTTGTATGTTTATATTAAAAGCTTTCGCGTTTGTTGCTTAATAAATTAAACGACAATTTGCACATGCAAAAGTCGTTCGCCGGCTGCTGTCAATGTTGTTGTTGTCATTAGAGATACTGTTTGTTGTCGCTGCTGCTGCTGCTGCTGTTTGTAATGCTACTACAGCCAGTGCTCGTAAAGTTTAGCTACTGTCCTTATTCGCCAACGAGTTTGAAAAACAGACGCTTTGCTTCAGCAGGGGATCGAGGAGGCGGGAAGACGAGGACGGCCACATTATGTGGGCATTATGTGTAGGCATGTTTGCAATTAAAATAAAAAGCAGGGCACAAGTGTCAGCTGTGGCTGTACCGCACTGAATATGTGGGCTTCTTGCCTCCACTCACACTCACACATACACCGCCTTAGGACACATCCTCATCCTGGCAACACAAATAAGTTATTGCCTACTTGTGGGCGCTGAGACGTTCACAATAAGCTGCGAATTTATGTGCGCACTTTTTGTGTTTTATGCGACAATTGCTGAAGTTTGCAGGGCATATTCGTGTTGATGTTGTTTGTGCTTGTAAATAAATCACAAGGTATCCGCAAGTTGGCCAATGTCTGTGTGCTTTGTATTTTTATTCCGTGTAAGCTGCAAGTGTTTTGACGCTGTCATCAATTTGCTGCGGTAATCTTGGCGCTTGATTTGCTGGCGTTAGGAGTTTCTAGGTACATGACCAAATCTCGTCTTTATGCTCATCTACAAAATAAATAATTTTACGTCTGTTTGCCAAAAAATCAGCAGCTGCCGGCTGCCGACTGCCGTCCACTCGTCGATACTTGATTGTTTACACAAAACGCTTTGACCGTTTTGGCAAATTGATAAATAAATTGGCCAGAGTGGCAATAATTTGATTTATTTATTTCTATGTGTTTTTTTGTTGGTATTATTTTTTTGGTGGTGGTGTTTTGGCTTTGTCGCAGGTGACGAGTTATTAAAATTTTATATTTTACGAGCTTAACTTTGCATTTCAGTTTCAGTTTCAGTGTGAGTTTGGGTTTGAGTTTGAGTTTGGTTTTACGTTTTTTCTTTTGTGGCATGCAATAATTGCCATAATTTATTTGCATGGCAAATTCAAGAAATTTGCATGTTGTTTAAGACAGAGCTTATATTGTTAAATGTTTGTCTCTCTGTGGTATGCGGAAAGATGTGCGCAAAAAGTCAGATCATAAAAAAGTCCTTAACAAGTGGCAGCTGCGATGGCAGCATTGTCGCGTCGGCAGCACAAACATTAATGCAAAATGAAAGAAAGAACTAAACAAACTTGTTTAACTGGCACTGCCGACAGTCGATGGCGAATTTGCAAATTTTTGTGATAAACTTGATGATTTAGAGATTTAACTAATGCTCCAATTTATGGCAAGGCGACAGATTGAATCTGCCACTTGAAAGGCTCCGCCCAATTTGGCCAGATTCAAACTAAATGACTGCATAAATTAAAAGGACAAAAGTAATTTCTGAAATAATATTTTGCCGATAACTGGCCAACTGCTTTTTGTTGTTCTTAACAGATCGATCGGTTCGCCCGCCGAGCCGACTAGCTCTCCGGCTCGCTGTTGACCCCCGTCTGACCCGACCTGCTTGGAGCATTTACATAAAATGCTGGTCTCAGCTCGATCCCGGGCCTGGTCGAATTTTATTTATTTATTGATGCGCCAACGTTGTCCAACCGCTTTTATCAATTGTGGTTGTTTGATTGCTATTGTTGTTGTTGGCGTGCGGCACCCTCCACTATTTTGTGACTGTTTTTTGTATTTTGGTTTTTATGTTGCTGCTGCGTGCATCTTTTATGAGCGTGTGGTGCCCGAGACCTTGAAATTGTAGCTGGTTTATTTTAATATGTTTACATTTGTTTAGTTTGCATATGACATTGCCACCAGCAATAGGCGGTGCCACTGACAGCACAAGAAATAAAAAAGAATGACGACGACAACAACAACAACAACAACAGCAAAGGTAACAGAACTGTTTGATGGGTTAGTGGACTGATGGATCCAATAGCAGCAACAAAGCAACAAAGTGGAAAAAACAAATTATAAACAGGCTGTGAAGCTTGATTGACAACTTCCATAGCGTAACTGCTTTAAGCGTAATTTGATTGAAAAAAAGCCTCGGAGAAATCATGAATTGAATATGGGCTCATGAGCAAGATGAGGCATTTCAAGAATGAATTGAAATCCGTCAAGAAATGTTCGCAATTCTCTGCGTATCGTGTCACTTTGAGGGGCATGGGGCATCAATCTGTTGCGATTAGTCATAGCTAAACTTATCCGCGATATGCATCAATATGGCGCCAGCCATTTGCCATTTGCAAATCAATTCGGTTATCTCAGTTATGGATCTATCGAATCTCGAAATGCTGAAATCATCTGATTATGCAAATCGATTCAACATCAAATATGTTGTTGGCATTTATTTATCTTTATCTGCATGTTTATCTACATTTGTATCTAGTTGAGCTGGGCTCAGCTCAAGTCATCAAAAATCAAAAATGAAAAACAATAATTTTTATGATATCAATAAAGCATGATGAAAAACGTGATAATCGCTGATCAGATTAAATGGTCGCCTGGCGCCAGCTGATTACCGTCATCGCAGCATCGCTTCAGGTGACGAACAGTAAAAACCTCAAGGTCGCAACGCTTGTTAACTTTATTGCTTCTATTTTGGCAAGCCAATAAGCCAACAAATCAACAAACAACGCATTCGTTGAGGGCTAAACGGATGCGTATACTCGTATAAGTATAAAAAAAAAACTAATATATTTAAAGAAAAAAAAAATAACGATTCGAAAATTGATTTCTGTTTCTGGCCATTTTATAGACATTGAGGCCATTGTTTTGTTGAACACGCGCATTCCTTCGAATGTAACTTGATAAATTTCAGAAATCAAAGTCCCAAATCACCAAATCACCGAACCATCGAATAACACAGCCAAAGTTCGAAACTAGACGCAATAATCGAATGGGAATTCCCAAACTAGAAATCTGTGGCCAGGCCAGGCCAGGCCAGGCAACTTAAACTGACAAAACTGAAACTAAAAATGTATAGAAAACCCGACTGGGAATTTTAGATATCGCCTCGAACTTGTTTTGATGCGCCGCCAATTTGAAATTGGTATCAACTTCGGCACCTACTCAAATTATACATTTTTAGCATACAAATATGAAGAAAATAATTTCTATCATTAAAATCTCAAATGCGAAACATATTATCGATGGTGTTTCTTTATTGTTTTTAGCTTTTTGGCAAACTTGTTTTAACTATGCGCTTGCATGCCCAGGCCTCGCCTCTTTAGTGGATGCGAGCTTCGCCAATGCGACTTGCTCTTGAGCAAGGGCTCTGCCCCATTTGCATAACGCCAACGACGATATTTGCCAGAATAGGCCCAAAAGAGTCGCAGATGCGCTTTGTATGCGATGTTGCTGTTGTTGTTGATGGCATTGTTTTTATCGCTTTGGCGTGTCTTTCAGGGCTTAATGTCTATTCAATAGACAAAGGCAGCGAAAGAAGTTACTGCTAAATGCTTCAAGTTTCAAGAGTGACCAGCACAACTACAACAACAACACATCTACTTTGCAGCAGCAGCAGCAGCAGTCGCTGTCGCAGCAGAAGCAACTAGCAGCATCTCTGGCAGAAGCAGCGACCATCGCGGCTCGGTCTCTGCATGAACTTGAGCTTGAGCGCAGTCGAGTGACACAGTTTTATGGTTTTCGTATAAATAGTGGACCTTTGGTATCTCGGACGTCAGATACAACCGAACAGTCAAAGTTAAAGAACTTCAGTTGAATTCAAGATGCGTGCATTCATTGTAAGTACCAAGGAGCCGATTACAGGCACTTCACAGGATTACATCAACTCCTCTCCTCTCCCTCTCTTGCTCAGGTTATGTGCTTTGTGGCAGTCGCCTGCGCCGACAAGTTGGGCTACAACTACCAGCCGGTGAGTCACTCCGACAAAGGACTGTCCTTCAGCCCTGGCAGCGGCGGCAGCATTGGCGGTGGCAGCCTAGGAGGTCTTGGAGGCAGCCTTGGCGGCGGCAGCTTGGGAGGTCTTGGCGGCGGCAGCATTGGCGGAGGATCGATTGGCGGCGGCAGCCTGGGAGGTCTTGGAGGCAGCCTCGGCGGCGGCAGCCTGAGCGGTCTTGGAAGCAACCTCGGCGGTGGCAGCATTGGCGGTGGCAACATCGGCGGTGGCAACATTGGCGGTGGCAACCTCGGTGGTCTGTCCGGCGGCTCCCTGGAAGCTCCAGTCTCCTACAACGCCCCTGCCCCAGCTGCTGAATTGGAAAAGGAATTCTTCACCTTCACTGCCAACGAACAGGACTTCGATGAGCCCCAATCCCTGGAGAAGGTGTCCAGCTCTTTGAACAAGGCTCTGCGCGTTGTCTTCATCAAGGGACCCGAGAACCGTGGTCTGGAGAACGCTGCTCTGGCTCTGGCCAAGCAGGCTGCCCAGCAGGAGACCGCCATCTATGTCCTGAACAAGCAGGCCGATATTGGAGATCTGGCCAGCAAGTTGAACGCCATCCGCAGCAACACCAACAACAAGCCCGAGGTTCACTTCGTCAAGTACCGCACTCCCGAGGATGCTGCCAACGCCCAACGCGCCATCCAAGGACAATACGATCAGTTGGGAGGTTCGTCCCAGGCCCACAACGGTGGTGTTGCCCCCGTCCTGAACTTCGCTTCCCAGGGCCCAGCTCGTCAGGTTAACGCCAAGTCCCCCGAGAACGCCTACTTGCCCACCTCGATCTTCCGTCGTGTCTAAATATCCAGTTGATTTAGATCATATGATTGAACAAACCAGCGATCTTTGACTGATTTTTAAGCCTAGTTATTGTTGAATAATGAGTAAATAAATTCCATTCCTACATATTAATTTCAACCTGTTTACTTAATTTTTATTGGATAATTTGTAGAAGTCAAAATCTGCATAATGATAAGCACTTATAGGAAAAGTTTCAAAATGTTTAAAATATAGTTGACCAGCAACATATTAAAAAAGAGAGCTTATTATATTTTCAATAAGAATATCCATAGCCAAAAATCGTCTATATGTTAATTAAGTAGACCTAAATTATTAACTTTTCTGATGTGTCTCTACATATTATCATGGTACACTAATTTTTCTAAAACTATAACATTCTTTTTTTAATTTTATTCTGTTTTCCCTATTGGGGTAATAAGCATTGACAATAGTACTAATCCTCAGTTTTTAAAATCGGTTATATTATTATTATTATAAACAAACGCAAAGTTGGCAAAAAATATCGTGCTTTTCGCTATAACTAAACAAATTTTTACTTAGTCTCTTAAATTGTTTTCATACTACTTTAGGTGCAGATGGAATATGCTTGTTATCAGGTTTTTGTTTGAATTTTTTTAAAAATAGCCTCCAAATCCTTTTTTGCTTTGGTTGTTTTCTTTTCAAAAGGCTGTCCAGAAAGCGGGGTTGTAAAATCCTACTTGTCATTTTTACCAAGTCGGGCAAATTCGTTCGGCAAATTTATTAAATGGCACAATTATCACAAATTATAAGACCAAGTCTTATATGAAATTCTGTGTTCTTAGTACCAATCAAGATTTAACCTTTCTGCGGCCGAAAAAAGTAACACTAAATAGTTTCAAATAGTCCTTCCGATATTCCAACAAGTTAAGTTAAGTTGGTGGCTGTCTAAGTTAAGCATCGATTTTAATCTCATTGCAAAATATGCACCATTTCATAACTTCTGTGTTCGATAAGGCCGAAGGCATTCTACCACATTTGCAAAGTGTCGATAACAGAAACATCATTTCGCAAAAAAAATTAAAAGAAACAGCTTTTGGTAAATTGTTCCAGACAGTATAAAAAACGAAAAATTGATTTTTTGCTGTTAACAAAAGGATGTCAGTCACTAATAAATATTTTTTGTGCTGAAAATTTAAAAAACAAAAATGAGGTTGGAATTCCGATGAAATTAAAATTGCAAAATTCTCGGTACTTTTTGCCCGCAGTAGTTTAAATACACTTTCAAAAAGAACAGAAGAAAATATAGAATGTTTTGTTTTCAAAGTATATTAATGTTTTTTAATTGGGTAATCGAACAGTATTTATATTTAACTAATTATTTTTCAAGCTGACTAATTACTTCTTGTAGCGCAGGCGACGCAAGATCGAGGAGGGCAGGTAGTTGCTGTCTGGCTGCTGGGTCTGTCCAGCGTGGACGGGAGCTGCAGAGCGGGAGGCGAAGTTGAGGGCGTTGGCCACACCGCCATTGAAGTTCTGGCTGCTGCCACCGAGAGAGTCGTATTGGCTCTGGATGGCGCGCTGGGCATTGGCGGCGTCCTCGGGAGTGCGGTACTTGACGAAGTGCACCTCGGGCTTGGCGTTGGCATTCTGGCGCACGGCATTGAACTTGTTGGCCAGATCGTTGAGGTCGGGTTGTCTGTGGAGGAGATAGATGGCTGTCTGCTGCTCGGCAGCCTGCTTGGCCAGAGCCAGAACGGCGTTCTCGTATCCACGGTTCTCCGGACCCTTAATGAAGATGACGCGAACGTTCTTCTGCGCCGAGGCGGCAATCTTGCGGGCTGCATCGGCATCCTCAAAGTCAGCCTCGTTGGCGTGGAAAGAGAAGAACTCCTTGTGGACGCCGGCTTGTGGGGCGGCATCGTAGCTCACTGGGCCACCGAG
Organism: Drosophila ustulata; assembly: GCA_035047365.1. NCBI lineage: Eukaryota > Metazoa > Arthropoda > Insecta > Diptera > Drosophilidae > Drosophila > Drosophila ustulata. The sequence continues at coordinate 15,381,767 of JAWNPT010000094.1, forward strand.
ACCCGAGGAGATGGATCCAGGGCCAATACCAATGCCAGAGCCACCCGAACCACCTGAACCAATCTCGGACGTGCTTCCTGCACCATAGTTGTAGCCCAACCGACCGGCACTAACGGCTGCCACCAAACACAAAGCAATCAGAGCGCGCATCTTGTCGTTCTATACTAATCTAATAGAATGCTGGCAATATCTATATTAAGTTAGCTTTTATACCGCCAACGCTAGCCCAATCTATATTTAGACCCGGTTGGTCTAGTCGAATTAAGCCGTCGCGTCGCTTCGCCTTCACTTCACTTCACTTCAGTTGTGCCATTTCTCGATGCCTCTCGCTTCGGTTTGCGGCTGGCTGGCGGAAGACCCCGAGTCCGAACTATGATCACTGGCGATCGGTGATTGGCCAGCGGGTTTTTGGAATGCTGTTAATCTGTTAACATAATTTCGCTCTTAACACATTTAACACATTGTTTTGAACAGCTTCAATCGAGCCGCCGACGCGGTCGAGAGTGTTTCCGATTGCCGATTGGCTGATCGTGATTCACCTATAATTGGCTTATAATTTATGCATAAAAGTCAGCTCAACTCAACTCAACTCAGCTCACGCAACCCCGAATGACAGACTTTTTCGTTATATTTTGAATATACAGAATCGCATATTTGTTAATGATTTCAACAAAAAAGTGATCGTCAGCTCAATAAAATTAATGATTAGATTTGTTTTTTGTCTACTTTATGGCAAATCAGGTTTTCGACAAACATAAATCTTACTACTGCTCCTATCTGTGTGCTTTTATATAGTTATAGTTTTTTTCCAACCTAACTTTGTGCACCTGTGTGGGTTGCACTTGAAATTCCTTTCTAATTGTACGTGGCACACATCGAGGTGACAATGAAAATCAGGTCGACTAACGGTTTCTGATTTCTCGATGACCTTCACCTGGCTCACAGGTATAATTTATCGCAGCGCAAATTAGCCGAATCGAATTAATATTGTCAGATGCCCGAATGCGTATAATACAGAACTATGACAATTTATTCTAAGTTATTCAAATCTTGAACTGTTGAAAGCGAAACGATTCCGATTAGTTTCATCTCTGATCGATTAGACTCTTACTTTTTCCAGCTTGGACGCAAACAGTTGTATTAGCACTATAAAAATAAATGTTCCTAAAGTTAGGCAATCAAAAATGAAATATTGCAGAAAATTCAAATATTTTCGGATTTTTTTTCATTCCTGCGAATGTTCAATAAAAAGATTTCGAAATTCGTTATAAAAATATTTTTTCAACTTTAATTGGCAAATTAGTCATTAATCAACAATGGGTAACAATACAGATCGATTCTTTCGTCATCATATACTTAAACTACACGTCTAGTATATCCAAGCAACAGCTTACAGACGGAAGCGACGGAAGACCGATGTGGGCAGATAGGAGTTATCGGGAGACTGGGCGGTAGCCTGACGGACTGGACCCTGGGAAGCGAAGTTCAAGGCGGGTGCGACGCCACCATCATGAGCCTGGGACGAACCTCCCAACTGGTCGTATTGTCCTTGGATGGCGCGTTGGGCGTTGGCAGCATCCTCGGGAGTGCGGTACTTGACGAAGTGCACCTCGGGCTTGTTGTTGGTGTTGCTGCGGATGGCGTTCAACTTGCTGGCCAGATCTCCAATGTCGGCCTGCTTGTTCAGGACATAGATGGCGGTCTCCTGCTGGGCAGCCTGCTTGGCCAGAGCCAGAGCAGCGTTCTCCAGACCACGGTTCTCGGGTCCCTTGATGAAGACAACGCGCAGAGCCTTATTCAAAGAGCTGGACACCTTATCCAAAGCCTGGGGCTCGTCGAATTCCTGTTCGTTGGCGGTGAAGGTGAAGAATTCCTTTTCCAATTCAGCAGCTGGGGCAGGGGCGTTGTAGGAGACTGGAGCGTCCAGAGAGCCACCGGAGACACCGCCGAGGTTACCCAGACCGGACAGACCACCGAGGTTGCCACCGCCGAGGTTGCCACCGCCGAGGTTGCCACCGCCGATGCTGCCACCGCCGAGGCTGCCGCCAAGTCCAGAGAGACCGGAGTCCAAACCGCCGATGCCACCACCGATGCTGCCACCGCTCAGGCCACCGAGAGAGCCCAGACCACCGAGGGAGCCAGAGCTGCCGGATCCACTTCCAGGAGTGAACGATAGTCCTGAGCCGGAGTGGCTGACGGGCTGATAGTTGTAGCCAAGCTTGTCGGCGCAGGCGACTGCTACCAGGCACATAACCTGGGAGAGGAGCAAGGGGAGAAGAATGAGACCTGATGTGGCTCAAGGGGTGGCTATCCTTGTACTTACGATAAAGGCACGCATTTTGATGTTGATGTTATTGTTGTTGTTGCTTCTAGTTGGTTCTTCTGCTTCGAGTTACGAATTGCTTCTGTCTTCTGCTGTGAGCGATCTTTATTATTTATACAAATCCATCTTCGAGGCTGATAAAAACAAAACCGCCGCCTTGGATTCGCTTGCATAGAAATCGCTTTGATGCCACTGTGTTTTGCCGCCTACAAAGCTTTTTGGCTCTACGGTTTTATGGTCGATTTGGAATTTTTGTTGCGTTTCAATGGCCAGCGTTGGTTGCGACTGCGACTGGGTTTGATTGTTTTAGGTTATTCAAATTTTCGTGTTTTTTATTCAATAATTTTACAAGAATTAATATAAAATTATAAAATTAATATGTTGCGATCACATTGAAATGAGTTTATATGCATATCGCTGACATAAAGATGGGTCATAATTATCTATTATATATAATAAACATTTTTTCTTAAATTCCTCGGCAAGGCTACGAGCTTGTTTTATGTAGGACATATGCAGTTGGGTTTCATATAATTTATTGAATACCCGTTCATATAGTTAGCCAATCTCATCTAGTATGTCTGCTGACAAGTGCTTATGATACTGATTTATTGGCATGACATCAACACAATAATTAGGGGTACATTTAGTGTCTTTTTTGATATGCCGCCTCTTCGGTCTATTAGCAAAAATTCTCAAATTATGAGACAATACTAAATTGTGTTTCACCCTAAACGGATTGACTTGGCATAAATTATTTTTTCCAAATGGAAAATTAAGACTTGTTATGTTGTTAACCCATATTCCGTGAGGAAGTCGTATTTTCATAAGCATATAAAAGTAAAAGTTAATTATTGAAAAAAAGGCCAAAGCTCTTAAATGGCGTTATGTTTCTAAATAAAAAAAAACATTTTATTTTCGACGGTATGATAAATCTCTGACATTTGATAAATATGTCAGATCTCAGAAGATTAACATTCGCTCATGTTGTTTATTTGACTTCATTGATGAATATATTGCAACATTAAACATACACTATCAATCAACTACTTCGGCTAATTTTGGTGGTGATCAAGTTTGGCTTCAAAAAGATGATAGTCGAATGACTTCTAGGAGATTGTTAAACAAATGTCATCATGATGTGAATGTGTTGAAGCTTCTTATGTTGTTTTTTGTCTCTATCAAGAAAACATCATTATTACGGGCAAATCTTCCGACTACAATCGCATGGATTTTTCTGAGTAAAGAAAACAGAGTCAACAAGATTTGTTTGTTAAACATAATATTATCCTTGTATATTTTGTATTTTGCTATTTCATATTTATTCCAAGGGTCTATTATTATAGTTGCGTGAATTGCAACTTCGCTCGCTTTTCCTTTTGATATGTACATATGTAACAGGCAGACGGAGGCATCTCCAACCCAAGGATATAGCCACGACCGTCTGTCTGTATAAACACCTAGATCTCTGAAACTATAATAGCTAGACACCCAATTCTCAACGTAGGACCCTGCATTCATTACTCAGATCAAGCTTATTACACATTTTTGAAGGCACGGCACAATATACAGAAATTCAGAGCAAGTCTCATTTCTGTTTTCTTTTGAATTGCATATAACTTGAGAAGTTTTTAGTGTAATGATGTGTACTTTGGTAAACAACCTCTGCTTTATACTCTTAATATACCCAGTAATTTTGGCATCTCATAGTCAGAACAATATATTTAATTTGTGTGAGCGTAAACATGTTGTGATTATATACTAATGGGTAGAGGGCATCTCGTATTCAAATATTATATTCAAAGATGTATTGTATTCTCTCAAAATCTCCCATTCGCCTGCTACTTGTTTTATCTTAATAAAGTTATTTATTTTATTTTGAATATAATTATAAATACAAAATAATTAACAACAGCATGCTTTTTTCATTGACAAATTCTCTAAAGCACTAACATTCGATAAAACCAATATAATAAAGTTTATTGTTTGTATTTGATAAACTTTTAGTGTTGTGTAAAATTGCCGCCTGAAAGATTTGTCCACCAAGCCTATGCCGAAATACATAACATATCGTTTCATTTACATTTAAATAGCTGCAAGCAAAAAAATATAAAAACAAAATTATTGCCGATGCCGGCAAAGTCCAAAACCCTATTCGATAATAAATACCAAAGACTTTTAAAGCCATGTTTACTTGAGTTTTTATGTTAAATTATTTTATTATTTAACCTGCCTTACTCCAAAAAGCAAAAATGTTGTATACTAATTTTAATGTGGGATTTAAGATAGTTACAGTGCGAATTTTAAAAAACCCAACCTTATGGCTCAATTAAATGTTGACAACTACATATGTTGTGTAAAAATGTCAGCCTATTATTGTTTGTGGTATGCGTTGATAGTTCACTCAGTATCCCAGTCAGGACAAAGATTTAATATATTTTGCATAATATTGCAAACAATATTTATTATTTTATAATCCGTTAGAAATCTGGCAATGTTCCAAAATAACAAAGAAGATATATGTATAGATTCGAAAAATATTTTTTATTCAGATTTTATCAATAACAAGTAGAATTACTCAACAAGTAGGGTAAGGACTAGGATTTTAAATTCCAAAATTGTTCTTTAGGAACTCTTTACAGGCGGCGACGGAAGACCGAGGTGGGCAGATAGGAGTTGTCGGGAGACTGGGCGGTAGCCTGACGAACTGGACCCTGGGAAGCGAAGTTCAGGGCAGAGGCAACACCACCATCATGAGCCTGGGACGAACCTCCCAACTGATCGTATTGTCCTTGGATGGCGCGCTGGGCGTTGGCAGCATCCTCGGGAGTGCGGTACTTGACGAAGTGCACCTCGGGCTTGTTGTTGGTGTTGCTGCGGATGGCGTTCAACTTGCTGGCCAGATCTCCAATATCGGCCTGCTTGTTCAGGACATAGATGGCGGTCTCCTGCTGGGCAGCCTGCTTGGCCAGAGCCAAAGCAGCGTTCTCCAGGCCACGGTTCTCGGGTCCCTTGATGAAGACAACGCGCAGACCCTTGTTCAAGGAGCTGGACACCTTCTCGGCAGCCTGAGGCTCATCGAAGTCCTCCTCGTTGGCAGTGTAGGTGAAGAATTCCTTTTCCAATTCAGCAGCTGGGGCAGGGGCGTTGTAGGAGACTGGAGCATCCAGAGAGCCACCGGAGACACCGCCGAGGTTACCCAGACCGGAACCACCGCCGAGGTTGCCGAGACCGGACAGACCACCGAGGTTACCCAGACCAGAACCGCCGATGTTGCCACCGCCGAGGTTGCCACCGCCGAGGTTACCACCGCCAATGCTGCCACTAAGTCCAGAAAGACCGGAGTCCAAATCGCCGATGCCGCCACCGCTCAGACCACCCAGACCGCTCAGGCCACTTAGACCACCAAGGGAGCCAGAGTTGCCACCGATTCCTGATCCACTACCAGGAGTGAAAGATAGTCCTGAGCCGGAGTGACTGACGGGCTGATAGTTGTAGCCAAGCTTATCGGCGCAGGCGACTGCGACCAGGCACATAACCTAGATTTGGGAGGGGAAAAGGGTTTGTTAGAATATCCTTTGGTTTGGTGGTTAGGAACTTACGATAAAGGCACGCATCTTGAATTCTGCTGTTGAGGTTCTCTTGGTTTGACGCTTGTTTGGTTTCTGTCTAACGCTGCGTCAGCGTTTATTATTTATACAAATCTGTCTTCGAGGCTGTCAGCGTGGCTTCTCATTAAATACAATGCGGCGACGTCGCTAAATGTTTTTTCCGCCTACAAAATAGCAGCTTTGGTCTTTTGTATTCGTGCTCGGCCGGACAGCTCAACTTTGCATAAATGTTATTATATGGAAAATGATAAAAATCAAAATCAAAATCATGAGCATAAAAATGCAATATCTCTGCACAATGCGGCAAGAAACACGGAAAACAATACGAGATCTGTGTAATTTTGGGTTTACTTCAGTTTATCGTTTTTATTGTGTGTTCAAATAAAATGCAGAAAATAACAATAATCGGTCCAGCGACATTGGCCAAATCAGCATCAAACATATCAGCATCAGGCATCTCAGGTCCTCTTAACGGATGCGCAGACGACGCAGGATGTTGGCGGGCAGGTAGGAAGCGCTGGGATTTCCGCCAGTGGAGCTGCCGAAGTTGTTGCCACCAGTGGTGCTGCCGTAGTTGTTGCTGCCAGTGGCGACGGGGGAGCGGGAAGCGAAGTTGATCGCTGGGGCAACGCCGCCGTTGAAGTTCTGGCTGGGACCACCCAGAGAGTCGTACTGCGACTGGATGGCACGCTGGGCGTTGGCAGCATCCTCGGGAGTGCGGTACTTGACAAAGTGCACCTCGGGCTTGTTGTTGTTGTTGTTGCGGATGGCGTTCAACCTGTTGGACAGATCTCCGATATCGGCCTGTCTGTTGAGGACATAGATGGCGGTCTTCTGCTCGGCAGCCTGCTTGGCCAGATTCAGAGCAGCGTTCTCCAGACCACGGTTCTCGGGTCCCTTGATGAAGACCACACGCAGACCCTTGCTGACGCTGTTGGCAGCCCTCTCGCTGGCAGCAGGATCGTTGAAGTCGTTCTCATCAGCCTCGAATGTGTAGAATTCCTTGTTGACGCCGGCGGATGGAGCGTATGATGAACCGACTCGGCTCTCATCGCCATCGTAGTTGCCAGAGTAGTCTGTAATTGGAGTGTTGTCGGAGGAGGCGGTGTTAAATCCTTGTCCATAGTCGTATTGGGCGCATGCGGCGCCAATCAGGCAGAGAGCGATAAGGAAACGCATTGTGAGCTGGAAGGTGATGTGTGTACGAACGGCCGATGGCTGAGACTGAATCCTGAGAGTTTGCAGCTCAGCTTTTATACACCGCCCTCGTGGATGGGTCGGGACTTAGAACAAAAGATTCTATGTTCTTTACGGGCACATAATTCAACTGGTCTCTTATGCAAAGTAGTGCGCTTAGTGCTTATGGAACGATTATGCAAAACTATCCAAAAAAGACAGGCTCTTCGGCTTTCTGTGGGAGTGCAGACAGGAATGCGTGAACCGGTTTTCGCATCAAATTATCTCTCCTCCATAACCATATAATCATAATATTAGAAGTTCTCCAGTGAAATTGTTGTGAAACTATCGAACGTGTTCTTAAAAATATCACCGTGTCCAATTAGCACATACTGATCATAAATGCCATATTCTAAGCAGTTCATACTGGTATCCGCATTCAACTAGCACAACAAATCCAAATTCTAATAAAAACACAAATAAAAATAAAAATTAAGAAAGGCAGAATGCCGAATTAGTCTTTTGAATCAACCGCTAAGAATAAAATATGCATGATGAAACAGCACTTTATTCCAAAATACTCAGTTGCCGGAAGAAATGTTTCAGCTGTGAATGAAGCAAATCTATTTCGGATAACTCGGTTATTGCCCTGGGCCCAAAACAAGTTCCTTCTAGAGATGTGCCTTTGTCGTGCCTCGTTCCCTATCACGACTTGCCTCGACTAATGTGTTCTCAGGCAACTCTGTTGTCTGGCTATTATCAAGTCCACAAACTTCCCATTGCCAAGTTAAGCTAATTTTTGAAAGGATAAATATGAAATACATAAAAATTCTAAGCTTCCATTTATCAAAATTACAAATTATATTGTTGCAGGATGATGACACAACCCATTTACTTTCCTCTGATACTGAGTTTGTCAAAACATTATTAAATTATATCTAAATGGTACAGATCCTGTCCAATATTAATTTATATAAATGTGGGCAGGTCAGTTTTGATTATTGTTGTGTAAACACTGATTACTTGGTTGAACTTTCCTACTCAGTTACTCACTTTTTGAGTGAATGATAGAAAACTTGTCTCCTATATTTCAACGATTAAACACAAATATAATACGTTACATATCATTTCTTAGAACTGTACAAAAATAAGATTAACCGAACAAAAATGAGAGAGCGAGCGAAAATTGGCAAGTAAATAATAAAGTCAAATTCGAGTGATCGCTAAACTTAGTGAATATATTTTTGTCGTTCACTAAGTTATGAGCAACCCAACACTAGTCCTGCTTAGACGCTATAAATTTTAACTTTGTTCCTTCGCCTCTTCAAATATTAAGATCAACAATAATAATAATATTAAGATCAACAACAAGTAATAATTGCAGGGCAATCATTCGACTTAATGATAAATTTTGATAACAATTTACGTCACAGTCAGGCAGACAACTCGGAAACTTATTTAAATTAATAAAGCCTTAATGTTCGCAACAAGAATTTTGTGGTTTGCTGACAAACAACTTTTTCGAAACAAAACATTTTAATTATTTTTAACAATTTTTATTTATTTATCTTTAACAAACGATCAACTTATAAACATCTAAACATCATTTAGAATCGAAGGCGACGCAAGATGTTGGCGGGCAAGTAGCTTGGACCGGGAGCGGTGGCTTCTCCAACATTTTCACGGGCGGGAGCCTGTGGCTGAGAGGCAAAGTTCAGTGAGCTTGCGACACCACCATCCTGGTTGGTGGAAGAACCTCCCAACTGATCGTATTGTCCTTGGATGGCGCGCTGAGCGTTGGCAGCATCCTCGGGAGTGCGGTACTTGACGAAGTGAACCTCGGGCTTGTTGTTGGTGTTGCTGCGGATGGCGTTCAACTTGCTGGCCAGATCTCCAATATCGGCCTGCTTGTTCAGGACATAGATGGCGGTCTCCTGCTGGGCAGCCTGCTTGGCCAGAGCCAGAGCAGCGTTCTCCAGACCACGGTTCTCGGGTCCCTTGATGAAGACAACGCGCAGAGCCTTGTTCAAGGCGTTGGACACCTGCTCTGTGGCCTGGGGCTCTTCGAAGTCCTGTTCGTCAGCAGTGTAGGTGAAGAATTCCTTTTCCAATTCAGCAGCTGGGGCAGGAGCGTTGTAGGCGACTGGAGCCTCACGAGATTCGCTGGTCTGGCCGGCTGGGAAGCCGCCTGGGAAGCCAGTGGAGATTCCGCTGGGTTGACCACGCAGAGTTGCGCCATTGAAGTCGCCTGATGGACCGACTCCGCCGGTGAAGCTGTCGATGGCGTCGCTGCCCTGTCCCACAAGACCACGATCGCCGAGTCCAAGTCCGCGTAATTGGCCGCCGCCTGGAGTGAAAGACAGTCCGGAGTTGGTGTGTCCAACTGGCTGATAGTTGTAGCCCAGTTTATCGGCGCAGGTAATGGCGACAAGGCACAGGACGATGAAAGCACGCATTTTGGATACGGTTGTCTAAGATAATGTTGAATGTTGAGCGATGATGTGTTTCTGATTTGATGAATCGCCGGCTTCACTTTTATAAAGACCAAATGCAGGTGGCAAACATCGAACAAAAGCGTTGATCTGATATTGCAAATTCCAAAGAAGGCGATACAAAGGCGTGCCAAGCACTGCAATTTGGTGGTGCCAAGATGCGAATATGTTATCATAACGATCTGCAGATTATGGTTTCTGTGAATTAAATTAGTAATAAATAATATAATAAAATGAACGGTGTCATCTTTATGATTTGCACATTGTGAATGCAGGTTTTCGGCGTTTGGAGTTCGTTCGACGAGAGATGCTAATGAGGGAAGTACTATACAGCGTAGTGTTGGCTTTGATTGCCAAATGAGCGGCGCCAAGTAATTTATTAAATGTCCAATTATCAAATTATCTTATTTGGTGCTGACATCGCGATGCAGTTGGAGGGGTTAATTAGCAAATCGATCGGCAAACAATCAGACAACGATAGAGATGGAGATGAAGATGGAGTTGCGGAGTTTATTTTTAGCGATGAAATCGTCGTCGGCACTTCCGGCGCCATTCGATATCCACATTCACATTCGCATTCACATCCACATCCACTGCCGGCTGTGGAAGGTCGCCTCCACCCGCAACATTAGCATAAAGCAAACGTTTAAAGCCAAAAAGCCGCGACAAAGCCTCGCCAAAAGGTAATAATAATTTCGCGGATCGTTAAAATATGCTCTTCGACTTTTCGACTTGAATAATAGGACTGGGCACGCCTCATTTGCATGTTGCTTCGCTGTTCGAGCGATTTTGGCCAACACTTCACATCATCCCGTCCATCTCGTTGGCAGTATGTCGATTGCACATTCTCGGATTAATAGGCAAGTAAATCGCGCCCAATTTGGTTTACGATCAACCGATCGGCCCATCGCTCAAAAGTCAGTCCACATATTATGGCTATGGCTAGAGTTGTATATTGATTATGGCGATAAACAGATACGATGCGTCAAGGTTCCGTCGAACGACGAAACGGAAAAGATGAATAATGAAAATTATTGTTAAATGCAGAATATTGAATTTAATATGATATTTATGGCCACAAATCGATGGCGACTGGTATCGATATCAAGATCTTCTTCGGCCTGCCTGCCCGTGGATCGGAACGTATCGCATTTCGGAAAGGCTGTCGGAATCAAGTTCTTCAGCTGCATACTTAATTATGCTAGCCGGTAGTCGATCGGAACTAAACTATTGCATAATTTGACCAATTTATTCAGGCGTTTTGCATAACGGTAAATGCTCCACATACACGATCCACACCAATGCATAAAAACCATCGAGTATCCGTCCAGGGCATCACATTCTACAGTCCACTCAATCTCTAAACATGCGACACTTCTCCGTCTTCCTCTGCTGCTGCCTGGCTGCTCTGGCCAACGCCGACAAACTGGGCTACAACTATCAGCCTGTGGCTCACTCCGGCTCTGGACTCTCATTCGCTCCAGGCTCATCCGCCAGCAATCTGTCGCCCTCGTTTGCCGCCGAGCCAAGCAGCACTTTTGGACGCTCCTTCGGTGCGCCTGGCGTTGAGGCCAGCAGCTTGTCGCCATCGTTCTCAGCTGGTCCAGCACCAGCAGCCAGCTCCGACAACTTTGGCATTTCGCAGTCACCGTTCGCACAGCCCAGCTTCCAGCCAAGTGGACCCGTTGCTGAACAGTCTGCCGATGCGCCCAACTACGCCGCTGCCCAGCCCGAGCTGCAGAAGGAGTTCTTCACCTACACTGCCGACGAGGAGGAGTTCCAGGACCCAGCTGCCTCTGAGAAGGTCTCGTCGTCTCTGAACAAAGCGCTGCGCGTCGTCTTCGTGAAGGGACCCGACAGCAGTGGCCTGGAGCAGGCTGCTCTGGCTCTGGCCAAGCAGGCTTCCCAGCAGGAGACCGCCATCTACATCCTCAACAAGCAGGCCGACATCAACGATCTGGCCACCAAGCTGAACGACATCCGCAAGGCCAGCAGCGACAGCACCAACAACAAGCCCGAGGTGCACTTCGTCAAGTACCGCACTCCCGAGGATGCTGCCAACGCCCAGCGTGCCATCCAGTCGCAGTACGATCAGCTCGGCGGTTCCTCCACGCAACAGGATGGCGGCGTCGCCCCCTCTCTGAACTTTGCATCCAGCGCTCCAGCTCCAGTTGCAGCTGCTGCTCCCGCTCCCGCTTCCATTTCATCCTCCCTTCCCGCATCCTTCCCCTCAGCATCTGACTCCGTGCCAGTGGCCGCCGCGCCCGAGGCCACCTCACCCATCTCCTCATACGTTCCCCCAGTCACCCCGGGCAGCACCTACTTGCCGGCAAACATCTTGCGCCGTTTGCGTTTCTAAGATCGTAAACTAAGATCACGGCTTTGTGTATCTAACCGATAAAAATATCTTTGTTATTGTTGAATTATTGTTTCGAAAATAAAATTGTTTACTTAAAATATTTAAATGCCTATATTTGGCGGATGTCTGGTTCAAATACCCTATAGCAATAATAGTGACGGGATGGGGCATTTTACACTTTCCAGACTGTTTGTAACAAATGGCAAGGAAACTTTAATATGTCTATCTATTTTTATTTGTTTTTTCTAATTACCCACATATCCCATTACACTATAGTTCAAAGATGATAGAGGTTTTCATTTTTCTGAAACGTCATCCTTATTTTTTATACACTAAGGTCATCCTTCGTCATTTTGACGACGATCTATTTAAAAACGATATAATATTTTATAGCGGGAGGAAAAGACAAACACAAAATAGATTTTATTTAATTTTTAATCAGTAAGTTGGGAAATTCAAGTATATTTTTAATTGCTTGAACTCAAAATTATATTTGACAGCCATCTGTGTTCCTGTTTTAAATACAAAAATAAATAATTAGTTATTGTTAAATAAAGATATAATAGAAAAATTTAATGTACTCCAGTAAACGAATGTTTTTATCTAATTTATCTTTTCTAACAACTAACGTAAACTATAATTTATTATTTTTAAGCACAGGATTTAAAATAAATCCATTTGTAAATATGCAACTATTTAGAAATACATAAGTATCTTAGGTAATCTGACGACCACCTCTGCGATAATTCATAATTTAACCCATAGAAAATTAAATAGTCTCATGAATTCTAAAATTGTGTGCTTAATCAGATGCCAGGGTATTTTTTCGTAGAGCATACCAATCATCAACAACTTGGACATACTAAAATTCTTACATAGTTTGATTTTTTGCATATTTTTTTGAATGAGCATTTTCTTGCTTCGGAATTTGAGTTTATGAAAATGATTTGAATTTTGAAGTTGAAAACGGATTTGGGTTTTTTTCTCTTTTGTCTGACAAACGAGTTGAACGAGTTAAATTAGGATTGCGAGCCGAGCCGATGACTATTTATGAAAATTTGCAAATCAGAAATATAGTATAACAAGTTCTTTGACAGCGTTTTATGTTTTTTGATATGTTTGTTATTCGAGATTTCAATTCAATTGGATTTAAATTTGTTTGCCCTCCACTTATGTAGTTTGTTTATATCAACAGCTGTCGGATTGTCCCACGCATTTCATTTTTACCAAAATTGATTTCGATCGGATTGGCTGACAAATTGCATGTTGCTAACAAACGAACAATGACCAAAACTGTAGCGCCGAGCAATTTAAAATTATTATGCTCGCATACTGGCCCAAAAAAAGAAAAAAAATATTTGTGGCCATTAGCCAGAGCTTCACTTTCAATCGATGCCTGCGATTTGCATAACAAAATGAGTGAACAAAAGAATTTGGCTACCGAACAGCTAAACAATTTGGAGCTGCCGATGCCGCAGCCGCAGCTGCTGTCGTCGTTGGCGTCGCTGCTGCCTCCGCTGCCGCCGTCGACTGCGCTGCTTGCGTCAAGACCCGTTGCCTGATTTGCATAAAAATTTTCTTTGTAAACCGAAGTTCATCAAATTTTAATCAACGCCGCCGCCGCCGCTGTCGTCGTTGCGGTCAGACAATAATCGAAGAGGCCAAAAATAAAAACATGTTCGACAACATAATGGGGCGGACCTTATCTTGATCTCTAGCATAGTTGTTAAACACTTGTTCTGGGAGTGACATTCATGTCGGCATGTCGGGTATGCGACTATGTTTAGTATAAAAATGGCACTTCACCTCTTGGCCACATCATTCAGTGCTCACAGCTCCGAGTAGAACTAGAACCCCAAAGATGCGCGCTTTCATCGTCTTGTGCCTAGTGGCCGTCGCCTCCGCCGATAAGCTCGGCTACAACTACCAGCCTGTTGGACACTCCAGCTCAGGACTGTCGTTCGCTCCTGGCAGCGGCAGCAGTGGCAGCATCGGCGGTGGCTCCCTTGGAGGACTCGGCGGTGGCTCTCTGAGCGGACTCGGCAGTGGCAACTTCGGCAGCCTGGACAGCGGTCTTGGCGGCTCCGGTCTGGGAGGCTCGGGTCTGGGAGGTTCCGCTCTTGGCGGCTCTGGTCTGGGAGGCTCCGGTCTGGGAGGCTCCGGTCTGGGCGGCTCTGGACTCGGTAGCTCTGGACTCGATGGACCCGTCGACTACAGCGCTGCTCCTTCAGCGGAACTGAACAAGGAATTCTTCACTTTCACCGCCAACGAGGAGGACTTCGATGAGCCCCAGGCTTTGGAACGCGTCTCCAGCTCTGTGAACAAGGGTCTGCGCGTTGTCTTCATCAAGGGACCCGAGAACCGTGGTCTCGAGAACGCTGCTCTGGCTCTGGCCAAGCAGGCTGCCGACCAACAGACCGCCATCTATGTGCTGAACAAGCAGGCCGACATTGGAGATCTGGCCAGTAAGTTGAACGCCATCCGCAGCAACAGCAACAACAAGCCCGAGGTGCACTTCGTCAAGTACCGCACTCCCGAGGATGCTGCCAACGCCCAGCGTGCCATCCAGTCGCAGTACGACTCTCTGGGTGGATCCAGCCAGAACCACAACGGAGGTGTTGCCAATGCCCTGAACTTCGCTTCGGCCCCACAGTTCCGTCAGCAGAACGCTCAGATCCCAGAGAACTCGTATCTGCCATCGTCGGTGCTGCGTCGTCTGCGTTTCCGTTACTAAGTAAAAGGCAATCGCTTCTTAATATTTTTTTGTTGACTCTGTTATCTATTGATTTGTCAAATACTTCAAATACACTTTTTATTTAAAATCGATATATCAAATGTTTCTTTCTTCAACTCGTGGTATCTGGGCCAATATATGTGTCAGGCGAGTTAGAGATAAAGTCGTAGATGCTGGCAGCGTGAATATATTTTCCATGCTTCAAAAAATTGCAGCATTCAATGTTTACTACAGGCCATAAAAATTCCAGCATTGTGACGATAACATCGATGCCGAGTGGAAACCAATAAAAATTTACATTTTGTCTGTGTACGCGTATTGTGTACAAAAGGCGCAAAACAATCAACGAAAATTTTTGATAATAATTAAAATGTTAATCTGCGTGAAGTAAAAGGTTAGACAAACTATTGGCACCTAAATTTATGGCAACTGCAAAGACGGAACTATCTTGACTAGGCCAGTTCAAGCCATTTCAATACATTATGTATAAATGATAACAGAGCGACCGAGCGAATCAACATACCTATACACTAAATACCAATAGAAGACACAGACGGACACAAACAATATCAATAGCAGCCACGACAATAGTAGCTCCATTCAAGAGCACCCACTACCCTCGATTTGCATAAAAAATACACACAAAGCACAACAAAGAGACACAAAAGTTTATTAGAAAAATCATTATAAACATATTCGCTAACCACTCTTGGGAAAGAAATAAGTAAATATATGCTGGATAAATATGCACAGCTGAAAGTCGATGCGATTCTCTGCAAGAAATCGCAAACATGATGGTTGACTTAATCCGTTTAAGCTACTTTTAGATTTAAATTAAAAACGTTTCTTAAATTTTCAATTAAAAATATATAAAATAATACAAAGCATATAAAAAATAATAAATAAAATTTGTTGAGCTATCTGAACTGCATTTCAAAATTAGCTTTGGTTTTCAACTAAAATATATTTATACCAAATTGATTCGCGTGATTTGATTATGCGGTAAACAACACTTCTGCAGCTTGGCTATGGACTAGTTTTACCACTCTCAAGATCCACAATTGATAATTATAAGTCCAATTATAACTAATCGGACCACTATATTGCCATCAATAGACTAATCGAAACAAGTTTCGAATGCGCCACTCTTTTTTCGGATAAACAAAGTTTCAAAAAGCGTCATTATTTGCATCGCATTGAATTAAGATAATATTCAATTGTATTGCTTGCCATAAGTTTTCCACAGCTGATAACATTTCTCTTTTATTTAAATGGTTAAATAAATATTGTTTAACAAGCTGAAGCTACTACTCAATTTCAGTTTCAATTTGTGCTGCTGACCCTGAATTCAGATGCAGGTAGACGAATGGCAAAGTGGAGAGGCGAATTAACGAAATGGGGGAAGCTGCAAAGACCAACAAAGTGGGCTAAAAAGTGAGCAGCGAATTGAAAATGACATATGGCGACAACTGCGAAATGTGGTGCAAATTCGACTGACAGGTCATAAAAAATCAATGGCTAATTAATCGTTTTGCGAAACTTCAGCAGTTCGATGCGATTCCATATCGCATATAAAGCGTGGGCGTCCCAAACCTCAACAGACTCCACATTCAAGCGCCTTACAGTTCGGAAGTATTAACCCTTTTTTAACCGTTCAACATGCGTCTCCTCATTGTGAGTACTGCTAGGATCCATCACACAACCTCACACTTAATACCTCTCCTATTGTTTAGAGTTTCGTTGGCCTCTTCGCCGTTGTCTGCGCCGATCAGCTGGGCTACAACTACCAGCCTGTGGAGCAGTCCAACTCTGGGCTGTCGTACGCACCCGGCAACAATGGTTACAGTCAAGGCCTGGATCAATCTGGCTACGTTTCATCTGGCGACAATGGAGCCATCTCGGCTGGTCCCTCCTCAGCTGGCGATCAAGCCTACCAGGCACCCGTTGAGTTGACCAAGGAGTTCTTCACCTACACAGCCGATGAGGGCGACTTCCAGGCCCCGGCCAATGCCGATCAGCTGTCCAACGGTCTGCGCAAAGCCCTGCGAGTGATCTTCATCAAGGGACCCGAGAACAGCGGCATCGAGGACGCTGCTCTGTCGCTGGCCAGACAGTCGGCCGAGCAACAGACCGCCATCTACGTGCTGACCAAGCAGGCCAATGTCAACGATCTGGCCAACAAGCTGAACACCATTCGCAACAACAACAACAACAAGCCCGAGGTGCACTTCGTCAAGTACCGCACTCCCGAGGATGCCGTCAACGCTCAGCGTGCCATCCAGGGTCAATACGATCAGCTGGGCGGAGTCACCTCCCATCAGGATGGCGGAGTTGCCCCCGTGCTGAACTTTGCCTCGCAGGCACCTGTGGCAGCTCCGGCTGCAGCTCAAGAGCCCTTGAACTCGTATCTGCCCTCATCTCTGTTGCGCCATCGTGCATAAGCTCAATGAACTCGATGAACTCAACAACCAGACTGACCATAACTGATTCCTACGCATTTCTACCATTGTTAGCCATTTCTGTTTACCCTAGTTATTATTGCAATTTTTCGAAATAAAAATCGTATAATTATAATACAATGATTGTGTAATACTTTCGGTTGAGCGAATTTTGTAATATTTCACATTGAACTATTTACCTTTTACGGCGCATCTGAAGCATCATTAATCCCTATAAGGCAATTGCTTTTTGCGAACTAAGATTATAAAATGCTGCCTGATTTGTGTTGCTTTTGACAAACTAACTTCGGACTCTGTGGCGATTACAGCATGCGGCAAATTGTGGTAAGCCAATAATCCAATTAAATATTGAAATAAGCCTTAAGAAAATGTGTCCTAGTTTCTTACTCTGCTGGCCATCTGCTCGGCTGAGTTGGGCTATCAATATCAGCAGAATGGAGCAGCCTTCGGCTATGAGACGGAATCAGCACTGAACCATCATCAAGCAACCGATCACTATGAGGATCATGCCGACTTCCACAAGCATTTCTATGCCTTCGAGGCACCCAGCGACTCCTCCGAGGAGGACTTGGTCGAACACAAGCTGTCAGCGCTCTCGCAGAAGAATTTGCAAGTCGTATTCATCAAGGCGCCCGAGAACAAGGCAGTTCAGGGCGCGTTGAATGCGCTGATCAAGCAGAGCACCGAGGACAAGACTGCCATCTATGTGCTGAACAAGCAGACGGACTCCAATGAACTGGCAAGCAAAATAACCGCATTGCAAGCTCAGCGCAAACACAAGCCACAAGTTCATTTTGTCAAATACAGGACCGATGCCGAGGCTGCGCATGCCCAGCAGCATATTCAGGAGCAGTACGGCGGAGTGCGGGGCCATGGCTCGCAGTCGTTGCTGGGCTACTCGCAGCAGCAGCAGCGACCAGAGTTGCCACAGCCAGCACAGGGCTACTATCCCCCAGAGCTGCCCCAGCAGCCAGAGCTGCCACCGCAACCAGAGTTGCCGCAGCAAGGTTATTACCCAGCTCAACCTGCCCCACCAGCTGCTTATTATCCACCAGAGTTGCCGCCGCAGCAACCAGAGTTGCCACCAGCATATTATCCACCAGCAGCTCCAGCAGCACCATTGCTGCCCACACCGCCTCCAAGCTACTTGCCGCCCTTGCCCAGCAGCTATCAGGGCTACGACTACGGCAGAGATCAGGGCAACGTCGTGCCCTTGCCTCAACAGCAGTTGACTCCCGGTCCATATGACTTGGATGCCCGCACAGCCAGATCCCGTCGCATTGATTTTCGAGTGAACGAGAGACATCGATCGGACAGTCGCATGGTTTTCCCGACAGACACGCCATCGAGGCGTTATCTGCCAGCTCAGAGACGTAAACGACGAGCCCGCTTCTAAGAGGTTGGCTCCGCAGATTAAGACATTAAAATGTATCCATAAGACTGTCATAGATGTATCTAGTTTTCGACACAGCGCAATAAAAAATCACAATAAACGATAAATGGTTGCTGCTCTTTCTTCACACAAATGGCAGGCTTATCAGTTAAAATCTGGAGCGAGGCTCGTTAGCTGCTGAGCTTATTAAAGACTACAAAAAAAATAAAAATATCAAAAATGACGTGTAAATTAACACAATCGCCAGCCATAAAACGCGATCATAAAACCGAATTCAAGTGAAAGTAAAACCTAGGCGTTGATATTCGGATCTCGGTGGTTGTCGCAGTGGTTGGTGGGGCATGTGGGGAGTCATAATAAATGGCTCTGACTATGTTGGTGGACAGCAAATAGCATATGAAACAATTTTGATAACTAATTCAAATTGGGGGCTCATTTGTAAATTTTATGCGAATTAATTCAAGTTCAACTCTCGAGAGTCGAGACTCGAGACCCGGGTCAAATTCACATATGTACGTATTTTGTGAGTCTGGGTCTTTGTCTCTGGCCACCAAATGGCAACCAAAGAAATTTGCATTTCAAAATTGAGCGACATTAACATGGATAATCGGAGCAGGCAAATACAAAAACCAGAGCAAAAGAGTTTGCAAAAATCTTTTAAAAGACCATAAAAAACCATAAACAGAAGAAAACAAAGACATCGCTGTCGAGAAGTCAGTTTTGTTGTTTGTGTCGTATATAAGGATGGTTTTGTTGCTGTGACTAGATTATAAACGAGCTGAGCTTCAAGCGTTAAAAATCATCCGCTGCAGCCCGTCAACCACAGCCGCAACCGCATTCGAAACCGAATCCGAAATAAAAATAATAACTTCACAAACAAGCGGATCCCGAGATCCCGTCCCGAGCTAACATGCAAGCCTTAATGGTAAGAAAACTGCGCAAAGAAATTGGAGAAGTGAAACGAGTTTCGCTAATTTAATTTTCCCATCTCTCTTGCCCAGAAACTTGGACTCTTCCTGTGCATTAGCCACGCCCTGGCCCTGAACAACGCCTATTTGCCGGCTCGCCATCCACTTGCCACGGAATACTACAGTTACAGTGCCCCACAGGAGGATGACCAGACGCTGCCCCTCCAGGCGGCTGCCCGCCAGCTGGCCAAGGCCTTCACACCTCCCCAGCAAGTCGTCTTCATTCGCACGCCGGAGACAAATCTCTTCACGCTGACTGCCAAACAGCTGGCGGCACAGAATGCGCTGGATATCTATGTGCTGCAACGCCAAATGGATGCCCCAAGCTTGGAGCAGCAGCGGGCTGCCATTGAGCAGCAGGCGGGGCACAAGCCCAGCGTGCACTTCGTCAAATATCGCACGCCCGAGGACGTGAGTCGTGCTCTGAACACTCTCCGGACCAGCTACGATCAGCTGCCGGGCAGAACCAGCATCCATGCGGTGGAAACAGCAAAGGTCATTCAATTGCAGCCTGCTGCTCCACAATCCCAATCCCAATCCCAGCCCCATTTCCATTCCCAACTCCAACCCCAACCCCAAATCCAATACAGACAGCAGCCGCAGCCAGAGCCGCAACCTGAACCGGTGGTGTTCAAGATTTTGCCCAAGGGCGGCGTCGACTACGAGACCCACGAGCAGGCCAACGAGGTGGAAGCTGCCAAGTTGCAGGCACTGTTCCGGCAGTATTTACCTCCTGGTCAGAAGCGTTAGGGCTTCAACGAAGCGTGGACTTGTGCCAAAGACTGCTAAATTTAAATAGAAGTAAATAGAAAATAAATGCCATCAATAATTGTGCAATGCAACTTGTCAACTCATAGGATCAACGAGCTGTTTTGGCTGCTTATTTAATTCCATTTCATTGTGAATACAGATTAATTAGACTTGTGGCGAGTTTTGCAACTATGTATATGAATGTACTTATTCTTGTCAGAGTTTCTAATTAAAATAATGTCTTTTCTAATTTGGTTTTGCTTTGCAAAATGATTTTCAAATTCATCCACTTTTCAATCAAAAAGGCGTCGACAGCTGGCTATCTGTATATACATAAATAAGAATAAGTATATGTATGTATGTATCTGTGGCCTGGTATTATGAATAATTAATGACAGCCGTCCAAGCCGACGTATTTCACTTCTGAGCTCGCGCTGCTTCGGATTATCTCAAAGTATCTCTTAGATAGCCATAAAGGCGCTATAGCCCAGCCCTGTCGCGACACAAACCCAAACCCAAGAGTCAAGAGCCGCGTCCAGGCAAAACATTTTCTTAAGCCATGTGTCTGTTGCTGTCGACGTTGTCGCTGGCAAACTTTTTAATGAGCTATGCGCGGAGTTGAGCCTGCCCAACTCCCTGCCTGCCCCCTGCCACGCCCCCCGGCCGCCATACGCTTAACGCCAACGCCTATGTATATGAAGACATCCGTCCGTCCGTCTGTCCGCAGCCAAGTTTAACGACAGGCGTTGCTTTAAGAATGTTTCAGCTAAATTATGGCAGCCAAGGTACTGACGACGACGACGACGACGACGACACTGTGGCTGACATCATGTTGCTTCGCAAATTGTTTTAGTGTCAAAGGTCAAACGCACACACTCACATCACTTGCGCCATGTGGCACAGCAAAAGTGCAGCCCTAAAAAAAGGTATCCTGGCACTGCAAATCTGTTGAGCAAGTTTTAGTTTGAGAATTTTCGAGAAACATGAGAGCCTGTTCTCTCCTCTCGCTCCTCAGAGAACTGAGATCTGAGAACTGAGACTGAGAACAGAGAACGTAGCTCGTTAGCGGCGCCTGCCAAAAAGTTTGCCAGTCACGTCAAAGCTGCCAGCATTTTCCTCCCGTGCTGTTTCTGTTTTTGTGGGGAAGTGCTGCAAGTATCGCGACTGCTTTAATCTGGCCTGGAGGCTCATGACTTGCTCCTGCTGCAATTTCCACGCAGGTGTGTCCAAGGTCCAACCATACCATCATCGTCTCAAATTCCAGCGCCAGATGCCAAGTTTGCGTGTTGCCAATCTTTTTTTTTGTATTTTTTGCTCTTTGTTTTTGTTGTTTTAAGTTTTTTTGGGCCTTTTGTTTGGCTTGCTGTAGCCACATTAGTCGTCTTTGGTTCCAAATAACCTTGCACCTCCATGGCCCAAAGATGAATCATTCCCCGAACTCTTAAATTATGTAATTACCGAGAGCATGATGATAGAGTTTCACAAAGCTGTCTAAACGACCAATTATGGGAATATCGTAATTTGATATTGAAATATCGAAGGCACGTCACTCAAGAGTGTTGGATTCTAGTCAAATATTTTGCGTAATATATAATTTATCTATGCGACTGATTTTGAGCATTGCATTTTATAATTTACATTTAAAAAAGTTATACTTAGCTACCTCTAAATAGTTTGCTTTATTCTTAAAAGCAGAGATTAACACAGATTTCTGTGGTGAACCATAGTGCATTAACAGTTCGGTGATGCGAGAAAAGATTTATATGTTGTGTGTTGTTGGATGCCGAACCGCGATGTCAGGAAAACAAAGTTTAAATTAGTTAAGAAAGTTCATTTGTTCGTTGGCCAGAATAAATTCACGCCCTCCGCCCCAAAGAGGGAAGATAAAAGCGAAGCTTTTGGGGAAAATTATGAAAATTATAATTAGGAGCTTAGCGCTGACCCGATGCCCGACTCTCAGACTGCCAGACTGTCGCGATATCATCGACACAGTTTAAATCAGTAGCTGTTTTTATTTATTTATTTTTTGTTGGACAACAATTCAAGACTAGTGGCTGCGGTTTAAGCCGCGGCCGTGCGTCAGATGGGTCTATTTTGGGCCGAAAGCGGCCAAAACATTTTGATTTTGTTTTCGATTGGGGAATGGGGAATGGGGAATGGGGCAGTGCTACAAAGGCGGCCATCCATGCATATTTATATGTGTCGTAAAGTGCATTTAAATCAAAATCCAAATCCGAATGTGATGGCGTTGAGGCAAAGATAAATGGCCCTAGATGTTGACTAGGCCTATGCTGTGTGCTTAGTCGTATATTTAAATGCGTGCGACTCTTTAATGACTTTGGAATGGCATAAAAAACTAATTAATATCGCATGCGCTGTCAAGGTCGCCCGATGCCAGCCGTCAGAGTCGTCTTCACAGAGGGTGGGGATCGGGCGCAATTCAAATTCGAATCCGAGCCGATTCGACTGCAACTCAAACTGCGCCTATAAAAGCGCTTGGCCATCCAACTCCCAACATTAGTTTCACCTGCCAGTTTGAGTCGTGCGTTCAGCCAACAACAGCAACAAATATGCGTGGATTTATTGTAAGCTCCAAAGTGCCACCGCAACATGGTTCATATATTAATTCCTGCTGCTCCCACAGTTGATTTGCCTTTTTGCGGCCACCTGCAGTGCCGATAAGCTGGGCTACAACTATCAGCCCGTGGCCCATGCGGATGAGGGACTTTCCTTTGTGCCCGGCAACGGTTTGCTGCCCGTCGAGGCTGCACCTGGCGCCCAGCAACATGGCGAGGCTCAGCTATCGCTGCCCATCGAGACGCCAATCCAAACGCAGACGCAAGCTGCCATCGTGCCTCAGGCGGCGCCACTCATTGAGGAGTTCCAGAAAGAGTTCTACTCGTACGTTGCGCCCGAGGACCAGTTCGATGAAGGCGTCAACAATCAGCAAATTGCCGATTCACTGAAGAAGAACCTACGCATTGTGTTCATTCGCACGCCCGAGAATCGTGGCTTCGAGAACGCCGCCCTGCAGCTCGCCAAGCAGTCGGCCCAGCAAGAGACGGCCATCTATGTGCTGAGCAAGCAGGCCGATGTGGCCAATTTGGCCAAGCAGCTGAATGCCCTCAAGTCCAGCTCCAGCAGCAAGCCCGAGGTTCACTTTGTGAAGTATCGCACACCCCAGGACGCCGCCAACGCCCAATTGACTATTCAGAACCAATACAATCAGCTGCCCGGCGTGTCCCGCATCTCCAACGAGGGCAGCGCTCCAGTATTGAATTTTGCCACGCAATCACAAGCTGCTCCGGCTGGCGTGACTCAATCGCATCTGGCGGGCGGTCAGGATTACCTGCCACCTGCGCTGCGCCGCTTCCGCGTTAAGTAAGCGTTGATTAGTGTCCATCTCGACGACGGTAACCATTCCTATTCGATCACATACATATCTGTACACACAACACGCCATCACGTTAACTAGTTTGTAAATATCCATGCAGAAATAAAATTTGTTAGCTGACAAATTTCAGTCTGTGCTCGTTCTCTGTCTGTGTCTGTGTCTGTGTCTGTGTCTTTGTCTGTGCGCAGCTGAAAGCTCATTTCCAGCAAACTTTCATTGCGGCCTAATTGGGCATCCTTTTGTGCTGGACATCCTTCAGTTTGCCCCACTCTTCGCCCCAATCCCATTTGCTCGCTCTGCCCGTTTTATGTGTGATTTGTTTTGCAAAGCAAATCCTGCCCAACGGCTACAGCGACGACGTCGACAGCGACGGCGACTGCGACAGAGACAGAGACAGCGACGTTAGTATCAGTGTCGGTGTTGGTGTCTGGCTGCGCATTCGTGCGTTGTCCTTTCACAGTTAATCCTTGAAATAATAGCATGGATAAAGCGGCAGGCATGTCATAAAGCCCCGCAACAAGTTGAGCCCCCTCTCGCTGTCTCTCTCACACACACACACACACACACACTGGCAATGACACTCACATATGCACAAGGGTTTTAACCAACCGCCATTTGTAATTGGAGTTATTAGAATCGAAACGAAGCCGCCTCGCACTCGTACAATTGCCGGAAGTGTGCACTGTGGGGTAAATTAACACTTATTCTGACTGATTGCACATTTATTATAAATGCAAGTTTATGGAGTAGATTATTATTATTCAGAGAACATCAAACTGTTATGGCACAACTGAAATTTGCAACATCTACGCAGTAATATTGTGTAACAATAATATCAAGTGACAGATAAAATGGTGATTTTCCCCATAGTGCTGTAGCTCGTTGCTCGTTGGTGGTCGGAATAAGTGGCAACGTCCTGCAGCACCTGCGAATAGCCAACAGTTCTGGCTGCTGATCTGTGTGTATGTCTCTGTGTGTAACTGCGTGTGTTTGCCTTGATAGCTTCCTGCTTCCGCAGTAGGCAAACTCATCATGCGAATCGCCGCCGCACCGAAACCCAGACCGTGTCCGTGTCCGAGTCCGAATCCGATATGAACTATGCAGTGGCTTTGGAGCGTTGTTGAGTGGAGTCCTTAAATTTCACTTAGATGTAACATAAAACCGGCATAAACGCAACTCAACGGCGCATGTATTCATGGCCATGGTGGCAGCTGTGTCCATGTGTCTGTGCGGCTTAAATGCCAGTGAGCGTGTGTGTGTGTGTGTGTAGAAATCACACGCTTATCAGCAGTCAAGTGCAAGCTGAATCCGTTTGCGACTGACTGTGAACGGTGCAAGTACAGTGGCGAATCGCTAAAGCGTAACAGCAACGACAATATGGCACGTACCTGGTGGGGCAGCATCTGAAGCGGCGTGGCAATGACAACCCAACCATAAAAGCCGTTTGCCTGCCTTCCATTTGCCGTCTGACTGCACCCAGACTGTTGCCTGTAATTAAGGTGATATGCGGCAGGCAACAGTCCAAGAGAGCGACCGAGAGGCGGACTTGATTCCGAGGCTGCAAAGTGCGTGCTTTGTGCGTGCTTCATGCCTGATGCCGCATGCCCCACACTCTCTCTCTCGCTCAGTGTCAGATTGTCTACTAAATGCTCGCATATACGAGTATGTGTGTCTGAGGGTCGCCTGCTGCTTGAGTCTGTCTTGCTCTCTTTCTCTCTGTCTTTCTCTGTGTGTGCGTTAATGAGCAGCCTGCTGAGCACACAAAATAAATTATTAAAACGACATTCAACTCGCGCTCAACTATCATCAGTGCACTATGGGCCAAGTGCAGATTCTTCAAGAATTTATTAGTAACCTCAACAGCAATGATTTTTATGATTTTTGTAAATACCAGGCGAACATTCTAGAGTTGCAATTAGATCAACAAGTGCAAAGAATCTTTTCTCAGCATTATGCTACGTACTTCATTTTGATCAAATTCTATTATAAATATTGCAGTACTGAAAGCTTTGAATTATCATGTAAAAGAGCTGTTAATTCAAACATTGAATAGTTGCATCAACATTTCGGCTACTAAACACAACAATTTTATTATTTCAAAAAAATAAAATACGTGATTTTACCCCATAGTCCAGTCTGAAGAGTCTTCAGAAACACTGCGAGACTTCAGCGCTTTCAACTTTAAAATGCATAACTACGAGCTTGAAACATTAAAATAATATATACAAATATGCCAAGACCGACAACAACTACAACATCTCATCTCTTAGCACTTCAGTTTAATTATAGTTTTGAGCTCATGAAATATTTTAATGCGCTACATGAAAAGAGGCAATGCCACGACGACGCGTCGCGTCGCGACGCATGCGTTTCTATAGAAAATAACTGTGGCATGCTTTTAGGCTGACTTGAAAAGCGCTTGGCCAAATTTCAGATTCTGCAGCTCCCAATGAGTGTTCCCGTCATCTGCATGCAAACTGTGTGTGTGCTGTGACCGATTGCAAATCGCTGGAATAATATGTATACAAAAACAAAAAAGAAAAGCATAACAGAGAGCTGTAGAAGCGAAAGCTGGCGACCGTCGTGCGGCGCTCAGTCACATAAGCTGACAGTTGCGGTGAGGCAGCGAGAGCCCGGAACAGAAGGCAATGCATTTGCCACACGGCAACTAACGACAAAAAGCAAAAATAAAAACTTTATTTTCAGTTTGAGTTTCTGTTGTTTTTGCGCCGTTTTCCGTTTTCTGTTTTCCGTTTTCTGTTTTCTGCATTGCGTCGCCAGTGCTAACCAATATTTCTTTTCAATTTTGGGATTGTGCGAGCTCTGTGCAAAAGTTTTGTTGTAAAACTAAATATTTTGGCGTTTGTCCGCATGCAGGCAACAATTTTGCGAGTGTGTGCGCGTGCATGTGTGTGTGTGTGTGTGTGTTTGTTTGGCGCACAAATTGAAATGTTCCCGAGACATTTTGTAGCTGTTATTGTTTTGCCTCACAGTGTCAGTGAGTGAGTTTCTTTGCCCCACGGCTGCAGCA
Source organism: Drosophila ustulata (assembly GCA_035047365.1). Lineage (NCBI taxonomy): Eukaryota > Metazoa > Arthropoda > Insecta > Diptera > Drosophilidae > Drosophila > Drosophila ustulata. The sequence goes on from JAWNPT010000094.1 coordinate 15,408,457, forward strand.
AAGTTGCAGCCACTCACTGCTGTTAATTTGGTAAACGCTTCCGGCTTCCCGCTCTCCCTCTCTTTCTCGCTGACGGTCTCCTTGAGATCCTCTGCCCAAACCACATGCAGGTGCAAAAGAGCTCAGGCACAAATGCAGTTGGCAGTTGTTCGCTATTTTGTCGCTGTCAGAAAGTTTCGCCTGCTTCTGTTCGCCTGTCGCTGCCTCTGCCTCTGCCTCTGCCACTGCCTCTGCTGCGGCTGCTGAGGGCTCAGTTTGGAATTTGTTGCAAAAAGTGTTTATTGGTTTGCCATGTGCAACAGCCACTCTATGAAAATTGAGTTATTCGCTTGGCTCTTCAGCAGCCCCCAGGCCAATACACAGTGTGTTTTGTTTTTGCATGCAACTGGCAACTGCTTGACTTGGCTGGCTGTCGAAACTTGGCACACATGCTGCCAGTTTTGGCTCATTAACTGTGCCACTTTCTCTGTGTCCCCTTTGAGTTTTCTCTTGCTCTCTCTCTCTCTCTCTCTCTGGCTGCTGCATATCAATTAGTCGACTTTTAGGCGCTGCCATGTATAATTAAGCAACTTAGGGGAACTGGCAGGGGGAGAGGTTACAACCCCATGCGATACGACCGACGTAGTAGAAGAAACCACTTCCTGCTTTTGCCTTTTTCGTTTACAGATAAGGCTCATTAACACAGCCACAGCCACAGCCTCAGCTCGAGTATGACTAACATCAGCAGAAGCTGTGCAGTCAGCAACGATAGCCGTAGCTAATTTAATATTTATACCTTAATCAAGACACCAGGCAGGCAGGCAGCCCCTTTGATGCTTGTTGGCTCCACAGGAAATCAGTTGATGCCCAGGCGTTAATTGCCCATTCCCATTCAAACTTACCAACTGCCTGCAAAGCTGCTTCTCTCACTCACTTGTCTGTCACACAAATTTTCAATCGATAGAGCACATCTGTGGCTGTACACACACACACACACACCCACACACATTCGATACTCGTGTATGTATTTGCACAGCCCACGGCTTTGATTCCGTAATGAGGCAACCAGTCTCGTTGCACCTTTGTATCGCCCTGGGTATACGTAACGGGACAAGCTCGACAACAGACTGAGAGACAGACAGACAGACACACAGACAGACAGATGTGTATAAGAGCAGAGAAAAGAAAATGGAAGCTTCACTTTGTCTGTGGCCCTGGCCGGATGTGTTTTATGGCCAAGATACCCTTGATTCGCCATTTATTTCGTAGTTTATCCTTTCGTTGATTATTGCACAACATTTGCTCGCACTCTGCTGCTCGCTTTCCCTTTGTAATTTTGTCAGACTTTTGACCTTATGTGTCCTTACGTCCTTTGCGTTGTTTGCTTTTGTTTACGCATTTCATTGTTGAGCTCCTGCTTCAATTTCCATGCACATTTAAAAGGATTAAAAGGATATTCATCAAACTCAAAGCTGTGTTACACAAGTTTGTGTGTGTCCCCAAGCCCACATTACTGTCGCTCCCGCGATTCCCTTATCATCCGCCCTGACCTCATGTAACTGTTTGTGTATTGTGTTTAGCTGCGGTTCCTGTCTGAGCAGCCTCTTTGAGGGTCCTTCGAATAAAACTCGTTGTGCTTTTTTTCAGTTTTCAACATTTATTTTGTAATGTTTAGTTCCTTCATTTTACCACAAATAATCATATTCGTATTTTATAAGTAATTTTTCAATTTTTCGACTAGCCAAGCAGTAGGCGTCTTATTAAGAGCTGAATTTTAATGTATTTCTGTTCTTGAATCGTAATTGTTTCGCTTGGTTTTCAGTAGTATTTTAGTTGTTGTCTTGTTTTGTGTTTTGTTTGGTAGCCATTGAATTGTACACATTTACGGGTATATACTACGCACTTAATGTATTCATAATAAGTACATACATACACATAAGTTACTCATTGTATATAAGTATTTATTTATTTAATATGTATTATTTATTTTGCATAGGTTGCAGTTTTTACAAGTGCTTCATTGATGCGTCGTTTGGTATGCCTTTATCTATAAATAAATATTCATTCATTTATTTGTTTAATTATTATTTAATTTACTTGTTAATTGTGGTACAATAATCTCCGCATTACAGCTATTAGCTGCTGCCATTTAGTAGCTATTTACCTTTACCTTAATTTATAGTACAATATTTATTACAATATACTCAACAAAGGATAACTCAACGAATTTATTTAAATTAATTTATAAATTAATGACATTTCTCACATGTGTATAAGCATGCATATAAGTATATTTATATATGTATATATATATAAATATTTCAATATTCAATAAATAAATAATAAATGATGTGTGCGACGATGATTCGCTGTGTTCTCATTGTGTGAGCGTGAAAAACAAACTCTGAGTTAATTGTTTCAATTAATTTAATTGTAGCTATAATGTTATAATGCTGTATACCTTTTACACTTTCTGATATATCTATATATTTAAGTGTATCGGATTAATACGCAATGATATGTGTAACTGGAAGAATTTGATGCGTGTAAGTGAAATGATATATGGAGGTACCAGATGTTTCGATTACAAAAATATATAACCTGAATGCACTTCAAAGTGTTGTTTTCATACTCTAAAATACAAGTATGTGCATATGTATAAGTGAGTAAATATATATGTGTAAATTTGTGTAAAAGAGGCGCATTCAGGCTGTACAAAATGTTTTTGTTTTTTTTGTTTTTTTGTGTGTCATATCAATGTTTGCTGTGTGGGAAATTATATTCAATGATTATTCAGCTTTAATTTGCATATTATTCGTGCTTCTTTGCAAAAAGCACAATTAAACAATTACATTTTTATTAAATTATGTTAATTGCAATTTTGTCTGCCACCCACTCTGATGCGGTACTGTTAATTGCTGCCATTGTCTCTCGATTTGTGTTTTGCGGTTTGTGGTTTTACTTGTTCGGTTGCAGATCAATTTTAAATTTTACGTCCTCCAGAAGTTAATAACTTCACTTTAATGCTCAAACATTTTGAATGATTTTCTTTGCGGGAAAGTTAGGATACATTTCTTAAAGACACCTGTCAAGGCATGAACATATATTTTATTTAGTTTTATTCATTTTTAATATATCTTTATATTGGTTTTTCCACTTTAACACAGAAAATTGTACAACATTTATGATATGTTTTGCGAATTGCTGTGACAGTTAAATTTTCGAATGTTCATAGAACCTTTTAACGAGACATACATATTTATGTATTTATGTACTTGTCGTATATAAATTTGTATATACACGCACGCCGTAAATATATGTGATATAGATACTTATCTGTCATTATTTCATTAGACACGAAAGTCATGTGTGTTCATGTAAACATGCTTGGATCAGTGCATGGACTTATCTCCGTAGAATTAAAGCATTAACACACAGATATTGGATGAATGAATTCGAGACACAACACACAGATTTACACGAATGTTCGAGTATGATAGGTAGATATTGGGTTAGTAAGAGATATTTCTTATGATTATGTATGCTTTTGACTGATGTGAATTGAGAAATGTTGGAGTAGAGAGTTGGATATAGATTGGTGGGAAAGATTTGCCCGTAGAATTGAAACTAGTCCAGGTAACAACATAGCAATGAATTCTGGATGATCTTACGTAAAACAAGGAGATGTAACACAAATGGAAAAAGTAAAAGTCCATAGATTCTCACTTAAAATAAATCATTTATAGTTAAAGCTTATATACTTCTTGTTGTATAATCTGAGTGTACTTCTTTGTCCATTCTTGCAAATGTTATCAATTCAATTTCGACACACAATATACACATGTAAGTACTTATGTTTGCATATATTAGAATATGCCTATTAGCTAGTTAATTAATGTATATTTTATAAATGTTCTCGTTTGTTATTAATTATTTGTTTAGTTAATAATAGACAGCGTAGCATAGGAAGACGTCAATACCTGCATAAGACATTTTAGCCATATCTTTTTATATATAATATGAACTTTGTTATACCATGTTGTATGTAATTACGATTATATACTTCTTGTAAGTTGCATTTATCATTTCGTTTATAAAAAATTGTATTGTTGTATTTCAATAAAGCATTCAGTGTATATCAATGCACATACGCTGATCGATACCTTCAACTGAAACTAAGGATTTACTTTTCAATCTGAATTTGTCATAATTGGTAATGTATTTAATTGTAAAACTTATGCCTTTTGAACAACCGTTAGAAAATGTTTCAACTATTTGCGCCGGAATTCGCAATTCGTCCGACTGACTCTATTAAATTTAATTTAGTTTTAGCTATTTCATCAAACTGTAGGAAAATGTTTTGCAGGCGTAGTAGTTATATATAATTTACATATACAATTATTTTTCATTCATCGATTTTGGAGTTAAAAATCTTTGCTAATAGCTAGTTATACGAGTACACTCATTTGGATGCATACACATATCTTTTTGTTTTGTTCAGGTAAGTGTATATATATATGGTATGTTATTATGTAAACTAGTTTGCTACTTGCTTTACACATATTTACTTTGCGCTGTGCTCTTTGGTTTTTGTGTTATGTTTTTTTGTTTGGTTTGTTGTTCGACTTAAGGACTATACATAAGTTAGTTACAATGTATGCTACGCGTTTAAAGAGGTTTTTTATTTAGCAGTAGACACTTAAAGCGCGTTTGAAAAATATCCTATTAAATACATATGCATACACGCTGATTATACATATACATATAAATACCTTACCTCGACCGGAAATAGAATTGAAAACCAAACTGTGAAGGGCAAACGAATATAATTTCCTAACTACTCATACTCTTACTTAATAGACGATCCATTTCGACAATTACCATTTACCATTAACCATTAACCATTTACAGGGCGCAAATAAAGGCTAAATGAGTACAAATAAATAAGCGGTGTAATTGCAAGTAAGTGTAAGTGTAGAGGACACGAGGACAAGCGGCTTTCGCGACATCGGAAGGGAGTTCAGCCATTCGAGTTGACCCTTTTTATATTTGCCACGTGCCGCAGATTGCGCTCATTTCGACGCCTTTTCTTTACATTTCATTACATTTCTTTACTTTTGTTTTGTTCTTGTTGTTGTTGTCTCAAAATGTTTTCAACACTGATTGTATTTGTAAGCTTCTTGGTTTAACTGTCTAATTATTTTACATTTAAACATTTAATTTCGTTTCGGGGAGGGGGCTAATTAACTTTTTGTTTCTAGGGCCTAAATTCAATTTTGCCTTTAACTTAGCCTTAAATTTGCCATCTCTCTCTAATATCTCTTCATTATTCTCTCAGTAGCGAAAGCATTACAACACCATAAAAAATATCATTTGTTTGCATAACTTCTCTTGCATTTTAGGTACATTGGCCCAAGCAGTCTGACGGCTACTTAAGTTCTCCAAAAACTTTTCCTATATACTGGTAGTTTCTGTGGTCTTATCTATTTCGTTCTATTTTTTTTTCACTGCAAAGCATTTCTGGCTAGGTCCGAAACGCCAACTGCATCTGTGGCTGACCTTCGAAAACAAAACGATTCCCATGTCCACTTCTCAGTTCTTTCAATGGCTTCAGTCGGAGCACTTCCTTGGAACCTCTTTTGGGGAATGTTCAATTGGCTATACAAAAATTCGCTATGCTACAAAAATTGTCTCCTTTTTAGAATGACTGCAATTTAATTACACATATTTCTCTTGTCTCTTTGCGTGATTATTTGTTTGCTTGCAGGCTTGCAATTATTTACAAATAAACTGTGGGAATTAGCCAGCCAGTACGAGCCGAAAAAAATTGTGATTATTGTTCATGCACTCGCTCTACACTTTTCTCGTCTGCCTTTTCTGCTTCATACTCTGGCTAATTTGTAGCCTTTGTAGAAATAAATGAAAAATTGGTGCACATCATGTGTGTGTGTGTGTGTGTGTGTAAAAGCTAACTTGCATGTGTTCCTGTCCTTGCTCTCGTCCCCATGCTGTTGCTGCAGTGAGTGTCCTTGGTTTTGGATTACTGTACCTTTTACTATGTCGGTGGTCTTCTCTCCTCCAGCTTAAAAGCAGCTCCGCACTTGCCGCTTAGTATCGCAGTGGCAGCAGCACGAACACAAGCAGTGGCGCCAAAGACCACAGATGCGTCAGGAACGCTCCGCGCGCTCTCCACCCGGCGGAGGTCTCATTTCCGTGGCCATTGCCGTTTCCGAGCGCCGCCATGCCGATGCTTGGGGGGGCCGTGGACGTGGAAGATACCTGATATCGTTCAATATCCACTGCAAAGGCAACGAGACGAATGTTATAAATAAAGCTTTAGAAACTCAAAAACAATGCATGGATCACACTGGCGGCGGTCAAGGTTGCTAAGCAAAATTAATTAGAGTAGCTAAAAGTCAGCCAAACAATGGACAGAGGATTTCACAAAAAAAAACGAACGTCGGATTGACAAGGAGAGCGGCTCTGACGGATATAAATAATGAAAACGTAGCTTTTTTGTAAACAAAAACTGAGAGAAAAAAAACAACAAACTGAAAAGCAGGAATGTAAGAAATGCAGGCAGAAAACTGAGAAATAGCTAATCGAAAGACTTTTCATTTGAAATGAGTTGCAATAGTCGATTACGAGAACTTGCGGTTGAGACAAGAGCGACAACGACAATGACAACGAAATGATGTTAAGCCCTAAAGGCTGCATAAGAAACAATTAGGGAGTGGAGTAAGCTTGACTGTGAAGTGGCCAAAACAAACGACACACTTCACGCAACATAAATAACACGCATACGCCCCTTGGTTCACAGGACAGTTAACAGACGAGCAGACCAAGAACGCCAAGAACGCCGAGATGGCGACGAACAAAGTCCGTGAGAAGCCGCCGGCGACGGCCAACGACCGTCTTGAGTCATGAGCCTGGTAATGTGTAAATTATTTCATACAATTTGAGACAATTTACAACAGTGGCGGAGTCAACGGCTTTGCTGCCTCGTATCGCATAGGCGAGCGCAAACACAGACAAACAAATATATAAATTAAGTTCTGTTTGCCCCGTCCCGCCCCCTCAGCGCAGCTAAGCGAAAATTAAACGTAGGCAAACAAAATAGATGTGACACGCCCACAGAGAGTGCTCAGGGGCGCGGAATGACTGGATGACGACTAAGTCAACGACACAAACATAAATTACGGCCGCATTTCAAAATGCCAACAATGCGTCGTTGACTTTTGTTTTTGAATTCCACACGGAGAAAGGGAGAGAAGCGCTGTCAACGTGCTAGTCATGATGATGAGTGAAGGAAAGAGCAGCAGTCGTAGCAGCAGCAGCCGCAATAACAATGGACCCACAGTCGGCGAATGCTAATTTATATTGTGTGTAAATTCAACCGAGATTCCTTCCAAAATATCATAATCCACACATATCCACCTTGTGCCAGTGAGAAGGACGTTGTATGCAAACGAACCGCATTTTTGATGAGCTCATTGCTCGCAATTTTATGAAGCGACGCCCAAAACAAATATTGTGTTTGCATGACATTATATAGTATGTAACATGGCGTAAAGTAAATACATAGGTAGACATGCTTTTTACACATGTAAACGCGTGCACGCGCACTCGTATGCATATCACGCATACGCCACGTTGTGCCATTGCCACTCACCTTTGACCGAAAACGTTTTGTAATCGGCATACTGCTCGCCCTGTCCGACCGCCGATGGTATCGTGGAGAGGCATGTGATCTCCATGCGTCCATTACTGCCCACATGCTGCTCAGTTATCTCCAGGTTTAGCTGACTAATGCTGAACATGCCCTTCTCCTGCTGGGCGGCGGTCACTGCGGCCGCTGCGGCCGCCACCCCGCTGCTGCCGCCGGGATGCGAGAGCGGACGCTGATAGCCGGCGGCCAACTGATTCATGGGTCCGGCATTCGATGGTATGCCCAATTCCTTATTCATGTTGGGCGCCTGGGGCCCAAAGCCCCCGCTATTCAAGGTGCTGCGAAGAATGCCCAGCGCATTCTCGTTGATATGGCGTCGGTATTTGCGGTTGGAGTTCCTGAAAATACGAATATAATGCGACGAGAGGTCAGAGGATGCTCAAAAAACACACAGTGATGGGGATGTGAGTGTCACTTGGCCGCCCCCCCAGCAGCAAGTGATGAAAGCAGCCCCAGCGTCGAAGCTTAATGTACCAAACGCCAGCAATTTGCACACAAATAAAATCGTAAATATTTGCATTTTATGATTGATGTGCGAAAACATGAACAGCAGCTAAACAAGGGAGAGTTTTCACATTCTGGACACGCACAAAATCGAATTTCAGCAGACGTATGAGTGTGTGAATAACTGAATTAATGTTGACTGAAGGCTGCCTTGACTTGCAATACTTGCAAGCTATTCAAATATTTTTCAGACCACATTTCAATTAATGTCATCACGAAACTAGGGGCCAATAATTGAATTGCTACTGCTAAATGGGCCATTAGGTTAAAATAACTTGACTTCAATTCAATCATTGCGCTTCAACTACTGCATTGAGAGGTGAGTAATATCTTGCGTTATTTCGAATTTAAAGTGTTAATGCCCGAATCCGAGTTTGTTTTCAAATGGATCCGGCTGATTAGTTTGCATTATTCAAATGGCGCACACACATTGTGCAAGTAAGTCCAATTATCCTTTACGACTTTGTTTCATATTTGATAAGAAGCCTGAGCGGCATATAAATGAGTTCGACGGAGATTTCGACGGCTGCGGCCTCGTAATTACCTCAACCGTGGCAGCGTGCGTGTCAGCCGCCAGAGTCGACGTCTGCGACGACGTGTTGCTTTATTACAAATGCAAAATGACTGCGAAATTACCTGCCACCTCTGCCACCCACCTCAAACTGCCAACATCCCGACATCCCTGCAGCCCTTCGCCCACTCGTACGCACAGTGCGTGCCTTGGCACTTGCTAAAATAATGTGGAGACCGTAAAGTTTAATGCCTGCAATGTGCTGGCAAACCAATTGTCAACTGTGTTAGTTTAAAGCCCGAACGTCACATAATGGCAAGGTACATTGACAGTTGGATTATTAAAATTCCCAGCCTGGATAATTCAAGGGGACGGAAGTAATGCTTGCATTTTCATATAATTTAAGCAATTAAATCATTTGTATTGCAAGGCCGGCAAGAGCTTATTCAAATGCCAAAGCAAGTGCTTAACAATTTGCGCAAAATTATATTTAAATATTATATCGTTTCAACTGCAGCAACAAAGCCCCAGATAGAGCCAACGGATGTGATGGGAGCCCCAGCAACACAACTAAGGTATCAGCAGAGTGTATTTACTGTGAGTGTGTGTATTTGTCTGTGTGCTACTTTCAAAGTCCTTCCGCCGTTGGTTGGCAGGCAAGGATGTCAGAATGCGCTACAGTTCCTTAGCCTGGCATACCAGGCGAATGACCTTCGTAATACTTTAAATGTAGTTTACTTCTTCACGGAATGCGGCTGTGGGTGTGGAGTCTGATAAAGAGTCTCGAAGTGCTCGCTCGATTCTATTACTATCTACAGCAGATATCGCAGGTCGGACAGACCGAGCCAAATTTGTTGGCAGTGGCAGGAGAGGGTTTGTTGTTACTTAGAGCTTTCTCACGCACAAGAAGCAAACAATGGCATCGTATTGCCATTGGGCAGAACTTATGCAACAGCAACAGCAACAGCAACAGCTTCAGCTACCAGCAATGGAAGCCAGTAACTGGCAGACAGACAGCATCAACATCAACAGTAAGCTAGTTTAACTGAGAGCACAAACAAACGCCAGGCAAAATTCAGAACAAATGCACAATATCCGCTTAAGCCTTCGACAGCAATGGGTTGACGAGCATGACAGCAGCAGCAGCAGCAGCAGCAGCAATGACGACAGCAACAGCTGCAGCTGGAACATCATCAACGTGGCTCTTGTTGCTGTTGCTGCGATGTTGTTATTGCTGTTAGCATTACTGTTGCCGTGCTTGTTGTCTTAATCAAATTCCTTATGCAGCGCACTTTTCGCAGGAAAGGCAACAGCAACCAGCAGCAGAGCAGCAGCAGCGAAAACATCAGGAGCAGCCGTGGCAGGAAGCTCAAGTTCAAAACATAACAAACTTGGAAAGCAATGCAAATCAAGCGGAAATGCGGGCTCCGGCGAAACAGACTTGAAATATTTATACTCCTCGCATTCAACTTATGAAATTCCCTCTCTCTCTCTCTCTCACCCAATTTGTCCCTTCGTAACATTTTAAACTTTAGATAAAAGTCGAATATGGAATATCTTAACTTGGCGCTGACATGAAAAGCTTTATCGCAACGCTATGCCCAATGCGATAATTTGAGAAATACGCCTAATTAATTGGTATGTCATGTAGTCGCCGCTGTCCGTTGTCCGTTGCCTGTTGTCGCTGTTGCTGTCGTTGGGGGTGCTATTGGCTGGCAGTTTATGTGTCTATCGACCGCAAAGGCTTCTGCTTAATTTAGTTTTCGAACGCAAGCAAATGAGCTCAGGGCACAAAGTGTATCACAGCAAAACCTTTTAGGAATTTATGACTGAGTAGCGCCAGCCATCGACACAGACACAGACACAGACAAACTATGAGTATACATACAGCGACCCTATATAGTAACCGGGCCCATCGCCACTCAGTCCATTTTCCAAACAAGGACCCTCACGAGAAACAAGAAAAGCAACTTAAGTGGGCGCAGGCAACGTGAACGCTATCGACGTAGACAACAGCCAAGTGGAGCAAAAGCAACAGCTACGTGCCAAACGCCATGAATTTCTTATACCAAAAGACCTTTGTAATCGAAAACCGGAAGTTCAACTAACCACAAGTTGGCAACAGCATTGAGGGTGGTGGTCAAGCCAAACACCAGCAGATTAGCAGCTCAACTTCTGAGCCAAGTTTGTATTGTCTGAATGGCTCGCGAAAATCAATGCCTAACCGAAGCACAGCCCCCTTCCCCTTCCCCCAACAGCATAATACAAAATGCAAATTGTATAGCCGTGACATTTTGGAAATTTAGCTAATTCGCATGTCTATTCTGCTCCGAATATAATGGCACACCATTTAAATTAGGCATGAGCGCAAGAAAGTGTGCTATGCGAATTGTTTAGATTTGAAATTCGGTCAACTGAGGTCGACTGGGTTAACAAGGGCAGCAACAGCAACAGCAACAGCAACAACAATCCACTTCCATAGACATGAAAATATAACTGACACTGACAGCAAAGGCTTTTTTATGTCTCGTGGCGGCATTTCGGTTCATTGAATAATTTATGCACTGTAAAGTGCTTTCGCGTGCCAAGAAGCAAAAGGCAGACAGCACGACAAGGCTCAGCTCAGCTCGGCACAGAAGGGGAATGCGAACTCAACAATTTTGCATTGCTATTAAAGCACTCACATATGCATGACCATACCCACATTATAGACTCTTTTGCCCAATTGAGGCAGACAGTTATTACAAATACTCATTACCCAACAACTTTCACCCGAGCTTGAGCGCGATTTCATTTCCTCATTTGCACACTGGCTTATTCTGTGTGATGTGATGGCAAAGTACTTCGGCTGCATTATTAATACTTCAATATTCAATTTGCTTCATTCGCGGTATAAAAATACTGGATAATTGCAAATCGATTATTCATGTTTGTTCGAATTAAATTAAACGCAATTAAGTTGAAATATTGCAATGAAATTCCATCTTATCACTTATAATTTTCCCATTAAATTAGAAAATATGTTTGAATAGATTGCAGCAATTGCCGTTTAAGCCTGTTAGCATTAAGTCCAGTATCGGGTTCTTTTTTGCTAATTTCACAAGCCGATTAATGGATGATAAATATTGCATCAATTGGTTTTCCCTTCCGTGTTCCATGCTGTGTTGACAGTTGCCTCCAGGCTGTGTTCGTATTTCCTGCATTCTGCAATAAGCGGTTGTTTTGTCCGCTTCCTTTGCAATTGTTGTTGCTGCCTCTTGTTGCTCAAGTTGCCTGCCTGCGGCCGGCAATGGGATAATTTGCTTAATTGCGCATTTATCGTCAATCGTCAGTCTGAATGAGCGTGCATGTGACTAGGTACGAGTATCCTTGCTGTCCTTGCACACACTCACATTCTCCCATGTACATATTTATGTTCGTTACTCAGCTTTCCAGCACACACATATGCTCGTAATTAACTTAATTGCATTTCTATTGATTTTGCTGGCAGTGTGCATCGTCAGTGGCCCAATGATGACGTGTTAACTGTTTAGCTGCCCTTTAACCAGCACCGGTCTTATGTAAGACATGTTTTGGTCCTAATTACGTACAACAACATTTTTAAATGCATGCCCAATATAATTTACTCTTTGTATTGCAATACCTACTTATCTGCTAATTGATAACTGCTGACAGGCACTGTTTTACGAATAAACACTGCTGCCTATAATTATGCAACACCTTTTTAATTTTAATAAAACACTTGGAAGTATGGAACACTTATTTATTCTAATAGTTTTTATACGAGTTTTGCATCGCATGAAAAAAAATGATTTCCAATTCAAAGTTAAATAATTTCAAATAATTTCAATTATTAAATTATAATTTAAATATTAAAATTGCAATGCCTGAAAAGACAAATGATAATTTTTATTATACATAAACGGATTTGAAACTGTTGCTTAATTGAATTCGTTTTTATTTTGAATTATTATGATAATGCAATCTAACTTTTAAATAAAACTTAAAAATTTCTATAAACATTATTTTATATTAATTCAATAAACAAAAAATTGGCAAACAACTCGTGTTTTATAATTTGTAATCGTTACAGTCGTTAAGTTATTCAAAAACACAAAAGTTATTCGATTATGCATTGTATATTAATAGGCTAATAAATTAGTTTTTCAACATTTCATCTGTATTTATTATGGGCACTTTGAACAAATGTTTTCGTTTATTAATCATATTTAAGGCAGCGAAAAAAGTTTGATTCGACTATGAAAATTGAATTTTCTGTTATAATTAGTATCATCCCTCAAAATTACGAGCACCTACTTAATACTCATTAATAAATCAACGGAGAATGAGACGAGAAACCTTTTTATGTGAGATAAATAAATGTAAACAAAAAATGTTATAATAAATTAGCTTATAGTGTGGCACTAATTAAATACAGAATCAGTACTAAAGAGTGACTGACTGAGAAATACCCTCTACAAGTTTTACTATACTATAACGTATTATGTTCCTCGTCGAACCCGTTTGAATGTTTTACAGATGATGGGTATAAAGCTGAAATGATGCTAAACTATTTAATGCCGCAAGCGGCGCTTATTAATTTGCATAAATACGCTCTTTTTGTGGTTGTCTTTTTAAAATACATTTTATTTTGTGTTTGTGTTTGTAATTTTACGAAATGGCAATGCTATCTGATTTGTCGAAATGACACATACAGATAGGGTTACAGTGGTTAAAAGCTAACGAAACTGCGCAGATACGGCATTGATTTGTGGTCCATGACAGGCAATTCGCACCGTCAGTTCAATGTTTGCTGTGACAGTAATCGATGACAATCATTATAAAATATTTAGCAGGTATTCATTAGATTCCCATTTCCGAATCAATGACTGTGTGTGGAAAGTAATATATATTCTGAATTAAATGTTACTGTTTATAATTAATTAATTATGCTGCCACAATCTGACCGACAATGCAAATTTTAGGGCTAACCGAGTCGAAATTCCATGGATGGCTTTTGGCATTGCCCCACATCGGTAGCCTATGAGTTTTTTTGTTGGTATTTGTTGGCCACAATGACAATTTTGAACTGTTGTTGTCTGCATTTCCATTTCCATTATCATTTTCTATTTCTATTTCGATTCATTGATTCGATTCAGCGAAATTTGCAATAGGTTTTTGATTTATGCAAACTAATTCGCTGGCGGATACAGTTGGTCGCTTTTGCATTTTACGTCATTTTCGATGAGACGGACGAATAACCAATATGACTATGGTAACGGCAACGGCAACGGCAACGCAAACCACAACTTCAACGGCTGGCCACGGACTGCGCAATCTGTGGCTCGCATAGAGGGCTTGGTTAATTACGCCGGGTTATAAAAACGCCCATCGACCGCATGGGCTTCAGCATACGCCTTCCACACCTCGAGGCGCAATCACGCACAGGTGACACAGCTTTGACATTGCAGCCCAAATTGGCTTTTAAGGCGACACGTAAAATGCGCGGATTTATTGTAAGTTCAACTCAACGATTGCCCACTTAATACGCTTCGACCTTAAACCGACCGGACTTTCTTGACAGCTTCTTTCACTGCTGGCAGCAGCCCATGCCGATGTGGGTGGCTATAACTACGGCGCTGGCCTTGCAACTTCTGGTCTATCGGGCGGAGGCTCTCTGACATCCAGCCAGCTGTCTGGTGGCTCTGTCTCCGGTGGCTTACTGCTGGGCGATGGCTCAACTGGCGGCTCCGCCGTGGACTACGTCTCCAACAACGGCCAACAGCCCGAACAGTATGCGAACGCAGAGTTCAACAAAGAGTTCTTCACTTATTCAGCACCCGAGGCTGACTTTGAGGACAACAGAAGTGTCGGCGACTTGGCCGCCTCGCTGAAGCGCAACCTGCGCGTCCTCTTCATTCGTGCACCCGAGAACAAAGGCCTCGAGAACGCAGCCTTGTCGCTGGCCAAACAGGCAGCCGAACAGCAGACTGCCATCTACGTGCTGACCAAGCAGGGCGATCTCTCCAGCCTGGCCAACAAGCTGCAGGAGCTCAACCACGTCACTGCCAAGCGTCCCGAGGTGCACTTCGTGAAGTACCGCACGCCCGAAGACGCCATCAATGCCCAGCGCACCATTCAGCAGGAATACGACCGCTTGGGCGGCTCCTCCACCTCCCACAACGGCGGCGTCGCCCCCGTGCTGGACTTTGCCACCAAGCGGCTGGTGCAACAGCAACAGCAACAACCGCTGCTAATCGATGAGCGCCGATCGGGAGGCATTGGCGTGGATGCCGTTGGCAATGGTGGCTCCGTTGTCGCCGAGCTGGAGGCACCAGCAGCGTCGCCTGGAGCCACCTACTTGCCAGTGAACAAGGCCAAGTAGAAGCGGAGAATTGCTTCTCAACAAATTAGCCAAATTGTATTGCTTAGTTTTTCCCCCACTCTCTATCACTCTCCCTCTGTTATAAAATACAAATTTAATTTTAATGTTAGCTCGTTGCAGTTGTTGCTGTAGTCGTTGTGATTAATGGGGCACGCCATTTCAGCGTCTTGTAGCTGCTATCGGCAAGCAGAACTTTGGGCGGCAATTAAAACTAAAAGCGCACTGGCATTGACCGCGCTTCAAACAGACGACTCCTGAAGAGCCTCCGTGCACAATTAGTGGCTCAGTTTATAGCGCGTTCGCCACGTTGGCCACTGCTGACCCACCCAGAAGGATTACGGCCACACACGCGATCAGAGCCGAGTAGAGCAGACCAGCTAATTACAGCCACACTGCTCTGCCACTCTGCCACGCTGCCACTCGGTTAGAGCCAATTTCTAGCGCCTCAAGTCGCCAGTCGCGACATTTAATGGCCGCCCTTTTGAGGGTCAACTCGGTGGCAATTTGCAGGCCAAATGGGAGGGCAAAGCGAGAGGCCCAACAGCGAAAACCACACTGAAAATTAAATGAAAATTACAAGCTGCATTTAAGGGTGCGCCTTTTCAGTTTGTTCAACGCCAGCGACCGCCAAAAATCCAGCACACAACAAAGAAAGGAAACTACTGCCAGCCAAGTGGGCGTGGCAGACTATAACGTGTGGTTGAATGCCGAAATACCCTTGCAGAGCTTCGGCTGTTGAACTTTTATGGTAAAAACTTGTCGATAAAGTTCGCCTTAAAATTCATTGAACATATTCTGTGTGTTCCCAATGGCTCTAAAACTGTAACATATTTGTTAAGGAACGCCACATAGGCTTACAAGTCTGTCTAGTGCACACACATGTATTTATGTAGTTGTTCATTGTATGGGGTTGTGTGTGTGTGAGAGCATTTATCACTGCAGGCCTCTGTCTGGTGGCAGAGTCTTACGTGTTGCACAAACATAAATTGTGCAACAACGTGTAAACTACTTTTTGACTGCATAAAATGCCCCATTCATATGCCCTTGGCTGGCTGTGTTTCCTGTGTGCCTGCTGCCCTGCCCCTGCCTCCTGCCCCCGCCAGACTGCAGAAGTGCGCATTCAGTGCTACGTGTTATGCCTTTTATAACCGTGCCACTGTTGCTGCTGTAGCCTTTATTGTTGCTGCTGCTGCTGTTCTTTTATAGCTACACTCATTTCAGTTTCTGCTCGTTTTCGTTTTCTTTTTGCCATTGCTTGTTTTTTGTTTCGTTCATGCTGCATGGCAAAGGTAAGTCAAGCAGCCCCAAACAAATGGCCAGCATTCAGTCAGTCAGCAGTTTAATTGGGCGTTGCAATGCACGCTGCACTAAAACGTGTCAGTGCAACTATTTAATCAAATTAAGCGGTTAATTACAGTATATACTCAATACTCAACTCGACTCGACTCGAACGCTTCACTAAGCAAACTGTTGTGCAGTTCACAAGCGCCGCAAGGTCGCCGCAGGGGTTTGATCCACATTGACATTCCATTTGCATAAAATAACACACACACACACACACACACAGTTGTGTGAGTGTATTAAGCATAAACTTAATAAACAACGCGGCACACACACACATTTGAATTTATGCACATTGCTGTAAACATAAACGTGACCGTTACTTGCCACGTTACTTACCCTTGTTGTTATTTGTGCTGTGTTGTGTTGTGTTGTGCTGCTGCTGGTTGCGCATTTTATAGTTTTTTACTCGGCGTGTCTCGGAGTGTTGCATAAATATGCGCCGACTTTTAATAGTGGGCGTGTCTGCAATTACGCCCACATTCACACGCATACGTAAATAAGCCAGCAGCCTGAAATAGCATCCGAGTACCGAGTAAAGGGTGTCCCCATTCGTCTATACTATACGCTGTACTCTGCAGTGTGTTTACCTTGATATTTGCAAATTTTCATAGTTTTTTAGCCCCGCCTCGCCGTTCACCTGTCGCTTATCTAACTGCTGTTCGCTTTCAAGCGTTTCCCATTATGTAATATGCTAATCAGCTGTGCATTGGCCACACCCTGTTCACTCTCTCTCTCTCTCTCTCTGTCCCGCTCTCTGTGTGCAACATTTGCTCGCTTCATTTCAAGGCTGCAGGTCATGCACAGCACACAGAACACAGGGCACCTGGATTATGCTTTGCCCGTGAGCAACTCGTGCACTTTGGATATAAATTATTGCATATTAACGTTAAGTTTTCAGCGAAATTAGTTTCCCACACTCGCAGTCGCAATCGCAGTCGCAATCGCACTCGCTGCATTTTGAATTGTGGCAAATTATTTATAAAATGCTCTTTGCTGTTGCCTTTTTGATTTCGCTGCCTTGGCAAATGGCAAATGCAATTAGTGAGCCTGGCAAGGAAATGGCGCGTGAGTTAATCATGGCTTTCACTTACGGCCAAATTAAGCAAACACCTGCCTGCCTGCTGCTTCGCCTCACATGCGGAAATGCAAAACTGTTGCTGACAGGAAATAAACTCGATATTTAAGACTGCGTGGGAAGTGGCTGCAAAATATCAAATGCTAGCTGCATTTTTCGTGACATTCTTTTGCAGTTGTAGCTTGTCGTGTAGCTTGTCATTTCCCAGCTGGCCAAGTCAACGTGCCACGTGGCGTATGTGTAATGTGAATGCGCCGCACGACCACACAACTTCAAAGAGCAGCCAAAAACACCGGCAGCAGCGTGGCAGGCAGCGTGGCAGGCGAATTGTGGCGTTGCCTGTCATTAAACTGCCGCCACGACTTCTTGCTTTCGCATTCAAAGACTCAAGCACATACACTTGAAACACACACACACACACACACGCACAGCACTCACATTTATATACATACATATACACGCATGTTCATGGCTTTGAAAGTTGCGCTGAAAAAGTTGGTATATTGGAAAAGTTTTCCTTCTTGATTTTTAATATCACAGGTGAGCGTAAATAATTTATTGCATTCATTTACGTTTCACTTCCAATCGCGCCACGTAAACATTTCCAACAGCCAAACAGCCAGCTCCTGGAGGACGGTCGCCAGCAAGAATGGGGAATGGGAACCATGCCACAAAATTTATTTATACGCTCCACAATAAAAGGCAAAAGGTTGCAAGGATAAGCAACGGCAGCGGCAACGGCAACAGTAAAGGCAACAGCAGCATGTCAGGCAAACGGTTTTAACAATGTGCCAACATCGCGGCCCAGGCACAAGCACAACCATGAGCACAAGCTAAATCCTTTTAGACCGTAGATAAGGAAACTTTAATAAACACGCCACACACGCAACCTGGGGAAATTGATAAGAATATGAAAAGTTTGTGCCGGGCACTGAGCAGCTGGTTCAGTAACCGACAGAAAGCAAGACAACCTTACAACCCAAGCCGAAGCCAAGAGCCCTGCAGCTATACAACTAGAAGGGGGCGTGGGGCAGGAGTGAGGGGAAAGTGGCAAATTCCTGTGGTCTGTTGAGGGGTGCCAAACTTTGCGCATTGCATACTTTCGGGAGCTGCTCGATGGCTGCTTAGCTAGAGGCTAAAAGTTGCAGCTTTTTAATTTGTATAGCTCATAAATAAAATTCAGTTTATGCCAAGCATCCCCAAGGATGCTCAACAGGATGAGTCTAGTGTGATTAATGGCTTAGCTTGAGACTAACCTGTGCTTTTTCAACTCCATCTGCTGCTGCTTCTTCTGCTCCATATGCTTCTTGTTCATGTCATAGTTGCGCTGATGTATCTCGTGTATCTCGCCCAGGTCATGGTAATTGGCCAACGAGCTAAACGGATTGTTGTAGATGCTGCCAACGCCGCCGCCATGATGGCCATGTCCATCGTGTCCGTGATGCGGTGCAAAGTGTGAGAAATCATCTGCAATGGCACAAGTCACAAGAATATCGTTAGCCATGCAGCTAATTAAAGCAAATATTGATGCAGCTGCCAACTGCAGAATCCATTACGCAATTTCACATTCTGCCGCATTGTCCACACAGTCAATGCGACAAGCTGCAAATGCCTTTCAAATATATGCTGCATCACTTAATGTTTCACCTTTTCGCAGCGATTCGCTTTGACCGTAACTCAATCAAAACTTTTGTTTCCAAACTTTCCCGTTCATAACTCAAATTGCTTGCAACATTTACGCACACACAGAACTTCTCTAAGCTGTACCGATTTCCATGGCCTCTGGCAGCGATTCAGAGTTCACTCGAATTTCGATCTAATAAGAGTGTCTGCTACTCACCTCCTGGACGTGCACCGCCCCAGCGCAGACTCTTGTCGTAGCGGTCCATGTAGTGGGGCACGTGGTACTGCGACTGATACTGGTTGTAATACTGCTGCTGATAGTAAGCTTGCAGCTGCTGCTGCGTCAGCTGCGTCTGCTGCTGCTGCTGGGTGCGACGCTGGTGCTTCCCATTGAACGAGTAGACGTGATGCGTGCGGACGTACTTCTCCTCCACCTGCCATCAACAAAATAATAGCAATGAATGTTGAATGTTGAATTGCAGCGTTAAATAAGGAGGGCGGACAAAAGTCAATTCAATGTCAAACTTTTGCATACGGTCGCAAATTAAAAATGGATTATATTACACTGGCCACAGTCCCACTGGCTCATCCCAGAAAAGCCAACAACACACACCCACACCCACACACACCCCCACACACTCACAGTTGCAAAGTCCGGTCGGTTTGCTGGCCGCCTGGGTGCGCGTTTATGAATAAATTTCATTTTAGAGTTTTCCATATTCTGTGCGCCAGCGGCAGATATAATAAATTTATTTATATTTCATTTCCTTTTCGCTTTCACTGCTGTTGTTGCCGTTGCTGTTGCCAAGGAGCAGCAGCTGCTGCTGGCGACCCAGAGTTTGGGTCCGGGTCTGGGTAATTAAAATGAAAGCTCCATGAGCCGCGCATGTAGGCCATAATTATAAAATGGCTTAAACTGATGTTAATCTTAATGCAGCACCACTGACATTTCGACATCCCCCGACAGCCATTTCATATCTATATCCGGCAGCATTGTCCAGCCTTAATGCAATTTGGCTGCAAACGAATTGCCGTCGTTTGTGAAATAAAATTAAATCACGCACACGCACACAAAACACTCTCCCCCACACTCAGAGTCGCTTGGTAAATATCACGCATACGCACCTTTTTCCCATTGATTAGCCAGGTGATGTGAGGCGCAGGCCTGCCTCGGGTTGTGTTGCACAGCGCAAAGAGCTTCTCGCCAATGGCGAAGGGCGTCCGCTTGCGAAACTTGATGGTGGGAGGCGCTGTCTGAGGCACTGTAAAGGAAGCGACAATTAGAGGCTGTCCCTTGGAAATCAACTGACGATTGTTACGTACAGTACACGCTCATCAGCTCATCGGCGCTGGCCTTGGTGAAGATGGGCGTGTCCGTCGAGACCTCACAGTAAAACTGGCCGGAGAGATCGAACTGGACGTTCTTCAGGGTCACCTGCGTTTCGTTGGAACGCTCCCACTGTCGAGTATAATCAGCGTGATCAAAAATTAAACAAAGTCACTTTTACTTAATCAACACCTCCGTGTTGCCCATACCTGCCACTTAATATAATCGTATGGTAAGTACATAATAATTAATTGTAATTTACCAAAATGAACCACAAAAACACAAAAACTTCTGCTTTCATTAGGCAAACGATGTAGCCAAAAATAAACCAAATGGTTGGCTTCTGAGCAGAGTCTTTGTGCTGCCGTATTTGGCCTTAATTATTTACTTGCAGTTGACTTAATTAATATTTCAGGATATACGAATGGCTGATGGAATGTTATGAATGCCACATAAAAGCCAAATCTGTACGCAAAAATTACTAAATAATTCAAGATGTAATCAATATCAATTGCAATCCGTTAGTGCTGACGCTAAGAGAGCTTGTAAAGCATGCAATGTGACATTGATTAAGATATTCCAACTTTATGGTATATTAAATAACTATAAATATCACGAAATACCAGGAAAAGCGATCGATACTCGCAGGATACAAGTACATTGATATTCTGCCCGTTGGCTTCTTAAATACTCACATCGATTTCAGCCCCTTCAATAGTTGAATTGCGAAAGGGCGGATTTCGTCCGCTTATAAACTCGAAGAATTTGCCCTTGTCAACCTTTAGCCATGTCACCTGCAATCAAACAAAATTCATATGCCAATATTAAAAATAATGCTCGATGGCCGGCCAAAATGTGCTTGTGACAGTGATTGAATAACTGCCTCAATTTTGATGGTTGATGTTTGCTGTTTGCTGTTGTTTCATGCGTACACACGAGTTATTGTAATAACCATTAAATAATTCATAATATTTGGGAGACAAAGCGAGCAAAAAATGATAAAGTTAATACGATTGCAATACGACTGGAAAAAATAAATAGAATTGTAATACAATTTAACTTTGCAACAAGTTGCACAAACTTTTTGCAACACGACAATTAAATTGCGCGTTAAACTGTATAACAGTAAATAATAGAAGGGTTTATTGAAATGCCAGCAGCATGCAGCACGCAGCATGCAGCACGCAGCAGCAGCCACCATTCGCCATCAGTTGCAACAGCATTTGGCGGTGGCCGCGATGGTGGCGGTGGCGCGAAGGGACTTGTTGGTTGCGTAATTAAAAACGAGATCTCTGAAAGCGACATGAATGCACGACGAGTATGACTGAAAAAGTTGCTGTTGCAGTCAAGTTGCCAGCTGAAGGAGGTGGCGGAGAAGCGCGGGCTTAAAGCAGCCGCTGCACCGACATACAAATATGAAATGCAAATGAAAATTAATTTTCATGCACAACTTAAAACTGCGAACAAGTTTTCCGTCCCCACTGCGGTGGGCGACGAACCGCGATGCAACCCTTGAGAGCGACGCTTATCAAGGGTTTTTAATTACGCACAGCATTTATTTATTGCACTTTTTTATTCGGCACGCAGCTAAACTCGAACGACACGAGTGTCTGTCGCATTAAAGAGTCGTCCTTAAAGCGGTTGCGTGACCGTGGGGCAGATTGTGTGATTGACATGCCTCTCGCAAATTGCATTGATTGCATGCAACTTAATAATATTAATGTGCCTTTTGAAAGTGCCAGTGGCGAATGGCGAATGGCAGTCGAACATGGCGTATGCGTAATTCGGATCCCAAATGCCACAGTTACTCACGCATGGCGTATTGTGTGTGCGAAACAATCGATAAAGCACACGTTCCCTGCCACAGGAGAGCTCGCAAAACAAACATTAACATGCAACCACAATGGTCGTAACCACGTTCGTTGTTCTGCTGCCCCCTTTTTCAAATGAAATGCGCATCAAATTTTATCAGCCACTTGTGGAAATTTTCGGGAAACAATTGCCAGCGATATGATATGAGCATTTTTTTGGCTGGCTGCCATGGCTACAATCATAATGTTTAATAACTAAAGTGTGTGTATCACAATGTAATCAAACTCTGTCCCCCCATGCGACAGCTCGTCTCCATACATATCTGACTGTCAGTCGCGCCCAAGTCCGTGGGGATCGCAACGCTCTCCAGCGACAGTTCCCTCCAGTTCCCTGCTCTTCCTGCTGCTGTTATTGTTCTCATTAATGTTGTTGGTCGTCGTCGTCGACATTGTTATTGTTGTTGCTCAGGCAGGCATGAGATTGGCATGTGTTGGCTTTGGCGTGTGTCCGTGTCCGCTGTGGCATGGACTGACTTTACATTATTTTGTTTGTGTTTATTAGTCCGCTTAGTTCGCCCTGCACTGTGCCGGCAAATCAAAAGCTCGTTAATGCGGACCTGGGCCTCCTTGCAGCCCAGCCTGCCATTTGCAACGTAATTAGTTTATTTAATTTATATATGCATGTATATTTCTCTTTTACTTTTTTTCGCGCTGCTTTTATACGCCCAAAAGTGTGCTTCAACATGTGTAAGCCGGACGACAAAGCCCACAGTCCACAGTCCACAGTCTGTGGTCGTAGGCAGAGGCAGAGTCTGAGTCTGAGTTTCAGTGTGTTCGCATTTGCGTTTTAATTGCCTTTTTAGTGCCACTTCCACACAATTTGCCACGCTTCGTGCAACAATTCGAATCAAAACGAGTTGGCTGGAGTGAAGCCAGCGCACTCGGTTGTATAGTCAATTATACTAATTAGGCATTGCCACACAGCCACAGCGAGAGTCGCAGTCGGAGGCAGAGTCGGAGTCACCAAATGGACAGCTGACCAAATAAACTAATGTCTACATGTAAACACGGCAAATGCTGCGCTTATTTTACCGCCCACAAGGTGTATCTACAAATTTGTCAGCAATCAGAATAATGCCATCACACGAATTCTAATGAGCTTGTTTTTATGCAAAAATGTTGAACAAAGCAAACTGTTCGCAATAACAAACGCTTTGAAAGCGATAGCTAAATTAGAAAATATTTAACAAATGATTTTAGTTAGCTGTCAGACTGATTTAGTTTCCCCATCGTATTCCAAATTATTATTTGAATAAAGTTTGTTCGAATTAGTTGGCTGGTGAATTCAGTAATTTTCTCCATTTCTTGTTGGTTGCTTGAGCCCCAAAAATCAATATGTTGTGCGGCTCTAAAACACTCAACTTTGTGGCATTTTTGCGCCATAAAACTTGTACGCTTTTATGGTACTTAGAATGAACAAAACGACAACCTCAAGCACAACCTCCAACTCTGCTAAGAGGAGCTGGTGCTTGGGCCTGGCCTTGAATTTGTATGCCACGATTTGTAGTGCCACAAAGTTCCAAACTAAACTAAACTAAACCGAACTTAACTGAACTGAACCGAAAGTATGCAGGCCAAAGTCTGGCATTCGGCGCTAGGCACTCGACATTGCCGCTGGGGTCAATGTGGCAGGAAAACTAAGCAGCTCATTTGCCATAAATTCAAAGGCGTTGCCTTCGGGGGCATACGACTGTGCGTGTCCCTTGATGTTTCGTGACAGTAATAAGAGTCTTGAAGTGAAATTAATTGTCGCAACTGAAACTGAAACTGAAACTGAAACAGCAACTGAAACAGCAACTGAAACAGAAACTGAAACGGAAAGAACGGAAGTGACAGTCGGGGTCAGGGCTGAAGTTGTTGGATTGCAACTATTCCTCGACATCTGCAATTTCTGCCTCTGCTGTCTATGTGCCCCACCAGAAGGTTGGTTGCATGCAACGTCCAGACGCCACCTGCACTGTTAATGCCCCAAAACTTGCTGCACAAAGTGGTACAAGGCAAAGGAAGTTCCTTTGTCGTTTCGGTTGCGTTTTCAATTTAAACTTGCTCGCATGCAACATTAATGAACACAACTAAAGTAAATATTGAAAAGTTGATCCAAAAATGCAATCGCGATTTATTTAAATTATTGCTTACCTTAAATAAAATGATATCTTCCACGTTGTGCTTGCATTTAAATGTTGCAAATGTGCCGCGCTCCACGTACCGCGGAACCACGAGCTCAACATTCACATCCGATTGTCCATCTATGGGAGATAAAGAGAAATTCACACATTTTTAATATCAACAAATAGACTCGACGGAGCAACCGCATCATCGAGCCACGCTCTGAGGAAGCCGCCGCATCGACGCTCAATTGCGGCTTAATTGAAACGCCATTAAAAGGCAGAGGCCAAAACGAAAACGAAAACAAAATCAACAGCAACGTGGCCAAATATGCAGTCTATTTTAAGTGCGGCCAACACGGTTGAGCCACCTCTTTTAATTGCCAGTTTATTGGGGGTAGGCCTGGGGCTGACCTCCCGACCGACTCGATAAATCTTAATTTGTTTGCCAAAGTGCACATGAGAAATTGTTCGCCTGCATTCCAAAAATACTTCACTCCCAGCGTGTTTGCATATACATATATCCTTTCACATACATACACTTTACATTCACGTGTACAGTCATTGAGTGTCAAATATTTACGTGGGGCATGCAGCAGCAGCTCCTCGAACACGAAACACGAGTATAAAGCCAGCCGCAGAGTTTTACGATGTTTTTAATTCTGCTTTTCATTCGGGCGACACCTGTTTCACTTTTCTTTATTTTCTTCTCTTTGTAAGTGCACTCTCAAGATACAAAATCAATTGTTTTCGCTTACTTATTTGTTATATATACAATTATTATTACTCAACAATCACACTTCGCTTGGTATGCAATCAATTTGCTAATAATTTATGAGTAAGTAATTTATATATTCATAAATCACATTTCGACGGCGTATTATCGGTTACTTCCGGCAGAATTTGTGCGCAGTAAAAATGTTAAGTTTGAATTTATATTACTATTAAATGAATACGAGAGGCTAAGAAAAAGGAGTCAAAAGTCAGTCTTAGAAAAAGAGAAGCCTAGACACAATTGAGACTCGCCACAATTATACAATAAAATAAATAATAGAAATACGAATACGTATCATATTTCTGCAATTAAGCTGCTTTATGCAAATTTATAAATTTGAAATGTATATTTTAAATGCTTAATTGCTGTTAACGACAATTTAGAAAGCTGCTTAACTCGCCAGCGGCATCTGGCAGAGATGAAAGTTCGTGGTTCGAACTTGTAACAATTAGCAAATTGCTTTGCCGAGGAATCGATAAATTGAGCTGCGATGCGGCATCGAGTATTTCCGCTATTCCAATCATAATTAAGACACCAAAACGGCAAATAGCAAACGGCAACGGCAACGGCAACGGCAAATGGCAAAAGGCAAACACATTGCCCCATTTGTGGAGCAGCCTACAAAGTGGCGCCAATTTCATTTTCATTTATTCACACCACGCTGCTGTCGTCAGTCACGCAAAATGTCAACGACTGAGTAAGTAAAAAACGTGTCGGGCAGCGCGAAAAATATGGGGAAAAGCGGAAAACAAGAAAACCAAATGAAATGAAGCACGTCAAGTGTATGACAGGCAGGCGGGCGGACAGACGGACAGACGGACAGACAGAACCGAGGGGGCAGGCAGTCAAACATTGGAACATTGGTTGTTGCCCGTTTGGTTGGCAACTTGTTGCAATACACAGCGAACATGCCAAGCCTTCATTGGTTTTGTGGCATTCCCTTCAGCATATCGCCTCGCTCTGTATGTGTGTGTGTGTGTGTGAATACGTGTTCGTGCCGCACGCTAACGAGCAGTAATTCACGAAAATTCAATCATGCCCAGCTGGCCAAGACTCGACAGCCAAACCGCAGCCTGCAGCCTCCAACCATCAACGCCTGCCATCTCACGCCTCCTTCTGCTCCTTCTAGTCCTGATTCGACAAGGGCCAAAGGGCACACAGGCTTCGGACGAACTGGAGCACGAGAGTTGGTTGACTTTTTGCCACTGCTCTGCTGCTCTGCTGCTGTCTGGATAATCGTTTCGAATATTTGGCATTAATGCCGCCACACTCAACATCAATTTCTACGACCCGACTTGGCAGCTCGCCAATACGCTATACTTATTTAAAAAAGAAAAACTTTGTAACGTCGCAACCTCTGACAAGATGTTCGCCCGCCGCAATTATTGTTTTGTTTGCCTGCCAGCCACAGAAATATTCATTACAATCCAGCCAAGAAGAAACCCCGAGTGTTGGCCAACTCAAGTCCTTGCTTTTTGCCTTTGCTTGTTGCCGCCTCCAGAGGCGGCGGCGAGCACAAAAAATGAGCTCACATTGACAACGACAGCGCGAGCGTTTTGTTGTACGTGGTGTACGTGTTTTACAAGCGGAAATTGATGATTTTCCACAAGTCGAGCGACAATAAAGCGTGCAGCATATCAGCAAAACGCAAATAATCAATCAATCAACATTAATCAAGGGCGAGTGCGCCACGCCTGCCCACAATTTACAACTGTTGCAGTTATCAAAGAAGACTTTTTCTACCAACAACTACATTAAATTGAAATTCTCGCTTGCAAAATGAATTTACGAAGCCATTGACATGCATATGGCTTCAGCTCAACTCTGAAAATAAGTGTGCAAATCCTTTAAAACTAATAATCTGCTAAACAATTGCTCGAATAATAATAAATTTATGTACTGTTTGATGATTGATTGGCCTGCTTTACAAAAGCGCATGTGAAATACTATTTAATTACCCGAGAGAAAACTTTAAATATTATTCAGCACTCAGATCTGATTTGAGTTGTTAATTGTTGTATTAAAAACACAAGAGCCACAAAATAAAGTGATTGATTGCACAGCAGTTGGGAATAGCAAAACTTTGTCTTTGTGCTGAACTGAACTCAATTCAACTGTTTACTGTAAACTGTCGGCTGGTTAGGCACTAATTGCAATAACATCAATAAATTACTGTGGCAAAGACAAACAGAAGGGGCCGCACAACAACATCAACAACAACATGTCTGTGGCAACAGTCTGAGCGAAGAACCATAAACAGCATTTGCTGCTGTTCGATTGTATTCATATTTTCAATTGATTGCTAAATCAATATTTTAACTTTGGCAGCTGCTCAGCAGTCACAATTCGCCTAAGGACATGGACAAAAAAATCGAAGTGTGGCGAGCGAATAGGGCGAATAAGCGATTCACATTTGTGGCTGATGACTCGCTCGCTGGGTTGGCCATTATAGTTGTCCATGTGTGTGTGCGCCACGCCTGTTGCAATGACAACGCAGAACGCAATTATAGCCCTTCAGCTGAAGTGGTAAGCACTGTGCGCTGTCTGTTCCCTGCCGGCCTGTCCGTCAGTTGAGCTACACTGAGGGCTGCCCTCACCCGACACTCTGTTGCTTTTCAATATAATGTTGAATCATTATGGTTGATTGGCAGAGCTTCCCTCCCTCCCCGAAAAGAGTAATACTTATGAGCAATATGCGCACATTCTGCAGAAGTTCATTAGTTCACAGACTATCTGGCTGATTGACAGACCGACAGACAGACGGACGGACAGACAGGCTGGCATTGTCTTCTCTCTCTAAAGGGCAGTTTGCTGCTCATTATTGCCATTTGATTTGGCCCAGTTGCTTTTCAGTTTCCATGTTCAATGTGTATCAAGTGTATTTCTAATTGATTTACTCGAGTAACTTTGTGGCTTGCAATTTATATTTATGCTTGATCGACAATGGTCAAAATCTAATCAATGTGGCCAACCACTAGTTGTATGTTTAAAACTACAAAAGGCCAAGCAAATATCTACGGTATGAAACCCACATCCTTGCACGCTAGCTAAAGCCTAGCCTAACGGCTTTAAGGATGGGCGAGGTGGAAAAAGTTCAAGGAGCTGTGTTTAAGCAAGGCGAAAGGATAAGGCCATAAGTCGTTATATTGCCGAGCCAGTCGCTTGGTAAATTTAGGCTGATTTTGCTGCTGTTATTCACAAAAGAGAAAAGAATGAAAAAAGCTGGAAAGTAGATGGGGAAAGTAAACGAAAGTTAGGTCTGCAGGCAACGTGTCGGTGGCATAAAGTAATTTTATAGAACAAATCACAGGCATTAGTGGATATAAATCCCGTTTATCCTTGCTTGTGTATGCGCGCGTGAAATTTAAATATGTAGCGGACACAGCGGGGAGACAGACAGAGACAGAGAGACAGACAAAGTCGGAGGGAAACGAATACAACAATAGAGAACCCAAGAAAAATGGTCGTCCTTTGCAAGGAAGTGGCCTGCACGGTCCTTGAACAAGTGCTGGGTGCGAAAAAAATATAATAAAATATATATATCTATACACACACCCACACACATACAGATACAAACCCGTGTATATGTATAAGTATTTAAGCTATTGTTTTTATGCAGACTAAATCGCCTAACTGAGCCCCAACAATGTTCAGTATACGACGCGTGGAACCGGCAAAGAAGTGTATGAAAGTTATTCCGTTGTCCTGTGAATTTTAAGTAGTTACTTGCAGTCGGCATCATGAAGATAAGTGGCCTTTTAGTTTTCCATATATCAAAGAGAATTATCTAAAGTGAACAATTGCATGAAATACAGATGCGGAAAGTACTTGTGAACTGAGAGAAACTAAAAGTTTATTGAAAGCATTTGATTTCCTTGTACCTTCGAGTACAATTTTCAATTTTCAATTTAATATTTATTTTATCACATTTGGAAAATGAAATCAGTGCTGCTGTAAATACAACATCAAAGAAACTAACCAGCGAGAACGTTTTTCATGCACACACACACGCAAAGGCAAACCTCGTAGATATGCGAGTATGGCCGACAAAAGTAGCCAATGTAATGGTCAAAACAAGCAAGTGCCAGCGCAACGGGAAGCAAACATCCCGTTTTGAAAATTTTATCTGGCCATCCGGCAGTTCTGGCAGTGACTACAACCATTCCAGCAACAGCAACACAGAGGCACAGACGTCAGACCGCCAGACTGTTGTAGTTGTAACAAAAACAAAAAGCAGCAGAAAAATATAGAGAATCCGTTTATAAGTAAGTACATAAGAAAATGGCTTCAAGGGCACGCTCCGGAGGCTGCCACAGCCACGTTGCACGCCCCTCGTTGCGCCCACGTTGCACGTAGGGCACATACAGCACGCCCAGTGCCCATTTACAAGGCCGTGGAGCAAACACATGTAGGCCATGAATCTCATAACGAGTGTTAGTCATGCGCCACGGAGTCCGCCCCGCACTCGCCGAGTGAGTGACTGAGTGTGTGAGTATCTATGTGAGTGTGTGTGTGTGTGTGTGTGCGTGTGGGCGAGTTGCCCCCAGTTACCGGACCAGTGAGTGCGACCAGGACCTGGACCTGCCTGACTGGCTGCCAGGCTGCCTGGCTGCCTGTACCTGCCTCATAAAGATGCGGACCATTATAAAAATGAAAAGCAAACGCAAAGGCAACCGACAACACGATGATGACGACGACGGACGACGGACGACGGACGACGCAGCCGACATCGCTGTTGGCAAACACATAAAAGTGCTTAAATTACTTTTAAGCGAAATTATGTTTTATTAATGCGTTGGCCAGTGCCAACAACAACAACAACAGCAACAACAACGGCCACTGACAGACAGAAAAATAAACAAGTAAACATTGCAAATTAGTTGCGCGAATGGTTTCGCTTTTGGTTTCAGTTTCATTTTTATCCAGTTTTTGGCTGCTGGTCAACACACGACGAATGCGCAATTTTCTGTGTGTAATTGCAATGTATGTGTGTGTGTCTATCTCATGTCTGTGTGTGTGTGTGTGTGGTTGTGGTGCGTATAATATAATTTTAATGCCAGATTCTGACGCTGTTAGAGCTTGACAACTTCTCATTTGCGGCAACAGCTGCCAGGACACATTTATTCATTTCCCTCTGAAGGATTTTACAATCAATTTGGGAAAATGCGCTTAAATCATTGATGATAAATGCCCGTAAAAACCGGTTAAAGGATATACGGATGTGGACTACTACGATTTGGGTGACATATTCCACAAATATTTTTCTGGTGTGGTCAGCGTTTGGATTTGTTTATTTCGAAATCTGGGCAAATAACACAAATAAATAGAACCGAACTGAACTGAAAGGAAACGATGCGAAGCGAAGTGACAAACAGCAGAAAATTATTTATTATTTCGGTGGTATTGCAAATGCGACACAGATGTTATGGAAAAATTGAAATGGAAAACTTTTAGCAGGTGAAGCGAAAAGTGCGGGAAGTGCGAAGTGGGAAGTGGGTGTGGCCACAGCGTCCCGTCCACCTGGATAATTAATTAAGGCCTGTCATGGCTAGGCAAGTCTTTTGGCCAGCCGACCGATATCCAAACCGAAAACTCAACTTGCCGTAATAGCCACAGCTGTAGAGTATTGTGTTACGTATACGTAATTTGCGTAAGCAAATTCTTTGCGCCACAGCGCCGCATTGCCGCATTGCCGAAATGCCAGTATTTGATGTTGCCCTTATCTCTAATCTACACAGGCATTAAGCCAGCGACACAAACATGGGCCAAGCGATGGCCCGACAGACAACAGACGGCAGACGACAGACGACAGGCGACAGATGAGGAAGCCACAGGACCTGCGGCATTTCCAGAGCCCTCTGATGATATTGACATTTATGCTCGGCACACAGGCCACAGCCCGCAGCCCACAGCCCACAGTCCACAGCCCCAAGGCTGTTGCTGTTGCTGTTGTTGTAGTTTTCTTTTATTTTTTTGTTGTCGGTCGTCGGTCGTCGGTTGTCGGTTGTCGGTTGCTGGTTGCTTCATCTTTGTTAACAAAATGCTGGGCACACTTTTTGATGACATTTGACAGCACCTGGTGCCTGAGAACAGCGCTGGGCATTAGCCAGATCTTGAATTTAGTGATTACAAGTATTTGATATTTGTGAGTGCGGGGTCCAAATGTTTCGCTCTGACATTTGGCAGAGCGATAAATGCGCATTAGAGTTGAGCTTGAGCATGAAACGACGCAGTTTGCAGCGTCGCACACGCATGACCACAATAATAAAGCCATATTTGTTTAGTGCCACTAAAGAGCTGGCCATACAGTGCCAGAGTCTTCAGCAATGCAAGAGGGAGAGCGAGTTCTTGTCCCAATCAATGGCAAGCATGGCCTTTGTTTTGTATTCCAATTTCAGCTGCTGCCTCGGGACTCGGGCGCCATTTAAAAATCAACGCAAAGTGCCTTCATTATGCGACCCTGGCTCGCTGCTCATGCCACAGTCCCTAGCCAAGGGCTAGCATATTTTTATATTCAGCCAGGCGGAGAAAACACTCAGAAAAGGCGTAACAATCAGTCGGGGCGATCATAAAATCTATATGTAGCCAGGTTTTTGGCTTCTGCTTTTGGTGATTCTAATCAATAATTTACGCATTTTCATTTCGTTCCGCCCAAACGTGGCATTAGCATTGGGTCCACAATTACTACGACAGACCGACAGACAGGCCATTCAAGTGTGTCCCTGCTCAAGTCAATGTGTTTGTTGTTGTGCTTGGAGAAACCCAAACACTGGCGAACTCTGGCATAGCTTCAGCTCTGTCTGGGCCTATTCCCAAGCGCCCGTTTTCTCAAGTCGGCGCTGCATAAATTGTTGGTCGTGTGTCTCGTTTTGTTTGCAGTTTACAGTGCGAAAAGTTTTCTCGCCACGGTTCTGCGAGTTCCTTAAGTTTTACGTGATAATTTGCACATCTCATAATATCTCATAATATCATATATTATTTATGCTTAATTTTAGCATATTTCTGCATTCGCTTCCTCGTGCATTTTGCGCCCACCAAATCCAATTATAACTAAGCAGCAACGATTTAGACTTCCAGCTTCAGCTATGTTATTGTTGTTGTTGATGGTGTTGCTGTTGCTTTTGTGCTATTACTCCTGCTGGTAATTCCTTAAGGATTGTGTTTACTTGAGTGCGCATGTGGCTGCCAATTGACGCATATTTGACTTTCTGCCTTTTCTTATATTCTTGTTGTTTCTTGTTACTCTCGTATTTGAGTTGCCAACATAATACACAATTATTGAGCAACGCCGAGATTTGGCTGTGGTCCGCCATTCTGTCCTTGATTGCCATCTCTTGAGCTCTGGCAATTGTTGCGTGAAGCACCACAAAAACAGCAACAACAACATAAATAGCAGCAGCAGCAGCTAGAGCTTGATGAATACTAAGCAGCTTAGCCCAGCACTTGGCATTGAGTTTGGATCAGAATTTTAAATGCTCACCCAGCAAGCCACAAAAACTGCTAAACAAATTCGTAGCCAACTCAAAGCCAAGGAAATGCGTGCTAGCTGCCATGCTTCTCTCTCTCTCTCGATTGCTTGCGTTAATTAAAGTCAAGCTAATGCTTAAACTGCACAAATGTGGCAATTAATAAAGCGCCGAAATGAGTTCAGCACTGAGCTCTCTCATATTGACACAAGAGCTGCGAGTGGGGAACACACATTACGCATACGACGCGTTGTTCACGCTCTAGGCGGCAAGTCAAGTATCTTCGCAGAGGCAAGGCGAATATTCATAAGCTTCCTACATTTATAATATTAATTGAATTTGACGCATGAAATATTTTATTCATACTGTACCAGAAGACCAGAGTAGAGTGTTGGGGGTAAGAAGACGGTGTGTGTGTGTGTGTTTGCTTGTGGGCGGCAGCAGCTGCTAAATCATCAACTTATGGGCTCATTAACAGCTGTAGCGAATAGGCTGAAGGCCGTAGGCCGTAGGCTGATTCTGACTCTGACTGTGGCATTGCGTCGAGTCACCTGCCGCATATTAACTGCAGGCATTAAACATTGTTAAGAGCCGCAAAATCATCACAGTTACAGCCCAAACGCTCAACACACACTCGCTCTCTCAGCCGGCCCTGTCCACGCTCATTGCACAGTCGGTTAGATAAATGACTGGCTTTCCCCACTCACAACACTCACAACACTCACAACACTCACAACTCTCGCACACACACATGTAAGCCGCATCATTAGGAGCTAACTACACCGACAGCAGCAGCAACATCTAAGCATTCTCCATGAAGAGTCAGTCAAATTAATTAGGCAGCTGTCAGGCTCGACTTTGTCTGCATCGTCGCTGTCTCTGTCGACATCTCAGCTGTGTTTGTCTTCCCCGGCAACTTAACCCGAATCGCTATAAATTTCAAAGAGTACAATTTAACTGGCTGCATATATTAGCTTAATACCAAAGTACATAATTACTGGTTACAGATTTTGTACTCAATTAAATGCGCACTGAGAAGTGTTCTTCTCATACAGTCACTATTAATTTAAAATAGACTGCTTATAATCTTATTACTCCTCAGAGAGATTATGCTCGAGCTTATCACAAAAGAGTCGTATTAAACGCTTATGAATTATACACACTACATTGTTCAACGTATTTCGTAATCTCATTTAAATATTAAATTCAAATTGTATGCATTAATCTGAGTACACGTAATTCATGAACGGTTCTCAGCGTTTTCACTTGATTTGTTTTATTTATTTTCGAGCTGTGCCATCGAGACGGGGGAGCGGGCGGCTCGTTTTGGTTGTTTGTCACACTCAATTCATGCGGCTGAGTCAATTTTCAGTAATAACACTTTATTTGGCCCATTTTAGTTGTTCATCAAAGACGAGACTGTGAGAAAGGACTGACAACACAGCTGCTTATTGTATGTCATGTGTTGTTTGTGGGCGTGCCTAGATTTCACCAGCTCCAGCTAGTGTTTTATTGCCTACTTTAGGGCGCACTCACACACACACACTCACCGAGAGTAGGCATGCAGTGAGGCAGGCAGCCGCTTGGCAGTCCTTTATGCGACCCGTTAACAATACATACTTTCAAGTGAGCACACACACACAGATAGACCAGCAGCCGAGTGGAAAAACAAAAACATTTGCCTTTCATTTGCGTCCCCTTTGCATAATAAAAATGTGTAGTTTACTTTTTTTTTGCCTTTCCACCGAACTCAGCCGCAGTTGCAGTCGCAGTCGCAGTCGCAGTCGCGGCTGGCGTCGCTGTTCGCTTCATCGTCAGCCAACTTTGCCAGCCCTTTGTTTCCACATTTGCTGTCGTTATTGTTTGTTTGTTTGCCAGCTTGTTATAGTCTTGTGCGTCTCTCTATGTGTGTGTATAGAGGGTGTGTGTGTGCGTGTGTGTGTGGGTTTGTGGGAGGGTGCGGCTTGTATGTGTGACATTTCCGCCTATGTTTAACTTTTCACTCAGTATGCTCTACCCCATCGCTAAGAGGAAGACTTTCTTTTTTTTTTTTGTTTTTCGGCCATTTTATGTGTCATTTTTTGCTCCGGCGCTGAGGCTTAATAAAGTTTTTAGTGCCTAGACATGTTTTTGTTTTAATTCCCACCATACGCCGACATCATCTACACACACACAATCTCACCCTCTCACGTATACACACAATCGCACAGTCATTGCGTTTTTAATTAATTTTGCCTTCTGCTGGCAAATTGTTTCGTTGTGTGAGTGTCGTGTGTGTGCGTAATAGCAATAAAATAAAATACATATGCAGAGACTCGAGCTGGAAATTGTTCTACGCTTTGGCAGTGATTAAATTGTTATGACTACTCACATAGCCGCCTGGCAAGCACTTTAAAAGTGCTAAAAACGTTTGCAGAAAATATCGAAACTGAAAATCGAGTAGTTTTCAACAACAACTTTAGTATGGCTCACAACTTTTCCTTTCGCTTTCAAAATCTGCAAGCTAAATAATAAACAAATAATAAATCTGAAATATGAACATAATAAACCCGTTTCATTTTGTATTAAAACTTTAAAGTTCATATTCCATGCTTCATTGTCGGCAGCCATAAAAGTGACGGATGATGACCGACCAGCGATAAAATTTATATGAACCTCACACATATTCCATGGACCATAATACAATAACAACAAAAAATGAAAGCCCTACAATCTTTATGAATATTATTGTTATTATTATTAGCATTAAATGCAGTTGCAACAGCCAATTTTCTTTAATATATCTTAAATAAATTAATGAGTTCTTTCTTATATTGAGTAGATTAATGAACTTTACCGAAGATAACTAAAATAACAGTGGAATACAGCTACAATAAATTATTTATTTATTTACTTATTTATAATTGTAGCTTAGAATTATATTCCAGATCGACACTAGCCTTCAAATATTACCTGCATTTAATTGCTATAGCTTTAGATTTGGGCATTTTCATCTCTGAAAATCACTGCTGTAAATGTAAATGTGGAAAGTTAAAGTTCCAAATGTTTACATCTCAAAACAATTGAAAAGTTCGCATATGTAGAAAGTGTTGGCAGAGACCCTTTTGCTTAAACAATATGAGTTTTCTTTTGAAAAATAAATCTTTGCACAGAGCTGTACCGAATGGAGAATGGTTGTTAGGGCTATTTAGGCATCTTTGTCGTTTTTGTCGTGTTGTCGTGTTGCCGTTTTGTCGTTTTGTCGTTTATTTGGCTTGACCACAGGCCACACTTGTGGGCAAAGTATTTTCAGATTTTCGGGGCACAAATTTATGCGTCATCAATTTAGCCTTTGAACCGTTTCTGGCCAGCTGGCCAGGCAGGTTGAGGGCAGAACGGTTTTGGAAGGTTGGACGGCCTGCTTAGGCGTCCGACTAAATCCCTTAAATCCCAAACTTGTCATTGCTAACCAGCAGGCCTCATTCATTTTGCATGAATTGCCGGCAGCGTTTGACTTTAAAATGCTCTCGACCTTTGTTAAAAGTTTGCTGCCAAAGCCGAAAAACTTTATGCCAAAAATCAAAATGTGGCCAGTAATGAATGCGTCGGAAAATTTTGTCGGCTTATACGGCACGGTCCTGGGCTTTAGGTTTCGACTTGGATTCGAGCTGGGAACTTGAGCTCAGCCACGTTATCCAGTTCGCATTGTAAGTGTATTCGGACGAATAATTAACGCTTCGCTGCACAGCATCGAATCCAGCTTTGAGCACATTCCATTGCTGTTTGTCATTTGCCATGGGAGTCAATTTACATTTGGCCAGTAGAATTCGATTCCGATTTTGTACATTGTTGTTGTGGCTTCTGCTGCTGCTGCTGCTGCTGCTGCTTCTGTGATTGTTGTTGCCGAGTGTTTGTCAGCGTTTGCTGACCCATTGCGTGCCATTTGCCAATTTATGGCTTTTTGAAATTTATTTCGGGTCTCTTGCCAGTTACAAATGTCTGGCGGCAATGCCAACGCGTTTTTGTGATTTGGGTTGCATTAGCCAAGATTTATGCTGCAACTGCTGCTCCACTGGCTTATTAAGCTTCATTAAAACAGCCACAAGAAGAACATCAAAGCAGCGGATTTAACTTCCACGAAGCCGCTTCCTTGCGGCACCAGCAATCAAATAAAAATCTCACGACGTTTTTTTCTCCATTATTCTTCTCATTTCTTATATTATGGACGACGACAACAAAAAAAAAAGGGCGCGTTTCCCTATCAACAAAAGGCAGCAAGGACAATAACTGTGGCTCTTAATAAACCCATAAATTTAGTGAAAAATGGTAAATCGATTTCTTTTCTTGCGTTTATTGTTATTACAAAACTGTCAGAGCGATGGCAGCAACTTAAAAATGTAAAAATGTAAAAATGTAAAAAATCGAGTCGAGTCGAGTCGAACTGAACCGAAGCAAACCGAGCGTAAGGCAAATGCAGACGTCTCCTTTGGCCATGCCAAGCAAATCCTTTTTGATAAAGTGCTTTCATTCTCTCGCCACTCACACAGCGACAGTTCAAGGCAAAGAGCACAGCAGCCGCAATGTGGCAGTGGCAGAGGCAACGGCAGCAATCGCTGACTGGCAACTGGCAACTGGCAACTGGCGAATTTCGCGCGCTTTTGCTCCAAGTGTCACATTATGACCATTTTGCACTGGAAACGCCTCGTTGCCTTTCGCAGTTTCTGACTATTCTCTGGCTGAGTTCGTTTTAGTGGCGGATTTGGCTATAAGACCCCATCAGATTTATGCAGCTTCTGCCAAGCGTAATTATTTGCTGACATTTTAATAGTTTTCAATTTACGTTTTTCTCTCTAGCTGCGCTGAAAGCGTTGACTCGATAAAGAGCTGACAGAATTGCAGAAGTCATTCTCTAATTTACAAATAATTAGAAGCATAAATAAACAAAGCTTCTGAGTGGATAAGTTCTTCCATTCCCTGTTTAAGCATTCAATTTTTCTATTTTGACTTTGCACCATAAACCATGACATTAGTTGGAATGAAAATGCAAATATCATACTAGGAACACCCTGGAGTATCTATCCACTAAGTTGCTGCAACTATGGGTCAAATTCATTTCTTGCTTTGCTATGCTCACAATTTCTTGTCAGCTTCATGAATATTTGAGGTGCCGCACTTAGGCATAATTGTTTTGTTGGAGTTTTCCTTTTTTTACCGCCTTCAGCCAGCTGACGTCTGTCTCACAAACACACACACTCACACACACACGCCAGCATTTTTAATGGCCTCAGTTTAACGACATTACCCAGGACATCATAAATAATACAAATAATAGAAAACGTTGAAATATAAAATTCGTTTTTCATGTTTGCTGGCACTGCCAATGCAGTGACAATTTGTCGTATGAGCAACTTTTTGATAGGCTCAGTTGTTGCTACGCCGATAAACTTCTCATCTCACTTGCCCTCACTTGCCACACTTCATCGCTCGACCTTTCTTTGTCTGCAGTACTTGTCAGTGTACTTGGGCCAAAGAAGGCGCGTTCGTCCTTGCCGAGGTGCTGCCACCCTGGGGCTTTTAAGTTTGACGCTCGTTTATAGACTTTGCACACTTTGCATTTACTTTACGGCGTCGCTGATGCGGCTGATAATAACACCACGTGGCGTATGCGCAATGCCAGACCAGGTACGAGCACAACAAAAAAAGTTGCCCCGAAAGTTTTTACAGCTCGATACACACACGCTTCCTATCTGCCCACACTGCCTACACAAAACCCAGGCCGTACAACGTCTTCAACGTCCTCAGTATTCCGTATTCTGTTTTCTGTTTTTCGTTTTCCGTATTCGGTATGCCACATTCCATGCCCCAATCTCACTGCCACTCCCAATCCGCAGTCGTAGCTCAGCATCATTTACGTCTTGCCGTTTTGCTGCTGATTTGGCATCTGGGCTTTACGAAATTCCGGCCGCTTGCCATTGTTTTCGTTTAGCCGAAGCTTGTTTTATAACTTTTTGATTGTCTTTGCGCCAAATTTGTGCAAAATTGTTCGAGTCGTGTGTGTGGCAAGTGCTTTCTTACTACCTGCGGCTCGTGCAAATTGTATGCGGCGCATTACCGCACTCCAAACCCAACCGGCTGCCATGTGTAATATTTACTTTAATCTGATTTCAGTCGCTCAACTTAACCGCCACTCGCGACACTGTGAGAGGCAGGCAAAACTTTGCCCTGGGCGCACATATTTCAGCAACAATTTATAGACATTCCATAATGCTTATGTAAAGTATATGTATTGGCAGTGGCAAGTGGCAAGTGGCAAGTTTTAAAGGCGCGAGTACATTAAAGTGTGCTGCCAGCTGCCTGTGGTTGTGCTGCTGGCCTCTCGACTAAAATCTTCTTTCATTAGGTATGCCAGCAGCGTCTCTTTGCTCAAGTCGAAATCTCGGCAAGGGCGACGGGCGGTCTGTGGATTGGCAAAGTCGTCACATGTCGCCTGACGAGCAGCTAGACAATCAAGCCAGGCAGCAGCAGCAGCCTCAGCCATCACGCAGTCTGCCGAGCAGTTAGTCAGCCAGTCACTCAGTCAGCTGCAGGCGAAATCCGCTCTCAACCCGCCCGTCTTTGAGCCCGTGTGTCCTGTGCGAGCCTGTCGTCTGACGTCTGTGTGTGCACAACTTGGGTTTGCCGCTGGCGAGACCTGCCATTGAGGTTGCACAGAGCACACACACTTGGCTCGTTGTCGTTGTCGTTGTCGTTGTTGCTGCTGCCTCTTATAACTATTACATTTATATGGACATGTGCGCACATTAAGCATACGCAACGAAGGCCAGCTTTTGCCCGGAACCATCGCTGTGCTGTCAGCACAATGTTGTCGCCCGTGGTTGTCATAATATTTGTTTAAATGTAAATTTCATGAATGCAGTTATAGTTCTCTCGCTCTGTATTTATGCAGCCAAATTGATTTATGTTTTGTTTAAATTTCCAAATTGAATTCGACATTTGAGAGCGAAGCAAATAGCAATACTCGTAAGTGCCAAGCCAGAGTATTGATTAGAGTGTGCGGCCTTTTCTTGTTGCTAAACAAATAAATACATAGTTGAGGGAGTGGTGTATGGCTAAATACAATTAGGCTCATAACAGCTGGCTGCTACCACGCCGTCAACCGTCAACCGTCAACCGTCAACACCACTTGCCATTAACCACCCACATGAATAATTCAATTCGAGTAATTTCAGCTCACAAAAATCAATAATAATCGCATCAATTTGTGTTTCTTTTGCTGCTGCTGCGGCCCTCGCTGAAGCCATACAACATTTTCTTGCTTTTAAATTTCAAACCATCCAACGATCAGACCTGTTAATGTGCTTCTGTGTGTGTGTGTGCGTGTGCGTGTGTGGAAAACTTTCACTTCCGCAAGAAGAAATCTGCCAGCGCAAGGCAGCTCTCTATAAGGTTCATTTCGTTTAACGACTTGAAATTGATTTTACTGTGGCAACAGCACATTTTATATGATGCTGCCTCGTATCTCAGCCATTGGCGGTGTAATATTGCCCAAACGTGCTTTACGACAGTCACCGATCCTTGTTGCTTCATGCTGCTTGATTGTACTCCTTGCCCTTCCTCTCCTCTCACTCAGCCGACTCAGCTCCTTGGCGTATTAATTTTTCAGCGATTACGTTGCCTCGACAACGTGTAATAGATACGAGGTTTTTGGCTGCGAGCTGCGAGTCTGCGAGCTGCGAGTCTGGGAGGCTGTTGTCTTTTACGAGCTGCTCATTGAGTTTTTGATTAACTTTCGCCCCCAAATGAAGCTGTAATTAAATTTAATTTTGTGGCATACTTTTCAGCGTCGTAATTAATGTGCACAGGCAAGTCGCTTATTGGTTCGGTAATCAAATCAAATTACCCATATCTGCATACATCTGATATGCTGTTATGCTGATAAATTGCCAATGCGAATTTCTGTGGCATTGGCATTTCCAATTAATTTGGCACGCGAATTGCCGTTGCAATCAGAGACAGCGACTGCGACAGCGACAGCGACCGCATAGCAGTTTTTTAATAAAGAGCGCCAACAAAATAACTCTTGATTTGTTGCATGTGGCAAATGGCAAATGGCAAATAGCTGGTGCAAAATGTTTGTTTGCCAAAGCCAGCCATTTATTAAAATTAAAAACTTGTACAAGCTATAAAATAACAACATTCTTTTCGGCATGCCAAGCACACACACGCACACACACGCTCACACACACACACACACACACAGGTACACTCTATGGCATGACCGTAGCAGAATGTTTATGAAGTAAATAATCGAAGCGTGCGCTCTGAATTATTCATGAGACTTATGAAAAAACACAGAAAAGTCACAGCAGCTGTAGCTGAAGGCGGATGGGAAGCAGGTGCAGAACAGACCGGACCAGAACAGGCCAGCAGCCTAACAGGAAGCAGCTGTGTGGCGCATTGAGGTATTGAGGCTACTTCTGGCCAACTGC
Source organism: Drosophila ustulata (assembly GCA_035047365.1). Lineage (NCBI taxonomy): Eukaryota > Metazoa > Arthropoda > Insecta > Diptera > Drosophilidae > Drosophila > Drosophila ustulata. The sequence goes on from JAWNPT010000094.1 coordinate 15,449,619, forward strand.
GTGACATTCCCCTGACCAAGGTCGGTCGCTTTTCCGATGAAGAAAATCAACACGTTTGGCAAACAGGGTAGAGTTCGTGGGAGAGAGAGAGTTGGGAAGTTTACATGCCTGCGCACCATTTGCAATTAGCCAGGAAGCGTTATTGGCCTTTTTTGCATATGCATATTTTAGCTTAAATGCTAAATTTTATAAATAAATTGTTGGCCAAGATGAGGTTTTGCTTGCAAACCAAAACTATGTACCGAGCTATTTAATATTCAAATATTGTTGGTTGCAGCTTACGGCAGGCTTAAGCTTTAAGCAATTGCATAAATTTGCAACTACGCCCCAAACGTCTTTGCCCGAATTTCATGGCATTCAGGCATGCCGATAGTGGATGCATGACCACAATCCCTTTATTATGCACTTCCCTTCGCAGTATATTGTATTGTTTAATACTTTAAGTAGGTCCTCAGATTGAATTGCGTGCTGGCAATCTGTGGCAATCACTCGGAATGAAGAAATCTTTTGAAAAATATTTCATTTTATATATTCTTAATTGTTGCTCCTTCGTTACACTTACTTGTTGGCTTAATTCCTAGTAATCCTAGACATAAAACGGTTATCCAAAAGTAATACATATTTGCTGCTGTCTGTGCTGAGGATTCCTCTCGTCTTCCAATTGATTCGAGTTTGAGGTTTTAAATTCCAAATTGAAAAACAATATTGCGATCCAAAACAGATCTGTTGCTCACTTTGATTATCTTCACAAAATTCAAGTTGGGGCCAATTAATGGTAATCAATTAAATTGACCAAATCGGTGGCGTTGCATTTACAAATGATTCAAAAATTTCTTCTTTGGCACCAATTTAACTCATTTAAACCGCACTGCACTCAATTGATATTTGCAATTTGCTTTTGAATCGTGCACAAAAATTAATTTGATTTTATAGCCGACATAAAACATTCGCTTATCGAGGGAGTTACATTTTAGCCAAGTTGCCTGAGAGACGCGCGCAGCTTCCCGTCGATAAAAATCGCTTCAAAATTATTAAATAAAACCGCGCGCAAAGCCGAAGCCAAAGCCAAAGTGGAGGAGCTGTGGAGCAGGTGTAAAGCGGTTTAATTTTTTGTCAACTCGGGGTAAGAACTTGTAAACTTTAAAACACAAACGCACAGGGACACGAACACACGCCCAAGCACTTTCCCTTTCGCAGCACTGCACTGCAGAGCACAGCTCTCACTCTACACTACACTACACGCTTGCAGTGCGGATGTTCGGGCTCCTTTGGGTTGGCTCTACTGAACTGAAAATCTCTAACTTGTCGTGGGCTCTTCGCACGCGTGCACTTGTTGTGCCCTTCGCAAGCGTTTATCCTAGACTGACTTGACGGAGCCGAGGCAAAAGCGAGGCTGGAATATCGACGATGACAGGATACTCCTACACCACGCACGACCGCCATGTGGGAGTCGCATTTCCACTGAAGCACAGCGCACACGAAGCGGGTGCCGAGAGCGAAAGCTTTCCAGCGGGAAAGCCGAAGCGGTAAAGCTTTCGTGCTCTTTTATCCGGCAATTTGTTGCGCTACCGCAACAGGCTTTGGCCTACTCCTGGCCTGGAACCGGCGTACATGGAAATTGAAGCAACAGGCTGTCCTGCCTGATGGATATTTGTGTTGGCCTTTTGGCTGGCAATTGGTTGCGCCACTGCCTTCCATCGTGCAGCCAAAGTGGCCGCTTTAAATGCATTAAATGTGGCACATCAACATCGTTTTGATTGCCATTTAGCTCACCCCAATTCTCGGGTAACTCGCAGACAGTCAGATCAGATAGAAGAGCAAACAAACACATTGTACAAAATCAACGAAAATTCAAACATAATTATTCCCATGCGGCCAAGTGCCTATGTTACAATAGAAGTATATATCAGTTTAATTATTGTGGTTAAGGCTCACCTCAATTGTGGTTGCCAACAAGCAGGCAATGCGGTTGAATGCGAGGAATGGGCAATAAATGAGTGTTTTACTGACTTAATATCGACGACTCTATAATTTAGTATGTATTTTATTTGACATACTTTTCTAAATAAATACATATTTCCAATTTGTATTTTATCAACACAATTGCAACAAATTAGCATTTAAATTAGTTACTCCGAAATCGCATTGCTACATCTAGTTTCTCTCAGGTCATTGATCTGACTACTCTACTTATTCGCTGCCATTAAGTTTATTACAGTGATAAATCACATATAACTAAGCACAGTACTTCAACTTAATTTGGACATATCCATTTTGCTGTTAGTAAATCATTTCGAATTTCAGCTAAATCAAACACAACTCTTGCCGCTCTCGCCGTCCTTCTGAATGCGTCTGAGGCAAAAGTCAGTCATAGTCAATTAGTTTTAGCTGCTAATACACATGTTGACATGTGTCTATCTCTTGGCTACAATTTGGGGTCGAGTCTAAGTAGCCGTAAGTCCCTTAAGTCATTCCCTTTGGTGAAAGCTTTTGACACTACGGCGTATCAATTAGTCATTAGGCGCAACGCAAATAAACTGCCTGCTAAAAAGTTTTCCAAGGCCTTTGGGATTTAATTTGGCCACACGCCTCGGAAATCTTTATTTTTCCACCCGGGTCCTGGCACGTATTGAAGTCCTCGCTTGCATTGCGCGCTCTCTTTTATTAGATTTCTACTTTTTAAATTAAGAACAGGAACCGGGCGCGTGGCCATAAAGCTTTATACGCAACTCCGCACATAGACGTTGCGACTGAGAGCTCTAGTCCTGTAGATACTCATTTAATTTTCGTTGCGTCCACTTTTAATTACAAACAATCAAATCAGCTTGTTTTAGACGTTCCACGTCGCGCATTGCCAGCAAAAGTCAGGCCACGACAGACGCCGTTGTCCGGCTCGATGTCCGTGTCGTTGTCCGTGTCAGAGACCGGCCATTGTAGCAAACAAGCAGCCAGGACTGTTTGTGCATTTTGCAGTCAGCAATGGCCGAGAGACAACGACAACGACAATGAAAACACACACACACACACACACACATACAACGAGTAGGGCGTGTGTGTGTGTGTGTATGTTTATGTTTTGGCTGGCCGACTGTCATCATTAGTGACCACAACAAAAGTTGACAGTGCGCTAAATGGGAACATGGTCGCCGAGTTCAGCTCCCTTTCTCTGTCTTGTTTTTTTTGTCGTTTTGTGTTTCGTAAGTCAGCATATGGAATTAAGTCATAAAAGGCGTGGCTGTGAGAGGTAAGCGCGTTAATTTGCTGAATGTGCCTCCCCGACTTCGTGCATCCTTCTTTCGTGCAGCGACAATCGATAAGCTCAGTGCCAACGTGGCGTATGATAAATGTCAGGCGCATAAATCGCAGCCAACCAGCCAGAGAGAGCACACTCAGCATTTGGCCATGTCACATTCAACAAATAACGTGTTCCTGTTATTCTTCCGGCTTGATTTTCCATGCATAAATTTTGTATGTAGCTTCTAAAAATATGAATGCCAACAAACCATAGATAAACATTTGTTATATTTGGTACGTCGTTCTCCGTTTTATATTTTTTTATATGTTTGTTTATGCAAATGCAAAATGTAAACTGTTTTTGATAAGCGTGTAATTTTAAATTCTCTGCCATTTTGTATGTTTGCCATTTTGTAATTAAATTTCTGACAACAGCAATCACAATTTTCGCATCGCTTCGGCAATTCTCTCAAATGTGCAAATGGAAACATGAATTAATCATAATCATGTCGAAAGCCTATTCTCATATCTGTCAATTGTGAAATATTTCTGCATAGATTTTAAAATGATAGACAAACAATTTGGTGAGAGTTTTGCCAGATTAATTATCTTTTTATTTACTTGACTAACAGCTTAACTATTTAAATAAATAGCACAAGAACTTAAACTTGCATTAGCCTTTTGCGTTGTATTTCTTTAGTTGAAGCACTTTGCGGAAATAACACAAGAGTTCAGCCATATATGTTAAACTGGAAATACTGCGGGTCATTGACTGCAGGAAGTCAAAGTTTCTTCCAGCTCCACGCAGCGGCAGCGTGTGAAGCTTGCGGCAAATATCCAATGTGCAGCTACAAATTTTGTGCGCCTTCGATGGGCGTGGCTGGCGCGTGTTCTGCGGGGGATGGGGGGAGGAGTTTTGGGCGCATGTCCTTGGTGAAATGCAAGCAAAGCCTATGTAAAACAAAAGCTCGGCCGTTGGCGTCGCCTTGTTTAGTCGACCGAGGCAGCAAGAACAACAAGCAAGAGTACGCGAAAAATAAACGAAACACCAGAGCAACAGAAACAACAAAAACAAAAAACAAAGCTCATTTACACGGGAAATAGCCTAAGTGCAAAAACCATTTAAATGCAAATTAAGCAGCAAGTGAAAACATGTGAACAAAGCTGCCGTCACACGCACACACTCACACACACTCGCACACACACACACTCCAACATAGCATATGCATAAAATGCACGCGAATGCCACGTATTTGGGCGCAGGACTCGGCTTTTGGCATCGCTTTTGCCATTGCCAGCGTATGTGGCTTTGGCTTTGGCTTTGGCGTTGGCTTTTGCCAACTTGGAACTGGGGCTGCTCTAAATGCAAAATAGTTTAGCGTCGTCAGAGCCACAACAAAATGCCTGACGGCTGGTGGTCGGCCGCAGCCCATGTCCATGCAGAACATGGGCCTCTGTCCGTGTTGTGATTTGAATAAATTCATATGCATAAATGGCCACAGTTTACAGTGATTATACTATGGGGCATTGCAGTCAACTGCACCTGACATCCACCCCGCCGATCGCCCTGTTGCTAATTGAGTCAAAGTTTTAGCTTCCACAGCCTGTTGTTGTTGATGTTGTTGTTTCTCTTCACTCTCTCGGCTGGCAGTCAATGAGCAATTGAAGCCACTGCTGTGGACAATTTCTGAGGCCTGCACGTCGCACGGCCTAATGAAGCAACGTGCTGCTGGTGTCGACTTTGGCTTTGGCTTTGGCTTACCTGGCTTACCATTCAACGCGCTCAGGCCGGCAATGTGTCAGTCTGCCGGACACTCGGTCATTCAGTCAGTCAGTTACTCCTCTGGCCCGAGGTGCATTCGGGCGCCAATAACCGACAATTGCACTCACCAGTTGAATGAGTCCAGCCATCCAGCTGTCCACAGCAGTCTACGTCGAACAGTTTGCATTCAAAATGTGCAACTTCGAAATGCGATAGTCTTTGATTACGATACACCGTCCGATGTGTTGGTTTACTCTGTGACTGTGAGTGTGTTGGTTTTATTTATGCGAACTAAACAAACAACCAAGCACGCACAGCAATCGACTCATTGCAGGGGAGGGAAATCAACACAACACAACACAACACACAACAACTGGCAGGCATTTTCCATTCTGCATTTTCAAATCTCAATTATTTTCACTTCCCCAAGTAGAGTGAGAAAGAGTTGTGTTGTTCAAACAAACCACTTTTCGAGTGCTATTTTCTATTCACTCACATTCAGCATGCATTCAATTCGATTCACGTGTGTTCCTGAGTTCCAGTAAACACTCAATTAAATGCCAAGCCGATGTTTTACTACAAAATTATTATACAAAGTGCTGTTTACCTGTAATAACATATAATTGCGACTTTTCATTATGGTGAAAGTGAAACACTTTGAATGTCAATGATATTTATCATTAAACCTCCCAATGGAACAACAAATTTGTTACTCACTCGTCTATCGATTGGCATTTATTATTGTAAAACTAACTTCTTTATTTATTTATTCATCCCAATACTTGTCTATCTATATTATTTGTTATTATTTATTTAGCAGTGGAATCCAAAATCATAATTATCTATGAAAACCTCAAATGCAGACTTATCACTCATTAAAAACTTTAGTTTGTGAGCTAGTTAGTTAGATAGTTAATGGAATTTCATAATGCAATCAGCATAAACGAAATTTGTATGTAAAACTGCTTGCTCTCATATGAATACGAGTAACATATATGGAAAGTTTCGTCCTGTCGCAGGACCACAGGCACATCATGATTGTGCTCACAGTTCATTTGATATTAATATGGACACTCGTTTTGGACTCCTCTTGTAGTTGCTGTTGTTTTGGATGTTGTTGCTGTTGTAGCTGATGTGGTTTCTGGCTGGCGCTTCTGCTGCTTTTACCGCTACATATGTTTTCATTTGTTTGACGCTGACGATGACAACCCTCATCAAAAGTTGGTCCGATGACCGCTCGATTGTTCGGGCGACTGGTCAACGGCTGTTGACAGGCCACTTTGACATCGTGTGTGTGCCAGTGTGTGTGTGTGTGAGTTGGGTCCTGATGTGGGCAGATGGTGAGCCATATATAATTAAAAGTGAGGCGAGGACGAAGATGGGCAACGTCAAAGGCTAGGCAAACTTTTGATGGCACTCACGCACAATTTAACTTAATAACAGAAGGAACAAAAGATTGCGATTTTCAACATAAAAGTAAACAAGTCGCATTCAGGTAATTCATTAATCAGCTTCCTCCCTGCTGCCATAAAAGGCGAGCACACAGAACACGCCACATTAGAGCGAAGCAATTGAAAAATACACGATACACAAAAAAAAACAAAAATGCAGAAGTGAAAAATAAAATGTGTAATAAAAAAGAGTGGAAAAGTCAATGAAAATCAAGTGCTCGGGAGCCCAAAAGCAAAGGCAAACTATATATGACGACTGGGAGCCACAGAGCACCGCAGGAGCGTACACACACACACACACACACACACATGGAAATACACACACGAACGTCATTTGTAGTAATTGAAATGCTGTCGAACAAAGCAAGAATCGCAGAAGCGACAGAGAGAGCGAGAGAGTGAGAGAGAGAGTGTGTGCCAAGGGGTGCTGACTTGGAGTCTAGGCAGGTCTCGTAGCGCCAGAATGATTTCTAGCTATACAAACTGACTTCCGCAGTGGCTGCCAGGCGAACAGCAACAGCAACAGCAACGGCAACGGCAACAACACAACAGATGTAGCTTCCATTCAGAGACGACATGTCGAGCATGTGTTGAATACGTGTTTAACACGGCCAAACGGCGACAACGCCATCACTTGTACTTGTACTTGTGCTAGTAATTGTATTGTATGCCATTTTGTGTGCACCGCAGTCAAAATCAGCATCAGCAACGTTGCTCGGCGTTCAAGTGTAAGCTGCGTGTGCAATCGTGCGCAGTCTGAGGCGGCGATGATTTGAAGGGGTTGCGTTCGGCGACGTCGCCTCGCGTCGCGTCGCGTCGTCTTTGGGCATTAAACGCCCCCGCGGCTTAGATGTGAATTTTGAATGACGTTAATGCGGCTTAGCCGGAATCTGCACACATAACACACACACACACACACACACTCACACACACACTCACACACACACACTCACACTCTCCCGCCCCTTCAGCAATCCATGCAAATAGACAACCGCAGGCTACGACAACACGGCATCAAAATACATTTTTTATTGCATGTGTATGGGTGAAATATGTACGAGTGTGCGTGCGCCAGCTGCACATAAAAGACTTTAAAGCCGCAGGCTATAAAATACGCACGCCATCGTGTGGCGACGTCGCGAGTGAGGCGCGGCAACACCTCGTATACGCAACTTTTGCTAATTGCTGTATTTATGTGATTGCCGTTGCATGTGCGCCACCATTTATGATGGATAAATGCATTTGATTAGGGTCATGAGATCAAACGAAGAGTCAAAAACGATAGTTATTGCGGCAGTTGGTAATAGATTATTTGTAAACAGACCGCATGCTCGTTATTTGCATCGAATGCAAGTTTATTCACGGTCATTACGCACATAATTTGCTTTATTTTACAAATGCTTTTACAACTGAGTAGTCTGCAAGTATTTCAAATTTCCTTTATTTATTATTATATTCTTTGCACATATTTTATTGGATATTTGCTAGATATTTTATTGCAGATTTAATGCTCAAATTCCAGTTGAATCTTTGGCAAACTTCAAATTGTGCACACTTGCCTGATACTGTGGGGGGAATTCTTATTTTGCATGCATTACAAAATATTTTAAATTTATCACGGTATTAAATATAATTCAATTATACAAATATTTAATAAAATGCATGTGTGGCAATCATATACAAATTAATTTAAAATTGGAAATTTATCACGTAATTTGAATATATTCAAATACACAAAACCAATTGTAAATTATAAATATACAATTGCCAACAAAAAATATTTAAAATGATGTGCTATTCTCGATAACCGCAAAATAATTAAGTACAATCACACACTTTACAACAACGTTGGAATACAAAACATGTTTATTTATAGAGGTTATAAAAAATGATTGACAACGTTGTACCAAGTAACTTTAATTTATTATTAACTAACCTATAAAAAGGGCACTGACTCCATTGTGCACTGGCTGCACTACTCGAGTTGCACTTCCCCTTCCTGCCCCACTTCCTGCGTCTGCTGCACGTTGACAACTTCAACACAAAGTTGCACACACACGCACTTACAACACTGACCAGCATGTCCCTTTGGCAATGGTTTTGGTTTCAACACAGCGTTTCGTTTCAATTTCTCTCTCTCCTTTATTCACTGTGTGTGTGTGGTTGTGTGTGTGTGTGTCAATTGAACCAGACCGTATGTACACACATGTGTTTCTTTGTGTGCGTGCCTAGCTGGCACAGCTGTCGCGTGTCGCCATTATTTTACGTTAATTAAATAAACGAAATTGAATTCAAACCAAATCAAACACGCTCGCTCAACTCAAAAACGAGCAGAAAACAAGCACGACAAGCATATAAACAAAATAAATTACACTACTTCCACGCCAACTATGGTAATTTTTTATTAAAATAAGTGGAAGTTGATGTCCAACTTTTATTAGAAATCATTAGTTTGGAAATATTAAATTTCAATCGAATGAACCAAATCCATATATTTAAATAATTAAATACATGTTTTCGAAGTGATAAAAAGTATTCGTCTATTCCAGATCCACATTTTTAAATAATTAAATACATGTTTTCCAAGTGATAAAAAGTATTAGTCTGTTGTGTGTAAATTGCATTTATTATTTATGCGAAAGGCACGCACTCAAAAGAAACCATTTTTGTTACCGTCTCAGTCTGATTGCCACTTAATTTGGCATTGCAAATTGCTTAAAGCTGAAATGAATCGTGACTTTTTAATGTGCACAAACATGTTTTGCTGTCAACCTCAAAAGTATATTATAATTTGTGCATTTCACAGAGTTGAAAGTTGCCAATGGACGAATAGAAGTGCAAATGGAAATGGAAGTGGAGGTGCGAGTGCGAGTGCAACTGTGTGAATGCTTGAATGCACTCAAACACTTTTGCTGCTTCGACGGATTTCAATAATGCAGCGCAACTTTCTGAACAGGTTGCGAGGAGAAAGAAAAGGGAAACTGTCTAGATGGACTTTCAATGCACCATCGATTTGCTGCTCCTTCATGTTGGCTATGGCAACGGTCAGATAGACAATTGATGCCGTGCATGGGTTAGCATTCATGTTAAATGCTGCCAGTTGGCAAACGTGACTCTCCACCACTCGCCACCGAGCACCTTTCCAGCTCGATAAGGCATTCAATGTGCGTGTGTGTGAGTGTGCGAGTGTGCGAGTGTTGTGTATGTGAGTGCACACATTCAATTGGATATTCAAATAACTTGAAATCGCATTTGTCTGCGCGTGCAGGTGAAGCCAGCACGTCCACATTCTGCACTTAAAGCCAATGATTTGGATGAGTTATTCGACGCTTAACTAAATTTAATAAAAGCCATCTACGAGTACTAGCTAGCACATGTTCATGCAGTCGCCTCGTTCTGGCCTCGCTTTTGGGGTCGCCTCTCCTCCCCCCCGGTTCTGTCCCAGACAGAATACCATTTGGGTTTTCAATTAAATTTATGGCTAGCAAAAGCCATGCCACCGCTCCATGCCGCTTTAATGCCGCACACACAAATGACGACTGGCAACTGGCAACTGGCAACTGGTAACTGGTTACTCGTAACTGGTAAAGTTCATTTTGGCGTAAAGGACGAAAATCGATTAGATTCAAATCTTTTAATAAGTTTCATTTCCGTTTTGTGTTGGCTTTCGTTCATGCGCTGTCTATGCCGACCCAACTTTTCCGAACCATTCACCACACCTCCACACACACACACACACACACACATGCATCCCTTCTCTCCCCTGTGTTGCCACCCCTTTAAGTCACTGTGTTTGGCAACGGTATTTGCTTTGTGGCTTTAAGTTCTGGTACAGTCTATTAGCCAGTACATAGTATGTAGCATGTAGTTGCTCGCGATATGGAAATTGCGGTTAAATTGCTGGCTGGCATAAATGTTTGGGCCACACAGCCGTAGGGCCGATCGACCTACAATTGTCGGCATTCAAGAGGTTGCCAAGCAAATTAGGCCAACATAATAATATGGCTGCCATTCCCACTCTCCACGTAGCTACTCGGTAAATAACTGCCTCCGATTGACGATTGGCCTGCCGGACAAACAGAATCGATTTGCATCGATTGTTGGATATTCGGTTATTCGGTTGCCACAATGCAAATGCGATAATGATTATGTCGCCGTCGTCGACGTTGTTGCTGCCCGCGGTCGCTCTGGGTATGTGTGTGCTCGCCACAGCGACAACAGCAACAGATAATCAACACTTGGTATCCTCTTCCCCCCGCTTACCCGCCCCCTTGCTGCTGGCACCCATTCATATTTGATAAGCCTGTCAGGCAGTAAAAGCCACGTGCGGCATTTTCCAATTGAAACAATCTACATGAAATATAATATAACTGCCGACTAGAAGGAGGCATGTAATCAGTCAATCAAAGCACTCATATTCGTCTATATGCCACATATATATTTACTTGTTATATAACACGATTATATACAGTCTTGGCTAGACAAAGTTCTCAAGGCAGACCACAATTAGCTTGACAGCTGAGTACAAAATCACCTTCAAAATCAATTTGCGCTTTCCAAACAAAAGGGATAATGATACACAGAATCGAGCTTTACAAAACCCTACCATGGCCATTACAATACACAAACACACACACACACACACACACAACATACACACTCACACACACTTGTGTTTGTGCCCACGTCCCAAGCAGACATTCGATTCTGAGCAGCGCTTTCAATGGTTTTTGGTTTGTCTTTTTGGTCGTCTTACGGCCGTTCGGCCTTTCTTTCATTTCAGGTGGCTTAATTGGCTGTGAGATGACAAAAGCACCGCAAACACACCCACACACGCACGCACACACACCTATCTACACGCACACTATCATGTGTGACAAAAGACACACCTTTATTAGAGCCGCAGCGAACTCGCTTATCAAATCATTCATTCGCAGCGGAATTGGAAGTACATAAAAATGTTTAATGATATTACGATAGTTGTGGGAGCATAAAAGTTTCTCTTTGAAATTATCTAATTTAAATGTTTCGCAAAATATCATAATATAAAATGCTTTTGTGGTTAGCTGGATGTGCAAGTTTATACAATTTCGAAAGTATTTAATTTAATTATTTCGCAAATTAATTTAGTACTCAAATAGTAGTCTAATAGTTGTATAATTTACTGCATGTAATAATTTATTATTAGTTTCAAAACATTATATTTGCTTGCACAATTTTCTAAATTGCTTAATTTAAATATTTCAAAAATATACCTAAATAGGCAACTCGCATGTTAATTGTTCAGCTGTCAACCGTAACAAAACATTTGCTACATATTTAATTTAAATTTATAGTACTTAGTGTGTAAATAATTATATATTTAATTGAAATTCTCCACAAAATGTATATTTTTTTTAATACTCACATATTAGTTTTAAGTACTTGCAGCTTTAAGCACATGCTTTCAAATGAAATTTAATTTCCAGCAGCAATTTCCATTACCATTTGCAGTGAATGATGTCAGCGTTTGGTCGCAGGCCGAAGTTTCGCCTAATTCTGATTTCTTTGCTGCTTTTACTCCACTTCGCACTTTTGTTTTGCTGCCGTGAAAGCTTTTGTCACATTAACGACATAAACAGTGACAGTTAGAGAAGTCAGGACACGGGACACAGGACACGCAAGCACACTCGTCGGCCTTTCGCACGATACTTTGTCGTGGCCCGGCTTTAATCTATTACCCTTCAATCTATCGTCTCATACTCGGCTGTGGCCAGCGGGTCTGTCATGCACTTAAATGTTTTAGATGTATCTGCAACAATGTATGTGCGGTAAATGAATATTAAATAACAATTAGAAATAATCGATATACTTGGACAAGGCTCTCTGGCCGGAATGCGAGACAATTAAATTTAGAAATTAAGTCCAAAGTCCCCTGTCCGAGTACCCAAAACAATAACAATTATTCACAACGGATTAGAGCTGTTGGCAAACACGTCGGCACTTGGCCAACATTTTTGTTGCTGCTGCAAATTACAAATCCCAATGGCCCGTTGCTGTTGCTGCCGTTGTTGCTGTTGTTGCAATGGATGTTGCTTGAAACCGCAGCGCAAACTGTTTGTTTAATTAAATTGCAAAAGGCGAGCAAAAACAGTTTACTTGCTCTCGGCAAATGGCCAGAGTTATGGTGGGAATCATGAGCCCGAGACAACCCCACAATACTTGCCACTCATTTGTATTAATTGAAGAAGAATTGTGTGCTCGAATCCAATATTATGCTGGTCTAACAACTCCCATTTCCCAACTCCCACTCGAACATAAATAGAGACCCTGCAGATCCTCTAGCTGTCCAAGTGGCACTTCGCTTTATAGCGCAAGCATTTTATTTTTATTTGCGCGTCTTTCGTCTGCTTCGTTTTATTTTCATTATTTACTATTATTTCGCTTCCCTTTTAAATTACGACACCGCATACGTGTTGGCTGGCTGCCATGCTGAGGCAACATAATTGCAGTATCACGCCCACAAACGCCCACAGTCGGCTATTACCACGCATGCCACGGCAATTGAAATTGAATCCACTTTCCAGCGGCAGCGATGTCCTTGTTTCAGCCCAAGGATATGTGTGCTCTAAGCACTCCCACATTGGCACCTGGAAACGTGTTGAGTTTTCATGATATCCGGTAAATCTACGCCCATTAATTGAAATCAATGTCAATGCCACGGTCCGATTATAATTAATATGCGTATTTTCGTATTTTGTCGTTGTTGTATTCGATACAAACTCAAAATAATTACCGCTCTCGTCGTACTCGATTATTTAATTATTCAGCAATCCTGTTTTGGTTTTGTCTGTTGCCAATGGCGATCTACGCAGCCCATTAAATATGAATATGACAAAGGCATTCAAGATTATCATTCATTTCAACCACACTCAATGCTTGCCTCAATTATAAATCATTTTTCCACTTTAACAGCAGTTCAATAAATTAGCTCACATTATTTTGCACTAGACTCCTGGGATGCTGGCCATTTGCAAACGCATTCGTAGGACAATAAAGTCGAAGAACGCAGTTATAAGTAGTTCTTGGTATTAAATAAACAATCTAATCCCGTGAAGGAACGTTCAAAGGGAAAACACGCACAGCCCGGAGCTAATCAAGTTTGAAGTTTCCGCTTTCGCTTTCGCGTACTGAGAAAAGAATCAGTCTATGCCTGTGACAGAGCTTCCTTGCTCCTTGCTCGCTTGCTGCTTGTCCTGGGGGGCAATTCACGTAGCCACTTTCCTGGAAATCTTAAGCGTAATACTTTACTTCGTGCGAACTTGCAGCACAAACAAATCGCAAGTGAGCTCAACTAGAAGATGCCACTTTCCTTATTGCAATCTGAATACACACTATATATTATTTTCAAGTGTTTGCCAAATTATACTTTCTGCTAAGTTTGCAGGGTAGTGTTTTTGCTCGCACGTTACATTTCAGGCTGCAAGTGAATAGAGCTTTGATTAAATTTCGGCAATTCAATTAATAAACAAATAGAAATGAGTATTCATTTGCCAATGACTGCGCCAAGCCAACCAACAGCTCGCTTCTATGAAACACAATCTAGCTCAAGCCACTCTTAACATTAAGTATACGCCTAGTGGTCGAATGCGCCACTTCAGCTTCAAAGGAAATTTAAAACCCCGCCCTTTCGCGGAAGTGTTAAAAGGCATTGCGTAACAGGAATCTTATTTTATTAATACGAACTATGCTATGCTATCGCTAAGGCAACCTACACTTACAATTAGCCTACGCTGCAGGCAAGTATTTGGGACCAGACTTGGTCTGGGACTGAGCCTGCCCCACCTCAGCTGCTGCGGCGACTGCAACTGGAGCCGAGCTGAAGTCCAGCACCGGAGCCACGCCCTCGTCGGAGCTGCGCGAGCTGCCGCCCAGGGCGTCGAACTGCTGCTGGATGAGTTGCTGGGCGCGCACAGCATCGTCGGGGGTGCGATACTTGACGAAGTGCACCTCCGGCTTGTGGGCCTGGCTCTGGTTCTCCTGCTGCAGACGCTGCGCCAGCTCGCCGACATCCGCCTGCTTGGTGAGCACGTAGATGGCGGTGCGCTGCTCACTCGACTGCTTGGCCAGCTGCAGAGCGGCATTGGTGAGGCCTTGGTGCTCGGGTGACTTGATGAACAGCACGCGCAGGTTGCGCTTCAGCATCTGGGCAATGTTCTGGGTAGCATCACGATCGGCAAACTCCTCTTCGGGTGCGGAATAAGTGAAGAACTCCTTGTTGAACTCATCGCTAACAAGCTGTTGTTGTTGCTGCTGCTGCTGTTGCTGTTGCTGCTGCTGTTGTTGATGTTGTTGCTGCTGCAGTTGATGTTGTTGCTGTTGCAGTTGCTGCTGCTGCAGTTGCTGCTGCTGCAGTTGCTTGTGTTGCTGTCCGTCCCTGACACTGCTGCTGAATCCCGTTGCCTCATTATCAATGAGTCCAGCGAAGCGACGGTCGACGCCAGCCGACGGGTAATTATAACCCAACTTTGCTGCGCTTACCGCAGCAACCAACAAAATAAGCTAAAAAGAGAGAAAAAACAGTTAGTTGTCTACTATTGAGTATCCAGAATCCATGGCGTTGATGTTAGGGATTTGGGTTGCGAGTTTCCCATTTCCCAATTACTTACCAGAAATCCACGCATCATGAGCTTAAATTATTGTTGTGTTGCGTGCTACTCGAAGTTGCAAACTGGCGTGCAGTGTTGAGGGTTTGCTGATTTTTATACGCGCTTTTAATTTCGCTGCTCCGACATAGCGAAAGAGTGAAAATTCGTAAATTGTAACTATGATAAATGATGCGAACGCTTACAATATTTGGCCAACGATTTGGCTGAAGATTCGGTTTCAGTTTCTGTTTCGGTTTCAGTTTCCATTTGGATTTCGTGCCCGATTTCGTGCTGTTGCAATCAAACAACGAAGATGTCGAACAACAAACAAAATACAACGAGCCGCAGTTAATCAAAGATAAATGAGCATTTAAGCGCTAACACTACGCCTCGAGGCTGCCCCAGTGGGGCGTTGGTTGCCACGCTGTTACATAAACTCCAACTCGGCCAAAACTACTCGTGTTTCGGCGGTTAAACTACAAAGCGACTGTGTGCCACCAAAACTATGCGGAAATATGCATAATTAATTAATTAGTCAACAGGCAAACAAGCCAGCCAGCCAGTCAGCTAGCCAACAAGTCGGCAAAATGATTTTGATATTGATTTTTTAGTTTGATTATGGATTTTGCATTTCTTGCAACAACAAATGGCCAACGAAGACACTTGTAACTATTTGAGCCACATTAAGCAAGTATTTAAGGCAAAGTGCCGACACAAACAAACCGACTAGATGCGACGCTCTCTGGTCAAGACATCCATGACCAACAAGCAAACTGGCTAAGAGCAACAAATTGGCACATTGTCTTGGCAACAAATGCGCTTAAATTAGGCATAAATGGCTCCTTAGAGACATGCACTACATAAACACTACTGCATAAATAATATTTAACAACAAATCCAAATGAGATGAGAACTCTCGGTCTCTGTCTCTGTCTCAGTCTCTGCCTGCCTGCCTGATGCTTAATATTGTTTCCAGGCTTTTGCTAGGTAATTGTCTTGATTGCCACACATAAATCTGATTACGTGTACATGTGAGTACTTGTGAATGAGTGTGCGAGTGCGTGAGTGTGAGTGTGAGTGTGAGTCTGAGTGTGTTTATGGCGGCATAGACGATGGGCTCTAATTGATAATGATTCGGGCAGTCCGCAGCCAAATTGCTACTTAGCTGTCAATTCAAATTCATCATAAACAAGCCAAGGCAAAAGACTCGCTGGACTGGACAGTCAGGATTCAGAATGTTGCGGCCCAGATTTATAGACGCAACTAAGCAAACAATTCTATCATTGTGCTTCGCAAACAACAACCAGCAACAGCAACAGGCTGGCCAGGTTCACTCACACAATGGCCGTTTATGCACATAATGAGATGCCATGCATCAGCATAGACACAGCAGCCAACAATGTACAGTGGAGCAAACGAACAAAATTTGTGATAAAATTATAAACTCTGCTACTTCGCAGAATATTTAATTATACATATAATTTATAATTCATAGTAATTAGTTTAAAATGTATGCATTTAATTATTTTATTTGAAATTACAAATAACAGTTTTTTTATTTTTTTAACTTTATTATTAGTAGTCTATTTTTATTTACAATCTTTATTTTAAATGTAAATGAGAAACTCTAAAGGTTTAAATTTTTAGTAATATACAGTTCAAAATAAAAATAAAAATTAATAATACAAACAAATATATATTAAGTACATAATTGCAATATATTTATAAACATCAGTTTACAAATATGAGATGCTGATCAAAGGATTAAAATACATCTGATAAAATCTACTAAACAGAATATTGTACATTTCTTTTAAATAATTTGTATTATTGCCATAAATAATTCTTAAATGTCGCTCAAATGATTTTTAAATATAGTTAATATATGTACTTGCAATATGCTTTTAATTATTAAATATTGATCAAACGATTTACACATTTAATTTCATTTATTTCAATTAGTATACTTGCAATATATTTATAATCACAAAGTTATAATTATAGCACGTTGATCCAACGAATTTAGTCAGCCTTCAACTTTGACCTTTCGTATGCACCACTATGCGACGGCTTGTGTTCATTTGTGGGACATTGTGTACACGACCGCCATCAGCCATCAGCCATCAACCATTAGCCATTGCCACTGGCCACGGGGGCAGCATTTCCATTTATAAATACTTACAATTTGTTAAAATACAATATAAGAAAATTTTGTCACAGCCTCGAGGCGCAATACCGCTTAATTTAATCACTTTTGTTTAGGGGCAGCAAATAGCAAATCGCCAGGTGGAGACAGAGTGGGGGGGAGAGACGACTCAAAGCCGTCTGATAGACCCAGAAAGTTTTTGGGACTGTTGCTGGGGCACCTGTCATGCCATTGGATATGGACACCCGCCAAAAGCTGCGTGTCCAAAGTTAAATAACATGGCCTAGGGTCACGTTGCCAGGTGCTTGTTTTTCTCTCTCGTCTTTCTTTGTCGGGGCAGCTCTCATTCCACTCGCTTGTTTATCTTTTGGCCAAACGCAAACAAAACTAAGCTAAAACAATAACAAATAGCAACAAAACCGTCAGTTATCTTCAAGATGTCGAAGCATCAATACCCTTGCCAATCAAAAAGTCTTTAATTGTTGTGCAAGTTGTGGCGATGGAAGAGCCTGAATTTTTAACGCCAGCAAGGACCAAATGCCAGGTGGAAGGTGTTACCAATGCGGTGATGAAAGAGAAATGCCTGGGCGCTAAGAATGTGGCAACAGTCAAAAGTTGCCACGAAATAGACGAGGCGTTAAAGTAAATTATAAGATTTTCTTTAGGCTACGCATATTGGCTGTAGAAATTCGCCGTCTATCGATACGAATTCCGAATGCGAGTGGACTGGGTAATTGATAGCAGCGTGTGCGGTGTTAATTAAAATTTTAGAAGCCACGCGTTGCACGTTGTTCGCCTGGCCTATAAATCATGACATCAACAGCCAGAGAGGGACAGAGAGTGGGATAGTGGGAGAGATATATACTAGCTAATCATGGCAATTACAACGACTAAGCACATAAACCATTATCGGTATTAGGCGTATGCTTTACGACTAAAGGTTAACATTGCCCCCACCATAATTACAAACACACACACACACATATACATATATGGTGTGCATTATCTGTTGGTTGGTAAGTGGCCAAAACAATTGTAGTTGAATAGTGGCCACAAATTGTTTAGAGATGTGGTGGGACTGCGCTGCTCTTGGCCACTTATTGCGGCTCAATTAAAATGCAATTATCAACAAATTACAAATGACCGGCAATTGACATTTGTGTCTGGCGCAGGTCAAAGTGCGTTAGCCCAATTTTAGCATGGCGAAAACTGGCCAAAAAATACGCATTAATATTAATGAAGAGCTCGCTTCGCGACTGCGACTCCGACTGCGACACACGCGACCCCGGGCAGTTCATTAAAGTGTCAAATACTTTGTTGGCTCGCTCGAAGATGTCATGTCCGAAAGCCAAGAGACATGCCCCGAATTCCCCCCTTTAGAGAGAGAAAAAGTTGTTCAAAAGCAGCGCGACGAACAACGAACAGCAGCGCATAAGAAATATGGCAACAAACCTGTTGCTGCTGACGACTGCCGACTGTCGACTGCCGACTGCCGACTGCTGCAGACGCCCCAAACTGACCCGGGCCAAGTTAGCTGTCATTATTAACGTGTCATAAATCAAAAACTTGTTACTTGTTGCCAACTTATTTGCATGTCTGCGACGACAGCGACAACGCCAACGACAACGTCGACTGAACTCGTATTTATGCTCAAACCACTTCCAACTTGTTATAAGTAATAATCTTCGCTATTAAAGTTTACCCATCAGTTTAATTGCGCATACGCACTGTGTGTGTGTGTGTGTGTGTGTGCAAGCAGTGGACAAGCTTCTCACCTAAATATGATTGATGAAGCAGTTACATACGCCAATTACGTATTGCAACTGGCCCCCGAAAAAGTTTACGAAACCATCCACTTAAGTATACTTAGTAAAGCTGAAATTGCCATTTAATGGGCTGAGCCAAATGATATGCAAAATTCACAGGCCAAGTAAATGAGTGGCAAAATCGTTTTGTTTTCCATTTTACTATTCATTGGCATTTTAAAGGCATGAGCCTAAAATTATGCCAGCCTCAGGCTTCATTGACAGACCAACATCATCGTCATCCTCGACGCCAACGCCAACGCCAACGCCAACGCCAACGCCAACGCCATTGCCAAAGACATTGACGTAAAAGCAAAGCCAGGCCCAAACATAGCCGAAGACGTTGCCGTCCCTCTCCGCCTGCCTGGCTGCCTGTCTTGAACGCTAAAAACAATTAGTATGACAATTTATCATATGCCCGCAGCCAAATGATTTATGAAGGCCCAGGCTGCCTGCTATTGGAAGTAGTATGAATAGCAGGCAGCAGCAGCAAATGCTGCTCGTAACTTGCCCATTTTGGCCCCAAACAAGCGTTTTGTGTAGGCCGCAATTTTTATTTGTTTTTGCGGGTGCGTCCGATGTTTGCTCATTTCCTTCCTTCCTATTTGCTGCCTTTACCTCTGCCTCTGCCTCTGTCTCTGCCTCAGCCTCTGCCGCCTCTGCGTTGCGCAATTTATAGTTAATAAACATTTCCGGCAACGAAAACTTTTACGCGCCTTTTTGGCAACACAGCCCTCAAGCGAAAATATCCTGCAATGAGCCGCACACAGTCGTTTGCCTATTTACGAGCGATTACCTATTTAAGGCCCCAAACTAGCAACTTTAAATAAATTAACAAGTAATCCCCAATGAAACAAAACGTAAAATAAATACAGATTTTAAATGTGCAGATGCAGAATCTTATTTAAGTAAAACATTTAGTGAGATGGCAAAAATTAAATGACAGAAATTAAACATTTTATGGTGTTCAGCCTTAGGGTTTAATTTCTTGTCTTATTAAAAATATGATGAAGTTGATGTGATAACAAAAGCCCAAATATGGATAAAAAAAAAACGAAATTTCACATTGATGGATAAAAAAGTGGAAATAAGATCGAAAGGTTTAATTAGTAAGATTAGATTAAATTAATAATATTAATATTAGATTAGAAATTTTAATATTGTATTTAAAAGCCAAATGTTAGTGACTAGCGCCCTATTTATAAATTTTAGCTAAGTGTGCTAGGAATAGTAATCAATAAATAACAATAAAAAACTCTACTAACGATTAACAAAAAAACTTTTATTCGGATACTCAATACGAATTCAGTTGGTTAATAAAAATTCAATCCTAAAAGCATTCATTATAGACAACAATTTTTATAATAACATTTGTAACGTCGTTATCCTGTCATTATCCTTGTCACAAACACGACTCGATACAACCTTTATTATTATTGTGGCATATTAATTGGATTTAATTAATTATATTTTGTTAGCACCTGGCCATAATAGTGTTGCATAATTAATAGCTTTTAGCCATAATGGTAAGCACCTGGCTAACATGCAGAAAAACAAAACAGATTTCCATATTGCCCAACTGCTGCACAAAATAGCTTAAAATCGTCAAAAAGCTAACTAAGTATTTGGAGAGTTTGCCTTTGAAGCTTTTTATAGAGCTTATTTCAAATGCATGGGTTCGAGTCTGATTTGAAGCTTAACGAAAGCTTTCGGAATGTTATCTGAAATTCGGATATTGACAGGAAATGAAAACTTCTTTTCGCCCTTTTCCAACTTTTATTTACAAAATTAAATAGATTTATTTTTCTTTGTCCATTACATGAGAATCGAAGAAGCCAAACAATAATATGTTACCAGAAAATGGTTACTCGAAATTACGGCAAACTAAGGACGATGTTTATGTTTAACATCTAATCTAGACATTATGCAATTTTCGATTATTTCAATTTGCAACTGTATTTGTGTGTATCTGTGGTTTTTGTTTGATATTTAGTATCTACAACATCAAAGATAACTTTACATCAATATAAGTTATTTATCTGATGATATACATATATATGTTTTATACATTTATATATATAATATATACTCATGTACGTGTATGTATGTGTGTATGTATATAGATATATGCACTCGTATATAGCCACTGTATATATAGTATATATATATACTCGAATGTAAATTTATTTGTATATATAATAAGTATTTATGTTGGGCTTTTGGTTTATGTCGCTATCATCGTTTCGGTTAATAATTACTCATGTTATGTACTGTATATATATTTCAATATATGTATGTATTTTAATGTATATAGATATATGTATGTATATCATTCCGTTTGCACTTTAACCCATGAACTTTAACAATGTGCTTATTAAACAAATCCATCCGCTCCGCTCCGCTTCGGAGACACGCTCAACACTCCCATTCAATTGTTCTGCACTTGTACTTTAATATTTATCATTTAGTTTCATATATAAGTTCACATTATATAAACAATTTAGCAATTATGCTTGTTGTTGTATTATTACTTCTTTGGCCCCCGAAAGAAACTGAAAACTGCGTACGCAAATGCAATTTACATGCACGAATACAACAGACACAAAATCGAACGAAAAACTCAAACCAAAATCAAATCATAAGCCATAAGATATACCTATGTTTTAAGAGATACTAGTTGGAAGCAGTGTGCAGCATTTGCTTTCTCCACGTTATTAAGTTCAACATTTTATGTTATTGTATATATATATATGTATATAGGGAAATTAAAATAGATTTAAAATATTTAAGCTAGGTAATGTTTAGAGTCTAAGAGCATAGGACACAGTTTTACACATATGTATGTATAATATATATATATATAGTAGGTAGATATAGTACATTTACAAGAATCGTTTAGGGTTTTAAGATAAGTATTATGTTCTCTATGATTCCCTCTCTCTGTCGCTCAAATACTACTGTAATACACGTATGCTATACCTGTTTCAGATTATTCTTGCTGCTTATCTTTGATAGTTCCTACGGGTCTTCCCACTATCTCCACCATCTTTGTCCTGTATCTAAGCTGTTCTATTCGTAATTTGTGGCTTTTGAAAATAGTTCACAATAGGACTATAGTAAGTAATGTGCGCTTTGAAAATCTCACATCTCAATTCTCCACATCTCAATTCAAAATCATAGGAGAAGTTCTGAGCCCATTTAATTATTTAACTAAGGGAAATGCAAATGATAAACAATTGAACTTTGAGTTCCATCATTTGATCAAAAAGAGAAAGAAAGAAGATGTAGAAAGTTGATATAGTAACTGAAGTTAATTCTCAATCAATCCCATTTAAAACAAAACACAGCCAGCACATTTCTTGCATTTCATACTAAACTCAAATCTGCTAAAAGTCATGGTGTCTAATGGACGACATCGCTAATGGAATTGGACACCATTTACTTCATCTTCTTATCCTCGTGCGCCTTCTTCACGATGGCCAGCTTGGAGTGCGGCGAAGAGGGCGACAGTGTGCGATACGGTGCCTCCTTGGTGCCATGCAGAACCAGAGACCATTCGATCAAATGTCCAAGGCGTGTTTGGGCCGAATTGAAGCGTGCCTGCAATGCCGACAAATCAGTCAATGAGAAACTTTCTTAAAGAAGAGTTGCACTAAGTTTACCTCCAGTTTCCAGGTACCCTGAGGATACTCGCCCCAAGAGTGGGTGGTCATGAAGGGCCATTTGGTGAACCCATCGCGATGATCATCGTCATTGGCACGTCTCGAAAGAATCATGGATCTAGATAAAAGTTCATAGGGTTAGTGTCGGTCTCTGTCAAACACACAAATCACACTCACTTGGTGCCCATGGGGGAGGTGAGGAAGAGCTCCAAGTCGCCGCGTCGCGAAGCATTGGCCGTAATCACCGCCTGCACGTGCTCCAAATAATTCACTTCCGTATCACTGCCCTTGCAAGCGTCCGTCTGAATCTCCCAGAACAGTGAGCGTCCCATTATAATCGGCCTGCAAGTGGGTCAAGAGAAGAGTTAACAAACCAGAGCTCATTCGAGTATGTTGGGCACTTACTGTGGCTTGTTAATCTCGCCAGCCTCACAGTGATAGCGTGCTGGCACCGAGTGCCATTGCTTGGCCAGGGTCACCATGGCACCCGCGTCGAGCACACCGAACCCAAAGAGGTGATTGAACTCCAGTCCGACGCCGTTCATTGTCCAGTAGAAGCGGTTCTTGGCATCGAACAGCGAATTGCGCTTCGATGTCAGCACAGTCAGATGCTGGATGTCGCGCCAAGTCAGCTGTGGGCTGTTTGCCAAAAGAGGGAGAGATTTAGGATTTGCATAAAACCCGAACGAGTCTTCAACTCACTTCGCCTCCAAGGCCAGGGCAAAGACGCCTGCGGCTTCGGGTGCCGCAGCACTTGTGCCCGAATGTGTTGTCGTGCACTTGCCATAGAGGTCAGTGGTGGCAACGCCAGTGTTGGGATCCTTGGCCCCGTTGCTGAACGTCGATGCCAGCGTGGAGCTGCAGCTCTCATCGTAGTGCGCATTCTGGCCATCGTTGATGGCGCTGTTAATGGATATGGTCCACATGGAGGCGGCATAGCCATCGCAATTGCAATCGTCTTCCTCGCCGCCATCGCCCGATGCCCAAACATAGATGTTGCCCAAACCATTGCGACCCTGCGGGTGGCACGCAACCAACAAAATTAATGAGCTAAAAGCTGAACAGTGGTGTGAAGGCATTAATCCGACGTTACCTCATTGACACCCTGGACAATGGCACGCATGGTGGCATTGCGCGGCCCATCGACCGTCTTGCCGTCGTCGGTGGGACCCCACGAGGCGCTGTAGATGTGGATTTTGTGCGGTTCATGGCCCATTGAGTTGGCTTCGATTAGGTCTGTCATATAGGGCTGATCCAGCATGCGAATGCCTGTGGAGCGAGCGATAAGTATGCATTAATCTTAATGGCGGAAATTATAAATCAATATTTATAACACGAGCTGCTGCCCCGACGACGCTTTCACTCACGACGCTTTATGGCAATCATAAAAGAAGCAAGGCAGCACCTATCAAATATATCCGATTTTCACTTGATATTTCCCAGCCGTGCTATAAAAATGACAGATAACATTTCCGGGATTTATGTGCACACTTGTTGCCCGTTTCCCCTCTTGGGACAGCAGCAAGGCGAACCGCAACCTTATTTTAAAAATATATTTGTCGCCTCAATTTATTGGGCATTTTCCGCAACAGCAGCCGCAGCGGCAGCGGACCACGTTGCGGATACGTGATGCAAGTCCTGAGGCGTCACTTTAAGAGACGCCACTTGACTTGAAGTGGAGCGGAGTGAGCGACTGTCGTTATTGTTGCCCCTTTTCTAAAGCCACTTACCTGCGATTTTGCTGTCATAAGCAACGCCCACGCCGCAAATTCCATTATCTCTGGCAGCAGCCACTTCGCCAGCGCAGCGTGTTCCATGGCTGCAAGTGAAGAGCAAAACAAATGGACGAAAAGAGTGAGATTGGGTGTGCCAAAGAGGATTGGCAGCCATGTCATAAATATGTTAGTCAGATTCCTGGCATTTCACTGCTTCTCTCTCAGTCTGTGTCTGTGTCTGTGTCTGTGTCTCCGTCAGTGTAAGGGGCTTTGCCACCATTATGCAATAAATGCGATAAGCCGAAAGCGGGCAAAACAAACAGCAAACTTGGCTGAGTATACCCCGGAATTCATTTAACTGCTTGGGTATTAAATAAACAGAACACAAAAAAACAATTAACAGAAAAAACAGTTGAAGAAATTAAACAAAATAAGTAAAAGCACACGAAATGACTTTGCCTTTAAGTAGACAGAGCGAGAGAATGGGAAAGTTTCATTTCCTACACGTTGCTCGGATTAGGCTATTATACCCGCTCCTCTGTTTAAGCCCCAATGGAGCTTAGGCCCGCCACCACTTACCTGTTAAACCAATCGTCAGTGTATCGCGGATAGGGGAATGGATCATTGCTGCTAAAGTCATAGCTGGCCTCCGCATTCTGTACGTACGAGAGAGAAAGAGAAAGAGAGAGGCGTAATGAGTGAGATGCCGAATAAAATGAGTATAGTTACTTATATGCGTAGCAACTAGTTAGTTGGTGTGGGTCCTAAGTGCAATTTGGTGTCTCATCGCACCCATAAAAGTAAAAAAAAGCTGGCTATCATATGTGTGTGACACTTTAGAGGAGGGTTGTACTACAAGTTGTGCAGCGCAAACATTGTGTCAAAAACAAGTTTAATAGTTTATATTGCGCAGTTTAACTAAATTTCTCTGCTCTAAAAGAAATGACCATAGAATTTAAGTAGACTTTAAGTAAAGCCAATCGATATCAAATTGTTTTCATGTTTCTCTCGTTTAAAAGCAAATACTTAAATATTAATGTACCATCTAATAAAAATTGTTTTCAAAATATATACTATTTTTTAATTCTTAACTCTAACTTTCAAATACAAATTCCAATTTAATAAATATTTCGCAATTTTGTTCATCACATAGTAACCCAATATTTTGTATTTTTTAATTTCTTTTAATAAAAAGAAATATTTAATTATCCAAACATTAAGTTTAAAGTAGAATGCCAAATAAAAGTTTTGTGTACATTTAATACAAATTGAATCTCGCTTGCTAACTCTAACTTTCGAATTCAAATTTTAATAAAATAATTTATTCGCAATTGTATTTCTTTTTAAATCGTTGCAATCTCTGTTTTAAAGCATAAACTTAATTTATTTCTGAACTGTTTGAAATGAAACTTGGAAACTAAATTATACATATGCGTGTTACCCATTTCAAATGTCATTTGCAGCTGCTTTTAACCCGCTCCAACTTGAATTGCATTTTAGCGTTTTAATAAAGTTGGCATATTAAATTAGAGAACCGTAAACAAAAATGGCGAACGGATATAGTTTAATTAAAGCCAACTGCTGTTGAAAGGACTCGCAAATGGCATTTGGGATTGAGGATGTGGTCAGTTGGACAGCTTGTCATTTGGCCATGGCCGTCGCACACATGGTAAATATAATTTTCGAAATGCAACAACCCAAACACACGCACACACGCAAAAACGAGTTTTGTTATTTACGAGAAAAACAGAGTTACTCACGTAATTGAATTTGAGGTCCGGATGCATGTAGTCGACTCCTGTGTGTGAGAGTGTGTGTGGTGTGTACAAAGAGGGAGAAGAAAAGTGTATTAAAAACTGTTGCACATATTGTGGTTGCAAGTATATATGTGTGTGTGTGTGTGTGTGTGCGTTTGTTTGTTCGTACCGTCATCCATGATGGCCGTTGTCACGTTCTTGCCCGTTATTCCCTGCGACCAGGCAGCCTGCACATTGAGATCCAGCCGCACTTTGCCACCATTCTGTCCGGTGTTCTTCAAATACCACTGCATGGGAAAGTACGGATCCGTTGGCTCCACATCCACGTCGTTCGACTCGCCCAGCGTGGCAGCATAGTGCAGTCCATGTATGGCCGGCACTTGTGGTCGCAGTCCCCGCTTGACACGCCTAAAGCCGGGCTGTTGAACGGCCGTGTGGACCTAAATGAAATGTTTGCAAAGACAGAAATAAGAGAGAGAATGAATATTCATGTATCAATAACTGAATCGACAGCTGTCAGCGGCTGTCGTTGGTCGTGGGTGTGATTGTAGGTCAATGTTATGCGTACGTGACAGTCTAAAATGTTAATTTTGCATAACAGACGAGGCAGGCGGAGGAGGACTGGCAAACAAGCGCCAGCCAGCTGGTGGCCAATGGGCTATTGACAGGGCTAAGCATGCAAATCAAACTGAAGCCGAATCAGCATAATTTGCATCTGCATTTGCAATTTGCCATTCACCATTTTCCATTTACCATCGTGTGTATTGTGTTTTGTTTGACAACTGCATTTTGAATAGTAATTATCGACAATGGGCACGAGCACAGACCGGATCCGTATCCAATTGCAAATGCAATGCAATCAATGCTGCTGCTGCTGCACACAATTTGCCAACTGATTGCACAGAGTTGCCCATGGAAACCGTAGGAATATATGAATGAACTTTGGCATTTCGCTCTACGCTCGTCACTCGACACGCTCGTGATGAATATAATTGTCGGCTGTCTCGGAATTTCAAACAGGTTGCCATCCTCATCGCCTCCATCACGATGATTTGCTATGATTTACAGTACGTAATACTCACCGAGGGATGGCTCTTGATGGCGCGCGTGTGCGTCAGGCTGCGACGTGAGCGGGCATGCGGCAGAGTCCTGTGCTTGAAATGATACTCATATCCATCGGCTCCTGCCAGCTGCAGAACATAGAACATAGAAGTAGGAGAAGACAGTAAGAATGAGAGTGAGTGGATATTTCATTAGATAGTAGCAAACTCATTCTAATTGAGCTTAGCACATTAATTCCCCGCTTGTGCTGCGCGTCAGCCATAATTGAGCTGTAATTGACTTTAGCTGGATATTCCCCAACTATATATGTATGCTATATGTGCCAGTGTGCGTGCCCATAATTACGTTTTAAATTGCCAGTCACGCCAGGCATCAACTTCATCATCATTGCTATTTGCCAGCCTTCGGTAAATTGAGAGTTTACAGCTTCTCTCGCTCTCTCTCACTCTCTGGTTATTTTCCATTCCATCCCAATGCAATTTCCAATAAATAGCAGCATCGTGTTACCCATGATGGCCCCAGCATCCCAGCAGCACACAGTGTCTCAAGTCCCCAACGTGGCAACAACTTTGAGGCAAGTTTCAATTAGGTCAGACTATCAAATACTCTTCGAATAAAGTTCGACTTTTTTTCGTACTCTTTGCGAAACTTGTCAAAATAACGAGCGAAAACGAAAAAAACAAAACCAATTATTTCAATCGCATAGCTACGCAGCATTGGTCATTCGCCCCGGGGAGAAGCTGTTATGTCCTTGGCTCCTTGCGTATCAGTTTACCAGTCAGGCACAGACATTGTCCTCTTTGCAGTTGACCTGCGGACTGTCATTGGAAACTCGCTCACAACTTGGACAGCTGTTGAGATATCGCAGTAGCGCTGCAGTTGGATTATGAATAATTAGTTGGCTGAAGCACGAGTATACTTCGAGTACTTCGAGTACTTTGAGTACTACATAAAAAGCCGCTTAACTTTCGCATTGAATCTCGTCACCATACGCTGCAGTAATTAAAATGCGGCCGCAGCAGCTGTTCAGCTGCCCACTCGCTGTTCTGAAAGCATTGCGGGTCTTCATTCAAAAGGCATTTTAGTAGACGCGACTTATCTAGCCAGCTGCCTCTATTTTTAGACAGAGTTTTGAGTCAACTTCGTTGGCTGCAACCTGAGCAACAACCGAGCAGCAAACACGCCCACGAACTGAACTCATCTGATGAAGGGTTGTTGCTCGTTGCTGGTTGCCAAATTCTTTACTTATTTATTTATGCATTTGTCGGCGCTCTTTTGCTCAGACGAAAATGCCTTATAAACAAATTGCCAAAGCAACAAAAGTTAATAGTCTTTTCAAATTCTCTTTAGCTGTAATTTCGCTTCGTATATTTCCATAATTCTGCATTTCGAAAGGGATGTTGCGAATGTCTGTCAACAATTGAGTCACTTATTATTCATGAAATTTGTGTTGAGTCTACGTCAGCAGGACACAGGACACAGGACACCGGCCAGAGGACCAGGACAGCTGTCCGCAGAGTCCGCAACTTGCTTTTAGTTTATTTAGGCCAAATTAGGAGGAAGCACAACAACAACAACAACAATAGCAGCAACACCAACAGCGAAACTCTCACAACACGCGCTGATGCCTGAGGACCATCAATCCAGAGAGGTTTGTCAATCATAAACCACTGGCAGTTTGTCAATAATCCACTCATAGAGTCGTCGTCGACGGGGTTTGTCTATTTTTATGCCCTGTTAATTTGTGCGTTAAGTACACTTGGGTACTGCAACAGCTGGCCAGCTGGCCAGCTTGCCAGCTTTTAGATGTTGCCCTTTCACTGATAGCCGGGCAGAAGGCAAAGTTCGGCTAGCTACATAGATAATAAAAACATTGCGCATACGCACAGTAGGACGTCTCACCCCCTGCGCTTATAAATTAATAAGGCTCCCAACTAAGCCCACAGCAGCCACATGCTGGCCAAAATTGTGTGAATATTTTTAGAAATTTCGCTGGTATAATTTTTGCATTATTCCTAATAAACGAAACATATGGCGGCGAAAAAAATATATATTTATGTATATAAAATAAAAAAGGAAAATGAAAACGAAAACAGAAAATAAATAAATAAAACTTGATGCCTGAGCTCGCAGCTCGCTCTGAGTGGGTTGATGGAAACAAAAATAACCAAGCGTAGAGCACACAAAGGCAGCTCCACTCAATGAAGTCATTGTTGTTGCCAGTGTATCTATGCAACAATGTGTGTAGTACAGTGTGTATGTATGTGTGAGAGTGTGAGTGTGTTGTACACAACGTATTATAAATATAATGTGTCACAGCGGGTGATAACGCGGACAGCAGCCGGCACCAGAGTAAAAGTAAAGCAAAGTCAGGCCAGGCCAAGCGAGCAGACACTTCATGACATGTGGCCCCCGTTGCCGTCCCTCGTCCCTCGTCCCCCTCGCCTGCCCTCAAGGCGACGGCTTCGACTTCGTGTGAAATACTTAAACTAAGTAACACCCACGCGCATTTAGCTCATTGGGTTGTGGATGTTGCCAAAATGGCGGCAGTAATAAGTTTCATTTATCGGGGATCACAGTTTATGGGGGCCTCGACTTGTTGCGCTTCCAGACACTACAAGAACTATGTAAATTTGCATGCCCACTGCGAGGACAAAGACTGCGATGTGTTTGCGTGTGCGTGTGTGTGTGTGTGTGTGTTTGGTTACATCACAAGACATCCTTTGAGCGCTGAATGCGTGGGCGATGCGGGCATTGTGAATCAAGCAGGCCAGCCAGCTCTTGATGTGCTCGCTTGTAGCGTGTGTGACATGTCATCTCTCAAGCGCTGTCAACGCCACAAATTTATGGATTTTCACTCAAAGCGTACTGTATGCACTGTATTGCCATCAACAAACAACAAGCAACAACAACTAGCAAAAACAAGAGCCAGCAATAACCACATTTAAAGCAAACAAGAGCAACAGGCGCAGGCAAAATGCAGTTTGCACATGCCATCAAATATATGCGAGTGATTCTATATGCACGACTATATCTGCATGTCAGGGTTTTGCTTGTGTGTTTTCAGCTTGTGGAGCAGGCGTCGCAGGTGGCCTTTTGTTAAGCCACCAGCTTAAATAAGCCAACAACAATGGCTTAAAGTCGCCATTATACAAAGCTCTTGTGTATTCATGCTGATGGGACACTCCATTACTCGCCGCCGTCTAGCTAACTAATATAAACTTTCAGACTTTAATGCAGACAACAGACAGACGCACATTCGTAGAAAGTATAAGGTCAGGCATATTGTATGCATAATTTAATTAATTTATTTCAAGCTATATAGAATACAAGTGAAATCAAATAACAAAATTAATTTAATTGTTAATTTTTGCTTCCTTTTCATTCAAGTCTTAACATTGTATTTTACAAAAATCCCTGTTGGAAATTATTGCAATAATTTATTTTTATTATTATTTTAATGATCCATAATTATTCAATTTCTGTTTGAATACATTTCATTACTAAAAGCTATACATTAGAACGAAAAAATTCAAAAATAATAATAAAAACAAAAACATGGAATTAACTTATTAAGTAATGTTTTTTTATTTGTTTGGGTGAGAATTATTGTGTATTATGAGTGTTTGTGACTCATTGTCATTAATGCATTCAGCTTTTCGGCTGAAAAGTAGGCAACACTCTGCAACACTTATAGATTTCCATTAGGCAACAGGATTTGTGCTTTAGCTTTCGCATTATCTCGTGCCATTTATGTTCGACTAAACTAAAGCAAATCCATTTATCAAAATGCGTTACTGAGAGTAACGAACTAAAAGTCTGCAGCTCAATGGCTCTTTATCAGTGGCAGGTCACTTTTATCAGTAGCTGGCAACTTTTTTCTAGTAGCATTTGTGCAAACGACTACCGCTCTACACATTCGCAAACAGATAGATAAAAAGATACATATAGATAGATAGATAGATAGATAGATAGAGATAGGCAGTTGGATAGATTAAATAAATAGCAACGAGCTGTGCAGATGTGCCAAACGAGAATGTGTTTCTGAGTGCGAGTGATTTGCAAGCCTGGCATCAAAAGTATTATTTGCCAGTTTATTTCAATTTGCCTGACAGTCGCCAAGTTGAATAAACAAACGCAATTATGCAGCTAATCAATCAAACGTAAATCAGAAAACTTTCTACTTACACACGAGTTCACGAGTTTATGATATTTGCATGCCATAAAAAGGCAACTCATGAGATTGGTAAATGTCAGCTGCTGTGGCTGCTGCTGTTGTTTCGAGTCTGTCTGCGAAATTTAATTTAAAAAGTGGCAGCATATGCGACCAGTTTGCTGTTTAGCTGGATTTGCGGCAAACAATGCAAACACACACAAATATTGATTGCCAGCTGCGTTAGCTATGGAAATCCTGGAAACCCAAAAAAAAACGAAGTGCCACATCGCGCTGTGGCAGGTGGTAAATGAAGAGAGAGACAGAGAAATGCAAATGAATGCCACGGCCTGCTGAATTATTCAACAGGATGTGGTGCGAAAGCGAAAGCAAAGACAAACAGCAGTCATGGCTAATAGGCTCTGATTGAGGCTTTTGCCATGTGCCAGTCATTGTCCTGGCTCGCTCGACTCCGTCGGCTGATACGGCTTTGATTTGTGGGCCCAAGCTTATGCGCGTTAGCCTGCTAACGTGTTTGACGCAAGCGGCGAAATGCAAAAGTTAACACAATGAATGAAAAGTTATTGCGTTTCCACTTGCAGCAACTAACTGCAACTGAACATGACATTCATGCCTTGCAACAAGTGGTTGCAACACACAAGACCTCCCCTTTTCAGTGCTGCAGCTGCAGCCAAACAAGGCGAATTTTAATTAAAATTGAAGGGCTGAAAGCGAAAAGTAAATGTGTCAACATGAACTCAATTTTGCAACTGGGTCATATGCTTATAAGCCAACCTAAAGGCCAGCGCCAAGAATCGATAGCAAAGTGTGTGAGAGTGAGAAACTGAGAAAGTGAGAACCCAGCTATCATAATCACATAAGTCCGTTTGCTATTTGGAGCAAAAAAAACGAAGAGGACGACAAAATAATTATCTAGCGCACTGTTGACATTGACATGCTGCTGGGCGCACGCTGCGTATGCGTGATTTTCAACAACATCTCTCTCGGCACAAACAGCAGCCAGCCGCCCGCTGGCTAATTAAATTTAATGATTTTATCTCATTTTCCTGGCTCTCCCTCAAAATAACAATTACATTGAAATGTAATTTGCCGCATGGCAAACAAAACTTTTTCGCATCTGGCCTCTGACATTTCGCATAGCTCGATGTTTATAAAATAATGTATGAAGCACGTTTTAACAAAGTCTAAATAATTCAGAGCAACGTGCACTTGACTTACAAGCATTGAACACGAACTCAACAAGAACTTTAAACACATTTTCTCACTTTGCTGCAAACTTTGCACTTGCGTCATGACAATTATGTTCAACTGGTGTCTGTAATTTAAAGGATTTGATTTATTGTCAATCAAATTTGATACCAAAACACATTCGCATTCGTTGCCAGTCGGCCTTGTGCATATCAAATAACCTAATTGAAGGCTAAGCTGTTGCTAATAACCAAGTAGCAAGTTACACAAAACACAATTTGCGACCAAACTAATATATTAAACTAGTTTTGCTTCCTGTGCTGCTATGGCAATTAGCAGCAACAGACCCGAAAATTTGTAATAAGCTAAATTAGGGTCCTGTGTTTTGTATCAAGTTTACATTGCACACACAGAAACTATGACCGGGTCCTTGGGTCAGCACGTGTAAAACGATACCCGACAATGCTAACGAGAAGCTTGCAAATATTTGCCAAAAGTTGGCATTTCCATCAAAAGTTTGGCTATAAAGTGCAAATGAGACTCAAACATGAAAGTCGACAGTAGATAGAGGGACAGGCGACTTGTCAGTGTGGCACAGGTGACTGAATGGCTTCAAGACATTTCTCAGCAGATATTTTTGGCAAAATGATTGCAAACATTGTTAAATGTTTCGTTTGCTTTTAATGCGCATGTGACTCGAAACATTTAAGCAGTTGGCATCTAATCTAACTCCATACCGAACCCAACTTTTATTCGAGCAGAAAGCAATTTATATGAAGCATCGAACTAAGCTTGTGTCCGGCAAACGCTTCGAGCTGCTTTACGATTCTAAAAATAAATAAATGAAATGAAGAAAAAGAGCAGAGCAACGCTGCGTATACGTGATAATGTATTGTGTGCTGTTGCCATTCTTATTGCGTGTCTCTCCGTCTGTGTGTGCATGCGAGTGAGTATGTGTGCGTGTGTGTGTGGCTTGTGTGCCTGCGGTTCGTTCTTTTTTTTGTCCTTTAAGATTTCTAGCATAACCCTGCATGCGTCGTCTTCGTGCTCGCCGGTCTCGTCCGACGTGCAAGTCCTTTGTTTGTCTTTTATTTGCCAACATATGTTCTGTTGCCTTGAGTTACAAATTGCTGGCAAAATGTCTGTGCCGTTAATTTGCAAGCGGCAAGCAAAAGACCACAAAATTTGTAAACTCGTTTTTCATTTCGCATAATAAATGAAACGAAAACAAACCAGCAACCAAACACAGACACGCTGCATCCCATCTGCTCAGTTCCGAGAAAGTGAAATAAATTTGACAATGACATGCCTCAAAGTCATTTGACCAACTCTCTCACAAACTCCCACACACAACATGGCCATTTAATAGCTTTTGCCGTTGCTTCCCTACAAAACATAATAATTTCGCAAACTATTATAAATAAGTTATAATCTCTGGTTTACTGCAGCGGAAATAACTAATGAACGCTGCATATTTAATGGCACAAAACATGCAATGCAATGTCCTGTCATGCATATTTAATGAGCGCCGACAGTAGCAGCAAACTTTCGATATTGTGAAAGTTATGCGGTTGCTCTTAAAGCGCATAGTTGCATGGAGAAGACATCAGCTGAAGGACTGCAACTAAATACGAGCATGTATTTGGAACAAGCTTGTCCTAAATATCACTTTCAATTGCAGCATTCCATCGTCTGGAAACAAAGTCGGAGAAGCAACGACTTATGTGTAAGTTTCATTTTCAATTTTAGCATTCTTTTCACTGTCGAAAAAGCGGAACTAAAGCAAACAAACTCTGACTTTCTTATGTGCTCGGAGAAGTATGCAATAAAAATTTAATAAAAAAGTTATTCTAATTATTAAGCTCAAAGATAAAAGAATGTTGAAGAAAAGTTTTAAGGATACAGACTTTAATATTTTGATGTAGATAAATTCTTTCCAGGTATATTTCCACTTTGTTGCTGAAGTCATTGTGGAAGGTATTAAATAGGTGGAGACAACGAGTTGTTGCTGTTTGTTGCTGTTGTCGAGGCTTAGGATTGTTGGGCAAACAACAACTTAACGCTTTATGCAAGGCTTTGTGGCAAAGTACACGTTGATAAGCGGCCCACGGCAGCAGCAGCATGAACAGACATCAGGCAGGTGACAGGTGGGTTTGTTAGCTTTTTAAGTTATTACACACACCAAACAAAAAAAAAATATAAAAATAAAAAATACACGCACACACACTGCAGGCGAGTAAGTAGTAGGTGAAACTTTTAAGCACCACAAAGACAAACGATGAGCATGAAATAAAGAGAAGGCGCTTTGAGGCATTAGCCAGGATATCTGAAAGCAACAGGAGCGCAACAACAGGCAGCACTTTGTGAATTTGTTGGCCATTAGTGAACATGAGATTGCGGTACGGCAAAAATCAGCGAGCAGAAAATTGCAAGGCAAAGCCAACCTACAGAGCCAGAGTTCTGTGTGTTGCGTGGGAGTCGCCTGTCCAGCCTGTTGCCACATGCCCCCCTCAGTCCCTCCGTCCAGCAGCTGCCTGTGTGACTAACCGAATCAAAAGCATATGTATTTACCAAAGCACGAAATTGAGTTAAGTATTTTATTATATTTAAATTGTGACGACAGAAAACAGAATACAGAAAACCGAAAACAACAAATACCCATATTTGAGCCAACATAAATCGCAATTTCCATGCATAAATATTGGAGTCAGCAGCATGGGTGCGGGGAGTGTGTGGGATCTAATGGGTGACTGGCAACTAAGGTTTTATTGGTGATAAGACCATAACATCAAATGCAATAAAGTCAAAATGTTGCCCCAGCCCCAGCGCCAGCGCCAGTCCTAACTGATATCCCAACCCTGTGAAACTTCATACGCCGCGTATACGCAATATCGATTTAAGCAACCCAACAGAGCATAAGCTATGTGAGCTATGGATTTGCTCTGCATTCACCAAAGTGCTGCCTTTTTTTGCTGTGCGAGTGTGAGTGTGTCTATCTGTCTATCTGTCTGTCTGTCCATCCGTCTGTTGTGATTTCTGTTTGCAGATAGCGCTTGACGTAAGAGCAACAGATTTTTTCGGCCTACATGGACGGCACTTTTATTACTCTACGCCCCCAAAAAAAAGTAACGAAAAAAAAGAATACATTCTGATGGACTTTTGCTGTTTATCAACGGGCGAACCGCAAGCAAACTCAATGGGAAGTTGGCCGGAAATCCAGCGAAAGCCGCATCGTACACCAATTTCTAATTAAATGGCATTCTATATTTAAACCCAAAAATAAACCGAAATTATATCCATAAATATCTAATGGCTTGCAGGAGTCTTCACACTCTAATTTACATTACAAATTCCAATTTAAATACATAATCGATCTAATTGTATGCTTAGCAAATGGAAAATTATGCTTCAGTTCCCAGCTGGACTATTTATAGGACTATATGGCAAACTCTGAGTCCAATATGTGTCCAAAGAGACTGAAGAGTTATTTGAAAACTGTCTCCGGCAGTTCAATAATGCTGCACTTACAGGGAAAGAAAAACCAAGCATGAGATTGCAAAATGAAAATAGCAAAATAGCGACCCCAACAAGCGCAATGAGATGGGTTCAATGAGTTGGGTGCGAGGACGACAAAATGACTGACAACTTAGCACAACGAGGGACAAATAGACCATTAATCAGGACTGTGAAGAGTGGGCATAGAATTAAATTATGCCATACACCTGCAAAAGGATGGAGATTAAAACCAACTGGTCATATTTTGTTGGCAAAGGAAAATATGTACTATACGAGTGAAAGATCCACTTCAAGTAGCTGATTAAGTCTAGAGAAGTGACATTCGCATACTAACAAGTTGCTTAAGGCTCTCAGGGATGTCCATAATTAGGCAAACGAAGTTGAACGCCTTAATGGCTGAGTGACAAAACAAATGCATAGGAATGTCTTAATTCCCAGAAAACGGTAAGAAGCAAACTAAGGTTTTCCTCTGAAGAAAATTCGTAGAAAATGTCGAAGGAATACCTTCATTAAAGGCTTAGTACTTTTCAAAATGTATTTGCATTGAAAAGGTTATTTCCAGAATGCAAATTATTTTGAAAATGTTAGCTCAAGTTGCTCAAAACATTCTGCCAACTTTTTGTAGCCCGGAATAATTAAAGACACACGCAAATAGCTCACATGAATTCAGATTGTTTTTCAGTACAAACGATTCGCAGTCTTTCGAGAAGCCGTCGGCTTTTCGCCGGAATGTAAAACAATCTAATAATTTCTAAATTGCAACAGCAGTGGGAAATTCAGTAGACAGACAGGAAGCGGATATACTATATAGAGCGTATCCCATATCAGCTTCCTACCGTTTCAGCTGATTAAAAAGCTGAACACGTAGGTTGCATGGGAACGTCACAAAGTCGAAATTAGAATAGAACCCTTTCAGGCGAAACGTTGCTGAGGCATGTAATTAAAGTGGAGCACAGTTGCATGCAGGTAATCCCCACACAGACTGCTATCCAATCTGATGAAGTTCATGCAACAGTCGCATAGTCATAATGAAAGCCATTCCATTTGGCATAGAGTTGTGCAATGTGCTGACGTTGCCATGGCTGCTGCTGCCACAGTCGATACATAAGCTACATTGCCACACTTGTGGCAGCTGCAGCTGTATCAATGGCGCAATATGTGTTAGGCCAACACGACAACAGTAGCAGCTTTTAATGGCTGGTTGGATGGCTGGATATATTTATGGTCGGCAGGGTAGCTGGTGCAGCAGGTGAGCTGGCAATATCAACTTACAAATAAATCAGCAATTCGTAGTAATCATAAGGAGCGGAGGAGTAATTGGATTTGGCGCCTGCTTCATATTTCTTTATTGACGCAATTGCTGACCCTGATGGAGTGTTATTGACGGCCAGCTACCCAATTAATATAGAATGTCAATTAATTAGCCGCACAACGGCGACGGCTAACCAGCGATTGTTCTTGTCGAACCAAACCAAATTAGAAGCCCACATAATGTGCAACAAGTGTGCGCTGAATCGAATTGATATGCTGTCAAAAGCAGATGTCTGGCAAAATGAAGATTATTCAAAAGGCAACGCAACATTTTATCAGTTGGGTTACATAGCTTGTCATTTGCAGGACGAATTGCAAATCGAATATGTAATAAACAACCTGCGCTGTGTTCGTTGCTACCTGCAACCTGCTGTAGTTACAGCTGACCTTGTGCTCGTTTTGCCAACTACTTTAAATAAAAACAGCTGCGCCTAGACCGTATGCAATGGAAATTTTGCGCGGCTGTCGGAAGTTGGATAACTTCAATGGCAGCCATTTTATGGCGCTTATTGTATGCGAGGCACGCGTCCTCACACACACACCGACACACCGACACCCACTTAAGCAGTCACAATTAGCCAAGGCAGCCAAGTCAGACCCTCGAGTCGAGCGTAGATTGTTGTCGCTGCTGCTGCTGGTTGATTGTCTCTCTTTAGGCTGGGAAAACGTGCCCACGCTTGTCCGACCATAAAATAATTGATTTTTCACTGCACAAACGCTAGCTGGGTTGCTTAATAAATGAAGTGAAGCTTGTGTCGGGTTACTTACCGGTCCCAGGTTGTCGAAGCCATATTTATCGGCCACCTTGTGGGCGAAGTCATTGTCAACGCCCCGACGGAAACGCACCAGAAATGAGCTGGTGAACACCGCCTGATTACCCAAGCCGCCGCCGTTGCCGCCGCCGCTGCTGCCCGCAACAGCGTCCGCCTCTGCAACAAACAGGGGCAAGAGCATCGCCAGCGTCAACATAACGATGCACAGCAGTCGCCATGAAGCAGCCAAGCTCCATGCAGCTGCTGCAATGAACATTGCACGCGTGTTCTATCAAAAGACGTTCGTCGTTGTCGTTTTCCTTTTGCTTGTTTTGCTTTGCTTTGCTCGCTTTCTCTTCTTTTTTTATTTTGTGTTTTCTGCTTTTGACTTTGTTGGCGCTTCAGTTCACAATTGCGACGATGGGGCAACGCTGGCGCCACAAAATTCGTCCACACTTTTCCGTTGCCTGAATGGATGGATAGAATGGTTGGTTGAGGGGTAACTTTTCTCTAAAGGGCGCGGGGAGGGCGGCGGGCAGAATCGTCGTCAAAAATAAAGGCCGCGCTTCACTGGACACACAAAACCAAAAGTTCGTTGGCTGATTATTTTGTAAATACTCTAAAGGCCGGCAAACAAGCAAACTATATTTATTTTTGCGCGTTTCTTCAGCGTGCGCTTTAATGTGCTTGTCGCTGTATATTATTTAATTTTTATTGTGTGGCAATTTTGTTTTTGTCTGCGCTGTGTTGTTGGTGGCTGCTCTCCGTGTGTGAATATTGTTGTGCGCTGCCACGAACCTCACTTTGGCGTTGCGCGCAGAAAACTGTTTGCCAGCGTCGTCAATGGACGCCATTATGAATATACGAAAGGCGCCGCACCATTCAAAAGCATTGTGAAAGCTCGCAACGCAAAAGCTCTCTATTGCCTTCCCCCTCCTCCCACTTCGGCGCCCACACAGTGCATTTCATTTAACGCATAGTGCTGTGCTGCTCGCACGCCCAGCTGCTGCTGTTGCTGCTGCTTTCTCAAGCTCAACATCGGCTTTCAGCTTTATTATTGCTTCTTTGCAGCAGCGCCTTGCTAAGCGCTTTGTAGACGTCACCAATTTTGGGTTGACCTGCTGCTGCTTGTGCCTTTTGTTTTGTATTCCTCTTCGCCCCTCCATTTCATTTGGATTCCTGTGTTGTTGCTCATTCTGTTTTGTTCCTTGCGATTGCTCGGCTTGTTGCTCGGCTGCGATTGGTTTATGCTGCGCATCGTCAACATATGGCAGCATACTTTATGCTACAGATTCATTGCATTTCATAAAAAGCAAATGTATTCACACACACGCACACACTCACTTCCTAATAAGTGTCCGTCTGTGTGTATATGTGTGTTTGAATTGCCTTTCGCCGAGAGTATAATAGCTGAAAAGGGCTTCAACTTTGACCTTAGCCCCAAATGAAATGGGCTATGACCAGAAGCGCGTATTAAACCTTTTTTGCAGTGCGTGCAACCAACATTAAACATTAAACATTCAACATTAACGACCGCACACATCCGCTTCGTGTTAGATCTTTAAAAGCTTATCAAATTCAATATATATATTTAACGTTTAATACGAACTCTTTCAAACTTAAATGTTAAAAAGCACAATCCTTAAGACTAACTTAATAACTAACATATCTTATATGCTGCTTAAGCCAAAACGGATTTAACAACTATTAATACGCTGTTCGACTTTCACAATAGTTTTAAGGTAGGTAATATAATACTTGTAATGAACTTTAATTTCAACAGAATTGTGTAAATGTGAATTTGCTAGCCGGCTTTAATCAATTATTAATGCGCTTAAACTTTCAATTAATTATTCGCGCTCATCTTCATCTGCATTGACGTCATAAAATGGGGGAAGTGACAGTCTCTTTTGAATTCTCAAATCTCCCTTTAACGGAATCAGTTGAAGCTAATGATGAGCATATGGACGTCGCGTAAGCCGTAAACAATGCAATTAGCGCAATTGGCGCGGACCAACTTTAAATTACAATTAATTCTTAATGGCGGACTTAAGACGCTATGCAAATAATTATCGTATACATTTGAAGCTGAGCTCACCGCTTGCAAACTCTGTGAAATTCAATCACAAGTTGTAGGTGGAAGATGAGGTGTCCTTGTCATCGTCTTTGGAATTATTTCCGCCTGCCATAAAGATTGCCACGCACTGAAAATAAACAAGAACTTAGCACAGAAACTAGCCATAACGCAAGTAAAAATTATCTAGTCGAGAGTAATCGACAACAAGATACCCTGTACTCATCGAAGCAGTAAACATAGAGTAGTAAGTCGCAGTAAGATACACAACCATTTCTTACACTAAAAATAATGCATTTAGAAATTAAATTGATAAATTAAATGTTGTTGACTATCCGTATTCGTCTCCCAATTGAATAAATTAGAAACACTTTCTAGATTGAGAGATAAAACCATCTGTTTAGTAAAAATATTAACTGACTAATGTTAAAACTATATAATTTAGTTATTATGCTTTAGTTAGATTGTAAATTGTTCGAATTTGCCCTTTCCCCCAATTTATATATGTGCAATTTTCGATACTATATCGTACTGATCGGAGAAGGCTCCTTCTGCCTGTAACAACCATTTTCACAAAACTATAATATCCGTTTTCAATGGGCACAAGGTATAGAAAATATATGTCCAAGTCGCTTCACTTACCGCTTGACGTGGCCGGTGACAAGGCGTGAGAACTGGCATGACGTTTGATGCCAGGCGTCGCCAACTTGCCATTTACAGCCGAAGAGGAGGCGGAGGAGCTGGAGCATTTGGTATTGGCAGCCAGGCTGCTGCTGACTGTGCTGCTGTTTGTGACAACACTTGTTGTAGACGTTGTCGTATTGTTTGGCATCGATTTGTAGCGCTGCAACGAGGTGCGCGGCTTCTTGGGCTGCGACGCCTCGAGCATCACTTCATCGAGAGCCGAGAACCAATCCTCCGACTCGCTTTCATCCTCCAGGAACTTCATGTAGAACGAGGCGCGCTTTTCCTTGGGACTCTTGCGATTATGATTTTCCTTGGGACTCTTGGTATGATGGCTCGTTGGTGTTGTGGCCTGTTTCGCTGCGGGCTCCTTGGGGACCAGATTCGATTCCAGCTGCTGTGTGGCTTCCAGCAGAAAGCAATCGGTATCCGAATCGTTGAGAAAGTCTTCTAAGGCAGCATCAGCTGCAGCTGCGGCAGGATTTGAGGTAGGCGACTGTGGTGGCGACGGTGTCGCAGGCTGTGGAGGCGATGGTGTCACAGGCTGCGGAGGCGATGGCGTCACAGGTTGTGTTATGGCGTCACAGGCGAACTGCTGCTCCAGGTGTCGGTGCAACTTGTCGCAACGCTCGCGCAACAGCTCGTGATCGCGTATTTGTTGCGCCCTCCGCTGCTTGTTGTCCAGCTGCTTGCGGCGATACTCGAACGCAGCATCCACTTTCTGCTTCCTGCGCGCTGCAGGCACTCCAAACTCCTCCGAGTCGAAGCCGCTGTCCGAGGTGGTGTTTACCTTGTCACCACGCCCTTTACTATCAGAGTTCCAACGCCAACTCACCTCGGGGCTGCCCGTGACGAGCGTCTGCGAGAAGAGGCAACTGGGTGATAAATTGGCGTGTGGCGAGAAATCAAGACTGTCGTCGAGACTGTGCTGCTTCTTGTGCGGCGGCGTGCAATCTACGTTCTCCAGTGTGATGTCTGCCACGTCCCTTGCCTCATCTATTGCCACATCCTGTGTTGCGCTGGCGCGAACGCGATTTTGTGGCGATGCTGCTTAAAACACATTTTCTGTATTATTTCTGACGATTTAGTTAGTGGTTTCACTTACCGCTGTGACGCTTCTGCAACAGGCGACTGCTGAGCGTTAACGAGCGTCGTTTGCTCGTAGACGACGAGTTATCCATTTGATTACATTTATTTTGTTGTGTTTAAAACGTTGGATGCTAGCGTCGCAGAATGCGCTCAATTTATAACGCGTTTGGTATTTTTTAGTACTCAACTGTCAATGTGTCATTTTCCAACACTGAACTTAAAAATAAACACCAGTACAAAATCAGACAATTATTTATTTATATTGTAAAATAGACACTTTTAAAACACAGCAGTAAACTAATATGGTTGTTTAACTTATGCTGCTTTGGTAAATAAAATCTGTGCTATGTTTTCAATATACAAAACTATCGTTATCGATAAGCCTGCAGTCTGGCAACACAGTTCGTGACGTTGCTGCCCAAAAGGTGCTTGCTATAAAACTGTTCAACCGTTTTTCAAATTTTTCCACTCAAATTTATTTATTAACAATATTTCATATTTGAATTCATTCCATAGCTTTAAATCACGTACTACTGCTAAGTAAATTGTTGCGTTGCCAGCACACAATATTTAACTAATTCACATGAATTGAAATGTTTGTTGAACTGAACACAATATTAACCGCACAAAATATAAATGCTAATGAACTGCTACAATAAATGCACATTGAGTAAATAAATTAATCACTTTGAAAAAATTATTGTCCACTCGAAAATCCCATAACGTCCATGGCGTCTTTACAAGCCCTTGTTGTACCAGACGGTATCCAAGTCCGGATTTTTCTTCTTTATAGATTCACTGACGTCCTTCTCAAGGGAGTCCACCTTGATTGCCGCCCGCTGGCTGAAGAATGCGCAGCCCAGGGGCGTGGCAAAGAGCAGCACAAATCCGCAGAAGACCGTTTGGATGGGGGCATTGAGGCGGGGGAATCGCTTCAGGAAACCGCGCTTCTCCAAGTTCTCCATCAGCAGCGGCGTTAATGCTGCAAAGCAATTGATGATAATTCAATTATTATTGTCAGGGACATAAAAGAATAATAAGAATTATATTCTTAATTTTATAACAACCAATAAATATTTCTAATTTTATAAAATAATTTAAATAATACAAGAAAAAATTATTATTTTGCAACATGAAGTAACTAATTAAAAAAAACTTTTATTTGAAATTGCAAAATAATTATTACGCTTCCTGTTTTTAATAATAATTTAAAAATAAAAGATTTTAAAAACTTTAAATTAAAAACTATAAATTATAATTTCTACCTTACATTTAATTTTATTTTAGAAAATAATTATTTGCAATTCTGAAATTGAATTTGATAATTTCATAATAATTTAAAGATATTTTTTATCTTTAAATTTTACTTTCAATTAAAGGGTATTTTCTCATCATTCATATATGAAATAAAATTGGAAAATTAAATCAAATTTTTTAAATAAAAGTTAATTCTGTTACCGAATTTACTGCAAATCTTCTATTTCGAGATAATCTTGATAACTTTAGTTTTGTCTTAACTTAAAAAAGTTATTTGTGGTCTTCGTTTTATGGTCTTATCAGTATAACTTACTCATTCCCGGCATGGCCATCGCAATGCGACTGACGAGCACAGCAGAGATGCCAACGAAAGCGGCCTTCTTCGAGATGCCCACCTCGTCGTTCTTCTCATCCAGAAGCACGACTCCATTGCGCAACTCCCTTTTGAGAAATAAAAATAGTTTTATCACCACAAAACACATTTCGTATTATCGTTTTTACTTACTGCATCCGCATGCATGGAATATTGATGCAATTGGCAGCTGCCACAGCCACCAAGGGCACCAGGCGACCCACCAATGGATTC
Organism: Drosophila ustulata; assembly: GCA_035047365.1. NCBI lineage: Eukaryota > Metazoa > Arthropoda > Insecta > Diptera > Drosophilidae > Drosophila > Drosophila ustulata. Next base: position 15,493,471 of record JAWNPT010000094.1, read on the forward strand.
ATGTTCTTCACCGCCCGATTGAGGCTGAGGGCAGTGCCCAGAGCGCCACCTGTTGCCAGGCAGTATGAGGTAAATAATTGTCTATATAATAGAGAGGGAGAGCATCAATATTCTTGTTTCTCTTCTTCTTATTGCTGTGGGGTCACCTACGTTTGACTAATTGGTGTGGTGCCCGAACGGTTCGTGTAGTTGACGATCGCATTAAAGGTCTGATTACACCACTGCCAGAAGACGACGGCCGGCGTTGTTTTGTAGAAGGTCATCATGCCTAAATGGACAGAACAGCAACAGCAACAGCAACAGCAACAGCAACAGCAACAGCAACAGCAACAGCAACAGCAACAGCAACAGCAACAGCAACAGCAACAACAATAACAATATGATTACTACTTGTTTATTAATCAAAAAAGCGCGGAAGCAAATTGTTGAACATTTCAAATGAAAGCACACGAAAACGAAACTATCACTGGCATAAGTTATTTGAGTGTAAGTGTAAAATTGTGACGGCAGTTTGACGAACTAGCATGGAACTGGTGAAATCACTAGTTGAGCTATGTATAGCCATATTTCTAAGCCGCCAACAATACTATAGATTCAAAAGTTAAGACTATCTTAAGATAGAACGGGGACAATTGTCAACCCTCGGGACCCACATTAGGGTAAAGTGCGCAACCAGTTATCTTCTGTATTAAACACTAACAATATATCGAGCCCTATTTGTGTTTATTTACCATATAGTTATATCACTGTTGACTAGCAGCAATTGGCAATACATATTGTTAGGCCAATAGCTAATTCTACATGAGATAATTAATTTTATGGTATACTTTAATTTTGATTAGCAGCAATAGGCAATGTTGGGCCCATATCTAAATTAGTAATTCTTATTGCCTCTTAAAATTTGTGGAACATATGCTTTTGGTTTTGACGAAACCAACAAAACTTCTCTTACGTTATTTTCGCAAGTAGGGCTCGATATAATATACAGCTGTGTCGAAGGCCTTGGTTAGTACTCTTAAATTACTATTATATTTGTATATTGTAGTTAAAAACAATTTTGTAAATAAATAAATAAATATACGCCAGCTGTCTACGAAGTATTTAGTGGGAGACTAGTGCATTTGTCAACAGTGTACTGCAGGGATGTTAGTAAAGTAGTAAGTGGTAAAGAGCATTGCTATGTTTACTTGCCTGCGGTGATAAACATGTTCATCGGCATCTGAGCCGACATGCGACCAATCAGGAGCTGCTTCTCGCCCGTCTCCGGATGGAACGCCGAATCGTACAGATACTTGGCCTTCCACAGCTCCTCAACCGACTTGCACTCGGGAACATCCTTGCCGGCGCGATAGCGTTGCACGATCTGGCGGGCGGTCTCCAACTGCGTTGAGGTAACGAATAGATTGAGGGGATTGGTGACGAGGAAAAAGTGCTTGGCACGTCCCACATAGGTGCTCTGATCGAACTTGGGTTTATCAATATCAACGCGTGGTAACAAAGCCATTTTCAATTGTTTTTCCTTTCACTTTCAGGGAGTATCTAAGGGCGAGAATACATTGGTTGTGTTGGATTATATACTTTCGACGAAACTATAAAATTGCTGATAGCTTAATTGATTCAACAAGTCAGCTGCGTGGTTTCACAACATATCAACATAACAACAATATTTATTTATATATACGATGGTCGTTCGCTAAGACGAATGAGCGGGAAACTGACCTTGGACTATCTTAAACAAACTCGCAATAATTTTGTCTACTTTCTATGAGTATTTTGTCAGTTTCTTTTTTTTATTGTTTTATGAGATAATTTAATATTAATTTTTTTGATGTTTTACGAGCTAAATGAATATTAATTTCTTTCACTGTAGCTGTTTGTTGTACTTATAAATAATATTCCGCCGGCTGAGCTTATCAATGGCCGCAGTGACCCGAGTGATTCTTGCTAATCGCCAGCGAAGTAAACTTTTGAGTTTCACTGCAGTAGACAAACAAATACGTAGGAAAGAATTCACACGTATCTGCGTCTATAGGAAATATTCATGAGTTCTTGGCAAACTGTTCGATTATGCAGTCATAATGCAAACAACTGCCTTATATAATAAATAGGCGTAATATTGAAAAATCCATAAATCTTATCGGGCGTGTTTGCCGGGCGCACAGCTGAGAAAGTTGATCGAAAAAAAAAACACACATTAATGTTGCGCTTCCAGAGCGAGAGAGTTGGCAAACTGGAGAACAGAACAGGTTGCGACACCGCGGACACACTTACTCACGTTAAAGCTAAAGCTACGTATGTATTGGTTGAGTGTGTGAGTATTTGAGTTTCGGTTCTTCAAGTTTTCCACGCGCACGCCACCTACAACATACACACACACATACAAACGCACGGCTCACGCACGTCCAACCGTCCCGCTTCTTAACACTTTGGCAGCGAGCTGACGACTGAACCGACTGCTAAGCAAGAGCTGCGCTGCCGCTGCCGCCGTCGCCGTTGGCGTCGCTACCGCAGCCGCTCCAGAGAGCTTTTTACGTTGCCCTTGAAGAGAGCATTTCACTGTTATCATTGATTTTGCTGCGCGTCAGAAAACGAGATGAATACTTAGCTTAGCTTGGACAATCGTTTGTTTGTTCAATTTGTTAAATAAATAAATCTGACGTGACAATGAAAGAAACTTGTTACACTTTCTGTAGGGCAAGCACAATGTTGCATTATTATGCGGCACTTGCATGGAAAGTGTATTCAATATTCAGCATGCCGAAAAATACTTTCTCTTTCTAGTTTCGCTTGTTACCTTGTCGTATTTCGAAACTTTTTTTGTGGTAAGTGTCGATGACTTTGAAATGAGAGAAGAGAGAGCTTTTTACTTGTACGCAGCTCTTTAACAGTTCGGCTTTCAAGTTTTGCAAAGCTTTGCAAGCAGCCTGTTGTGCTCATGCACAATTTATTTAAATATTGACCTTTACATACGTATGTACATATATAATGTATACACATACATATATATGTACATCAATAAGGACTGTTTCATGTTGATCGGATTATGTTAATATTCTCCCAATCCATGCGAGACGAAGCAGAACCAAATTTTGTGGAATTCATCAAGTCAATAAAACAAATACGGAATCTTTTTATTTATATATTGAATCTTCCGTTTAGTTAAGACTAACATAATGTTAGGAAACTAGTATATTATATTAATATATAACAATATTAAGTGTAGCCAAATCCACAAAGAATAAAAATTCGTCACTAATATTTCGATATTTAAACCTACATTAATTTATAATATTAACAAAAAATTTAATTTGTATAAAAATGAAATTATCTTCATACAAGTATAAGCTATAATTTATAACTGTAATTTAGTATTCCGTCAAGCATCTCCATGCCATTCAATTGGCCGTGCTACAAGCCCTTATTGTACCACACGGTATCCATGTCAGGACGAGCTTCCTGGAGCGGTTCTCTAACTCTCTTCTCCAGGGATCTTACCTTGATGGGCGCTCGTTGACTGAAGAATGCACAGCCCATTGGCGTAGCGAAAAGCAATATAAAAGCAACAAATACGGTTTGAATCGGCGCATTCGACTTAGGATATTTTTTGAGGAATCCAATTTTGTCCAAGTGCTCTATCAGCACAGGCGTTAAGACTGATCAGGCATTAAGTATTATTAAATCGATATCAATATGCGTTTCACAAATTCTTACCCATTCCAGGAACTGCCATGCCAATCCTTGACAGCACTACACTTGAAATTCCAATGGCAGCAGCTTTTCTCGAAACGCCAACCTCAGTGTTCTTCGCATCCAAAAGGACAATTCCATTGCGCAACTCCCTATAATAAATGGAATTGTACTTCAAATTGACTATTCCAAAAATTGTACTCACTGATTTCGCATACAGGGAATGTTAATGCAATTGGCAGCCGCAACTGCCACAAACGGCACCAAACGCCCAAAAAGAGGATTCATTTTCTTCAACTTATGGTTCAAAGTGAGAGCTGTGCCCAACGCTCCACTCGTTGCGAGGAAGTAGGACGCTAGAAGTTCCCTGCAATTGCAAATGAGGATTAGGCAGAATATAATATTGTTAAAAGAACGTACGGCTTGGTAATCGGAGTTTTTCCAGAGCGATTCGTATAGTTAACGATCGCATTAAAGGTTTGATTTAACCACTGCCAGAAGATTACAGCTCTAGTCGTCTGATAGAAGATCATCATACCTAAAAACTGAGATGGTAACATTTTTGGTAAACTGATGTAGAAAGTAGTGTTAATTGCCAGCAGTGATAAAGGTATTCATTGGCATCTGGGCAGCCATGCGACCAATTAAGATCTGCAACTCCCCAGTCTCCGGATGGAATGCAGAGTCGTACAGATACTTGGCCTTCCACACATCATCGATTGTATTGCATCCGCGCGTTTGCTTCCCTGATCGATAGTTTTCAACTGTTTTACGGGCATGGTCAAGACCGCTGGATGTAGTAAATAAGTTGAGGGGATTCGTGAGCAGAAAGAAATGCTTGACACGACCCCAATAAGTGCTCTGATCAAATTTAGGCTTATCAATATCAACTCTGGGTAACGACATTTTAATAAATTAATAGAAAGTACCGCTGCTGTCCTTAAAGGGGAATACAAATTCTGGCCATACATAAAACAACTAGCATCAATTTAATTTAATAAAGTGATGCAAATATACTTTCTGCGAAATTAAAAAAATGGCGTCCCCAGGAAAGCAGCGGTCAGACGTGGAATTTGCAATTTTAATTTGGAGACTATAATAATTTAGGTTTCTACAGCCCCTTCCATATTTTTATTGACATATTTTTAAAGGGATACTGTTTGTTTTTTTATGTATATAGTTTATAAAGAAAACCAGTTTGGGATCTGCGTGTGTATATTCATTTATTTTTGAAATCCATTATTAGACTAAACATAACATCAACAGTTGTGTATAATAGCAATAGTTATTATGGTTTTATCATCATAAATAAGTGTAATTGTTATCGTTATTATTGTTAATATTTTTGTTAATATTATAAATATGTATGTATACCTCATAAATAAATATTATGCATATCTGAAATATCATTTAAATTTTGCAAACAATTATAGTCATAGTTAACACAAATGATAGATGTAAATACACGTACTTGTAGATGTAGATGTAACAACATATGTATGTAAGTAGATGCAATTTATTGTACATTCTTGTATGTATGTATGTTAAGTATATATCGTATAGGTATATGTATGTACATATGTATGTATGAGAGTCCGTCTTCATGTGTTTGGTGTATGAATCTTGGTTTGTTTCACTTCAGTAAGTATTATATGCATACATCATTTAATATATATATAAGTACTTAATAAGTAATTAGTTGCAATTGTTGCATTAGATACTTGTACAGTCAAAAGTAACCCGAAATATATTTGATTTCATTTGATTTAGTTGAAGATATTTAAAATAAATCGAATAGAACACTTTAATAGTATTTGTACGTCCATAATTTTCAACTGTTTTTTTACTTTTATATTTTGGTAAATCTGAATTCAACAGCTAATTGAAATAGTTAATTGAAACACTTAACGTTCTGCAACAATTTAAGGTTAGTTCTTGGATTGTATATTGTAAATATGTATGTATGTTTTTGTCTTTGATGTATATGCGTGTATATGTTATAAACAGGTCTCATCCCCATTTCACTCCTAAATCAATGCGATGAACATGAATTCGGAATACTTTTAGCAGAGCTTCCCCAAAAGTATGCAATATCAGTTTCATCGATTCGCTGTTATCGTGGAATGGGTAACAAGACTATGGTAAACATATGTTATAGAGTGTTTAGATAGTACATTTGTTGCATATGGAGCAAAACAATTTCATGTTAGTGATATTCATGTCCAGAAGACATTGTAAATATTATGTATGCTTTTATATAGGTAGATATATTGGTAACTGGCATATTTCATTGAGTGGGGAAGAACCTTGTACTTGAGCAACGTCCCCCCTTTGGGGGACATTACATTTGTAGGTATGTATGTATTTGTGTATGTATGTAGGTAAGTATGTATACGTTAATGGCTTAGTGGGAATTTTCAATAGGCGATTGTTCGTACATTTATTGTATTTGTTTTACTATAGTTTAGTTGTTATTTATTAATTAGATTCAAGGAAGTTGGCCTGCAAAAATCGGGATGAAAATCAGATAACTAGATTTTTCGTATCGGCGCCTTCAACAAATTTAGCCAACTGAACCCTGTCGCTTTGTCCACCGTCCGTTCCATCCGTTAAATAGTATACATATATATATACGTATGTTTGTATGCAAGTATGTATGTCTTGTATAACTATGTATGTAACTATGTTTTGAGCGCGTCCATTTTATATAGCAGTGCATTGCTCACTATGTAAGTTTCTTGTTGTATCTTTGTATCGTTATGCTAAATAAATTGTGTGTACTTTGTATGTATGTATTTAGTTAGGAGTACACTTTGCTTGCAGCTAAATTATCATACTGATTCAGTGTCATGTCTAGCAAATACCTGGGATTAATAACGACTGCCACTGTCACGTGTTGTGTTTGTTGCTATCAAATCTCTACCAAAGCATCAACATTAGCTAAACTTGGTCTGGAACCAAGCAACCAGCTCTGATTGTTAATTCGAATAGTCTTAGCTATTCTCTAACTAAATAATAATGCAAATTCGGAATTGTAATATTATCTCATAAACATTGTTTTGATTCGAACAGAAATGAACCGCCGTTAAACAGCTTTGAAGCAACCGAAGTTATCTTATTCAAATTAATTTGTAATTTAGGAATTGTAAGTTCAATAGCCAATGTTATCCTTGAACTGTTGAACGGCAGTAAGTAGTTTTAAAATTATGCATAATGGAATTTCATAATTTATACACATGAATTATTGGTCCTATTCCGAACTCTCCATGCATTGAGAATTTCTTAGCATACTTTTCGGCATCGCAATTTTTGAGTTACTCCGAAAAAGGGAGTTCAGAATAGGCATTTTAAATTTATTAAGTGCATTTTATAATAAAATATTTTGTTTTGTATTATTATTACGTGTGCTTAATTTGCAATGAAATTAAAAATATAAGAGCTACCATATCTTTGAAATTTCCACAAAAATTTCTAAATTTGAATGTGTACGCAATTTGCACCAAAAATTGACTATAAATTTACATTATTTGATTTACGAATTTTGTATACATTTAGAATAAATATATATTTACAGTAAAAAATTGACGCCATTAATTGCCATAATGTTAAATATTTTTGTAATTGTTTAATGTTAATATTGTTGACTTCTTTAAACAATAGTTTTTGTTGTTGTTGTTGTTGTATGTGGCTAAACTCAGGACGTTTTCGTTTAATCAATGTGGCTATTTTGTAAATACATATACTTAATTGTACAAAATATACATTCATTTGTATTTTGTTTATTGCAAATTGCATTTAAAATATCTACATAAATATTACTGGAAATTTACTTTCTGTTCTGTTTATCTTGCCTGTTGAATGTTATTGTAATATGTGTAAATGTGAGTGTAAAATTTTAACAGAAAACATGTATCTAGTCGACGGACATCGATTAGAATACACCCGGTATCAACTGCATTTAACAATTCAAATTTTTGTATTTAAATTATAAAGTAAAATATATTTGATTAAATCTCTCTATCAGACAAACTCACTATTGTCCATGTGTTCAATTGGATTGCCATCTTTTCGGTACAGGGTACAATCAATATAAATACATAATAACAAATTAAACAAAATTCGTTGATATCATTCAGTGATTAAGTAAAATTAATTCACTTCTTCGTATGACTTGTAAGATCCCAAAAATGCGGTTTGCCTCTCGAAAAGAGAAGCGAAAAAAGACTTTAAAGAACAGAATAAATGTTTCGTGTGGAAAAGAGATACTTACAAACCAAACAACATTCGATAAATTCATATGTATAATGTTATAAATGACGTATAAATCATTGCCTAATTTAAAACATTCGTCAACGTTATATATGCTTTGTGTATAATATGTATGTGAGTGTATGTGTTTGAATTTTGCGTTGTTCCTTTTCTATTCGTGTTGTTCCATAAAACCGCGACAACAAATTTCATTGATTTGCTGCTTTTGTTTATACTTGTACTTAATTTAATACATTTCACCCTATCTACAGTGCTATATATGCTTATATATGTTCTTGTATATGGGTTTCTTTGCATCTATATAGTATATATTCTCATATAGTATATATATTCATTTAATTGGTGCATGTAAAAATCCATGTAAAACGCGCGTTGAGTAATAAATTGTTGTCCCACTAACAATAACATTCAATGTACATATATTATCATGTTGTGTTCGGGATTTCTATAGTTGTTGCTGCTGCGTACTGCACGAGTACTCGTCTATGTATGTATATACATATTCATATCGTATTCATATTCATATGCGTACTTGGTGCTGGTGATGCGATTCTAAGTGCGTCGTCGATTCATAAGTCAAGTTAAACAGTTTGTCCATTTAGAAGCCACCTGCAGGAGAACATGTCGTTTAATAGAAGATATGGAATATGGTAAATTCGATACATACTTTCGCATTGTGGTGGGTTCATGTAGCCAAAGACGTTCATCTCGTAGAGCGCCGCCAGCGTGATGAAGAACAGATACCAAATCATCAGTATGATGCCCAAGCGTTTGTCCAACTTCCAGCCATTCAGATGGGTCGAGAGTATCAAGAAGACAACGGTGGAGAAGAGCGAGAGTGTGGAATAGGCCAGACCTAAGACGTATAGAGGAGCAGAACTCAAGGGGTTAGCGAATATGGATCGTTGGAGTACAACTACAGTCACATCGGCTAGAATTATAGTAAAACACTCAAGACACATGCCAGGCAATTACCACAGGAAAGTACGAGTAAAATACGACGACGAGGCAAGCACTAGGGAACTGTGTGTGAAAGGGGGGGAGGGAGGAGTGACAATGTGATACATACCCTTGGATATGACATTGACGTGCGAGCCGGGCGCAATGATAGCCGTTTGTATGAACCACGGAAGACCTAAGCACACTAGTATATCAAAGACATTCGAGCCAATTGCATTCGACACGGCCATGTCGCCGAAGCCCTCTTTGATAACGGCTATTGAGCTTAGGGCGTCCGGTACCGAAACGCCAGCAGCTACGAACGTCAGGCCCATCACAGTGTCGGGTATGGCCAACGTGGACCCAATCACGGTTATCATCCAGACCATAAAGTACGAATAAAACGAGATCCAAACCATTGAGACCAGAAACGTGTACGGATACCAATTGCGATACTGCTCCTGGCGGCAATCCGGCATCGTTTTCTTGCACAAATAATGTATCGGATACACCACATACCAGGCGGCCAGTGCTAACGGACCGCCCTCCGTGGGTCGCATCAACGGATCGGGGCGTGCCTCGCGCTGCTTGTCCGTCGACTTGTAGTACTCAATACCGCCACCCGGTGTTGTGGCCACCTGGCTCTTGGCCGCGGCCGCAGCTGCTGCAGCCTCGCCCGTCACCACCGAGTCCGGCTGATCGCCGTGATAGCCCATATTCTCTTGGCCCTGGCCCTGATTGAACTGATTCATGCCCCAATCGTCGACCGGCGGTTGGCTGCTTCTAGCACTGGCTGCCATTGGCACGGGTTGCGCCTGACTCTGGCCCTCTTCACCCCAGGCCGCATTGGGATCCCAGCTGGCATTGGGATCATTGTAGCTCTGATAGTCGCCCTGCGACACATCCTGTTGCTTCTTCTGCTGGGCACTCGGATCGGTTTCCTTTGTCTGCGGCTGTCCCCCGTTGCCCTGGGTGTACGAACTTTCGGGCACATTCTTGTAGGTGACCAATGCCGATTGCTCCTCCTTGCTGGGCAGCTTGAAGGGCAGATTCAAACTCATTGCCCAGCGCTCCAGTTCCGTGTTGAAGCACAAGGCCACACAGTAGCCCACATAACAGAGCAGCATTACCACGGACTCGAACTGCATAAATGAGAAATACGTTAATTTACTTAAGTAATTATAATCAATTCAATCATCCATCCATTCCACATCCAGGGATTCTATTAATGTAGAAAATTTACTCCCTTACGAAGTATTATAATTGTCATAATATTGTATATACTATTTAAAATATGATATGAAATCTAGGACCATTTTTGTGCAGAAAGTCAAACTGACCAGATTATATTTTGTTGTTATTCTACAGCAACAATCAGTAATGAAATTATAATAAGAAATATGAGTCTTATTTAAAATCTATTTTCTGAAATATATTCACTTATCTCTTGAGCAAATGATTTTGATACATGTGCTATCAAATATTAATTTGTCTCATTAATGCAATTGCCATATAATATTAATGATAACTTACTAAAATATATTTACTTGTCTCTAGTGCCAAGTATTTTAATAAAATTGCTATTATTAATGTGTACTATTAAATATCAGTTTTACACATTGATTCTTATCTAGAAATCTAATTTAAAAACGCCTCCCATAGCTTATTTTTCAAAACATAATAAATCAGAATTTCGCTCACTTGATCTTTACCCTAAGTAAAAATATTTAATGTGAACTAACTAAACAATATTTTTAGAGTGATATTTCTAAGTAAGCAATTAAATAAATTATTGTTGAGATTATCAAAAGATGTTGACCCAGGTGTCAATATAAAAATGTTAGTCTGAACTTACGCAAGAGATGACATCATTAAAGATGATTATCAGCATGACCAATATGGACACGCAGTAGAAGAAGCAATCCCGGACCAAGGGCCACCAGTTGAGTTGGCAAACGGTGCCGGAGCACAGAGCGCAGACCGAGATGACGAACATGATGTTGAACACGGCGGAACCGATGACGCCACTGATGCCAATATCATCCTTGGCGAAGAAGACACCAATCACAACAGTGGCCAGCTCTGGCGCTGAGCTGCCGGCAGCCATGAAAGTCGCACCAGCCACATCCGGCGATAGTTTCAGCTCTGCAAGAATACCAAAAATTTGTTTATTTTGAATATTTGCTTGGGAATGAAGCAGTTACCCTCGCAAAGCCTGTCCAGACTGGCCACAAAGTACTCGTCGCACACAATGGCCAGTCCAAAGAAGGTAAAGATGGCCACAATTATGTGGAGGACGAGGCCTCCATGCCGTCGTGCCCATCTGTTCATCAGCGGCTGAGGAAATTGCTCGATGGCTGGTGGCGTGCAGTTGAATCGTTTGGGACGATAAGTGGGCACCGCGCCATGCACTGGAGTGGCTACTGTGGACTCCATTTGCTAATCGAAGTTTTGGTTTGGATTAATTACAATTAAATCAGTTGTTGGGCAGTTGCTTAACTCACATCAGTGGTCAGCGTTGGTATGGCAGAAGTGTTTACGAGTTCTGGTGGCACATCTGGATCGGCGGCTTCGGGCAATGCGCCCACATCCAATGGAATGTCCGCCTTCTCATCGCCCTTGGCCGAGTAGATGCTCACGCAGTAGTAGATGAGGAACAGCAATCCCATGTTCCACATGCGCGCACGGCGAGAGCGTCGACGCACGATCTGTCAGGGAAAAGAGCATTATCATTGAGATCCATTAGATTCGCACTTTCTCATTCTCAGTTCCGCGATTGCCCCTTTGCCTTCGAGTGTTGTTGACTGCCAAAGGCAGCTTAAGCGCCCATCTAAGCACACAGAGCATGCCAAAGACAAAGCTGCAAAGACTATGCGGCTTATGTGCTCCACATAGACGTGGCAATGCCTGCAGGCGTTGCTTCTGATAAGGTTTTATGTACCCCCAGCTGCCACTCCCACTGGGGCACGCATCTATGTGAACCGTTACTTGTAGCTATGTATGTGCCATATGATAGGTAAACAAGTATGATAACTATATAATAGAATAACCGACAGGTATATACCCTATAAACGAGAAATAATTATAATATGCAAAATTCATTGCAAAAATAAATCATTTTACATAATAATTTGTAACTTGTTTGAAAAAGGAGGAACTCAAAAAAAAACTTTAATATAATTTATCTGGGAATCTGTAATGAAGATGAACTATCTAATAATAAATAACTGAAAAAATCGGCAAATAATAAAAAAATTTATATTTGAAAACATGAATTAAACTGTTCTATAACAATAAATAAAATATCAGTATTTCTAAGAATTTCAATTTCAAAAATAAAAACCAAACACTTTTTAGGGAATCGAAAAATAATTAAACTATCTAATTAATAATCAATAACAATAATCATTGAAAAACTAACTACATTATTTATTTATAATGAAAATAGAGTTCATAATTTTGAACATGAATTAAACTAAAATTAAGTCTTTATGTATAAGTTTCATTTTCAACTGACGTTCTATTAATCTTTTTTAAATAAATTCATATCCTTAATTAAATTTTATAATTATTATAACTAACTTTCTCAAAATCATCCTGTATTTTCTACCATTATCTTTCGCTGACATTAAAGATAACATTATGTAAGACAAAGATATGCTTATCCAAACAATCGTTATTATTCTTCCATCATCATTCTCATTCAAGTTTAACAATGGCTATAAAACTGCAGAGATTAAAAGACGAATGTAATCTCAGGGGGGTCTGAAGCCATACGAATTCTCGTTGCTTAAGTGTCAGAAGCTCTTAACTCAGTCATAAAAAGTCAATAAACTAAATAACTTGGCAACCGAGCATACCCATTAGACGTGAGTAGCGACTACAGGGTATTTATAGACGCCTTTGCAGTGGCACGAGTATGTATAAACATGTTTACTCCAATGTGTCTGTACAAATAAGTACGTTGTGCTTGTGGCAAGCTTATTAAGTTTATTGCCACTGCGTTTGCATTAACTTGGTTTTGTTAGCTGCTTCAGGCAGCTGCCAGTCTTTGGCTGAGACACGAAATCGGATATCCATGAGCAGGGCCTAGACCTGGGTTGAAAGTAAACGGGAAAACAACAATAAGTCGTAGGTGACAGCCGGCATTTGTTGGCCAAGATGCGAGTACAACTAGTATTGGCCAGTCTAGCGGCTTCAATATTCTAGCGCTGCAATATGATATATTAGATGTGGCAAGTTCTTCAAGAGTGTCAATAGCCGAAGCAGAAACTCAACTGACCAGCAATATATTCCCACTTTAAGCCAAATACAGCTTAAGACAATGCACTGAAAGATTGATTTTTGTTATCGGAGCAATTATAGGTGACAGGCTGTGGCAAGCTGATAAGCGGCAAATCAACAAAACAGCTGAAGAAAGCAGTTTGAACTGCCAACAACTGCTGCATACTTTCCAAGGCGACAAAGGCACGAAAACAGCTGCAGATACAGATACAGATACCCACATCTATATACATATGTATATGTACTTATGACATCATATGCCTTGATTCAATTTCTCTCGAGAAAATGCTGAAATCGTGACACAAACTACATAAGCGACAACAAAAATAAATGTCTTTGAATAAATTTGAGCAGCATTACAGCCATTTGTTTGCTATTGACAGTGCGCTGCTTCGCCTCCCACTTCTTTCGCTTATTGTTGCTGTTTCTGTTGCTGATAACAGTGCAAATTTGACGCAAACGATTGAAGCAAGCGAGCGAGAGCGACGAAGAGAGAACGCCACAAGAGAGAGCAATTGAAAGTTTTCACCACAAAAGACGAACACGAAATCAACTGCCGGGGTGAGAGTACAAAAAGGAGCAGGCCAGCTGCGGCGTCTGGCTGGCTGATGGCCCCAGAGCAAAGCCACCACACTCTGTGGTGGGGGTGAAGAGGCTGCTCCATCTCCACAGGCCAAAAACATACACACAGCACACAGCGCCTTGTGGGCCACTCGGTCATGCCGCACACAATATCGATTTGCAGAGAGCCGCCTTCCCCCTCTTCCCCCTTCCCCCCTTTGCACCGCCCACAAGCTTTTACTCACAAACGCGTTGTTGGCTAAGGTTGCAAATGGTCGCTGTGTGAGTGTAAATGTGGATTGTTAGTTACAGTTACTGTTATACGTAGTTAGCGTGGATGCTGCAGCAAACATCTTATAAAAATAAATGGCTCTGCTGACTAAATACATATGCGATTACATATACGCCTATATATGTATGTGTGTGTGTGTGTTTGTTGTAGGCGACTGGCAGAGGAGAGAAAGGGGGAGGCAGGAAACGTCATTGTCGTCGCTGGGTGTTTGAGCTTACATCATATTTTTCTTAAAGGCTCAAAACAAAGGACATCGCCTTCCCCCCACTCCTCTTAAAGAAAAGCAAAAGTGATGTTGTCTGTTTTCCGTTTTGGCTTTTTGTTTGCTCGGAAAAATTGCAGACAATTGAAGCTGCTGGCAGATGAAAAATGCAATTGACTTGGACTTGACGTTGTAAACAATTTGCTCAAGCGCAAGCAAACCGACAGTAAAAACTATTGCAGTGCGACTAGTGAAATCACTAGTGATTTTAACATGACGATGTCCTGAACTAGTACGCTACTAGTCACCAAATCTATACTACGCAACCAGTCAGCATCGTTGATAGTTTGTGACTAGTACAATTTACACTGACGGGAATTCTCTCACAACACACACACACACAGACACACAGTACGGGATATACACACATTAAGGAAAGCAATTTCATAATCACATTATAAAATATTTACCATTTTTGCAGCTGTTGGTAATTCAAACGCTTCTCGCTGTAGTTTGTTTAGTCGACAAGCAGATTTTCAGCTTTGATTAATTGGAGTAATTAATAAATGATTTAATTGATTACAAAGTTTTTCACTTATATCCACAGTTGTGTTAGCACGAGTAGATTGCAATGTGGGTGTTGCGGAAAACAGATACAGAAGAAAACCGTTGCATTGGAAAACACGCGACGATATTGGCTAAGACGACGTTTTATTTTGGCCCTTTTCAGCGAGTGCCATCAATCGCATCACTTGTGTTTCATTCTCCACTTGCCAGCAGCTGCTGCGTAAAGTTCATATATGTATATACTTTGGATTATTTAATACTACTCGCGATGCGAAGTTTTCATTTGATTTATACTACGAGTATTTTGTTCGCGCACCATGCACGGTTGCTTCCACCGTGTGTGTCTCTGTGTGCGTGTGGTTGCTTTGGCTATCACGCAGCGTGTGTGTGAGTGTGTGAGTATTTATGGTTGTGTGTGTGTGTATGGGTGAGTGGTGTATGTGATTCGAAACGCGCACGAGCAAGCAAAGCTTTGCTTTTGCTTTCGCCTGGCGAGACGGTTCAGAGCAAACTGACGGCAGCAATGTCGTCCCCAAGTCTGCAACGTACGTTTCTGCTCAAACGGCACTGAGAAAAACTCTGCAGATACTATACTAATATTTGCAAAAGCAAATTTTAGTGACTATAAAAATACAGGGACAAAAAAAAAAGCTGATCTATCCAAGGTTTATATTTTTTTATCAATACAGATGATTACTTTTTAAGTAATTTAATAAATTGTATACCATAATCAATATATTCTGAAAAATAGATAGAATTCAACAGTAATAATTATTCATGATTTTTTATTTTTTTCCCTCAAAATAAAAATCAAATAATTATTGGATTTTTTAAAATTTAAAAGGATTTCTGTTCAAAGAGATATTTTGTTTAAATGAATTTCATGATAACCGTAATTTTGAACAGTGTCGTAAGTCGTCAAAGCGTCGGCGGAAAACTCACCACACTACCCGTGACACGGTGGCGCCACTCACGAGAGACAGCAGGAAATGTAAAAGTGTGGCGCTTAGGAAGCACTTGAATGTGCGTCCGCCGTAGCAGCGCCATCTATGGGCAGCTTACAGCATTGCTTGGAAAAGCTGATTGAAATTGATTTGAATTCACCTACACACACACACACACACACGTAAATGTAAGCAGCGAAGTAATCGCTGAGCTCAGTTGAAGCCTGTTGAAAAATTACATTGGAGACAAACAATGCAGAGACTCGCATTTATATTTGTTTGATTATTATTTATATGCGCCCTCCCTTGGCCGCAACGTCAAGTGTACCCACATGTGCATATATACGACGATATGTTTCTATGTTGGCTGTGCAAACACAACAACAACAAAACCGTCTTGGCCGGTGTCGCGGCATTTGAAGTGCCGCAGTCAAGGATGGCTAAGGACATCAATTGTCAGGATTTTGCCACATTATCCTTTAGATTGCGGCCGACCAGACCAGGCCGGCACCTCAGATGTGCAACGTGACATTGCTACATGCGGCGCCCTTAGATCTAGCCGCCATCCAGCGCTGGGCTGCCATTGCAAAAACAAAGCAGGACACTCACACTGGGCATATAAAAAATCGCCAAGCACAATGACGAATTTACCTGTTGACACCTTCCAAAATAGACAATTCTGCTAATTAATAATGGGATCTCTGGTAGCTGACTTCAACTTCTATTTATGATGTCTGCCTGCCATTCAATTGTAGCAGGTTATATGGCTCAATTTCCAATGCCACAAAAGGAGTGCGAAAGTTGAAGGAGTTCTCGAGAAATGCAGCGGCTGCTTCTTCTGATTGAGTTGACAGTCGAGCTAAGCGGAATTATGACTTTGATTCACAAATCGAGTGTGTAAATGATCGGCTTACAGTAGTCTTCTATGCCATTGTCACATGTCGGCTATTTTGAAGGTATTGTAGGGGCATGGGAAAATCTCAGAGCTTCAATTTGAAGCTGATACTGATTATTGTCGAATTATTTATTATCGTCACTGCGATTATGCGACTTTGTTTGAATGAATTCAATTAAAAGTATTATACATATACAACATATAATTTATTTACAACAATATGCACATAGGATTGAATTATCAATCTTATGTGTGCTGATTTATTTTCCCAAATACATGTGATAACAAAATAAGGATATAAATATGAACACAGTCAACATCAAATTAATATATTTCTTCAGCAGAGTATCCATTATAATTATATTTTCTTAACCTAAATCTTATAGTTATTAAAAAAAGTAAAGTTTCTATCGCAACTAATATATATTATTTTATATTAAACATAATTATGGGAATTAACTATCACAAGACTTAAATATAGTAAATAGCTCCCATATGCATAAAAATAAAATTCATAATCATTTTTAATAAATGCACTAACCATAAGTACATTGTAAGTATACAAAAGAAATACATATCAGAAATTATATTTTATATTATATTTATTTTATTCTTATTATTTTCATACATTTTAATTGTAGTACATTTCGACATAATTAGAAAAAACCGATTGCTATCTTCGAAAAATGTTGGAATTAAAATGTAAAATGTTTTGAATACATAAATCAATAAATTAACTGAAGATATATATGTACATATATATTTTAACACGTTCAACACCTTACATCTTATCTAACGATGTATCCTATTATATCCCTGAGCACACCACAAGAACAGTCAGCATGTCTAAATCGATTGATCGCCCCTCGATATTAAAAAAAACACTCAATGAAATGTTGAACTCTGTAGGTGGCATCACAGAGAGGCTTCTTCACGCACGCCACTTTGTTAATGGGCGATCGACTTTCAAATTAGTTTATAAACTAAATACAAATATTGTAACTAAAATGCGTTGGCTAATCAATTTCATACGCTCAATTTAAGCGGCGACTGTGCGTCTGGTGAGGGACGAAGGACGAGGGGACGAACAGTCATCCAGTCAGCCAGTCAGGCACCTTGGCGACCGCAGTTAAAAGGACGTGACGCTGGGATTGTCAGAGCCACGTTGCCTGGTTGTCTGGCCTAGAACATAAAGCAGGCCAGGAATACAAAAGACCAGCTCGACTTCACTCTTGACGCAACTGCCCAAAAATTGGCTCGCTCATCATTATTTATATATGTGACGTTCTATTCAATTGAATAGAAATAGGAACCCAAAACGCAGTGAGGGGAAGGTGTCGAGGCAAAGGTGTCGGGACTGCCCTGATACAGATGCGGTTGCCTGGCGCAATTCAAGGCGAAGACGTGCCACAATTTTCCCCGTCTTCAGTGTCCTTTTGCCTATTGTTTCATTGTTTATTTGCGCTGTCTTTGTCGCTGTCGCTAAGTTGAGTCGAGTCGAGTGGCAATGCCGTGGTTTAAGTGTCGGCGGTGGCGGTGATGGCAATCCTTTGTCTATGGCGACTCAATAAAGAACTTATTGTGGACAAATTTCGACATTTTTCGAGCGCTGTTTTTGGTTTTGTACAGTTGTTTCCTTTCTGGCATTTCAAAAGGACATGCTTGACTTTTAACAGGAATCAATTTATTTTATGCGAAATAATCGTGTTGATGGCTGCGTGCTCGCCCCTTTTTCACTCGCCTGACTCGCCTTTTGGGTAGCTTCTCTGCTATCTTCCACCGCAGCAACCCCAGCCCAGAGGGCCGGGCAACCCTGCGAGCTGGCAACGAGGGCTGTCATTGGGTTTTGCCCTCGTGGAGCGCCTATGTGAAGAAGGGTGGAAGTAATTTTAATTTATGATGTCAATTTATACTAGTTTTTGCGGTTTCTCAGTCGACGCCATACAATTTTACATAAGCCACAGCGATGCGATGCGGTTTCTCTGAGATACGATCGAAAGTCATCCAAACTACTTGGACATGTGTAAGTACTAAGTTATTGTCGATAAGCTGATGCTCAGATAGATCCAAGCTCATCAATCAATATGGCATGCACCCATTACAATTACTATTTCTGTTCTCTTTTTTTTATCAAAAAATTGTATATTATTTTTTGTGCAATTGTTGCGATGTTATAGAAAATCGCACGAGCGTAACGGGGCTGTGTAGGAAGCCGATCAATCAAATCGAATGCAATTTTCCCCCGCAACAATTGCGCAAAGCCCTCAAAATGGCCAGATTGGAGTATCTTGAACACCTACTATATGAATGCATGCCAAAGGGCAGAGGCACTTCAAATGCAGTTCATCATTCATGGCATTCATTCGCAACCGTTCCATTCATCACATGAATGTGCACAGAACACAAACAGACACTTGACAGCTGACCAGCACCTTGGGCTGTTAGGTAAACATGAATTTATCGGTTATTATTAGCACCTTTCCATCATAATTGCACCATAGGAGTCACAGTCGATGCTCGGGTTCAGAGCAATTGCAATTTTCCTACCGTTGCCTTTCTCAGATCTCTTTGCATCTCAACATTCTTCCATTCAAGATTCTACATTCTGTATGCAACTGCAACTGCATTGATAAGTGTGAAAAGGCTTTTGGCCAAGCAGCATTCGGCAATCCTCAGTAGCATTGTCCGCATTCCATAGAACTCGCTGTGTCATTGTTCCATTTTCGTACATTTCAATTTGCATTTGACTTTGCCGCTTGGCCATGGGCCATCGACCGAGCCAAGCCACTTATGTTCGCCTCGTTTCTCGACAGGAAACCAGGCTAGGCGGATCACGGAACGCTCTCCGTCAATGGACGAGGCTTTTGGCCCTAGGGAGCGTGCCGCTACCGGCAATTGTTACCGACCTTCGCATACTTCTTGCGCTTCCTTGCACAAATCTGTGCATCCTAAGACGATTTCCTTCACCAAATCTGTCATAAGCCGTAAAGCGTGTCACAAAAAGTTGTTTTGTTGCTCCAAGCGGAAATCAATTGCTAGAAAAACTATCAGAGAATACAGAAAAAAACATTTTAAGGTATCATCAATGGTAGATACAACAATTTAAAATATCAAAGTAAACAGTTTTAGATGTACTATATTTGTATTAAATATTTTATTATTAGAACCTGTAAAATATATATAAAGACTACCATGAACAACTCTATTTATTATTTCCTATTCCACTTTCGTTGCAATAATTAAACAATTTAATCGGAAGCAATCCGTAATGCAGCACATAATACAGATAAAGATTGCGAGATTCCCCGAGTCTACTTCTTGCTTCTATTTAAAAATAATATTTATTTTAACAAATGAAGTGTCAATTATTTTAATAACTTGAGTATGTCGATATGCAGCAGAAACTATCTATTTTAACAGTAAGAACTACCATTTTGTTTTAAAATTTATTATATATCATCATCATCATCAATTTTTTAATTGTATTATGTATTAATACTCCAGTGATAGAAATATTAAATATCTAAATGAATATGTCAGTTTTCAGATGCAGATGCAATGCAGATGAATAATTTAACTAACTTATAAAAATGTATCAATTTTCTTTACTTATATTTAATTTATATTACAAAATGTTGATAATTTCTTAATATTTATAATTATTATGTTATAACTCTTACCATTAAAATATATTTTTCTGCAAAATTTAATAATATAATAAACACCAACAATTATGTATCTACAATGCAACGTTATAGATACAAAATTACTCTTTTTGATGCTAGTTGTGCTAAATTTTTTTACTCACCACTACTTTAATTTTAAACTCTGTTTCGATTTAGATTTTCAGCGCCCCGAAAAGTGTTGTAAGCCTCGTAATCTAGCTAATCCTGGGCAGGTAAATCGGATGCAGTCGGTAGCCAACAGTGACATTGTTTGAAGGCAAATGTCCATTAATAATAGAACGATTACCCACGAGGTCAACACTTTACGCACACACAGAAGTTTGTTGCCCGCATCGGTATTTGAATGTGAAAAACTCGGCAGGACATGCGGATCCTTTCAATGGTCAGCCGTACATGGACAGAGCACATTTGAATGAACTGCATTACAAGCGGATTATTGGATTTGAGGTTAAGTGCATTTTCAATGTTTGCCGTAACTGTAACGAAATTGAAATTGAAATTTCTCGAGGATTTTCACAACTGTTTTGACTTTCCCAAATGCTGTGGCAATGCTAAGCCGTCGACGACAAAAAACGCGCACAAAACGCGCGCGGTAGGCGGGGCGAGACACACGAACGCCATTGCTAACAGACAGCAGGGCAGCTGCTCACGCACACACTCACACACAGTCCGAGTGCGTGCAAGAGAGAGAGAGAGATAGAGAGAGAGAGAGAGAGCGCTCACTCAGCTGCCTGTGGCATGCCCCAAAAGGAGCGAGGAGCGTGCGCTGAGGGGAATCGCAGCAGACGCTCGTTTTAGTGGGAAAACTAAACGGGCATTGATCATGCTTGGAGTGGATGCGACTTAAACGCGCGTGTTGGCTGTCGCCTGCCATTGTCCAAGGGCGCAGGAGGAACGCCTGTGGCAGGGGCAGGCAATAGAGATGGGACACGGGAGAAGGAGACGCGACCGGTGCCGGGGTTGGTTGCTCTTTGTCTGCCTTTTAATGGACCAACGGCCGCCGCGGTTTTTGTGGCGTTGTGTCACGGGATAAATATTAATCGATATCTGTGTTGAATATATCTATGCTGACTGTGTGTGTGTGAGTGTGGTTATAGTATCCTTTTGTTGCCGGCCAGCAGAACCCTTGTGTGCTGCCGCAAACACTAAAATGAGCAACATCCGCGCTCGATTCTCGTACCTTGGCGCGTTTTGCCCGCTGGAATTAGTCGAGTGCATTCACTTGAAAAACTAATTTGATTTATGTCTTCGCGTAAAAGTGCGGTTTTCCATTCAGATTGTGCCGCCCCTTCCAGCCATTCACATTCACACCCATAACACGGCCAGTTCATCCACATCCAAGCATCCAGCTGCTTTCACAACGCCCAGCCAAGCGCCTTCTTGCCTCACAGTCCTCGCGTCAGCGGGGGCTTTGGATTTGTATAATTAATTTTGGCGAAATAAAGCGGGGAAGGCGCATAATCTACTGGTAAATTAATAATAAACATTAGGCATTGGGCAAAAAATATTTACTTCGAATTTACGCTGCTTAGTTTCCAGATTTTTGTACTTCCCAATTAATTAATAATTAAGTTGAGAAACAAACATTTATCCAACTTAAATGTATATTTTGAAGTTGCTATTAATTATTTTGCTGCTTTAAAATTAAAGAAAAAAATATTAAAACAATTTTGAAATAGCAACTATTTGTTGACTTACCTTGAATAACTATTTCTTGAAGGAACAAATTAAATCCCATTATTGTATCCGAAAAAAATTTTTATTCCTTACTCTACTGAAAAATGGAAGAAAAATATAAACTCCACAAATAAAGCGAGATCAAATCTACACTTATGTATTCAAATGCAGAAAATACTTTAACAATTCATGTGCAATGTAAACTTAAGTATATATTAATAAAAAATGTATATATAAAAAATATACAACATTTTCGTTTTAATTCCTCGGAATGAGTTTAAGCCAGAAACCATTTTTGGGCTTCAGCTGGAAGCCGGAGGAACTGAGGACGATTGGAATGCAGCTCTTCTCGGAAGCGGCAATGCGGAAATCACGCAACAAATAATAAATAACTGCCTTTGCCTCAAGCAAAGCGAAACGAGAGCCTGCAAATAAATTAGATTAAGTAAAAAAGCTTGCCACATGCCACAAATGGCAATCTGAACTCACCTATGCAATTGCGCGGGCCGATGCCGAAAGGATAGTATGTGAAGGGTTGGATTTTATCCTTGTTCTCCTCGCTGAAACGTTCGGGATCGAATTTCTCGGGGTTCTCAAAGTACTTGGGATCGCGATGGAAGCCACAGGTGGGCAGCCAAATGGCGTCGCCCTTCTTGATCTCAACCTTCTTGCCATCCACCTCGTAGGTAATGTCCTTGTTGCACTCCCGATCCACGGCAATGGCTGCCGGCCATTTGCGCAGCACTTCGGAAACAACTTGATCCAAGTACTTCATGCCCATGAGAGCTTCGTATGTGAGTTGGCCACCTTCCAGGTCGCTGTTCACCTGAGCCACCTCCTCGTAGAGCTTGCTCTGCACATCCTCGTTCTCCATGATCTCGTGAGCGGTGAAGCACATCAGCACCGCCGATGTCTCGAAGCCGGCGAAGAAGAAGACAAAGCATTGGGCCACAATATCCCGATCGCTCCAATTACGAACTGTGCCGGCCTTGGCCTTGTCTGTCTGAATCATGCCGCTCGCCTCCATCAGCATGTTGATCATGTCGGGACGCACGATGTTGTTCTCCTGACGATACTTCATGGCATCCAGGACAAGGCGCACAAAGTACTCGGTGCTCTTTCTATCAAATAGCGGCAGCTTGAGCAACTACAAGCAAATATATTATTCGGAATATTCCATCAGTTTATTGCAGTTAATACACACCTTGAAAAGTCGCTTGGAACTGGTGAACAAGAGGAACTTCAAGTTCTGCAGGCCTGTGAAGTCAGTCATCTTCTTGCCACTCAAGTAGAATGTATTTTCACGATCCTTGAAGGAGTTCACCTGCAGCCCGAAGGCTGTGGAGGCAATCACATCATTGGTGAACCGTGTGCAATAGTCCTTCATGTTCAGGACGAGTCCGTCCTCGGGAATCTCATCGCGTTTCAGGCATTGCACCGCCTCGTTGGCCACAATATCCATCAGCTGGAACATTTGACGCATTTTGCTGCCGGTAAACGCAGGACTCAAGGTGCTGCGCATGTCCTTCCAGCGCGAGTCACGCATGGAGAACAAGGAGCTGCCGAAGAGATTGTCCATGTTATGTGGATCATCCTCGTCGACGCCAAAAACATCGCGATGATTCACGAAATGATCGAAATCCTTAATCGTTATCTGTTTCAATAATTCAGGATCCCGGATCATCAGCAGCGGCGTCCGTTGCTCAAAGATGCCGTAAACCCTGCGAATGAGTGCACAAATAATCTCAGTTTCGGTTGGGACAATGTCCGATAAGTAAAGTATCATAAAAAGACCCCCAGTTTGTTTGATTACAAAAATTAGTCATTATCAGGCGAGACGTTGGCAAAATTATCAATTTGGCTACGATTATATTTATATGTAATTATTGCTGTCCAGCAAGCAACAATCTATTTTTAAGTAGAGTGTGTTTTGCGTTCTGTTTATCAACAAATGATAAGATTGTGATATTCTTTCATTATCTTTAGGATTTTATCATATAATATTGCTAGTATTACTTACTTCATACTGTTTTAGCATCTATATAAAAAAAAATATATGCTTATAATCCATAGAAACGAGTTTTCTGTAATATATATATCATAACTATAATCTGCTGTCGAGGCAAAAACTACTATTGAAGAGCTTTTAATAGTCCAGTAAAGTGGAAAAGTCAATGTGCATACGATATATAATATTTATATATACAAATAGATATAACTGTGTTCAATAGCACGTAGCACGCAGATATGATAAAAACAAAGCTGATTGAATTAAGAAGTGCTGATGAAACCATATGAATTTTAATTGAACTAAATATAGAACTGAAATTGCATTGAAAAAACAATTTAAATTGAATCAAGAGTAGTGCGTGTTCAGAAAATGAAATCATAATAATGCTCAAATTGTCACTATTAGGGTATTAAACTAGCGGCTCGCCAAAGTTAACTATTCAATTGTTTTTCTGATACACAATAAGTGCATAAATGAATTCAAGTGTTAAACAAACAAGTTGATTAAATAATCCATAGCGGCACGTTGATTGTTTTGGTATTTAATCATATGGAAAGAAAATAATATAATTGCATATATTAAATGCTTTTACGCCTAATGAATACAAACGTATGCATCTAATCAAAACAATCTCAAACCGCACCCAAGAAAGCTTCGAATAAACGTTGACGATATGTGTACTGAACGTACTATACCCACATCCATCCATCAACAGATGTAGTAATTATGTATCTTGACCTTGGCTGGAAAATTCGTAATACGCAGTTGTCGGTTCTACTCACTTGCTGTCGCTTTTGTTGTACAATTCGACGACCAGATCGAGCATCGACTTCTGGCGAAGAAACATTTTCCACATGCTCCCCAGAAAGGGAATCGGCTTGTGATAATCAATGCCCTTGTCTTTGAAGAAATTGTAGTTGGCCACGGACCAGCGATAGGCCAGCAGCAGCAGCACCACGAATATCGCAAAGAATTCCAGCAGCATTTTTGAATACGATCAATACGATCTTAACGCAAATAATAACAAACAAACACGCTCTCCAACGATCTGAGCGGGCTGAACTCAACTAATTGTTGCTCCGACGAGCATGCGACTAGGAAAGCTTCGTTCCGCTGGACGGAAGCTTTAATGTGTAGCTTTTGGTGAGACAATGATTGAGTTGCGTACGAGCTTGTAAACAAACACAAACACAAACAAAAGCCATCGTAAGCGCCAACGCATCTATTAATAAAACTGATACCGGTTGACAGTGAACTTGACTGCAATTCCAACTCTGCGGCTGTGTGGGAAGAGGAGCTTCTACTACAACCATATCCAAGTGCAAACGAATAGGAACAATCTGTTGGACAAAGGTCAATGAGATTAACGAGTGCGATATACGATAAAAAGGTTTAATAATTTAAAAGAAATTGCAAAATTAGAGGCACAATACAGATTTATGTTAAGCTGGTCAATGATTTGCTTTATACATTTCATCATAAGTGACAGGGATTGCGAATAAATAAAAACAATCTGTTGGACGAATTTCAATGAATATGATAAACTACTGCGATATATGATTAAAACCAAAATAAGCATAATGTTTGCTTTCCACATTATATATTTCTTATCATTTCACGAATAAGAACAATCTGTTGGAAATTTGTCAGTTAATATGCTCAGCATGTGTGAAATATGATAAGAATATTTAATAATATAAAAGATAGTGCATAGTTTAAAGCTCAACACAGCTTTATTTATTTGCTTTCCACATTTCAATATAAGCGACTGGGATTGCAAACGAATAAAAACAAACTGTTGGATAAATCTCAATGAATATGATAAACAAGTTCAATTTACAATTAAACCCAAAAAATGCATAATTTTATGCTGAAATACACTTAAACTCTGATGAAATATTGTTTGCTTTCTACATTTCACCATAAGCGCCAAGGATTGCAGCACGATAATGGAAAGCTTTAAATAAGATTAGGAATCTGATACGCAATACCATAGATAATGTTTGGGGTTCAACGTAAAAACCTTGAAAACCTTTTCACTCTACTATTACATTATTTGAATATGAAAACATTGGACTTATTGAATTCCTACAAAAACAGTTTCATTCTGCATTTTAAATTGTTGTTTAAACTTTAATAAAAATACATTTAAAATATATATTTGCTGCTATTACATTTTGAAAATTGGAGAAATTGACTTTATTTGTAAAAATTATTTTGTTCGTTTTGTCAAAAAATATTTACAAAATTAATAACTGAACAACAAAGTTGTTAATTAAATTGTCTTTGTGATATTATTTAATGTCGATAGTACATTTATACTTTGTTTACACATTATTGTAGTTAATAACAAGTCATGTAAGTAATACAATTTGATTCCTTGGATTATGTGCAATATTTATAAAAATAATGAAGTGTCTTCAAGATTAAAAAAATACAAAATAATTGTTATTCGATAATAATCATATTTAATTGGTAAAAAATATACTAATGAGTTACAAATTATGAAAGTAATTGTATTTAACATCTATTGAAAATGGAAGATTTATGGATAAAATATCAAACCTAAATTAATTAAAATATATTAAAAAATCGATTGTAATTACTAGAAAATGAATTATTTTTGTTGGCACATCTTGGACTACTGATACTGACATTAATCGTTAGTTATGCGGTATTTCGCGTAGTTCCTGCGAACTAGCCAGCATACGCTCAGTGCTCAGAGTATCTCAAAGATGCTGGTGCCACTTAAGCCTACCGCTGCGTCATTAGAAACAAAAGGGAAATCATTAGGATTAAGTGCAACTGCTTTGTTCTCGCAACGCTAATGAATGCAACGGGTGCATTGGATTGGGCTACGCTGCGATACGTTTGCGGGTTAGGTAGGGTTTTAGGGCTGCGCCCGAAGGTGGTTTTAGTACCTGCAATAAAACCACTGCGACGACGACGACATCGACGACGATGCGCCAGAGAGATTCATTCACGATTTGCGGCAGCAGCAGAGACTCATTCATAAATGCGCTTTTTGCCTGAAAATCGGGACGATTGAGCCAGGATCTAGCCAGGATGTGTTATCAGGTAATAGTAGGAGGTGGGTTGCCAGGCGCGGTTGGCTCATAAAAATCCATGAGCTTATTTGCGTAGGCTGGCACTTAGGCTTGCAGCCGCCCGATACCGTGGCTGGCTTGGACTTTCCCAGCGTGTTTGTCAAATAACGAGCGTAGGTTTTTCCACCCATTTCACCCAAACGGCTTCGGCTTCAACGTCGCCGTCGTCGTCGGCGTCGGTGTCATAAAGTAGCACCTACCTAACACAATGCAATGCTCATAAATTGTAAAAAGAGATGCTATAAAATAATTAAATATAGTAAATTTGCCAGCCGGTGAACGAAATTCATTCATGGAATGTCTGGAATATTTCCATATCTTCTCCGCTTGTACCTGGCAAATAATTAGAGCAAACATTGCGGCATATAACAATAAGGATGTGAGGATATATTTGTGGCGTCATATCAACACTTTGATTAATGAGGAAATTTCATAAACTCACATAAGATATAGCACATGTTGCACATGGCGCCTCATTAGATGGCGACGTTGAGATCAAGGGAAAACACATCCATCCTAACCAAACTAAGTACAACGATTGCTAACTAATGCTAACGTGTTTATCGTCATGCCAGAGACAGATAAGCCACAGAGCTCTAGGATAGATTAGATCCGGCCGCTGCGCAGATCCGAGCGCAGATCAAGATACATCCGGCTCTATGCCGTTAATCACGAGGTGGCCAGATCCAGATTTGGGTGCAAGCTTATGATATCTGGAACTGAGCCTAGTGATGGACTAGGTGTGATCTTTTTGTACGTCCCGGTATCGGAATTAAGCATTGATTAGAGAGTGCGATTAATGCGGGATTAAAGGGAGGCCAAGATTTGGATTACCTGCCAAAATGCGGATTCTACAACAATTCTGGCCCGTAGATTAGGACGCCATTTGCTAGTTTGCTGCAATCTTAAAGACACTTGTATATCTTTTGCCATTACTGGCATCAATCCAACTGAAAACTAGCCCCAAAAGCATCTAGATGTATCTGCAATCGCCTTGGGACAAACGCCCATAAAGTAGCCAACAATTTATCCGTGTCATCCCCCGGAGCATCTCGGAGCGATAAACTTAAAGCAACTGTACCATTTTACATGCTCAAACCTCAGCTCAAACCCCAAAACCAAATGCGCTGTGAATATTGAAGGCGCACAAATTTGAGAGCACATATCTGTGTATATATATTCGCTTGATACACATTTTGCATATTTAAAGCACACACAGAGAAGTTTACCACAAAGTGGCGAAGACGAGAGACCAACAACCCCCAGGAATGAAAGAAGCACTTAATTCAATAATAAATTGCCACCCGAGCAGGCCAGAAGCCACAGCAAGCCCCTTGGTTTTACGGGCAAGCCCGAACCGAAAAAAAAAACAGAAAGAACCAAAAAAAGCAGTGCCCTCAGATAACCAAGTTATAGCCGAACACGCAGGCAGGGGGGTGGCCAAGCCCAGGCGGGAAGGGGAGCGGACAAGGATGAGAGCCAAGCCCAGTTGCGCCTTTGAGACAACAACTTTTATCAAATTGCGTATAAGGGGGTTTGTCGGTAGGTAAGCGTAAAATTCATAATCATGAATGCTTTGCTTAAAGTTCCACCCCGTCGGGAGATACGAACAAACACACACATCGTATATAAAAATATATATATCTATATGTATGTATATCTAATAAATAGTGCTGGGAATATACACACATTAAAAGCGAAAGTCAAGGAAGCTGCCATTTCAAGAGGCGATTAGATTTGCTGTCTCACACGCACACACACACAGCTTATATACCATGATGTATGCATGTGTGTGTGCGTGTATTTGAGTCTGCGTGAGCGGCCATTGTTGTGCGGTGCGAAAAAACAACCCTGAAGCGTGCCTCTCGCTCTCACAGACAGATAGGCAGCAAATCGATGAATGAAGCAACCGTCGGATACGCTGTGCGTACGTGTGTGTGTGTGTGTGTGTGTGTGTAGGTAGGCCGCTGGTAGGTAGACCTTTTGGGCCAGGACCTCTTTAAATTGTGCGTCGCTCGGCCGAGAGAGTTCAGTTCGAGTTGAGATCTTGCAACGCACACAACGCACGCCAAGTGTTCCGCCCAGCATACACAACAAATTCCACAAAAATTATTATTACCATTGAGTTCTTGTTTTGGTTTTCAATCGCAATCAACGCAATCGCAAAATGTCGACAATTAACTTGCATCCACCGCAAACGTACTCGCGTCTCTTCCGTCCCTGGGATACGCAACGCCAATCGCCTGCGCCGCCCGCCCGGCCAGTGAAACGTGAACGTGAACCCGACATGGAGAGCGGCGACAATGCTCCCGAACGTGTGACCATCAAGACGGAGCTGCCCACGGCCAGCGGCAACTGCTGCTTCGGCCAGGACAGCGATCGCGAATCATCGTCATCGTCCTCATCGGCCTGCTCGTCGTCGAGCAGCAGCAGCAGCAGCAGCAGCCACAGCCACAGCAGCAAGTCCAGCTACGAGGATGGCCTCAACAACAGCAGCTACACACGCACCTCCACCCCGCTGCTGGATGTGACGCCGCAGCCAGCGTTCCCAGCCTCCGCAGTGGTGGCGCCCCAAACCTTGTCGCCACAGCCAGCACCGTATTTGCCCACCAGTGATCTGTATTATGCTGCCGCAGCAGCAGCCGCTGCAGCTGCCACGACACCAACTGCTGCTGCCTTCGGCATGGATCCGTTCACCCTGGGGCTGATGGAGCAGGAGTACGCTCGTGTCATGGCCGAGGATGCGCAGCTGAAGGCGCTCAATGCACGCAAGCAGCGACCCAAGAAGTTCAAGTGTCCGCACTGCGACGTGGCCTTCTCCAACAATGGCCAGCTCAAGGGACACATTCGCATCCATACCGGTAAGTAAAACATTTTGGAACTCGCAATCAACCGACTTTACTAACGATTACTTTTATTTATTCTGTGATTACAGGCGAGCGCCCCTTTAAGTGCGATGTCGAAACCTGCGGCAAGACCTTCACACGCAACGAGGAGCTCACGCGGCATAAGCGCATCCATTCGGGTCTGCGGCCATATCCTTGCAGCGCCTGCGGCAAGAAGTTCGGGCGTCGCGATCACCTGAAGAAGCACATGAAGACGCATTTGCCGCAGGAACGCCAGCTGGGACCGGCCATCTTTATGCCCATGTATCCCTACCTCTATGGATACTAATGGACATGTCCCGATGTCCCCAGCCAAGCCAGCGATCTGTGAAGCGCTTGCACGCTTTAAAAACGCTACAAGCCCAACAAGCAGCAACAACAACACAAGGAACAATTCAATCAAACCGCAACTAAGATACAAACGAAAAGCAATTCAATGCCGGCCAAATCTATCTCTCTACCTCAGGCGTACCTGGCGCAAACTGGCGCACAACAAACACACACACACACACACACCTATACACACACTCACACAAGTACAATCACATAGTCTACCTCAGAGATACGCAGAAGATATATGCAAATATTGAGCTATTTATTTTTTAATGAATATTTACACTTCCACTACGTGACGAGGCAGTCGAAACCCCACCACACATGTGTAAATAAGTCCTTAAGTGATCCTTTCTCATATGCTAAGCGATTAAGAGTGTTAAGCGAGACATACAAATAGTTGTTTAAGCGATACTACTACAATACGTCTACTATTAAGCGAATATTTTGTCACGTTTTTATATAGTCTTATATATGAATGCTGAATGCAGTTAATAGCAATACGAATCCGATGATACGATTTACATTTAAATATCTAGTTAAATATTCATATTATACGATTTATGTTTACACAAAAAGAAAAACCACACAAACAATATTAAAAAATTATAAAACAAATTTTTCGATTTCTTTTCATTGAATTCACTTCCTGACAACGAATTTCAGTCTATTATTTCAGCGCATTTCCATCTGTTTTCCCTATCTGCAACGCGGCCATTTTCCACGCATTTTCATTAATGACTTTTCACTTCGCACTAACCAGATCATTTAGCAAATTGCTCGTGTCATGCCGGCATATTCAAAGCATAAAATCTGCAGTTTGCATTCGTCGGCACATTTGCACATTTGTGCTCATCAAAGGGTTACAACTCCGATTTCCACAAGTCACTTTTGGCCAAAAACTAACTGCGAAAATTCATTGAGAAAAGGCACAAATAGAATCCATTAGTTTCGAGCAAGTTAAATAGATCTTAACTTTTCGCCCCAGAACAAATCCATTAATTTTTTAATGTCTATCACGACTGACTACAGTTGGAGTTTTCTCACAGTCCTCTCGCTGGACGATGGCATTGCAATTGTTCACGTATCCTTGCCATTACTCAGACGACAGCTTGCGTCATTCATAAGGACAATGAGGTGGGCCCACCTGAGCAACTGAGACACAATGTCTGTGTCTGTTCGGTTCTGACAAAATGCTGGAATTTATTATCAGAGTATATCATGCCCGAATATCAATGTGACTTCTACGTGCGCACAATGGCTGCAATTTTGTTAACCGTAGCAGCTAGACCGATGGGCACTGCACAACCTTTTTTTTCACTACTTAGACAATGGCAATAAGGTTGCTTGATAGGGGCGTGCAGGTCCCATATAACATATCTGCAACTACCTGTGTGAACCTGGTCATCTCGGTCCCTGAGAACATTTTTCCCCGGCAGACACGGTGTCGTCGTCGTCGTCGTCGTTGTTGGACAAGTGCCACAATGATCTAACTAATAATGTGTCCCATTGATTTCAGTACTTGTAATTCGGTTTGCAGCAGACACAGCGGCTGCACTTTGAGGCACTTGGCACTGGGACAGATACAGATACAGATACTACCAATTTTTCAAGATGATATGCTTTTCGTCAGCATTTCGATACCGATGTTTGCTCCATATTGTCCTGTAATTGCTGGCAATTAATTACACTCTTTGCGCGTTTCAACCGAATCTGTTCTTTTCTCAAGTGTGGGAAAGCTAAAGTCCCTATGAAAACTCTCTCTTTTATAGCATTTTAAATAAATAGGGTTGTATGGAATTGTGTATTTATGTCAATCACATTGACAACTCTGAATTAATGGGGCATATAAGACAAATATGAAGAAAACCTGCACATAACTCACATTGAAAATGTTTGCTAACACGTAGTATGAAGAGGTATTAATTTTATGGGATACATGTGGACATTACCCTAAAATCAGTCATTGGACAAGGTTAAAGATACATTAATTACGTATTAAAATATTACTAACTAAAAATTTTTCGACCGAAAGCGGTCAACTATAAGATACCTTATTAATTTACATATCTGAGTACACATTATTATAAAGTTTTTTGCATTGTAGTGTATTTTGAACTACTTTAATTATTTCAAACATTTGTACAATTAAAATATATTGTTGATTTTTCAATTCTCAATAGTTTAATTTTAATTTCAACAATTTACGTTTTATATTGAAATTAATTATTAAAACATAAAATTGCATTGTTGGATGTAAAATATAAAATAAAATAGCCCAAATGATGGGTTTCTTGAAAATTTGATGTATGTGTTTTTACAAAACTATAAATGTCGCAAAGGGAATAACATCAAACATTAAAAATATATATGTATATAACGAATACATATACATAACAAATTCGTGAGCACATAACTAATTCACATATTATTATTTAACACTTTTTATTATTTAAGTCAAACTTTGTTTTTGTATTCAGATAAATCATAAAATTTAAAAAGTAAAAAGGTTATTAAAAATATGAAAAGACTAAGAGCTAATTTAAGCACAAACAACTTGTTTGTAGTATAAATAAAAATATAAATATTTACCGACGGCGCAATCGACGGTGTAAATATAATAATTCTGATAATTAGATCAGTAACTTATTCATAATATATTAATACTACATTGGTAATTAAAAGTAAATTAAAACAAGTAACTTCTTAAGCGGTTTGCATTCGTTTAAATTGATTTAAAATTTTACATTTTATTTTTTATTCAAGCTATATCAAATATTCCCTTATTATATCCATATAATCTAACATATCTTCTATAATCTAAATTCATTTTTCGTAATGTTGTATTAGGTAATTCTAAATCTTCAGTAATATGCGAAATTCCAAGAAGCCAATAAATAATTACTGCTCATCCGCAATTCGATGTAGATTTGAAGATGTCCAGAATGTTGTTACGCAACTTCTCAATCGATGTGGGAGTTCCCAAGAATTTGAATCGATACAAAAATGTAATTGCAGCAGAATAAAAGTCAAGAAAGAAGAGAGCATTGTTTGCGGAACAATATCGAACTAGCGTCACTTCCTAACAAGAAAGTAGTTTGGCTATCAATAACAGGATGACGTCTCGGGACAATTGCGATGTAGGAGGCACTAGCCTATCTGCCATTCATGACCACAAAAAGGCCAAACAAAAGTCGTCGGGTGGTCCATAAATTTCGCAACTAGATAATTGCCAACTAAAAGGACAAGAATCAGCATCAAGACGAGGATGACTTCATGCACCTTCTCTCGCTCTCTGCCGGGCCACACAGCGAGCCTGGCCGAGAAATTGAAATGTCTTTTGTCCACTAATAGAGAAATATACGGGCCATAATTTCGCAACGCAACAGAACAGTGGGAGCAATTGAATGAGAAGTGCAAAAAAAAAGTAGAATAAAATAAAATGAAAAGAGCTGTGCGTGAAAATAAAAAATGGAGTTCCAGAGTCTCGCTCTCTCGATGGGCATCAACTGCTACCTTTCACAGCGCCAGTTCTCGACCAAGCAAAGTGCGTCGACGGGTTTCAACCCCTCGAGGAACAACCCTCATCCCCTATGGCCTCGCACACACACACAACGCACCCAGGGGCTGGCAGGGGGTAGACGCAGCAGTAGAAGCTGTTGCCTGTGCGCTGACGTTTTAAACAAAGTGTCAGAGGATCCATTTAATTGGGAAATTTATTGGCCAGCAGCAGCAGCAACAACAACAACAGCAGCGGGAATAGGAGACAGGCTGTCTGGCCCTCTTGTTGGCTTTCTTTGGCTCGCATGTTTTGCGGTTTGCTGGAAATGCTTTCACAGGGGAAAGTGGTCCATTAAAAAGTGTAAGACAAACAACTAAAACGAAGAAACGATAAAAACTAGAGACAAATTCGTGTATAGAAATGGATTTGTTTTGAATGCACGAGAGCCAAGTGCCATTCAATTCCCTGTACTCAACGTGTGTGGCTAACGTGTTGGTATTTCTATTCATTCTCGTACTCGTTCTCGTACTTCTATTTGTATTACGTATTATTATGTTGAATATGAATATGTTTGAGCTCGTTCCGATTATGAGACTTTCCCGCTAATTATATTTGTACAGGCCACACTAGGCTAGGGACATTCAGACATTGCTCAACATTTCCAGCTACTTATCAATCGTATTTCCCGAGAGTCTCGGCTAATCCTAGGCGGAAAAGTGGGTATGTCCCGACACACGCTAAACGATGAGTTTATCTGCATAAACACTCATAATAAGTCGATTGTCTGCTCTCTAATCTCACTTCCCTTGCCGCTGCTAATGAGCCTGTCTCTCCATTATCTCGTCATGCAAATGCACGCAATTGCGAACCGCATCCTAACGCCGGGACTCCGACTTGCACAACTCTGCGCAATGTGAACGATCCGTGGTTAGTCCGCACACATGGCACAAGGTGACTGCTAATCTGTTTGGCCAGATAAAAACCACAGATGCAGATACAGAAACACACACACTATTTGAGGTTGCAGCCGGGAACAGTTTCCGTTGCAACATGAGTTTTCAATAATGGACGACAGACATTCGTTGTACCTCTCGTTATACCCCTCAATTAAAAAGACGTTCATCATCGATTTGTTTATTATGCAATTGCATTTGCAATTGCAATTGCATTCATATCAAACCAGATATCGACCAAAACAAACACCAAGGCTGCGCCCAGCAGGGTCTATCCAAAAGGTAAACAGTAGGTGGTGCCGGAAGTGCCAGAGAATCCACACAACAAACCAAGGGATTCGTGTGCAGTTTCCCATCAACAGGAGACAACAAACTAATCAAAACTAATGATGACATAATTGGCTCGATCGGGTCAAAAAGGAAGCAGGACAGTCCTGTGTGTGTGTGTGGGTCCTCTGTGTCTGTCATGGGCATGAAATCGAATGGGAATAGGAAGAGAAGTGAGGAAGTGGCTGCCGCAGTGCGAAAACAAAGCCGCACACAAATTGGTCTACCAAGGAAACAAGCATCAGCCATCAGTCAGGGGTCCTCAAACAAGTAAGACGGAAAGAACATCTCGCACAAGTTACAGGCAAATAAAAAGAAACTGAAAAAAATGTAAAAAGATAATTGATTTGTTTGCAAAACTGCAATGCGATGACACTTGGATTTTAATGCCCATGGTGTGGTCCTGTTCTGTTCTGCAATTAGCTGGAACGTTTTAATTACATTGAGGAAATTGTTGTGACATTTGGTAAAAGTCAAAACTGTTGAGCAATTCATCAATATGCTGCCACACAGACTGCTTTCCTTTCCCAAATGCGTTTTTCCTCGAGTCTGCTTCCCTTTCTTTTTTTATTCATCATCATTTTTGTGGCACGGATGTTGCCCCGCGGTGTAGCGTGTGCTACTGTCTGCTTCCATTTCCCGTGGGGGGCTGCCGTCAACTGCACAGCTGCAAAACAAGTTGTTATATTTCAATTAACGCTGCAAGAAGTCAAAGTATCACATACCAAATCAATTAGTCTCCTGCTAATTTTGTTAATTTTATAAATAATTTCAATTTTAAATCATATCTGCAATTTGTAATTTAAATTTGTTACTTTACTTTACTTTTACTTTTTATTTCCCTATCTTAATTTCATATTATTGATTTCTTCAATGTCGACTGTTCATAGTTAGCTTTAAAAGAAATAAATAGAAATACAAAATTTAATTCTTATGATTTTGTAATTTTTATAGTTTTCTTCGCTTTAGCATCGGATTATTAGTGACCAATTTTGTTAATTAGCAGTTTTTGTATGGTTCTTACAAGTACACCATTATATTTGGACAATCTTACGCATTCAAATATATTCATTAATATTATATTTTTATATCATCATATTTAAGCAAAAATAAATATAACTTGAAAGAAATGATTAAAACTCACTTATAAAATTATCGGTTTATTTTAATTCCGTGTATTGTTCGTCTGGATTCACTCATTATGGAATTATAGATGCCAAAAACCAAAAAACCAGAAATATGCGTAATTCAAAATAATAACACAAATAATTATTACTTTCGAATTGCTCAAATATAGTAATACGGCTTGATTTTTATGAGATCACTTAAAATTATTTATATACTATGAAGTTATAAGACTTATTATATATTTTTGATCAGCTTTTAATAAGTTCTATTGTTGTAACATACTTTTTCCATTAAATGTCAGTATCTTTGAACAAAAAGTTGAATAGATAACCCTTGCTTTTGCTCAAACAACTGGCCGATAACATAACCAAACTGATTTTATCTAATATCCCCTAAACAACACTAAGTTAAGAAAAATCTCCCTCACTTCCCAATTCAACGTAGACAAAAATCAAACGCCGCTTAATTTATGTATATCTTAACAATGACTATTGTTTTATTTATATGATTATAAAACATAAGTAGCTGTGATAAATAGCAGCTCGTAGAAAAGTGTATATAAAATAGATTCGAGTATAAAAATGCATAAGGTAAATAACATTCCAAATACTTAAGTAAATACGAATATGTATCAAAGTTGTATCGTGCATTTGTTCTATCAAGTTTCAATGTGCTATCAAAATGCGTATCAGACTTGACTTCAACGTGGTACATTGGAAATTAAAGACTTACGATCTATGAAAATGATAAGTTATATCTTGTAGATTCATTTGTATACATATATATATGCATATATATACATATATAAATAAAGATTCGATATTCATAATGTGGCATTCAAGGGGCAGCGTTAAGTAAGGCACAGACATGTGGGCCGCTGAGATTATTGTGGTGCTCATCGTTACCGCATCGTTTGATCGAACATTACTATTTTTTACTTGAGGTTACTTGAGGATTATACATTCCGTGTATTTCTTGGTTAATACAGCATTATGGCCGCCTGATTCTTGTCTTTACTCAGCGGCTCCAAGCGATGGCGATCGCGATGCTCACGTCTCTTGGCAAACAGCAGTATAATGATGTTAATCAAAACCACAATTGTGGATATAACAACCAAATAGAAGCTATATCCCAGATTCGCCAGACCTGTGCTGGTCCAATGCTGTTTCTGGTGCTCCGTCAAGAGCACATTGTGTATGAGGTACTGATAGAACTGCACCAACCAAGCCACAAAGGCCACGATCTGTGCGCCAGCCGCCGAGATGTTGGAGGCCAACAGCAGCACCATTGTGCCGCCCTTCTTGGCAGCCGAAGCGGACTTCAGCACAGCCGCAATAGCAGCCACAGCGCAAGCCAAGAGACCGAGTCCAGTGCCCAGTGTGGTGATCAGCCAAAGCCAGAAACTGTTATCGCCATGCTCCGTGCGAATGAATGAATAAACTGCAAAGAAGTACGTCATTAATTATCAAGCGCTAATTGGATATAAAGTATTTGCATAACTTACCTTCCATCGGATGACAGCGCTCGCCAATGCCCAGATTCAAGTATTGGCTGCCATAGAACAGGCCAAAGTTGACGTCGCCCTTGGCCTCCGTGGTGTTGATGCGTCGCGGATAGGCGCGCACCCAATGATTGGTGGTGACGCTGACCAGCAGCAAGCCAATGGCCAGGCAGCTGCCGAAGAATGTGGAGAAGACAAGAGCACGCGTTCGTATGCTCATTTTGGTGGATCTACGAGCAGATGAATAATCACATTATATCAAAAGACTTAGGCTGCGAACTGATAACAACAAAGGGGCTGCAGTGTCATTGCCTTTCATAGCTCACAGGCAACGAATTTGACAAAGAAAGTGCAACAACAACAACAACAATGGCAACAACAAAAAGCGACCCTTGTCTCCACTGTCTCCCTCTCCCATCTCTCTCTCTCGCTCTCTTACCTTGCGAAAGTTGTGCTGCGGCGTCGTTGGACGCCGTCGTCGTCTTTATCGTTGTTATCGCGCTCCTCTAGCTCAAAACAATTTTGAGGCATTTGCAATTCGCTTTCCGATTTCAAATAATTTATGGTTCCACTCTCACTATTTTTTTGGCTACTCGCTTCAAAATGCGAGTTTTCCTGTATTTGTTGTGTTTTCCCACTGAATTCCGAGCAGTGTTTGCTAACGCTGCGTGTTTGCAGCAGTGTTGGGTAACGCTGTACGAATAGGCTGTGCTTAATGTGGCAACGCCACCGCAATTAAGCTGTATGGCAACGCATCATACGAAAATAGCGCGTAATTTGTGCGTGTGAGAAAAAGTGAAATTTTGCAATAAATATGAGCAGCCGTAAGCACAGGGGAGCCGAAAACATTGAAAATCTATGTCCAGTAGCCAGGTAAATAAGTGCAAACTGCAATTGTATAAATGCAATCCAGCAAAAGCGCTGCGAAGTGCCGGCGTAAGAAAAGGCGCGAATGGCGCGCAGTGACGTCACAATGAAGGCAATGCAAGTAATACAAAAAATGGGGGCAGCTTTTAATTGAAAGGTGCTTGACCCGTGTGCTGATCCAGCAATTGTCCACCGCACTTGCATGTAGCGAACTTATTGAACTAATGAATGCCTCTCTTCTCGTTACAGAAAGCGATCGACAAGCAAGAACAGCGCCGTCGGCGTCGCTGCTCCAACGTTTTCCACAACATCGTCGACAAAAGTTCCGTCGACTTCGACGACGCTCTACGAATACACGTCGTCTCCGTCTGTGCTGACCTACGAGGCGCTCGAGGAGATGGGTATCGGCATGCTGGACTCTGAAGAGAGCAGCTCCTCGGCCATGTCCGCCATTGCTTTGGCCGTCAGCGACGAGAACTCCAATGAGACGACGCCTTGCACGACAGCTGGACGCATGACGCATCAGCAACAGTCGCGCCTGAGTCTCAATTCCACAGCCTCGACGCTGGACAACAATAACACCATCATTGAGATGTTCTCTGACGACACACAGGAGCGTTTGTTGCTCTCCCAATCAGCTGAGAAGCTGCACGCTTTGTCGCAGGTGAAGCGCAACGATTGTCCGGGCAGCAACTCAAACTCGCCCAGCAAACGCACACGCAATCCGCTGGCCACTGTCAGCTGCAACAACCAGGCTCTGTTGCCACCACCACCTCAACAGCAGCAGCAACAACAACAGCCACAACAGACGCCTCTCAGTTTGCTGCCCTCCACCAGCAAACAAGCGTTGTTGCGACAGCAAAAGAAGCCCACGTTAACTCAACGTCTTGCGCCCACCGAAAGCTTCTTTGTGTATCGAACGCCCGCGATGAGCGCTCACATTAGCAGCGGCATCAATTACTTTGAGCAGCTGTCGGATGAAATACTGCTGGACATATTCAAGTGGCTACCCAAGAAGGCGCTGCTCCGCATCGCAAGCGTCTGTCGACGCTTTAACTGCTGTGCCCGTGACGAGACGCTCTGGACACGCCTGGATCTCGGACTGCGCACGCTGCGTCCGCTAGGCTTGGAGCAGGTGGTGCGACGTGGCGTGCCCGTCGTGCGGCTCGCTCAGGCAGACGTAAGTGCATTCAAATTACTATCAATTGCCCATCCTAGTCATTACTTTACTTTAGATACAAGAGCCTGCATTTAGCTGTTCGCCAGCTGAGGTCGAGTTTCAGTCGCGTCTGCAGTACTTGGATCTGAGTCTGGCTTCCATTTCGCTGGTGTCGCTGCAAACATTATTGACGCATTGCCGCCAGTTGAAGAAACTCAGTCTGGAGCATGCGGAGCTCAATGATGAGATTTGCTTTGAGATTGCACAAAACACTGCGCTGGAGACACTCAATCTGTCCATGGCCAGCGGCCTCAACGCCAGCAATGTGCGTCAAATGCTGGAGTCGCTGCCCAAACTGAACAGCTTAAATATTTCTTGGACTGATCTTAGCGCCGATGCTGTGACTGCGCTGGTCACCCACGTACCCTCCAACATAATTCGCCTTAATGCCGCCGGTTGCCGTCGCGTGCTCTTCGATTCACGTGAGTTAAGAGAATATCTCTGAGTTAACAACCTTAAAACCTTGCTCTAATCCTTGCTTTAGATGTGCTCACCTTGCAGAAGCGATGTAAGCAATTGCTGGAGCTGGATCTGTCCGACTGCAACAGTCTGACACCGGCAGCTCTGGCCACAATCATGAAATTCAACAGTCTCGAGTATTTGTCCGTTTCCCGTTGTTATCTCATTCCCGCCACGAATTTTATGTAAGCCGGTTCAGCAATGATTCAAAACGAAGATCAGATTTCACTTGTTTCATCCTTGTCGTTGCAGTGAACTGAAAACCATGTCGTCGCTGACCTATCTGGATATCTTTGGCATGCTCTCGGATGCCGCCATGGAAGTGCTCGAAAAGCAAATGCCCAAGATCGGCATCAACAAGTTCATACATAGCTCAGTCGGACGACCCACGGTTGGCACTCGTCGCACCTCCATTTGGGGTCTTCGAACACGCGATTAATCAGCTCACTTCCCACCACAACTAGATGTCTATCTTTAAATCCCCCAATCTGTTCGCGTTAATAAGCCGCCCAGCGCAGTTTTTTTTAGATATATATTCAATTCAAAATGACAATAATTAAATGTCACGTTTAGCTTTGTAATACTCGCGTCGTAGCAGGTGTCTCTCTGTCGATTATGCATCCACCTCGCTTGGTGGTGCCACTGGCTTCTCCCACTTCCAGTCGTCCCACACAACGCAGTCCTTCAGGCTGTCCATGAAGCCCATCTCGTCCGGACAGCGCACCTTGCTGGCGGGCTCGTTGAGCTCGTTGCACTTCCAGAAGGACGTGGCATCCCAGTTATCGCGGAAGAGGCCAATGTCCAACTCCTCCTGCGTCTTGCAACCTGGCTGACCATCGCCGTTGTAGGCATTGGTCAAACAGCAGACTGCCAACAGAACCAAACCGAATGTAAGCTGAAGTTTCATTTTACTGCAACTGATAGCTGGCTGCTGCAACATCTCGACCTTTTATAGTTGGTCTTGGTCGACGTCAAGTGCAATCAATAACGTGAAAATGCTTTCAGCAATTAGTTGCAATGTACACAAAATCAATCTTTGGCAACTTGACTGAGTCACGACAGCAAAAACACAAGAACTAATGTTCAACAGGCGCAAATCAATGAAGAAAGCAACAGTTCAAATATTACATAAGTGTTGAAACTTTGTAGAAGTTTGCACTGTTTCCTATTTCCTGTCATTTTATGTCGGTTGTATTCCATGTACTTTATTTAAAACTCGTTAAAATTAATGTTCAAATAATTAGCAAAAAATTAAAGGCGTTTAAACTTTTATTTCTTCCAAAAAAGTTGTTTCTTTTTACATTTAGAGGTCATTAGTAGTTCAATAAAATGTTATTCAAATATTTGTATTTGAAATATTCATCGTTCCTCATTGAATTTGAATGTTTCAAAGTTATCGATAACACGCGCCACTACATTAAACATCTCCAGGGTGACCATTTAAGATAAACTTAATGGCATAATTAAGTTCGAATAAAGGTCTAACGACCTTAGATTTAACTCTTACTTTAATTTTTATGCTAGCGTTTACATTTCTTTTATGGATTACTTTCAGTGAATATTAAGCAGAAGTTAATTTTTAATTAGATCAATATTTCTATGTTGGAGTTGCCATTCTAACATTGAAAATCACTAAAAATACCAAAATATCGTTAAATTATTCGTTGTGTTATTATTTTTCTGTATTTAAAAATAAAAAATCGCGAAAAAGCGTTTATGAACGTAGGAAACGAATGGTGTGAGTAAATTATTTGGGCATCTATTAACCGCTTAAAATGACGCGCCTATTTTCACGCGCTTTGAAAAAATACCAAAATACCATTTGAGAGATTTAACTAGGTGGCAACTCTTGGTGTTTTGTATTCAGACGAGTCGATTGAGTTGAGCTGTGCGTTGCGTATATTATTTATTCTCTTATCAAAATTACATTTACATAACTCTCGTTTGTGATTTGCAACTTGTGTGTACGAAATTGTCTAAATTAACGCCTCTACCCAGGGAAATTAAAAGAAGTGGAACTACAAACATCTGGAAGCATCAAAAGCAACAACAACATCAAGAGCAACAACAATCAAATCGTAGGCAAACAACCTGTAAGACCTTGAGCTTTCGATAATAATAGTTTCATGGAACTGTGCGAATAACAAACACTAACCG
This sequence comes from Drosophila ustulata, assembly GCA_035047365.1. Lineage (NCBI taxonomy): Eukaryota > Metazoa > Arthropoda > Insecta > Diptera > Drosophilidae > Drosophila > Drosophila ustulata. Next base: position 15,535,923 of record JAWNPT010000094.1, read on the forward strand.
TGAGCTTTCAATCGTTTTAGCAACGCAGTCATCATGTCAATCAGACGTTCAATGACCACCTCCGCCAATTCGGCCAAGGAGTGGCGCAATTATTTTATGAGCACCCACTTCTGGGGTCCTGTGGCAAACTGGGGAATCCCCATTGCCGCCCTTGCCGATACCCAAAAGAGTCCCAAGTTTATCTCCGGCAAAATGACATTGGGTAAGTTAATCTGTCTGTCGATATTCGCCACAAAACCTGTTTAATTTAGGCAGCTGCGAAACTTTCCATTTGCCAGAGATTTCAGCGTTATCAGCGCAATTTCACAGACACAATAGTTTATGATTCTATGCTAATCGTGGCCCGACACTTGATGATAAGCTAGATACAGAGCCATGCGCCAGCCAAACGTGTGCTGATAAGGCCAAAGGGGAAATTGAATAGACTTGTAGTCAAGGACGAGCAGATTTATTTAAGGAGGATTGGCGCGATTCTAGTTTTATTTTAATGGAAGCAATCACCATAACACAATAAGGTGTTTTTAATATTGGTCTTGAAGATTTAAAAAAAATTACAAAATGGCATCATCGCCTCGATAATGAGGTGCGCTGCCTATGGCCATGATAAAGAACGTAATTTCTGTCCGATTCCAAAATTATATTTTCTTATATATTTTTGTACTTTATTAGGAATCTTGACTATACAAGTTTAAAGTCAAGAAAACCTATTTTATATCGACCCAGCTTCTAAAACTTTGTGGAGACACAATTAACCTATTCTTTTTTTCTTGCCTTGCTTTGCAGCCTTGACGCTCTACTCTTGCATCTTTATGCGATTCGCCTACAAAGTGCAGCCCAGGAATTGGCTGCTGTTTGCCTGCCATGCCACAAATGCTACGGCGCAAACCGTCCAAGGATTGCGATTCCTACATTACCATAGAACCCAACAGGCGGAGGCGTAGACCAGTCTCTTTCTAAATACCCAGCGTGCGATACCTCTTTCAATATTTGCACAACTAACGAGGCGCAACAAGTGACACAATGATGACTGCAATCTGCTGCAGACACGCAACAATGCAAAAATATCATCATCATCATTATCATCACTACAAAATTGCACTGCCTTTGTAATATTTTGTGATTAACTATCTGCTATCTATCAGTCCGCATCATCAAATTGGCTGAATCTCAACAAAAATTGGCCTTACACAAATGGGTGCTATTTATCTGGACTTCTATTCCCAACAGTAATCCGATTTACAAATTTGAAGAGGCTAGCCGTGTCAAAGATGTGTTCATTGGAATCCACGCTAATTAATTAATTCTATTTAGCAAAACAACCAATTTACGATTTACCTAAATTTTACGTGCAATACATAATTTTATCAAAACAAATGTTGAATAAAAGTCTTTATAAGACCACCTTGCCTTGAAAATCGGTATAGGAAAAAACAAGATTTTTGATTTTGGCATGGTTCATTGCTCATGCACTTTATTTAAGGTGGTTATTTGTACATAATTGTAATGCTTAAAATTATTGGAATTTATATTTATGCATTCTCAACAATATTTTTTTTTTCTTTTTGTGGGGTTTTTTTGAATTTTAAAATTTTGTGTGTTCATCATCATGATACATATATGGATATACATAGTAATTGTAATAATAATTGTAATTAATCGCTTTTCGCATCAAGCGCATGATTAGGTGGATTACAATTAATACAATAAACATAATTATGAATAGAAACATGTGGTTAAAATTTCACGATTTGCAAACGTAATAAAAATCATATAATAAAAAAATGTAAAAGAATTTTTAAAAAATCTCGCGCATTCCATAAAAATTGTAGCGCATTTTGTAAGTATGCATAATTGCTATATAATAAGTGTCTATAACATATGGGTTTTTTTTAAATCAATTTTCCCGAAATTGATCTGATCTTGTTGGTAGTTCTTTGTGTGGCTCCCCGTATCGGGCGCCACATCTGACAGCGACTTCGACATCAACTTTAACTTTACATACACTAGTTTACATCTAAATTAATGTGTCGCAATATGCGACATGAGAGAGGAGGTACGACAGTTTGACTATGGCAACGTTTTTGTTTTGAGAATCTCAATGCTCCGGTTCGGGCTTGACGTAGGTGCTTTTGCGAAGGTGTTGTTGCATCAGATATTCTTTGAGCACCTCCATGTCAGCATTGATCTTTTGTTGAGTGGCTTTTAGATCTCGGTTTGTGGCCAGCAAGGTCTCCTCCTCCTGTTTCTCAGCTTCTTCACGACTCTTCGTCTTCCGGCGCGAAACGCGACTCGCCTCGTTGTTCTTGAGACGATCCTGATACAGTTTAAGATCATCACCCTGCAGTCTCGACATCAGTTCCGGATCTGGTCCATCAGCATGCTCCTTGGCAGGACGACCGCGCTTACGCTTGGTTCCGTTGCTGCTTGTCGTGCCGGGGCTGAACTGAGATGTGCTGGCTGTTGAAAATGCGGGTGATACTGGAGCGGTGATGAAGCCGGCGAAGCCGGTTAGGCAGGTTGCTGCGTTGGAGGTTGTGGAGTTACTAGCTGAGTAAGCGCTGTAAGGTGTATTTGGCGCTGAGAATTCTAGTATGTCACTGAAGGTGGTGTTGTCTTCTGCGCTGCGAAGCTCCTCATAAATCATATCTTTGGTGGTGATGTTAATCGCTTGGTTTTGCTGTAAGTCAAAAGAGTGAAAAAGGAAATAGTTAGTGATGTGCTGTGTCGCGTTGGGGTATTGCCAGTGATAACTTACCTCACTCAGGTCAAGAACATCTTCGACAAGCTGAGGAGTTTTGATGATTTCAGGTTGGTAAGCAAGCGATTTGTTGATATTAAGTATGAGGTTGCTGCGTTTTGGTGGCATCGCATCGACTATGGGCAATAGACCAGCTGTGGCAGCTGAGCGTTTAACGCCCAGGCCCTGTGTGGAGGTTGTGGCCTCTTGGCAGACGACACTTCCTCCGTCGCAGGACAGCTCCTGCTGGCTTAGCCCGAGGCCGAAGCCAAGAGAAGCCTGGCTGTAGCCATAGTAGGGGATTTCTGAGCTGTTCTCGTCAGCCAACAAAGGCTCCTCCTCGAAGCATTTGGTTTGACTGAAAGTCAGCTCGGAGCCCTGCGAATAACTAGACAGCATGGGATTCTGCGAGCTCACAACCTCATCCCAGTTGGGCTCGTTTGCAGCCGAAAATGCGATGCCGTTGCACATTGAGCTAACGTCAAGTGCCATCTCCTCCTCTCCCAATGTAAACTGTAATTCTTCCATGTATGTAGAGTTGTCGTTAAAGTTGTCGCTGTTGCTGTTGGTGATATCCATATCCTGACTGCACTGATTCATTTTCTTCCGCTCAATGAGATCCTCGGCAATCAAGTTTATATCAAAGTCAAAGTCAAATATATCCGTCTCACTACAAATCTCTTTTCCGTTTTCCTCTGTTTTGTTGCTGCTGCAGCTCGTTGACGACGATGCTTCTATGTTTTGCAGGTATTCTACGGGCAAATACAAAATATTATTAGTAATGCATATAATTATCAGTGTTGTGTAAGTGAGTGTGCATGATTTTCAATTAATCCGTATTCCGAATTCGCAATGTCAATGACATTCTGATTGATTGCACTAAATAGAATCGAGGATCACAAAACAATATTGATCTAAAAATGTTGTTCTAAATTCTCACTTTGAGATTAAAATATCAAAAAGTGTTGCATACTTTTGAGTGTGCCCAATAATAAGACAAAGACAACTAGCTACACGATGACTCACTATCTCGCTCGTTTGTTGTGAAATTCACACAGCAAAAAAAATGAAAACAAAATCAAGAAAAATGCAAAACAAAAAAAAAACATATTTAAAAAAATGTACTAAATTAATCGATAAAAAAATATAAATTATGAAAATACTGTAAATAAAATAAGATAACCAATTTAATTTAAATTGTATAAATTTGTAAAATTCATTCAAATTGTCAGTCACAGCTGAAAATCAGCCGGTTCAGTGAGAGGCAGAGAGAGAGAGAAATAGCTATGGAGAGTTTTAAAGAGAGGAAGCAGAGAATGAGAATCACGCGTACAAAACAAGCACACGAACAGATTCTCTTGTGACGTTTGAGACAAAACGAACATGATCGTTCATGTCTGCTTCGCTGTGGGGCAAAGCTGATAGCACAACAAAACGTTTGCGCGTTTTTGGGTGAAATTTGTTAACAGCCGCTAATTTCCTATTTTGCCAATAGTTCTTCGCCATTATTGCAAAAATCTATGAGCTAGTTGATGCATATTCATATATGTATGTACTATTTACATTAGTTCATCGATATATGTACGCATTAACACATAATTGGTAGGATTCAATTTAAAGACAATTTTGAGAACTTTAGGCTCTATTTATGTCATTCAAATTTGCATGGTGATTCATTAACTGCAAGAATAGCAAAAATTTATAAATCTGGCACCAAGGTACACGTTATTAATTTTCTGTTCGATAAAAAAAATTAAATCTCGCAAGCAATTAATTAATTACTTCTCAAAAAGTAATTTATATTATTTAATTTGAATTTTTCGTACCTTTTTACGACACTTTTTGAAAGCAACGACTTAAACGTTCCTCACGGCGCAAGATATAAACGTCAACTGAAGTGCTGCAAATCGCATCACACAATTTTTAGCGGCCGCAGTCGCGGTCACACACACACTCGCGCACATAAACAGAGTGTGGTGGCTAAGAGATCGCAAGAGCGAGAGAGCAACAGCACCAATACGAATGCGCAACCTGCCCTACACTAAGCGCTATTGAGAGCGACAACAAGTGTTCAAATACTATAGCTGTCTCACTCTTGACCATGCGTGTTATATTGGTGAATTTGCTCTTTGGCAATTACACATGTATGTGTCCATGTGTATAAAAACTTTGTTGGACATGAACGTGAACTAAAGATGTTGGGAACCAATAAATGTTGTTTAGCTGAATTTAATGCACCAATACAGAAGCAGTTACAATTTCATCAGAGCAGGGGAAAATTCGACAATTAAGTAAATACTAAATAAATGCTTTGTGAATGCATTTTTGAATTTTTGCTCAGTTTCTCATATTTGCAATTGTGCATATGTAAATGCCAATGCGATTTTTTGATTTTGCAAGTTGTCAAGACTATCGCAAAAATTAAAACAAATTTTAAAAAAATGGAATTTACTTCAAAAATTTGAAATGCATTTCATATAAACGTTGATATATTGCCATATTTTCGTTGCACTTGGCGTATACGCAATGTAAAAATGTTTGCGTTGCCATGTATGTATGTTTGAGAGAGCGTCCACCGGCCGGCAGAAATCTTCTATCTCTCTTTAATGTGGGGAAAAGAGACGGGGACAGCTTCTTTGTTTTGGAGCGGCAACTGGTGTGTGTGAGAGTAAGAGGGAGAGAGCGTGTACTCCTACAAGTGGTGGAAAACACTGGCTATACGGCTATGTGGCTCTCTTCAACATAATGCTCTCTTTGTTATTTTTGCTGATCATGCTAATCGAATTTCACAACAATTGGGTAAAGGACTGAATGTCTAACAAAAATCAATGCCAATGTCCTATGTTTAAACACGTGTTGGAACAAATTTAAGATATGAGTTCATTTAATAATTTGTTCGTTTTTGTGAAATAGAACTAAATACATATTTTGTCTGTATGCAATAGATGCAAGAAGAATTACAAGAATTCAGTTACGTATGTGTAATATGCACAAAGCATTTGGAAGAAGTATCTGTACTATGTATGAAAATGTATCTAGGTCATGCGTCAACGTTTTGCATTGCCCTTGCTTCCAACTTAAGTAGATGTTCTAAGTCAAAGATTATCAATGTGTTTTACTAATACGCACATGGCAATGTTAAAAACCGTAACAAAAGAAGAGTGACTGACTTCCTAATACAATGTCCATTTATGGGCAAGAATTACTTTCAACCTATTCAAGCTGATAAGCGTTAGCCAAAGAGAGCTGTAAATGAGCTGTCTTCGAATTACGTACATTAAACTACATTCATAGATACTTGTTGGAAACAAAGGGAGCGGTTTAAGTCATTTTGTTGTTGACGAAAAGTGGCGTGACTTTTACATCTTTCTCAAGAATATATGTATGTATGCTTTTTACATCTTTCTCAAGAATATATGTATGCTTTAAATGTGTATATTTGTGGTTCGAATAGAGTTATGCGAATTTATGCATATATTATATAGGTGAAATGAAGAAAAATTGACAAACTTAAGCAGCAGCCAAATAGGAAAGTATATCTGCACATGGTCTGCCTATGAAATACATATATTTATATACGTTTCTTTGCAAAAACAACTTTATCTATATATAAAAACATTCTTGAGAAAATTCATTTTGGCAAATTTAAATCCAAATAAAAAGTATATTCCCATCTTATATTCCCATCGCCTGAGACTTAACAAAATGCTTGAACAAGTAAGCAATTGATGAGATGTGATTCTTATGTAAAAATATAGTATCAAACATTGTATGGATATTTTCATAGTTGCATACGTGTACATCACTTGCATTAATTACATTGAGTTTATTATAAACTGCGCAGTTAGAAGAGCCATTGTTGTCAACGACATAAAACTGCATGACTCATGACATAGGCGCAAAGCGCGTAAACTGCTTGATGGAATTCACAGTTCGCCAGTGCCAAATGAAAAGCAAAACCAAAAAGAGCAATAAAAAGACTAGAAGCTAGCTGATAAAAAAAAGGTGGAGAGCAATTCAATTGCAAATCTTTGTATTAAGAGGCTATCCAACATGATTTTAATTCGGGGATACACAAAATATCTGCGACGTGACAGATTTGATATACAAACAGGCAATAATATGTACACACATATCATTGTTAATGTGAATGACCTTTCTTACTTGCCAAACTAAGCAAAGACCTTGAGAAAATTGATTTACTCTAGTATAAAAATATATAATACTAGGGGCCCTCCGCCACGTCAACACTCAATGGGTCATCAGGGTGAAATAGGGCATATCAAACCCTCGCTTCCTGCTTTTCAAATTTCCTTAAAATGCTAATTATTATTGTTACTTAAATAATCCATCCCAGTTTGGAACTAAAGCAGTATGCATATCATATATCAAATTGAAGATTAAATGTAGATGGATCATTAAAGCTACAATCATTTCAGACGATGCAACTGCTATAGCAATTTGGCGATTTTAACGTATTGCTAATATCAAATTCTCCATTTTTACTGTGTACGCTATGCAACATTCTCCAATATACCTAAAGTTGGAACTCACTTATGCCTGCCATTGTTTAATATTCTTTTTCAATATACGAAAATTAAATTCCTCAACAAAAAAAAAAGCGACAGCACAAATTTGTTTAAACAAAAGACACAGGTTTATTTTTCTCTCGAAAAAAGCGACATCACTTTTATATATGCAAAAAAAAAGCGACAACAGTTTTCTTGATGCACATATATACGTAGATATAAATCGAGATCTATACTAAGTACTTCCTACGTTGTGCAATCGAATTCTTTAGAAATTTATGCTCTTAATACGACGAGTGTAAGTCAATTTCAACGCAGTGCTGTTAATTCTGGGAAACTGGTTGTTGTCTGTGGATCTTAAAAAAAAATGAATGCCAAACCTGGTCGTTCATTGCAGTCAAAAAGAGTTGAGGGGAGAGTGGGGAGAGGGAGGTTGTGTGGAAGGGTTGGTTTTACTCTATTGACTGCTGTGCGACCGGGTCACTTTGGATTCGCACAATTGTTAATGGGTCATTGCACTGTGATCTTCCAATTCATCAATACGTGGTAATGTACCTCGATGTCATGGGCAGAACAACAGCCCACCATGCACCCCCTCCCCCTCGCACAGCATGCGAGGGTGCGGGGAGACATGGCAGGCATATAGTTCGATGCCTGCTATCTGACTCAATCTCTAAACTGATAGTTTGCTTGTTTGGCCGTCATATATGCTTTTCCTTTTGGAACAGTAATGAGAGAGTGCTGGGTACGAATTACACACACAAAACACAGTACTCACCATCAATGAACACCGGAACATCTATCTCTTCAACTGTAGCAGTAGGCATTGCTCCACTCATATCCTGGTGGGACAGCGTGTCGGCACCTGTCAGCTGTATACCAGCCATTGTTGCCAATGTTTGTGGTTGGCTCGTAGAAACCTGAACCGTTTGCTTCACCACTGTCGGTGGACCTACTTTCGGGTCGATCGCGACTCGGTTTATCTGAGACTCTGAACTGCTCGAGTACCTCTCTGGTGGGTATATTGTCCCAGTCGCTGGCAAGGTTTGCGTCGCGATACGGGATGCTGTCGCCGAAGTTGTAGAGTTTACTAAAGAGCTCGCCGTAGGCAAAGCACGGTTCGCTGAAGACGGTGTTGGTACCGACCCTGGTAAAAAGGGTATTCTTATTAGCCGAGTTCGAGGCGCTATTAGCTCTGCCCTGTTGCTCGTGTTGTTGTTGCTGTTGTTGTTGTGGTTTCGGTTGCTGCTGGGGACCTTGATCAATATTATTCTCGGATTGGGATGCGTGTTTATAACGATTGGTATGGTTGTTGACGTTAAAGTCGGGATCGACCTTGCCGAATCCGTCGTATGCGCCGTTGGCTCTGTTCTCATCCGCGAGCAATTGCAATTGGACGATAAGGTTTTCTCGCCAGCGGTTCTCACGTCGCTCTGCGTTTCCTCGTATGTTGTTGCCTGTACTCGTGCTGGCTCCTGGATCATCAATATTATATCTCTGAGATTTTCGGTTCTCGGTGTAGTTGTTGCTTGCGTCACCGTTGATCTGCTCGGTGTTGATTCTCTTGTTGGTGTTGCTCTTGGCTTGCTCTTGGTATACGTTGTTGTTGCTATTTGAATCGCTCTTGGGCCTATTTTGGCTGGCTTGGACTTCGACGCTGAATGCCATTTTGAACGTGGCTATTGTCCCAATTAAGATGTTCATGTCAATTTCAGATTCAATGTTTTATCGGTGAGCGGTTCAATTTGATTTCGGTTTCGGTACGACAGGATTTCAAAATTTATACATGTTCAGAATTTGTATAATTTTTTAAAGGTTTCGCAGGATATGTCGTTGAGTGGAGCAAGCACATTATAGAGTTTTGGTTTGGTTTTTATTTGTTTTTATGTGAAAGAAAATAGACAAAAGAAAAAAGATTTTGTTAATTCGCTGATCGACGACGTTCAGGAGCGCGATTCTTTATGGGGCTCGCGCCACTTGTGATTTGTTTGTGGTTGAAGTATGTACGCAATGTTTTGCTACACCAAGTCATGGGTAAATAATGTATGTACATTTTCAATGGATCAGAGATATCAACATAGTGACACCATATTTGCCTTGATATCTCCAATCCTCGAGGTATTAGAGGGCGATAATTAGCAGTGTTTTTGTTTTTACATAACAAATGGATGAGTTGAGTGGGTGAGTGTCAATTGTTTTGTTGTTTTTTTCGCTGGCGTTTGTGGTTAATAGTATTTTTGTCCATTCCATTCCTTTTCTTTTTTCTTTTGCCTTTTTTCCATATTTTCTTTTATTATTTACAGTCTTTTCATGTTTTTTTTTTTGGAATTACTCCTTTTTTCACATTTTTTTGTTATTTTTTTTTGGAATTACTCCTTTTTTATGGCCTTACGCCTTTTTTCGTGGAATTACTCCTTTTTCATGGCATAACGCCTTTTTTAATGGAATGAATCCTTTTTTTTTTTTGGAATTACTCCTTTTTTCATATATACATTTTTTCATAAAACAATCTTACATAACTAATTGGTGGTAGTGGGTGTCGTTTAATTCAAGCAAATGTGCGTCTTAAATCTAAAAAGGAAAAGGACTTTGTATACTTACTTTTAGTTGACCGTTTGAAAGGAACAATGAAATTGTTAGGGAAACTCTAAACAAGCTCTAAAAGAGTCGTCGACACAACTTCCTTTTAGACTGAAAAGAATAGAAAGAACACGCATATTATTTATATGTTCAATAGGTATAACACTTGAGTATTATTATTAGATATGTAACTAATGATAACAACTTGATGTTTTTAATGATTACTGCAAATACTTCCTCATTGGATGATACACCCTATAGAAGCGTGATAGGTACCGATAAGCTTTACTTTCAGCTCCCGCTAACTTTCATGGCTAGAGGGGGTCCAAAGCTGAAGCAACAGCAAGAAATTCGAAATGAATTTCACAACAAAGCTCCGTGCAAAAAAAAGAAGCACAAACAAAATGGCTGCCGATTGGCAACAACAGGTTTCGTTCGGTTGTTTGTTCGTCGCCTGACACCTAATCAGTAGTTGGATACCCCCGATTGACGGATGCCCTCCATGCTAGCATTTAGATAATTGCATATACATACGTGTATAAACAATTGTAAGTCTTGACGTGTGCTTGCAGATAATGGGAGGGACACATATCGCAATCTCGTCAACAACGAAAAGCAATTATCAATTGGTGGAAAATTCCCAAAACGCCACAAAGCGCGCGAAGCTCTAGCTAAATTACCCCTCTTTTAGCCCTACCCCCCTCCGGAATCACCAAGTACAAGTTATCAAGCAATTACATACACGCCAATAAAAAGTGGCACCACAAATAATAAACCCTCTTCCCCTTTCGCACGAACAAAAGCGCGCATGTAAGTACGTTTGCTTGTATGCATGTATGTGTGTGTGACGTCTGTGGCGTAGATAATCTATCGGAATGTAAGCACAACTGTTTGATTTGAGTACATTTGCATCTAGTATATGTATGTGCGCATGTATGTGTGCGAGTGGTTCTATTTGTTTTTGCTTTCGCCGAACACTTGACTCATTCAATATGGCGGCCGGCCGCTGCTCTGTTCAATATCACTAAAAGCTTTCGCTGAACTTTGTGTTGCATATAGTATTAATATATGTATGTAGCTATATGAATATACTGTAAATACATATAAATATACTGTATATTAAAATATGTAAGTGCGTACTTATATACATACATACATACATATGTATGATTTATATACTATGTATGCATGTGTGTGTGCATATCTGCACACACATACAAACATACACACACATGGATGACGTAGTCATATGTAAGAACATTCCTATTTACAGAAGATCATTCCACAAAAAAATTACTCACATAAATTTCAGACTTGTGTCTTCAAGCGCAGTTGGCCGGTTGTTGAAAACGCGACCAAAAAGGTTCACTAACTTTATATTTAGCGACGCAATTTACTGGGTGGTTCCTCACACCACCACTTGAAGGTCTTTACGCGAGTTGCCGTTGTTTTAAAATTTATTTGTTTGCTAAGTTGCACACAAAAATGTTCAACGAATTTGGTATTGTTGTGAACACTTTCTATCCTTGGCAGCAAATTATATTATATATGCCTTGTATTATTTCACTTTGCACATAAACTGACAGCAGCACTGAGAGTAGCCTCAACTGCTTGATTGTAGTATTCACGTCGAATTGACGAACAAAACGCGCCGAATGCGGCAACCAAGCACAAAATACGACAACGATTTCGCGTAGTAATCGCAGACTTGCTTGAATTTAGTTTCGTTGTGAAATTCAAAAAGCTCCGCTCGCAAACCAGTTTGCCATAGCAAGATAAAGCGTTGCGTGTGTATGCGTGAGGGAGAGAGAGCGTGCTTTACATAGATACGAGTTCTCGCGCAAGCAAAAGCTCTCTCACGTCAGAGGGCGATGAGGTTCTTCTTTTTTTTGCTTGCTGTCTACGTCAGCTGATTGAATTAATATATTGAGGATCGCCATATAAATTAATAAGATTTTCTTGAAATTGTATAAATAAATGTTCGTAAAATATATATTGCGAACATTATGGATGAGGTATTTGATTTAACCAGTTTTTATACAAACTGCAAAATCTGCGCGCACATGCGCTTATGACGTCACAAATATTGCGGACACGTCGGCGCAATGCAATGCTACCTTCCTAGTGTTGGCAATGACCTCAATATGTTTGTGTTGCCTACCGCTAGCCGGCCGGCAATTTAAGTACGAATAATATTCCCCGGAACAATAACACTAAGAAGCTTATGTCTTGTTCTCAACAAAAATAAGCATGGTATATTTATTTCACCAGACAACAATGTATGGAGCAAAACCAAACATATGCGTGTATGTTTATTTGTGAATGCATATAAATTAAAAAAAATTAATATTGATATTTGAATGTGTTTATGATTTGATCTTTAAATGGTGCCAGCAAATGTGCCACGCACCTGCACATAGTACACTAACAAAAACAACAGGTAGACATCAATGTTTTTATATTAATTTTCCTTGGGGCAGTCCATCTGATGAGTCAATAAAACCGGTCCATGTAAATTTGATATTTAAGTACAATTGATTGCAAGCGATCTACTTGAAGTGAAAGTAACGAACGAGTAATTTAAATAGGAGTATCGGTTTTCTTAATTATCAATATTCAAAGTTTCTTGTAAATTGTTTTCCCAATAAAATTATTTAAAAATAATAAAAAAGTCAATTTTAAAAGTGAGATACTAAACAAACTTATTAAACCAAATATAATATGTCTCTATTTTTGTCTGCATTTGCAGGTATAAAATAACAGACCTGACTCATGTGTGTAGAATTAGTACATGTTAGTAGATACATACATACATACGTACTAATCTTCATAGCTATAGACGAGACAAAATTTAATGTACATAGTACATATGTATATGTACATATGTATGTACATATGTACGAACACATTCGCACGTACATTTGTCGCAGGCAGGGTTTTCCCCTTTCAAAAATACGTTATGAATTCAAGCAGAGGCTTTTGAAAAACTCAAAGCTGTGCGACGAAAGCTCTTGCCCACAGCATATTTGCTGATGCGTCAGCAGCTGTTTTGCTTTTGTGAGTGTGCATGTCGGTGTAAAGATAAAAGCTCTGCGGGCGCTCTCTCAAAGATGAAGAGCTTGAAACCAACAATCAAAAAAGCACACACAAGTTGTGTGTAGGTTTGTAAGCGCATGCATGGTGATAATTAAAAAAACGCATGAGTCATGCTGCCAACGCAAAAATCACAAAATCGGAAAGCTCTACGGCATGTGACTTTGCAATTTGTATGTACCATGTACATTTTGGAAGAGGGGTAGGTAAGTGAGGGAATGGTTATTAGACCAGAGCTTTACTAAACAAACACATTACTAAAAAGGTGCGCAGAATTCTTGGAAATTTTGTGTCCGAAATAGCACAGGCCATGACTTCTATACATACTAATGTATAGATGTATGGAGGTATAGTAGTATATATGAACGTAATTTGGGGATTTTTTGGCACTGATCACAGACTGGCACGAGATCAGTATTCATACTGACAAGCAAAAACAATGGCCAAACTTGTTGTCGAAAACTTTATGTATGGGAATTTGCCAGCCATGATGATTGGACATTTTTCTGTGCCAAGGGCCACGTCAAGGAAAAGCTGCTTTCACGTAATAGTTTATATTACAAACATTAGGCCAGCCATAATTAATTCTTAAAATAGGTATTTAAGGAATTCTTCATAAGCCCGATTTACCAACTTAAGCTTGAGATACTTTTTCAAACATATAACCACGATCGGAATTCTTTATTTATATAGGCCCAAAGTATATTAGCTTATGTAATCACAGACTATAATTCGAATCTGAATTATATCACAATAATTTCAATGTTTCTCTATTTTTTAAATCAGTATCAGAATCGAATCAAAAATAGCAGTTTATCTTATCTTCAGTTATCAATACAAGTATTTTGAACCACATGAATAATTGAGAACAACAAAATGCCTATACGCTATCTATATGCTTCACAACTGTAGAGTGTTCAGCTAAAGCACGCGTTTTGGGTGAAGGGCGCCCACTTCGAATATGTTCGCTATCAGTTCGAATTTCGAAACATGGGGAAGTCTGTATGTCGTGTTGAGAAGCGAATGAATGCTTATTACACGTGCGTACACGTTGATGCGGATGTCAATGGCCGATGTGGTGGGAGGTGTTAGATGTTGTGTTAGACTTACCGCCCATTATAGTGCTGCCGCGTGTGGCAAGCAAGTTCCGCTAAATTTCGTAATTTCCTTTCCGTTTTCTGGTTTACGCTCGTGGGGGGTTTTGTTTTGATCTATTTTATTTGACGGGTGGTAAGCTCAAAAACGAAAGCCGCGGCGGCAACCACAAATATTGCGACGAATAATACAAATATCGCGCTTCTTTCGCAAACCCTTGGAGCGCTTTAGAACAGTCTTAGTGGACGTGGACTTGAACGTGTTCCCGGTGATCGAGAGACAATTGTTGTTGGAGTGGGAATTGTTATGCCAGCCACGCATACGAATACACATGAAATTATTAAGCATGGGAACTTGCTGCTGAGAATGTTGCACACACATGAAGACAACGGCAGGCGAATGTTGCATGACGTTGAGACTTCGCTTGAAGTGATACTTTTGCTTGTCGACGACCCGCGCACTTGTTGTTGTTGTTATTGTTGTTGATGGTGTTGTTGGGGCAACAGGAGAGACAGAGAACATAATATTGGGGCGATCGGCCGATGAAGACACTGATTCTTCAATTTGTATATATAGTTTTAAGCAAATGTTTAGCTTATCTTATCTGTATCTAGATACAACTTATATCTCAGATACTATTTGAATTATGTAAAATGTTATCAGATTTATTGCGTCTCTCGCAAATATTATCGCACTTCTATCAGACACTTTTCACTTGGCTTTACTTGCGATTCAGAAACACGGAAAAATATTATTGTTCTATAAATAAAATATCTTTATAAAGTGGTGTAGCTTTCGATGCCATTAAGACCGTATACTTCTTGAAAGTTTTTTTATTGCTATTCACAGTGTTTCGAACACTCGACTTTATTTCACAAATTCACAGTAAATTTGCACAGCTTTTTGCGAAGTTCGGTTGTTGTTAAAGCTTTCGGTATTGACGTTGACTCGCTGCTTTGCTAAACGATGATATCAAAAGTTGCTCTGTTCACGACGGACAAATTTTTGTTACTAACGAATACGTTTCACCTCAACCAGTCACTGGACGGAACGGTCGTCAACGTCGGCAACAATGCTGCTGCTGATTATCAGTCGGCTGACGTCGAAGCATAAGCCTGTCTACCCCCTGGATGCCTCATTCTCTCCATCGCTCTCTTTCCGGCTGCTCTCAGCTGTGTCTGTTTGTGCTGTTGCCGTGCCCCCAAAAACGATTTCTATTTTACGCTATTGCTATATAGTATAGCAGACATTGTACCAGTAGACAAAGCAAAGTTAAATAGACTTTTAAAGCTCCTGCTCGTGAGGAGGCAGTTTCATATATTTTGTCTTTATTCAAAAAGCATAATATGGCACCTTATCTTCAAAGCTGAAATAATCAGCCAAACCCATAACAAATTATTAGGATGTTAGCTACATTTTATTATGGTAGTTTTACTCAAAACGAGTTCAAAAGTCTCAAAGGCTTAAAATTCTTCACAGCAAGCAGTGAATGAACTGTAAAATACACGTACATTTGTAATATTCTATCATTTAATGCACCATCATCGTTCTAGTGCAAAATTGCTGAGTTATCTGTACGTGCATAATCCAGCAAATACATATAAAAATATGAGTACATATCTCAAGCTATAAACATCAATCGATAATAATACAAGAGTCTTATCAGTTAACAGGCAAGTACATACATACATATGTAGACTAAATTAAGTCTATTCGCTTCCTCATCAGATAACGGAATAAATAGTGGGTGCCACAATGAAAGTCGCCTAGGCCGATTAAACGTGTGTAGCGTGCAACAAATACTTTGATTTGCCATGCAGCATGCGTGAGAGTTGTTCTCTCATTTTATTTCTCTCTTTTTCTCGCTCTGTTTGTCTGCCGGTTTTATTTGGCTGATGCAACAATCGCTACGCATTGCATCAGCTGATGATGGCTGAGTTGCACAGCTGACGGCCTGCCACACTGTTTAGCATGTTGCCAAAGTATGCAACATGTTGCTAAACCCAATTCTGTTGGGTACATTTGTGTACAGTGCGCACTGCCCATTCACCCCTTCCGCAACGTGTTTATACAAAATCATGTGTTGTGGTTTGTTTATAATTTTGCCCCTCTAGCATATTGCTTCAAAATGTCATTGCAGTGCTCATGGACTGGATATACTTAGCAGTGATTCATTCCTATAAGAACTGGCGGTTAAGGGAAATTGCGCACTATATTTTAGCTAAAATATGAAAATGCGCAGAAAGCAAATTCCAAATGTCAATGACATATCATTGCTCTTTCAGATCATGTTGAATCTTATTTATCTCGTGCATTGTAAATGTTTTTAAAACGAGTATGTATCTCAAGCTCGGTAATTATTTGCACAAATATTCCTAATCAAGTCAATGCACTGAGATAAGCTTATCAATCACAAATTCTGTAGATAGCTCCCCAGATTATTTTGTTATTCTAGTTGTAATAATTTATTCGAGTATTTGCAGCAATTAAATAAACATATATCAACAGATGAATTGAAATAAATAATTGTATACGGGGATAAATTACTCGAATTCATCTTATGCAGTAATACATGAAAAGCTCCGCGATGTTAAAGAAAGCTTTTGTATTGAGCTGAGTTGTTATAAATTCGATAATACTTATGCATGTGTTCATTCGTAAATATATACGAATATATATTGAATAATGACTATTATTCAGCTCCATACGACCACATTTGGTTACGATATCGGACTTTTTGCATGCGACTGACTTTTGTCATCAATTATTCATTTTAAATGTCGTAAATGAAATTACTGCGAAAGTGTATTTTTTATTTTATTATTAATTAATATTCTAAAGATTTTTATTTTATATAGTATTATTTATACATTTACCATTATACATTTTAGTATACGGAATGCAATGTTTAAAAAAAAAATAAAGCTGTTACGAAAATTTGGATAAATATTTAGAAATGGAAATAGTAAAAATATTCTGGAACAAACAATAATTATTTTGTTTTATTTTTTGAAGAACAATGATTTTTAATTGTAATACTAAAATAAATCTTTTTGGACAATGCTTGATTTTAGAAATATTGTGTTAAGTAATGTTAAGTGATTTTATTAAAGACATTCAATAATCCTTTATCATTAATTAAAAAATATAAATATAAATATAAGTTGTGACTGATTGGTATCACGAAATCTCCAAAAGTCAGCAGTTGTAAGCCACTAAACAATTTGTTAGTTGGAATACCCAACTTGAATCGAAATCCCAAATCGTGCGTAGATGGTAGCCGGCAAACCGCTTTGAAAGAAAGCCAGTTCCAAGTGAATGTGCAAGTTCACACATACATTAAGTCGTGGAAACACACATAGATACATATACATATGTATATGTGTGAATATCTATGTTGTGTATCTGTATTTGCATGTACTCGCCGCGTTGAGCGCTTGCTGTGAAAGAGATTAAAACTGGAACTGGAATGAATGGAAATGAAAGGCAAGCCGGGAGAGCCAGACAATTGCGGTTCCAAGCTGTGAATGCGGATCAGTTGGACACAGTCGGGCACAGTGTGTCGACGGATTGAAGTAATAGAAATGCGACTGCTAGTTGCCTCATTATTCATTTTGCTGGGCAGCAATTGCTGTGGTGCCGCAACGCCGCAGAATGTGCTGCTGCTGCTTGCGGACGACGCTGGCTTCGAGATGGGCGCCTATCTCAACAAGTACTGCCAGACGCCCAATCTGGATGCGCTGGCAAGCAAGGGATTGCTGTTCAACAACGCCTTCACCTCGGTCAGCAGTTGCAGTCCGAGTCGCGCCCAACTGCTGACGGGGCAGGCGAGTCACTCGAGTGGCATGTACGGCCTCCATCAGGGCGTGCACAACTTCAATGTGCTGCCCGAGATCAGCGCGTTGCCCAACGTGCTGCGACAGCAGAGCAATGGCAGCGTTTTCAGTGGCATCATTGGCAAGAAACACGTTGGACCCGCTGCCAATTTCAAGTTCGACTTCGAGCAGACGGAGGAGCAGCATTCCATCAATCAGATTGGTCGCAATATCACCCGCATGAAGGAATTCGCTCGCGAGTTTCTTGCCCAGGCCAAGCGAGAGCAGAAACCGTTCTTTTTGCTGGTCGGTTTCCATGATCCGCATCGTTGTGGCCACATTACGCCACAGTTTGGCGAGTTCTGCGAGCGCTGGGGCAGCGGCGAGCTGGGCATGGGCAGCATTCCCGACTGGAAGCCCATCTACTATGACTGGCGCAACTTGGAGGTGCCCGCCTGGCTGCCCGACACGGATGTGGTGCGCCAAGAGCTGGCCGCCCAGTACATGACCATCTCCCGGCTGGATCAGGGCGTTGGCTTGATGTTGCGCGAACTGCAGGCAGCCGGTCTGGCGGAGAACACGCTGGTCATCTACACCTCCGACAATGGGCCACCGTTTCCAGGTGGACGCACCAATCTCTACGAGCACGGCATTCGATCGCCCCTCATCGTCCGGTCGCCGCAGCCGGAGGCACGTCACCATGAGACAAGTGCTGCCATGATTAGTCTGCTGGACATTTATCCCACTGTGCTGGATGCGCTGCAGCTGCTGCCAGAGAATGGAACTCGCTTCGCCGGGCAATCGCTGCTGCCCGTGCTGCTGAAGGAGCCAGAGCCACAGGAGAGCGATGCGATATTTGGCAGCCAGAGCTATCATGAGGTGACCATGGCGTATCCCATGCGCATGGTGCGCAACAGACGCTACAAGCTCATCCATAATCTCAACTACTGGGCCGACTTTCCCATAGATCAGGACTTTTACACCTCGCCTACGTTCCAGCAGATCCTCAATGCCACCATCAATAAGCAGGCCTTGCCCTGGTATCGCACCCTCCAGCAGTATTACCAGCGACCCGAGTGGGAGCTCTATGACATCAAGGCGGATGCCCTGGAGCGCTTCAATCTGGTGGATAAGCCCAAGTATAAAGCAACGCTAAAGCAGTTGCAGCAGAAGCTGTTCAAGTGGCAGGTGGACACCGAGGATCCTTGGCGTTGTGCTCCTCATGCTGTGCTCCAGGCGCAGGGAGTATTCAAGAAGGATCCCGTGTGTCTGACATTGGGACATGAGGCGTTGCAAAGACCCAAACGCAGGGTGCTCACCCAGTATGAGCAATATGTGCTCATCTAAAAGCTTCCTCAAGATACCCTATCTAGGCATTTTAGCCGATACGATCCAAGTATTGCAATGTACTCGAACTATTTGATTAGATACTCATTTCTCAGCTTTTTTTCCATTCATATTCGAAATAAAAAGTAACTTCTAAACTGCACCTGGTTTTATATTACTCATATCACGAGACGGGACGTTCATCGGTCCCCCCAAAAATTGATAAGATAGGTTTTTGGGTACCGCCAGACCACAATGGCGATATGATAAGCAATCAGCGTTGGCAAACTTTACCAAATTGGGAAATGTTTTTAGCTCTAGAAAGTGCATTTAGTTTAGTTCTTCTCAGGGATGGAACGATTTTAATATGTATTTTTCATTTTGCTATTAGTCGTTTCGCCATTTTCTATTTAATATTTCATCTGTACACGTGTTCACAAGTGTGTTCCGTAAAATATTTAAGGGATGATAAAACCGGTTATTCCACAAATGATACTCAAGATATAACAAACAAAACTTCGATTTTCTATATATAGAACAAAATGTAGAGACAATTCTTTTTACGATTTCTTAAGGGATGATTTTCGTGACCTTAATTTAACAAAGGAAAATTAGGTTTTCTATATAGAGAAATAGATTATCGACATTTAAAATTTTTTAAAAAATAAAAGTACGGATTTCTTTGCACTTTTACTTTACTTTCTAAACTAAAACTTTAAAAAATGTTACAGCTAGAAAGTTATATTAAGTGAAAGTAAAGTGAAATAATAATTAAATTTTGTTCTTTTGAATTTTAAATTAAAACCGGGTGTTCCAAAATAATTTCCAAAAATTGAATACAAAAAATAAGGTTTTCTAATCTATTCTTTCCAGCTACCTCAGCTACGTATAAGTAATCGTATTATAACAGCTTGACTACTAAAAATGATGTAGAAAAACATGAAGAAATCATAAATACATAAAATAATTAATACAACTTTAGCAAAATACTGATATTCTTGTAAGTAAAATATCATAACTCAAGAATTTCCATTATTTAAATAAAGAAAAATAAATAATTTATTTTTATGTTTAAGAATTATTAAACGACGATAAAACTGATTTCAAAGAGCAAGGGGAATATTAATGATTTTTCTTGATAAAGGTTTGTCATAAAACTGAATACAAAATAAATTTAAGAATCATTGCTAAGAAATCTGTTAAAAATTCCTCTGATACGCACAAAAGTTAATCCCAAAGGTCCATATTAAGCAAAACAAACAGGATTTTTTCTCCCAACTTTTTAATTCAGCTAACAAGGCTATAACATTTCAAATGACAGATCAGAATTACCGCCATAAAGATTAGGTTGTGGAGCCGCCCTAGTGATGTCACTCGATGTCATACTTACTCGTATAACCCAACAATTTGCTGCCACTCACAATTATATTTAGAACTCGTTTCATCTTGGCTTGACTTGGCGAAGGAGCT
This sequence comes from Drosophila ustulata, assembly GCA_035047365.1. Lineage (NCBI taxonomy): Eukaryota > Metazoa > Arthropoda > Insecta > Diptera > Drosophilidae > Drosophila > Drosophila ustulata. The sequence continues at coordinate 15,556,568 of JAWNPT010000094.1, forward strand.
GAAGATTGCCCCCACTTGAGACTGACACTGGACTATGTACATGCTCAGAATCCTCGACAATGACGGCATGACCTCAACGGATGATGCAGAGATGCGATGAGAATGCAGGGGGGTGTTGCGTCACGTTTCAATGTCATGCCAACTGGGCCATCCTTTTTGTTTGATGTAGTGGGTGGCGGAGAGGGAGAATGAGAGGAGACAAGGGTAAAGACTTGTGGTGCTCATCGTCTGCCGTCTCATTGTGTTGCTATGGAAAATCGAAAATTTCAATGCTTCTTTTCTGCTGCTTTATTGGCGAAGCCGACGACGACGTCGCTATGTCGAGCCCCATCTCCTCGCTCTCTGTAAGCCGGCGGCGGCAGCAACGTGCAGCATCCAAATCAATGTTACGCAACATGCAGAGAGAACTCAGGGCTGGGCCAAGGCCGACCGGAAGGAAGTAGAAGGGAAGGACCCGTTTGCCACGGCTGATATATGCTTCTGCTTTAAGGTCAACATGCAAATAACAAAACGCAAATTGGGTTTTCCTTTTTTTTATGATTTTGAACGAAAGACACATTGAAAATTAAATGTATTCAATTTGGTTTTTTTTGTTTGTTTTGTTTTTGCATAAATTAGGGCATCAGTTTTTGTTAGGATGTTTAGCATTATTCTTATATAATTTGTTGGTATTATTTGTATGTATGTAGGGTATGTACTCGTATGTATATATATTTTAACTTTACTTTATATCCACCACACAAATGCATAATTACAATTATTATTGTTTTACTCTTGCGCCAGCATCATCAATGCCTCTTCGGCTATTAGACCAAAAATTTCTTTCTTATTTCTCTCGCTCTCTGGAAAAGTTTGGCAAGTGTCGCGGCGAATGTTATTTCATTGTTTTTTAATGTTTTAGCGCTCGTAAATTTCAACTTTGTTGCTCATTAACTAATTTATTATCAGTAAATATATAATTGTGTATACTCTTGTTCTTATTTTGTATACATAAACTAGTACATACATTCTTCATCATCGTCTACTTCTTCATGTATACTTGATTTTGCCTGTTTAGTGGAGTTGTTGAGTCTCCCTTCTGACTGATGCTGAGTCTGCTGCTGCTGCATTTATTGATGCAGAGATCAGTTACATATAGTATAGTATAGTATTTTTCTAGGCATTTACTGTTAGTAAACTTATTTGCTTTTGGTTAGTAATTTCTTTGCTATGCTTCGCTTCGACTTGACTTGACTGGTTTTGTTTATACATAGTTATTATCAACGTTGTTTTGTTTAATATCAGTAATTGTTTCGTAATTACTTGTATTTGCAAATTTTAACTAGTTATAATCTGGTTTTGCTTAGGAGGATTCCGTTACGTTGTTCATTACTTTGCTTGTAATATTATTTATATTATTATTTGCTGCTCAGTATATGTTATAATAAATACATAATAATAAATATACATGTAGATAATATGCTTAATAAATATATCTATATTAATATATATATATATATATATATATATGTATACATATATATTGTGTATAAATATTTGATTCATATAATAGTTATGTATATAAATAACAAAAAAAAACAACACACATAAAAAGGAGCAAAAAAGTAGGATACAAATTTAGTTCTGTTCATCCTTGAATTTGAAATAGTTTTTAAATTTTACAACAAACATTAAGACAGTGTTATTATTATTTTTTTCATGTTTCGAATGCCTTTTCAATTTTCTTTCTTCGCTTTTTTGATTTTTAAAGGGTATAGAGTGTGGGGAGTATTGTTTTTGCACAAATATCAGTTGTATAGGATAGTTTTACAATAATTATAATAGGTATAGGTATAGGTATAGGTAGGTATACTAGTAGGTATATGATGGTTTTTGTTTTGTTTTTTGGTAGGTAGGTAGATAGCGTTTTGCATAGAGAGCGTAATGGAAATTAACTCGAAAATTACAACAATCAATAAGAGAGAAAGCAGAAAAATCGCAAGATCGCTAAAATCGCAACATATTATTATGCATGTATTATGTATGTGTTTGTGTGAATATCTAGCTAATTAATATATTGAGTTGACATTCTGCCAACTAATTTTGTTTGTTAATAAATACATTTTGCATACTCGGAATCTGAATCTGAATCGAAACGGTTTCTTTCTTGCTTGAATTAGCTTTAAAAAATCGAATTGAAAAGTAGAAATCGAATTGCAGAAACAACGCATGAAAAACCTTACTAATCGGCTTATTTGAACAATTTGTAAATTTAGTTTAGTTTTTTTTTGCTTGTTTGTTTGTAGTAGTAGTACATAATTACATGCTTTTAATTTAATTGTAATTGAATTAATTTGTTAGTTATTGTGTTGCCAACTGGTAAAATTTCGCTTTAAACCTTTTTTGTTTTTTACTTAACGCTTATCGCTTGCTTTGTAATATTTTCTTGTATTATTTGCTGCATGTTGCTGCTGGATGCATCTTCTGCTGTTTTATGGCCACGAATGAATGTGCTGTGCTAGCTAGCTAAGCCGTAACCGTAACTCTAACCGTAATAATCCGCATTATCATAATCAACTACTACTCATATAATGTAATGCAATGCATGTGCTGTTTGCTCTTGTTTGCCAACGAAACCAAAACATTCAGTTGTAATTCTAAATCCATACTCGACGATCATTGCTGTTGTGATTTAATTGGGCAGTGGAACCTGCACCTGCACATATGACTGCGGGAAATAGCCGGTGCGACCATTGACAGCACCCTCATACCAATTGTCATCGACGCGATTCAGTAGCGTGATAATGTCGTTCTCCTTGAAGCCCAGCTCCCCGGGATTCTCCGGCTCAAAGTCGTACAGGGCCTGACAGCAGGGCTGCTGTTGGCGTGACGGTGTGACGGCCATTGACTTGGCTGGCGAGCGCATCGGCGAGGGCAACGGCGAGGCGCTCGAGCTAATGTGGGACGGCGTGCCGTCATCATTGAGGCCGCCGCCACCGCCGTCCAAGTTCAGATCGAGCAGCGTCTTGGGCACAAACTCATTGCGTGGCCGGCTCTCCGCCTCGGCGCGCTTCTCCTGCAGCGTCTCCTGCAGGCCACGCAGCACATCGGCGCATTGAGAGTGAAAATCGTAGAGTGCTTCAGCAAAAGTTACCAACTGCGAGACATGTTCAGTGTCGTTTTCCAACAGATTGAACATGCCTACTTGTGCCAATTGCAATGATTCGGCAAACTTATCCTCAGCACCACGAATTTCATCATCTTTGGCCTGCCGGCGACGCTTGCAATCGAAGTCGAGACGCCGGCCCTGCAGCTTCTTACGATGATGCATGACCTCCTTGAGGTCTTTGGTCTGCATATGATGCAGGGGCTCCAAAAAGTTCTGCTTGATGTTGTCGTCCAGCGAATACTTGACGTCGGCCATTTGTTTCAGCGCTTCGCCAAACTCGACGAGCGCCTGCGCAAACACGCTGTTGTCCTCGCCGAGCTTCTTACCATAAGTCAACATACACTCGGCCAACAGTCCCTCGGGCTGTGGATACGTATTCGATTTCGCCTGTCCCGACAGCTTCGAGATGCCCTTGACTGCAGCCATTTTGGCCCTGGCCGTTGGATTTGGCTGCAGAAACTCCTTCGTCTTCAGCTGCAGCTCCTCAACGAGCTCAACGGTCACGTCCGTCTTGCGCTCCATGTCCATAAAATCCAAATCCAGCTTGGTGCCCTCCGCACCGCCCATCTTCTCCGTCACATACTGATTCGCTTTGTTGATTTGTTTCTTCAGTCCGGCGAAAGCCATCGCGTTGCCTTCTTGTTATTGCTGTTGCTGTTGCTGTAAGTTTTACTCGCTGTGATGTGGTTTCGATGTCAACGACGCGGTTGCTGTGAACGGGTTTAGTGGAGTTAGTTGACTTGCCAATATTGAATATTTGCTGATTCGAATTTCGAATTGATTTCGACTGATTTTTGACTTGTATATTTGTATATGTATATTTCTATTTTTAACGTTTGAACGACTTACGCGGCGTGCACTTGACGTCGTCGTCGTTGTTGGGGGGTGGATACGTTTTTTTGCTCTCCGCTGGCTGACACACTGATTGAGGCTGTGGATAATACTGGAAGAATCGTCGTTGGTTTTTTCGCCTTCTATTTCTTTTTCTGCACTTTCACTTGATTCGTTTGCGCTGCACGTTCGTTCTAAGCGTAGCGTTGACACTTCTCTTCGTTTCTTTTTTTTTGTGTAATTTGTAATTTGCAGAACCTTGGCGTTTTTGTCCGACGTTTGGCTGCGTAATGTTTGAAGGACTGTCGTTACTACTACTATTTTCTCTCCCTCTGCCTTGGGGCTGGTGTGTTGGACGCGGGGGTCGTTTTTCCTCTATCAAACTAAATCGATATTTGGCTGTGTACAAAAATTTTAGTATCTCCAACGTGACCGCAACGTTGCATTTATAAATATACCATTTTAAGTCGGCAAATATACTAAAATATCACGCATCTCTAATTAGTATACTGGTCACACTTGTTTTGGTACGAGGAAATTTTGAAAAAATACGTTGAGCAAGGCGCAACTTTTAAAAGTAGCGCTTTCTTTTGGTGTTTTCCTTAAAATCAAAAGGCACAAATTAAATTTGTTTTTAAAATTGTTTTAATTTGCATTAGTTAAAGTATGGTGTTGTATAAAACAAGAAAATTAAACAACTAACGATATTTTGTAATTTTGGTACCGAAATGTATAGATTTAATGATGGTCACACTGCTCTACTTAGCAATATCGATAGCTACAGCTGTTAACTTTTCAGCCACTGTTAATTTACGTAGGTTAAGATTACATAATATTTTACAGACTGTTAAGCACACATTACGTTTTCATTTGAGTCGCGATAAGAACATTCAGCAACAACAAAACAAAACCACCAAAGCAAAATTAATCAATTAAAGTAACAGTAATATTTACTTACTTTGTAGTGTACGCAAATAACATATTTATCTAATGTGTTTGCTGAATTATAAATTTAATGTTCTGCTGTGCAAAATATTTACACGTTATTTGTTGTTTGATTTTCGTCGGAAAACATATGAATCATAGCATCTCATCGTAAACTTTATACATTTATAGCTGATTAAATTGCAGCTACTGGATTTCAAATAGTTGCGCCCAATAGTTAACAGTGACTGCCCAGAACTGTTAACTTAATTGAAAGTGTCAATGAAAATGTTAAATTTGAATTTGCGCGCCTACTTTGAAATTATTGATTGGATTAAGGAATTGGGTAGTTGAAGAATAGATGAATTTGAGACATCACTTACAGTCACACTTATTAAAGATAGCTCACCGCATTCCTGACGTCTTTGCGTGAGACAGCAGCTTTTGCAAATTCTCGGTTTTCATTTATCTTTTAAAGATAAACCCTTGGGGAGATTACTCTGCTACCTGTGATAAACAAACAGTAGGGCATGTAAATCAGTTCAATATCACGATAACGAGTTGGAGAGAGATGGCATGCTGATAACGATGGCAATTATTAGTTTTACCATGTGTATATAAGCCCCCTCCAATGTCTAGGTAGGTATTAGTCTCTCTGAAACTACCACGACTGAGCTATACTCAGAAGAAAACGAAATCGAATCGCTTAAAAATGAAATTCGCAATTGTTTTGCTCGCTGCCATCGCCTGTGCTTCCGCTCAGGTAAACTAGTGAATCACCTGACCATTGCATCATTTATTTAAATCACATTTATCTGTAGGGCCCACCCTTTAACTTTGCGGCTGGAAATCCTTTTGCTGCTGCCTACAACCCATACTTGAATGGACTTTTCGGCGGAGGAGCTCCTGGAGCTGGCAGTCCTGCTGCAGGTGCCGCTGCCCCAGCGGCTCCAGCTGCTCCCGTAGCATCAGGATTCGGTGGCTTCTCTGTCTCCGTCTTCTTCCAGTCCTTTGTGCTGCAAAAGGAAGCCGATCGCCTGCTCGCCCAGCCCAATTTCCCCGCTGATCTGGCCCAGCGCGTACAGGACGCTCTGGACACCGCCCAGCTTGGATTTGCCTCCTGCAACACTGCCACTCTGCCGTGGCTGCAGATCCGTTGCGTTAAGCCCACGCTGACGGCGGCCAAGAACGAGCTGAAGGCCATCGATGACGAGTGGCAGGCACGTCTTGCTGCCGCCACCAGCCCGGCACCCGGCGGCCAGGCCTAAGGCCAACAACTTTGCATACCCTGCAAAATGAAACAAACTAACTAAAGCAATACACCAGCATAGATTCGATATACTTAAATAAACGTTTAAAAAGCAGCAAAAAATCAAGAAGTTGAATGCTTGCGAGATGGCAAATTCAAGACACATCCTTGACCTATGCCAGGACACGCTTTGATGTGGCTCGGCTCGACTTGGCTTCAGCTTAGCCTCTGAAGTGTTTTGCATATCTGTACTTTATTAAATTTCACAGCTATTACGAAATTTGCCTTCGTTTCCTCTTCCTTCTACCCTCTCCTCTCTGGGGTGTTAATGTTGTGTCGTTCACTTACATGTAGTTCAGCGTTCGCAGTCGCCGAGAAGGCCAAGCGTGAACAACTTGACGCATTTTGGCCAAATATTTGAATTCCTTCACTCTATTTGTTCGCCTTTGCGGCATTTGGTTTCCCTTCTCGGTTCAGTCCTTTTTATTCTTTGTTGGTTCGTTCACATTGTGCAAATTGTTGGCCACGCCGCTTTCGACAGCCCCTTTTATGCATTCATCAATATTTTCTGGGGGCCAAAATGTTTCCACTGCATGATTTCGAACGCATGCCAAACCAAAAGTGCTCCATTGAGTGGCTTTGGAAACGATAATGTTGATTTATGTGCCCAGCTCGCCGATGCAGTTTCAATTATCATGCTCTCCACTCTCGGTCCTTTTAATAGTTGTCCTTTGGCCCCAATTTGATTTGATGTCACGTCGTTTTGTGCATGAATTTTGGGTGCAGGAATCGGTCGCCCGTTTCTGGCATTTAGGAGGATTAAATTGTTTGGCTTAACGAGCCAAAGATTTGCCGCAAATGACCAAGCCAGAGCAGGAGTTGAGCCGGCGTCCAAGGAAGGCAGCAAGATTGGGCCAAATGACGCATACGCCTCGTTGGCCGCCCAAATGCGGCAAAGCACATTCAAATTCAAATTCAAATATGTAATTAAATGTAAATTTTGAAACAGCCGCTGGCCATGTCAATGGAGCGTCTGCTTCACACACACACACACACACACACACACACATATATATATATATATAAGTATATATACATGCATACCAGCGATGACAAGGCGAATTACATGGATCAGGCGAGTGCAAAGTTTTGTCACTTAATTGAAATATTTGCCCCAAGATTGAAACTTGCTCTCCGCTCTCTTGTTATTGTCATTACAACAAATATGTATGTGTGTGTGTGTGGAAGTTTGTTAAGTTCTGCCACGCCCAGCTGCCACCCCATTTCCGGGCACCTCCCCCCGCCCCTGTGTGGGGCTAATGCAAAAGTTGAGCCATTTCGAACATTTTAAAAAAGTGGACAAAATAAAACCCGGCCGCATTTGGGCAGCCTTCTGCCAAATATATGCTAAAATTGGTTAGAAAAACAAAAAGCGAGGGGAGCAGGAACGTGGGATGCGCACTCCATAAGCGCATGTATGTAAATTTGTTTCGGGTTTGCGGATTTGTATGCAAAAGTTGCGCCCCTAAAAGCAGGCAACCATTTTTTGCGGCTTTGGCAAGTCAGCCGAAGAGGGGCAGACAAAGAGAGATAGAGATAGAGTGGGAGAGGGAGAGGGAGGGTAGGGAGTTGGGCAAGTGAAGGGAAGTATTATGGATTGCTGAAAGTACTCTTGGCTAGAGTGGACATCACACATCCGGTCGTATATTTTCGGTAGCCACTGTTTGCTTTTCGCACCTGTTTCAAATATTTGCCCTAGCTTGAAGGTGTAAATTGTTGGCAGCGTTGATAAACATCAGATAATCAAGTCGGAGACGGGACCATATAATTTTTAATTGGGTTAGAGCCGTTGACGCAGCAGCCGCATTCAATGTTAGATGGAACTTTACAACATTGTTTTACATTGCAGCATTAAGCCAGCCGATAAGATAATAGATAAAGGGTTGAATACACAAGATAGCGGATGCCAAATAAATAGACACGCCAAGTTGCTAGCATTGCGAAGCTGATCGTCACAGTAGTTTACTGATCGTGGCCTCAGCATGTTGACTGCATCGCTATTTGTGCTCTTCTTCGTTGTCTGCCCAGTGAGTATTGAATATTCTATTTTATATAAAAAGATTCATTTATTTATTTTCCAGCAGTTGCAGACAAACGCACAGAATGCCACCGTGGATCTATCGCGCTCCCAATCTGTGATAGACACTGTGAAGATGATGCTGGATGAGAAACTGCCGCCCAACGCAGAGGCTGCAGAAAATGCCAATATGTTGTGGGAGTCGGTGAAGACGGCGCTAAAGATCTGCGATGAGAACGTGAAGAAAGATCTGCAGGTTGTCAATTACAACAAGTGTGTAGACGAAACTAAGGTCTGGGCTGTGGCTTCAGTGGGTGAATTGGCTGGTCAGTCGTGGGCCAAATCGGGTGCATCTCGTCCGGGATTGTTCTGCTAATTTTGACCAATTGTGTGGCAGCTTTAAATAAAGTGCGGCAATTCAGTTGTAGTGGCTCTTAATTTTTTGTATTTATTTATTTTTTGAAGATGGCACAGCTGTTGCCTCTGTTCAAGATGATGATGGATCTGCTTGATAAAACCATCGAGTTGAGAGCGGCGTTGTCAGTGTCAGCACTTGCTGAAGTTTTTGGCCAAATTGCTGACGGGCCAAAAATTTAGCTTTCCTGCTTGCTTTGTTGTATTCTAATTAGACTGTCGTATGTGGCTCTCTCTCTCTGTGTGCTTCGTGCTTATTACACCAAATGTGCGGGATGCGTCTGGTGAGGGGAGTCAAATGAGTGAAGCGAATGTAACTGAGTAATTACAGTCATTAGAGGCGAAATGAAACAGTCAAAGCAAATAGCGACATTAACGTCGTGAAAATGTGTGCCAAAAAAGATGAAACGAACCCGAGTTGAAGGTCTGCAAGTGGGATCAATACACTCAGCATTCGCCTTGACTTCCATTTGCAGTTGGAATCGCTTAAAGCCAAACAGCACATTCAAATTTCCTCATTATAACCAATATAACGACTTTGACGTTAGTTCAAATTATTTTTTTGTAGCGCAGCATAATAAGTTGTCGTCTGGCATTTATTGGTCTCCCTAAAAGTGTGTTACATAAATTTAAATACTGTACCAATTTTAATAATCTGCATATATTTAAATATTTTTTACATTTTCGTATCATTTTCTGATATTTGCTCAACTGTTTAATCTTGGCTTTAAGCCATCTTTATTTTTTCAAATTATTATTTTGCTTTATAATAATGCATTTCCTCTTTCCTCTTTCAAAAATTCGCTACTTTTTAAATATTTTTTAATTTTTTTTTATCATTTGCTGATAGTTGCACAATTGTTTGTATTTTAATATTGTTTCTTAAAGTCTGCTACATACATTAAAATATTCCAGTTTCAATAATTCGCTTCTTTTAAAATATATTTTACATTTTCGTATCATTTTCTGATAGTTGTTTGAATTGTAATATTTTTTTAGACCTGTTCTATTAATACTAAGTTTGTTTTCTTTTTTACATTTCTGTGCCTCTTTTAGGCAATTGCTTAAAGTTGTTTTGTCTGCTCAGGCCTTGGACTCCGCCTCTGAAGTTGTTTCCGTGTCCGAGGGAGGCGCATCTGGCTTTGGCTCGTCGGTGTTGCCGCAAACACACATGGGACACTGTCGAGCAAAGCAAAATACAGTTAATTTTTAAATAGACAGCTGGACGGCAATTAAATCTACCTTCTCCTTGAGCACCAGACGATACTTGGGATGACTAATGGGCGAGAAAGACACAGAGACTTTAGTTAAGGCAGTGTTGTGCGTGGCTGGATGGACACTTGCCTTATGCCATAGACAATGGGATTATAGACGGCACTGGTCTTGGCGAATGTGGCGCCCCAAATGGTCGTCAGGGGTGTTAGACCCTCGATCTTGAACAAACCGAAATAACAGATGACCAGGTACGGAGTCCAGGCCATAAACCAAAGCGAAATGGTTGTCAGGGCCACCTGAGTAAGCGGAATTACACAGTCGTTACACAGTATATGTTGAGTGCATACATATATGTTATGATAAATAAATGATATGGTTAAACCTTGGCTAGCTTGCCCTCGGCACTCTTGTCACAGTCCTCGGAGCTGCGCAACGACTTCACATTCATCTTCTTCGCCTGCTCCCGCATTGCCTTCTCATGGGCAGCCACAGCCTACAGAAAAGTGTTACAAAAACTGTCAACTTAAAGAGAAGATACGAATAACATACGGCAATGATGAACCAGTAGGAGTAACAGATCAAGAAGAGCGGCACATAGTAGACAAATATTGAATACGTAATCAGATAGGACCGCGGATTCCACTGCCTGGTCATGTAGTCGATGCTGCAAGCGGTCAGATTGCCCTCGGGCACATAGCTGCTCCAGCCGATCAGCGGCATTATTGTCCAGAACGTGGCCATCAGCCAGATGAATGCGATTTTCATGATGGACGTCTTGATGGTCATCGGAGTGCCATTGATGCCCTTCACAATCACATTGTACCGATCGAAGGCAATCATGCACATGGACCAGATGGACACACACCCAAACATGGAGCCACATACGGCATATATATCGCACCACAGCGGACCCAGGATCCAGGTCTGATAGTAGAAGTTGACCAGCATAATGGGCGACTGGGAGGCCATCATACAGAAATCGGAAAAGGCCAGATTCAAGACCAGCAAATTGGCTGGCGTGCGCAGTGATTTGGTGCCGCCAAAGATGTAGACAACGACGCCATTGCCGCACAACGAGATGATCAGGATGGCGAGCGTGAAGAGGCCCAGAAGTTTGCTCATGGTTGCATCCATGGGGGCGAAACGACTCCAATAGGGATTGACCAGGTGCGCCATGTCCGGCAGCACCTGCAATTAAAAGAGCCTTGCAAAATGGATTGCCTTCTCCTTGTGGATGGAGTCGACTTACATTGTCCAGCACGGAGCCATTGCCGCTTGACTGCGCCTCGTAGCGAGGACCAAGAGCAAACGTCTCTGGCAACAGGAAACTGGCCGCCATGCTCAGCTAACTCGGCTACGTTTCGATGTCTCACATTAAAGAATTCGGAACCAACAGAGCCGTGCTGGCCAAGTGTCGACCCATTTATAGCCCAGTTTTCAAAGCCAATTAAAGGGCAATCGATACGCGCATAAGTATGATAGATGGCAGATTAAAGTCATCTTTGAAATTTTTATTGAAAGTGACACGCATTTAGAGGGTAGCTAAATATCGTCGACCGCAGTTGTCACACAATTTCTTCTGATGATAATTCTTGGCTGAGCCTGACGACGAAGGATATCGCCTTGGAAAGTCTAGGCTTCCATCACTCATGGTCACTTCGGAGACGGGTGTTCTTGAAAGATTGAAATTCTCCATTTTACGCTCATCTTCATCCTCTGTGCTGGGCAAATCATATTGCACGATCTTCACATGCTGGCTGAGTATCAACTGCTTGCAGCAATCCTTGATTTGAAAGTAGGCGTTGCGAAACGTTTTCATCTTGCGAGTCTACAAATTAAATCAATTAAATAGTGTTTATAGTAGAACTATGTTGTACTCACTGGTGAAAGGTCGGGAATCGTGACAGTTTCGCCATTTTTGCCAAATTTACCAAGCATAACCACATTCGAAGTGTCTTGGACGTGATTGCTCTTAGCCCAGTTCATCAGCTCTTTGTGGACGTGCTCATTCAAAGCGATGATGAAGTCAAAGTAGCTAAAGTCGTGCACCGTCAGCTGAAGAGTGAGAGAATTGATTAAAATAAATGTAAATAAATTATATATCTCACCAGTCTGCAAAAGTGATCGGAGCGCAGTCCGTGCTCGCGAAGAACTTGCAAGCATTGTTTGTGCGGCTTTCGACCAATGTTCCAGGTGCGCAGCGCTGCACTGTCGACCTCCCAGTAGAGGCTCGTCTTCACCATCAGGTTCTGCATGATGGCCTCGGCCATTGGGGAGCCGCAGGAGTTGCCTGTGGCAATTGCAGTTAGCTTAATCCCCCGCTGAGTCTTTGTTACTTACCCATGCAGATAAAGAGTAGCTTTTTGTACGACATTATTATTAACAGAGAATTTGAGAAATTTAAAAGTTTATATTTTTCCTACTTCTTTTTCAAGTGCTCGTGTGTCTGAGTTAAAATGTTTATTAATGTAATCTTCGTTTTGTCTGGCATTTATCTGACGCCTACTTGGTCGACCTCATGCAGTCCTTAGTGCTTGCCACCGTTTGCAAATTAACACAAATGAGGCATGTCCCAGTGAATGTGCGAGAACGCCTCATAAACTTGCCTCACACCAAATTTTCTATGATTCTCATTGTGGCAGCTGAAATGTGGCTGCAACAAATGCGTTGCACGAGTAAGCCACGTACGTGTCTGACTGTCTCTCTGTCTGTGTTCTTGACTGTGCTTGTGTTTGTGTGTGTGTGTGCAATGCACTTCTCCGCCTGTTGCTGTTCTCCTTAAGAGCTGCATTTTGGCCCTGCCATGACCCAGCTACTCCGGCACAGTGTCCCAAATTATATTGCAATGTACCAAATAAGTGAAAGAGTGTTCTCAATTTTGTTAAACTCACATTTAATTTACAATCTACCGATAATAGGTAACTTTTTTTTAAAGAAATATTGACAGAGGAATTTATTTTTAAGAGGTTTAGCGAACGTGTGAATTAGTTTGAATATAAAATGCAAAAGGTTTTTCCTTTACTGTACAGAGAAATTTTTATTCTTTTCGCACTCCTTAATTATTTTTTAAAAGCTATTTATAAATTGAATCAAATAAATTTAGAATTTAAATAAATTGCACTAAATAATAAGAAACATATTAATAATGCACGCGATAATTAAATGATATACTACAAATTTCAATTCAATTCAATATATTAAGAATACGAGTGTAATTTAATAGAAAATGACTTGAATTCACATATCATTTATATGTTGCGGAGACAAAAAATCGTAGTTTCATCATTTGCATAAATTAATTATTGTCTGTAAATGAGTTGAGAAAATACCAACTCGCAAGCCCTGAGTCGAGTTTTTAGTTCAAGATATTAATAATATAATATAAATATAATATAAAATTATAAATAAATGATTGTTTTGTCGTTGCATTAATTTTTAGAAATATTATATAATTTATATATAAATCATAGTTTGACAATTTACATAGATTTCTAAAAAATTATAAACTTATTATCTCATAATTATAGAAATTCAAAAGTTGTGTGTAAATAAATAATGTACAAAAAATATTAAAGTTTGGCAATTTTTATAATGACTTTTTTTAAAGAATCAGAGATTCATAAGTTGTGTGTAACTTGGTTGATAAAATTGCAGCTCGCCAGTCACGGTGCATCAGCTGAATTTAGCCCCGAGTCGAGTTTTGTTGACCTGGCAAATGTTTGTTGCACGCCCACCTGCCACCTCGTCGTGGCTCGTGGCTCGTGGCTGAGTCGCGTTGCGTTGGCAAAGTCAAAGGCATTAAAAATATTGGACTGGCAGGTGGGTGGGTCGTTGCACAAAGAGTGTCAAGTGCCGTGAGGTGTCCGCGCCGCGACGTGAGACGCATTCTAAATTGGCTCCCCAGAGTCCAACGAGCGACAGAGAGAGAGAGAGAGAGAGAGAAAAAATGAGTCGAGTTCACCGAACTGGACCTCCGGCATGGCCCACATATGCAAATGCCAAGCAGTCTCCCATGTACATACATATGTACGCTCCCTGTGCGTATACTTTAATGATAGACTGTACTTGCGGTGGCCAAGGCATTTGGAAACGTGATGCCTGCATTTTTGTGCATACAAATTATACAATGGGCTGTGATTTCTATATGTATCGAATGCGACTATTATTATGCGACTGACAACTAAACTTTTTCACCTGACTGTGGCACGTTGAACGGTCAGCCAACTGTGTGCGAAGGGGAGTGGGGGAGGGGGGATGCAGGGGCCATTGGCAATATCCAATTGGAATTGCATTGAACGGCTAAATTGAAAACTGAAAAGCATATTTCACTTATCGCTTTTCACACAAAACACAACCAGGAACAAAACGAAGAGGCAACAAGCGGAAGAGGGGAGAAGAGGGGTAGCAGAGGGGAGCGGGGGTGGGGAGAACAAAACGAATGAAATGAAATTGTAAGCGCACTACAAAAACGTGAAACACAACAACAATTCGTCCAGCCCAAGCAATACAATAATACTCTGTGTGCGAGTGTGTGTGTGGGCGGTCAGACTGAGGTGGCAGGGGATCGAGTGACGAAAGGGGCAAGCAAAAGGATGGCACATTGTTGTTTTAATTAAAAACAAACCCAGAGTTGCTGCCCTGACACAAAAAAAAGCAAAACAGCAGCTCAAAAAAAAAGAAAAAACGTGGGAATGAGGTAGAAAAAGTGAGCAACCAGAGAGCACTACAGAACAGGGAGATGCATAGAATGGCAGAGAATAGCACATAGAATGGGGCAGAGAATGGAATGGCAAAGAAAGAAAACTGTTGAATATTTAGTGCATGGTGAGAGAAAAGTTTGCACAAAAAAAAACGTGAAAATTATTGAGCACAAAAATGTCTAAATACAGACACAGAGTCACCGCCGGAAATGTGAGACGTGTCTGTGTGAGCGAGTGTGTTTGTGTGTGTGAGGGGTAATGGTAACCCTAATGCTGTGGTTGTTCAAATGGACATTCGGATGCACACAAGAAGTTGCTACAAAGCCGCACCTAATGGCAATTTAAATGAAACAAACAGCAAAATGAAAATGAAAATGAAAAGTAAAAACCGACGAAAATCGCAAAACAAACAGACAAACATGCAAAAAAAAAACAGAAACAAAATAGAGGCTTGGCTGACAACGATTGACTCGTTGTTGTTGTTGTTGTTTGTTGCTTGCTGGCAAATGCACTTTGTTGACCGCAAATGCAATTTACAACACAACAATCAGCGGCAAACGCAGCGTCAAAGAAAAAACTAATAAAAACAAAACTTTGCAGGAGCAGTTGTTGTTGTTGTCGTTTCAGCATCAACAGCAACAACAACAACAACAGAAATTTTGCCATCAGCAGTAAAAAGCAGCTCTGCTGCCAACTGCATTAACTAACCAGGCGGGGTCAGTGTTGGTCAACGGGGGAGGCAATCGTGATAGTGTTGCATACGGACAACAGCTCTCGCTCCCTTGCTGTGTGAACGTGTGTGAGTGTGCTTGTGTGTGTGTGCCAGTTCCGGGTTGGGTTTTGGCTTTGGGTTGAATTGCGTTGAATGGCGAAGCGAAAGCAGCATCATAGTTCTCGCCACACTCACACAATACCATTTAGCTGGCCAACACTCACACACACACACAATTAGACGCAGTGGCGAACAATGGCTTAAGGGGAAAGCGAGGCGGGGGAGCTGCGAAGTGCGGTGCCGCTGATTGAGGTTCAACGAATTTTTGGGTTTACGTTTTAAATTAAATTTGCCGGAAGCATGCATGTCTGTGCATGTGTTTGAGTGAGAGTCCTTTCCCCCCCCCTTCCCCACATACTCTTTTCAGCATTGCAATCATGCAACTCGTATATTTCTAAATAAACGCCATTACCGCGATTTTATTTGGACTCACTCAGGTGTGATAAATGAATTAAAATGCATATGCTGCTGCTCCTATTTCGCTGGCTACGAGTGCGATTGTGAGTGTGAGTGCACTCATAAATATTTATGATCGCAGTGGCAGCAGCAGGATTGTGTTGTGCCTGGTCAATGGGCTGACCGAGTCGGGTTGTCCTTTTATGTGCGGTTAGCTGCCATGATTGAATTGGCCATATCCGGGGCCAGCGAACAAGACCGACAACCGACAACTGGTTGAGTGTCGCATCGCTTGACTGCGTGACTGACTGACTGCATGACTGCATGACTGACTGACCAACTGACCAGCCTGAGTGAGTGTTCGGTTGTGCAACAAAAACAGTTCACGGGGCACACAAATTGTGCCGCACTTGCAGGAAACAAATGAGCCAGTTTAGACGGTTTGTCAGTCGGCACTATCGAAATGTGTTGTCTGCTTTTCAGATTCGCATCATTAATGAATGACGAGCGCACTGACAAAACCAAAACAAAAGGATGAATCAAATCAAATCGAAACAAATGCTGCAAACATTGTATTTTTGATTAAAGGCGAAAATCGAATACACTTCTACAATTAAAAAAAAAACTAAAATGAATTCTAATTAACACAGTTCTAAATTAATTGAAAAGAGTGAATTATTGTTACTCATGTAAACGATATGTAAATGTTATGTGGCAGAGACAGATCCAGCCTTGATTATGCGCTATACATTTCAACGTCGATAGATTGACTTTTAAATTAAATTTATGAAATCAAGAAATAAGTTCAAAATTGTAATAAATATGTATAAATTTAATTGTCTTGCAAAGAAAACTTTACTACGTATACTTAATATGGAAAAGAAAATAAAGACTGTTCGCATATTTTTGAATTCGTTTTAAATCGATTCCATGTTTCTTTAAATGCAATTGCCCTCTGTAAGAGTATCGCAGGTCGTGACTCATTAAAAAGTCAAGCTTCTGTTGCTTCCTGGAGGGGTTTCTGTTGCTCCCTGCTGGGGCGACTGACAGAGATTGCGATTGCGATTTCGAATGCGATTCGTGGAGCTTGGCCCAATAATGCCGCACGTAACGGCAATTCGGCAAATGATGATGCAATGACTGCCGCATTTGGAGTGAGAGTAAGAGAGGGGGGGGGAGAGGGAGTGTGGCACGTTCCAGACGGCAGTCAATCGTTTGCAACATCTCGTTGCGGCTCCTTGGGCCAGTCAGTAGCCCATCAGCCAAGCAGCCAAGCAGCCAAGGAGACCAGCAGCCTGCTCGTAAGTCATTTAACATTTTGAGGTATTTAATGAGCCAAAAAGTTTTTGCCGCACATAAATTAAAAGTCGACTGCTGACTTGGCCTAGCGAACCCGTCTGTGTCTGCGAATCGGCCTATTGGCCAGTTGGGGCCAGGTGTTTGCAGGGCTGACCAACAGACGCTTGTCGAGCAAGCCAATGGCTCTATTAGCATGCCCATTAAAATTAGACAAATGGTTTGCTGTTCTCGCATATCCGCAACTTTTGGCCAAGGCTGCAGATTTATGGCCCGCTGAGTGGGTTTCTTGGTAGTAAGTGTGGCTGGATCGGTCAAGATTTGAGCCGGGTATGGCCTTGATTTTGCCTTGGCCCAAGCTCAGACTCAGGCTCAGGCTCAGGCAATCACATACGCCACTTGAGAAATGCCATTTGTTATGATAAATGATTATGTTTGCCAGTGTTGCAAGCAGCAAGCAGCAAGTGGCGCGTTTTGCTTCGTTGCCCAATTGACGCAACCTCGCGAACTTCGTATGCGGCCATGTGTGGTTGTGTGTGTGTGTGTGTGAAGGTCAACGAAAGGCATTGTCAGGAGTGGCATTGTAATTGGCAAGAGCTGGCAGCTTGCTTTAAGCCAAGTTAAGCCAGTGCCGGGCTTTAAACTCGTCTCCATTCCTTGATACTCTCTGCAATTGAACAAAACAGCATAAAAGGCAGCGATTTGCTTTGCTTTTGTCTTGTGCTCCACCTCTTTTGTGTGTGTAAGCTGCTTCGATTTGGCCAAACCCTTTGCCAAATTTAACCCTTCACTTCATTAAACGTATTTTCCAATCCTTTGGGGTGCACAAATCACTTTGCCGCAGATACTCACAAAAGCCCTCCACAGCTCAGCTCAGCTCAGCTTGGGGTTTGGGGGTTGGGGGTGTGGCCATAGAAATTTGACAAGCAGCCAAACAAAAGCCTAATCGTGCAGCAGTGCCTCCCCTCCGCCCATCACCTTGCAGATCACCCCCCCTCTAGATACACCTTACAATTGCTATGACTGAGAAGCTACAGCCGCCTTTTGGCTGTAATCCATCAAGCGGCTCTTTTGGTTCCCCATTCCCCCCCAAAAACACTGTCACAACAAATGCAAAAAGTGGCAGAAGGGGCAAAGTAGGGGCAACAACAACAACGACGATAACATAGGCAGCAAATTGTTTTCTACTCTTTGGCTGTCGTCATGCCGTTCTTTGTCTCTTGTTATTTCAGTTTGTTGTCGATGTTGCTTGTTGTTGGTATATTAAGTATTTAAGCAGTTAGGACAGTCGCCCGCTCGGTTGATGGATCACCCGTTTGCGGAGTCTATAAGTCATTCCAGTTGACATTTCATATTTTTTCGGCTCTCTCCGCCAACTCCTTCTCCTGCTCCTCCTGCTCCTCCCCGGGGGGTTCATCCTGCCAAATGAATGTTGAGGCTGTGACAAATTAGAACCCGCCTCAAAGTCACAATCGAACTCGAAGTCAAAGTCAAAGTCAAAGCCTGCTTAAACGCACTTCCGGTTGCTGCTGCTGATGTTTAAGTTGTTGCTGCTGCTGCTGTTGCTGTTGTCGACAGCTTGTGGCTGGCCAGAGTGCAACCGGGGGCCGGACACAGATACCGAGTGTCGTTGACGTGGCCCAAAAGAATGGCCTAATTGATATACATTTCACTCCTCGCCTGACAGCCTGTGAACTGACCACACGATACTCGTGTCAGGCGAGAGACGCTGCAAGGCGCAAACAAAGCAACAAAATAACACTGATAATGACAGCGACAGTGTGAAAAGCGAGAAGGAGAGAAAGGCCCAAGAAACTGAAACTGAAGTAGTTTAAACGAATTTAATCGCAGCCAAGCCAACTACAGTTTCAATTAACAAACTTCTGAGCAATTATTTCGCCAAGTTTATTCACCTTGATTGAATGCAACTCTGATACCCTGTACTTACCAAACAGGGATTTAAAAACTTTGCGCAAAAGTTATGCAAGCAACATAGGCAAATATTTGTAGTTAAAGTGAAGTTCTTGCAAATGTTTCTCAGTTAGAGTTGAAGCAACTTTCTTTGTCTTTTTTATTTTATTTATTTGCTTTACTTTGTCGATAATTTAAAGCTTAAAATAATAGAGAATTTTGTTAATTTGAATATTATTTATAAAATATCAAGTTGATTAGAATACTTATTCTGCTTTAAAAAATTCATATTTAATTCGACAGCGCATTAATTATTCGTGAGTAGCAAATATTTAGTTGTTATTGCACTTGCATCTTGCGGCATTTGTTATTTATAACTGAAGCTCTTAAGCTGATCTGCGCGTGCAACTTGAAAGTTTGTGAAGCGCTGCTGCAGCATTCTGTGGCAAGCTCCTTGTGTCCGTTTGGTGCGTCAATTTCAATACGACACGCACATGACTTGGCCACAAAACTTTGTTATTTGTCCATGACTGACAGAGCAGCCGCACATTGCACATGGCAAGCTGCAAGTTGCATTGCACCTCGCCTGGCCTGCCTTTCCCTTGACGATCTGCAGCTGCAGCAGCGGCAGCGACAGCAGCTGCTAAACTTTTTTGCAGTTTTCAAAACTTGCAACTTTTCTCATTTGTGCGTGTGCATTGGTAAGTTGCTGTCTACTGACTGCTGTCTGTCCGCCTGTCTGTTGACTGTTGCCTGTTGTCTGCTGCTGGAGTTGCACTTTTGCAAATGATGTCCAACTGTGCTGGCACTTGCTTCCCGCCTTCCTGCCCTGGACAAGCACGAAACTAATCCGCAACATGATGACAAGAAAATTGAATTCTTGCAACTGTCAAATTGAATCTTCCTGCCGCCCTGTCGCTCTCCACTCTCCTGCTGCTTCATAAAATCAGAATCAGAGTTGCCTCAAGTTGTTGGTCCTACTATTGCCACGTCCTTTTCCTCCTCCCCCCTATCCATTGCCTTTCTTCCTGGTTGCAGCTATTTGTTTCAGCAAACGTCCAAGGCAACGTGACAACGCCGAATGTCAAAAACTGAACCCGTCCTCATAACCTCCTCGCCCTCTCTCTCTGTCTCTCTGTGACATTGTTTTTTTTTGTTACAAACAATTTCTGTCCCGCTTTTGCCGTCGTCTTCGCCTTCGCCGCCTAAGTGTTTTTTTTGCTCTGCCATTGAAAAAATGTTACTTATTGACTCGCCTTTGGCAGCGACGGCGACGGCGACGGCGACAGCGACTGAGGCAGCGACGTCAACTGACAGCATCAGCGAGGGGCTCATGATAATGACAGACTTCATCGATTACGCGATTATCGCAATGTCACTTTAGAATTTTCGAAATTTTCCTCATTTCAGTTGGCCCAAAAGCTTTTAGCGAGCATTTTAGCCGTGCCACGCCCCCCTTTGGCACTCGTTTTTGGACCGCGCGCATTGCGCATTTTGTGGATGAAATTGCTCTGCTCCAAGTGTAATTTCACTTAAGCTCTTAAGCAGACAACCATTCCCCTCGCTCCTCTCCTATCCATCGATTGCCAGCACTTGGCTGCTGCTTTTTTCTTCTTGTATCGAAATAACCGTTTCGTACCCGCCCATCGGCCCCGCCCCCTTGGACGCTACCTTCCCACACTCGTGTGAGGCACTTGAAATGTGTTTAGCTGATTAGCGCTAAAAGGATTTTGCTGCATTAATTCAGTTAAGGCCAGAGTGCAGAGAGTGAGCAATTGGTCGTGTGTTTAAAGTCATGTTATTCAATTAAAGTCAACACAACAAGTCAACAAAAACACAATAAACATTTCAATTGTCATAAATGTTGCAGGTGAAATTGTTTCCGCACTTATTTGCACGCTAATTTCGAAGCGAAATCAACTCAACAAATTAGTCATTTCGTTACAGTTACATTAACTGTTGCTGTTGCTGTTGAAGTTGCCATATGTTGCAAGTTCGTGTGCCAGCATGGGACAGAATGCAACTGCCAAGATTCCGTTGCTGAAATTTATGTCCTACTCATGTTTGCCGTGTGTGGAGGTAAACAATAAAATAACGAGTCGTCTGCAAAGTAAATTGCATAAAAGGAAAACGGGAAAAGCGCTGAAAAGGCAAAGGAAAAGGAAAACAACATGCATTACTATTTCTAGACTAACATGCACCGCACCACATCGCATCGCATCGCAGTGCAGCGCAGCGCACTTGCCCCCAATCGTTACCCCTTCGCTTAGCACGTGCCAAAGTCAGGCAGGCAGCAGGCAAATGTCTTACGCTTCTCTGGGCTGCCTAACAAACATGCAACAACGGCAACACGGCGACTGAAACAGCTAACAAGGCAGCCAGGCAGCCAAACTGCCAGCAGCCTTTGGGGGCAGCAGCTGCCTCAAGCCGTTGCAAGCAAGCAGGTGCATGCAACATTTTTGCCCCCGTTTGCATATTTTTCCCAGGAGCCAACTCAATTTCTATTCCCATTGTAGTTAGATTCAGCACAAAGAACAGCTACAACAACAACAACAACACCAACGACATCAGCAACTGCAATTCGGCATTAAAACAATGCTGCTTCGTTGCGCCTTTAAATCGACTGAAATATAATAAAATAACTATCAATATCCATAAAACTTTAAAATGCGGTAGATGCGATAGCACACAAAATCAAAAACAAATAACCATTGATTATATCACTGCAACAAAAGGAGAATCCAATGGAGCAAAAAATACATTTTAATTGAGGTGCTAAAATAAATACTAAAGCTTTCAGCAAAACCAAACAGAATACGTGTTCATTATGTGACTAAAAATAGAACTGCTGAATATTCTAAAATTAATGACAATAATTCCATTGCAAATGTAGTTTGATAGATATACAATTAAATGACAAGCACCGATAATAAACTTTTTTATGCGGCATTGAAACAATAACGCTTTGTTGCTTCTTTAATACGACTGCCTTGCATCATTTTCGTCAATAAAAACAAATAAAATAAATACGCATATAAATATTAAAATAGCTTTTAAATGCGGTTTTAAATAACCATTGATTACAATCACTGCGAAAAAAAAACACGAATAGAGCAATATTTAAAAATTACATTTTAATTGAGGTGCTAAACAAAGAAAGTATTTGTTCTTTTTGACACTAAAAATAGAGCTGCTAAATATTCTAAAATGAATGCCAATAATTCCATTGCAAATTTAGTTTGCAATAGATGTACTATTATGTGGCAAGCACCGACACAATCAACTTTTTATGCGGCATTGAAATTCCTTTAATAGGACTCCCTTGCACTATTTTTGTCAATGAAATAAAATAAATATTCATATTAAAATAGCTTTAAAAATCCATTTTAAATACCCATTGATTATATCACTTCGAAAACAAAAACACGAATAGAGCAATATTTAAAAATTAAATTTTAATTGAGGTGCTAAACAAAAATAGTATATGTTCTTTTTGAGACACAAAATAGAGCAGCTGAAAATTCTATAATTAATGCAGAAAAAACCATTGCATAATTAGTATGCGGCATTAAAACAATAATGATTTGTTGCTCCTGCAATACGACTTTTGCATAACTTTCGTAAAATAAAATCAATTCTCAAGTATTCATATAGCTTTAAAATGCGTTATCGAATAACCATTGATTATATCACTGCAGCAAAAGAAATACAATATTTTAATAAATGCTGATTGATGCATATTCATTTCATTTCAGCAAACTCAATAAACATATTCGACTAAAAATAGAGCTGCGAGTATTCTAAAATTAATTCCAAGAAGGAAACTGCAAATTGAGTGCAAATTGGAATACAATCAAATGATGAGCAGCGAAGGGAAGTTATTCAATGAACTTCGTGATGCATTATGTTGCAGCTGCACACGCGGTCGTATACTTGATGTCGATGTGGAGGGGAAACATACTCGGAATCGTTGCGCATTTATCGCATTGCATTGCGTTACATTTTGCTAGAAATGTCTTCAATTATTTGTATTTCTGTCTAATTCGATTTCGGTGTGTGTCTGTCTGTTTGTTTGTTGGCTTTGTTTATTTTGTTATCGAATTTCCAATTAATGGGTCGAACTTCATTAGGTGAACTCGCGCCAGCTGCTGGCCAATGCACAATTCGCATTCGCATTCGCATTCGCAATCGCATTCAATTTAAAGCGCCAAATCGAAATGCTGCGTGACTTAATTAAATTGCAATGCCATCGTGCAACACAATTTGCCCCCAACCCACAGTTGGGCCTTCGAAATATCGACATTATCCATTTAGGAACACAATGGAAGCGCCGCAGTGCACGTGATATGTAAACGTGAACAATTAGCTTTTTGAAATGGATACACACACACACCAACACACCAATACACCTACACACACACACACGCATACATTTGCTTAGTGTGGGTAAATATAAATATCGCCTGCCTAATCGGCTAATGCATCTGATGAGATGAGCCTTAAACGCTGCACGTTTCAATTCGAATTAGCCGCGTTGATGTCGCTAATTTAAATGCATGCCGCCCCCCACTCGACCATCACGACCACGCCCACACTACGCCCACGTTTGTGTGTAATCAGCAAATAGCGTATGTTGTAATTATCAGGCAGCCTCGCAGCCTGGCAGCTGCAACTGTTCGATGGCCGCTGCCCTTTCACAGTCTTTGGGCCCAAAATGTCTTCATTGTCCGGGCCATCAAAGAGACTTGCAAATGGCGTGTGAAATGACATGTGAGCGGCACACACACACACATATCGATATAGTGTGTGTGTGTGTGAAAGGATAACGCGCTTGGAGTGTGACTAATGCCGACGTGATGATGATTAAGTTGTTGTCCCATTGCGTGTGATTCAACGGCGCCTTACGGTCGCCGCTCTACAGATGATTCTGGGCGTGTTGGCTGCAAAGTCAGTCTCAGTCTCCGTCTCAGTCCCAGTTTCATCGCCATCTCCATTTGCAGTGCCATCGGCAATTGCTCAACCCACGCACGTGATTCAATTAGAGTTTGGACGACGACAGTGCGAAAGAGTATTCAACTCATTTTTGCCAATAATAATCAGTCAGTTATCCTGCGGGATTTGTAGCGTTGCCTTTTAATTATGCTGCTAATTAGTTGCCAAACGTGATGTCTTTGAACCGACCGCAAAAAAAAGAAGACGCTGCTAGCTGGCAGCTTGACGATAGACTTGAGTATGATTGTTGTTTGGTTATCCCAACTATGCAATTGGGGATTGCAGCTGCAATTGTGACAACACTTTGCGTATGCTGACAGGCTGGCAATTGCCAGAAGAAAACATGAATGTCTGTCTGTCTGCCATAAAGATATTTGTGCTAACCCTGGGTGCTGCTGTTTGCTGTAACCTGAACTGCCAATCAAACAGGTCTCTCGTCGTCGGGACGGGCACAATGATAACAAGTTGTCCTTGTCCTCGACCAAAAACTCTGAGTGACAAACACAAACTGTGGGATAAATCTTGGCAGCAAAACGTTTCTCGTTTGTCGCTTCTCTCGTTTCCCACTGACAACAGCAATTTCAGCTCAGAATTCACAATGTGCCCTACGAATTGTGCTGCATTTTCAGCGGCCAGATCAACGCTGCCAGTCGCTGTCGCACGTGTCAATGCGTCTTTGAATGCTCAATTAAATTTCTGGTCTGGCCAGGGTCAGAACCCAACGGAATTCAATTGTAATTGAGGTTTTCGATTGGGCTTTTGCATTTCGATTGAGAGCGATTTTTGCCTGGCCACTTGAAGGACAACCGATTTGGCCAAGAGATTCGCTTGACATTTGCTTGCCGGCAATGAATTTTATTTCTATTGGCAAAAAAATCGCTAAACTCGTATTTGCTGCAGATTGTGCGCTGGCTCATGAATTATTCACTGCGGCTGCAGTTTGAGTGGGCTTATTGATATCGTTTGGGGGGGTGAGGAGGGGGCAAAACGAGAAGAAAAATATTGGCAACCATTTCTATAAGCCATGTTTACAAAACACTTACAAGTCGGACACACAGTCCGTCTCGAGTTGCCTGAATGCCTGATGAATGAATGAAGTTAATGAAAGTTTATTGAGCGCAAGGCAGGCACTTGAATGGCGACGGCCACAGCAATGGCAACAGCAACGGCAACAGCAACGGCAACAGCAAACGGCATTGATTGAGGCATTGCCTGGCTGACTGATTGACAGATTGAGTGACTTTCTGAGCC
This sequence comes from Drosophila ustulata, assembly GCA_035047365.1. Classification (NCBI taxonomy): domain Eukaryota; kingdom Metazoa; phylum Arthropoda; class Insecta; order Diptera; family Drosophilidae; genus Drosophila; species Drosophila ustulata. The sequence goes on from JAWNPT010000094.1 coordinate 15,581,744, forward strand.
CCATTTTGTCGAGCTTAATGAATTTTGCCAGTTGAGCGGAAACGGAAATAATGCGCCGACATTTTGTAATGTGCATACATGTGTGTGTGTGTGTGTGTGTGTTTGGCTAAACAAAGTGGCTCACATGTATGTGTGTGTGTGTGCGTGTCTGTCTGTGAAAGGATTTTACACGTGGCAATTGCAAAGTTTTCAATTGTGTCTGCCAGGCTCAGCTTATTGAAACACTTTTCATTTGCTCTCGCTCTTTGATTTTTCTCATTTGCCCCCTCATCCAGTATCCCAGTCATTAGGCAACAAACTCCGGTCCATCTCCCTTTGTTTTTCTTCTGCTAAACTTCGCACTCACATACCCGTTTTTATTATTGCTTTATCATTGCTTTGACGTCGCTTTCGCTTTGGTCTCTTCTGCCCATTTTGCCATTGGAGTTCGCTCGTGTAAAGTTTTCTTTGCTTGCCTTTTATTTGCCTCTTTCATTGGGACTTGTATTCGTATTACGTTTGCGATCCGAACAACAAATTTACATGCAAATAACTTTCTCAACTTTGGCACTTCACATGCCACAACACACACACACACTCGCACACACGCACACAGATGTGTGTCGCCTCAATTGCCACTTATCAGCTCATCGATGAGGTTGCTAAAAGTTTTTGTGGCTCATCGCCTGCCTCAAAAGTTTCTTTGCGTTTGGAGTTTTTGCTGTTCTGTTTTGTGATCGGGTTTTTTATTGGCAATCGCCAGATATCATCTATCTGGTTATGCGGCATTAATATGTGATTTTAATACGCACATTATTTATGCCAAATCCAAGTCCTTTGATGGCCCTAAAGGGCCGACGCCGACGCCATTCCCATTTCCTCACACACTCAGAAACATGTGTCCCGTCAACATTTGAGCAATGTTGCCGCAGAGTCGAATTAACCGCAACCCAACAACACCAGGGGTCAGTAACTGAGGAGGGGGTGACTGACAGATTTACCTGGTTGTAATCATAAATTACGACCGGAAGATCCTTTGATGCACTGCACCTCAGCGAACCGCTGTCGTGTGGACTTAATGTGAATTATTTGTGTTGCGGTCAGTGGCTTGGACTGCAAGCCTGGTTAGTTGACACTTGGCCCGCATCCGCATCCCCGCATCCCTGCATCCCCTTCGCCTCTAATTGATTTGTTAGCCCTCAGCTTGGCCAATTAAAACGCATTCGCGCTGTCAACGTCTCGTCTCCATTTCCCTCGCTGCATTCAAAATGCATGGCATGCCACGAAATTTGCTGTGCAACCGAATTGGGGTTGAAATGGTATTTCCTCCCCTCTTCCTCTCCCTCCCCTCCCTCTCTCTCTCGCACCCCGCTGCTGTTTGTAGCTTTTCCAGTTCAAGTTTTCAATTTCCATTTGCGCTCAACTTTAACGTTGGCTTAGGCAATCGAAGCTTGAGAGCTCTCCGGGACGCCATGTTGTTGCGTTGCGTTGCGTTGTGTTGCATGTTTTGGCGGCCCCCTGCGGTGAACTTATCGCCCTCTTCGCCCCTGCCCCTCCGTCTGCATCAATTTCGCCGCCCACGCCCCGCAATTTGTATTTGTTAATTTTGATTTGTTTGCTGCATTCGGTATTATGCGGAACCGAGAGAGTCTGAGTCTGAGTCTCAGTCCGCGTCGCCTGTTGCCGATGCAAATTGATTTCCCCCCAAACCATTTTAGACTTCTTGTTGCTGTTGTTGTAATTGCCGCTGTTTGCCATCCAATTTCGCTTGGCTCTGTTTTTTGGCAAGTAAATATGCGTTTCAGCAAATATTTTTGCTTGCTGAGTGTGTTCGGCGTGTTTGTTTGCTTTTTTCGCATACTTATTTTATTTTTAATACCCTCACGACAGCGATTGTAATAATGTATTTTCATTTATTACTCTGACCGAGCGAAACAGGAAACTCATTAATAAATAATTATTTGATTTTTGAACTTATCAACTTTGCTCTTGGGGCGCTACAGTTGAAGGTAATGAGTTGGTTGCTAATGTGGTATCTGGCAGTCGAGCATGCTGCTTAAAAAAACAAATGCTATTCCTGTTTTTTTGTTTCGAGTTTGCTGCTGTCAAAATGTTTGCTTTTAATTCCGGTTACTTCCAGTGTACGCCATTTTAATAACGATAACAAACTGACAGCAGCCACAACGCATCAGCAATTTCCAAACCGGCGGTCTTAGGACTTATTTACGAAATCAATATGACACAAATTCTTTGGCAGCTTACACGCAATAAACTCTGCTCGATTTGAGCTTTTTCTTTAAAAAAAATACCACTTTTACACACGAATAGTTGACGATATTTATGACTTTCAGATAAACTTTTATAATTGAATTACACGAAATGCTCAATGATAAATACACATTATTTATTTAAGTGATTTTAAATTGATATGTGTTCACATTTAAAGTGGACAAAATTATAAATATTCACTATTTACTTAATTGATTTTAAATTATTATTATGTGTACAAATTAAAGTGGATTTGCAAGAATTGCTGTAAAATAACTTGATTCATAAACACCCTTTATTTTATTGATATTAAATTATTATTATGTGCTCAAACTTTAACTGAAATTGCAAGAAATTCTGAATGATAAATACGCTTTTCACCGATTTAAAATTGTTATTACGAAATTTAAGTTGAACGTCAAAGGAACCCCATGTGTGATATGAGATTTAATGAAAATTAATATATACATCCGTTTGCTTTGTCAAACTAGTCCCTCGACGAGGGCGAAGTTTTGTGTGGATTTTAAATAAAAGTGTGCAGAACTTTGCACCAAATTAAATTACAAATATTGATTTTCAAGCAGAGTTGATGAGCTAAGTTTATTATGTTATGCATCGCAAAACATGAGTCTGCAGTTTAAAATACCATAAAGGCGCCAATCAAATAACGATATAAGTTAGTTTGGCAGGTATAATATACTTGAAAGCGATGCCATTTCGAATTCATTTTCAAAGTTCTATTCTTATTGAATAAATAAATCATCTGAATAATCTGAAATGTTTTTATTGAAATTGTACTAAATAAGCCAAGCTCTTTGACCTAATTCTAATTTCAATTTAAAATCAAATGCAATAAATCTAAATGCAGCTCTCGGCACTTTACTTTAATAAGCTGGTAATTAAATTAGAATTTAAATGTGCATCTCTATTTAAAAATGCATTAAATGTGTTGTGGCAATATATCAAATACTTGCGGATGTATTATTTAAAAGCGCATAATTTATTTAAAAGTACAAGAATGCATGAATAAATTTATGTGACTTGATAAATGATTTCTGTTGGACAACCATTTATGTGTGAGTGTTTGCATGAGTGTGTGTGTGTGTGTGTGTGTGTGTGTGTGTGTGTGTGTGTGTGTAACTGTATTCTGTCAACCAAAGTGCGTGAAAAGCGGATGTAGCAAACCGGAAATGGCAATAACAAACAACATCAGGAATTAATGCGGCTTTCCACCTTTTGCAATGCGATACGCGTGGCCATTATTTGTAATTGAGCTGTTGTTGTTTACATTCATAATGCAATTGATTTCCTTTCACGTCCTTTACTCCTTCGTTCCTGCGTTTGCCACTCGTTAAAGAGTCAGCGCATAAACGCTGAATATTTCATAGAATCCACTTGAATTTCATTTCCAAAAACGATTTTGTGATCATTGCAATTGCGCGTCTGTCGCACGTCCTGGCTCTGTACATTCTCCCTGTTGTCCTGGTTGTCAGTGCCTTTTTAATATTTCGTTGTTGACATTACGCCGTGTATGTTGTCCTTTCCTCATCTCTCCCTTTTACACACACATAATTCCACTGCTCTCGCTCGCTTTATCTGTCGGCTTTTTGTTGTTGAATTTCATTAAAATTTGCGCCCATTTGCCATAATTTGTATTTTTCATATTTTTTTCTTTTTTGGGTTGTCATACGAATGACAAACACGCCCCCCGCCCCCGTCCATGCCGTCGCAGAGCAGCGCTGAGGCCGTGCCACAGATGAGCTTGACAAGTAAATGAAAAAATATACAAAAGACTCTCGCATTTTGTGCAGCGCAATGTATGCGAGATATAAGTGAACTTTAAACAAGCAAGCGAGGTGCGGCTAAGAATGCCAGACTAGGAGATACCCTAAGTGCAAGCTGCTAAACAGTTTTTTACTGGATTTAATTTCAGCGTACAAATAAATACATATATTGAGAAGTAAATTTTAATATACAATTTAATTTTAATAAATGAAAATTAATAAAATTAAATTTCAGAATAATAATACATTTTATATTTAATATAGCATGTATTAAGCGGTTTAATAAATACTATATTATGTATATCTAGTTTATAATTATTGTGAAATTAAATTTTATTAATTAATTTTTATTAATAGAGAAGTATATTTTACTATACAACTTAATTCTGATAAATACAAATTAATAAAATTCAACTTCAGAATTATTCTACATTACATATTTAATATAGCATGTATTAAGCGGTTGAATAAATACTATATTACATGTTATATTTAGTTTATAATTATTGTCAAATTTAATTTTATTAATTTGTATTTTATTTATTTATCAGTTTGATATTCAAACAATGCAGGGTATAAAATGAGTCGCACTTCGAAATAATCAGCACTTGACGCACCATTTGTTCCGAACCAATGAAATGCCAGACAGTGTCAGAACTGACGGCAGCTCGACGACCCCGTTACGACCACATTACACACATCTGCATGCACACACACACACTCACAGAACACCACACATACTGCACACACACACAGATGCATACGCATATGAGAAAGAATATTTCATGTGCGTTTGCCGTGCAGTCTATTAAGCAAGCAATGCGCTTAAAGGTGGCCAGATTTATTTGCTGTGGTTAAAGTTGACACTGATTTTTCATCGATTATGGAATGTTTACTTAATAAATCATACTACTTACTTGAGCGAAAGTGAATGCGAAAGTGAAAGCGAAAGCGACACCGAAAGCGACGAAGAGATTGAGTGCGGCAATGTGGCAGATGAGACATCACTCATACGCACTGTTGACTCAGGATGCAGGCAACTTATTCATTTATGCACACATTACATTTATAGGACGATGTGCTGCGACGAATACGAGTATTTGCCATCATTAAACACTGCCAACGTTCATTTATAAGAGCTAATGCTAATGCATTTCGCATTAATTTCGAAACACGACACTTGGCAGCAAGATGCATGCGAAAATGAAAATGAATTGCTTGAAATTAGTTAAAACGCATTTGACGTTTTCTAAGTTTGGCCTCAACTTTCCACTGCCGACACGTGCGTGCTCAGGGATGTCTTGGAATGGGAAGGGGAAGCTATGGATATGCTGGCATTAATAGTTATACAGCAACTGACATATTGATAAATGAGCGCATTTTCGAAGCGCCATTTCAGGGCTTCAACTACAAGAATCCAAGCAACAGCACCAGCAGCAGCAGCGGCGGCAACAACAAAAACTATTTCAATGGCAAATGGCAAATGGCTCGAAGCGGGCGACGCAGCAACATTGCTGCGAAAAATGACTTTAGTGCCAAGCGTGAGAATTTTCAACATTCGCTGTATACACACAAAAACACACTCCAAGCGACGCGTCGTTCGGGGTGAGAAACAAATGCTTGCAAATATTTCTGCAGCTGTGATTCCTTTTGCTTGCCTTTCGCCATCGCTATCGCTATCGCTTCCCTTTCGCTACACGCACAACAACGCAATGTGTGTGTGTGTGAGTGTGTGTGAGTGTGTGTGCGTGGCAGCAATTTTTGTGCCTTTCATTTCTCCATCGAACGCGCCACAATGAGTCAATTTTTTAACATTTATTTGACAGAAATTTTCATTTATTTTGCTTAGCTTACAACAACCAAAAAAAAGCAAAAACGAAGTAGGGAAAAATTTAATTAAATTGAAATTAATTTGACAGGATATTGCCAGCACCGCCAGAACTATTAATAATGTGCCATATGAATGTGCTGGCGAATGTGAGTGTCAGCGTGAGTGCGAGTGTGAGTGTGAGTGCATGCGAGGGCGAGTGAGTGTCATGGGCAAGACAAATGCGCGCGAAATAAATTCTCATGTTGCGCTTTTGAGGCTGCCCATCAAAATTGCACAAAGAAAGCCAGCGAAAGCGAGCAGGAAAACAGACCAAAATACGGAGAGATTCAGTGCTCGCCACCGCAACTCCATCCCCTCCTTGCTCCTAGGCTAGGCTGGCAGCAATAAATCATTGCATACAGCAGAGGAAATAGCAGCAGCAGCAGAGCGGTATATAATTAATTAAATTTCACTTTTAACAGCGCAGCCATCCACAAAAAGATCACACATCCGCGAAGCGTTGTTGTTATTGGATTGGCATCGCTTGAAATTTGTTGTTATTGGCTCCGACGGAGTCTCAGTGAGAGTCTCCGACACTTGGCATTGACATACGCATACTAAATAAATAGGCTCTATAAATTTCAGTTGGCGTTGCGAACGTGCTCGAAATACTTCGCCTACTTTGTCGGCTTCACAATAATGCAAAACTTTCGTTTAGGTGCGCTATAAATCGCGTGCTGTTTCAGTTTTTGGTGACGCCTGAGCCGGTCGCCTTTTTGAACGCATGAATGCTGACAGCCCGAACAGCTGTACAAACTGAGAAATGGAGAAGGGAGGCGTGGCATGTCATTTAAAGGTTGTGACCAAGAGCAAGACCAAGACCAAGACCGAGTACCAAATGCCACGCGGCGCAACGTGCTTAAGTCGAATAAATAACGAAACATTGGCGGACAGCAACAGAATTTATGGCTAAACACAACACAACAGAGCCAGCAATTTTTTTAAAGCTTGTAATCGGCAAAATGGCAAATTAAATGAACTTTAAACTGGCCCCAGCCCGATTCGCTTGATACCCCGACTGACTAAATGACTAAATGACTGAGTGACTGACTGACACGAGTTGGAGACAATGATGGCTCAGTGGCTCAAGTGGGCGGCTCGATGAGAGCTGTCGTCTCCAGCGTGCACATCGCTAGGCATTAGGTATGCATGCCATTGCTTGCTCGTTGTTGCGACGTTGGGCTGCTCCGCCAAAGAGATGTTGAGCAATGCGCCCGGAGAGAAGACAATGGGCGAGCACAAGGACGAGATCAGGCGGCTGGCGGCGAGGACATAGATGAGCAGCGATGCGTAGCGGCAAATGGTAGCATCAGCCTCGATAATGAAGTTAAAAATTCCATACATACAAACACAAAATGACAGACAGCTGGAGCGACAGACAGACAGACAGACAGACAGACAGGCAGCTGGAGGGACAGAGAGAGAGGGAGACAGAGACAGGATTGCAGTTGTTGCTGCTGTGCGGCATTTGTCTTTGGTATTTATGAGTACGTTGTCCTTGATATGCCTGTGGAATTACTAAATGTCCCTGACTTGACACTAACTCACACGTATATGGATGCGACACTCACACACACACACGCACGCCTCATCAGCCCTTCTTCATTCAGTCATTCATATATAAACACGCCCGCTTCCGTTTGCCTCCGTCTCCGATTGCGTCTGCGTCTGAGCAACACTGACTGCAGCATGTTTGCTTGCCACGCCCACAGCGCCATCAACAGCATCTCCCTTGGCAGCTGCACACGTACACCTTTTATGCGAGTGTGTGTGTGTATATTTTTTATCTCGTACGTGCAGCAATGTCCGCCCGATTCGAAATTTAAATAGAAATAGCATGTTGATGTTATTCGATGTAGGTTTATATTTAATTTAATATCCGACTCCGTGTTTGTGCGTGTGTGTGCGCCCCATAAATATGTATTTTAATTTATTTGTATGCAACAAGCGACAACAAACTAACAGCATCAACATAACAACATACGCAAACGTATAAATCCACTCGACTCGAGATGTGGCACTTCCATTACAGCAGACTGCTTGCAACACACTCTCGATGTAAGCTCTGCAAAGATGCGTAAGGCGAGAGAGACAATCTCGTTGCATGCCCCGAAAGTATTTTGCACTTTTTTTACATGCTGCCACTGTTGTCTATGCGTTACGTATACGCACCGATGGCCCATCGATATATGTATATAGAAAAATCACAATATCAGCTAGGAAAATATATGTATTGTGTGTGAGCTTGAGTGGCAACAAGCGTAAGTTGGCTGCTCGGCTGATCAGCTAAGTGCTACGAGAGCCACAGTGCTTACCATGTGTGAGTGGCTCTCAACTGTGTGTGTGTGTGTCTGTGTGTGTGATGTGGCACCTGGAATAACAGTACTCCAGTTTGTGCACGAAATCAAGCAGAAAGAGAAACCAATTTGTGTGAAAATACAAAGAGGAAATGGAATTGGCCAAAGGGGTGACGTCTTGGCTGCCAATCGATGCTGAGCTCCGCAGCGGCAAACATTGGTAAGACAAACTTTTTAAATCGCAGCGCCAACTCGCAACCAATAAATTTCGTGGCAACTTTTGACCCTTGCCCCTCGCCTTGACAACTTGAAGCAAGAATTTTAATTCAATTCTTTGCGATAACCCAAAAAAGAAGAGAGTAAAAATCAAAGAAAACTCGTAATGCCAATGGACATAACTAAGGCTCAGCCACAAAACGAAGCAACTCAAAATTATTTAAACGGAAAAATAGTTCCATCTAAGCTGTGGCAGCAGGAGGAGGAGGAGGAGGGCGGGGGGCATGCGGTGCACTCAAATGCTGTACGGTTAACCGGCTGGGGCAAGAGAGAAACTAACATTATTTGATCCACATAAATGAAGCCCAAAGCCAGTGGGGCACACACAACAGCCAAGCGTTGCTACTGCCACCGACTTGCATGTTCGTGGCAATGCAGCTGTGCTGCGTGCGTGTGTGTGAGTGTGCGGGTGTGTGGGTGTGTGTGTAAGTGTGTGCAAGGTCGGCTGGCCACTCAACGTGAGCGACTGTGACTGCGGCTGTGGCTGCGGCTGCGGCTGAGTGTGCGCCGCAGTGGAAATGCACCCGAATAAACACAAAATTTATATGAACACATATGGGTGTAGGGCTAAAGGGAATGCACTCCTCCCTCCCTCAGACACACACAGACACACTCACACACACACACATATGCGCTCAGCTCAGCCTTTCAGTGAATCCTTGCACGTGTGTGGCAACAAAAGCAATTTTGTCGTTTTATGCAATCCTTTGGAGTAAAATGGGGTGCATGGCTTTAACACGACCTGAGGCACATTTCCGTTCAACTGAAATCAAACAGACTGGCACGACAAAGAGATATACCCTGTAGATGGCATATTTACTGATAACGTATCATAAAAATAATATTGTATTACTTTTGCGGTCTTTTTTGGGACATCGACTCAAATTACAAAATGGACAATAATATTTAAACTTGATATTGAATCAATTTAGTAATTGCCTTGCATAAATTAAGTAATTCATTCTATAGATGATAGAATAGTAATGAATTCCATATTAAATAAATATTTTAGAGCTGCTCTGCACGAATTTTAAACAATTGTAATTTGTAAAGTAGAGAATTGCCTAGAATTGACTTGTACACAGTATGTACAATAATTTGATGTGATTTGTATTAATGTTAATCAAGTGAATCAAGGAAGTTATGGATTAAGAAGTCTTGCAATGAATATGTAAGCTTTTGTCTTGTACATATATATTTTATTTATTAAATAATTCATAATGTATTCAATTTTTAGTCATTAATTTAATACTTTAAATTTTATTGTTTCCCAATATTATTTTAACTTAACAACAGGTATTTTTTTAAAGTCAACTGTTCATCGTCCTAAAAATTTAAATAAAAGCAGTAACTAATTTTAGAACAATCTTGCATTATAATCTTTTGTGGCATATGATAATATTACAAAATGGAGTTGATTTGTTATACCCTTTAGAGTTCAATTGTAGAGCAGCAACCCGCAAATACATTTTCATTTTTCATTTGAGCAAATCGTTTTGCATAGCACACTTTTGTGCGCTTTGTCAAAGGCCGGGCAGGAGACTGGATGAGTGCCCACAGAAATATTGCTGTTTTTGGGCCAAGTCGGATATCTGGACGGTTCTCCAACACCGTCACCATCATCGTCGTCGACGTCGTTGTCGTGTTGTAGCTCATCAACATGAAAAGTTTTTTGATTGACCAAAAGTACGGCGTCATTTTTATGGAGTGCAGTATGACGTTCCACAGGCCGCAGGTCGGCACTAAGAGCTTTTTGACAAATGCCTCCTAACCTCCGTCCCGCCCCCTCCTAAAACCTGACTGACCTTTGGCATATCGAAGTAAAAGCACGCACACAAACACAGACACTGGAGTAGGAGATACATTTGGGCCGCCTACTTGCTGAACTTTCTTTGCAAATGATGCCCACAACTGTGCGTATCTGATGTGCCGTCTCTTTTCTTCTACTTTCTTTCTTTCTCTCTCTCTCGCTCTCTTTGCTTTTGTTGTGTTTTTCGCGATGGGCACATAAAACTCAATTGAGTCGTTAAATGTAAAAATTGTGATAAATAATCAAATTACACGCATTTGTTGCTCGCCAAGATTTGCTGCTTTCAATTTTTATGCCACAGATTCTTTTTTCCGGGCATCTTTTGTGGGATTTTCTCTGCCCTTCGCCTTCTGTTCCGCCTGCTGACGCCGCGAATTATTTATGACCAGGCGTCGATTATGGTAAAGCGATTATGAGCCCTGTCAGCCAGTCAGATTATAATATTGTACAAAGTGTGCCCTGCGGGCTGCTGTTCTATTGAGCTGCATTTTCAATTATCACGCATACGTCATGTGTGCTTTCGCCCACTTTTACGCAAAATGCGAATGCGAATCGTGCGTTTAGAATTTCCAATTAGAACAAACTAATTTCGTGCAAATTGCCAAAGACTGTCAAAACTTTCCACTGCCAATAAATTTCGCACGGCCGTGCGAATCTTTTCTATGCGTAGCAGGTGCAATTAAAATTCACACACACACACCTTGCCACAGTCTCTTTGTTTGGCTAGTCATGTGGGTGTTTTTTTTTTGTGGCCACTTTTGGTGCTCGCACTCTTGTGGGTTGGCTGTCATTTAAACAGATTAATGCGCCGCCGTCAACGGCGTGTCATGAGCCTCTAATTGACGCTGAACAATCAAACTGCGCCGGGCGACGCACTTAAGTTTGGCAGGCGGGAAAGGCGGAGCAAATATAATTGGAATTACTTTAGCTTTAACTATTTTAATTAGCCGTAAAATGAAGACCGCCCCCAAAATGGTCAGCAGGCAGCGATAGACAGACAGGCCTTTGATGTGTCCCTGACATTTGTGCCGAAGCTTCCCGGCTGCTGCCGTCCAGCATTGTCTCGCAGTGCGTCAGCACTAAAAGCTGACACTCTCGGCAGAGCCAAAGAGTCAGCACTCGACATCGGCATCAAAATCAAAGTCAACTGGCCATTGGCGACACTGTCATGGGGCATGTCATCGCGTTATTCGATACACGAGGCGTCAGCACGCTGACAGTTTGCACATTTTTCGGACCAGGCCAAGTGTCTCTGTCCCTCCGTCCGTCCGTCCGTCCGTCTATTTTGGGCCGGCATTTAGCGACTAGTGAATCGATCAAAGGTGAGAAACACTTGGTGTGCCACGAGGCTTCTTCTATTTGCTCTTCAGTACTTAGACTAGACTTGTACATACAAACTTATCAACTAAGCGAATGAAACTGTGAAACTGGATGCATGTGTTTATTTCTTGCCACAGCGCGTTTCACAGCTGTCCTGCGTGCAGAAGCGATTCCGATTGCCGTTGCAGCCCCGATAGGTGAAGCGACGACAGACGCCCTTGTCGTTGTACCATCGAGTGAGCGACGTGGTCTGGTCCTTGCTGTTGCAGTAGTTGCCCTCATTGCGGCCCACATAGCAGTTGACGTTGTCTGCGAAATGGACCAACCGAAACGTGTAGTATAATTGAGCAATTAATTGGTTAATCGATTCCTAGAAGTGCCCATAAAGACCGCATTACAATTGGTTGTGCGCCCTCATTTGATGCAATTAAATTTTGTATAAGCGCATTACGCATACGATTTTGACATAATGTTTTGAAAAATGAAAAATGAAAAAATAAATACGCTTATATGCAGAAATGATGCTATAGAAAAATGCCAAAATGCGGCTGGCTGAATATTTTTGGCAGCGGTTTGGTTTGGCCAAATGGGCGAGTGAAGCGCTTTTGGCCAAATGTTTGCTGAAAACTAAAAACTGAAAACTGCAAATCAATGTATATTTCCGAATGAATGCATTCACAAAAACTATGACCCGAATATAAACCTGTCTTTGCCATATTATTTCATTAGTTTTTTCCACTCGTAGTTTAGCATTTTGTGATCAAAGCATTTTCAGTCCCATTTGATTGAAATAATTGCAGAATTTTTCTATCATTTTGCGATTTTAATTGGATGATTGCATCAATCTGGCCGCTTACTTAGTTCCTTGCATGATGCGTCTCCAGCTGCGGCAACATTGTGAGTCAACAGTATGACAGACATGAGGCAGACAAATGCCAGAGAAAACATCGTCATATTGATTGGAATTTTCATGTTTTCCTTTTCAGTTTTCTTTTTTTTTGTTCTCGCGCACTGAGATAATCTGCAAACAACGGACGACGAGTCGAAGCGAAATGAGATGAGCAAGAACTTTTTGTCAGCGTCTATTCCAATAGTTTTGTTTTGAGTTTATTTTAAGTAATTTGCGCTACTTTTGAGGGAGCAAGAAAGCGCGACGTGGGCCAACGAACCGAGCGAACTGAACGCTGTCCGGGGCGTACTTTCAGTTTATATACGAAATGCCGGAAATTGTGTCGAGATTTTGCCCCGAACTCGACACGAGCATGTGTCTGTTCCCATTTTCGTAATACTTTTATTCTTTCCCTCTGGCTTCTAGCTTTCTTTGTTGTTGCAGCGAAAATTCGAAAATATTTCGAACATTGTCCAACTAACCAGTCCATCCATCTATCCATCCATCCATCCATCCATATATATATCCGTGCATCCATCGGTCCATCAAATGCTAAGTAGGGGCGGCTATTTTCGGTCCACAAGTATTTTTGGGGGCCCAGCAATTGCACTTAGCGTTATCTCAAGGCGTTTACTTTGCGCTCGTTTGCATAATTTCCAACTTATTGAATATATTCCACATAATTAATTTTAATTATTTGTGTTCTCTGTCTCTCTCGCACTCTATTCTTTTTTCTCTCTCGCATTTTTTTGTTTGTGAATTAATTTTGATAAGGAAATCTGCAAAAGGGTCGATGAAGAGCAGAGACCGGCCAAGGGTTCGCTTCCATTGTCTCTAATTACAATTGGGCGGCATTTGTTTTAGATTTTTCAATGTCCCTTTGGACAACTCCGACTTGCCCCCGCTTCTGTTTGCCAGACCATGTCCATGTCCAAGTCAAGAGGCAAACCCTAAAATCAATCTTCATTTAAAATTCAATTTAATGCGCAGCGTGCATAACCGAAATTTTCTTTTGAAACCTATTCGATTCACAGCGGGAAAATTAAAATGATATAATTCGAACTCTGACGCATTAAAGTGAAATTAAACGAGGGATTTCAATGAACCGCAGGTGGAGATTTCTCAGCTCGGTCCAGCAAGTAATCATCAACCTACCTTGACACTTTGCGACACTTTCCAACTTTCACAGCATATGTGTGGGATTTAATTGGAAAAACAACTCGAAGGGGATCTTCAGGGTCCCTTATGAAATGCGCATATGCAAAGTGGATTTCGATATAAGTGAGTGAGAGAGAGTGCGGCAGAGATTGAGTTCGCCTTGCGAGCAACTCACCGTTTAATTAATTGGCAAGTAATGCAAAAGAAAAGTGCTAATGAATGAATGCGCTGCGCGCAAGGACAACACTAATGACGATGTCGACTCAGCTCAGCAGCTGATGACAACCAGTAGTCGTCATTCATCAGTCGCAGACACAGATACAGACACAGAATGGATGTCAGACCCCTGTCCATGGTTCTTCCTTCGGAGCCCCTCCCCAATGGGGCCAGCAGCAGGTTTCAGGTTTTTATGTTTGCAGTGCCAAATGTCAACTTGATTTTTAATTGGATACTGTGTGCTCTCAAAGGATATCGCATGGGGAAGTTTATCTGTAGTTGGAAAATAATCAAAATTACGGCAAAACGGAAAAGTGAAATTGTAAGAGGATATAGGAACCCCATCCCAAGCACGCAACGGAACGGAAGTCTTTACCAAATACCGGGTACCCAGGTATACAAAACCACTCAAGTGGAATAGCTGACGAGCTGCCAAGCAGCCGAGTTTTACCGTGCCAAACTCCTGCCCGCAGCGACCCGCAGCGAATGAGTTTTGAGCTCAATGTCCGTGATTAGTTAGGCAAAGGGCAACCCAACAAGAACGACTCGACGGTGGCGTATACGTGATGTGTTGTGTTGTGATATATCAGCGACAGTAAATCAATACATACTTAAATGCTGTCGCCCCCACCACAAAACATAATGATTTAGCCAAAGCTACAAAAATGAAAAATCAAAATAAAAGCCCAAATGAAACGAAAAACGCGAAAGAGAATCATAAAAAAAAGAGAAACAAGCGCAACATAAAAGCCGCCATCGTTGATTTCTGCGTGTCCGTTGGCCAGCCACGTTTTGTAATGCCGTAATTTGTGATTTTCCACTTGTTTTGACAATTTGGTGATTTTCTGAGCTTTTCTGTCTTTAATTTTGACGGATTTTTGAACGCACTCGACCAAAAGTTATTTAATGGCTGCACTTGAACGTGCCGACAGTCGAAGCCAGACCTCAACTCAACTCAACTCAAATCGAATCGAGGCTAAAGCCCGAAATTCGTCTCGACATTTTCGCTGACTCCATGGCAAGGTGGCGTCGAGGACTGGGCAAGGATCAAACATTCGAGTTATTACAAAAATTCAGATTTTCCTGCTTACACTGATTCCTTTGTTGTAGTCGTACTACAAAGTTTCGACTTAATATTTGTTCGGCTTCCTCCCTTTCACAGTTCTTTGTGACTCTTTTTTCGAGTTCCAGTAAATTCACTTTTGATTCTTGGCCGCAAATTGAGGAAATGAAACATTTCAATGATTGATTTCCGGCTTTTGTTCTGCAAATCAACGACAAGAAAAAGAGTTTAGTTTTGCACATTTTGTTTGCCCAATTTAAAGCGCTTTGCCAATTAAATTATTCAAATGCCAGTTGCAATCGGATGAAGCCATCCTCCCAGCATCTATCTAGTATCTAGTAAATACGTTGTGAAAGAAATGAAGTGCTCAATTTAGAGAGTGCTGGACGAATGAAGTAATTGAAGCTACAAATAGTATTATTGAGTTCAATGGCAGATGGCAGATCTCAATGGCAGGCCGTTTCTTTCAGTACATTGGCATTGTGACAATGAAATCTGTCGACATTGCCAAACAATCAGGCCAGACGCCGAGGCAGAGCCAAAGGCAGCATTGTTTGTGTGTTGTGTTTTACTAAAAATTTTACAATTTGCAATAAAAATTCCAGTTTTGCTTTTTGGAATTCACTTGATGCTCTCGGCGCTCAGTAGCTGAGCGGCGAGCACCAAAGTCGTGTCCTTGTGCGTTGCATAGAAAGGATACCGTTCGCTTGCCGCTTCATGCGGCTATCCGAGCTATCAGCCAGAAATTATTATGCGTTGTAGTGGCTGTGCTCGAAGATTGAAGCAGCACCAGAAGCAGCAGCAGCGAGTGTGTGTGGCGAGCAGAGAGAGTGGAAAGTGGGCGTGCCGAGCAACAATTTAATAACAAAACATATTTCGCTTGCATGCCAAAGATGCTGAGGAATGCGCAGCGAACAAAACCGAATGAAGCGCACACTGTGGTGCTGCTGCTTCAGTTGTTGCTGTTGCTGTACTCAATCATGTAGCGCAGTGTAGTTGTTTAAAGCCATGACCAAAGCCTTGACATTTCGCCCAGCCCAAAGGAGAGTTCCGAGTTATGCACGGCTGGCAAGCTGCAGCTAAGGATGGCCAGTGTCATGTTGATTTCACTCATTTCCGACTCAAATGGATTTTGATTGTCTGCCTGAGCCTCCACCATCACCATCACCATCACCATCGCCATCACCACCGCACACAGTAAACAGTACCGTAAACCGTAAAGAGTCGCGTCCTCGGACTGGCCGTGATGGGCATGATGGTTGGAACGTGTCTGCCATTTGTCTGCACACTCGTTTGGCAGCCGCCACTAAATGACTTTCTTTTCTTGGCCCTGCCGTTGCCTGACGGCAGTTGGCAGTTGGCAGTTGGCAGTTGGCTCCTGCCTGTTGGCTGTTGCTTTGGGGGGCCATTAGGTTTTATTGTAATGATTTCTATTGCCACACTGAATACTGCTACAGTCCTTGTTATTGTTGCTGTTGTTGCTGCAGCTTGCAGTTGGCCAGTTGACCAGTTGGCAGTTGGCAGTTGGCAGCTTACGTGGCCATCGCGCTTAATGAGTAGTTATTTCCGCTTGTATTTCTTGATAATGCCAACTCGTGCGAACATCGCCTTTTGTGGTAATCGGCGCAGTTCCGAGACACGTTTCCATATTAATTGCTCTTTATACTCGCTTTCGCTCTCGCATAAATTCATTAGCGTGCATGCTCTCTAATTGAATTTATATGTGCTTCTCTCGCACGAAATTTGCATTTATTTATGCATAATATGCGCATATTCCTTTTATATTTTATTTAGCGCAAAGCGCTTCATTTTTATGAATTTCATTACGCAGCTGTCATAACAAACGATAATAAAGAATAATCCCAATTTGATAATCCACAAAAAGCTCAACGCAAACACAAAAAAGCCATGTTTATCAGCTTTTATCTCTTTAAATTTTTAATTAAATTTAATGTGTTCCTTTTTTTGCCATGCAAAATTGTCGCTCTACAGTTCTCTGCATCGATTCTATATAAATTTAATCCTAGTTGATAAATGTCGACTAGAGCATAAGATTCTTATTTCCATGTCGCAAATCGATTCGCATTCTCCTCGCACGCAATCGGAAAAGCAAACGCAAAAGCATTTTCAAATCGCTTTTTGCGCTGTTTGTGCACTCGACTTTTATGTGGTTTCGCACAAAAATTGCCAGCACATTTGACACCGCCGCAGATTTAGTCGAAGCCACTGCTTCACTTGACACATCTCCTCGTCCTCCCAACATCCAATCAACTAGCAAGTGATTGGACTGCTGTGGACTGAGAGTGGTATAATTAGTGGTGGCTGCACAGCTCGAATTGCAGGCAAATGATTATACGTTTAAAGCTGATGGAAAATTACTTTACCTCTTTAGTCAGATTTACGAATAACAGCTGTTCGAGCTGTAATTAAGTTTGGTTTATTTATACTCAATTCAAGTATTGCACACCGCTTGGGAAACAAATTTTACTTAGCAGATTTATAAATATTAATAACACATAGCTACTGTTGTCCAGGATGATATAGCTGACTGTGTGATTCGGTGTGCATAGTATGATATTCAAAATTTAGATTCCAATTTGAAATTCAACATATTTAGGGATAGGAAATACACACATTAATACCTATAATTCACACACATAAACACTTATTATACAACCTGATTCCATTTTATAACAAAATATTTAATAAAATGCAGTTTTGTTTAAATTCTTATCACTTTAGCATCGCTTTTATTTCGCTATAATATATGTTAGCTTACAGTTTAATTATAGGTTAATTAATATAAATAAATAAGTAAATTGCACCCCTCTGGTATTCGCCAGTGTTAACAGCGCTGTCTATAAGCGATGGCTTAACAGAGCACATTTCTGTTAACAACATGTTATCTTAACATAATGACAACCATTAAATCTTTATCTTTTGGAGTAGATAAAAAGTATAAATAATAAAACCTATGCAGTTCAACCAAAGTGAGAAGCGATAATTTCCGCAATTGTTCTCATTAGATTAAGGATATAGAAAAAAAAGCACTATAATAATTGATCGATAATGCGACTAAATTCAAAAATAACTATCGGCTGCTGCATTTCCACTCGTAATTGTTGCTTGTCATCGGGGCGGCAAGTTAGCCAACTGGATGGCGAATGCTATAAAAGTTGCTAAAGTTGTTAAATGCAAAGCAACTGCTGTGAAAAAAAATGAGACAAACAGTGGCAGGAGACGACGGTGGTGAGTTAGAGAAAAGCAAGTACAAGAAAGTTATGCAAATTTATATGCAACAAAGTTGCGAGCTTGTTTGCCTGCAAGTGATTTATGTGGCCGAGACCGCGAACCCGGCAACTTTCATTTCAGCATCGCCCTCGTCGTTTGTTATAAATAATGCGATGAGCACGCAAGCAATAGTACCAACAACAGTATCAACAATGAAAACTTCTAAAGAACAATGTAAATGAAGAGTGGACGCTTCGTTGCGTATACGCCCGTTTGTACGCACCTATCGAAATTCAAATATTAAATAAATGCTTGAATGCAGAGCAAACCTGCAGGACATCTGAGCCAACCTAAAGGCTTTATTGCGAGCCTCCCAGCTACTGGCTGTTTTAAAATTAAACAAATACATTTTTATTAAGCTATTTTAATAACCTTTTTAATTTATAACTGCTTGTGATACTAATATATAATATATATATATATTTTTATACAAATTTATTATATAAAAATATGAGATGATTGTTTTGTGAATTCTGAATTCCTTTAAATTATTTTTAAATTTACAAAAATTATATTTTACTCCATAGTGCAATGCTACACTGTTGTTTCGCATAAAAAAAGCTAATTTATAATATTTCTTTATTATTAAAATGTGAGACACGATTTTTCATTTGTTTTAAACTCTTTTTAATTTATTAATACATTCACAAAAATTTCATCTTACCCCATTGTGCAAGGTCAAACTATTATGCCGCATGCAATTTATTTTTATTTTTACGAAAACGTGAGCCACAATTTTTAAATTGTTTTGTGAGTTTTAAACTCTTTCAAGTTGTTAATAAATTCACGAAAATTATAGTTTACCCCATAGTGCAACGCTCCTTTATTGTTTCGTATGCAAAGAGCAAATTCGAGCTAGTGGTTAATATTTGATAAGGAGTAGAAGTTTGGTCCAACTGCAATAATGGACAGAAGCTAACAATAGCGATCCCCTTTTCTCTCTGCAGTTCTATGTGTAATATTTATTTTAGCTGCGGGAATATGTTGTCCGCGAATGGCCTTAAAGCAGAAGTGTCGGAAGTGCAATCTCATGCGGTTAATGTTAATTAAGTGGAGTAGCTGCTAAATATTGTTTGGGCTTGTGGTCATACATATGTATATGAGAATAGATGGCATAAAGGCACCGCACGTAAAGGGTGAAATATTGATATTCCTTTGAGGTCACCTCCATGTTTGACTTTGGTCTGCATAATTAATTTTGCAAGTGTTTTGCGGCCGAGAGAAGTTGAGTTGAGGCTCAACTGAGCAATTGTACAAATTGCATATTGCATGTAATTAATATGCAATTATGTGTGAGCAAGTGTTGATTACGTCGGGACAAAACATTTTGCCCACTTTTCAGCGTGTCCAGCAATCGTTTGAAGGCCGAAAATAACTTAAGTTGGCAACTGGCAACGTAACATTGTTTACACATAATTTGGTTATTAATGCAACGCCAGAGCAATTCAGTTAACACACGAAATCAATTTCAACTGCAATCAATGACAGACTTTTCGTGTCCTGGCGTCCCTTCGAATTTCTTTATCTGAGCAGCCCAAGAGCAACGAAAACACCTACGCATCGAGAGATGTGTGTGCGGGAATGTTTTTCGCTTTTATAGAGGGAAAAATACTCATTTCACAGGCGCTGCAATTTTCTCGCTCACTTCAATTATGCAAATTGTGTGTATGTCGAAACCAATTCGCATTGCTTGCCAGCTCATGTGTGCCATTTGAGTGTGCGTCTGTGTTCGCTATCATATTATGCAAACCAACAGCAACACCAACAGCAACAGCAGCGATGTGCCACCAAAGAAATGCGCATCAGCCTCAGCTTCAGCATTTCCAATCGCAGTTGCATCCACATCGACATCGACGAGGGAGAAGGGCAATGGCATTAATGTTGTACATGCAATTAACGTCGCTGCCACCAGTGCTCGACTATATATATGTATATGTAGAGGGAAACAACAATTCGACAATCCGACTATCCGACTATCCTATCGAAAAAAATACAAGCAAAGACAGCAACAAGATGAAGGACGACGCGTTGACGGAAGTCGTCCGAAAACTTGATGCAGAAGCTGGCAGAGGAATGAGGGAGACTTCGAGGGAAAACTGGAACTCATTATAATTTTCTTCAACTGAATTTGTTCGTTTGCTATTCAATTCAGTTGTTGCGTTCATTAAAGGCACTGATGTGTGTCCTGCGTCCTTCCACTGGGATGCTTGTAATTTAATTTACATGAGCTGCTCTCCCGGCCAGTTGCTACATCAAAATTATCCATCCGATGCCCAAAAAGTTTTGCCAGTGACATTTGCCGCCCCACAAAACACATCTCTCATCTCTCAACTCTCACGTCCTGCCTGCTGCTGCCTGTTATACTTATATTAATTACTAATGTGAAAGTTTTGCGCTGTGTGCCTTGTGGACTTGGGCGATTATGAGCGCATATTTCGGGCATGCAGACCAAGTTGGCCTGATTGCCAAGACGATATGCAGGAGCGGGAATGGCAGCAGAAGCTGGCAATTGTGGCAATGGGAGTAAGCTAATTTTTAAACTTGTCCATGAAGTGCTAACTCAATCAGTGCGGGCCAATACGAAAGGGCTACGCTGACGAAGGGAGAGAGAGAGAGCGAGCTTCTGGCAAAATCGAAATTAATTTAAGTTTAATTGGTCTGTGGCCTGAGGCAAGCGGCGAGCGGCGAGCGGCATGTGGCAAGAGTCCGTGCCGTAGTCGTGTTTGCTTTGCGTTTTGACAGCCGCTGTAATTGACTCGCAGAGCGGCCGGTGTTGCCGTAAGTAAGTACGCCGTAATCAGGCCAGACTGTCTGACAATTTGAGTGGCTACTGAGGCGAGTGGGTCTTGTGGCGATTTGTTTACAGTCTGCACAGACTACCGACTACAGGCTGCTTGAGCAGCAATGGCCAAATTGCACTTAAGTGGGTCAGGCATTGAGGCTTAAATGCATACAAATGCAGCCTTCTGCCTTTGCCTTGGTGTTTCGTGGCCAGTTTGCCTCTAATCCAGGTGCCAATTTCGAGCTGGACTTGCAAGTTACGGTTGTAAAAACTAAATGTGTGCCACATTTTTCAGCTTGAATTGAGAGCGCGCACGTAAAACTGAAATGTTGCATTAAAAAGTTTGCAGCAAAGCAGCAAAAGCAGCCAAAAAGCGATTCAATTTAATTAGAGAAGATTTTTGGCAACTAAAAGTTCGCTATGCTGTTTTTATGTGCCACTTTTATGGGGCAAGTTTCATGCTTGGCATTTTCAATTGAAATTGCGCCACGACTACTGCTCTAGTCGTAGCTAAAATGGCTGCTTCTCCATTGCCAGTTTCAGCCAACTCATGCAGACATCTGCTATTGGATTGTGGCAGCATTGAAATTCAGGCAAGAAAAAAAGCCGAGAGCCCTGAATCCCAGGTACAACAAAACGTGCATCAAAAGCAAAAAGCTGCCAGCATATTGAATGGAAAACAGGTGAGGCCCAGGCAAATTTGATGGATCACCAGCCGCCAAAAGACAGAGACAGCAACAGCGCTAGAGAGAGAGGGAGCGAGTCCGTCTCCGGCTATTCGACCCGACCCGACTCAAAAGGCAGGGCAGACGACCATTTGAGTCCCAGGGGCGGGCCAAAGGTTGCTCATATTTCATATTTTATAAACTGCCAGCTTACATTTCTTATTGATTTGATGAACTTGGCATGATTTTTGTTTCGCCAGCTCATTATTCGTCTTTCAATTTGCTGCCATTTTTTCCATTATACGAGTATGCCACGCTCTCTGTCCCTCCCTCCCTCTCTGCTTTTCTCGCCCACAAAAATACCTTTTACTTTGCGGATTTGCTGCTTAGATCTCCATTTCTATATTTTTTTCACCTTCTTCGCTTTGGCTGCCACTTTGAATACCAATTCAGTGAAAAGTTGCTGCTTTTATGAAGACGCTATAAAAAAAGTTACTTTATGCGCTGTCTACGTGTGCGCTCCTCCTCCTCCTCCTCCCCCCTGAAAACCTTCCTCATCCCTTCCTAGATGGGTGTGTGTGTGTGCTAAGTGCGCCTTGTTGCGGTTGCGAAAATGTAGATTTGGCTACACCTTTCATCCGCCTCGGCTCCAGCTGCTTGATATTTGCGTTTGCTTTTGCGTTTTCGGTTTGAGTTTGAGTTTGCTTTTGACTCTTGCATGTTATTCTGACATTGGCAGCAGGCAGCTCGTAAAAGTCTCTCGCATCTTGTGAAATGCAAATGTAACGCCTGCATAGCAATGAAGTTGTGTGTGTGCTCCAAACCGTCCACCCATCGTTTAACGCAGCAACAGCAGCAGCAGTAGCCACAGACAGAGATCGACAGATTGCCTCCTGTTGTATGCATTGTATTTTCATTTCAAACAATAGAGTTTTGTTTACAAATTGCAAGGTCCATTGCTTAAAGTTAACTCGGCACCTTGGCATCAGTATCAGTATCAATATCAACATCAGCATCTCAAGTTAAAGCTGTCTGCCAGTTTTCTAGTCTCACCAACAGTGTTACGTTCAGGTGTAATTTTTGCATTTAGTCTTCAATTTGGCCAAAAACAAAACAATGGCGGAGCGTCTTAAATTTTTATTGCAAGAAAAGCGGAATCGTGGGTAATTGCTCTCGGGGCGCACATAAAAAGATGTGTAGCCAACTAAGCAGAAGAAGCTGCCGAGGCAGCTAGCACGCAAATGCCACTTCCCCCCCCGCTCTTCATCCGCCCTGCTCTTCAACTACTATAACTGCGCATTGCCTAATGCGACTCCCGGACACAGACACATAGATAAACAGAGCAGGTGGAGAGTGTGTGTGTGTGTGTATCACCCTATTTCTCCCTCCCTCTGTGTGTGTGTGAGCTTGAAGAGCCCCTTGATAGCACGTTGCTCACTTGGCTGCGAGGCGAGGTGAGGCGAGGCGAGTGTTGTTGGCCAGACCAGTGCTAACTGTAATCTGTGCCGCACTGCAGGTGTTAACAGGCGTCGAGCTCGGCCAACTGAACTCCATCTCTTGTTTACGTTTGCTCGGCCTGCCTCAAATAAGCCTCTTCACTCCAACTCTCACTCTCTTGCTCTGACTTTGACTTTCAGATTTGCAGCAAACTTTTACCCTAATTGCAAACGTATTTGAGCAGCATTCAATAAAGTGCGAGTGCGAATGGGAGTGCAAGTGTGAGTGTGTGAGTGGCAAAGTGAGTGCTCTTAAGCTCCAGCGGGCAGTTCATAACTCAGGCGCCAACTGTTGGCAACAATTGCAAATTGACAAGCTTATTAATCGCCTAATCGGCTTGCAAAGTTTCATGTAAATCGGCTGAATTAAGACGCGCTCTGTTTGGCTTCGTTCCTCCGGCTTTCTATGGGGCGGAGAGGCAAACAAACTTTTTACTGTTAGAGCTGCTTGCCAGAAACTTTTTGATAATTGCGCTCGAATGGCCTCGGCTAAAAGGGTTCGCCATTCACTTGGCAATCCGTCGCCTTTTGTGGCCTGGCTCAACTCGCAAAACTCGCTTGCTAGTCGCAACTGTGCCAAAGTGTTTTGTTGTGGGTCTTGGCTTTAATGAGGGCGAGCAAAAACGCTTAATGACTGAAACACATCATACTGTCGACTGGAGGGTCTTGAGAGCTAAGCCGAGCTGAGCTGAGCTCAGTCAACTCCCCGGCCATCCAGGACCTCATTTTGTCGCTCTCTAATCACAGTATTCGTTTGCATTTCACAATCACATAAATAGGAATAAGACTCACTCGCAACTCAATGGGGCAGCACTATTCCATTCCAATCAGCTCGAGCTCCCAGTTGCCAGTTGCCCGTTGCCCGTTGCCCGTTGCCAGTTGCATTCGGACCAAAGCAATCTGGCGAGAATTTAATTTCCGTGGTTGTTATTGTCTCAGCAGAGCAAAGTCGCATATTATTTTGGCATTCACTAAGCCATCGCCTGGAGCTGCCATTGGACTTGTAGGTGTGGTCTGCGTCTCCTCTCGTTTAGTTTTCGCTTAAACTCCACTTCTTATGGCCCACAGCAAGGCCATGAACAGCAACAACAGCAACAGCAGTTGGAATAACAACATTGAAAACAACGACAACGACAATGGGAACAGGAATGAGAATGAAAATGAAAATGACAATGCCAACGGCCAGCAAAAATATATAACATTAGCCAGCATATACAAGTTTTTGGGAGTGTTGCAAGTTTATAAAGCTGCCGCACGAGTTGAAATCCAAACGAAATGCGGAAGCACAGGACGTAAACTTGGACGTGGTCATTGTCTGCCTCGGTCTCCTGGCAGCTAACTGAAAGAGATTATTTGGACAGATTATGGCGCGTGGCGTCTATAATTTGCCGTATCTTCAACGAGTGTCGCTTCTGCATCTGTTTTTCGGTAGCACTGATCCCCGTTGGACCTTAATTCAATTAGATACGGCTACTTGTTGCCGCTCTCGCTCATCAGCTTATGATTTCCAATCAAAACACAATCAAAAGGTTGCCTGCAATTTCAATTTGCTTATTGTTTCGCCTCGCCTTCGTTTTTCTGTGTGTGTGTGTGTGTGTGTGTGTGTGTTTCCAATTTGAACTTTTAAATCCCAAAGCAAATTCATTGAATTTATTTTGTGGAAATAAACAAAAACAACAATTTACATTGCTTCCCCCCGCCCAAACACCATCTGAAGAGGCAGAGTGAGGGATCCGGAGATCCAAAGAGCCTCAACATATGCAAGTTGGCCCTATTGTTGGTAACTTTGAAGCTGCTCTCTTGCTTTTGCTACCTCAATGCGATGCGATGCGATGTTCACCTGAAATATTTTTGAATAAACTTTCCGACAGTTTGTTATGGAAACTTTTTGGCTCTAGGGCTGTTTGGGCAGCTGTGAGCCCACTTTAATGCGGTTTATTCTATTGCTCTGGCCAACCATCTACTCTATGTCCCTTTCAATTTTTGCCAGCAAAACAGCAAAACAGCAGATGGAATTTTTGGTATTCTTATTATTGTTGTGTGCCTGTGGCATTTTTCATATTTCCATATTTCCATATTTCCTTTGTCTTAACAGTATTGCTTTCTAATGCCAATCAATAATCCTCTTCTTCTCAGTTTATGCTAAGCGGCAGTTTAAATCATTCAAATGCTGGACAGCCAGATACACGTTGAAACGAGCTCGACAGATTTGTGTTAACACTTTTTGTGGTTGCATAAAAATTGAAATTGAAATTGAAAGTTGGAAAATGTCAAATTAATTACACGTACTAGTATATAGACAGCTAACCAGTTTTAATAAACTCACTAGTAATGGTTTCGCATTACCGCTAATCAACTCGATTATGATGCTCGCTGTGTCTGCGTTGCGATTACGGCAATGTGTGCGTGAAAATGCCACAATATGCTAATATGCTAATAAGACTGGTCGAGCCGTTTAATAAACATATGAACCACACACACACACACACGGATACACACGGATACACCTACATATGATTGCTGTTACGCCAAGCAAATGTGTGAACAAATATTTACCAGGCCACAAAATCATTGCGCAAATATGCAAACTATGCGCGACAATGAAACATTTTGCATAAACAGTTGCAAAACTTTGCAAGCCACCATTTGCACGGCCCAACGCGCGTTTCCCGCAAACAGCGAACGTGAATAAGTTATTCCTTCAACGACAAGCAGACACTCTTCAACTTTATCCCAGCTACAATATTTATGTAGCATACTTTCGGGCTGCTTTTAAAAATCAATATTGGAACGCTCGCAAATGGCGCTGCAATTTTTATGTAGCATACTTTGCGGCTGCATTTAAATCAATATTAGAATGCTATTTTCTAATAATAGTGTATGTCATTATGGCAACTACAATTCTGTTATCCTCCCGACGAGGCTTTACCAACAATTTGCAAACGCAGCACCACCGATACACGGCATCTCAGTTTATGCTCATTTTTTATTTATATTTTTGTTTGGTTTTGTGTGTGGTAGGGCAAAAGTTGCAACAGCTAAAATCAACAGCAGTTACAGCAGTTTTTTTGAACAACCACATTTGTTGCAGCAGCGCAAAGTGACAGAAAACCAACAGTTTGCTTGCTGTTTGCAAAGGCAAAAGTTTAAAGTTTCTGTTTGTCTTTTTTTTTTGTATTTGTTGTGTGCTAAAAGCAGCTCGACATTTATATTAAAGAGGTGTGAGTCGCATTGTTTGCATATACAACATTTACCACATTCATATCCATAGGCAAAAAGGGTGCAACAGTTGAGGTTGAGTTTGAGGCCGAGGCAACTGCAGAAATAAATCAATTTGGGCAGAAATAAATCAAAGGCAGCGTCGCCCATCAACTTTTAACCAGTAGAGATTGCCAGATTGCAAGTAATTGAAGATGAATCGTGGCCTCGAGAGGTCGTGCTGGGTGAGAGCATTAAAATAAATAATTTAGCATGCGTTAGATTTTAATTAAAAGCCATCTTGGCACAAACCGAAGCCGTTAGTCAAGAGGCCGCTCCATTGCATAGGGTTGCCTAACTTAAGTGTGATTAATGCTCAGCAGGGCGGCGTTCTATGAATACCAGGTACGCCCACAAACACACACACACACACACCCAGATACACGTCAGAGATTTTCATACTCTCTCTGTGTGTGTGTGTGTATTTTTGGCAATCAAAAGTCTCTAGTCCTCTAGTGGCAGCAAAGGGGTTTCAATTTGATTTAATGATGCCAGGACAAATTCAACGCGTTAGCGTCTAAACACAACACAACACAACACAACACAACACGTCACAGAGGTGGCGCAAAAGTCAATTCCATCAGGTTCCGGATGCTGCATTGAATAACAACTAGTTTGGACCAGTCACAGCAACAGCCACCGCCGCAGCAACAGCAACAGCAACAACATCAGCAAATAGGACGCAGGCCACTTAAACTTTTGCGGCGACTCCGACGACGGATGTTGCGTTTCACAGATGCCACGGGCGAGGTTTTCATGTCAGCGTAAATTTCCGTTTCAGTGCCGCAAGTTCCTTGCATACACACACACACACACACGTACTGGCACACATACTGGCACACATGTATGTGTGCGTATCTCCTTGACTCTCGCTCTCCTTTGCGGGCGTCCGTTTGGGCGCTTTGCTTTGTCCTGCAGGTGGTAGACTGTCAATGACTTCATGCATAATAATGAGCTCGGCTCGACTCGACTCGACTCGACTCGCCTCGACTGTCCTGTCGCGTCTCTGCTGGGCAGAGCGCCTTGGGGCGTCGAATCCTTTCGTCCGAATGCCTTTTGCCATTCTAGTTTGGATTTATTGTACGATATTTGCGGCTGTGCATATAGACTTGACTCAAATATTGCCGGGGGCAATTGCTCGGCATCGCTTTGATCAAATTGTTCATGTTGTTTGCTTTGCATTTAGTGAAAATGTTTTCTTGATTTCTTGCCAATATTTGCTTTAGATGCATAACTTTATTATTGCAGCAGTTTTGTTCTCGTCGTCTTTTTATAAGCACTCGCTCAAAATAAATGTCACAAAAATCACATTTTACTGCTATCAATTTCAATTAAAATGCAAATGTCTTCCTTTCATTCCACATAATGCATTGTGGGACCTTATCTAATATTTTATTTACTTGAGTGTGTGCATCATGACAACACTCGCATTCACATATGAAAACTTGGCTTATTTGATTAAATGCCACAAACACACATTTTGGGCTATGTAATTGCAATTAAATCCCAAATCCAATGAAATATTAAATTAACTTTTCGTTTGCCCAGCATCATCACGCAAATTGCACAGAGAGAAATTGCATTGTATAAGGCCAGAAAATATAAATTTATTGATTTGAAGCATTTCGATGGAACTGAGTTTGGCATATTTGTGCGAGGTGTAGAAAACTCAATTCAATGCGCTGCTGGCCCACGCAAATTATCGCACAATTGGAATTAATGAGGGCTTTAATCAAATTTCTGCACACAGAATCACGTTCATTAATTTAGTACGCAATTATTATGATGCTTCTCCAACTTCGGAATGCCATCGCCGCCTTATGCGCCACTTTATCAAACAAAACACACGCACACGCACACGCAGACAATCAGGCGAATAGAGGGCAAATTACTTTTCATTACAAGTGTAGAACACTGACCACGAGGCAAGGAGGCAGTGTGGCAAGTGTCAAGTGCCGGATCCGGCTTAGCTTGGGCATTTAAGCACAACTTCATCATCATTAGTGAGTAGTACTACACAATGCTAAAAAGGCTCTCATAATGCTGATTATGCCGCATAAATACAACAAATATCCAAGTGTGTGTGTGTGTATGTGTGTGACTCCTGCTGTGTAATGAAATCATATTGAGTGTAGATTAAATGGCGGCACGTCGTCATGTTGGCGCATAAAAATCCATTAGATGCGGAAATGTGCACAGACATAGTTGCTGCTCTCACTACGCGGTATGTGTGTGTGTGTGTTAGCTACGAGGTTTAGCAATTATCGTAGTAGCAAATGCTTCGATGGCACAGCAAGTTGAGAGCCTTGACTCCAATAGTCGCCTCCCGTCGACAAACACTCAACCAACCGAATGTGCTTAACCCAATTTTTGTTAATTTCTCCGTCTCTCTCTCTGTCTCTCTCACTTGAGTGGCAAATGGCACAGAAATGCAAAACATTATCGCCCCGCCTGACATCGCCGACAATGCCAGCGATTCATGGACGTAATTAGAGTGGAATATCCTGGAAACGCTCGAGTGTTCAACTGTTTGCCAGCTGGCAATAGTAATAAACTAAAGATTTGATTTCGTTTTCTTTTCTTTTCGCAGCCCTTTCCTTTGTCCGCACGCAGTCGTCTCAAGCGGCACTGCAGATGACATTCATTTCTTCAGCTGCATGGGGCAACTTCAACTATCAAAGCCCAATGTGTGTGCGGCTTAGCAGATAAGGGCAAGAGGCACATGTGGGGATGCTTTCAAACTTTGTATGAACTACACTTACTTGGCTTCCGTTTACCGTCTCTCTGTTCTCAGCTAGTCAATGGGAATCTGCATGCGGCAGGCTGCAGGCTGCAGGCTTGTCAAAGTTTGTGCAACAGAGTTGCCGACTCAGTGAAGCGGCAGAGGCAGCGACAGCGACAGGAAAGTATTTCGCGCTTGCGACAAACAACTGTCACTATTTTCGCAAACTTGTCACGCCAATTATGCATGAGAGCGAACTTTGCATGCGAGAGTAATGTGAGTTATGTCAGTTGCAAGTCAACGACCCAGAGGATTAACCCTAGTCTATTGAATGCCAGGACTGTGAATATTTCGTTGGACGTGGCACTCTAATAATGTACGTTGCGTATACGCCGCGTGTGCTGCCAGGCAATAACTCAAAATCTTAGCGTCGTAAGCCAATTTTCGTTGATTTAGTTTATCATCAGCATTAGGGAACAGCATCAATACAAATGCCTGTGCGTCGGTTATTCCCATTTGGTCTTTCGCATCCGCCTTCGCCTCCTTTCCCTCTTCCTTTATCCCACTTTGATTCCATTTGTTGTCTCAATTCGCCCTCAGTTGGAGGTTTGTCGACTCGCAGAGACAATTTGATTTATTGGCACAAATTGCCTTACATTACATTATCGCTTTGAGTTCCACTATACAAGTACTTTGGGGGAGCCTAGTCTGTGTGTGCTGTGATTTGGCTGATAAGTTGCCACCGATTTACCTTGGGGCATGTGCCACTCCCACTCCCACTCCCACTACTAATACCTCTGCTCTCAATCGCAACTGCATTTTTCAATTACTTGATGGGCAGCTATCGTTAAGAATGTCGTTTGGCATTTGCTGCATTGCTTGAGTTCGTTGTCAAATAATTCCTAACGACTTTATTCAATTCTATTTGCATTTGGCTGACCCTGTAAGTCAACTCTCAGATCAAACACTCTGACAAATGGCCCAAAAGAAGCGTTCGAAATAAGTGCACAAACATAAAAAGCATTCGGTTTAAAGCATCCCGATGGGGACCGAGTTTTGGGGCCAATGCCATCTCTCGAGATTTGCAATTACGCGCAACTCGCAACTCGCAACGCGCAACGCGTGAAACTCGAAACGCCAACAAAGTGGACCCTTTTTGGAGGGGGCAGGGGGAAGGGGCGTCCAACCCAATCTGACACCTAAATTGCGACAGGTGACAGCAGGAGATAGGGCGATTGGGAGATTTGCCTGATTTGGGTGCGTTTGGATTTGAATCGTTCGCATTTTTCCTTAACCTTTTAATTGAAATTCAAATTCAAATTCAAAATGAAACTCGAATTTCAGCTTAGATTCCAGCACGCGCCTCGCTAATTATGTTGTCTATGCATTAAATCGCAGACTCATAATTGCAGTCTGGTTAATTTAAATCACAATTCATTTGTTGCATAAAATAAACATGAAATAGAAAAAGATTTTGCATCATTTAATGAAAGAAATGGAGAAAGTGAATGGATAATCGTTGTTTAAAATTTAATCCAATAGTCAGCTTCAGATTCAATTACCACAAATAAAGATTTGATATTTGATAGACAAGTTTAAATTTAATTTTATATGAGCAGCTTTGCTTAAGCATAAATAATTGTTTTAAATGTTTGGTAATTTAATTAAATAAATAATAATTTGATGCATTTAATAATGCAAATTATAATTGCGAGTGTGAGTCTGAGTTGACCAAACTGTTGAAAGCCAGAGAGCTCTGCGGTTGCTCTAGAAAATACTTTTGTGAATTTGAAATGCATTTCTGGCTACTGAGAATAATGCAGCCTCTTTGCAGTTGAGAACATTTTTGTGGCCCAAAATGACCAAAGTTTCCATTCCGGCCACAGTTTACAGAATTTACGACTACATAAAGTGAAAGGCTCATGGAATGCCAAAGTGCATTACGATCCTGTATCCTGTCGGCTGTCGGCTGTCGACCAACAAGTCGTCAAGGTATTTCGGAGCAGACTCATTCATTAATTGTGGCTGGCATAATGGAAAGCAATAAATTCGTATCGAATATCTGTTCTTTTTGGGTGGCTGGCATTAAAGCGTTAAACACAATTCACCTGGTTGGCGCCAATTAAGTTTCAGCACGTTTCATGCATGTATGCGAAAAGTTTTCGCACCAAATGAAGCGAGGGTCAAGAAAAGAGGCCACTGCCATGGCCATGGGTCATAAGTCGAAAGGTTGAATCGACAGCAGGAAGTTCATTAAATACGACTAACTTTTTGCTTTCGCCAGTTTTGTGTTAACGATGTGCGAGTCTCTCTGTTAAACACTTGAGCAGCCAGCCAACGAACCAACTAAACCCGCACAGCACATTATCAAAATTGAGGCATCTTTAAGTCCTTGCAGTCCGTGGCACGGCGTTATCCTGTTATCCGTCGATTTAAGCGCTTGCTTGCCACACGCTTTGTTCGTGCACATTGGCATTGCATTCAAATTGATTTCGCTCTGCGATGCGATGCAATGCGATGCGATACGTTTCGCATTGTTTCGCAAAGCAATGCAATTAATTTGAACCCTAATTGAATTTTTGTTTGATTTGAACTGGTATCAACTCTCAGCTCAACTCAACTCGACTCGACTCTCAACTGCAGTTATTTAGAAAATTCAATTTACTTTCATTGCCAGCACATACTGCGATTGCCAGCTACCAGTTTTTGTTTGTTACTGGAACGCAATCAAATTGCCGAAACAAATAATTTGCAGCGTGCCACACACAGGATACAGGACACAAGTTGCCGCAAAATTAGCTGCCAGCTGGTCAACTGCGAACACAATTTACTAGATCACCTTTTGGACTGGCAAACCTTTCAGCCTGGTCGCCAATGAAGCTTGACTGCTCAGTTGCCAAGTTACAAGTTGGCTCTGGTGATCAGGTGGAAGCTGAGCCGCAATCAAGGACGAAGCTCACTTCGCATGCTGATTGAAAATCAATTGAAAGCCATGACGATGCACTTACCATTCGCCTGCCTTATGAGCGTGTCTAATGCGTTCTCTCTCTCTCTCTGCCTTCAATTGGGGGTGTGGCTTAAAGCATTCAGGCATCAATTTGACCCTTATGACTGAGTTGTTGCAACGGCAGCAGCAGCAGCAGCAGCAGCAGCTGGACATGTTGCATTTAATGTTGCCGCTTGTAATTCCACATGTTTTACAATGCAACAACACGCACACTTACACACAGAGGCACTCACAACTTTGTTGCACGCATTAGTTTCGGAATTTGTTATGCAACGAGTAGAAAAAAACTTGAATTCCATGCAAATATTTGCACTTTTGCAACAGCAGCGGCAGCGGCAGATTCAACAGACCCCAGCAGAGCAGAGCAGAGCCAACAGACGTCGTCCCCTCTGGCCATATGAAACTTGCACAGATGACACTTTATGCAAATAGATTCAAAATTAGTTTCCATTTTGGGTATATTTTTTGTGTTGTTACTGCATAGTTGATGTTGTTGCTGCTGCTGCTGCTGTTGCTGTGGCGAAAGCACTGCAAACAATTCCATCAGGGAGCACATTCTGAACGGGCTGCAGCTGGCGGCGTTCGCTTTGATTACACAAAACTTGTCAACAGCATAAAAATGAAATACAAAAGATAATAATAGTAATACACGCGCTTTGATAAACTCGCCATGGCTGCAACAGATTTCCACTGCAATCAGTTCGATTAGCAACCGATTCCCCTTCGCCTCCTCCTCCTCCTCCTCCTCCTCTGCCTTTCCAGGGAATGGACGCAATAAATCCCGTGCTCGATGACAGAATCAGAATTAGAACACGGCACCAACAGCGTCACAGCGAACAACGGCAATTACACGCAACTGGATTCATGTTTCACCGCCATTTTCGTAATTACACAAATGCCACGACACACACTCACATACTCACACTCACACTCACACACTCACACAGTTACACTCATGTTCGCACTCACGTCTCTGTCTCTAACTGTGGAATCTAATTGCCTGCGTTAAAGTTCTTCTCGCTGGCGTTGCCCAAATGCAGTTCACATGTCATTGCAGCGTCCATCCGCGGGGCGTCTGAAGGCAAACTGCGCCTAATATGCTGCTCTTTTAGCTGACAAGTAAAATTGAGCGATTCATAGATACCCATTAAATAACTTATGAATCAAATACTTCTATGAATCGTGTCATTTTACTTGTTGGCAATAAATATATTACAGGCTACGAATGCAGTTGATGGCTAAATAAGTTTCTATTACTGCTTCAATATTCTGCATGGTATATAGATTTAATAAAAAAAACAAATTAGAGGGTATTAGCTTTAATATGTCACAAACATACGATCGACATTTTTTTGAATAATACATATATTAAATTAGTTGCTTGTACTCTGCATTGTTTTTAGATTTAATATTTCGAGATTAATAAAACACAATAAAAATATTAAAGGGAATAATACAAATATTAAATTAGTTGCTTGTACTCTGCATTATTATACCCGCTACCCATAGGGTAGAAGGGTATTATAACTTAGTGCCAACAGAAAATGTATGTAACAGGCAGAAGGAGGCATCTCCGACCCCACAAAGTATATATATTCTTGATCAGTGTCAACAGCCGAGACGATATAGCCATGTCCGTCTGTCCGTCTGTCCGTCTGTCCGTCTGTATGAACACCTGGATCTCAGAGACTATAAAAGCTAGAGCTACCAAATTTGGGGACAGTACTCCTATAGGTCCTACGCAGGTCAAGTTTATTTCAAAAGTTGGATGCCACGCCCCTTTCCGCCCCCAAAAGTCTGTAAAAGCCGTAATAATAGACCTAGAGCATTGAATTTTGATATGCATAATAATATTTATATTCTCAATGATTCCTGTGAATTTGGTTGAGATCGAATGAAAAACAAGGAAGTTATTAAAGAATCAATTTTCTATGCAAAATTCACTTGCAGCTGCCCGCGCTTTGTTTGTTTAGTTGACAGTGTGACCAAAACGGTGTTGTGATTTTTACCCGCTATTTTCAAATATATACAAAAAACTAATTTTAGTATATTTGGTATATTTTTTGTTAATATATCATTTAAATTTTTTGTTTTCTCTCGAAATGGGTTGCGGGTATCATACGGTCGAGCACTCTCGACTGTAGCTTTCTTACTTGTTTTTAGATTTAATATTTCGAGATTAATAAAACACAATAAAAATATTAAAAGGCTAATTCCCTTGAAGAAGCTATTGAACTGAATTAATTTTTAAAACTCCTTAAATATTCTAAATTGGTTTTAGATTTAATATTTATATATAATATCTTAGCTAATAAAATAACAAATAGCACTCCTGCTACTAAGTTGGTCACACAGAACTAATGCAGTAAACTTTATGTAAATCCAATGTAAAACAGATCCTGTGAAATATTACAGGCTATTATGAAAACGAGTTTAAAGAGTCACAAACTTGCACTTTAACCTTATTTAATGCACAGCAAATATGCCCTTCGACCCGATTTGGTTGCAGGGTATTAGGAACAGCAACGGTAACAGCTACACAAAATTCTAATTAAGTCATAGGGTTTTGTGTTTCCAGAGCCGCGGGCGCTTTGTGTTGCGAATTTTCGTGTCGGCTTGGAAAATTTGCCATAAAACAGCAGCTACAAAAAGCACAATGGGAACTATGAAAAAGGCCAAAGGCAGACAGACGGATTGCTGGCTGGCTGGATGGCTGGCTGGCCGGCAAACAGAGGCAAACGGCGTCAACGACGACGATGGCGACGATGGCGATGACGAAAGCAGAAAGCAAAAGCTGAAACTGGAAGCAGAAGCAGAAGCAGCAGCAGACGCAGGAAACGCAACGCGCAGCTGTTCAAAAAGTGGCGCAGATTTTTGATGGCGTCGAGAAGAGCTCCATTTGAAAGTCCAAGTTTTCATGTTTGCTTTTGCCATAGCACCGGACACGCCACGCTTTTGCTCATCTCCCCGATCCCCGAGCCCATGCCAGAGCTCTGGGCTTCCAGCTCGAGACCACACAATGACCTTTGTGCCCGTGTCGCCTTTGTTGGCGGCCCATTTTTCGGCTTTGTTTTGTTTTTGTTGTCGGCGTAGCTAATTAAAAATTTTGTTAAGTGTAATATGTAGGCAAATTTCAACGTATTTTATTTTTTTTTTTGCCGTGTTGTGGCACATAAATAACTCCAAGCATTTTACCTGGCCTCGTGCCTGGTTGTTGCCTGGCGTGGTTCACACAAATTTTGAGGGACATTAAACGCATTAATGTCGAAAGCGAACCTTTTATGATTGCTCAGTCGGCCAGGAATCGTCCGTTCGTCCGTTCGCCCGTTCTAGATGTGGCAACGCACTCGAAATACTTTCTTTGTCTGGCAGAGAGAGAGAGCTCGAGAGCTGGATGACCTTGTGGACGGTCCAGACTGCCGAATGCGGCACAATTAGCTGCACAACTTCGCCGTAAGATTAATGGCACTTGATGGCGAAAGTCCTTCGAGCAGTCGCTGCCTTATTGGTTGTACCACCTCCTCCAACCAATCCTCTTCACTTTAACTAAGGCCACAGCCGTTGGCTGGGTTGTCGTGTCAATAAATGGTTTGTTGTTGCTGTGTGTTCTGTAAATAAAAATAATAAATGATGTCGCTGCCCCGCCCCCGCCCCCAAAACTGTTTGGTGAAAAGTTGCCAAGAAAACGGCCAAGTAATTAGGCGCATACATTTTATGACAACTGACAATCGCACACACACACACACACACACACACTTTAGTTTACCTTAAATGCGAACTTTGTTGCTGCAAACATTGCTGAATTAACAATCATTTGCATTAGCAGCATTAGTCCAGGAAACTGGCTCTGTTTCTCTGCCCAGTTGAGCAGCAAATTTGATGTGTTGTGTGCCCCGAGGCGCATGCTACATGCAACATGCAGCAACCCATGTCCAGTCCCAAGCACAAGAACTTTGTGTTGTTTGTGAAGTGAAGTCGTCAGTTGTCATTGGGCGCACGTGTTGCCCACTTTGGCCGGCGGCTAATTGCCGGACAGCCAAACAGTCGAACAGCCCGGAAGCAGAGAAGGGCCAACAAAGCAAAGGCCATTCGAATAAACGCATCAAGAGATTAAAACTTTAAATGCTTTGCCCATAAATGGCAAGGGTCGCAAATGGCGAATGGCGAATGGCGAGCAGCGAATCGCGATCTTATCGCCCCTCGAAAGGTCGCCCATTAATTTATTTTGTTGCGCATTTAACTTCAATTGATTGTTGTTGAAGTCGACGCAAAGTTCATTCGCCAAGAAAATTGAGACGCACTGTTATGCTTTACTGATAATTTTCTATAATTTTTCGTTGCGCCTGCACATGAACCGCACTGAGACGGAGACGGAGATGGAGATGGAGGAGGTGGCAGGCCGAGGCTGGCATAAATAATTGCCGCTGACAGTTTGATAAATGAGTTTTCAGTCGAGTTAATGAAACTAAAACACGGCACATGAGCAGCCGCCTCCCTCGCCTGCCAATCCAATGTTCTGTTGCTGTTGCTGTTGTGCTTTTAAATTAAGATAATGCATCGAGTGGAACGCCACGGTGCGTATGAGTAACGCAATTTCCGGGGACTGCTGCTGCCATTTGCCGTGGCATGCCCCACTCACAGTCATTTTGTGTGTGCTGCTGCTGCTGCTCCCCTGGCATATGGCAAGCTTTTAGCAACAATTTTGCCAGCTAATGCGAATGATAAGCGCACATAAAATATTCGCAGCCATTAGCGAGCTGCATTTGCGCATTTTTCAACTGAGCCTGCATAGAAATTCGCTTCGTTTCGTTACGTTGCGTTTTCAGCTTGCGCTATTCCCAGTGATATAATGACAAAAAGAAACGGAGTTGGCGACTTGCGACTGGCGACCACGCCCCTGCAGTTTAGCATACGCCCACAAATCCGATTTCATTATGCAAAACGTGCGGCGAATTAAAATTAGATTTCGTACAACGAGGCAAACTTCAATGGCAACGTTCGCATTCAGTCGCAAGACGAAGGCTCCATTAGCGGGCACACATTGTGCGTGCTGCAGCTACCAAGAGGCATGCAACATGCAACTAACAATATGTGTGTGTGTGAGTGTAATTTAATGCATGCGCATTTGAGAGATTTGCGCATTATCTCTGAGGTTAGGCCGAGGGAAACCTATGCGGCGTATGCGCAATTTGATGCCTGCGTGTGCCACTGATTGGCTTACGCACACTTCTACAAATGCGAGTGTGTGCGAGTGTGTGTGTATAAGACCATAGGCAGTTAATATAATCAGCGCTTGACAAGCAATCTTCTGTCAGGCGTTGACGATGAGTGCCCGCTCAACGTGCGTTGCCGTTGCTTGCTGCTTACTCTTTCCGGCATTTGTCACTCGACTGAGGCTATGTGGGTGTGTGTGTGTGTGGCCGTCACGGCAAATAAGTTGCTGCTGTAACGGCTCAGTCGTTGCTTGTTTGTCAGTCGACGGCCCTTTTGCAGATTTATTATGTTGATGTTTCTTTGCCGTATGTAATTTGAAATTATGCGTGGCAGCAGCAGCAGCGAGCAGGAAAGTCGAGTACAACGCAGCGTATGCTTAACATAATCAAATAACTCGCATAACTCATACGCAGTGTAGACAACAGCAGCAAATTCACTGCATACTTGAAGGCGCAGCTCATAAAGAACTTCCAGACGATCCGAATTGAGTCGAATCGAGTGTGCGTTGAACTTTTCATTATCATAATCATTTCTAGTTGATTGCATTGCCGCAGAGCAACAACCTGTTTGTTGCCCAACTTGGCTTTTCAATTATGTGTTCCAGCTACGTGACTATCGCGCATAATGTGCGTGATATCTTTGCCCATATCCACTCCCAACTATTCCAGGTAGTTGAACGCCTTCGATGGCTTTATTTTTCGGGGAGTGCTACAAATCGTGAGGAGTATTTAAAGCTGTGCGTTCGCCCGCCCATATATTCAGTGGGCACAACAAAGCCAGCAATTTGGGTTAAAATAAAAATGTAAACAAAGGCCGCATCGCACACATGGGCATCGTTGGCATGGCTAACATTTGTAGCCAACACACACACACACACAGACACTCAGACACTCAGACACTCAGACACTCAGACAGACATGGCAAAAGGTGCAACAACGAAATGAAATACGTGAAAAGTGCTGCAACAAATGGGCTCAGTTAGGTTTTTGGTTTTGGGTTTAGGTTTAGGGCACTGGGACGCAACCAAAACAAAAACAAAAGTCGCTAGCGAAACAAATGGAAACGAACTGGGAATGGAACGCAGCGCAAAAAGAGGGAATTTCCCTTTTGGGTTGTGAGCAAATTTCCCCGCAGAGTGGAACGAGCCGAACAAGCGGCGACGACGCCGACGACGACGACGTCGAGCAGCCGAAGGCAGCAATAGAAGCTGCGCTGCGCTGCGTGTGGAAGACGAATTTGGTAGCAAAATTGTTGGGCTATATTCAGTTAAGATGTGCATTTCCAGCGGTGCGAACGTGTCGCGGACGCGTCAGCTGGCCAAGTAGCCAACAACAACAGCAACAACAACAGCAGAATAGCCAAATAACGGGCATCAGTTCCCAACGCAGCCAAAAAGCCAACGAACAAATGAGCCAAGTTATGCACACGCCCGATTAAATTGACTGAATTTCGTGGCGCGCGTCCAGCGTGTAAATAATAAACAAACAGCGGAAAGAACAAAACAGCCGGCTGATCAAAATAAGTGAAACAGAAACAAAAGATACAAATTGTTGGCATCAAATGAAATGAAATCGAATCAATCTGAAATACAATTCAAATATCTAAACTGTTGATCGCGAATAATTGAGTGCGAAGCTGAGTGCGATGGACGAGGCAGTGGACGCAATGTGAATAATTGCCACAGCAGATCGAGCAGATCGATGAGATCCAGATCAAGATCGCGATTCAGATTGTGGGGATCATATGCCGCCAAGGCGATGAGCCCCAATTGTAAATAGTCGAAACATATTTAGCGGGCAGTCTTTTCTATTCGTATTCGTATTCGTATTCGTATTCGTAATCGTCTATCTGTATGTGATTCTCTACCTATCTGTCTATATAAATATATATATAAATATGTGTGTATAAGTCGTTCGGTGTGCATAATTAATTAAAGTTCGTCGTGATCGATGCACGCGATTTAAAAAGCATTCAAAAGCAAAAAACAAAAACCAAAAAACAAAAATCGCACAAACACAAACACAAGTTTCGGTGCAAAACGGGTAAAACATAATCGAATAATTTGCGAATCGCAAAACTATGCTAGGCATTATTAGATAAATTGTTAGATTTAATTGGGTGTTGGCGGAAATACAATTCACACTGACTCGCTGACTACGCGCAAAAGGAATTCGAAATTGCCGGCCGCATTTTCCACAACTTTTCCATTTCCATTTCCATTTCCCCCCGTCCCCTCGAACAACAATTCAACTATAAATAGTATATCTATGCGAAAGCCAGCATGGGACCAATCGCACGCTAGACAGAGATAGAATCAAATTAACAATAAAAAAGAACTTAACAAGATGGACTACGCCAAGGTGGAGGCCAGCATCAACACGGGCAACATCAGCACCGATGACTTCCTCGCCGTGTTCTCGAGCGGCGTCGCCACCACAACCACAGCTGCCACGTTGGCCAGCTCGAGCGGGACGCTCAATCCGCCCCTGGTGACCATCGACGGGCAGCTGCAGCTGCCCAACCTGCTGGACCTGCAGTCGCCGGCCAACGACACCATCTACCTGCTGAACGGCAGCTTCTACAACAACAGCCTCCAGCTGGCGGGCAGCTACTACAATCAGACGACGGGCAACCTGAGCAGCGGACTCGGGCTGCTGGGGAACAACAGCAATGCCACCGAGCTGCACTGGGACGGACGCTATCCGAGTGGATACACGCTGACGCACATTGTGATCGCGTCGATCATTGTGACCATACTGATGATCATCATTGTGGTGGGCAACATGCTGGTGATCATTGCCATTGCCACCGAGAAGTCGCTGAAGAACATCCAGAACTGGTTCATCGCCTCGCTGGCCGTGGCCGACTTCTTTCTGGGCCTCATCATCATGCCCTTCTCGCTGGCCAACGAGCTGATGGGCTACTGGATCTTCGGCAGCTGGTGGTGCGACATTCACTCGGCCATGGACGTGCTGCTCTGCACCGCATCGATCATGAACCTGTGCCTCATCTCGCTGGATCGCTACTGGAGCATCACGAAGGCCGTCGACTATCTGAAGTCACGGACGCCCGCCCGGGCCGCCGTCATGATCACCGCCGTGTGGATTATGTCCGCCCTCATCTGCATTCCGCCGCTGCTCGGCTGGAAGGTCAAGATGCCCGAGGGAGAGCTGCCAAAGTGCGAGGTAAGTGTGCGGCAATTGACTGACGACTGCCCCATCTCCTTCACCTCCGCTGGCCATTTGCGTATTTGCAAACAATAAAGCGAGAGCAGCCCGCAGCTCTCCGACTGTCAATATGCAAAACACAATACAGAAATGCAAATTAGTTTCGTCTTCCAGAATTCTCCAACCTCCATTCTCCATTCTCTATTCGCCATTTGGCAGCACAATTGTCGAAACATTTTGGCTCGCATTATTATTGGATCTCCGGCAAATGCCGCGCGGTGCGTCGCAAAGTCACGCAGAGTATAAACCCACAAATATTTATGCATATGAGTTTTTGCCTGTGTGTGTGAGGTTGTGTGTGTCTAATTTGCTTTTCTCCCCAAATCGCTAAATCACATGGAGGCTCGCTTGAAGCCAGTACCCAAAAAACTAGGCAATAACCCATCAAGATATGCGTGTTATCATGCGGGTCCTCGCCACATTCTCCGTCCCTATCGCCATCTCTGTCTCACTGCCTCTATCGCGCTCTCTCTCTCTATGCGTGCATACATTTACATTTTTGGGAGCCGCACATAGTTACTACTACTAGCACATACTTGCCCACATTATGAATGTGCTGCGCCCCCTTTTGGTAACAAGCTGGCTGGAAAATTCACAAGAGAGATTCCTTGACAGCGGCAACATGGGCAACGTGCCACAAGGCACAACATTTTGCAGCCCCTTCGACCCCCCTTCGACCGCTCTGATGTTGTCGAACTTTCGTTTTGAAAATGCTTTAAATTTTGCCACAAATTGTAAGCGACGAATGGAGCAGAGGGCCGAAGCGATTCAGTCTGTCAGGCATACATCAGAGACAGAGAGATAGGAAGAGAGGGAGAGAGTGTTTTTGGGCCAGCTGAGCCTGGCTGCAGCTCAGCGCAGCATTCAATCAATGTGTCAGTGACTGATTGACTGACGGGCCACACATGCCCCAGCATTCGCAGGGGATGCACAAAACTGAAGGCAACCTAAAGCAAAGCTCAATTGCAGCAGCGAGTTATTAAATGCCAGTCGCCTTTGGCCAGCAATTTTAATTGAATTTCAATTAAATGCCCACTGTATGTGCTTGTGTCAAGATAAGCTGCAGCAATATTTATGGCAATCCACGATAAATATTGTAGTCGCTTACACGATGAACAGTTCGCAGCCTCCGCACAAAATTTGATTAATTTTTTATTCGCTTCGCAGTAAATAATAAAGAAAGCACATGCGTCC
Organism: Drosophila ustulata; assembly: GCA_035047365.1. Taxonomy (NCBI): domain Eukaryota; kingdom Metazoa; phylum Arthropoda; class Insecta; order Diptera; family Drosophilidae; genus Drosophila; species Drosophila ustulata. The sequence goes on from JAWNPT010000094.1 coordinate 15,623,530, forward strand.
CGACAGCAGCAGCAAAAAAATAATAAATAAATAATACGAATTATAATAAAGTGCGGAGCTGGAAAAACATGCATAACAAACAATAAAGAGATCGGTGGACAGCACTGCTTACATAAGTTTGCCATTCAAATTAACCTTGAGACAATAAAAACTCAGCTCATTTGAGTGGACGACCGGACACTGGTCGGTGAAAGGCGCCTCTCTCGTTTACGGGTGCATGGGTTTAGCGCTCCTTCCCGGCCACATTGGGTGTCCGTCCGTCTGTCTGTTGGGTGCTGGGCGCCGGGTAAATGCGACACATTAATCAAGACTAAGTGGCCAGGATAACGTGCAGCCAACTGCTGGTCGGTGGCTCAGTTAGTTGGCCAACGATATTTTTTCCGCTACCGTTTGTTGCCTTCGGCGCTTTAAATTCCAGTCTGAAAGTCCTGAATATGCACAGCAAAAATGATGCTGTTTAAAGCCATATTCCGCAGGCAATATTAAACAATCATCATAAATTACGGCTCGTACCGGATACATTTATTAGTAGTGAGGTAAACACAAACCATAAATCTAGAGGTCAAATGTGATTGTCTCTACTGTTTATGATACTATTTTTCAAAGTGATCAATCATCGAAAGTTAAGTTCGAGATGCCAATTACCAATTAACTTAGCAGCCCTTTTGCCTCTACTATTTTAAGCTTTATTAATAATTTATTGAAGCCAATTGAATATTCATAGTGCTAACAAAAAAAATTTAATTTATATAAACAAAGTTTTTAAATGCTGGCAAATTTGTGTTTATTTAAATGTAATTCTGTGCGAATTGCAATTTTTAATGGACTTTTGATCTTTTATTCGCATATTTATGTATTTGCTTTAACACGTATGTTATTTTTATAAACGCATGCATATATGAGTATAAATATGTATAGTACGTATTTATTTTTGCCAGGCAAATTGTGAATCATTTTTGAGAACTTTCTCATAATTGTAATGCCACGCCAAAAACCAAAGCCTGATATGTCATTCTTAAAGGTGTAATCCCCACTGACAACTGACAACTGACAACTGACAACTGACGGCTGACAAACAGAACTGAAGAGAGAAGTGGGGGGGAGAGATGTGCAATTAGTAGCATAGTCATTTTAACCCCTAATAAATGGGTACAAAATGTCGCTGAAACCCAAACCGCAAAACCAATCAGCTAACCAGCAACTCCCAGCGACCCAAGCCCCAATAAAATGCCGCAGAACTCTTGCACTCCCCTCTCTCAGTTCCCCCCCCCCCCCCTCTCGGTTCATCCACAGGCATTGCTGAATGCCAGACGCGGCCCATCATTAAAAATGCCGCCCAATGGTAAAGCAAACAAAAACGCTGGCAGTTTCAAAGGAAACGCCTCTAGGCGATGGAGGTCGCGAATTTAAGCCTCCAATTTGCGAGCGAATCGAACACACAAACACACACAACTACAAGACAAACACACACACACACACACACACACACACACAGAGAGGCAGTCAGCCAGTGGCATGGCCTGGCGAACATTTTAATTATGACACCATGTTGACATGTTTAAAATTGTTGTACACTGTCGACGGCATCGTTGTCGTTGTCGACGTTGACATTCGCAGCACATTGAACCGCAGCACAAGCCACACAAACAGCCAGCTGGAGAGGGGCGGGACCACGCCCTGTCGCTAATTTGACACTTGCCTGTCGCATTTAATTAATAAAATCACATTTTAGAGAATTATGTCGTTGATTTTGACTCTCGCCTTCCACGTTTCCAAACTATTCTATTTCTATTTTGGCCTGCAAGGAGTTGAGAGAGAGCAGCGAGGAGCAAGGACTTTGGATTTGTTTTTGTGCGTGCTTTGTAAACATTGTGACAGACGCATTTAATTGGCGGGGTGACGGAGAGGGGGATGGAGGCAAGGGGTGAGCTGTGAACTGATGAGGCAAACTGCTGAAAGTTTTCATTCTCAAATGTTGCGAGCGCTGATTAATGCAAAGTTGCTGCTGCTTTTATGCGGCATTTGCCTAATGAGGTGTTGGCAATTACGCATGAATTGTCTGCGTGTGTCTGCGTGAGTGTGTGTGTGTAACCTGCTGTGGTTATTTTTGGCTGTCGCTGCCTAATGAATCCCGCGGTGCTGCTCCGATCTGCCAAATCAGCTGCCTTTTGTGTTCGTCATCATCGAGCCAACGGGCATCGCAATTTGAATAAACGAGCGAATTCAAATGGCGTCGGTATTGCCTGCTAAGTACAGTAATTTAGTGCATCACATTTTCTTGAGTTGGCAACCAGAAAGCCAGGTTCCTTAAGCAGCGTCGTCCTTTCCGTTATTGCCATCCATTGCTGCCATTATTGACCCGAAGCTGGCACAAAAGGATCTTATTATTGTAATCCGCAAAAGGGGCACACAACAGTTTATTGCAATATTAATCGAATATTATATGCCATTTTTGTGGGCAACACAATGGCCAGAAGCGAGCGCATAACAAAAGTTCAACCGAATTAAAGTTGTAGCAAAACAAAGGCGCAATTTTCCACCGTCCCCCCCACCTCAAAGGTCGGCAATAAAGGGCAGGACCGGGGGGACCGGGACATCAAAACTGCTGCTAACAGTGAAAGGTGACCGAGCAAACGTTGCGTATGTGTAATGTCACGATGTGCAAACGCCCACACAATAATGACTTAAGTCATCGCCTAAGTAGCTCATTAGCGTCGGTTTAGCCCCGGTCTTTGGTACTTTAAAGCCAACGAAGTGAAGGCCCCAACATTCAGCATTCATCGTTCAACGCTCAGCTTCAGCTTCAGCTTCAGTATCCATGTCAGGGCGGGAAAGGACTAGAAGGACTCGTCGTCTCTCATCCATTTGTTGGCCAGCGGCAGCTGGAAGAGCTTTAAGTTGACATTCAGCTGGTGAGCCCAAGGCCTGAAAAGAAAATATCAAAAGTGGACGGACGGACGGACGGACAGACTTTTGAAATTTTCTCATTATTTTCCAGTACGTGTGAGTGGCGTTTGAGTGTGTGTGCGTGTGTGTGTATGCGCGTGTGTGTTTGTAATTTTGGTTAGGTCTTTCTTACATTTCATACACTTGACTGGCTTTGCTTAAAGTCTGTCCTTGTTGTTATTGCTACTGTACTTACACATGCCTTTAAATTGCGTCTGTGTGCGAGACTGAGTGTGAGTGTGCGAGTGAGTGTTTGAATGTGAGTGTGAGTGCGCAGCCTTTTTCGTTATCCAAGATATTTTACATTTATGCGTAGAGGCAGCCGAAGGCAGTCGAAACTAATGGCTGCTAGTGAAAAAGGATATGCTACTCGGCCGTTACCGAGTCGGCAGTTCTTAAGATTATAATCAGCGACAGTTATTTTCAATAACAAGCGAAGCCCTCAGCCCCCCTGCGCGCATTGAACTGCGTTATTACATCCTTGATTTGTTTATAACAGGAAATTGTTAAAGTAAAGTATGGAAAAAGCAGCTGAACGAACGAAAGAAAATCAACAAAATCAAATAACACGCATACGCGGCGTTGTCTCGCTGGGCCAAATTTCCTCAGCCTCCTGCGCTTAAATCGTTTGCTAATTTCCGCTCTCGCCGCGGGTTTCGGCAATACATATGCCACAGAGTGTGGCAAGCTCTGGAGGTGGCAACAACTGGTGGCAAAAAAAAACGCAGAAGCAGAATATATATATATTTTAAATGTCCGCATGCAAAGCAAGCACATGCTTTGGCATTTGGTGGCGGGTTTAATGCGTGGCATAGTCAAATATTGACATTTGGGCTTATGGAGCACGCACCACTAACACCGCTTTCCCTTCCCCTCGTCTCTCAGTCCCCTGTCTTGCCCAGACAATCCGCATGCTTAAATTAAATTACTGAGCAATTCTTTCCGGCTGCTTTCGGCCCTTTATTGCCAGGCATTGTTCTGCTGAGTGCCCCACGTAGCAAACAATTTGCGGTTGCTCTGGCTGCCTTTTAGCAGCAATGACGACGACAACTTAAACTTCATTTGGCCGCCCATCGTTCCCATCCTCGTTCTCGCTTTTTGCAGCTGTGTCGTGTGGCAACTGCGTGTCGCATATTTCTTATTTTTCGGGGATACTCCGTCGATTTGATTAAAATAAAGCAAAGTTTCTAAGCTGGGATTAGTGGCAGCATTTTTGTTATTGTTATTGTTGTTTCTGCTTTTGCCGAAGTCAGTCAATTGTTGTGACTTCGGCCAGGTTGCGGCAACGAGTGCGAAGCGGCTTAGCGTGCATGCCTTTTAATATCGCCGCCAGATCTTGCCAGAGATTGGTGAGGTTTAAGTCTCGCGTTTATTGCTCATAGAATTTGCATTTGCATTTTACTCGCTGCTGGCTGTCTGAAAAGTTTTTTATTGCATTCCTGTAACTGCTGCAGCCGCGCTGGAAAGCGGAAAATGGAAAATGGCATTCTTTGCCATCCCGCATAGCCTTGAGCACGCACGTTAGCACACAAACACACGCACACACTTGTATATATAGTAAAGATAGAGAGAAGACGCCAAGTCTGCGGGCCGTTACTCATTTTTTGTTGCTTTTCTCCTTATCGCACAAAGCACGAGTATTCATGCCGGTCTTGAAACTTTACCACTGATACAGGCAGCAGACACGCCCACACACACACACACTCATACACTCGCACACACTCATGTCTGAGGAATGCAACTTTATACGCGCTGATGTCATCTCATATGAAGAATAATTCCTTTGCAAAAGTTTAGCTTCACTTTTTTTTTTTTCGCTCGCTTCTTGCTCGACGCGCGTTTTACTTTTTTGTCGCTTTTTGGGTCTTCGTGCTAAGAGTGCCTGAAAATTTCGCACGCGTATTAACTTTCACTTGCCTGGCAACATAAACAAGCTTATGGAAACAACAACAACAACAACAACAGCAACAGCAACGAGGGCCAATGAAAATTGAAACAGATTTGAAATTTATGAGCTCGCGCTCTCACATTTCGGCTCGTCTACGGCCGCGCAGAGTTGGGCAAAGTAAATTAAAGTTGGCAAACAAATGCGACAAAAAGAACAAAAAAAATGAAAATAATAACGAAAAATAAAATAAAGTAAGCGAAAATGCTAAGAAAATTGCTGTCACGCTCGTGACTCGACTAACTGATACTCTGCACTCTCACACACACAGACACCAAATTTATTGTTAAATTCAAGTCATTCGTAGCTAACGCAATTGCAGAGTATAAATGCGAGACTTTGCGATTAAATTTCGAGTGTTTTGTGAAAGTTCTCGGTCTGTTTGTTTATACTGAATCAATTTTAATCCGACTTAAAATTACGAGTTGGCCAAACTTAAGAGTTGCACAGTTAATTTATTGCGAAATTTCCAAAGAGCAGCTTCGGTTGTCGACTGTGGCAAAGTCGGCAAAAGTCAACTGGCGCCTAATTGGCAAAACAAGCGGAAAATCGCAAATTAAAGCGAAACTGCACGTTCCAAGTCCGAGTTCCAAGTTCAAATTAAGCCGGTCGTCGGTCACTTTCTCTCCCCCTCAGTTTCTCTTTCAGCTAGAGAGACAAATAAAACAAATTGCGTATACGCCCCGTAGCTGCTTTGGTTGTTAGTTTTGGGTGCGGGGCCAAAGACTTGTGAGCAGCATTTTATGAAATCAAATGAAATGCCTCATGCCACATGCCGCATGCCACAGCCAGCATATACATATTTTTAACCAGTCTCCAGTCTCCGGCGCCAGGCAGCAATTTCGCTGAGGTTTCCTTTGGGCGTCTGCCAGCGCCAATTTGTGGTCGAGCTCTCCACTGTAAGCTGTGAAATGTGCAGAGGGAGCTGTGAGCTATGAGATCCTCAATTAAAGGCACAGTTCGTTGTAGTTAATGGTGGAATTAAACGCCCGACACGAGCGTCCTTTTCGGTAGTACTCAAGCGAGTCCACACGATCATAATTCTTGAATGAAATTCCAAAAAATTGTCGACATTTATGACAACATTTGCATACATGAACACCATAAATTAACCCCACATGTGCGCACCCATTCCTCCCATAAAGGCGACAAGCGCCTTCCCATTATAACTCCTCCGCATCTCGTTGATGGTTGCTGGTTGCAGGTTGTTGTTGTTGCTGCTGTTGTTGCTGTCATAACAATGTCAAAACTTAAATATTGACAATGCCATCGACATCGACGCCATCGCCATCGTCAACGCCATCGCCGTGCGTCGCCTTTATAGCCACGCATAATTTTTCGATATTTTCACTTGTGTCAAAGTCAGAGATTTGAGAACCCTTTCACACGGCACACCGCACACAGCACACAGCAGAGCAGAGCGGAGAACAGCTGAACACGGGACGTCTTTTTGCTCGGCTTTTATGTGCAAATTGCGCGCAGTAAATAAAAATAAATGAGTATGAAAATTTTTACTCCTATCAGCAATATTTTTTATTTGCCAGCTCGGCATGGCGAGGCAAGAGTGAAGCCAAGTTCAACCTATTGCCACACACACACACACACACACACTCTTACTAACACACACACACATGCTACCCACCGTAATAATCGTAATGAATGGCTTATCACGCCAGCTGGCATTGTCAACGATTTGCCATCGCCTGCGCCGCTGGCTGGCGCCTTTGTTGGTTCGATACACACACTGTGTATGCCAGAGAGGGGGCTGTCTCGTGAATCGCAGGAAATGGTTAATAAATGAAAGAGTTATGCAGTCGGCGACACGAACTGAAAAGGATATGGCCGCAACGCCAGACGCGACGACGACTCGCACGATTTCACAATCAAATGAAATTTAGCCATACAATTTAATGCGTTATTCGCCGTAAACTGTGCCCACATAAAACGTATATTGATTTACTCAAACCTCCCTCCGTCCCGGCTAACCCTAAAAGCAAGCCTGCGATAGATAATTGCCTGATGAGAGTCACACACATGAGACCCGTCGCAATATGCAGATTTATAGCTGCTGCCAAGCTGCTGCTGCTGCTGTGAAGTCAAATAACAATTTCGCCTTTCATTAAATTCAACTGAAAGCCTTGCTTTAAGATACAGATACATTGGGTTTGGGCTGCGGTACTTTTGTCGCATCAACATAAACACCTCTAAATGCGGCGACAAAGCAAAACAAGAGCATAGAAAACAAATGTAATACTCTTATCAGAGTCAAGATAACTTGTTCACTCAGTTTATTGTACATTATTAATCAAAAATCAAAGAGACGATTTGTTATTGATTGTACATTGCTCATAAAAATGTTAATGTGGCGCAAGTCAAACAGAAAACTCAAAGCAAATAAAAAAAAACTGCAGCCAATAATTAATAAGGAATTGCGCGAGAGCTGTAAACATTCATAAATAATAATTTTAATATTGCCATGAAATTCATTTAATTTACATTCCTTTTCGTTTCTGTTATTTCCCCATTTTGGCAAAGAGTATTAAAGCTTCTTTGCATCTTTGCGTCGTTGTCACACAGTCTTGTCTTTTGTCTTTTGCTTGTTTTATTTTTTATTCCTTTGGTGCTGTTCACAGGCGGCATAATCCATTTTAAATAAAATTCCAAATGAACAGGCACAATGAAGGCAGCCAAAACCTGCGCTATCCTTTGTTGTTGTTGCTGTTGCTGATGCTGTGTTGTCGCGACGGTCGTTGCCTTTTTTGCCGGATCGGAGAGGCAAACACACTTAAAACATGAGCACGAAAAACATTTACATAAAATCGTCTTAACGCATTTGCCGCCTCATCGTCATCGGCATCGTCGTCTCCGTCGTTCGTTCGCTTTCGCTTTGGGCCTGGCCCTGACCGAGGACAGCACAATGCGGCCAGAACAGGGATAGAACGGTAAGAGACGAAAAAAGGCGGAAGATGGAAGATGGAAGAAGGACAACACGCGGTGCGCCTTTGGGCCAAATAAATTACAGCAAGTGTCGTTGGGCCCGTTCTGTGGCACATTTCATGGCAATTTAATATGCCCCAAAAATATAGGGCAGAAGAAACAAAAACAATCTGCGCGCATATAGACAAAAATGCGGTGGGCGTGCCCAGGGAACTGTGGGCGTACTTGAAGTCATGATTGCAGCTATAATTGTAAGCGTGGCCTTTCTGACTAATAGCCAACTAATTGCATTTGCTGCTGGTTAAACACTCAACGCTCAACGCAGTGATAAGTTTTAATTTGCATTTCAATTTCATTTGCAAAACACACACACACACACACACACACACACATGGACACAGATACACAGAGGAAATCTGTGTGAGCTTAATTAACATTTGCGAAGAATTAAACTTTCATGTGTGCCACTTAATTGAATTTCATTTTCAAATGCATTGCGTAAATAAATTTTGTTGCTAGTTTTAATTTGTTGCGCAAGGGGAAAACTTTTAAATCACATTTACAGACAGCAAAACTGGCAATTGGCAGTTGGCCACCCTGCCCCACATGCCTCATGCCACACGCCACACTGCCTCCCTGCCACTGGGATGATGTTCTTCGGAACATGTTTAATCCTCGAGAGAAATCAAAAAAGAATGTACAAAAAACACATTAAACTTTGCAAATTGAATGGACATGGAACGTTGGGAGACTCAAAAATGGTTGTATGATGTTTATTATCGACTTGAATAGCATCAAATGCAATTTGGCACATGAGATCAGAATTAGAATTAGTTTCCGAGCAGAACAAACTTCTTAACAGACTCGCACAAAAAGCAACTGAATTCTGTAGAGCTTCTCAACTTTACTCGACTCGACTTTTAGCTATGGTAATTATGTAAAAGTCGCTTGTTTTTTCAGCCGTTCGCATTTTTCAGAAAGCAGTTCTGTGTGTGTTGAGTGTCAGGCAGCAGGCAGCGGGTTCAGTCCCTAAGGGTCAATTTTAATTACGTTCATTCGAGATGCAAAATAAAATGTGAAATAAAATAAAAAGCCGGGCGTGTAAAGTTTTTTGACAGGCGCCAACGAAGTGAAAATTGCTGTGGCATAATTGAAAGCGCGCTGCCAAACTGAATCTGAAGCCGAAGTTGAAGTTGAAGCTAAAAGCCATACTCAAATTGGGTTCAGTTCGTCCTTCTTTCGGCATGGCATTTGGGTGCATAATTAAAAATACATTGACATTTAATGGCACGTCGTGTTATAAATATTCAGTTTTTTTTCTCTTCTCTTTTTTTTTCCATTCCTTTCCTATCATTGTGCTGTGTAGCGTTTCGCTTTGCTTCGGTTTCTGTTTGGTTTTTGTTTAGTGCCATGCTTTATTGTTAGTCGGCTCAAAGTCATTTTGAAATTCCGCTGGCATATTTGGCCGCTGGGTAAGCCTTTGACATGCCAAGACCAGGACTTTCTTGTGCCCAGTCGACGAGGCTGCCGCTGCTGCATACTTTGCGGCGTATTCAAATACCGTCAAGCCATTGGCAGCCAACGCGGCGCATACTTAACAATTCATTTGCGAAATTCCTTTTTATTTTGCATGCCAAAGCAGCCGCCCTCCACTCCATCCAACTTTGCTTCTCCACTGCTCCACTGCTCCACGATGCTGTCGCTTTTACACACTCCGTCACCCAGTATAATCATCAATCATCATAATTGAAGTACTTCGACGCACACATTGCGCATACGACTCGTTGCCGTCACTCTCTGGTTAAGTGACTCATTTTCACAAATGAAGCGCACTCGGCTGTGTGTTCACTTTAATGTTGTCGTAAAAGCTGCCGCCAGATATCTTGGCTTGGCTTGGCTCCCCCGCTTTTCATTAGCACCTCAATGAACATGGCTAGAACTGCTTGTCCTTTGTCTACACTATATTATTATTAGAGCAGTTGTCGTAACGTCTTCTCCCTGAGCTTTGATCATTTCCCCTTGCCAAAAGCACAACTGCAGCTGTCCTTGAAGATGTTGTCAAAGTTTTCGCCGCCATCGCGATAAATCCAGTTTCTGTTTTTTGCGCTCAAATAATATCCTTTTTGCGGCATTTTGGGCATTTTTATTTCATTTGGCTTTATGAAATTAGTAAACGGCTGCTCGTTGTTGTTGCTGTTGTGGCTCTTTAAGAGCTTCCCTTGTCGCTTCGCTTCCAACCGGCTCGCAAAGAGATTGAGGAGCTTGCTATGTGTTTCGGTTGGAATAAATGTTAAAATATGATTTGATATTATGGCCAGGCACGCCCCAAAGACAAATGGACGGAAATGGGTCAGTCGAGGCAGCTGCCATGTAGCTTTGGCATTTGTTATCCTTTTTATGAATTCGAGCATGCAATGAGGATACTTCTATTGTTGGCCACAACAACAACAACAACGAACTTGGCCGAACAATAACAAGCGGAACGCACACGCAAACACAAATACTTGTTCGCAAAATTAAGTGTTGAACGTCATTGGAATTTTGATTGCAAAAAGTCAGGAGCAGAGAGAAATAATCATATTTGAGGCACAAAACCAGATGCGTGGCAAACTCGGTATTCTTCAATGCTTTAAGAGCTGTTCGGTGTTGGCTGTTGGTATCTCCTAATTGTCAACTGCTCTGGCAAGCCACGTGTTTTTCACCGGGCAAATCATAAAAGCATGGCATCCACTCAGACTCCGAATCGGAGGACGGTAAGTGGCCACAAATGGCGGGCTGGCTAACAATGCTCGCCCAAGTACACGTAAAAAAGGAAAGCCAAACTACGAGTAACTACACTTTGGCATGGAAATGAAACAGCTACAGCTACAGCAACAGCTTCAGGTTCAGCTGAAGCTGAGCTGAAGCTAAAGCTTAAGTGGTTGCCGTGAAAGCCAAGCGAGCCACGCGAGCCAAGTGCGAGTGCAAGCAGGAGGAAAAGCGACCGCAGGAAATATGCTGTGAAAGTAGAGTCGGAGTCAGTCAGGCGCGAAGGCAGACAACGGCAGACGTGTGAGAGTTGAGCACAGCTGCCGGAATGTGGAATGCGGAATACGGGATACGGGTTTGGGGTCCAATTCCTGTCCAGCTCGCTGCCACAGTCGGAATATTGCCAGCGTATGCTCAACGTCAAGCTCAGTTGCTTGCTGATCATAAACTTGACGCACACACACACACACTCTTATGCTCATACGCTAGGCAAATAAATAACAGAGCGCAAGAAAAGCCAACGCCCCTTCGTCCCCCCCTCCCGCCTCCTCGTAGTCAGCACTAACACTCATCCAACAAGCACAAGACACAACATATCATTTGTTGTCCAACAATTCTTCCTTTGTCTGCTTCTCGCTCCATATGTCCGTGTGCTTAGCTACCCTGCAAAACAACTCCGAAAGGGGTATGCCCACAATCAGTCTAGCTCAATTAATTAAATAAATCCAAGCGGGCATAAACAAAGCAATGTTTTACATTTTAAATTAATTTCAGAATTTATTTTATTTTGGTTTTATTCGCAGGGTGTTTTATGGCCGTTTATTATCGTGGCTGCGTTCCATTTAGTTCTTTTCTGTCCGCTGTTATTGTCGTTGTTCCATTGTTGTTCCCGCTTGCGTTGCGTTGTCGTGTTTGTGGTTACACTCTGCGTGCTGTGCATTGGTTGCCCGCCCGCGTCCCCCACACGCTTTCCCTCCCCCCTTTCTCCCGCTCTCTCTTCTCCCCATGTTTCTGTCCACGTCGCCATCCTGTCGTTTTTTTCCCTTGCTGCCTTTTGGCTGCGTCGCGCTGCGGTTGCTGTTCCGTGTCTATTGTGCTAATAGGCAGTGCTATCGTATTTTAACAGCTTTTATTTACACATATGTGTGTATGTGTGCACACACACTCACGCTCACACCCACACACTCACATAGACATTGACACACATACGTGGCGCAAGCATTTCACTTGTTTATCATAGTTTTGCTATTGCTGCTGTAATGTTGCCGTTCAGCTTTTCTTCTACCCTTTGCCAGACGGCTGAAAGAGTATCTTAAAAGTGGGGAATATACATAATATATATTTTTGCTACGAATATGATTTAATTTAGTACTAAGCACACCCTCGTTCTATGCATATGGAAAGACATTTTTCATTTATTTCTGAATTAATATACTTAACAATAAAGCAAAATTTAGTTATTTAATTACACCATTTTAATTTATTTATTTGTAAATTATAATTACCTATTTACAGCCTATAATTTGAGCTTAATAACTAAAAGACATTAATCAATAATATTTTACGCATGCACTTCACTCCATTGAAATAAATATGGATAACCTCCCGTTGTGTGCTAGTTATTAAAAACCAATTGGGAAAGACAATTCAATTAATAAATGGATTAGTAAATCAATATAAATGTTTGTTAATATTTATACCAATTTATGTATACAGTCGAGTCGCGATCGTTCGTGATGGCACGGGAATCATATGTTTTACGAATTACGCGATACTTCGACTTACCGATCGAATTACTTATCGAATTATTTCAAGGGGACAGAAATGTTTACAAATTATTGAGAATTTTGAATGAGCGAGGAATTCATAATTGCCAAATTATAGTCTTTAATTTGGAACTAATGACAATATTATATTACGTGAAGATTTCATTATTTATTTATTACATTTTGGCTTAATAAATTAAATAAATTGGCTTTTCCAGGATAACTTCAGACTGTACGCTTTGCTATCATATGAATATATTTTGGTTGCTTGTCGCTGCTGTTAATTTCTGTTGCTTGTTTTTGGCACATAACTTATTCGGCTCCGGCCAAATAGCTAACGCAGGTGGTCATGCAGTCCATTAGGAGAGGGTTCATCACATTTCGGGCTGCTTCCGTTGTGCTGCCAGCTGAGCAGCTGAGCCAGACACTTCCTCATGCCCCGGCTCAGGCCGTGGCTCAGGCATTCACTTGTCAGTTTTAACAAGCTTCATGGCACCAGGGCCGCATACTCATGCCACTGCCTCTGCCACTGCCACCGCCCACGTGCAGCATGTCATCAGCATGATTGGCATTTTTAAGCAACGGTATTTGCCATTTACCCAAGCTACCTTTCCTTTTTCCCTTTTTTTTTTTAATACATTTTTTTGCGCATCAATAAAAATGTCAAAATGGCAGGTTTTATAATTGGCGATAAAATGCCATCAACGAGGGACAGTGTCAGCAACAGTGGCTGCTAGCAGTCAGCAGTCATCAGACAGCAGCCAGCACACAGTGACCAGCCATGTCCTGACATGCTGGTCGATCCATTGTCTACTCACGTGTCTGCCAGCTGTGTTCCTGACAGTCCCATGCAACAACAGGCGGCGGCAGCTGCAACTTAAAGCTTCTTCAATTTTCACATCTCACAGATACGAGTATCTTGCGATTCCGGCCAATAAACGCCAATCGAGCTGCGTACAATAAAATTGTTAATGGTCATCGTTTCGTTGGTAGATGCGAGCTCTGCGTGCAACATTTGACTTTTAAGTGTTTGCCACTAACTGACGACTAGACACGGCGCAAGATAAGCGGAGGGGGGAAACATTTTGCGTGGCAAACGGAAGTTGCAAGTAACTGAACTTCCCGATGGGCGCCAGTAAACTGTAATAAACACTAAAAGGCAGCGAAAGGCGAGGAAGCTGCACATTTAACGTGCCTCGCCAGCGCCATTTGACTGACAAATGTGGCCGGCAAGCAGAGCGTCCAGGAAATGGCAAGGAAATTAAAACAAATATAAAATGCCAGCCAGCGCTCCCCAACTAGGCAGCCATTGGAGCAACAAACATCGAGTGAGTCCTGGGGAGCCCAAATGAAAATAAATATGGCAGCAAAGTTTGCCCGCAGCCAAGCCAAGCGCAAGGCAGACTAAACCAAAGCAAGGCCAATATTGGGGCAAGGATAGGGGCAGGGGCAAAGGCAGGGGCAGAGGCAAGGCATGGCTAGCCAAGCCGAGTAACTCACTGAAGTCCGCCAGGAGGCATTTAAATGCGGCAGAGCAGTAGTTAAGCGACATGCGGCAACCAAAAAAAAAAAAAAAAGGCGCATTTCCACTTCCCCCAAACCATTCGCCATAAAAGTCAACAACTTTCGCTGCCTGACGGCGACGCTGATAAAGGGCAGTCGAGCAAGTTGCCAATGCTCCTCGCTGCCCCCTCCGCTGCTCGATTGAGTTACGCGTAATCGTTTCGAGTGCTTAAAAATTAAATTAAAAATTTATTTACTTTAAAAATGGCTGCGTCTATGGCTCTGCCAGCAGCTTATCACTGTAAGACGCACACACACACGCACACACGCGCAGCTGGTGCGATGCCAAAGGCCATAATAAACCGCAGAGTGATAAGAAATCGATTTGTCACCAGGACGTGAGACTCAATTGGCGCTTAAGCAAACAAAAGCCATCGCGAACGCAGTCATGAGGGCATAAATCACGCGCACAGACACACACGCATCCTCACACACACACACACACACACACAAAGGTGAGCGAGTATGCGTGTGTGTGTGTGTGGCACATTTAAGTTTATTACAGTTACTCCAGCGAGTTGTTTTGAATCAAATCCCCAGCAAAATACTCGATGCTTTTGTGCGAAATGTGCGCAACTGAGATTTGGATTTACTTGTAATCACGGTCGGGTCGCGGCGACAATGAAGAAGAAATTGAAACAAATTTTTGAGTCATGCCCCCTCCTAAGCCCCAGTTGAGCCCCTAGACTAGCAGGCAGACAAGCCCAACAACGCAACGTTATATTTACTCGCATGTTTGTTGTTTTGGGCGAATCTTCAAAGCGTCGAGTCGCAGTCGCAGGTGGCTGCTGCTGTTGATTTATGTTCGATTTACAAGTAAATCCCCCAGTGAAATATAATTTCCATGTGTTTATTTCTGCAAAATTTGTTGCTGCGATTGAGCGACTCGCTTCGATCATCAAACCCCACGATTTTGACAGACTTATTTGCTTTCGCTTTACTCCGCTTCACGTGACAACACAACACATGGCATGGCACGACTTGGCTTGGATGGGATGCCATCCCAGTGTCGCTCTCCCATTGGAATAGTAGTGTCTGCCCAGGCAGTTAAAAATAAGGTAAAGCCAAATCTTGCTCCTGCTCCTGCTCCGACACGTCCTCCTCCCTCTCTGCTTGTTTCCTGTTGCGGCTCCCTTGAGATGTCGAGCTATTTGTGGTAGCTGCTTCTGTTTTTAGCTGTCGATTTAAACTTGCTTTGCTCTAACGCGAGATACTCACGTTATCTTCAAGAGTCTGCCTCTTTTTTAATGCAAGATATTGAGCGACATATTCTTAATATAGTCTCGATTCTTAATTCTTAGCTTACTTTGAAAAATGTTCTTAACGAGTTTATTATTAAGTTAATATTGAGTTACATTAAATGTAAAAAAAACTAAATATTTAAAGAATTATTCCTGAATTTTTAGCATTTTCTTTATTTTTGAAATTATTTATTTAAGTGCAGAATTTGAGATAACATGTTTATATTTTATAATTTATAATTAAATATCTGATTGTCTTCAATTCTGAATTCGAGACTACATAAGGCTGCATTCTTAGTATTTATCATAAATCTAAAATGATTAATGAGGTGATTGGAGATTATACTTATTTTTAATTCCTGTATTCTCAATATTTATCTTGAATTTGAAGCTGAATTGCAGATTATTAATATTATTATTTTATAATTCTGAATTCTGTTTGCTTAGTATTTATCTTCTGTTTGTGATTAAATTAAATTATGAATTATAGATTGTTTAATAAATCACTCAACTTTTCATACCATTTATTTGTAATTCAATATTTCATTATTTACTGACATACACAGCTCTCCATTCCCTCTAGCTCAATGTTGCCAATCAATTTGTGAGAGTATTTGATTTTAGCTGAGACTTTCTAATCAGTTCCTTTCAGTCCGGAGAGCTATGTCCTTTCTGACGGCGGGTTGTGCTCTGTCCGCAGTTCGTGTTTCGCTTCCTCTTCAGCTTTTTCTTTGGCTTCTTCCCGCTGTTTCTGTTGCTGTTTCTCTGACAGTCTCGAAGGTAATGTTTTTGCCTCAGCTGCACGTGAAATATTTTCGACAGCCACAGAGTAAACAAGCGCTTACATTAACTTTCGCTTACTTTCTGTGCTTGTGTGTGAGTCTGTATGTGTGTGTTTGTGTGTGTGTGTGTGTGTGAAAGCACACACACTCTCAATTTAAACGCTTGATTTCACTTTATTTCGACTGCGATTTCAATTTAAATTCCATGAATTTCTTTTGCGCTTCAACGTCTTTTACTTAATCTCAAGTTTGGCTTTTTCTTTCGCTCATAAAAATGAATGGATTCTGGTGATTTTAATTTTTAATTTGGGATTTGCGCTCGGCGCTTTGCGGCTTGCCAAATTTATTTAGCCCCGTTGTGCGATTTGTTGGTGCAGCGGCAACAGAAACAGAAACGACTGCTTCACTTTAATTAAAAATGCAATGCGAATTATGCTGAAGCGGTCAACCAACAATTGGCTACAACTGAACTGAACATGCGAACGTGGCGGTACACGAAACCCTTTCTAAAATGCACGTCCTTTCGGATCACTCTTCAGATGGGTTGAAAAGAAAGAGAATGTTTTAATTAACTTTTGTTTACACAGCGCCCAAAAAGTTTTCCATTTGCTTTAACTCCGCTCGAAAGCTGAATGAAAACTTTTAGCGTTTTTCAGCTAAATCTGCTCACTGTGTATGTGTGTGTGTGTGTGTGTGTAAAGTGGACGCTGAAATGTAGGCAACGCTTTTTATGCGCTGCCAAAACCAAACCAAAAGCTGCGTGGTCCACATTAAAATAGATTGCTGTTTGCTTTCAATTTACTAGCGCGCCATCTCAATTCGAATCTAAATCCAAATCCAAATTCAAATCTCAAACGCAATCCTTTGGCGCGTCAACGCACCCTAGAGTAAATATTTGCCTTTTAGTTATTACCATTTTGATGCCAACAGCTCCTTGGCTCCGTCTCCAGCTCCGTCTCCATCTCCATGTCAGCTTTTATCGGCTGCCTCTGCTGCTGGCGTTGCAAGTTGATGGCTCTGTTATGTGGCAGCATTTCAGCTTAGATCGCTGGCAATATATTAACTGCACATTTTAGCGATGTGCTGTCAAATAGCTGCAACTTTCAGCTGTTCACCGAGCTTTGCAAATTCCCCAAACGCACAACGACAACAACAACAACAACTGAATTTGCCACTGCAGCCACAACAATGGCAAAATGCACGAAAAGCGAACGCATTGTTTCGCACAAAAGTATGCAAATGTCAACAGCTGCATTTTTATGAGTTTGCCAGCTCGGAACAAAAAGTTGAAAGTTTGATGCAGAAATAAAAATTGCCGCTCTGGGTGCGCTTCTCAGCCGCCGTCGGTGTCACGTCGGTAGTTGAAAGTTTGCACTTTTTTTTTTTCGGTTTTTGTTTTGCTATTTTTATGGAATTTCTTTCATTAGTCTAATACCCAAGCGGAATTTGTGCCGAGTTGCGTCATAGTTTCGAGCTCATTGCTAAGCTTAAAAGGTCAGAGCTCTAGATGCTTCTGGCTGGCAATATTTTGAGCGGTAACCGAAACCATTTCGGGGGCATTAGCGGTTAACATTGCTGACATTATCGCCGCGTTGACGTGACAAGACGTTTGGCGACGAGCAGCAGCAACTAGGACCAGCATAGGTCATAGACAATGCCAGGCATGAGGGCGAGCCACGACCATAACTAGCTTTTTGGTCTGCGTTTTGCGTTTAAACCAAGTGACAGAAACATGCTGCTGTTGGCACACAAATGCTGCTGACGGCATTTGTGGCAGCAACGACAACGACGACGACAGTGGCCAAACAGAAACAGCGACATCAACATCCTCGACATAGATAAACAAGCGTCTGTTGCTGTTTGCCGCTGCCATAACCGCACATATCGCTCATAAACACCGCCATAAAAGTAACACAAGCAAACAACGAAACAAATATGTGATAAAGCAACGAGCAGCAGCGGCAACAACTAAATATACATATATGTAGTATATGTGCTTGAGTATGTGTTCTCGTTGTCATTTTGCAGTTTAATGGGCCATCGGTAGCGGGAACTAAGTAAAAACTTTGGTCACTTGTCGCCATCAAAAGGCAATAAAAGCTGCGCACTAAAAAACTTATCCTAATTTTGTGCATCGCAATCATTGCAGCCCAAATGTGCCATCATTTATGTATTTGCTTGTCCCAAAAATAATAATTGTAAAATGTACTCAGTGTTTTACGATACTTTGAAGATGTTCCATAGGAACAATGCATACTAAGCGTATACGTAATGTGATTTTGCACCACGCATACAACAGGAGCTGAAGAAGTTGAAGCTTTGCTCTAATTGTCAACGCTTCCGTTAATTAAACGCAATGCCGCAGTTGAAACGAACTGAAACAGATTATTGCATTTGTTGCTAGCTGCTGCTTTAGCGTTTCCTTTCAGCCATTTGTGTGTTGATAAACGTTTACCGTCATTTAAGAAGCAACAACCAGAAATTGCAGCATCAAGAGTAACTGCACAAACAGGCAGAACGCCAAGAGGAAGAGAAAGCGAAAGAAAGTAGAGACAACGATGGAAACAAACGCTGGCAGCGATTTGCCAGCATTTAGCTTGTCTTCTTTTTGGGGCCAGTTAAAAGGAAATCCAGCTCTACGGCTAACCCTCTACTCTTAATGCCATCCTCCCTTCATCCGCACCCACACACACACACAGAGACAACAATGCAGACACGCAACGCAGGATGCACGCTTTATTTGCCTTAAACAGAGCGCCGCATTCGTTGCTGTTGTTGTCGTTTTATTCTTGTGCTCGGAAAGTAGGCTACGTCGTCGTCATCGTCATCGTCCCCGGGCCATCTCCTGTTCAAATTAAACTGAAAGTCTTGTCCGCTTTACAGACAACGCAACGCAACGTTGTCTGGCCGTGCCGCTCCCAAGACGACGCTGAAACGCCCCTCGGCCTCATCCCCCAAAGGGCTCGAACAATGTTATGAGGCAAAGTGGCAGGCAGCACTTTTTCTAGAACACTCAAAACCCTGCCCGGCGACTGCCAGCGAATGTTGTAATTAAACTTTAAGGATTGCGCAAAGTTTAGAACAAGTTGCAGAATGAGAAAGCAAAAGATACAGGCTAAAACAAAACGCTAACATGCGTCCGAAGGAGGCCAAAGCCAAGCCAAGTCGGTGGTCCGTTGTTGGTCGCCTGGTCAGCCATAATAATCGATAGCTCTTTAACTTTTGCACACAACTGTGACACTGATGGGTTAAGCTCGCGCTTAATGGTCGTCTAAGTTGACACAACGCCGCCAACGCCAATGAGGAGGAGCAAACGCAAGTTGACTGCGCCGACACTGAGCTGAAACTCAGCTGAGTGGACTGCTGAGTGGAAGTGTGAGGCCGAAGCAGGCAAAAGTTTTCTGTTGATTTATTAAATTAATTGCTGCCACATGCAGCTGATCCCCCTTGCCGCGAACCGAAGACCCTGCAACGATGTTAGCATTTATTTGTCTTTAATTTAATTTATACGAAACGCCGCAAAACTTTTCCTTTTTTTATGACAACAACATTCATACGGATGTGATGGAGGCCCCGCGTCATTTTGCGCCGCCAACTTTCGCAATACACGACGCAGGTACCGCGAAGGCCGCAATTTATTTACGATATTTTGGATAGACTTCATTTTTGTTGAAAAAGTAGCATATATCATAACCACGCGAGGAAATTTATTCATGTATGCGTGATTGTTGCACTCCGAATATTTATTTTCGCTTTCACTTGTTCCTTCAATTATCTCTGCGAAAATATTAATCGACAGCGAAATATTTCAAGGATTTACGAACAAGAGTTGAATATGCATAAGAACTTGGAATATTCAAATCTTATTTATGTAAAAAGCTCGTTGCATTTTTCTTCTGAATTTTTAACAAAAGTTCCTTTGACATAAACGAGAGCAGCACTTTAAGGAAATCGCCATAATTTAAATAATTAATATGATTTCGCAATATTTTGGCAATTTCCACACAAATAGTTGTCCATTGTGTTGTTGCTGCACCCGGAAATTGAGTACAACTTGCGATATGGCCGAGATGATGATTTATACGAGCGATGCACGCACCGAAAACGCCACGAGATGAAAAGATGCCACAACGGCGAAACGGCGAAACGGGAGCAAAATGAATTGCCGCACTACGTGTTGCTGTTCCACACAATTTCCGGAGGGACGAGGCGAGCGAGCCAAGCACATCCTGCTATTGCTCGGCCCACCTCATCACTCAGCGGCAGAGCAGCCAGAGAGAGAGAGAGAGAGAGAGAGAGAGAAGGGCGAGAACATGACATCCAATCGCTTTGCACACTTTTACAATTGATTTAGCTGCGAGATGGCAAAAGAATTCTTCGAGTCTTCGAGTGTGTGTTGGTGTGGAGTGTATTCCTGACCAGATTGCTTGGCACTGCTTAAAGCGTGCGATTTGTTGCGCCAACTTGGCAACTTAGGGCATTTAATGGCATTACAATTTGCCTTTTGTTATTGCCCGGGTCCAGGACGAAGGTGACGTTGCGCCTGCTGTTGCTCTTGCTCTTGCTGCTCCAATGAGATCCAAAGAAAAATGATGCCACAAAACCCCACGGTGCGAAATGCTCATTTATTCCGTGTGGCGGGGGGGCACGGTTAGTGCGGCAAAACGAACTTGGGTAAAACCCTTAGAATATGTTGCACGTTTAACGTTGGCTCCACAATTTATTGCTGGGCGGCTGCGCGGTTGACAGTCGAACCCATAAAAACTCACTCTGAGTGCGGGTTGAAGTGGCGTGGCCCATCCTCCCTCTGGGGAGCATGGGGCATGTGGCGTGTGGCGTGGGGCGTGGGGCATGCGGCATGGACTGTGAGGTTGACCGTTTATAGCGTTTACAGTTACTTAATTCTTTTGCATGAACTTGCCACATAAAACAATAATAATTGCACACCTTTAGTAACACTCCCTCTCACTCTCACTCACTCTCTCTCTCTCTCTTTCTCTGTCGTTGCAGGTACGTTGTTGTAACTGTGTCAATTATGCGCGGGGCGAGGAGAAGCGTTTTGGATTGTTGGCAACTTTTGTAAAATTCTTTAAACTTTCAAAAACTGCTGCCATTACAGCAAACAACACAGCACAGCACAGCACATTTTGGCCATGGCTCAACAGCAGCTGTCGACAGTGCTTTTGTTGTTGTTGCTATTGTTGCTGTTGCTGTTGTTGTTGTTGTTGTTATTGTTACTGTCGTTACGCGCGTTGATTGTATTATGAGTGACGTGTACCGCAAAAAAGCTTTTAAGTCATTAATTTCATTGGGAGTGCCACACTCAAAGGATTTTAAAGTGCACAGTTTTTGATGCAAAGCCAGACGATCCCCATCGCCCTGCCCCCCCTTCATCCGCAAGGACAATCGCAGCCATCAACATGCCATTAAGTCGCTTTCCAGCCTGCAGTCTAGGGAATACTGTATATAGGACAGTGCGTACATACAGTATCACAAGATGTACAAATGGCTTCATTAAGCGCAATGAATTTGCTCGAGATGCGTGAAAATGTCAGGCGAAAATAAATCTGCTAATAACTAAGATTTATGCTGCCAACAAACATAGATATATTCGCAGGACGACAAAAACCAACATTTAAAAGCAGCCGAGATAAAGCCACAAGAGAAAGGCACATTTCACATGTGTCTGTGTGTGTGTGTGTGTGCGTGTGTGTGCGTGTGTTAGTGTGAGTGTTTGCGTGGGGAAATCAGAAAACACAATCTGCATTCAAATGAATCAAATAAATTAGTTTGGCAATTTTGAAGCAAGAGCAAAAGCATTTTTCTAGCTGCCTCCAGCATAGCCCTTCCTCCGCCCTGCCAAGTGGGCGTGGCTAGAGGCCCACTATACGTGTGAGTGTGTGTGTGTGTATATCTGTTGCTGCTGCGGTTGCCAGCAAAACTTTTGCCTTATTTGATTAAATAATTTCCACTTAACTTCTTACTTTTGCCCTCGACGACGTCTTGCTTCCGCCGCAAAAAGGACTAAGGCCAAAAAGTCAGAGAGCAGTCAATGTACGACGAGTGCGAATGCGAATACGAATACGAATAAAACTCTGTGTGTGTGTTAGTAATTAAAAGCAACAAATTCACACACACACGCACAACAATTTAGCTGGCAAATTAGTATGGCAAAAACTTAATCTTTGGCCCGCAGGCCAAGCAAACAAACAAACCAACAACGAAGAAAAGGTGAAGCGCTCACAATGAATGACTCTTTGCCATAAACAACTAGCATTGATTGTCGACATACGTGTACATCTACCACTACACACACACACACATACATGCATACATTCCTAGTTAGTAGTGTAGAAAAAAAGAATATGGCAACTCCTTTGATATTCACACTCGCTTTCGTCGGCAGGAAGACAGGCAGGCCAACATTCGCCCAGGCCAGCGCCAAATGAAGTGGCCCAGTGGCTTTGGTCTCATGACAGCTAGATTTACAGTGTGGTCATATAATATATACTGCAGACAACGGCGTACACTCAAAGAAATGGTTGATAAATCTATTTAATTTCATTTATCATTAAGTCTACTTTAGAGTCGTATAGAATATAGATATAATATGAATGTAACGATGGAGAAATATATTTTATTAATTTATTTTTTGTTGGTTTACTTTAAAGTCGAATAGAGTATAGATAAAATATAATTTAAAGACGGATAAATCAATTCTATTAATTTATTTTAGTTTACTTTAGAATCGTATGAATATAGATATAATATAAATGTGAAGATGGATAAATATATTTTATTGTGTTTATTTGTTTTAGTTTACTTAAGAATCATATTGAGTAAAGATAGAGAAATATATTTTGATTTATTAATTTATATTGGTTTAGTTTAAAGTTCTTTATCAAATAGATAAAATATAATTTGAAGATGGATAAATCTATTTTATTTTAGTTATTATTTATTGTAGTTTACTTTAGAGTCGTATATAATAAATTTAAAGATGAATAAAAATATGTTATTTTATTAATTTAATTTAATTTACTTTAGAATAATGAATATAGATATAATAGATATGCTAGCATATGCCTCCCGATCACACTGCACTCATTATGAAAACGTTTTGTAAATGCTATGTAAAAGATATTTAGTTGCCTCTTACACTTTCTGCTTTGAGACTTCCTCAGCATAACTCGGCATAATTTACGACTAAACTATTTTCTCGCAGTGCATGCCACAGGCAGAAGATAGAGTAGCATATAAATATCTGGGTGGCGCCGTTTGGCTGCGAGTGTACGAATGTTGAAATAGGGTTAAAGCAACAACAAACATCCGAGCAGTGGTGGAGGTGAGGCAGGAAGGGGGGCGGTCTTAACATGGGTTCGCAAATTGTATTGTTTTTGTGTAAATTAGTTCATTGTGGCAGTGCGTGTGTGTGTGTGCGTTACATCTTCAATTTGGACGACGTGTTTGGTCCTTTTAATTTGCATGTTTTATGTTCACTTTATGAGATTTGAGTTGGTCTTGTGGTTTAGCATAAAATATTAAACTGGCCACATGTGTGTGCTCGTGTGTGTGTGTGCGTTTGTGTGTGTTTGTTGTGCTGCGATCATAATTTATCGTGCGCCTTTTCGTGTCGGGTTATCCTTGCACACACACACACTTTCAATTTGAGTTTTTGCCTGACGTTGCGTTGCCACAAATCTGGCTCGTGTTTTCTTCCTTTCCCTTTCATTCTCCTTTTGCTGCGTTTTTTCTTTTGTTTTGTTTTGCTTTGTTATTTATTTAATTTATTTATTTATGTCGCCCACTAAAACCACTTTAATCAGACCCAAGCGACATGACCAGCTCATCTGGCCTGAAAATTAAGCCCACACTATAAGCCATGATTGCCGAAGAGGCTGACATAACCGGCAGTCACTAAGCCGTTTAGTTATAAGCCGTCAACACGCACGACGCTGACGACGACGACGACGACGTGGCTAACGACGGCAGTCGCTCACTTGGTCAACTGATTTTATTTATGGCCCTGTTTTATGACACATTTCGCTTTGAGCCAACTGGCAAAGCACATGCAAAAACGGGGCGACGACAAAAAGGCCAAAAGCGAAAGCAACGTCGGGTCCCAAGAAACACATTTAATTCTTATTTATAAACATGGCCAAAACATGCCAAATTAGTGGCCCAATGGAAGTTTCCAACTGCATCGGGCAATTGGGGAATTGCGGGTTGAATGCTGTGTGTGTGTGCCTGCAAACATATCAATAATTTAAGTCAAATTCCATTTGGAGCTATACATATTTATAGATGGCAAACAAATGCGTTGTGGTCACATTCGGCTACGTGCAACTCAGCAAGGACATTCGCAGCGACGCGAGGGGGGAGAGCAGAAATCGCAATCGAAGCACATGTTAAACTCTTTACACCGACATAAAGAGCGAGCGAAAATACGTGCGTCGCATGATACATTGTAATTGAGGCCAACGACAACAGACAACAGACAACCGGCAACAAGACAGACTGAGAGACTGAGAGACAGTGAGACTGAGAATGGCAGACGGATAGATGAATGAATGCACGGATGGATGGATGGATAGACGGATTGTGGCATGAAATTGATGAGAGCGCAAGGATGTGTCGATGTGACAACACATCCTGCTGCAAAACAAACACACAACATTGTTTGGCCTGCTATCCCAGCTATCCCACTGCGCTGAGCTGATCCTAGGCCAAGCAATCAACTGGAAAATGCAGCAACAATGACACTTCTCAGCTGTCACACTTGCTCTTCCTCCTTTTTTATTATCCGTATCTTTCGCTCCCTCTCTTTCGCTGATATGTTGCTGCTGGTGAGTGCAAGTGAAGTGCGATCCGGTGCAACAGAGCTGAAAGCATAGAAGATGCTAGCACAACAACAACTCTGCGGAGATGGCGCATGTTTTCAACGACTGTCAACGGAAATTGCTGTCAGCATTGCGCTGTGCACAGGAGCAACAGGACAACGTTGAGGTTTTCAAATTGTTTGCTTACACGCGGCCATGGGGAACTCGACAGAGCCGCGTGCATGTTACCATAAATCTGGAAATGAAATAAGTGTACACTCTTGTATATTTGACATTTGGTCACTCAAACTCCAACTCCAACTCCAACTCGAAACGATTTCAGTAAAACTCAGTCTCAGTCTCTCTCTCTCTCTCGCTGGCTTTCTGCATGGCCAGCAGCGTGAACTTGAAGGACTTGCGGACAGCACGTATCGCATTTAAGTGTCCCTGTGTGTCTCTGTGTGCGTGTGTGTGTCTGTCACAAACACATGCGTCAATTTAATAACAACAAGCAAGGGAAATAAGCAGCAGAAGTAGAAGTGAAAGCAAGCGAATGACCAAGCAGAACACCAAAATAAATGAGATATTACCAATTTGTATTGAATGCCCCAAATGACATAATGGCCAAGGCAATATCTTACATGTTGCTGTTGTTGTTTAGCGTAACGCTTATCGGGCCATCATCATAGAGGTAGTTGTGTTGTTGTTGCTGGCAATCATTTGTGCTGTCCCCGAACGCAATTAGGAGAGCACAAAGCAAACACTTGCAAGTCATTAAGCGTGTCAAAGGCGTTGCAAATCCATTACCTATATTAAGTATACGGCATGTGGACACACGTCAAGCCAGCAGGCAGCAATAAAGGAAATTAACATGAAGAAAAGCAACTAATAGATAAGATTCAACCTATTGATTAAACACACACACACCTCACAAACTGATTTCCACACACACACTGTGGATACACATTCACTTTTGGCACACAATATCGATCAATCTTAAAGTAAATATTTGGATCTTGACTTGGCATACCTCTTGGGCTTAGCAACGTTTTTACAGGGTGTAGGCATATAATGCACTGACGATAATAGCAAAACAAATCAAAGCAAACAAATACCAATAAAGGAAATTAAAATGACGAAAATCAAGAATGGAAAGACATAATATATATAAGCAGTACACAAATACTGCTCAGCTATAATGACCAAATTATATGGGGTATATAACAGCAATGCTTGGCTTCGGCCTCATCAAGTATTCGACACGTGGCCAGCGAGTAGATAAAGCATAACATTATCATAAAGAATATTAAATATTGATAGATTGCAAAGAACTACGCCGAAAGTTCCGACTCTTAATCAACTGAAATAAATCCGAAAAATACCCGAGAGTTAGGGCGATGTCTTTGCAGGGTATAAGCACCCAAAGTACTGACGATAAAAGAAAAATATGTCAAAGCATTGCATTCCATTTCCACAACACACACACACACACAGCTAAATGGACAAAACATGTGCCATGCCGAACTGCGAGCAAGGTCCTTCATAGCATGAATTAAATGGACTACAAAGCAACAAAAACAAAAGTACAAAAAGCGAAAAAACGACGAAGACGAAAAATAAAAACAAAAACAAAACAATGCGGCAACTGGCAACTCGTAAAGCAACAGGGACACGACGAGGGAGGGGGTGAGGGCATCACAGCAGCAGCAGCAGCAGCAGCAGTAAGAGCAAAGGAAATTCGTACACAAATTGTAAAGAAATAAAATTTTAGTATGCGCATATTGATTTTATGATCAGAAATAACTACGCATAGCAGGCGCAAGGGTAGCGGCCAGATGGAGGGGCACCAAAATAGGGGCTGGGGGCACGAGTGGGATACATTTCAAAAAGTGCAAAGCAATCACGAGCCTGTCTATGCGAGTGTGTGTGTGTGGCAGAGCAATGTTAAATTGCCGGGCATGAAAACGAAATAAAAAGCGAGGCACACGATGCCAGACAACAGACAACAGAGAACAGACAGCCTAGTTCGCTTCGCTGCTGCTTCTGCTCTCGATTTGGAGTTGCGAGTTCCAGTTCCATGGCATATTCCGCTCGTCCTGCGGCGTGACAGCCTGGCGACAACAGTAAAGTATCTGCCGGCCATACATTTGACAGTTGTAATAAATTTTTGTGTTAGCAACGACGCATTTTGTATTTTGTGCCGCCATTGGCGCATTGTTGTGTTTGTTGCTGGCATTTTCCACGCTTCTGCTTTTCATTTGGTCGACATCTCTCTCTCTCTCTGTGGTATCTGCGAATATGTTTCGTTTAATGCAAATTGATTGGGCGCAGAATGTCAGCCATAAATATTTGTGAATTCGCTTGATTGCATCTAGAAACAGTGTCAAGTTCAAGGCACACAGAAAACGAGAAAACCCGAAGCAGAGAGTCCGGCACAAAACAGTCTTAAATGCCAGAGGCGAGCAAAGTTTTAATCTCATTTGCTCATTCGCCACATTATACGCTTCATAAAAACTCTATAATCCAGTAAACCTTCTGTTCGCTTTTCTATCACAATGTAACGAATACTTCAACGGGCCAAAAAGCAGACAGCAGCTCTCAATAAAGAAGGCGCTCAACATGCCAAAATAGCTGCGACCCAAATGTCGAAACTGAAACTGAAACCGAAAGCGATAGCGAAAGCGATGGGAAAGGCAGAGGGCGAGACGGCCCAAATGTATGCCACAGAATGTTGTTTACAAATCTCTTCAGCAACGCCCACAAATTTGTATGCAAGGCATTGTTGTTGCTGTCGCCTTTGGCATGCGGTTCAGAGGTTGTAGATTTCAATATTTACTTAGCCATGGCATTCACAGCGAAACCGAACACAAAACTTTCTGCTGAGACCGCTTAATGATAGCTTAAAGTTATTTCTTTTTGGCGCTGTCTCTCTCTTTCTCTCCTCGCGATGGGCAGGATTGTTCGCTTTATTAAATTAAATATAACCAACTACAAGGGCCTGAACAGGCGTTGTTTTACTCGCAGCTCAGCTGACATTAGAGGCGGCCAGTGACCGCCATAAATCGACTGGAGTCCTTCGACTCCTGCCTCTGCCTGTGCCCCAATGCGACGCCAATGCCACACGCCTGCCATAAACTATGTAACGTCGAGCTGCCGCCCTTTAGCACATGTCCAGCAAGCACTTGAGAGCACAGCTCCGTCGCCCACTTCAACTTGCCTCGAATTGCGCACAGATCTCGTGTTGCCTACCAGTGTAAGTGTATGTGTGTAATAATTATGTCACTTTCGGTTAGATCTTGGCAGACATCGGCAGCTGTCGCACACTTTAACAGTAATTTGAACTTTAACTTGACTTTAAATGTGCGGCAAGAAACACTTCTCGTTCGTCGCCCGACAACGATGCGAAGCGACTTTATTGTCCTTTAAATGACATTTGCGACGACTGCACTAAACTTTTGCACCCCTCTCGCAAACACAGACACAGAAAGGGAGAGACAGTGGAAAATCTAAGCGAAAAAAGTGTCAAATAAGAAACTAAATCGCATGTCCGCCACGCCATTTCAGAGCTGACCCTTTTGTGCTTTTGTATTTTTGGCAAGCATCTCAAATTGAAGGCTGCTCATTTCTGGTTTCTATTTTTTTCTTTTTGCCAGGGGAGAACTGTGAGGATGTGGGGCGTAAGCGTGGGAGTGGGCGTGGCCGTGGTCGTTGTCGTTGGGTGGGAAACGCGAACGGCAATAATGTTGTTCCATTGGGGTCGCTAGACGCCCCAGGGCAGCATTTAATTACGCTCGTGTTCGTTGTAATGAGGCAAATTGCTTTTTGCTGTCAATTAAAGTAAAGTTTTCCCTTTAGCTGGCAGCGCTGGCAACGTCGTCGTCGTCGTCGTCGTCGACGGCGACTGCGACCGTTAAAGGCAGAGCCAATCAAATGACGGAGCCAAAAACGAGAACGTGCAACTGAGATTTTTGCGGTATTGCCGGTTGTAAAGTAAACTTACATACTTTATCTTGCCTGCCAGTCGAAGCGAGTGTGTGTGTGGCACACTTGCGAGCCCTGGCAACCCATCAAACGACAGCTCTAATTTCAAAGCGCATAACACACACACACACACACAGACACATACATGATCAATTCCATATGCTGCGTTGTTGCTCTACTTCCGTTTCCGGATTGGCGCAGTTGTGGCTTTCACGCCGCGTTCTAGTTTCTACTGGCATTAAATGCGTGCCCGAATGTGTGTGTGAGGGTGCAGACACGTGTGTGTGCGTGAGTGTGTGTGCTTAGGCAGCGTCTTAGAACACGTTTGTAAACATCTTAAATGTGCTTTTAATGAGCAGCTTCCACCGAACTGAAGCAGCCAGTCAAAGACACAGACGCAGCAGCAGAAAGACAAGGCTGCCAGCTGCCATGCATTACATTTGTTGCTGTCCCTCAGCCGCCCCTCTTCAGCCCCCCTTCAGCCCCTCCCCTGTTCTAACCATTGCCTCGTATTGCGCACTTGTAATCGTTTGGCAGTGCGTTTGCAGACATCGTTGGCACTTTTGAAGACGCTGTTGCCGTATTTTAATAACGTTAATTAGCGTTCTAATTAGTTGTTGCTTTAGTTCGCATTTAGTGCGCGCATGTTTAACGCATTTAAAACATGCACAAGCCAACACACACACACACAAAATTTTATCGAAGTAGCACTTGAATTTCAAGTGGCAAAGTTAAAGTCAAGTCCAGCCACAATTTGCTGCAGTTGCATGCGTTGCGCTGACCTCGCTTCAATTGTGGCCACATCGTTATCGTGAATGTTGCCGTTTAAAAATTAATGAAAATTAAAATAAAATTATTGCCAGAATTTTACATAACAAAACGACGTCCCATAGTTGCATTCCAAAAGCCAGTTAAATTCCCCACCTTGCTTCGGATGTTGCGTGCCGTTGGTGCATTTGTTACTATGCGAAAATGTTAAACATATCGCGAAATAAAGCTGCAATTAATTAGCCATTATTAAAACGGCACACACACACACACACACAGACACAGACACGAACGTGCACCTTGTGTTGCGGGTAATAAAAATGGCAATTGTTGCAGTTGTTAGTGGTCGGTGGTTGTTAATCAATACGCGTTGATTCATTGGCAACGATACAACAATGCATTTAATGCCATTAACTAAGTGCTTTAAGTGAAAATAAAGCAACAACATCAATACGTAACTCTTTAGTATTGCCCTCAACGGGGTGGGGCAATAAAGGGCGGAAAATGGACAATAAATTGCCGGCGAATTACACAATTTTTAATCGCAATTTCAATTAAGCGTTTGATGCATTGTATATAATTTCGATTTAAAACTGATAAACCATTGAATTTGTAATAACGAAGAGTCAATACGCTTTTGTTTTAATTGTAAAAAGAAGCTTTTGATTTATAATCAAATTCACGCATTTTATTGCATGCCAAATTCAATAAACATTTTTTTGTTTATTTATTAAAATTGTAAATATAAATTACATTCAACAATACAAAATTGTAGCTGACACATTCAGTTATTTAATTAATGTATAACTTTAATATAAATGTAAATCAGAAATACTTTTAACTTTTATTTATGTGTTATAATTGTATCATAGATTATACAGCACAATAATATAGCCAAAGCAACTAAGATATTCAACATTTATTTATTATAATTTGGGCTCAGAACTAAATTTTACAATTATAAAGGCATATTAACTTAGTCCTTCTGATTATTTTATTTATATATTTAGTTTCCACACCTTAGGCAAATAATTGCACATATATTTCTCTCTTGCAATAGTGCAAAAGCTACATATGTTCAGAAAACATAAACCCCTCTTCTAAAGGGAATATAGATACTATATTTTAAGGAGCAAATTTAAGTACTACATTTTAAAGTTCAACGAGCCGCAATCAATGAAATCAAAAATACCTTTCATCAGTCAGTTGCTTAATTAGTTCACAACAGGCTCTGTGAGTGCAGAGTATTATAGATGATATAACAACAAATAAATTTGTATGGTAATGCACGAATAATTTAAGCGGATACATAATCCCCACAGAATGTATATTGCCACCTTAAAGGATATATACGAACGGAATTGTATGTGAAATATGTGCTTGATGCCAGTTTAACATTGCTGCAACGTTTGTTGTGGTATAATTACAAATATTGAAATTCAATAATGCACCTTTTGTGCCATAAACGTTTTTATTTTCCTTCTGTATATAAGGCCATAAATAATGGCCTGGTCGGGTCTGGTCTGGTCTGGTGTGCCGCCAGCCAAAGGGACACAGCCCACAGAAACCAAAAACAACATTGGAAATTGCGTGAGCTGTGCAAAACTGTTTTGCTTGTTAAGAGATGGTCAACAGCAGCAACAACAAATGCCTGCAAAACTATGTATGTCTGTAGATGTTGCCGTTGTCATTTTTGTTGTTGCTGTGGCAGTTGCTGTCGTTGCGGTTGAGCTGCTCCGCCTGTCCTCGTCCACATCCCCCCCGGGCACATCCCTCATCTCACTCGCCTCGCCTCGCCTCGCCTGAAGTAGACCAATGGGCAACTTGTGCATGGCTCGCACCCGCAGTTGTTCATTTGTTCGGCTCACAAGTGTCATGCTGTTTGTCCTAGAGCGACCATCCCCCCTTCGCCCCTCTCTCTCTCCTTTTCTAGCCACTATTGTGCGTATACTTGTGTGTGCCAATAACCATTAAGCGTTAAAATTTGTGCAGTTTGTTGATGTTGATGTTCCTGCTGCACTATGGACAACATTTTTCTATTGCGAGTATTAAATCATTCTATAAATCAATTTTCGTTTTATTTTTATGACATGTTGTAAAGACGCTAATATTTGTATGTAAAATACCTAATAACATATTTACATTATCTACATATACATGAGCTCACTGTAACATTACAGAGAGCTGTAGCATAACATAAACTGTCTAACAGTAGTATGTTAAGCCGTCATTACGGCGACTGCAATGTTAATATCAAACAGTAACAGAAATGTTAAAGCAACAATGCAATTTAAGTATTAACAGCTTTAAGCGCAAAGCTAAGAAAACATGCAACACTTTGATATTGTTAAAAAAACAATTTGAAATACATTTCCTCTGGGTATTCTGCATACCAGCTTGCTTTATATTTAACTCATTTCATTTATTTATTTAAAAATGACAGTAGACGTTGAACAATCCACATTTGAAACTTTTCATGTGTTGCTGGTATTTCACACATTTTATTTATTTATTTAAAAATACACATTTTAATCTCCATCAGTATGTGTTGTCGACTAGGCATGAATAACAATTGCAGTTTATTGCAAAGTTTGTTCACATTTTCTTGTGAGTTCAGAAAGTTGCACATGTTGTTAACGAATTGTCGAATGCTCATTTAGCCCACAGTGCGTTGGCTTGTTGCTGATTGCACGTACGAGGAGCTGGGTGTGTGCGTGCAGCCAACAAGATTTGTTAGCCCGGCCAAAACACTGTAATTATTTTATGCTTGCAATGGTCAGGCATGCCTCTCAACAGATTTCCTTTGCCAGGAAGTTGTTCAAGAACCTAACCGAAACTGGCCTAGTAGTAGATCATTTAAAATTTCCAATTGGCTTGACAGACACACACACTTGCACACACATACACACAACCAATACGGTCTGTTAGCTGGTGGTATTGCCAATGGCTGGTTAACTGCCCAGCCTCGGTTGCTGCTCCCTCCTGCCTCCTGCTGCCTCGTCTGCAGTTTGGTTACGCTTACGGCTTTTGGCCCATTTCGAGGATGCTTGTATTTAATTTACTATTGAAATTAACGATGCGTGTATCAGTGTTTATGTGCTTATAGTTGTGTGAGTGTGTGTGTGTGTGTGTGGAAAAGTCAAGCCCCAAAACAACAATTTGGCAGCAATTTGTTACAACGATGGCAACTGCAAATGATTAACAATGTATGCGACATTGTGGTTAAAAGCATAATATTATCATACATTTTGGGGCGAGCCTAGCATACAATACACACACACACACACGCACACACACACACAGGGCAGGGCTTACATATATGGAAATTAATTTTCTGGCATTTTACCGACGCTGGCAATCGAAGGGGCTCCCCCCAATTGCCCCATTAGCTTATTGTGATATTTATGCGACAGCCATTAGAGTGAGACAATGCCCGTATTAATTACACATTTCATTTCATTCGACAGCCCCGAATGCCAATGAGCCAAAATCAATAACTGCCCTATCGAGTTCCCTTCCGGCTGCCGCCTGCCGCCTTCCGCCTTGCACCTTGTCCCCCGTAAATAGAGTCATCATCATCATCAACATCGGCCAGCGAAGCCTGTAATCTAATAAAACGGAATGCAAATCATATGCTGTAATTATGGTGCGCACCATGCTAAGGATAAACATCAATCAAAATTTAGCAAAGCGTGGGGCGGAAGGCGTCGCTCTGGCTCTGGCTTAAAAGTTGACCAGCAAGTGAGAAAACAAATTGCCGTGCAGTAGGTCACACACACACACGCACACTCGCACACTTACATATCGTGTCTGCGTGTCAACAAGCAATTTCCGCTGTGAACGATCAGGAACAAAACAACGACAACGACATCGCTGCAATAGGCAAAAACGTGTGCGAACGCAGCAGCAACATCAGCAACAGTTGGCGAGTTGTGGTTTTATTTTTACGATAATACCGTCTGGCAGTCGGCGAACGAACGGCGGACTGGCAATCAGCATAAAGTGGTTGGCATTAAAAATATCAGGCCGCACAATAAAAACGCCGTTTCGCAGCGGAAGTGTCAAACAGGGCAGAGAGTGAATGTGAATGGGAATGGAAATGGGATTGGGATTGGCGAGGGGACGGGGAATTTGGGAGGGACAGCGGGATGGCCATTCGAGAAGCATGGGGATTGTCGTCCTGTTGCTATTGTTGTTTTTTGCTGGGCACCAAAATCAAATAATAAAGCCATAAAACTGCTGGCCACAATTAAAATGCCTCTAGCACATAATGGCAGCAACATTTCGTTTTTTTCTCGTTGCCTACTTTTCATGGCATAATGGCGACCAATGCATTTCCCGTGGCTTTGCCGCATGACAACAACGTTGTGCTAAAAAATTGCAATTTAATGAACCATGCCGTTAGCCGCAATTAGGCAACAATAACGAACCAAAAACCAAAGCCCACACGCTGCCAGAAGCGGGTATATTGTTTCCTCAAGTAGCAGAATTCTGTTCTAGTGCTGTTAATGTTATGTAAATGTTATGTTAAAGAGACTGATGCTGTTAAGCTGTGTGAATCTTGGTTTTACGCTACAAATATGTATGATCAGCGTGGGCATTAGTGCTGTCAGATTAGCTTATTTCAGGCTAGATTTAGCATATTTTAAATTCTAATAGCTTTTAAATATGAAAAGCTTATAGACATAAATATTTTAATGTTAGATTTCATACCAATAAATGTATTTCTGACATAATCGAAAATATCGGAGTTTGTAATAAAATATATTAGTCTTAGCAAGAAAGTTATGAAATCGGTGAATTGTTAACAAATTTAAATTTAAATAAGAACTTCACAAACCTAATGCTTTTCTTTATTTTTTTATTATTTGGGAACAAGTTGCTTTTCGGCGTATATTTTGAATTGAAGATAATTTTACCTTTTTCGGTTCAGAATTTAGTTTGTCAGTCTGACAAATATAACCCACAGTTAAGATGCTGTAACAACTATAGCGTATTTTGTGTTTGGTTTTATCGCGGATTCGCTCAGCCCATTATCAGCGGGCATCTGTTTATTTTTGCTCAACTATCGAGCGATGGTGGCTTTTAATTGGCAAAGACTCTGGCGCGTGTTGGACATTCAGGCAGCGGACGGATTGTTACTCAAACATAAACGGGCATTAAAGTAGCCAGTTTTTTTCTTCAGTTTATTTCCATTTACTTTCTTTTTGCTTTCGCGTTCGCCTTTGAGCAATTGATTTAAGTTTATGGCGAGTGCGGGCAAGCGTAAAGTTGTGGAAATGCGAAAAGGCAAAGAAAATAAAGTCAACGGGCGACAATTCCAACGGAACTGTATTGGGAATTGGTGTCCCAGCAGTGAAGGGAAGGCAAAGATGGGCAGAAGGGCGCAGAGGCAAACAGAATGCAGTCAATTGAAATGCAAGTGCAAGTCCAAGTCAAGTCTGGTGCAAAAGCGAAAGGAAACTGCCAGGCAAATTGGCAGCGCAAACTACAAAATGGTTGCTCCACTGAGCAGCGACAAATAAAGAAAGCTGAAGTTGCAGCAGCGGCAGCAGTGGCAGTGGCAATGGCAATGGCAATGCAAATAAGAATGGCTAAGAAACGCAACTCAGTCGGTCGAGGGGCGGCATTCGCAGCATTCAAGCACTGACAACATTGTCAAAGTGAAAAAGCCAAAAGAAAAGCTGCGAGTTGCCCAGAGAGCCAAGCGCATTCTCAGTGTGTATTCTCAGTAGTGTCGCACTTTAGATTTATTGATTGTTTCAACAGCGTTCGGCCTTGTGGATCCGCCATTTGTCCGAGTCCAAAGCGGGTCAAAAGGGGGTGGGGCCGACTGCAGTTGTCTTGAGCTCGTTGTTGTCTCTGAAAAAGTTGCAACGACAACGACAACGACAACGACAACAATGCTGATGATGACAGCCGCTCGTTCGCTCGCCCTTGTTTCCGTCTTCGACCATGTCACTGAGAACTGATGTCCTCGGGCCAAAACGCACTTTTTCTCTGTACACACACACTCACTTTTTGTGCAAACTTTCAGCAACGATTCGGACTGGAATTCTTTTGTGTTTACAACGGCATTTTTGCCATATAATTCTTGTTATTTGTTTTTTTTCCTTTTTTGTATGAGAGAGAGAAAAGCGCGTCATAAGCACACATAAGCGGCCAGTTGATTTAGCTTTAAAATACGCACTTAAAAACGCTCTCGGTGATGCGTCAAATCACTCATACGCCACGTGGCACGTGGCACGTCGCACGTTGCACAGTGCAGCGTGGACAACATTTTTATCTTTTAATTACAGTCATTTGTGTGTGCCGCTCGCTTGATGCTTGATGTTTACATTTCAATAAATTGTGCGCTCTCATCAACACTTTGGCAAGCATTTCATTCCATCCTCGTCATCCTTCCTGGCACTTGTAGTATACATCAACACTTTTTGCTTTGCTGTCGTCGCCGATGTTGTCGCTTCGACGTGGTCGCCGCCTCCCCTAACGATTTTGGTCGCCCATAATGAGTTTTTGTTTCCAGCAGCTTAAGTTCTGCACAGCACAACGGCAACAGGAAGAGCACAGAAGACAGAAGAAGACAGACAGACAACAACAGCAATTTCCATTGCCATTTAATTAAAAATTGCAGAATAATTATTTTTCTTTTCGCATCTTTTCCACTTTACACGGGCTTGGCCGCGCGCAAAAAGAACTTTTAAATAAACAAAGGCGCTCAGCGCAATTTGAAAATCTGCAAATTAGCGCAAATGCAGCTCAGATGAAAACAACAACAACAACAACAACGATGAATGGATAATGGGAAACGGGAAACGGGGAAATGATGAAAATGAAGCAAAGAAATGTGAGTGGAAAATGGGCAGCTGCAAATGCAGCAAGCAAAAGCAAAGCAAACTTTTCAATTACATTAAATCCGCTCACTAAAGTTCCCAGCACGCACACGCACCGTTGACAATCTATTGTAAGCTTCTTCTCGGCACAGTCAAGTTTAGTTTAGTTGCATGCCGCTCGTAATCAGTGAACGCCTGTTGCCGCAGCTTTGTCCAAATGCCACCTCGGATTTCACATGATTATCATACATACTATATACGTTCTGTATGTAAGCAAAGTTGTGGGCGAACTCACGGCCACAGGTGTTAAGATTACGTGCCAGTCAACGTGGCAAGTTTTATGCCTACGCCAAAAGTTTTCGCTCTCGTTTTACTTGTGAGCTGTAAAAAGGGAAGCCCATCTTTTTCACACGCTACACGCTGCCGCAAAAACTTAACTTGCAACAAAATCGCGTAACGCTTGAATATCGATATAGTAGCTACAGGAGCAGCAGGAGTCATGCTCCATCGAGCTGGCTGTGGGTGTGCTGACAAATGCTGTCAATATATCAACAGTAAACCCTAAATGATGAGACGATTTATTATGATGCTGCAGCAGCGGCAACAACAATGAGTTATCCTGCAACTGCAGCAGCCACGACTTACGCTGCCTGCCTCTTGGCAATAAGCTGAAATATCAGTCAGCCCGTTTAAGTAGCTGTTGGCCCCTGGTTTTTTTTTCTTCTTTTTTCTCCATTGCCCACAACTGCAACCTGCCACTTGATGTGCATACATACTCGACTTTTCGCTCTCTCTCTCTCTCTCGCTCTGTCTGTCTGTAGTTGCTGCTCGTTGCCGTATATTTTGGCAACATTATACTGACGCTTAATACTTTATGCTTATTTTGTTGCCGCAACTTGTGCGGGACGCAGAACGTTGTTGAGAAATTTATTTTGTGCTCAGCGGCCGGATAAAGTTTATGCAGCCGCCGCAGACGATGCTGCGACTTAAGATAAACCCGGGCTCTACTTGAGCCTCAAGCACTGCCCAATCTGCCCCAATCTGGCCCACTTTGCTCGGCGATGCAGCTCAAAAATTCAATTTAGCAGCCTTCCCCTTCGGCCCGCTTTGTGTGTAAGCGGATTACAAGTTAAATAAATTTAGTTTACAATTCTTGTGCTAAGTTCTGTACCCCACAAATTTGTGTTGGCCAATTTCTGTAGCTGCAGTTTCCCAACACACCTGCTTAAATAGCTGGAAATCTAAAACCAACTGGCGGCCTCTTGGCGCACTTGCCAAAATGTTGTGGCGAATTTGCTATTACGAGGCAAACAACTATAACAATGGCTTTTCATAATGTGCGACAGCAGCAGCAAAAACAACAATGACTGAAAAGGGCCGGCAAAAATGCGGCTCCGGCTCTTGAGCAATCTCTGCGAGGCATCAAGTGCTCTTCTTTGTATGCTTTTCATCAAAACACTTAATTTGCATAATTTTGTGAAGAGTTCGCGGTGCAGAGCCACCGCAGATTATAAGCAACGAGAGAAAGTAACGAGAACGAAGCAGCAACAGCGGCAAGATATCAAAAACTATGATGCAATTTAATTCCGCCAGCTTTAAATAAATGAAATGCCATTGCTTCAAAATATGGCGTTCATTTTGCTCACCGACGACCTTTCTCCTTCTCTTTGCTTTCTCTCTCTCTCTCTCACTCTCTCTCTCTCTTGCTGTGCAGCAAAAGACTCGCAATGCTTTTGTGTGCTGTAATTTAATATTTTTACTTCATTTATCGTTATGAAATTTCCGTGCAAATCGTGCACTTTGCATTTTTTGCACATTTTTCACGGCAGCGACAGCAACAGCAACAAAACTGACAAAGCATTTTCAGCCAGCGGGAAGTGCGAGCAGTAAATGCATTTTTCACAGTAAAATCAGTCTAATGCACTCAATAACTGCCACTCTGGCGTTGCCTCAATGCCAAATGCCCAAGTCCAGGTCCAAGCCCCCCAGCAGTAAGTAAGTGAATAAAAGGCTCAACCAGTCAAGCACTTTTACAATCAATTTAAGTTCTTAAATTGTAACCAAAAATAAAATAAAGAAAAAAAACCTGACAACGAAATAATACCTTGCTGCATCATAAATGATGTATCAAATTTATCGTACGCAAAACTATTTGCCAAAAATGAATTTGTTTCTAAGCCTCAACTGTATTATGTGGTAGCTTTAATTTTATATCACAAAATTTGACAAATTGGATGCAGTTGTGGAGCAACAAAATCTCAAGCTGAATACGTGTTTTTCTTGGGGATTTGCGCAACTTAAGCCATAAATCCCTGCTGAAAAGCGAGCAGCAAACTAAAAGAGGGGAGCGGGGCGAATTTGTTTCCCCCATCACAAATCAATATTTAAACGTTTCTCTTTGCTTTCAGCTAAGCGAGGACATTGGTTACGTGCTCTACTCGGCGCTCGGCTCCTTCTACATACCCAGCTGCATCATGGTATTTGTGTACATACGAATTTACTTTGCCGCCAAGGCGCGGGCGAGACGCGGCATTAAAAAACATCCGCGCAAAACAAACAACGAACAGGTAAGTGACGAGTGGCAGAAACGTGGTTTCGACTCCTGATTACCCGATGCGATGCGATTGAGACGCATCAACTCGATTCATTGTAGTCATCCACAGGCGATTGTGCCGTCAAAGCGGGGATGCCCGCAGCTGCCCCGATGTGGCAGCGATTCGGCAACCACTGTAAATGCAAATGTTGCCATTTGAATGAACATGCCACATCACACACACCCGAACTGCCGCTGACACTTGCACCGGCAGCTGTTGCGTATGCGTAATATCCCGCAGGTTAAAGTCAGCATGCACTTTTAAAGTGCCGTCCAATTTCTTGGGTGCTACGTGCTGCAACTTGGCATTGCACTCGTGCCACGTCCGCGCATCTTGCTCATTTGGGGCACAAACGATGGCACAGCCATTGTGCAGCGTTGCCATTCAACAAAATGACGTCCGTTAGCGCTTTTGTGTGCCTGTTACCTGATACCTGATGGCTTACTCTTGATTTGCAACGCAAAATAATCACAAGAGCGATAGAGAGTTCGAGAGTCGAAAGTTAAGCAGCGTTCGCTCTCTAAGCGACACACGTAGCGGTAATTACCAAGCCAAATTACCGGCAATTACGTGGCCCGAAAAAGCGTCGACGAGCAACATTTTAAGGCCAATTCATTCACAATTTGCATTTTCAATTAACCGAGGCAAACAACAAAAAACTCGAACGTCCGAGCGTCACTTGACCAGCATTTTCGTGCAAACAAAGCCGACCCCAGCAGCTGGCAGCTTGCAACAGAGCTGTGGCAGTTGCAGCCATGAGATTAACCCACACTCACATGATTACACACTCACAAGGCTGAGCGCTGCAGCATTTTGGGCGCTGTTAATTGCCATTGGTAATTGTTGTTGCTGATGCTGCTGCTGCAGCATTGCCACATTGCCACCTTGCCCCATTTGCATTTGCATTGGCGCCTTTGTTTGCGTAATCGTTGCGCTCTGACGCGCCTGTAAACAGACTTAAAGGGGATTTCGGAAATGGAAAAGCCATGTAGCATCCACTTCACCACTCACTCTCTCTCTCTCTCGCCTTTTATGCTTGCAGGTTACGAGCTTCACCACCGCCAACAAGAAAGGAACAATACCGATGCCATCCTCCAGCGGCGCAACGCAGCTGCAGCTGCACCAGCAGCGACAGATAGCCACCATTGAGACACCACCGAACAGCGCGACGCTGCCCATGCAAATACCGACGGTAACCATGGATCTTGCCTCCGACATATCCACCTCGGAAGCGGGCGAACTCGAGGCCGTTGCCGCCCAGGCCGCGGCGCTCGCCTACGCCAATCCGAATCATGGCCAAGCCACAATGACCAATGCATCCAATGCGTCCGCTGCCACAGCAGCCTCAAGTGGGCCCAGCTCGCCGAAGGAAACGCTGCAGGTGAGCACGATTGCAACGGGTCGTGGCGTCGGCCTCAATGTCCCGGTGCCGCCGTCCATGGGCAGCAGCAACTCCATCAATGTGCTGAACAACAACAACGGCAGCGTCGCCACCGACGGCGTCGCAGCGGCCAACAACGGCAGCGGGGCTGCAGCTGGAATTGGGGCCGTTGGGGCAGCTGGGGCGACCAGCAACGAGCTGCGCGTCTCGCCGATTGCCGGACGATGTCGGGCGCTGTCGGTGGGCATCGACACGGATATGGTGAGTGAATTCGATCCATCCAGCTCGGATTCGGGCGTGGTCAGCCGCTGTGCGGTAGTGAAACCGCTCAAATTTCGCCTTTGCCAGCCCATCTTTGGTCGCAAGTCGAATCAGCAGCGTCGCAACGAGTCCAAGGCCGCCACGGTTGCGGCCAAAAACAATGCAGCCGCCGCTGCGGCCAAGAGCAAGGAGCTGGCCGCCAAAACCGAACTGGAGCCGGCCATACCCAAAACGCCAAAGCCCCGCGAT
This sequence comes from Drosophila ustulata, assembly GCA_035047365.1. Taxonomy (NCBI): domain Eukaryota; kingdom Metazoa; phylum Arthropoda; class Insecta; order Diptera; family Drosophilidae; genus Drosophila; species Drosophila ustulata. The sequence continues at coordinate 15,664,344 of JAWNPT010000094.1, forward strand.
CCGGAGAAGGAGAAGCGACGCATTGCCCGGAAGAAGGAGAAACGTGCCACGCTCATTTTGGGCCTCATCATGGGCAGCTTCATCGCCTGCTGGCTGCCGTTCTTCTTCCTGTACATCCTGGTGCCCGCCTGTGGCAGCCACTGCTACATACCGGAGTCGGCGTTTGCGATTGCCTTCTGGCTGGGCTACATGAATTCGGCGCTCAATCCGGCCATCTACACCATCTTCAACAAGGACTTCCGGCGCGCCTTCCGACGCATTCTGTTCAAGTGATGTTTGGCCTATGTGTGCTGTTACAGGTGCGTTTATGCGAGCATCGAGAAGGCTACCGAACGTGCCATGGGCAGCACACCCATGGGCTATGGGCATGGCATGTATCAGCATTACAGGCGTTAGATTTGCTGCGTTTCTACCCAACATTATTTTGATTGCCATTCTCTTTTTGATTATATATGTATTTTAGTATTCTTGCCTCTTTTGTTTATCGAAAAGTAACGAACATTGTAGCTCATTTCAAAAGCAATGAACGGCTGTGAATTTGATGGAATCTCTCAATTTCAGTTTACGCGTTTTTTAGTTGCATTTCTAAGGCTCTCCTCGAACCGCACACAACACAACAGAACACACAGATTTATTTTTCACACTCGTCTCGCCGAGTTCTCACGAGAGAAACCCTCGAACTGTGCAAACACGAATTCCAGCTAAGCAAACATCTTTTATGCAGACTGAATGGCCATTCAACCTGATATTATTTCAACAAATTTTCATTTTCCTCACATATTGTCTGGCACTTGCCAACTGAGGCCATCGAAATGTAGACGGTCGAAAAAGCGGCGAGCCAAATGACACTGCGCTACAAATTAATGTTATTTCCAGTTCCATTTAGTCACTTCGCCAGCCAGCTGCAATTTTGTTGCCATCTCATTGAATAGAATGCGGCTTTCTGGGCACAAAAATGATGGAATCATCCACAATGCCAGCAAAGTAGGACAGCGCCATCGCACCGACGCTCCAGTTTTATTCAGGCACAGAAATAAAAGAAAATGTAACAACAACGGCAAAAAGCCGCATCTAATGGGCCTACACAAATATTACAGATACAAATCCAAAGCGTATATATATACATGCGAGTATATACCACTTTGGATGCCATAAATATTTCGGGCTGTGCACTGAAATGGATGATACGTCAGTCAGTGGGAGAGGGAAAGGCATGCTTTTGGCATATGGCCCATGCAATCTCACTATTTACTATTTTGTTTGCAAGTCCAAAGGCGAAACACAAATATGCATAAAATTCTGGTTGCCATGTCAGACTCTTCCATATCTTGGACACTTTGTGGCAAATGCAAGAAGATGCAATCTTTTGCTTTCTGAAATGTTTATGGCTGCTTTTAGCGTTGGGCTTTCAACACACCGCAAATATATCAAAAGTATTGACCAAAAACAGGCCAAAGTGTCCCAGCCTCACTCTGCTTTACGTTACATTAAAATGCTCATAAATAATGCCACAGACAATTCTGTCAGTTTCCAAACTGAATCATTTGAATGTGCTATAAAGACAGCGGTTTTTCTTCGCAATCAACATGCATTTTTTAACACTACACAGGCACAATGTCATTGTCAGCCCAACAACTGCACTTAAATGACAATTTGAGCGGAGAACTCAACACAAAAAAATAGCAACAAAAGTACCGAGTAATGCCACAAAAAGCGAAATCGAAAACAATTGAAATCAATGGCGAGGCAGCACATTAAAATGCGTGACACACACACACAGCCACACACACCTAGAGCACTTAACTGCACTTAGGTGCGACAGGCGCAGGATGAGTGTCGAGCGAGGAAACACATTCCACAGGAGCTTTGTTTTCGCTGGCATATTGAAAGTCATTTTCGCACAAAGTGCCAAGCAAACGCGTTACTCGCCGGCGGACTATGCGGCGTATGCGTAACGTCAGTTGATGGCTTTAACCACATTAAATAACAGTGTGCATAATTTATTAGAAACTGTCTTTCAATTAGCATAAATAACAGGCTAGCCAATAAACAATAGCAATTGAACACTATTAACTTATTTGCATTAAAACACATAATTCAATTATGCACTTTTTATGCAAATTTCAGCAACTTTTCCAATGTTTTTTTGATTTGCGTGCCTTAATTATATTGAAATTGTTTTCGAAATAACAAAATACCCGCGGCAGATGACAAAAAACTATGCTCGAAAATATTTATTAAAAATATTTGCTTTGAGCGAAGCGCAATTCGCCAGCGGCCATAAATTCGTATGTCAAATTAAATTATTAAGAGTGCGGCGAGTGCGAAAATTAGAATTTGTAATTACACATTTCTGTCAACATTTATTACGCGTTGCGATATGTATATTAGAATGCACAACGTCATAAGCTAATTTAATGCCCGATTAACCTGGCAATTACACAGCAATCGACATGTTCAACTGAACTGCGCTATTACAAAATTCAAATTCAAATTGAAATTTTGTTTTGTCAAAGCACACATGAATATTTGATTAGACTTTTGTGCATTGACGTTAAGGCCGCCATCAGCTGGGAATGTTTAATCAAATATTTGCTAATGCCTGACAGTCATAATTAAGCGTTTTATTTAAGACGAAAAGCCCCAGTAAATCACTTTCGATTCAGCTTTACGTATTGTTTACAGTTTGCACATGATAATCACTGTCAGGGTGTATCGCACAAACTGATTTCTAGACAGACAATATTACTACATTTCACAAGGTTAATGGGCGTTTGTTGCATTTTGATGCTATTTATGGCATATTTTCGAGCAGACGCCATTAGAATGCTCATTAAAGCAATTAATATTGAATAGCAACATCAGCAGCGAACGATCATAAAATACCCAGTGGTGTTCGATAATAAATGTGCACTTAAGAACTCATATTTATTCGCGCTGACAGCATAAATATTTATGAACTACCGACCTCAATGGGCAATAAAATGGTTTCACTTGATTAATTGCAAAACTTGTGCGAAGCGATTCAGTTTAAACGGTTCGAGGAGAGTTCCGGATTGCATGATTCATTTCAATTTTCATATTTTGATTTTCCGTTCTGAAAACTAAGCAAATCCAATGCCTGAATATATGTGTGTATATGTAAGTATGTATGTTAAATGAATATGAATTTATTGCCATTACGATTATACTTAAAGAGCAGCCCATGCAATATTAACTCGACTTGAATTGAAATAAGTTGGAATTTGATGGAGCGGCACTACAACAAAAAATGACTGAAATGCTTAAATGAAATTATTTCATTATAAAAACCAAAGATCAAATAATTTAATTTAATTTAACTTAATACGTATTTCAATAGTATTGATTAACATTTTTTGCTAATAACCGTAGCTTTTAGCATTAGGCAATAGACTCGTAATTATAAAATAATAATAATAATAATAATAACCATAATTATGAATAATGCAGCATATATCAAAGTTGAATATTTTAATTTATAAATTTAATGAATGAAGAGCCAGTAAATTAAATACGAGTACACAAATAAGTAGTTCATGTATTTAGCATAAAATCAAATGTTTAACCATTTAACATATTTAAATTGAATTGTGCAAAATGTGCATAGCAAATTTTTAACTTCTTATCGTATCGTGTCTCTGTTATATAGTTGAGTGTAATAGTTAAATATTATGAGTAATTAATCAAACTAAGTGAATACGATACTATAATATATGAAATTGACAAATATATATATACAAATTGTATTGTGTATATCAAGTTATCGAGCATAAGCAAGAATCAAACTTGATAAAATAAAACAAAAAAACTGTTTAAATAATTAACTACCTACATTTTAAGCGGAAGTCTTCCACTACAATTACGCGCTCCAAATTCATTGTACTCGCAAATTCCCAAATGTTTCCAATTGTTTTCCCCAACAAGTCCAAACCGCGTAATAATCCCCCGAATACCGTATCCAATCTAACAGATTATAGTGTTAGTTCTTTTGATAACAACAGATGAATAACAAACTAAAACTCTGCGACGACTAATGTACGAGTTTGCATGTATATTTAATGCTAAAAACAAAAAGTGTATATGTGTATGTATTTCAAGGTTTCTCCCCCTCAATAGATTCAATATACATAAATACTAAACTAAACGATAACGATAACGATAGCGATAGCCATAAACGATAACTATAGCAATTAGGCATTACAACATAACATATTTGCTGCACATTTGCATATTAATCATCGTAGAATTTTAAGATAATGAGAAATTAAATGTAGTTAACATAATTTAATCGAAACTTGCCATTGAAAATTGTTAATCATTTTGTTGCTGTTATACGAGACGAGTTTAGAGAAATGCATTGATTTTAAATTGTTTACACACACACACAAAACCTATACATATAGTTACATATTCATATGGCTAACAACGAAGTAACATGGTGCTATGAGTTACGCATATAACATTTCGCATTTCGCATCTCCCATTTCACATTTCCTGTTCCGGGAATCTAATCAAATTTACATCAACATTTGCGGAATTTATTGATCTGATTATTTTATGTTTTACGAGATGGTCAAACACGTTAAAATACGAGCCCCTTTTAACGTCTTGGACAACATTCATTACACTTATCTCATCTTATAGACCAAGCATTCACATTCACCCCATGAAGCGTAAAAGTTAATTTACAAATAACAAATCACTGCAGAGTAAACACTAAAAGAACCTATAGCATAAATTTATTAGCAACTTAAGCAATGTAAATACTTAACATTATTCTCGAATTATGTCAAACAATGATATACAAATATTTAGATATAAACAAATGTAAATTGTGCAAAAGAAAATTGCAAATTGAAGCCACCAAAGAATTGAAATTTCGCATGTAAGCCGAGTAAAACCAAAACTAAAACCAAAAAAATAACGTATAAATTGAAGTATTTAATTATAGCAGACGTAAGCTAAGCGTAAACAATCCCAACTCGTACCCTGAGACACACATGCAGAGACCCAGTTGTAACCTAAACTACCATAGTTGAAAGAAAACTTTTAGCAATTAGGTGCTCATATATCATAGTTCAACTAAAGCAAACAACATGCGAGATGTAGCAACTGAAAATGCATCTCTCGTACTCTCAGTAAAAAAAAAAAAAAAGGAATAACAAAAAAAAAAAGGAAAAAAGAAAAACCTATTTGTAAATTTCGACAACTCAACTATAAACTAAACTAAAACGCATTTAAAAAGTTTCCGTTTTGTTTGTGCAAACTCTCATTAAACTACACACACCAGTTGAGTTAAAGCAACGCATACTCGTCTGTAAACTTATTTACGCATATAGATAAATAAATATAGTACATAATGTACGATGTACGAGTACTCTCTTCTTGTATATGAAAAGTGTTTTCCTAACATCTTCTAGACTCTAAGACTCTGAATTGAACATTTACAACCAAACAATATAACTACACAAAAGTTTACATATATGAAGAACGCCAGCAGTTTAAGGCATACCAAATACGACAAGAAGAAGACGAAGATGAAGAAAAACTATTAGCTAAGTGAAATATGTCCATTTAAAGGACAATAAAAATTCTATTAAATTAAATAACTTACAATTAAGCAGGTCGACTACATAAATAGTTATCCACAATTTCATGAGGCTAAACTTGAACTCATAAATAACATAGCAAGAGCTACAAACTATGGAACCTACCTACAGCAACAACAACAAAATACATATAAATAAAATGTTTTAAAATTATTGTCGTTAAGCAACAAAAAAAACAAAAAATGAAAACAAAATGAAAACGTAACAAACAAAATACCAACAATCCGAATGCGAACTACATAATATGTAATAAAAACTGAAAGGTATTCTTAAATTCTTTAAAAGCCCAAATGCCTTTTCATTTCCGCACAAATTCAAATTTAAATGCAAATGCGACCTGGCAACCCTGTTCCAGGCAACCGTCAAAAGTCAAGGTGAATGTCAGCAGCGAAAGTGTTTTCTGTGTGTGTGTGTGTGTCTTACAGCAAACGGGCAACGTTAGACATTTAAAAATAGAAACATTTATTTTTCGAATCGCATGAAATCTACAAGCGTGCCTCAAGCAATATGATTATCAATTTAAATGTCGACTCGCCTTATTTGCCACATGCGCAAAAACACAAATACTAAACGGATTCGCCAGTCGTGGTATTGATTTTTCGCACAGCCGAGAAAACTGGAAAAGGCAGCCACCTCGACAGTCGACGCAACTGTCGTCAGAGTTGCCAACGCGGCGAATGATTTATATGCAGAGGCAGAGGCAAGTATCGTTTTTTGTTGCATACTTTCGAGCTGCAAGCAAATATGAATTTATTAGCATACTTTTGAGCGGAACACATAATTTCAGGTCTGTATTATTTTTAAATCAATTGCTTAAAATTTAACTATTTGCGCATTCTGTTCGTCGCCCATAAAAAGCTATAATTGAACAAGCATAATAATAATTAAAGCAGGATTATAGAGATGATGTGGCAAAAAGCCAAGAACAAACTTTGGCTGCATGGTTAGCTGCGCTTATGCATACATTATAGAGTTGATAAAACATTTTGCAGAGCAATTAAATAATTAATGTCAAATTGCCACTAAGCGGCTGCAGTTTCATTAATCAGAACCTGGCAGCCAAATAAGCAAACAGTCAGGTGCTAATTACACACACGATACCGGCCTAGACCGGCGAAGGTGCAAAGTGTGCCACACACAGAAAGTAACGGACAAGCGTGGATGCAAGACTGTGTTAATTGTAACAGTTGTTCACTGCTGTTGCCCCCAGCTGATGCGTTTACCAGGCAAACAAAGACGACGAAGGGTTGAGTTGAGGTCAGCCCCTATGAACGAACGAACGAAGGCAGTTTGTCTTCCTGTTGTGGTGCGTGCAAATATTTTAGCTGAATTAAAACAGCAGCTACAAATAATTGTCTGGGGTCTCGGTTAACAAAATAGACTCAAAGCGACACAGTGCAACAGCGAGAGAGGGAGTTGTAAAAGTTTTAATTAGTTAATTTAACGCCTGGCGCCAAGCAAAGCAAGCGCACGCGGCGTATGAGTAATGCACAGTACAGCACAACACATCGCGCATACGACGCGTGGGCTTTCTTCAGCACTGTCAACGCTCTTAAGGGATTGCAATTGAAATTGGGGTGCTGCTAAGTAATTTCCTCTGGCGGATGCAACTAATTACTAAACATTTCGCATAAAATTCACAACTTGACAGCATCTAACTGCACTACGGTTTCGTCCTTTCGCCCACCAGAATGCACACACACACACACTTTGCTGTGAGTGAGCGTGAGTGTGCGGCTTGTTATCAACATATCTACATGCGGTTTTGAGCTAATTCACGTCACTCCCGGCGCTCCCGCTTGTGTAGTTGCTTGCTGCCGGCGGTGGCAATAAAGTAAGCGGTGTGGCAGACAAAATGGCAGACAGGCCAGACGGCTAGAATGGCAGCTCAGTCAGCAAGTGTAAGCGACGAGAGCGGTGGGTTAACACTTCCGTTGTTGTTCTAGTTGTTGTTCTAGTTGTTGTTGTTGCCGTAGAGAACGAGGCGCCAGACGATGAAAAATGATCGTAAAATAGCAGAAATTATTTAACACTATTTTGCATTTAATGCAAAAACTTTTGCATTTCGCACTGGCACTGGCACTGGGGCCACTTGTCTGTGTGCCGACTGAAAATTGTTGCCGGAAGTTGGCAGAAGTTGCAAAGTTTGTGCCACGACAACGACTTGAGCGCCAAACGAAGCGATTAATAGCAAATATTTGTGGTTGCCGTGACTTCTTCAAAGCCTCCAGCTCCCATCCAACTCCCATCCAGCCGGCCATCAAGTTGAGGCGCGATAATTAACGCGTCAACTGTTGAAAATGATTCATGGACACGGCCAGAGCTGGAATGCATTTTCCAATAACATAATTCAGACACGCCATGGACTTGACTCTGTCGATAGGCGATTGCTTAATTGTGCAAAGGGCAGCCGACAATTGTTTATGGTATTCGTTTATTTTTCGCAGTTTAGTAGCGCGCATTGCATGTGCCCATTATTGGCGTGTGCACACCGAGATATTTGCTCAACCCATTGACACCGCAGCGTCCAAGTGCAGCGAAGATGCGACTACGATCGGTGGACTGAAAACCGGCTTGCAAGGCAATTCATAGGCATATTTGCCTTCGCCAGCGGGCCGGGCCAAGATGTGCAGTCATTTATTGTACAATAAAATCCGACAACTGTGACGTTGACTGCGCTGCGAGCGTCGCCGTCATCGACACGAACCTTCCAACGACGACGACGGCAACGACGACGACGATGACGACGTTAAACACAAACGTAACGACCTCTGTCGCACCTGACGACGCGAGGCGACGTCGAAGCGGCGACGACGCGACCGCGACCGCGACCGCGAACGAGATCGAGCCAACAAAAGCGCCGCCCAAGAGGCAAACGCAGCCGCCGATGACAACAAACCCGTCGTGGCACTCGCAGACGCAAGACGCAGCGCGCTTCAGTCCGATCACAAACAAAAAAAGTGAAAATAGAAATACAATTTGAATAGAGAGCAACAGAAATATCACAAAAACCCGATTGCCGAAACAGTACAAAATCAAAATGTAAATAACCAAAACAAATGCAAATACGAATACGCAAACAATTACTCAATTATGTTGAGTGTTGGAAATTGTAGCTTAATTTTAAATCGAATCAGTCTAAATCACGCGATCGATCTGTGCATCTCTCGAATCTGAAAATAGAAAAGCTCTCGATATCGATTCATCATCATCGTTTCAAGCGAAACCCTCTCGAAGTTAAAAATAGACAAATTGTCACATTAAAGACAGATCGAACCCTTGATAGGGTCACAACTCATACGGTTAATTAGTTGCATAGTTATACGTCCAAGTGACAAGTGAAAATCGTGACAAACATTTCAAAAATAAATTCGAAATGAAAAGCAAACAAAAGGTCGCCACACGTGCGCCCCTTCGAAGGGCGCTGGGAAACTAAACAAATTAATGTTTCGTAAAACTTTGTGCCCTAACATACAAATTGCAGTGGAAATTTTTCTTAAATACTTTGTGACTACAACACAAAAAAAAATGAATAACGATTACGAGGGTCGAACTTGGTTTTTTGTGAGGGACAGAAACAACAAATCATATGCTAGCTAATAAACAAATGCAAAACATTACACATTTAAATGCTAATTATGTGTCGTTAGGGAATTCTTGAGATATTCGAGTTATAACTATGTTAGAGAAAGAGCGCGCATAGAAACGGAATATGTTTATCATTTTTTGATTGAATATTACCAGAATTTCAGCATAATTTGGCGTGAATGCAAACGTGTTTTAGTGTTATGAGGCATTATGCTGATGACTTACCAGATACACGCATTAATAGTAGGTTCAGCATTCATAAGATATGTCATGAAACTGGTTCCCAAATCCAAAAATAATCTCTTACAATGTTGCACGCCCGCCTCGCCCCGCCTGCTGATTATGAATTTATTTATTCTGTTTTACAAATGAAATATGCACTAGCATACATATTAACTTCTGGATCGGGTCGATCTTGTGACACGTTCAGCCAGTTAGTATATATGTTCCGGTCTAAGTAGAATGAATGAGACAAATGTTTACCTGAACGATGCGCACCAGAGAACTGCAACGAGTACTACTTTTTCGCTCATACCCAATAATTGTTCGTGTTCGTTTTGTTCAAACCCATTTCGAACATGTTTAATCACTGCTCATTTGGTCATGACTTTTTTGCACACAATCAATCCAATCACAACTGCTCGAACCGAACCCGATTGTAACTGTTCGTTTGATTTACCAGATTGATTGGAACATGAGCGAAAAGTCGAACAAGTTCGATCAAAATGATTGGAAATGATTGGATTGTTCAATGATGTTCAAACACCAGCACGCCTTTATTTGAAATTTGAAGGAAAAGCAAAATCCTCACAAATTAGTAATGGAAACTTATTCATATTATATTTATCAAAGCGAAAAAAAATAACTTTTCTTTTTTATTTTAATTTTCGTGTTTTTTAGTTAAAAATATTTTTTTTTTTATTAAAATTTGTTTATTTTTTGTTTTTATTTTGTCTTTTATTAATTTAAAAAGATAATATATTTAATCTCAATTGCCAATCATTGTTTATTTCATTCGATTTTAAAAGCGTCACAGGCGACCAAAAAGTGCAAGTCATGCAACACTGCCTATCTGATTCAATCTCATTTGAACAAACACCATGTTCGTTGTGTTTGTCAAAGTTTCATCCGAACACTCATCTTGAGCATTAGAACTGGTGATTGTGTTTGATTGGTTTGAATCAAACGAGCAGTTCGATTGCTCGTTCGTTTCGAGCACAGATGAGCGTTTGACGTGTTTAATCAGTGACTGCTTTCATACGAGCGCTGAACCCGTTCATGTTCGATTCAGGCGAGAATTGTTTGGATGTGATTGAAATTTTGACAAGATGTTCAAACTGACTCGAACATGTTCGTTGCAGGTCTCTGATGCGCACACAAACTGTTTAGCTGTTTAAAAACATTCTGTTAAATTAATAATAATAGCCGTTCGGCACAACAATAAAATGTTTCAATTGCTTAGGGCGGTTGCTATGTGACAGTTTCCGCAAATTATTATTGTTTAGCTTGTTTAGCTGGCCGCCTATCCGCAATCGCATTAACATCGTTTTCTGGTCTCGTAATTGCCCAGCAAACACACGCACACACACACAGAAACACACGGTTAGAAAGAGAGAAATTAATTAGTGCCTTTATAAATAAAGCATAAAAATTTTCGTGGCAAATCATTTGACATTCAGGCGCTCACAGCAAGCGACAAGTGCGCGACAGAAAAAAATACAGCAAAAAAAAAAAATAAACCGAAACAAAAACAACACAAATAAATTAAAAACAGAAACTGAAACCAAAACCAAAACCAAAATCTAAATCAAAACAAAAATGGCCCCCAAAACCCGCCGGTGACATTAGAAAATCACAGACCGGTCACGTGGTTGCCCCCTTCTGGTATCTCTTTCTCTCTCTCTCTCTGTGTGTCTGAGCCTGTGCATCTGTATCTGTATCTGTATCTGTAGCTGAATATGTGTTTGTATCTCAACCTGCATCCCCTTTCGCAGACTGCTCATAATTTGTGGTGATTGCGTTCGCTTTTAGCCATTTGTTTCTGGTTCTCTTTGTGCTTTGTGCTTATCACTTGTGCATCTGCGACTTGCCACTTCCAACTGCCTCTTCGCAACAACAAAGCAGATCAGCAGAAGTCGCGAGTGTCGCGTGTGGCGGCCGTTGGCACAGGAAATTATTCGTTCTCAGATACTAGATGCACTGATCTGGGCAGACGGCCAATTTATAAGCCATATATAACATAATATAAACAAATATTTTCAATTTGTCTACGATTAGTGAAATCTGTGTGTAATAAAAACAACAAGCGATATATGTATCTAAAAATATACACAATGTACTTATTAGCCGTGGCTTAAAATATCTCTCCTACTTTTTGTGACGCGATAATTGATCAATCAAACACGCATTATATATACATATATATTTCAATTTGCCCCCCTCTCTATTTCCTCGTTCAACTTTCCGTGGATCCCGCCAGACGCAGTTGACGTTTTTTCTTTTGTGATTTGAAACGGATTCGAGTTCATTTGCATAGGCGACAGTTAACACCTGAAATTGATTAAAGGTAAGTGTGAATTGATGTGCCATAAGCCAGCCAGCCATTGTGAAATCACTCACTCTCTACCTGGCACTGGGCTGAGTGAATCACGCCCATTGTATGCTCTGGTTGTACACATTTATTTAAACCATCATGATACATTAGCAGGGGAACCAAAAGAGGGTGTGGCACAAGAAGAGGTAGATGGGGGCAAGAAGAGCTGTCACAGAGCGCATCGGCTAAACATGCAACATTTTGCAATGCGTTTGTCATGCAATTTTAATCGCAATAGCATTTTTAATTTTCCTCTTTTCTACCTGTCGCTGCCGTATTTCTATTCCGTTCTACGTCGAATGCGACGCGTTTTTCTCCTGCGGACTTCTCTTGCCCAAGGAAACAAAAAATAAAAGAGAATAAATATTAAATGCAATACACTCTATACACATCCAAGAGACAGCAGCAGCAGCAAACTGGCAAACAGACAGCCAGAGGGCAGAACAGAATAAAGTGAACTGAGAGGAGACAAAGCCGAAATGGGATGGCAAAGGATAGATACCATTCTATATACATATTGTGGAGCAGAACAGAGGCGCATTGGCAGCCTGCAAAACGGAGACAGGATGCGCGTGGCGCATTTGCATAAATCTACATTTTAACCATTTTTCTGTTGGTCCCAATCGCTGTCAACGATTGGCCCCTAAACATCGAACTGATGTTGATGTTGCGTACATAATGTTCGCCTAATGAGCTACATCAATTATAAAGCCCATATGTCAAACTTTCTGACATTGACCAATTAAACTCTGTCGCCCTGTCAGATTGTCAAGCCAGGATTAACCTTTCATAAATTTGACAGGCTCCAGAGCAACCACAGCAGACTGGCAACCACAGCGCCAAAGGAGCTTCAGTCACAACCACAGTGACACCCACTCAGGCACTCATTACCAGCAGATACATATTTATGAGCTTTCAATTGAATGCACTCATTAAACATTCACGCTCACACTCACACTCATCGATTTGCCCACTTCAAAGTAGTGCAATAATCCGATTTTTTTCACTTGCCATAACATTTATTAGTTTATTTGTTTTAATGAAAGCAAACATTGGCTGCACATTAAATGAGTGTACATATTGATTTTAGCATAAATTAATATTTATTGAGTCTTGGAATTATTTCGGTAGCATTCCTAATTTATCGCAACAATATTATTGTAGTATTAAAAAAGTTGACGTTGCATTCTCAGAACTTGTTTGTACTGTTTTCTTTTTTTTATTGTCGGCCGTACAAAGTGCTTTAATGGCTTTTTAGAACATTCAAATAATAATTAAATTATTGATAGATATGTAAATTTTTACTGCGAGATATATGACTAATACTTTGGGGCGTTTTAGAAATTGGATATAAAGTCCAAAACGGATCAAAGGTTTACGAGCATTCCGGGAAACGCAGCCCGTTAACGTTGATTTCGAAGTTAGCAACAACGCGGCTGGATATTTACTTACGCAAACTTGAATATTCATTAAATGAATTACGAATTTAAAGTCCCTGTTTGTTTACTTTTGGAATATTACAATTCTTGGCTGACATTTAAAAGTGAACAACAACCAAAAGCCAGCAACTTTGCGTGCGCAATTTTTAATTACAACAATTTGCTAAGTACTCAATTTGCATGACACTCCAAGCAATGCAAATACTACTAGTAGTAGCAACAGCAAGAACTATAACAAAAGAAAGAAAAACAGCAACAAAAACAATAGCATCACGTGCTTCTCGATCGCGTGACAAACATTTAGTTAAGTGCGATTTTTAGTCAATCTCTTGATTTGAATCTAAGCCAACTTCGCCTCCCCTCAACAGGCAAAATTAAAGTCAAATAAGTTCAGCATTGACACCTTTGCCCTGCCCTGAACATTGGTCAAGCTTGCGATTTTTTTTGCAGCAGCAAATTGAGCAAATCAAATAATTGAAATGGACAAATTACGACTTTAATTAATTTTAACGCGTTCCGCAGTGTTGCCCGTTTATAAGGCCATAAATGTGGCCAAAATGAGCGGCTGGAAAAATAAAAAAAAACGCTGTATCATAGTTGTTTTCAACAATAATACAGCGATATTACTTTGGTTCAGCTGATGACGCGCTGATGTGTTGATTTGCAGTCACATGATGCGAATTTCGGTCATTAAAATGTCTTAAAACAAAACAAGTTTAAGTTTAAGCTAAAGTTTTCTCGAAACCAGATTTCACTATGTAGCACATTTAATCCAATCAATAAAGAATCGCGCTGAGTCACCTACCAGAATAGTTGGCAGCCAGCAAGTTGAATGACTGCTCAAAGGGTTCGCTTACCCGACGATAACTGATTGATTGCATATGACCCAAATTGAATTTCGAATCGCTCGAATCGCTCGAATCGATTCTGCCAAATTCGAGCGAGCTGCAGCGGCGTATTTAGAGCTGGCATGCAAACAGAGCAATTGAATTACAATCGAACAAACAAGCAAACAACCAACTGTGTGCAACGTGCAACGTGCAACATGCATGTTGCCAGCAATTATCAATGAAATTCAATAAAATACACTGACAAACTGGATAAGCTCGCAGTCTGCATTTGCATCGTGTTCTCTTCAGTCGGCCAATGAACTCGACGCCACTCGTTACAAAGATAGGGCGTCTTTACGGCCAATGTGCAACAACTGCAACGAACGCCGCCTGTTCCATTTCATTTGCTGGCCAGATGAGCAACAGCGAATTATAAACACGACGCCAAGCCAAGGTAACGCGAGCGAATCACAAATTAAAAATCAGCTTTGGCCGGTAACCTGACCTGCGGCAAATTCTACTCCGAAACAGAAACAGATACAGAAACACGCCCATCATGCCTGCCTCTGCATATCTCCTCCTGTTGCATGTAGACAGCCGTGATAAATACGACGACAACAGACAAGAGCCCAACAGAGACAACAGAGACGTGGAAGGTGCATCCTCGAACTGTTGCCTGTTGCCTGTTGTCCGTTGCTGCCTGTCATTTCAATGTACTTGCATTTGGCCAAAGTTGAGCAGCAGTCATTTCGCTTAAGTGCTGGCCCAATCCAAGTCCGACCGACTGACTAACCATCTTTGAGTGCTGACCATACACTGGGCAAAAACTGCAGAGACTTCTATAAACTGTAGACTATAATACGTCAATATAATAAACAAATTTAAAAAAATTCAGTTTGATTTACCAGTATTAAATTGGCATTATTTTTGTTAATTTTTTGATAACCATACTTTTGTAAAAAAAAACAAAAACCAATTCAAAGAAAGCATCATTCGGTGGGGGATAATAAAAAAATATATATTATATTTAAGAATAGTACAGCTTAAGCTTTCATTAACATTTTATGTTCTAATTTATGATACTCTACATCCAAAATTTCCCCTGTTTCGTCTTGCATCATATATAATATTTAAACTAGCATTTTAAACATTATTTCATCTTCGTAATTTTCAAAATGTACAATTTTCCTGCTTATGCTAATACTCATATTAAATGACTTGCTGCCCGAAATTGTTTAATTAAACCCTTCTTATTTTTTTTTCGAGTGCATTGGTTATTTATTGTTTCTGCCAGGGCGCTGAATTATTCCATGCGCCACTTGGGAGCCCGCCCTGCCAGAGTTCGTTCAAGTTTTTTCATTCTTGCTCATTTTTGAAGTCCACGCGAAGAACGTGCATAAAATTGTAGCGCGTTCTCTAATCATAAAGCGTCGCATGCTTTGCATTTTAATTGCGAATCTTTTTATAGTCGCGCTTCATATAAATAAGAAGACGACTTCAGTCTGTGGTATGCTAAAAGCAGATAAGCAGATGAGTTAGCTTTCAATTTGAATGCAATTTGAGTAGTCGGCGAATTATGTTTCATTACTGAATTGACAATGCAATTGCCTTAAAGAGCGCCATGTTGAACACAAAGTGGCTTTAAATACAAATCAACTAAAGGGTGTAGATTGAATATAAACATAGAGAGCTGCAAAAAGTTGTAGCGTTATTTTGTGATTGCCGCAATCAGGGACAGTTGTGTTTGTGTTGTTAGCTGGTGATGCAGCAAGCCAAAGAGAGAAATTGGCAGAGGGAAGCGTAGAAATTGTTGAAACCAAATCAGCCGTACAAAATCCATAACAAAGTAATCAATGAAGGCTGCAAGCAAGCAATGCAAGGCAAGGACTGGCAAACAAGTCGGAAGCCAAAAAACAGTTTCTTGCGGCTGCAATTTGTTGGCCAACACGCCAAGCAACGAACCAGCCAACGAGCCAACGAACCAACCAAGCAGCCAAATCAAACAAGCAACTGGGACAGCAACGCTTTTCCAATCCTGTCCGCCTCTCTGGCTTCCTTTTTGGCTTCAGCGCTGCTGCCTTCGACTGCGCCTCAATAATAACAACAACCATCGCAATTCCAACCGCCGCAACAACAACAACAATAGTTGGGTACGAAAAGTTTGCCATCCAAAAAATTCTCTTCTAGTTATCAGGCTTAGCTTTGCCTTCTGTGACTAGCCAGATGATTGCAACAGCTACTGATTGTTGTTCTCGTTGTCGTTGTCGTTGTCGTTGTTGTTGCCGGCAACTAATTGAATTGCTTGTTACCAACACACCAACAACAAAAGCCCATTGTGTGTCGCCATTGAACTATTCTTTTTTTTTTTTAACTGCTGTTGCGACCCAAACTGACATTTCAGGACATTTTCGCGTGCAGTTGTTAATCCACTTTGACAAAAAACTTTCAATAGCAGTTTTGGAAGAGTCTCTTAAGAGCGACAGCTGATACACTGCGTAGCTAATTCTGCAGCTGCAGGGTATACTTTAGTCAAGCAACAATACTTGTTTGTTGTGTGATTGCAGCCTGCAGTCGACATTTCTCGTACTGCGAACTGATTTTAAGAGGCAGCGCACGTGGCGTATGTGCAATGTGTATTGCACAATGCACGAAGAGTACATGCTGGGTGTTTGCATTTTGCATGATAAAGCAGATTTCATTTCGCCTGACGCTGCCTTTAAATCTGCACAACACTCACAGCCTGCATAATGCCATCCAGGTCCTGCTGGCTCCAGCTGCAGACTGCATTCGTAGTCATGTGTGGTGTTGTCGTCGACATGACGGCAACGCCTTCGAACTCACACACACACACACATAGCATGCAACATTCTCATAAAAATTAGAGCCTGCTCCGAGTTGAGTTCACTGCAGAGCAGCTAAGTTGAGCTCTTGATGGGGTCTCGAGTGCGCGGCATGTGCAGAGTGCATGTTGCATGCAACATTGCTATTTATGAACTCAACGAGAATGCCGCACCCATCTTCGTATGCCCATGTGTGTGTGTGTGTGTGCCCCCGACATGCGCCATAAATCGCAGCAGATAAATTTCATTCTTGGATCTCTCGTTTTGCTTTTGCCAGTTCGGGCCATGTCTGCCCTTTGGTCAGCAAAGAAAATATTATTTGGCATACCCTATCAACAAGTTGGCTTTAACTGAAATTTATGTACGGTTTGCCACAGCAATGAGACATGTATTGATAACAAAATACATTAAGTAAACTATAATTAAATATAACACAATTAAATAATAATTCTAAAGTAACAAAAATAATTGTAATTCTAACTTCGAAACGTATTCGCGCTTCGGTGTTTCGAGATCTCATCTGGCTTCCTGTTTAACAGACTGGGTCAAAATCGTTCACATGCTCCTTTACACCAGGCAACACTCGCACACTCGCACACACACTTACACACATTCACACCGAGTTGCCCATTTTATTTATGTCAATCTTCAGGCTATACTTGTTGGCCCGTTGGCTCGGCTTGGCTTCGCTTGGCAGTTACAGAACTTGGCCTGCCTCTTGTAGGCCCGGCAAATACATATTCACACACACATGCTCGTACAATATAAATAATCAGCGGACAGGGACTACGGGATGGGGGCGGAGGGCGGAGGGCACGCCCCCTTCCTGCTACATATGTGTGCATTATGTGGGCAATGCGGTGAAAATGTATTTCACTCTTTTGCACTGTTGCGTTGCTCTCTGCTCTGTGTTCTGAGTTCTGTTGTTGTTTGGTGCATTGCAATTTAATTTAATTATTTATGTGATATTTTTTATACCCGCTACCCATAGGGTAGAAGGGTATTATGACTTAGTGCCAACAGAAAATGTATGTAACAGGCAGAAGGAGGCATCTCCGACCCCATAAAGTATATATATTCTTGATCAGCATCAACAGCCGAGACGATATAGCCATGTCCGTCTGTCCGTCTGTCTGTCCGTATGGACACCTGGATCTCAGAGACTATAAGACATAGAGACACCAAATTTGGCAAAAATGTTCCTTCATACCCTACGCAGATCAAGTTTATTTCAAAAGTTGGATGCCACGCCCCCTTCGCCCACAATAAGCATTAATCTAGAAAAAGTCAAGTTTTTTTTTATGTAAATCGCGTATAACTCCAAAAGTTCTTTGTGTAATGATGTGTAATTTGGTAAGCCATCTGCGCTTGACACTCTTAATATACCCTGTAATTTTGTTAAAAGTAGAACAAAAGTTATTCGCGTAATTATTTATCAACATTTTTGTTCCCAATGCATATGGACGTTTTAAGTGTGTGATTGACCTAGAGATATCAAATTTGGTGACAGTATTCGTGTAGGTCTTACGCAGATCAAGTTTATTTTAGATTTTTGCCACGCCCCTTTCCGCCCCCAAAAACTGTAAAAGCCATAATAATGAACCTAGAGCATTGCATTTTGGTATGCATAATAACAATGATAGTCTGAATGACTCCTGTGAATTTGGTTGAGCTTGAATGTAAAACAAGGAAGTTAATTATGAATCAATTTTATATGCAAAATTCACTTGCAGATGCTCGCGCTTTGTTTGTTTAGTTGACAGTGTGACCATGTCGGTATTTAATGGATTTAAAAAAAAAAATGTATATACAAAAAAAACAAATTTCAGTATATTCTGTGGTATATTTTTTGTTAAAATATCATTTAAGCTTTTTGTATTCTCTCAAAATGGGTAGCGGGTATCATACGGTCGAGCACTCTCGACTGTAGCTTTCTTACTTGTTTAATTTTCGCTTTTAAATATCTCTGATAGTTTTCATTTGCTGGCGTTGTCGATGTTGTCGTTGTTGTTATGGTTGTTTATTTTCTTTGTGGCTCTGTGGCTCTTTGCATTTTTAATGAATTTAAATTAATTACATTCTTAATGTGACCATAATCCCTGCCATGTGTTAAATGACTTTTGTATTTTTTATAAGTGCGGATTAAATTATTTTCATTTGGTTTCTGTCATTTTACCCATGACGAAATCCAAATATTAACACGCGATTTTCCATCTCCATTCTACAGCTAATGATATTAATAATCACCTCGAAATAATTCTGCACTGAGCCAAGATGTTATGTATGTTAAATTACTTTAAATATTTGCATTAAATTCAACTTTATTTCGTTTTGTTTTTTTTTTAATTCTCAATGCAATTTCAATTGTGCAATACGCTTCGTTTATCGCTTGCATCTCTTAACACGAACGCATTAAAAAAAGACAAAAAAAAATTAACAATAAACGGAAAATTACAATTTCATATAGTCCGCTGTCAATTGAATCCGCCAAAGGGACGTCCGGATCGAGTCCGGGTTGCATCCCAGCTTGAGCCGCAATAAAACTGTACGGCAATTACCAATTTTTCTGTTTCTGGCTGCTCTTGGACACATTTGCAACATACATTTAATTGCTTGTCAGTGCGGTGCATTCCAGCACAATTTTTCTTCTCGTTGTGTTTTTACAGTTGCTGTTGTTGTTATTATTATTGTGGTTTCGGCATTTAATTTGCTGAACAGCGTGCGCTTGTCACAATAAAAATCACTCAAGTGCAATTCGAGCCCCAGCAAATGCACCACAGCACTTCGTTAGCCTCGCCATTGCCTGGGGTTGAGTTGAGTTTGGGATCGTGGTCATTCCGTTTGCCACTCTGCCACTGCCACTGCCACTGCCACTGCCACTGCCACCAACAGTGGCACTCACTCTCGCCGCCTCTGAGTGGTTCGCCGTTGCCGTTGCCGTTGCAACGTGTTGGTCAGCGAGCTACTCGCTCAGCGTATGGCATTTTTGACAGCTTCACACACTCACACCCACACCCAGACACACACACAGCATCATGCACTCATTGCGAGTGGCAAGCGAACATGAGAATTCAATTTGTTGATAAAAAGAATCTATTAAATTTGTAAGGCTTACAAGGCCCAACATATGTTAACAACAGTTCAATCAAAGATAATAGTCGTCTGATATGTTAACCACATTAAATGTGCGTCTTCTTCACTATGATACAAACATTTAGTAATTGATTATTGTTTATACATCTGCTGTGTGTTTGGAGAATAAACTCAGCATGAAAAGTCGAAAAGAGTTAAATTGTTGAACTACGCACTAAGTTGTGAAATTGCGTTGCAAAATTGTAAATTGAGCAATATCACCTGTTATTATTAAACAGTTTCATTTCAATAAATATTAAAAACAATGTTACAAAATTGGTTTAAATTTGTTAAATAAACAACAGATCTATTAGAAGTTGAGCCATATATTTAATTCCCTAATCTAGCAAATTAAATAATAAATAATCACGCATATTTATGATTTCAATTGAATTAATGATTCGACTAGTTTTATGATACAATCAACCAATTTATCTTATCTGTGACTAATACATCTATTTAATCATTTTGTTTACAACATGCTCGTCCATATTGTCAATTGAATGTCAATGTCTGCTAAATTATGTGAACAAACTAATCACATCAACTGATAAAAGAATTCCCAAGTTCCTTAATAGTCAACAAATATCTTAGATTGACTGATTGGAGAGATGCACAAGTTCGTATTCGACTATGTTATTTATGGAAATCCCAGCATTTAATTGCGTGCTGCAATCAAAAAAATAAATTAAACCATAATTATTGTCGTTGACAGAGAGGCACGTGATGGGGGACTCGTAATTTGTTGTATTGTTTTCTTTTCGTTTTTGTAATTTGATTTGATATTTGTTTTTTAATAGCGAGTGCGACATTTTACACGCGAAAAACACGCAGATGCCTGATGACTGACAAGATAAAGTCACTCAACAAAAAGATTTGATTGTTTATTGTAATTGCATTGCATAAAAAGACGCATGCGATCCGAAGGCCTTGTTCTGGGTGACTTTGTGATTTGGTTTGATTAAATTAATTATAAAGATACCCAATGAAGTACATTATAAATAAATAAATAGTTGAATAGTTGATTTACTCAACATCCGCTGCAAGCACTCGTACCGAGGCAATTAATGTTATCACTGTTATTACGAAAATGCTTTATATAAGCTGCAATACAGTGCAAATAACACTTATTTAATTACTTCATTTCAAATGAAATTAAATGTGCATTCGGGTTTGTCGACAAGCAAGATAAACAAATACAACGAGAACTTCACCTAAAATCGCCTTTGATGTTATCTATTGCTTTTAAGTAGAAGTTCATAATTATTTGCACAATTTGCTTTAAAAGTGAGTAAATCAATATATCCAGCGTTATTCAATATTGACAGACTCTCCGTTTTGAATTGTATTCCGACCTCTGGGGCACATTGTTATGTCGACTTTTGTGTATCTAATTAACAAACTCTAAACGACAATAATAACAACAATTACTTTGCAAATAACAATCTCAATAGTCTCAGCTATTAGTCATGTTCAAGAAACTGAAGCGAAAGCTTCAGCTGAAGCTGATGCTGAAGCTGAAGCTGAGCAGCGTAGCCCGTCTCAAATTTAATTAACGATGTTGCAGAAAATTAGCATAAATGATTTAATTAAAGGTAAGTGTGCCAACGAGACTCGAGACTCCCCCAGACTAGGCGGGATTTCCAACGCGGCATCCACGCGGCGTTTATAGGAGTTGACGAGCAGCTGTCGAGTAGCTAACAAAGTCATGTGTTAATTTTTTAATGACATTTCATAAATCTTTTAACACCTCTCCCGCTACCTCTCATATTTAGCCCTCATGCTGTCAACCGGGCGCCCGCCCGCCCCTCATAACTAATGAGCAGAACATTCAGTTTAATTGCTCGACTGCATTGAAATGGCCACAAAACGTTTGCCAAAACATTTCTATATATAAATGCCACGTCTATTTGCATATGACCAAACATTCATGAATAACAGCAATAAAACAGTACACAATTCTGTTAAGCACATTGAAATACGTGTAAATTCCCTCAAATCGGCCTTAACATATTGTGTGCAATTAGCCAAATGAGAATAACAAATGGAATGGTGTTTGCATATCCTGTAAAACAGTCTAAGAGGTAGTCACAACCAAGTGTGTTTAAAGATTCTGTATCAATTGTTTAGCAGGGTATTTTTATATCGAGTTCACTGCACAACATTATAATTCCTTTTTTTGCGAACGTTTTATATCACATTTATCTACATTTAAGCATAAATAAAAGCAAGAGCGACAGCTGCAAAATTTAACTAAAATAATGCTGTAATATTTTATGCAGATTTTGCTGGACAACAACGAACAATGCAGCAATTCTAGATGTGGCAAATGCTGCTCACAACAATTGAGCTTATGTTGTTCTTATTATTATTATTGTTGTATTTGCTGCTGCTTGTTTTGTTGTTATTATTTCTGTGGCAAATAAATAAAAACCGCATCAAGACTATTGTAATAAAAACATTTCCATTGCGTTTTCACCACGCACAATGAGCGCAATTGCAAATTGATTTGTGTGGTTTTATGAAAATTTACACTCGTCTTTTGTTGACCAACCCAATCAGACCCCCGGCCACGCCCACACCCGCCTCCGCTCCTCTTCTGCACGGGCAAGCATAACAGTGTAAAAATGACCAAAATCAGCAACATGTATTTATGTTGCATATATTCAATCGCAAACTTATGAATTCTTAATTGGGTTTTCGAATACTGCATTTTTAAGTGTAATAAAATAACTTGAAACAATATCATACATGAATTGAACATGCTTATTTAAGTTAGCACAAAGTGCATTTTGTACAAGCAGGTCAAGTCTATGAAATATTTATAGAATACCAAATGCACTCCATTGAATAGTACTAATAAAATATCAATGAGCGCAATGCAAATGTTGAATGTGTTTTACTATTTGCCTGCTAAACGATTTGTTTAACAATAAACACGAAGAGAGAATTGATAATTTGGGTTTGATGACCATTTAATACTCTAACTGGTTTATGTTATGACTGTTCGGAATTCATTGCAGCTATGAGATGTTGCTTTAAGTGTCTCCTCAGTATCATATACGATTTTTAACATTCTGAATTAATATATTTGTAAGCTGCATTTAAATAATGACTTATTATGATCAACAATTGTATTCTCAATGCCAGCTATGCGATGCTGCTTTAATTGTCTACTCAATTGCAGCCCCCTTGGGTATCATTTACAATTCCATTCATTTCAATCAAGAACTTTTGTAAGCGATAAAGCTGAATGTAATTATTGACTGATTATGTTCAACAATTATATTTGCCATCGCGATTTTCCTGGAAGGCTTTTGTGCGCATTCAGGAATCAGTTAAAAATGTGTTTGTCAAAAAACATGAGCACTGAAAGGGAATATGCAAATAACCGTCGAGTACTCAGCACAGGTGTCCAAACAAGATTTGGGTGTTTTATCGAGCGAGGGGAATAACAACAGGCAACTGTGTCGATCTATTGTGACCATGTGTCAAATGGTGACGTATGCAATGTAACAGCTGTTGTCTATTGTCGCCCTTTGTTGTTAATATTATTGTTTAACTTTGTTGTGCCTAGCCGGCTGTTTTGTTTTGCTCTGACTTGACATAATAAGGCTTGCTTTTATTAGTTGAAAATCAAAAAATGGCAAATGTAAAAACCTTTTAACGCAATCACGTAAATTTTAATAAATTCGAAACTTTACGCTAACCCAGAGAGGTGCCCCATAAATTCCATGTACGTACTCGTGCAGCCAAAAATTCGGCTCGGCTTATGCTCTTTTTTGGCTGCTTAAGCCGACGGCAGCAACAAGAACAATAATTTGGCTTATGTACAATTTTAGGCTAATGAAAATTTATGAAGTTCTGTGCGGGAAACGGAACGTCTCACTTCATATTATGAAGTTGATACTTTTTTTCTGTTGTTGTTGTTGTTGTTGTTGTTGGTAACAACTTTTGTGTTTGAAATTAAATTATGGCTCATTATTTATGGTGGAATCATAAATTACGGAACGAGTATGGTTCGCTATTGGCTAATCCAATACATCACAGAGCGTAACCAGCTCGCAGTTGAGTGAAATGCAGCGAGTTGCGGAAAACGGAACGGAATAAATGGGATGGATGGGTAAATGAGGAATGTGTTGTGATGCACAACGAATCACGGACAAAACTAGCCACAACTGGTGCAGCATTCCGGGCATCCCATTTTTCACAGAGAAGATTAATAAGCCACCATTAAGATAAGTCAACAGAACGTACTGAGTAATTTGTGATAACGCTGCGTATACTTTACGACCAGCCCACAGCTGTGGAAACACTTCCGATGCACTTCAAGTTCAGGATGCCTCATTCAATCTTCCGCTTATCAGACACTATCACATTATCACATCACAGCCCTCGAAGTCGACCGACTGACGCGAATAGATTACGTGAAAATGATGCTGAGATTAAATGAAATGTCTTTTTATGACTCCATAGACAGACGGACAAACATTTGCCTGGTTGTCTGGAACGCGATTCCACTTAACTAATTACATATTTCAAAACAACAATAAGGTTGCGAGCCAAATGGAAAAAAACACCTGCTGCAATCGCGCGTACTCGGTATTTGATTAAATATTTTCACAGTAAATCTCGTGAGTCGCCCGACACCCAAGAAACCATTACACCAAAAGCACTCGGCCCTCTAACGCCATATAAATAGTCAACTGGGATGCCGGCGGTATCATTTCAATTTCAATTTGGCACCGCGAAGTCGTTCTCAAGTGCGTTTCCCGTTCGATTTGATTCGATTTGAAGACTCTACAAATAACTCGTTATTATCACGTGAGTGTCTGAGTATGAGTATGCGTCTGACTACGTATACTTTATTTTTTGTAAGCTATTCTTGTTCATTGATTTAGCCAGCGATTAACACCGTGTGTTGCTGATATTTGCGCAGCTGATGCTGCTTTTTTTTTGTGAATATACCCTAAGAATTCAACGAGAGAGGTTATTTTCCCATAGGACTTAAAAGGATAACTGTTGAGTAGCTATCTTCAATTTTAATTAAATTAAAATTGCGCATTCATTTCATTTAGTTTATTATGCTTAAAGTAGGGGTAGTTTTTAAATTATTTTTATTGTCTCTCCCCAAAATTGTGTAGCATTCAGTCTGTAAATGACTATAAATTTAAATTAAAAGAATTGTCTAAATCTTTAGCCGAAACTTCAGCTTGTATAAATACAAAAAATATTATCTCAACTTTAACAGGGTATTAACAGGTATCTTAATAGCAATTATCCACAATTTAAAGTCTACAAATGACTTATGCCTGCCAGAAATTGCTCATCCATTTCTCATGCACACGTTAAACTCTTAACTTGATCTGCAACAATACTCAAGCTGGCTGTTGAATAAATTCAAGTATTATCGTAATCATGGGAGATATCAAGTTATATTACGCATAAACCAGGCAATTCGTGTAATGAAAATAGCTGCAGAAGTACAGGTTTAATGGAGTTTCACTAGAACATTCAGTGCTCACCTTTCAAGCAACAGTTACAGTTGCCAGTTGCCAACAAAATACAGCAAACGAATCGGAATACGTGATGAGTGCGGCAGAGGCAAATGGCAAATATTTTGGGTAAACCATCGCAGACAAATATGGGTTATTAGTACAAGTGTTTTTCTAATCCGGAAGATTCGGTTTAAGCCCTTACCAAGTTCGGAAAGTAAAGTTTGGCTGGCTGGCGTCTTAATGAGTTAGCAACCATTATGGCACAGACAATCTGAAGTCTATGCAAATGAACTCACTTTGCTGGCATACAACTTTATTTAAGTTCGTTACGTATGCGGGCGACCTTCGACCCCAAGTGCCAAGGCACAAGGAATATTGCCGTCGAGTTATGACAAAAGGCAACGACGGCAACACAACAACAGAAATAATAACAACAACAGCAACTACAAGTGCAGCCGACAATGGCAAACAACGCCCACTTGGCTAATAAATGATGTGGCCGAAATGGGACCTGAGAACAACAACCACTTCCTCTCTGAGGAGCAGCTCTCCATCCACGTTCATACACACACATTGTAGTGGCTTTTGTTAGTGTTGGTGGTGGCGATGCTGCTGCTGCTGCTGCTGCTGCTGTCAATCAAGACGTGCAACGTTTTTAGCATAAACACAAAAGTGACTTTGTTGTTGCTGGACAAGCTGCTGTTGTCAAACTTTGTTGTTATTGTTGTTTTGAGCTTTGCTCTGCTGCGTAGTGTTGTGTTGTGTTGTGTTGTGTTGTCGTGTAATTGCTGTTACGCTTTACCAAGTTATTAAGTGAGTTTGTTGTTGCTGCTGTCGCCGCTGCTGCTGCTGCTGCTGTTGCAACATAATCTTCTGATTATGACAACTTGCCACAACTTTGCTGCTGTCCTAAGCGAAACGTAAATTACACTTGAAAAGTTTATGCTCTACGTGTGAGTGTGAATATGTGTTGGTGTTGGTGTTGGTGTGTGTGTGTTAGTGTGTGTGTTGCCTACTTTCAAGCTTCTAGCTTAATTGATATGAGAAATTAATTTAAGTTTTGTCAACGCTGCACTTGAGCTTGCCAGCAAATTGCCAATTTGCTCGTGCCGATTTGGCATTCGTGGAATGCAGCACTTGCCACTTGCCACATGCCACATGCGACTCTTGCCACTTGCCACTTGCCACTTGGCGCCAACTGTTGCATTCCAATGTTGACTAAATGCCATACAGGTAGCCAACTAATTACCTTTAATTATAAATTTAACTGCAAGCGAAACATAAATTTGCGCAGCTGACACGCGCCTCATCCGTCACACGGCTGACGTACGAGTAATTTCAGCCAATTTGTTTTCCACACCCTGATAAAAATAATGAACCGGGTATGCTGGAATCCAAATTGAGCAAGTAGCAATAAATGAAATAGATACTAAATTGTATTTCTTTAAATTTGTGTCCAACTGAGTATCATATGTCTTGTATACGTTTCTACTATTAATTATTAACTTAAGAAATAATAATTATAGATTCAACCGAGGGTATTCTCAGCTGTCATACGACACTGTGATTATTGTGGTGTTGTTTCAAGTGCGTAGGCGTTATGATGGCTTATCAATTTAAACTGCCACCCGGAGTGGCATTGAAATTGAAGTGCATACTGCTAATTGCACACTTTTTGTTGTCAATTAATTGCGGTGGCAGCCAAAAGAGGGGGGGGGGGGGCGACGCGTACATATGTAAATAACTCTTCAATAACATTAATTGCGTATTGATAGTGTTTATTTGTTTGTAACTGTTGTTTGTTTGTCTGGCCAGAGCATGTGTCAACTTTTAAATGATGCCAACACGTTTTTAATGCAAATGCCGCTGGTTATGCGTGCTTCAATCCATCCATCAATTGCTCAAGCGATCAATCAATCGGAACACGTATTAATTATCGTAGCAATCGCAGCAGAGTGAGAGACTGTTCTGGACTTATAAACTTATCATTAGCCGCAGTTTTGGAGGCAACTTAATTGCTGGTCCTCAAGTTGTCAACACTTTGCCAACTGTTAAATGCAATTTGCGTCTCATGAATATTTATGCCAGATATAATTAAATATGCTAATTACTGCTGATTGTACGCAAATAATTTTGTACAATCATTTGAAATTATAATTCGAGCAGCCATGATGATGGCGACGTTGATGCCCAGCATCGGCAACAACGCCAAAATCGCGAGACTCTTAAGCCCTCAAAACACGCCTCGGAAAAACAAGCAAGAACAACACAACGGGCGAGTTAGAGGGAGAACAACAAGGCAACAGTCCAAAAGGATAACACGCATTTTTAAGCTGACAATTTAGCATAAATTCAAATGAAATCTACAACAATGTTGCGTGGGTTTCGTTTGATAGAAGGGGGGGCGCGACAACTGCTGTTGGGCAACTGTTGCCAATTTCAGCAGTGGCCAAGAACAGGGGAAAAAATGTGTTGCACAGAAGAATTAAATAAATTACATTGTTGCCTGCAAACTTTTCGCTGGCAGCAAACAATTTGTGCAGCTGCCACATGCAGCTCTCCCTCTCTAATGCCGTGCCACTCAGCTTGGAGGGGGCATCGCCACATGGCTGACTTGCCCTTTTTTGTACCTGTCGAGGCTGCATAGAAATTGTGTCGCTTATCTTGGCAACCGAGCGAGCGAGGCTGCAGGATATCTGCATATTGGCCAAGAGAGCAGCAGCAGATGATGACACGAAAAAACGATGAGCCAACTAATTTTATTTTTTACCAAGCTAAGTGAATTAAAGTTTTAATAACCGGTGCTGGCAAGCGTCGGCCAAACATTTGCCTTTGACTCTGCCCGGTAACCCATAAAAGTTAATTGAAATTCTAATGGACAAGCGACAAGCAACAAGCGACAAGCGACAAGTGACAGTTAACAGGCAACTTAATTGCAAAACTGCATCAAAGGAAATTGAATCAATCGCATCTCAAATACACTACAGTTTGTCCTGCGAATGATCTTGATATTGGCAGCTGACTGGCAAATACTCGTTCGCAATTCAAATGCAGATGCGGACGCCTAAGCGAAATTGGCCATAATGGCCATAAGGCCACACGACGCACCTGCCAGATGGGCGGCAGACAATGGGGGCAGCCATAAATATCCATTTAAAGCAATTCCATGGTGACAAAATGTAGCAAGTTTAATTTATTACCAGCAGCTCTTGTGCAAACAAAGAGGCCAAAAGAGGTTTTTAATTTGAGCACAAACACAGAGAGATAGAGTGAGAGAGAAAACACAATAAGCTGGACAAACGAGCTGTGCTGGTTGCAGGACAAAACATTTCATTAGTTCAATTAGTCAGCAGAGCTACGAAAACTGCCACTGAATTGGGCAGGTGGAAGGAAGAAGGCCGAAGAGGGTGTTTTCAAGAGCTTTTCCACTCCCCCACTCCCATTGTCTGTCTGTGTGTGTGTGTCAAGTGGCAGCTTTTTAAACGATGATTAGTGTGCTGTGCTGTGTCACATGAAATACAAGACAAATTATAGTTTGTTGAGCCCTTGGCCGGACACTTAAATGCAAATTTATGGTCAGCCAGCGAGACATTCACGTTTCACATTTAGCATTCGATATGCGGTCAAACGCTCGTTGTCGTATCTCAATTTGCGGCTAATTTATTAATATTGCAAGAACAAAAAATACTCGCTTAGAGGTCAGCAAGAGCAGAGATTTGTTCAAGACATTTGAGACTCACAAATACCCTGCATGCTGGCACATTTCTTCTTAGAAATCCAATTTATTTATACTTTATTCAGTGCAATTCCAATTTTTATTTGGAAAAGTTTATGCGACCAAAAAAGAACATAAACAAAATCCGTCTAGCCCATTCAACTTGCCTAGAAAAAGGTTCGGTCTGCATAAATTGGCAGTCTGAGAGAGATGAATGATTCAATTTAATTTGTCTGGACTATGATAAGCCGAGAACAAAGACACTTTATAGATTTTGGCCTATGGGGAAATTAAAAGCTGACGCCATTCAATTGTCGACGTGACAACCGAAACTGACTTGAGACTTTAAGAACGAGCAGAGCTTTAGTTGCAGTTCGAGTTGAATGCTTGTGGAGGACGGTGTGAGCCACAAGTGGCCAAGAGAACCGCTAAACGCGTTAATATGCCTAATATGGGGAAACTGTCGTCGCCATTGTCGGAGCACTCAACGCGCTGGACTAACTAACCTAATTATTTGTGAAATGTGCGGAGGAAGTTGGAGGAGCAAAACCGCGCTCCATTGTCTGCACAGCAGGTGAGAGCGGCCAGAGCCAAGAGATGCGAGTTGAGTAGCCTGGAGAGCGGTTGAAAGGACATTGCACAGCACGCGTAATGAAAACTTTGTTACAGCAAAGTGCAGCTACACAAAAAAAGGACAAGAAAATATGGGGCAGCAAAAAGACAGAAAGGAAAATAGCTGTGGCAAAGCAACCCCAACGAGCTCCGCAACAGTCCAGCAGTGGTGTCGAATGCACAGGACAGCCGGACAGCAGGACAGGATGGCAGCCAGGACACGGGACGTGAGGACGTTGGCGACAACGTGAAATTAGTTGTGCATGTTGTGAGAAACGGAGAGCGTTGGAGTTGGGCATTAAGAGTGCTGCGAAAAGTAACTCCGCTGACCACTAAATTGCCAGGATGAAGTCGTGCCAGCCCAGGAGCATGTTGATCAAATTAACAGCATGTGGTTGCTGCTCTCTCTCTCTCTCTCTCTCTCTCTCTTTATCTCTGTTGCTATCTCTTTCGCTTAAGCATATTTGCGTAGCATACTTTTTAGCGGCCAGTGAGTGTGCCACAAATTGCTTAAACGGGCCAGGGCAGCTGCCTAATTATTCGACAGAGCAACTTGTTGTCAGAAAACTTTTCTTTGACACTGTGTTACAGTAAAGTGCAGCAGGCAACAAACCGACAGCAGCACAGCAGCATCAAAAACAAGCCAAACAATTGCAATTGTCGCTCACTGCTGAGAAACTTTTCGAGCAGCATCAGTTTTTAAAAGTCATAATGCAAATAAATTATGCAATGCGTTGCAGCAAATTATGAATAACTTGGGAGTGCAGCAAACTGCAAACTGTAGACAGGATTGAGCACAAGCATGCCAAATTGAAGGCCAGTTAAGAGAAGCATTCGAAATTTCTTTCCCATTTCCTTTGCCTTCCTTTCCTTTCAATTCCTTTCATTTTCGGCTGTGTGTCTTGGGCTGAGAAATGAGACGTAATTGAAACTTTAACCCCATCGCAAAGGCAGTTGAAAAATTGGCATTATATTCTTGTGGCTGCACAACAACTACAGCAGAAGTACGATAAATAAGCGGCAACTGAAGCATTTTGTTTGGCCAAGTATTTATTTTGCTACGCTTTGATAAATGACTTTGACGGCGGCAAGTGCAAGGGCGAAAACAAAGGCTCTCCCTCTCTCTCTCTCTCTCTCTCTTGGCCACTTTAAAAGTCAGGCGAAAACCGCACTTGAGGCGTGGCAACAACGCCCATCAATGACTTTTCTCATTAGACAGTCGACCGAACGTGGTCAAAATAAAATCGAAGAAAACTCGCAGAGCGACGAACATGTGTTAAGCGTCGGGCGGTTAAAAGCAAAACCTCAAAACTGAAGAATGCAACAGAAAGGCAGAGAACTGAACAGAACTGAACAGAACAAAACAAGC
Source organism: Drosophila ustulata (assembly GCA_035047365.1). Lineage (NCBI taxonomy): Eukaryota > Metazoa > Arthropoda > Insecta > Diptera > Drosophilidae > Drosophila > Drosophila ustulata. The sequence continues at coordinate 15,695,590 of JAWNPT010000094.1, forward strand.
AATTGCCCAATGCAATGAGGGACGCAAAAAAGCGGGAAGCTAGAAAACGATGAAACAGTTGCATGTTGCCAGAACTTTGTGAACCGCATACTTCAACTTCAATTTGCTCTGGCAGAGCACGAGGGGGGGGGGATAGTTGGAGGTTGGCTGACTCGGATTTCATTACTCGAACTGGTATTAAGTGGCAAAGTTTTGTGTTTAACAACTTTTAGCAGCCGTGCGGCAAAAATGAAGAACAAAAACCGATGAAAGTTCCCTGTGCTCCCTGTCCTCCCTGTTCTCTGTAAAAAGCAGCAGCGGCAGCAAACAACAAGCAAACCGAAACAGAAGTAACTTGCAGCCACTTGACTTAACTGCACTTGCTACGCAGTTCAGGGGGGAGGGATGGGGGGGCGTGGCCAGCAAAACCTAAATGAAAGGCGACAGTTTGCGAGCAAAACTGACAAACGCGATTGCGAGCACATTAACTTTACTAGGTGCAAGGGATCTTCGTCAGCAATGAAGACAACTTGCAGCTTCCCTCGAACCTCGAACCTCGAACAAGTTTTGCCACATTTCCATTGCATTTTTGATTGGTAAAATCTGTTGCAATCTCTTGGAAAGTTTGCTATGCTCCTTTAATTAGCCGAACGCACTTGCAAATGCAACGAGCGTTAAAAGTTTTATGCATTGTAATGAAATGCATACATTATACGGCAACTTTGTTGCATCCGTCTCCTGCTGCCACTGCCGCTACTGCCACATAAAATGGGGTCGCATCGCACGTCGAGTACCTCATAAATCCACTTTTGACTTCACATTATGCTCGCACACAATGTAAGTACCGAGTATTTTCCCTACCAGCAGCAAACCAGCCAACAACAGAGCCACTTCATCATGGCCACTTGTCGTAAACGTCTAAAAGTCACTCGTGATTTTAGTACTTGCTACGCATAGCTAAGCACGCATAAGTATCTTATTCATATGCATATTCATACGAGTTTGTTGGTCCATTTGAGTGTAAGCATCATTAAAAGCAGAGCATCTGTCGCCTTCTTATTGGCTGCATTTCCGGCTAGGCTGCCAGCCGCAAACGAGAAATTATTAATTTATTTTACTACACAAAGATAACAATAAACGTGTAAAAACAAGAATAAAATTCTTGAATTTAGACAAGATTTTTCTTAATATTTAAATTTAGATTGATATCTGGTTTGAAGACTGTTTTTAAGAATACTGTCAAGAGATTACAAGATTTTTTTTTAGATTGAATTATTCTTAAATTTAAGAATTTCATTCTTGTTTTTGAATTTCGTTTTAACTCTCTCTATTAGTATATTGCTAAATCCGACTTCAATCTTTTTATTTCCCCCACTTTTTAGTTTTTGGGCGTACCATTACTTAGTTCTGTTTGAATTGGCAATCAAGCAAAATTCATGTTACAGTTTAATCTTTCCATTAGCCATTTCTTTTTTTTTTTTGAAGACATGACATGAATCGATTTGGCCACACCCCAAGGTGAAGCTAACAAGACAATTACCATAATTACCCGCTGCAAGTCATAAAAATTGATCAAGGTGATGACTGGCGACCAACTGTCCAACAGGGTCAAAGGTTCCACCAACTGGTCACTCCTTGCGCCACAAAAAATGCAAAATCATGCATTAAACATGCAACTCCTGCATGTGTGTGTGTGTGTGTGAGAAAGAAAGGTGAAAAAAGTGCATAGTTTTTCATACGTTTTGCGTCATGGCGGGCACTTTAAGCCAGCGCCATGAAGCGGCGACTTCTGCTGCTGTCCTTTGGCCTGCTTGGACGTCGGCCAAGACAGCAGACACCAGCAGCCGGTCGGAGGGCTGACGGGCTGTAGGGGCGTGGCAATGGCGGCGCACAAAAGTATGCAACGCAATGCTGCACTTTGGCTAAATTACATTTTCAATTTGTCAGTGGGCAAGCACAGAGGCGGAAACAGGGCACAAGCACAAATGGCCAACACGAAGAGTGCAAAAAAAAAAAAAACAGAAATATATATATATTAAGAGAGACATGAATAGACTGACAGATGGAGAGGACAAAGGAGAGGGGGCGTGGCTGGGGCGGCCATCAATAGCAAATTAAGTGGCGTCTCTGCAAATGTGCTTTTGATATTTTCATTGGACAAGAATTTTTGGCGCATTATCCAGCTGCTTTTGGTAGCTACTGTCACGCATGCTGAATATTTCATGAGTGGCATAAATTTTGTTTATGCGATTCTTCTCTTCACTTCTCGCGTGTCTTTCCGTTTACACAGGCTTCCGTTTTTTAATAACTTTCCATTGTGGCTGTCAGTTTCAGGCACAACTCTCACACACACACACTCTCTCATCTTCCATCTCCTCGAAGATGTTTTTGTTGTTGCCGCTGCTGCTGCTGCTACAAGCTGCTTTATAATTTATGATCCTTGGCATCGACGACTTCTTCGTCATCTCATCTCACACATGTCGCCAACTTTCGTATAATTTTTCAAGCTGTGCCAAAAGTGCATGAATATTAACTGCAAGTTCGCCACGGCCAAAACGGGCAACGAGACGAATTTTGAAGGATCTTTTTTTTTTTTGGCGAGCGTTGATGATGTCAGTCTCCTTGTCGCTGTCGTATCCTTTCCGGTTGCAACACTTGCTCCCCGCCTCTGCGATGGGCTACTTGAGCGACACTTTTATTATATGCCATGTGAAACTTTCAAGTGTCAGCCAGCACTCCTTGATGAGGTGGCGGTGGCGGTGGCGATGGCGGTGGCATGAGGCAGATCGTCCTACTTACTTATGCATACGTGTGGCTTAGTTTTTGGCACCATTTTACATACTTGATGAAAATGTGGGCGCAAATTGTCGTTGCCATCGTTGTTGGCGTATTGGAAATGCTGTCTGCTGGCTGTTTTTTGCTGCCATCGAGCGGACATAAGTCCTGACTCTAGCCACCTGCCACCAGGAGGAGCTAACAAAGCGCTCGCAACACGGATAATTTGCTTAAGCTCAGCCAGCCGAAAATAGCATTTTTCGCACAAGTTCACACACACAATGGGACGACCTTTGTTGGCCCACGGGCGATGCTCCTGTTGCCCGTTTGGCTTTCGTTTCGTTGCTTATCACATGGTCAAGAAAAAGCGGACAGTTCTGACTGGTCAGCTGACAGCTCTGCTCTGGGCAGCTGTGCAGTTTAAATGCGACTCTCTACCTAAAGTAAACCCAAACATCAACAAAAACAATAGAAAAACAATACTGAAAAAACATGACTAATAGTTTGTGTTGGGGAAAAAGGCAAAACAAAAGCCAGACAGAGTGTCAGATAAAAGCTTAAAGGATGGCAAATGACAGGCACACACATAAACACACACATGTGCATATGGTAAATGTGCCAATTAGTTGGACATCAAAACAGTTAACGATGCTGATGATGATGCTGACGATCGAATGACTCAGCTGCAAATTAAGTTTACAATTTAATGGAGCGTATGCGTAATTTGAGATAATATTTTTAAACAAAATCAACACATTGCCGTGCATAAAAGTAAAACAAAAGTGTGGAAATATTGTCGATAGCAAAAGGGTCGATAGCATCGCAATACTTTACATAAATAAGTGAAAACATTGTGAACATGGCAAACAAATAGTAAATAAATTTTCACAAAATTAATTTCCAATCTTTGAACCAGACTTGGCTCTAAAGATAAAATGGAAAAGCTAAATTCAACAGATACTTTTGAGACAATTTCTTATCGATGATTATTACTTAAAGTACTTCCTTCCAACCGTTTTTTTTAGTACATTTGCGACAAAAACAAAATGCTACTATAAATAGCAAAAAATTCCCAATACTATCACGCCCCCGTATATTATCAACAATTTTATTTACGTGCAAGGTTGTCTGCTCTTAAAATCTTTATCAGTCTTTATTGTTTTTTTGTGCTTTGTAAACAAATGTTTTTCGACTAGAGCGCAGAAGAGCTTTTTATAGACATAATAATATGCACGAGTATTTTTAGAGGAGCGAAGTCTTAAAGTTTTGTGTGTGTGTTGTGAGCTTAGCAATTGTAAGCTAGACTACATACATGAGAGTTTATAGTAATATTTTGTTGCTGTGCTCAGCGCACAAGCAGATCAACAGTTGGCTTTGTCCTTGCTTCAAGTACAAGTAAAAACACAAAGTTGCAACCCAAATCGCACATAAGCTGCGCGCTTTGTGGACCACTACCAACTTGTCGTAGTTAAGACCAACGCACACACACACACACACACACACACACACACACATAGATAGATGTTGATATGCATACATAGATGCATAGGTAAAAGGAGACAGCCAGGCTCCGTTGTCTGCCCGGCATGCATACAAATGTCAGCGGTGCGAGCAAAGGACACAGTCCATAAATTTTGTAGCGCGCAACATTTTGCTTTGTTTTAACTCATTTGCCCCGGCGCCAACTCTCCCTCTCTCTCACTCTCTTCCCCTCCTGCTCTTGATTGCTTTGGTTGGCTTGTTGCACGGGTTATGACGCGACGGGTGGCTGGGCGTTGTTGCTGGGCCATTGGGACACCGCAGCAACTGTCCACACGCCTGCGGATATGCAACAATGTAGACAAAGTTTCAGCGGCAGCTCCCGGGAAGTGGAAATAGAAGTGGAAGTGGGTGGGGGGCACCATGTGCTCCAAGCGTGACTAATACGCACATGTTCAACTGCGCCAGAAAACGTTTTGACAATAAACCACCCACAGCACAGCACAGCAGAGCAGAGCGAACCAAAACCAGCAACGTGGTTCGCCGCTCAAAAGTTGTTTTGACCAAGTTGCTATTTGATTTTTGCATTTTGGACTCATTTTTCGTATCTTTTGCAGCACGATGGCCAAGGATCTGAGCACTCTGGGTTGGGATTACTTCATGTTTGTGGCATTTATAGCGCTCACCGTCTTGGGACCACTCTGGACCCGCATTTTCGGCAAAAAGCAGCAGCAGAGCAAGGCAGATTATGTCTTTGCCACCGGCGGCGTTTCACTTGTGGCAGTCATGATATCCATAGCACGCGGCACACTCGGCGTCCGCTCTGTCTTGGGTAAGTCAAAGCTCAGTTCGCATCCTCCATTGAAGTATATATGTATATCGCTAACAACTTTGCAGGCTATCCAAGTGAACTCTATTATCGCGGCTCGGCGATGTGGGAGATTGTGTATGGCATGATGAGTGCGTATCCCATTGTCTGCTTCATGTTTGTGCCCGTCTACTTCAACCTGGGCATCACTTCAGTTTATCAGTACATCGATCTCAGGTGAGTTCCCCCCATTGCCGTTGTCATTAAAAGACAAAAACCCCACCGAACATTTAATTAGCACAAAGCGACAACATGAAAATTGTTATTTCAACATTCATTTTAATTTCACAAATGCGTCGAGCGACACGCCCACGCCCACGCACAAGCACAAGCAGAAGACACAATATAAAGACAACCCCCTTATCGCCGGGCCCGCACAATTTTATTCTTCATTAAGAGAGACCAAATGAGACTAAACAGACCAGACCAGACCAGACCAAAAGGACAAGCAGCAGCATCGCGATAGAACAACGAGGAGGTGAAGGGGGGGGTAAGGGGAAGGCACAACAGCCTGTTGTTGTTTCAGCTACAGGCGCGAGTCGTTGCCGCGTTTGCTAAATAAATTTGAATAACATTTTCTAAAAAAACAGAAGCGGAAAATGAACAGCAGCAGAGAGCAGCAAATAATCTATATATTTGTCGCAACTGCGACTTCGTGTCCCTGGCATCTCGAGTCGACTCCGAGGCTGTCGCAAGTTGTCGTCTTATCGCCGAGCAGCCTAATTGTTTTTTAAGATTGAAATTAGTAAACTAATTTGTTATCAAATGTTTGCAGTTTCGACAACAAAATTCAATTAATTGCAAAAACTGACAAAACGCTCCACCGCCCAAGGCAATTGGCCAAAAAGGGAGCGTCAGAGAGAGAGGGCGAGAATGTTGAGCATAATTTGATTCAAATTTAATTGGCAGTGGCCCAAGCGACTGAGCGACTGGGCGACTGGACGACTGGGCGGACAGTAAATATTGTTGTTGGTCTAAAATCTGTGCGGAATTGAGAAATTATTCAAATGTTGGCGAATGATTGATTGCTGTCACGAGTGCAGTTGCAAACTCACTGGCTGTAATCAGTTGGAAAGAAACGAACTTTGTATTCGAACACAGTAACATATTTATGGCATACGCTAATCAGAGCGAGGCACGTCTTAAACTCGACTTATTATCGTTGCCATGACACATGCACTTGAGCTAATTATTCGAATACAATACTTGTGAGTAGTTCGCTGCTCTGCGGGCCATCAATCTTAGTTAGCAGCATTGTGCTGTTGGCTGCGATTAGAGGCAAGTCTCGTGTGGGACACATTCCAGACACATGGTAAATTTCATGTGCGATTTAGTCTGATGACAACCAAATGACATTGCAGACAACCCCAAAAGGGCTGCTTTGTGGCTGGGATGACGACAAATACAAGATGTTGCCCGGACAACAAAAAGTTGTTACAAATTTGAAGCCTCATTGTCGCTTGTCAACGCAACTGGCGCGCCGCGACATGTTTATGCATACAACTTCATCAAAATCGGCTGGCAACGGATGACGACTACCGAAGGGAAGCGAGCGAGGGTCGATAAGTGAATATGCTACAAATTGGCAAAGACACACTACTCTGAAAACAAGACAAAGACAATGGCAGACACAAGAGATGAGGAAGGACAAAGACTTTCACGACATACTATGACAATGCAAAACAAGTTCAATCGACAACATCAGCTCCCAGATACTCTAGAATTGTTCACCAACGAAACGTCTTCATTTATCTCATGATTATGCCTAAAAGTTAAGCAATTGTTGAGCAAACGGGTTACATGCTGCTCAACTGAATTAATGATTAGAAACACCGAGTCAAAAGATTAAGACATCGCAAGTTGGCAGGGTATAAAGAGCAAGAAGCCAACTGAAAAAAAGTGAGGGGCACAAAAAAGCGAAGGAAACAAAAGAACCCTCTCACATGCTGACACACTTGGGCTGGCTGTTGACAAATTGTATGACAATTCGTTTGTGTCATAATGTTTATAAATAGCGCGTGTTCTTGCTGTCAGCCCATCATGGCAGCATCCTGTAGCAGTTCGCGTTGACAGACACCCCCATCAGCCCAGACATCCAGACAGCCAAGTGAGTCAACAACCGAAAACTTGCAAAAACAAAAAAAAAACACCCAGCTGCGTATACGTGATTTTTGAGCTGAAACTCTGCTTTACACGGTAATGAAAGAGGCACAAAGATTGAGCACTGCTTAAGGGAAATTCAATTATTTTATTATAGTTCCACATTCAGCATAGTTGCTCTGCCTCTTGTGGTCATGTGGTGTGGCATGACCACATTTCCTGCTGGGAACTTACAAGCTTCGGCTTCGCCTCGACAGTTGCCAGACTTGTCAGCAGCCTGTCGCAACTGACGTCTGCCACTCAGCACATGACCTCTGCTTGCTAGAGTCGAGATTTGTAGCCTAGCCCCAACGTACATGCAAGTGTTTGGCATTTGGCCCTCGGTGTGGTTCAATGGTCAAGTTAGTTGAGTTCTTGACACAATCCGTAGCCCCCTCCTCTGTGGTTGCAGCTGGAATACGAGACAATTACATACGGCAGCAGAAGTAAATAAATTTATTTGTCGCTTGTTTCGGCTGCGGATCAATAAAGACACTTTTTGGCACTTAATGCGAGCACGAGCAGTGAGAAAAAAGCACTCGCATGTGAGTGAGTGGGCGGGTGAATGCATTTGAATTCCGCTTGAATATTTACGAGTACAAGGGCCGAGCAAAGTGCCTGACACACACACGTTCACGTCACCCATCATCAAAGATGGTTAGTTCTCGTCTGCTCGTAAAAAGAAACAAAACGTAGAGAGCGAGGAGGGAAAGACAAATAAAGCGGGCCAAACATGCACGCATAAATAAAGACATTTTTTGGCCTGACAGTGTGGCAGCAACAGTGTGGCAGCAACGGGTAAGTGGCAAACACGATTTGCAATTCAAAGACAACAAAGTTGTTTTGGCAGCAACACGTTTTTAGGTATTCACGCACACACACACGCATGTGTAGTGTGCTTTTAACACTCGGAGTACTCACAACCCATTGCTGATTATGTTTATTTATGCGAAGCATTTAATCCAATCAAAAGGCAGCTCCCAAATGGCAGCTGAGCCGCCTTTGATTATAAAATTAACTCGACGCAGTGGACGCAACGGAGCAATCGCGCAGCTCCCAGAACAGCGATTAGGTTGGCATTATTGCTCCTCCTTCGCTGACATATTAAATTTGGACCCTAATTTATGCTTTTGTCCATAAGCAAAGTTGGCTTAGCGCCCCCGCATTGATAAATGATGTGTCCGCTTCGCAGCAAATTGCGAATGCGTCGGGCGACAGAGACTAAGACAGTCTTAAGCGGTAATGCATTCAATAAACGGCCGCAAAGTGGGGCAAGTGGGGCAAGCAACGTGCGCAGCCTTGCAATAAGCGTTCGCCGGCTTTGCCATTGCAGTTGCCATTAAGGTTAGCTGGTCATTGACGTTGCCACAGGCAAAATGAAAAAGGGAGAAGGACGTGGATGGTCCTTGTGGCCTTGCTGGTAATTGCATGAATGCTGGCTGGCTGGTTGGCTGGCATCTTGGCCACGGGCAACGCTGCAGCAATTATTGCATACTTTGCGGCACTTGCATTTAATTTAAAGTTATTAACCGACGTTGGCGACTCAGTTAAGACAGCGTAACGGCATTAAATAGACACACAACGTTGCAATGCAATTTCAGATTAAATGCAGATACAACCGACTATAAAGAAGAAATAAAGAGGAAATAGACAAAGAGACTGAGAGACAGAGAGACAGAGAAATAAATGCTGCACTAAATGAGTGGGAGCTGTGGGGCAAATCAATTAAAGTATAACAAAAGCCACCCACTGTGGCAGGCAGCGCTCAATCAACTTGTCGCACCGAAGGGGCAGGCAGGGACAGAAGGGGCAGGCAAACAGCGACTGCGATAGCCTCAGGTCATCACTCACAGGCACACACACATAGAGAGAGAGAGAGAGCGAAGGGCAGGGCAGAGAGTATGCAAGCAGAGCACTTATTGTGATGAACACGATGTTAACAGGCTAAATGAGAAACAATTGCTACAAGCACACACACACACACACACAAAAGAAGAGACGAAGAAACAATAAATCCCATAAATCATATTAAATTGACATATCAGGCAAAAATTGACCGCAGGACGAGGCGAGATGTCCTGCTGGCCTCCCAAACATGTGTATGAGAATGAGAATATGGCCACAATATGCTATGTGAGTGTGCTTGTCAGTGTATCTGTGTGTTTGCCACAATAACATTTCTTTATCAATTTCCGTTACAAGAGCAGCATGTGCAAATGCCTAAATAAACGTTTGTCTATTTCGCTCCCACTTCCATTCTCTCTCTCTCTCTCTCATTCTTTATCTCTGTTGTATTTTGTATTTTGCTTTGCAATTGGCACGCCTTTGCAATTTGTGGTTTATGCCCCACACACTTCGCTTGATACTCATTATTGGCCCCATTGAATTGGCCCGCTTAATGGCCTTTTAATAAAGCCACGGCCATTGGCGTTACGAGTGTGCGTTGCTGCCGCACTTGTGTTGACAATGAGCTCCTCACTATTTACCCTACTTGGATCACCAGCTGACTCCGCATTGCCATAATTAAAATATATATATGCATATGTATCAAGCATACGACATGTTGTTGTACATGCTGTCAACTGCTGTAAGCCGCTTAAGCCGCTCAAACCGAGCGTTGCATTTACCAAATGGCAATACATAATGTGCATTAAGCGCATTTAATGCCCACATAAAGATGAAAGTTATTGATTGATGTTTGCTTATTGATTGTCAAGCATTGTTTGCGCCCCGCCTTGTGTGAAAAAAGCACTTGCCGTTTCCCTTTGACTGCAATTAGTTGCAAGGCATTCGCTTTTATTGGCACACCTGATTGCCTCCCCTATTTCCACTCAATAGGGGACGTTGGCTGTCCAATCATTCAAATGATTGAGCAGCCACAGCTGAAGCAGGGCAGCGGCATTAACATGCAGATAAGCCGGCGCTTGATGACAACACAGACTAATAAATATGTATTTGTCTTTGGCCATTAATCATTTAGTGTGCCATCAATAAAGCCAACACACACACGCACACACGCAGTGGATTATGCAGTCACAAACACACATATACATACATATATATATGTGTGTGTGTGGCAAGTGGAGCTGTAATTTGGCCACTAATGCCACAACAGCTTGATTTGTCATACGCACACAATACCGAAGACCGAAGCTCGTTTGCTTCAAGTATTTGCATATGGGAAGCTGCTGTTGAATTTCAGACATTAATGTATATGTATAGCCTACTTTTCAGGGCAGCTCTAAGCCTCGTATTTGATTTCGTGTTGCACGAAATTAATTCGAAAGTGGATTTAATAGGAAATCACAGCTCAAAAGCTAGTATTACGAGGTGTTGTTTGCTTCAATAAAAATATTTATTACCTTTTCCAAATAATAAATAGAAATTTTATCACACTCGGTAAATAAATAAACTAAACAATGCAATTTCTGTATCGATTTTCGGGTAGAAATATGTCAACGCAATTGCCCTTAAAAATAGTTATGCACATAAAAATGTGTGTAAACATCTTTTCCACTCTCAGATAGACCCTTTTTTACGAAGCGGCGCATACTAAGCGATCATTAGACGAGGCAGGCTAGCAGGCAGGCAGGCAAGAAACTGGATGCCTCCTTTCGAGGGCCACTTGGCGCCTTGTCGCGCATTTTGCATCAAATTAACACACAAATTTTTATAACCATGTGCCGCCAAGGAGGCAGGAGGCTCATAAAAATCCGACACAACTATAAAAACAATCAAAACGAGTTACGAACTCGCCAATTTGGCTGCCCGATTCCCGCTGTGTTGTTTCCTTCTTTTTTTTTTTTGTTTTTGCTTAGCTGTCGTAAATTTGTGGCACGTCGGAAACTTGAGCTGCAGCTGCCACATCCCCGTTCGCATTCCCCTCGCTTTACAGCTGCAGTAAATCATAAAAAAGAAGTGTGCGCGCATAAAAGGCCAAAGCCATTAAAACTTTAATAAACGCAGCTAATAAAAGTAAATAAATGAAAGGCAAGGCAAGGCAAAGGCGGCTCCTTAATTAACGCTGTAAATCGAGCCACAACTACAACCTGGAGTACACTCACCTGTCTCCTCTTCCTCTCTCTCTGTCTCTCTCACCCTCGTTTTAATCATTGTTCATTATTTTGGTTTGCAGATTCAAGAGTCGCACCGTTCGTTGCCTGGCCTCAGCCACTTATATTGTGCGGCAAATCTGCAATCTGGGCATCACCGTCTACACGCCCAGCGTGGCGCTCTCCGCCGTCATCGGGATACCCTATTGGGCCTCCATCACCGGCATGTCCGTCATCTGCATATTCTTCACCATTATGGTAAGCACTTGGCACTTGATTGCCCCATGTCTGCAGTCTTATGTGTTTTGTTCTTGTGTTTTAGGGTGGTCTCAAGGCAGCCATCAATGCGGATGTGATCCAAACTATCACCATTCTGGTGGTGACCGTCGCCGTCTGTCTGCAGGGCACCATTGCCAGCGGTGGGCCCAAGAAGGTTTACGAACTGAATCGCGACAATGGTGAGCAATCAATGTACAAGATTAGCTCCCCGATTGATCATGGCAGCTTATTAGCGAGTCCTTTCAAATGTCATTCCATGTGTGCGTCCCAGTTTCATACACAATTCTGCTGACGAATGATGACTATTAAAATGGCATCCATTTTAGGTTGCTGTTGTTGCTGGTGTTGTTGTTGCTGCTGCGGCGGCTCATTATGCACATAAATGATGATGATAAAAACAGCATAAAACAGCAGCAGCAGCAGCTTCTGCTCTGCTTTGAGTCTGCGGCACAACGCAGCCTGCGTGACGACAGTAATAAATGTCTGATGGGGCAGCGCGTTTGTCACATGAGTCTCGAGCTGTTGTTGTCATTTGGGGCCAATTGTCGAGCTGGGAACATTCGCATATGGAGCACGGCGACGTGTCCCACAAAATTATATGTTTTTGCCATGCAACTTGTACTCGGCATCTTTTTCACCGCCTTCATTTCCCCTTGTTCGCAGGTCGCCTGAACTTCTGGAATTTCACCGGCGATCTAACCGTGCGCGTCGACACCACGTCCGCCTGGCTGGGACAGCTGTTCATGTCCCTATCACAGATCGGCTGCCAGCAGAACTTTATGCAGCGTTACGTCAGTCTCAAGTCGCTCAAGGAAGTGCGTAGGTAAGTTAAAAAAGCACATTTAATTTCAACACTAAAATAAGAAGATGACCGCACTTAGTGCGATTACTAAACTGCAGTTATCGAAATCGCTAAGCTGTCAAAAAAAATGGCGGCACTTAGTGCGCAATCCGAACTGCAGTTATCGACATCGAGCTGTCAAGCACTAATTGCAGTTGCATTGATTATATCACAGTAAATCGATATATTTTTGTGCAACTGAAATCAATATACTGCAAATTCCAAATTTGATTTGTTTTGGTATTTTACTTTTAGTGTGATGCTGAGCAATGTGCCCGTTGTGTTTCTGTTCTTTGCGCTCTCCTGGCTCTCGGGCATGGTCATTTACTCCACGTACATCAGCTGCGATCCCTATGCCGAGGGCTACATTCGCAAACCCGACGAGATTCTGCCCTTCTTTGTCGAGGATCAGCTCGGCTTTTTGCCCGGCTTTGTGGGCATCTTCATGGCCACGCTCTTCAACGGCGCCCTCTGGTAAGTGGCAAGGAATTCAGTCTATATAGTTTAGCTAATTAATATTTACGCAGCATGATGGTGTCCAATCTCAACTCGCTGGCCACCGTTTGCTGGGAGGACTTCGTATCGCAGATGCCCAAATTCAAGGGACTCAGCGACAAGCAGCAGTTGAGAATTATTAAAATTGTCACCATTATTTGTGGCCTGATAATCATGTGCGTCGCCTTTGGCGTGGGATTCCTTAACGGCGTCATCGAGTCCTCGTTGCTGGTGTTCTCGGCCACATCTGGACCGCTGCTGGGCTGCTTCATCCTGGCCATGATGGTGCCGGTGGCCAACTGGAAGGGCACATCTGCTGGCATGGTGACGGCCTGCGCTTTTGTGCTCTGGATCATTGGCGGCAGCATGACCGTTGAAAAGCCCTCAAATATGTTGCCCACATCCACAGAGGTAAGCAGGGGAAGAATTAAATATTTCGCCATTTTCTTTTTAACCATGATAATCTTTCGTAGGGCTGCTCCAACTTCACCTTCTCGCGGGCCATCACCAAGCCCAGCACTGGCATTGACGAGCTGCCTTGGCTGCTGAAGCACACGCCCATTGATGGCTACAACCAGACCTTTGTGGATCCCACGCCCCACATTGCTCACGAAAGGTAACTTGCAACTTAAGCATGTACATGACTTGTGGCGCTGACATTGTGATGCTGTATTTGCAGAACTGGCTTGGAGACCTTCTACTCGATTAGCTTTATGTACTACAGCTTGATTGGCACAGCACTGACGGTGCTCATCGGCACGCTCATCAGCTGTCTGACCCAGCACTCGGATGATGAGTACGACGCCAAACTGCTGCATCCGCTAATCTTTCGCTGCTACGAGCGTTTGAATGTGCCCAAACCGTACTACATAAAGCATGAGGAGGAATCCGGTCTGAATAGACGCAGCAGCAGCAGCTCATCGGCCACAACCAGCGGCAAAGTGGAGAAGATCAATCATGCCTTCGATAGCAACGAGGATAAAAGCAGTCCCATATCCATTCTCTTTACAAGCTCAAACAACGACAACGCGGAACGTCGCACCTCCATCTGCAGCAGCAGCAGAATTCAGCTGGACACGGTGCCCGCTGGGGAGACGGGCGTCTATCGTCACATGGGCTCAAAGTCGACGTATTGAGGAGACAAACTGGAAGCAAAACTTAGTCTTTATTTAGTAGTAATCTATAAGATAAGCCATAAGTTAGACCAATTAATAAGTGGAGTCGATAAAGATGCTGTGATTACTTATTGTACAAGAGTATACATTAACGCTGATTGCTTAGATATTCGCACTGCGTGTATTGTAGAATAACAATTAAATGTGTTTGTACTTATGTATGTGTAAGCAAAGGCAATAACTCAATTTTAAGCTCAACATTGTGTGCAATATTTAAGAGTTTTATTTAAATAAAAATCAAAATCCAATTTTTACATGGAAATGGAAACGGGAGGCTCAACAATTTATTCACAAAATTGCAGAGAAATGTTTTAAATGACAAAAAAGATCTTCGTCTTTATTTATTTGCAATTCAAGAAAATTATATATAAATTTTTCGTTATTCACTGTTAACGGCTGTTAAATTTCAAATATTCAAAATGTTTCGTCAAATGTTCGTCAAGCAGTGGCGTTGAAAAGTGCTGCCATTTGCGTACTTCCAGTGCTACCCATCACAATTTGCACGCTCAGCTGTTTTTCGATAACTCAACAATAAACAGCTGTTTGCCAACAGTGCTGGCAACTGTTGCTTAGCTCGATAATAGCTATTGCAAAAAAACGACAGAGCTTTAAAAATAAGATTAAGTGTGTTTAAATATATATTTAGATTAAAATCTAACAAAATAACAAAGTTAAGTGTATTTATGTATTATTAACTTACTTTTTATCATCTTAAATATGCTTTCTTCAATTAAGTCAGCTTGATAAAAAACCGCTAATGATAGCTAGGCCAACACTGACGTTGACAATATGAAATTTGTGGGGGATTTTAATGTTAGTGATATGCTTAACGCGCAAAACAACGGAGAAACAAAAATCGAGCAACAAAGTTATTGTCGATAACAAAAATGGCAACTTTGGCAAAGCCAAAAAAAGTAAGTAATTTCCAATTAAATAGAAATTAATATGGAATACAAGAAATAAACAAATGTTTGCGTGTAGAAAACAAAAAAGCAAAGCGTTCAAAGGCACGAGGAAGAGGAAGAACATGATGAGTTATCAACAAGTAGAAGAAGCCAAGAATTTGAAAGCGAACAAAGACACGAGGAAAATGCGTCGTCGCTGCTGGAAGAGTTCGAGCGGGTGGCCGCTTTGGCCAGCAGCGGGAACAGCGGCGCCGAGGCCATCATTAGTCACGACTGCTGCATATCAAGTGACGTAGACCCCGAATTGATAACGACGCCCCCAACAACAACTGAAATCGCGGATAATGAAGTCAAGCAAGCCATGCCCAGTGCTCCCTCGGCGCCCGCCTCCAGCGTCCCTCTGTTGCAGTATCCCAATCTGCAGCCCATCCGTCTGACGAACGCGCTCATCGAGGAGCAGCAGGCGCAGATTGTCTACAAACCCCAAGTCGCACGATCTCCCGGCTTTGCGCTGGCCAGCAGTCAGTTGAAGCCCTTCACCGCCGAGCAGCTGCGGGAATACTATCAATGCCCCGACCTGGAGCTGGCCAAGCACTTTGAGCTGGAGTTCCTGATGAACACGCTGCTGGAATCGAGTGATTCGGATCCGCTTTATCTGGAGCTGCAGGAGTATTACAACCTGCACAACAAACTCTCGTCCAATCTGCACGACGTCAAGCAGCGACGCAAAGAGTGTCTGGAGACGCAGCAACAGGTCTGGATCAGAGTGCCGGTAACTCGCACCTTCAGCGCCCACTGCATGGACAACAATCTGGTGCACGAGACCGAAACATACGAGTGAGTTTTCTACTATAATTGTTTAATTGGACCACCTTATGAACTTTGTAACCCCCAACGTCAACTAATTAAATTAGTATGACTCATAAGCTCAAGGCCCCTGTAGCTAAAGCTTTACTAAATTAAATGTAAAGTTAGTTCAATTTACAATTTCGCTACAACTGTTCAATAATATAAATAATCTTATAAACTTTGGATTTAAATTTTATAATTTTTCAAAACTTATCTGATCTGGCTTCCCTTGCAGACGTATTAAAGTGGATCCCGTCAAGCTGGAGGTTGCCTCGGCCACGCTGACAAATCTATACGATTTGGTTTGCCACACGTACACCACAAACCTGATCAAGACGACGACCTGCAAGGTGCGCATCGATCAGATCATCAACGAGCTGTGCTCGTATCCCCATGTGGACCCCTTGGCATCTATTGATCTGCACGAGAAACTGGACGACGATGCGCTGCAGTGTGTGGCGCAGCTAAGACGCGCCATTGGCATTCTCTTTAGCTTTGCACGCCGGCCCAGTCCCAATGCGGTATTCCTCTCCAGCTTATTCTTCACTTCACTCACAAATAATCACTTCTCATTTCTCTTTTCATTTCTCTTAGAACTTTGATGGAGACCTAAAGCTCTGGCTGCGAAAGCTTGTTGCTTTGCAGCTGCTGCTGGCCACCAAGGAAGATCATTGGTTTCTGCTCTTCAACATCTTGCGCTGTCCCAATGGCGTCGCTCTCTGGGCAGCCGAGTTTCTGCAGCTGCCCGGCATGGTAGCGAGGCAAACTAAACCCAAAGGCACACAACCCAACGAACTGCCGCTGCCACTGAACTCGCCAGAGCTCAATCATTGCGTGGCTGTGCTGCAGATTCTGCTGCTGCCCATCAAGAAGCGCAGCGAATACCTCAAGTCACAAGCGCAGGCACAAAAAGAGCTATCAGATGCGACGGGCGCCAGTGAGCGCTGGACAGTTGTGGACTCCGATGGCGAGGATACTTTAACGCCCACAGGCGAATGCGTGGGCGTCAAAGAAGGCGACTTAATCGCGCTTCTTAATCAGCTGCCCTTCGACAAGCTCTTCACGTAGGCAGCCAATTTAAACTATTCCGATCAGATTCACTTATTCATTGTAATTTTTGCAGCTCTGCCATGTGCATTGAGAAGTTTCTCGAGGACTACATCATTGAGCCGGACATGATTACGCCACAGCGCATGCTCACCGTCGTCGCCTTCTTTGCCCAGTTGGTGGAGACGCTGGGCGAGGGCATGCTGACCTACAACAACGAACGCTACAAGCAGCTGGCCAAGCGTCTGGGTCGCCTGGTGCGGCACACGCTGCAATATGTTGCCGACTACCACGAGCTCTTTCTGTAAGCTAACAGCGTAGCAATGAATCTCCAACTTCTCAAACCAATACTTTTAACAGGCACAACAACTTGCCGAAGTCGCAGGAGCTGTGCGATCGCATTGAACTCGAGGTGCAGGCGTTGCTGATGCGTGCCTGCAGCTACATCTATCGATCTCGCAATCTGGGCACCTGGCAGTACTTCACCACATTGCCTTACCGCACATTGAATGCCGACATCATCTGGCATTTGTTCTACTATCTCAATGTTGGTTTTCCCAGCGATTTAAGCACCAAGATCTCGACTGACATGGAGATGATCTATCAAATGGAGTTCTGGAGCAAGTTTGATATGGCCAATGCGGATGTCTCGCCCGAGGACATGTTCTATTTGCTACAAGCCTTCTTCGAGATGGCCAATGAGCGTGACATCACCAAAGACGGGCCGCTCATCCGCATCATTTGTCTTACCATCTTCCAGGTGCGTAATATAAATATTTGAACAGCTTGTCAGTTACTAATTTCCATCTACAGATTGGCTTCATCCATCAAGGTACGCGGGAGTATTGCTATAAGACGGCACGCGACATGCTGGTCAACATTACGCTGGCCTACGAGGAGCTCTTGGATTGCCTGCTGCTGCAGCTGAAGGCGCGCTTCTCGGAAACGGAGCAGGCGGCGTATCTGTTCAGGGCGCTGCCACTGGAGAACTGGCGTCCCACCATGGACAGCTTTGAGCTGCTCTCGAACTGGTTGCTGCACTTTGATTATCAGGCAGCCGAAAATCAATTGGCACGCGTCATCATTGGCCATCTCAACTGGGGCTTCGATGTCGAGGGTCGCTTCTACCTGCCCCACAACATCCATGTCCGCATGGCCTGTCTGGTCACCGAAGCCATCACCAAATACACGCCCGAGGTAATTGGTGCCTCCGGCATCTCGGAGAGCGTGCGTCAGGTGTCCTCGCTCATAGACTCGACGCAGTCCAGTCGCGAGCAGTTTACCAACTGGTGTTGGCGCATGGCTTCCATGCTGCGACTACATCTTATGGATCAGAGCACAGAGTCGGTGAAGCGTACGCTGCAGCATCCAACGGAGCCGCTGCTCTTTGTGCCTGATCTGCAGCGTCTGGACATGATCTGGCAGGGAGTCAGTGAGCAGCGACCGCTGGCGTTGTACGTTGGCGTTCTCGTCAGTTTGCACGGCCATTCGATACCCGTCATTTGCCAGCACGGCTTTGAGTTGCTGCAGCAGCTGATCGGAGATCATCGGCACGCAGCCGTCATCCGTTGCCTGGAGCTGATCATACCGCTGTTCCTCGAAACTCCCGACACGCTGGCCAACTGCGAGAGGTAAAGCGGAAAAATCAACTTTGTGCAATCACTTTAAACTCTTTTTTTAGCTTTCAGAAACTGCTCATCACGCTGCTGAACGCGGACAGAACGTATCTAAAGCTGGCCAAGGACATGGTCTTTGCCAACTCAATTGGACCCATTCTCGAGCTGCTGGACAACATGCTGCACCATCAGATTATATCCTACACCAGGCAAGTAGTTCGCACACTTCACTGTTGGCCAATTCTCATTGTTTCCTTGTGCTACTCCTTAGCTTTGGCCTCTGCTCACCGTTGAATCTCATCAACGTCTGGCTGAACTGCTTCACTTCGCTGCCAGACTGGGCGCAGAACACGCATGTGCTTTATCTGCTGGACAAGATGCTCTGCATCTCCTATCAATTCACCGATTGCCGTGTGCAAGCCGTCGAGTTCTTCTACAACTACTATAAGGTGCGTTCTGCAATCACAAATTTCAAATCTTACTGAATTCCCTTTTTAGGACTGCACCGATTGGAAGTCACCGCCCAAGTCAACAGGTCTCAAAGGATTATTTGGCGGTCAGGACAATTCTCCAGTGCCTCAGCTGTCACCGCAATACTGCTGGCTTAATCTGGTGATCTTGGATATTGAATTCCGTCTGCAGGATATACGCCTTTGGCCCGATTTGCTGCTTCAGTTGACCCATCAAACTGTGGAGGCGGCGCTAAAGACAACGCTATCAATGAAAAAGACGAGCTCGTTCCCTGTTAAGCAGCTAGTCATCTACAAGTATGCTCAGCTGCTCTCCACAATGGACTCCACACACGCGCTCTTTCCGATTGTCTGCCAGAAGTTCTTCGAGCTCTATTTGTGGCGCCTGCCCGTCGAGAACAATATATGCATCACAAATACGGGCGTTGCTGAAAAGTTCTACGAACACAACATAACACTGATGAAGTCGATCAAGACGCAACTGAAGTCGGCCGAAGTTTATTACGCTGCCATTGCCGTCAAACGTGCCCAGGAGGAGGCGACAGCTCACATGTATCGCAGCTGCACCAAACTGATGCAGAGTTGTGCTTTATGGCTGGAGGACACGCAGATCAATCGCTTCGCCAACGACGCCACCCAGCTGCCGGCGCAATACAATAGCGAAAAGCTGCGTGAACTGCTGAATGGTCACGTGTCGCATTGGACGGAGTATCTGTGTCTTGCCGATCTGCGCAAGGATCAGCGCGAGCAGGCGGATCAATGGACTGCCAAAATATATCGCACGCATAATTATATTCCACTGCGCAATCCGTTGCAGCCCAAGCCACGCTTGACACCCGCTCAACGAATCAAGAACCATCTGGCTACCTACGACAAACGTCTTCCGGCGCCCAATCATCATCGTCCAGAACAGATCCAGAAGCGACCCATCGACAGCGACACAAAGTCCGAGCTTAAGCGTCGCATACAAACGCTGAACAGCACCGCCAAGTAAGATTCCAAACTAATCGCAATCCTTTAAACCCGCAAATCCCAAGCTGACGTGAATATCTGTCGATCTGTCAGTCCGTTCTTTCTAACACTTAGATCTCAGCTAAAGACAGGAATCCTTTTGTATATTCTACGCAGTTCAAGGGGTTTTCAGATTTAGAGTGAAGAATTTCCAAAATTCGATTATATTACCGATTTAATGGGTACGACCTGAAAATGAATTTAGAAATTATATGGTTATAAACCATATGAAACCCCACTGCAATCAGAATACAGAAATCGATTGTTAATAATAATTTGATTTATTTTTTATATATTTTATGTATCGGCTATAATTGAAATTATAGTCGGAAAAAATTTAAAATTTTTGTTCTTCTAATTCAAATTATTATTATGTATTTTAGTATTTCTAATAATTTAGTAGTATTAACTAATTTATTTTTAATTATTTACAATTCCAGCAAGGTGCATTACAACACCTCGGAAATGAATTCGCTGAACTTGAACTATCTGGAACGCGTGCCAGCCTTGTACCAGATGGTGCCATACGTGGACACGCGGCGCAAGGAGTGCACATCCCTGATCTTCAAACGCAACTGCTCGCAGGCGGCAACGATCAAAGTGGAGGGCGAGCACATAAGGCGCAATGATCACATTGCTCGCAAGCAGGAACAGAATCGGGATCGTCACGACAAGATCATTGAGGAGATGCTGGCGCTTAATGTGGATAGCTTCGCGCAAGCCATCGTCGAGCTGCACGACTGCATCATGCAGTTGGTGCAGGCGCAGTCATCGAATGAAACGGCAACCGCTATTGGACTCGACATCTTCTACCATGTGGTAGAAAATATGAACGACACGACCATGAAGTTTCCGGCCACCAATGACTTCTACTCGCAAGCACTGGAACAATTGGGCGTAAGTAGCAAATTCCATTCGGCTTTGCTGCATTTATTAAAGATCTGCTTCGCAGGTGTTTATTCAAGCGGAGCAGGCGGCGCATGGCTTGCGAGTGCTGAAATTGGCGCTGCAACGTGGCGATCTTGTGGAGCTGCTGGCTGGCGTCTTTGTGCCCTGTCGCACCGATGCCCAGCACTTTCTGGAAATGTTCAATTTCCTCATCGAGTCCCATTTGAAGCGTTGCGATACCAAAATTCTCTTTGTGCTGCTCTCCAAATTCGATTTGCTCTCGTGGCTGGAAGCCTATCAGCCCAAACTAAGTGAAATCAATCGTCTGCTGCTGCTGGTGCTGCAGGGACTCGAGTCCTGGTCTCAGCCAGACAGCAGCCTGTTACAGGATCAATTCCGTCGCCAGCTGGTGCACATCTTTAGCTACGATTTTCCACAGCATTATGGCGAAGTTATGCAGCTGGTGCTCGATCGCATCTCCGATCAAAAACTGATGCCCGTGGTGCTGCTCGATCTGCTGAATGCGTTGCTCTCGACCGCCAACAGTGGCGCGATAGCATTGAACAGCAGCGAGACACAGCTCCATGAGTTGGCTGTGGACTTTGCGCGTCGCCAGAAGCTGTTCACGCTGAAGGCAGCGACGGACACGCTGCTGCTGTTTGCACGCCACTTTCAGAAAGAGCGACTGCATCATGGACTGCATGGCTTGTACCCCAAGCACAAGGAGTACTGCCAGCCGCTGGTCATGTGGTTCACCTGCTTTAGTCATGTGCTGCTCGCCTGCGCCATCTGCAGCTACCAGGAACTGCTAGCAGATCAGAGTAAGTAGTAATGGTTTTTTCTTTTTTTTTTTTTAATTTAAAAAAATACACAATACTAAGAACAAAAATTAATTACCCCAAAATCCATTATTTTAAAGTTTGTGATTTTATAACTTCTCTTTCACGTTAACGATAAAAATTAACTAAATTAAATGAATTAACTTGATTTTCTTTTTTTATTCAAATAAACATTTATAATTTTTATTTTTTCGCTAAAAAATTAAATAATAATTTTGTTTGCTTTAAATAAATGACTCAATTTTCTTATAGAAATTCATTATTTACACTTGAATTAAATTTTATCTAAAAAAATAATATATTATATTTTCCAAAAAATGTATTCAAATTATCGGTTAAGAAAAACTTGAAATAACATATTATAACTATAATACCATAAATTCGTTTTACTTGCAGTCAGCGACATTGTTTTTGGCTCCATTGTGGAGACCTATGCGCCCTGGCTGATTCCCTACACGGAACACACGGATATTGGAGCTGGCGCTGCAGCGCACTGGATACGTCAACTAAGTCCCGAGCAGGGCAAAATACTGCTGCCCTGGAGCGAGGCACAAATGGGCAGCAGCAAGCTGATGATTCGCTCGTTCATAGTCGGTGTGCTGCAGGTGGTTCAATATCTGCCAGCCTCGAATAAAATACTGGAGCACACGTTCGCCTGGTATGTGCATCACTTCGCTCAGCCCAATGTGGCCAGTTATGTGCTGTCGCCGCTGCACGATGGATTGGCTCAGCTGCCCTGGGAGCGTTTTCTGCCACCGGCCAAGCACATCGAGCTGCTCTACGACAGCCTGCAACGCTTTGTGCCCGAGTCACATGCCATGTTGGGTCACATCTTTATCAGAATTGATTGGAACGCTTGGTTTGGCCAGATGCCACAATCGCCAGAGATCCTTTCGCGTCTCTTTGGCATTTTCATAAAGATGGCCTTTGAACCCAACATTCACATTCATCCCAATACGAGCAGGATTCTCGAGGATGCCATCAAGTATCCCTGGCAAAGTGTGGAGTACAGCGAACTGGAGCAGTTGTTCAAGTGGTTCGTCACCACCGTGGAACCCGCCATCGTCCTTAAACTGCCCAACGAAAGCAACTACGCGGATCGTGCAGTTCTGGAGTAAGTATTCCATCATTTCATCAGATAGTTAATCAGACTTAACCTTCTACTTTCTGCAGACTGTTGCGCGTCGGCAGCGGCATGTTGCCGGAGAGCAGCACCCAAAGTGCCGTGGTGCAGGCAACGGCCAAGCGCATGCTCTACACTCGCTCCATAGTTCGCATGCAGCGTGTTTGCGGTGCGAAGCACATAAAACTATTGGCCTCCAAGGAGGGACAACTTAGCTTTAGCAACGCCTTCCTTCAACTGCTGCAATCCATTGATCAGGCCATTGGCGGCGTCAGTGAGCATCGTACCCCGGAGGAGCAGCGCCGCGAAGCCCTGAATCTGATGCTTGAGCTTGTGGCGCCCACGCAGACGCAAGGTGAAGAGATCTCCAAGTAAGTAACTTTGAAATGATTATTTATTCACTCCATTTTATGTAACGATTATAATTTGTACTTCCCGGCAGCCTTCACATCGAAACCTTGGTGCGCTGGCAAAAACAGTGTGCGCCAGCGAATGCAGTCATGTGTGCAGCGCTGCCTGCGATTGGACATCTGAATACGTATATATCGTGCATCTATAAGCTGCTGGAGTCCAGCATCGAGTGCTATTTCCGCAAGTCCACGGAGAACGCGCCCTGGCATGCACCCAGCTGGCAAGGACTTTTTGAAGCGCTGCAAATGTCGCTGCCGAAGCTGGAACTGATGCCGGTGCTGCAAGGCGGCTACTTCTTTTCGCTGCACGTCTTTGTACTCTACAAACTGGAGGAGATCAAGACGGACGGCGAGAAGATCACTTTTCTGCAAGATCTCACGCAATTGCTGGAGAGTTTGAAAACCAATCCACAAAACGAGCCGCGTCTGGCGATCGTTTGGGGTTTGATCATCTCGCGTGGCTGTCAAATATTGCAGAGTTCGCAGCTCATCAAGAAACCACTCTGCATGCTGGCGCGTCACCTGCAGATTGCTTCAACCAAAGCGGAGGGCTGGAGCGATGGATTGCTGGGTGTTATTGGTCTAAAATCGGAGAATATTACCAATAGGTAAAAATACAATGAAACTACTTAATCATTATTTGCTCATCATAATTCTCGATTTGCAGACGCAAAGTGTTGACGCGCTGCCTGGCGTGCATCGTCTTCTCGCTGTTCCCGGCCAGTCGCGACTTAAGATTGCCCAGCGAGGAGTACGAGAGCGGCATGCGCGAGTTGGCCATGTTGTTGGCCAACAAGAAGTTCACGGACGTGAAGCCGTTGATCGTTCGGGCCGTAAGCATCTTGAAGCAGCAACCAATGCCGGATCTGCGTGCTGTGCCGCATTTGATCTGTCGCCTTATCGATGTATTCTACGAGCAGAGCTTCCTCACGACCATTCCGGAGGTGTGGGACTGCGACTATAAGCTGAAAGCTAACTAAATAATCAAATATTTTAACGGGCAGCCAATTGTGTTATTTTTATAAGGGAAATAAAGTGATCATTTTGTCTATCAATCAATAAATCAGTACGTATATTTTTGTAGTTTGAATGCTTACATAATTTTGTTGTATAATTTAATTAGTTTTCTATCGTGGTGTATACTTGAAGCTATTTGTTTAAGCGTAGTTAGACATGATCGCGATGGCGACACATTTCGAATGGATTACAATGACGAATCTCGAGGGATAAAATATTTTTAGCTAATCGAACGATTTAACAATTAAATATTTCTAATAAAATACACTTACACAAGCACAAAATATCTAAAAATAACATATAAATAACACTTAACATATACAATTTATAAGTTTAAAATTAGATAGTAGTTGAGCGCGGCTCCGCCAGAGACAGCATTCAGTCATCGAGTGCAAAGTTGGACAGTTGCAGATGCTGCAGATTGTTGCGTGCCTCAAAGTAGCCGGTGTCGGTGGGATTATCGGGTGCGGGCACAAACGGCGGCTCCATGTGTCCAATATTCTCCCAATCGATGTCGGCAAAATACCGCATAGTCTGCACTTCCTTGGCAGCCGGACGCTCCGCGGGCTCCATGGTCAACATTAGCTCCACAGCCTCCACGGCGTCCGCCGACAAAGCCTCATCACCCTCAGGCCATTCAATGTCTACACGAATAAACATTTAAATATAATAGAAGCATCAAAGGATAATGGAGCAACTGCAACTTACTTTTGTTAAGAATGTTGTCAAATACTTTCTGAGGCGTTTCATCGTTAAACGGCGGTATGCCGGTCATGAACTCGTAGAAGCACACGCCCAGCGCCCACCAATCGACGGCAGGACCATGACCCTGTTTCAGCAGCAATTCCGGTGCCAAATAGTCGGGTGTGCCAAGGATGCGTTCATTGGAGACGCGCATGCCACGTCGCACAGATTTCGGCGTTCGAAACGGCGTATTGACGTTCATGTTTGTGTTCTTTGGTGTCTTTGGCACGTTGCCCACGCCATGGTTAATGGGCGACATTGTGGGATCATCAGCTAGCTTCAGATGATACTGCACACCGGACAACTTCTCCTTGGTCGCATGCTCACGCTTCTTGCTCTCAATGGACAGCGGCAAGGCGAATCGAGTCGCCTTCAGCTTGCCCAATAAGCCACCATCGCGACGTGGCAGCTTTTGCGAGGACACGGGCGTCGAGAAGACCACGTTGGCAACGCTAGCCTCAGGTCCGAGCAGATGTTGCATGGGCAACTCCTCGTCGGACAGCGAACGCACCTTGAGCACGCCACGAATGGGCGAGGAGCGAGCTTTGCGTTTCTTTGGCGTGCTGCTGCCAATGTTGAGTATCTCGATCTCTTGAGTGAGTCCCGTGCTGCTGCTTGCATTCCCGGGTCCATCCACCTCCATGCTGGACATGTTATCCGATCGATTGACCAGATTGATTTTACGCTTCATGCCGCGCAAAAAGTCGGGACGCTTGAAATGCTTGGAGAGATTGCGAAATGGCGAATTCATGCGAATGCCGCTCAGCTCATTGCCATTATTCGTCAGGTTATAGCTGTAAGAAAAGAAGAGATTATATAATAAATGCCATAAATTTGCTTTAAAGCGAGTGTGAACCTGCGTGAGTAATCCGAGCAGCTGTATTCCTCTTTCGAGTGGCTGAGATTCTCTTGAATCTTGTCAATGGATGAAGCGGTGCTTTCGCTGTTTAGATTGAGATGGCAGCTGGAATTGTCGTCACCCTTGCGACTCGAGACGCCAGAGTCCTCCTGCAGCTTCAAGTTCCGATTGCGCTGATTGTATTGCAGACAAAACGTTTATTAGAAATTGCAGTACTCAAAGATTATTTTAGCTGACAAGAAGATATATAGATAAACTCTTTCACTTGACTCACTGATTGACTGAACTATCAAAGCAGAGAAACAAGTTAAAATTTAAAAATTCTTGTTGATTTATCTGTTAAGTTAAGACACAAACCACAGCATGCAGTTCAATCTGTGCTAATTAAAGACACGAACCCATTTTCTTAACATGCATGAATCTCATAACAAATGAATTTGGAACAACCTTAATAATTGGGTCTGCCCTTTATAAATTAGCTAAGCTTACAATACCTTCAAATTTGGCTTTTTGATCTTATAGCTACAACAATGGCAAGAATACAAGGATAGGAGAGAACCACCGACAAAAGGAGCAACACACACACAAAGACAGTGAAGTGGAACAGTAGCCAACGCACCTCGTCGAGCGAACGTCTGCGCACCATGGAAAACTCAAACGACACCTCGTTGGAATTTTCCGACTTAGCGATTTCTTTAGAGTCGCCGCCGCCGCTGGCAGCAAGAATGCTGTTCTTGTCCTGCTCGGCCAATTTGCAGCCCTTTGATGGATGATGGATAATATGCAAATGTTGAAGGTAAGAAAATTCTAAGCACCCTTTGCTTGCCGGAAACTCACCTGGCAATTGCTGCGTCCATTGTCACTGACCACGTCCAGAGCAAATTCAACGCGTCGCTTGCTAGTCGCCGGAGCACCGCTCGCGGCTTTTGCGTCTTCCAAAGGCGGCGAGCTCTTGCTAATCTCCGCCGACGTGCAGGTATGATACGAAGACGCACTGCTGTCCAGTAGCTGCGAAAAGGATTACAAAACTTATTCAAAAACTAATTCAAAATAAAATTTATATTTACATTGTTGGTGTGAGTGTTGCAGGTGTGCGTGATGGACACGTTGACTTCCTCAGCCGAAAAGAACGGCGACACGCCCGAGATTTTGCTGTCGCTCGTCTTCTCGGCATCGTTGAGCGACGTGTCCGCTTCGCTGTCCGACGACTCCATGATCAAGCTATGCTTATTCATGGCCTGCATTAGATGTGAGGTGCCAGTGCCGGCGACTGGCAACAAAGCGCTGCCCACCACACAACCGTAATCCTGCAGCTTCCGCTCCGAGCCAAAGGACAAATGCGAAGTGAGCGACAACAGTTGTCCAGGCGTGCGAGCATTTAAGTTAGGTGAACAGTTGATCAGATCAGATATCTCCAGATCGCGTCGCATTTCAATTTTGCTCAGACCAAAGTCCGTTAGTTTCACATGGCCGCTGGACGAGAGCAGCATGTTGTCCGGCTTGATGTCGCGATGCACAATGCCATGCTGATGCAGATACTGCAACGCCATCACAATTTCCGCCACATAGAAGCGTGCAGTTGGCTCGTCAAAGTAGCCATACATCGCTAGCAGCGATTTAAGATCACCGCCCACCATGTACTCCATGACCAGGTAAACGGAGGAGATCGATTGCAGCGAATAAAACAGATTCACGCAGAACGGCGAGCGGGATAAGGCCAAGGCGTTCCTTTCGGTTATCACCTGAGAAACCATGTTCTTGTTGATCATCTCGGACTTGCGCATCACCTTGATGGCAAACAGTTTGCTGGGATCGTTGTGCTTGTAGCCGAGGAAAACTTTGCCAAAGGCGCCGCGGCTGATGGGCTTGATGATGTCAAAGTCTTTAATAGTGGGTAGCTGAAAAGGGTGAAGAAGCGAAATAAATATAAAAACAATTGTAAATGCAAATCTATTTTAAAACATACGATGAAGATAATTGTAGCCCCCCTCGGTTGATAATTTTATAAAAAATCTATATAACTTTATTTAAAAATTAATTTTAATTCAAGAGTAACTTCTTTTTGTTTGACTTCAATAAATAATGAAGTAATTATTATAATATTATAATAATAATTACTAATACGGTATTGTCTGTGTGCGCACTACTAACGCACTAGTCCTCGGTGGCCTACGAAGCAGAGAGTTTGGGGCTAGTCCAATAGAAACAAGTATGAGTGTGTGATGGAGTAACGGCACCTCAGCGATTACTGGTGGGTCCATGCATGTGTGGGTGTGTGGGGTTGTCTGCGTGTGTATGTGGGGTTGTGTGTGTGTATGAAAGTATGTGGGCGCGACTGCGTGTGAGTGCGCATGTGTGTATGTTTATGCGTGTGAGGATCGTTCTTACTGTAAACTACATTTTGTACCTTTGCATTGTTCGAGTGATTCTCCGGTTTGGTGGTTAATATGTTGATTTTCTCCAGCAACGCCTCGCTCTCAAGCATCGAGCTGGTCTTCTTGGGCGTCTTGTAGTCAATATGCGTTTCAAGGTGTGCAGCATTCGCCACCTCAGCGTGGTCCATGTTTTGTTCCTTGGGTGTTTTAATACTTCGCTTTGTTGTTGCTCCGCTGCAACTGCAGTTTGCGCGCGCGCAAATGTTGTTTATTTGGTTGAATTATATTTGCAATGTGCTCGACATGCTTCACTTTACATGCGTTAACAATTCGTTTGGCACAATATTACACTTGGGCAGCATTTACTTTTATTAATTTTAACTATTTTCAAAGATTTAATTTAAACAGAGCGTCGATCTTAGTTAGTTCTAGAGAAGTGTTGAATAATGGTTCAGTTTGCAGGGGTGCTTTACAACACAGGTTGGCAGTCCTGAAAAGAGCACGTTGGTTTTCAAAACAACACATTTTTAGCACGAAACTGTACAGTGATACCGTAAACGTCGTAGTATATACATTTTGGTACACAAATATTATGGTATTTTCTTTGTTCACCTGATATGAAAAAAGCCGTTAATCTTTTTCTGTTTTAGTAATTTTTCAAAAATTCTATATTTTATTTTATTTAAAAATTAGCAATTTGCCATTTTTTGTAATTCAAGAGTAAAGACGTTTTGTTTGATTTCCATAAATAGTGAAATAATTGTTTTTCAATTTTTATTTAAGATTAGCTAAAACTCGTATGCTTTTATAAGACCGATTAAAGTTCTGCTATTCATCCAAGAAGATTGATTGAGGAGCTCTGAGATCAGAAACGGTTATATCCCTTTGCCATTCTTTCAGGACGTCACGAATATCTATAAAATATTGCGTTATAATGTAAACAAGTCATTTAATAAAACTGATCTTTATTTAAAATATGCGATACTCTTTACATATTACTTTGTGGTTGCGTATTGTACAAATACTCTGACGAATAAAACACAGAAAACTCGTAAATACATATAAATCATTTGGAGCTTAAACTACTTCACTACAACTACATATTTATGTATGTGTTTTGTGGGTGATATGAGATAATGGTGTGTAGTCTAAGTATGTGTTATTTTGTTTGTTGGTGTTGTACCCAAAATTGTTTGGGTACTGAAATCATATATGTGTATATATAATCTTAACAATATCTAACGATTTGT
This sequence comes from Drosophila ustulata, assembly GCA_035047365.1. NCBI lineage: Eukaryota > Metazoa > Arthropoda > Insecta > Diptera > Drosophilidae > Drosophila > Drosophila ustulata. The sequence goes on from JAWNPT010000094.1 coordinate 15,725,075, forward strand.
CGGTGCATATCTGCCACATTGAATAGACATTTAGATATGACAGATATCCAGCAAGAAATCTGTACTGCGGATGAAAGGGGCTGCATATTGTGTTAAGCATATGACTGACTTTTCCTAAAAGCCGGAAACGGAGCAGTCATCGCTTGGTAGATGGCTTTGGATGCAGCCCCAAAAACTGATATGCTTACTCTTAACATGTAATTATTCGCAAAGAACACAAATTACCAAAGAGTTAAACGCTACTAAAATGAATGACATTAAACTTAGAGCTAGTTTTAATATGAGAGCAGGGCGAAGAGTTTCGGGGATTTGTTCACATGATGGCGCAACGAGATCTGTTGGCGCCCTCGACCTCGGTGGTGGATCCTTCCACTTCAGCAGCTGGCACATTGGCTACTAGATCATCATCGCCTACCACATCCTTCTTGTTCAATTCCACATCCTTGTTGGAGTCTTCAGCGGCCTCCTTGACCGGCGATCCACCCTTTTTGGGTGTCTCCAGACCAGCTTCCTGGCCCACAGTCACTTCGTTATTGGTCGACGATTTGTTAAGCTGTTGTTGTTCTTCCTCCTCTTGAATGACAATGCCCGATACATTCTGAACATCGCCGCCATTCTCGGGCTCTTCATCTTCGCCAGCCGACGGTGTGTCGTCCAAACGCGAACGTGTTGATGGTGAGTTAATGGTGGCCCTAGAAAAGCGTGAACGCAACATGCTAAATGGCGATGCCAAGCTCATGCTGAACAGCTCAAAGCGTGCACGCTTTGGCGGCGACATCTCCACATCCTGGGCCAGATCTGTGGTCGACTGACTGCCTGCTAGTGGCGGTGGGGTGCGCTCACGCTTGCGTCCGCGGCCAAAGAAGGAGAACGAGAAGGACGAGCTGTTGGGTATCTCGGAGCCAACGGTGGCATTCATGCTCGTGTTGGTGCAGTTCGAGGTGTCCAGCTCGCTGGTGTTGAGGCAACGATAGTTGCCCAGTTTGCCGGGCGTTAGCGCAGCCTCGGGGCGTATGCTGCGACGACCGCTGATCTGAGCGAAGCTGCGAGCTGGAATTGCCGCCGGGGAGCTGGATGGCTGAGCGGCCAATTCCACCTCTTTGGTCTGTTTGCTGCTGCTGCGGAAGCCAAAGAGATTGCGACCAGGCGTGGAAGTAGCAGCTGGCTGGGGAGCTAGCTCGCAGCGAATAGGCGACGCCTCCACAGCCAGTGATTCCATCTCAACATCCTCGACAGCTTCGGGAGCAGGAAGTTTCTCTGTTGTTACTGTTTCGGGCTGTTGCTGTTGCTCTTGTTCGACTTGCTGCTCATCCTTGGTGGGTGTTTTCTGTGGATTCGATTTGCGCGACGATTTGCGCTCCGAAGTCGGAGTTGTGCATGCAACAACGGGCACAACGACTTCGGGTTCATCATCTAAATTAATGATTTCAGCTGCTGGCTCTTTGTTGTTTTTCTTGGGGTCGACAGCAGTTGTTGTTGGTATGGCGACTTTTACATCAGCTTCGGCTTCCTTCTCAATTGGCTTGGCATCCTCCTTGTTGACCTCCTTTTGCTTTTCGGCATGCTTCTCCTTCTTTTGTTGCTCCTTGACCAAAGCAACATTGGAGCTATTGCCGTTCTGGGTTGACTTTTGATTGCCATTTGTAGATTTGCTAACGCCATTTTGATTCTTCTTATCTTTTGGTTCTTTTCCGCTGGAGGAAGTGAAGGATGGCGACAAGAATTGCTGCTCCTTCCCCTTTTTAATACACACAAATGGTCCATTTGCGGCAGTTTGTTCATTTTTCTTGCTCCTTTGCGGACTATTGGAGCCTCCATTGCTACCTGCAGCAGCTGTTTGCTGCAGACGAGACACTGAGCTGCCCGAGCTACCGCTGCTCAAGGACAACGGGATGCGACGACCGCCGACAGCAGGACCTGCGCCGCCTGCTCCTACATTATTCGATTGTGCCATTTTGCTGAGCATTGGTTCCACTTTTGGTTTTTTATTTTATCGTGTTGAACGATCTCTGCAAAAAGACAAGATGCAAATATATTTATAACTAAAATAAGACAAAAATAACATTACGAAAATATGATCGAGTTCGTTTTTCGTTGATATGGTAATTAAAAACTATATGGGATTAGCATCACTTATGTTTGAAAACTGCAAAAGGTTCGCGTCCGTGCTGAAGTACTTGTTTTTGTTTTGTGACCCTTTTTACATTAATTATTTTAATATTGCATTCAATTATTTGAATACGAACATAGCTTCTTAGTGCAACTTTATATGTAACAAACATTTTGTGTATTCTATCGGAAAGCGAGTTTGTATTTTGTACACTTCAAGTGCAGCAACGGAAACCTAAACACGCTTCATATATTATTCAACAGCAGAAACAACTGCTGTTGTCGTCGCTTTGTTTACGTTTTGTTGTTTAGCTGTTGCGTGCTGCTCTCCCACTGCATTCCGCTTATAGAACCGGCTTTGGCGTTGCACTTACCACAGTTGATTGTCTGTATTTGTATTTGTTGTTGCTAGGCTGACTAGATCTTGTCAATCACAGATGCCGTTTCTAGATATATTTTCTCTAATCTTTTTTTACGTTAATCTCTCAGACGCTTAGCGTTTTTCGGGTTGTTGACAGTTCGATGTCTTTGCTTTGTTTAACTGACAGCAGATAACGAGCAGGCTTTTAAGTAGGCAGCGGCAAGGATGCAGGTAAAAGATGGCGGAGCAACTGCATCACTACCTGTAGCGGACGCAAGGGATTCTTGTTTATTGCCAACAGCTGCGCAGGCATAATTAGGATTTTCCAGCAATTCGCGAATTCTTTAACATCATTTAGGGATATCAACTTATTGCAGGCAACAAGTTTAGCAGTAATCATTGCACCAATCCAAGTTCCACGTGAACAAGCCCAGTTCCCCCACAAATTCCTAAAGGCATCCGGTGCGAGGGTGAAGCGAAAAGTTCCCTTGGCAGCACAGTGTAACGAAACGGACGAAATCGCCAGCGTAACGGTCATTGGACACATTACAAAGAGGAAATAAATAGTAAGAGAGCGATTGTGTTTACTTTATGGGTTAACACTTCCTCCTAGTATAAGTCTAAAATACCATAACACCTCACTTGTATTGTATATCTTAATATATATAAATCTCGTGTCACAATGTTTGTCCTCAATGGACTCCTAAACCACTTAACCGATTATATTAAAATTCGCACATCATGTGCAGTTCGATCTAACTTGAGAGATAGGATAGTTTAAATTAAAAAAAATAGATAAAAAAAAAAAACAAAAACTTTAGCCACAGCAACGCGTGGCCGGGTCAGCTAGTAGCTTTATATATTTCTCTAATTTATCAATGCATTATTGCCCTACGAACATGTCACTCATGAATCACGCCACGCGGGATATTCTCTTCTACAGTTCTGTTTGGCTATATTTTCACCTTGATAAAGTGAACACCAAAATGTTTAATCTATTCGAATAAGCAGTTAAAAATTCAATTAGTAAACATAAGAATCGCCACTTTGTTCAATAAGCATACATTTAAGTTTTTGTACTTCTATTCGCCACTTTGTTCAATAAGCATACATGTAAGTTTTCCTACTAATTTATTTTTATAAACTCTTGAATATCCACAATGCATATTTTGAGCAAACAATACGATGCCGTTTGGTATAAATCTTTGAATTTCGCATTACATAAAATTGCACATTTCGGATGTTTGCACCATTTTCAGTGCATTCGATTTGGGTTTTGTAGAATAGATTTGCAGTTCAGTTGTTAAGTTGCGACATTAATCGCCTTAAGTTTTTAAGTCTAATATATTGGGTTTCTTAATTTACGTGTCCCTTAAGAAAATCTTGAAATCTTTTAATACATAAATCTGTTTTAGTATTAAATAACTAATAAATAATTTTTCAAAATTCCTATATTTTTAAATATATTATTTTTTATATTGTATATTAATTTATATTCTGTGACTCCCAAAACAAAAATAAAAATATACCCATAAATATATTATAAAATAACATTTTTTTTTTGTACAGCTGACTGATCTCATTTTTTTTCACGATCAACCTGTAGACTTTTCAGGTACATTTTTATGGGGACACAACAACCTGAATGCGGGAAAGGGGAAACTGCACTGGGCAGCAGCTGCAAAGCCATGTGAATAGATTTTCTTTTAGAAAGTGCAAGAGACAACATTGCAAAAAAACGAAATAAAAAGGAAAGCAACAGAGAAGAGAGGGAATACATAAACACACATACACATTGATGCTGCTGGGAAAAGCAAAGCAGACGTCAATCCAAACACCAATACATACGCTCGCTTGCAATTATGCGCCAAGCCCTCGCATCGCATAGACATTACTGTATACTGTATGTGTGTGTGGAATTCTTTTTCGCTGTTTGTTTTGCTGTGCCGTTTGTATGCCAGCAGAGTTTAATAAACTCAACTAAGCATCAGCATAAGAGAGAGAGAGAGAGCCACAATGTTTGTATGTAAATACAGGCTGTATTTTTTTTATGAAATTTGATGTTTATGCAAGATCGCTTAATACACAAACATAGCATTAAAAGTAAGTTTGGGCGCCTTGTTGCTTTGTAACAAAGGCACACACACACAGTTTCATTAATGTCGGCTGATAAAAAGGCGGCTTACAGTGACCGCCAAAATTTTGTGCAACGCTGCCAGCAAGCCAAATAAATAAACAATGAATAATTACATGCACTCTACATCAATTATATTCGAATATAATTTAAATTAATGATTTGTTTTTGTTAAACTTTGTAACTATACAGAATTTATGCCGTGCCTTTATGCTTTGCCACCACTGTACCAGACAGGCTCAATTGACGGGGTTTGTTTTAAAAATGGCGGAAGCTGCAGCAGCTACAAATTAAAAAAATGTTCGCGTGTGTGTGTGTCTTTTAACGCGAGAATTTTTGTGCACATTTGTATTTGAACACACACATATTCCGCATAGTTTTATGATGCACCTTTGTGCAATATAAACAAAGCCCGGCAACTGTGCGCTTTATTTTTTTTATCTACACCAATGCTGAAATCCTACCGCAACACAGAAATCATAGGGCACGCCTACGCTCATTTCTATTAGAATAAGTCAATGTTTAAAATGCGCAATTAGAACAAACCTTTTTGGTTAACAACGACCAAACCAATACGTTTTATGTGTGTAAATCCTTTTTGGTCACTTCAATATATTTAGCGGACCCAAAATGCTGCCGACGCCAACGAAAAAATTAAAAAACTAACGCGCGACGCCGAAAAGTGTGACCAGACCTCACTTCACAAATTTCCCTCTAGTATACTGAAAATGCCCAATAAAGAATAAAATGCGAGCATTAAATTAATTGGCCTATAAAAACATAGAACTATCAGTGTTATATGAAAAAAATAAATAAATAAATGATTTTAAAATTAATTTATTTAACAAAATTAATTTTCGATAAATTTCCCTTTTCATATTTTGGAGAACAATCCAAAAATGTGGTAACTAATTTAAGAGCAGTATTAATTGAGTTAATATTGTATGATTTGATTTACAGTATAAAAAGTAGGCTAATGAAAAATTGTATTTGAAAACGTATCGAACAAACTGTCAATCAATCGAAAAATACATTTGTGGTGTTTACTTAGCAATTTGCTTATCAATATGCCATGAAGTCAATAATTTCAACTGATCGAACAAAAGAACATAAAACAAACAAAAACTAACTGAGTTTTGATTTTAATTGTATATTATTCTTCTATAGATTAAATACTACATTTTTCTATATAGTTTTGAAAGTAAATGGTATATTTTGCTCATTGAGCAGCGGTCACACTACAATCGCAGACCCACACGGCTAATAAGAATCGAGAAGGAAGTGTATTAATAAACTTTCGAGAAATAAATGAAATCTGTGAAAAATTAATGTAAGTAAGCTGTCAACGAATTATTTATACGCACCCAAATAGACACCGGTTGTTTGTATTCACTAATGTTGCTTACTTTATTGAATTTTCCACAAAACATGACGCATCTGCATCTGGATACGCCTTTCATATTTATGCCGGACCCACACACACATACACACACAAACAAAACATTTGTAAAAACACACAAACACATGCACACAGTGCGTACATTACACCCATACATATATACAAAGATACAAAATAGATACGAAGCAAGTGGAAGAGAAGACAAATGGCGCAGATATTGGAAAATCAATTATTTGCTGCGGCGCAGGTGATTGAACAGCAGCTGGATCAAGAGTTCGATCGCCTGGACAACTTGGACACCGATGACCTGAAGGCGTTGCGCGAAAAACGGATACAAGAGATGAAAAAGCTGAACAACAAAAAACAGGAATGGCTAAGAAACGTAAGTTGTGAAGTTGGCAAGTTTCCATATATAACTATTAATACTTGCTGACTTCAGGGTCATGGCACTTACTCAGAGCTGGCGGACGAGAAGGAGTTCTTTGAGGTGTCGAAGAAGTCGCCGAATATCGTGTGCCACTTCTACAGAGACAGCACCGAACGCTGTCGCATCGTGGACATGCATCTCAAAATACTCGCCGCCAAGCACATCGAGGCCAAATTCTGCAAGGTGAACGCCGAGAAAAGTCCCTTCCTGACCCAACGGCTGCGCATCAAGGTGATACCCACAATAGCGCTGGTCAAGGATAGCAAAACCAAGGACTTTATCGTTGGCTTCACCGATCTGGGCAACTGCGATGATTTCGCCACAGAGATGCTCGAGTGGCGCATCGCCCACTCGGGAGCCATTGAGTACAAAGGGGATCTGTTGCAGCCACCAGATGTGAAGCGCAAGCCATTCATCAATCGCCCACAGAAGACCATTCGCGGTGGCTATGACTCGGATGATTCAGATATCGATCTGGATGACTAACAGCAGAAAACAGTACACAAACCATTAAGCATAACAAGTAACAAGCAAAAGAAACAAGATGGGAAAATGAAAAAGAAATCAAAACCTAGCACATGAATGTAGCAAAGCAATTAGGCATACTTTAGCGTTATTTATTTAATTGTGTAATTCCAATCGAGCTCTAAACCTAATCCTAATCCCTTCTAACATTCACTTACCGCTGTGTCTGATGTCTGGCAAAAGTGTGCTCAAAGTTAGCTAATGATGATGCTGCCTTTTCCTCACCACTCACTGCCCCCAGATAGATATTCTTCCCCCTTTTTTTACATCACCCTTTGTTCTTTTACATTCAAACGGGCCTTACACGCCTTTGGCACAATATATATGGAATAGTTCTAACTGATTCATACAAAATACTTAACATATAGCATATATACGTATAAAAGACAAAAACAAAGCTGGCATATATTTTGAACAATATTTGACGATGCATTTTCCTATTGTAGCGAAGAGAAAAGATATCTAACTCACAATGTACAAGTTTTTTACATTTATTTTTGTAATTCTACAATTGCGCATCCAAACATAAAATCGTCTTCATATTAAAACTGCAAGTACGGAAAATAACCGAACTTTAATTTATTTGCTACCTGTTGTAAGTCAAGGACGTAATCCTGCTGCTGCAGCTGTCGTCCTTAAACTTGGGATTGGCTGCGCCATAAAAGTCATTTCGCTAATCCCCTCGCCGGTCATAAATCCGCTTAGTCGAGAACTTTACCTGTTTTCGTATATAAGACGCTGCTCGAGCTTCAGTTGTCACATTCATCCTGTGATTCTGGCACTGCCAACAACTCTGAATTTGACCCAACTCGAGAATTAAAATGGTGCACGGTACCGACGTTAGCAAGCTGGTGAAGACCCTGAAGAGCACCTACAACCACGAGGAGATTGCCCAGATACTCGAGTGTGACGTGGAAAGTGTCCGCATCTGCATGAAGAGCGACGAAGACAAGCACAACGATAAGGTTGGGAAGTTGCGGCTGCGCACAATGCCGATGGAGAACAGTCGACGTGAGGTTGGGCGACCGAAAGTGTTTGAGAACCGCAAATTGGTGGAGGAGCTGCTCAACGATCATCCGGAGTACACATCGATTGATGTGCAGCGAGAGCTGCTCAATCGAGGCATCGAGGTCAGTCGTCGAACGCTTCAGCGACGCATCAGTGAAATTAAAGCGGCACAATTCCAACTGAAGAATGGCGGCCTGACACCCGAGGTGAAGCAGCGGCGCATGGAATGGGCTCGAGCTCATGAGGATTGGACGGTGCAGGATTGGCGCAACATCTTCAACATGGACGACTACAAGGTGATCGATGACATTACGCCCAAGGAGATCTTTGTGGACACTCTGGTGGGGCCAATTTCGCCCGAATGCAACGATTTGAATCTGCTCGAACTGCTGGTGGCCATCATTGAACCAAAGATCCCCACTCAGCCACAGAATGTGTACGAGTTTCGTGCTGTGCTCTACGACATTTGGCACAGCGATGCCGACCTGGTCTCCAAAATTGAACTGCTCTACGAATCGATGCCGTTTCGAGTGGCAACCGTCCTGCAAAATGGTGGCGCTGAAACCGGATTCTGCTAGATTACATTATATATAATTCAATTGTACAACTATTCTTAATTTCATTTTATACTAATTAAATAAAATCATATAAAGGTCAAACACATATTTTTCATTTCGGAGGGGTTTCAAATAATCTGGCGATATCAATTTAAGGGGAAAGCCCACAATTCACCTCTAACAGCGCACAGTAGTTCGTTTTCTCAAAATATGTTGTTATGATTTACTTTTAAATTTTAAAGCAAACATGCAGAATTTCAAAGTAGAAAAAATTATGATTTTAAAGTTTATATAGTGAACAAAATGAATTTTCAACTCTAGACAAAAAATATTAATCGATCTTCTCAATAAAAAAAAATAATATGTATGTGAAGAAGCTGCAGTGGTGTTAGAGTGACAAAGAATTTGATTTTTTCGGTGTTTTTCTTTAATTCGCCCAACTTTAAAATTCGATTTATAAACGATTTTTCAAAACTTTAAATTACATTTTAAACTACTAAACGATACTCAGCGAGTTTTTGGAATACGAGCCACTGTGCAGCGTTCCAGCGAATTAAATTATATGCCGACGTAGAAAAGCTGGTTATATGATTAGCTAGACTTCCAAGAATTAAAGGTGTACAGTGATGTTTATTTCAATTTCAGCTTACAAACTAAGTTAGGAATAGAATATAATATAGATTATAATTGTTCAAATGAAGCAAAAATGCATACGTTCATATTACAAAAATAAGTTGCCGCCTGTTTAACACATGGAATTCGTAATGGAACAATTAACACTATTTGTAGGGAAATGGGAATTCTCAGTGCACATAGCAAGCAGTTTAAGTAGTGCTCTTAAATCTAGAAATTATAAATAAGCTTTGCTGTTGGCTGCAAACGTTGTCCGTCATCTTGTTTGTTTTTGTTGGTAGTTATCTAGACATGCGTTGACGTTTGCTGGGCGACACCAGCACCGCGGGGGGCTGATGTGCCCCTGAGATTGCGTCAAAGATGCTCGTCTCCGAACGCTGATACTCGCTGCTGATGTTCTCCAGATTCAGATCAGCGTCCAGCACCAGAACCTGCAGAAGTTACAACAAAAGAGTTAGGGAATTTCAATGTACCTTGCATTCAGTTTAAGTGTTAGTTTAAAAGATAGTTCTATTATTTGCATTTATGTACATATATACATAAGTAGAAAAGGTCTAATTGGTCTTGTTTTATAATATCAACTCAAATAAAGAATTTAAAAGAAATGAAAAAGAGTAATTTAAGATTCAATTCATACTTTGACCATGACTGTATTTGTATGAATCTAATTGGTCTTATATTCCAATATCAATTCAAATAAAGAGTTCCACAAAATTTACCTTGCATTGCTGCGGACGTCGCTGGTGGATGAGCCAATCCTCGTGCAGTTCGTGCAGCTCCTGTAAATACTTTAGGGGCACACAGCTCTCCTCAGAGCGAGCGCGTTCTTGCATCCGCTCGAAGACGACTTCGGGAGAGGTGCGTAGATAGATAATGAGGTCAGCTTGCACGTGGATGGACTCTTCGATGAATTTGTACCATTCCTGCAGTGTGTTGTACATGCCTTGCTCCAGCGACCCATTACGAAACATGTTCTCCACAAAACAGAAACTGCAACACAAGTTATGCACTCAGTTTTCATTGGACTTCCTCTCTTTTTATTTCGTACTCACCGCGAGCTATAAATAGAGCGCTCAATTATTTTCAGCTTCTTGTCGGTTTGTTCGGTGTGAGCCTGCAGCATTGTCAGTGTAACGTAAGACTGAAACGGCATCGCCCACTTCTTGGGATCCTGATACATCTTCGCCAGCAAATTGACCCCGTTCACATTGCGCCATTTCTCGACGGGTTCGGTGATCAGACAGACGTCGTCGTTGTACTTCTGGAAGTGGTTGAGGAACGTTGTCTTGCCGCTGCCGATATTACCCTCGATCAGCACCGTAAAGGGCTGTGTATCCTGTGCATATTTGCGTCCAGTGTTTGTTGCTGTAGATGCTGCAGTCGCCATTAGTCCAGCTAAGCGTTGATCTGAAACAATTATTTTCTTTTCAGATTTTTTTCTAACCAATGCGGTGCGTCAGACGGGCGAAAATTGAGTGAATGAATGCAACTGTACGTTATGATCGTTGAATACCAACTAACCACTAAATTTTTCTCTCAATTTTGCCGCCATACCGCTGGCAAAAAAGCGGGAACTTCGTTGTTGATGGTTTTTTATTTATGTTGTTGTTAACAGCTGTTTGATGGTGAAATGGTTGCGTGCTTTAAATCGATAATGAATTCGAATATTTACTTATTTGCTTAATTGTGTAGTCTGAGGCCTTCATTGCGATTTTATTTCGCAATGATTGCAAACGAATCGTACTCCCTATATACATATATATTCTGATATATGCGATATATCGCCGAATTTCGTTTTACATTTGCCGACGACTGTGGCTGCGAGGTTAGTTTTGTGATTTGAATCAGCTGACTTTGCAGCTGTTGCAGCTTTGTTATGTTGATTAGTATTAACAGAATACTGTTACTAGAAATCCTCAATATATCGGTAGTTGTTCAGTTCTAGGGACGCAGAAGCAGGAACTAGAGATGGCAACAATGGATGTTGGCGATGGTTTGATAACAAAGAATTAATGTAAAATAAATCGGAAATACTTTAAATAGCGTAATATATGTTTACTGATACTGACTTTTAAAACTCTTAAAAAAAAGAAGCGTTTTTTTTCATCAGGTACATAATCAGTGAGATTGTACACGAATATTTGAAATAACGCGCAGTTTTACACACTTTGGGGAAATATACGTTATCAAATGAAGTGCGGTCAGTCGACAATTATCAGCATAAAAACTAATAATTTTAAAAATTTACGTTAAATAAAACAACTTTGAGAAAGAGCGTTCTCATATCGAATAAGTCCAAGAAAAGCCGATATTTGCCATTAAAATAATAGAAGTTTTAAAAAATGTTAAATGCATCGATAGATCTTTAAAAATGTTAAATTATCGATAGATTGTGACGTCGACGTATCGATAGATTGTGCCGTCGATCTTTCTCCACCTCTAGCGCACTGTAGAAAATATTACAGCAGAGGAAAAAACGTTGTAAAGTTGTTGGCCTAATTTGTTAAAATAACTGCAAAGACTCCAAGCGAATTTCTATTTCGCACGGATAAATTGTGCAGGCGTTGCGAACAAATAAGGGGTAAGCTACAGTATATGGCACTTGCGGCAGCACATGGCTGTATATGAGAAAATTTGCATTTTAAATCAAAGCAATTTTGAGTTTTATTTTTGACATCAAGTGAACGTTATTGTGATTAATGTCGTCGTAATTAAACTAAACCTGGATTAAATATTTAATGGCACTAAACAGTTTTTAAATGTGGGTGTCTGTCTGTGAAATGGGGCTGAAGTAAAAAAGTGGTCAACTGCCTTTCCCCCGTCCCCCAATCTTGAACCTTCCACCCACCACTTGGCAACAACAACGTCAACGTCAACGACGACGACGCAAACTGTTGACGCTCTTATATAAATGTTTAATTGCCTTTAATCACCGTGGTGCCGCTTGTTGCTGGCTTTCGCTTGCCTCCAACCCAATGAGCCTGATAAACACTCGACCAACAATAACAACAATAGCATCGAACAGGTCTTGGGTACAAAGGTCGCTCGCTTTAGGATACATAAACTCGTCTACAAAACGCAACGTGTTGTTCATGGCTATTAACCGATAATCGATTCATAGTGATAATTCAAATTGCCTACACAAAAATCAAAGCAAATTATCAGTTAGACAGTTCTAGACAATTTTTACTGTACATATTTTTATGCATAATACCAAATTTCTTGTTTGTAGTTATAATTCGCTGAGAGACGATGGAATCTGCAACAAATCTGCTGGAGCGCCACAGCAATAGCAACAGCAACAGTGCTGGCGATAATGATGCATCATCGGGGATTACCAACGGAGGGGATTCGGGTTTGCCGTCGTCCGTGGAAATGGTGAATACTCCGGCTGCAGCTGCAGCTGTTGTTGGTGGCGACGACGAACAGGATATTTTTGAACAGGTGACAATGATTCTGCGCAAGCGCCGTGGCTGGGGACCCGAAGATTCCCTCAGCCACAACGGGCTTGATCTGGATCTGTTGGAGGATGACGACGACGAACTGGTCGAGGAGGATGACGCTGGCTGTCCGCTCCCCTCAACCCCCGAAGACACACAGCTCATCGAAGCGGAGGTAAGTTTGCGATAGTTGTTGATTTGCGAAAACAAAACGAGGCCTCCATTATCGACCTCGACCCTTGACTTGGCCAGGTTATCGCCCATTACCAGCCTGGGCCACAAATACATATCAATCAGTACAGTACATATTCCATTTGCTGTCGCTTGAAAGTCGTGGACGTTTTGCGAAACGGCTGCTTATCAAATCGATGGACTTCGATAGGGGCTGAACTGTCAAGAAATTGCCATTGCCAGCTGTTGATTTCGACATTGGCGACAGGTGCAGAAAGCAGGGACCGTAATCATTAAAAGTTTTATTATGAAAATTACCTGATAATGATTATAATGATTTTCTTCAACATAGATAATTTTGGAGTATGTTACTTATAATCTGTTTTTTATAAAAAATAATGATTATTTATAATTTTTATTTTATTTGTCGCAAGATAACATTTTTATGAATAATCATTATTTATAAGTTTTATTTTTATTTATACAAAATTATAGTTATGGTATAAGATTTTTTAGATTGCACAAAACGATTATTGTTAATCATTAAAAGTTTTCTTATGAAAATTATTTGATAATGATTTTGCGTTTCTTCAATATACAGATAATTTTGGAGTATTTTATATCGTAATTATATTTTGTAATTGTCAAAAGTAATGATAATTTATGATTTTCATTTACTTGTTGTCTCAATATAAAAATATTGTGAGATGACCATAATGATTATTTATGATTTTATTCCACATTAAATTATTATTTAGTTTGTCTTAAAATACATTTTTTATTTTTATTTTATTTCCATTTATAAAAAATAATGAGTTCGGTATAAAATGTTTTATATTATTTAAAATCATTATTGTTGACAACATTCAACATTTAAAATCATAAACTTCGAGATCATGAGTGTTTTGTTCGTTCTAAAATTACGGTTTTAGTGTAATTAGGTATATTACAAGCCAGCCACCTATTGCAAATGCTTCAGCAAATACTTCTTTTTATAAGTATAGTGAACGTTTATTTTTAACGTTTATTTTTTATTGGCAATTAGCATGCTTTGCGATTGTGTCAGGTGCGGATTTAGGGGCTTTGCAGCGCTTATTGAAAATCGACGCGAAAACAGATGTGACGCAGAAAATATATATGTATACTATGTAGAATATATATTTTTTATTTTGCGTTTTGTCTGTCAACTTCGTGTACTCATCGTACGCGTTATCTTATCACGGTTTCTAGTTTGTCGTTTCTTTTTGCTGTTCCGTCTGGAAATAAAATTTTTGTATACAAAAAAATTGTTTCAACTTAGTAGACGTTGATTGTTGGCAGGCGTTTCAAAGTGCGAAACTCGTGCAGTGTCGTGCACTTTATTTTTATTTGTTATAGATGAAATTGAAATAAAAGTTGAGTTGCTCAAGATGCTAGAGACGCGTGTCGAGTGCGATGCTGTGAACGCCGCTCCCCCGGAATCATATAAAAAGCTACCCGACGAAGACACAATCAAGTGTGAAGCAAGCGAGACCAATGTTAGTTTAGTAGTACAATTTAAATGTCGCTTTTAAGTCCGGTTCAAAGAGTGCCCCAGCACAAAATCGAAACTCATTCAATTACCACTTTGCAGATGACGGAAGTATTGAAGGCTGGTGTCCTCTCAGATGAGATTGATCTCGGCGCTCTGGCTCACAATGCCGCCGAGCAGGCCGAAGAGTTTGTACGCAAGGTAAGTTGCAAGATTCACGCTCAAGCTAACAAATTAATATCCTGTGTAATGAATGAATCCTTTGTGTTTTTCTAATCCTCTGTAATTGCTGACACTTGATTAACAAAATGATAACAATTCTTAATTTTAATTGTTAATAAATGCTTGGATTCTTAATTTTTAACGTATTTGTTTTGTTTATTGAAAGTTCTTTTACTATTGTGCATTATCACTAATATATTTGAAAGAGATTTCTAATGGATTTTGCTTGTTCACAGGTGTGGGAAGCCAGCTGGAAGGTTTGCCACTATAGAAATTTGCCTAAATGGCTGCAGGACAATGATTTCTTGCACCGCGGCCATCGCCCGCCTCTCCCATCATTCCGTGCATGCTTCAAATCGATATTCCGTCTGCACACGGAGACTGGCAACATCTGGACGCATCTGCTGGGCTGCCTCGCCTTCATTGGCGTCGCTGTCTACTTCATATCTCGCCCAACCGATGAGATACAGTTTCAGGAGAAGATCGTCTTTGGAGCATTCTTTATTGGCGCCATCATCTGCTTAGGATTCTCGTTCGCTTTCCATACCTTAAGCTGTCACTCAGTGACAGTTGGAAGACTGTTTTCAAAGTAAGTTCACTCGACACTCGTTTAAATTCGAAATAAATAATAATTATCTTGTGCTTTTAGACTGGACTATTGCGGAATTGCTTTGCTTATAATGGGCTCATTTGTACCCTGGCTTTACTATGGCTTCTATTGCCACTATCAGCCTAAAGTGATATACTTGTCTGTGGTCTGTGTGCTAGGATGTCTGTCTATTATTGTCTCGCTGTGGGATAAATTTTCAGAGCCAGGCCTGCGTCCACTACGCGCCGGTGTCTTCATGAGCTTTGGACTGTCTGGCGTCATTCCAGCTATTCATTACAGCATCATGGAAGGCTGGTTCAGTCAGATCAGCCGGGCCAGCTTGGGATGGCTTATACTGATGGGTGAGAGAGCACTCGTATAATTCATCTATATCACAATTTCTTAATGTTTTACTTTAATTTCAGGTCTGCTGTACATACTCGGTGCTTTACTCTATGCTCTGCGCGTTCCCGAGCGTTGGTTCCCCGGCAAATTCGACATTTGGGTAAGTTTCAATTGACTTTTAACACGGAAGAACTCGCTAATGTTAATCTATTTGCAGTTTCAATCGCATCAGCTTTTCCACGTGCTCGTCATTGCCGCGGCCT
Source organism: Drosophila ustulata (assembly GCA_035047365.1). Classification (NCBI taxonomy): domain Eukaryota; kingdom Metazoa; phylum Arthropoda; class Insecta; order Diptera; family Drosophilidae; genus Drosophila; species Drosophila ustulata. The sequence continues at coordinate 15,740,768 of JAWNPT010000094.1, forward strand.
TCGTGCATTACCATGGCATCTCTGAGATGGCAATGTATCGTGTCACTGTCGGCGAATGCACAGTGCCAATAGAGCCTATAACTTTCTAAAAAAAACAACAATTTTTAGCTATTAGCCAAGTATACAATCATACTCTCATTCACATACACAAATACACGAATCACACATTGCACACACACCCCAAACTCAATGCACGTACAAAGAGACTCATACACACAAACAATTGCACACGATCACTCATCCAAATACTTAGCGCAGTTTAGCAATGCAGCCATTGTAGCGTTTGGCTCGCCTTTGTTCTTTGTTATATGAGAAAATCGACAAACATTCAGGATGAATACGGGGTAATCGTTTTACCACAATCACGGATAGATTCGCATTACAAAATATATATATTATAGAAAGAAGCTGTTTAATATAATCGAATGAAATCTGTAGTAGTTATATAATTAATATACAATTATTTATAAAATCATTTATTGGTTACTTAATTTTATTTTAGTTTCACATTCTTTGAATAGTTCATACGTCATCCTCATCATATATAGATACACATTGCTGGCAAACACTTTTTTTTTGCTTATTTTTCTAATGCTGGAGTAATCGCAAATGAATTCAATCATCCAATAATGCGTTGCGCTCAGGGTTAAAATTATTACACTACAACTTTGAAAGTCAGTCAAGCAATTTTATACTTTAAGCTAAGCTATACCGATTTACGATCATTGCTACCTTTAAGATCAGTTATGTTTCAGTGGATCATTCTTATTTAATTAATGGCACACTTACCGAACATACTTACTACAAAACCCCGAACAATGCATGATTCAATTATTGCACTAGACGCAGTCGATTCCAATACATTCGAGTAATAATCGCCAATAAACCATTATTTATGATAATGCGAATCAAAACAATAAACTGTAAAAGACTTTATGAGTAAAGATTAGATATTTACACCTTTCATCAAGGCGGGGGTGAAATTAATTTGTAATTCACAGATACTTTGAATTCTCAAGGTTATTTACGATTTTGAAAGTAATCATGATTCTCAACGTATTACAATAGATCAAAACTCAAGTGAATTTGTCAACAAACGTTGTGATTTGTTTTAACGTTGGTGATCTAATGGCGCATCAACGTTTTAATATTTTGCAGTAGTAGTAATATCTAAAATACATCTACAGCAGAACCTCAATTGGCAGCGGGGTTATTAGTTTAGTTTCTGATGCTCCGCGTTGTTGTTTGCTTTGGTCTTTGACTCGACAGCGAGGGCAACGTGCTTATTACTAATGACTGGCAAAATTCGGCTCAAGAGTTCGACTTTGACCCGCTTGATCAAGTGATCAGCTAAGTCTGGTTTGGTTGGGTCGGAGCTTAGTTTAGTTTTTTCCTTCTGCATCTTTTTATTCTACTTTGGCTTCACCTTATACCAGTTGTCATTATGCGAACGTTTCAGCTTGATCATTAAGTGTGATATCAAATTTTTGTTGCACTAAACATAATTATGAAATCATTTATGTTCTCATCGATGATTTCAACTGATAAAATGCAATCTTACCCAGAAACGACGCGGCGACAATTTTGAGTTTCAAGTTCAAGTAAAGTAGGTTTATAAAATCAAACAATCAATTAAGTATGCGAAGAAGCAATTGATTTAAATTTCAAAATCAAGTGTAATTTATTCTATTAGATTCTATGCAGTTAGGATTATCACATAATTTATTCTCGTTTTGCTTCTCGATTTTGTTTGCAAAAAGCATGCGCCAAATGAGAAAGATGATAAATATGCATAAATACATTTATCTTATCGGGCACAGTTTTTAGCCGAGTCTATAGCCATGGGTTGTCTGCTAAGCAAATATTATTATCTCTTGTGTCTCTTCTTTGCGCCGATTCGTGATTTATCATCTCTTTCTCTCCTTCGTTGGTTACATTTTTGGAGCCAACGGCGTGCCCCGATCTTTGTCAATTTGTTGTAAATTCGTTGTAAAGATCTAGGGAACGTTGTTGTTGTTGGCATTACTTTCACTTTCAATACAAATGTATGCGATTCACGCAACCTGTAATTTTGATCATTAAATTTAATTTTACAATTAGCGTTGTTGTCTTTATACTCTTGCTAAGGGCATGTCTCCATTATAATGGAGTTTGTAAACTTAAAAAAGATTATTGCTTGAAACTAGGTTTTTGACTCTTGAATAATGTAATATTAAAATGCGATTAAAATAGAGTATTCAATCGGCGGCATTTGTAATTTGACCTAGTGTCTTATCGGCTTTCTTTGCTACACGGAAGCTATCTGCATTTAGCATACTTCATAAGCAGTGTCTGCATCAGACACCGTTGAGTAGTTCAATGTCGGAGTATATTTCCATAGAGTTCAAGACACCCCGATCAATTGGCGGCTATGCGAGTAAAGACTTTTGGGTTTCATTGGCTTTTGGCTTTTATTAATGGTTTTTCAGCAGCTACATTTTGCTGTGCGTATAAATCAATAATATACTATATTATACGGACAGTCAAAGGCAACGGTAATCAACTTGTCTTTGAAGGTTTTTGGCGTTTAAGTGTTATGGTCAAGGCTAAAAACCCAGGGGCCGTTGCATGTATGTCTATAGTATAGTTTGATGGTATATACAACAAGTATACACTCAAACCTCATTGATTTCTAATCAGCATGACAGTTGCTTCTATCCGGTGCCTGGTTTCGGGTTTTTGGGTTTTTGGGCTTTTGTTTTTCTTTTCTTGCTCACCCCATAGCAAACACGCATTTAATTTGACTCATAAATTGAGTTTTAATGTAGACACAATTAGTGCGTCTATTGCCTAAAAATCAACAACCACAAAAACTGTGTACAGAATATCTACAGAAGAGGTTAATGAGCGACAAAAGAGGACGGCGACAAAAGTTTCGATTCTTTGCAGACATTAGTGTTCGCTCCGATCGAGTCCCAATCATTTTTATGCAAATTATGATATCTTGTCAAGTTCAAAAACATTAAAATCGTATAATAAACAAAGCAGACAAAAAGAATTCGCTTCGAAGCGGACGATTGGCAATTTTGGCCCGTTTCGAACTGTTGCAAAGATGCTCTAATATATGTACATGGATTGGTGTGTGTGTGAGTTATATAAAAACATTAATCGAGTAAGTCGTTAAATCTCACACACATACACGCTCACGTATCTAGAGACGGGTGGAAGTTTGTGTCTTAAGTCTTTTGTTTGCGACGCGACAACAGAATTGATTTAATTGATACATTTTTAAATAGTCTAAGGCGTGTTGCGCACTTCTCCACAGTTTGAAGAGACTCGAAGCACGCGTCACAATTCGTTCACCTGAGCACTAGAAGTTGCCGCTTACCAATTGAAATGAGTCGCATGTACATCCCTCCCTCAATGGGCACCCCAAAAACAACATTGATTACCAATTGCCGTGTGCTGTGAACTGTGCTCAAAACACGCGCCTGGCATGCCAAAAGAGACGCTTCACCTTCAAAAGTTTTGCGGAAGCTGATGCGAGTACTGCTCAAAAAAAAAATACAAATCTATGAATGAATTGATAATGAAACGAAATTATATGGCCGATGCCCAAACTATGGCATAATACTGAGTTCACTTTGGCGGCAGATGGAGAATCATCTAACAAAAAAAAAGACACAATTGAGTAATTAACAATAGGGACCAAGGCAACTGCGAGTTAATTTTGCTGGCGGCACAACAAATTGCAGCATGCCGCATTTTGGGGTTGGCTTGTGGCAAAATGTCAGTCAGTTCAGACAGTGCGTCTCGCTGCAGAGCTGTAGTCTTCTCGATTGTGCATTATTGCAATGCTTTTGGAACTCTTGTGGCAGGGCAGGCACTCGTATTCATATAGCACTTGTACCTGCTGCGCCTACATAATGACACCCAGCCCCAGCTGAATGATGACGTTGCTAAACTCAAGTGCTCAACAAAGTTTGGAGACTTGTGTGTGGAGTGTAGAGTGTGGACTGTGGAGTGTAGAGTGTGGAGTCAGTCACTTTGCGGGCCATTTAATTGCACAATAATTTGCGCACTCAGCAGCTAGCATATGGTCCGTTTGTCTGTCGTCTGCCGTCTGTTGTCGCCGTTTGGCTTTTATGCCTTTTTCGAGTCTAAAGTTTAGACACGTCCGACTTGATTAATCTTTGCGATGGAACTCAGCTGCTGTCAATATGTCATTCTCATAGCAGACCTAATCAACCAAAATGCCAATCAAAATGTAAATAATTTAACGACACGCTGTTGGGGGCGTCGATAATTGTAAAAGCCATAGAAATTATGGCTTTCTAATGAGATGTGCATACATTTTAACGCTGATCACTGATCGATACAAGTGCCCTTACACAAGTGCTGTCTTCGAATGCGCAATCCTAGAACAGAAGCCCACAAAAACATGCAACAACTAAACATGAAGCGTAGCCAATGAACACACACACACACAAACACCTGTTGTGATTCTTGTGGCTGAATTAACAAGTCGGTTTCCGATCGCGATCGCGATCGCGATCAGCTTCGGATCGCAACCTCGTGCGATCGTCGTCGTCGTCGTACATTTATGTGTGTGTGTGCTTTTTGTGTTTTCAGTGTCGGTGTATCTGCAGCGGCGCATAGAAGACAGCTTGTCGAGTCTGGATGTCGCTTAGTCTGTTGCCGGCGCTTTAACCGCAAAGTAAGCGCAGAAGCGTGAAGTTGGCCCCTGGCAAAACTGATATCCCATTTCATCAAGCTGCTTTCTGTGTTCTGATGCGTCGCGTTCAATCTAACATTTAAGTGCAAATACATCCATATACATACATATACCGAAAGGATAACGAACTGAACGACAACGAATAGTGCGATTATTCGATTGCCCCAAAAAAAAAACTCTTTTTGTGTGTGTGCTTCCCAATTGTGCTGTGTGCAGTGACGTGCCACAATAATCGCCAGAATCCCAAAGAGCAGCAGGCAAGTGCAATAACAACTAAATTGTAAAGTTGTGGGTGGGCGCTTCTTTTTGATAGCTGCTACTACAATGCTGATCAACCATATATAGTAAATGATGTTAAATTTCCATTTTTACAACGCTTTCAAAGCGAGCGAGTTTAAGTCTTATGTTGTACCAATTTTTGGGGCTCGTTGCGAAAGAGTTGCGCGTGTTGTTTTTGTTTCTTGTTTGTTGCTTTGTGGATCGATTCCGACAACATAAAATCAAAAAATACAAAACAACAACAAAAATGAAGAAGAAGAAAAAATTGACGATATTTATGTTGGTGTAGAAAATGAAATGAAACGGCGAAACCAGCTTACAACACACACTTAGTTAGCCAGGGCTGTAATATATTGTACCACAAAATGTGGTCAAGTCAATATCTATATGTAAATGCTTCGAGCGATTGATCAACTACGAACTTAATCGGATGCTGCTAAACAAAAAAAAAAAAAAAAATGAGAAAAAAGCGCATCTTCGATATTGATCACGAATGCCACGCAACACTAACAACTCGTTGTTAATGTGTAAACACAAATACACAGACACACAAACAAACATGCATTTGCATTTAGATGTGGATGCAACAACTTACAAAAAAATGAAGTTATATCATCTGGATGAAACTTCATTTCACTGCCCCGATGCGTTACACTTTCGATGCCATGTGAAATGTGAAAACTTGGCCAAAAAGAGCTGGTGCTAAACGCCAAAATACACTGCACAACTGAATCTCGCTTTTAAGAGTACAGACGTGCGTTACCAATTTCTCATATGCGTAAATCGGCCGAATGCCCTTCAAAATAATGATAAATGAAAAATGAAAAGAGAAAAAAAGGCGCAACGCATGCGCGCAATTTGTTTATTTATGATTTTTATAGCTGTTGTCTTGGTGTAAACAATTTGGTCTGGCCGCCATCTCGTCGCAGTCGAGCTGCCCAGCTAAATTATCTCTTCATATCTGGGCGGCCAAGATTGTTGTCGCACATATCTTTGTGCTACACATCCGTTCGCACGTTGCTGGCAAACTGCTACATGGGGCATATGGAGCGCGGGTGACGTTTTGGTGGGTCGTTGTTTATGTGCATGGCCTTTGGGTGACATCTATGCGGCAATGTGAAATAGCATTTTAATTTGTTGAATCCAATTGGGGTCACATGCGTGGCCGGTCACACCTTCACAGCTTCATTTCAACTCGACTCTGGTCGGCATTTTTGTTTGAGTTTCTCCGTTTTCTTGGGCCGGTTCATTTTGAAAATGCCTTCGTTTGCCTAACAAGCCATGGTCGCCGGTCAAAAATTTGATAATAATGGCAAGGCAAACACCCTGACGACGGGAGAGAGAACGCGCCAAAAGCCCAATGATGATGATGATGATGATGATGGCTGCTGATGACAACTGCAAATATTGGAGGCCAGAAGTTTGACTTGCGACATTGGCTAATCTCAAAACCATCTAACCAGCTAGATAATCACTTTTTGTGGCACCTACCGCATGACTTGGTCAAATTGCAAAAGCCCTTGGTATTGGCAAATGATTTGCCAAATGCAATTCGATATTAGCAATAATAGTATTTGGAGTTAATCATCGACTTGATGATTGTGTCGCAAACTGATGACTGCTCACACTAAATGAGTTAGTATTAAGTACTATTGTTAATTAAGTGGCAATCGCACTATTGGGATGGGCCACTTGCGAATTATGCAAGCACAATTATCATTTTGTAATACCTGTTGACAATCCCAACTGACCCTTGTCAATCGAAAGACTCAGGAAACGAACTCTGGCCACGATGTGTAGGCGCAGCAGCAGCTGTTTAGTGTTAAAATATGCAAAGAGAAACAAGCACCTATTGAGTCAGAATCTGTAGGAAAAGTTTTGAAATGGTAATGGAGTGTAGTATTATTGGTTAATAGACAAAGCATATTGGGTGCCATACCAGTTTTCTATGACACCCTGACGTAATAGTCGCAGAGACTAAGTAGGAAAAGTCCCGGTTAATCAGCTAATAATAATAGTTTCAATGCGATTGTTTATCAACTGGCTAAAAAGGAATGCGCTAAACGCCTTGCGGAAATGAATTGACCGAGTTTGTTTATCGCATTCTCGTTGCTGTTGTTTTCGAGTGTTTATTGTGCATTATTTATGGGTGAAAGATGTGTTTGTGTGCGTGCATGTGGCTTAGTTTATGCGATTATTTATAGTGCTGGTCTATAAGACAGAGCAACTAACACGCATACGCACTAGTTCAAGGTGAGTGCCACAGGCGGCCACAAAGACCAATAGCAATAGCAATAGCAATAAAAATCAAGTTTCAATATCGCCAAAAATCTACATACAAGTTGGTAACAAAATTCACGCTCTTTGTAGTTCGTCAAGCGACTTCAGCGACTCGTTGACTGCTCGGCCAGCCAGAGCTAGAGCTGGCTACTTAATATGGCCCAAACTGACGTTGTAAATATGATCGAGAGACGTGGAGTGCGGAGGGCCACCAAAAAAAAAAAAAATACAGTGCAACACAGAGCATTTTGTCTCGATTGTGTTTTCGTTTCGTTTCCTCAAAAAAAAATTCAAAAACGTGCGACCTTGGTTACGAATTTTAATGCGTTGACGTTAACGTTGCTCTGGGTCCATTTGGGCATCGGATCGATGTGTGTTGATCGATTCAATCGTGTTTGATCGGATGCTGCCGACAATCGAAACACTGCTGATTAATTTTATGCGACGCACTTGTCGATTTTCAGTTTGTTTCGTTAATATTAACAATACTAACAATAATAATAATGTTGTTCATGCTATTGAATGGCCAATGACGTTGCGAGTTGCGACTTCGAGCTAGAAGATACAAATGTGTGCAACCTTCGGTTGCTAGCTGCTCTTATCAATAGGGAATGTCATAAGGCATATTGCGTATACGCCATGAGTGTGTGAGTGTGCGAGACTTCCAAAGTTGGCGGCATGTTTTCCATTATGGCAAAAGAAGAACAAAATATTTAGGAAGAATTTAAAAAATTAAAATAAACGTGCGTTTCTTTTGTGTGCTCGGACGATGGCAACGCGTGTCTAGAATTTATCGTCCGATACGCTGCCCAGCCCGGAATATCACATAATAATAAGCTGGGTGCCCAGTGACGTCAGTCGGCCCAGAGGCGTAACTTAGCTTGGCTCAAATTTCTACATCTATTCGCCATGAGTGTGCGCAACGAAAGTTGTCAAAATCTATTTTGAAGCCGCTTCAGAAAAACACATCTTCGTGCAACAAGTGATTGCTTGAAGTACATATTATGCAAAATGGGTGCAAATATTTATAGAGCATTATCTCGCCCCGACTCTCTGCTAACTGCTTGGCTGCTGTCTCATGCTTACCAATCGAATATGATTGGGATGAGCAAATTATAGAATTCATATGCAAAGCACCGCAAAGAATTTTAAAGCATTCGAATTCGGGAACTGCCCGATTGTTCGGGGTGGGGAACATAAAACTGATTTGCATGTGAACGGCGCTCATGTTTAGGAAATTAATAGCTAAGAAAATAAATATGCAAACTTTACAGCATAGTCCACACATACACGCACTCTGTTTGCATAGAATGAGCCATGAGATATTGTTGTTGGATGAATACATCCACAATGGACTATATAGTATATATAGCCGAGTGGTCTGTGAATGTTGTATGTAAATATATACCTGTTTGAAAACTGGACTTTAGTCGCAGGTATCCAGAAATTCTGGCATTAAATTATTGTTGAATCGGCGGCCTCTTCGAGTTGATCAACAACTGTCGAAATTAGCGAATGAGAAATTAAACCGGACAGTCTTTTTAGCAGACTTTTATTTGACAATTAAAAATATTTCGCAAATTACTCATAGAATTAATTAAGATTTTGAAGATTTGCTCAATTTGCTGATCAATTAAGTTCAGCTCGTTGGACCATAAATTTCGATTGACATTCAAATATTTATGTTCCCATTATATAATTCGCGACATTTGAACTTTAACAATCCACTGGACATGTTTGCCAAAATTTCCATAATCTGGGAATGATTCTGCAATTTTAACAATAGACTGGTTCGATGAATGAATGAAAAGAATAAATGGCAAATACAATTTCATCTCATCGAGCGTGTTTTTGAAGCAATAAATAATTTTAAAAAAATATTTGCATGGAATCAATTTTTTCACTGCATTAAATTGAAGAGTTCTTCTTTCGCCGCGTAAGATTTTTTGTTAAAAAAAACATTTAAATGCTTTCTAAAATATGGAGATAATTTTGCTTTGTGTTGTGAACCAGTTTTTTTTGCCAGGTTTGTGCATAAGAAATTCTACACATTCATTTAAGTATTCTACATAGTATATTTAACAACCCTGCCCATTTCTTGATATATTATGCCACATAATTTATTAAAAATTGCGAAATTTTCGGGTTTTGGCTTATTAATGGCAGTCGGTGCAAAACGAATTGAATCAGCGATATCGAATAACGGTTATCAAGGTAGTGCACTTAATTCTTGGCTCAATTCGATTGTTCGATAGCTGGTATCTGGCAGACACGCCTTTTGTGGCAAATCCCGAGTTGAAATGAGCTTTTCTGAATGGACCAACAGCAAATTTGGCTGCTCGCTGTTGTTGTCGACAACTTGGCTAAGAACGATGACCGAACAGTATCGAAAATGGCAAACGATTTATACGAGTACACACATACTATATATTAATATGTGTACTAAGACGTAGTTGGTTGCTGGGGTCGTTTCAGATCGTTTGCAATTTGATGTGTGATTTCATTTTTGTATTTTTTTGACGATGACGTGCAGTTTGTGGCGCAGTGCTGCATGTGCAACGCCTGCCACAAACGCTTGGCGTTGCAAATGAGTTCGCGTCATAATTAGAACGGCATTAAGTACAAGCAACTAAATTTCTCACCTCAGCCTGAGACACTTGTCATATTTGATTTACGGCAATTTGAAGTGTGCGGATTGTTTGTTGGTTCGCCTCGCTCTCTGAGAAGATTGCAACATCCGTTCGCTGGCAGCTCACAAGCTTAAGCGTTTTGAGTAAATGGAATGCATTCATTCAGCTGGCATACGAAGCGCGCCTCCAAATCCAAACGGTTCAAGGCCGCCGCACACTCGAAGCGCACTTTGGGGCAGGCACTTGAGTGTTGTCTGCAACTGCCACAGAAATCAGTGCCAGTCTGTGAGGCGTGCCGCACTTAACGATCAAAATAAAGATATAAACATATATATATATATATTATATATCCAACGGCACAAAGGACTTGCATCTAGCTAGTCAATAATTACGAAATTTATGCCACACAATAATGCGCTGCATGGCAAACTGGTTTCTGTTCCTTGGCCACAATGCCTGTCCTTCAACTATCCTGCTTCTGCAGCTCCAGGCTCTGCTACGGCTTCTTGGCTCAATTGTGGCTGCTGATGCTGCTGCTGCTTCTGTTGTTACTTGTTGGGTCTTTCCAGCTTGCACAATAAACTAGATGACAATACAAATCGACAAGCGTCACGTAGACAGCGACAGCGACAGCAACAGTTTGGTATAACCAGTTCCACATGCCGTTGTTTGTATCCCTGGGCCTGTCTGTGCTTGGGCCTGTAATTTTAGCCAAAAGCAAAAAAATCATTTTTACATAAATGATTTTATGATGAGGCCAGCAACAATCCAATCAGAAATATTTTGCTGCAGTTAAAAGCGAACAAAAACAGATCATCGGTCACTTTTCGCCGATTTAGCAGAATTTACGTCGCACAGTGGCGAATTTTACCCCTAAAATGCGGATGACTTCAAAATGTGCTTTTTACATTATCAAGTCCAAAGTCAAAGTCACAAATTTGTCCATTATAACTTATAATTTTAGGCTTACGTTTAAAGTGGATATTTAAATTTATGCAATTTACAAATTAAATAGTAATAGGCGTGTTTTTCCCCTAAAATGTAGATGACTTCAAAATGTGTTTTTTACATCAAGTGCAAAGTGAAATGTTCCATTGTAAAAAGTTGAGCTCGTAACTTTAGGCTTAATAATGGCAACATAATATGACTTTATAATTACAATTCAATTTTTAATTGAAGCATACATTTTTTTTTAACACTTTGGCTAAAAAAAATATATTTTGTATTCCATAATTTTATAGCTCATGTTAAGTAGAACTATTTTGTTTGGTGTTTGAAAAATTTCTTTCTAATAGTATGTTTCTATGTTTTTTGTGTTTACTATAAGAGTCTGTCTACTGTTAAGAGTCATGAGAAAACGAACTAATAAAAGAAAATTATAAGGCTGCATGTAATTAGGCAGTGTGAATTAATTTTAGGCTTAAGGGTTAGAGTAAGGTGCGTCGGGTTAATGGGACGTAAGTTTGTGCTAAAGTCTTCTTTTCTTTATTTTTCGGCTGATTTACATACGCAAATTAGCACGACATTTTGCACTTAGACGCCCTTCAGATTGACAATAGAATTCGCATTTATTTTTTTTATAGTTTATCTAATTTGTAATATTTCGTCGGTCTCCAATCTCATCCCAGCGAAGGCGCGGCTTTGCCTTGGCTATCGCAGTGGTGTGTGCCTTTTTGATTAACGTCCACGTCTATTGTCAGATCAAATAACTCGGCGACTCAGGTGCTAATATTACATCATGATACTAAGCTGTGTGCTAGTGTTTGTTTACATAAATAGTTGGGGAAACAAGAGAATCAGCAGTTGATAATTTAATTGTTTATTTGCTTGCAGTTGGAAAAATGTCGGTCAGACTGAACGAGACACAAACCATTGTTGACCGCATGGTCAACTTTTTTGTGGAGCACGAGGATATGCGCACTAAGGTAAATCCCTTGCACAACATAACTTGTTGTCAGCTGGATGCTAATTTAACTCTTCTGCAGAGCTGGTTCCTCTCCAACTCTCCCGGACCCCTGCTCATGATACTGGCCACCTACTTGTACTTCTGCCTGTATGCCGGACCACGGTTCATGCGAGATCGCAAACCATTCGAGCTGAAGGGCACGCTGCTGATCTACAATGCGGTCCAGGTGCTGCTGAGTACTCTGCTCTTCTACGAGGGATACAAGGGCGGCTGGGGAGGACACTACAACTTCAAGTGCCAACCGGTTAACTATGCCACGGATCCAATTTCAATGCGGGTATATCAATATATATTTAGCTCATTATTGCAAATTGTGCCTGATTGTTGCATCTGTTGTGTTGTGTTGTAGATGGCGGGCGCCGTTTGGCTATATTACATTGCCAAGATCACCGAGCTGCTGGACACCGTGTTCTTTGTGCTGCGCAAGAAGGAGCGTCAGATTTCGTTCTTGCATCTGTATCATCACAGTCTGATGCCGCTGTGCGGCTTCGTTGGCGTCAAGTACTTCGCCGGCGGACATGGCACTCTGTTGGGATTCATCAACTCGTTCATTCACGTTATTATGTACTCGTATTATATGCTGTCGGCAATGGGACCCAAGATCCAGAAGTACTTGTGGTGGAAGCGTTACATTACCAGACTGCAGATTGTAAGTCCATAATATGCCATTACTTTCAACATTGTTTAATGTATATATTTTATTCTTTTTAGGTGCAATTCCTGATCATCTTTGTGCACACGCTGCAGATTCAGTTCCAGCCCAACTGCGCGTTCCCCAAGTCGATTGCGGCACTGCTGACCTTCAATGCCGGTCTCTTCACCTACATGTTCAGCGCCTTCTACGTGGCCAACTACAGGAAGGAGGCCAAGCAGGCAGCCCGGGCAGCCCAGGTGGCCCAGGCGGCCAAGCTGGCAGTGAAGCAGGAGTAAAAGGATTCCAGCCGATATTAGATTTTGCCTTAAGATCGGTTAACACTGCGAAAGCAACAAAACAGTCGTTAGTTAGGCTTATCACCTGTAAACACGTCTACACACCTACACAACATATACACCCTTTTAGGTATACATAGATCAAGTTGGGTACATGTACATTTGGATATTACATTTTCTAGTTCGTAAGTTCGTTTCGTAGTATTTTGTAGTCAAGCATGAGAAAGTGGCTCTTTGAACAGTCGCCATTGCACAGTGATCTTTTGCACTTGCTGTATTGGGAAAGTATAATAGAACCAAATATATTAGATTAATAGAATAGTGCATCATCAATATGTATGTAGTTTTTAGTTTATTGTTTCGATTGCAATAAAACTCTAAGACATACAACACGTGGAATAAAGCCAAAATTGTAATTGTTTAGCAATTTGTTTTGTACAATATATTGAAAATAAAATGATTTATATAGTGAAAAAAAATGGTGCCTAAAAGTATGCAGCACAAGTTCAGCGAACAGTTTTGCAGACTTGCCACTAAGCCGCTAGATGGCGCTTAAGTGGGGCTGATGCGAATTTGTTGCCAATAATAAGATTTGGTTTGATAATAATGAAGTAAAGCAAAGGAATGTAATATATATTATGAGTTGGTTGCTGTTGGCAAACGTAATTGTTGATTAGAATCAGCCATCGATCTTGACTTTCGCTTGTCAGCTGGCTTGACAAGTCACAATATTTTTTTGGCGCAGCCCAAAAGTATGCAATGACATTGATGTATCTGAGCATGATGTATGTAGGTATGTACATATGTAGTTATGTGGTGATAAATGTTGAAGTTGTTGCAGGCAAATTCGATTTCAAACTAAAACTCGCCTCGCAGTGTTGGCGAAAATGTGGTGAAGTGCAGACGCGTCCCTTCCGCTCGTTGGCGCGTTGTCGTTTGCGTACTACTCTGTTTGTTGTAAGTTGTTGTTGTTGTTGTTGTTGTTGTCGTTAGTATTGTTATTGTTAGTGTTGCTGGTCTGGTTGCTGTTGCCAGGTATATAGGTTCGTCTCGCTCGACTGTTGGCGTGCGCATTTTTATTTCATTGTATTTAGGTTAAATTCGCGCTCGCGTGTGTGTTACAAAATATGGGAAAGTGTGCGAAAATAATACAAACAAAACAAAACACAATCGCATTGCTGAACTCAACTCAACTAAAGAATTAAGCGAACGAACGTTGCTTGGAAATTTTTTTGGTGACGTTGATTCATGCAAAAAAAGGGAAATCTGTGCAAAAAAACAACAACAAAAACCCAAATGGTAGCGAAAAGAAAGCGACTTTTCGTTCGATCGAAATGCATGATGCATAAACAAGGAATTGTAAAGTTATTTAAAAATAGATACAAATACGAATGAATGCATATCTATGAGAAACGCTTACTCATGCGCACACAGATACAGATAGAGATACACACACACACACACAGGCAATGGCAGATACACGTTTATGGGTATTTCCCTGTGTCGTTGCCATCCCTGAAGATGCAAGCGCTGCACAGAGTGCAGAGGAGACTCTTTGCATAGCAGTTTCTCAACACGCTCATCTGGCGTTTCCTGTGCGATGCCGCTTGGCAACAGCGCCGCCGCTATCAAAACCAAAACACAGCCAACAAAGAAAAACAAAATAAGAAGAGAGGAGAGCGGAGAGCGTGGAGAGACTGAAGCCAAGACAACGCCAGACTTTGAGAGCTCAGCTGGTCGTCAAGGGGTGAAGTTGAAGCAACAGCAGCAGCAGGGCACACCTGAGTCCGTGAGTGTGTGCGAGTGCCGTTAAACGAGATCTGTCAGATACATTTGCACGAGTGTGCCGTTACGAGCAAACGAGATCTGTCAGATACATTTGAGTCTCTCTGTGTGTGCTCACAACAAAAGTATCTGTATCGACTTGCGAATAATAACACAAAGCGAAGCTAAAACACACACACAACTATATGTATATACGAGTGTGTGTAGCTGAAATATCGCGACTCGCGAGCGAGCTGCCAGCTACCTGTTGACGCGACTGCTACTGTGACGGTGACTGCGACTGTGACGGTGACTGCGACTGTGACTGTGACGGTGACTGTGACTTCGACTTGGATTTGGCTTTAGATAGTCTCGCACTTGGGCCAATGCAAATAGGTGTTTAGCACATGCTGCTGTTGTTGTTGTTGTTGCTGGGCGCATTGCACAAAACGACAAGTGCTAATTTACTTATCACAAATTTGATTTGATTAAATTTTATCTAATTGCGAACGCACATGCTGAGGTGTGTGTGTGTGACGCATAAAAGCGCCAAGCTGAACAACAAGCGCAGACAGTGCCTCGAAAGTGCCTCGAACATGAGCAGCAAAGCCAAAGGTGCGATAAGCACAAGCAGCAGAAGCAGCAGCAGCGTCGTCGACGCCGACGCCGACAGCGTCAACGACTGCGAGCAGAACGTTCAAGAAAATGCCAACTTGATTTTGTAGCTTGATCAGTTTGGCTGAGAAACGCGTCGCGATCGCAACGTTTTATTTTGCGTTTTGGCCCCACGCGCGGACTTTTGACGGCGCGCACAAAATAAACGCCCGACACGCGCCCTTCCCGCAAATAAATAACAACAAAAAGCAACAAGAAAAAGAAAAAGAAAAAGAAATTGAAAAAACACAAAATAAAACGGGCAGCGCAACGTTCGTATTCCAATTGGATTTGATAGCCAGTTGCTTTTGCTTCGATTGGCTTTGAGCCCATTTGGCTTTGTTTTGTTTTCGCTTCGCTTTTGGCTTCAGCTTTAGGTCTGACTTGGGCGTCACACTCATTGTTGCTGACCGCCAGTCGGACACTCGACACGCGTTGAACAACAATAATTAATAAAAAAAACTGCTAACTAGTCAAGCTGCAATACCAAAGAGATACAGCACAGCACACTCAATAAACAAATATACTATACACAACTATATATATAAGCTCAGTATCATAACAATAACAATAACAAAACAAACGTTTTTGCTTTGTTTTTAGTGTCTTCTGTTCTCAGTTTTTGTGTCGCGTCGCTCGCAATTAGTGATAAAGCGTCAAGTGCGGTGTGTTGTGGTGTGTTGCGTGTCTCCAAACCAAAGAATTGCAATCGACAGTCGGAATAAGCGACGAGAATAAACAAAAACAAACACAAACACAAACACAAACAACCACACACACACAGAGGCAAAATGCTGAAAACAAAAACAAGCGACGACAAGCTCGACACGCTGCTATCGCGATCTGCGGTGCCCATCATCGATCTGGCTCATTGCGGTAAGTCCCACAGCTCCCGCACACATATACATACATATATATACATATTCACATCGGTATGTCTTCATGATGAGGGTCCAACATGTGGCTATGCGAGTTGCCAGTTACCAAGCACGCCTTTAACACTCACTGCTTAATTAACCACAGCCCTGAGTCATACTTAGATAATTAACAGTCGTTGTTGTGAGCGAGTAAAGCGTAATTGCAGTTGCTTAATTTTCCGAAAACACAGCTTTAATTATTGACATCAAAAGCAGCTGACTTTTGCTGACACCTGTTGCCGTGTCATTCACTCAATAACTGCTCAAAACGTCTACGAATATTACGCTGACTTTGGAAATGCCAAAGCTGCACGCGCCTTCACAGTTGCCTAAGAGCCATTCATTCTATGGCTAAGCTAACAAGTTAACACAGATACTGACTACACGAAATGCTCAGATTCAACTAGATAAGATTATTAAATGCCAGATAACTTTGTAGTTTGGGCGAAGGTTAACAAAAGTAATTATTCTGTTAAGTATATACACACACACTTAGTTATTCGAATTTATGGGCTTAGAAAGTAGAAAGAGTGAGCTCAGGGTTTTATAAATAGGCCAGGTTGTAGAGGCAGGTCGAGGTCAGCGGGAAATTGCAGGTAACAAAAATCCCAGCGAGTAACTAGAACACACAAAAAATTCCATTTAAAAGTAATTACATTCATATGATACCCATGTCTATTTGTTCTGCGCAATTATTATTAAAATTTGACTAGCATCAGTCTGCAATTAAATTTTACATTTTAGAAAACAATTTAAAGTCGTATTAAATTTCAATTTTATTATGAGTTTTTTACAAGTACATTTATCAATCAAGTGGCTGTCGAACGAGTTCAGTTACAAATTAGATACTGGTGTATAGAAAAGGGGAAAACATATTAATAATAATACTATATTAATTGACAAGCCAATTATCTGTAGTTAAATGGCTTAGTCATAAGTTAGTCATGAAATTACTTTTTATTGACACCAAAATAATGAGGCTTAAAAACATCATATGACAATAAAAAATAGATAAACAGCTGAATACAGAGAGAAAGTCAGCATGTCGAAGCTAATTGCGAGCTCGACAAAAATATATGCGAAAATAATTCTAATAAACAATATATAATTTGCATATGAATTTCATACGCTGTTGATGCTGTCGCAACCGACAACGTTAATAATTACAGTGCCTGCTCGGTTAACGAGTTCCAAATACAGTATCGAATTGTTTAAGGCAAGTGTGACACAGTGGCTGATATGCGCATACTTTTTGGCACAACTGTGGCGAGTGTCTTCCAAGAATGACACGCCATAAATTATTGTTCAACTGTTAAAATCCGAACTATTTAGCATTGGTTGTAGTTGAACCCCGAGTTATACCCGGTTGACCTTCGATTAAGTGCTTGACCCTCGTGCGACGAGTTTGTTTCCAAACATTTCAGCCATTGACCCCCAAAAACACAACTCCAGCTCGAGTCGCACTTGTGTCAACGGAACTTGGAATTGTTTATCGAACTGTTGAGGTTTTTGAACCATATTCTCGTACGTTGATAGTTAGTTGGAGCCCAATGCTAACTGCTGATGAGCAAATTGCGGAAATGCATCACAGTATTTACATTCATTTTTACTTTATTTGGAGAACTTGATTTGATGGTTATTTGCGTGTGTTTGAGTTTGTGTTATTGTTTTTGCGGGTTTGTTTTGTGTGCTGGTTGTTTGAATTTGTTGTTTTAACTGCTATATTTACACTCGACTCGCACTCTCAGACACAAGCCGAGTAAAGCAAACCACATATATAGTATTACGATTCCAAACGACGTCAGCGGAAAAGTGACGCATTTGGCCAGTGAATCCCCAGGCGGCGTCACCAAGCCCGCGCCCACTTTGCCGATTGGCAACTTAATTGGAATCTGCGGCATCGTCACACAGCAGCAGCAGCAGCAACAACAATAACAAAACCATAACAAGAATAACAACAATGAGCATGATTAAAACCAGCTTAAACCTGAATAACATCGAAACACATATTTGCAAATACTTCGCCAAGTTGGCTGAATTTAGAAAATTGCTGTGGATTATGCTAAATCAATTAGTGGTTTGGCTTTTTATTTCTGATATTTCTGGTATCTGCTGACTTTTGTGCAATTGAACTATTCGCATTTAATGACAGCGAGCACTTTCAGCTCCACTCAACCATTCGACCAGCTAAACACTTTCAACTGCGCACAATTAATTTTTCTATAAATAAAATATGTTTGCCAACAAAAATGGATGCTTTTAAGCGCTCTATGCGCGGCCATATGAATTGCCCCATAAATAATGAATTAAATGTGAGCTCCATTGTTTAGTTTGCATCGATACTTGAACGACTACAATATACCCTATGCTGTGGCAAATGCGCAAGTCTAGTGAGGCACTAATAGGCTCTCAAGTGGGGGCAGAGTATGAACAGCAGGCGCATCGTCAATAGAAATTCCTAACATTGCGCACAATTTGAAAACATATACAAAAAGTCAGAACGCATTTTGGTCTGTTTATGGCGCCCGCGGCGACCATAAATATCCAAAGATATAAAATCCTATAGCCTATATACTGTACACATATACATGTGTATGTTTATTTGGCAGCCGATCGAATCGAAAGTTGCCAATCAAAGACTATTTAGATATAGAAATTCAAAGCCAAAGCAAACAGTTCGTTCGATCAGCGACGATGATCTTCAGCAATTTCGCTCTCTCAGTTCGTTGGTTGGCCTCTCACATTATGCTGCGTCAATTAAATAGCCTCAATATAGATAAATAAGCGACAAGTTAGCGACTAGCATGTGAGGCAGTATAAAATGGCAGCAACAAAAAATTGGTCATTAATTGAAAAGTGCTCGCAACTCGCTTTGCGACGTAATTGAATTGCATGCAAACCTAAACCTCAAGCTGCCTCAATTTCCTGCCCATTCTCAGTCCAAATACATATTTCAATTCAAATCAGCAGTCAGCAGATGGGGAGAAAGGGAGATAGAGAGAATGAGTGCTTGCATCTATTCGAAATGAAATCGAAAGGCATTTCTATGAGTTGCGTTGCGCTTCAATTGATTCCATTTAATAGTCGGCCTGACCTCATATTAACATCATTATCATCGTCATCGTCATTGACATATTCATGATTTGAGCATGACGACAGAAGTTCGGTAGAATAATTAGGAAGTATATGTGAGAATATGCAATTGTCGCCGCCTAGTGACAAAATCTGTTTGGAGCACGACACGCACTGATAACTACACACAACGTAATTACTATTAACCGTGAATTTCCGTTCTTATCATTATCAGCTGAAAAACAGTGCGTCATGGTGTTGATTAGAGACTTCTCTATCTATATCTCCTCTATATACTATGTATTTGTGGGGGGATTGTGGTCGAGTGTGTGTGTGTGTGCGCTGCTGATGTGGCCGGGTGTCGATAGCTGCTGGTGTTGATTGGGGTTCGGTGGCTAATGGCGTGCGACAAACTGAAATTGCCAATTATTTATTTATAGATTGCTCATACGCCCCGTGTGTGATTGTGTGTGCGCCAACAACGTGTGGAAATATTTCAAATTGTTTGGTATTCATTCATTACCTGGCGCTCAATGGAACAGCTCAGCACCTCACGACGCTCGCACATAGAGATATTTAAAATGAAAAATGCATAAAGTCATATCTTGAGCTGTCGATGAGCAACCTGATAATGTCCGCCACCTGACAGGGGAGCGAGAAGCGAGAAACCACATCCTTTGGGGCTCTACTTTCTCTGTCTTCACTTCCGCTGCAGTTGAGCTGGTTTATTTTTATTTTTATTTAATTTTCCGCAGTGGAAAAGCCAGTTGTCGTCGTCATCGCTGCGCGCATTTGCCGCGGCATTGAAATTGATTGCATTTACCTTTATTGCATTTATCGAGTGCAGCATTTGCGCGCTGTGCATTTATATCATTGCCCATTATGGCAAAATGGCTACTTTATGGTCTATTTCGATTGCGTTGTAAATTGTAAATTGCGAATTTTCAATTCTAATTAAATGATTGCCAGTTTCCAGTTCGTATTTCTCACTTCCCTGAGAACTTTTGTGTTGTGTAAACTTGGCACGTGGATTTGCCGACAACACTCGGCGTGTGGCTTCGCTGTGGTTGTTGTTCAGTTTTGTTTTGTTTTCTGTCAGGTATTTACTGACTCTCGTATAACTTTTGTACTTATTGTGGCCCCATAAAACGCGGCGAATTTTATTTCAAATTTATGATTATGGTCAGCAGCTGTGCGATTAATATTTCCAATTTGATTCCTAGAAGACCACAAAACGATTAAAACCACTTTTCACAAATACGTATCAAATTGTTGAAGTGGCAGTTCCGCTGTGGTATCTATATCACATTTTGCTTCGAGTTCGCTACGTTCTCACGCCCACGCACTCCACTGATGATTCCAATTACTTTGTTTAGTTTTTTGTATTTATTTTAAAGTCGACTGAAGATAGTTCATATTGCAAAAGTATCTAATATCTTCTTGTTGTTGATTATCTCTAAAACTATTTGATTTGAAAGTCGACTATGAAGGAAAATTATAAAATTCGTATCTTTAAAGTATCTTCTTGTTATAAATTCTTAATTTTACATTCCTTTTGAATAAATTATCAATTTAATATTTACTAAATTGAAATTCTTTCATTTATGTTGCAGGTATCGAAGAGGTGCCCGTGAAATCGGTGGTGAATCGTGTCGGACATCAACTGCAGAAGGCGCTGTCCGAGAAGGGCATGGCTCTGCTGGTCAATCACGGCATATCTGACGAGAAGGTAACTATCTAATCAAAGTCGTTATCTAAACTCTGACCACAACAACTGCTTGCCCACTCAGCTTAAGACTGCGTGGGATCATCTGGATGACTTTGTGGACTTGGAGGCGGACGTTAAACAGCATTATATTCGCAGCGATGGCGACAATCACGGCTACGTGAGTCCGGGCATCGAGCGTTTCGATGGCAAGACGCCGGAGCTGCGACATGCGTTCAACATCTGCACATTGAACGCCCAGAATCTGCCGGAGGAGCCGCTGCCCGGCTTTGCGGATCACATTAGCACACTGGCCAATGACTTCAAGGCGCTGGCCAGCTTCCTGCTGCAGGCGCTGGCCGTCTCGCTGGACATTCCGCACACATTCTTCCTCGAAAAGCACTCACACATGTTGTCCGGTGACCACGACAACATGACCACCCTGCGCATGCTCTACTATCCGCCGGTGGTGGACGACGAGCCCGGCCACAGCCAGAACGATGTGATCAAGGGTCGCTGCCAATACAGCTACCAGCGTTGTCTGTCCGATCAGCCCGACTTCCGCCCCGAGCACAATCCGCGCGACGACATCAACGAGGTGGACGGCATGACATCCAATGGTAAGGACTCCGAGATCTCCGAGCATAAGCTGGCCAACGGCGACGTCATTCGCTGTGGCGCCCACGTCGACTACGGCACATTCACACTGCTCGCCCAGGACTCAGAGGGCGGTCTTGAAGTGAAGGTGCCCGGCAGCGAGAAGTGGCATCGTGTGGGCCACTTGCCCGGCGCCATCTTGATCAACTGTGGCGAGATCTTGTCCATCTGGACCAAGGAGCGTTATCCCGCACTGGTAAGCAAAAGAAGATCATTTTATTTGTGGCTCAATCTAATCATTCGTTGTTTGCACAACAGGAACACCGCGTTGTTGTGCCCGAACAGGAGCATATACGAAATCGTGGTAGACACTCGATCGCCTTCTTCTGCCATCCAGACAACATAACAATGATATCTCCCAACGATCTGCCTCAAATAGATGACGCTCAGAACTCGGCGTGTCTCAAGCAGCGCAAGAAGTCCTTCAAGGCGGCGAAAGAACGGTTGGTTTCCTTCATCCTTCTTCCTGCTTCCAAACTTTTATTAACTTGTTTTTTGTTTTCCGTTCCCCAGCGTCTACAATGCATATCAGTTAATACAGAAAAAGTTTAAAGATACATACAGCAATAACAATCACTCTCAATGACGTTGCGCCCCGTAAGCAGTAAGCAACAACTTCTGTACCCCACTGTCTCCCCTTCTGTGCCCCTTCAGTCTTTCAATCTGTCAAGCTGTCAACTTGTGAAGCGTTTAGCATCCAGCAACTAGATGAGATGGGATGCGAAGAGAGTTTCGTCGTCGACAGGAGACATTTGATGTTTTCAACTTTTTATTTTTACTTTTACTTTTATTAATATTACATATACGATTGTAATTGCTTCATTTCTTTAGTTTGTATCATATGTATTTGATATACATACATACTATTTATATATACAAATACAATACATGCATACACCATACAAATATATATGTTTTTTTTTTCTCCTTGCATAATATACATATATCTTTTTTATTTTCGTAATTACACTGAGAGAACGCACATTCTATTAACATTTACTTAAGCCTCGACTCTGTGTTGCAGTTTATGTTTATGTTATGTTTGATGAAAATTGAAGATATCGTAATTCCAAAAGTTGCTAAATTTACAGATTTGCGTGGACATCATTACCCTGAACCCAGAATGACGAGAAAGTTTGATTCAATAAATTATAAATCTCTTTTTCTATTTTAAGATTTTTAAGATGGTCAAAATATAATCACAAAGTGTAAGGCGAGGTGAAAGCAGCTAAAAGTATAGGGTATCTGCAAGTCGAGCAAGTTTAGTTTGTTTTCTTATTGCTCCAGCAGACAGTTGAGATTGCAAGTTATGTAACCGACTGCGGTGATTTGTGATGCAACTTTCGACATCTTTACGTGCAAATTGTTGCAAGTAGTTTAACAACTTTTTATTAGCTATTCTTTGTATTCCATATATTGTTGTTATTGCTGTTAGCTATACACATCGTACACACACAAAAACACATTTAACAATTACTTATTCTCTATATAGCGATTTCGTAATTTAATTACATTGTCAATAATCTAAGCTGTAGTTAAACTTTTGGACATTTACGAGCGTATTTGGCTTTCTCTTGAATATGATATTGTTTTGCTTGGGTTTGTTGTGATCAACGCTAAATACATTCAACATTAACTTATACACAAATCCATTTCACATAACTATACGACTTAGATGGTAAGTAAGTATTGTACATATATGTACATACATACATTAATCACTACTGTTTAGATCGCACAATTAACTTCTAATTTGGAATGAACAAAGTGTCGTTCGAGTAGAGAATGAAATGAAATTAATCAGTCATTAAAATGTTTACACAGTTGCGGGCAAAAGTTAACAACACTCCAGCCGGTTTATCAGTTTATCAATTTCGCATTATCATTCGCAATAGGACTTATCATTTGCCAGCTGGTGTATAGACTTTTGCCAATGACTGTGATCAATTTACTGTATGAGCCGTTTACCGAGCCGCCATAACTTAATTATTTGCCTCTTTATTTGCGCTAAATATTTAATTTATTTATAACTGAAAGTCACATGCTCTGGCTGTCAATTCACAAGCCAATTTGTTGCTAAACCAACTAACAATACATCGCATGTTGTTATACTTATTATTGTTATTATTGTTGTCAGCCAGCACAAGTCCGTAAATCTATGACGCGAATGGTTTACGAACTTTCAATCAGAGTCAATAGATTAACTGCATGATAACTTAAGATGTGACTCATCTTTGTACTGATAATACAAATAGATACTTTACGCATTTGCCTCATTGCTTGCAAATTATATTTATTAATAGACCTATTGCTAGTATCGTTCAACTGAAATGTACTCTGAACTGAACTATTGTTGGCTTGCGGCAAGAACAAACACCTTGAACACTTGTGGCAACAATTAACGATCAATGCATTTAAATATATTTACTCTATATTCTTTGTTTATACCCTGTATTAAAGGCAATTTGCAATAATGTGGCTGATGAGCAAAGAATGACATCATTGGCCCTATACTTGCAGTACAATTTATTTATCGAGCTGGCCATTTCCGTTGTTGGTGATTAAAATAAAATATGCTTTGATCTATTTCGATTGCTTTGAATTAAAAAAAATAAATTTCTTTTATTTGTGAAGATGATTTTCAAAATTGAATTTCAATTTGAGAATTGTATTAATTAGAGCGAATTATGAAATGAAATGCATCGTTATTTGGAAATCGGTAATGGCAAATGCATGTTAATGTCAAGTACAAGGCCAACAGCTTTTCTCTCAATACTTATTGCCATCGATTTCACAATTTTGCGGCGTTTGGATTTCAAATTGATTGTGCGCTGAGAACACGCGAATTCGGTGGCATTTCGTGGGTGTTTCCATGTTTAATCAAAGTGTCAAAGTTAAATAAAATAAATATTGTCATATACTAGAAGACGGGCGGACAGAGAGAAGCTCATTTGTCTATTGGATTGAGCCCTTAAGCTGGCGCTTTAGATAATGACTATGATTCGCAAAACAGTGCGCGTTATATGTCTGCGTACATACACTAAGTACATGTAGTACATAGTATCCGTATATATAGAAGTATATTGCAATAATTTGATATTTAAGGCAAACAAAGCGAACTTGATAAGCTGCTCGGTGTAAATAATTGCTTTGTTTTGTCAGACAGTCGAAAATGAAAGTTACGAGTAGAAGAGAAACCGAAAAGCGACGAAACAATCTTAATAATTTATTTTGCTTGTTTTGGTTTTAGTTTTTTTTTATTTGTTTGTTTTTTTTTTTTTTGCGTTTGGTGTTTGTAATCTAAATGCAAAGTCAAAGCGCGCTTGGATAAGATTGTCAGGGCAATGCTAAATCAATATAAATATAAATATAAATATAAAATGTATGTGAACATAGAATAAAGATTTGTTGATACTCGCAAAGATATTTGAGGGCAACTAAATTTCTGGTAGTTGCATTTGGTGGAATAAACAGGAATGAACAAAGGTAATTGTGTGATTGTATCGACAGTATAAATAAGGTAATTACTTAGCAGCTAATACGATCCATTATAGTATTTGAGCGCTAACTAGACTTACTACAACAATTAACTAATGCGCTCAAAAATCGCGACGTGCTCAATTGTTATGTAACAGCTTTGTTTTGATGAGACTTCAAGTCACGCTTCTGTATTTATTTATTATTCCAATATATATGTATATAGTACTTATTGTGTGGAGGCTACGAGTAGAGTGTGGCTAATAGACCCAATGGATATGTTAGTCGTACGACTTACGAGTTTGTACGAGTACGTGCAGTAGTACTACATGCACTACCTACATGTACTGCTATACTATATATATACTCTATATATATTCATATACATGTGCTACTTACTTACACGTCTAGGCATATAAGAAGACATTCTCGTATCAATAATTCATGGGACATCGAATACTAGCATCGTAAATGTTGCGTTACTTTATATGTATATACGTATATCAAACATTCAATAACTAGTATATAATATATCTGTATATAAGTATATCTATGCCATATAAACACATTGCACTAAATGCCAATCAAATGTTGCTTGAAATTGCCGGCAATTCTAGGAATTCTTTTCATATTTAATATCGTTTTAATTTCTTTTGTTTTGCTATTTTTTCTCGTTTGCTTTTTCTTTGTTTTTTGGTTGCTCAACAATTTCGGTTTAAATTCAACTTGTAAATATTTCAATTATTTATTGTACGTATTCATTTTGTGTTTATTTTTTTGTTCGCATTTCGCATTTCGCATTTTTCAGTTTTGTTTTTTTGAAATTTAATTTGCACATCAATTTCGGCTAATGATTTTCTGAAGGCTTCAATTATATCTGTGGGATTGTCGTGTTCGGTTCAGTAAATCTTTCTATCTGTTTTGCTTATAGCGTGGTCTTACAGTTGGGCATATAAGTAATATAATAGTATATAGTAGTATATATATAAGTTGTATCTGGGCAGATAGCAAATAGCGTATGTGAGTTCAAGGTACAGAGAAGCACACATGAGTCGAGCATCAAGTGGGATGAAGTCTGTGGAGTAGGAGATTTGATACGTTTCGCTTGCTTAATTTGTGTACAGAGGATGCAGCTGCTGCTGCTCCTGGGCGGTCATTGTGGGCGTGACGGAGCCATACGGACGCCCTCGCATCACGTTCATGTGTATCTCCGAGGAGGCCGTCGAGTTCATATACGCCGGCAGATCAGCCGAGCCATTCCTGGCGCCGTTATCCCTCCTGTGGCCTCCGCCCCGTCCGTTGCCATTGCCGCCAGCGCCGCCGTCGCCGCCGCCGCCGCCTCCTCCAAACGCTCGAATGCTGGCGCGACAATTGATGAACGCATAGGGACAGCAACTCTGCAAAAGACACACGCACGCACGCACACATACACGCAGACAACGAGAGAGAGAGAGATAGAACGAGAGAGAGAGAGAGATGGAGTGAGTGCAAATAGGCTGAGAATATCATTTAGAAACTGTTTATTACATACTCAAAGGTTAGGCATATTTAAACGACGTCGGGGACAGAGAGACAGAGAGCGAGCGAGAGTAAATAGTAGATAAGAGAGACAAAAAGACAAAGTGTGTGACACACAGTCGGAATTCGGGTATAGCAGCGCCTATGTGTGTGTGTGTGTGTGTGTGTGAGTGTGAGAAGCAAGGAACCGAGGGAAACGAAGAGAATAAAAATGAAATTCCAAACGAAATAAAAGGCCGCATTCATTATACACAAATGAAAAAAACAAATGGACCAGCGACGTGCATGTGTGTGTCTGGATGATAGTGTGTGTGCAAAATGAAAAATTTGTGGAACAAAAAAGAACCGAAAAAAGGGGGAAAGCATAAAACATCAACAAAACTGTGTGGCCAACAACAAAATATGCACATTTGCAAGTGTTTCTGTTGTTGCTGTTGTTGTTATTTGTAACAGGTGCTGTTGTTGGTTTACCATAAAGATAGCATCGGGCTGTGTGTGTGTGTGTGTGTGTGTGTTGACTACATATACTCATTCATATACATATGTATAACATACTTATAGAAGCGAAAGCTTTTCAATTTGAATATTACATTTTGTATTTTTGTTTTGTTTTTTGGTGTGTGGCATTCTTTAGCATGGACTTAGCATTTGTTGGACGTTAGGCAACGTATCAGTAAGGCAAACGCCAGCTGTGCATGGAAGAGATGTAGATGTAGAGATTAAAGATGTAGCCGAGACGAAAGCGAGATAGATACGTAAAGAGTTAGATAGATAGAGTTTATGATATTCATACGATGCCTGGACAGGGACACAGTCAAATATATATATTCAATATGGCGAGCGAGAACAAAATATGAGAGAGCGAGAGAGAGAGCTGAAGTAGCAGAGGCAGGCAGAAGAGCGTGCAAAGAATTGAGCAGGCAATTCACAATCTTTTCTAGTTCTATTTGTAGTTGTTGGCAGCAATGAGAATCGTGACATTCGGTAGCAGTTGCAAGTTGCACAGTGTGTGTGTGGCACAGTCTACTGCCGATAAGTATGCTACACTTTAATTTGGTTGCTGTCTATTTGCTGTGTCTACGAGGGGCACTAGTTGCCAGATGCAGAGCGCAGCGCACTAAACTCATAGATACTATATGGTGTGTATATAGCTACCAGGATAAGGTTATGCCCTGCCCGGCACTCGAGGCGAGTCTCTGTTGTTGCCGCTCCCGCTGGCGATGCCATTGTTGCTGTTGTTGCTTCCGTTGTTGCAGCAGCTGCTTTAAACTAAGTCTAGGCGAGAGTCGGACACGGCCATTCAATTGAATTCGTTTCGTTTCGTTGCGATTGCGAATCGTTCGCATTGATCAAAAGGACTTACATAATACCCGCTTCAACCCCGCCCGTATCGCCCTCACATTGAACTCACCTTGAGCGTCTTCTTGAAGGCGGCCCTGAAATCGCGATTGAAGTATGCATAAATAATTGGATTAAGCGCCGAGTTGAAGTAACCAATCCAGAACAGAATGCCGACAACAATTCGCGGCGTCTTGCAGCTGTCGCACAGCGTAAATGTGATGTACCTGTAAACGTAAACGTAAACGTAAATGAAAACGAAAAGTAGGCATGCGTTTTTTAGTGGCAAAATTAATTGCAAAATTCTCGCAGGGATACCAACCAGAGGAAGAAGGGCAGCCAGCAGAGCAGAAAGGCGCTCATTATGATGCCCAATGTGCGGGCCGCCTTCCGTTCGCGCCGCATTGTCGTTATGGCCGACTGCTCCACTTGTATGCTTGGCCGCGGCTTGGGTATTTGGCTAATCTGCAGGTGCTTCTCCAGCAGCAGGGCGGCCACTTTGGATCTGTGCGTTTCGTAAGTAATTAGCGTTAATTGCGCACACAAATTAATTGCATTTACCTGTAGACCAAGCGCTCCTGACGGTCCGCCTCCTGGTAAATGCGATAATACATGGACAACATGACGATGCCCGGTATCCAGAAGCTCATCGATGAGCTCACAATGGCATACGCCTTGTTCACTTTGAATTCGCATATCTGAAATTCAATTAGACGCGATTAGATGCAAGCACAGCGACCATTCACCACACGAATGCCTTCACTGTAAATTGTAAATGGCGAGTGGCAAATTGCAAATTGCAAATTGATATTCAACTGTCGAATCGAGTGTAATTTAGTGAAATAAATCAGAACAATGACGGTTAAACGCTGGCAATAAATAGAGTCGTGGTGTTGGGCTTTTATGGCCATAAGTGGTAATATGCGAAATGCACTCAATTAGCTGACACGAACAATGCCAAATGCTGCGGTGCAATTGCAATTGCAACGCTGCGTATACGTAATGCGATTATAGCACTCAAGTGGAAGCAATAAAAAGCCAACGCAATTACTGCATACATTAAACTAAATGATGATGCGACGATGAAGTAAAGTCAGTGCCAATGTCAGTGGCATTCGGTCAGAAGTGTGGTCGGAATTCACTCAAGGCAGCCCTCAAGGCCATCTAATCTGATTTATGCCAGCGAGAGAGTTGACAAGAAGCTGCCGCCAACGCCAACGTCAGTTATTAACAACAACAGGGGAGCTAGGAGAACAACAATAACAGCGACAACAACAAATTAAACTAATTAAAGTCCTACTTGAATGCTAATGTATGCAAAGGGCTTTCAATGAGTTGGCGCTTTGTGTGCAAAGGCGAAAATTATGCACAGGCGGCGCAGGCACCGCAAAACGCAAACGCAAATATAATTACATTTATTAATACATCAGCAGTTGTATTTGTATTTGTATTTGAATTTGTGTGTGTGTGTGTGTGTGTAGCAACAGTTGTTAGGCAGCAACAACAGCTGCTGGCAGGAATCACTTTAAGCCTGCCTGTCTGCTGCCTGCCTGGCAACTTGGCCAATACTTGAGAACGTGCTCATGTCGAAAACTGGCCAATATGGCAGACCAATAAATATGCTGGCTGTCGACTCGAAAGGCGTAAAAATGCTCTAGACGCCAACGGCACACACACACTACACACATAAATCAATTCCAATTTGCGTCGAACTAAAGTCAGGCACATGGACAGAATTTATTGCATACCTGGCTGCAAAGTTGCACTCTGATGTGCCTGGAAATTGAATAAAACTAGGGTAACTTACATGCGGATTTGATTTGAGATACTTCCAGTTGTCGTTGGTCGTATACCAGCCAGAGCAGATGGGCAGAAAGGAGAGCAGCGCAGGCGATAACCAGACCAACAGCAGCATGATAAACACCCGACGATGCGTCATTATCAGAGGATAGTCCAGCGGCTGCACTATAGCATAGTATCTGAAAAATACGGAGAGAGTTGTGAACAGCGTTTCGCTGGCTGGGGAAGCGTGTTTCACCTGTCCACCGATATGCAACAGAGATGCATAATGCTGGCTGTGGAGAAGTAGACATCAAAGCTGTTCCATATGTCGCACATGAGCGAGCCGAACATCCAGCGGCCAGATATCTCGACGGAGGCATTAAATGTCATCGCACAGAGGGCAACCAGCATGTCGGCGACCGCCAGTGAAACCACAAAATAGTTGGTAATGATGCTGCAACATGCGGAGACGGATAAACAAGCAACTTTTTAATATATATATATATATCAACTAAATGCAGGAAAATGTGCAAAAGTTGTTGCCAAGTCGATGCAGCTTATCGCTCTCTGTCGGAGAATGGATTGCAAAAGTTACGCATACGCAGCATGTGACAGCCGCTTGGGTAAGTGGATTTCATGCTTTAATGATTTAATTGTTAATTAACTTAATATCGCAAGAACGCGAACACGGCAACAGCTGTAACAATGGCAACCAGAATCATCGCGGCATGCCTAACTCAATTACGGGCACACGGCGTATGCGTAATAATGGCAACTGATTGCAGCTTTAATTTGGCGAAACTTTAAACAGCCCAGCCAGGCAATTACATTTTCATATTTCACTTCACTTTACACTCTAGGCCAATGAACCAAGCGCAAGCCGAAAAAAACCAACAGTAGAATATCCCAACGGCTCCCTTGTGCCACCCATCAGTCGTCCTTTCTCCAAACAAACTTAATTACAACCAACAGAAAAGCAGCCGCAGACGGCAAGTGGGTTGCTGGGGCAGCTGAGGCAGATGGCAGTAGGCGGACAACTGATGGCTGGGAAAGCTTTAACTACCGCAAAAGTGCACAAGGCACAAGGCAAAATACCAACAGCGCAAACAGAATGAATGGCCTGACAAGAAAAAGCAGCCAACTTTGGAGCAGTTTTGCTGCCGATGAACAGATACCCTTTATGCGCATAGCGAATTGCAAATAAATACTTGAGCCATCGAGACAGTTGTCAGGCCCGATAAAGATAAGATGTGCATAAAGTTTATGGCTGCGGAGATGTCGCTATCAATTCATTACAAACTGCTTCATGCCATTGTCATATGCCCCTTTTAAAGCCGATTAAAGCGGGCAGAAGAGTTAAAAGGATGTCGTCGATTCTGATAGGTGACAAGTTTAATTAGATTTATGAGTTGACAGTTCTGCCCCCCCGAACCAATGCCCAAGCTTCAGCTTGAGCTTAAGCCAAATGAGTTGAAGACACGCACACAAAAAGTTAACTACAAAATATGAAAACTTTGCGAATATAATAAGAAGCTCATACACAGCTGAGCTGAGCGCCCCGTATATTATTATTTGAGAGCGTTAAAAAAAACTTTTGCATAATTTGGTACAGCAAAAGTTTGTTTAATTAACTGGCTGCTGACCAAGTCCTGGCCGTGCTACTTTAGTTGCCGTGTGCACACTTTTATGGCCCTTGTAATGTGGCCCGGTTAAATGAGGCCTAAATTATCGCCCGACTATTTGCTTTATGCTACACGAGCAGTCCCAGCAGTTGGACGTGTGATGCGAATAGGTGACGAGGGATGGAGGGAGGAAGGGAGGCGGGCCTAAGTACGAATGCATGTTAAGCATAATTAGGCTTAATTTGCCATAATGATTTAAACTGCGCAACGAGGCAAAACAGCTGAAATGGGCTGCAGCCCAGGTAAAAATGCTGCCAGGAGCAGCGTGGAGCATTCAAATTGCCCAGCTCCAGCTTTCAGCTCCAGCTTCCAGACTCGGCTTCAGCTCCAGCTGAGTGAGTCCATGAGTTAAATGAGCCTCACAAATGTCAGATGCTTGTCTTGCTACCTGTGTGTGTATTATTTGCTGTTGCTGCTGCTGCCAAGGCGACGCAATCATTTTCTTGGGCTGCTTGAAGAGTTTGTGCCTTGACATTGAACGCCTCGGGCATGTCAGGCGCGTGGGCGTGGCTACGCCCCTCCTTTGAGCAAAAGAGGTCTGTGTTTTATGCTAGTTAAATGCCAAACAATGTGCGAGTGAAACACACGAAACACGTACAGAATTATGGCTACGCACTGAAAAAACTGTTCTAGGTGTGTACGATGGGCATGTATTATGCGTATTTTGACAAATTTATGTGGCTGCTCGTAAATGAAATGCCACGCGGCGTCTGTTACATTCATTCACTTTCGCATTTTATGTGCAAATATTTTGATGTGAACGCGTTTTGTTATTAACATCTTTCGATGTAATTACGCACGTTTCTGACATTTGACAGTGCTGCCTAAAAGTGCGCCTCCACTGCCAGCCGATGGGGGGTCAACAGGCACTCCTTATGGCTTTTGGAGGTGCGATAACGAGCAATTCCTTTGGCACGCAAATTGGCCCAAATATGATAAATGATGACAAAGTAATGGCGCACAGGATTAACGCGCCCATCGCCTAGCACGATGTCCTTGTGGGTGACAATTCAATAATAAACGACAGACGGACTTACCGCAACTTCCTGTGCCGCATCACGGACACAATCACCAGCATGTTGCCGAGTATGGCCGCCAGTATGATGAAACCAATGATGAAACACTTGACGATGACGAATGTTAAATGCGCACTGCCCTCAGCAGCAGCAGCCGAAGCTGCCGTTGTGCTGTTCTCATTATCCTGCGCCTGGCCAGCAGCGCCCATGGCCATGCCCATGGTATCCAGGGGTAAAGAGCTGCTGCTGCCGCCATCGACATCGATGAGGCCGTCGGCAACGAAATTCAAATAATTCGCATGCGATGCCGCCGTTGCCGTCGCCGAGGCAGATGCCTCGAGCAGCAGCGGCATGTAGACGGCATGCGACTTGAGCTCAGCTGCATCCTTTGCCAGCAGCCTTGTTGTTGCCCCGTTGCCCGACTCGAACATGCTTCGTGCCGCAGTCAGTTTGCGCATAAGCGTCATTGTTGCCACGTGTGGCATGTGTGTGTGTGTGTGTGTGTGTTCTGTGTGGGGCACGAAGTTAGTCCTTGAATCGAATGCAATTATTGGCTTGCCACTCGCTGCTGCTGCTGCTGCTGTCGTAGTTAGGGGCACATGCTGCACGCAGTGGCATGCCGCTTGCAATCGTAATTGTTGTTGTCGGTTGTCAGTTGCCGTTGTCGTTGTTGCCGTTGTTGCTGCTCACTGTTATTATAGCCATTAGTATCGAAGTCGCTTTGCCAACTCTGCAATTGAAAAGATAAACGATTTATTAGTGCTCATATTTCATTTTATTGCCGCATTGTGTGAGTATCATCATTCGATTTGTATCAATTTGCCATTTGTTTGTGCCACAACCATTTGTCTAACAGCTGCCTCCCCTTCCTCCCTGCTCCCACTTTCTATCAACCGCAACGCGGTTCGCGGAGCGGAACATGTAAATGTAAAGCCGCCCATAAACACCTTGCGCCTTTGATGGCATTGTACAAATTGTTTAACCTCAGGCGGTTGGCTACCCAAAATTCCGCGCACAGAGCACAAAAGCCCTCGCTGAGCCTTTGGCTGACAACTGGCAATGGAAATCGTGCTTGCCACCTACGCCAAAGGTTCTCAAGTTGCCCCCGCAGTCGGCCTAATCCCACTCAGCCCACTCAGCCAACTCAGCTCAACTCAATTGGTTTAATTTGCCATAAATAGCGTCAATGTGTCTGCTGCGAGCGAAATTCTCTTTTGGCGCCAGCAAACGCGACAGAATACGCTTCCTTCCTTCCTACTTGAGTCCTTTGCAGGACAGACAGACAGACAGACAGGCTGTTGCCTGTCAATATTTTATCCTTATCCCAATTCCCCTATACTTATCCCTATTCTTATCATTAGCGCATGTCGAATTTCAAATTATCCATGTGCTCCGAGAGATAGATTTGCCATCGACTTGTAATCTAGCGCAGCTAACAAATGTCCAATTGATGTTCTTATGTTCACTGTAAGCATGTGTGTTTTTGTGTGTGGGATGTTGTCTTTGATTCACTTCCGGTTATACAAATATTTGTGGCTTCAACTTTGTTAGAGTCTAGCCCACAATATAAAAGAAAGCCCTTTGGGAATGATGGAAGTGTGTGCTTGAGTGTGTGTGTGTGTGTATTTTGGGTGTAGCTTTAGGTAAATTTATTTCATGTCGACACGCAGTCGGAAAAACGGAAGCACGCTTTTCATTCAGCCACAACTTTAAATCAATAATAAAATTTGTGGCAATACAATAAAAAAGAGAAGAATATTCTTGAAATCTGTCATGCTGTGCTCTGCTGCCTCTGCCGAGTGCTTTTGTCAAACGCATTGACAATGCTTCACAACAGCAACCACAGCAATCACAACAGCAGCAACAACGCAGCAATGTCGACAACGCTGCAGCTGCCACAAAAGTGCTCCAGCGGCTTCAGGGGCAGACAGCGGGAATATGCATGAAGTCAATTGAGATTTGTTGCCCATCTGCTGTTCACAGCCACAATACACGTCAGGTAAGGACATCGCCATAGTCCCTGCTCCCAGTTCCCGCTTGGAGTCCAGATTGTGCTTCACGCTTTTCCTTTTTCTTTGCGAGTTCGTCGTCATTTTCATTTTCATTTTCTTTTTCTTCGTTTTCTGTGTCCGTTCCTTTTATTTGTTGTTAAAGTATCTGGGATTTGGCTGCGCTTGTTTGCTTTTGGGCTTCATTCATTCGCCTCAAGAAGGTCGCTGCACAGTGAGGCAAGCGAAACACTTTTTCAATCGTATTAACTTGTCCGCTGCTTCAAGAGTTTATTTCTGTGCCATCCACTGTGCAGCGTGGGGACGTCGGATCGAAAGTTAGGCTGGGCTGGTGGGTCAGTGGGTCGTTCACACGACGCTCCTCTATTCACATTGTGACGGGCTGTGATTCATTTCATTTCTTTTCGGGCTCTCGCCTGCCCATTGTTGAGGTGCAATGGAGAATGATTCGCCGACTGCCTCGCTGACTGACTGGCTGACTGACTGACTTGGCTACCTGCGTCAGAGGCATCTCTAGCGTCTCGGATATTCTCTCTCTTGTTGGCTTATAAGTTATTTATTCGTACTTATTCTTGCTTATTTGAATTTGCCGGTGTTTATTTACAACTGGGCAAAGCCAAGAGCCACTCGTATTTACCTTGAATGGCAAACCCAAGGCATTTGATAGACCCACAAAACTTATGTAGGCGTCTAATATACACACACATACTGAAGCACTAAGGACATACATTTATACAAGCACAGGTCACTTATTATTGGCCTTTAATTACTTTCTTCAACGCAATCTTCTTTCTTTTCTTCAGCTTTTAATTAAGTTTTTTATTTATGCAACCCAAAAAAAAAAAAAGCAAAAAGAAATGCGAATGGGAATGCTGACCGATTTCTAATTTCTTCTTATGCTAATTGATTTTGCATTCAAAGTTGGGTAAGCGCTCCAGTTTGGGTCATTTATCAGTGGAGTATTAATGAGCTTGGGCATGGGTAAGGGACACATAAATATTGCTTGGGTCTTTGTCCAGATGCGAATTAATTGAGTGCTAAAAATGCCAGCAGAGACACGAGAGCAGGCGGAAGGCAGATGCTAAGATAAAAGGACGCACAGAAGGACGACAAATGAAATCAAGCGAACATTCTTGCTCAGCAGACAGCAAATCGAACCCAAAAGCGTAAACAAATCGAATGCCAACGAATCGAAACTAATTGGGCGACTCCAAATATGCAAAAAGATAAAGCGACTGCGGTCAGCCGCAGCAGCAAACGAGGCGAGCAGAGATGGTGAAAATCGGGAAAAAAAAACTGTGTTGCAATATTGTGTATTGTGGGAAGGATCTCTATCCCTCAGCCAATCCTTGCGACCTTGTCGGGCAATCAGCTGTCAGAGCGGAAGTAGCAGTTCAATTATTCATCCACTCCCTGATCCCAACTCGCTCTCTCTCTCTCTCTCTTTCGAGCAGTTTGTTCTTTGCCTTGAGTTGATTATGACAAGGCGGCATGCAACATTCAAATGCCACACGCACACAGTACATATTACAAATTACGTATACGTAGTGAACTGACCAAAGAGCAGCTGAACTGAGCTGGGCAGCCAGTTGGCCATCTTCTTAGCCTCGAGCATTTACATTTTAAATTGCGGCAACACGATTATTTGCATTGCCTGCAAAATGGCCTCAAATACGCGCTACAAATTTGTGAATAGCATTTTTTGTACACAATTTGAATTTAGTTTGCATAACACACACTCACACGCTCACTCACCCACACACTCACACACACAGAGGGCAACAACGAGATGGCAACCAGAAAAGAGCACACAAAAATGTATTGCATAATTTAAGCAAAGATTCCGGGAATGAGAGCGTATCCCGAAAATAGAATCTCATTTACCTTGAACGTAAAAACAGATAGTGCCCGTAAATGTAAATGCAAATGCAGATGCAGATGGTAGAGCAAAGGTTCAATGCCAAATTAAGCTGACATTTGCAATTAAAATACATATTTTTAGACAACGTTTTTTTTTTACTCATTTTTACTTGCAATCTGTCTTAAACCAATTTTAAATGTATTAAAATTAACTCAACGAAGGGTTTGAACTCATGCCTATTCCAAAAATCACGAAAACATAAAATTTAAAATGAATTGTGGCAAAAATTCATATTTTTTAACAAACTTGTGTATCTACTTTAAGCGATCAATCAGCACAATTTTTGTTGTATAATTTTTAGGATTTTGCAATTATGCCAAATTATTAAAAAAAAATAGAGACAAATGGATAATAATCTATTTGTATGAATAATATTCAATTATTTTCGGTTTTTAGGAACTTTCTAGTTTCTATTAGACATTTCTAATGACTGTTAGCGAATGTGGTGTATCAGATATCACACAGTATATCACTTATGTTACCCAAAACATTATTAAGCGATACGACTCAATAAATTAACAAAAATACTTTCAGCATAAAAACAAAAACACAAAAAGCAATCATTTGATTTTAAATTTTCTATTACAGATTTTACTCCTATACATTAAAATAAAGATAAAATGTAAAAATGCGTCTCTACTTAAAATGGCAACGTCATACATATTTATTATTCTATATGGCAAATACAGGACATTAAACTGTTGTCTACTTGTGCTAAAGTTTTAGCTCTTTTATGTTTCTCATGCAAATGAAATCCTCTTTAGTTTGACATTTCCGTGGATACATAACTAGTAATACAGCAGCCAAAGATACAAACAAATGTAAAACAATCACTTGTAAGCCCACAACCAAATCTGACCCACTGAGCGTTCCATTAGGCCATTGTGTAACCCACAACTAATGCCAAAGATTATGCCAGATTCGGCTTTAATTGGACAGCTCACATTGCTGATGAATAAAATAAAATAGGCAGTGAAATGGACACAACGCAATTTGGCAGAAAATGCAAACAAAGAATCACCAATTAGTTGTCAAATCAGTTGAGTTTCGATTTGCACAGAGCCTAAGCCTTTTTAGCCTTTGCCAGTTTGCATATAAATGTTTATTGAATGAAACGAAAGCAACTTTTCGCAAACAAATTCTATGTAATTTTATACTCTTTTCGACTGTGACATTTGAACTTGATTCGCATGAATGCGCACACGTGTCGTAGCTTAACAACCATGGCCGAACCTTTGGCCAAGTTGGAGCTGGCTTTCATCCACAGCCAAAACCCTCAAATTAGGAGTCGACATTGCCAACGAGTTTCTTTCAAAAAGTTGTCCAAAATATTCGCAGCAAAATCACGTAATTCAGGTGTGCTTATCTGATGGATACTCTGTGGCGAATTCTCAGATAGAATCTTATCTGGTTTATGTAAATTTGATTCACTACAAAATTCAATTTGTTAAAGTACGAAAGAAATATGTACAATTTAAAATACAATTTTATTTAATTGCTATTCATTTTGAATATATAATTGTAACTCGTAAAGCTAATATACCCAATTTGTTCATTACATTAAATGGGTAAATTTAATTCCAATAAATCGAATATGCGATGAAAAGCACAGCTACTATAGTTCGTCTTTTGATTGAAAATTTACTCAATTTAAAAGTAAGACAGCAAACATATTTATTTACTGAATGAAACCGACAGTTGACAGTATAAAATTTAATTTAGTTAAATTAAAATTAAAGTAATAAACACAACTTAAATTAAAGAATTTAAAACGTAAATTCGCATTTAAAAAATATAAATAGAAATTCTGATAAGGTAGTAATTAATTATTTCGTTTTTGTTTATAGGGTTTAAATCAAAAGCTGTCACTGAATGCTGAAGTTAATTAGAAACTAAACAAATGATACTTGAACTTAAATTGAATTAAAGCGCCGCATTAAGGAATGACAAGTAGACAGGTGGCCAAGTGTGCGTTATGCGTTTGTCTGTTTCCCAACTGCTCGTAATGTGAAATGGCGCTTCTGCAATTTTTAATTAATTTCAGTTGTTGCACCCACACACCCACACACACTCTCACGCACATATGCATCCTTCAGCATAACCAGCTTTAGGTGCATTCTTTCAAAGGGTTTGCAGCTTTGGAGATGGATGAGAATTCGTTTAATTTGTTCGTGCATAAAAAAGGGATTTTCGTGCGAAAAATATGGAGAAAAAAAATTGAGTTAGTTGCAGAGCAGAAGAACAGAAAATAAAAAGGCTGAATGAAGCCTTTTGTGTGTGTGCGACGAAACGGGGGCCATCTGCAATCTGCGTCACGTTGCGCATACGCCACGTTGCCTCTTTTTTGACTTTTTAAATTGCATACTTTTAAGCGCAAAGTTTCCGTGCAAACGCGTAAACTGTTGAATATTTTAGCTTATTTGCAGTTTTTACGAGCATGCCACAGTCAGCGTGTGTGTGTGTGTGTGTGTGGGTGTGAGTGTGTTGGTGTGCGGTCAGCGGACACACGTGGCTCAAGGCGAGTTATGCTGCAGCTGGCGGCTGTTGTGCGATGTTATAATTTATTTGCCAAAAGTAAAAGTGCAAAGAAGTCGTGGCAGGATACTAAGTGAGTGATGTGTTTACAAGCACACAGACACACACACACACACACTCACACACTCACACACATGTTGTGTGATTGTTGTTCTTTCATATGCAAATGTTTGCCATTGTAGTTTATCGTGCGGACAGCATTGTTGCTAAAATGCCGCACACACTTCAGTAGTTTTGCTACACAAAATTTACGCACGAAGCACAAGCTTCATTAAAACAAATTTAAAGCGACAGGAAATTTGCTAAACAAAATATGCAGAGAAAGTTGCCCGAGCGATGATGTTGTTGACAATGCCCAAAAAATAAACGAGCAAAACGTGTCCTTAACGCTTTAATTGATATACAAGGTGATGCGTTGTGCGGTGGCGCCTCACAAAAATATTTAGCATATTTTTGTTGACAAATTATTTAGGAAACCGTTGGATAAATGCCGCAAGCTACGCACACCTGTCCCACACACCTGTCCGCAGCGAGACGTGTGGGCGTCCACTATGCAGACAGATGTCCACAAGGACAACAAAGGGAGACTGACTAACTGACTGTGACTGTGACTGGAACAGCCCTGAGCTTGCCCTGCTCATGTGTCTGCCGCAGTGCGTCCGTCTGTCTTCCGCATGATTTTGTATTTTAAATTATTTCCGAGTGCAGCTAAGCATAGGCAGATACACACATTCATACTATACATACAAATGATATGGTACCTCAAAAGCCGCTGGCTTTTAATGTGAATGTGAATGTGGCAGTGGCAGAGGCAGAGACAGCAACAGAATGAGAAACAGAAGCAGAGCATTTTGTTTTAAATGCCAAGCTAACAATAGAAAAGAAGCATCCTTATCAAGGACACAAACAATTGCATGGCGTGGCAACGTGGCACCGAGAGCTTGTTGCAAGCGAGAGCGAGAGCGAGAGAGAGGGAAGCGTACTAGTTGCCCATGTTGTTGCTGCTATTATGTGGGCGGAGATCTGGCAATGGCAGAGCACACAAAACAGCTCCCAGCACAGGAAAGTACTTTGCCTCAATTGTTGTTACTTTTGTGCTGATTGTTTGGGTGTGTGCGTGTGTGTGTGTGTACTCAGCGCCGCAGAGGAAGCCGCTCTTAGCACGAGTGGTTGGCTTTCGCTGCAGACTGACTGGGCAACCTGTGCAACGTACTGCGGACTGTGGCGCCTATCAGCCGCATGCACCTTTCAGCTGTGACCTTGAGTGGCGGCGCTGCTTAGACGGTCTGCTGCTGATTGCACTCGCCCCAAAGTAATACAAATAAGAGCAAACACGGAGACAAACAGAATGCGCAGCTTCATTAGCGTTAATTGATTACATGGCCCAGAGAAGTAAAAAGCGACGACAAAGTTGCCGCGACGACATTGACAAACGAAGCGCAAAATTGTAGACAGACTTTTTGTGGCAGGCGGCGAAGGAGGCGGATATGCGGTTTGCTGTGGCTGATAAAACTTTTGCTTGAGCTGCTGCTGCTACTGCTGCTGCTGCAGCCAGCAATGCCACAAAATCACGTATATGGCACTGAATTCCGTTCGAGTCAATCACCCAAGTCTACTTTGGATGACTTTGGCCTTTTCATGCCGTGCGACCTTCGCTTCGCTTTGGCTTTGCCAGCGATTCGAATTGACATTGTTCCTTGGTCGGTCAAAGGGAATGTCAATTGGCATTTGCATTTCACGTATACACACACACATCTACATATCGATTTACACACACACACACACACACACACACACACACACACACAGAAGCACAGACGAGTGCCCAAATAAGTATGCCACGCTCCGTGACTTGCTCGACTTTGCCGTTGTTTGTTTCTTGCTCCGCAATGGCTTTTTATGGCATCTGCGTAACGCACCCAAGTACACTCGAGTGTGTGAACGGCGGCACATTTTATGGCATTTTGATGCCTAATATGACTGCAATTTTGTACTTATTTTATTCACTCTCAACGCAACGCAACGCGAGTTGAGTGCGTATGAATGTCTGATTGCCAACGCCAACTGTCTGCCCTCAATAAGCTTACTTATGTTACTTGCCCTCCTTCCACTCCATTTCCTGACACCCTCGCTGCTCGCTGCTCGCTCCACGCCCCCTTGCCATTAGCAGCAATTACGCACTTTTCAGAGAATAGAATTTGATTATTCAAGTTCAAGCCTGAATAAATATTTAATTTTCAATTAAAGCTCAGTGGCAACTTAAGTGACTGTTTACACAGCCACTTTAATGCCTCGCTGACTCTCAAGCTATTTTTATACACTCACACTCACACACATTATCGACTTATGCACTTACGTATCAATAAATTCATATTCTCTTGATTATATTGAGCGGTCTGCGTTCCTTTTATGGTCAGACCCACGCATCTCGCCCGTAAATAACAAATTTAATAAGCCTAAAAAGTCAAGCAGGCTCTCTCCCACATACATACATATGTGGGCATATTTAATATGAAAATGCAGATCAAATGATACGCTTTGGGTCCCTTTAATATGCCAGCATATATCAGCCAACATTTAAAAATAAAAAAGAATACAATGGAGTGCTGCGACCATTCCCAGAATATCCTTTTTAAAGCCGATGCTAAAAATATGCTTTTTTATTTGCATTTAAAATTAGTTTAGCGCTCTATTTACGACTCCATTCCAGCCAGAAATATATGCATAGCTTACTTCTTGGCTGATTGAAAAAAACGAATTGAGTAGTCCATAAAGTTATGATGCCTTCCACGCCCTCCGCCCCCTCTCACAAAGTATGCTGTGCATAATTCAGCGCAAGCAAAACGCGAAAGTTAAATTCAAAATCAGTCTACATAATATTTTCACGAAGTCACACACACACACAAGATGATATCTTTGGTATCAGTGAAGCATGGCTCGAAGGCTATTGACAATATGTAAATGAGGAAAAGAGTGTGAGGCGGGGGGGAGCGAATTCCGCAAATTTTGTTGACACTTCATTTGTATTTACAAGACGTTTTGGCTTCCACAGAAATTCGAGAAGATTCAATAAGTATTCGTAATATTCTCTCGCAGACAACTTAATAGGATGACGTGCAGAAGCCAAAATCGAATTTAATACGAATCTATTGTCCATGACGAGTAAGCAATTTCAAGTTTCGACAAATCACATTGGCCCAAAGTCAGGTCCGTGATCTGTGTCCAATACGTTGCAGTCTCGAGCTACCCTTTTCACGGCCCTGATGAAATATTAAGAAGACAAATATGAAATCCCCACATTGAATGCTCGGGTATAACAACGAACAATTTAAGTTTTATTGGTGCTGCGTATATGTGTATAATGTGATTTGGTCTCCGATTGTCAGCAAAGGTCACAAGCAACTTAGTTCTTCCCTCTCTCTCTCTCTCTCTCTCTCTCTCACTCAGTCATGTGTCTCGCCCACTTTAAAGACGTTGCAAGGTCTCCGGCAAGCGTATTGAACGGCAAGAGACAATGTGAGGGAGGCGGCAGCGCTTTGTGCAAAATGCTCGACAGCAAATACATATTTGTTATTTGGCTGACAGGCAAAGGCAACAGCAGCAACAGCAGCAGCAGCAGCGAAAGGAAATGCGATGGAAACGACGGCAACGAGCAAAAGAAAAATCACGAAATTCAAGCTGACAAGAAACAATACACGTACACACAAAGCAACAACAACAGAAATAACAACAATGGCAATGACAACGATGATGAGGAATATGCGCAACCCGCTGGGCTGATGGCTTTTGTCTGATATTCGATTTGCGGTCTATATTTCCTGGTGCACACAAAGAAATCGAGCCGTGGCAAGTGCAGAACCTTTAAGCCAAATACGTG
This sequence comes from Drosophila ustulata, assembly GCA_035047365.1. Lineage (NCBI taxonomy): Eukaryota > Metazoa > Arthropoda > Insecta > Diptera > Drosophilidae > Drosophila > Drosophila ustulata. Next base: position 15,783,491 of record JAWNPT010000094.1, read on the forward strand.
TTCGACAAGGCCGAACATAAAAACGGCATCTGCAGCTAAAGCTAAAGTGATTAAATTAATATTGGAAAACAAAAAACGAATGTGAAGAGGACACCAAAAGCTGACCAGCAGCAAGCGGCAAGAAGCAAACACTATTCGGCTCAATGGGCCTGAGCGCCCCTTAAGAAGCAGCGCACGCAGCGCTTATAAAATGGCTGCTGCACACGCGCCACACAATCACTGTATTATCCTGTATCCTGCATATATGTGTCTGTCGTGTGTGTGTGTGTGTGAGCCTTTTAGGGGTTTGCGTGTGTGAACGCCCGCTGGTTTTGGCCACGCATCATAACATGTCAATATACTTTAACTCCCAACGCCATTAAAGTCAAAAGCTCCACGGGGAATTTTCAAGGCAATGACTGCTGAGGTGGCCACACCATCCAAGGACTAAGGGCATCCGCCTGCTGCTCCTTCGGATGCCTGCTTCAGCTCTCCTTTAGAGCCACTACTACTATGTATACCCTATAACATTGCAGCAAATGGGATTCCATTACAGTTTGTATACATTTAATGTTGCCCATTTCAAATCGCATTTATTCTGCTGCCAAAAATCTAAAATACAAAATAATAATATACAAACAATATTGTTGTATTTATAGCCAAAGTTGCAGAACACTAAAAATGGAATAGGAATTGGACTTAAATTGCCACACTGTAGTTGACACATGTCTAAAGATAAATTTGCTGTTGAAGTGAAGTTCAAGGATCTAAAAAAGCGAGAAATATGTATTTGGATCGAGTTGTAGATAGAGAAATATGGATTGACGTGAAAATGTCGACAGATCTAAGGAAGATAATGAAGATAAAGTTATAGATTGAATTGAGAAATAACCAACTAAAATTACGATTAATATTAACATCCATTAAATTCGAGGAGTTATTGCAAATAAAGTGAGAGATTGAACAAACTGAATTTACTATTTATATTGACATATTAATTAAAATCGATATTAAGATATTACAGTTAGCAATATAGATAAACATTCTCTATGTGATACAGGGTATTTGGGGTACCTAAATATTTGATTTATCCTGATTTGTGATTTTCGGGCGTGTCGTACATCAAGAGCGTACAATGGCAGCGGCAAGAGGCAAAACAATGTGAGAAAAGTGAATAAAAAATCAAGAAGCAACGACGAGCAAATGTTGAAAATCGAATTTTGCAGTGTTCTGCGCTCTGATGTGAGGCTAAGAATCCTGATGGCAGCTGGCAGACATGCCATCATTTGATGGTATATTAAAGCATTTTGTTTGTATTTACATGCAGGTGGGCGACATTTGTTTATTTGTATTTGTGCTTGTGTTTGTGTGCTGTGTTTGTATTTGTATTCAATCAGCGTCAAGCGAGGCGCCAAAACACAAGAGAAAAAAAAGAAAATGGACAAACGATTTAACAACAAAAGCCAAAAGCTGCGCAGGAAAAATGTGAGGGTAAATCGAATCAAATGAAATAAAATAAAATAATGGCACTGGGTCGCAGCGATTTCAATGTGTGCAAGCGACTGTAAAGGTGTGCGAGAGTGTTATTGTCTGTGTGTTTGTGTGTGTGTGTGTGCTGTCAGCCGACATTTGAGTTGCCATTTGCCACAGTACTCGAAATGTAGCCAAAGGTGAGAGAGACAGTGCGAGGATGAATGTTGATCACCTGCTGCAAATATGACACGAGAAATATATGCACACCTTCAGTTCCTCTCTCAACAAGCTAATGAACCCAATTTATGTTAGCTAACAACTAGATGTGTGTGTCGACTTATTATCTACTCGTAATGTCTGTTATTTCGAGTATTGACATGCAGGCTATTCTGTGTAGCTCGTTGCCTGATTACAACGTTATTACATTGTCATCAGCTATGGGAGCAGGAAGATGCCATAAAACTATCTAACTGTAATATAGCCAGCAATAATGATGAAAATAAATAACTGTCTGGGCCAAGGGTTGTTGCCAGCACATGTCCTAGACCTAGTCAGCGTTCGCAACAGCAACAGCCTGCTTATGCCTCGGATGCGACGGCCTTCGGTGTGCTAAGCCCTGTTACACCTACTACGAACGCTCCATTTGCTCGTTAAGTTCATCGCAGTGGCCGTAATGAAGCTATAATTAGATAAGCGCAGCAGTAGTCAGTCAGTCAGTCAGTCAGTCAGTCAGTCTGGCTGTCAGTCAGTCAGTCAGGCTGTCTGTAACCAACTTAACCAGCTGCGACAACGGCATCTCTGACAGCTATCTAAACATCGCAGTCGCAGTCGCAGTTCGCCAGGTTAGCGCCGCTGATGCTGGTGATGATGATGTTGCTGATGTGTGTGTGTGTGTGTGTGTATCTCTTAGATACACAAAACGAGCTGTCGCCTGGCATTGTATTTTTAGCCGACAGCGAGCAGCGAGCGAGAGAGAAACGTGCAGCAAATGTAACAATCGTTTGACTAACCAAATTCCAGCTGACAACCAATGGGTGTCCAGCCATTAGCCGCCACACGACAGAGACACCCGTGGAGGAGCGAACGTGGAGACAATGTGGACAATGGTCAATGGTCAACGGACAATGGACACACAAACACACTCTGCTGCTGCTGTCTGATTAACATCAGTCTCGCATTTCTTTGGCGTTTTGTTTGACATTAAGCATCTCTTTGAGTGCCAGTTATGCTAGTTGGCATGCAAACAGAGCTGGACAACGCTGCGTATGCGTTATGCCGACACTTAAGCAGTTCGAGTTACACAGAGTTCTAATATGCAAATCGATTGGCTTAATTACTCAAGCAGCTCGTTATACTAATATGCCATTAGCCTAAGAGCAAAACAATGTTCGAGTGAAGAATTAAACTGAACTTCTTTGAAGCATTCTTGACGCAAATTTCGCACAGAACTGAAAATAATGCACGTGCTGACCTTAGTCCACAGTCATATTTTATGAGCAGCACGACTATCAATCAAACCCAAATACAAAACTTGAATGAAACTCATCCTGTTTACTGCAGTCCTCCTTCCCTGGGTCTCTCAGTGACCCTGACCCTTGCAGCAGTCCCTTAGTCCGTTGTCCTTGCGTCGTGGATCGACAGCTTTAAGTTGTTATTGCTGTTTGGCTGTTAATAGCTTTGTTAGGTTCTTCCTCTGGCATGTTGTGGGCAATTAAAAACCCCAAAGCACGACAACGCAAAGGGAAGAAGCCGAGACAGCTAAATGCTCGATACAATGAAAATCAAAGCACAGACATCTTTTTTCTGCTTAGCTCAGCTCAGCTGGACTTGACTTTCTCGATTCTGGCCATCAATCAGACAATCACTTAATTAACTACTTCAAAGGGCATTGAAAGCAAACAACTTAAATAGACGCTGCCAAACTGGACGAACTTTTTCGATCTGCTCGTCTGTTCATTATTTTTTGAATTGTTTGCCACCATTTATGTGTGGCATCGATTGAAAAAGTTGTTGAACAATTGAACCTCTTGGCTGCCGCACATCTCGTATTTTGGCAATCAGCAATCGCACGCTTGTGGCACAGAGCGTTTAATTAAGTGCCATTGAGGCATGGCTCGGTTCGCATGCAACACGATGCGATAACTTTTGCACAACACCCGAAAATGCGGCCCAAACAGCAAAATATTATTGCACATAATTCATTTGTGAAAGTTTATATTGAAAACATGAGCGATTTGGGTCGATTTGGTGCCGCAGGTTGTTTCAACAAATTTGATGCTGGATTGCAGGTAAACTAAGCTGCCTTCTGACCAATTGTGGGGGGGAGCACAAAAGTTAAGTAATATTCAAATTGTGGCCACAGTTTCGACTCCAAGTTGCCAGTGTGTGTGTGTGTTTTAGGTGTGTATAAGTTGTGCTAAGCGGACGCAATTTGCCAAAAGCTATGAACTTTGTTTGTTTACACAACTTCCTGTTTGGCATTTGCAAAGGTCCAAAAAGGTAAATTACAATCAACTATAGCTTAGATCGTAAACTGAGACCAGAGGGAGAGTGGGAGAGAACTCCCTCTTAATGCACAATAAATCGAACTGGAGTACGTGACACTTAGCAGCTTAATTAAAATGAAATGCGCCATGGAAAACTCACTTTCTCTCGTAACACGCAAATTCAGCCAGGTGTTTGGGCCACATTCCGGCTCATGAGCTCAGGGAAACGTGTAAGCAACAAAGTTCTCATATAAGTAGCTTATGAATTCATGAGATTATGCATTACATCTGTGCCCGAAATTTTGCTAAAAATCTGTATTTTTCAGCTTTAGAAATGCGATTAAACTTGCTGAGCTTGCATTTGTTTGACGGCTAAATTAAATGAAATAATAATATCCTGTTTATCTATTTATATTTATGCACACGCAAACAAAAGCATAAGCTTCTATATTGATTACATCAATTCTGTTTGTATTGCAAAAATATTAATGTTGCTGAATAAAAAATGAAAATGAAAAGCCATGATGTGTAAATACTCGTACGAGTATATACAATATGCTCGTCGCTGTAATCCAAGCTCCCCTCGCAGTTGCACATACTCGTACTCACAGCTATTTTGGTACGTGAAAAATTAATTTTCTATTTTGAAAATCACTCTCAAGGATACGCGCCGTGTGCCCCATGCCTTGTGCTATTTTTAGGCAATTTCCACAAAATAAATTTCAGGGAGGCCTCTGGGCGCTCAGTTCGACCCAGAAAAGCGGATAGCCAGACACAAAACCGAAAGCGTGGCTCAAGGGGCCATTTAAAGCATAGGAAAACTATTAAAATTTATGCGTGAGTACTCGGCGAGGGGAAGAGGAGTCGAAGTCGATGTCGAAGTCGTAGTGGAAGTCGAAGCACATGGAGAACAATTCAGAAAGCATAAAGACAAACTGTCGCGCCGCCAGCGGCCGACACACGACACACTACACACGCAGGAGCAAGAGCAAGAGCGAAAGCGAAAAGGACGCTTGGAAAGGAACATGTTAATGCTGTCGACGCGAGCAGTGACAAGGAATTGGAAAGGTGCCACGAGGTGACGTCGGTGGGTCGATGTCTTGCTGACAGGCCGCAGGGCGCACAGGTTGCTCGAGGGTTTCACAAATCCTAACCACGTACTTTATGAGGGATGGCAGTGAAATAGAGATGAAGATTAGGATATTGCCTAAGCACATGACAGAACACAACCACAAACTTATGAAAAGCCAGCCCGCAAGCAACACAAAAGGGGCAAATTCATTCAAATACTTACGTGAATGCGAACAAAAACCTCGGAGATGATGCCTCATACCTGCCCATTCCTTTGGCCTTATGAATAATGATAATACGATCAAGATATTTTTATGGAAACCCACTCTTAACAATTAAAAGACTTTTCGGCCAAAATGCTTACCACAGATTTTTACCGACGCTCTTTTCCACCAAGCGAACTTAATGCTTTCAACTTGTAAAACACTTAGCGGTTATTTTGTTTTTCTTTTATTTTTATTTTGTTGTTGTTGTATATTTATATTCTTGAGTTGTTGGGGATCCCAAACCAGCGACAGCAACGGCGACAGCGATGCAGAGCAGCAGCTGAGCGTAAACAACACACACATACACTCACAAACAAACACTCACATACACCGAGTCCTTGCGAATGTAAACTCCGCGCGTGCCAAAATTTGGGCAGATAATTTAAAGCAATTTAGGTGCAAATTTGCTACGTTCTTTTTTGTTGTGCCTCTTGAGTTGACTTGGCGAAGACAGAAGCGAGCGAGCGCCTAGTGGCGCGCACAGGTGTGCACTGGACGTGTCTCGCGACCAAGTTAACAAATTGTCGAACTGAACGGGCGAGCGCGTGCACAACCGACAGGAGCAAAGGACAACGCACGACTGTGGCAGCCGAATGCCAAGTGACGACGACGCTGGTGACGAACTAGAAAAAGCCGAACGGCAGCAGTTGCTTTATAGCCCATTGGCACAGCGACGTCGGCATTTGTTGAAAGTAAGTTAAAATATGAAAAAGAAGTAACAAAAATAGCAGCAGCAACGTCGGCAGCGTCGGCAGCGACTCCGACAGCGACTGCGACTGCGGCGACAGCAACAAATAAATCGCTAGTAGATTATTCGTGCTGGCACTCAGTTCCCCTCTGATCCGTTTCCCGCCTCCAACTCCTGGGCAGCAGCAGCAAAAACCAGCCAAATGTCGCCCACTCCTTTTGAAGCGCGCCTGTGTGTATGCTACGAAAAATTGACAGCCGCAGCAAAGGGGACACATTTGTTGTTGCTGTTGCTGTTGCTGCTGTTGTTGGGAGCCTCTTTTGGGTAAGTAATTTTCGCTGTTTCTATTTAATTTATGACTCGTGTTTTTCTTGTCTTTTCTTCTGTTTTTGTTGCGCTCTTTTATTTGCCTTTTATTAATTTGTTTATTTGTGCGAAGCGATGCGATGCGACGCGACGCGATGCGATGCGACTCGATGCTCATTTCCCATTTTGCCATTTTGCCAGTCGGTTTGGTTTTTAAACGTTACTTTTTATGTGCTCCGTAATAAAAAGTCATAGACTCACACATTCACATACTCAATGAGCCTTTTATATAGACAGCTTTATGCACTGCGGCAAGCCAAGTATCCATCCACCTATCCATCCATCCATATATGGGTATTTGTGTGTGTGCCACGCTTGCGGCTTCCTGTTGCTTGTCCCCACAAAATCTCTGCGTGTGCACAGTGCAAAATTTATGTTATTAAGCTATTTATTTTATTTAAAGCTTATAAATTTATAAAGAGTTTTAGCCATTGCCTTTCAACTGAAGAACTTGTTGCCATTTATTAGTTTAGAATATACAAATTAACAAGTAAAAAAATGCAGAATGAAAAACTTTGATTTGAACAATTCGAAATGGAAATAAATTAAAAAAACCAACTGAATACCGAGCAGCATAAGCAGCTTATTTAAAAAATTAATATATTCAAACAAATGAATATTATTCATAATCAAAGTGCCTTGCATTCTCTGAGTGCAAGCGAAAGTTGCCGTTGTCATCGTGGTTGCCACGGCAATGCCAGTTTGTCTAGTCCGGAGTCTTGGCGTTGGCAGCGAAATTGCTTTAGCTGCCCCCTGTTGCACGCTGGCTGTTTGCTTTAAAATTGTTCACTCTCCCTTTTGTTTTCACTTATAATGAACTTCAGTTAATACGACGATGTTCATTTCGCCCTGCTGTCATTCGCTCATTTCGCTTGCACTTGAAACTGTTTTGTTAGCACTTTGTGTCATTTTTATGGTGATGCCAAAATGGGCTGCCGCTTGTTGCTCACTTGAGGCAAGTGCTGTATGCCTCAAATAACCCATACGACGTGTTGAACAAGCCGCATAAAGATTATGCAGTACGCACACATATTTTGATTTACTGTTTCGAGCCACTTAATAGACCACAAAAGCTGCGAAACACCATAAAGCGAACGAAGAGAACAACCAACAACTAACAACCAACGAGCAACGAGCAACGAGCAAACCAGCAAATGGCCGCAAATGACACGTTTGGTGTTAAATGGAGGTCGCCATGTGTGTGTGTGAGTGCGTGTGTGTGAGTGTGTCACAGTTACAGCTAAATTGTTTGTACAACATTCATGTACAGCAAACATAAATCCCATCCCGGCAACAACAGCAACAACTAAACGTGCGACGCGAAGCGAAACGGAGTAAACACTTCTGTCCCATTCCTGCCCGCCCAGCAGCAGCATGGCAATTAAAGCCACTACGTCCACACTCTACACATGTGTGTGTGTATTTGTGTGTGTGTGTGTGTGTGCGTGCGTGACGCCTGCGCCCAACTCAAGTTTATGTGAGCCGAGGCCTTTATCAGCCTTTATAGTATGTGACTCAACAGCTCCTGCAGCTCATTAGCGAACTGTAACCAACGGCAAATCAACTTAACAACAACAATGTGTACACATTTACACGAAATTGAATTCACCCACACACACACAAACATACATGTTGCTGGGAGAAGAGCTTAAGTAGGACGCAGACAATTGTTACCCCCTCGCTTACCACCGAACTAGTATGGTAGTACCCACACAGTGTAGAGTTCGGAGCCAGTCACCACCACCACCTCTCTAGTCCATAGCTTCTCACAAAGTAGATAGTGAGGGACTAGTACAAGGGAGTATAATAAAGTATAAACACACATACATACACTCATACATGCATACATATACATATAAGTATGTACACACATACACGCCCACACACCGACTTGCCGGAGGCCACAAGCTGCAGTAATCAGCTGTGGCTTTGTTACCCCACACATCATATATGCGAATTTACACTTGCCTTCGAGACAATTTGTCTCGACTTGAAAGCACCCACAGATGCAGCTTAATTGCACGGAATCATCGTCGTCACACGTTGCTAGACAACAAGACACAATGCATGAGGCCGGTAACGACTCCCTTTCTCTGTCTGACAGCCAATAAAGAAAAAGCCAATTTGCTTTAGCTTTCACATGTCCGCTTGTAAACACAATGAGTACGACAAACAAGGATGCCAAGTGAAAAGCTTTTATAAACACTTGTTGTGTCTGTGAGCCGTTATAACTACAGAGTTGCCAGATTGGTGCATGTAATATGGAATGTTTATGGCATTGCTTTTTATGATATGGCAGCCTCTTGTCGGGTAAAAGCTCAGTAACAATTTATAAAATGAATTTTAAAACCTTAAAAATTCCTGCTATAAATACAAGTACTTCAAGTTTATTTTATATTTATTTTCGATAGTTATTCTTCCACTTGTGTTAAAAAATATTAATTTTCGGAAAAAATTTAAAATTGAGTAACGTTCATTTTTTCAATAGATTGGAAATAAAACGAATGAAACAAAAAATACCGACAAACTACTTCTGGTATTTTCAGTATATTTGTATATTACTCCGGTTTTGGTGGTTTTGCTGCTGTGTCTTTAAATTGCCCAATGTGACAACGCCGACAGTATCGATAGTTTTGTGAACGCACCGGCCGCAAGTTTTTCAAGACGTTTAAATATTCAAGTAAAAGTCAATCTTCGCATAGTAATTCTAAACTATTAATATTTTCATATTGGCAAACGTGTTTGTGCACTTATTTTGATTTAAACTGTGAAGTTTTTTTCGAAACCCAAGACTTCGCTGCATTTTTTGTCAGCAGTTCGCAGCTGTCATTCAACAACCGTTAGGTCCGCCATATTACATTTATTTTCGTTGAAATTGCAAATTACGAAATGAGTAAAACGACTTGTGTAGTTTGTGGCAGAGCAGCGGGCTTAATGTGCCAGCGTTGCAGCGAACCTTATTGCCAGGATCTTTGCCAGCGCACGGATTGGCAACGTCACAAATATTTTTGCATCATTATGCCGTAAGTGATTAATAAAAAAATGTGTATTACGCATACATACATATGTACATACATACATTTCTTATGAATTCCGTGAATTTGAAACTATAAAACGAATTAATAATTTGCATTTTATATACATTGGATCACAGCTTAATTCAACCAACATTTTATTTGCGAATCTTACACGCAATGCAATAGCGCAATGAAAAACAGTTATATTGATAGTGAATGAATTCGCGCACCATTTATGTCAGGTGATGAGCGTCTGCACAAGATAGTTTCTGAAGAAAAAAAAGCCATAAGTACAATGATATGCCAAAAATCAACTTATGTAAACCCAATTCAAAAACAAAAATATAAACCAAAATCATTAGGTTTCTGAATTGAAATTGAAACATAGAATCGATTTGATAATTTTCTTGCTCACTTATTTTATCGCTTTTCTTTGTTGTTATTAAGAATTGTTGTTATTATAATAATTTAATGCAAGACTCCGTATTCAAAGATTGGCTGGCTATAGATGCACCATATGACGGGTAATGCCTAATTGTGTCTATTATTTCGTTAAAAATTCACATCCAAAACATTCAAAAATAGTTTAAATTATGACTACTTCGCTCTCATTTCAGACCCCTGATAAGCGCCAGGACCTTAGAGCAGGCAGCGGCTGAAGTTTCTTCTGCAAAGTCGTTAGAGGACTCAATTTCTAACTGCAGCATCGCATCTCACGAGCTGACCTCTAACGATGCTGCTTCAGTCGTGGCTAAACCTGAACCCAAAGTGGTATTGAGTCTGGCTTGGCGCACTAATGTGTATCCGAATGAAAAGGAATTCTTCGAGTGTCGCGTGACTTTCAGAGAAAATGAGGACGTCGTTTGGGTGGTCGAATCGCTAAACTCTGAGCGCCTGGAGCGCTTGACCCACGACATAGGTCGGAGCATGCAACAAAAGCAACCATGCCACATGCAGGACATCGCAGTGGGCGACTTAGTATGCATCAGATTCGATCAGAAAATGTATCGTGGCGAGATCATAAAACTGCTGTCAGATTCCAACCGCGCCAAGGTGCGTCTCATTGACATGGGCATTATGGCGATCATCGAAATAAAGAACATCTATTTGGCTCTGCCGCACATGGCCGAAATTAACGCGTACGCATTCAAAGTGAAGCTGTCCCAGAGTAATGCGCAAGTGCAGATTAATCAGGTTATAAGCTTGCGTCTGTTAGGCACCAAGACCCAAGATGGCATTATGCAGGCTGAAGTCAAAGACATCTCAGTAATTGCCTTGCCTCTTGAAATGCTGGCCAAAAATTCAGGAGTAATTTGGCTAAAAACGTTGCAAACGAATATTGAGCGCAATGAGCCGCAATTGGCATTGATGCAAATCAAGGAGTTGAGCCAACTCAACGAACAGCTAAACTGCATTCTGAAAGACGACAACATTGCACATCAGTTTGACAAAGAGTTATTGGAGGTAAAGCATCCCTTCGTTTTGGCTGCCCGCACCCAACAAGGCTATCGACGTGCCTTTTTGATTGATTTCATGGAGCAGCCAGCGAAATATTTGATCTATGAATTGGATGAGGGCTCCTTCTCCATCGTGAAGGAAGTGCGTCGCCTTCCCAGTGAATTTCTCGCTTTTCCACAGCGCTCATTTGCCATCATGTTGCCCAAATCAGAGACAGTCTCACTGTCGGAGCTGCAAGATCTGTCTATAGAGTTAGACGGCACTCGGGCCAAATTGTTGGCCCAAAACGAGAAAGTTTGCGCTGTGCGTCCTCTCAGCTTCTCAGGACAGATTGCCAAGGAGCTGAAGTGCAAGTACTTTCGGGAGCCAATCGCGAACGGTAGCTTGGTCTACATTACAAGTGTTGTCAGCTATTACGAGATTCGCATTAGCTCTGTGAAGACCAAGGAATATTCCGATATATTCAAGGAGTTGGAACAAAAATGTGCCGCTTTTAGCAACGCTAGCGAAATAGCGATTGGCAGCATTGTACTCGTTGTCGGCCCCAATCGAGGCCCTTATCGTGCAGAGGCAAGTATCATAATTTAACCAGGGAGCTTGATGATAATATTGAACTTCATCTTTGGCAGGTTGTATCTAAGCTGGACAACGAACGTTATCGAGTGCTCAACATTGACACTGGCAATCACCATTTGGTGGGTGCGTCCCATTTACGCATGTCATGCGCTTTTTTGGACAATTTGCCCGTTAGCCTTTGTCGCTCCAGCATCAAGACTATCTGCAACATTCCATCGACTGCTGTGCCACAGAATACAATAGCTTTCAACCTATTGATGAAGAGCTATGAGAAGAAAACTGAAATGGAGGTGCAGTTTTCAGACTCGAAGTGTAGCACTCTTGATCTAATCGACTTGAACGTGGAGCCGCATTCGCTAATGACGCGCATGCTGCCCGTGATGTTCACTCCTTCTACCGTCGAGCTGCAGCCAGCCGAAAATATTGCTGCAGTTCCCGTGAGTGTGCCAGAAATAATTCAGTCATCGCAGGTTGTCGGCATGCAAATATCTGCATTGCCGCCGTTGCCACCATCGCCACCTAGCACACCGACTCTCGAGGGGAACCGCAAACACACCAAAAGATATTTCTATGATGACATCAAACGAGAGCTGCTGCCGCTCAACGTTGAAATCTCACTGATGATTCTGTCTGCCGTGGATATGCATAAGACAGGTTACGTTACAGGCTGTTATTTGTCCGATGAGAAGGCCGCTGAAGCTTTTCAAAACTTGCTTAATCGTGTAGCAGAAGTTGGCTTCTCGGACAATTTGCTTTTTCCGGGATATTTACCTGAGTAAGTCAACTTCATGTTAAATTCAATTGGCCATCTAACTGAATGCTATATTTTTATTAACAGCATTGGAGAAATGTGTCTGGCTGTCTTTAGCGAGGATGATTCCTGGTATCGCGGTGTTTGTCTTAAAGTCAGCGGTAATAAGGCTCACATTCTGTTCTGCGACTATGGCAACATGGAGATGGTTTCCATTGAGAAAATTAAACCCATTCCGCCCAATTTGGTCAAGCCGATTTTTTCAACCAAATGTTTAATAGAAGGTGAGTCAAATTTAATATTGACGGTACAATCAGGCTAGTTATTTAAATACTAATTAAGCAAAATACAATCTTTTAGAATATACTAATCGTCTAGCGCTTAAAATAAATAGTGTAGCTCAAAAATATAAAAGAATTTACAAAATTCATATAAGATTATGAATCTTTCTAAAAACAGTATTAATTTGAATACAATTTTAGGTTTCGACAAGTCCGCTAATTTTAAGATACTGGAGGACTATCTTATTGCTAAAAATAAAATTAACTGTATCGCTTCGAGTGGATTGGAGCCGAACACTTGCGTTTTACGCATTCCGACGCTGGACAAAATATTGTCCCGAAAACTTGTTTAGTTGTTATTTTCTTACTTTATCAACGCAACCACTTCAAATACTGACGGTAATGAAAAACGTCCAAATGTTTTGTTTAATATTTTTTATGTACACCAAATGTGTATTTCGTTATTAATGCCAAGTCATGAAACTTAATAAATTCGAATTTTTACGTTTTGCTAGTTAAATAAACAAGTTGCTGAGATCTATTCTTTATTTAATACTAACAAACAATAATATAATAAAACATCAAATGACAAAACAACATTTAATCGTCCTGCAGCTTGGCGAGAAGCTCATTAACTGTTTCGATATTACGAAGGGCTATTAAACCATTAGCGTTGCGCTTCCAATCACTGCCAGTTTCTAATTGGTTCGCCTCCGGTTCGAGGTACTTTAACGGCACAGCCTTTTGGTCAGCAATGCTCTTAGCATAATCGAGCATATCTCCGCCGACCGCACGCAGAATGGCTTGCGGTGCACAGGTGTCCCATCGGAACGTGGAGCCTTTGCTAAGCAAGTAAACGTCCGCATCGTTGGAAATTACTTTAAGCGCTTTGTGTCCAGCGCCTGCCGAGAATGCTACCTCGTACTTCAGCTCACGGAAACGTTGAAGTATTTTGGCATCTTCGGAGCTAGAGAAAATTCCAATCTTGCCACACTCACGGCCAACAACGTCGTGGCAGTTGTGCCCCTTTGCTGTAGGCAAGCAAACACCCCAATACAATGAAGTGCTATACACATGCTCCTCCAACTTGTTGGCAAAAGGTTGAGCGACTATGCCAATTACCGGCACGCCAGAGTCGCGTTCATAGACGCCAATCAGCACAGTCACACAATCCAATCCCGTTGAGGTGATGCCAGGAAAGTCGGTGAACACGGTCTCTCCCGAAATGTACTCAGCAGTGGCATCTAAAAGGCAACAACATTTAGAATAAGCTATTTAAGCACATCTAAATATCTTACCGATGGGATCAATCCAAATGCCCAGATTATTGTAGTTCAGCTGCGCTGGCAACTCTGGCAATTCACCCAACTTAGCGTTCTCATAGCTGACCTTGCGATGCACCTCAGCAGCAAGCGCCTCGGATGCGGCTTGGTGATCACCACCAAGCACAGCTGCCAGACAAGCTGCCGTTTCAGATGCTGTGTTGCCCACAGCAATTGTCACTTTCTGGCCCAGCTTGTTGGTAAAGTTTGGCGATTCTTCACCTTGAATGGCGTCCCGCATGGCTGGATACAGTTCACCAATCTCATGCTTGATGGTCTCCTGTATGAGGACATCAGCCAGCGTCTTGAAGTCATGTTCGAAACGTTCGTTCGCCTCCGCTCCCGTTTTCTCCTGGACCAGCAGAGACAGCAGTTCACTGTTGGAACGACATACGCGTGCAATGTTTGCGGACTTCTCTGCACAATGAATTAGTTCTCGGAGCAAATTCGTATTTTCGGCCATTTGAATTTTTATTCACTTCTATGGCTTTGTTTACTACTTAGCAGCATGACCGCATTTTGAATTTTAAAATATACTACAGTACTTTTGGTATCAACAGGTATAGAAATGGTAACACTGCTTTATACGATAATATCGCTTAACACCGCACGCGATATAAAATATGTGCTACTCGATATTTATGGTGCTGCCAACTTGTGGCAGAAACTATTGTATGGAATTTCAATAAAAGATACTTCAGCTTATATTTTATTATTTATTTATTTGTCCTTCACACTCGTTTGTTCAATAACACTATAAATGCAATATTTCCAATATTTACCAATTGCTAATGTTGATCACAATGTCTCTTTTGTTGTTCGTTCCTTGTTTCAAACTGTACAGTTTGAGATGCACTATTTCCGTGGCCGTTAGAAACTGTAATATACAGTTAATGAATAATCATAAGCAATATTAAAATTTATAACAAGTCAGCTTAACACTCACCTTCGCCATGTCCCATACAAAAAATATATTATTTCAATCAATATAATAATTAGTTTTTGGTTGAGTGCAAATTGCAGCCCTCCCTCCATGTATGCAAAAACTACATGGGCTTAGTGTACTCGATTAGATTTCCAGCATTATATATTTTATTGTATGGTGATGTACTTTAAATCATCAATTCTTGAAAACTATAGCAGAAAACAAATTTTGTGAAATCCATTCTTTGAGTTTGTTCTGATGTCGTAAGCTATTTTGTGTAAATAAACCATTGGTCTATGCATTGATAGTAAACAGGATTAATAAATTTATGCATACATTAAATTAAAATCGTTCAGTCAGTTGTCTGCAAGTTGGATGATTATATAAAAAAAAATGTTATAATTATAAATTGCATCTTGGATTTTGGTATTGACTTTCATTTATTAAAACCAGCAAGGACTTTTGCGTATATACATACACATATTTTGCAACTTTCACATCTTAATTGAACCAGTTTTAATTGGCAATTAAAAATTACGCACTCACCGCCCATTTAGCGTATGCAGAAATATGTATCATGAATCATTTGCGATTGGCAGCAATTTGGTGAAGATGCTGGTACGGAGAGAACGAGAGAGACTTTGGTTACTCGGGCTGAAGCATAATTTGCACCCGATCTTATCGACGAGCATTGCTAATGATTCGCATTAATGACGCTGAATATATCGTGTGGTCTTGCTCTCGCGCTCGCTCTTGCAGGATGTATCAGCTCCTGCATCATCTTATGAAATGAGACCATCAATCAGCTTGTGCCGCAGTTGCAGACGCATCCCGATGCCGATGCCGATGCCGATCCCGATCCCGACGGCTTGCCTGACGCATTTGCATATAAATTGCTGCTAATGTCGCGCTATCAAAGTGACTGCATCAACAGCGCGACGCAACGAACGAACGCATTCCTGGCATGCCCTGAACAGCACTGAATTGAGTGGCCCACGGGGCAAGCGAGCGTTCATCCAAGTTATTCGTGTATCGCTTGGCTTATGCTAATTTTCCCAGGCATCGCTGCAGTCGAGAGTCAGTCCAAGCAATTGATGTTTGGATAACGTTGACTTGATGACTTTGCATAATTTACGCCAGCCAGCAGAAGCACCACAGCATGTATGTGAGGTGCATTGTGTGTTGTTGCTTTCGTTTGGGTTAATTTTTCACTCAAAACGCACGCGTTGCTTATAATGTGTTAATATTCATGCGGGAAGTAGGCAGCAGCAACAGCAGTAACAAGAACGACACCGACACCGACAAACACACACGAGCAACAGTTTGTCGTTTTTCTTTTAGCCAATTTCGGCTCTTGACGTTTCAATTCCATTGACCAAACAATTTTTCAACAGCTTAGCCCGAAGCATTCGTCATCTCTGTGAGTTTCCTCTCGTTAAGCCCTTGCATTAATATTAATATGTTGAGCAAACAAATCAACAAATTTACGCATGAGCTGAAACTGATTAAAAATGTTACTTATAAAACCAGTAAAAGCACTCGATAATTGCATACTAAACAGCAAATTACTCGATCGATCATAATGCCTTGTAGCTGTCGTTGCCTTGACAAGTTTGTCGCCTAAGTCTTTTGTTTTCCTCTAAGCAAAATAGAAATAAATACGAAATATATTCGTGTTGAGCGTGCGATGTGTTTCACATGGCAACACATGTTCTCCGTGTCGCTGAGATTTCTGTTTGCATTGTGGTTTGTGTACCCTTTCCACGTCTAACAGCCTTTTAATTAATCGCTTGGGTTAAACAAATTCTTAATGAGTCTTTAATTAATCGCCAAAGCGAAATGTAAGCCAGTCGACGGGCGCTTCTCTCAATCTTTGTTTGTCAAAATGTATAAATATTTAAATTTGTTGTGACTTGATTTCTGTTATGGCCACGTTGTTGTTGTTGTTGTCGGTATTGCTGTTGTTGGCTACTTGCGACAGCTCCTCCCCTGAGGTGTTTTAAACGAGTTTCAACGCTTCTACAAATTTGTTTTGCTTTTTTTTTTATCGTCAATGATGTTTTGTTGTTTGTTTGCTTTTGCCTTGTCTGTTAACTTGATTATTAAGATGCCACAACAAAGCTAACAATGTTGATAACTGTTTTAAATTATGCGCTTACATAGCGGGGCATCGATTTCGCTCCATTGACCAAAGGGGGGCGTTGCCAATTCCCAATGAGTTCACGTCTAGAAAGTGCCTTCAAGTAGATCTGCTGGCCATTCAAGGGATTGGCGACAACAATCAACTACTCGCTGCAACGGGGCGTATACTCAATACAGCCACTGCTCCAAAATGTCTGCCCATTAAACATAGAACTTGTCTCTACCAGTTTCGGATTGGTGCAATTGTCAACAGGCAGCTGCAGCAGGCGGCGAAGATGTTGTTGCACTCACTCAGTATTTCGCAATGTTTGCCTAAATTTTAATAAACATTTAATGTTGCAAGACAATCACCTCAGCATATCAGCGATTCACTTTAATGGGCATTCACTCTAACACAATTGACAGCTAAAGAATTGAAATTAGTTTCTGCTGTCTGCGAGTCTAAGTCTAAGGTATTGATGATGTCTTGGCCTCTGGATCAAGCGGAAACACAAACATTCACACATATGTATATACTCGTAGTGTAGGAAAAACAAATCTGTTGGCCGGGTGGGTGCATATAAATTTTATGCATTTTGCGAATAGTTTGCCATTTTGCCACTTTAACATTATTGTTATGATGATAAGCGAGCGATCGTTGCAGCAGCCATGTCGAACGTGCTGTGCCATGTTCTGCCGCGGCTGCCTGCGGAGCGAGAGCACGTCCAGATCTCACCTCTGGCCAGCGTCTCTGAATGGGATTGCAACTGAGAATCGCAGTTGGGACTGCAACTCTGGCTGGGGTCTGTGTGTCTGCCAGTGCCAATGCCAATGCCAATGTTTAATGGCCCTTGGATGAGTTCCCGCCAGAATGCATCCTGCCTGCAGCCTGCAATCCTCAACCTCCATTCGTCTCTTCTCTTTATGTTTTTTTTTGTTGGCTGTTCTGTTTGCTGATCTCGCAGCGATCTGCTCTCGACCGAATGTGGCTTGTTTGGCTTTCGTTCGTATTTAAAACCATTTCATTTTCTGCTGGCCCGAGTGTGAATATAATTTAATGTGTGTGCGAGTATTCCAGAGTGTGTGTATCTGTGTGTGTGTGTGCCATTTTCAATATCGCCGGGCACAACCTGTGTGCCCCTCGTGCCACTCGCTGATATTATTTATTATGCTTGATTGGTTTTCAAGTGATCATAAAGTAAGTGATCGTCGTTTTGGGTCGCAGACCTGGCCCCGTCCAGTCTGCGGCAATTGTGGCGCTGTCTGTTGATTCCTGCCCCAACTTGGCTTCGCTTTGGCGTTAATATGTAGATTTTTGCGTTGGAGGCGTTAGCTCAAGATTTATGCGATGGCCAATGAATTGTGGCAGCTTTTCAAGGGTCGCGTGAATTTGACCCCTGTCTCTCATAGCGCGAGGGAGAGAGAGAGACAGAGACAGAGACAGAGCGAGGGGAAAGTAGATAGCTTCATTTTGCTTCATCTTGCATTCCAATGGCTATAGACGGTCGTATCCTGGTCAACACCCACACGCCGTGCTCATCTCAACAATTTGGCATTAACATTTAATTGACATTGATGATTGCGGCACTGGACAAGTCTGAGAACGGTTCGTTGGTGCTCCAAGCAGCGTGCTTCGCATAGGAATGGGCCCAATGCCAATGCCAATGCCAAGAAATTATTAAAAAATCATATCGGGCCCAGTTGAGCTGACAGCTGGCTGCGCTGCAAGCCCGCAACTCGCAACTCCAACTGCAAGTTGAAGTAGTTGCCAGACGACTGACGTGAAGAAGACATACAAATAAATTTGTGGCACTTGCAGACAGCGGGCAGACAGCAAGCGTGTGTGGAGGTGGAGAGCGGAGCATGCGGAGGGCAGCAGCCACTGAAAGATGGAAGTCCGCTTGGACAGGTATTGCGTTTCTAGCGCCAATCTCTCAAACTTTTCTCAAAGTAAATGCTCGAAATCAACGCCAACTCTTTGGTGCTACTTTCAACTCACACACACACAGCGTGCATGTGTATGTGTGTGTGTGTGTTTGTCTATATCTGTTTCTTCTGTTGGCTTGTTTATTAGCCGGACTGTGTTTTGTTTTCGCTGCTTTAAATGAACGTTATTAAGAGATGCTTATCTCTGAGTGATTTATTCATTATAAAGGCATTTATTAGTCAGAAACAAGCCATGGCCAATGACTCTATGTGTGTGTGTGTGAGTGTGTGTGCGTGTTAGCCACACCAACACCTCATCCCTCTTGCTGCGGCTCGTTTGCTGCTGTCCCGCTGCTGACCAGGCCACCTCGTTACCACCACTCGCGCTTCTCTCGCCTCATTTGCGCGGCATTAAAATGCAAAAGCGTGTTTATTCCTGGAAAAACTGCAGCTACATTTCCCCCTCTCCCTCTCCCACCGCCTCCTCGCCTCCCCCTCTGCGTGGGCTGTGTCGGGTTTCAGGTTGCATGCCGCTTGTTTTATTGGCTTGCATATTTCCACAATTTTGATGTCGGTGTGTGTGCGTTTTTAATCACTTAATTAGAGAGTTTTTTAATTGTCTTGACCACAAGTTATTGCAAATTATGCAAAAGGTGTGTGTGTGCATGTGTGTGTGTGTGTGTGAGCATGCGTGCCGTCTCAGGAAATTGTGCGAGTTGCGCGGCCAAGTTCGTGTCCGAAGTCTTTTGTTTTGAAGAGCTGCGCCAAAGTGCGTGAGCTGGCCGTGCTTGGATCTTGGTCTAGGTGTTATGGCATGCCATAACTAAGATCACACCTCAATTTTGCAGCACACACATATCGTATCGTGCACTGATTGCTGCCCCTTCGGATTTGGACCCAAAAGGTATTGACAGTCGACAGTTAGCTAAACGTAAGGCAAACACATTGATGTTGGCCATTGCCGGGCAATAGGGCTAATAAAATGGCACATGGTCAAGGCACGAGACCATCCCATAAATACTAGTTAGTTCCCAATTGCAAAAGCTTTTTGCATTCGAAACGAGAGTGAAGCAAAAGGCGATTTTCAGCGTCGTCGTCATCATCGTCGTTGTCGTTGTCTGTTAATCACCTCCTCGCCTAGTTGGCCATGTTCATGTATCATGGGAGCCAACACTGAGCCTGACTTTGCCATGTTAGTGGTGGTGGCTTCTTCGGTTTGGTGTCATAAGGAAGCGTCTAAATGATTCATAATTTATGCCTAGCTCTTTGCCTGTCGCTGGCCAAGAGCCATTCCCACTGCCATACTCGTTCCCAGAGTCATTCAGTTGGCCATTCAATGCTTTCGTTACTTAATTTTTTCAACTTAACGTGCTGGCTTGTGCCCGCTGATCATTCTCCTTCTACCGCTGCTTCCTCTGCTCACTTGTAATGCGTTTTGGCTGGCAAAGTGCGTGGCCATCGTCGTCGTCGTTTGTCTGGGACGTTGATAGTTGAAAAAATTACTTACAAATTACATGCGTAGCTTATGCCCCCGTGCCGCCTTCGGCTTGTTTGCTTAATGTGCTTTGTGGCGGGTTACGGGCCCATGTCCATGTGGCCAGCACAGGCAGTTAGTGTTGCTGCCCCAACTCCTCTCTCTCTCTCTATGCGTCTGCTGCTGGTATTAGTATTATGTCTCGTGGCCGGATCGTAAATTGCTTTTCCTAATTGAATTCTGAGCACTGTCAACTCCAGTGACAGCCAAGTGGGTGTGGGGCTTCTATCAAGCCCCAGCCCGGCCAGAAATGATTTTTAAATACTCGGGCAATATATAAGCACGCACAAACTAAGTAGAACTTCCTGATCATATATATATCTAGAGAATTCAAGAAATAATTTAATTTAAATTAATTTTAAAATTTGCGTAATTCTTGTTAAGCGCATAAAAATTACTTTGGCTTTACAGCTGCTGCTCTGGCGATCTTGTCAAGTCCTTGGTTAACTATATAGCTTTTATCTCACCCTGCTGCAGGAGATGAAGGCGCAACAAAATATTAATTTGCATATAAAATATGCTTGTAATTATGGCTGTTAAATAATGCAATTTCACAATTACATTAATTATAATTGAGTTAACAAGGTTAACGTGAGTGCGATAGAGGGAAAATGTGATCAAAAGGCAGATATAGACAGACAGAGAGAGAGAGAGAGAGAGAGAGAGAGAGAGTGACTTAAGTTTGCGGAATTTCGCATGGTTTAAAATGCAGCACGGAACATGGCCATAAAGTGTAGCTGCGTTTAGCTTAACCAAGTCGACAATTTAAAAAGCCAATTTGCGCATAATACGGCGAACGTGAGCGAAAATCTTAAGCAGAATTATTTACACACACACGCACACACACACGCCTATGGGGAAGAGGAAGAGGTGAAGGCATGGCTGCCAAGTGGACACTAATGCAAATGTCGCCTCTTTTGAGCTGATCAGCTTATTAAGAAAACATTAACACCGCTTGACCCAATTTCCGTTGGCATGCTAATTTGAAATTGCACGCGTTGCTCAACACTGCACAGCCATGATATACGTACACATGTGTGTGTGCTTTGGCCACACTGGCAAACGCGCTTACAGCGAATTGCAATTTAATTTATGCAAAGCTCAGGCAACGCATTCGAGCAATTAATTACGTACAGCAAACAGCATAAATCAAAAATGGGTCGCACACTCAAAAAGAAGCAGGAGAAGCTGCCGAAAATGGGCGACTTCGTGTTCGCCAAGGTGCGTGGCTTTCGTGCCTGGCCAGCGCGCATTTTGCACCACGAGGGCAGCATGTATCACGTGTTCTTCTACGGCACCTGCAACATTGCCAAGGTCGGCGTCGCCCAGCTCTACGACTACGCGAAGTACAAGGCTTACCTGGGAGATGTGCAGCGCGGGGCGAACAGATCGTTCAAGAGCGCCATGCTGCACGTGGAGAGCTCGCAGGATCATCCCAATCGCGATCCCGACTACATGCGGGCGAAGGCTGCTCTGAAAGCTACTGTTGATCAGCAGAAGAAGCAGCGGCAGATGTCGTCAGATTCCGAGTCCAACTCCAACAACTCGTCGATGGCCAAGAAGCGCTCCAAGTTCGATGAGCCTTTCGAACACATCACCGGGGACACCGATTAGCATTAGCATCGCATATCGAGTATTATGCATTACCAAGCCAGTATAATAAAGTAAAGTTCTTGTTTCCAGTAGCATTTGTTTTCTTTTGGCGCGATTGCATCTCTCGCATTTCTGCGCCACTCACGCCTCACGGGGCAATTAAGGATTTCGGCGTTTATCGCGTGGGCGTGTCTGCGGGCGTAATGGCGACTGCGTGACGCATCAAGTCAAAGTAATCGAAAAAATCGGGAAACAGAAAAAAAGCCGATACATTTTTGCGGCACGTTTCGATTGCCTCGCAAATGGCAACGCATTAAAAGCTGCGGCATCAGCAAAAAAAACAAAAAAACTGGAACCACCCTGCAACTGGAACTGGGCATAGTTTAGCTTAATGGGTATCGTAAACTGGACGGCCCATCAAACTGGACTACGCATCCTTGATGTTGATGTTGATGTTGTTGCTGGCGAGTTGTACTTGTTTCCCACCCTACTTTTAAAGCTGCTGCACTTTAATTGAGCAACAGCAGTGCACTCGAATTGGGAGAAGAAGCTGATCTGGCCACGTTTGATAAACATTAACAAATTATCGGAACCGCAGCAAATTAATCGGCATCTGGGCTAACAAGGTTAATGCTGTGGCTGTGGATCTGGATGTGGATGCTGTGGCTGTGCTGACCACAAATCAGATTCACTAGGCCGGCAACGAGATGCTGGTTGCAAGTTTTCGGGCACTCCAACAGCTTGCAGCAGCTGCAGCGTGTTGCAGCATCCGACTCGAGGAGCGACAGCTGTCGGTTGGCTTTAATCCTTGTCCTGTGTCTTTGCGGTTCGCCGGCCCAACAGATTTTTAAGGACTCCAGTCAAATGATTATGCATAATTCGTGTGTCGTGTTGTCCCCCCCGGCAACCGGCTAGCGCAGTAAAATGTCAAATTAATGTTACGACATGTCCAACAAACTTTTGATGGCATTTGACAATGTGGACTTGGCTGGAAATTCCTGCAGGTGACGAGTTGCCCCTGTAATTTGCTTGGCCGCACGTACACTCCGACATGATGGAGCATTGTCAGCGCTGTGCCTGCCCAGCATAAACAAAAAAACAAAAACGAAAAGCCAGTATGAAAGATCTAGTCGAGAGTACTCGACTGTGAGATACCCGCTAGCCAATTTGGAACAATACGAGTATTTAGAAAATAAAAGTCACATGCTGCTGCAATTGTTTATTGAATAATTTTAATTTAATTTTCAGAAATATGTTATTCTGTGTCGCTTTAAAAGTACGCTCAATAGTTTTTTTTATTTATGTTGGGGGAAGAGGGCGTAACCAAAATCTAAAAAATACTTGATCTGAGTGCAGCAATAACAAATTTTTTAAAACAAATCTACTAGCTTCAGCTTTTATAGTCTTTATCGTCTCTCAAGAATATATGTATATACTTTATGGGGTCAGAGGTGCCTCCTCCTGTCTGTTAGATACATACTATGTACATCTATTGTCTGCTGCCACTGAGTTATAATACCCTTCTACTTTGTGGGTACCGGGTGCAAAAACAAAGCGCGTCGAGGGACCTGTGCAAGTGTAGCAAACCCCAACAGGACAGCACAGGCCAGAAGGGGGAGCAGCACTCTGAAGTCTATGCAGCCAAAAGGTGTCAATGTGTGGGCATGTTGCACACGTGTGTTTTTGTTTGTGGCCCTGTGGCCATAAATTCACTTAGTTTATTTGTTGCAGCCACTCCAGGTAAGCAACCAACCACCGACTTTGGTAGTCGGCTGCAGACAGCCGCCAGCCAAAAAGCCGTTTCGACGGGAAATTTGTTAAGGAAATCAAATTAAAATTTACTAATTTATCAGGCGCACTCGAATCGTGGCAACTGCCAAAACGATTGTGGGCCACTTGGGCACGCTAATTGGCAACAAATTCATTTGGGGGGCCAAACACTTGGTGGCAGCTGAGAGAAACAAACATTTATGCACATTATTTGAATTATCGAATGTCTTTATCGCAGTGAAACAAAGGCGTTCTAATTAAAATTCCCAAGTGTCAGGGCAGTAAATGTATTTCTTTGCCAGCATAATTGCATCAATCAAATTTTGGCCAATAGCGACCATTTAAATTGTGCAGAATCAGAATAGAATTGGAAGGGCCATCACTTCAGTTGTAATCGATGACTGATTGCGCGATGAAATATTGTTTGTTTTTACACTAGGCTACAAGGAATTAATACACTTTTTAATTTATATTTAACGTCAAATGACAATGATGAAATAAATGTACGTTTTCATACATAATAAAATCAATTTATGTAATAAATTGTTGAATTTTTAGGATAATCAACGTGTCACCCTGTAAATATAAATCGAAATTAACAGCGATTAAGCTTTCAAGTTTACCAGTGTTGTAAAATTTCTGTTTATCGATTATTGAAATTTATTTGAAACGCCAGAAGTAGGTTATCGACGCTTTTCCGCGAAGGCATCGTGGAATTTTAATAACAATATTTTATAGAAGAGAATTTTACTTGCTTTTCAGTTATGAATTGTTACACTGTTTTTAAATTTCTTACGTGCGACAATTTTAAACCATTAATATATCTACATACATATGTCTATAATATTTAACAAGATGATGAACGAGTATTTTTGGAACATTATTGTATAACCTTAACTGCGAAAATTTCCGTGTGTATATGTACATATTCCGATATTTATTTTAATTCAAAATTTCTGTTTCAGTTAAACCTTAACCTTGCAGCACAGTGCCAACGAATAGTGAAATATTAAATTGATCAACCACTTTACGACCCATGTGATTCTCGTGGTTGCCATTGCGGCCATTGTTAGGAGGGATGTCCAGCATTGTGCACATGTTATTATTAGCTCATCATAAAGTGGTTAGGTTTAGCAACCCCTCGGCCAAAACGAACCCTCGTCGGCTCATTTGTTACAATTCGCAACTGGCATGTCATGTAACGTGTCAAACGCATCTATAGCCATATGCATACGCATTTATGACAGTTGTGTGTGCGCAATCAATGCCAAGGCGGGCAACTTTTGCCGGAATAATGCATAATGCATAATTAAGCCATAAATTCAAGAGGTTTACGAGTGTGTGCTGTATGGGTCAGCAGGTGAAAACGGCACGATTCGCAGCCATCTCTATTCATAATTGAATGTTTAACATTTGGAAATACATGGAAATACTTGGCTGGCCCCCCCATCAAGTCATGAATATATGTGTGTCAGACGAGAAGAGCATCGTCAGCGACGACTACGCATCGATATGCAAAGCGTCATCCAATTTTATTTGCACTCGTGCGCACAGTGGGTGGCATTGTCACGGTCTCTCCACCTCCCCCCTCTATAAACATTAATTGATTTGTGCCAAACGTTTAACAGCTTTTTAAGCCATGCTGGTGTTGCTGTTGTGGCGAGCAAAGAGATTGGACACCGGACACCGAGACCCGCACGATCCGATGGGCTAATTAAGGAACGCCAGAAATGGCAAATTAGCATAAAACTTTGCAACATTAAAATTACACATATCGTATAGTAGGAGTTTATTATGCTCATTTCTTGCTCTTTTTTATTGTTACTTTGTGACAAAATTGATTAATGAACTCATTCATTTGCATCGATTGCTTGCGGAGAATATTTACGACACGCTTAAATTATGACGAATTATTTTCAGTGTTTTTTATGCACTCGACTTTTCGGCACATGTTGCACAATTTGTTAACTTTGGATTTGGATTGGCAGTGAAAGTGGTTTATGGAGTCGTTAAATTTTGACCATAAAAATGTGTTTGTTTTTTGGGGCTGGCAGCAGATTATGAGGAGCGTTATTGTTATCGACTTCAAGGCGTTGGTGGCATATCATTCTTTTGGGATTCGAATGCGACTTTATTATGGAATTATAAATATACATAAAATTAACCTCATTACGAAGCGAAACTGAGACGAAGCCGCTTTAAAGCGGATTATTGTTTTATTAGTACAATGATCTCATCGAAAATTATAATTTGCGCATAATTTGAACTATTCTTGAAATTTTCTATAATATGTCAATTAAGAATAATAATTATTTTGCAGATATGTATCGCATGTTTAGCAAGATGATCACTTAGTGTCTATAAATAAATATTTGTCGATTTTTCTGTGGCATCTGGCGGCTATAAAGCACTTTGGGCATTATAATAACTATCGTAAAATGGGCTGTTAAATGCAGGCCAAATTGCGCCCCAGGGCAATCAAATGCTGTCTTAGAAAGTAGACATTTGTGAATGTTAACGACATTCTTAACAAATTCATTTCGGCACGCATTCAGCATGGTAAACCAACCAATCCAAGCGATATCACAGCGCAGTAAATCGTTTAGAAATGTGAAAATTTGAAGTTGGGGTCTGTGCTCTCTCGTCTAATTAATTGATAGCCCCATATAAATTTGTGAAAGCCAGCGCCTTGGTGTCCACAATGAGCGCCTGTTATGTGTTTATAACTCTATTTACAATTTTGGGTATTCGGTCTGGGCATTGTCTCTGGGGTCTTCGGTCAGAGATTTCTCGAGGTGCGGTGTCAGTTCTTATTGTGTTTGTGCACGGCGTGTCTCTCACTCGCTTGTTAATGGCCGTTTTTAAAATGCCATAAAATTGCTTTATAAGTTCATGTTATTAATATGCACACCAATATTGGACATGATTATAATATATTGACTATCTAGCGCAAACAAAAGCCCCCCAAAAAAAATGTGAGACGATCTTTGATTTTGGTCAAAGCAGCCAAACTAACCACGCGTATCCCGCGGCGCACATTAACAAAATCCTAAACAATGCCATAACCGAGTTGGCCAAGATCAGTGCGAGGGAAGGTGCAACAAACGTTTCAATTTGTATAATGAAGGAGCGTTTCTCTCTCTCTATTTCTCTGTCTACTTGTTGTGCTGGGTATCAAATTGCCGACATTTGTCAACGCCATAAATTAAGGGCTCGTTGTACACATGTCCTGCTGATAAGACGCCTCGTTATCAAAGCACTTGGCTCATAACTAATTGCCGGCTATTCCCCGTGGACAGCCTGATAAGCATAAGCACTTGCATATTTATGACTACAAATTGTCTGGTGGGATCTGTGAACTGTCGCACTTTGAAATACAGTGACTCGTGATAAGTAACAGTTACAAGCAGGCGAACAACTGGAATGTCAGTGGGATAAAAATAATAATAATTAAATTGAAATAAAAATCGGAAAATAAAGCTGCAATAAAATGGATTACTTTGAGAATATGGCGGAGAGCATGTTGTCCGATGCTTACGTCTCCAATAGCTACACTCGGTTCTTCGCCGAGAATGGAAAGATGTTCGAGGGCAAGGTAAGACCAATCTTTCTAGTATAAGTTATATAACAATTGAATGTCCTTGGAATAGGTTGTGCTAGACGTGGGCTGTCGCAGTGGACTGCTCAGCTTTTTGGCCTGCAAGGCGGGCGCCGCTCGAGTCTTTGCCGTGGGCAACGCTCTGTGCGCCAATAGCGTGGCCAAGGCGCTTGTTGGCCATGAGAATGCCAAGGCGTTTCGGCCGCTGCCGGGCTGCATCAGTCAGGCCACGCTGCCGACTGCCAAGGTGGACATTATAGTGTCCGAGTGGATGGGGCAAGTCTACTTGATTAATATGGAATTGCACAACTTTTGACTTTACTTTGTTGCAGCCACGGCCTGTTGGCGGATTCGCTTTATTCGCAGGTGTCGTATGCACGGGACAAGTGGCTGGTGCCCGGTGGCCGTATTATACCCAACCACGTCAGCCTGTACATACAGGGTATATCGGATCACGCTAGAACCGTTGTCGAGGCGAACTCACGTCCTTTAAGTCTGGTGGACGATTACGCAGATGCATCGAAGGTGATGACAGATAAGTATCTGCTAACGACCATCGATCTGATGTCGGCCAAGCCAGATGACGAATTCATCAAGACCAAGTTCAAGCTGCGAGCAGTGAAGAGCGGATCAGTTGCCGCTTGTCTGCTGGTCCTGGAAGTGGCCTCCATCGACGCCCAAGGCAGGCTGAGGAAACTGTTCTCCAATGGACCGAAGCATCCCAGAACATATATGAAACAGACGGTGCTGTTCCTAGACGACGAATCCATTGCAGTTACCGAGCGGAATCTGCTGAGTGGACGCTTCTGCTTGGCGCTGAGCAACTTTGCACCTCGTGGCGTGGAATACTCGCTGGCCATATCCAAGCTGCGTCCCCACAATCTACGTGTTTACTAAAATGCAATTCAACTTCGAGCTGCATCTGAAACGGATGTCTGTTGACTGTTTGTTGTCTGATGGCTGATGCCTGATGTATTCATGGCAATATTTAGGCGTTCTTTTGGGCAGTTCAACTTAAACTTTAAGGCCAACACGTCGATCGTTGCAAGATCGCAAAATTTATGGCTGTGCTGCATCAATTAGGGCGGCAGACCGACGACTGCTACCCAAAGACAATGGGGCTTTTGGCTTTTTTGGTCTTTTGCCTGTTGCTTTCTTTGCGTTTTTGCTGACCTGTGATCGGTGTTTAGCTTTGACGTTGCTACAACGATTTAAAATGATGTCGCGCATAATTCACAGATCGAGTACGCGAATCGTTGATCGCATTGAGATCGCCAGACTTTGCGTCGTGCTCAAGTCTCTCTTCGCTCTTCTCTCCACTCTGTCTGTGCCCTTGTTTACAGTTAAGTTCTTTTGTTCAGATCTCATAACTGATCGCTGATCGCACTTGGTTTACGCTCCATACAAGGGAGCAGCAGCAGCTCAAACAAGCACAATGGAATCGCTGCTCGTCGTTTTCGTAGTCGTTGTCGTTCTTGTCCTCCTCACAAATGATATCGGACTTTGTGTCTTCGGCAAATCGATCCACTGACCGATCTCGCATGCTTAAGTGACATTTTGCGGGACGTGGGTCTGTGATGGATTAGCATCATTTTGCCGTGAGGATAATGTGTCGTCCGCAATGATTTTGGTTGACATCTTTTCGTTCGCTGTTCGCTGTTCGCCCTTTCGGCCTTTCTCGGAAATAATTATGCTACTTTTGCGCACAAGTAACAGCATTTTTGTACAAATTGCATAAAAATTTAAATTGGCCAGCGAGCATTTGGGTTTTTTCTTCGTCCAGTGCTGTGCCAGAAAATTGCTTAATAATGAAATGCCAATGGATTAAGCACAATTTGTGCGGCATGCAGTGACACTTAAGCTTCAAGCAGTGGAATCTTCGTTGTTATTTGTTGCTGCTAAAATTGAGTTTACTTTACACCTAACTTGGCTCAGTTCCCCTTTGCTGGTTTCGCACGCTCGCCTTGCAGCGTTTTCATTAAATTCGCTTAATAGCGCAATATAATTTAAACAAGTAGTAACATAAAATAAAACTCACAGCCCCGCATTGAAAGGCATAAAATGAAGCAAATGATGCCGGACCATCGCTGCAGCAGAAGGCAGAGTCCGGTTCCAAGTTATGGCGCATGGACGAGACGCCTGCCCTGAATGCTCCCCTCATCCCTATCCTGGCCCGCTTCTCAACTGGAGTCGAGTCGAGTCGACTCTGAAGCTGGGCCCCCAAGTGCAATAAGTTCGCTTAACGAGGGTTTAATTTATGATTTGTTATGTTTCCGGTTCGTGTTCTTCTGCTCGATGCTAAAAATTATTGGCAATAAAGCTAAGGTGTGGATTATAGTGGGCTGGTAGCTTACGAGCACTACGAGTGAAAACCCAACCAGCCAACCAGCCAGCCAATCTGGCAGTTAACCAGTTGGCAGCCACTGGGAATTCGGTTGGAGGTGGCTGGGAGTCGAAGGGCTTCGCAAGATAACGATTAACGATATGAGAGCAAAATGGATGTGCACTTGGATCATAAACTCTGATGGAATGGATCAGTCTGAGCTTAGATATTGGACAGTTTTGTCTTAGGCACTAATAAGGCTTAATCCCTTCACGCTTACTGTGCATTTTTGCAGCCAAGCTGAAAGAGTTCAGTTCAAGGGAACTGGGGGAAGAAGCTGCAACGAGTAACGACGTACGTCGCATTGCGTTGAAAATCGATTTGTTTGGGTTGCGCCTGCGCAAACAACGCGGCCCATGGATAAGAACGGATAAGAGAATAAGCAAAAAGACGGCAAGGCGGGAGAAGAGAAGAGACGGAATGGTTGAAGCCAACGCCAACGAGTATCTGGTGGAACATAAATTACGCGACTAACAAGCAGCGCCCCATGCACAGCGTGGCCAACCAATGCCAACTTGGCCGAGAGCTAAAACAGATACAAGAACAACAAAAACAGCACTTGGGAAACAGGCTGCGAATCTGAGGACTGTGGACACTGGACTCAGGGCAAAGTGAGTTGCACAAAATTATAAATGAAAGCGGGTGTTGGACGACGATGCAGAGAGGAGCAGCAGCAGCAGCAGCAGCGAAGTCCACGTCCACGATTAGGTGTAGCAATTTGGACGGGCTGCCTGTGATTGAGACCGAGGCAGTGCTCGAAACGAAGTTAAAAATCAAATTAGCGAATGTGTTGAAAATTAAAAACAAATTCACGGATAAATTGCATCTGCCAGATACGCAATTATTATGAGGGTAGACAGGCACCAAGGTACAGGGAATGGGAATGGCAACAAAAAAAAAAAGGAGCACACAGAGACCGAGAGCACGAAGACAGCGAGAGATGCGACTGACTTATGGACTCTGGCCAGCCGTTTGCCTCAGCCTCAGCCTCGACTGGGGCTGCTGCTGTTCTGGTTCTTGACTGTGTGCTGTGTGTGCCCTCGAGGTGTTGCAATTTGACGTTTTTTACGCGCGTTTTTATTCCATGAAATCCACATAAGCTGCAAAACGTTGCAGCAGCAGTTGGAGACGCAGTGCAAATACTTGGCCCTAAATGGTTTTTGGCGAAAAACATGTCGAATTAACACGCTCGGTTGGCTGTAGAGGATCTGTGTGTGGAAGTGGAATGTCAGTTTTGGGGGCAGCTGTGAGCGCATCAACAAATGAATGTGGATCAACCTTATGGGGCATACAACACCTCAACTCAAATCGCTCTTCTGTGTATTTAAATGTTGCGCAAATTAGCTGAAATTTCATTCTTTGCCACAGTACAACACAACACAATTTGCATTCATTTCGCCTCGAATGTGTGTTTGTGTCTGCGATGGGGCCGCAAAACGTATAATTAGTGTTAAGTTTTTGTGGCAAGCGCAAGCCCCTACCCGATATTCGGACTGAGAAAAGGGGCCTCAGATGGCGCCGTCTGCGGCTGGCAAATAAATCGCGCTGCTGTTGAACTTTCAGTGCCTCCGGTCGACTGGAGGATGGGCTCTATGGCAATGGATGCAATGCCACAGCGAATGTGGCACTGCCAAAGACTTTCCACTCAGAGTTGGAGTCGGAGTTGGAGTTGCAGTTACGCCCCTTGGTGTCCTGTGCATTTGCTGGCAACTTCTCAAGGGAGTCAGAGAGATCCAGTCGAGGCTTTTTGGGATTCAGTTCAGCGTCGAGCGCCGTAAAAAGGGCGCAAATTTTATGAGCGCATCGTTTAACAAATGAATTTACAACCGTGCAACGCCCAAATGTCTGGCGTTCAAATTCAAATTCCTTTTTCTCATTTTTGCTTTCTGCTTTTTGCTTTCTGCTTTTGTGCAACGCAGCAAAAGATATGGCCCAAAACGAAACTTGGCAACTTGGGCCGAGAGTTACGTGGCACACGGAGGCGTATGCGCTATATTCGAGCATGAAATATGTTTGGCATTTGGCCAAATGATTTAAAACAAATAGCAGCCAGTCATTCACATTCCACATTCCACATTCTCATCCTTATGTTCAGTCTGTTTTTCTTTTTGGCCAGAGCCACGTTACATTAACGCTTTCATTAGCCCAGTTTGCGCTTCGATGGCCGCCCTTTTATTGTGGCTACATTTTAACGCTCATAAATCGAAGTCGAGCAGCAACTGCCAATTGGCAAATGCGTCGCTTCCCTCGTTAAATTCACTTTAATGAGATACCCGTAACTGGAGTTAAGTCGCCCAGCTTCTCTCGGTGCGTGCTCGCCAACGGGCTCGATCAGCATTTTGGGTAATTGTAATTGTAATTGTAACTGTGAGGGCAATTGCAACTCGGCCTGTCAATAAGTTTTCATGGGCTTCATCCATATCAGGGGAAAGCTCTGCATCCTGACTGCAGCTCCAACTGCATTCCTCGCCATATTATTCCTTTTTTCGGACTCTAATTTGGGAACTGCAATTACCGACACGATTCCAAATGACCGCCACATGAAACCCGCAATTTGGCAACTCGTGAGTAGTATGCAGAATATCGGCGGAACCAGCATAAAGGGCCAACTTTGTAAGTCTCCATCAAGTGTCTTTAGCTTACAATGTCAGTGCAAAGTGAATTTAATTTTATGATTTAAATATAACGAGTAAGAAGCGCTTTTTCAGACTTTAATTTGATAATTTAACTACAACAAGTAAGCTGTACTTTATTTTATTTTCTGCTTTATTTTTCCTTTGCCTGTGATTCCTAACTAATTTATTAATAATAAATATATAATTCAGACTTTAGCTAGAAATAACTTTTCGACGACAAATTTTATGTTTTTATCAAAATTAACAAACACATATAATGTAAGCTATAAGCTTGAATGTTTGCTATGCGAAAAGGTTAAGCGAATAAGACAAGATTTTATATATCTACCATTCTAAACTATTTGGCACAAACATAAAAGACCATTCACAGTTTCTGTCGAATTTTGCACAACCATCGTTGACATAAAAAAAGGTGCAGCTAAAACTTCTTCAAGGTTTGTTTAATTTTAATGTATGCAATTATATTGAATGTGCCATAAAATATTGATTTATTATTTACTATTATTATTATTAATTTTTAAAACTTGAGAGTTCGTACAATTCAAAATTGCTATCTTATCAGAACCAACAAAAATGATCGACATTAAATAGTATTCATTCTACTTGTTTTTTTTTTTAGTTAGGATATTCTCAGACGAAACTATTACACAAATTGATTTACTGCCAACTTATCTAATTTAACAGCTAGGCAATTGTTGTCAGCATGATCCTTGTTTACCTGAAAATGAGTTCTCCTTTGTGTGCTCGAGGCAAGTACTCGAGGTGCACACAACAATTTCACACTTTCCGACTAAAGCACATTTAAATAGCTGAAGGCACATGGCCATCCAGCCATCCAGCGATCCTGCTGATCGCATTCGATTGTTGGGCTCAGCTGCTGGACAAGAACTTGTTAAGAGTCCTGCGGCTGTTGGCTCTCTGTCCTCTGAGTGGCACTTCGCAGTCTCATTGTTTGCCTAATAAATGACTGGCCATTGTCGGTGGGTATAAATGTCAAAAGGTTGCTTTTGACACCCCAGCAATGAGAGCAGCGGTCAAGCAGCGACAAGCCGACAACAAAAAGACAACAACTGCAAATGCGAGCACAATATAGAACTGGCGAGTGCAGAATTCAGCTCACTTGGTCAGTTTCGCAACCCCTCGATGGACGAACGACAACGATCATTTAAGTGTCATTAAGACCGGCAGACAGAGACAGCGTATCAGATAGAGAGGGACGACATTGAGGATTGGCAGCAGCTGGCAGCATCGAGCTGCATTGGCAACTGTGGCTTCTGGGCCATTCTTAGAACTGGAGCGGGAGCAGTTTGAGGCTGGAGTGGCTAATGGAGCCAGGTTGCCGCCCATAGCGACTGTCTCACGTCTCTCAACTCGTCTCAAGGATGCGCAGTTGTTGTAAAGCTAATAAAGTTGTTGCCATGATCGTCGACAAATGATCGAATAATGTTGTCGTCGGAGTGGGCCAATTTGTTTGCAACTCGTTAGACGTGTTTGTCAATTAAAATTGAATTCGATGCCATCTTTGAGTTAATAATGGCAGGAGTAAGATTTCCGATGTGTATGCTCATGCCTATCATTAACCACTTAGGCGCGAGTGCAATAACATTTAATCAACCAATAAATTTGATGCAATTTATCAAAAACTCGAAAACCCAACCCAAGACGAGAGAGACCAAAGTCTTGTTTCTCCAAATTGCCTCTAATAACCGCAATCGATCGTTATTTTTTGTGGTTATTAATACCGGCGGAGACGGAGAATACCTGAGACTCCAACTGCGACTAAGTCTGCGTGTTGGCTGTGCAGCAAAAAGAAGAGAAAAAGAAAAAAATCTGGCAACGGCTTCTCAGGTAGTTCACAAGTAACTGCAAATTGCTGCCGTCGATAAAACTGAAATTGGTGGCAGCAACCGCGCGCTGCATCCGCGTTCCTCCGTGCCCCAAACAGCGACTCCACAATCGATCGCTGAATTTGCCTAATGGCGACGGCCACTCAACACAAACGCCGAGCCGAGCCGAGCCGAGCTGAGAGTCTGAGACTGAGACTGAGACTGAGACTGGGCATCGAACCACGCATCTTGATCTCCAATCTTGTCTCTGGGCTGATTGACAGCGAGGCGATCTGTGGTCCAAGGCCTAGCTGCGATCCTGCGCAGCGATCTCTTGCCCCGCCCGTTGTCGCTGCCACGATGTTTACGCGCGCATTTAGCATGTTGTAAAAGTCTGATGGCGTCCATTATAATCAATTGGCCGGGCTCGTAAAATTAAATGATCCCGCAGGAGAATTAAGCGCCAATTACGCGATGCAAAAGAAGAAAAACAAAAGCAAAAAATATGTATGTTGATGTTCCTGTTGCCTGTTGCCCGTTGCCCGTTGCAGTCGTTATTGTTGTTGTTGCCATTGGCGCTGGCGAGGCACAAATTTGGGACGCGATCACAAAAGAGTCAAAAGAAGCAGAGCAAGCGAAAAAAAACTGAGAAAAAAGCGCTTCGGCCTGACTTAATTGCAGCATTTAAGTTGTCTTATTGATCATAATAACTCCATAATGGCGGAACATGTGCGTACAATATAATAATCAGACGGCCACAGAGTGAAAATTGCAAACGGGAAATGCGCTCGCAGCGCAGAGGAGAGAGGAAAGCTGAAAGGGGAAAGGGGGGACAACAGGTAACAGGTAGATACACACAGCAGAAGGAGGTAGGGAGGGGAAAGGGCTGCGCTTGAAAAGTGGAACAGCGATTGGAACCCGATCTGCCTCAATCATTCTCCCAGTGGCTGCAGTTGTTGTAATGAGAGTGTGAAAGCAAACAAGCAGTAAAATTAAAGCGATCGATGGTCATTTATGCCCCTCTCCCCCCATTCGCCCCTCTGCGCAGCAAAACTGATCAACTCGCAATGGGAAATGGGCTCAAAAACTCAACTCAATCAGCTTAATAGCCTGCCAAGTTGTTGCTTGTAAGCTCGATTGCTCCATGTTAATGACCAACTGCAGTCTGCACTCTGCAGATGGAGATGGAGATGGAGACCTGCAGCTCCAACATACTGTGATCTTCGAGAGGATTTACTAAAATATATACACAGAGCAGTTGTTTTTATTTCGCTGGCAGGTGTTTGCTGCTTTCGGCTGCCATTCGCTGAAACATTGTCGTGAAATTGCTGCATCGAAATTGCCGACGACGAGTAAGGGAATTAAATCAGGTATTCATCTGATCCCCTTGAGAAACAATATAATCCGCTTTTAGATTAAGTACTTAAAAAACGCATTATATACGAACATTGAAAAGAAAGTATATAGTTAAAAAATAATGTACCTTAACATACAGCTACGAATAATATTTACTATTAAATTGATCAAATTGAAATAGTATTATATTATTTAAAAATAATATTTTTATTTCAGTCCCTACTTGTAAAAAATTAAATATTATTATTATCTCGAAAATAAATTTCTCAATTGCTCAATTTCATTCAATTTGTAGTAAACTTTGTAAAACGAAATTCCGAAATATATGAAAATATTACATCGATGTAAAGTATTTGGAATGACTAAGGGGAAATATTTATTTTAGAGAAATATAAATAAAATACAAACTTTTTATTCTCAGTTAAAAGTCGGCGATAATTTACTCAGTCAACTGTATTAGCACAAAAACAAAAATATGTGAAATTATATCATTTGAAAATTAATTTCATATTCTCATTCAAAAGTCAACGATGATCAGAATATGAAATATATGAAATTTGTAAGCTTAAGAATAAATAGATGCAAATTATTTGGAATAGGTAGGGGAACGAAAAATTCTTTAAAAAAGGTCAACATAATGTACAATTTCTAAAATCTGTCTAGGTGTAATTTCATAAGTCAAATAATATAAAATTTCCAATTTCATTCCCATTTCATATTCTCACCTAAAAGTCAACTTTATTTTTGTCCGAGTCAGCTGGGTTGGCATCAATATAAAAATATGTGATATTATCAGATATTCGTGCACATTCACGCTCACACTCGTTATTCATTCACTCCCTTCTGCGACATATTGCGAAAGTATCAGACATTCCGCAGGACAATCGTATTGCAATTGGATTTCGCGCGCTCCCTTTTATCTTCCCTGCTCCTGCTCGTGATACGCTGACTGCTGCTGTTCCATTTTGGCAACGAAATGAAAGCAAACCAAACATAATAAATTAAGTCATTTAACATAATTTCGCTAGCTGCGCTGGTAACAGCTGCTAAACGAGGGAACAGCACAGAACCAACAACGCATGTGGCAGAGATCGGGACATCGAGGGAGACGCCTCCGTCCACACATGGCATGCACAATGCACAATGGACTGTGGACTGTGGACAATGGAGAGCGTGGAGCGTGTGGGTGCAATCAACATCTGAGCTGGGTGCGGGGCAAGCTAATTTACAGCACTCGCATTGCAGTTGCAGTTGCAGTGGCAGCTCAAGTGTTCTCTGTGTGTGTGTGTGTGCGTGTGTCTGAATAGCGCAACTAATTTTCAAAGGAGGCCCAACAAAAGTGCAATAAACGATGTCCACTTAGGCGAACAAAGGCGCAACAATGCGACAACTGTGGGCGTGGCACACACACGATCACATCGTTCGCTTCAATGCCCAATAAAGTTGACTCTCATTTTAATTAATGGAAATGCAATGACTCTGCTGCCGTTGCCGTTGCTGGTGCTTCCTTCTGTGCTATCCGTGCTAAGATCTGGCAGCTGTTGAGCCAGGACCTGGCCACCAATGGCATTCATTGTCTCCGTCTCCGTCTTGGAATCGGATTCGACCAATGCCGCTTGACAAATTTATAACAAATATTCACGCGTGCTTTGGCAGGCGGCCCTTTGTCAACTGCCCGTTGTCGCTGGCGATACTCGTATCTCAATTATTGCCTTTCAATTGCCACCGAGCAACACCTTTTTTCTCTTTTGTCGAGCTGTTGTTTTTGCCGTGATTTCACACGAAATCGAGAGGACAACAGCACAAAAAGGTAATAACACTCTCATTCTCCGAGTTCATTGTTTGACTGAATTGTTTAGCTGGAAGCGACGGCATTCGATTTGCAATATTTTCCACAAAAAACCAAATTCAACTGCGATAGAAAAACACTCGAATAATGGCAAAACAATTAAAACAAATTTTCAAATTGAATGCAGCTCGACAATGATCCTGTTTTTGTTTCGGTTTCTCTCTCGCTTATTTTGTCTTGTGTGTGTGTTTCAGGGGTGCGATTTCTATGGAATTAAAGCGTCAAATGCGCCAGTCACAACAACTGCCTAGTCGCAGTCACAAAGTCAATTGGGAGATGTGAGATACAAGATACAAAGGCGGTTGCAAGGGGGGGGGGGGAAAGACAAAGACAAACTCGATGCCAAATTGATTTGCACGCCTTGGCCAATGGCTGTGGAATTGCTAAATAAATGCTGCTAAAACTGCCGGACAGGGCGTTAATTTCATTTGGATTTGCATGCCAGCCAGCCAACTGGTTGTCCATCCTCCTCTCCTCCCCACTCCCCTCACCCCCAGTTGCTTGAGCGCGACAGCATTTCAGCGAAATCTCGCGATAAAATGCATAACAACTTCATTCACAGCGGGCGATGCCATAAAAGTGTTTTAAATCGTGTTAATAATTTTGTGCAGCGTTTGCCCGGCCAATTTCTGAATTGCGAAGAGTCCTGCTGTGACCGGCATGTCGTCCACACACTCCACAGAGTCTCTCCCAGTCTCCCAGTCTTCCAGCCAGGGCGTCGACCATTGCATGTACGAGTTTTGGTCATTCCGTTTTCCTTTTTTTTTTTGCTGAAATTTATTTATTTGCATTTTTGTTGCAAGCGTTTATTGCACTTTTGGAAGCGATCACGATTGCGATTGCCATGGCGATTGGGATCCTTATGTCCGATGCCCTAAGGCCGTCATATTCACTATTCACACCTGCACATCGAGTATAAATTGCGCCTGCTGAAATGTATCTGCAGTCAGCTCGAGCTCCATCACGTGATCGATGCAATTAATTATAATTTGTCGTCGACAAACAAACCAAAACGAAAAGATGGCTTTGCATTTGACTGTGCGTGATGGAAACCCGAACGAAGATCTTTGAAACATTCGACATTCAGTTTTTTTTAGAGAGGCTAATTTGGAGTGTGGAAATGTTGATGACCCACAATGAGGGATAAAAAAACAAACTGTTTAGGCATAAAATTGCCGTCATCACTGCTCGATGAGATGAGCAAAAAAGGATACGCATACGAGGATAAAAGGCCAAATCGATAAATTGCCACATACGAGTAACGTTCTACTCATGCGATTCTGGCCCCGTTCCGTTCATAATTTGGCCAATTTCGGAGCGGAACTCCCGTTTATCGTGCGGTTGCCAGTTAGTAGTTACTGTTATAATCAAAGCTTCACTTCTCCCCCAGTCAAGTCATATATCTCGCATTATGAAAACCCAATATTGGTGCAGGTCTAGGCGTAATTTATATGCCCGTAATGTGATAATAAGCATGCGCTGATATCCTGCGGAACTTTCGCAATCCAAAACCAAACCTAGCGCACAAAATGTGGCACAATTCTTGTGAGCTGCGGTTCAAATGTTAAGACGCTTTTCGTGTTGCAACTCAATTGCTCAATTATTGGAGGTGCAGACGAGGGAGGCGTTAGGCGATTGTAAGTTCAAGTCGGATGGAGTCAAGGAGAAAATTATAGAGCTGCGTTAGAAGAGTGAAATAAAAGTCTATTACAAATGAAATCAACAACTCATTGAGCTCATCGACATTCATAGATCGGGTCGAGACAATCTCCCTCTCTCTCTTTTTGGCTGTTCCCAAGCCCAAGATCTGGGTGTTGGTGAGGAAGTGGCTCCCAAGAAGAGACTACGACGAAGTGTTCCACAGTTCCCAATCTCGCTGCTCTCTGGCAGATAAGCAGCAATTTTCCCGAAGTGAACCCCATTAAAATATGATAAATTGCGTCTATTTTACGGAGTTGATTTTAACAAGACAATTTAACAAGCGTAATTTAATATTTGACAGAGCGCAGCTCAGCAGAGACGGCAATATTCGCTCGCTCTCTCTCTCTCTCTCTGTCTCGCTGGGTAACCGCAACATCAACAAAATGGAAGCGACCATGAAAATGATGTAAAGTCGAAGTCGCCGCTGTTGTTGTTGTTCGCTGTGGCTGCGGCTGTTGTTCTTCTTGTTGTTGTCGACGAAAATGTATCTCACCCTGGGGAACACTTAAACGCCAACCGAAAAATTGCCTGGGCCGAGACAGAGACAGAGAGAGGGGCAGGGGCAGGGGCTGAGGCGCTGACTTTAGCCGTTAATCTCGGCCAGCGCTGACGGTGGTTGCGAACCGCAATACGGGGTGGATTTGAGACGGGGGTTGGGGCAGCTCTAGGTATGGATGGATGGATGGATGGATGGATATAGAACTGCGGCGCATTCATGTTAAACATTCCAAATTAAGTGGCTCGCTGGCGATAAGGTAATTGGGGTGAAATGTGAGTATCGCACCGTGGGACGGGGACGGATGAGTTACCAGCTCGTTGAAGTGAAGTGACGTCCATGCAGGGTAGGGGTTGGTATGACAGGACAGGGACGGGGGTTGCAGTCAAATGCTAATCACATTTCTATGAAGTGCCATGTTTGCGGCTGGGAGAAGAAGAAGTCTCAGGGCCGCAGTCTGGGGCGCACAGTTAATGAAGTGATTTATGCGCTTATTGCATGATTTCCCATTATAAAGTTGATTAACTAAATTAAGCAATTATCACAGATCTTTGACGAACCACAAATACCAAAACTACTCGTATTCACATTAACGGTCCAAACGCTCTTCAACTAATCTATTGTGTTTGCTGCTGCTTGAAGTATTCTCGTCGTCTCAGATTGAATGATAGATAATTGGCGGCTATTGCTGCAGTTTGGCCAGCTAATTAACCTGATCCACATCCAACGAAATCCAAATCCATGGCCAATTTATAGCCTGGCCTCTGGGCACACGAAGCTAACTAAATGACCGCAAATCAAAACTGATTTTAATTAATTAATCGACGAGAGAAACCCTAATTTGGCTCGATGAAGGACAGCCGCCAGTTGCAGAACGCAAATATCATCAACTATCAAATATTTGCTGGCTATTTTTAGCCACCTTCACATTGCGATTATTTATTTATTTAAGTTTTTTATTTTATTATGATTTTTTTTGCTTCAAAAGATTAATTTATACAGTGCATAGCAATTGGTTTACAACAGAAATTTTATTGTTATTTGTGAGTTTACTTATGTTTGTTTACAATAGTATAATAAGCAAGAAAAAGATTATTATACATTTTGATTACTATTTATTTGTGTTCTACTTTGTCCTGTACTTTTTAAGCTTATTTAAAAGAATGAAAGTCTCAAAAGTTTAGCAATTTATTTTAATGATGAATGCGTTTTGTTTATTTACAATATTATAACTAACATGGAAATGGAGGGAAATACTTGTTTATTTAATTTTGTATTATTTATTTGTGCTTTTCCCTTCTAATATTGCATTAATTTTCAAGCAACATTTAATAATGAATTCGTTTTGTTTATATTGTAATTAAACAAGGAAATTTCACATTTTTCTGGTTTGTTGAAAAAATGAGTCTCATTAGTCTGCTTAAATTGTGGATTGCTGTGGCAACCGCAGCCATTTGTATGTGTGTGTGTGGCATGAAGACCGCACAGAGCGTGAGGCACAAGTACAGTTCTCTCAAGTGGTGCGAGGGGCACTCGAAACGTTTGACAGATAAAAGTTCAGCGAACCGCAAACATTCAACCAATGAGCACAACACACACACATTGTTTAATGGCCGCGATATCGCGGCAATTATTTTCAAATTGTCTCGTTAGTTTTTGAAAAGCAGAGCAATTACAATTACCGGCAAGATACGAGTACCCGAACGAATCCACTCACATCCACTTGGAGTTACGCATCAACACACACTCGCACTCACACACAGGAAATGCGCACTTAAGTAGACTTTGAATAGTTTCTAATTAACGACGACAACGGGGTGGAATTCTGGATTGAATGACTGACAAAATTAAAACGACGTCTACGAGTTGGTTTTAACTGGAACTCCGAATCAATCGCATCGAAGGGGCTGTGAATTCTGCACCCTCAACTGGGAACTGGGAACTGATCGTGAATTGAAAGCCGCCGCACACGAGTGCTATTCGGATGCAAATTACACATTACGGTATACAATTTGGGTGGCTCAAAGATGCAGCATGTGGCATGTGCCGCACACGACGGCTGCCGTAAGCCGCATGGTTGCAAGATACAAAAATGGTTGAGGGAAATTCTTTAAAAAGCCATTATCGCAGCTTAACAATTTGATACATTTCCAGCTGTAAACGAACTGTAAGGCTACTGTTCGGCCGATAACTTGAATAGAAATCTGCATTAGAATCGAACATGGAATTGGAATAGGCATTAGAATACGCATTGAAGTGGATGCCTCGATAGCTCGGCTGCTGAGGAAGCACAAAGACTGTGGGGCCCATAAATTACAGGTGTTAGAAATGGATACGAGATACGTCTGTGCGGAACTGGCGGTCGTCATAAGCCGAGCGCTTGATTTATAGCAAAATTATAACGTATTAAGATCAAAATATATATAGAGTGGTAAAGCCTCTCAGCCTCCCAGTTGAGTGAAGTGAACTGAACTGAACTGAACTGAAGTGGAGTCGAATTGAAAACTAGTTTTTGACATTTTAATAAATCGCTGGAACACAACGAAGCGGATCGGCGACAATGTCTTAAGCCGATAATATTATTAACTCTCTGTGAGTTAAATCGAACGTTTTGTATGTTTTGAAGCCGTTTATCAGCCGCTTAAGTCTCTCAGCTTCCGACATTCCAAGCCGTGTTAATTTAAATAATTCCGAAACACATTTGGCCCCTCGACTTGTTTTATATACATAACATAATTGAATTGAAAAGCCACTTGCCATCGGACAAGCTCCAACTCCTTCTTAGCCTCGCTCAACTGGCTTGGCCTGTGATTTCAGTTAATTACATAAACGCACACAGTTAATGGGTAGCTGGGTGCTTCAGTGCGTCGGTAATGATACCTTGAGGCATCGTGCAATTATTAAATGAGCACAAAACCGAGCACTTGCCATACATAAATTAATGGACCACATGACGCGCCCTATTCAGTTACTTATATGGCACAATTACCTAAGCCTCTCGGAGGTCGTGTCGAGTTGTGTCGTGGTGGTTCCTCTCGGTGCTTCGCATGCGCTGGAAGCTTGCAGCAAATTGGGCAACGCCCCAACTTATCTAAGCCGCTGGAAACTGGAAGTCTGGGAGCTAATCATGTGGATGCTGTGTCTGCTCTCCGAGACTGCGCATTATATAGGCAAAAGTATATAAGGCATATATACTATTATATATTTGACTGTTTTTTTGTTGTGCTCTCTTTTGTTTTGAGTTTAAACAATTGGAAGCTGTTAGTTAATGAATTGTTACGTAGGCGGAGGAGGAGGAGAATGTAATCCAACCCGTTGCTGATTTTAATGTCTGCCACAAAGCAGCCGCCGTTTATTTATGAGGCATAAAATTGTATTTTTAATTTGGCATAAAATTTAAATGTCCTACAGGACACACACGACACACATGCCGCAGCCACTTGAGTTGAGATTGGCTTCCTGCCTCTTTGGCTTTGATTACCATGTCAAAGGACGCATAATTACATAAGGAGCAGGGACAGCATTCGCTACACTTGCCAGCGAGCTACTTGTTATTTGTTATTTCTCAATGGGAATTCGAGCAGCGATGCACTTGAGCGTGGACCACACAACGAATGAAGCGATCAACTAATTGCTCGAGAGTGGCCTGGAAATTTGTAAGAATGGGATGACAACAACAGCTCGTAAAGTAAGAATTCAAATGCCACCAGCAGCAGCACCAGTAACGTCAACAGTCGATATTGCCAACGGCGTTTTCTCATTGATTTTAATGGCACATTAAGCATACGCCTCGTTGCCATACAAATTTTTGCCCAGATTCGATACGATCCGCTTACGATGTCCGATTTACGAGTGTTTGAGTCGCGCTCATTTACATACTCGCACATACATTGCCACACGTTGGGAAATACATTAAAATTTCCAATAAAGAATTAATGCTTAACAATAGCCCCAAAAGAATGGCAACAACAACACAAACAACAACAATAGCCCACAGTCAAAGCCGAGAGAATAACAAAAGTGTTTTTATTGCAGCCGATAGAATTAGACGAGTTTCGGGGCTTGGAACGCGTTTTAAAGTTGTCAACTTGGCGGAACAAATTTTGTTAATGATCCGCGTTATAACCCGAAATCAACTAAAATAGTTGTAAAACGCAACTTTATTGCTCTTCCATTTCCCAGTCTTTGGGTTTTGTGTAACGCCTCTTGGAATTTACAGATCAATTCTATATTAG
This sequence comes from Drosophila ustulata, assembly GCA_035047365.1. Classification (NCBI taxonomy): domain Eukaryota; kingdom Metazoa; phylum Arthropoda; class Insecta; order Diptera; family Drosophilidae; genus Drosophila; species Drosophila ustulata. The sequence continues at coordinate 15,827,174 of JAWNPT010000094.1, forward strand.
TTCTTGCCCTTTCTCTGCGTGAGTGAAACATGATCTGAAACAATCGCTTCCTATTGTCGCAGCTCACAATGCACTCCTAATGACAGCCAATTAATTCTGAAGGCCTCTCGTTCACCGATTGCTGCATACGTATTAAGATCTATTGTTCAGATTTGCCACATAAATCATTATAATATTGTTTTTATGCACAAATATATATATGTATATATAGCTTTTAGCTAAACGCTTTCCAACACCAAATTCGGGGCGTGGGCGCTGCCTTTGTGTGTACATAAATCATCATAATTATTCGAGAATTTCAACGGTTTCTTAAAGGTGTCTTGAATTTCGTTAGGGTGCGGCTGGCCAAACGAGAACGCCACTCGATACGGTGAATAAATATATACATACTATATATTGTATATATTTATATCTCTTCCTAAATGGAAACTGTTTGCCAGCCCTATTATTTCCTTGCTCTCTGCCCCAAAACGCAATCGAATCGCAAATGCGCAACGACAGCTAAGCAAACATTAGTCACAAAATTGCCTGCCAACAGCGAAATGAACAATATCTATATGCCATAAATATCTCCAGGGTTTTCTCTCACTCTCAGCCCTGGTGCGTGCTGTTTGCCAGTGTGGAGAGGAGTCTGGGGTCCATGACGACCCGGCTGTTTACTTTCAAAACCGTTTGCCATGCGTAAATGACAAACGATTTTGCGAAATTATTATTGCCATTGTCATTGTCGCTTGGTTGGCTGATTTCGACTGCGTCCTTCTCCCTCTCCCTCTCCCTCTCCTTCTCTGACCCCAAAACTGTCGAGACACTTTCTCAATTTCAGTGCGACGTTGTTGTTGCTGCTGTCGCACTTTACGCTGCTCAATTTAGCAAACAGTCAGCCGTTGACGTTATCCTTCCGTCGTCGCAGCCAGCCAAAACCAATAAGCCACCAGCAGCAGCATCAGCGGCAGCAGCATCACCAGGAAGTGAGCTGGAGCAACCATCAGCCAGTTACATTTACCGCCCATCCACGCTGCTAAATCCCACAGCAATTGCTGCTGGCAATGCGGACTAATCCAGCCAGCCATTTACTGCCACCCACCATCTCCTTTGGCACATCCTTTCCCCTCGCCTCCCTCGTCGCCCAGTCTCCTGGCAGATTGCCGCCCTCGTAGCGTATTTATTTTATAACATTGCCAATCAAGATGGCTGCGCAAACATAATCGCAACGGGAACACGGAGATATTGACACAGAGCCACCAGTTCAGCTCCTTCCCCCCCTTTTGCGCTTGTTTGCATTTCCCCCACTTTTGTCCCCTCACGACACCCAAATCCGGCAGAAGGATCAATAACACTTTTGCCTCAATTCCTGTCTCTCGTCTGTGTCTCTGCCTCCCTGGCAAAGTCTCGTTGTCAGCCTTTTGTTGTTGTTTATTTGTTTTGCAAGCAATTTCAGCACTCCTCTTCGCACCGTTGGGTGAGTGCATTATCCTTGCCCCCCTCTCCTCTCCAGCAGCCAACATACATTCCACAAGACACTTACATTGTTCTGTGTCGTGTACGAGTATGTTGTCCTTTATGTCCTTTTCAATTTGTTCAATGATTCGCAAGCAAATTGATTCCCATTCAATTTCGCGCCGTTTCGCATGCGACAATTTCGATTTTTATTGGTTTTCTTTTGCTCGCCGATTTCGGCCATTTTGTTGTTTGTCCCGTTTCGACGCCTTCTCTCTGTCCCTCTCTTTTATTGCACTCTTCGTATGCGTATGTGAGTTGGTTCTCTGAAAAAAAACGTATAATAAAATTGTAAATTGGTTTTTGTTCATTTATAGCTAGTTGTGTATCTTTACCGATATTGTTATTGGTCAGCGTTTGTGGGTTGCTCTCGCAAATGGCAAATACCAAATGGTAAAAGGCAAATGACAATTGAAATTTGTTTCTATATGTGTTGGCTGTGTAAGTGTGTGTGTGTGTGTGAGTCCTTTGGTCAGCACAGTAGGCGTCCTGTGTAAGCAAAATCGAGATTGCTTTGCGGATGGGCTGACATGAAATAAATTAATTGAAAACTCAAATCGAGTGTTATTTATGTAAATTATCGTATTGTGTTCACAGCTCTGATTTTCACACGAATGTAATTTGTAGATGTGAGAAAATAGAACCGTAATCATTATAGATATTCAAAGAATATAATTTTCATGATAATATTGTAAGTTTTATGATTTTATTCACACATAGTGCTTAATTTTTAATGTTTTTATTAACAAACCAGGCCTAATCATTAGATTTGAGCAATAAAAATATATGTAGCTCTAGCTTAATGATTATTTGTGAGTTTTATTATTTTTAGGGCAATAAAGTAATGATTTATATTTTAGCGGTACAAACGCGAGCTTTTGTATTTGAAATATGCTTTATTAACATGTCCATTTAAAAATTAGTTTGATTTAAAGTTTACTTTCCCATTAGAAGTATTATTTTTTTATTTAAAAAATCATTTTTAATACAAAATGTAAAAACATTATGCTATAAGAGTACTAATCTAGTAAGTATAAAAACAAAGTATATCTTATTGATTTGTCCACTTTCAAGAAGATAGAATTTAAACGTGATTGCACTTAACATGAATAGAATATATTTGTATTAATATGTTTACATTCAAAATTAGTTATGTAAAATAAAAGTCAACACTTGATTGCATACTTTCTTATTTTTATTTATTTTGTGTATTGTTTTTATTATTAAATTTCTACAAATTATTATTATAAATTGCAGCTCATTTTGCTTTATGTATTGTTAACATTCTTTTATAGCAGTTTTTGTGATATCAAAGCAGAACAAGTTTAATTGGAGTTCGGCAACATAAGTTAAAGGCAATTACTGGACTACCGATGCAATTGCAACTAATCACATACTAATTTCAGCTACCAACTTGAGAGAGAGAGACTCATAAAGTGGTTGTGGCCAAGTAGCCACTTAGCCACAAATCTAGCCAGTGGCCAGTTGATCTGTATCTGTATCTGTGTATGTGTATCTGTGCATCTGTGGCTGAGAGAGTTGGGACAAAGTCAGACGAACAAGAATGTTTGTCACAATACATCAAATGGCTGCGGAATGACACAAAACATGAACGCGTCACTTTCCATCACTCCAAAGTGGCGGGACCGACGAAAGCTGCCACTGCGATGGCGAAGTATGAGTATGAATGTGAGTGTGAGTGTGAGGATTGCCAGCCAAGTGGTCGGCTAACAAGCCAGCCAAGCAGCCAACCAGCCAGACAGTGTGACGCAGCTTCACGCACACAGCCGCACAGTGGAGCGAGATTAACTGCGCGCATGCTCAACTATTTGCGCACATTTTAAATGGGCCGGGATGCCGCGCTGCACAAAGCGTGGCTCTGGGTACAATGCACCTTTGTGGCAAGCCTGGGAATGGAGAAGACGAGAGGAGAGAGGACGGACTGTTGCTTGGTGACACTCCACACAGACGTCGCGTCGCTGAGTCTGGCCAGGCAGCAGTTGGCTGCTTTAATCCGCCAAGCAATGCGGCAACAACTTCCACGACCATCATGATGATGATGATGCTCTCGATGATGATGACGATGATCGTGGCGATTATTTGTTGCTGCTGCTGCGCCCTCAAAGATACAAAACATATACACAGTTTTTTGTCGCAGCAATCTCGTTTGACCAAAAACGACTAACGAGCTGCTGAGCCGGAGTCTGCAGCTGAAGCTGAGCGACTGCCACAGTTGATGCTGCTCCTTCTCTGTCTCTGTCTCAGCCTCGGCCTCGGTCTGCATCTGAATCAGTTGGCATCATTAATCCTTTGCTAAGGTACTTGACTCGACTCGGGTATTGGCAACGCCTTGTATGCTCCGCTGCTGCTGTTGATGCTGCTGCTGCGCGTAAGTTGTCATGTTTTTGTCGCTTTATGGACTTCTAATCGTTCAATTCTATCAAAAAGCTTACGCACTAACAAACACCCAAATCCAGTTGTACGTTTCGCAGTTTCGGTTTCACCCAGATTAAGATATTTAGATTGCTCCACGACACAGACGTATCGGGGCAGACGGCAAACTGGCAACTTTATTTAGCACTTCTTCTCGATCCACACACACACACGGCAGACAACGAGCTACCTTCGAGGTCCGCAGTGCTCCGCAGTGCTCGAGGTGACAATAAGCCGCAGTCGATGGCCACAGAAATTGGGCTCAATTTTTACCTTTTTTGTGCACGAGACTCGCTTGATAGAGAAGTTGCAGAGTCGAAGATTCAGTCCTCAGTGGTCGCTCCTTTTGGCATTTGATGTGCGAATTTGTTATTTAAGTTGGGCAACACGCAATTGTCCTCGGCCTTAGACATTGTCCGAGGTGTGAATTGTGCATAAATTGTGCCGTAGATACATTTGTATCTTTTTGTGTGCTACACTCATTCTCAGACAGCATGGGGCAGGGAATTGATTTGGATATCGGTTCGAGGCTATTTGTTAAATTGTTTTGTAACTACCGTTTTGGGTACCGGACATTCGAGTCGATAGACAGCCAGATAGGTAACACAATACGGCAGGTGAAGGGCCATTTGCATGTGAGTCTGAGTATCTGAAACTGAACTTTCAAAAGGCCAGCAGAGAATGGAGATGATATGTGGCTGGCGGTACGATATTGATGAGTTATTGTAATTAATGCCAAATTGGCCATAAAACACAACATTTGCATGTCAAACAGAGCCAAGCGAATTTCATCAGCCACATTTTGTCACATGTTTTTGTTGGGCGCATAAATTATTAAATTCGTTTGCTTTTTTGGCGGAAGTTTCCATTGTGCGCTCGACTGAAATAATTAAATATTAAATATGATTAAGTTTTTGCTTTGTTGTCCAGTCTTTTCATATCGTTGCTGTTGTTGTTGTTTTATATTTATTATTTATTTATTTTTGCGCTACGGCCCACGCAGAGCCATAAACTATGGACTTATGGAGACCGGGCAATGCTAAACGGCATTCAAATATAAATAAATGTCAAATTGTGCACGCTTCGCCATAATCATATGACTCTGACAGAGCCAGACTTCAGTCTGTGTCTCTCTTCGCTTGTCTCTCTTGCTCAAGACAGCGGCGTGCTTTAAAAACTGCTAAATGCAAATTAAAGCTCATTAATCGCGCAGATATTTCGAACAGCGGGGCATTAATGTGCTTCGCACTTGGCCGAGAGCCCAAATAACGATTCTCCAACTCGTTTCGCATAGAAAGTGAGCTGAGACACAGAGAACTAAAGTCGGAGAAGGGGATGAGGGGATTGCGGGATGCCAGCGATGGAGTGCTCGTAAAACATGCTATGATTACTTTATTAAGCCAAATGTTTCATAAACAATCGCCATGTCGTACATAAAACTGAAAACCGAATCCGATACTTCGTCTGCGCGGGCGAGACCCAAATCCAAAACCAAACTCAGACTCAGACTGAGTCTCAATCTCTGTCTCTCGGTCCACAGCTGGTGGATGAGCGCGGGACGTAATCAAGAGTTGAGCGAGCGCTTTGCTTAGATAAGTCACTTAAGATAAATCGAGCTGCGTATGTGTGTGTGTGTGTGTGTGTCGTTTAGAAATTATGGGTTTCAGATATTGGAACTGAGATACTCGCACAAAACAATCGTATACAAAATACACTGGCTGACATCCAACAATTCTCGCAGCTTGTTTCTTTTCTGTCGTCTGTCTATTTAAAAATTCAAATTTTTATCGCTCGTCGCGCGGAGAGTTTAACTAATTTTATTAAATTGAACATTTGTTAAATTTTGCTCGAATTCGAATTTAAAGTGGAGATTTTCATGTTCAGATAAGCCCATTTGCAATTAAGTTAACATTTTACATAATTAATTTGGCTATCGATTCATGCCAGCCATGGGAACACTTTACTCGCCATTGACAACTGTTTGATACCAATATAATTATGGCATAAAGGGCAAAGTGCATCGCTAATGGATTTATAACAATATCAATTGTTGTCGCAGATAAGCCTGAGTTCACTTCAAGTACTTCCAGCTCATAAATAAACGCATAATTGGAAATGTATTAGATATGCGAGTTATATCCAGCAAAAAGAAGAAACAATTCTATAGTTTATTGACTTTCTAAATAAATGGAAACAGTTTTGTCTATCCGCCATGCAACATTAATCTTTGGTGACTTTTAGTATCTGTTCCTGTGCCAACTTTGAGCATACTCATTATTGATTCATAAACGTCATCTGCTGATTGACGATCGATGAGTTTGCTTATTCAATTAACACATTTTATGAGTTTAGGCCAAGTGGGTGCCTAATTATGGGAAGGCCACCACGCAGAACTTGATTTTATGTCTTTTGACCATAAAACGCTGTTAACTGTCTGGCAAAATATCTCGGCTATCCACACGTATGTATATGTTTATAGGTGATGACCAACAACGTTGTCGTTGTCGTCACTTCCTTTCTGAAGTTTTAGGCACTCGAAAGTATTTTTACTGCCAGTTGTCAGACTTGTAAACACACCCTGTAATGTGGCACATGTTGTATGGCAAATCGGGGGTGTCTCATAGTCGAGCAGCCTCGTCATTTGGTTTATTATCGAGCTGCGTCATCTGCCCCGCCAGCGAGCAACAAGCGGCAGCAGCAACGCTGAATTCGCTCCACTCATTGTTGCCATTGTGGCCAACATGGTCGTGTCTAGCGACAAATTTAATGACTTACTTAACCTCATTGAGAGCTGCAAAGGCACACACTTACATACACACACACACATGGGCGACAGAGTCTCCGCCTTGTTGCTGCCACGACAACAACAGCAGCAGCCTCTCGCTCTCTTTCGTTTCCCCCAACTTAGCATTTTTTAATGACTTAATTTACGTTCGCAATAGGTTCCACCTTCCATGTTTATTGTTTTGACTAAGTACACACACACACACACACACACTCACACAGCGGACGGAGCTGGCTTTATATGATGGCTTTATAGTTGGTCGTAGAGCGTGCGACGCCCTCGAAACTCAATTCGCGCCTTATCGTCCGTTCGCATCGTCGTCGCCTCAAATCTTGCCCGGTTTCCTCTTCAACGTGGGCTGCAAATTTGTGGCCAGCTGCTCTATAGGAATGGCCTCCATTTGTTTCAGATCGATGCAGCAGGCGGTCCCCGTCCACATATGAGCGTAGAACCAAGAACCAAGAATCCAGAACGCAGAGCAGAGCGCACGATAGCTTCGTTTATTGTTAATTTAATTGGCCAATTTCATGAAGGTGTTGGTGGTTTTGTTTTTCGGTTAACTAAGTGACACTGTGGCAATTGGAAGAAAACTTTTAGATAAGCCTATGAAGGGACTCGAAACTGCAGTGAAAGTTGTTGATGAACTTAAACAATACTTTAACAAAAATGATGGGAAAATTTGCTTTGGGTAAGAAAAAAGTTCTATCGTCGAAATTCTTCTTCATAGCAAGCAGCTAAAAATGTAAAAATGAAAATCATTTAAATAGCTGAAAATATTTCTCCCTTTTCCTTTAAAGTATCAAAAATATTTTGTTTCTTACACATATTATACTTGTTAATTATGTTAATTATATATTATGTGAAAAAAAGTAAAGTGCCAGTTGCTAGCGAAGCTCGGAATTATATTTATTATTAATCATCAGCTTTAAATATGTGTAACATTATAAGGGAAAATAAAACACAAAATAAAAATAATAATCAATCATATCTTTTGCTGCTCTTTTGCGTAATATTTATTTTTGGATATATATTATATGGTTTTTGTGTTGTATGTTTTATAAATAGCTTTTAGTTTGCAGTTCCTTCGATTTTCGTAACGTCGGAATTAATACACACATTATTAATTTGAATAAATCATCAGTACTACTTTCCCACTTCCACAACTTTGAATTCTTTTGCAATCTTAAGGACTCGACACAATTATGCATATTACGCTCTTAAAATGTATCGAATTTTGAGCCCACTTTGCGAGAAGTGATCGATTCCACGCGTTTCTCTAAATTTGAGCAGCGGGACAATAAAATGAGTCCGAAACGAGCGTTGGCGTGGGCTGGTCCGTTGGCTTGCCGGCTGGCGGCTGGCGGCTTACACGTCGTATGAGTTATGTGACGTATGGCGAGAGTCAAACACCGTCACGGGTTGAACAAACGGCGCAGAGATCGAGCGGCACTTGCTACGCAGGCGGTGAGCTTTGAAGTGAACACAAATGTTGCTCACAAATTGACAGCTAACACGGTGCTAAATTAGATGGCACTTACTTATATGGTGCTTGGGCATCGAGTTGCGGCTTTTGCAAATTAAGTAGGAACAGCAACAACAGTCTGAGCAGCAGCAGCAGCAATGACAAAAGTGAGGAAGATATACGCAAAGACTGGACACGTTGACATTTCAAGTTCAATGTCATGTGACGTCTGGGAAATTTGTTAAACACGCTTATTAAATTCCACAGCAACAGCACAGGTTGTTCTTCTTGGGATGGGATGAGCTGAATACGTTTGTGCTGTGGTGAATGTGGACTTGGGACCGAAAAAGCGTGTCGCAAGTCATGTTATGCGCATGTAAACCAATCTAAATACGAATCTCTCAACCGAGTGTGTTTGTTTGTGGTGTGTGGTGTGTGTTTTATTGGGCCAGGCAAACAAACAAAATGCATTTAAAAGCTACAAAACTACATTTCAGATAACAGGCCATGGCCCAGGGCCCAGTGTACAACAAACATGACTTGACAACTCATCGAACATTGAACACGTTGTAATGTGATACTTAAATGCTTGATTGGCTCGTAAATATTTTCACTATGTGGCCTGGCCAACTTAACCACCAAGCTGGCAAAACTCGCCAAGCTCCAAGCTCCAAGCTCCAAGCTCATGTTCTTGCTCAAACTGGGGCTGTCGTTTCTGTTGTTAACAATCATTGCTACAAAATATCGCTGGACTCTTGGCTTTTTGTTGTGTTGCTGTCCCTTCTCCGCCTGTGTTTGAAAAAAGCGCCAAATCTTGCACTAAAAACACACCAAATACGACTTCAAAGCTATCGCTGCGATCGATCGGCATTGGCGCGTTGACAGAAGGGACCCAAAGAACTGCGATTGAGCAAAGTTGCGTCCTTCCCGGCCATCGCACACAATTGTAATTGTTGTATGCCGGCCAAGAAGAGGCGCAAACCTAAAGACTCAGCTTGAGCCTGGGCCACACAAACTTCTCGTCCTCGTCTCCGACTCCGTCTCCATCTCCGTTTGGGTCCTCATCATAATGTTAATGTAAATGCATTTTAAATGGACTTGCGTACAACATTTTTTTGTTCTCGCTGGCCAAGTTGTTGGCATTGTTGTTGTTGTCGCGCGTTGTGTGGACAGTTCGACAAGCTGTTTGCAACACGATGCGGGTCTAGCGAAAATCATAAAAAGCAACAACTAAACATACGATACATACATAAGTATATTGCCATATGTGATCGGCTGTCTGGCGTAAAATGCGACATTGTTGGCAACGAACAAAACGTTTTTAGTGTCTTACAAATGAAATGTGACAGTTTCGAGTTAAAAATAACAACAATAAACAAACAGCAAAGGAGAAAAAAGCCCACAGAAATTAACATAATTTAATCAACACTAATTCGCGCTTTCAGTTTTCTTTTGTCAGCTTTGTCAGCTGCCAGATTGACAGATCTCTGCGTGATGATAAAAGATGTGGGCGCCCTTAAGGCCAGCTTAAGTCAGCATTAAAGGAGCTCTCTCTTCTCTTTCGGGTTGGCATTTCCGTCTGGCTAATTGCCCAGCCTCTGCTTTTCTCGCTCTGTATCTCGGTCCCTTTCGAGTTCATTAATATGCTACGTGCAATCGGCAGCCTCGGAAACAGGATGCTGCCTATCAATGGCAATCAAGAGCTCAAAGAGTGGCTTGTGAATGGCAGGCTCAAGTGTCAAATAAATCTTAACAATTTGGAACAAGTTCATTAAGGAATTTAGTTTGTAAAGCGACTTGATTTTAATCGATCTCTTTCAGGAGAAAGGGAAAAGTGTGAATGAATGAAGTCAATTGTTTCAACGGAAGATGGCCAACAATACTATAAAAGTCGACTTCACTTAATTGGAAAGGGGAACAGATTTCGAATCTACGAGTTCCCTTCTGAGCAACGCCTCTGCGCAAACCTTCCAACTATTTTCACTCTCAACGTCAGTCAGAACACTCGTGGTCACGTACGCACGAGATTCTGTTTAAATATGGCCACATGCACGACATATTAAACAGGCACGGGACTCGCTGGTTCTGGCCAAGTTAAGTGAGCGCCAGCTCCGATTTGGTTAGCCAGGCGCACGAGCAGCACCAAATTGGTTTATGACTTCCTTCTAACTCGCATGCACCTCATCTAATGCTGGCCAACTGATTTGAGGCCAAAGTCCGCTCTCTCTCTCCCGCTCGCTCGCTGGCAAGGCCAACATAAATACCGACCTGTCTCTTGCAATGGGATATCAGAGAGCGGAGAGCTAGAGCGATAAGATCAATTATGTTAAGTCACTTGGCGTTAAAATTATGTTGACGCATGTTTCCAAAATGTTTAAGCATACCTCTAAGTATACATATACAGTCGTGTAGATATGTCCGAGTGCGAGTTTAAAGCGATCTCTCAGGCCTTAGTCCAGGCAGCAATTATGCAAATCGCTTGACAATCATTTAAAGCTTTAAACGCATTAGCTATGCCAAATGCAAGACGGAGGGGGGCAGATATAAAAACCCAATAGCGCCAACGCTGTGATCGGAACGCACCTCTAACCCAATTTATAACGACTTATCGACAGTAATAAAAACAAAATACACATCGAGCTAAAATTTATACACATGTTGCGATCGATAACGCCAACGCCTCATTTGCATGCTGGCTCAAAAGGCGTGGCGGGGCGATGACGAAGAGGGGGAGAGATGGTATCGAAAGAGTTGGAACAAACTTGTATCTGAAAAATAGTCCGCGTGTTTGTGCGCGACATTTGACATTGTCAAATCGCGGCTTAATTAAGCAATCGATCTTCGCGGCAACGGATCGATCCACAACATCGACTGGACGACGCTGTTTGCTAATTTGCAGCAGGAGGAGAAGACAGCAGACTGGAGACAGGAGAGGGACAAAAAGACAGCATGTGGGAAAGCTGGTGGCCGATGACAATAAACTTTCAGCTGATACTAAACTTTGCATAATCCAGAGGGCCTAAACTCTCAATGAATGCGAATGAATGCCGTAGAGTGAACCGTTATGGAGCCTAATGAGTCGCATTTATCTCTCGCTCATATCGTCGAATTGTTTAAAAAGAAATTAAAAATGTATTCGCTGGAGCCCGCATTCGACTGTGGCTTTAACTGCGGCTCTGTGACTCAGGCATTGATTTTTGGGGTCTCTCATAAATCATGCGGACTCTGTGACATTATCACGCTAATAAAATCGCATGCAAAAGCCGCCAAGTCGCCAACAGCCAACAGCCAACAGACGACGACAACAAGCCTAATAATAATAATATTAACAACAACAATTGGGGCTCAATGACAGCAACAAATGATGCCCGACGCTTTTGTGGACATTAATGTTTGACATTAATTGAAATTAATATTAATTTCATATTTATTGTAATGTCAGTTAATGGCCAATGTGTGGATGCTGATGCTGCGGGGGCGTCTCGCTCTCTCTCTCTCTCTCTCTGTCTATTTCTGTCTCTCTTGCATGCTGATGAATTAGCATATTTTGCTAGCTGCTGCATGCTGTGCCCAACTGGTCGCAGATCCCACTCAGCACCAGATACGAGTATCTTATGGATACGTTGTGTATCCGAGTATATGGCCAGCTCAGCATGACAATTCGCATGAATGTTAAAGCCAACAACTTAATTTGTAATCGCAGCGCATTAGAATTTAAGTAACGCGTAATTAATGTTGCAAGTCACCATAAAAATATAAAGTGAGCAGTGGGCAGAGGGGAGGAGGGGTGCAAAGGGTTCTTCGACTCGTCTCGTATGCAACTTTATTTATTGGGATCTAAGTGATTTTCGATGAGATTGCAAAGAGTCAACGATTGAGGCATCAGCGCACAGCAGGTGGCTGCTTAGCGATCCAGCGAGAGTGAGATCGCAAAAGACCAATAGAAAGAGGCAGGAAGAGTGAGAGGGGAGCGGGGAGCGGGGAGAGGGGCACAGTTCGATCTCCTGTTGCGTACTTGCCTGGCATCAGGTGAGAAGCAGTCAGCATCCAAATGGGTTTCACTTTCCTTGCACACAGAAACACGCTCTCGGGGTATTTTGGGTGTGATATCATTAGCTCCCCTGTAGTCAGCTGGAAACCCGTTTCATTGCACGTTTCTACCTGCTTACCCCTCCCCCCTGCCCTCCCCTCGTCCCACCTCTCTGTGAATCTCAGCTCCAATTCGAGTTAATATGAAATTTATATTATTAGCGGGGAATAAAAATTGCTGCTGCCGATATTTGCGCATCATTAAAGCCATCAAATGAAGCCAATTAAAAGTAAATAAATAATACATTTTATGAAAGCAATCAAATCGGTTTCCCTTTCCTCTCTCTCTCTCTCTCCTCTGTGTCTCTCTTCCTCTACCTGTTGATACTTTGAGTGCCCTCAGTTCTTTGATTAAATTATGCACAGCGAAAATTATAAAGTTTTGTTAAAACTTAATTAGGCACTGGCCGAAAAGACAAAAGCCAAATCCGGTGAACCGTATGGGGATCTTCGATTTGCCAAATGAGTTTCGTCTTCTTCTTCTTGCTCTCGTGTTTTATTTGCGGCCGTTCGAAGCGGTTCATTAATAAATTAACAGCATATAAAAGGTTCAGACAAAAGAACAAATTTATGGGACATCGCACAGCCAACCGAGGAAGACAGTTAAGATCCAACTAAATAAGCGTAGCCAATAAACAGGGCTCAACTTGAGATACCCTGGAAAACATATATATTCTCATATCTAACATAGCAATAAAGATAAGCGATACTCAGAGTAAGAGATACAATCAGAGAAAGCAAATGCAAAATTGATGCATTACTTTTAATCACATTTATTTTATAACTACATTAGTTAACTCATATGCCCTCTTCGCCATTCCCTATTGTATGCAGGGTGTAAAAAGGTCAGCGTGTGAGAGAAATGTGTTCAAGATGAGATTGGCATGTCATTTAAAATCAATAAAATACGATTAGCGACCGTTGGCAAATAAAAAAAGAAGAAAAATACCGAACTCTGTTAACAATATTAAACGGATTTAATGAATATGGCAGAATGATTCAATCAGCCCAACAGATTTTTTTTGCAACGAAATGGATACTTTGATAAAAGAAAGAAAAGGTGTGAAAAGTGATTGTTTCATTGGGTTGCTGTCTTGCCAAGTTGGCTAACATTCTGTGATCTTGGCGTGGCGTGGCTGTAATCACATGACCGAGGAGTCAGTGCAACCACCCGCTGTGTTATTTAAGTGCCACATTTCACATGAGCAACTCTTGAAATTATTTACATGCAGCAACACACGAGCTGAACACGAAGAGCAGCAGCAACAGCAACGCCTTCTGTTGCGACTCTAAGCGAGATTCAGTTGCCTCGAGAGCTGTGTAGATAATTAATTGATTAAAATGTTTTTGCATATTATGGCCCGTATCATATTTCACATAAATGAGCGCATTCAACACGCTAAAGTGCCAAAGATTGTTCGAGGCCGAGCCAGCCGAGATTAGAGCCACAAGAGGAGTCCATCAGCCCGAGCTGAACGATCAGAGAGCGAGAGGCGAGAGGAGGAAGCAGGATGGAGGCTGGGATCAGCTGTAGAGCGCAGCACTTGTTGCCACAACTTACCACCTAGGGTAACCGAATGCGCCTTTGTGGCACACAATCATGATGATGATGCTGGTCGCGTCCAGTCTGTGTCTGGTGCTTGGTCTAGCCAAGCGCCGCATGTGGCAGAGAGGCGATTTGCCAGTGGACTCCAAACACCGAACAGGGTGTTTATGGTGATTTAGTCAGTTATGTGGATCGTAAACATTTTTGATAGCTAAATTTAAATAAACGACAGATATTTGTTGCTCGCTGCTTTATGAGCGAGGCTCCATCTGGAGATGCAACTGAGTCCGAGTTAAAGCTGCAGATGGTGTCATAAGACGAAGGCGCTTAGTCATTTTCTTTGACTGTATTTGTGTGTGTGTGTTTTAGCCAAGTCGAGAATTTAAATTAATTTTATTGCATTGAGGTTTTTGTGTAGTTGGCGCGCGCGGCGAGAGAAAATATCAAATTACTGTGGTAATATATTTGAGATTAATGTCGGATCTCTGAGCCAAGAGATTTTGTTACGTTTTACTTTTATTCAGTTGGTAAATTGGCCATAAAAGCGGGCCAACAATGTGGGCAAACGCTGTCTAGTTTTGGGAACGATCAACGATCACAGATGAATGCAACGATAAAAACGGAAAAATGGATAAATGGATAAATGGAAAAACGGAAAAGAAAAACAAACGACGAAGAAAGCAAAGAAAGCGGTTCCAAATCTTCTTCTGGTAAAGAGAAGCAACTTTTGATCGTTGATCGTGTTCTCTGTCTGCTCAGCCGCAACATAAACATCAACATAAACAAAACAAATATTTTGTTTAAATTTGAACGTTGACAAGCGTTTCAGATGTCAGTCAGCCACCATAATTGGCTCTCATTTTTGGCAATCAAAATGTGTTTATTTATTTGGGAAATTGCCCCGATACGACCTCGATAAGTAGGCTGCATTTACCTGCCCGACTGCCCTGAGAAGACAGTTTTCACATGCATCGCACAATGGACTGCGAGCCGAGAGAGTCAGCGGGATTTTCGCAGTGTGTTTGGCCTAAGCTGCATCCAGTTGTTGCCTTGAGGATTACAGCAGCCCGAGTTGCACTAAGCCCACAACATGCACTTGTGGCTTAACTTTGGCAATCCTGTTAGGGATCGAGACTTACTTTATGCTGTACTAGCTTGCGATTTCTTTCAATGAAGCTAATCCTCGACTGCAGTTGTGCCGTGTTTTCAGCTTGTCATTGTTTGTAGTCGAGTTAGGTTCAGAGCTCGGCCAAAGGGTTGCTGACACGCCCTCGCATTTATTTGCATGCCCAGCATTGACTTATGCCTTTTGTCACAAGTCCCAGCCACAAGTCAACTGGACTCTGGCCGACTCTGGCTCAGCATACGTATTTAATAAGCACATAATGGCAATAATCATAATTTTACAGCGAAGTTCGGAACGCAGCTCTGTCAGCGGGATGCCCTTAAAGGGTTTCCTTGCCTCCTCGCAGTCTTCAGCGCTGACACAATGCGAGCTGCGAGCTGCAGATACAGATACAGATACATAAACTGGGAGGCGTTGCGCACATTTAATTAATACGTTTGCTTGTTGCTTAGTTTGTGGACTCTGGAATTCGCAAATGGGCGTTGCAACAGATGATTAGATTTTCTTAAAATTCTCGAGCCAAAAGGGTTTCTTCTGTACGTCATTTGCCTGACTTATTGTTTCAGTTTTGATGGCAGCGCAGCCGAGAGTAAAGCTTCGTTTAAGAACCTTCCGGACGGGGGGTTTTTGTCTTGTTGAATTTCAACGGAAGCCAATGGACGCACTAAATATTGCATTTGTGCTTGTGATGTTTATGAAATGAGTTTTAAGCGGGGTTTCCACTGGGTTTTGGCTCTGCCAAACAAAAGACTTAGGCAACGAACTAACATCATTTCTACAATTTTATTTTCTTTTTTGTCAGAAGTCATCTTTGAGTGTTTCTTATCAACTCACTTCATTAACTTGTATATTTCCAGGTAATTAGATTGATTTCGCATCGCATCGCATCGCTTCGCATTGTTCCCAGGGCAAACAAGATTGCTGCTGGGACTCCCTAACGGTATTCGGGTCATAAAAAATCAACAAAACAATCGAATCAACAATACGCATCACAACCACAACAATTGCTGTGCTCAAGTGCCCTGGGGCAAATCACGCAAAACCATAAGAGCAATAATAAGCCTCAACCTCAGCGCAAAGGTCTCTGCTTGCTGGTCGGGGCCATTTGTTTAATTTCCAATTAAAAAGAGCAAACACACTGGGAGCACACATACAGGCACACCTACGCCTACGCACAGCAGGTCCGAGGCAGCGATACATGGTCGGAGACAGAGCCAGATCGCCAGGCATTATCATCATTGACATCACGACATGACTTGTTGTGTTGCTGGTGTTGGTGTTGGTGTTGCTGTTGGTGTTAGCTGCTGCTGCCGTTGCTGTTGCTTGACAACTGTTTTAGAGAGGCACAGGTAGAGAGAGAGAAATGCAAAAGGATCTCTCGCACTGCGTGTGTGCAAACGCCCGACACTTGGCTCTTGCGGCTGACCAGTTGGACGATGCTCGGTGCATTGGCAGTGCCTGGTGTCTGGTCAAGCGTGGGCCCCGCTCGAAATGAGTGCGATGAAGATGAAGTGAGGTTTGTCCGTTTCCCGGAAAATGCCACTTGTCAATAGGTGAATGCCTGTCCCATTGTAGCTGTTATCTAAATTACGCCAAACAAAACAGCAGTTGCCGTAACGAAGACCCCTGAGCAACGCAGTTGCCCCTTCCTCGGACCCTTCACACACACACATATTCCAATAGGCCAAGCCCTGAGCAGCAACAGCAGCAACTGCTGGTGGCTGTTTTGGTCGCTGCACTGTCAGGGGTGGGCCCTGCTAATGTTTTAATTTGATTTTAAAATGATGTTAATCTAATATCCGTGGAAAATGTCAAAATAAAGCAAGAGGCGCGACGCAATCTCCCTCGCTCTCCCTCTAGCCCTCGAGGGTTTGATTAATTAAAAGTCTAAATATGGCTTCGACAATGCTAATTGAAATGCACTTGCCGTCCTGCTCAATTTCAATGAATTTTCCATTTTATTACGAAATACGCTGTCAAAATTGTATTGGATTGTTGTTATTCGTGCGGTGGCTCTTGATAATCTACGAGCGTTATGTTGACAATATTTTCCTGTGAATTCCATGGATGTGGTTTCAATGTCCACACTCACATATGTTACAGACTATCAACAGCAGCAGCAGCAGCTCTGGAATGCCTTCATCATGTGCCACTCACGCATTTGGGCGTGAATACCACAAATTTATATTTAATTGTTTGATTGCCTGACGTTGCTCGTATAATTTCTCAATAATTTCCATGTCTCTTCTGCCAAGCTGCTGCTGTTGCTGCTGCTGCTGTTGCTCTTGGTGTGGATGGAAATTATAGAAAATTTGTGTGACAAATGTTAGGCGCTGACTGCATTCATTAATTTCGAGGCATTAACAGCCCAAACGGAGTGTGAATCGATGAGTGTGACTCGTGAATATGACTCGTTGTGCGTGTGGGTGCGCATTAGTTAGCCAAGTGGCCAGCTGTGTGACGAATTGGCTATTTTGTAAATAAGACATCTCTAATAGAACACCACAAAAAAAGGGTTCGACGTAACTCGAGGGCAGCACACAAAAGACTTAGGCAACAAACTTGAGTCAGCTTGAGTCAGAGACAAAAAACTTGTTCTGCTCTGTTCCAGTGACAACTACTGATTGTTATTCATTTATAATTCCAAATGACTTTATTCATTTATTGTTTTTTTTTTTAGAATGTAATTTATTTGCCGAGCATTTCTAAACATCTCCAATTACATTATCATTAAGACTAATTCAATTAGAGAGCCAAGGTTAATATTAATTCGAATATTTAGAGTCGCAATCACGTGCTGATAATTCTATGACAAAGCTCTGTTTATAATTCGCCAGCTAAATTGTTTAGTGGAAATAAACAAGACGAAATTAGACGTCGATCGCAGTTGCATACCCGGCACCGACACGAACTGGGCAGCATCGACAGCAAACTGGAGGTGCCGCCAACACCCGCTCTATAATTTAGAATAGACTCGCATGGAATAGTTTATGCACTCGTAGATTTGTTTACGATCCTAAAACGTATAGCAATTTCCATAATGAATATTCTAATTGGCTTTTAATTATACGAAGAGCGTTTCGTGTCTTGCAACTTCGAAATGGGCTAATTGCAGTTAGTAATTGCAATATTAGACGCCTGGACGCAAACTGTGCTTCTAATGGCCTCTCGCAGTCGATGTGCAACAGGCGGTGGCAACGGCGGTGGCGGTGGCGGTGGCGGTGGCAACTTTATGCCAAACCCATACTTAATTGCCAGCTGCCTCGCACAACTGATGCATGGGAATGACCACACGCAATCGACGCATTTGGCAAGCTTGCCAACTCAAAGCGAGGGAGGGGAGAGAATTGGAAATTCAGCTTATGATAATTCAATAACGGTATGCATAATGCAGCTGTTGCTCGATAATTGATTGTTTATTCAGCTAAATAGCCGGGCGGGGTTTTTTCTCCTTCTAATGCCTCTTTGAATAATGCATTTGCGGTTGGAACAGATCGTAAGGTGCACAACATATATAGATATAGACGAGTTTACATCCAACTGTTGGCCCAAAATAAACAATCAAACGCCGCGTGGGCGCCAATAAAACGCAGAAAGACAGAGAGAGGGAGACGGTCAATAGACCAACATCATAAAGATGGCATATTTATGTGACTAATTTGAAATAAAACATAAAACATAAAACTCACCAAATAATATTAAGAGTCGCCACAAAATCAAGATGCATATCAACAATTAGAAGCACGCCGGGCCAGACGCCCCATCGAGTTGGACGCAAGAGAATCGAGAAATTTGACGCTTTTACGACCGCTCCACTCGTCCACTGGCAGCATAATGTCTCTCTTAGATATACCAAATTAAAGCAATGAACAGTGGACACTGGACACTGGACCGCAGATTGAAGAGTGCTGGAATCTGGTAACACGAGTACTTTGCATATCAATGGAATGGCGCTGTGTCAGCTGGCGCCAGAGTCGAGAGCTGATCGGCAACAAGCATAATTGAGGCAATTAGAAAACATCAAAATATTGGGCCTGGCCAGAGAAAATGGTTAGACAAATAAATGCGAACAAATTTCGATCTTAATTAAGCACTTGAGCGCTTGAGCTCAATGTTTATGTAAAGTCTCGCCGTTCAAATATACAAACAAAACAAAAAATACACCGACTGCGACTGCGACTGCGACTCGGACTCTCAGGCAAGGGTACAATGTAATTAAAGCGAACTCTCAAGCGCTGATCAATGACGCAGCACTTTGGCTGCGGTTTTGAGCCGGACTGGGAGCTGGAACCAACGCCCACCTTATAATCATTCAATTAAAACGCTTAGGAATTATTATGACAAACAAATGTCGAGACGTTTTTTCTACCCATTTTTTGTATTCGAAATGATGCCAATCTCTGGCCTAACCGCAGGAAGTTCCCAAAGCAGCCAACAAATAAAATGGGGGAACCGAAAATTACTAGCAATTGAAAGAAAATGGGAGTATGTAGGATCTGGCTGATCGATATCTGTGGCCAACTGACGGAAGTGAATTGAAAAGTTAACAAGCGTGGCAAGCGGTCCATCTGCGAATGCAAAATGGCGGCCACTTTGGGCAGCAAGTTCGTTGCCTAAGTCATTCGTTTAGACAAATGCTTCGACATGGACTTTAAATTAATTACTTAATTTAACACAACACGCGGCACAGCGACACCTTCGATGACATCCCAAACGACGATGACAACAACAACCCAGACGACGACGACGACATCACAAAGCACTAACATTGACAATTTGCCTCAAGGCGAAACCTGTTGGCCGATCGAACACTCAGCAAACATCTTCAGCCTGCAGCTTGAGCCTGGAGACTCGACTGTCGCTGGCTGTGGCTGTGAGTGAAGATGGGGGCATAACAGATTAGTTAGCATATCCCATATCAGGGTAATTATTGTTAAATGAGATAACGATCTTGTACTGCGTTGACATTTATTTATTTTCCTTAATTTCGCTGTATTAATCTTCCTGGAAACACACATTAAACACAACACACACAGACACGCACGTTGTACACGCTCTTGGATTTGAACTGCTAATGATCATCGGCGAGCCATGAAAATCAACAGCATCAATTTGGCTTTTTTATTGGCAATGCAGTCGAGCAGACCTTTTGACAATTTGCATCATGCAAGCAATCGATCAATGCAATCAGCTAATTAATATCATATACTTGTGCTAACAGAAGAAAGAGCTGCGAGAGGGAGGGAGAAAACTAATCAAAATTCAAATACCCGGCAATTAAACGAACATGTGAACATGGCAAACACCTTTGCAGTCGATCGATGCTCGGATATTGAGAGCCAAAACAAAACTCAATTAAAGTCAAACAAGCAAAATACAAAATAATAAAAATAAACCGAGACAACAACACTAACAACAACAACAACGATAGCTACAACTATGGCCAGCTGCCAAAGACGAAAAAAACTTCAACAACCAAAAAAAGACGCAGCTAATTTAACCAAATTGGATTACTTAATAAGTTTATTGGATAAATAACTTGGCCACAACAACAACAACAATTCGTTGTGCCCACAAAGGCATAAAGTGAATGTTTTGTTGTTGTTGTTGCTGTTGTTATTGCTGGGGCGCGCCACAACGAAACAAACCTTTTGTGGCATTCAAAATAAGCCACGAGGCAAAACAAGTTGTACGATATATGAACAAAAATTGTGAGTTAATTTCTCAGAATTACCAAAATGTTGCCCCCCTCCGCCTCCCGCTGCCATCGTCCCTCCACTTGCTGTATGCCTGCTCTAATGTGTGTTGTTCTAGGGAAACATTGGGAATGATATCGTTAAGAAAACAGGGCTAAAGATAAGCCCCAAAACAAAATGCAACTGAATAACAGGCCTAAACCGATACGATCCAAATCCGAACTGAACCGAACTGAACTGAAGTGGGCGTCGTTATTTATTATTAATTATAATCAACTTTTGATAGACAACAAACAGTCAGGGTGGAGAGTGCGATACCTGCTCCTCAAGTGCTCCTCAGTATCTGTGGGGATCAAATGTGCGTGCCACTAAACAAACATGGCTCGAACTTGGCCAGCACTTAATTTGTTGTTTGTTTTATAGGTAAATGCGATTGAAATCGCTTCGAGTGCGAGACTGTAATTTGCTCAAAGGGTTCGGGTTCGAGTTCGAGTTCCAGTTCTGACACTGATTTATGCCCGCCTGTGTAAACTTGATGTACATTGCTGGCCAACAGTTAGAAATGACGCCCTCGAACCTGGACAGCGAGCCACGATTTAGTGCTGTTAACAGCTAGTAATTAGCCTCGATATGGCTCTTAATTAGCCATATCAATTGACCGACAGTGCAATCGAAATGCATTACAAAGCAAATACAATAATGCACAATCGATAGTTTTTGCTAGCTGCAATTCGAATTGCATATTCATAAGATTCGTAAGATTCAAACTGTCGCTGGCCGCATAAATTGAATGCCAATAATCATAAATTTCGATTTCAAATCATTAGCACACCTCAAGTCAAAGCGCCGCATTGCCATTTCCAGCTAACCAGTTTTGGTTTGGCCCCATCACACCTCCCACTGTCCACCCTCCCGTCCCCTGTCGCCCGTCCCCTTGGGTTCTTGCTCCTCTGCATGACCGTCGTCTTTTGATCTCACACGAGCTGCGCTCAATTAAATTCTACAATAAAACACGATTTGCATTTTAAATTGTGCAATTAAAATGCTTATGAAATCTATTAAAATCGTTAAATGCATTTTATGGACTCCTATGTGCTGCCCTCCGCCTCTTCTCAGCCAGCCATTCAACATCCATCTTCTTCCTTTCCACATTGTGAAAAACAGCGTAAACAACAAAAACAGTAACCAGGTAATGCCAAATGTCACACGTTAATTAATTAGCATCGCATAAATTAACGCTGACAGTGGTCGAACGGATGAGATTGTTGTAGTCGTAATCGCAGTCGCAGTCGCCGTCGAACTAAAGCTGCAGTTATGCCAGACTAGTTATATACTATAGTAAGTATAGCTGAAGCTGATTAGTTGGCTTGTTATTGTTACCTCAACTCTCAACCTTATGTCAGACGCCTTTCTAAGTAAGAGTTGCAATTTCATGTCACTTTTTGCCACTCGCTTTTGTTTGCCGACGGCGAACAAACAGTTTTGATTAATGAATTTCTGATTTACCTTATAAAAAATATGTAAATTCCAGATATTTAATTCTATTGACAATTAGCTGTTTTTTTATATTTATCCATTAGTAACTTACGCTTATAATTTCAATCAATTACATTGATTTTTGTGATGAGAATTATTTTTAAAATAAACATTTAAAGAGGAAAAAATAATTAAGTTGAATTTCATAATCCAGCGACAATTTGAAATATATCGTCAGATTAAATTTGCTGAAACCATTCCCAATAAAGTAAGCATTTTGATTTATATTTGTTTTCTTGGATAAGAATATTTTATATTTTATATAATAATATTTTTTAAGCATTTGGTTTCTTACGTCTACGGACTTAGCGACTAAAGACTTTAAACTTATGCAACTTAATAGACTTGTTGTAAAGTTATCGGATTTTGGACTTAGGGCTAGAACATAAATACAATTTATTAACATAACTATTGTGATAAATAAATGCTAAAGTTGATGGACTCGCACTTGATTGTAGTTGTAAGAGTATAGAAAGTACGAGTTAATTGTGCAAGAGATTCGCTAATTAAAATTAATGTTGTTGCGCACGTTGTATCTTTTCTGCTTTTATTTGTAGTAATATTTACACGCTTAAACAATTTAATTTGTACAATTGTTGTTCTCTCTCTGTCGCTGCTGCTGCTTGTTTTTAGAGATTACTCTAGCTGTTTTTGAGCTCAACTCAACGCGTTTAGTGCCCAAAAGTTCTCAGTTGAGGGACGCCGCCTGCCTTTGGATTTGGCACTGTTTGGGGGCGTGGCAGGCGAACGCCCCTCGTCGCGCACATAATACTTAAGCAGGGAGTGTTGTCTACTTCGATCAGAGCTGCTATATACACTAAGCCTAGCGCCTTTCTCACTTTAAGAATATATCACAAATAACTAATTTTAAGTTCTCACACTCACACTCACACACACAAACGCTCAGCAGTTTTGGCGCTTCTTCAGTAAGGAACTCACGGATCAGTTGGATGGCTGGACCAACTAATGACTCGCATCGAGATCGTGCTCGTCATCGCTGCCACAATCGTCCATCTCCATGTCGATGAGCTCGTCGTCATCCTCGTCGCCGCTGCCGTTGTGCATGTTGCGCTCCGATCCGGAGCCGCCGCCCTTCTCGTCCTCCTGCTGCATGCGCTTGTGCTTGGTGCGCCGATTCTGGAACCAGACCTTGACCTGCGTCTCCGACAGATTCAGCGACTGGGCGAGCGCCTTTCGCTCCGCGCCCACCACGTACTGGTTGCTCTCGAAGGCGTGCTCCAGCTTCAGCAGCTGCGACGGCGAGAAGGCGGTGCGAATGCGCTTCGGCTTGCGGAACGGTTGCAGCAGGAAATCTGCAAGTGGCAAAGGGGAAAACAAGAAGTTAGTCAACGGTCAGCGAGTGGCGTTTGCAGCGGTGTTACTTACTTCCTGGAAAGCGGTGCGGAAAGATGCGTCCGTGGCGACTCAGCAGCCAGGGGTACAGTGGATAGCTTTCGCGCGGCATGCCCGGATTGCCCATGAAGGAGGCGGCGGCGTGCGGCGGCAGACCGGCGGCAGCGGCGGCGGCGGCTGCGGGACCCAGCACATGGCCGGCCTGGAGGGCGGCGGCCATCTGGAACTGGGCGGCGGCAATCAGATGCGGATTGTGCTGCGGCGCCAGCTCCGGCGGCGTGTTGATGTACGGCGGCAGCGCCTTGATGTCCGGCATGCCGGGCTGTCCCGCTGGCGGCGGACCGCCGGGGCCCATGGGGAAGGGACGCACTAGACCGGCTGGCGGCATGCCCGGCAGCATGAGCGGGTTGGGGCCGGCTCCTGGATGCATGCCCGCTGGCTTCGGGTAGTTGGGCGGCTGCTGATGCGCCTGCTGCTGCTGTTGGTGCTGTTGGGGCGGCGTGTTGTGCGGACTGCTGACCAGCAGGGTGGGCGAAGAGGAGGGCTGCGAGGATTGCGGCGACACGGACTTGGGCGGCGTGTGCGGCGGCTGAATGCGCTGTGCGGGATTCTCGCGCTGCTCGACGCCAGGTGGCGCTGGCGAGCGTTCGCGCTTCAAGGAGACGGCCACCGGCGAGGAGTTGACATCGCCGAGCGGCGAGAGACGCGTCTGCAGCGGACTGAGGCTGCTGGCGACGGCGGCGTTGTGATGCAGACGCTGCAACAGCTCCTGGATATCGTGATGTGACTTTGGTGTGCCCTGTTGTTGTTGCTGTTGCTGCTGCTGCTGATGTTGCTGCTGCTGGAGCAGCAGATGCTGGTGGAGCGCGTGCTGTTGGGCCGGCGACAGATGTGGATGCTGGTGGGGATGCGGTGCCATGTGCGGGGTGAGCACGTGATGTGGCGGCGGTGCCATCAGATGGTGTGGAGGCGTGTGCGTCGTCGGCAGCAGCGTTATGGCTGCGGCTGGCGGCGTTTGTGGCGGAGATCCGGGTCCATTGCGCTCCGGCTGTGGACTGCCGGACTGCTGCTGCTGCTGTTGCTGCTGCTGCTGATCTGCAGCGTTGCCGGCAACAGCCGTCGCATCGTTGCCGACAATGGAGTCGATGCTGAAGCCGATCTTCTGCTTGGGTGTAGGCAACATGACGGCTGAGGTGGGTACCGGCGGAATCATTTTAGTCATAAATACGCGCGTTGTGTGTGCGGGGGCGGGCGAGGCGGCGATTAGTTCGGCTATCTTGGCGGTGCTTGTTCTCTCTCAGTTAATCCTTTTCAGTAACTGGTTTCGTTTGGCTTGAACTTGGATTTGTAAACTACACTTGGCGCTTCATTTGAGCGCTTCACTCGACACTTTGGCACTCTCAATCCGACGATGACGAATGCGTAAACAACTTTCTAGTCGAAAGAATCTTAAGTTTGAGTTTGCGTTTGCGTTTAAGTTGTGGTTGGGTTTGTTTTGTTCGTGCGATCGACGCGCTCGTTACGTGTTCACTCGACGACGTTCACAGTCTGAATAATCGAGAGAAGCAGCGCGACAGCACCAAGTGTAGGCAGTGGGAATTATTCGACACACACACACACACAACCACAACACTCACACGCATTCGCTCTCTTACTCGCTCACTCGCTCGCTCGCTTGCTCTCTGCATGTCTGTCTCGCGCTCGCTTTCCAAAAACCCGTCAAACCGGTCTGCGCTTGAGCTCTGCTCTGCTTGCGGTTGTTGTAGTTGCTGCAGTTTCGCATTGCATTGCGCTTGGCGTGCGCTAGAGCGAGAGCACAGCATCTGCGCACAACTGCACTGGCCAATGAGCGCTCTTCGTTCGCTTGCCATTGCGCTCTCGCCCTCTTGTGGATTTTATCTGGCCACGCCATGCTGTCTCATTATCTGTCCGGGTCAGCTGTACATGCTATACGCCGGAGAGGCGTTCACAATTTAATTCGCCACGTTCGCTCGCTCGCTCGCTCGCTTCTCTGTATTTGTGTTCATTTCTGCATATGGCTTCCGTTGGTCTCTCCCCTGCTGTCCCCTCTGCTTCTGTTGCTACTGCTGCTGCCGTTGCTGTTGGTGGTGGTTGTGTTGTTGCTGTCGTTGTAGTTGTTGCTCTTTTTTGTTGGCATTGTGGCTGTCTCTGTGTAATTTGGCTTAAACTGCCATTCATAGTTTTTGTGGTTAGATTCTCATGTTTTTATTTTGTTTGAAAACAAGCAAAATGTGGCAAAATCTCGAATACACTAAGCCAAGTTAGTCGGCACCAGTTACTTAATATTGCAGCTATTATTTTTTATTATTATTACGCTTGTAGCATGACGTAGCAAACACTTCAAATGCCACACACCAAAAATAGGTTGAAAGTTCTACGCATTTGAAATAAACTAATTCCATGTGAATTATTATGAGGACGTAGTTTTCTGTTAATTTGGAAATCTTCTATGTTCTCTAATATATTTGATATTAATTCAAGTGAATTTAAAATATAAATTCTTAATGACTCACAATTTTACATTTTTGTAAATTCCACGTTCTGAAATTCTAACTAAACTTATAAACTATAACAATAAATTTGTATGCTGGGGATTTGCCGTTCAACCCTTTGAATGATGATTAAATTTAATCATTTTATGCTGGCAAATATTCGACTAGATTCGATGGCATTATAAATTCCACACCACAAATGCACTTCAAAGTTGACAGTGTTCGAATAAATCATACGATCGTCACATTTTCTGCGACAGTTTTATTTTAGGAAGAGCAATGAACATTACAATTTAAATGTTAATTTTGTATAAATATATATACTTTTTGGTTTTGTTGGCACACGACAAAGTTCGCATAATTTATGGGCGATCGAAATCAAAATCAGAGCATCGACAAATATTGCCAAAACGTGGAAAATTTTCAAGATGAGGGCGCAAATCTCAATTAGTAATCAGTAAATAAGTCAAACAAATAATTTTCACACTCTTTTCAGTTTCGATTACGAGGTATGAGTGCGAGAGTAGAGTTAAGCTGATTACCACTTGCCATTTGCCACTTGCCACTTGCCACTTACCACTTGCTCGGATGGGGTTATCAGTAATCCCCAAATAAATTTATGACTTTCGAAATAAACAAAAATTTGAATTTCATCTGCTGTTGTTTTTTGTTGTTGCGGCCGCTTGCTTTCAGATTAACATCTATTTAATGGGCAGCTAATTAAGCAAAATGGCATAACACACTGAATATACTCTATAGCATACAGTAATTATGCTGCCTAATGGCACTCGTTTACAAGCCAAAAATTATGGAAAGTTCAGAGTGCGCTTCTTAATGGCCGAAACGTGCGGTCAACTGGCGATACGACTAATGTGAAAGTTGCAACAATCAAACACATACTATAGGTATACAAATAGTTTGTTTAGATTTGTTATTTCATTTGGGACATCAAGTGTTTCGATTCACACGCCCACCACGGGACACCAGGGAGCAGGCCAAGAACGAAGAGCTGCAGCAGCAGCGCAGGACGAGTGTCCGACGCTCACCGCAGGATCTGTGCAACAATTGTGCTGTTAATGAGCAAATAAAGATATCTACATGACCAGCAACGGCAGCAGCATCCTCAACGGCTAAATAGATGTTCGTCTTACCAGCTGCCTGCCTAGAGCATTAGCTCCCGCTGAGCACCCAACTGCTGACAATTGCCATACGGCTCGACCAGTTTAATACCCTGCAACTCTGAGCATTCATAGGGGATTTGTAAAATTGATGTAGAATAATATTATCTTTAGTAGAAAATGAAAAAAGAGAGTGATTTACGTTAAGGAATTCTGAAATTTGGGCAATAAAGTTCTCAATAAATGTCATTAATATAAAGCAGGAACTAACGATTATAATTTGTATAAAATAAGAGTTATTTGTTGATTTTTTATTGTTTAAACTGAACTTATGTGTTATTATTGTTAAACAGTTATTACACTGAAATCATATTTTAAAATAATTCAAATTATATATTTATTTTTTGGGTCACAAGTCACTTATATTTAACATTATAATATTAATTTAACTTCAGTTTGCTGTAACATTTTGATGATAACTATTTCCAAATATAATGCATTATTTTTAATACTATTTTTAACTTTATATTCACTTTTTTGTAATATTAGTGAACACATTTATTTAATTCTCAACAAAAAAAGAGAGGAGCTGTTATCAAGCTTCGTGACTTCTGGTATACAGTTGTAAACAAAAACTATCATTAAACCCATTAAAAGTTGTCTGCAAACATCATTTACATAATAAAATTATTCCATTACATTAAAACTCTTTTTACGTTCACTTTATAATGAGCTATCGTTCCTCCCACAAGGTTACAGGGTATTCGCTTGCTGAAAGTTCGCATGGCGCTCACTGTGACTATGACTGCAAATGAAAACCATAAAAAATGAAAGACAAGGGCGAAGGGAACAAATAGTACAACAACAGCAACAATAACAAACAACAACAAAAAACGCATTTATTAGATAGAAATAAAACGACGGCAGCCTCCGAGCACAATGCGAACCGGGCCGAAAGGTGTCAAAATCAACAATTTTCGAGCTGCAAACAATTCCACAGAAAACAAGGCGCACAGCGTGATGCAATTTTGCCCTCTTTGCCTCTCGTTCTCTCTTGGGATAGCGCCTTCTCTGTTGCACGGGAGGAGATCTATGCTGGGGATTGTAATACAATTTTTCGGCTGAAATGATGAAAAAATAGAAATAAAAACAGCAGTTTCACTTTTGGCTAGCTGCCCTGCTCGGAGTGGAAAACAATGAAAAACGTGGCAAATTTCCCTTTGTTTAATTTAGTGGCAAGAAATTGTTGAGAAGCAAAGAAAATGGGAGAAAACAACGTAGACAAAAAATTGACTTTAATGATGATGAGTTGGCGATTAGAACTCTTCCAAGTGTTTCCAAGAGTGCCCTCAACCTCAGGAGTGCCAACTAAATTCATTCGAATCGCTCGCTCTCTGTGTTTTGGTTTTCCATTTGTTTTCGGTGAAAATGGCACAATTATTTAGAAATCTCAATATTGTATTGCGTGTGGGGACGCTGGCATTTAAATGTAATTAATTTACACTACTTACCTTGATTGCAACATTTGGTAGAAAGGTGCAGCACATGAGTGTGTGTGGATCTCGATTCCTGGAACTCAGCCAAGATCTATCAATTTCACAGTTCTTATAATAAATTCGTTTTCCCAGCGATCCTCTCATAATTTGAACGCTTGTAAATCCACGCGGCTCACAAAATTATGATGGATGATTCTTTGGCTGCATTTTCACGCTTGAAAGTGCCGTGGAGCTGAAGTTAGGGTTAGGGGAAAATGGTAGCCGAGAAAAACTCGAGCTGACAGCGCTTACAATTCGAATGATGATAAGCATAAGCAGTGAGAGAGACAGAGAGAGGAGCAAGATGAGGGCTCAAGACGCGGGGGCGCGTGTGGAATAAGAACGTCAAACAACTGGATTGTGAATTCCAAGAAAAAAAAACCTAAACCAAGGGGTAACAAGGGGTAACCTGCGGGAAAGGGGGCAAGGATCAGCAGCATTTATATTTGATATTTCGGACACGCCACGTAAAACGGGGCCAATCAACAAACGAAACAGACAAAACCCCAAGAACTACGAGTGCAACTACAATAACTACAAAAGGCCATAAAATCATATTAAAACACAATTTTTGGTCAACTGAGACAGATAGAAAGGAGACAGCAACGAGAGTGAGAGCGGGGTTCGAGACAATAAAACATTTATATCTAATCCTGGGCAATCATAAAAATCAGAGAACGACATGTCAACGATAACGATAACGACAATGCAAGATGGAAAATGGAAAATGGGAAATGCTACGAGCTGTCAGCAGCGGCAAACATTGCTTTAAATTGTCGGAAAAGTGCTCAAATGGAACACAAAAACGAACGCCAACAAAATGATGTTACCAAAAAAAAGAGCAGAATATAAAATAAAACACAAAAAAAAAAACAGTAGTCAGAGAAATGTCATAAAAACGTCTGGCTGGCTCCCGCTTTCCACTTTCCACTTTCCCCCTTCGTATTTTGGCCCATGCTCTCGGTACGTGTGCAAAACATTCGAAACTATCCACGAACCTGGCATTTTTATGACACTTTCCGTAACGGGAAAGGACTAAGCAATCCCTATTTCTCTACGTTTCTACTCTTCTAAACCCTAACCCTAATGCCATCCTTTCGTTCGGCCCAAAACCAACAACAAACGAATGTAACAATAAAAAAAGAAGAATAATTTTAGTTGCTGAAAATAAAATCAACGTAATTTTTATGGCAATTGCACCGCTATTTTTTAGTGCCACTTGAACGAGGACAGCCGAGGAGCCGAGAGTTGTCCTGTGCTCCTTGCTCTGCTTGCTGCGCCCCCTTTTTGACACTCTGCCATGTAATATTTTGGTTGACAGGCACTTTTGTTCGTGTGTCATTGTAGTTAGCCGGGATCCGTTTAGAAGATGGGATTTATGAACCGGCGGCAAAATACAAGCAAGTATCGTTTGATGGAATGCAGGATAAGATAACGATTTATATGCTCCGAATGCGAGTCTAGTTTATTAAGAAAAACTATATTAAGTTGACGTTTTAAATGATGCTACTATAGTAATTAAACTACTTGCAGTGAAATTTCATTTTAATTATTTTATTTGAAATATATATATATATATGTATTAAACGATTCTAAGACACCATTTTTAATTTTCCGCTTTAACTGGTTGCTGAAGGAATTAATATTAATTATTTTATTTTAAGATTATATTCTTTACGTTCAAACTACGCCTACAAATCTTTCATTTAAACTGTTGTAATTAAAGTTGCAGAGGGAATTCATATTAATTATTTTATTTAAATCTTTCGCTTAAACTGTAATAATCAAACTATTTACAGTGGAAATTTATATAAATTATTTGAAGTTTATATTTTCTAGAATTCTAAGATTCGTCTACAAATCTCTATTTTAAACTATAGTAATTACACTAGTTGCAGAAGAAATTCATATTAATTATTTTATTCAAGTTTATATTTAAACGCCACGCCTTCAAATCTCCTATTAAAAATGTAGTAATTAAACTAGTTGCAGTGAAAATTCATATTAATTATTTTATTTTAAATTTATATTCATAACGATTATAAGCCACGCCTACGATTCTCCCATTTAAATTGTAGTAATTAAACTAGTTGCAGTGGAAATTCATCATCTACTTAACTATATCTTCCTCTCAACTTTACACCTTGTCTCAACCTTTTTGTTCTCTAACTTCCCCCAAGTGGAAGATACACTTGGTAAACGATACGCCCACACTTGTCAGTCGCACTTTACACCCCATTTAAGCGTGGTTCCCCCTTCTGGCTATCGTGCAACGTGAAGCGAGCAGCGTGCAACGGCAGCGTGCAGCAAGCATATCGAAACTAATGATGACACCCAATAAAGAATACCAACAAATGTGTAAATTTGTAAAAATGCCCGAAAATGTAAATGTAAATTTCGCAGTGGAGGGAGGAATACGAATCCGAATCCGAATCGGGATCGAAATAGGGACGTGGTTCAGCTTCAGTGCACTGACGAGGGGCAAGAAGCGCCAGGGATGAAGACAAACGATAGAAATTTGTGCATGTAACTAGAAAATGTCGCTGCCAAACATGTAAAAAACGAGCACAACAATGATAATGGAATTGGGAGTGGGAATGCGAATGGGAATGGGGATGAGGTTGAGGATTTGTAAGTGGATGTGGCTGAGAAGGGATCGCGGGGCGCATTGCAGATGACTCAATTTACACACAACGAGCTCTGTAAATTGCGCCTCATTTTGTGCGCAATTTTTCCTCTGACATTTGCCAAATGTCAAAAATGGAATACGAAAAGGAAGCAATCTCCGCTGTCGCTGCCTCTCGCTTCTTTCTTGGCACAAAACCTAATAAAAGCGAAATTAGGAACAGGACGAGGTTGATGAGCCGCCATTTTGTTGCCAGCGTCGCGCGGCATCGTTAAACAAATGAATTGCCATAAGCGCTGCCTGATTGCAATGTCACTTTAGATGGGTTTTATAATAAGCTGCGGCAGACTCCGACTCCTGCTCCTGCTGTGGCAGCTGCCTGCTGCGCAATGGTTGCCCTGGCAAACAGCCCAGAGTGCCGAGCAACCCCATAGCTCAACCCCTTTGGGCGCGTAACAGCAATGACAACAGTTTGCACACTTTATGAGGCGCATCATTATGAGGCAGCCGCGCATCCTGCCATCCTGCCTGGTCCTGCCTTGTCCTGCAACTGCGACTGCCATTATTATACGCCATTTAAATAATTTTTCGCTTTCATGCTGTGCCGCTGTCGCCTGCCACTCGCCGTCTGCCACGTTTTCCAACCCCCTCTCGAGTGCAGAGCAGACTGAACTGAAGCCAATCACCCCGAGAGTGCAGTGTTGTTGTGCCATTTTTCTCAGACAGCCGCGGCACATAATCAGCGCACATCATCAGCATTTGATTGCGACAAATAATGCTGCCACTTTGTGTTCGCCTCACAAAATGGCGCGCAACGTGCGCGTGTGTTAAATTAAAAGGATTTGTGTGTTGATTAAGTGCAGCCGAGCTTTATTGTTATTGTTATAAACGCAAGAAAAAGGGTTGGAACAATAGCGAGATCGTCAGCTGGGAATATTTCATAATTAAAGATTTCATGCATGAGTTACTGGCCATATTGAAATGACAGATCAGCTCGCTCTCAGCTGTAGCTCAGAATTCGCAGTCACATATACAGTAGCCATCGTTCAGCCACATCTAAGCCGATCTAACAATAAGATAATGCAACATATATGAGCATATATAGTCCAAACAAGTCTGCCGACAGTAGCTGCAACTGCAACTGCAATTGTAACTGGATCAGGGCCAAATCCTGCAACTGCTGACAACACAATGAGAGAGCGGCACTTGAGTTGTGAACTCGAAGCGGAAGACAATGACCACATGAAGGTGCTCAAAGTTAACGGCAAGCAGCTGATGCTGCTGCTGCTGCTGCTGCTGCTGCTACTGCTGATGTCGATCTCAACATTTTGATCTTGTTACAAAAGTCAGCGGCAGGCAAAAAGGCCAAAACGCGGGTGTTCCGGGCTGCAGAAGAGAGCAGCTACTTTCATTCCATCCATTCGCAGTCTCTGCTCTGAAGCGGAAAGAGCCAAAAAGTTAAGCCACAAACATACAAGAGGATCAAAACGGATTTAAATACAAAGTGGGAAATAATGAAGTGCCGCTCTTGCCAGAGAATCGTCAGCAGAATGTGGAAATGGAATGAAAGATTTCCAAATGAGGGTTGCCGTTTCAGAAAACTGGGACGAGTGCGTGTTGCCTTTTGGCTTATTAAAGTTATAATTAAAATATGTCCATGTCTGGTTATCTATGCATAACTCGCAGCTACCCCGAGCATCAGCTTTGAGTCATGCACAGCGATCGCAGCATTTTTCTATGAATTCAATTATAAAATTCCATTTATAATTCCCTTTGTATTTACATTTTAATAGATTCACACTTCTCAAGCATGTCTTCAGACAACAGCAAGTTGCATATGTCTGTCACTTGGAGAGGGGTGGTAGATGGGCACTTGGAATGTTTCTGGAAGTACAGCACCCTTTATTTTTCCTTGTTCTGATACCCTTTTCAGACAGACCTCCCAATCGAAGGTACGTCGTTTAAATTCATTAGGATTACGAGACAAAAAAGTCAACAAGACGGCAAGATGTCAACAATCAAACTCGAGCACCCTTGAGCAGTATCTCAAGAGATCTGAAGGCCATGCGAAAGAAAAAGGATAATGCAACTCATATAGGAGCATTATTAAATAATTGTAAAGCGAACAAGTGAGAGAGTCCTTCTCTCACATACTTGACTTAATTTAAGCCAATTTAGAGCCCATTGAATGCGAGGATTACATTGGCAGTGCATCTTTGATCCTTAATTGTTTTGGGAAAACGAAACACACACACATGTGTAGCTTAACTTTGTGCAAAGTGGAACACCCGCAACCAGAGGCCACTCGAACCATGTAATCGTAATCCTTATGTGCTGCAGTAGCCGCACAGTAGCCGGACTCGCTCTCAGAGTCACATTCAGAGTCGGAATAGGAGTCGGGATTTGGAGAACAAAAAAATAAAAGCAGAAATTTGCGCATGCCATTATGTAATTTGCCCTGTCGGACTCAAGTTGATGTTGGCAGGCGGTGTTCTCTGTTCTCAGTGCCCCTCGAGCGGTTTTCTTTGTGCCACTTGTGCCGTGTAATTCGATTTGTGCTACTTTCCACGGCGGCACTTTCATGTGGTCGCCGAGCCCTTGAAGCCTCCAAGTGCCCATCAATGCAAATGCAAATGCTATTGCAATGGCAATGGCAATGGCCATGGCATAATGATGTCTTCATTTCAGTCTCAAAACAAATTCTACAATTTATTGAAATATTTTTTATTAAAGCTAATTGGCCCGACAAGTACGCGCCCGTGCCGAAAACAAATTCAAATGCCAAGTGGAATCATTAAAATGCCTCCGCATATGTGGGAGCTGGAGCTGGAGCTGCAGATAACTGCTAGCTTGGGGTCAGCACAATTGCAGTGCATTGATTTCAATTGGTGTCAATGCACGTTGGGGTATTCACATAATGTCCACAGATTTGATTCAAACTTTTGAGAGCCCGCGGCGGCTTTTGCTTTGTTTTTAATCAGCTTGCCACTTGCCGCAGACCTCACACAAGTCCAAGCTGCGATTCGAGTCGACTCCGAGCGAGTTGAGTCGAATGCCTAATTAAAATTGATTTGATTTCACTGACACTTTTCAGTGCTGGCAAATCAAAGCCGCATTGTTCGACACGCCACTCAGTTGGTCAGGCAGGCAGGCTGTCTGTCTGTCTGTCTGTCTGTCTGTCTGGCATTCATTCAGTCAGTCAATCATGTGCTCAATAGTTTCAATTTCACATTTGATTGATATTTTTGTTGAAACCAATACACAGAATGCTGCAGCACGCTAATTAAGCCAGCCGGCGCTAAGCTCATAATTATACAAAAGCCTCAAACATAGAGACAGAACTCGACTTGGTTTTGGTTTTGGTTTTGGTTTCGGGATTGCTGGACTGGACCGTGGACTGCGACTTGGCTGAGGCATTTGGTTGTCATCTTGGCCATATATCTTGTTATGGCCACGGCGCATGCGCGTCTCGTCAATTAGTTTGGCTGTCAAAAAGATGATGAACTCGTTGCTTGATGAGGGTTTGCTCGTCTCTGCCCTACGAATCTCCACTTCGGTCCACCGCTAATTCCCTGTCTCTGTCCCCGTCCCAGATCTCCGCTTGTCCACTGACTTATCACAGTTTCAAGCGAATTACGACGCGTCGCATTTTTTGGTTTGGTTTGTTTTTGTGTTTATATTTTTTTAATAGTTTTGCCAGTTTGGCGCGTAGTTTTCGAAATGCCTGAAATATGAGTAACATTGCTATTTGAAATATTGTTACGTTTTTCGTTGACCACATGCCCAGATAGCATCGATATAGGCGGGGTTTATAGGCCACTCGGGCTGAATGTCGGACTCGAAAATCTTCTCCATGTGTGTGGTCGTCTCTGGCGTCATGTCGTTGACATTTGCGACAAATGCCCTGACGCATGTCAAGTGGATAAAGTGGATGCCAAATGGCACTTAGACAACACAGCTGCGTGTGGTCCACAGTACTTGTATCTAGAGTATCTAGTACAACATGATCATCTTGGGTTTTTCGGGGGTGTTCCCAGTACATGGTCCAGTCTAATTGCACAAACTTGTTACGCTCAGATGGTCTATGTTTTGTTTTGAGTCATAAGTGAAACTGTGATTCCGCTTGTGACTTGAACTGTGACTGTGACTCAGGCTCAGATCGATTGGCTTGATAAACTTTGGAAAAATATTCAAGCATCGCATTTTATAATCAGCTAATTAAGGCCAGCACATAATTTTAATTGTTTTTCATAATTTCGAAGATGTCGGCTCCAAACAAAGGCTTCCGTTTTATGCGATTATGCGATTAAGCGATTGTCGAAGAGAAGCTCCACAGAAATTCCATTGAAGTCAAACTAAAACATTACACTGCTGATAAGGGGCAATGTCTTTTGCATAATTGGCGGCTGCTTTCCTTTTTAGTTAGCTTTGATCATTTTGTAATGGAATTGAATTTAATTGCGTGAATCTCAACAAAATGAAACTGCGCATTAGACGGTCTGCCCCAAAAGGTCGCCATCAACATTTTGGGGTCGCCTCTTTGCATTTCTGATTTTGTTTAACAAAAAGTTCAATTTGATTTTGTGTTTAATTATGAATTTCTCCGCGAGGACTGTGGGAAATGTGGCAAGAAAAGCAGACATCGCTGCGGCCTGTGATTAATTTGAATTATTTTTGGAACGCGGTGAAATGCGTCCGCCTCGTGATCGTGCCACACTGCCACACAGCCATGCTGCCTGCCCCACTGCTGCTCTACTCTAGTCCATCAAATATTTTTGTTACTTTTGTTTTCCGATGCCAGTTCGAATTTATTTATTTGTTTGTTTTCGTTAATTTTGTATGAAACAGTGTAATTAATTACAGTTTTTATTGCCACGACTTGAGGCTTGGCTCGTACTTATGAGTACTCACGATTACAATATTTTGGGTGCTTCTCTCCACTGTGATTTATATGGGAACAATGTAAAGATCTCACACAAATTTCTATATACTTTTTGAGCGTGCGCTGAAAGAGCCATAAAATGTTTGAGCTATTCGAAATGTTCGATGAAATGTGAAAGGCAATTCCTCAATTTCATTTTATTATCTGAGAGAATTTTTCTCTTCAATTTGTTGCCTGATCTAGAACTTGATGTGTGCGGAAATGTTGACTGATTATTGATATGCATATGTACTCCTAGTTAATTTAATGAATGGGCTCTCAAGCGTTGGCCTCAATTGCAACGGAATTTGGTCTGGAACAGATTATAATTAATACAATGTGCTGAGATTATTTTTCAACTTTTTAGCACACGTAATTAATTTATTTAGCAGTCTACAAATATTTATAATTTCCCTAATTTCAGTCTAAAGGAAAACATTATAAATAATTCAAAGTGTTGAAATTATTTGTAAACTTATTAAAAACGCAATTACAATTTTATTTTTATATTTATATTTTTCTCAATTTCAAGCTAATGGAAAAGTCTACAAATAATAAAAGGTGTGGATTATTTTAAAACTTATTAAAAGAAATTATTTATTTATTTATTTAACAGTCTACATATATTCAAGGTTTTATTTATTTAAATTTTCTTAATTCCAGTATTTAGGAAAATGTTATAAATAATTCAAAGTATTTCAAATATTTTTAAACTCATTTAAAAACGCAATTATTAAATTTATTCCGCAGTCTACATTTAACAAATGTTCTATTATATAAAGGAATAGAATATAAATAATTTAAAGTGTTGAAATTATTTTAAAAAGGAATAATTTCAGTTATACAGCAGTCTCTATTTATACATATATTCCTTACTATAAAAATTCTTTTTGAAAATGTATTTAAATTTATTACCAAATCACATTTAATTTGCGTTTTCGCAGAAATAACATAGCTAATTCGTTGTGCTAAAATATGCCTCGAAAATCCCATAAAACGCCACTTAATTAGTCAAAGGTTAAATGAAATTGCAAGAGCCAAGTTTACTTTGTTAAATGCAGTTTAATTGCACTTGACAACAGGTGAGCAATGTTAACTCTCTCTTAATTGCCGTCGAACACAGCGCGGACAACTCAACTCCTGATGACCCAATGGGTTTTGCAAGCTGCCAACATGGTCATCTGGCCATCTTGCTTCTCTCGCCGGCTCTTCAGCTCTTCAGCTCGTCAGCTGGGCAGTTGGGCAATTTGCGGGAAATATGTTAAAAACATTGCCAGCAACTAAAGTGCAAAACACATGCAATGCCGGCTAATTAAGCTGGGCCGAGCCGGGCCACTGCATTCAAATAACCAAAAGGCAAACGGCAAACGAGAGGGGAGCGAGGAGGAGCGGAGTGGAGTCGAGTCGGGTCAGGCCTCGGACCAGGTTTGGGCCGCGCCTCTTCACGGTAGCCCCTAACGGAAGCCATACTTCAGCACTGCCACTACGAAATCTGACAACTCGCATCTAAGAGATGCGCGACGAGAAACAAACAGCGAACGAGAGAAGTCAACAAACAGCAGTAGCCAATGCTCCAACACCATCTCCAACTCCAACTCCACTCAGGAAGTGGGCTGTCTGCGAAGAAGAGACACAGGCATTGCTGATACGCCCCGTGGTCCGCGTGCATATTGAAAGCAATAAAAATTAATTTTCGCATGCTAAGAGCGCAATCAAAGCAAAGTTGACAAGCGTTTACAAAGGCGGCTCATCTGGGACGCGTTTATCACCGAAATATTTCATCTCACGGATAAGCATCTCCTGGCCCCAAAATGCACTCTGCAGACCAAAAGAGACAGTGAAAAGGTGTGAGAGACGTTCACATAAGCCGTTTGTCATCGCATTTCCGCTGAAGACGCAACTTCTTACCTTCCTTCTCATTCTTGCTCTCTTTTTTTTTGTTTTGTCTCTATCGCTGACTGGGGCAACTGTCATATCTCTGCGCATGCGCGACAGTTGCTAATTAGTCGCATGAATGGAATTGAAGCTTAAACTCGGCTCACACCTTCACGGCCGATGCTCAAGTGGCATCTCTGTCTCCATCTCCATCTCTGTGGAAGCGGCAGCTTTTGTCTTTGGTCGTGCGAAATTTTAATGGTTCGCTTGTCGTTTGCAGCTCTTCAGAGATACTATCGGTCGCATGTTTTTATGAGTGCCCTTTCGGGGGCCCATTTCGTTTTAAATTTAATTATGTCCACAGTGGCCAGACTGGAGCTCTCCCCAACTGGACAGCTGTCCCTCCTCGCAGTGATTCACTCGCTGGAAAGTTGGGCCAAACTGTGACTAGTCCAATGCTCGTAGCTAACAATTTCTCTGCAGTTGAATCACATTCGAAATTGACCTTCCTCAACGATTAGTCACATGTTGCAAGCTGTGCTTCCGTGTGGCGCAACGCATTTACATTTTTATTGCACCCAATTAAAAATCTATTTAATGCCTCTTACGCACCATGTTCCAGTTGCCCCTGCCATTCTGGTTTTGCATACTCATCTGGCACTTGGCTTTTCCATTTCCCGGCCGGCTTTAAGCGAAATGCGCTTTTAATTGTTCGCCATAAATCAAATTCGCGTCTCGCGTCTCGCGCTGCAAATGCAACGCAGTAATAATTTATATTGATGCTCGCTCGACGCAAATGCGAATTCGAAATCGAGTTTGGTTTCGAATTCGCACTCGAGCGGGATGCATAAATCAGCGGCCATTCCGGAATCCGGAATCTGGAATCTGAATTCTGCTCGCCAGCCGACAGCTCGTAAAAATGCAATTCTCCATTGCCAATAATGTTTGGCGGCCATTTTTGCGAATCTTTGCGCATTATTAATTGTCGAATTGTCGCTGCTTTTCACATATCGCAGCATTTGTACATTTGCAGTTCATTTATTTATTTATTCATTTGTTTATTTATGGCCAGATTGTGCTTGGAACGGTTTGTCGGACCAACGCCATTCAAATGACACGCATTCAATTACCAGCCGAGTGACTCACTAGCTCTACAGTCTCCAGTCCCCAGTCCTCAGTCTCCAGTCCAGTTCATGGGTGGGTGTTGTTGGGGCCGATCGCTGTTGGAATGCAATCAGCTTCAATCAGAGTGGGCCTGCTATATTTATCGCCCTAAACGGGCATAAATTGTGGCTTAAAAGTTTCCTAGAATTGTAAGTCAATGAAATTAAAGTGCAAGGCGCGTGGGTGCAGAGACAAAGCGCATTACACACAAAGAAATGCATTTGTCATCTAATAATTTTTATTTTCAATAATAGCAATGCTAATATATTTCTTATACTGTAATATTAATTAGTATTGTCATTAACTAAATCATGATTAATTAGTCCATAAAAATATAAGAAATCATCTTATTTTTAATTTACAATAGTAGACTTAGGTTTACAAAACTTAATTCTGCTAGATAGAAAGAAAGCTACGACATTATAGACGTTCAGCTGCATTGATTTAAATTGAAGAAGAATTTGCTATATTTCAATATTTTAGTAATATTTAGTAAAAAAAAACATTTATTTGCTTCCCATTGTACTCTCACTATCATTTCATTGGCTTTTATTTATAAATTATTTTGACTTATCATCTTGTATATAATTTTTGTTGTATTTGATTTTAAAACAGAATTTGTCTTGCTCGCCATTGTTATCTTACTATCATTAAATTACCTTTTATTTCCTAAAGTTTTATTCATCTTCTTGTACATTATTTTATTTATTAGAATTCCCATCTGAAAATCAGACAATTTTTCTAATTTCTGCCATTGTTTGCCATTTCTCTCATTATTCATATTTATTATTTATTTTTACAACAAATGTTTTTATTGATCTTGCTGTCAATTTCTCGCAGTGTGTTTGCCCAAAAAAAAGATCGATTATCAATACCAGTGGCGTTTAATTAAAATTGTACAAGTGCCAGTGTCAAGTCAATGCTTGTCAATTCAGCCAGCTCGGTTCGGTACGTTCTCCCATTCCCATTCCCATTCCCGCCTGCATCTCCTCCCCCCGTCAACGTCTCAGTACCGCTGTCAGTGACTCCGAAACACGTTAACAGCCCAAACGTGACAACAGAGGCAACAGTTGAGGACAGCCCACAGTTGAGCCGCAGTTGAGCAGCCGTTGCAATGGATCCTCTGTGCGATCGGGCTGATCGTGTGATACCTAAATGCCTCGCCGTGTTGGCGTTGCCTCAATTGTCAATTCATAAACGACTTTGGAGTTTTCTTCGATTTTTGATTTATGCCCATGAATCTCAAGCAAATGTCACAGCGCGCAATTCGGTTGTTGTTGTTGGGTCTGCGCGAGTTGGATAAAGAATGATTCGATAGGCATACGATCGGGTGTTGGGGGGCATGGCAGGCAGGCAGCAGCAATGGCCGCTCAAATTGAATGTTAATATATGCAGTTAATAAGTTATTTTTTTGATATTATATGGTAGCCAACGGGCTGTCAAAACTCACACAAGCAACTGTCAGCGCGGGTAATTGCCGAGCGGCCCACGCGATGCGTCTGGTCTGGCATATTAATGGAGGGAACTGGGGAGGGGAGAGTGGGGAATGAAAGGGGGGTTGGGGAGATTGGGACGAGACACTCGGAGACAAA
This sequence comes from Drosophila ustulata, assembly GCA_035047365.1. Classification (NCBI taxonomy): domain Eukaryota; kingdom Metazoa; phylum Arthropoda; class Insecta; order Diptera; family Drosophilidae; genus Drosophila; species Drosophila ustulata. The sequence goes on from JAWNPT010000094.1 coordinate 15,868,041, forward strand.
GTGACGCGCCGGCCATGTTTAGTGTGTGGCTGACAAGCTAATTTGTTGGATAATTGTGCGATTTTTGACAGCCACAAATGAGCGCTGCAGCGTTGCCAGATCGTTCGATTTGCCATTTTCCGTTTCAGTTTCAAATCCAACTCGGAGCAAAAGTCAACAAAACGATGTTCGTTGGCCAATTTACTTGACTCGCCTGAACAGAAGGGACAGAGCGACAGACAGACAGACCGGCAGACAGACAGACAGACAGACTGACAGCTAGCAGCGAGAGCAGGGCCGAGACAGATTGACATTAAACAAGTTGTAATTCGATACTTAATTGACGCCTGGCTCGTAAATTTGCAATTGTGCAGGCCCAAGCTCAAGTCCAAGCAACGTCTCGGACTCAAGATCTGTAAACAACGAACGGCCAATTCCAATTAAAGAGGGCCCAAGGGGCCGTCGCATCGCCTGTCGAATTGAGGTACATATGTAATGTTAAAAGTGAGAATATTGCCCACACACCAAGTCAGGGGAAGGAGATGGAGTTGAAGTTGCAGTTGGAGCTGGAGAAGAACTACTCGAGGGTTGGGGCTGGGGGACAGTTGTTATTTGTCAGCCTGTGGCCGCTTGACCTTTCAGTGTTGCGTATTTTGTGCGAAACTGAAGACGGCCCAGTTTTTATTTGCTTTTGGCCCATTTGTTTTAAAATGCGGCCCATGACAGTTTCATTGTGGGCCACAGCCCAACTAGGCGTAGACGAAGACTTATTGCACTGTTGCCATAAATATGTTTGGCCCGCAAAACTGTAACTGTAACTCTAACCGTAACCGTAACTGTAACTGTAACTGGCGCTAACTAAAGTAAAGTCATTGCTGGTCCACAGGGTTTTTATGGCCCGCCACAACATTAACGCCGGCAAAGAGCGCTTGCTAAGCACTCCCTCGGGGCATTTGGTTTTGGTTTTGGTTTTGGTTTGTTTTGGGCTTAGCCCCCTCGACCCGGATTCGGATTGGACGCCAATATATAGCCGATATTCCCCTGGCCGGCTTTCTATTGAGAAAGTGTAACTTTTACTCGTCGCTGCGTCGATTTTAAAGCCATAAAAAATGTTTTATGTCTCTGACTCCGAGTGTGTGTGCGTCGCTTGATGCGGCGCTAAGGCGAAAATTGCTTTACACCTTTACAATTTGGCTGTGGATGGGGAAGAATAGATATAGAGGAGTCTGCTGCTCCGACTCCTTAGGTATACAATAATACATTGTAGCACTCGGGCGACATCGCCGTCATTGCTGCAATTTATTTTATTGCAAATTTGATAGGCTTTGAAATTTGATTGGGCTCCGGATCTCCCTCTGGTTGCCGCTGGCGTCCCAGGAAAACGATAGCCAATCGTTGTTTGGTAGCAATCGAGCAAAATATCGAATTACAAATGAATTTGATTTGGATTTTTATGAGTGTGTCAATCGCTTGGCATTCGGGCAACTACTGTACGAGTGTTTGATTCCACGGAATGTAATCGAGGCGCAACTGCAAATTGAGAGCTAAACTCGTTTTAAACTATTTAAACAGACGCATAAACACAACAAACTGGATGACACGCCGATTATGATATTTATGGCCAAAATGCTAAATGATTGCTCGAGTAAGAAATTGTTACAATTAAAACATCTGTATTAATTTTTATGTACTATCTTAATTTTCATTTAAGTGCTACAAGCTGAAACTTGCTAGCAATTTTCTTTACACAAATTAAATGAAATGAAATCATGTATTTATATATTTTACAATTATAGATTGAAATATTGAAGAAGAATTTTGAAGACAACAAATTCAAGGTCCATTGTCATAGAACAGTTTGTCATAATTGCATAGCTCGAGTTCGAAATTATTGTAATTAAAACATCTATATTTATTGATTTGTTTATTTATCTATATTCATCATAGGTCTAAATGCTAAAACTACCTAGCAACTTTGATTACACTAATTAAATTAAATTAAAACAAATTGAATATATTGAAGAAGAGTTTTTGAGATGTCAAAATATTTTGTTATTATTTATGCAGCTGCTGCACCGCATTTAAAGAACTACTGTTAAAATTCAAGGTCCACTCGCATAGAACAGTTTGTCATGAAGCGCTGGTTACCTGATTAAAGTCACGGAATCGAAGCCAAGCTCTCCACACAATTGGAAATAATTAAAATATTTTGTATGCCTTGCATTGAATTCGTAATGTTGTTTACCGCACTTTCGGGTAATCGCTAGACGGGGGAACACAATTACTTTATGAGCACGACAAATATGGCGACGATCATAATTAGGAAGGCACGGACTGAGCTGGACTGAGGTTCCTCCGATTTGGCCAGAACGAAAGTGACAGCGGTACTTCCGTCGCTTTGTCGTAAGCCAAGCAGATAAATGGACAGCCCGATTTACTCAAATGGCGATGGGATCGAGAGGTGTCGCTGTCAAAGTCGAACATGACAAATTGGTAGGAAGTTTAAACAATTGCCAGACAGAGACAAGCGCGAGCTTGAGCCCAGCAAGGGCAATGTAATTGCTGGAGTCACAGCTTACAATGCCTCCGTCCGGGTAACGCTAATGGCCGGAAAGTCGTCAACAATAAGAGGCGACACGTGGGCGTTGATAAGGCATCGGGCTCGTTGTCTTTGGGGGCGGATATGAGTGATTTGGGCCAAAGCTTTTGACGCTTTCTGATTGCAGCTGCCAAATTGCAGGCAACGGGGCAAAATTTAATGTCTTAATTAACTACCCAAGCTCGATTGGAGTCGATTGGCACTGGCATGGGGATTTTGTTTGAGCATCATCTTGTGGCTCTTAGCCAAGTCAAGTCAAGCCGAGCTTATCTACAAATTGTAATCAGTAATTAAGTCAACGGCTAACTCGGCGCACGCGCTTCGTCTCTGGCTTCAACATCAACATCAACTTCAACTTGAATTTAGAATCGGCAGGGGATTGGAATGGGAATTGGGAACCGGCAACTGGTAAATGGAAACTGGCAACTGGGAGTTGGGATTTGGGATTTGGGATTGGGAGCAGCATTAAGTTATCATGTGTTGATTTACATGCGCATTGTTGTTGTAATTTGATTTGACTGTCGCGTTTGCAGCTCACGTTGCTCCAGTAATGGGTGTGCTTCAAAGTTTACAGCTTAAGACGACGCCGATTGAATGCCTGCGATACGCGGCAATTTAAATAAATAGATGATGCTCGGCCTCAGATTGAAGAAACGCGATAAGGCTGCTGTCAAAAGAGCTGACTAACGCCTGTGTCGTGGGGATGGAGACGGAGTTGGAACATTGGTTCGAGATATCACAGCAAGGAGCCAATTAACCTCAGCCTCAACCTCAAACCCTCAAAAATATGAAACAGTTTTCGAGAAAATTAACAAATATGTGGGATTAATAAGCAGGTGCAGGTTATTTAAATTAGCTATTTAATTAAATTGTATTACATTCCATTTACATTTGTTTAGTTTATTCCATTATTAAACTAATTGAATTTAAATGCTCTTGATTATAACAGTTTCAATTGATTTAACATACTTTCTATATGAATGTTATTTAAAATGTAGTTCCCATCGAAATTGCCAGAAATTAAATTATTTAATTAAATTGTATTACATTTCATTTATATTTTTGTGGTTAATTCCATTTATTAATTATTTCACTTTAAATGGTTTTAATTACAACCCATTCAATTGATTTACTTTCATGAATATTTTTAAAACTGTATTTCCCATATTTAAATTAAATTAAATTATTTTATTAAATTAAATTGTATTACATTCCATTAATATTTTTTCAGTTCATTCCATTATTAAACTAATTGAATTTAAATTGTTCTGATTACAACAGATTTAATTGATTTACTTTCTATATCCATGCCATTTAAACTTTACTTCGTGTCGAATTTGATTTAAATTAACTTAAATTATATAATTAAATTGTATTACATTCCATTTATATTTTTTTGTTTCATTCCATTTTTAAACTAATTGAATTTAAATGCTCTTGACTACAAAAGATTCAATTGATTTACTTTCTATATAAATATTATTATAAATACATTTTCTATCGAAATTTAAAAAGAAATATCGAACTTAGTAATAATATATTTAATTATGAGTACCAACTAATTTTATTCATTGAATATAAGCAAAAGTTTTGTTCGTTTGAAGAAAACAAAACGAATAGTTTTCCATTATGGCTGAGAAATTGTGAAAGCCATTTGAAGTTGCTGCAATATTTATTCATGAATCATCTGTGACAGCAAAAAGCAAACATTGCGATATCCCCAACCCCCCAATTGGTGTTTGCAATTTTAAATTATTTTGCTGTTGATTCCATTTGAGATAAAATCGCTTTTTAGCTCGCAACTCTCAATCAACAAAAAAAAAAAGGCAAATGCTGTCAAATGTTGTTCGGCGATTATTCAAGCCGGCAACAATGCGGATTGCATAATTCGTAACTGGCGTTAAACGAAACGCGAAGTCGAAAAAACGCAGCAACAAAACGTTTTGTTGCAATTTGGCATTGTTTTTGCTTAAGCGGGCAGCGCAAAATAAAATTTAAATTTTTTACGACTTGAAAATTGCAACATTTAACAATAACAGTCGAAGGGACAGCAACAACCAAGTAACAACGGCAGCGGAGGGTCAAAGTAACAACAACAGAGAGAAAGAAAAACGCCAACCGTAAAATTAAAGCGCAAAATGCAAATAAACGAAACCTAATAAAAGCAATTTGGAAAATTAGCCAAAACGCTTGTCTCCTTGCCCAAAAATCGAGAATGTGGTGGCGCAGTAAACGGGGCTGAGAGGAGGGGAAAGGGGCAAGTGGAGTAACTAAACAAGCAAAGCTGTGCTAATTTTTTGTAAATAAAACTACCGATCAAGCGATCAAGCATTAAAGCACTCAAGCGATTTGCCAGCCACACCACAAGCTACCACAGCACAACAAAGAAAATCAACTGTGAAAATCAGGCACAAACTACACAAAAAACTGCAAACTGTGCCAAATTGCTGGCAAATCGTGAGGCGCAAGGCGCAAAACAACAGTTGCAATTCAAACGGAATGCAAATTCAGCCAGTCCCAGTGGTAATTACGTATTAGCCTCAGCCTCAGCAGCCTCAGCAGCAAATACAAGTAGACGACCCACCAGATTTCTAGCAGGCCCAAAAAAAAAAAAAACAGAAATAAAACAGCATTAGAATCTCTTTCTCGAGCTGCTCTTGAGCTCGCAATTGCCGCATGTTGCCTGCTTATTAAATTTGTGTAAGCTGCAAACACAGACACTAACACATACACACACATGTTGCAGGCAATTTTGTGGCATGTCTGCCTGCAAGTCACGCGTTGAGCCGCTGTCTATCTCCGCCCTGCGCTGCCCCATCGCTGCCCCATCCCTGGGGTCATCAGTTGCTGCGCTGATTATTTGCTTAAATTGCTGCTAATAACATGACGTGGTGGCATTCAACGAGCGAGACAGCAGCACAGAGCAAGAGCGAGAGAGGGAGAGGGAGAGAGAGAGCGCCCCCCATTGGGGCATGCACATGCAGGCCGATCTTGAGTCGACGTCTGTCCATCATTTGTTAATTTCTGCATGTTTAGATGGGGCAAGTAGACAGAGCCAAAGGTGGATGGGGAGGCATAGACATGTTGCCACCGTTTTGCTGTGCCTCGTATGCAGTCTGCGTTTCTCAGGCCAAATTGCAGCAAAATTAGTTGGCCTGTCTATTACACATGCAGATTGCAACTGCAATTGTCGAGACCGCAGCAGAGACAGAGACAGAGACCAAGATGCTGCAGAGATGTTGCATGCAAATGGCAATGGCAAATGCTTCGGTTAGTTGCTCATAACTGCAGGGTATCTGCAACATACCAGCATACACTCCTCTCGTCCAGAGACAAACAGATCCACTTGCCGCATCTGGCAATTATTGCAACAATTACACTTGCAATCATCCAATTGCTGCTGCACCTGATCTATAATTTGCATATGGCCAGTGAGTTACTTTTCACAGCTCGCGGCACAGTTTTTCGACATTCGAATACCGATGCGTCGACTATTCACAACTTGCAACAGAATCAAGCAAAACTCTCCGCTTAATGAAAGAATAATAAGACGAGGTGACACTGACACGACGCGCCGTGTGGTCAGACTGAGCCACAGGCAACACAAAGCGTTTTGCATGCCAATGCACAACAAAGCAGCAGAGTCCCAGAACGACATGCAAAATGACACAGAAAGTCAATGAGATATCACAAATAAACATTGAATGGAATTTCACAACAGCTAACAAAACAGTTAACAAACGGAATGCGACTGCGAAGCCAGAACTCCGAACTCAGGCAAATCACATTTCATATACAAACGAAACACTGCAAAATATTTTTAAAGCAGTTGACATGAATATTTGGGTAAATAAAATATAAATTCATAAAGAAGGCCAAAAAATTCAATAATATCAGTCAATAGATCAAAAGTATCATTTTCAAACAGTTGCTTTTTTAGGCAAATCAAATATTAATTCATAAATAAAGGGAAAATAGCTTAAAACAATTTTTACTGCAGCTGACATGGTTATTTAGGGAAATCAAATACTAATTCATAGGAAAGGCGAAAATAGTATAAAAACATTAAATAATTTAATTTGCAAATTCATACACATATTCAAATAAAAGTTAGTAATTTAATAAATCATCCATGCATTAAAATTTCTTCTAATTTTGAAACAAAACGATAATTTGAGATATATTTGTAATATTATTGTTATACACATTAAAAAAATCTCTACACATCGATTTGCACTTAAATAGTTTGTGCTGTCTCTAGAGTGCTGTTAACATCCATGTATTTTTATTTATTTTGAAAGCAAATTCATAAAATATTTGTATATTATTTTTCTTTAATACTATATAATATGCATCAATAATTTGCGCTTTCATAAGGGCTGTAATCCCATCTCAATTCTATCGTTCATCTCCAAACTACACAAAACTACATTCCTATGGAGATTAATGTCGCTCGTCGACAAGTTCATCTATATCACAAGCCCGACACGAATTGGACACGACCAATTGTTGGCTGTCGACTTTGGGAAGCCGTTGTTAAGCACAACTAATGAGGGGACAAGCCCAAAAAAGTGTCAGGCAACACCCACAACAGCCGAGCGAAGCGCATGCGAGTGGAGTTGAATTCTACCCCCGATGGAAATAAAACACAAGAGCGAGAAAAAGCACAAAACAAATTAAGCAAAACATTTTGTAAATGTCGAAGACTCAGAATTAATTAATTGCCAGCCAAAAAACCATAACAAAAGCACAGCACGTGTATCTGTATCTGTAGCTGTAGCTATTGCTGTGGCCGCAGCGCATCCACAAGATACATGCGCATAAATAAATCAAAAGAAAACTTTGTGTGTTTTCCCTGGCAAGTCGGATTTGGTCATGGCGCCAAGCAGCTTAACAATAGCTACAGATACAGATGCAGATGCAGATACAGATACACTTACCGATGCAGATACAGATACAGATACAATGGCCTGACTGACACTTTCTTCGGCATGGGAAGCTTTAACCGTTACACAGTTGTTGTGTTTGGTTTTTTGGCTTTTTGGGGTAATCTCTGTGCTTTAGAGATCAACGATCAGCATGGCGCTAGCAGGGATTATGATGAGCGCACGATTCTCATTCTGCCGAATCGCTGTGAAGCTGGAGCTGCAATCGTGCAGTATGCGAGTGCAACTAATTGCTGCACGTTCGCACCCAATTAGCGGCCAAAGAGTTGCGACGAGGCAAGCGACTAAGTGCAGCTATCAACACTTGCAGCTGCAACTTTGTGGCGAGTACCACGAATTATGATTAACACGGATGCAATAATCTGACTGCATGTGTGTGTGTTTTACCAGAATATTAATTGATCTACACGCGTCAAAATATTGAGCAGACCTAGAGAGGGAGAACCTCAAACGGTGGCCTCAGCCACTATGTGGGGGGTGTTGACAAATGTCTTTTGTGTCGCGGTCGCAGCCAAGACTGCAGACAGAAGAACGTCGCCCTTCACTTTCCACGCGACAGCACAGTGGGGCCAACATGCTGGAAAAATGTCTATAAAATGCTAAAAAATTCAAAGAAATTTCATAAAACTAACGAGATTAAAAATATGAACATATTTGATAAAATTTGAATAACAATTTATTTTATATCTAATGTTATATTTAAAATTTCCAACTGCACACTGTGCAGCCCGAGCGACAATTCCAGCAGCTGCTTGTAATTTTCACGCTGCATCAACAAAAAAAAAATACAAAAAAACAAGCAGAAAACATTTTTCACTTTGCGCTGTTTAGCGGGGGCGTTGCCAGAGAAGAGACACGGCCACAAGAGGCTGGGGATGAGGATGAGGATGAGGACGAGGGATGCGACTGCTGCCATTTGTATCTATCAACGCCGTCAGAGTGCAATTGCAACCGCGTGGCAGCAACGCATTTGTGGTAAACACAATTATGAGGCGCGTACGATGGCGAGTTGCAATCGATGCCATCGATGCATTTGCCAGCAATGATGAGTGAATGTGAATGTGAATATGAATGAATATATTAATGAGCAGCGATTTGTCTAGGCATTGACTCCCCTTCAGAATTTCCCACTTTATTTAATGTTGAATAATGTGCAAGATCTGTTTGCCCATTTTATTTGTTTGCGCCGACATCGTTTAATTAATTGCGAGTTGCTTTCAGTGCAATATCTGCATGCAGCATTTGGGAGATGAAAATAAATCCTCGGCATTGATTTCGAAAATAAAGCCGATAAAATATTTGTAGTCAGCGCCCCAGTAAGCATGACCAAATATTGTGGATCTAGTCACAGAATCCAGATCAGAAAGTCTGGATCTGGGAACAGATCAACGCAAAGTTAGTCCAACAGGCAGGTAAATCTTCAGATCAAGCCAATGTCCCGCAGATGATCGCTTGATCAGCGCGTGTTTAGCGCGGCAAATCCGAAACTTAGCCTGGAATTTGTGCGCGCCCGAAAGGCATTTGGAAATCCAAGATCAACGCGGGACTAGCGCTAGCTTCTTGCCTGCAGAAACATCGTGAAAGGATCACAGGATCTGCGGATCAACGAAATCACCGGATAGCGCATTTAATCCAATTAACGATGCTGCGAATCGCGGCCTTGTCTAAATTGTGGGCGGTTGAATGGCTTAGCGACTGTGTGTGCGGGTGTGCGGGTGTGTGTGTGTGAGTAAGAGAGCCAGGTAGCTGCGACCCACACGCTCATTGTGATCGCTTCCCAGAATGCTTTTGGTCCCTGCTCTCGGGCCAAAGTCTTCAACGTGAACGTGTTGTTGGCCGATGGCTGTTGATCTCGGATAAGTTGATTAATTAAAATTTCGCTCAGCTTTCAAACGAGGGCCATTATTTAATGAGTTTTATGACAAGCCCCTGCCAAGGTGTGGCAAGTGGCGGCGACTCGACAGCCGCAGCCACAGCCGCAGTTCTATAGCGAGTGGGCCTCACATTCAATATTTTGGGATTCGGATTTGGATTCGGATTCGGATTCAGATGCGAGGCGCGACAACTGCCGCAAATTAGCGCAATTCGCTTGGAGCGTGGGATGCACGCCAAATATTTTATTAGCTCATTATGCAAAGCGAATTGGCATTAAAAGCGTACAGTGGATAAAAGAAAAGGTAACGCCAGTTGGAAGTGGGGAAAGGCACATGGAAAGGGGAAGGGAACGTTTCCATAATACGCAAATCTTGAGCGTTTAATGAGCACGTTAAATTGCCATAAATGACGGGGAATTTTAATAGTTGAGTGGAAGAAAACGATTATAAGAAAGGGACAGCAAATAGTGACTGCCGAAGAGAGAGTTGAAAGTCATACGTAGAAAAGTATATTTATTTACTAAATTAAATCAATTTGGGAGAGTGAGAAAGTGGAAGAGATAGTGAAACAAAAAGTAAGGGAAAATAACAACAGTTGAAAATAGGTATTTATCAATAAAATAAATTTAATAAAGTCAAATTGATTTATATACCAAAATAATTAGACTTACAAAGATAAAAATTCTTTGTAATGAATGGGGGTAAAAATATGTGAAAACATTGGAAATATTGTAAGAGAGTTAAGAAAATAGGTTGTAACTGATTTGTGTAGTATCAAATAATCAATCAAATAACCAATTTAATTAATTGAAAATTTAAAATATTGTTAGAGTAGCAAAGAAAAGTAATTGGAACTGTTCTCTACAATATCAAATAATTATCAACAAATTTAATGAGTAATTTGTCAACACTTTATCCAACTCTAATAAAGCCTTAAAACTTTCAACAAATTCTTTTTCAATTTCACCTTCTTGCTTCCCTTGTGAAAACCAGCTGTAGTTTTGAATACATTCCCTGTCAGTTCAGGTAGCGAAATTGCTCGATTCGGAATGGTGAAAGCCGGAAAACCGCATTGAAATTACGCCAGGACCTGCCCAAGTTCCATAATTGCGGTAATGCCGATAATCTGTTCTTGTAGCTGCCTCGGCCTGCTCGGCATAGTTGAAGCGAGGACTGAAACTTCACTGCGAGACTTTCGGTCTACGGTAGCTGAGGATGCGCCCATTGCTTTTGGGCTGCACATTATGAGCGCTTAATCCCGTGGACCGCCCACTCATAAAGTTGAGTCAGCGTCTAATTGTTTGGGCCCCGAAAGGATTGGCAATGGGCAAAGGACAGCGGCGCGGTGAGTATCGTGGCCATCGATAATTGGATTAAATGCGCGGCCGGGACTAGCTTGGTGATCCTCGCGTTAGTCCTGCGCTGATCTTGGATTTCCACTGGCTTTGAGGCGCACAAATTCCAAGTTAAGTTTCGGATTTGTTGCGCTAAACACGGCAGCGGCAAAGCCAACGACAACGGCAAAACATTCGACTGCAAAATGAAACGAGCAGCGACTCAATTGCAAATCCAAAATATTTATTTGCATTTAATTAAGTCGCAAGCTTAGCGACGGCAATCGACACTCAACACTCAACGCTCGACACTCGGAAGTTGAGCAGGTTATGCGGCAGCCAAATCCGCGCAATTAAAATTCAATTTAAAATGTGCGCTTGCACAAAAGCAAACACAAACCCTTTTGAAGGCCAGCAAACAATTTTAATTGAATCAGTGCATGGCACACGGCACCAAAAATGCTCAATTATTAAAACAAATAATGCCAATTAGCTGTGTCAACATCCCTGGCTGGCTGACTGACAGTTAAGCCACAGTCCACAGTCTGCTGGTCCTCCCAATTATGATGCGCTAAACAGCCAGTCAGAGTCCCAGTATCAAAAGCGCCAGAGTCGCCGTCGTCGTCGTCGCAGCTGCTTTAATTGACACTCTGATGCCGCCGCCATCATCGCCATTAACTGCCCTCGACGCTCGCCCCGCGCAGAGAGCGCAGAGATCAGAAATCAGAAATGAGACAGACGCTGGCTCCTCATTTGTGCGTCTAATAAAAACGCTAACGAGACACACACACACACACGCATACATATAAACTAGTACTGCACACATTAGCACAAAACTCTTAGGCGGCGCAATCAATTCGCTTCTGATTCCAAATTTATCTGGGGGGGATGCTGTGTTGTTGTTACTAGACAGTGACAGCAAGAGCAAACGGCATATGACTGCTCGCTCGCACTCACGGACGCTCTCGCTCGCTCACACTCTGGCAAAGCCGTGCAAAGTACTCCTCATAATGAGCTCCATCTCGTTGGCAATTATTAAATGAATTGGATTTATATGTTGCCGGCAGCAGCAGCAGCAGCAGCAACAACAATGGCAACAAAACAAAAACCTCGTTTTGCGCTCTCTCATAACTGCCGCCCCCTTTTGCTGTGTCACGCTCTATCTTGCTCTCACTGCCTCTCTCACTCACTCTCGCTCGCTCGCTCGGTGGTTCAGCCAGCCAATGGCAGGCGTTCTGCTGCTGCTTGTTATCTACGTTGTTGCTGTGGAACTTGGAAGTCTTGTGCCTGTGGAACGCATTCCATTTGCGCACCCTGTGCAATGCAGCAACACCAAAGAGTATTTTGTATATAACAGCTATATAAAGTACTCGATTATTTACCAGATTGTGATTGTGTGGCTTGGCTTATATTGTATCTTCTATGTCTGTATAGAGTCGTTAATTTAAAATAAAGTAGCTTTAATTAGTTGCAAAATGGACGTGCTCCGTGTTTTATTTTTTTTTTCAGGTATCGCTGGATGCTTGAATGCGCCTTCGGGGCGCTGGGCGTGACAGCAGTACAATCTAAGAATCACATGCAAACAATAAACCAAATATAATCACTGGCTCTTGGCAATGACTATGGTCATATTTCAATTACACTATAAAGGCCAGAAACACGCCTTTTGCGAAATCTCTCTTCGTCGATAACCTTTGGCAACGCAGCAATGGCGTCGTCAATGTCGCTGCTCTGAGAAGTCTGAGAAGAGTCAAAAACTAAAGAGGAAGAAAACAGAAGAAGGCGCAAACTCATTGTCTGACTAATTAAATGATTTATCCCGAAACGTGAGGCAGCCAACACTTCGGAGCAGCGAACGCCAACAAGAACAACGTGAAAAGAATCCAGCTGGTCGAGCAGCAACAAAAACCAATTACAATTACCGCACCCAAAGGTGCCACAAAAACACATACACACACACATACACGAGAACATGTTGCAGTAATGCAGTTGCGAGGGAACCAGAACAGGAACAAGATCGAGAGAGCGACAGAGAGAGCGAGCGAGCGAAAGAGCGAGAGCGAGAGCAGCGACGACAGCAGCAGCCGCCTGGGCCAGGAAACTTTATCTAGATGCATACAAATCCAACAACACAAAGCGCACGTCAATTTATTTGCCAGCCTCGACTCGCTGTCCAGCAGCAGCAGCAGCCAGAGGAGGCGGAGGAGGAGGAGGAGGAGATGGAATGGAGCTCATATATATTTACCTATGGCAATGCCAATGATGACGATGTCGAAGTTGGCGCTGCATGTTTTATGCCTCCTCTGCAGCTTTAACGAGGTGTTTATTTTCACAACTCTCAGGGCCAAGGAGTCTGCATTTCTGAGTGTGTGTGTGTGTGCGCGTGAGTGTGTGTGTGCAGTTGCTCTTTATTGAAGGTGCAGAAAACGAGGGCCCGCCCATTTTTATGTTCGACTCTTGGCCCGCCAACATGATGAAGATTCGATGCCCGATGCCCGATGACGATGCAGTTCGTGCAGCGCCTGATGCCACAAGGAGTGGGGCACGACGGGCCGAGAGAGGAGCCACTTTGACGGCGGGGCGTCTATGGAAATAAGCAATGATGTTGACGCCGCAGCAGGAAGGTGAGTACAGTGGCAGATAACTTATTTGAATAATATTAAAAGAGAATTAGAAACTACATACATATATAAAGCAACAATTTATGAAATAAAATTAATAAACAAAAATAACTTGGAGTCAAGAAATCTTAAGTGCATGAAATATAAATGTATGTATATGTAAATTAAAAAATAAATATACTATAATATTATTTATTACTTATTCGTAGTTATTTATTTGTATTTTTAAATATATTTGCCATTATTAATTCATTTTTTGTTTCCCTACAACGCATTTCTAGTTTTCTAATGCATATTTTCTAAGCACATTATTTTGCACACTATTTCGCACACTCTCTTACCACTGTGCTGTGTAGTGCTGACTGCCCACTTTCCAATACGCCTTCTCCCCATCGTAGCTCCCTCTGGCAGCAGCAAGTTAGGCACTAAAACCACAAACGCTTTAATGATGCTGTTTTGTTTAGCGCAAATTGTTTGTTTCGCTGTCATAAACTGGTGCGAAAAATGGCCAAGCGCTGCCCCGCGGAGAGAGAGCCAGCGAAGAGAGCGAACCAGCGGGAGAGCGAGAGCGAGAGAGCGCCAACACACACACACACACACAAAACAAGCTCACTCATACGTAGCGTAAGCTTTACATAGCGCAGTGTTGGGAGCAGGTTTGAAAGTCTCGAATTTATCTGCACTGCTTTGGCGCATGCGCCACACAGCGTGGGGGCAAGCGAGACGACAACAGAGTGCCGCCAACTGCAGACTGCGAGCAACGGGGAAAATCTGCAGCACCGTTGGAATGCCAGCCGAAAAAATGAAGCGACAGCCAGTTTGGTTTTGTGATTTTGTGTCTGACACTCGCGCGCGCGTTTAGCGGCAGCCGCCACGCGACTTTAACGCATTTCGCGAGACTCAGTATTCGAGACAAATTCGCCGACGCCCCCAACAGGCGGAGAGACGACGACAACAACAACGACGAAACCGTTAGAGACAGAGAGAGGGAGAGAGCGTGAGTGGAAGCGAGAGCGCGAGAGTGGGGGCCCGGCAATTAGACGCCTTTAGACGCTCGCATAATGCTAATGGCGTTGACAGTGCTCATCAACGCGACGACCGCAATCGACGGACGTCGCTGTCTCTATTGCCGTCGATTGAGCAGCGAAGCGCGACGGCCACGCTCAAGCAGCGCCATTGACAGCGCCAGCAAACGTTATCGCTATTGAAAGCGCGCTTCAGTTTATCAATGTCAACAACGGATGCCAATCGTTGGTGCATTAAAACTCAACTCTTGACTCCATTCACAAAGCGAACTGAACGCTGACCATTAATTGTGTATTGTGCGTGTGTTTGTGTGTGTGTGTGCGGTATCAATTCAATTATCGACTCTCCAAATGGTCACGTGCGGTCGTCAGACGTTCAACATGCTGCCGATGGCGCCGACGAATCCTTTTGTGGTGTCCGTTAGCTCCACATCAGCACCGTCCGCTCCGTCCGCAACCGTGTCCGCCGTGTCCGCTGCCGCTGCCGCCTCAGGCGTCAGCAAGCCCAAGCTGGCCTTCAGCATTGACTCGATTGTGGGTGCGGAATCCTCCTCCTCCTCCACGAAGCCGCCTCCGCCGCTGCGAGTCAGCGTCATTGCCTCGCCGCCACGCATCGACAGTCCAGGCGTCGTGCCATCCACATCGCCCACCCTTGAGAGGCGCACACCACGCGGCTTCATCTATTGCCGGCGACGCGCCTCGCTGGACGATCGCTCGCGTAGTCCGCCGCCGCCCAGCAGCCGCTCGCCATCCCCAACGCCAGCAACGGCTGCTCCAATGGCATCCACGGCGCCCCTTGTGCTGCCCGGTCTAATTCGTCCACTGCCATTGCCTGCACCACAAAATTTAGCTTTACTCGGCGCTCCACGCGCCTCGGACAGCGCATCGCCAACGAGCTCGGGTGGTCCGGGAAATCCGTCCCCAGTGCGTCCCACAGCTGCTGCGCCCCCTCCATTCCTCGCCGCACAGTTCCAAATGGCCGCCGCTTTGGCGCATCATCATCACCAGCAGCAGCAGCAGCAACAGCAGCAGCAGCATCCTCAGCTTCCGCCCGTGCCAACGGGGCCACATCATGGCCCGCCACCGCCACACTTGCCACCTGGTCACCCCTTGGGTATATTTCCAGGTGGCCCACATCCCGGACATCCTCCTCCGCATGGTCATCATCCGTTCGTGGCGGCTCCTCATCTCATACGTGATAGTTATCCGCTGTATCCTTGGCTGCTCAGTCGCCACGGACGCATCTTTCCACGTTTCCCAGGCAGTAAGTAGCAAAGTCAAATAATCTGTTTCGATTTCTAGTTTCCCATGATTATTATATATTCTGTTAAAGTGGTTCGATTATTATGCCATACACAATGCAATTAAGTCTCATAATGAAATCTGCAAACCAGTTCCGAGCCCAAAACCTCTTGGAAATGTTTAATTATGTATTTCTGAGCGTCTTCCGAAACCTAACACCATCTGAACGGCCATTGTCCTCACCTGAATCCCAACCGGTTATTTTCAAATTAGGAATGGAGATTAAAGTAATTTCCGTTTAATACAACAAAAACTGAAAATTTTGAATATCTGTTAAATATAAATAAAAATAAGTGTGAATACGCTAATCGAGATTACGATCAGAGAAATCTGCAAATTAAGAATAATTGCTGTCGATTAAGCGGGTAAATAATTAAAAAAAAAACGTGAAACTCTAGTATGATAAATACTATAAATGAAGTGGCAAGGCAAAGATTAAATCATTTAGATATATTTTAAAATATTGCTAAACTCTATATAGAATTTAATAATTGTTCGCTGTGATTTGTTCAGGCAATCCAACCATAAAGTCCACATATTTAATTGGGCGTATACGCATTAAGAGAATAAATATGCAGCAATTGCTTGAGACTAAAAGTTGGCACGATCTATTATGGGTAAATAGAGGTATAGAAGTCCAAATGGCGCAGTTACTCACTTATGGCAACAGTATGTGGTGGTTATTGTAGCTGTTGTTGCTGCACCTTATAATTAAAGTTAAATAAGCAAATTGCAAGCATTTATTACAAGTTAATTAGACGTCTATCAGGCACATCATCATCATCATCATTTCGAGTAGATAGAACGGGGAGAAGAGAAAGAGGCAGAGACAAAAACCAAACCCAAAGTGAGTCGAAGCCAAACCCGAACCCATTTTGATAAGTATTTTCAAACAAATTACATTTTAATTAAATTGTTTAAACAACATTACACACATCGTTAGGTCAAGCAGCGTACCTAAATGCCCAGCCAACTGTGTGTGTGTGTGATGGGTGTGTGTGTGCGAGTGTGTGTGTCTGAATAGACTCAAAATTACCAATTAATGGCGCTTGAAAGCGACGGCGCCACTCGCTGAGCGAAGCCCCTACAGTGAATGTGTATCACACACACACACACTCACACACAAACAGAGACGTGGCTAAAAAGTGCAACGAGTGAAATGTTAATGCGTTTTTAATTGAGGTTTTGGGGCATCCAAGCAAACAAAGCTGAACAGCAAACCCAGCAGAAGTTCCATTCCCGTTCCTGTTCCCGCTCCCATTTCTGACACTGTCGTGTTCTCTCATCCAGCAGCAGAGTGATCCCGACCGCATGTGCGCCTTAAAACATTGTCATTTATTATTATTTAACCTTTTTATGCCACATTTTCTTGTGGTTGCCTGTTTTTTTTTCGCTCTGCTCTCATAATTACAATTTGAATTTTCATGCAGCGCCATTTCTCACATGCTAAGTACCCACGGTTCAGAATTTTTTCTCTCTTTTTTTCGGCACACTCACACGCCTTTCACCTGCTTTCAACGGACTTCGTTACGCCTTAATTATGTTGTATGATGTTCCATTATAAGTCAGACGGAGTCCGAGTACCCTGTGTTGTTGTTGTTATTTTTGTTTTTGTTTCGTATACTTAGTTGAGTGGTGTAATTTTCGCTTGATTTATGAAGCCGAAAATGGAAATGTCAATGTTTCGCATAACGATTTCATTAATTGTAAGTGCTCCATTCACTGTAACTCGTGTGCATAATTTCTGTGGAAGGGTAGAAGGCGTAGGACGTTAATGATCATAATGGTAATGATGATGACAGCTCAATTGGGTTCGTTCCAGCAGGTGAACTGGATCCGAATGGACACCAAACTGTTACTGCTTCGTATTACATGATTAGCAGCTGGAAAGCTGGAAAGCAGAACCGGTTCGATGTAGCTCCTTCCAGTTAATGGGGAATCCGGCTTTTAACCAAATATTAAAATGAATAGTTGGTGATTAAAAATATAGTAAGCAAAGTGTTAGTTCTATATTATTAAAAAAAATGTGCATTGCGATTATGGTTATAAAATATAATAAGCTGGAAAACAAAATTAGTATTTTATTCAAGACGAAAAAGGGTTTATTAAAGTTGATAAATTAAAAAAACGATTAATATTAGTAAGCAATCGTAAACCCGAACCAAACAAATTAAACTTTATAGCTGAATATTGAACTAAGCAGTTGCATTAAAGTGATGCAAAATATATGACAGACAAAATGTCATACCTACATAAATAAAAATAATATTAAAATATAATAAACAAGAAAAAAATATTAACATTTTATTTAAGACGGATTTATTAAATTTGTTAAATTTAAAAATGTATCAAAGATGTGTTTACGAATATTAGAAATCTATTTTAAAATCCACTCAAAAGCAGTTACCTCCATCAGGTGATAACAATAAATGCCAACCAACTATTGATTATTGAATACGTAGTTAAATTTTAATATTTTCGATACTAATTGTAATATTTTAACTAAAATATAATTTACAAAATTCAATTAAAAAAGAGGCTTTTTTAAGCCCTTAGGAAATCCATATAACCCCCGAATCTTTTTTATTTATCTCAAAGTGACAACGAATTCGCTTTATCCGAAATATAATGAAGAGCACAACGTAACCCAAACTGACAGAATATTTGATTTCGTCACTCAATCGAAGTCAATGTCCTGCAGGGTAATTGCAATTCCTGCAGCGATTGCCAATAACTTAATGGAAAAAATCATGGAAGCATAAAACTTAAGCTGCAGCGCATCAAAAAAATAAAAAAAAAGAACAACAAACACGCGAATGGCAAAAAAAAACAATTGTACATAAGTGATAAATAATAAGTTGGGCAAAAAAAATAAACGCAACGATCGATCAGAGATCGAAGGGAGCTGCAAATGGCAACTGAGGCAGCACTTCAATCATACGCAACTACAAAAAGAAACAATATCGAAATAAATGACAGCTGACAAGGGTGTGAGCAGCAGCAACAACACGGCAACAACAAGAGGCAGCAAAAGCGGACACATCAATTAATTGTCAATTGCGCGTATTTTCGCACGGCGGTTTCTTTGTGCCATGCCCCATATATGAAGAAAAAAAACAACGAGAGAGCGAGAGAAAAAAAACAGAAACTCAACGGGCAACCCGCGAGCGAGTTCATTGAGAGAAACTGCGAACAGTCTATGAAAAAATAATTAAGTGGCCATTGTGAGCAGCGCACTATCAATTATAAGCCGCACATAGGCACTCGCAGTTGTGGCAGTTGTGGCAGTTGCAGCAACGGTAGTGCCACTGGCAGTGGCAGTCTCGGTGGATGTGGCAGTTGCATCTTGTAGCCGGCGTTGTTAGCTGTCAAATGTAACAAATGTCAAGCAATCGGTTGCTCGCAGCCAGCATAAAAAAGTGGATCACGGCTGCTGCAGCAATTGTTTGTCAAGTTCATAGCAAAAAGAGCAGCGAGGCACACGCATCGCTGCAGCGGTTGCATCTGTCAGATACAAAGATACACAGCACAGCACAGCACAAAGCGAGTGTCAAATTGACAAGTTCGCCAGTTCTTTGTCGTTTTGTTGCTTCTTGTTTTGCCAAGCGTTCAACACTAACAAGTCGATACACATTTCAGTAGCCGCCTCGAGCCCTTATCCTGTTTATTTGTTGGCTTAGCCTCTGAGCTGAATATCCTGTCGCTGCCTCCTTGTTATCCCTTCCATTCGCAGTGTCAATATTGATTTTGTAATGTGCCCAGCAGGTGGCAACCAAACCGATAACTAGTTCTATATTAATCATAATAATTATGGCATAGCTGCGCCCCGTAAAATCTCAGCCACATCGCAAGACAGTAGCTCGTGTGGAGCTGCTCCTGCGTATCCATATCCATAACCATATCAATATTCAAATTGTGGCTCAATTGAAAATTTGCTAACTCCACGCAGGCGACGTCACGTGAGCTCGCAACCAGCGGAGGCGAGCTGCGAACCGTTCCTGAAATCGTGATAAACGTCAAAATATCACGTTGTGCCACGGCCCGAGGTAGAACAATGGGCCACAGCGTTGCACCGCATCGCACCGCATCGAAGAAGGCGTCGTTGGCGGCTTTTGTCGACATTTAGGCGCGCTAAAGTGTTCAACTTGGCGTTCAGGAGAGGACAGGCCGAGTCCACAAAGCCAGAGTCAGAGTCGGAGCCAGGCTGAAGCGGCTTCTGCGCAATTGTTTCGCTTATCAGCGATGCCGAGACATGGCAGACACAGCGCCGACGCCGACAGCAGCAGCGACTGAAGCGGCACGATCCATTGGCCTTTGTTTTCGCGTTGTTGTTCTCGTTGTTGTTGTTCCATGTCTGGAAATTTGTTTATTGTTTTGTAATGAGTTTGGCCCCAACGTGGGGAATGCGCGGCATCTTTCAGCGATGGCATTCGCGGAAATCATAAGCTGCAAATTGAGGTCCATGTCGCCTAATTGGCAGCCCACCGCCACTCACCACCGCCGTCGACAACAGCAGCAGCAACAGCCACCAACAACAACACAGCCACCATCACCACCATCTTTGTGTACGCAGAGAAAGCCGCCATGTGGTTGGCTGATTGGGGTGATTGGCAACAAGTAATTACCAAATTATAGCGCCAAAAATATGTGTCCGTCACGCTGGGCCGGCCATTGCTGACAGTCGGCCATATTTGAATAATTTTCAACACTTAATGACAACACTGCAAACCAGAAAACTCGCTTCGTCATGCCTGGAAAATCATCGGATTTCGAGCCAACTCATCGGTGGTTGACAACCAATGGCAATGTGAATTGCTCTCATAAATGGCAACTGCTGATTCCACTGCAATTGTAATCGATTCCACTGTAATTGAAATAAATAGATCGTTGCACAGTTGATTTAATACTCAGACTTTCCCTACTCATTTTCTTAGGGTTTCAATTATAAATCAATTTATTACAAATTGAGTTGTATTCAAATAATGTGCTACCCAATCAAACTTCTCGAAAATATAAAAATGTATTAAGATTTAAATATATAAAATGTAGATTTATAATTATTATAACTTTTTTTCAGTATCATAATTTATTTATTTATTAGTTAACTAAAGTTTTCTAGCTAACTGTGTTAAATAAAAGTATGGAACTTAAGTCTATAATATGCGTATTAAAATGTACGTTTCTCGGTTATGAATTTATACAACCAAATAATGCGATATTTAAAATTTGTCAACAAAATATTTTATCTGTATTTTATACATTTTACCAGCATTATGTTTGCTATAAAAGGCAAGCTTTAAGTATTTGTTGTTTTCGAATAATTTATTAAAAACTACGCATCGCGAAATCGATGAAAACGGAATGTATTTATCATTTCGATTTAATCTTTTATGGTTTTTATTTATTTTATAATTTGTATTCCAATTTTGTGACAGCGAAACAAGATTTTCCCATAGCTTGAAATACAATTTAATATGTGAATTTTTATTTTTATAATATCGAAACAGTATGAAACAATACAAATCAGCTAAATTAAAATAAATACTTTTAGCATAAAAAAGTCAGAATAAGGAAAATATCTATGTAGCGGATTTACCTCCAATAAATTTATTTTTATGATTTTAACTGTTGTTTTTACATTGAAATAATATGTAATTTAAGTATATGTACTAAGTTACCATAATATAAGTAAGTTGCTTATGCAGAAACAGCTTGATTCATGGCTGATGTATATAATAAAAATAAAAGTGTCAGTACTCCTAGTGCAATTAGTTATGCAAATTAAGCAATGCTAATAATCCCAAACTAAGTTGCACGGTCTCAATAATAATTCCCGTTGTCATTATAGTGGACCAAAGGGAACCTACAGGGTAGTTCTACATATGGTATAACCCACCCCTATTATCTGTGAATATTCCAAGTCAAGCGCTCTTGACACTTACAAACGAATTGATTATGAAACATAATGGCTTACAAATTGCACACGCCTGACCCCAAAAAGTGACCAAATGGCAATTGGGAATAGAACAATAAATACCCATAATGTCCACTTGCTAAATACCTTGGCTGATGTGTTTGTATTTTGTGCCTCCCGCAACCCTTTCAGACTTCCTGCTACAACCGTTTCGCAAGCCGAAGCGCGTTCGCACCGCCTTCTCGCCGACGCAATTGCTCAAGCTGGAGCATGCCTTCGAGGGCAATCACTATGTGGTGGGTGCGGAGCGCAAGCAGCTGGCCCAAGGACTCAGCCTGACGGAGACACAGGTAAGCAAGGACTCCCATGCCACCCTTTTTTTGTGGCAACCCTTTCGATGGTCGCGCTTAATGCGCATCAAATTCAATAAATTCCTTGCCCAATTGGCCGGACCCAGCCCTCTGGAGGAGCAACCCCTGGGCAAGCGTTAAGTGATTGCATGTCAGCTGGTCGTTAGCCCGACAAGCGACGGGAGTTACCAAGTTATTAGCGCAATAACGTGGCGGCAGCCATGGGGGAGATGGGGGTGGGTCTCAGTGCATAGCTGGGAGGCAGGCAAATAGAATTAAAAGACTCGTTAAATTTATTTACGAGTAAAAGGGTTGAGCCCCCGAGCATTGTACGAAAATGAGCCCAACTGTATTGATGTTTATGTGTTTCTCGCCCCGGCCAGGTCAAAGTCTGGTTCCAGAACCGTCGCACCAAGCACAAGCGCATGCAACAAGAGGGCGGCGACAGCAGCGATGCCAAGAGCAACAAGGGCAGCTCCTCCGGCGGTGGCGGCGGCGGTGGCAGCGGCGATGGCGATGGCGATGAGGATGCCAAGCACGAGGGCTCCCAGCACAGCTCCACGGACGTGGAGGACGAGGACGACATCGAGGAGGACGACGAGGACGAAGTGATCGACATGGACGACTACGGCAGCGAAATGGATGCCGAGGAGCATCAGCGTCTTCGGGAGCAGTTCCAGCAGCAACTCGCCCATCATCAGCAGCAATTGCTGCAGCAGCAGAGCGAGGCAACTGCGCTGACACCGCAGCAGCAGCAGCAATTGCTGCACCACCATCAGCAACATCTGCAGCAGCAACATCAACAGCAGCAGCAACACTTCATGCAGCAGCAGCAGATCTATCTGCTCGAGAAGGAGCGAGAGAGGCAACGAGAACGCGAGAGGGAGAGAGAGAGGGAGCGAGAAAAGCAGTAATACTCAATGAACTTGCAGCTAAAGTGTCAGCTACTTTGTGTTCCTTTCGTTTGTAAATTAATTAATTTAAAGTGTATAAATTAATTTAATACATTAATTATAATATGATACTTAAGATGCGACTGCGCATGCAATTAAACAACTGAAATTTTGTGCTAATTGATGAATCATTTCGAAAAGAAAAGTGTTCTCAGGATTTATTTACTCTCGTAGTTTTTTATAACAATAAATTGCACTCTGACAGTGCCTGGCAATAGTTGGTAGTCAAATACGTGCATATATCATTATCGATCAGCTGCCAACAGACACATCACTCAAATTACGGACAACATTCCATGACTGGCAATGCTAACAAGGGCCCTTCTTTATTGAGTTGTTGTTGATCGATTCGGCCCAGCTAAAAAACCTAAGCACGTTGTGTGCTAAACGCTGACAGTAAAAATGCAATCAACAATTGCGAATTACAAATTACGTATTCCGAATTTCGGTCTCATAAAGCGGCCAGAAAATAAACGTCAGTCAATAACCGTAGCCCGAATTGATTGGATGCCCAGAAGACCGAAACTGAACGGAACGTACTGAACCATGGCAAATTGATATTAAAATGCAAACGATTGACTATCAAAATTATTTACTACTATATATAAATAAGCATCGAGGTAGTGCCCCTAGGGGCGCCATTTGCCTTGGCGCAATATGCATATGGAGCAACCGGCTAATGGCCCAGCAATTTGGCGTCATTTAAACTGAAACGTGAAATAAACCAAAAAATTAAACTGACAAAACCGGCAAAAAGAGAGAGACAGACCGAGAGAGAGGGAATAAAGAGATACAATAAGTGCAACTGTCGAGTGACTCGTGCCCGGCAGCCAACTCGAAGTACAATATAAATAAATTTCGTTTTTGATATGGCAAATTGTCTTCCACTGAATATTCCCCAACCGACCGACCAAGCGACTGACAATGCGTCGCTTTGGCCCAGACGAAAGTTCAAGGTAATTGCCGTTGTCAAAGCAGCGCAACGAAAAGTGGGCGTATACCGTAGAAACTTGGCCAACAATTTATGGGCCACTTGAGTACAAGCAAAGGGTGTTGAGGTTGCACGCGAGCAAGCACTAGAACGGGACACGCTAGAGTCCGGGTATTCGGGTTGTCCGGGTGAAAGGAGTGAAGTGCTCCCTCCTCAGCTGAGTAGCGTATGAAAATTCTCGTATTTTGCATAAACGATGTGAGAATTACTTAATTGCTATTAGACTGGGCATGGGTGGATATCTGTGAGAGGTGTTTCAATGGCCCAATGTGTGGGTTTCTTACTTCGCTTGCCGGCTAGCGAAATTTATGAACGTTTAGGCCAGACAATGAAGTTGTCTACTGCAACTGGCAACCGGCAACTGGCAACTGGCAACTGGCAACTGGCGTTCTGGCATGGCTAAGAGCAGGTGGCTTCGCTGCCAAAGGGGTAACATGTATTACAACAATATATACTACAAATACAAGTACATATCCTCAGCAGAGTCACGACAGATAGCGAGTGCAAACTACCTACAAGCCGAACAACCGACAATAGGGTCAACAGTTTGTTTTTATTGCCACTAACCAACACTGCATAACATATTTTATTGCAACACTGCAGAAGTGGCAATTAAGCAGAGTGAGTTTCAGAGCTGCAATCGAATTAAAGTTATCAGTTTAGTGAGAAATAAAATTATTCATATATGTTTCAGCATATTAATACTTCCGGCTGAATAAACACGTAATAAGCAGTGGTTAAAATAATTTGACATTTAATCTTTAAGCTTTCCTAGACAAAATATTAATTATATATTAGAACTTCAATTAGAAAATTTCGATATCTAAGTGTGATTTGGAGTAGCAAAATATTGTCGGCAATTGCAAAAAAAGGAAATATCTGCAATGTGAAATTCAATTAAAAATAGAAAGTACTTTTGGGGTTAATTGTTAATTTAATTTTACAATTATTTAGGATGTGCAATTAAAATGTAGGTTGAAATTATCGACATTATACTGTATGTATATTAAAATAATTTTAATTTATAGCCTTCACTAGGAACTTATATTTTGCTGATCACCGCCATCTATCATAAATCATTGTTAAACCAATTTCGGTAATTATAATTTGAAAATATTCTTGACGTTCTTTTGGGCAACCAATTGGTTGTCATACAGTTTAGGCCTCAATGTAGACCCTTCTGCTAGCTATTAGCCAACTGTTTGCCCCATGCCAACAGAGCGACGACTGCGGCAAAGTATTTCGTTTGATTTTGGCGTGTCTACAACAACGGCGACGACTTTGAAAACAAATTTGCGCAAATGAGCAGGAACAAGAGGCTTGGGGGGAAGGGAAATGGCTTTCAGCCAAGTCAACAATCGAACAGTCAAGGGCTAAAAGCCTGCCCAGGCACTTGGAGCGTATTAAGGGCGTCATTAGTGCAGCAGGCAGTGCAAATTTGACAACGGCAGGTGAGCGGGAAGGGAGGCGGGCTGATGGCCTGACACATGCTGCAGTGCAGCGGACGTGCTGGCGACAGCGTAGGCGTCTCAGTTGCTTTTGTATTTTGTTTGTGTTGTTGACTTGTGCTATTTAGCGGCCATTTGTATGGCAAGCGGCGGCAGCGACAACAGCGAATAACTGAGGCAGGCGAAATGCAAACGGAATTGCAGTTTAAACTTCATTTGGCGCATTTTATTTGCCAGCCAGCAACGTGGGCGGTCGATTAATAAGCACTGCCATAATCAGCACTGGCCACAAATATCTTAGAATTGACTTTCCATTGCATTTCCCTGGCTCAGACTTTGCCGGCGACCACAACGCACACTCGGCTCATTGGCCAGTCCCCGTTTGCGTCATAAATCAGTAAAAAAAAAAAAAAACCGACTCTGGTTGGGGAGAGACTTGGCACCTATGTATGTGGCAAGCATCGAGCCAACGGGCAAAGTTGCACTCTTGTGGCGCCTCTTGTCGACACATAAATTCAATTGAAATGAGCAGAGCTGCGGCCAAGACGGCAGATTTAACTACTTTTGGGCCGAGTCAGGGCCAAAATGAGCAGTCTAGGACGAGGCGTCAATTGGCAAATTGGATTCCATGACAGCCACGAGGAAAAGTTAATTTGCGGCAGCCATAAATAATACGAAATCAAACGAAGTGTTCGAAAGGTGAAAGCTTCGCAATGGAATGCGATCAGCTCATTGCTTAACACCGAGCAACAAGAACGCAGCATTTTTAATGGACTTTTAATCGCCTGGGTGCGAACTCCGTTCGCTGCTCCAGCACAAAAATGCACAATTAATTGCAATTTAATGACGCTTTAACAAAATATAGTTTTTGAAATACTATTCATAAAATTAATGAATCCTCTGCAACACCAGTTGAAATACTGCTGTCGTAAACTGCAAAAAAATAACTATATTTAATGCAGTCATAATCTTGTAAGTCCTTAAGTATTTGCCATCAATATATTAAACTGAAATTAGTTAGGTAACTTAATGAAGCACTAAAGGCTTTAATTATATATTGTAACTGAGCACTCAAATCATTATTCAACCGATGTCGCAGTTTGATTGACATTCTCAACAAGTGTCACCGGTGCTTTCCAGAAGTATTTTTTTATTTAATTGCCGTTTAAATGAAATGACAAATGAACTGTAACAAATGCCAATTTATTTATTGCCGTTGTGCAACAATTAATTAATAATTGTTCTCGTCATTTCTATTAGACTGAGATTCTAATAAATTACTACAAATATAAATAGGGATTCTTAATAAATCATACTCGTTTGTTGGTCGTGTGGAAAATTGTTCTGGGGCGCGTGCATTGCTCAGATCTCGTGAAAATTCGAATTAATTATCCGCAAAATTGAAGCACGCCAACGCGGCAAATGTGCAATAACAACCATAATATTAAAAATAAACAACAGCAACGAATTTAATTTAATGTCTTTCGGTTTATTTGAAAACTAATTTTCTGAAAATTAATGAGCGCTCATTTGGCGGCTATCCAGCCACGCCCACAAAGCGCACGCAAGGCGGCTTTGGTCATGGCTGTGGATATGGTGAGTGGCCAGCGATGAGCTTTTGTTGAATCTGCCTTAGTTATATGTATTTATTTATAAATTAATGACACAAGACAAATGGCAACCAATTTATATTAAAAGGCGCCTTCAAGAAATTGGGCGCCGGTCTCGCTAAATGAGTTTTGCTTGGCGTTCAGCTCTCAGCTCTCAGCCAGGTCAGGGGTGGTCTCTGCTCTGCATCGGGGCCAATAGAGCAAAAGCCAAAGCCACAACCACAAACTGATGATGATCCCAAATGGGTGTGCACCGAAAACTCGACTCGACACTGACGGATACTTAATGTGATGATGCCTCCAAATTGATGCAGTCCAGGGAGTGGCATTTTCGCTTATCAATTATAATTTGAACTAAATTGAAAATGTTTCTACCTTTCCCCCGTTGAGTAATGATGATGATGCGATCTGCTTGTGTAACTGGATCAAATTGTATCGCAGCTAATGTCATGCGAGTTGGACATTAACGAACGCAACTAAATGCAAGCCATTAATAAGGAAGGAAATTTGTTACAATATTATGAAATGCAAGGTAAATCTGTAACTGAGAAGAAGGTAAGACAATCGCTGGTAAAGATGAAAAATATAATAAGAGAAATACAAAAATTTACAAACGAATTTTCAATAAGCACACTATGTATCAGACTAATCATTTAAAAGCTGATTGCTTAAATTGAGTTGGACATTAACAAATGCAATTAAATGCAAGCCATAAATAATTAGAGACATTTTTTAGGTTTTTATGAAATGCAAGGAGACGAATTTATAACTGAGAAGAAGAAATTAAGATATAATAAAAATAATATATAAAGGCAATGAATCAGAGACTAGTAATTTTTAAGTTGATTGCTTAAATTGAGTTAGACATTAAAAAAATCAACTAAATTCAATCTATTAATTACGAAGGAAATTTGTTGGGTTATTATGCAGTGACAGGTAGCAAAATTTATAACAAAGAAAAAGGTAAGACAATCTTTAATCAAGCTATAAAAAAATGTTAATAAAAATAAAATAGTTTAAATACAAATTTGCAATATACAGACAATGTAAATCTGATTGTTAAAATTAAGTTACATATTAAAAAATCAACGAAATGCAGTTCAGTTATGAAATGCCAGGCTGATTAATTTATAGCTAAGAAAAAGGTAAGACAATCGTTAGTAAAACTATAAAAAATAAAAGATTAAAAAATAATAAAAATAAAATAATTTAAATACAAATTTGCAACATACAGACAATGTATCGGACTAGTAGTTTTAAAGCTGATTGTTGAAATTGTCAAGGGACTAACTGCTTGAGCTTACACCCCGTAGAACATTAATAGTTTCCATGGTATTGGCCAAGGCTTCAACCACTCTCATGCACTTTACCCAGTCGAAAGTTCAAGTTCGCTGCAGCCGAACAAGCTGTTCGATCAATTAGCCAATTAACCTTTGTCCTGGTTGCCCACAAGGAGCCGCATGGTTGACTCCAGCAAACGAAATCAATAAGCGAAAAACTTTGTTGTGATGTGGGCGCTGGTTACGCCCCCTTTCGGCTGTGCAACATGCGGCGAGGCTCAATTTAAAAGCCATTTCGCTTTGTCGCCGTCAAAGTGCTGATGTTGCCGAACAACGGTAGGCGTTTGTAAAAGGCGCGTGGGCGTGGCATCGCTCGAATCGCTCGCAAAACTTTGCCGAAAAACATTGGCAATAAATCTAGGTAAAAGTTGTAAAGCGACGTCGCGTTGGGCAACTACTTTAAAATAATTAGTGGGTGCAGCCAGTCGACTGAGCAGTCGACAGTCGACTGTCGACAGTCTGACAGTCGTCTATTTGTCTGTCGACTGTCGACTGTCGTCTGTCGACTTGTGGCTGACAATCAGCCAAATTATGGGGTCGTGTTCCCAATAAAGCGAATACACACTGTCGACGCTACAGGTAATGCACCTGGCCAAATGAATGCCATTGTCGAGCCAACAACTATTCATGGGGCTCAAATCACACAAACGGCAGCTGGCACAATGGGACATTCATTAACGCTTTTTGGGGGCTTTTGCTTGGCGAGGTGTGAACCGGCTTGCAGTCGTCGTTGTTCTATGTGGCCAGCACAAATAAACTGGGGTTAATTAACTGCTGGCCACATTAATATTTATGCAGCATGATTAATTGCCCAAGCTGCCAGGCTGCACTTCGACTCCAGCTTGGACTTGGACCGGCTACCGGGAGGCAAGACTCGTCTTGTCTCGTCTCTGGTCTCGTCTTGAGTTGTCTCGCTTTTGGTGGTGCAATTTGCACGCGTTTTGAGTGGGCACAGCTGCGGCAACCAGTTTCAACGCCATTGGTCATTTGCAACTGCAGCAGCAGCGCCGGCCATTAAAATGACATAGAGCCAGCGATGTTGCACGCATTGCCTGGCCAACAGTTGTGGCAGTTGGATCATGCCACGAAACGGGATTGCACTCCTCGTGCACGCTGCTGGCGCACAATTATTAACCCAAACACATTGTAGCGAAGCCAGGGA
This sequence comes from Drosophila ustulata, assembly GCA_035047365.1. Classification (NCBI taxonomy): domain Eukaryota; kingdom Metazoa; phylum Arthropoda; class Insecta; order Diptera; family Drosophilidae; genus Drosophila; species Drosophila ustulata. Next base: position 15,897,489 of record JAWNPT010000094.1, read on the forward strand.
ACGATCAGTACTCGCTCTGAGACATGTGTTAATGTGCGGCCGAGAGCAGCAACAATTAAATTCAGATTAGCACAAACACACACATCGTTCCATTAGGCGGCCAATTAAACTTTATTTACCAAGAGACAAGAGCCGAATTGATGTCTTCCAACACTGGCAGCAGCGCGTTATCGATATTGATAAAGGACAAAGGATGTGCACTAGAAACACCCAAAAGTATGCAATTTTATTTCGAAATTCAAAAAGTGTGTTGTACAATTATTCAACAACACTGAACAACAATAAGAGCTTTCAAATTGTAAATAAATTTCACATCACTTCTGTTTTGAAATCTTAGTACGATATTGCGAGACAAATTTAAAAAAATCAAAGCGAGAAAGTGTTAAAAACATGGCGCATACGATACTTTTAATGCAGCCGGAGAATCGAGTAATATCGCGAACGTTTTGCGACTATGAAACCGTCGATGAGTGCATGGAAGGCATCTGCAGGATCTACGAGGAGCATCTCAAGAAAATCAATCCGTTTTCGTCCATCATCACCTATGACATCCGAGAACTGTTTGATTTTCTCGACACGTTTGCCGACATCAGCTGTTTGGTGCACGACAAGGGCAGCAACTCATATCTGCCCCACAACAAGGCCTGGATCAAGGAGCATCTCTTTTTGGTACTCCGCCGGGCTTCAGTTGGATTGTCCAATCGTTAATTATCAGTATATATAACAACAAAACGAACAAGCTTCGACCAGTGGAGTCGTGTCGAAGAATAAATATAAAAGAAAAAATATTTCAATTGGCATTTATTGTTAGTAACCATTTTTTAATTTCTGGAAATTTGTATATATGAAGATATTTATTTATTTATTTATTATTAATTGATTTGTAGCACTATAAGTTAAGACTTATCAATTAGAGTGCTAGTCACTAATATGAAACTAACTTTATGTCCACTTTTATATTTATATATAGTATTTAGTAATAGTAATTCATGCTTAAATTATTACCATGCTCGAGAGGCAGTTAAAATGTGAAATGGATTTGCTTGGACACAATTCTTATTTTGACATGTGAATATATTGTAATTATATTCTCCATTAAAACGCGCAGTGTCAAGCAGGCCAAGACTTGTGGGAAGAACAACTATTTAATGTGGTATATGCTATTTAGTACAAATGAGGTCTTTATTGCTGCTGCCAAACCAGAGTTGGTGGGAAATAAAAGGCGAATGAGAGCAATAAAACAGAGAACATGAATCCAAAGTCGTTGGGCGTATTTTTATCCGTGCAGAAATTCGCGAAAGCAATCACATCACATCGGATTGCAGTCAGTCCCTTTTAACTGCCTGCAAATTTATGTCTCTGCTTAAGAAAACACTAAATGAGTGCCATGCATTTTTTTATCGCACGCAGCAGCAGACAACGACTGTCCGAGGCCCAACAACTAATTAGACATGTTAAAGAACTTGTTCAAGTTATTGTTGTTGTTGTTGTTGTTGTTGTTGTGGAACCGGGAACTCGGCTGGGCATTAAAATGGTAACACCCGAACATTGACTCGCAGCCAGGCAAACAGCAAACAGCAAACACATTTAAAAATGCTCAAGTTAATTAATTGCGCAGCAAATGCATTCGGGCCTGGTTGGCCCGAAGGGAGTAGGACACGTCGGTAAGCAGGCCCAAAGCCAATGACTTGATTTTAGCAGCGCGATAGGAGGCCAGAAGCCTCCTGCTTCCACTGACCTGCCTACCTGGCAGCCTTTGGGACTGTGGTCTGCGTGCGTTTCGCTTTCATTAAACAAATATCCAAACACTTTTGCCGCTGATGCGATGACACAGATTAGCATAATCCCAACAAGCCAACTGGGGATCGCGTTCGAGTCAGAGTTGCAGTTCAGACGTTTTTAATTTCATTGGGAGCGGCGACAAAAGGTCTGGCAAGCGATCTGTGTCCTCGCCATGGAAATTCCTGTCCAATTTGGCACACATTCTACTTGAACTTGAGCGGGCAATTGGGGAAAGTTACCAATTGAAATCTTGTATTTTACTTTTTTATTTTGGGGGAATGAGTTTTTCTACCCCGCATCGAGACAACTTCATTAGGGTTGGCACGCCCACGACAAGAACAGCACAACAATCAACGAGAGATGATTAATTGAGCAGACGAATGCTGGAAAAACATTCGACGGCACAATCAAATTAAGGCAGCATATAAATGTGAGCCAATTATTAAAACTTAATTTTGATGTAGACACCAGGCTACAACTTCTTCTCCAACTCCAACCATATCGAGATGATTCCCAATTTCACAGCCTCCTCAGCGGCAGCAAACTAATGAGCCACATGCATTTGGCTGCCAAAATGAATGTTGTTTGCTGCCTCTGCCCGATAACTAATCAAGTTGTTCGGGCTGCCAACTTTGATGCATTTCCCAAATTGATGCCCCAGATTGATGGGGCAAGCGGCGTTCGACACTGACTCAGCCCCAGTCTCAGTCTCACTCTCAACCTCACTATGTCTATCCAAACTGACCACTGACATATGCAAAACATTTTGTCGAACACTGGCCGCTTGACGTGGCCAGAACAAGGCACCAGAGTGTACAAACAAATGGCCTGAAAATGCAGACAAATGACTAACAAGAAGGTGAAAAAGTTGGCAGTTAAGATGGGCACAGGTCGGCTTAGGCGACGCGCCAATGAGCTACCAGACTCCCAAAGGGACAACTGAATAATATTAAATAGAATTGAATTTATCTGAATTAAAAATTAAAATGATTGCCAATTGTTTCCATACAGCAAGATTTAAATCTTTAAACAAGATGTTTTAATAATAAAAAACATTAAGATTGAAATCTAGTTTCAAGACTGTTCTTAAGAATAAAAACTTAACTCAAACATATTTTGAATATCAAAATAATCTCAAATTTATAAATTATATTCTTATTCTTAAAACGCAATTTTCTCCCCGTGCAGTTGCTGCAATTTTCTCCATAGAAATCAATATGCTCAACTGTCAGTATTTGTGTGTAGCGCACGCCTAAAATAAAATAAAGATATACAAACATATTTCAATTTCGTTGTTAGCTCAACTGCTATTGAACTGCGCTAAATTAACCGCGGGCATTCATTTCGGGTTTCGTGTCCAAATCGAAGTCGAAGTCGGAGTCAGAGTTGAAGTTCTGGGGCTGAGGCATTTTGATGAGTATTGATGAGTTTTAATAAATTGCTGATGAGTTTTCAAGCGCGCTTGGTTTCCCAAGCCCAACGGACACAACGGTCAACAGTAGATATAGATATATTTGTACATCTGCCCGATTCCTCGGCGGCTGCGTACTTGTTTTGGGTATCTGTAACGACTGCGGATGACTGTGGGCACATAACAAGCCTCAACGCCTTACAGCGTTTGAGTGATGCGTTTTTGAAAGTGGCGTCGAATTTCTCAACCGTGAAGCGCCATGCAGAGCAGCGGTAATTGAGACGCTGAAGCCGATGCTGATGTCGAGTCTCTTATCCCAGCCTCGGAGCTTGGAGCGTGTTGCACGGGGCATGTTGCATGGAGCTGGGTGCGTGGTGAGGCCGGTGTAGCCGTTTAATTGCCGCCATTATTAAACTCATTTATCGTGTTTTAATTTTAACGTTGAGCTTCACCAACCAGTGGAGAGCAACAGCAACAGCAACAGCAGCAGCAGCATCAGGTGTCTGACGGCGACGGGGCATCACTTTGCGTAGCATCATGCCCTGCGTTCCCCTCCTGAGCTGCCCCCCCCCCGCCGGCAGCTGCATGTAGATGCCACAGTATAATTAGCGAGGCAGACGGCAGGATTGCGTCGACTGCAGCTGCCATGATTTGGCGCTGATGCAGCAATTTACAACAAAATTATGTTGTTTGCTTAATTAATAAAAGTAGTTTTTAATAGAAAGTCATTAGGCAGGCAGCCAAGCAGCCGAGCAGCAAACGAAAGACTTAGGCAACGAACTTGCTGCTTGATTGATGGAAATATCTGAACACAATCTGCAGCCAGCAATCTCGCTAAACTCACGAGCAACTCTAGCAAAAGTGTCGACATTGCCACCTGATGAAAATCAAGGAAATTCCTTTCCAGTTGCCCCCTTTCTCCCACACTAGATGGCCAACTGCGTTGCGGCATTTGGCGTGTTGGCAAATACCGAGTGGTCTTGGCCATAATTAATAACCGTATGTCACACTTTCGAGTTCATCAGAGTCAAAGACGGCAGCCGACAAGTCGTCAGCGGCAAACCTGAATTCTTCCTTCATCTGGTTTTCACTGTAAGACCGAATGACGTCCGCCAAACTGTCGCATAAAATAATATAATTAACATAATCATAATCAACAAAGTATAAACGTTAAATTGAGGCTAATTACTTTATAACCGACACTCAACTGCGAAACATCGTCCATGACGCTGACAACAAAGTCGAATTACTCAAAAAACATGCTCACTTGTGGCAAACTCGTTTCAATTATGGGGAATCAAGCGGTCTATCTAGCCACTGCTTAACATAGGTACAACCCCAGCCCAGAGTCACAGTCGCAGTCACAGCCGCAGCCACAGTTCCGACCCCAAGCCCCGACCCCAACTCGCTGGTCCCCTGGGCCTCCTTCTGGGACCACCGACCACCGACCGCCGACCGCCAACCGGATGGGCCAGAAGTGCGCGACAGTTCCACATGCGAATGAGATTTGATTTCATTTTCGTCTAAATGGAGCTATGACCACGTTTTTTATGTCTGATTGTATAAACTGCAACGCTGTGATTACAAGTAGTCCGATACGTGCACTGCAACAAACGGGGAGCGACTTTTAAATTGTTATTAGTTGGAAAGATTTCAAAATATTGCAAAAATTATATTGTAAAATACAAATCATATTAGAAATATGAAGTTCGATTTTTACTATTGCGGCAACAAAAAATTACAATTTACTTACTTCAATTTACTTACTTCAAGAAATAATAAATATTCACAAAAGGGAACATGTAATATTTACATTTATTGTATCAATATATTCAAATTTAGAAAAATGGCGTGTACTTCAATTGTTACAGAAATGTTTTTAAAAATAATAAATAATCACAATATTAGTTATTTTGTGTTTATATTAAAAGCAATGTAAAAATCTGGGCAGTAACATTTAAGAACGTCAATTAGCTAATTTTAAAATAATGAGTATTCTCAAAAATAATGTATGACATTTAAATTTATTTTAATATTAATTACAAATAAAAATTATGTGAACAAATTTAAATACTGAATATGTACAAAACAAATGTATACAATTTCAATTTATTTTAGTATTATATTTATATCAAAATTTATTCCTATAACATTCATTAACTAAATAGTGAATATTCACTTGAACTACCTATCAAAATATTGAACTTTTCTATTATTACGATTATTTAATTCACAAATATTTTTAATAAGTTATTTAGGATCTGCCATATATTTATTTATATGTAAGATTTAAGTACCACTAGAAATGGTAGTTGGTTAGTGCATCCATTAAATGAACGACTCCTCGCATGAGCGCAATATGGCGGCTGGCTGGCAAAGATAAAAAGAAGCCAAGTTAAATGTTTTAAGTTTTTATGACAAGCTCATGAATCCGTGTGCAATTGTAAATGCGCCATATAATTTACAGATAATTATTATAATTACAGGTTATTTTTCAGTTAACATACGAGTCCGAGTCCAAGTGTGAGTGCGAGTCCGATTCCGATTTCGAGTCTCAGTCTGAGTTGAGTACTTGCTACAATTGTTACTGTTGTTGTTGTTGCGGCTGCGCGTGGTTAACCAGTTGTTGTTGTTGTTATTTTTGTTGTTGTTGCAGTTGCTGTTGCTGCTCGAATGCCCACAAGCGTCCATCAAGTTTTATTCGCCATGCCAGTTGTGACTATAGTTATTGCCGCTGCTGTTGCATATGTATAACTGGCACGCAATTAGCTGCTATTTCAGTTCCAAAATTATAAAAATAAACATTTTAACGCTTTAATTAGGTTTTGTAATTTGCCATGAAATTATGTATTTATGATCTTAGCGCATTGCTTAATATGAAGTTGGCCAACTACTCTACCGAAATGATTAAATACTTTAATTTCTCATGCATATCAAAAGACTCCGGCAACGAACTTGGCATCAAATTAGACACTCTTTAGAAGCTTTAGCAAAACAAACGAATTAATCAACGGAATACAAATTTATCAAAAATAAACTTGATATAAACAATTAAAATTTGTTTAAAATTAGAAATGAAAGCAAAAGACTTGGGCAACACATCAATTTGGCAGTTGGAGAATATGAATTAAATTGTTAAGAAAGTACTTAAGCATTGTTTAAACTTTAATATCATTTGCAATATTTTAATGAGTTATTACAAGACAACAATCTTGAAGCTCAACTGGTAGACCAAAAGCGGAAGCAGAAATTTAAATTTAGAAAATTGTGAAATTGAATATATCATATTGTTTAACTTTAAGCAGAACAAACAAATTAATCAAGTGATTTAGACAATTAAAAGTTATTTAAAATTAGAGATGAAAGCAAAAGACTAACACATCATTCAATTAATGAAAATTTGATAGTTGCAGAATTTGTACCACCCATTTATATAATTTGTAATATATAGACAGACGAAATCCAACGTCTAAGGCAACAAACTATCAGATCAAAGGCGGAAGCAGCAATTTCAATTTACAGCATTGTGAAAAGAAAAACAAATAAAAGTATAATTTAATTAAAAAATAAGTTTGACTTTTGGCTTAATTAAAACGATTTTAATCGGACATTTGGAATACGTGAGTCATTTGGTTAGTTCGCTCGTCTCATAACTCGAGGGCCAATTATGCGTTATGGTCAAAGCAAAAGCTGAAATATGTTTGCACTGGCCATAAATAAATTTGACAGTCAAAAAATACGAACAACAAAGCAAAAAGCCTTACAGTCTATGGACGTTCCAGGGCCGGGCGCGATAAAAATCGCTGGCAATTTGTTAAATTTAACGATTTTCAGCATAAACAACAACAACGGGCAGTGAAGATGAAGAAGAAACTGTGCCGAAAGTTTGGACAAAATGGCCAAAACGGTTTTTGGCTGACCGCCTGACCAGCCGCCGCCGCCTCCTGCTTCGACTGTTTTATGACCAAATAAATAATTAAAATGATGCGTGGTGTTAAGTGCCGCCACGTCTCTCAGTCCAGTCTCAACGGAGTGCAAATGATGCAGAGCAGAGCCACACGCAGCGCGTCCATTTCGTTTGAAAATTTGTCATAAATTTATAGCTTTCGCGCTCGCTCTTCACGGGTTCACTGTACCTGCCGAACTGTGTCCAGGGTACGGGGCACGTACGCACTCTGACACTGTCCACCCCGCTGGTGTCCGAGATGGTGGGGCAAGCTTAATTGCTTGTCATGTGGCACACATTTCCAACGCAAATTGGCCGCCAGATATGCCAGACGTGAGTCGACCACACAGCGTTCACATCCATCCATCTACATACGGTATTGTGCCGCCAAAAAACCCCAAACAACAAAATTGTTTGCCAAATTTCAGACTAAACTAGGCCCATTTTTTTGATGGCTGCGGTACGCCCTTTCAATTGTCAACCGGTTCTCGACGCGGCAGCCACACAGCGTCGTCTGGTAATTAAAGAGAACCGCGTCGAGTTTTAATGAACCAACTGGCGGAACATTAAACTAATATGCTTTATGGCTGCTCGACTTGTGACTTGCGACTTGTCTTCCTCGCAATGTCACTTGTTGCAGCTTCTTGTCTTTGAGATCTTTCAATCCCTTTTTATGATTCTGCGCTCGTTAAACGTCCAAGCAAACGCAGCTCCACTGGTCGGCCTTATCACTTTGCATCGTCCATGGAACATTAAAAATCTTATCGCCAACTGATCTGCGGCAACACGATAAACTGCGCATCCTGCGGCCTGAGTAGCAAGTGGAAGCACGTCTAGGAAGTCGCTCTCGCCTCTCGAGGTTTCCCAGTAAACGCTGTCAAAATGGTTCATTCTTTAATTAAACGGAATGAGCATTAAGTTGCTGTCACAATTCCTAGGACAGTTTGTGGAAATGTAGCGCGTGAATGAATTCATCAGATTCAGATTCAGATTGAGAAAGCAAGGCTGCACACATTTATTAATTACTTGAAATGAAGTTAAGAGAGAGCAACAAATAAAACAAAAACAAAAACAGCCATGATTACGATACAAGTAGCAACATTAGGCCGAAGAGCCAGCTACTAAAGTTTTCACAAGAGTCAAAATTTCTGTTAGCGTTGCATTAATTAGGGTCAAAAGTGGAGTGAGGGCTGTCACAACTAAATTCGCCAAGATGTCACCAGTGCAGCCACTAAGTAAGTTTACCAAAATGCCCACTGAGCTCTGCTCAAGACAAACCACCAGACCAGACAGACTGTCAAGAACCCCACCGAGAGACTTGACTTGATTAGCCGATACGATGGGTGACAGCATCACGTTCAGCAGTAGCTGCAAGGAGGAATATTTAGGATCTCAATGCCACTCAACAAATCTTTTATACTCACCATAAGTGCAAGAGATTGTTTCACATTCGCAGCCATGTTGAAGAAGTGAATATTTGACTTCAGCTGAACTACTTATATATGACTTTTCTTTGGCCATTTCTCTATTAGCACAATGTTGTGGGTAGTTAAGGCTCGGCACGTTTCCGTGCTAAGATAACGAATAAAATGCAATTAGGGCCAAAGCGAACTTGACAATGGCAAAAAGGCATCAATTGTGGGCCAATGTCAAATTTTATGACTCTATTAGCAGGCGTCTTATGAAGATCACGCAGAGGCCACCAAAGCTCATAAACTTAACTACCATCGAGTCCCTCGCATATAGAGTCATCTTGGATCCATTGTTAAGTACACTCCTGAGTGTGTGTGTGTTGTTGCTCCCTGCGCGTTGAAAAATTTGTAGTGTCCAACATAAATAATATTTTATTGGCAATTTGGTTGGAAAATTAATGTGCATACAGTTGGCAACTTTGGTAATTTATGCAAATAAAACGATCGTAAATTTGGCATTAAAACGCTTATTAAATGATCGTTTATTAGCCAAGGCCCCGCAGTCAGCAGTCTGAAGTTGGTAGTCGGCAAAGGATTAGCTTGGACCTGAAGTGAACTGTGTGTTGTGTGCAACAAGGTTGCGATTTGTAGCAGCTGCATAAATTAAGTGATTAACAGAATTGTTCTTAAATGTTGGCAGCTACTTACAAGATTGATATTATTTACGACCCGACCACTGATATATGTACACACAAGATACGAGTACGATATATGCAACATATTCAGTGTTCGCTCGCATACATAGCTGAGCGACAAAAAGTGTCTATAACTTCTGGGAAATGCGTCTGTCCGACTGCTATATTGTATAATGTATTAGCTGTGGCGCATTGTGTGTTAATTTGACAACGACAGCGAGCTGAAATTCCTTGGGAACGGCAGCAAACAACAACAACACTTCTGCCGCCATGGCGACAAACGAGCCTTGTTCCTGTCAAAAGTCAGAAATATAACCATATAAAATCAGTCGGCATGACCATTGAGCTGCCTCTCTGCCTCATCCACATCCACATCGTCGCCATCGTCAACGCCATCAACATCCCCATCATCATCATCTTCCTCGTCGTCGACAGTGTTAGCAGCAGCTCAAGAGGATTAGCAAAATGCCTTTAAGATCGCTCTCTCTGGAAGCTGCGTGCCAGGCTGTCAGCGATTGGAGTCCTCAAGTTATCAGTCCGCAATAATCAAACAATTCTGCTGCTTTCATAACATGCTGGATCTGTTTGCAGCATGAAACACTTCATCACTTTGCAGAATTCGTGCTGGAATCTTAATGAAGTCCGAATCCGAAATCTATATTTAAAACCGAGCATTGAGAATTGAGAACTCGCCTTTGTAGTTATTTTCTTTGACTCTGACTTTGACTGCCTAAGATCCATCACCTTATTGTGCTAGTTGTTGTGACTTTCATGCGACGGCTTAAGATATCGTTTTCTTAAGGTGTCTCTTCATTTTTATTTTGGGGTCGCTGTCGAAGAAATTTCTCATTCATAAGCCAAGAGATTCATTCAGGCAACTGGCGGCAACTTGATGATGATGATGACTTAATAATTGAAATTTATCAAAATAAATTAAGCAAATCGTCTTTAAATTTAAATGCCACATTAATTACAACGTCTTAGAGAAGCATTTAAAAAGTGCCTGACAAATGGTCCAACAATTTATAACGACCCACAGAGCACAGCAGAGAGAAAGATGGAGAGCGGGGATCTTTAGAGAGAAACTAAGAGATTTCTGTTGGCTGCCCACAACACAGATTTATCACTTGGCATAGACAAAGCGCGATCGATCGATGCGATCGAGGAGGAGTCGAGGGAATCTTTTCAATGTCACAACCGAGACCAATAAATTGTGAACAATTTACAACGGGCAATTCATAAATTTATTAATGAATTAAGTTATAAGATAATTTACAGTTGATGCTGATCGAAACGCAATCTGCTGAACAAAATGATCATCACTGCTGATCGCTGCAATATATCAACTGCGAACGTGGCCCAAGCCACAACCAAAGCCAAAGCCAAAGCTCAAGCGGCCTAATCGAATCGAATCGCATCGAATTGTAGCCAAAGCAGAAGCAAAACCGAAGCAGACAACCAAAAGGAAGAAGGCACAAACTACAGCGAATTCTCAGAATTGGTTCGGCCAAATGGGCAAAGGCTGCAAAAAAAAAAAAAAAAGTGAGGAAAAAAATACAAAATTTAAATGAAGCTGTGGCCGAGGATCGGTATCGAACCAAGACGGAGAGGGAGACGGAGACGACGACAGAGACTGCGACTTCGACTTCGACTTGGAACTGAACCCGAACCGGCTGCAGTTTGTCTGTGAGCATTTCTTCTATGCACAGAAGAAGGATGATTAGCTGGGGGAGCTGAGGTTCCATAATCGTTATCAGCGGCACCATCGCAACATCGACTCCTCTTCACTTTGGCATTTTATTGCTATATGTGGATAGCGTTTTTTGTGTTTTCGTTGCTTATAAATTGGAATTTAAAATTAATTAAGTTGTCGTTTTGCGCTTTTATCCAATTTATAACTAATATGACACCGATTATACGAAATATGTTCGCTAATTAACGAACAAACACCGCAACCAACAACAGCCTAAACCCCTCCAGCCCCCCAGCCCCCCTCTCTGCTGCTTAGTCGCAGTTCCAGTTCCAGAGTTTGCTGCTCAACATCTAACTGGGCAGCGAGAACCGAAGAACCGGAGAACCAAGGCAGACAGACAGGCAACAGCTCCGCGTCGTCGTCGTCGTCGTCTTTGGATCGTGTCCGCGTGCTCGTAATCTGCTCGCTGAAGACGCGTTGTAAATTGTCTGACAAAGCTTATTTTATTAATTTAAGCCATAAACGTTGGCTGTTGGCCCTCGTGTTGTTGTTGCCGTTGTTGCTGTGGTTGCTGCTAACCAAACTCCTTTTGCATACCCAGCCAAGCATCGCCAAGCAGCACCAATTTATTGCGCATCGTAAAAAGCCGTTTGCGTTTTAATAAGCCATGCCAAACACGCGGCAGCGCTTGTTCCTCGTTCCCCGCTCTCCTCGATCCCTGATCCTCGATCCTCGTCTGCTGCTCTGCGGTTGTTAGCACAAGGCGTCGATCTTGACGACGTTTTGGTCATTTGCTCATTTGGCATTATCCCCCTCGCTCTGTCTCCCTCGCTTACTCTGCGCATTCTTGGCCATAACGAGTCCCTACTTGTATCTGCCTCAATTGACCAATTGAGTGACATTGCTTTATGAAACCCAGGGCAGCATAACGGCACCTAATGATTGCTGTATTAGTTGAGTCTGAGTTTACAATGTTAGAGAATTATTTAATGGAGTTGTGATATGGAGAAGTCATGGAGAACAATTAAATTAGAAGCTAGTTAAGTAAATGGGTGCAAGGAATACATATTATATATAATAAGTACTTTATCAGTTCCCCACAAAATAAAAAAAAAATAATTGTTTAACGATAAGCGTTTTATTGGTGCGTAAAAAATGCAGTATATTTAAAAATTGATTCGTGTACTCGGTAACTTGTCAACAATATTAATTTTATTGTCAAAATAATTTGATATGCATGGCGACATCGCCAATTAAATAAATAATTTCATTGACTGACAATCTATAGATTAAAAAAATAGTTAAAATTAAAAAAATAAATATATAAATATAAAAAATAAATTTCTTCATTATCTGACAATCTTTAGATATATGACAAGGCTTGGAAATTAAAGTCTATTTTACTGTTGGGACTCCACTTTAACCATTGATTCATATGCATCTTTCACATAATTTCATTAGTATATATTTAATTGTATTATTTAGTTATTATATATTTAATTTATTAACCTAAATTTGCACATATCTGTGCATTGTCTATAGGAAAGTCGTAGTGATTATGCAATTATCAACTATAGGGATCCATTCAGCCCACGCCCATTGCCTATGCCAATTACTTAGCCATAACATAATAAAAATAAATATGTCAAAATTAAGTAAGGAGTAGAGCTGCGAGTAGCAGCAACAACAAACTTGCAACACGCTGGCCACGAACACGAAGCTCTGCTTAGCCTGATTGTTGTTTTGGGCCCATAAAAAAGGCGTTGAAATCAGTAAAAAAAAAAAAACTGAAAGTCGAAGCAAAGACTGAGCAAACAGTGAGAGTGAGAGCGAGAGACTCTTGGACATTGGCCAAGTGAAGAGTTAACAGAGTTAACGGGACGTAAGGACGAGAGATGGGCGCAAAAATCGTTTACAAATAAATCAGAAAGCGATAAATAAGGATTTTGTCTCGTAATAACTCAGCGGGAGCCATTTAACATGCAATCATAACGAATCGATGCTGAACGCTCTGCCAAACACGGGCCAAAGGGTTTGCCACAGGTTTGGGGCAGGTGCAGATGCAGATGCGGGGGGGTCAAAGGGGGTGGAGATGTGGCAGACAGCAACACGCTTTCACACCAGGCAGCCTTCAGCTCCTCGGCTCTGCAGCTCTCCAGATCTGCAGCTTGGCAAGTGTGTGTATCGAATTGTTGTTGACTTGTTGCAGTTGTCGTTGCTTCTGCTCAACTGCAGTTGTTGCTGTTGTCGTTGTTGTCGTTGTTGTTCTCGCGCCTCTGGCATGAAAAATAAAGTTGCCAACAAGCTTGCCTCTGACAGGGGCGTTCTTCTTATGCGTTTTATGAGCGTTGCGTCGCGTCGCATTGTTTTGCATTTTTTATGCCCCTATCAGAAAACATGCACTTGCCTGCACTTCATAATTTGGCACACACTGAATGAAGGCTGAGCTGAGGTGCATGTTGCGAGTGCGTAAGCAGCAACAAGCTTGCTTAATTATGTTGTAAAACAATCAGCCATCATTTCGACCAACTTTGACTTTGACTCCAACTCCCTCGCAACACACTCCACATAACTCATTGGCCGAGGGAAGTAATTAAAATAACAAAAGCTCGCGTTGACGCTATGCCCACAAATATGGCTGGCAGACACGCAGGCGCATATGGGCTCAAGCTCGAGTTCGAGCTCGTCGTACACGATTTCTATGACTAATTGCCAGAAGTGTGTCACATGAAAAGGCAGCCCGAGACCCGGACTTGGACTTGGATTGGATGGCTGACAGGCGAGGAGCTGCCACTCCTGACGTACTACGTGCAGCTTATGGGGTCAGGCACGCATAGGCAGAACGTTGAACGTTGAACGATGAACGTTGAACATTGTTTATCTTGATGGAATTGCAACTGCAGTTAAGCTGGCTAACAAGAAATTAAATTCCATTACGCGCGCGTAAGTCAATTGCCCTGCACAGTGGGGCAAAGACAGCAAGCATTTGGACGGAAAATATTAATTATGAATTGCCAATGTAAATTAATAATAACTTGGTTGTTAAAAAAAGTATTTGAATATGAATAAAACAAGTAAAAAATAATGTTTATGTTGAAATTTTTATATTATCATTTTTTTACTTTTAACTTTAAAATCAAATTCAAAATAAATTTCCAAAGTGAAAGTTTAAATAAACAAACATAACATATATTTACATATACTCGAATATATTCCAAATCAAATGAAGTTGAAATTATAATATTTGAATTTGATATTTATTTAAAATGTTTATTATAAAAATCAATCTTACTTTTGATATTTAATTATATATGTATGTACCAAAAAAATGATTGATTTAAATTGATTTGTATTTTTAATTTTCATTATTAAAATCAGTCTTAATTTTTAATTTTTATTTTTAATTTTTATATTTGATCGAAATCCATTTACTAAAAACACATTTGAATTTGATTTTCATTTCGAAAATTCACGTCAGTTCGGTCACACTGTGCGGCCGCAGTGGGCCCGGCTAATGAAGAGGTGGTAATTTATGTGGCTATATTCACCTGTGCCTAGACACGTTTTAATAAGCTGCAGCCATGAATGGCTGGCAGAGCGGCCAAATGGAGTTGTGGCCGTGGCAGGTCGGGTACGTGGGACGCGCAGAGATGCACGGATCCGCTGGACGCTTGTGCAGGATTAATTAATTGCCAAGCGTTGGCAGCTGATGGCTGCGGCACACTTGACGTATACGTGACGTTTGAGTTATGTTCAGCCGCTTAATGTGCGACATTTTGTTTGTTTTTGCCAACAACTTTTGGGCAGCCCGAATGTCAACTGTTTCTCCACTTACTGCTGCGTCTGCTTTGCATATTGCCCATCCAGCTTCAACTTATAATGATGAGCAGGCAAAGGCTGCAGCTTCGCCAGACGACAGCGTTGTCAAATGACTTGCGTAAATTTATCGTAAATGCCATCAACGGTAGCGCAGCCAGCAGCTCCAACTCCTTTTGTTGGATCACTCGCAAATCAGTCAGACAGTCAGTCACACAGTCAGTCAGTCATTCAGTCAGTCAGTCAGTCAGCGAGTGCGTCGCTTGGCTAATCCTCGTTAATCCTTTTGACTGCTCTGGCTGCATGCACCTTCGAGTAGTTGCACATAAATTCAACTTCCTCCCGCCCCCGCCAAGCGAATGATATGCTAATGAAATGCAGCACAAAACACAGTTTCTTTTGGCTTTGGGCATGCGCCACTTTGCATGTGGCAAACGAGAATTTGAGTTGCAAGTTGCAAGTTGCGTGCTGTGGCTGCTTCGTCTGTGCTGTTTGACACATTTAATTGGAAGTCAATTGCCTTGCAGGAAGTGAGATACCATAAAGCAGATGCAAATGACGCTCGAATCTTCATCAGGGTCAACGAGAATGCTTCCAGCTAATTGTGCTTTTCAGTTCTGATTTTATTCGAGTGCTCAGTTTAATTGCAGTTTATTGATACTGATGAATTTGATACAGCATAAATATTTTTTGACAAGACTATGCAAATTTTAAGTCATCTAACTGTAGCTTGAACACTTTTTATGGATCGTTAAAGTCTTAAGAGTTTGAGAATAGTGATCACTTGAAATGTGTGTTTTACTCTCTGATCTGATAAAAAAATAATGATAAAATAAATAAAATTAAATACATAATAAATTTATAAAATAATATATAATTGAATGCATAAATTTGTGAATTTTATTTATTCAGTTACCAATAATTTATATTCCATTTTAATTTTTTTGGCTAATATCTAAAATTAAATTAATTTATTTGAAGTACGATCCTTAGAGTTGGCTGCTCTTTATAGCTATTATTCAAAGCAAGTCTCCATTTCAAATAATTTCGATTTTCGATTACTGAAGATGATCTCTAGTCGTTTACATTCAATAAATAAATACTTGATATAGTTGACCATTTGTCAACTTTACAGTATGTGGTGCCCTATTGAATAAATGTCAAAATAAATATAATCGCGAGTAATAATAATAATAATGCGTGTGCAAGGCGCCAACAAGCCATATATATATGAAAACTACTCGAAGAATTCACATAGTTGCATAAAAAATTCGTTGTCTAGCGAAGCTCAAATCAAATGCATGGCACCCAGAGGACGGCGGCAAACGGCGCTCCAATTGAACACACTTGGGTGACATTCAATGGGGCTCGGACTTGTAGTTTGTGTCTCATTGTCATGCCCGGCTTATTGATTGGAATACAATGGATCCTTAAAGTGTGCTTACAAGCGCCGTAACTCAAACAAATTGCAGCCGCCTGACCACGAAGACGTAGCTGGAGATGGAGACGGAGACGGAGACGAAGACGACGACGGACAACGACACTGATCAACAGGCGCGGCGATGTGGATGCACCGGGCTAACCAACTGGGATTGGAACTCAGACTGCGACTGCGACTGCGTTTTACATGATGGCTACACGACAGGACAGGAGCGGCAGAGCGGACGGCCGGACTGCTGTCTTAACAAGAACAAGATAAGCCCGCGCCCCAATGCCAATGCCAAAGCCAAAGCCATTGCGATTGCCATTGCCATTCGAAATGTGGCTGGCTTTAAATTATTCCAAGCTTGCCACAAAAGACACGGACCAGAGGCGCTACTGACGCGCTTATGTTAAATTTACCAAACAAGCGATTTGTATGCAATTTTGCGAGAGGAGGAGACGCGAACGGCTGAAATCCAAATCCCAGCGAGACATCATGACGTCGTGGACTTACAGAGCGCTCGAGCATTGCTATTGTCTTTGTCTTAGCCCAGCTCAAGCTCGGGCTGAGGCTCATCCCCGATCGTTGTTGTCTGCCTCACTGTCTGCCGCGATGTCTAGTTTATTGGCGTGATTTTTTATTTGCATTCGAAATGTTGTTTTTTGTTTTTGTGCTGGCCTGGCCCAGTGCAGAAGTTGCTGCTGCTGCTGCTGCTGCTGTTGCACGTGATGTATGCGACACGGCCGCCCGGTGTCCGCTTGGCTCGCCTCACTCACAATTGCCATAAGTTCTGTGGCCAGTTTGCAATTATTTGCGGAATTCCTTTTGGAATATATATTGACTCGCCACAGACTGGACTCGACTTGCTGACTGGAACTGTGACTGCCAAACTGGAAGCCATACTCTCCAACTATATATGTGTATATATGTATGTAGTATGTGCAATGCTACGTGCCTCGTGTGCATGTCCAGCAGGCAGGCGCTGCGACTCGAACTCACTCTGACAGCCATACAAGGAAGCTTAACCCAATGCCACATCGTTGGCGTTGTCTTTCTCTCTTGGCTTTAGCTTGGGTTTTGACTGTGCTTGTGAGTTGGGCACATTCTGGTTTCGCTTCGACGCCTGGCTTATGCTCCTGTTAATTTGTCATGAAATTTCGTTTTTAGCGCATTTCTTAAATGCATGCAACTTGTGGCGTGAGAAGTTTTCGCATCAACTGTGATTCTGGCTTCTTGTGGCAGCTTCAATTTGATGGCTGACTGACAGATCGATGAAAGTAACATATATATGTTTTAATTGTTTGCTTGGTTTCAGTAATAATTTTAGCTTGCCTCGAAAAAATGAGCTAAAGATTAAATTTTCTGTTTTTGTAGCCGTGTTAAACAGTAAACCACATTAAACAACGAATTTTATAAAAAATGTAAATGGGTATTTCCAGAAAAAGATCCATCACGATGAAAAACATATTTCCCTGTATTTCATTTTTTTTTTTAAACATATTTTATATTTATTTTAATGTATACAAGGAAAAAAATAAAAATAAATTTATTGATGCTCGAAATATAGTAGCTCAACCTTATCCCTTTAACTGAATTTTGTATGCTAAAGAATTTTTGTTTGCTATGGTTGATCCGAATTGTTTTATATTATTTTTGTTATGTCCTCTTCAGCGTCTTCTTACAAACATTTAGATTCACATAAAATTCACTAAATTATTATTATTATTATTATAAAAAATAGTGCTGATAGGGTAATTTTTTTTAATTTAAATTGTTGACTTTTTTTTAAGATGTAAAAACTGCATAGCATATTATTTAAATTTTAATCATTACTGATTAACTAACTGACTGACCGATTGCAATACATATGCAGTTTCGTTCAACTTTAAACTTTATTCTTGCCATAACTTAAAGTAGATGCTGACGAAAGAATGAGTAGAAATTAAGTTTCTTTTCAGTTAAATATTTATTTTATTATTCGATTTTCTTGATATTTTATTAAGAAGAGAAAACTTGGGCTTAATAAACTGTTCTCTACCTTGTGTTTTGAATAGATAAAGCCAATCTACAAATTTGCTTTTGATTTTTATTAAATAATTATTATCTTCCACTCGAACCGTGTTTCAAGTCATGAACTTGACCTGTCTGATCTATCCATTATGAATTAAAATAGCTTCTAAGCATAATCCAAGCTCTGTACCATTCCAGTTTTACATCCATCACAACTTTGAGCTCTCTAAACCCGTTATATCCAGCCGAATCGCATTCGATAACTGAAATCCTCCCACACACATTAACACCCATTGGCGGGGGTGGGCAATTTGTCATTGGGCAAAAGCCAAACAAAATGCCCACAAACGTGGCGACTTCGTTCGTATGCAAGGCGGGAGGCGCCTCGTGTTGCACTACCTGTCCGCCTGCAAGTCAATTGTGCAACTGCCCCAAGTGTCAAATTAGACAAAGAGCTCGCGCAGCCACAATCCGCAAGCAATCTCTCTGTTGCAGTTCCAGTTCCAGTTGCAGTTGCAGTCGCTGACTCAATACCAAACAAATGAAATGCTCAAATGCAGTTTACAGTTTACAGTTTACAGTTTGCTTGCTGCCGGCCAGAACAGAACTGGCGTCTAATTTTCGAGCGAATCGAAATGCGAGTTAAAGGCGACGGAGCATCGAGGGGATTTGCATTTGCATTTGCATTTGCATGTGGGTGGTCAGCAAATTGCCAGAACGTGAGCACAATTTTTAAATTAACGGCAAGTGGTTGCAACGGCAGCAGCAGCAAGAGACGGACAAATAGACTGGCGCATTCCAGCCACAAAACTGTTGCAATTAATTGCATAAAAGTTCTAAGTCGTCAGCACTCCACTCGATCCCTCACTTCATCGCTGTTGCTCCTCCTCCCGGCCACAATGGAACAATGGCGTTTTTTTTTTGGAGGAGCTCTTGTGTAAACTGTGGCACAACAACTGCAACATTGTGGCCATAATCGGAGCCACATCGTCGTCATGGTCGTGCCTTTCAGTTTGAAACGTGATCGATAGACTGACTACCAGCCATCCTAGGCCCTGGCCAACAACTGCAAATTGGACTCTTTTAGCCGTAGACGGCGATGGCCAAATGTTTTTGGCCTTAGTCAAATTATGTTCTTTGCCTCGTTTGATAATGAAACTGCAAATTGAAGTTGTTGCCGTTGTTGTGGCAGTTGCCTCTCAAATTGTTTGCTCACACCGTCTAAGGCTACGACTTGAGCGCATCATAGAGCAACGCTAATGATTACGTGTTATCGTGTTGTAATTTTACATAAAACTCTAATGACGACTCTGCTGTTGCCCAGTGCATCCAACCATCCAGTTAGCCAGCCTTCAGCTAACCTTTCCATCCATCGATCCAGCCATCCGTCTATCGATCGATTCAACGCTGCGGGTTATATGGTTTAGATCATGGCAGCGGACACTAACTAGGCTCATCATGGAGCGTTAACAAGCTCATTTTTCTAAACCTGACGTGCTGACTGCACTGCACAGCACTGCACTGCCCTGGCCTGTGTTCAAGGGAATTGGCCGATTGCGAAATAGCCTTGACAGAGATCAAATCAATATAATGAATGCATATTATAAGCAGCTCCATCAAATCGCCTTTCAGTTTGCAGTTTTAAAAGAATGCTACATTTATTTGCAATTTTAGAACATTGCCCATCAAATAAACAAGTAAATAAAATATGAATAAATATTTAATGTATTTAAATAACTTTAAAATTTTACAACTATTTTGTATTTTAAAAATTCAAAGTAGCCGTTAGAATGCTTTCCCTCTCATTATATTTTTCTCAGATATATTTACTTAAATTCTTATATATATTTCAAAATAAATTTGTATAGAATATTACAAGCAAAGCAATTTTAAATATAAATAAAAAGCTGTCAATCTATAGCCATGACTATATTGACAATGAAGAATCTATACCTTCACAAATAATATTTCCCTTTTAAATTATCTATTTACGGAAAGACTTTCTTATACCACTAACAATTTGAAAATAATTATAAAAATGAGTATTTCTTAGGAAACAGTTTCATTACATTTTTGGATAGTTGTATTTATGTACTCCATATGTATACAAAAACAAAATATAAATATATATAGACTATTTCTGCTAGCCTAAAGAAATATTAAAAAAATATTTAAATTACTATTCAGCAGAAAACCATTATTTCTATTATTTACTGGTATCACCAAGTAGACAAGTTGTCTGTTACTTTCATGGAAATACGATATAATATGGCTGTAATAACCCACATTTCAATCGCTTCACTCGGTTTGTATCGCTCGCATACTGTCATAATTTCCAGTTAATGATCACAGTGACAATATCAAAAACAAAAGATCTCTCTTCAGCTGGTTTTCCACGAGCCAATCAACGCCTACAACAGGAGACAAGGCGTTAGATATGGGCCATAAGCTTGGATAACGTATTTCGCCACATAGTTGTGGCAAAGAGAGAGTGAGACGGAAAAACACTGAGTAAGAGAGAGAGAGAGTTAAAACATGAACATGGTTATCCACATTGATTGAACTAAATTTTCATTAACTGAGGCCCGTAGACAAAACGTTTTCCTGCTAAAAACCGAGTCGAAAACGACCTCGAGAGCATATTAAATTGAATTTTTATGTTCTCACAAAGGCATGGAAAATCATGGAGTGGCAGTGCAATGGGAACGGATCAGCCATAAAACTGAGAAAAACACAGAAGAAGTGGAAAGGGGCTACTTGCTGGCTGGCTGGATTGTGTGGCTCTGTTTTGGGATCGACAATGGAACCGAGACGAGAAGCGATACTAAATTATGGTTATTTAAATAAACAGCACACGATTTGATTTGGCTAAGGCCGAGGCAAAAGTGTTGCCGTGGCCGCGAAATGCGAGCGCCTCTGAAATTGGACAGGCAGAAGGATCATCATCATCATCATCAGCATCAGGCAAGCAGCTGTGTAGACCAGGAGACGTCTGGGCGAAATTATGTTGTAGCTGTTTGGCGCTGATCGTGCGCAAGTGCAAGGCGATAGATCCGTCTTGGGGGTTGTGCCATCAGGCCATGATTGAGTAACGCCCCAGACTGGCACTGGGGCGTCTAATTATGATTCCATGGCCCAGCGCAGAACAGGACAGAAATGCGGTCCAGTCGTCATTAGCTGATGAGCAGCGCACTCGAATTGTCTGATCGCGTTGATAAAACCAACACACATTAAATCCAATGTGCGTTTTGGCCAACTGTGACCTTTAGCCCCCCGACAGGAATAAAACTTAACTGCAAAGTCCAATGCTAAGCAAGTTGGTTCAATCGGGCGTTGCGGCGTTTTGTTTATTTTGAAGCTATAATTTAACGCGGGTAATTGCACGCTGGCGGCCAGAATTTGTAACTAAACTGCAAATTAGCAGCCAATTCTCCAGCCGATTAATAACCATAATTATTGGCTCAAACGCTGACGAGCGAACGTCGCCCCGCAGACGCAGACATTGTTGTTGCTTTTTCTGTTGCTGCTGCTGCTCCTGCTGCTGTTGCTGCTGCTGCTGCCGAGGAGGATCTGCATCTTGATGAGCACAAGACTTGACTCTGCACAAATTGCAGCAAAAAATAAAAGAACTGCAGACTCCAACTCTTTTGGCTGGGCTGCTCAATTGCCAATTCGTGATACAGATACACAGCGAGGCGCGTATGGCCAACGATGTTGGCTCGCCAGCAATTTAAATTGTGAGCGCGTCTGGCTTAATTACATAAAACTGCAAAGCACCAGAGCCACGTCTCTGCTGAACTTGGCCCCCGGCGCCCTCATCATCTGGCTTCAACATGATGGGCATGTGTCTAATGAAGGTGCCTAATTAATGTGCGTAGCTCTCTGCTCAACAACAAAACCGAAACGAGGAATTTTTCTAACGTGTTGAAAAGCCATGTGGTCAAAAGGATTCGGCTTTAATCGACAAATTGGCAGGCAACGATACATAATAATGGTCAGCGTTGTTTTTGGCCCAGGACAAATTAATAAACGTCGATACCCAATTAAACTGTCTGCCGTAATGTATGCCATAAATTTGCAACTGCAAGCCCCCAAGTCCGAATAGAGACATCCCAAACTGGCGGTTGCTTCCAACCAATTATCAATAAAAACAAAATTATTAACTGCGCACCGAGGTCAGTGAGACGAAGACAAATGAACGCAAATAATGGCATTAGTCATGTACAAAAAATCAACAACAATGTAGAAAGAAATGTCGAACAATTTAATAGTGATTAACTAGTAGTAGGATATCAATTTTATATGAATGAAAAATAGTACAGGAAGAGCACAATTAAATTCAAAATAAAACGAACTCTTGTTATCGATAAGACGATTGTCGATATTTTGATTGGCGTTAACAGCGGTTTAACAGAGCGGCGTTAACAGCGTCTGGTTTCTGTCTTTGCTTAGCTGAGACTTACACTGAATGTTAATGTTTTTCACTAGAAATTCTTTTCAATTAAAAAAACCAAATCTTTTGTTGAGAAACTGCTTTGTTAATAGCGCATACTCGTTTGTATTTTCTTCTATTTTTTAAAAACATTTATGTACGATTATATATAAATAAAATTCAATTAAATAACAACATAAATAGCTGCCAAAAAACATCAATTGATGGATTTCGCTGGTCGTTGTTAACAATACGCATTTGTTACTTTAGAAATTACACAGTACAACAAAGTTACAAAATTCGCAGTAGAATATGAAAAAATAAGCACAAGTTTTTTAGTTTCAAGGATTAACATTGAATGTTAGAAGTGGACAACTACAAACAGAGAACTAAGCGATCTGAAGATTTGGCCGTCAATTGTTGAAGGCACTTATTTGAAAGGCACTTTAATGTTAGACGTTTAGATTTGTGTGTTTGGAAAGATGACAGCGGGCAGTCTGTAGACCACATCACTAGGCACTCTTCTTCATGGTCATCTCGTGGGAGGTGCGCAGACGACGTCGCAGCTCGTTGGGGAAACGTTCGTAGCATTTCTTGCAGACGGGCTTCTCATCGTACTCGTAGAACTTTGACTTTTGCGTCATCTTGGTGTCGCACACGGAGCAGGCAAAGTGATGCACGCACCACGCCTTGTTCAACGCAGTAAATACTATTGGAACGTAAATTACAGTAAATAAATTTGTTAAACAATTGTTTGAAGTTTACTAACCATCGCCACCAATGACCTGGTTGCACACGAAACACAGGTTGCCAAACAACTGATGGTAATGCGTCTCGCAGTAGGCCAAACCGCGCTTCTCGTAATGGCGATGACCCAGGAAGGGTTTCTCGCACTTGGCGCACACGAAATGCTCCACATGCCAGTGCTTGCCCAGCGCCGTGACCACACGCTCCTCAATGGGCCGACGGCAGGCACCGCAAATGGGAATGCCCATCTTGTCGTGGCAGCGTAGACAATACAATTCATTCTGCG
The DNA here is from genome assembly GCA_035047365.1 of Drosophila ustulata. Taxonomy (NCBI): domain Eukaryota; kingdom Metazoa; phylum Arthropoda; class Insecta; order Diptera; family Drosophilidae; genus Drosophila; species Drosophila ustulata. Next base: position 15,921,142 of record JAWNPT010000094.1, read on the forward strand.
CAAATTAAAGAAGATATATTCTTGATATCAGTAAATATATAAATAAATCGGCTTTTAACAGCGTAGTAGAAAATTATGAGAGACAATCAATTTACGATGAATTTACATTAACTATTGTATACAAATTTCTACTAGCTTTTACCGTTTGGGTTGCTAAGTTCAAATAAAATAGATTACTCCACACTCACCATATCATTGGCAGCTAGACCTGGACGACTCTTGACCTCACGAGCTGTGGCATCCAGTTCTGTGCCGCAGGCCGAGCAATTGAAGTGATAACCATGATAGACTTCGCCGCGGAAACGCAACGGCTCCTCGTCAATCAAACCACTAAAGTAATGAAGAAAAAAGTGAATTAACAAATTGATACTAACGCTCGCTAGCCACGCCTACTTACTGACACTTTTGGCACACATAGCGTCCCGTGATCTCAGCCTTCACCTTGGCATTGCACTCGTGGCAAAGTGCACGATTCTGGTTGCGAATGAAGCCACTGTCGGCCAGCTCTTTGGCACACAGCTGGCAACGGAAGCATTGTGGATGCCAGCTGGCGGACATGGCCTTGATAACGCGGCCGATAACAAACTCGCCGCACTTGTTGCAGCAGGGCGCGAACAGCACATGGAAATCACGTTCGCAGTACTTGCGACCCTCGAATTCGTAGAAAATGCCATCCTGAAACGGGCGGAAGCACTGAGCACAACTGAAAAAGAGAATTTCAAAATTATGACTAATCTGGAGTGAAATATTGGAGTAGAATGAATAATTACACAAAGCATTGCGTGTGCCAGAGTTCGCCATTGGAGTTGACAATCTTTTCGGTGGGCTCAAAACCATCCGCGCATCTCGTGCAATGCATTGCACCCAGCGACATATTGACGGCCTGGACTCTGTAAAGAACATTAATGGGATTAGAAAGGCATATTTTGAGAGTCAATGCTGATTAGTATTGTGCGTTACACTTCAGCTTTGGAGTACATCATGATGAAGGCTTTAATCGCACAACCGCTGGGCAGTGCATGAGAAAGGCGACTGGAAATGGAGACGAAGTCGACGACGACTTTTGGGGCTACGAGTTTTGTGTGGATTGCTTATCAAGCGCTGTTGACGTTCGCTGAATCATATTACTGACGAATGAGCTTTTGCTTTTGCATTCCTTATGGATATAAAATAATAATGAGGCAATGCGACAGACTTTCGAGTAGCTTTTCGAGTTGGCGGCAGTTGAAGTGCAAACGTTAAACAGTGCAGATGTTGAACAAAAAGGGCGATGAGTTTTTGAATGAATTTTTGAATTTGCCGCCACAAACACACACAAACAAACAACGATAGGTAAACAACACACGCACACGCAGACTCGCGCACACATAAACAAACGGTTGTAGTGCGCGACGACGGCTAAAAATAAATTTGAATGCTGCCATGACGTCATCGTTGATGTAGTAAACATCTGGCGTGTTAACAGCGTGAAAAGTGCAACTTAGGCAGCAGATGCAGCAACGAACATCACTGGACACAACAACTTGGCTGCATTTGCATAAATTACAATTAAAGTGCGTTTTACGAGATGGATTTTTAATGGCAAAGCGAGCAAAAAATCTGGGTCACAATAAGAAGATGTTACGATGATGTAATTGGGGTTAAGAGTTCTACTCATATATCGCTTACTGAACTGGAGGCATTTCTGGAATTTGGGCTTTCACTTGTTGCACTTGTTGTTGCCGAGAACGCGTCACTATCAACGTCTTAGCTCGCTGAAAACTGCAAACAAAATAGCGTTCGTCAAATTGTGTCGTCTGTGCGATCAGTGCAGCCTACTCAACCGTTTTCCGGCTAAATCCGGTTTCTTAACTTATAGCACAGCTTTATCCAGCTAAAATTGCCAACACTGACACGACAACACAGCTCGTCTTGCCAAATTGGGCGTTCACGCGAATTTTGAGTTTCTTCTTACTAAATGCACAACTGCTTCATGTTGGACACTTTCAAGAGCAGTTTATGAAGTTGCATATTTTATTTACCTATTTAACACTTTTTCACAAATTCCTTGGAGTTAAATTCTCTTGTTAATTAAGAATTTAATTAACAGACTCTAAATTAATAGTTCAGTGTGCCCACAAGCTAAAGTTGTACAATGCGCGTTTTTATGACAGCCGCTGCTTGTCAGCTGGTTACACTGCATATGGTATATTGGTATATTTGCATAAAAACATGAAATCAATTTTTAATTTTCGAATTTACGAAATAATTTAGATGCCGTCTCAAACCTGTTTTTCTCAAAATTCCAGTAGTCTCTTTACCACTGACAATACTTTTGTAAAGGAATTAAAATTTTTAGAATCCATTTAAATATACCAAAACAATACAGTTTTGGTGGCTGGCGATACCCCATTTTCCAACTGTACAGTTTTATGTACATTTTATTAATCGATTATTTTCATTGATAGCGTCAATATTTGAATTTCGAGCCCGCAATCTTTCATAGTGTTTATCTTAGTCATAATCACTATCGTTGCTCTTATCGCTTTAATTTGCACTTACAATTTCGCACTGTAAATGATAATATTTGCTAAATAAACAAGCAATGAGGAACTCCTACGTAGCAAACTATTCAAATGTGTTATCAACACTCAACCACATTGATTTGTAAATTTTTATTTACTTTAGTTTGATGTTTACAATATTGACTAATACTTTTCTAATATTATTATTCTTAATTCAATAAACAATTTTCTGTCAAGTTTGTGCAATGCACTTCCGCCTTGCACTGCAACAATTGCAACTTCCGCATTGAAATTTTAATTGCATCTCGTTTGTTAGAATTCATATACGACAACTCGTACATTGTATAGTATTTATGTGTGTTAAGACATAAACATCAGCTTGTAATTCCATCAAGCCATATCATTTTATGACACTTACCTTTATCCCAACGCCCATTTAGCTGCCAGACGTGATTCGATCATTGGCTTTGTTTGTTCGTCTCATCGCCACATAATGAAAACAAACAAAGCGGCGACGAGGCCACCGAAAAAAATAAAAATGGGTGTCAACGACGTCAAGTATACGACGGGTGGGCGCCTGTTACAACGGGGCGAGTTCTGCGAGACAAATGGCACGTAGCAACAACAGTAGGGAACGCTGGCTAGCTATAATTAAATTACATATTGTTTACAATTCTATGTGGCTGTTTTCTAGAAATGTCCGAGCATACATTCTCTTCTGTTACCGTTAATAAATGAAATCTCTTGAGATATTGAAAGTATCTATTGCAAGGCAAGCCAATTGTGTATTGTGTCGGCTGCAAGCGGATACAGTGGGTGTCTAAATTTAACTTCAATTATGCTATTTATTATTGCAGCTGGCGCAAAAACCGGCAAACCAGACAAACAACACAACTCGCCCCCAGTTTCGAGTGTCTGTGTAAATGCCTAGCGCACACACACATGTAATGTGTGCATGTGAATGTGTTTGTACACATATCATTTATGAATGCAAGCCGAAGTTGTTAAACCAGTTGCTCTCAAACTGTTGTACACCCATTGATGGTTTTCTTTTACTCTCTGGCGCTTTTCCTAATATAGTAATTTTAAAAAATGAATTGTAAAACTTAAACATATTAAATAAAAGCAATTATGTTGCTAATTAAACTTACGATATGATTAATTTTTTTAAGAATAACTTGTTCTTATATTAGTAGCTGAAAATCGGTCGTAAAGTTGAACATTCTTGTCAATAGCAGAGTTAGAACACAAAAAATTCCAAAAGTGCTGCTTATCGGTATCGTGTTTCGTTGCTATAACTGTCGCCCTTCTTGGCGCTGGACGCTTCGCTTATCATGCAATTTCGAAACCCAATTTACATTGCTCAACATTCTTAATGCTTTTTCTTTAATTCCAGACAGCACACTACGTTTTTTGAGTGATCAAATATCAGCTGAATATTTTGAACGCATTGACTTCCTCCCTGACCCAGGATGAATCCAAATTAATTGAATTTACAGTCTACGTGGGTGCAAAAGTGAGAGTCAACCCACGAAACTGAGATATACATAAACAAAAAAAACTTGCCAAACCGCCGGATGCGAGCTGTGTGTAACTGACGTGGTGGCGCCGACGGTCGTCGTACGTGTTTAGCCTTAGTGGGGGCAGGGGTAGCAAATTGGAGCGCAGTGGTTGGCTGGCCATAGCAATTACCATTTCTACATGCACATGCAAGTGCGAGTCTGTGTGTGTGTGTGTGTGCGCAAGTTGAGTAAGGTTTGCCCACAACGTTCGAAGTCGTACGAAGTCTACGACAAAGCAAACGACGAAAATCACTTCGCTTAGCAACAATAACAAAGGCAGCGAGCGGCGACAACAACAATGTGACAGGTGCAGTGTGCACTTACTTACCAACGACCTGTTGGGATGGCGACGGTCACTCTAAAAGTTCCACGACCTGTCAGCAATCAGCTGCCTAACTTGTCTGACCACCCGCGCAAATGTTTATAGTATTTGTGTCGGTGCAAATGCACATACACACACGAATGTGCTTTTGTGTTAGTCAAATTCATTAGCACTCGAAAAAAGAGCAGATAGTAGCACAAAACAACAACAACAACAAACAAAAACAGTCATAAACACATCTGTTTTGCTGTTAAAAATAAAACTATTTAACCTTAGCGATGTCGTTGCCATAGTGACGTTAATTCGACATGGGGACAAAAAGCTTTGCAATTGCAATCACAGCACCAAAAAAAACTGATATGCAGTGAGCGAGACAGACTGCAATAATATTATTAGGCGCACTGATAGTGCGGGACTGTTTGCTCTCTTTAGGTTGTTGTTGTTCTTGTGCAGCTGAAACCACAACAAATACATATACACATTACACAACAACAAAACAATTGAAATAGAAGGCAATGATAAAAGCAACAAAAACCAACCAGAACAAGCGCCAAGCAGTTAGCTTTACCAGGCAAGTGAGAGAGAGAGAGAGAGATATAGAGAGCGGGATAGGACAATATCAAACTGATAATCATTGCAAACGTTGTTTACATAAATATTAGCTTTATATGCAAATGACGGCAAGTAAACGAATCTCTGACAGCTTCCCTCCAAGTCTCAAGGTGAGTTCTAGGGCAAGTTTGATAAGAATTATTATAAAAAAAAAATTTATACAAAGTCGATCGTTATATCACCCAGTATTGATAATACTCATTTTGTGGTGAAGTCTCGTGATCAGGCGATCGAATAAATAAAAACAATGTGTGTTGAGCTCGGATTAACAATTTCGTTTAATTTTACATTTCCTTTATGCATTTTTCTTAGTGGTATTTATCAATATTGTATTTACTCATTAATTGTAATAAATATATATGTAATTTGTCGCAATTCGCGGAACCAATAAATAACAAAGCGCATCAATACAATTTAAGAGTATGCAGCGAATACAAATACAATATTCTAATAATATTTTACAAAATTTTGCAACAGATTTCCTCCCTGTTTTTTTCTCGTTCTATTTACACTTTAATATATTGCGATTTGTTACAGATTTGCAAGTATTTTAAATTTTATGATAGAAATAATTTTGTCTATTAAAGTACCTTGGATACCTTTGCAATCAAGTGATAATATTTCGCTTTCTAGATTAATCAGTTTTATACCGCATTAATTTCAATAGTTGCAAAAATGTAACAATGTGCTGCGATATAATATAATGAAAATGAATTTATACATCATGATCAAAAACAAGTATGTTCTATGCGTTTAGTTAACTTATTTGCTTATTAAGTCTTTCGTTTGACACATACATATTTCTTTAATTATCTATGCTAATAGTTTGGTTTCTCATTAAAAACAGTACTTAAGTTTAAGCTGCTAAATTAAATTACAAAAAAGAAAGGCAACTGTTTTGCTGTCGAACTTACAAACTAATCTGAAGCCAAACTGCAACTGAAACTTTGAAGCTGCAGTCGAACATAAAACATACAGATTATATATACTATATTATCGATAAACTTGTATATAATAAAGGCACATGAACAAAGAGAAATAAACAACCAAGCGACGCCCCAAATCTAATAACATATCGTATGAATAACTGTCTATGTATAAGTTTATGAATATGTATGTGTGTGTCGCTCCCTTGCTTGATAAATATACAAAAATGGTGTTTGTGGAGCTTGATCGTGATCGTGCATAATGCGCTTAACTGCCTCAATATTAATTGCTAACTGTATATTGAAAGGAACTGCCTCAAAATATTCGTATCTCACGTAATAAACGTAATACAGTTCATAAAGGTTGAGATAACATTACAAATAAAGTTTAGCGCATTATCCGATGTTGTGTGATCGTAATACCATGTGCTTAGCTGCCTCAATACTTCACTGCATAGTGCAGACAACGAATTGTCAGATTACTCAAGTGAATTTAAATTTATTGCATTTTTAGGATAACTGCCCAAATATTAGTAAAAAGTTGAGGCTGTTACAATGCACTTAACTGCCGCAATACTTGACCGTATATTGCAGATAACTGCTGGAACATTCTATTTATTTCGGGTAGTAAAATGTCAAATTATTTAAGTGCTTTTAAGTTCTTTACGTTTTCGAATAACTGCCCATATGTTGGTGAAAAGTTAAGGCAATTACAATGCACTGCCGCAATGCTTGACTGAATTTTAATGACAACTACCCTAAATTATTAGTTAATTTAATTGCCTTTATCTACCCAATTTATCGTTGTTAATAAGGTTGTTACCTTCTACTGCATTTCTACGATATCTTTTTTTAGTTTCAATTAAAATTGGGGCAGCTAAGCTCATTTCCAGTACAAATGCTTGACTTTTTGGAGTCAAAGGCAGCTAAGCACATTATATTGGACTTAATATCGAGTGTGTAACCTTGAAGTATTCAACATCTAGTGAAGCAACCCTCGCCTCGTTGCTCAATTGCTCATCTGGAGACCGCCGCTGCTGCGGCTGCCCGTCGACGAGGAGCCGCTTAACCCAAATTGCGAGACGAGCTTATCGTAATCCTCTAGCGACGTCTCGAACTGTTCCAGCTGTCGCGACAAGTCATCCATGCTGCTGCTGCCATCGATGGCAGCTGCTGTTGCTGCGGCTGTTGCTGCTGCAGCTGTTGCCGCAGCAGAGGCTGCCGCTGTGGCGCCACAACTCGAGCTTGGGGCATGCAACTCGCCGAGGCCGCGCAGCGGAGGCGCATGATAACATTCGCGGTAGAATTTGGCCAAATCATTAACATGCGAAGTGGGCGAGGCGAAAGGGAAATGCAGCTCCTTCAGCAAACTGTCGTCATCCGTTGACGCCGGAAGAGGCGTTGGCTGAGATTGCTGTTGTGGTTGCTGTTGTGGCTGCGGTTGCAGCGTGGGCGCTGAGTTGTGACGCGAGGCGGGAATTAAGAGACTCTTGATGGGTGAGCTGGCCACCTTCTCGAAGCTCTTGAAGGCCGCCGAATTGTTGTTGAGCAAGTTGTTGTTGTTGTTGTTGTTCAGCTGTCCATTGCTGCCATTGTGATTACAATTATTGTTGTTCAGTGATTCAATGGAGTCCTGGCGCTGGCGACGCAGCAGCCACTCGAACGGCGGCGTCTCGGGCAGCACAAAGTCGTGTTCCGTGAACTGCCGCAACTTGCCCAGATCCGTGAAGGCGCCCGGCCGCAAAGGCTTCTCGATGTCAATGTGTCGCTTATCGAAACCAACTCCATTCGCTGCTCCCATCCCGCCCAGATTGGGCGGCTTAAACGCCGACAGCTGCGACGTGGGCGAGTTGCCATCGGCGGGTCGAAAGTGGTCCGACTTCAGCATAATCGTGCCCTGCGTCGTCGTCGTTGTCGTCGTCGCTGCTGCAGTTGCGCCCTGATGGTGTCCAGCGGTGGGTGAAATGGTCAGCTTGGTGCGATACGCCACAGACATGATCAGCGAGCCCACAATCGTGTTGAGCTGCCCGATCTTGACGTGCTTGTGGCCCTCGCCCAGCGTGTGCACCTGCGGTCTGTCCACGTAGATGCGATAAAAGATGCCGTAGGAGTCTGGACACTGGCGGCGCGACAGCTTGTAGGCGGGCGTGGTGCGTGTCAGAGAGATGAGCGACTTCAGCATGATCCCCATGCGATTGTAGATGGCATGTGATGCTTTAAGCACTTGGTTCTCGTTCTCGCCCTTGCTGGCGTTCTCCTCCCCGCCGCCGCCGCCCGCCACTTTATTGTTGTCTAGAGGAAGCAAATCCAAGGACCACACCTCGAGCATCATTTGGTCGCCTTCGCTGGTCTTCAGCGAGATCTCCACGCAGAGCGGCAGGCGCTGCATAATGCTGTCGCCTGGCTTGAGGGACAGCGCGCGCTTCGTCTCCTCGAGCACATCGGGATGATCCTGCACCACAATGTTGAACCAATCGTTGCCCGCCAGCGGATTGCACTGCGTTTGAATCTTTTCGCCCAGACGCGACTGAACTACGACTTGTGTCGACTTCAGTGCCAGGAATTTGATGAACTTCTCCAAATCCTTCTCGGCCGCATTTAGGCGTTGTGTCGACATCTTTAATTTACTTTATTTTATTACTTATGAAATTAATTTTATTTCTGTTTTTTCACTCTGCGTACAAAGTTCGTTTCTCTGCTTCGCAGTATTCTCTGGAATTTTTCTTTTCGTTTCTTTCTTGTTTTTCTTCGCGTTTTTGTTTGCGCACTTTTTTTATTTGTGTCTCAATAACTTTGGCACAGGCATTTTGTTTATTAACACACGCACACTGCAATTTGTTGTTTGCCTGCTTGATTTGCCGTTTTATATTTGTTGCTTTTGAGTTTATTTCGTTGTAAAAAGCAAAACAAAGATCACTCCCACTTTTTTCTTTCTTTACGTTCCGTCGTCCGCCATTAAACTAAAGCGACTGCGATGTGTGCTGATGTTGCCATACTGCACGTCAGTTGCGTGTGCCCAGTCGCAAGGCTGCCACCCTGTTGACTTATATGAAGGTTAATGTGTAATAACAGTGAACAAAAGTGGATAACATTTTAATTTAATTTTAATAAATTTAATGTAAAAACCCCATTAAAACATTTTTCATAATTAAAATAAATTTAACTGACAAACATTTACAACTTTTTAATAAAATTTAAATAAACATAATGTAAAAACTCCATAAAACGTTTTCAATAATAAATACAAATGTATCTGGGCAGTAACAGTAAACAAAAATGCACTTTTTTCATTAAATTGAATACAAAAGCTCCATAAAACCTTTCTAATAATAAATACACATTTAACACAATAGTAAGCTTAATTTTTTATTTTTGAATTGTGAATTTATGGATTGATGAAAGTGAAGCAGTGATTTGTGATAAATTTGCTTGTGAATAGAGACCGGCATACTACCCGCTAGCACTTGTTTAAGAATGCCGGCAACGCTGGTCAGCGTATGAGACACGTCATATACGCACTGTGAAACATGGGTCTGGCAACGCTGCTAAACGTATGATTCACGTCACGTACGCAACGTACGCAATGTGAAACATGTGTCTGGCAACGCTGGCAAACGTATGACTCACGTCACGTACGCATTGTGGGCGGGATGGGTGACGATATTTAAAAATACAATCTGGTTAGGGTGCGATTCGCGTGTTTTAAATAACCTTCGACTAAATTTCTGGTTTACTCTGCAGGTGGAAACGCTGCCGATCTGAATCAGAAAGCGCTTGCTTTGGCAGATAGCGTAGCACACCAGCAGGCACCGAGCTGAGCATCTGGAGACGCTCCTCCTGGATGCGATTTCGCAGCTCAGCATCTGCCTTGGCTTTCATATCAAAGAATTGCACATTCTCCGCTGCCTCCTCGGCACGCTTGCGTGCATTCTGCTCAATCATGTCCAGGAGCAGAGCACCATGTTCCTTGCGACGCTGGCGCTCCTTTGAGATGTCCAGGATCTCATCGTTCTCGACACGCTGTTGAGTGCGCTCCACAATCTCCTGCTGCCGGAGCCGAGCATCCTCCAGACTGCGCTGTTGCATCTCAGCGCGATAGCGTTCCAGCTCCTGACGCGCACGTAGACGCTCCACTTGCTCCAGCTCCAACTGCTGGCGGTAGCGTTCAGCATCCTTGGCTTTGTATTCTGCCTGCAGCAGTTCATGCAGCAGATTCTGGCGCTGCCGCTTTACATTCTAAGAGGACTAAACCTGGAGAATTTAATTCAGTGAAACATTTGCTCCTACTAACCTCAATCTCCATCACTTGATGTCCAATCTTTAGGCTAATTTGCTCATGCTTCAATTGTGCCGCCCGCCTCGCTGCCTCCAGTTCTAGCTGTTGATCCACGCGCTGGTTCAGCTCCTGCTCCAGCTTGGCCGCTAGCTCCGCGCTCTGCACCCGTTCCTGCTCCTTGAAGTCGCGCTTCTGCTGGATATGCTCCAGATGACATTGCAGATTGCTTTGCTTTACCCGCATCAGCTGCAGCTGCTCCGCTCTGTCCTCTTCCTTGATGCGCCGCTGTATCTCAATGTTCTCCTCGCGCTCAACAGCCGTCTGGAAGCATTGCTCCTTGCGCCTTCGCTGCGTCTCCTCGAGCTGCGCCACGAGACTCTTGCGAAAACTGTTTTGTTGCTGCTGCTTGAGCAGCTGCTGTTGTTGCTCCTCGGCCAATTGCTGTTGTCTCTCGGCCTCGGCTCGCTTGTGACCCGTGATCTTGGCGTGCTTGGCCAGCTGGCGGTCCCTTTGACGCGCTGCCATGTTCTCGTCCAGTTCCTTGGTGATGGTCGCCAGGCGCAGCTGTTCTGCTAAAGTCCGCAGCTCCTCGCAATCGTTGTGCAGCTGTTGACGTCGCGTGCGCTCCAAAAATTGCTTCTGCTTCAGTTTCTTTAGTTCTTCGGACATTGTGGTTTGAGCATGCTGCGCTTGCTGGCGCCGTGGATCTTCCTTGGACAGCACCGAGTCAAGTAGCTTGGTTTCGTTCATAAGAGCGCCAAACAATTTTTCGTTCTTGTAAACGAGATCTTCATCACCAGCTACTGTGAACTTCGGGCGTCCTGTAATAATAATTACAGGCACTTTGTCCCTTTCGTTCGAGAGTCTTTTCACGGCTGTTTCCATGGTAACAAAACGCGTACAAATAAACAAAATATTAAAAAAGAAAAATATTGAAATCAAAATGAAAACAATAGGAGAAACTGACTAATGTCGATAACTATTTGAATATCGAGTAGCCCTTGAATATCAAGCTAAAACGTTGTTTCAATTAATTTTATTTAAGACATTAAAAAACCATTATTTTAAACTATTTATATGCAGAAGTTGTAAATATCTCATGCGCTTTTATTAAATAATTCTATTACGGGTTTAAATTTTAACTGATCGATTTCCATGACTCGCCAATTATCGAAGGATACTGCCAGATGGCGTAAGACATTTCAAAAACGTCAAACATCACTGTTTCATTTATTAAATTGCAGTTTGTAATAAATAAAATTCTATTTAACGGAAATCTGGTCAGTGATAGAAGGACATTCGATTGGTGAGAAAAAAAAGTTTTACACGAAGCGACGTCTAATTATTTAAAAAATACGCATAACAGGCAGTTTAAAATGAGGAGCCTTTTATCTCCAAATGTTGGTGATCACACCTTTTAAAGGCAGCTCTCAATTAATCTAAACAAAAAATGAATTCAAAAGTAAATATATTTATAATATTATTTGCCTCCGAAGAACATCGATGATTACTATAAAAACTCGATATTTTAGCAGATTTGAAAAACATCGATATATCGATAGTAGCATCGATGTTTCTCCACCTCTAATTATTGTTGACAACCCCTCTGCAAATATAATTATTTTTATTATTTTTGTTTATTTTCAATGTAAAAATACTCGCGCAATGGTTAAAATAAAAATGTGAATTCCCACAGCAATAACGTAAGTGACAGAAAGTTGCAATTGCAAACAAAATACAAAACACAACAACGACGGCAGCGCCATTTTCATCACAGCAGACGGAAAGTGAAAAGAAAAGCTGGGAAAACAGAATAGAGAAAATAGCAGTGCATTATTTTTCCCATATCTAAAACTGTGTCAGAAATTAAGGTTTCCCCAAACAGCAGCAGTGTGTGTGCGTATGTGTGTGCGTGTGGTTTAATATTATTGTGACATTATTGAAAAATGACGGAAATGTATAGAAAACAACAACAGCAGCCCACGCAGCAGCTGCAGCCACAACAGCAACAACATCAGCAGCAACAACAACAACATCAGCTAGGCAGCATTGGCATCTTTAATACTAACAAAATTAACGTAATACCAAATTATACGTTGAGTGGAATGAGCTCCTTTGATGCCGAATCGCTGCCTGATTATTCAGAGTTTGATTCCGAATCGGTTACTTTGGACTATTATAAGGAAAGGTACAACAACAACCACAACACCGACGATGTCAATAACAACAACAATCAGGACGATTCTGCATTTTTGTTTTGGTTCCGTTTCCACTTGCAGTTGTTGTTATTGTCGATTTCGTGTCCCAATTTTGTTTGTGCTTTGTATATGTTTTGTTCTATTTTTTCTTTCTTTTTTGCATTTTGCTACCCATTCAATGCTGATCCTGTTGCCATGCTCATCGCACATGCTCAGAACACATAAACACACACACATATGTAGATATGAACATATAAGAAAGCTACAAGCGAGAATGCTCGACTGTGGGATACCCAGTACTCATTTTGCTAGAATTCAATATGTACATACACCCACAATTATATTAAAATATACCAATAAGGATATGTAGTATACCAAAACAAAAAATATGTGACCCCAAGTCTGTTCAACTTCAATTGACTTTGGTTGTAACTAATTCTTTCTTGAATTTCTAAGTCCAATTTCCAATCCGAACGAAACCAAATTATTATTAGATATGAATTATCAATTTGTGTAAAAACTTGATCTGCGTATAACATATACAAGTTCTCTAGCTCCTACTAGTTTCTAAGATCTAGATATTTATTTAACCATGGCTGCATCGTATTGGCTGGCGTTGGTGATCAGAATACGTATGTAATTTCTTTATGGGGTCGGAGATGCCTACTTCTGCCTGTTACATACATTTCCTGTTTGCATAAAGCTATAATACCCTGCTACCCTATGGGGTAGCACATATAATAACACATACTATAGTATGCAAATCTTATGAGTTTGCTTCGATTGTTCGGCTATAAATAGTCCAGACACCACACACACAGCTTCTTGTCTGGCCCCCGTCTCGATAGAACCCAGAAATTAGCCAAATTTTTCATTCGCTTTGTCTCTAGTATTAAACTACTTTCATTTCCCTCTCTCTACCGTCTGATGTTGACAGCGCATTTTGGACAGGCATTCATATATAGTGCACACATACATATATAAGTACACACATACTTATGTGTATATTTGAACCTTCTTGACATTTCCTTATGCATAATTAATGATGTGCTGGGTTTGTTGTGCATTGACTGGCAGTAGTTGCAGTTTTACGGTTGCTTCACCGCCCTCAACAGCAGGTCACACCTCTTCACCTCATCCACTTCGTCATTCACTGACTTTTCCTCATTTCGCTTTAATGGTTTTCCGTTGCACATTATTCAGTTACCTTTCCACTCGTCTCAAAAGGCCGCTATCCATAGAGCATTAACTCAGTTGTCACCCGACCAACGCAAATATAAATATTAATATTTGATCGGTGTTTATCAGTCATATAAACATTTGTGCTGTAAACATTTACAACTTTAATCTCTCATGTGGAAATAAACCTGCAAAATTGTTGGTGTACAAATTGCACAGAATTTAAATTACAGCAGACGGACAGCTCAATTTATTTATTTAGTAACGCATTACAGGAATTTAATTCTGCACCAGACAGAAACTGCAATAGTTTTATTTATTTATTAATAATAACGCATCATTTAAGTTTACAGTTCAGTCTGTAAATTAATTAATAATATGACGGTTGTCACAGTTGATACATTTTTTTTGCTAAAATAATATAAAAGTTTAACAGAAGGTGTTTGTTCTAATTTTAGTTTAATTTTATTTATATATAATACAGTTATTTTTTTATGGTACGACAATTCCTAATCTTGCAGCAATTATTGTTAGTAGCTAGCATTTTTTTGGCCAGTATCGGCTGAACTGAATCAAGAGTTAATGAAGCGTAGCTGCCTTTTCCCCTGATATCGTAATAGGTTGAATCGGTGATCGTTAATTTCGACAGTCGTTTCCTCATCACTTAGTTTATAGTATTATAGTATTTTATCGAGCACTGTCGATTGCCTGGGAATGTCGCTTTTGCATGTTGCTGCTGTATTTATTTTGTTTTCTCAGCTGATTAGTTTGTATTGCGTTTTTATTGTATTTTGTTATGTTTTACACCTAGACCAAACCACCCACAAAGCTAAAGCTGCCTTCACTAATCGAATGTTACCAATTTTATCTCTCTTCTCCATGCTATCCGATTTAAAACAAAACAAAACAGATGTTGAAAAGGCTGCCGCCAGCAAATTGAATTCCAAAACGCATTTGAAATCATAAACGCAGCCGCTGAGCGCTAAAAATATATATCTAAGAGCAATTGCAATTGAATTATTTGAATCGTTATATTCCAAGCCAGAGTTATCGTTACTCCCCTAATATACATACAAATATATATAAACAAAATTATATATACTCCACATACTCCATATACTAACCAAAACGCATTTGCAACGCATTCCAATTAAGTATTTTGCGCGGGCAGACGTTTTGCCTGATTAGATTTTAAGGTAAGTCCCAAGCACCTGGCTCATTTTAAATGTTTTCTTTGTTGTTTACGTTCATAAGCCTGACATATTCATACACTAATATAGACATTTTCTATTAGTGTACTACGTCCTGGAGCGGACAGAATGGCGCCGACAACGACAATTGAAACCATAACAATCACAAGGCCGCTCAAGGTGCGTATAACATAATGATCTCTTGACATTCCGAAATAGTAAAATAATTTTTGAATTTTGTAGGTGATTGCATTTATATGTGGCGTCATCGTAGTGGTCCTGATGATCATGGCACTGGCATCCACAGACTGGCTAATGGCCGCCGGCTGGCGGCAAGGACTCTTCGTGCACTGCATTGAGGAGGACTCGATGGCGCCGCTGCCATTCAATATTCAGGATCCTCCGGGCTGCTATTGGACCCGCGATATTGGTAAGCATACATACACACCTATAAATATTTAAATTTTAAATTACATTTTGTACACTGTCTTTGGTTTACAGGCTACATCAAAGCCACCGCAGCGCTTTGCATTATCACGTTGATAACGGACGTGATTGCCACAGTGCTGACGGGATTGGGTCTCAAGACACAGAACCACAATCTCAAATATAAATTTTATCGAATAGCCGTACTCGTCATGCTCGTCTCATGTAAGTCTCACTTGCAATAAATTTAAAATAATTCTGATTTTAATATAATATTACTATTTGTAGTGCTGGCTGTTTTGTCCGCTTTGATTGTCTATCCAGTCTGCTTCGCAGGCGAACTCACAATGGGTAAGCATTAATACCGATGTAATTGAATTCAGCTCATCTTTCGCATTCCACATAGCAAATCGACGAGTATGGGAGTTTGGCTGGGCATATGGCGTGGGCTGGGGCGCAGCTATTTTCCTGTTTGGTGCGGTGGTTTTGCTGCTCTGCGACAAGGAATCCGAGGAGATCTACTATAAGGAGAGGAAAATTGTACATGAAAACCAAATGCGCGCCTAGGCAAGGCCGCACGACCTGCCTGACGTCGTTCTTTAGACATAAGCATCTAGCAACCAATACATATACACTCACACACACACACAGACACTCACAGACGTATATAAATTTCGATTAGAATCCGACTCAACAATGAACAACAAAAACAGAACAACAGAATAATTTTCAAAAGCGAATTTCTTACAAATTCGCAGTAAAAAGATTTGAAGCCAAAAACAGAAAATTGTGACGACTCTCCCCTATTTCCCATAGTACTGGGTATTAGTTTAAACGACGTTTGTTTTCTCCCCCAATTAGTTTTCTCCCATATTGTTTCGAAAGGTAATCTATCTATCTTCCATAAACACACACGCTCACACACATACACACATACTTGCGCCGCATTTCACATATAATCGAATATAAACTTGAAATCGTGTCCAACATATACCTAACCTACCTATATAACAACTACATATATACGTACATATACATATATAGAGTATATATGCATTTGGAAAAGCATAATCGTAAATCGTGTCAGTGAGTTTAAGGAAATTGTAGCCAATCTTTAGTCAACTGTCTTTGGCATAATTGTACTTTACGTAAACATATATAAACGAGCATAAAGAAAACTATCCAAACCACAGACAAAAAAGCGCATACCTAGAAAACTAATATAGAATGCATAAAGTCGCATAGTCATTACCCTGAAAATATATACATACATATACATTTATACATGTAACTTATCTATAATCAATCATTCAACTCGCCCCCAAAAAAAACGAATTCATTATTTTGCCGTTTTGATCAACACCAACTTCGAAAAAATAATTAGCTCCCAAAACATGACGATTACGCTTTCAAACAAAACGATTTCTTCTGTGTTTCCGATTTATGTCGTTAGTTTATTATGTGTATTATGTTATGTGTGTCAGTGATCGCTATATAAACCCCAATATACTCGAAAATATATTTATACAAAACATATGATATATAATTTGACTAAACACCTTTTGTAAAATACTTAAACCGTCCCAAATGCCACTACTCAGTTCACGTATATTAATATTTAAGTTAATCTCCTATTTGCAATATTTTTTTAAATGTTCTCAATTTGACAGCTTGTTTTTTAACAACAATTTAATTTATTATTACATTCTAATTTATTATTGTACAATTGCAACACTTTTAAACATATCACACAGCCAATTTACGAATAATAAACACGTTTTTGACACCTTTTGTTAACAATTCTACGCAATTATTTTATTTAAAAATTCTTAAATTTATACACATGCATACATTATAAAACCTATACATTAAAAACACTCATATTATTAGATTATAAGATTACGTATACGTAACGAGTTGAGTTCAATGCTGAGTTATTAAAAAATTTGATTCTGTCTAAGACTTTTGGTATGTTGAATATATTTTGTAAATGCCCAAAAATATTTTTCAATTGCTAAAATTTCTATTGTTCTTTAGTTTTATTCGGTTTTCCTACTTTCAAATACGACAATTGACATACAAATTGAAACAATTGCAGACAGAGTTTTTAGATAAAAGATCAATGCCAACAGTAAAAATTAAAAACGCGACGTAAATTACAAGAACAATTACAACAATAATAAATACACTTGCATTAACATTCATATATAAAGAAGTCATTGAACAAATCGTAGGCAGGAACGTGCGGTGAAAAAGGAAATGAGTAAAACAAAAGACGAAACGAAGAAACAGAGAGAAACAAGAATATGAAAAAAAGAAAACAAAAACAAAAACAAGAACAATTAATAACGAGTATGAAATTAACAATTATACCAAACAATTTTAATTAACTAAACTATACTTAAGTAAGGTTAAAGTATGCAACTATTATTAAAAACACGAAACAAAAACAAATTCAACATAACATAATTAACGAAACAATTATATAATTATAGTATACTCAAATGTGAACTTTTACGAAACGTTACAATTTTTTTATTGTAAAACGAATGCAAAATTAGCAATTAATAACATGTAATACACCTCCCCCCAAAAACAAATTCAACATTTTATTTGTCCATCAAACAGTTTGAATGGCGAACCCCTAAAAAAGGAAATTAATAATGAAATGCATCAGAATTTTTATGAAACAAAGAGAACTTATCAAACTTATTGCTAGTGATCGTATATTAAATAATATTCACTTAGCCACATACTACCTTCATAAATACATGCATATTTACGTATTTTATGAATTATGTAATTCCCACAATATTACGGTTATTAAGTATGTCTATGTATTTGACACAACGATTGTCTGAAGATCCGCCTACACCCCCCACCCCACCCTACAACCACATAAATCCAATCGGTTATACAATGTAAATATTTCGGCAAATCATTTCCGTTCCAACTTTCATCGAATTCAATCAATTAAAAAAAAAACATTGAGCATTGTTAGGCCCATATTAACAATTACTAAGAATCTAAGTACTCATACACACATAAAAGACATTAAATAAATAGATTTAGTTTGTCATTCCATAATCAAAATTTATTCACGATATGTACCAACCAAATACATAACCCACTAATGTATATGACATCCGCAAAAGTTATTCAAATGGCATTTTATTTAACCTCGAAACCGGAAAGTCAACAAAACCAACAGGATTTTTCGTAAGTTTGGTATATTTGAATTTAAAAAACAATTAGATGTTGATATGGATACTACATAGCAATCGTTTGTAATAAGTTTGTATAAAAAATTATAATTATTGGAGTTTTGATGCAGTACATATATGTACACATATGAATTGTAAGTGATTACAACTACTGAGTTAGTCACACAGCATTAACGCCGCATCATAAATTAGTCTTTTTTGGCTATCAAGCCCTGCTTCTTCAGCTGCCGCAACGCGCACTTGGCCGCCGTGCATTTGGCAATGCGATAATTGCGGCCAATGCCACGGAACGTGCCCTTGCAGAAGACGTCGACGGTGACGCGAACTCGTCGTCCGTCAGCCAGTTTTTCTGGCTTGCCAAACTTGGCCGTCTCGGGCTCCAGTTCGAGCAGCTCGCGTATGGGTGACTTTGGCACAGAATTGCTAAATTGCTCGATCTCCGGCTTCATCATGTTGCTGTAGACCTGCCACACCACATCCAGCGACATGCTGGAGTCGAGAAATATTGCACCAGCAATTGATTCGAATACATCGCCCAATGCCTTGGGCACCTCCACATCCTCGGCATCGTCGCATTCCTCCTCCGACAGCAGATAGTACTGAAATCAGTTTTATTGGTTATATGATTATTTCCGAGGGATATTCTATCGTCGCTTACCTCCTCACTGATGCTGTGTCCGTTTTCCTGCTGAATGCGCACAAAGCGATCGATGACATCGTTTAGACCCGGCGACAAATGCCGAAAATACTTATGGAAACCATGTCGCACGGCCAACGAGGCAAAGATGGTGTTGTTCACCAGAGCTGAGCGCAGATCGGTCAATGCACCGGGCGAATGCTGGCGTGGATCCTCGTAGAGATGCCGTGTTATCAGATAATCCAGCACGGCATCGCCGAGAAACTCCAGACGCTGATAGCAATCGGTCAGACGATTGGGCGTGTAACTGGCATGCGTCATGGCCTGCAGCAAGTAGGAACGATCACGGAATCTGTAGCCCAAGCTCCCCTCGAACTCCTCGAAGCCGCTGAGCAGATGCTCCAGCTCCTCATTGGCATTGGGTGCAAAGTGCAGCAACGGACTGCGCGGCTTTGGCCAATCCCCATAGACGGTGACCATGTTCTTGGCATTCGGCTTCGTTGTACCCGGCTTACTCAGCTCTTGCTCCGGGGCCTGCTTCAATTCGTAGGGCAGCACCCGCACTCCCAGCCAGGCCATGAAGAGCAAGGCTCCCCGAGGTCCACACTCGATCAGATAGGCGCCTATCAATGCCTCCACACAGTCCGCTATGGACTTGTCGGGTATGCTGTGCTGCGACACCAGATTGTAGGGTATGAAACAACTGAAATCGTTTGTCTCATTGGAGTCATCCAGACCAGCACTTGGCGCTTGCTGCTGTGGAGCAGCTTGAGGAGCCTGTTCCAGGCTGGCAGCCAAGCCCAATGCCTCGGCTTTTTCGCGCACCAGCTCGCAGATTTGGGAGCTGCTCAGGTTCTTGATGTCCAGCAGATCGGCCAGCTTCCAGTGATGAGTCGGTATCTTGGCCTCGATCAGCGCCTTCTCCAGTTCCTTGGGTACATAGTAGCAAGGTGGCAGCCAGTTGTCGTGCGGCTCAAATTTGGTGGCTATCATGTACTCGCCCAATCGCTTGCGTCGTCCCAGCCGATAGAGATTGAGATTGGCCACCTGCTTGCTGCGCAGATGACTCAGTTTGCCCTCGTGCACGTTCTCATAGGTGATGTACAGATACGTGGTGATGGCGTACTTCAAGAACGAATCGCCAATCGTCTCCAGTCGCTCCAGATTGATGCCATCGTTGGCATTAGACATGGTGAGTGCCTGCAATATAATGCTGGGACTAGGTCCCGGATGTCCCTCCAGCTCTGGCTGATGATCAAAGCTAAAGCTCGCGCCTGGCCAGCTGCTTATTGCTGTCTCTGTATTTTTGCTACCTGCATCCGGATTGATTTCCAGCTCCAGCTTAAACTGCAGCTTCAGCTGCTTGTTGCTCAAGTCCAGTCGGTGGTGATCGTTGTAGTTGTCGAAGCTATCCCCACAGCCCATCACATGATAGCTTTCATTGATGTCCTCCTGCTGCTGACGCACCCACTCCATGTTGAACTCAATGAGATCGCAGAGCTGCAACTGCCCCTTGCCATCAAGCTTGTTAAGCACTTGCGACTCCGTTACGTATGGCAACAGCTGCTTGAGCAGCTCCACCTGCAGACAAACTGCATCCTGTTCCGCCAGCGTTGTGACGCTGTCTTTGCGTTGCAGAGCCAGCTCTTGATCGTGCGGCACCAACATGCCACAGCTCTCAATTTCCGACTTGAAGCGCACAATGGACTGCTCGTAGTTGGCTGTGCTCTTCTGCGCCGACTGCTCAAAGTTGTAGCCAATAAGCAGGTTCTTGGTCTCCTGGTATTGTCGCTCATTCGCATTGGTTGCCTGAATGATGGACAGCTGCTTTTGCCGCTTCTCCACCTCTTGGGCCGTCTCGATGGCTTCCGCTTCGTTCTTCGAGGTGAACTCTATGTGACCAATATCATCGGCTTCATCGTCATCGTCCGAGGAATAATGACGCGTCGGTCCCACATGATCGTCGTCATCATAGCTGGAGCTCAGCGAGTTGTCCGAGTCGTAGTAGCTGTACTTTGGCTTTGCTTCGCCTTTGGCGCCGCCAGCTCCAGCAGCAGCTCCTCGTGGCTGTTGCTGGCTGGAATTGCTTGCCGACTGCTTGAAGCCACTGCTGTTGCTCACATCCCAAAAGGTAGGCGAGCCGTAGCGTGTCTGCTGATCACCTATTAAAATAATTGAAGTGTTATTCAAAATTGTTAATTTTTATAAAAAGATAAGCTTGTGAACTTACAGAACTTGACATTGGCGGGCAGCTTGGGCAGATAATCCTCGTCGTCCTCATCCTCATCGCCCTCCGAGTAGCTGGCAATGTCATCAGCCATATCATTCGACCAAGTGCCAATTTCAATAAAGTCATCAGCATTGCCCAACTTCTCTTCGCCTTCGATGACCAATTCAATGGCGCTCTTGGCAGCTTTTTCCACTTTTAGCTCTTCTACGGACTCAGTTTCTTTTCGAGCCTGCTCCTCGTCGCTTTTGCTGCCCACCTCCTTGCTGGTCTTCTGCTTGGATTCACGCGATTTCTTCAACACCTCCGACAAACTCCAGCCAAAGTCTAGCATGGGCCACTCAAACGCCTCGTCGTCAATCTTTTGGCGACCAAGACCGAGATCAGCAGAGACCTTCTTGCGTATGTCATCAGCCAACAACAATCCATTGATGCGATACAGAATGCAGGGCAAGCAGACCGCTGTGCGCCACAGGGAGGCAGGGAACGGATGCACGGTGCACAGCTCCGGCACCAGAATTTGCTTTTGTTCCAGATTTTCACGCTTGGCGCGCTTCGTTTCCTCGGAGCTCGTGGGCAGAGCCACACCCTTGCGGTTCACATAGCGTGGCGTGAGGAAATTCAAACGAGCACTCGTATGATCCACGTCGAGCAGTGGCTGGGCGGTATTCTGTATTGTCAGCCCGTATTTGACCAAATAGTAATGCTTGAAGGTGCGATAATTGTCGCCCGGGAAGCAGCTGAGTGGCGACAAATGCGGACAGATCTCGGCCACATAGAAATACTGCGGCTGGTCCTGATTGCGATACCAGGGCATAACGACAGCGTCCTGGAAACGCTGCGCCTCAAAGGGCTGTGCTTGCCGCTCGCCCTCGGCCACAGGCTGTGGCATCATGTTGCCCGTGGCTTGTATCAATTCAAGGAAATGCCAGTCAATCAAACTATCGTCTTGCGGTGTCTTTACGGTGGGCACAATGAACACACAGTTCTCGGTGGAATCGGGATCGAAGAGCATGAGAAACTTTTGCAGTCGCAGCACATTGGTGAACGTGTAGTTCAGGAAGACATTGATGCACTCGATCTGCTGCTTCGTCAGGACAACTTGCTCGCGTGCCAACTCCAGCGATACCTTCACCTCGCCGGAACGCGTGAAAATCGAAAATGCGCTCAGCTTGGGAATGCGCTTCAGCGTCAGAATGCCAAAGCCCTGCTGCGCCTCCTCGGGCGGATAGATCTTGCGGCCGCGTGTGTTCTGTTCTTCTGGTATGGGACACTGCAGCGTTAGCTGGATAAAGTACAAATAGCAGGGAACACCAGCCTCAGGACGACAGTCGCAGAACTCGGACGCAATGCGCTTGTAATAGTATTGGCGTCGCTTCGTTGTGCCCGGACGAGGCTCATCGTTTTGGAGCACAATTTGCTCATCCTCGGGCTCCAGATCGAAGCACTCCCAGTCCGATTCCAGGGCGCGAAATCCCTCTTTGCCAATGGGCTGCAGCTGGTCGTCCAGTTCCCCTATCCGATGCAGCTCCACGCAAGCCTGCAACGCGGCCAGACGCCGCGACAATGTCTGAGTTGGCATCGGTAAGCCCTAAAAAAAATACAGCAATTTAGTAAGTAGATTAAGTGTTCAAGACAGTGTCTTTGACATACGATAATATCATGCTTTAGTGGCGAATTAATGGGCAGACGTAAGGTGTACTGATAGAGCGTAACGCCTTGACGCTCGGACCGTGCACAGCGCCAGAGAGCGGTCAGTTTGGTGAAGGTGTCGCTGGGTAAGCGGGCGCAATACTTGTTGACAAGCGCTATGGCTGTGCTGAGATCCACCGAGGCGCCCGTCGACAGTTGAGGCTTGGGTCGATAGGCCGCCAAGCAGCTGGTATAGCGCTCTGCCTGCTGCTGCTCCGACTCCTCGGGTTCCGTGTTAGCGCATTTCGAGAGCAGCATCTGCAAATTATGTTATATTTTATTCATACAACTCTTATCTATATATGGGTAGTACAACAGGGAGAAGAGTCGACTCACCTGCTCAATCTCGCGATACTGCGCCATTTGATGAACTAGCGCTTGCGTGGTGTTGGCCAGACTCTCGTCAGTGTCACCCGTGGACATGGACAGTTCTGGCTCTGGCATTGCACTTAGTTCGCATTCGAAGCGTTGTTTGGGCCGCCTTTCGGCGCTTCGGTCACTCGGGGTGGTATTGGTCAGGCTGATGGCGTCATCACTGGAACTGCCGTTGTCTAATAAACTATTTACTGGTACCTCATCCTGAATCTCCTGCAACTTGATGTCGCACGCTGTTGGCGGTTGATTGCTAAACACCTCGGGGTTGAGTATTTTCACTGTGCCTCGCGCCGTGCCGAAGGTGTAGGGATCCGAGGCAAGCGAATTGGGCAGCGCCGAGTCATCGGAATCGCTGTCCAACTCCTGCTGTTCCTCATCTGCAGAAGTAACGCAGATGAAACGATGACTCTGCTGGTTCAGCTGCACTGCAGCATCAGCTGCCGCTATCGTTGGCCTCTCGTCGTAGCTGGGAGCCACAAGCATCACATGGTAGGCGGGTGCAGCGCGTGCGCGTCCCTTGCACTGCACATAGCTGCGATAGGTGATGGGCGGATCCCAGCGTATGACTAGATTGCATTTGGGCACATCGATGCCCTCCTCCAGCACCGAGGTGCCGATGAGCACATTGCAATCGTGCATGCGAAAGCGCTTCAGCACCTCCTCCTGTCGTCGATGCTCCTGCTCCGCTTCCTTGGGCTCGGTGGTGGGATCCGCTACGCGATCCGTGGTATATTGACAGCGTAAGAACTTGAGATCGGGATCGCGTCGGCTCATCTCTGCCAGCAGTTCAAAGAGCACGCGTGCCGTATGATTCTGATTGCAATAGATGATCGCGCACAGCGTTTCACCTGCGTCGTGCTGATAGCGATTGTGACGCCGCGTGTGGACGCGTCTTCGCGTGTGCGTCTGTCCGCCGGACTTGGATTTGCCTGTGGTTGTTGGTGGTGGTTGTGGCACAGGCGCAGCTTCTTCGCCTTGACGTTCCTTTTGTTCTTTGCCCTCTGCTGGCTGCAGCAGCTGCTCCAGATTGCTGACCAGAGTACGTGTCTCCGGATTCGGCTGCTCTAGCTGCTGCTCCAGCACTTGACATTTGGTTTTGAGTGCATGCGTTAGTTTATTGAAGTCCGCCTGGTCCACCTGATGCCGCATCTTGCGCAATCCGTCCGCTTGATGGTGCGAAGTCTCGTTGGGCTTGAAGCAGCGCAGCACTTTGAGCAGGCGTCGCACCTTGGGGCTGGAGTAGCGTTCGATGGTTGAGCGTGGCTCCTCGGCCAGCTGCTTCTGGAATGTTTGATCACAGAGTGCGTGCACTTGCACCAAGGCCGTGTTCACCAGACAGAAGAGCAAATAGTGCCGTTCATGCGGTGTCTTCACCTTGAGCTTCTCGTTGCGCTGATAAAAATGATGGGCGGCTCGCTGGGTGCCCCACGGACCCATCTCATGCAGCACGGCCAGTAGAGCATCCAATACATTGAGCGGGTCCAGCTTGGGATCGGGAATATCTAAAAAGCGCATGACAATTAAAATAATATATAATAGTTAACATTGAGACCAACCCTTCAGGTCCTCCATGAACTGATCCGTGCCATAGATCTCGAAGGGATCGTAGCGATGATCCTTAAGGAACGATTTATGCGTATTTAGGATGTCGGCTATCACACTGGACAACTGGTCCATTTCGAAGGGCGCACACTGCACAATATACTCCAGCGGCTTGGCACAATAACGCAGCACTGTCACAATATCACTTGCAGTCTCAATGCGGCACATCATCCGTTGCTCCAACGTGTCCAGCATGGCATTCAGCTCCTCCAGCTCACAGCCAGCGCTATGCAGTGGACCAGCCAGGCCCAGGATGCGCGGTCTATCTGCTTGCGGAGCGGGCAGAATATACTGCTCGAAGATGGGCAAAATGGTGCGATAGACGGCGCTGTCATGGCAATCCTCCAGCACAATCAATTGCACTTGGCTGAGCAGAAGCTTCTTGGATGTCAGCAGGCTTAGCAACGTTGCAGGCTTTAGTATGATGACATTGTGTTGGCCATCGGGTGGCAGCTCCTCCTCCTCGACGCGCTGCTGCCACACTTTGAGATCGGTGAGATGGGTTAGCATTGTGTACATTGGCGTATCCTCTGCACTAAGCTGGCAACTCAAATAGACGCTCACTTTGCCGCTGTGACGACCGCGCTTGGACATCTCCTGCAGCAGCTTGAGCGCTATAAACTCCTTGGAGCTGCGGTGGCCCAAGCAGATGATGGTGTTGCGCTCGAAGGCGGATGCCAAGAGTTCCACTTGGAAGTCGCGCGGCGTGAACACCGTGGTGTGGAGATTGTTGTCGCACCAGTGGAAGGCCATCCTGACATTTGTGTGTGGGCGTGCAACAGGCGTAGAGCAGTTTGGCGACTGCACAATCTGGATATGTGGTGGGCAACAATCCACGATGTGGGAGAAACGCCGGCTCGGGTGTTTTTTACATCATCGATAGATACATCGATTAATGCCGATGTATTTGGCTGCAACGTGAGTCGTGCATATCTAGCTATCGATAGCTGCAGTGTGTTTCGTGCATGCAAACATATCGATGAGTGCGCTTGCGATGGTCAGCTGATGTTCACAACTATAAATAAAAGGTAAGATTTTATTTTTATAATAAGGTGAAGTACATCTTCTGTTTTGGTTTTTATTATGAGTTACAAGATCTTTAATTTGTTACCAGACAAAATGAAATTATGCAATAAAGCATAAAAACCAACAATTGAAGAATAGAACGTCACTGAAAAGCCATACCGGAAAAGGCGCGAAAAAGATAGAATTGAAAACATGAGAGCAGCATAATTAATTAATACGATAAAGCTTAAAAAATAAATACAATTAAATTAAAAGTTTAAACAAAATGGCAATTATATTACCGTCAAAACATAAGGAGTTTTGGAATATAACGAAGAAAATAATGATGGAAAAACAAAAGTTCCACCTGTTGATGGATAGCCACTTAACAATTATTCAAACCCATTACTAAATTATTACATATATTTTTGAAACCACAGTGCCCAATAGTTATTTGAGCTCCACCAGCATGCGGCGTTCTCAAGCACCCTCAGCACGCAGATCGGCCAAGCGTGGGCTTCCTCTTGAAATAGAAGCACCCAAGCACGAGCAGCCAAGTGTACAGATGCAGTGGGGTACATCCGGAGGCTATAGACATTGGGGACCTAGACGTTATGGCGATGCAGAGAATCCGCTTAAGGATAAACGCATCTTTCTGGTGCTGTGGCGCCAACAATCGAATAAGAAACACAAAATTTGGACAGGCAACGGCACGCTGGAGGTGACTACCACTCGTGTCACTTTAAAAGACGAAACCAACAAAACCTTGGACGTGTTGACCTTCTTCAAACCGGAGAAATTTAAAGAAAATGCTTTACTTGAAATTGGCATGAAGGATGTAGAGATACAGTTGGAATTGAAGACAGTGGAGGAATGTTTAGCGCAGCGGAAAGAAGAAATTGAAAACTGGTATCGACAACAAGAGGCGGCGACTGGTGAGCTGGTGTCCCAAAATATAGATTCTCCAGTCAGTCATCAGCTACCAAAGATCATGCTGAAAAGGCCAAAGCAGTCGCCGGAGTCAAAGCTTAACCCTGACACCATAACTGCTAGAACGACAGCGACAACTTCTCTTCAGGAAAGTAAATATCGCATCAAGCTCCATGAATACATTTGCATGCTGACCCAAGCGGATATACAACAACTAACGCTCCAACTGCTTGCCGATTTTAGTCGAACTGCAGACAAAGTAATTAATCTAATAAACATATCTTAAAAAATCTTAATCGATTCTCTTTTTCAGGAATCTCCAGATATTATTGAAGTTGCCCAAGAAATCTGCGATCATCCCGTGCTGCTCAAGCATGCCGAAGATCATCCAATAGTCTCGCAAATATTACTGCCACATTTGCCGCCCTGGCAAGAAATGGGTCTCTATGACTCTGCCAAGTTCGAGTTTGTTCATCTAATGCTGGACAACTTGGTTGTAGCCCACGGTGAAAAATGCGCTATTGTTGCAACGAGTAAAAGATGTCTGGACATCATTAAAGGATACTGCCAATGCTGGGAAGTGCCGTACATTGAAGTTGAGAATGATGAGCATGTCGACTCTTTCAATAGATCCCAAAACAAGGTGCCAATGGTTGCCCTTATTGAAGCTAATTATTTGCCAGCAATCCGTTTAATTGGCTGTAAGCATATGATACTATATAACTACAGTACAAGATCGGCGGCAACTCGGCTATTGGCAGCAGAATGCGACACTCGAATTTATACGCTAATTACAGCTGGTTGCTTGGAAGAGCGACTATTTCAACAGCACTTGGAGCTGCTCGAAAGCAGTGACTCTGTGATGGATTTATTAAATGATCATGTGAATCCCACTAACCTGCTTGGAGCTGACCTAAATGTAATTACATTCTATATACTTAACATATTCGAGAACTCATTTAATTGTCCTAAATTATTTACAGCCGCTGAAGAATTGGAGTCAATGGGAGCCACCGTTCAGTGAGGACTTTTTAAAAGTAATATTAATATTAATTATTGAACATTAAATTTATAACATAAATTTCATATTTTTCAGGAGGCTTTCCAAAGTGAAGAATTTACGAGCTTATGCTTCGTCTTTAGCAAAGTGCACGAAATAATTGCCGGTTCAAAATTATAATAACTTCAAAGGTTAACATATTTATTGCTTATTATTTAAATTCATATAGAAATTCATTAATTTTTAATTGTTTAATTATATGTAGCGTATTTCATATTTGGTTAAGCCATTGTGTTAAACATATTTGGGAATTTTATTCCATCAACGAGTCAATTCGCAAGGAGTAATTGTTCTCGTCCTTGTTGTAAATAACCTCGTCACAGTTAACGATTGAACCAGGAGTTAGAATCTTTTCCATGCGCGCTAATCGCTCATCATTGGGCTCCAGCTGCCCAATCAATTCGTATTCCGTGGTCAATATGGGGAATGTAAACTGTGGGGGATATGGGAGTATGTTCTCGACAGAGATGGGAACAATGTTGCCATAATCTATAAACAAGATAGTCGGATAACCATCGCCCACCAGCTCCAAACAGACTCCACGGCACCACTTGCCCTGATACTTCGCAATACACAATTCGCATTTTCTAATAGAAACAGAAAAGCAAAAGAATTAATTATTGTTTTATTGATTCCGATGAGAACTTACGGTGGAGCATACGAATCGGTCTTGGATGATTCTCCATAGTGCTGAATGTCGCGTTGCATTTGCGAGATCTCGTAGGCAAAGTCCAAGATAGTGCAGTGAACCACGCCAAATTTAAGTAAGCTGTTGTCCATCACGACCACATTCAAGTTCTTGCCAGTGGGCAAATGAACGTGCTTCAGAAACTATTAGTAAAATTCAAATAAGATAAATTGGTCGATACTAATCAACTTGAAATACTTGCATCCTCTTTGAAGCCCGGCTCCGAAAGCGAAGGCTCGACTGGCGTTATAATAGTTTTGACCAAACGGTTTAAGCTGCGATTCAATTCACTCTCAATAAGTATTACTTGCTGCATGCTCTTCACCTCATCATAATCTCGTTTCGCGTACTTTAGCACAAAGGTGTTGTTGTGGTCCAGCTCGTACAACATCTCACGCAGATTAGGAGTAATGCAACGCTTCGGCACACCACGCAGGATTACGGGGACAGCGTAACGAGGCAATGCGGCCAAATATTCTGGGCATTCAAAGAGCTTGTCCAGTGTTGTGATTTCCACACTGCCAAAGTCAACGCAGACCACATAGATGGCGTTGGGATTATCGACATTGAGCACCATGGCTCTGACAATATCTGTATCGGATTTATAGATGACAATTTGACCACATTGTGGCAATTTCTGCAACTGTGGCGTTGATTTGCCATGCAACATGACATCAGCTATCACTTTGTGGTATGCCACATCAGCATTTATTTCAGCTGAACGCACATAGCAGACGTTCGTCTGCTCAAATGCCGTGATTTTGACGTTGGCTCCAGTTGCTGGCAGCTCCAGCTTGCCGAACTGTGATACAATTGTATCATCAATTAACGGTGGCCTGCCCGTCTCACAGCTTTGCTTGTGTTCGGCAAAAAGTGCTTCGAAGCAAACGGAATTGCAGAAAGGCATCTGGCAAAAACGACAACTGTTGTCGGTGTAGCATTTGCAAGCCAAGCATTTGCTGGCCAGCTCCTCAAGCTTTGTATTGTCATCAGATTCCTTTTCTATCAGTTGGTGCTTGGGGCTGCGAGAAATAAAGACAATAAGTTAGTTACTTCCAACCGAATCCAATTTTCAATTATTTATACAATTCTTGTTAATGCACATAAATGACTAAATTCAGTACTCTAGCTCTGAAATAATACGTGGTGAGGGAATAAAAACAAACTTGATATGCGTGCAAACATTACAAGTGTTGCCATAAATAAAATTAAAGCTTTATCTTATACAATGCTTAATTGTTAATAATACCCTTCTACCCTAAGGTGATATATTATAATAGTTATTAATATTGGGTCAGAACTCACATGACTATTCTACGTCCTGATCGCAGATGAAGCATGGCTTGATTATTCTCTATAGCACTTTGCAATACATAAGCGCCATGACGTTCCAGCACGAACTCGTATCTAACATTCAGGTAACGACGACTCGGATCATTCAGAGCCAGCATGGAGTTCTTGGCCGTGTAATCGGACTTCACAACTATAGGTATTTTGAAGAACTCGGGATGCTTCTCCTTCGTAGCTGACACTTCGATGGTGCGAGACATCAAGTCTATGCCATTGGAATCATTAGAAGTTGGAGGTGGAGTGGGCAGAATTGCTTCGTTTTCTTTATTTTCTTCTGTTTCGCAGGGTGTAGGAATGGATCGACTTTGCTGCACATAATTTATAATATTCGGAAATTGACGAATTTTTGTCCAGGCTACTTCAAGCGAACTAAAAATATGTGGTTTTAGATTAATAATCAATTCCACAATAATTCGCAAAAATGTCTTACCACAAACTATTGAAATATACAAAGTATTGGCGTGACTTGAATTTGTATTCAATGTCATAAATCAAAGCATTGCCAAAGAAATTCCTCAACAATATATCCGTAATAAGTTGTTTGTCTTTGCGTATAATTAAATACGGATATTTCATTTGCTTTTTTTTTCGATCCTTTTTGATTTTGTCTTCCACAGTTCCCTCGTTGAAACCTTCATACTTGTTCTGCTGCTCATCATAAAAATCTTCAGCCATAGGATCCCAATTCAAATCAATTTGGTTTTCAGTCATTTTCGATTTTAATATTTGACGCAATTAATTTCGAGAAACGTGACTTGGAAAATGACATTCACACAGAAGCCAGGATTATGTGTTGTTTCGATTTCAGGAATTTCCTTAATTAATTAGACTATTCATTCTAATTAAAATTTATTATTAACGTGAAAATGTCTATAACTTACGTTAAATCCTTTGAATTCTTTCTGCAGCCGCGGCAAACACAAATGTCCTTCTCTACTGGCTAATTTCGATTGCACTGGATCTTGATGTATCGATGCTGTTGGAAATAACTATCGCATCGCAATCGCTTGCAACACTGCAGCGAATCGATTGTTCTATCGAAAAAGTAAACAAACTGTGTTGTTTTAAGCATCTCTTCGCATAAAATGGTAAAAAACGAATCAAACTTTGTTGTGGAGCGCATTGTGGATAAGCGCATCACTGCTGAAGGCAAGGTGGAGTACTTCATCAAGTGGCGCGGCTATCCATCTGGCGACAACACCTGGGAACCCGAAGAAAACTGCGACTGCCCGGCGCTCATACAACGCTTTGAGGAGTCGCGAGCCAAATCAAAGAAACGCGGCGAAAAGAAACCCAAATGCGAGGAAATCCAAAAGCCACGCGGATACGATCGTGGCCTGGAGCTGGCCGAGATTATGGGCGCCACAGATGTGAGCGGCGAAATAAAGTATCTGGTGCGTTGGAAATATTGCGATGAATTCGATCTGGTGTCCAGCACTTTGGTGTCCGAGAAGAACCCAGAAATGCTCATTGAGTACTACGAGAAGATGGCACCCTACACCAGCAACATCGACAAGCGCATGCAGGGCGTGCCCAGCGAGCTGCGTGCCATCGCTGCTCAAACTGGCTACGCTGTCAGCAGCGCGGCCACCGATGCCGTGGAACCTTCCATCTGCAGCGTCGACGACGATCAAGTGCTGGCGGTGGAGCCAAAGCAGACGCCAATGGATTTGCCGGTGGTGCCACAGATTGTGGGTGCAGTTGATGCCGACATGGACAGCGTTGGCGTCTCCTATTCCATTCCCGTGCCGGGTGTGGGCAACATTGCCATAGATGTGCCCATGGTGGACAATTAGATTGTAGCATTTTCATAATTTAATTGTAACAAACTTAATATACTTAAAATATAAGTGCTAAGCAGGGACAGAAAATAATGATTGTTATTGTGATTTTATTTAGAACGAAATGAATTACTTCAAAAACCCATTTAAATAAATTATGATTTCAAAGTTCATGAATAATGATTAATATTATGAAACTTAATGCATTTTAGACCATTTTCAATTATTGTTTGAGTTAAATATTTAAGCTTTATAACGATATTGGTCTATTTTTTTTTAAATGACATACAATTAATTATTGTTATTATCTTAAATTTCGTCATCAATTTTGTCCAAAAGGATTTTGGGTGTAATTTTCATTGTTCTAAGTCTACTCTAAAAGCTTGATCATTTTTTTAATAAACAAGAATAATCATTACTTTCTACGTCTGCCTAATTATATTAGCATTAGTGCTAAGTACATTGTTCGTCCAGATTTATGGGACCCAATTGGCCGGTGCGAAAGAAGCTGATGAATTTACGCGAGGCCGCCAGCAGATTTGTCATTACCTCCACCTGGCCATTGTATTGTTTGACCCGATGGAACAATCCTTGCTTGTGGGCGTATTCCGCAAGCACTGCGCTGATGTTGTCGTTGGGAGCCTGTAGCTCCATTTTGTCCACATACTCGTACCGTTTGTGCTTGTTCAGCCAGAAGAGCAAGTAATCAGCTATCAGATCCTCGCCCACAATGTGATCGGGCAGACAGCCAACGAGAGCCAACTTCATGCCCATCTCATCGTCCGTCACCGAGGGCTGTAGAATACCGGGCGTATCGATCATGTAAACCGGCGGTGTCTCTTGAATTTTGATGCGTTCTCCGACAGATCGCGTGATGCCGGCGATGGCGCCGACGCGAGCCGCGCTGCGTTTCTTGAGATGCACATTGCGAAGCACATTGATGATGGAGCTCTTGCCCACATTTGGCACGCCAACTATCATGATGTTATTCTCGGCACTTTGTGCCCTGTTGAAGCGGCTGCTCTCAGCCACCAGTTTTGTGGCCAGCGGCAGAATATCAAGCACGCCATGATTACGCTGATCCTTGCAGTTGGTGAAGAGAATATTCCTCAGTTCGGGTTGGAGGGTTTGCAGCTGTTTCACAATTCCACGTTGCTGTTTCGAACCCAACAGATCGATCTTATTTAGCACCAATATATGTGGCTTCACACCGCTGCCTGTAAAACAGTTCAAAAATGTATAGAATTTGGACGATTTTAAGTCAACTAAGTTTACCTGTGATTGTCTCAAAGAATTGCGAGTTTCTACCGGCAATGGGAATGCGAGCGTCGTGAATTTCAACAATGCAATCGACCGTGCGCAGCTTTTGTTGAATTTGACGCATGCCCTTGGTCATGTGGCCCGGGAACCAGTTAATTCTTTGATTTCGACTTGGCAGACGAAACGCGGCTCGAAATGGATTTACTTGCGACATTGTTATGAAGTTCCGGCACAATCAGCTGTTCACTGTGCGGCCTCGGCGATTATCGATATATTCTAGTACTGCTTGTTTACTACTATGACGTAACGGTTGATTGTCGAAGTTATCGATTTTACTACTACTTGCTTTGCAATGAACAAAATATTTTTAAATAATTGAAATATGAAATGCTTCAATTATATCATATTTATTTGATCATTATTATAACAAGAAGTTACTTTATTAACATGTTATTTTTAAACGGTTAATAACTGTAGTATTTTAAAGCAGGGCTGACATAGACTGCTTGTTTTATCGTTAGGGCTGCAGAATAATTGCGCGGTTATCGAATTTGTATTTAAACTGCGCAACAAAAGCTCACCACTCATGACGCACGTTAGTATGTATATTATTTAATTGTATTTTTTCAGGCTGACGCATTTGTTGGCAAAGTGGAATATGGAAATTGTCGTTTTTTTAAACAAAATGAGTTAATATTGCAATTGTTGCAGGTGGTCACACTTGGAGATTATTCTTATCTTATCGTTTTTTTAAGTGCAGCGAGTTATTTTTGTTAGGTTCGTTTTGTGCAAAAATCAGAATGAACACCGTCGATTTTAAACAAGTAACATTGGGTGATGTATGTGTAAATTAAAACTTTGTTGCCTTTGAATTAATTATAATGCGTTTGTTCTACATATTTAGGAGATCGGAGCGGGCACATTCGGAAAAGTCTATCTGGCGAAATGGCGTAATAAGAAAGTGGCTGTCAAAAGGATTAATCTAAACGTATCGAAGGAGAGCTTCGAGCGAGAGTTCAAACAACTTTCACGAGCCAACCATATCAATATTATATTTTTACATGGCACATCGATCCACGAAGATATTCACTATTTAATTATGGAGTATGTGGATGGCGGATCACTCTTTAATTTATTGTACAACCCACCTAAGGCAACCTATACACTGCAGCATGTTATTAACTGGGCACTACAAGCTGCTAAAGTAAGCGAGTATAAAAGTCTGAGATGAACGCATATTTAAAAATAAAACAATTTTCATAGGGAGTTGCTTACTTGCATGCCATGACTCCGATTGCTGTGATTCATCGCGACCTTAAGCCACACAATATGCTTCTTGACGACAAGCACCGATGCCTGAAGATTTGCGATTTCGGCACTGTTCGATATCTGAGTAGCATGATGACCAAAAACAGCGGCACAGCCGCCTACATGGCACCTGAGGTATTTATATCCAAAAGCTGGAAAATATATTTTACAGAATTAAATAAAATATTATCCGCCAGATTCGTGAATTCTATAAAATTTTCAACACTCTATGTGTACAACACAAATTTCATTTCACTTTTTATGGGTTTATTAAAGCCATTTAAAAATTGGAATTAATTCATTAAAATAGTTTGAACAAGAAATTTGAAAAAGTCCTTATTGAAACATTCACTGCTTGCATTACATATATAGATTTAATTCTTTTTACCCGACAGGTTTTCAATGGTCAAAATTACACCGGCAAGTGCGATGTCTACAGTTGGTCCATCACCCTCTGGGAACTTCTGGCACGTAAAATACCTTTCGCAGAGCTATCCAATGAATTAATAGTGTGCCAACGAGTCGAAAAAGGTGTGTAATTTTACTGCGTCTACTTTTATTTCATAAATGCATTGAAAAAATTAATGTTGCAGGAATACGACCCCCGATGGTTGACTTAGAAATTGATTGCCCCAAAGATTTGAAATCTTTGATGACCACTGGCTGGGATGCGGATCCCAAAAGTCGTCCAACTATGGATGATATGGTTAAAGCCTTGAGCGAATATCCAATTGACATCGAGCAATTGTGTATATAAGTTTACGAAAATTGAACACTTCTTTTAATATGAAAACTTAGTCAAAATTAATTCCAAATAAACATTAAAATTTTCTTTTTGCAAGTGATTCATTCGGATTTTGTCTCAGCAATCATTGAGGCATTTACAAAATATTAGTGATGTGAAAACTGTTGACATTTGTTGGATTAATCACGCAACAGTTTTTTTTTTCAATTTTCCACCGATTACCACCAAAATTACTATTGTTCAAGATGGACAGGAAATTCTCAGGAATATCAGTGCAGTCCACCACCGAAACTATTCCCATCGTGGCAGAGGATATATTTCCTAAAAAACTGCCGGAACTACATGTTGGTCCTGTATACGATGAAAGCGGCTTTACGCTTAGCGAGCGATTGGCTTTAAGACAGGCTTGGAGGGTTATCAAACCCTTTGAGCGACGCTTCGGAAAGGAAATCTACTTTCGGTAGGTGAAAAGATTCGTTTGGAGATCTGTCTAATTGAAGGGGCAATTGGTATTTAGTTTCATGATGGAACACTACAAGTTGTTTGAAAATTTCCGGTTCAAGGGAAAACTAGATCTGCAGAAGTTACATGGACATTCGCTGGCATTGATGCGATACATAAGCGCAGTTATTGACCAAAACGATCCTGTGGTATTTCAAGCAATGCTGAACGATATTTACAACCTGCACAGTCGTTGTAGCGTCAATTTCGAGTATATGGAGGTGAAGTGACTAACAAACGAAAATCAAAAACTAAATCCTCTTTGCAGTTGTTGGTGAAGGCGCTGATGGACTTTGTGCTCGATACGCTCAAGGACGTTTGCTCTGCGTCCTTGGAGAGCGGCTTCCAGCGACTGTTGGGCAAGTTCCATGCCTTCGTTGTGGAAGACAGGCGAAAAGGAACTATGTATTCAATTCGCAGGGAATCCGAAGATATTGACGTGATGTATGTAGAAGCACCCGAACTTTAGTTGCAATATCGCTTCCGGCATCGCGATCTGCGATCTGCGATCAATGCACCCACCATCCAATCAGACTATAGACTGTAAAACACATCCAAGGCTTTATCCATATGCGAATCTTGGCGACACTTTTAACCCCCAGTCCAGCATTTAGCTGACTAATCAATGTCAATGCAAATTCGAAACTGAAGCGCACGTTCGATAGCTGACGTCGCTGCCTTTGCCTCTGCGATGCACATATCAATTGACGTCGCGTCGCAGTCGCAGTCGCTATCGCAGTCGCTATCGCAGTCGCTGCCGCAGTCGCGACGT
This sequence comes from Drosophila ustulata, assembly GCA_035047365.1. NCBI lineage: Eukaryota > Metazoa > Arthropoda > Insecta > Diptera > Drosophilidae > Drosophila > Drosophila ustulata. The sequence continues at coordinate 15,957,494 of JAWNPT010000094.1, forward strand.
TTAGCTTTGCTGTTAAGCGCGTTTCCTTTGAGAATTTCAGTTTTGCTCGTACGCTCAGTGCGCCATCCACACGTTTCGACACTTCCACCCAAATGCTCTGGGCATTCAATTAAAACAAGCCAAAAAGCTTGGCCAAATACTATAAATCAATATTTTGTATCGCAAACACATAGACAAACACAGCGAGATCAAATGATCTAAACACAAATAATAACAACAAAATCAGAACAAGACTTGTTTAAAAATTTAACAAATATTTTATTACAAAATGGTTGCCACCGAGGATGTGAAAAAGGTGAGAAAAACTTTAAAAGCAGTGTCGAAATTGTGGAATGAATATACAAAAATAATAATAATTATATTCAAAAATATTTGTGTCTAAATGTGGTTTTAATAAATATAAAATTTAATTGTAAAATTTAGAGAACAGTATTCAACAGGTCTAAATGTGTTTTTAATAAATGTCAAAATTAATAGTTTTGCTTTGACTTCTTAAAAGAATAGTTTTCGTTAGGTCTAAATGTGTTATAAATATATGCAAAAATATAATATATAAATATAAATAAATATTATGTAAATATCAAATGGAATTGTATAGTTTTGCTTAACTAAACTAGTATCTGTTTCACAGACTACTGAAAAGTATGCTACATTAAAAGAACTTTGAAACTATTATTGTAAGCGACTATTTTGTGCTTTCATGTGAAATATTATAATTATTCGTAGCTAAAAAACAGTAGCCGAAAATCGTTGAGATGATTTATAAGCCTTTAACATAACTCTTCGCTATCTAATCTAGATCCCAAAATCAACATTCGACTTGGTCTCAACAATTTATAATGCAAACCAAGTACTTAGCCGTAGCTGTTGCCCAGCCACAAGATTTCATAAATAATTCCACGACGCCCTATCAGGTACCATAAATATAAAGCAACATTTACGCTTGCGTTCGGAATGGGGACTTGAAGCTAAACCCACAAGGGCAGTCAATGGAACAATTAAGCTAATGATTGCTCGGACAGCACGCTCTATGGATTAGCATTTTGCATTTGGCTTGTAGTTAATAAAACTACAAAGCAGGTAATAAAATTAACTCAGTAAACTATCCAGCAAGAGTTATAAAAAGTGAGACTAATATGGTTCAGATTACTAAATTCCCCAAGCAATTAGTGTGCGACATATTTGGGTATCTGGAAGTCAGGCATTCGCATTCCTAATTTCATTTTATTGATACGGATTTTAATTCGACAATTACCCAAAAAAAAGCCTTATCTATCAGTTGGGGCTATGCTTAAGTTCACGTGAGTCTTGACTGCTTTCGATAATGACCCATTGAAGAACTTTGAGCATTACGTCTCCAACATTAGTTAACTGGCTGAGTGATAAGCGTGATTCAGCGTGAGTCGTAGACTCTTCTAGTGCTAATCGCTGTGATAACAGAGATTACAGATTACAGATATTAATGCAATGTTCGGCATTGCCAAAAGCTGCCCAATTGTGTATTTGTTTTATCGCCCAACAATATAAACAAATCAAGTGGCAATTGTCTAGTCGAGAGCATGTTTTGATAAGGGGATTCCCTATATTTAGACAGATTTATGAAGAGTTAACGAGTTACAAACAAAATTAATTATTAGCATATACTCCCCTTGTTACACTATCTATGGGCACTGGATATAAATACTATGTGTAGTGGCAGTTATTGTTGTCTTTATCGCGTATTGTTTATGTTTAAAGACCGGACATGTTTGCACTTGTTTATCTCGCTTGTGCGCGCTGTCGAGCAAACTGCGAAGCAACAATGTTATTTACATGTCTGCTTCGACGTATCACAGCCAACGCAGCCGGATCATAAATATAAATATTCTATTTTATTTGCAGCCTGCAAAATAATTGTGAACATCTCGAGTTGAATAAGGATAAATTGTGGTGAAAAGTTAAAGAGTTCTACATATGTCTCATCATATACTATAGAAAATGATTAAATGAAATTTGTTTTTATGTATCATCTATCGCTTATATATTATATGTGAAAAGCTAAAGAATTTTATCTCTGAAGGAGTATACGTCATTTTTATCTATCGCTTTATACTTTATCATTCAATATTATATGTGCAATGCTGCAGACTTCTTTCTCTCATCTTACACTTTAGAAAATTAGAAGGATTATACGTAATTTGTTTTTATCGCTTTAGACTTTATCATCCTATATTGTATGTATTTGTCATCCAATTACGGATAAAAGACGGACTCAGTGACTAGCCCAGATGAGTGTACGCAATAATCTTTTAAGCACTGGCCACACACCCTTAAATATACTATGGGGAATACGCGAATGCAAATGCGAATGCGAATGCGAATGCAAATGGAATATCTAATTGATGCTTGTCCCTTCAATGTTGCGTTGTCTATTCTAATCGCTCGATTACTGTTCCTAAAAATACGTAGTACGTAAACAAGCAACGTGCGCGACTCCTACGCCAGCTCACGAGCGTTGTCTTCTGTCGTCGGGCCAAACCGAAAACAAATTAAGAAAACAACAAAAACAAAAACAATAACGAAGACGACGACGACGACAAAGCGCAGCGGCGCCAACAGCAACAACGTTGATTGCGCTTGACATTGGTTCGTAATCGTGGAATCGGGGAAACAGAGAGAGGCGGCATCGGCAAAAGGTAAACAGAGCAAAGCAGACGGCGCAAACTAATTAGCATGTGATGCGCCTCTTCGGGATCTGCTTGGTGGGTGTGTCTCTCTCTCGCTCTCGCTCTCGTTCTTTACTCTTTTCTCTTTGTGCTCGGCAAGTGCATCGTTCTCTCTCCCGCTCAGCCATGTGCTTTTCCATGTATGTGTGTGTGTGCGTGTGTGTTTCACCTGTTGTTGCTGTTGTTATTGCTTTGAGGCGACAGATTTATTTGGCATTAATTGCAATTAAGTACTATACATTTATGTGTTACACGCTCACATTATTGATTGCAAATAATTCGCATTCTGCGCTGATAAGCGCTGAAATGCTCAATTGCATTCCCAAAAGGATTATGCAGTTTACACACATTGAACACAACAATATTTAATTATGCAAAAATATGCACACAAGCATCTGGCCATAAAAATATATAATTTATGTACATATGTGCTTATTTTTTGCAATTTTAAATGCTTCCACCTGAGGCAGGCGCTTGTCTTCTATCGGCATTTTTGGCAAGTGCAACGGCGACGCAACTGCGAAGAAAATAAAATAAAATGCATTAGGAAATTCGAGTATAGCTCAATATACAGGAAGCACTTGATTGGTCGAATTAGGGGGCGTATGTGTAATATACACAGTCGTTTGTTACGAAATCAAAAGATGCTTCGATTGTCCAAATATTATTACGCCTTTGCACTGAGGATGTTTGGAATGCAGCCATTGATTTCACCTTTTCCTCTGTTCTGTTCTGTTGTGTCTGACGTAAAAGTCGCAATGTCTTGCATTCAAATGCGCGTAATTCGCTGGCATTACAATGGCCAAAAACCAAAACAATAACAACACAAGCAGCCACGTCACACCGCAGGTTAAATACACTTGCTAAAGCGAATCTAAGGAAGTTTCATGTCAAATTAATTTAATTACGTATACACAATGATGACAATAACGTTACGTATACTTGATGTGCTTCGATAGTTATATTACGCATACGATACGTGTCAGTGGTCAGTGGAACGCTTTAAAATACAAATTGATGCGATCGCAATGGTTTAGAGAAACTCGCAGCATCCCTAGGTGAGAGTATCGCCCGAGTTGTGGGCCAAAACACAAGCGTAACAGTTTCAAGATCCGAGAAGAAAATACACTTTTCGAAGAGTCGCCGAAACAGTCGTCTCCAACTGTGTTGGCCGCACGGACCAAGACAATCGCCGCGCCGCGCCGCCCAATAAAATAAAATTAGCGGAAATATAAGTTTATATATTTATTGTATATAGACTAACAGACATCTATGTGTACCTCGATATACACATACAAACACAATACGCAAATGTTCTCTAAGATAATTAATGACTAGAAAAAATACGTAGATAAAAATACGCTGAAAAAGAAGAAAAGTGTCGTTAAACCTGAATAGTGCGTCTTGTGATAGCGGTAAAGCTTATATAATATTACGAGCAGGTCGGGGAAACCACTTGGCTGTCAAGTGCCTCTAGAGTGGATTCCGAATGGATTCGGACAAAGTAGTACGCGCCATGGCACGCTGGTGGCAGGTAAAGGGCATCGCTTGCGCCTCATTTAAATGTGGCAAAATATTCGTCTACACACACCTCTTTTTTTCAATTTGTTTTTATAAATAAACACGCACTGAACAGCTGTGCCTAAGACATTTTCAATTCGATAGAGATTTATATTTGTTTAGATAGTGCAAAGTACATTTCCAATTTTAAATAAATTCATATTTATTTAGATTACTCAATTTTGCGCTTTTGTGTATTCCTTTTTATGGCGATCGAAAGTGTAGAACTTGTGATAATATATCGATCTCGGTTATAGATAGATTTAGTATCCATTTGGCCCAGTTTATGACATTGTGGACTGTCAGCACGTGCCGTTGAAATCAGAAATAGATTCGCCCAGTTGTTGCAATCTTAAAATATTCGCCATTCTCTTGATCTTCACAGACTGTCAGTCAGGAGGACAACGATGTGACGTCACACAATCCAATGCTCTACGATCCACTGCAGGATGGCATCGTCAAGACCTCAAAGACTCGCCAATATCTGGCTGCACTCGTAGGTAAGTGAACCCTAATAATATGCATAACAATTTCATTTGTGTTAATGATTGACACAATTGTTTATGCGAAATGTGAATTAATTTTATCTAATACAAATATCATTTAATTTGAAAGTTGGCATATCTGCAAAAAGTTAAAATATTACATCAACCATTATTCGATATCAATTTTATTTATTTGTAATAGAATTAAAATATAACTGAATTGTTTGAAATTTTGCAATATTCTTTCTGCTTTTTTTAGATATTTATATTTGGCAGATATATTCTGTATTTAATTTAAGGGGTTTTATTCAAAAAATATAAACTAAATGCAAAAATGTAAAAAGTAATAATTTCTTAGCATTATTTGCGCAATATATTTATAATACAATGTAAACTTAAATTTCAAATATGACAGTATTCATTCTGCATTATTAAAGATAAAAAGAGACGATATATTCTGTATTTAGTAAAAAGGGCAAAACTTATTTAAATGAATGAAGTATTCTATCGATAATTAATGAATTGTATTTTATATTGGTTATTACTTCCAATGTAGTTATTACAGAAACTTATCAATTCTTGTCTTTCAGTTTGTCTGGGAGCTGTTGCTGCGGGCACAGCCTTGGCCTGGACCAGTCCGGTGCTGCCGCAGCTCACCTTAAGCGCACCGGCTGTAAACGCCACCCACTCTGTGGTGAATGTAACCACTGTGAACAGTACAACCACCGTCAACAATGCAACCACCGTGAGCAATGTGACTGCGACGCCTTTGCCGCTCGACGACAAACTCTATTTAACTGTAGCGGAGCGTAAGTTTGCTATTTTCTCTACACAAAGTATGCGTCTATTAATATGTTTGCTGACTTTACAGAGACCTGGGTCAGTTCATTGCTGGCCATTGGCGCCTTTCTGGGCGCCCTGCCCACGGGCTATATTGCCGACGCAATTGGCAGACGCTACACTGCCTTGGCAATGGACGTGCCTTTCATTTTGGCCTGGCTGTCGATCAGCTTTGCCAAATCCGCCGGCTGGCTGTACTTTGGACGCTTTCTAATCGGTGAGTTGACAGAGCAACTTGTCTTTACTTAATACTCTATTAATCCCTTGTGCTTGAAGGCATCTCGACGGGCAGCTTCTGCGTGGTGGCGCCCATGTACATCTCGGAGATTGCGGAGACCAGCATACGCGGCTCGCTGGGCACTCTCTTCCAGCTGCTGCTCACCATGGGCATCCTGTTTGTGTACATTGTGGGCTCGCTGGTGTCCTGGAGCACGCTCAGCATGATGTGCCTGATCGTGCCCATTCTGCTGTTCGTCGGCATGCTCATGCTGCCCGAGACTCCCGTCTACCTGCTGAAGAAGGTAATTAATATTGAACTAAACGATTTCCGAATAATTTACATATTTCCCGATGTCTCCTCAGGGTCGTCGCGCTGATGCTGCGCTGTCGCTCAAGTGGCTGTGGGGCAGATATTGCGACTCACGCAGCGCCATTCAGGTCATCCAGAATGATCTGGATCAGGCCAGCGCAGACGCCTCGTTTCTGGATCTGTTTAGCAATCGTGGTGCCCGCAACGGTCTCATCATCTCCATGTTGCTGATGTTCTTCCAGCAGTTCTCGGGCATCAATGCCGTCATCTTCTACACCGAGTCCATCTTCGAGTCCGCCGGCAGCAGCCTGAGTGCCTCGGTCAGTTCCATCATTGTGGGCGTCGTCCAGGTGATCATGACGCTGACTTCATCGCTGCTGATCGAACGCGCCGGTCGCAAGATTCTGCTGCTCTTCAGCAGCACTGTGATGACCATCTGCCTGGCCATCCTGGGCGCCTACTTCGACATGAAGGAGAGCGGCAAGGATGTGTCGCACATCGGCTGGCTGCCGCTGCTCTGCATGGTGCTCTTCATCATCACCTTCTCGGTGGGCTACGGCCCCATTCCCTGGCTGATGATGGGCGAACTCTTCATGCCCGATGTCAGGGCCACAGCCGTGGCCCTCACTGTCATGGTGAATTGGCTGTGCGTGTTTGTGGTGACCAAGTGCTTTGGCTTCATGATCAAGGACTGGGGATCGGACATGACCTTCTGGTTCTTCGCCGGCTGCATGGCACTGGCCACAGTCTACGTGGCTTTGGCGCTGGTCGAGACCAAGGGCAAGACCTCCAGCGAAATACAGACTTGGCTGAGCAGACGTTGATGCAGCCAAGAACCAAGTTGCCATATTACGCATACGCCACGTACAACATTTGATTTGATTATTATTTATAGTGTAGTTCAATTAGTTTGTAAGTTGTTGACACATACGTTGCGGTAGATAACTCGACTCTCTGAATTTCTTAGCTACTCTTGTGTACTTGTAACTGTAATATTGTATTGGTTAAGTGTGCGATTGCAAAGACATGTCTATAAATCGATCTACATATGTATATGTATGTGTAAAAATGCAATTACTGATAATGGGACATCGATAACCCTTTGCGACGGCAACGCCCCTCAAATTTGCAGCTAATCAGCGTCGTTGTCATAACAAATTCATAATCGGCTGGATGATATGCATCATGCACGCTGGCCACGCCCTCGATTGGCGCCACCGCAATGACTTTGCCCACTCTGCTGGCCTTGGCATTGGCCACAAGGTCGCCCACCAATTGATCGAACACAAATTGATTCGTTGCCAGGTACAAGCTCTTCGCTTTCGGCTCTCGTAATTGCCGTATGCAAATATTTAATTACATTTTTTGTTTTTCCTGTTGTCGCGCACTCAGGAAGCGCCATTTGGGAACCCCACGTTCGCCAGGTCTACAAATGTAACAGGTTGTTCTTCTAGTTTGTTGGCAGTGCGAGTGTAATTCCATTTAAGCCCGCTGCGATAACGGCTCATTGGATGCCGATTTTATATGGTTTGATTATTGTCAATATGCCTGGAGTGCTGGGCAAATAACTTGATTGATTTATTCAGCACTTCAGCTGGAGTGCGCTGCCATGATTGATGACACAACGCTTAGATCTGCAGCATTCACTGGGGGATGCTTCTAAACTGCTTAAACTATTGCTAATCAGATTTCAGTTTCCTGCTCCGTTCGCTTTTTATAGCCAGCTTCTTTCTCTAGAAAGATTGATAGCCAGCCGCAGCCTTGTTTGGAGAAAGCAGCTAAGCAGGAAAGCAATTATCAGCATCTATTCTTAGCAAGCATTCATATCTAGTATCTGATATCATATCATAACCTAGCCTAATAACTGCTTGAAACCAGTTTTCATTCTGGAAAGTTTGCATGCGGTATATTATAAAATCATATTCATACTCAAGTAAATTTGTGTATTTTTTATAACTTGCGTTAACTGCACTAAATGCTCTTGTTTTATTTATAAGCCAATTGTATTATTTCATACGTTTAATTTGTGACTCGCATTCCGGAAGATGTTATTAGTCTTTCTTTGTCCTGTCCGTTGGAAGATGCACAGCATGCTAAATGCACATTTTGTGTGCAGCTATATGGCACAGTGGGACAAAATGAATAGTCGGAAATTGAAATAAAATAAATAAAAAATATACTCTTCAAAATACTTGAATACAATACTTGAATGACAAAAATTAAACCAATTTCTTATTATTTATTGAAATAAGTTATATTTATATATCAAGTATTTATAACAATTATTTATTTAAGTGCGCTGTTGTGGAAAATTAATCTGCAATCAAACGTCTGCAATTTAATCTGAAATTGCCATATATTTATGCTTCCGTTTCCAATTTGCCATTTCATCATGAAATATTTAATTAATGTGTTAACAATCACTTTAATACAAATGTCTGAGCAATTTCATCATAATTATAATATATTTGGCAGACTGCTGTGAATCATAAATATTGAAACCGGAATGTGTCGCGATTTAATGACGTTCTGGCACACTGTGCGTGAAATACATTTCAATTAGTGGAAGCGTTTTTGAGGCACGCACGTTTGTTGCTGTAAGCAAAAATTAAGAGTTGTGCGAGACTCGTTAAATATCTAACTGTAGCGACAGCGACTAAATAAGTCAGTGCCCCGGGAATCGGCGATCGTTGCGCCGATCGCTGATCACAGTTCGCCAGATGCATGTCAATTAACTTCCTCAAAGTGTCGGGCTCTGAGTTCACATTTTGTTTTTTTTTTTGTTTTTTTTTGGAGCGTTGTGCGGGATATAAATCAGAATTTTCCAGTGAATTTTTTTTGGGCGGAACTACGACGATAGAATGCTCGTATGGTTGTAATTAAAATTCAGATGACACTCTAGTCACACTCTTAGTCAACTCTTTCATTTATTTGCGTTTTGCTTTTTCGATTTGTTTTATTATTAGTTGTTTAGTACTTTGTTTTGATTTGTCTGGGCAAATTGATAAAAATCGCTCAGTTTGAAGCGCAGTTCGGTTCAACGATCGTCCGGCTTTGGATACAATACTTACGATACATATAATCGCCGCTCATTCACACATGCATACAACAATATCCGCGCATTTTCCGTACTTAACGAGTATCGTGTGTCGGGTCGAGTATCGTATTTGTACAATACATATAATGTAGTATGTGCTTATTATCTAGTCTGTAGCAAAACACGAACCGAGAACCGCGAACTGCGAGCTGCGAATGCGCGTCTGTCATAATTTCTCGGCTCAATTTTGTTTACTACATTTTTCTTTTTTAAAAGTAAATCCACAAAATCGTCGCAACATTTGCGCATCGCCCGCATTCGAGTTGTGACATCGGAAGTCGACAGTTGCCTCCGATCTCTGTTCCTGCGTCCAGTTGCAGTTCTCAATCCACCTACCGATCGGGATATACGTATATATCCACGATATAGAAATTAACGCTGTCACATTGACGCAATTATCGAAAAGAATCTGTTTCATTATCGTGTGCTAATTGATAAAATTTGGGCAAAATGGGTGAGTGAACAATCAACAGATAAACAAGCACAATATCATGTGAACCATTTAAGTAAGCATTTTTAAATTGTTTTTGATTTATTGTGAAAATGTTTACATCATTTGAGTGCTGATTAAATGTACTACTTACTGGCCTTAACTACGATAATAATTTGTGTGTGAATTCGTGGCCCCCGTTACGTTAGACCCTCCACTCGCACTATCTGCATGCTTCATGCTAATCTCACCTGGCCGAATAACATTTGTTTGCCATTGACTGTGGAAGCGCTTTGGGCCAAGTTCGATGGTCAATGGGCTCTTAACGTGGTCATCAGTTGTGATTTGTCGTCGTAGCAAGAGGTGCTCAATAGCTCCGCAGTGGCAAAGGATTCGTTACACTTCCCTTAACTTTATTCCACAAAAGTCCTTCAAGGACTTTCATATACATATATATTTTCTTCGTATTTCGTTGTGAGTATGAAGAATAATAATTTCGTGTAATTGACAATTTGTAATTGATAAGAGATTGTGTGCTGCGGCGCTTTATCTAGCTTGATTGAGATTGACAGCATAACTGTAAACATATAGCAGCATTATACGGCTTATTTCCGGTCTCAGCGCCTCCGCTGATAAGTAGCAGTCTAATTGAATTAGGTTCTGTGTGAAAATTAGCAGAAGTTGTGTGTACGCCAAGTGGAAAGTGTAAAGTGTCAACCTTGCAAAAAGTTCCAGCCTTCAGCAAGTGATTCTCAGCTTTCTCATTAACACTCTGATGCCTTTGCGTCACTCTCGCTTATTAAAGCTGTCACTGTGTGTGACAGGGTGTGTGTGTGTGTGACATTATCTGTCTGCCCCAAAACAATTAATTTGGCCGCATCTCGCCACTGAGTTTTTGTTGATTAAAGCCGAATTTCGAGACACGCCGAAAGTGTTGCTCCGGCTGACAACTACGCCGTCGGTCGGGACTATCGGCCCATATGTCGGCCAACTTATCAATCAGTTGACTCGTTGGCTCGAACACTTGATTATTAATTTGTGTCAATGCGATACACTTGTCCCCCTTCTAGCATATATACCCCAGCAAGTATCTACTCCATATATTTTGTTTTGTTTGTTTGTTTGCCCATTTGCTATTGTAATAATGGGAGTAAAACATATTTGCGAGACAAGAACTACGTGACATTGGCCCTGAAAATTGAACTAAGAAATTTGAAACTCTTATCAGGTGGAATAATGAGAGAGATTATGCAAAAACTTTTAGGAAATTTACTAGCGTTTGGCATTTGCTGCGATAATGCAATTCATTAAATTGATGTATGAGAATTATTTATAAATACGAAACATCATACTGACAAGATTGTTAATTGCAGTTATAAAAGGTTAATAACATATTTATTCACAATACATTTCAGTAGCAATTTAGACTCAGAAACACTTGCATTAAATTTATAAAAATATGTGCCGAACAAGACAATAATATATTTGTATTTTAATGTGCTAAAAAAAAATTACCTTTATATTGAACAGGTATTCATGCAAAGTGGATTAGATAAATTCATAAATGTATTGCTTATTGTTGAGCTGTTTTAAATGTAAAGATGTATATTTACTTTTTCAGCAGCAGCAGTTTTTTTTCCATCCCCTTAATATAGAAATAATTGTGAGTAATCTATGTCAATATTGTAGCAAAAAACAATACGCGGAAATGCTAAAAGAAATTACGAATCATTGTTAACAAGAAGTGTTTTGAAGCAGCTGCAGTTGGCTGACAAGTTGGAGAGCTGAAGAGTTGGGCCAGTGGGGCATGAGATACCGTGGTCAAGTGGCAGTTACATGTGTGCCACATGCACCTGCCGGGCACTGGCGACTTTAGGCTGAAGTGGGTCGAGTTGCGCAAAGCGAAGCACGTTGAGATTGGGCGGAGGACAAACGCCTGGAGGGGTCGCTTGCGCTTACGTTGTCACTGCCGTCGTCGTCGTCGTCGTCGTCGGCGTCAGTGTCGCCTTATCACTTGGGCCAGTTCAAGTGCAAATTGCACAAATGGCGCAAGTTTAACAACAAAAATTCGAAAGACAATTCAGAGTGTTCGCCTTTGGGATTGCATCGTTGCAGCGAGAACAGTCAAACCAATCGATGATTAAGTACTAGATGTGTGGGGCTTTTCTGATAAGATAACACACACTCACACTCACACACTCTCTCTCTCTCACTCTTTCACTGATGAGCATTATTGATTAAATAAATATTTACTTTGGGCTTTTCAAAATCTTTAAATTCGTGCGTTTCGCTGTCGCCGACAGCATTTCAGTTCTCATTTTGAAGGCTTGCAGTTGAATCGAACGCGTTCAAACGGTTCGATCATCAAGGAATATTTCTACTTATATGTAAGGATGTGAAAGAACCGTGTTGTAATATTAATTTGTGATGTAACCAACTGAAATTGTCAACGACGAAACGCGAGAATACGGAAATAATTGTTATTAGCTGTTGTTTGCCGTGCAATTAAAATAATTTTGTAATTTATGGCATTTGGCTCATCAAAAAACTCTGTCTGATTATATTTTCACACTGTGATTTTGCAACTTTCATTAATAGATACGAGTATTCGTTTTTTTCGTGCTTTTTTGTTTACTCGACACAATTTAATGAGAGAGTGTTTCACAACAATTGATTCTGGCCAAAAATCGAAACCGTTTGCGTACAAAATAATCGAGCAATGCCTCGTCAATTAGTCGAGTGAGTCTACGCGGCGTATGCGCAATATGCTGACTAGTGGCGTCCAGTCGAGAGAATAGAACGATAGCGAATGGTTGCCAGCCTGATGCTGACCAGAAGCCATCTCAATGCCCGTCTATTTAACGCACAATTACGACATGCAATTGACTTGCAAATGGTTCATTGTTGATGTGGAGTTAATGGCTCAGAATTTAGAATTAATTTGGTGCATTCTAAATTTCCAGCTGCTACACGTGAGCACGCCAGGCGCCAACAATGAGCCGGCTGACAGAACAGAAGAGTCAGCAGTCTTACACTGAAGTGGACACCTTCCAGATAAGCGAAGGATTACCGCGCAATATGGAACCCGTTAAAACTGGTCGCATCTTTTTGGCCGCCGTGGCGGGTGAGTAAAGAACTCTATCAGCGATAGCTTATGGCTTATGGCTTTGACTTGCAGCCAACTTGTCCGCCTTTGTGGTGGGCACTTGCCTGGGCTGGACGTCGCCCATTGGCCCCAAGCTCAAGAGCAACGACACCTCCGATTCTCCGTTGGATCGGCCCATAACTGCCGATGAGGATGCCTGGATATCCTCGCTGATTGCCATCGGCGCCTTGATTGCTCCGTTTGTGGCTGGTCCTCTGGCCGATCGCATTGGCAGGAAGTGGACGCTGCTCTCGAGCAGCTTCTTCTTTGTGGCCGCCTTTCTGCTCAACATGGTGGCCTCCGAGGTCTGGATGCTGTACGTGTCCCGCCTCATCCAGGGCTTTGGCGTCGGCTTCGTGATGACTGTGCAGCCCATGTACGTGGGGGAAATCGCCACGGATAATGTGCGCGGCGCCACAGGATCCCTGATGCAGCTGTTCATTGTTTGTGAGTAGCCAGAAAATTGGAGATAGGAAACTCCATACTTTATTGACTTATGCTTTTCTCTCCTTCACAGCTGGCATCCTCTATGTGTACGCCATTGGGCCGTTCGTCTCCTACATGGCGCTGCAGTGGTGCTGCATTGTGCTGCCCATCATCGCGGATGTGGTCTTCTTCTTCATGCCCGAGAGTCCTTATTACTTTGCCGGCAAGGGCCGCAAGACGGATGCACTGCGTTCGCTGCAATTCCTGCGTGGCCAGAGCGCCGAGGGCGTCCACGATGAGATGGCGCTGATCCAGGCCAATGTGGAGGAAGCCATGGCCACCAAGGGCACATTCATGGATCTGTTCAAGAGTCCCAGCAATCGCAAGGCGCTCTTCATCTCGGCCGGCCTCATCTGCTTCCAGCAGCTGTCGGGCATCAATGTGGTGCTCTTCAACAGCCAGTCGATTTTTGCCAGCGCCGACACTGGACTGGATCCGGCCATTGCCACCATCATCATTGGCTGTGTGCAGGTCAGCTCCTCGGGTCTGACGCCCATCGTTGTGGATCGCCTGGGCCGCAAAGTGTTGCTGCTCATCTCGTCCAGCATTATGAGCGTGGGCCTGGCTGCCCTGGGCGCCTTCTTCTACATGCAGCTGGTGGTCAAGGACATTTCCAGTGTGCTCTGGTTGCCGGTGCCCGCTTTGATTGTCTACAACATTGTTTACTGCACCGGCTTCGGTCCGCTGCCCTGGGCTGTGCTGGGTGAGATGTTCCCGGCCAACATCAAGTCGGTTGCGTCCTCTGTGGTGGCCAGCACATGCTGGATTCTTGGATTTTTGGTCACACGCTATTATCCCGCACTCGATGCACTTGGCTCCTACTATGCATTCTGGCTATTTGCTGTCTTCTGCGTGGTCGCATTCTTCTTTGTGCTCTTCGTCGTGATGGAGACCAAGGGCCTGAGTCTGCAACAGATCCAGGATCGCCTCAATGGCAAGCGAGACTAAGGAGATGTTGCCCTAGTTGTGCTTCGTGGACAGCTTTGCCAATCCTATATTTAAGTTGTATATGCAAGTATTTTATTACCTAATTCTAAGAATATTTTTAAATTGTTATGCATTATTGTTGCTGCACAATAAAAGAACGTAGTAATTACAAATGTGAATTGTTGCAATCATTGAATTTAATGTATGAATATATTTGAAGTGTCAAGTGTGTGAATTTATTTACTATTTATTTATTTAAAATAATATGTTTTATATTTTTTATATATATATTTATACACGCTTATTACTAATTAACGAGTAGACAGCTAAGGAAGCTGTTTGTCCAAGCCAACATTTTTAAAGCAGATTTAAATTTAAAAGCGCGGAGTCTGTTAGTTCAGCGTGACATAAGCTGACTGATACAAATAACATTGACGTTAACATTTAACAGTTCTCTGTTAAGCAACAGCCGTTTGTTAACAGCCGCTTGTGCTAATCGACAACATCAATTCATATATTTTTAAATATACAATTTTAAATTCTAAACACTTTGAAAATAAATTCATAATTTAAAAAAAAGAATTCTGGAATAATAGAGGCATTTTAAATTGCTTTTCAAAAATTGGTCAATGCCTGAACGGTGCTAATGCGAGCGGTATATTTCGGTATATTTTTCCACCAAAAGTAGCATATTTTAGGATCGCACTTGCGGTCACTTAGTTTTCAACGCCTTTCGCCAGTTTCGTTACAATTTCCAACGAGCGTGGTGCGCTGCGCGGGTGTTTTCCGACAATTTGTTGTGCCAGCGCGTAGAGCGGCTGTTTTAGAGCTTATATGTATATGCATGGGATTGTTGTGTGCGTGCAAGAGTGTATGTGTGTGAGTGTGTGCGCGTGCAAAACAAACGAAGGGCATTAAATAAATTGAATTAATGTCAAAAAATTCAAATGCAAACATAAGCTAAATTTAATAATTTAATTTCATTAGTTCGTAGACTGTCACAAATACGCAAAAGTAGTCAACAAATTCCCATATACTCGCTGAGGAGAAGAGAGCTTGCGACAACAACAAATACAACAGATACAAGAACTACTACGAAACGCACAAACAACAACACGTCAATTTTTTGTGAATGCAAATACAGTTATCAGGCTTTGTTTACACTTCGTCAAACGCGCGCCGGGACGTTGGCAACGTGTGTTTTAACCACTGTGCACAAGTGTTTCTCATTTGTTTTGTTTGAATGAATTGCCAACGCGCATCCTGTTTTAAATTCGCATCCAATTGGCGAAACATTAACGATGCCCGCTGATGCTCTGCATCCCCATCACAGTCGCTGACACGGGAAGTGGAATTGGAATTGAAAGTGGAAGCAGAAGCAGAAGCAGAACTGTGATGTCACCACATTTGCCTGCTGCAGTCAACAACAACAACAACAACAACAAAAACAACAACTATTACTATTACTGCCACTATACGACAAAACACAAATAAAAAGACAGCAAAGATTGCTTTGCATTCTTAAGATTCAGTGAGCTAGCAACATGAAAATGCCTCGGTCGCTTTCCCATTTGCATTTACAACAACAACCATTGCTGCGGCGGCAACAACTGTTGTCGACAGCGCTGCCGCTGCTGCTGTTGCTCAACATATGCTGCTGCTTGCAACACATCGCACCCGTCACAGCTGACAACTTGGAGTCAAAAGGTGAGTACGCAACTTTTCTCTCTCTCTCTCTCTCTGTCTCTGTTCGTTATCTGTTCATCATATTCATAGTTGTTGCTCCCATTGAAAGTTGCCTGGCTCGAAGTTTGTGTGGCAGGCAGCAAAGAACTAATCAAAATTCAGTTTTTGCACAAAGAAAAACAAGTTACCAATCAAGTTCGCAACGGCAAAAGCTTGCCGCACAGTGGTGCCAGCCAGCATCAAAAAAGCAAAAGCTTCGAAACTTTTTAGTTGGCAAAAAGTTTTGGTTTTTCACTTCTAAGCAAACCTGTTGACATGCTATTAAACTTATATCGGGCATTTTGATGGATGATAGTTAAATATTCTTACCTTCGACCCAACCACATTCAACCAGTGTCACGCAACTCTTCGGAACTCGCAACGCGCAACAACCTTGAGCTTGTAAAACCAGCTTACATTTGTTCCTCCGCTTCTCTTTGTCTTATTATCATTTCTGTTGTAGCGTAAGGTAAACGAGTAGACAAAACTTTTGAAATCCCATTAAGGTTGACGCAACCATAAAAATCAAATAAAGCAGATCAGATAAACATGAACAGGACTTGCAGAGTTGGTAGAAGTGTTTACTGCAGTTGTAAATGATAAAACAACAAAATTTCAAGGAATATTTCCATAAAGATAATTTTCTTTATGCCATAATGCTGCCATATTCGATAAAGATTCATATAAACAGTATAATGGACAGGGATTATAAAAGATAGTAAAGTAGCACAGAAATGTTTCTTAAATACAATGTAGCAGTTATTAGATAGTAGATGGATAGGTATTGTAATATATCTTTAAAGTAGAACGGAAATGTCTTTTACATCGCATATTAAATAACTTAAAATAAAAAAATACGATGAGTAGTTAGTAAATGTTTAAAGACAAGAAATATACAATACTTGTATAGATAAATATATTACATATATAAATTTAACGAAGTCAAGATTAATTATGACAGAACGTGGGGATTATAATATATATTAAAAGTAAAACGGAAGTATCTTTTACATTCCATATATTAAATGAATATAAATAAAGATTCAATGCTGTAGTTGTTATATATATTTATGCACAATAAATAATAAATAATATGGGTATAGATGAATATATTAAATATACAATGAACCAAGATATCTGCTGCAAGATTTATTAGAACGTAATTCTAGCAAGTTTTCCAGGAAATAGGTTTACAATAAATTGTTTTGCATAACTAATTAATTCTCATTTTGCGTTGCAAATGTTTTGCAACTTTATTTAAATTAATCAGTAGAGTAACCCTCCCTCTGATTTGTTAGGGTATCCTGCTGTGCAGCACACTCCAGGTCGACAGTGGCCTGCCTCTGATTGCTGCTGTGCTGTGCTGATCACAGCCTTTGCACGTGCCTCAAGTTGCCTGTGGCAGTTTCCTCAGACCAGCTCGGCTTCTCGTGAACTTGTCCTCGACTCTAGCACTCTGGCTATCAGCAGAGCACAAGTAGTTTTCTTTTTGTTGTTGTTTTGTGTATAATGTATGGCTGTGATGCCCATTTAGCGCTTCAAGCTGACGTTTTATCTGGGCGACTGTTTTATCAAAATCTCACGTAGTATTGCTGATATGAAGGCGCTAATGTGTTTTGCTTTTATTTCGTATTTTCTGTTTCTGTTTCTGTTTTCAATTTCATTCATGGGGATTTCTCCGCAGTTTTCACATGCAAATCTTTCACTTTGGGTTTCGGGCACCTTCACTCACGTACAAAATGTTGCTGGCCAACTGAATGTTTTGTTTAAGTCTGCCACAAACAGCAAAAAATCGATTTTAAAGTCAAGTGTTTTTTGATACAATCTGCGCCACTTTTACTCTCGTTGTGGCACATACAAAACGCACTCATTTCCACATGTTTAAGCTCTTAATACATGTGTCAGTGTCAGCTTTCTTTTATTTCAAGATCTTTCATTAATAATAAAATTAAAATTGTTTATTATTTATTTTTATTCTTGTCCCCCTTTTTTTTTGGTTTATGGCATTGCTTATATACTTTTATGTACAACTTTTTTATGCATGCAACATTCAGTTTGGAGTTGAACGCAAAAGGTCATCGAGGCCTTAAACGCCAGCTAACGCTTTGGTCATCCATTCTGGCCAACTGTATTTGGTAACTTGTTGTGGGCCATTGTATTTTTCTTTTTATTATTTCTATGATTTTTGCGCAATTAAATGCGGCTACAATGACACAATCAGCTCGTCAGTGAAGTAATGATAATTATGTTTAAGTGCTTCGAGCCACTATTAACTGGGCCTAAAGCATAATTGTGTATTGTAGGAGTCCGAAATTGTCCGAAGTTGAATGACTGACGATTGACTGAAATTAGAATTTCAATTTCAAATTGAGCATTTCCTGCGTTTATCTGTGAAACTATTTGCATTTCTTTCGCAGTATTTTGAGTTTCTTTTGAGTTTTAATTAGTTGATTGTCTGTCTAATTTGAAGCTGATTCTCTTGCTCGGACTCAGCCTGGGCACATAATGACCACAGGCCCAAAATTCATTTGGAAGTCGCAATTTATGCAAATGTCAACAACTCAACTTGCAACAGAGCGAGAGGAAGCGTGGAACGTTGAAATATGCATGTTGAGGCTTCCGTTTGAACGTTTGAGAGGCGAGCTGGCGGCTTCAGTTTGAAAGCCCGTCCATTTAAATTCTTTTGACCTGACTCAATCAAGTCGAGCTTGAAGCTTGTGGCATACTTAAGAGTCGCTGCTGTAAATGTTGCCGTAAATTGAGTTGATTTTCAATTAAGCAACAACAAACGATGACGATGATGGCGATGACCACTCGACCAGAGAGATAGACGCAGATGCTCCACAATACTTGTCTTCAAATTGCAGCTGACGTGGCAGGCAACGTGGCAACGAATGCGCTCAGGTTGTTGGCTCCCACGAACAAGAATATTCAATTCGATGGAAGACTCCACGATGACGCATATTAATGCTTGTGTTGTCTGGCCTTTTAGCGGAATTGTATTAACGCCAATGCTTGCCACATGAACAAACAAGAGGCCAGGCCAAAGCATGTGTCTCAACAACTGGCTTCTCTAAACGGGAGTATCTGGTATCTGGTGTCTTGTATCTGGTGTCTTGTATCTTGTGTAGGTGTCATTGTTTGAGCTGCGAAATTTGTCGCTATTTTGGCCATACAAATTGAATAATTTAGATCGAATCAATAAAATTGATTTGCCCACTTTTGAGTTTCATTGTGTGCCATTATTGTAAAATAATTGTTGCATTTATTGCAGGCTTTTGACTGCGACTGCGGCACGTGTGGTTCAATAATTAACAAGCCCGGGGGTTGTTGCAATGTTGCAGGGTAGGATTTGAAGGGCCGGGATTACACCTCAAATAAATGTGCCTTTAAGAGCGTGACACATCCAAGGAAGTGCAGCCTCGACTCACTTCGTTAGGGCGAGTCACAAGAGCACTAGCCATTTTGTCAAGGGGGCGGTAGACGCAATGTTATTTATGACTCCATTTGCAGCAGGCTGCTAGGGTGGATATTCAGATACAGAGACAGATACAGATACAAGCACAGTCCTAGATACCAGCTCCAGACAATGGCGAACTTTTGATGGCCCTGGCCAGACGACGCTGTGGATTAGTCACCAGCCAGCTGTCGACGTCGCCCCATTTGGTTTAATCAGCCAGGAAGTGCAAGCTTACGACCTCTCCGGCTATAACTATAGACGCAGCTTTTCCGACGGCTGCTTAGACAAACACACAAGACAAGCGTTCGGGAAAAAGGTGCAGCCACATTTTCAATAAATATAAACTATGGTTGGCATTCTGCTCAAAATCAAAGCACTTGAATGTCTTGTTTATGCCACAACCATGAGAATGGTTCGCTTCCTTTCAACAGACTGAACTCTTGGCCAGGGACAGAGACATTGAACCAGGGAGGTAACATAAACAATAATCATCAGGCAGGCAAATGCACAGAGTGCTGAAGATTCCCATTGACTATGCAGCGTCTTGATTGAGAAATTCTGGAAATCGAGGTGCGCACGATGATTAATCAAAAACAAAATAAACAAGGAAACTCTTGAGAAAGGATTGGCATAACGACGCAAAGATACCCAGCAGAGAAATATATATATATTTATTATGACAGGGACCGTAATAAATTTGGGTTTTATTATAAAGATTGCAATATATTTTGATTTTTAATGTATTTTATCAACGACAATATCATAATCAAAGAAAAGTATTATTCAAACCAAATGGTTATTTATAATTTTTATTTGTTTGGCTTAAAATATATATTTATTTATTAAATTATTCAACATTAATCATTTTTGTTGAAGAGATGCGTATCAAAAACTTCAAAATAATTGATCATATGGATCCAACAAAAATGATATTTTAATTGTTTAAAAAATAATATATATAAATAATCATTATTTTTGGTGCCTAATAGATACTATTTGATAGTTACTAATGATCAGCTTGGATGGTTTAGAAGTTGAAGGCCTAATTAGTAAATCTGTATTGTATCTGTTTTTTTAGATTAACTATTTTATGTTGTATCTAATTTAATTAAATAACAAATAAATATGTAAATACCCCTTTAGTAGTGCTCTGCAGGGTGGCATAAGTAATAGACGCGACGTCGCACCGTGGGGTTGCTTAATGGAAAAGTATCTTCTGCGATGAGTCTGGCGGGCGTCTGGTCGGCTAATTTATGCAAGAGAATGGCATCCAGCTGACCGGCATGAGCAATCATGCTAGACAATGAGTGCGTTTCGAGTACTCGTTGCTGTTATGAATAGTGGAATATTCGCAACGGAAATGTGACAACACGGTAGGCTGGCCAAGCGAAGGCTCCGTTCTTCCGGTGCAAATGTGAATGTGAATATGAGTATGAATCATTTGCGAATGTTGCAACATCATATCATCAACAAGGCGCAGAGAAAATCAAATAGCAAGAGAGCGGGGAAAAGAGAAACAGAGAAAGATTGACAGAGAATCAGTCATGCAATCAGCTTGGTTTCTCTTCGCTGGGTGTGTGTTGAGTGTGTGTGAGTGTGTGTGAGTGTGCGTAGGTGTGTGCTTATTTTGAAAACTAAACAACAACAAGAAGAACAGCGACTGCTGCGACATCCGAGCGATCCAACGAATGACGTCGAGGTTCACTGAACTGCAACACTCGACGCGACTCGACAAATTTTCTGTTTACGTTTCGTAATGTTTTTTGTGCATTTCAAATAATTTACAACATTTTAACAGCGACAAAAACTCCAACTAATAAAACAATTACACAAAACTTTCTGCCAAGTCAAACAAGCACAACAAGAGTCTAAAGTCGAGAGTTGTCCGCTTATTGCTTATCGCTTTGCTACAGTTAAAACAGTCTTAAGAACGCGCACTAAATTCTCTAGATAAATCTTAAACTCTTGAAACAAAAATGGAACTTGACCTGCATGTTGCAACCGTGAACCAAGTAACCAATAACCCCAAAAATTCGTCAACTGACCCCAGCCGGTTAATAGCTTGCTAAACAATAAAAAAGAAGATACATTTTAACCCACAAACACCATGAAAACAAAAGACGAACAGCGCCAAGTGTCAATCAAATTAACACAGAGGCTCTAAAAAGTACAAGTAAATCGTCGGCCTCTTATTTAACTAGTTTCCTTAAACGTTGCCCACAGAAGCTGGTCGCAAGAACTTCAAGAACTGCTCAAGAAAAGTGAAAAGAATAATTTTGTCGAGAGCATTTGCATGCTAGCTTGTTTATTCTATTATTATCTGAACCATTTTGGATGTCGATTGGCCTCTCTCTCGGTCGGAGGCAGCCTGCAACATGCTGCATGCGGCATGCAGCTTGTTGACCCGCTAACAGCTGCACTCACCGTCAGCTGGCGAGAGCTTCGGCCCAAGAAGTTCTCTTAGTTTATCTGAGGCACACAACGAGCTACTTTGATAAGCGAATGCTGTGGCTGTTGCTGTGGCTGTGCGCTACTTGCACAGTGAGCCAACGAACCATAAAGTAGCGCGGACAGACAGACAGACAAACCGGGAGACGGACGGACAGACGGACGGACGGATGAGCGGACCAAGTTTCGCCCAGTCGCCAGATTAGAGTAGCGGCGTCGTCTTGAGTGCGTTGCCATTGTTCGAGCGCGTTAATTGATAAACATATAAAAAAGAACGAAAAACAAAAACAAGAAGGGGACTTGAATTGCTCTCAGCCCCGCTTTAGAGCTGCGCCCCTCTTTCAATGTCTCCCCTCGCCCATCTCTTCACTGTCGAGTTAATAAATTTTTCATTTATTTCTGTTTTTTTCTCTCTCATCTCCTGGCCATTAAGTATAAACGCTTGGGTGCAGTTATTCGGCATTTAGATCATCTGCTTGATAGCTTTGTACGACTT
This sequence comes from Drosophila ustulata, assembly GCA_035047365.1. Lineage (NCBI taxonomy): Eukaryota > Metazoa > Arthropoda > Insecta > Diptera > Drosophilidae > Drosophila > Drosophila ustulata. Next base: position 15,979,827 of record JAWNPT010000094.1, read on the forward strand.
TTCCGAGTGCTTCCATTCCTATTGCCTGCCCCACTCTCTTGCCTCCTCCATAAGGTCATTCAATTGTTACCCAAGTAGGTTTCGCACTCGACTTTTAAATTGGCACGTTGTTTTCTTGCAAAAACATTTGTAACGAATGCACTCATTAGCGAATATTAGTATTCGCTTGTGTAAAATGCAACTTCAAAGTGGCATGTGGCAAAAGATTGCTGAAATTTCAGCCTTTGCACAAACAACTAGTTGAGTGAGTTATCTGGCAGTGCGTGTGAATACGAATACATTCATAAAATATGTATTTATATTTTTCATAGCTGACCAAACTGCTAATCTCAGCATTAAAATAAACAACAACCACAATTCTAAAAAGTTGTAAATGAGGTTTCTTTATCACAACATACAAAAATTAATATTAGATTAGCAAACTGTGGGGTTTTCCCCTGAAAATATATTATGTCAAGTTCCTTAAATTTGTTGCTCTAGTTTTTAAATCAATTAAGTCATATTTTGTTATATTAATTTGTGAAATTTCTATATTTAAAAAATAACATAAAATATTAAATTAGGAAATGGGAAATTGGTTAGGCATTGTGCAATAGAATGGGATTGATTATTAGCAATCAAAATGAGTATGATCAATTATATAGAGAGCTAGTGCTAAATTAAAATCTGTCCTAAAAATGCGATTCAATTAGAAGTAAATTCTTCATTTCATTTTATATATCTAACAATATATTAATACAAATGATCATAAATATTACAGCATAATAAAATACTGTCTATGAAAGAAAAAACTAAGATAAACTCAACTGAACTTGAGTTTCTAAAACAGTTGACTTCTTACAGTATTGTTTAAGGTTCTTCAAAAATTACAGGGAAACTTCAATTGCATAATATTATACCAAAACATTAGTTGCATTAGCAATTTACAGGTGAATCATCGGATTTAGAAATGACGACGATTCAGCGACTAACAAAGACCTCAACTACATATATCTGTATGTGAGTGTATAAAACCATTACAAATACAAATATGTTAAGCTTTAGGGGGCGGCGTAAGTTGATAATGCTGTATGTAAACCGTAAACCTGGCAGCGAAGTCGTTGTATACTCGTTGTATACAACAAATATATTTAAAACGTCGTAAAACCAGTAAAAAAGGTCGTAATACCAGTAAGTTGGGTTAAGGTAAGCCCGGGGGGAGGGGAAGTCGGTGCGTCAGCGAGTCAGCTGGGCTTTCTACGGATATATATATACATACGTCAAGAGAGAAGCCGATTGTGAGTCAGCAGGTGTAGCACGCATTGCTCCACGCGATTTAATGACATTAGAACAATATGCACATTACGAATGCGATTGCCTAGAAATGGATTGGCATTTTAATTGTGCGGAATGTCAATTTCATTCACAGCAACAGGCGATTGATCCGCTCCAATTCGGATGAGCCTGCATCGGACTGTGTCCCAATTCAGTTAATTGCATTGACGGCCATTTATTGGCATTGCGGAATACGTAATTACGGGTGTCGCTGGCTGGCTGATAAGAAGCCATCGAGGGAAGCAAACAAGCGACCCAATTTGAACAACAAGCTGCTCTGCTCCCCATATCGTGGCAGTTCTATCTGCGTGATCTCTGCTCACATAACCATTTGACAGTTGCAAGGGGTTTCGAATGCTTGTTTGTAATTTCTATGTTTGTTAACTGTTTGTTTTGCTTATTTGTTTATTTGTACGGCAGACAAATAGTCGCCTGATTGCCAACAAATATGTTTAGTATTTGCATTGAGGGTAAGGCAATAAAATCGCTTTAAAATTGCACATCGAAGTAACATATTCCGAAGGAACGATATTGATTGATTTGTGATTGAGCAATTAGTGTCTTGGTGATCTTATTTCTGTGTCGTTCACTGCAAAGTGAAAGTTATGCTCGCTTCCGCTGCGAGCAAAGCAACTTTGGAGATATTTCCGGGTGTACTCAGAATATCTGTATCTCGAAATGTAAGCGATTACATATATGTGCGCGGGCCCATTTATTTGGGGCAGACTTCCTGTCGACGTCAACTGTAAATAAGCTTAATATGATAAATTACCTTAAAAGATAATCATTTTAATTACCACACGCTAGAACAACGCACAAAGTGTCCGATGTGTGTCTCTCAATTTAGTGGCGAGTTGTTGACAAATCAGATTTGAGCATTAGCTCAACACGCATCACCAAGCGACACAGACAGAGAGCGAGAGAACGAGTATCTGACAGATACAAATACAGCACAGTTGCAGATGCAAATGGACGCAATAGTTGTAAATCTAATAAACAGCAATCGACTTAAGTAGCAAATTGCTCAATCAAATTAGGTCAGGGGGCGTCGCTGCTTTAGTCCATTGCAAAGATTGAAGAAACAAGCGACCGACAACACTCGAATCTATATCTGAATATTCCCCCACTCCCTGCTGGGGGGATGCTCTCTCAATTAGCATGACAACGAACTGATTCGTAGAATATGAAGATATTTCTTGGAATGAATCACATGAATCATTTGTGATGACGAACTGGTCAAACCGGTGATCAGCCGAAAAAAATAGGAAGAGAAAAACACAACAATTAAGTCAATTTAAATCATGATAATATTTTGCGTGCACGAGATACAATAACAGCTCTATATCTATGTACAATATCTTTATCTACATCTATATCTAGCTACTGGTCTCTAAGCGATCAATTAAGCCCTGACATTGGGTTATAAGTTATAACCCAATTAGCTTCAATTACCTTGCATGTTGTAAGATGAAAATCATTCAATTTTCTCTCTACTCTCTTGTCTTGTGCCCGAATAGCAATGAAATGACCATTGGGAAGCACTTCCGTCATCTCGCTTGGTTCGAGCTACGAAAACACATGTAATTGCCCTGTGCAATTTGTGTTTTGCGATCATTTCGGAAATGTTTTTGCCCTGTTCCATTCGATGCCATTGTCTGTGGCTGTGGCTCTCTCGTCATGCTCGGCTTGTTCGGCTTTCATTGTGAGCTTTGTCTGCCCATTGGAATAGAAAGTCGACGCTGCATTTTGACTTCGATTCATTTCGATTTTCAAGTTTCACTTTTACTTGCCACCCATAACGAGTCCAGGTAAATTGGAAAATGTTCATTTCCCCAATTGCCGTCAATTGACCCACATTTGATGTTGTGCAAAGCTCTGCATAATTTACTAATCTCAGCTGTTGCTCAGCTGCTCTGTTGCCAAGGCTGCACAACCCGAGAGTCTCGGAGTTGCAAACAGACCTTGGCACCAGGTTTAAGTGTAAAATGTAATCAGTAAGCGATGCTGCGCCCTTGCTCAGCTGAGTCGTGATTATCTCGCTGCATCTGCTGCAACCGATTCGGGGAACTGGGAAAGTTGAAGAGAGATTGGCTTGTCTCTTGTCTGTTGCTGGTAATTAATATAAAACAAGATGCATTGTTATCGATTGTGTCACAACAACAAATGCGAGTTGTGCTTCCTAATTTATGTGCTGGCTGATGTCATGTGTGTGTGTACTTAGTGAGGGCATAAGGGTTGAGGGCTGTCCTTCAGCGTTCTGTTATTTTTGTGGGGCAACTTAACATATTTACTTTGCATGACACGACCTGGGCACGTCTCGGATTACACAAGCACAAACAGAGACTATTTATACTTCATATGCGAGTATTCCCATTGAATTGTGCCACAAATTTGCATATGCAGCAACACCAACAATTAGTTGTGTGCCATTCAGGGCGTGGCTGGCGTTTAAGTTTCAAATGCTTGCGACGCCTCCGCAACACACACAAAATGTGTTGCATTTTAGCCACATTTCCCTCTCTCTCTTGCACTTTATTTCATTTTAGACGTTGCCTTGGCCATTCCATTCGCATCCTGGGCGACAAGCGTCATTTCCCCCCCTCTTGAGGCTGCGCGCTTTTAATTTATTGCATTTCCTGCCAGTGGCGGAGGAGGGAGGCACATTATGTGGAGGATGCGCTGTCTTGTCCTGCCGTTGAACGTTGAACATTTGCTGCTTAATGTCGCTTGCCTTAGACTCAATTAGCAATTATATGGAGACGCCAGCGCGCTGGCCAGTTATTCAATTAACCACGTTATGACAGCATTCACTACAACCGACTTTAGTGCGCTATATATGTGTGTGTTTTACAGTTAATTACTGTACTTTCGCATGTCTCGCAGCAAAATCAATTAAATTGGTTCACTGAACCCGACTACAAGTTGCCTTTTGTATCTGCTTTGTTGCCGCCAAACGTCCGGCTGAAATTGCATAAAGATAGCGCTAGAGGCGGAGGAGGGGAGGATGAGGGGGAGGTTGGACATCAAATGTGGCAAGCCATTCATAGCTCGAGTCCAAAACGAACATCGAGTGTCAAAAATCGCAGCAATTAATTGCAATTTATTGAACCCCCAATGCAAATTTTGGTCATATTGTCAAAAACATGAAAGCAACTAATTGCATTTTGACCATATTTCAATGCTTGCCGTTGCCGTTGCCAATTCGTTGGCCAAATGTGCGGGCTTTAGCTTTATGTGTAACAGTTGGTTTATTTGTTGATTTGAATTTGTTTTGGGTTTGGGTGGCGTTTATTGCAGCACACTCAATGAAAGCCAATAAAATTAAGTTATGTCGTTTATTGGACTCGTATTTCCTATTTCACTTAAATGCCACCCTATTCATAATAAGTACAGTAGTTTTCATTGAATTTATTTTGGATGAAACAACCTCAGATTTTCCAGAAATGATTATGAGTGTAGTTAATTAGCAGATGACTAGAATTGAGAAATTCACTTAATGATTTATATTTCTTAGAATTTACTGCATGATTTAATATGATGTTAATGTGTTGAAAATTCTGTTCATTTTCATATATCGGAATATACCTTATAAATTAAAATCAAATAAAATAATTTTTGTTGTGCTGAATTTGAATCAAATAAAGTCCATATTTTTAGTTTACACAATAAGAGTAAAAATAAAGCTAGATAACTGAATTTTCTTTAGTCCTACTAGAACTTACTGAGTTCAATATTATTTTATTACTGTTGATACATGTAGTTCTTCTTTTAATTAATTCGAATAACATGAAGTCTTTAATAACTGAATTTTGAGCTGACTGAAGGTAACAATTAAATGCAACTCAACTTAAACTAATTACTCTTGATGTATAGTTTAAATAACGTAGGGATTTCTATTGACTTGACAACTTTCCCCTACTTTCAAGAGCGACTATAGCTGGTTATAGATAACCTGACCACTGACCACTTAATGGTTGAGATAGTTACACAACTATTGATTGATGGATTTCTTATCCGAATGACGAACTTATTCACTCAATGAATGCTTAAGCTTTTTACCACTTTGCCCCTATGTTATCGGTACTCGATTGCACCGCAAATCCTTTTATCGGCCTTCGATGTGATGAGGACTCTTCAGCCCTTTTAATATATGTATTATGTACATGACGGGCATGACTTTGTAATGCCATGATTAATGCGCACTCATGTTATATACTATGAATATTTGATTTTGTACTCAAACATATTTGCAAGAGCGCACTCGTAATCTCAAGGTCGACAGAACATTCAGCTTAAGAGCAAGTGAGTGTGTGGGAGTGTGAGGGCAATAAATTGTTTCTCTTTTTATGAATTGAGTATAATAAAAATTGTTTTTTCACTTTCAATACGATATGCGCATTAGAGGCGAGTCGTGTTGCTTGTTGAACGTGAACTTAATTGCCAGAAATTTACGTAAAAAACAAGCAACAACAACAACAACGAAAAGTTAAGCGGCGACCTTGTTGCGGTTTCAGTCCGAGAGGAGAAACGAAGCCGCGCTTTGGGCTCAGTTGAAACCATTTTTCCGCCATATGAAAAATGATATCGATTTCACTGTTTGCGACCAACACACAACACACAGTGTGTGTGTGTGTGTGTGTGTGTGTGAAACTTGTTGGTTTTAATTGCCATCGAAGTGGCGACAAGTGCGTCGCTTTGTCCATATCGTATATGAGTTCACCTCCCCGCAACCCTCCGCCCGACAGTCTAAACAACCCGTTTGCAGCTCTCGCACATCCGCCAGCTCACATTCACATTTGCGGCAGCTCCATTCGAGTGATTTATAGGAAAAGCGTGTTGGGAAAGCTCCAGTGACAGCTTCAGCTCCAGCTCCAGCTCCAACTACAGATTCACGTTTGCCCTCAAAGTGCAGTTCAATGTCAGTGTGCATTAAACATAGAGAAATGGAGGGAGTAGAGGGAGAGAGTTTCCCAGCATTTTAGTGTCGCCGGCATTAATGGGTTATTAATTGTAATGCTCGGGATTGCCGACTGGCGTCGACTCTAAAAGCAATATCCCTCAGTCTGAGCTTCCCTCTCATATGCTAATTATAATCTCAATTATCTTTATCTTAATCCCATCTTTCTCTTGTCTCTTTCAGGTAAGCTAATTGAATGAAATGGGCAGACAAAACGAGTGACTCACAGACAGACACATACATATTTTATAAATTCCATAATTTATATACAAAGAGGTATAAGTATAAGTAGCTATATCTATCTGTTTGCCATTATCTATTTCAAATACTTTTGACCATATTCATACATATTCGTTCTGGCCTTCAACAGGAGGCATACAAATCCACCCGTAATATATAAATAAAATAGCAAAAACAACAACCCTTATCAAATATAATCGCAGTTCCATTTAGTTGCCAAGCTCTTCAGCAAACACAAAGAATGCTTCTGTGGCCTCAATTGAGTCGTCATCGTTTTGGCGGTTGTCATTGTTGTTGTCGTTATTATATTATTGTTGTTAGCATTATTATTGTTGTCGCTGCGCCTGTCATTTATACAGCGGCTTTTGTCTTGAGCCAAACAGCTGCTCGTCATGATATGCAGCACTTTTTTAGTACATTTACTAGCCCGCTAGCACAAATACATTCTTGCCGGTGCTTACTGAACTTAGTCATCCAAGCAGCCGCTTCATGTGCCAGCTCAATAAAAAGAACCCCAAAATCTGAGAACCAGTTCAAATAAGCAGCCAAAGATTGTAGGTGACTGAAAAATACTCTTTATGATCAGATATTATCGTTTTACAATAGCACTATCTAACTTCTTGGAAAAGTATCTTATACCCAGAGATTATTTTCCATTTTTAATTTCATTTGAAAATTGCAATAAAGTTAGTTGTAACGATCTTCCAGTTATTTCTTCAAGTCAAAACTATATTTATTAGATTTATCAAATTTGTCATATTTTATGATTTCCGGAACAAACTAGTTTTTTGTTTTTACGTATTTTCCCTTTCAATTAACCTTGTGACTCTTTTTATTAATACTTTTCTGTCTCTCAGATATTTTTATCTCTACACTAATTCACACTCTGGCAATATAGAGTATTTTTCGGCAAATTTTGCCAAAAATAAATCAATAACCAGTACATTTTATTACCATGCCCGAAAAAAGAACCGACCCGATGACAATGTCAGCAAATTGTTCTCTGGCCGCAAGCTGACGATGATAGTGGGATGAGGAGGGGAGGCTCGGGGTAAAGGGTTTAATGTGGCCTTGTGGCGGATAGAGATACATTTGGCTTAGTGGCGCTGGGTCTTTGACTTTGCTGTGATACTTTTAAGGCTTGCCAAATTTGCGTGAGCCAAAAGCCGACAACTTGCCTGAAATGGTCAAGGCAACTACCACTATGATTTAATGGCAACAGTCGACGAGGCATATTAATGAGCTCCAGAGCACGCTTGCAAATGCAAATGCGGTGCGAGTGCGGTGGCCAGCAGAGACTGCAAAGAGCAGCTGGGTAATAGACAACTCCATGGAGAGTTTGGAGAGTGCCCCAAGCGGAATTTTAATTGAATTCCGGGCCAAAAACTCGTGTTTTCAACAAAATTGTTGAAACATTTTGCATTTGTCGCAAAACTTTGTGAAGCCATTTTGGCGTGAAATGAAAAGGCCTCAGAAATGCGCATAAAACACGTTCTCACTTTCCACATTTGCCCCGAAAAAAAAAAAATAAAACAATAAAACAAAATGTGAAAAGTTTGCTGCTAACTTTTAGTCCAAGGATATGCGAGTATTTATCTCTTTATTTTGCACTCTCTCTTTCTCTCACTATATCTCCCTCTAAGGGCGTGACCCACTTTGGGCTCAAATGATAATTAGGCGAACCAGCATACTGAACAATGGAGAACCACACCAACGATAACTGAGCGTGGCGAATTGAAAATTGGAAATGCGCCAACTCTATCGACAGTCTTGCCACATGTGAGTTGTCGCTGCCACGCCCACTAATATTGTCAATGCCCCGAGCTGTCAATATGTGCGGAGAAATCGTTGTTTATCCTTTGCTTCCGCATTTCTTGCATACATACGGTCATTGTCTACCCTGTATCGAGCGGGTAAAAGGAATATCGTCAGTTGGCGAAAACGTTTGTGACAATCAAAGGAAATGAAAGAGAGAGGGGAGGGGGAGGGTATCTTACAGTCGATCTTTGTCATCGGCAATATTCTGGCTGATTTCTGCATTGTCTTTGCCTTAAAACAAAGCGAGTGCGTTTCTTTAAGGATCATTGACCACATAAAAAGCCGTTATGGCCATGTGCAACGACAACGACAACAAAAAACAATAGTGCAACAAAGAGACAGAGCGAAAGAAAACTCTGAGAAAGATTGCAGCGCATTCTTGCCATGCGTTCGTTTTACTTCCTTTTTTGGCAGCGTTGCAACGTTGCCTCTGCAATTGTTGGTAATCGACAGAAGCGACAGAGGCGACAGAAGCGCAAGAGGAAGCTGACGTTGCTTTCACAGTCACAAACAGTTCTTGACTGTATACAAAAAAGGGCCAGAAGCAGCAGCAGCAGCAGCGATGCTCGGCTATTTACCACGAAACGGGCAATCAACTCCAAAAATGGTAGCAACAATGTTTATGCAACTTGCTGCTTGCAGCTTGTGCGTAATCTTTATGCCACAATCACTATAAATTGTCGACAAAAGCGCTGCACAAACACACACTGTTCTTCTGGCCCCAATTCACAAAGTGTTGCCACACACAAAATTTGCAGTTTATGGTTCACGTTAAGTGAAATTTGGAAAACGCCTTAGATGGGAGAAATGGCATCGATGTGGGTCAGCAGCAAATTGCAGTCAACAAACTGATAAAAGATAAAAGTATTTGAAAATTGTTGAATACAGTTCTTTTGTTTGCCAACTTCAAAGTCTAGACAAATTGTGCTGAGATTCCAGATAGCCTGATGGGAGTAGAAACTTTACCAAATTATTCATTCAATGGATTTTGTTTAATATTTTATACTACTTCGTAGAGATTTTCTATAGAAATGCCAAACTTAATTTAATTTTAACTTTACTCAGACAGAATGCCCTTAAAATTTAAAAGCACTCACATTGCATTCATGCTCATATTTTTATCGGCTCACAACAAGAATGTCTTCAAGAATATTGTTGCCTGACATTATTGTTTATGCATTTTTCTGCAGTTAATTTAATAGCTTCCTCGTTCGGTTGCTTCAGATATGACGGTCTTCGGATTCGAAGTGAATACTCATTAATTTTAATGCCATAAATGTAAACAAAACGTAAACAAAACCTGTCCGCACCCACAATCGTGCTTCGTGCTGTTGCTGGCGCCAGCTGCATGTGAAGATGGAGCTTAACTCGTGTCTATTGTGAGTGTGGCAACAAATCATTTCAATTTACGCCGATTGAGATTTATTTCAACAATCTGTCAGTCCGTCGCTTGCTTGCTTGGTCAGTCAGTCAGTTGGTCAATGACAATGATGATGCTGCCGTGTGCATATAAATGCCACACTTCATAATATTATGTTTATTTACATTTAATGCATTTCCTATATATAGTACAATCTGGTACAGCTGTCAGTTTGTGTATAAAAAGCAAGTGTTTTATAATGTGAGGAATATCGCTGATAAGGCGCGTGCTTTATTATTGCCCAGACAAAGCATCTCTTTAGACAAAGGCAATCGAATCCAGCTGCATTAGAACCAGTCTGGCCTTAAATGCTGACGCCCAGATTCAGATTCAGTTATGGCAAGACTTGGCCAACTTGTTGACCTTTTGAAAGTTCCCGCTCCACAGTTGGCTTTACAAGTCAACAGCTTTAATTGTTGTTCTTGTTGTCTGCAGTTTTATGAGCAGTACTTAAATTGTTTGGTTTTATGACTTAATGCGACAATTAAGCACAGTCACCCCAACAACAGTTACGGCTAGTGTGGCGACTATCAGAGTTATCAGTTATCAGAACCAATACCTTTACTGCAGGCGGTTGCATTTGTTTTACGAGCTACACGGGCATATATAATAAACTAGACAAACTAATGACAATGTAAATAGCACAGTGCGCCGTGGAAGGAGGGCACTGAAGATAAGTGTCGGGAGTTCAAGAGACATTGGCCAACAGCTAAAGCCTTTTGGGCAATAGTCAATGATAAACAGCAACAATGAGTTGGCGAGATTGCAAGTGGCCATATTGAGATTTACCTGAGCTCAACTTGACAATCACTTCATGAGAAGCCGGCCACAGCGGGTGTGAAATTTCACGGCTTAACCGAACGGCGTAGCGAACTCGACTCTACCTGTAACTACGCAGCTGGCCATCGAGGTGTCCTCGACCCGAGGAGCTCGATGGGCGGTCGCCAGTCGCAAGTACTTGGCAAAGCGGTAGTTACCAAGGCACTTGCCAAATAAAAAATGGGAAAAACCCATTGTGCAAAGTGTTGGGTTTAAGGATCTTTAATGCCGACACTCTCACACACGCACACAAAACCGTTGCTTTCATTGTCGTCCTTGCCGTCGAAAAAGTTTACTGTGTACGGCATTTGCATCAGGCTCAAAATGTAATGCGAGAGTCCTTGTCAGTGAAGTGTCCGACGGACAGACAGACAGACGGACGGACGGACATCGCCCGCCCGCCCGCTGCGCTCCACTCAAGTAAATTTTTGCATTGTCTGTTGTATTAGTTTTGCACAGATTGGCCTACCCCGCTGTGGCTTTGAATGCCTCGATGCTCTAGAGGCAGGTGCAACCTCGAGTCATGATCTTTATCTAGCCCTGATATATGCCTTCATGATTTCGCACAATGCCATCAGCATTCATTCCGCCTGAAATAACACACAAATGCAGCGAACAACAAATTTTGTGTGTGGGGATTTTCTGCCAGTTTTGTGTTTATTATTTTTCAACTATAGATTGTGCGTAGAACTGGAAAATGTTAACAAACTGTCTGGCCATTGTTTGCCGCCCTGAGCGATTTAATGAGATTTTGCAGGTATTTAATTGCAGGTAACAGGAAACTGACATCGCATTGCAGTTCTTTGAAGCCATGCAATGGCCAGCCCGATTTGACATGAAAGAGAAATTGTATAGGGAGGGGAAGGGAAACAGATTAATTGGAATCCTCCTGCCATTCACGACTTTACTGCGAATGGGTCGGTGAATAGTCACAATAATCACAATGCCACAGATAATAAGGAAGCAATGACAATGAAAATGTAAATGTTAATTACAACGCAAGAGTGCATTTAAGTACATATATGTGCAAATATGAACGGTCAGTGAACGTGAATATTAATGTAAATAGTAAGCTAAGCAAGAAATATCGATCATTATAATAATGGCATTTCTGATGGTAGTAACAATAGTAATCGTAATAGTAATGACAATGAATTTAAATAGTAATGGAATTAATATTAATCGAGAATAATGCTAATAATAATAATCGTAATACTAATGCCAATCGTAATGAAAATCAATGCGAATATTAATGTAATTACCATCATGAGATACAATTTCAAAAGCAATATTTTAGAATCATTTATAATGAAAATGTTAGTTAACCGTGAATTATATGAATGCAATTATTATTCTGATACAAACTCCGAATCCTAGTATTAATCTTAATACTAATGCCAATTCTAATGCAAAAGATAAAATCAAATTTATTTGAATTAGAATCCGTTTCGCCCATGCTAATGCTAATTTTAATGTGCTTTCACACACGCAAAAAACTAATCATAGATAAACAAAGTGGCGTAGAATTATGAAAATGAAATTTGTAACAAAAACACTCACACCCCTGGAAGGGGGGCAGCGGGGGCGTCGGCACAGTGGCGTACATTAAAAGAGGGTCACGGCTATAATGTGTGTTGCATGTGATTCATTGAAGTGACAGGCGGTTCGGTGTAACGGTGCCACGGGGCGAGCGCCACGAAGGCGCCTGTCAACAAGTACGCGTATTGATTTATACAAATTGTTGCATCAACAAAAAACAAGAAACAACGATACAAAGAGAGAGAGAGACAGAGGCACAAAGAGAGAACGGCAGAAAGTGCATAATTTATGCATGCTGAGGCAGAAGGCGGACGACTCATCGGGGCAATTAATTTGCTGCAAGTGTCGGAGGGGGAGGAAATAACAGGAACCGAAACACAAAACACACAAAAAACAAATGCAACACAACGCAAGGAAAGTGCAACAGAAATAAAGCAGCCGCCTGCGAGTATGAAAGTATTTTTAGCAACGTCTAATTGAAGCCAAATGCAAAAGGGCGCAGTCTGGGCAGCAGCGTTGTAAAGATGCTCATTGCACATGCACCACAAAAATAAACAAAGATCCAGAGAAGTGGCAGCCCGAAGTGGCCCGTGCTACACTCAGCGAAAAAGGACAGCACAAAAAACTAAAACAGCTTAAATTTTAAATTAATTTTTGGCATATATAAAACCACTTTAAATTTATTTTAATTTTATTTATTGATTATCTTGCCACACATTTCTCTGAGTGCAGTCACTTGGAACGCTGCTCGCCCCATTGGAAGCTGCACTCCAAAAAACAAAAACAAAGTAAACGCTGCATTTGGCACGACATCGTGTTGCACGGACCCAGGCAATGAATGTTGCAAGCAGGCGGATGAACATGCAACATGAATTTGATTGTAGAACCGTGGCCACGCCTCTTTTTGTTTTATGGCGCTTCGATTGCTTTTAATGCGCCCCCTAATGAGGCAATCTAATAAAGTCGAAAGCCGCGTTTGACAGGTGCCCAACCCTATAAACATTTCAAATTCGTAGTCCTCGAATGACTTTGGAAATTGGACCACACGTGAAACCCTTTTTGTTGCTCTCGATCGTAATCTCGGATGTTCGAAATTGAAAGTCAAAAGATAGCTGACAAATCCCCCTTTAAGATCTCCAATCAGATGCGTTACCTGAAGCAGAGGGTTGTTGTTGCCGTTGCTGGTGTTGTTGCTGGTGTTGTTGAGGGGAGTTCGTTGGCCACACAGAATCGCTGAGGCATTGCTTCATTTGCTGAGTGCATTTCAGTTAAATGCCGGAAATCTGAGCGCCTCCAAAAGTCCACAATTGTTAGGAGGCTCAAGTGCTTTTCACGCCACCAACGAGTCGTGTCAAACAAAGCGGCTTTGTGGCACAGTCTTGGTGTTGCAGCTCAAACCCAGACACAACAAACGGCGGCCACAACAACTGAACTGAACTGAACTGAACTGAACTGAACTGAGAAGCGAGCAAAGCCCACGAATCCATGCGACGTGACGTCCTTTCATGGCTGCGGGCGCTCTCGAGTTACAATTTGATTTCTGATTCTGTTACTTGGCTGTCGTGTTGCCAGTTTTTTCTTGCCCCGTTGTGGTTGTTGCTGTTATACTTGCATCGTGGCCCATGTTATTTATACAATCCAACATCGGGTTGCTTATAAATAATTCAGACAGCGCTTCTTCGTGGCCGACGAGTTTGAGTTGCTTGCAACCCCTGCAGATTGAACTCTGACAGCCTCAATCAATATCAATCAAATACAGCAACTTTGTTGTGTGATGTATGTGCTGTGGCCAACTCTCTCTCTCTCAGTGTTTCGCTGTCCTCTCGTTTTTAATTGCATTTTCACCTGTGTAACTTGATTAATTCAATCAAATTCACCTCAACTGAAACGTGCAAATCATGCAAAATGCTGTTAAATTCACTTACAACATGTATGTATGGGAAGCTGCCACCTGACTATTGTGTTGTTCACAGCTTGCGCTTAACCCAAATTTCGGAGTTGCTAGTTGGCGTTGCGTGGCATGCTGCAGTTGCTGCCACAAGTGGTTGCATCTCTGCAACGTTTCCCACTGCATATTTAGGTGAAAAGCAATTTGCGCTCACTCACGTGCAATTTGTTGTCGTTAATCCGATAAGCGTGCAAAGCTATCAATTTGATTAGATTATAATCATACGCTTTGCTTTTTATATGCGGCAAATTGCAGATAATTTGCTTGCATGAAAATTGTGTTTAATATTGGCTAGAAGATATATTTAAAGCAGATGTGAAATTTTAGTTGAGTTTCAAATGTATCTATAGTTGCTTTAAGGAAAACTCAATTAGCAATTTCTTCAAATGGAAAATATATTCAAAGCAGTTTTGTGCATAATATTTGTTCAGTTCTTGTTTTTCGTAATGTTTCCAATTTATTTTTAGATGGAAAAGATACAAAACTTCACCACAAACAACAATAACAATGCGTTCTATAAAGAAAACACCCATTAACAATTTATACGCAATATAAGTGCCAAAGAATAAACTCGAATAATTGCGCTTGCCATTTATTTGCTTTATTTTTGAGCATTTATTTATATATGACCCCAAATTGAAGAGCTTCTCCTGCCGGCAGGGAAAAAAACAGAATTTAATTGAATTGTGATGCGATGTGATACGATGATGTGTGCGTGACTTTCCTTATTTGATTTCCCGTTGGCGGGGGGTTTGTTTTTCATTTAAATTTTCATTTTTATTGCTTTTCGCTTGCCCGGCAACAATTGAAATTTTATTTTGTGTGTGAGCGTGTGTGCGTGTGCGTGTATTACTCAATTATGCGCAGACACAGAGCCCAGAACACAAAAGTTGAAAAACTTGAAACTCAGTTTGAAGGAAAATTTATACACACAAATGAATTGAGGGAAAACAAAGTGAAAAGTTGGCTGTCCCAACCCAATATATGTATTTGGTGTGCGTTCGTCTTCGTCTTGTTTATCAATTAGGCACACATTCGATTTCGACTGCTGCAACAGAAATGCATTCGTAATGCATTTGCCATATTCGTGCATCGCTTGCCCTTTTCGCTCCCATCCATCGCCCCTTTTGGCACTCACGCCTTTGGGGAGCTGCCACTAATCTGTTTATGGAGCCAGCCAGCTTTTTGTATAATATTTATGCCCTGATTCCAAGTTTCTATTAATATTTTGGTGCACTGCAGCCGTTGAAACTTCACCGTGAAGTGTTACAAATTTTATGGGCCTGGCTCCTTTCTTCGCCCCTCTTCCAATCCAAATGAGGCATTTTTAATTGGGTTTAACATTTTTCCGTTGGCATCATAATTTTTCCATCATTTCGGCATTAATATTAAATGCCTTTAGCCATTATTGAAAAATGCCGAGAGATCTCCCCCCGCCTGGGCCACTTGAAGGGCCGAAACATTTCCATTTTTCATCATTCAAATGGAAGATTTTTCAAATTGAAAATCATGTTTAGAATTCCCCTTTCTCACACCCTCTCTGCCTTCTCTCGTGGCATTTGTAACCATTTATAATAACTAGACAATATTCATTCAGTTCAGTTCCTCAATTGGCCAACCCATCCACAAACTCTCAAGTGTCTCAGTCTATGCGTCTGTGTGTGTGTGTGTTTTTTTAATGTCATTGCAGTGTTTTATATTCGTTTTTTATGACAGCCCAAGTTATAAATATAAATTTTTGTTGCCGCTGTGTGTTGATTGTTATACGAGATCCCAGCGTCTCCTGCCCCGCTCAAGCGGGGGTTGACAAGTGCCAAGTGATAGCTGCCGTTTATTTTATTCGGGATTTGCATGAAAAATCAATTGAGATTCAGTTAGTGGTCTGCGGGCTGTGCGATAATAAAATTTCCGAGGCACTGTAACCCCCATGAAGGGGCGCACAAACAATGTCGACTGCATATCCAAACAAACGCAGTAAACACGCTGCACTGTTGGTATAACTAATCCTCAAGCATGCCAAATCCTTCATCCTCATCGGCATCGTCATCGTCATCGTCATCATCACCGACTTCAAAGACGGCGATGACATGAGTTCGTCAAAACGTCAAAAACAAAAAAACCAAAAAAAAAAACAAACGGCGTCTGGTTTTCCTATTTCATTTTATTTTTAGGTCTTCAATCCCATCAGCATCATCAGCGCAGACGATGATGGACGTGCCCAGCCTCAGTTGCATCCCAGTCTCAGTCCCAGTTTCAGTTCCACCGCTTTGACCCTGAGCTCTAAATGCGCCATATGTTTTGCCTCGAGCGTCTCGTGTGATAATTTCCCGCTGTCTGGCCGAAGTGTATCCCATGGTGCATGTGTGTGCCTGTGTGTGTTTGTTGTGTTCTAGTTTTAATGATTTTCCACTACAAAAGGTCCTTGTAACGCCTCCTGGCGCCGTTTGCTCTCAACAGCCAGGCAACAGCATTTTTGCTCTTGTTTTATGACCTCTTGTGTGGCGTTTGCCATGTTTTACCCCTTGCACACTCGACAGATATACATAAAAAGATATTTATAAACACCGTGGCAGATATCAGCGTGTGTGCATAACTCATAACTCGACGCTTATCACCAGTCGCTTATCAATTGATAAACATTTTTGCAGTTATTTTTAACGAAAGAAAAACTGCTGCACAAATTCAGTTTGAAATATCTTGAATCTGGCATCGTAAATCGACTTTTATTGTTTATTAATTACCTCGGAGCAGCTCATTAGTCGCTCACAACTATCAATCATTGGTGTCTTCGTTTTGGGTTAATTAGTTGCTGTAATAGTTTCACACCCATGCCAAAGATATTGCTCCAAAGTCATTCGGAATGTCCTAGGGGCATTTGCATTAGTCTGCAAGTCATTAGCGCTGAGGCATTGATTAGTCACTTCAGATCCATTAAACTTCCCCTAACCAAACATCTACTTGCTGCTCGGCAGCAAGCAGAAATATTCTGTTATTGCCTGTAATTTAAACAAATGTTCAATTTCTAAACAACTTGTCGAGCATAACAAATGAATGTGCCGCAACTTATAACAAATTCCTTACAGAAGTATTTATTATAAATGTTGAAGAAGAATTTCGCCAATTAATAGCGAGGCAACGCAGATGTTAGCACAATTAAATTGCTATAAAACAGCTGAATGACAATTTTTCACATCATCATTTCGCTTTAAATTGGCCAAAACACAGAATCAAAATTGAGTGACAAGCTAAATGCTGACTTTTGCACAAATATTGCGAAAATCAGCAAATACGCAAATTGTCATCATTGCTGCAGGAATTCAATTTAAAATCTCACTGGCAACCAGAATACAAAAATGATTTCTGTCAGCAAAATTACAGCTCAATTTTCACTGATCTCATCTTCTTTATTACCTTTATTAGTTTCGCTTTAAGCTCGTGTCATCGCCTCATATTTGGCAGGCAGCTCTTGAAGCGTATGATGAACACAATGAAAATTGATTAGGTTTTTTGGGGCTGTCCCTTGAGGGGATCTCAAATCTGGTGTCGTTAATTGCGAATCACTGGCTTGCAATGACAAAAGACATGAGCCAAAAACCAAAAATAAAGATAAGAGACGAGGGAAATCTGCAGGGCAGAAGAATCCAAGTCTGTCTGCTCTTCGGCGTTGTTGTGCGTTAAACGTTGCGAGTTATAAAAATAAAATTCATATAAAAAAGACTTGTTTTTCTCTTTCGCATGTCGGCCTCTTGTTTGAGGCGTTGTGTTAAACAAAAAAGCCCTGACGCGTGTGACACTTGGAAAGCGTCTTGACTTCTCGATGGAGATGAAGCGGCAGCAGATGGAGGTAGCAGAGATGACGAAGATGATGATGACGGTGCTGCGACAACGTCTAAAGCGGTCTGCCCGGCAGTCGCTGAAATTGAAAGATGTTTTCTTTTGGGGGCCCCCAAAATCGTGTGGCGAGGTTTATTGTTTTCTCGATGCCCTGCTGCTGGGCATGCGAGCGAACGAGAGAGCGCGAGAACGCGACTCATCCGACGTCCACTTGGGCCGCAAGTGCTGTGGAAGAAGAGCTAAGCCCACGCATGTGCGAAATGTCTTGAGAAGTATCTGCAAGATACAAAACGTACTGCTGTTGTAGCTGCATGTCTGACATCTGCGCTGTCTGTTCGGCCGGCCTTAATTAGACGTGTTTTACGTTACAGTTCCAAGAACATACATACTGCATATAGTATATGCCCACATACATACGATATATATAGTAATGTGTAGTTCCAAATCTGTATCACATACTTAATTTATGAACTCGCTAATTTTAGCACCGGCCACGGCCATGCATCACATATTAGACAGATGACGGACTGTTCTCGGCTTTTATTGTACTATATATACTCGATACGATACAGAAATGTTTATGTTTTATTGTTTGTTGTGCATCTTATCAGTCATCTGTCCGAGAGAGAGAGGCAACATTTAATAATTATCAAAGTGTAGCTGATTCTTTGCCTTAATTATGGGCTCAAGTTGTCAGCGCACAGCGCATTCCGAGTTGGCCGAATCTTAAGCCCATTAGAGACACCTTTCAGTCAGGGCCAGAGTTTCACTCACAGCGGATTTGTCATTGTCATGCTGTCTGCTTAACTTTTGGGTGTGTTCACGTACTCTACTCTGCCAGATACATTTGTATCTATGCATGTATCTTGGGGGGGTGGGAAATAATTACATCTACACATCAACAGTGTGTTAATCGTTTTCGCATATTCATATGAACGAACGTTTTGCTTTCCATTTGCAGCACACATCGGTGACTATTTTCCTGCCCTTAATGAGTTTTCAACACACACTGTGATACGCCCCCAAGTGCAACATGGTCGCACTAAGCGCGCCCTGCAGAGCTCTCTGGATGCAGCGGTGAGTATTCAGCGTTCCCCATTTGGGCATCAACTGGGTCAAGTTGAGCCATCACTCACGGTTAAAGCTGCAACGGTGTGGACACAAGAGGCGAAAGTTCAGCCAAGAAGCGCGGCAAGAAGTTTACAGAGCAGCTAATTGAGCAAGAGAAGGGCAAGAAAACTGAAAATTAAAAGAAAGGCCAGCCCGAAGTGTAAAGTGTAAAGTGTAAAGTGAAAAGTAAAAGAATAAGAAAAGTAATAATTTAAGTGTAAAGTAATGGGGAAAAGCAAAACTTATAAGCAGAGATAAAATTTCAATTGAAAGCAAAACAAGAAGTAAATATTGCGAAAAAGTGAATTTGAGAAAGCAAAGAGAAAAGTAAATAGAGAAGCTTTTAAAGATACCGAGACTATACTTCGAATTACTGTGGTCTTAATCAGTTTGTCCTTTATACTATATAGTAAAACAGTAGTGCGTGTTTTCATTGACGCTAGTTAATAACTTAGCGCAAATTGAGGAAAACGGCCGTGGAAATGGCTGCAGATTAAGCCGAAATGAGGGAGCAATGTATGCAGGATATTCAGATATGGCAGACGCTTCCTTTGTGGTGTGTGGCCAAATAAATGGGTGTGTGCCACAAACGTGGCATGCCAACTGCCAACTGCTGACGAAACCCTTTTTAATTAGTTTCCACGAGCCAAAGGGCAGCCTGTTATTAAGTCCACACGCCGCGGGGAGCCTGGGGAAGGTGAAGATTACTCGGCGTGGGCGTAGAATTTTACACATTCGCACCTAGAACGTTGTGAGAACGGGCGGACAACCGCCCCCAGATATCAGATTTGCGTGTAATTCCCCCGTCCTCATCATCATGCGTTACAAACGCTGCGTGCGTGGAGGAAATTAAGCTGAAATCTGTGGAATTTATTTCAGGATGGTCTGCATGTGGAGCAGCTAGCGCTGAGCTACACGCACCAAGGACAACGCATCCACATCGAACTGCAGCGCAACGATCACCTGCTGCCCGACGCCCACTTCCTGCGCTATCAGAATGCCAGCAATCGGGCGGATAGCTCCGGCTCCGGCTCTGGCTCTGGCTCTGGATACGTGGTGCGCAAGTTCAGCAAGACTGACGTTGATTTATGCCATTATCAGGTGCGTTTGTGGCAGTTTGTTGAATCAACCACAACGGTGCTAAGTGTAACTCTCTTTAACAGGGACGCATTCGCGGCAAACCGGAGTCGAGTGTGGCGCTGTCCACCTGCGATGGCAGCCTCAATGGCGTCGTCTTCGATGGCGAACACACATATTTTATACACCCGCATATCGATGGCAGTGGCAGACTGCACGATGACCACTATCTGCTCAGGTGAGTAACGACTGCGACGACAGACCAATGTCGAAGAGTGGCAAGAGAATTTAAAATGGTAGCAAGATAAATCCAAGTTGTTAGAGGCGTTTAACAGGCTGTTTAAGTCATCAGCTAATTATTCATGAATTTATATTCCAAATCTGCCTGGCTTACAACATTTGTAACAGAGTTATTTAATTTCTTTACCACAATCAAATATATTCAAAATTCAATCAAATTTTAAATCATATCTATCAGCGTAATTAAATTGAAGAGTGCAACGACTGTCCGTCCACTTCTAAAAGACTGTTATCTGTCAAGATGCCCTATAAATGCATTTGCTTGTGCACAATTGATCGGTGGCAGACAATTAATTGACTGTCTTTTAATTTCCCTACCGAGTCGTTGACCATAGGGTATCTGGTCAGCTATCAGGGCACCCTTTCTCGCATGCAAAGTTCACGTGGCCATCTCCAAGAGTGGCGCTTATCTAATCGAGCAATTGCTCCGTCGTTGGCGTTGCCGTTGCCGGGGCAGCTAATCGTCAGGTTGCCCCTGCCACCGCTGGAGTTGCGCGCTTACCTGCCCCAATGTTTGTTCCATAAATATTTACTTTATCAGCCGAGCCCCATTCCATTGCACTGCCCCGCCCTTCGCCTTCGTCATCGCCTCGCGTTCGAGGTTTATGTGACGACTCGCACTTCCGTTATTAATTTTTGGCAACGGAAATATTGAATTACAGGCACGCCGACATGCTGCAGCAGAATGCTACCTGTGGCTACGACAACCACAAGGACAACCACTTTCCGCACCACGACGACGACAACGACAGCGACAGCGACGATGCGGCGGCGGTGCCACATCGCCTGGATGGCAGCGAATTCCGGCGTCTGCTGAAGCGAAAGCGACGCGACGCGGACGAGAGTCAGCTGATACGTGGACCGTACAACGCGGACAAGTACTCCAGCTACGTGGAGCTGGTGATTGTGGTGGACAACAAGCTGTACAAGCACTTCAACGAGAACGCCAAGCGGGTGCATCAACACTGCAAGGATCTGGCCAACATTGTGAATGCCGTAAGTGACAAGAGTTTATTCGACTCTCTCGACAGCTAACTAATCCTGATACGCTCTCTGCCGCAGCTCTATGTGCCGCTGAACATCTTTGTGGCGCTGGTGGGCGTCGTCATCTGGAATGAGGCCAACGAGATCGAGTTCTCCAGCGACGGCGATGTGACGCTGCGCAATTTCCTCAACTATCGCAGCACCAAACTGGTGGTGGAGCATCCCAACGACAACGCCCAGCTGCTGACCAAGGAGATGTTCTCGGGCGGCGTGGTGGGCAAAGCGCTCAAGGGTCCCATCTGCACCTACGAGTACTCGGGCGGCGTCAGCATGCAGCACAGCCAGGTGCAGGCGGTGGTCGCCACCACCATGGCCCACGAGATGGGCCACAACTTTGGCATGGAGCACGACTCCAGCGACTGCCACTGTCCGGATGAGAAGTGCGTGATGGCCGCCTCGAGCACAGCCGTGGTGCCCGTGCACTGGAGCAGCTGCAGCATCGATCAGCTGACCATCGCCTTCTCGCGCGGCATGAACTACTGCCTGAGGAACAAGCCCACGCGGCTCTTCGACTCGCCGCAGTGCGGCAACGGGTTCGTGGAGCCGGGCGAGCAGTGCGATTGCGGTTTGCCGGCGCACTGCGAGAACAGCTGCTGCAATGCCCACACCTGCATGCTGCACAGCAACGCCTCCTGCGCCACCGGCGAGTGCTGCGACCTCGAGACCTGTCGCCCCAAGCTCGCGGGCAGCGCCTGTCGCCCCAAGGAGAACGAATGCGATCTGCCCGAGTACTGCACCGGCGAGTCGGAGTATTGTCCGGCCGATGTGTTCCGTCGCGACACGGAACCGTGCGACAACAATCAGGCGTATTGCTTCCTCGGCACCTGTCGCTCCCATGCCAATCAGTGCCGCATCCTTTGGGGCCCCACGGGCGACAATTCGGTGCATTGCTACGAGAAGAACGTGGAGGGCTCGCGGCTGGGCAACTGTGGCTTCAATCGCCTCAACAAGACCTTCGTGAAGTGCACGCCCACGCATGTCCACTGCGGCATGCTGCACTGCACCCACTTGAATGAGCGCCTCGAGTTTGGCATGGAAACCGCCGCCGTCTTGTCGCATTCCTATGTCAGCCACGATCGCAAGATTGTCGCGTGTCGCACGGCGCTCGTGGATCTCGGACTGCAGACCATTGATCCGGGTCTGACGCCCAATGGCGCCAAGTGCGGCACGCAGAGCATGTGCGTCGATCAAAAGTGCCTCACGCTGGACCATGTGCGGCACCTGGGCATGGGCGCCGCCTGCCCCGACAATTGCAACGACAACGGTGTGTGCAACAGCCGCGGACACTGCCACTGCGATGTGGGCTATGGCGGCGAGTCCTGCAGCAAGCCGGGCCACGGCGGCTCCGTGGACAGCGGACCAGCCACAGATCCAAGCAGTAAGTTCAGCAAGCATTTACTTAATAGTATCAGGGATCATTTTCGAACTCTAGTTAACTTTTTACGAACAGATAAAGTATTTGAAAAACGAAATTGCTTTCCTCAATACTTAATCTCTAAGAAAATAAATTAACTACAGAGTTAATTTATAAATATTCAACATTTTAAGAAGATATATTTTGTTTTCTCTTTTTATTTTTTTACTCAAAAAATAATTTTTATTCAAGCTCAAATCACTATTTCAAAAGTTTTATTTTGTATGATCATGTAGTAATTTGGCAATAATGAAAAATTGTTTATAAAAAAAAAAACTAATATGTATGTATATTTATATTTTTTAATTATTTAAAAAGTGTAATTAATTATTTAATTCAATAATGTCCTCGGTATCACGATTAATCCTTGAATATTTTCGTTTTGCAGGCGCCCTCAGCTTCCAGCGACTGCTGTGGATAATGTTCTTTGTGGTGCTGCCGCTAATCGTGGTCGGCTGGGCGGTCTACATCTTCATGAAGCGCAACAAGAAGCTCTTCGCCGGCGGCAAACTGGCCGAGAATATGTATGTATCCACATCCAGCACATCGAGTGGCAGCAGCCACAGCAGCAGCAGCAGCGACATCTGCTGCAATGCCACCACTGCTAGTTCACCCAACACTTGTTCTTCGTCTGCACCACCTCCTGTTCCACCACATGCACAACCACTCAACACACCCACTAGTTGTAACACTAACACTAACAGTAACAGTAACAGTTTTACTAACACGGCTACGATTACTAACATACACTGTACACTGCCGCGCTTGAAGGCGCGCCAGGCGGGCTGCTCGCTGGCTGCAGTGCATCCGCCTGCCATGCCCAAGAGCCGCAGCAACTACGAGATGGAGCTCGAGGTGCCGCTGCTGCGACGCAAGCTCTCCGCCTGCCAGTTGACGACGCAGAAGCCGCCGCCCGTGCCGCCTCACCGTAACCTCAACAATAACACTAAGACTATCGATAACAACAACGATAACAGCAACAACAACAGCACATTGCGACGCAAGCTGGACATCACGGCGCCGCGTCTGCATGCCACCACAAATCCCTTGGCGCTCACCGAGGGCGCCCAGTTTATACAGAGCGACCCCGCGAGGTGTGCCAAAAACTAACACACAACTAACAATAATAACAATAACACTGCCCGGCAATATTTGCATGCCAAGAAACTTTTGCACGTTGCGTGTTCGGTTTTAACCTCATTTTATCCTCTTCCTACTCGTTGTGCATTGCCTTTTTGTGTTTGTTTTTTAATTTTATTTTGTATGATATTAATTTACTTAACCTAGTTTTAGTTTTTTACATTCCATAAATAAATGCTGTGCTTCAACTTCTACTTTAACTCAACTGATCTTTGGTGTTGGTGTAAAACTTATTTATTCAAATTTTATGTTAAGTCCTCAGCTTTTAACGTTAAGCCTTAATTTGATGGTGTTGGTTCTTTACACTGCTATGTTTATGTTAAAGCTAAGCCTTGTTTCTGTCGCCTGTTTACACTGCTATGTAATGTTACACTTATGTTAAGCCCTTAGCTGAGCGCTGTTAAGCCGCTGTCTAGCCGCATGTTAACGTTAAGCCCTGGTTGTGGTTTCACACTTTCTTGCACTGTTATTTGTTGGTATGTAACAAACACACACACACACGCGCAGACACACACATTTATATTTATGTTATTCTCCTACTAACGCTCAGCTTCTCCTCTCTGCAGCATCAAGCAGACAAGTGGCCACAAGGTGCCCACGCTGCGCTCCAATCAGAATGGCAACGGCCCAGCTCCGCCTGGAGGCGCCAATGGACTGCCCAAGTCGACGCCCAGCAGCTCGGATGACATGAACTCGGCGCTGTTGAAGTCGCCCAGTGATCTGAGCGATGCTGGTGGCGCCAATGGAGGCGGCAACAACTCTGGCGGCGCTGGGATGTTTGGCAAGTTCAAGGGATTCACGCTGCGACCGCTGAACAATGCCAGCTCCCCGTCGAGCAACTACAGCGGACCCAATGTGGCCTTTGTGCAGCCCACCGTGCAGCTGGAGAATGTCACAGTGCCACAGCGCAGCGCGCCAGCTCCGCCAGCGATCGGCAAGGTGGGCACGGAGGTGAAGCGAGGCGACACCTTGACACGGGCTGCGCCTGCGCTGCCGCCACCCAATCCCGGCTCCACAGCACGTCCGATTATATCGAAGCCCACGCTGGACTCCAGCACGCTGACCATGGTGCCCTTAAAGGACAGCGACAACGGCGGCGACCTGTCGCCCACACGCTCCGCTCCAGCGCCGCCCGTGCCGCTGCACGTGGATCCCAAGCTGAACGTTAAGCGAGATGGCACCATCCGACGACTGGCCTCATTCCTGAAGAAGGAGGAGAAGCCGCCGCTCAAGGAGAAGACCTACATCGATCGGGAACGTTTGAGAACGCTGGAGATCTCTGCGCCAATGCCTGTGCCAATGCCGGCGCAGGCAGAGTCCTCCAACTCGGACTCGGAGACAACGCCACGCGAGGAGGAGACCAAGAATCTGGTGAAGCGCACGCAATCGATGCGCTCGCCCACCAAGAAGACGCCCCAAGTGCAGACGTTTGGCTCTATGCGTTCGCCGCCAGGCGCCGCACGTCCCAAGAGCACAGCGGCCACTGTTGCTGCCGCTGCCGCTGCCGCTGCAGGATCACGTCCCAAGTCGCCGCCGCCACGTCCACCGCCGGTGGTGAAGAAGACCAACTCCACGTGCTCGGCAGGCTATCAGCTGCCAGTGGCCACAGCGCAGAAGACCACCGAGAGCACCTATGATGACTGCGAGTTTGTGGAGTCGCAAACGCGCGCCTCCAACGATGACATTTACTCGGTGATCGATGAGATTCCGCCTGCGGCACAAACGCTAAAGCGCAGCGATCTGGTGGCCAGTCTGACGAGCAGCGGCGGCGACATGGGTCTGCTGGGCGAGATTGTCAACGAGTTCGAGAAGCTGAATGGCGGCGATTCCATTTACTCGGGCAAGGCAGCCACGCCAGGAGCTGGTTCAGCTGCTGCCGCTGAGGAGACGCCGCTGCCCCAGACGCCGCGCAGTCCACAGCGTCCGGCGCCACCGAAGCCAGCGGGCAGCAATCGCAACAGCAGCAGCCAGGAGGAGAAGCCATCTACATATCTGCGGGCAGCGCCACTCAACACGCCTGTGGCACGTGTGGCACCCACACGCTCCGACGTCTCGCCCACGCGCGCCTTCTCCAGCTTCAAGCCAGCGCCCGCAACAGCAGCAGCAGTAGCAGCAGCAGCCACTGCGTCAGTCACAAACACGTCCAAGAAACCGCCAATAGCCAGCAGCAATCAGCAGCAGGTGCAACGCAGCACATCCCAGACACGTCCCAAGTCATTCACGAAGACAGCCAAAGCACTGCCCAATGGCGCGTTGGCCAAGACGACGCCTTCGGCCACCATTCAGAAGCCCAAGCCGCTGTCGGCCAAGCCATCGTTTAGCAGCGTCAGCGGGCTGGGGAAGCGTGTTCCAGGCACGGCTGCCGCAGCGGCGACGGCTCCGACGCCGCCCACAGTCAAGGCGACGACGGCGTCGTCCAACATTGCATCGCTGACGCAACGATTCGAGCAGCGAAAGTAGCGATTAAGAGAGCGAGAACGAGAACGAGTACGAGAAGAAGTCGAAGATGAAGATGATGAACAGCAACTACCGCCTATGACTTTGTATAGTTTTTAAGCATTGTAGGTTAGGCACAAGAAAATCAAATTTCATTTGGCACTGATTAAACTGATGATGATCCTTGATGATGATATTCATTCCTTTATATCGATCGATATCCCTCTAGTTAGCGTTAAGGCGTTGCTTAATTTACGTGCTTCTAGTATCTCAATGATTAAACGTTAAGTTCTGTTTTAATTATAAATCCTAGTTGTATTTCATGCTTACTCATTATATTTATATATATATATATACATATATACATTGTATTAAATGTGCAACTGTTCATTGTGCGTATGTATGCAATTTGCTTTTGTAAATAAAAACCAAAGAAGTCAAATTGTCTCAAAAACAAACAAATAAAATGTGCAGCTAATTAAAAATTAATAAAATGTATCAATGCAAAATAGTTCATATGCTCTTAAATGTAACGTTATCATAGTGTTGTACAGTTGTAAAGCGCACTTGCGGCATTTCGAAACGAATAAATAACAAAATCAATTCACATTTTAAGTGATTTATTAATACCGTATTCAAATTTGATGCGTTACAATTTGGCTGGCTGGACAGCACTGCCACGAAGCCAATTCGCCGCACTACAGCCGATGTTCGCCCCACAGTATCGATTACAATACCGTGCGCGCCTATCGTATTGAGTATCGATACTCTCCAGTAGTTATCGCAAGGTGACGCTATCGATAGCAAACGAAATGAGCGCAAAAAAGGTAAACAATTTTGATCTGTCCCCATAATCGCTGGGTTTTACTTTTTGAACTCAAATAAATTTGTGCAGAAAGCATGGGTAAAGTCCGCCTTCAGTCAGCTCAATATGACGCCATCAACAAGTGCAGAAGCTGTGCCCGTCAAGCGCACAAGAAGCGCAAGCGCCGCTGCAGCCGTCGCCGCAAAGCCGCTAAGAAAAACAAATTCCACAATTAGTGCAACAAATGCTGTGGTGGATCTGACGCTCGACGGCGAACAGCAGGATGAGGAGACAAATGAGAACGCCACAATGCCCATCGTGAGCGACAATTGGATGGAGAGCTTTGCGCCCAGCTCCAGTGACGACCTCGCTGTGCATCCCAAGAAACTGGACGAAGTGCGCAACTGGTTGCGGCATTGTCAAGCGCTGCGCAGCAAACTCCCGGCACAGATCTGTCTGCTCACTGGCCCTTCGGGGTCAGGTAAAACGGCAACGCTGCGTGTTCTGGCCCAAGAGTTTGGCTACGATTTGCAGGAGTGGATCAATCCCGTTGACTGCGAAGAGATCCAGGCGTTGGGCGATCAGCCCGCTGGTCATTCTTATGCGGGTTCACAGCTGGAGGCCTTCAAGAGCTTTCTCCTACGTGCCTCGCGCTACAAGTCGTTGTTGGCAACGCAAAACAAAAGAATCTTGCTGGTCGAGGACTTTCCCAATGTGCTGCTCAAAGATGCAGCGGCTACATTCGAGGAATTAATGGAGTAAGTGGTAGGCTCAGTGAAAGTACGTGTAATTTGTTAAGACTTCTTCCTCTCTTGCAGCGACTACATGAGTTATGGCAAGTCTCCGCTAGTCTTTATAGTCGCCGACAGCAAGTCGAAAATGCTTAACATCAGCTACAAACTGTTCACGGATCAGCTGAAGGCTAAGCTGCGCATCGAGCACATTAGCTTCAATGCCGTAGCGGCCACGATAATGCAGCGTTCTATGAAGCGCTTTGGCACGCTGATGCACCAAGACCAGCATAAAGCACTCTACAAGCTGCCCACACAGAATGTGATGGACTCGATTGTGGTGTGTGCTCAGGGCGATATAAGGAATGCGCTGATTAATCTGCACTTTGGCTCCCTGAAAGGTGCCCCAAGCATGGCCACCAAGCAGCTTAGTGTAAGCGCCCCCAGCAAAGGGCGCAAAAGGAAGGCCACAAACACGCTTAAGTCGATAGGACGCGATGAGTCGATTACCATGATGCATGCGCTGGGACGCGTCTTCAATCCTAAATGTAATGAGACTGACTATTTTATTAAGATCTTCTCTATCTGTAATGTCTTGACTTGTAGATAATGAAGATGGCTCCCACCGTCTGCTGCATAGCCCCGAAGAGCTCTCCGAAGCCTTCTGCACGGAGCCGCGCAACTTTGTCAACTTCGTACACGCCAATTTCCTGCCCCACTTTCTGGACATTGGCCATGCCCTCAGTGCAGTCAATGATCTGGGCGTGGCGGACATGCTGCTGCAAGAGTATCGCGATGACTCCCTAGGATTGGTTGGTCTCAACATCGCTGTGCGTGGCTGCATGGTGGCCAATGTGGCGCCTGTCACTGGCTGGATGCCAGTGCGTGGTCCCAAGCGTCTCACAATTCAGCCGCAGTTGACGGCAGCGGAGCAGCAGCTGCTGGGCAGCAAATACGCCGGCATCTCAAAGAGTCTTTATGCTAGCGAATACAGTTCATTTGTCAAGATTATCGCTAGCAAAGGAACTTAGTCAAAAGAAACATTGTTTTTCTAGTTTTTTAGTTCAATATTACAATTCAACATTTTATTCAGTTTAAAAATCGTGGGT
Source organism: Drosophila ustulata (assembly GCA_035047365.1). Classification (NCBI taxonomy): domain Eukaryota; kingdom Metazoa; phylum Arthropoda; class Insecta; order Diptera; family Drosophilidae; genus Drosophila; species Drosophila ustulata. Next base: position 16,008,882 of record JAWNPT010000094.1, read on the forward strand.
TTTCTATATAAAATTCAATATTCAATAAAAATTGTCAAGCTACTGGCTAATCTTAGTGTGTAAATTTAACGCGCGTTATTATAAAAGCAATTTGGCGGATGCTGGGTTCCTTAAAAGTATCTTCATTACAGCACGAACTTTATCTATGTTTTTTTGTGCTTTTGATTTTGAGTGGGATTCGCTTTACTTAGAACTAAGCGGGGAAATTATGCAACTGTTTCTACCACAAGTTTCGAGTCGTATATTTACACAGTTTTCTTTTAGGGCACCGGAACGCGTCTTTAAAATACCATTCATTTTTGTTCGTTCTTGGCATCTTCGCTGGAGTTGTCGTCCTCCTCCATGCGACTGGCCTCCAACAGATTTAGGCGTTCCTCCTCCTCATTGGCATGACCATTAAGCTGAGCAGCAGCCGCCACCAGAATGGGCGAACGCGAATGATTGCGACTGCGACTGCGACTACGTCGATGTCGATGGTGGTGGACACTGCGCTCGGCATGGCCATTGGCAATATTGAGACCTGCCACTCCCATCTCGTGACCTTCGCTGCTTGACGAGGAGCTGGATGTGGTGGTGGATGTGGTAGTGGATGTGGAACTGCTGCTATCGCTTTCGCTGTCCTCGCTGGATGAATCCATCGGCGTCGGTTGCTGAGGCTGTTGACGCGCCTGCAACTCGCAGACAGCGCTGGCTGTGGGCGCGGCTGCCGAGGGCGGTGAAGCGGCTGCAGCAGCTGCTGCTGTGATTGTTGGCGACCGCGAGCGTATGATATGAGATCGCAGAACTAATTGCAAAGAGAAGAAGTTAATTTAATAATTCCATTTATTAAATATTAATTAGTTTTGTGTCGTGGAAAGGTTTCTTGTCTATTCCAAAGTGCGTACATAAATAATCATAAATTCGGTTCCTGAAGATAACTCCCCTAACTTACTTTGATTTTCACGCGTGAGTTCTCGAATCTTGTCCTCCAATGAACGTATTTTAGCGCCATACTCCTTGGATATGTTCTGGGCATTGAGGCTCTGCTGACGCTGTCGCCCCTGATCCTTTGAGTAGCGATCCTCGATTTGTAGACACTCCTGTATCAGCTCCTGTTTGTTCATCGGCTCCAGGCGCTCGACTCGCGCCCGCTCATAAACATTGGAGAACTCCTTCGATAGAAACAGCTCCTGGTCCTCGGTCTGTGAGCCGAAGCAGTTGTCGTCAAAGTCATCCTTGGGCAGCTCGGACATGTGCTCCTCCATCAGAAAGCGATTGGTGTTGTAGGGCACAAGTAGGGAACGCGAACGGACCAGTTTGGTGCGAACATTGCTGCTCCCGCTGCTTGTTGCGCCTCCATTTCCAGTTGAGGCTGGCAGAATGTCCAACTTCCAAGGCGGATATTGACTCTTTGTCTTCTTGGGCAGCATTTTGGATTTCTTGCCACGCCGATGCTTGCGTCTCTGAGACGAACCGCTTTGTACGCTTTCTACAAAATGTAAATAAACATTAGTAATATTTAAATATTGTAGCTTTAACGGCTGCAATCGATTGCAACTCTGCGCAGCGCAGAAACATAAAAACCTATCGATATCGAGAACTAAGAAGATAGTCGCCATTGTCGCTTACATACGCACGAATGGAAATTTTGTTTGCACGTATTTCGCAGTCGCATTTACAGAACATTTTACCTGTTTTTACAGCTTCTGCCATTACTGAATGCTTCAACAACTGGTTGTCGTTTGATTTCGACACAAATTTAAGTTGTACCTCGATGCGAAACACTTTTGACAACTATTTCAAGACTGAGCTGTTGAGCTAATTGCTGAGCGTATAAAGGGATAGCTGAAAACATTGGCTACATCGATAATTGCAGCTGGGTAAATCGATACCGATTTGCACATCATTTCGATAAGTCACAAATCAATGACAATTGACACAAATGTAACATCGATTTCAAATAATTTAGTAGTAGTAGTTTTAAGAACATTTTTTTAAAAATGATGTTTTTTTTATCTAATACAATAATTTAATTTTGTATAATTGAATATGCATATTATTAATTGATGCAATTAGTACATAAATCATACATATTTTAAATATTTTAATGTTAGTCCTCGTTATCAAGCAAAATAATTAATGGTCATTTTTTAAATATAATAGGAAGTTTTAATTTTTTTTTAAACACATTTATTTAAATAACTGATTTATTATTTAAAATAAAGTACGTTTAATTTTTTAAAAAATATATATTTATTAAAGTAAGAAATTCTCGTTATAAAAGAAAAAAATAAAAATTGTTTTTAAGGTCTAAGATTTTCGTGAATCCAATCGATGTAGGACGCAACGCGAGTGTAGATATCTGGCCAATCTGGGAGCGCGCACGTCACTGGCCCAAATGAGAGCAGGCCGCCCAGCAGATAGGCATCGTTCTTGAACAACATCAGCGGTCCACCCGAGTTGCCGTGACACTCGTTGGAATTGGCCGTGCCACAGAGTTGGGATGCCATGATGCGTATGTTTTGTGCCCCATATCGTTGCTGACACTGCTCGATGGATGTGATGCGCACTTGACTCTTCTTGGGCCGCGAACTGTTCCTGGCCTGCCAACCTGAAACCTCGGTGACCAGATCCTCCAGTTCGTCGGCGCGCAGCTGCTTGTTGGGCAGACATATCGGCTGCACATAGTCGCTGAGCTCGGCGAGTTCCCGCAATCGGATGATGGCAATATCATTGGTCTGACTGGCGCCGTCCTTGTTGTACCGCGGATGCACAATAATCTGCTCCACCGGCACATCTTGATAACGTGGTGCACATTCGGTGTTGGCAAATGCATTGGTCACTTGGCAATCCGGATTGGTTGTCGTGTCCCATTCGCCCAGTCGAACAGTCTGAATCCTCCAGCCGGAATCGCTGATCGAGGGATTGGAGATGCAATGAGCCGCGGTTAGCGCGTAACGTTGACTGATTAAAACGCCGCCACATGCGTGAAGTTTCTCTTGATTCGCTACGTCATTAGAAACCAAAACAAAACAAGACAAGTGATAAGAGTTCTTTTGGTCGCCGCATGTCAAGGGGATTTACATACGTTTCGTGTACTCGATAAGCGCCAGCCAGGGGAACTCTTTGATATTGGTCTCCGTTTCGTTGTTGCGCTGCCACTTGACGGCGCCACAATTCTCGGGCAGCAAAGGATGCTTGGAGGCAGCCAACGAATCCCTGCCCGATGCCTTTGGGCTGGGAATCCAATCACCATTTGCGTCTTGAAGTGGACAACAGACCTATACAAAATGGAAATTATTTATTTTATTAATTGTAATTCAATTCTATAGTACAAAGTTTTAGCCAGAGCAGCTAAGGCTGAAGGGCTTGAAAAAAAAAACGAAAGGAAATATAATAATGGAATTGTCGAGATCTGTAAGGTTTATGTTCGTAATTCTTTTCCATCAACATTATATTTAAATGTATTTCATTAAATACATTTATCTTACATTAACGTTTGAATACGAATGTTGTAATTGTAATTTTCATATTTTTCCAAACAGTAATTGTTAAGAAATTGGTTGTCTATAGCTTACATGAACCTCGGCGTCTTGCTGTAGATTACAGCGATTGTCACGCAACATATTCCGATTAAATTCGGAAACGACTTTCGCAGCCAATATCCCCATAAAGTAGTCGCATTGACGCACTGGCGAACATCGGCCGAGAACCCGTCCGTTGGGGATTCTCGCTGTACACACGCCCTGCTCGCCGTCTGGCTGCCGCTGCCGTTGGGCTGCAGATAGAAGATAATGCCAGTATTAAGCTAAGTTCACAGCGCGCGATCGACATCGACAAGTTTTCAAGTCTCCCATAATTACCAGCGGCGCTCAATGTCAATGAGCAAGCGACGACGGCGGCGACGACAACCCGAAACGAAGCTGAAGCTAACATTTCTCGCACTAAATTTATTCCCATGCTCTGCCGACTTAACACAGATACTCTGAGCACTAAGCTGCGTTTTCTGTTTTCGAATATATTTATATGAAACAGGCAGGCCAAGCCAGACGTCGGTGTTTATGACTGAGCGCGATCGAGTTGTGCGAGTCTCTAATCGATGTCGGGAGACCCAGATAACGTAATACGGCAAACTGCTACTAAATCAGAACAGAGTTTACTTACTGTTGCCGTCGATTAAGCGAAATAGATAAATATTAATAAAAATAAATACAAATAAATAAATATATTTTTCATAGGGTATCAGAAATTCAAATTTTAATGAAACACTTTTGAAATTAACGTATTTTGCAGCGCTGCTGTTGAAGTAACAGAAAATACCCGTTTCACTGTAAAATACTTGTGATAAGCAGCAGGTTCCATTATGGGCGCTGTTATCTAAACTGTTCACACCCAGAGTCTCACCATTTGGAGCTGTTAAATTCAAATTTGAGCAGTTTCATTCACACTTTTTTTTGGTCATTGCCAACAAATGAAACCATATTTTGGTAATAAATATAATCAATATACCATTTGCAGCCAACTAAATAGAAACTCAAATTGTAGTGAGTCTAAAATGGCAGCAGTTTTCCACTAAATGGTTTGCAGCCGATGTTATTAACAGTTCAGCAAACTGTTAACTCATGTCGTTGTATGTGTGAATACGTATGCGCACACACGCTTAAATATCGTGAAAAAATAAATTAAATAAAAACGCATTTAAGTCGATGCCCAATCAACCAAAACACAATCAAGTGTAATAGTACAGATTCTCCTATAGCTAAGCGATCGTCTCGAGTTGGCAGCTAAAATATTTCAAGTCGAAAATTGCATTTGAAATTGTGATTACGGTGCAAAGAAAAAAATTTTTTCTGCAAAAAAAATTCCCAGGTCTGTGCTGGCGTAATTGGCAATGTATCTTGTTGTTCTTGTATGTGTGTGTGAGCTGTGATGCATGTATGCATAGCAGAGAGCGCTGAATAGCTGTGAGTGTGTGTGTGCAAACAAAAGCAAAGAGCGCGGGAAAAGTAAACCTAGTCCAGAGTTGCCAACATTTTATTTGAACTTTGGAATTTGTTGATTTAATCAAAGTTATCGTTAGTTACTGCCATACAAATTAAGCTTTTAATATTTGATTTATTATTTGGAATCGTTGTAAATATTGAAAGATTCGAAAACGTTATGCTTTTGGTGAAACAAAGATACCGACGAAGGCTGGCAACCCTGCACTTGGGAGGGTACCTAAAAACAACAAATCCATGTATTTGGTGAGCGTCGCTGCGGCGCCAGTTTGACGTTTGACTCGTCATCAGACGGTTGGGTAAATTTGTTCTCTCGTTTGTTGCGCTGCTCTTGTACCATTTGCGTGAGTGTGAGTGAGCGACTGTATGTGTGTGAGTCTGTGTCTGTTTGCGCTGCGCTGCTGCTTGTGACGCATTCTTGTTTTGCAGCAAATCAAAGTTTGAACGGCGAAGCGAATATAATAATAAAGAATGGAAGACGCGTTGATTATAAAGAAATATTCAATGACACAATGAACTGTGTATGTGTTTGTGTGTGTTGCAATTCGCTTAATTTAAACGAGAAATGAAAAACGAAAAACAAGTGCAATTACAAGGTAATATGCTGCAGCATTGTGCGCTTGTATGGGTGTGTCTCTCTCCCTGTACGTGTGTGTGTGTGTGCGCGCGTGTGTGTGAAACACGAAGTGAAAGAAAAAGGAAGAACGGAAAAAAAGGGCGACGTCGCCGCGCCGCGCCACCGCCTTAAAGCAAAAGAGAAAAAAACGTACAAATAAAAACGCCGGCAACGCCGAATTTGAAGTGCGCTATATACAGATACATATGTAGATGTGAAGTGTCTTGTGTGTGAAGAAGATAATAAATTCAATGCGAAAGTGCAAAAAGCAATGCTATGGATAAACAAACAGAAATGCTTCAAGCCGCTTTCCTTTTAAAGGCGCCCCCAAAAGTTCATTTACACGAGAGAATTCATAATTTGTTTTGTTTTCGTTTTGTTTTGTTGTCTTGTTTATTACTACACATGCATACGAAACTATGTGTGTGTGTGTTAATTACGTTTCGCAACAGTCATCATGACGATCGTGATTGTGCTCAAGTGCATGTGTGAGTGCGAGTGGGAGAGTTGCCAAAATCTAGCGTGAAATAGAAATACATTTCTTTAACGGCACTCGTAGGTGTTACAAACTACAGCTACCTATGTATCATATGTGTGTGTGTAGGCTGTGTATATGTGGTGTAGTTACATGCATACGGGATGGGCTGTAGGAGTGAGAGCAACAACAAAAACCAAAGCGTAGAAAGGCGAAGTGGGAAGTAACGGGCACTCACACAAACACAGATGCGGCCTACACACCAACAGACAGACAGATGGACAGACAGACGGATTGCCTGTTGTTGTTGGCGCTCTTCGCTTTGCTTCCATCTGCCATTTGGCACAGCTTCAGTCGCAGTCGCTGCTTCGTTGCGGTCGTCATAATGAGCGTGCATACACACACACACATACATACATATGTATGTGCTTGCAGACATTCGTTGATTTTGTTTTTGCTTTTACACACATTTAGCCTTCAGTTTCCGGTTATGAAGGAAGCAAACGGGTTCGTTTTTCCTGCACTTGCAATATTATGTGCGTTGCTGCTTTGCTTCATTGTAATTTCAGTTGTGCGTCAATAACCACGACGTTGCCGTCGACGTCGACAGCGGCTTCTGCTCTGCTCGGCCATACAAATTTGCTGTAAACTGACACAAAAGAAACGACAATTCTTTGTTGATTTCTCGAGCGTTTCCAACCGCATACAAGCAAACGTATGCATGCGTGTGTGTGTGTGTATGTGTGAGCGTGTTATGTTTTGTATATAAAACATTTTTAATTTGATACAAGCTTAGTTTATAATGTTGTATTCACTGCTAACTACAATTTAGTTTGTTGTGCATTTCATTCGCTGTCGTTGTTGTTGTTGTTGCGAAGCGTTAAGCGTAACGAGGCGAACGCTTTGCTCTCGCAATTAACCTCTCAACCGGCTTTCTGCCTGCCTGCTCAACAGACTCGCTGCCTGTCCGTCCTTCTGTCTGTCTCTCTGTCCGCTTGGATCGCTGAGTTATAGCTCGTTTAACCAGTGCGAACCTTTGAGTCGCAGTCGCTTCTCTGCAGCTATCAACAACAGCAACAACAACTTGCATTTTTCAAGGCATTGCACCACGCACAAGCTCGCAGCACATCAGGGAAGCAGAAGCGACCTCAGCGAGGCTTTTATTTTCTTTACTTTCTGGCCAAGCAACAGGCACCGAGATCAACAACACAGTTCTCGAAAAGGTCGTGTTCGCATTTAAGTATTTTAGCAGTCGGGGCAGGGATCGGGATCGTTAAAGCAACAGGGTTTCTATTGTACTCTGCACATTTATTTTCCTCTCATCTCTACTATTTTATATTCCTTAAGCGAGTTTTCTCCGCAGCTTCTTCTCGCTCGCTTGTTCTCTGATATGTGGAATATGTTTGTTTTACTGCTCAAAGAAATTCCAACAGCTGTGTTGTGAACATGTCTCAGGTTTATAGCTCTATCCATTCAATCTGTGTATTAATAGCTCAGTCAGTCACAGAATATGATATAGAATATTATGTTCAGTCAGTCACAGAAATTCTCTTATATCAATATAATTATTTTCTTTAATCATTACTTAATAATTTCAAACTAAAAATAATGCAACAGGCTTACTTTCATTAAATACTTTACAAAACTTGAATCAAACAAGATACAAGATAAAAACTGTATATAAACAGTGGATATTACAAAAATTCAAAGGAAACATACATTCCTAAGTGTATTAATTTCACTTAAAATACAGCTATTTTTTATTATTATTTTAAAAATTTATTTTGCTTTTCAATGATAATTTAGTTGAAATGTTTAAGGCTTAGTTGAATCAGACACATTATTTTATAACAGCTTCATCATAAAGTAAATTGAAATTGATTTTAAACAAAGAAAAATGTTAGATAAGCTTATTGTAATCAAACACCTTAATCACCCAGGATGTAAATGTTTTAAATGACTTTGTTGTGGTATTATAATCTTAACGATTTCTTTAACAATTTAATACTAATATATATTGGCTTAAACACTTAACAATTGAACGTTGATCTGTTGGTTTTCCATAGATAGTTCAGCTGAGTGCAGAACTTCAGTGAGCGCAATCAGTAAGCGTAGGCAAATTGGACTATAGTCACGTTAAAATAATAACAGCACATTAAAAAGCAGAATCAGACAACACCCAATTCCTGTTCCCCGCCTCTCCAGGTATCAAAGATCAGTTGAGTCGCGCAGATTAGAGCACAAATTGGTTTCATTTGATTCGTCACCTTAGTTCCAAGTATTTACCATAATAAAAGTGGAAGAGAAAAAAACCCTCATCTATGTTTCATGATTGTAAAGCATCCGTAAGGTTTTTATTTATTTATTTCTTTTTGGTTTCTACACGTTTTTTCGCTGTGTCTGCGGTCTTTGACGTCTTTTGTGGTTGGCATTTGGTTTGAGTTTTAGTTTTGGAGTTGCGCTTGGTTGGTTATAGCTTATTCTTTTGTCACTGCCTTATCAACATCGTTCGTCCAACACTGAACACAGAAAAGTCAGCAAGAAGAAACCAGTTAACATTTAACTCCAAAAAAGGCTAAAGCAGCCGATGGCGTGTTTCTGGTGGTGGTAAGAGAAGAAGATGGACTTGAAGCAAAGCAGCGGAAACCAAGCAATAACAACAACACGAAACATCAACAACAACAGCAACCAACAACATTGTAGTCATTATTTGCAATTATCGGAATGTTTCTTTGGTTCTGTTTCTTTTTATTTGTACGCTAAACACAAATCTCGTTGCTGTTGCTTTTGTTGTTGTTTTTTGTTTTCTCGTTTTTTGTTATTGCCGCAGGTTTCTCTTGCGGCTTAGGATCAAAAACCTTTCCCTATCTGTGTGCATGGGTGTGTGTGTGCGTATCTTTGAGTGTATTTTTGTTTGATTTCTGTTTTGAGCATATTCGCGAAGTTTTAACCTTACAAATTTCAATGCCGTACTTCGCTCCACTCCCTGTCTCTATCTCTCTCGCTGTCACTCCCTCCACATCACTGGTTACTATCGCTGTCTTTGTCTGCATCATCATCACTACATAAATAATAAACAAAACTGTCACGTACACTCTTCTACTCTTCTCATCATCATCATCGTCATCATCATTATCATCGTGTTGAGAGACTTGCATACGTAAGCGTGGGTAGCTAGAGCTTGTTTAGTGCTTTGCTCGTCATTTCCTTCTTTTTCTCGGAAATGTAAACAAACTTTTATGTAAACAATGCAACTCAGCTCAATCTATGAGTAGGCGATCGCCCTACCCCCTTCCCCTGTTATTTTTTACCTGTGACATTTATCGACTGAAATGATTGTGCTCAATTGCAGTATTTTAATGTTGAATGTTAATGTTTAATCAACGATAAACGAGCACAATAAAAATGCATTACGAACTGGCAAAACCAGTAGGCCAACAATATTTTTTACTTTACTTACTTTTCAATTATGATTATAATAAGTGGAATATCATTCTAATTTGGACAATCAATAATGATTTGTGTTTTTTTTTTTAGCAATTACATCATGAATTGCGTGTCGATTCAGTCAAATTGATTAGATTATTTAGTAAACATTTTTTTGACACTACTAAATTGATGACAACTATATTGCATCCTACTAAAAATATCGCATGCGAAAATTTTCAAACAACTGTTCTCAGTTAGTAGCCGGGAACACTTCATTCACACAGTATCGATTCATTTAAAATAATTATTGCATTTTCAATAAAGTGTTCTCAGTTTTTCGATTTTGCAGTATCGATTTATGCTAAATTAACAACTATTTTGTATTCCATTCAAAAAATGGCATTATGAAAGTTCTTTTATAAATTGTACCCAGTCTCTCTGCCTGAGAACACTTCTCATAGCGTGTCTTCAAGTGCATGATTAAAGTGAAGCATTCCACAAATTGAATATATGAATTTTTAATAACAAAATTATTAGTCGAAGATTTTATTAGTGTTGTGCGCTTCGTGCACTCTTAACTAAGGCATTCCTGAAAGCGTGTTTTGTTTATTTTGGTTGTGCTGTGTTGATTGTTTTATTTAATTTGATTATAGCTCACATACAAATACCTGCATACGCAAGCATATCAGTATATGCATGTGTGTATGTGTGCTTGTATACGCTACGTTGTTTTTGTTCCCATTTTTCAATTTTCGTTTCGCATGCAAATTTATGTGCGCATTTTGTTGTTGTTGCTAAATTCGCTTGCGATAAAAACGCGTAGGTGTGTGTGTGTGTGTGTGGCTGTTTGAGAGAGTTTATTATTTTTTAATAATTGCAAATTTCGCTTTGTGTTTTATTATCAGCATTTTGCGTTTGCTTTGTCTCAATGGTTATGTGGAGTGGAATTTGATTGGGTTGTGCGAGGGGGAGGCCGGCGGAGGCAGCAGCAGCAACTGCGGCGACGTCGACGACGGCAAAGAAGAAAGCTGGCGATTCGCTTGAATTGAATTGACGTGAAACGCAAGCAGATTTATTTACATGCGGCAAAGGCAGTGCTTGTTACATACTCTGTAGAATCATTTCTTTTAACCACAGATTTCAAATAAGAGTGGAACCTTTTTTGAAAATAACATTGATTTGATTTAAATAAACAAATTGTGAAAAATTTGAAATATTCAAAAACCAAATTTAAATTGAAATAACTTAATATTTAAATAAACAAATGAGCAAATAAATCTTTTTTTTCATTACTCTAATAATAATTAAAAGCTTTACAGTTGTTTCTGGTTTTCACGAACTACATATAAAATACAATTCAATAGTTGTCACAATGACAGTCATTAAGTATTTTTGCTGCCCAGTATATTAGTATTTTATGATTACAGCATGTTAATTTATCTATCGCCTTTTGGCCGTCACTACAACGAAGTTATCGATTTGCATTTTATCAGATGACTCTGCATTTAAGTTGGTACGAAGTAAAAGTCACGCAATTGCAGGAGTTGCCAAAATAATAATAATTAGTTTACAGTTTGTAGGGTATGTGCAATAGTCGCGCAAGTCGCACGCAATTGAGTCATTGTGTTTATTATTAATGCAACGCGTTTCACATGTGGCTTATAAACGAACTGAGTGTGTGTTGGTGAGTCAGAGAGAACGTCTGTCTGTCTGTCTGTCTGTGTGTGTGTGTGTGTGTGTGTGCAATGCATTTGGCAGCGAGAGCAGAGAACACGTGACAACGCCCCTTGTTCGACAAGAGCTTATCAGAGTGCCGCAGCGATTGCGCTCAACTCTCTCTCTCCCAATGACTAAGCTAACCGCTTGTGTTATCTCTTTTTGCAGATCAAATAACAAAAGCAAGTCGCCGAAAACAGCAGCAGTAAAACAGTAACAACAAGCAGCAACAGCAAGCAAGAACGAGAACAGCAACAACAACAAGCGAAACAGAAGCAGAAAGGAAAAAACAGCAACGGGGACTGCGACGGCTTCAAATTGGACATGTCATGTCAGCAAGCGTCAAGATTCATTACAACAACAGCAACAGCAAACACAGCAGCAGCAACCACAACAAAAAGCACAGCAGCAGCAGCCACAGCAACAAAGCGCATTGCAACACTCGCAACAGCAACAACTGTGAGCACAGTAGTTAAATTAGCAGCAGCAAAAACGACGCCAGTAACGACGTTGCAAGTGCTGGATGGGGAGAGCGTTGCAGTTGTGGCAGCCGGCAAAACGAATACGCCTGACGATCCCTATGTGTTCACAGAGACCGTCGCAGCGACACCGCCAATTTTATTTAATGCACAGGTAAGAAGCAGTCAAGTCAAGGCAAGGCTGCCGATGAAACAATGCTTCCCTCTCTAACATTTGCTATTGTTGTAGAAATCGCGAGCCCGCTTAAACGAAGCGCAGCACAACAGCAGAAATACCAACAACAACAGCAACAGACAAACTGTTGCAGGCAAAAAGTCGAGCATTGTTGCTGCAACAGCGTCGATTGCGCAGTTGAATGGGACTACTGCAACTGTAGCAACAACAGCGCGAGCAACAGCAAAGACGCAGGCGTCTTTGGCGGCAGCAGCCAGCACAGCAACAGTAGCAACAACTGCAGCCGCAGCCGCAACAACTACAACGAATTTCAATAATGTCACACAATCTCAAAGGCAGCCAACGTCACAGCAGTTGCAGCTGCAATTGCAGTCTACGCTGCAGCTGCAGCCGCAAGCGTCGCCGAAACGCGCCACCAACGTTTGCGTGGTGCGTCCACAACAGCAGCAACAGCAACAGCTGCAACAGCAGCAGCAGCAACAACAACTGAAGCAACAGCAGGCGAAATTGACGACAAAGCAACATGCACCGCAGCCGCCACCACCGCCGCCGCCGCTTTACACGCACACGCCCTCGCTGTGGCAGACGCCACTTTTATTGGACACCACACAGAACAAGCAGCAGCAGCAGCCACAACAGCAGCAACCACAGCAGCAACAGCTCGTTGTTGCCACTGCGCTGGTCAGTCCGCCCATATCGCCCGCCTCGTTACCCTCGCCCACAGCGCCGCCGACCGCAGCTGTGACCGCCATGGTGTCGCCCATTGTGTTGCCGCCAGCTGGCGCGATGTCGCCGCCAAAGGGCGCTTCACTGCCGCCGTCCAAGTTTCATCATACGACGCTGGCGCAGCACTTGCAAAAGGTCGAGTGCCTCAAGAAGAAGAAATCCTTGCCACTGGCATGCCAGAACTCCAACAACAACAACAACATTGTTGTTGAAACGATGCTGCAGAAGCGACAAACATTTGGTGGTTACAATTTGACGCAGCCGCCACCGTTGACCGCCTTCAACAGCACCTGCCCAGCTGTGACAGGGGAGAAGAAGCAACAACATTCCGCCGAGGCTGTCGATGACAACGATGGCAGCGATCTCAACGAGATTCCCGTCAACGTCATCTTTCGCAAGCCGCCAGCAGCAGACGCTAAGATTGCAGCGCAATCGTCGCTAATGCAGCAGGGCGCTGTGACGCCACTAACACCGCCAACGCCGCCATCACCCGCATCCGCATCCGCATTAACAGCGCCGCTTTTGACAGCAGTGGCAGCTGCAGCTCAACCTGCGCCAGCTCCCGCGCCACCTCCTCCTCAAAATGAACAAATGTCTTCCAAAGTTGCCAATTCTTTGGTCAGCCAAGCTGCACCGACGAAACGTCGTGCGCCAGCCGCCAGCGCTGCCTGCAGAAAAGGCAACAAAAACAACGTCAAGGCAACGACGGAACCGCCGTCGCTGCCAGTCGTGCAACAGCCCGAGGATGCGCTGCCGCCAACGGAGCCCGCATCGTCACGTCGCCGCAAGCCAGCTGCGACAGCCAACAAACGCCAAGCAGTTGGGCTGCTGAGCGAGAACGAACCGCTGCCGTCCCATGATGTGCCCTACTGTCTTCAGACACGTTGGCTGCATGACGGCAGCGTCATGGAGCCGGCACAAACTGTGCAGCTGACCGGCAACAATCGGGATCGCGAGGAGCGCATAGCAGTGCGCAAGGGGCTCTTGAGGCGACAGGCGCTGCAGCTGCTGTCGACGCGACCGCTGCAGGAGCTGCCGATGCGAGCGGCACGCCAACGCCTGCAGGGCATACAGAGTCTGCTGCTCAAGTACCAGGATCACGCAAATCAGCAGCAGGGCATGTAAGTTTAACCATCACATTGACATCGGGCACACTCTAATTTTTGATCCTCTTACTTGCAGTGGCATCGGCAATCGCTGTCTGGTCAGCGGCTGCAAGCAGCCGACGCTCAGCATGGCGGCGCATTGCGAGAGCCACATTGTCAACAATAGCACACAGAAGCTGTTCCAGCCCTGCGTGGCCTGGCGCGTCAATGGTTCCGCCTGCCAGACGCCCGTCTTCGACATGCTGCACACGCTCGCCTTGTGCCCCGCCCACAGCCATTTGCGTCCTGGCTTGGAGCAGCAGTCGCGCCAGCAGCTGCCACAGCACCCGAAGCTGATGACCAACAGGCCACCGCCTACGCCTGCTGTGCCTGGTCCTGCTCCGGCGTACGCCATGACGGCAGCTGCAGCAGCGGCCACGGCAGGCAAGCGCAAGCGCAAAACGAATCCCAATGCCAATCCAGTGGGACGTCCGCTTAAGCGAGCCAAGAAGCAGCCGGACACCATAGCAACCAATGCGCCCGCCACATTGCCCGCCGTCATGAACATGATGACAACGCTGCCGCCGATGTCGGCGGTGCTGCAGCGCAAGAGCAGCACCACTTCGCTCGAATCGATTGCCAGCAACTCGCAGTCGTCGGCCTCGGCATCGCACTCGGCACTGCAGCCGTACACGCCCACAGCGCCCGTGTTGACGATGCCGCAGCTATCCATAGTACCACCAGCGCTGGCGCCGCTCAGCGACTATCAGCTGCAGCTTCAGCAGCAGCAGCAGCAGGTGGTCAAGCTGGAGCCCGAGCAGCAGCAATTGGACGCCAATCTGCTGGCCAATGCCAACTTCAAGGCGGACGAGATTAGCCAAATTGTGGCACAGCTGGCGGCGGCCAGCAGCGAGTTGCACCACCACAACAACAACAATAGCTTGCAGTACAACAACAACAACATGAGCTACTGCAGCAACAACAACAGCAACAGTGGCAGCAGCAGCATCAGCTGCGGTTTTCCCTCGTTTAATGCTGCCTTCGGCAACGCAGCTCAACACCAGCAGCAACATCAGCAGCAGCAACACGCAACGTCGCTGCATGCCAACACTTCGCTGGCCAGCACGGAGAGCATGCTAAGCCAACAGATCTTTGGCATTTGCGAGAACAGCTCGGCCTATGCCAGCTCCGAGGATACGGGCCTCGGTGGCCTGTCCGAGTCGGAGCTGATAGGCGCGAATGATGCTGGTGAGTATATTACGGCATACATATAGATTTTAGACTTTACTGACTCGTTGTCTTTTGCAGATGATATCGCATTGAATGGCGCCCATTTGCTGGAGGAGCACGATTTGGTAAATGTGTTTGATACGCTGCCGGACGACGCGTTCAACGAGTTATTTCAATCCGGTGTGTATTTCATAATAACAGACTTAATAGTCGCTTTGTTCATTGTACTAATTATTGTGTGCACCCTTCCGCTTATGCGTCGCCGTCGTCGTTGCCGTTGTCGTTGTGGTTGCCGTTTACTGCAGTGCAACAAGCCGAATGCGAGGCGATGGATCGTGCACTCGAGATTGCCGATAAAAACCTCAAGTGTCTGCAGCAGACAATCGGAAGCACGGCACACGACAGCGCATTCCTTAACGATTTCCTCGATGTGGGCGATGATCTGCTCGTTAACGCTGTGATGAACTCGCCCAACACTTCCGGCATCGATGCCGCCACGCTCTTTGTTGATAGCAGCGGCAGTGGCAGCGGTATCAGCAGCAGCAATGGCCCTGCCGTCTCCAGTTCCGCAGCCTCTGTGGCGGATATCCGTGGCCTGGTGCATATCTAAGCCAGCGCCTCCTCCGCACACACACATACACGTAAACGTACACGTACACACGCTTCAAGGCGACGCTGCTCGTCCGTCACTCTCAAAAGATCTTTCGGTAACAAAACAAAAAACAAAAAAAAAAAAACAAATCAAAACTTAAGAAATTTAATAGAAGAAAAACAATCTATCTTCACTTCTTTCTCAACGCAAGTTGAACATCTTTTTAATGTCGATTGTTTTTCAATTTTGTCAAGTTTTCCTTTTTTTTTATTTGTTTTTGGCCACCAGAGAAATGTTTAAAAGATTCATTGACCCCGATTTTTCGTCTTGAATACCCTTCTATATTCACTACTTAATGCTGTGTATGATATGTACACACAACAAACACATAAATATATAAATATAACGGATGAATCATTTAATAACTACGTGTTAATGCAAAAATTCTGAAAAAATTCCCAAAAAATAAAACTATAACTTACATAAAAATTATACAAAAAAAAAATTATATATATATAATTATAAATGCAAGAAAATATGTAAATTCGCGTGAAACTTTAGCGTTAACGTCTTAACTTATATTTAAAAGTTAGTGCAACAAATGAAACGAAAAACAAACAACAAAAAAAACAAAAACAAATTATGAAAGAAATTTAGAATGCAGCTTTATATACACAAAACAAACACACACACACATGGCAAAAACAAACAACAAGAAAAGATAAAAAAAAAACTACAAAACAAAAGAACATTTGTAGGAAACTTAGTAACAAATTTGAATTTGAAAGCGTGAAAGGGAAAGGTGAATGATAAGTAGCGCATTGAAGAAAAGTTAAGTTCGAGTTAAGCATAGATTTTGTTTAAATTGTAAACATTTGATAAGCGCATTTACATACATCCAACCAACCACTTTATAATGAGAAGCGAGAATTGTAACATTAACAATAACCAATAACAATAGCAACTTCAAGCATGGTTTTAAGTTTTATTTAGTTTATTGTTCAAAAACGCGAACACACATTTACACATAAACACACACACACATGTATACACATACACATAAAACGTACAAGGGACTACATAGTTTAAAACCGCGAATCGTATTACTAAATATACATATATAAACCGTATATATATATGTACGTATATATATACATATATACATATAAATAAATAATAAACACACATATTAGTTGTGTAAGCTTTAATTTAATGAAGAAAACCTACAAACTACGAAAATTAAAACAAAAAAAAAGATATAATATTAATATGCAACTTGTTTTTTAAGTTGACATAATTCAATATTATAGATTTCCGTTTGATTTGGGGTCCGATCAGCCCCAAATCAATTTGCAGGTTTTACTTTCCGATTTGGTCTTTGTACTACTTATGTAAATTAAAGATTACATATTAATTAGAATTACAAAACACTTTATATACCGAAATGTAAAATTCTTTAGCCTAAGCAAACACACACATATACACAGATATACACAAACACATATACATGCAAGAAAACTGTTACGCTTTAAAATATAACTCACTTAGCGCCCAAAACAAATCGCCCATCCCATCCTTCTTCATCCACACCGACACGCACACACACTTCTACCCATCGCAAACATTCAAACATCGAACTATTCACATCCATTGTAATTTTTCATTTGTCATCTTTGCAAGTATTAAATGAGAGAAACCGTTTAATAAACAACAAAACAAAACAAACACTTTATACATATATATATATATAGCGATATAACTATATATAGAGGAGATGACCACGCATCAAGTTTGCATTATGTTTAGGCATCGCACATTAAGGATCTTCATTTTGGGACGTCTTATTCTATATATAGGCAAGAAGATGGGAAAAGATGAACTACTCGTACTTTAAACCTAGTGGAATAAATTGTAATATATATTTAAATATACATATAAACTATATAAATATTTAAACACATGTATATTCTCTCTATCTATCCCTATCTCTCTCTCTCTCTCTCTCGATAACTCTTATAAAACTTTGTATAACGATGTATTGTATGTAACTTTTGTTGTCCTTTTAACTAATGGATTTATGGCATTAATTTAACTTACTTCTTCTTAGATGAAACGATTGTTTAAATTTAAAACATTTCTTTGCTGTGCAAGCGACGCGATCAAAACCCATTTTGCGAAGCTACAAATATTGTATTCTTTTTACTTTTACACACACACAAACAATTATCAGTTGTTGTGCACGATTTGTATTCAGATGATCCTTTTTTATACACATTCATATATACATACACATATATTATGTATAAACATATATATTTGATAAGCGACCCAGAGAAATAGCAGACCCGAAAAAAAAACAATTCCACCTCCACTTTTCAACTCTGCCAAAAGAAAAGAAATTGGTTCAAAAGTTGTTGAATTTTTTTTTTCGGTATGAGAAACGATTCATTTTTATTTTTTTTGTAATTTACATGCATTTTTGTGATCTAATTTGTGTAATTATTATAAAAACGAAAAGAACTAAAACAAAAACGAAAGTATATTATGAACATAAGAACAGAATAAAAGAAAAGAACAACAAATACAGCAAAAACAATTTACAATAAAAATTGATTGATTGATTTTATGGCAACTGCAAACAAAATATAACACGAATTTTCTTTTGTAAAAACAAAAAATGAAAAATGAAAAAACTAAATTGATTTTGAGATTTCCGTGAGGTGAATTTTCAGAGAGCTTGATAGACTGACATCGGGGCAAGCTGAGTGTTTTGTGAGCGCTGTCAGAACGAGCAGACAATCGATATTAAACAAACACAATTTTTTGAGAACATATCAGTTCCCCAACTCTAAACACCGACTCGCGTTCAGAAAATCATAGAACCCGCCTTATAGCGATCAATCAATTACACAAATCATTTCAAGTTACGTTGGGTGTTTCTTTCGTTCTGCGGTCAATCATTTCAAATTCTTGGCATTGCACATCAAATTATTGTTGATCTTAACTACACGGCAGCGCTGCACTACACTGTTGGCCACATCAACGGCCAATTGGCCTAGAGCTAAACACAAAAGCAATTTACCAAATACCGAGCTGCATTTTATTGAGGTAACTTTGACGTTGACCGTTGACGAAATTAAATTTTGGACCAAGTAGGCTAAAGCTATTGTCTACAGATGTCTCTCTCATAAAGTACTCGTGTCGGCAATTCAACAAATTCATTTTCCTAACAATCTTCCGGCCAATTCAAGTGTCTACACGGAAGTGGTAAGTTCGCATGGGATTCTAATGCTTCTCATCTCACTTCTCCCGTGTCGTCTCAGCTGTACATGTATATTTATATTTTATATCTTGAAAATTTGTGCGAGTCGAAGATTGTGCTATATCAAACGGATTCATAACATCCACTCACCCCAAAGGCACCCCAATGTACACGGTAAGTGCAAGAGTCTTGCTCATTTTGATTTCTAATTTATTTACACGGATCACTCTTAAGTTAGACTTAATAGTAGTAGCTACGACTAAATACAATAAATAGACTTTTGAGTACTCTGGACGCTATAACTCGGTCGTCTCCAGTTTTCGCGCCAGAATTTGAGCATTATTCGTTAGCTTATCGATTTGATTGTACAGATTGAAATGCCGATTCAGATCATTAGCATTGTTGAAGAGCTTGGCGGTGCCCTTAAGCGTTTCGTGCATATCCTGAGTGCCAACTGCTAGGAAATTGTCGTCCAACGAGTCCTGACCGCCAACGCTGAAATATGATATCATTAATAACACGTAATATCGAATCGATTGAGGACTCACCTCAGAGTCTCTTCGGTTTTAAACCATTCGTTCTCGTAGCCCTTCAGCCAAATGGGATTCGAGCCCTGGACACTGTGCTTATTGGTGTTGGGAACTCTGCTCGCAGGCTCGTGGGGATGCTGCATCGACATCGATGAGTTTCCACCTGAAATCAGTAGATTATGAAGTATTTGTAGATGATTAAATTCTGAGTTTGGACTCACGAAAGATGTTGACTTTGGCAGCCCGCAACTGCCGCTTGTAGCCCTTGCGTTGGGAGGCGCACAGCGCCAAAGTGACCACCAGCAAGGAGGCCATGAAGAGATTCGTAAAGATCAGCCAGACGAACATGGCACCCTTGACTGGACCGGCGGTGAGCAGCTGCGCCTCCGCAGGCTGAGTGTCCAGCACGTTGAGGTCCTTGAACAGCTCGTCCAGGCCCTCGATGTGCGTGTCTATCAGCTTGAGCACCTCGGCCACCTCGTAGATGGAGTTGTCCTCGCGCTCGACTAGATGCATGTACAAATCTGTTTTGGTTTTGTCCACCGAACCATCCTTGTTCACATGCACCTTGATCTCGTCGATGTTCACTATGGACTCGGTGATGTTGCCCAGGGTGCTGCAGGGAAACGAAAGCGATTAGAAAAGTTGTAAAGATTGTGTTTACCTGGTTACTCACTCTCTGAACGTGTCGATTCTCGCTCGCAGTTCGTCCGGCTGCAGGCGGAACACGAAGCGCACCTTCTGATCCTCGCGCAGCAGATAGATGAACACATGAGCCACATCCCGCATGCCCAGCGTATCGTTGGCCAGCACCATGAAGTCAAAGTACCCCTTCATGCCCTTCTGTGGATCAAAGTTTAGCTGCACTTCCCCCGTATCCCGATCAATGAGAAACGGTGCCTTGCGCACACTCTCCAGGCCCTCTGAGAGTGTTTGCCTTATCTCTCCCACCTGGTAATAGCTAATCTTTGAGTTCGCACCCTCATCCGGATCTGTGGCCTCGACGGTCATGAAGCGCAGCCCAAAGTCCGCATTCGTTGTGATGCCGCCTGTGAAGATCTTCGAACGAAATCGTGGCGGATTATCGTTGATGTCCAGCACTCGCACCTGAACAATGACGATGGTGCTGTCCAGCTTCAGTGGCTGCTCCGGCTGCGCTAGTCGCTCCTCCTCGCTGTAGTTCTCGTAGGAGAGCAGATCCGGCTCTGCAGAGGACGAGGACGTCTCGTAGTCCATGTTGACCACGCGCAGTTGACGCGAGTGCTTGAAACGATCGTAGTTGATCTTCGGGGACTGCCGATAGCCCAACTCTTGGCTCTGCAGCATGTCCAGCTCGGGCAGCGTGTCGTTGGCACAGTTCTCAGTCGCCTTCACATAGAGTGTAAAGTTGGCGGTCAACTCCCGATCCAGCTGACGCTCCACCGTGAGCACATGCGTTTCGGGATTCAGTTGGAAGTAGCCCTCCTCGTTGCCGTGCAGTATGAAGTAGCACACTTGACTGGGCGCCTCATTCGGGTCATCCAGATCCATCTCGTCCTTGTCTATGGTATCGGGTAGCTTGATTCTTTCCGAGCCGGGATCAGCGTGTTCGGTAAAGTTGACCGTCAACTCGTTGACAATAAACTGTGGCTCGTAGTCGTTCACGTTGCGTATGTAGACGATCAGATCGAGATCGGTGCTCAGCGATGTGGGCAACCCTTGATCGTAGGCCTCGATCCGTAGCTCGTGGATCTTTTGCTTGTCCCGATTGAGCGGCTCCCTGAGCAACAACTCTCCCGTGTTCGCATTCATGTCGAAGAGCTTGTAGCTGCCCAGAGGGTCGGGCTTGAGGCGATAGCGCACCAGGGCATTCTGACCCATGTCCGCATCACTGGCATACGCCTGCAGAATCATGGTGCCCACTGTGGCGTTCTCCGGCACCCGGACTGTGGTGTTGTGCAAGGGTCGCACAAAGACCGGCGCATGATCGTTAAAGTCCGCCACACAAATGTCCAGGGTGCTGTGCACTATATTGGCAGGAACTCCCAGATCCCTGGTGGTTATGGTCAGACTGTAGTTGCCGAACTTGTTGCGCAGCGTGCGGCTCGCATACACGTGAGCATTCCAGGCATCCAGCTGACGTAGCTCAAAGAGACCTGGAAATATAACTTTAGTTGTCTTAAAGTTCCTGATCTGATTCCCTTTACCTTCTCGGTTGCCCTGGCTTATGGCCATTTCGAGGCGTCCATTGGGCGTGGCAGCATCGTCCGCATCCTTGCCGATAATGCTGGCAATGCTCTCGTGCAGCTCGTGGTACTCCGTGATGAGCACACAGCTCGTGGGCAAGCTGATCTCCGGAGCACTATCATTCTCATCCAAAATGGTAATGCTGAAAGTAAAATAAATAAGTTGGGATTCTCCTATTTTCCCTAGTCTTTACTTACAACACTTGCTTGAAGGCGTTGCGACTCTCGCCAGCCAAGAAGCCAAACTGATAATTGTCCCAGGCCTCGATCACTAAATTGTACGAGTTCTTTGTCTCCCGATCCAGTTTGTCGGCCACGGTTAGCACCCCGGTGTCCGCATCGATGGTGAACTTGCCCTGCGAACTGATGCGATCCATGAGGAACGTGATCTTGCCAAAGTCGCCGGCGTCGGCATCGGCTGCTTGGACGGTGGCAACTCTGGTGCCTGGCTCCGCACTCTCGCTGATCGTGTAGTTCTTGCTGCCGCCAATGAAATAGGGATTGTTGTCGTTCTCATCCAACACTGTGACGTAGACATCGACGAGAGCCGAGCGTGGCGGCAGCCCAGAATCTGTGGCGCGCACACTGAAGTTCAGCCACTGATGCTGCTCGTGATCGATCTTGTTGGCCACCACAATGGCGCCCGTTTGGGCATCCAGATGTATGAGATTCCTGTAGGCGGGATTGCCTTCCAGGGCATACGAAATGGTGCGATTCTTGTCCACATCGTAGGCCAGGACATTGGCGATCATGACGCCATTGATGCTGTTCTCGGTGATGGAGTGGCGATAGAAGGGCTGCCTGAACTTGGGATTGTTGTCGTTCTCGTCCTGCACCTGAATGCTCAAGAAGGCTAAGGAGGAGTAGCTCCGTAAATACGTGTTCTCTATTTGCTGTTGGCTCAACTCACCCTCGACTATTTGCCTGCCCTTGGCTGCGGCCAAATCCTCCACGGTGATGGCCAGCTTGATGTGCTCCACTTTCTCGCGATCGAGCAGCTTGACCACCTTGAGTTGCCCCTGTATCGCGTCCAGCTCGAAGGCGCCCATGTAATCGTACTCGCTGATCTTCACCAGCCCGCCCTCCTCGTTGCGCGCCTCGGACAGCTCCGCATTCAGTTTGTAGCGCAGTATGGGATTCTGGTCGGGATCTGTTGCCTGCAGCTGGTAGACCAAAGTGCCGACGGGCGTGTTCTCCACGATGCGCAGAGCGGGCAACTCGCTGAGCAGGGGCGGCTTGTTGTTCACATCCTTGATGCTGATGTTCACGGTGGCAGTGTTCATCAGCTGCGAGCTGCCCAGGCCGCCATCCAGCGCAATCTTAAAATGAGAGAGATCTTCATCTCTGAGCGAGCAACTCGTATCGCAGTAACTTACCACATTCAGCGTGTAGAGCAGACGCTTGCTCTCGGTCAGATCGGGATCCAGATTGGCACCCTTGGCCACATAGATGACGCCCGTCTCCGAGTTGATGATGAACTTGTCGCTGGCGCCCTGCTGTATGCGATAGACGATCGCATTGTTCGGCGAGGAGCCGTCGCGATCGATGGCCACCACTTGGAGGACAGAGCTGCCGCCCGGCAAGTCTTCGGGCACCGTTTTGCTGTAAAAGTTCTTCTGGAAGATGGGCGGATTGTCGTTGACATCCTGCACATAGATCAGCACGGGCACCACGGTGGACAGCATGGGAATACCCGAGTCCCTGGCGCGTATCAGCAGCTCGATCTCTCGCATATCCGCATTGGCCTGGCGCACATGGCGTCGATTGCTGTCCACCAGCTCCTCGTAGTCAAAGTGATGCAGGGGACGCAGCAAACCACTCTCCGGATCGATGGTGAAGTTCGCGCGATACAAACCCTCGACAATCTCGTAGGTGATCTGACTGTTCTCGGTGCCATTCAGGTCCAGATCACGCGCCTCCACCTGCAGGGGCGTCTCGAACTCCGCCTTGTTCTCCAGCAGCTTGGCTTCGTACTGTCGCTGCAGAAAGGTCGGAGCATTGTCGTTGACATCCTGAATGTCCACAATGATCTGCGCCGTGTTTCGATTGCCCTGCCCCACATTGTCGATGGCCTCGACGGTCAGATAATGACGGGAGATGATCTCCCGATCGAAAGCGGCACTGCCCGACGTCTTGATGGAGACGACGCCCGTTATGGGATTCAGGTTTAATCTAAAACGAGACTGAGTGAAAGTAAATTGGAAATATGTTTAAATGGTAAACTTACAAGTGAGCGATGCCTCCTCGCAGATTCGTGTAGCGGATGCCCATGGTGCCAAAGTCACCGGAATCGACATCCTCCGCCTCCACCTGTGCAATGATCGTGCCCTGCTCGCTGTTCTCGGGCACGCCCGCATTGTAGATCGACTGCGTGAACTCGGGAAAGTTGTCGTTCTGATCGCGTATAAAGATTTGCACATGCGCCGAGCTGCAAAATAATTATGCAAATTAATATATGGGTGCATTAAAATGCCGATCACGTGTCTTTTACAGAAAATAATGTGCTACTTTTTGCAATGTGCAATTAAAATAAAAATATTGTTGAGCCTCATTTTTATTTTAAGCGATAACGATCATATAGTAATTAGTAATTAAAAATAAATTGATAGTGAAATATTTTTGTGAGGTCTCACTTAGAGACTATTTAATAACTGCCATTTTCATAAAATTTGTTGCCTCAAGAAGTATGCAATAATCCGAATAGGGTAATGCAGTTAAGCTACAAGTTTAAGTGGAATTGTAAGCAGTTATCTGCAATGTGCAATTCAAATTAAAATATTTTTGGGACAGTTTGACATCCTAGAACTTTTTTAGTTAACTGAGACATGGGACTAAAAAAAATTAATTGTACGCCATAAAAAAGCTTATCCTTTTGGTGCCTAAAAAATTGTTCTATAATCTTAAGTTTAAGAACAAGTACATGCAATTGTATGCAATTATCTGCGAAGTGCAATTTAATGTATGTGCCATTATCGACAATTTATTTAAATTGTGAACTCACCTCCAGCGACTTGGTTCGTCGATCTCGCGTGCGAATATCGTGAAATTGATCTCGACAAACTGCTCAAAGTCCAGGGACTTGGAGTTCCTGACGCGCAGCATAAAGTTGGCCTCATTCACCGCCAGCTCGGGTACAATCTCGAACAGATCGTTGGGAGGATCGAGAAACAGTCGGAATGTGCCATTCTTGCCCTCGTCGTGATCAAAGACGATGTTCTGCACCTCGCCATCGATGAAGTTCAGCGGCGTATTCGTCTGAGCATTCTCGTTGACCTCGCAGCGATAGAGCAGCTCACCGAAAGTGGGAATCTCGTCGTTGACATCGGTCACAATGATCGTCACCTCGGTGCGCACCGTCGACGCCACTTGCTGCACTGCCTCCGGCGACTTGGACAGTTCTGTGGCCGTAATCCGCAGTATGTGGGCGCCGTTCACCTGATCGCTCTCCTCCTCGCGATCCAGCACCGTCAGCGTGTAGACAACCCCCGTGTGGCGATCAATGTCGAAGAGATCGTTGCCATCCAGCGCATAGGCGATCGGATTGTTGATGCCCCGATCGCCGTCGATGGCGCGCACCCGCAACACCTTGGTTCCCACTGGCGAGTCCTCGGCAATGCGGGCCACAGCCTGAACCTCCACAAACTCAGGGGGCTGATCCTCAATGTCCTTGACCTTCACTAAGATGGCCGCAGTGCCCGTGTTGATGGGTCCCTGATTGGCACGATCGATGGCCAGCACTCGCAGCTGGTACAAGCTCTTGGTTTCGTAATCCAGTTGGCGCTGCAGACGCAGGATGCCCTTGCCCTGATGCGTGGATATGCTGAAGACGTCGTTGTCGCCGTCCAGCTCCTGCAGGTAGTAGACCACCTGACCGTAGGCGCCCTCGTCGGCATCGGTTGCCTCCAGGGTGCTGATCACACCGGGTGCACTGCCCTCGGGTATTTCGATGGCATTCTGGTAGGGCAGGAAGATGGGTGCATTGTCGTTGATGTCCTCGACCAGCAGCAGGAAGCTCTGCGTCACATAGTTGTGATCGCTGTAGTGGCTGTCGGTCAGGGTGAGCACGATCGCATACTCGTCCTGTGTCTCGCGGTCCAGCTCCTTGGCCAGAAACACTTTGGCCTCGTTGCCACCCGTGTTCTCGATGCGAATGATTTCGCTGTCGTGGGAGTTGCGCTTGCCGAAGGTCAGCGGATCATTGTCGGGATCGTAGCCCTTCAGTGTGTAGATGTGACTGCCGACCAGCGTCTCGGGACTCTCCTTCAGTCGCAGCACAATCTCCGACTGTCCGTCGATGGCGAAACGCGGCGGTCGATTCGAGGAGACGCCCCAAACGAGGATTGTGAGCACGAGGAGAATGCCTTTTAAGCGCACCTTCTTGTAGCCCATGCTGGCGATCGCCTTGTGGTCGGACTTGGACTGTTTCTCGCATTCGTTGTGCATTTGTGACGATGATGATGACGACGACGAACTGCTGTCGACAAACTACTCGTACCTCATGGCAGGCCGGGCACCTAGAAAAAAGACGAGACACAACGAGTTACAACAGCATTTAGCACTGTGTGGGTTAACCCATTTTACTTGGCTGCCTCCCCAAGACAAGCCAAGACAAGCCAAGCCAAGCCAATGTCATTAAAATGTGTCCAAATATTCGGCGAGTCATGTGTCTCGAGCGAGTCTCAGTGCCTTATGACCTTAAAACAGTTTCGCTTGAGAAATCCCAAGTACGGCAACCTAATAAAATTTACAAATGAGTGCGAGTAAAAACAACATAGAACTGGCATTAAATGAGGGCGTTAACGACTTGTCAGTTACCCTAGTTGAGAATTAGTCCGAGTATTAACAAAACTACATTTTTATATTCTTATTTATTTGTATATTTTTTAATTATTATAATTTCTAGTAGTAGTAGTAATAGTCAGAGTATCATTTATTTACATTCTTTCTAGTGCTAAAAGTTGAAGCTTGTTTATTATGGCAGTGGTGGCTAACATAGTAACATTAACATTCTAGTAATTATAATTAAATTAAACTGTATAAACTTTTCAATTATTATTATAAATAATTATTTCTTTAGGAATACATACGCTCTATATTCATAGCTTAGCTGAAGAAGAATGTTGATATTAATTCATTTTTGCTATATTAACTATAAAAGCAGTTTAAATGTTATAGTCTAACGTAGCGTTAGAATAATGTTGACAGTAATTTCAAATATGGAATCCTGTTTAGTGTGTTCCTATTACTCGAAAAAATCGTAATACCCAACTACCTAATATATTTAACAAAGCCAGCAACTAGAGCTGTAGATATAACTGCTTTGTTGGTTATGGTTCTAGTTCTGGTACTGTTTCTGCCTGAGGTTGCAACATCGTAAAGTCCAGAATGGTAAAAGTCGGACAAACGTTGCTTAATGGTACCAGACACACACTCAACACACACTCGTTGCTGGCAGTCTTGTGGCATTATCCGATGTGGCTGATTGCACGTTCTGCTCTCGAGACTGCGTGAGAAGTGCTATGAGATTGTTTTTCTTTTGGGAAAGTTTTATGTGCAAATTAATGAAACCTTTACAAATTATTTCTTTCATCTGTGCGGAATTCCGGCAGAAGAAATTTTATTCGCTGAAAGTTTAACGAGCGTTACGTTTACTTAATTGCTGCTTAATATTGTGCATGGTTATTGCTTCAATATTAGATTTAGCTGCGATTGGAAATGAATTCTTTATGGTTCTGCGAAGTGAAACCTGACAAAAGTCTATAAAAGTTTCTTTATTTGTTTATATTTTAGTTTTGGTTAATTCGCAATTCATATATTTCGTCAAGATAAGAGCGTGGGGATTTCAAAGCCACTGCATCTCGTAATTGAAATGCGTGTGAAAATGTATCTCAATGCGCATCCATCAGATACAGATACAGATACAGCTGTGTGTGCTGGTATCATTACCTGTTTGCTGTGCAAGAGTTTGCCATTGTTTCGAGTGTTGACTTTGCTTGCTCATTAAAAGCGTAACATCAAGTGGCAGGCAGGCAGGTCCATCTACCCGGGTTGGATAGTTCATTGATTTCACAATTGCGAAATATTATAATTTCTATTTTCCAGCAATTTGTGCGCAGCTCGTCAACGTTTTTCCCCGGCAATTGATTTGTATGACAGCGACAGTTACAGATACGAGTCGCAGATGCAGATACAGCCAATGAAGATACAGATTCGAGTTGACTGCGGCGCAGTTCATTACCATTTGCGTGTTGCATCAACCTCTTGGGGCGAGTGTTTATGTTGTGTTGAAAAATCGTAGACAAGGTCGCTTATGAATTTCCAAACGCTATTTAAACCACGGCCTCGAGCCACAGATCGTAATTCCATTTGCGCGTCTGGAGTTGCTGATTTCGCTTTCAGCAGAGGCTGCTGCTGCTCATGCCACAGGCCACATGCCACATGCAACATTTTCTTTTTTTTTATTTCTATATTAAATGTTTTTAACGTTTATTCAGATGCTCTCCTCAGTAGCTGCGGTAATTATGTATTTATGGCCAACGCTTTTGTGTAACGCTCGGCAATTGGGTTGTTTGG
This sequence comes from Drosophila ustulata, assembly GCA_035047365.1. Lineage (NCBI taxonomy): Eukaryota > Metazoa > Arthropoda > Insecta > Diptera > Drosophilidae > Drosophila > Drosophila ustulata. Next base: position 16,036,974 of record JAWNPT010000094.1, read on the forward strand.
TCAGTTGCTCTTCGTTTTAAAACCCCAACCGGATGGGGGAGGCGGGGAGGGGTGGAGAAGGGGACGTTTCCAACTTACATGTGTGTGTTTATATGTAATTTCATGCTGCAATGATTTCCACTGCGATTTGTGTACTTTTAATAACAGCTAAATATGCTGGTAATTTGGGTTATCAATCTTAATGATATCGATACATTCTGCATCGAAGCTACATAGAGTGGGTAGTTTTCTATATATCTATGATTTGTCAGTTAAACAGAGTTGTTTCACAGCTTGTCCATTATGTGTAAGCTTGGCTACGAGTTTCACTTTAATTTCAATTACCCAAAAAAGTTCTTTATGCGCTGTTGACAACTTTAAGCGCATTAGAAAGCTCCAGAAATAAAGTGAATCTCATTACAAATAATGTCATTATAATTAGAATATCTTGGGAAACGTACTTCATTAAGAAGTGTACTGTTATAAAAACTTCAACAAGAAATAAGTATATTTAGATAGAAACATTTTAAAATTCTATTAAGAAATATCTGCAAACCAAATGAGCTTAAGCTGTATCATTGTTTTAGTTTAAATTGGTGATATTTTTTAAAAAACTTCACAAGATATATAAGTATATTTAGATAGAAACAATTTATAGCTCTATTAAGAAATAGCTGTCAACCAAATGAGCTTAATCTGTATCATTGTTTTAGTTTAAATTAGATTAGTTTAGTCATAATTGACACTTATTGCCCCAATTTAGAGCTGAAATCTCCCTTTTGTTGTTGGTTGTCGCTTGCAATATATAACATGAAGCCAATTTGCCACAAGGCGAAAACCGAAAACTTACTGAATTAAAACAAATTAATAAGTTGATGTTATATCCGAAGTCAAGCGTTCGCCTTACACATTTCCCTTAATTTATGTAAGCGACAAGCAAAGGAAATGGCTTCGACGCCGAGTCAGAAACCATGACGATGTCGCTTTTCCTCGCCTAGAGTAAAAGCTGCACCAGAAAGCTGCGTAGGAAACGCGTGACATGAGCGAAGTCTTTGCTCTTAGCCAAAGTCACAGACGGACCTTCAACTTTTGGCCAAATATTCACGCTTGGCATGTTCTGACCCCAAACTCCAGACGGGCGACTTCGACGCGCGACTCGCGACTCCGATCAAAGTGTTGCCAAAAGTGAAATTTTGCATAAAGTGTTTCACAATTTGCTGTTGAGACGTCCATAGCTATGGGTTTGTATCTTGCAGATACATTTCGATTGTGCGGTTTTGCTGGTAACCACAACAACACGATAAAAATGCCACGGAAATCCAAATAAACAATAAAATTTGTGCCTGCCAATGCAGCAAGTTTTCAGCTCACAAGTTGCAGTTAAGCTGCCTTCGGACGGCTTTCGATGAGAAATGCCAAGCCAAGACTTGGGATTGGCCTGGGAGTAGGGAGTAGTTCACATGGGCCCACACATTAAATTCACTTAATTAAAAATATGCTAAACCCGACTCTCGTCGTGAGGCGTTTGAGCTGAAGTTGAAGTTGAAGCTGTCTTTGTGACCAATGTTGCCTTCAGTTTCCGGTTGGGTCCACGACCAGCCAGCAGCGAGTTGAGCGAGCGGTTGAGCAAACAAATGAGCTTATGGCTCGACTACTCCAATTTGAACACTTCCTCCCCCATATTAGGGCCCTTTCTGTCTGTTGTCATGCACATCGATTCCAAAACGTGGCTGACAGTCAAGTTCAACGCCAGCAGCAGCTAACAATTGTTATAATGTTGATTGTTGTTTTTGCTGCCGCTGACAAACAAAAGAGCTGCCAGCTGGAGAGGGGGGAGGGGTTGAAGTGGACAACAACAGGCACAGGGAGCTAGCTTGGAGCTACATGCTACATGCAGCTTCGTTGCGGTAGCTTGATTTTTGAGTCATAGCCAAGAGTTCAGTTGAACTGGAGCTAAAGGGGCCCGCATCGCATCCGCATCGCTTTCATGGTAATGTGCGTAATCGCTTTACAGCTACTACATATGTGTATCTGTATCTATGGCTGCTGCTTCAGTTGTATCTGTATCTCTAAGTATATGCCGACAGCATAGCTAACTGAATCTTTGTTACTTGCACGAATTGCTGGTGTCGAAACTAATCTGCCCGTTACAGTTCAGTTCCTTTTCTAACCTCTAGTATTCGCAAACTTGATCTCTGTTGGTCTTGGAGGAGCAACCGCGTCCTTGGCTGCACAACTCGACCTTCTGCTTCTAGCAATTGCTCTGCAGTAAAACATTTAATTTGAAACTACGAGTAATTAGTCAACTGAAGAGATCTTAATTCTACGTTTTTCTATTTTGTATGTTTGTGCCTCTTTTTATTAATATATGTGTATTTATACACCTGGTATTGCTCTTTGTTAATTCTATCTTTAATTTTGTTATCCTTGCAGAATTCTTGTTTTTTCATAAAATTATAGATTTCACTTTGTTAAATACTGATGTGTTACATTTAATTCAATGGCAAAATTTGATTTGTATTCCCAATAATGCTTTTATAAATATGGGCGAGTTAAAATAGGGCTGATGAGTTAAAGCTAATTTTACCAATCTTTGGCTTTAAATTTCCAACTACCCAAAAGTATTTTCTTGTTAACATTATGTATAGAGAAGTAATATATTATTATTACTATATAATTGGAATACTATTCTAATTTGCGGTACGTTCAACCCTTTTGAGTCTCATTTTTGCCTGCAGCCTAACCCTAACTATTTGCATATTCACTTCAAGGTTTTGGATGGGTAAACAAGGACCTTCCTTTAATACCCGCCTCTCAGCCTTTATTAGCATTCCTTCAGCTTGCATTCGAGAAGGGACTCGATTGGTGACTTACCCTCTTCTTTTGTTTGGCTTGCAGTCCGGGCTGGATATCAAGTGTCCGCAGCTGCAGTCCGGGAATCAGCAAATCAACCAGCTGACGGTCTTCTTTCGGTCTGACAATTAGTTTTTAGCACTGACACATTTCAGAAGGGTTCTCGACACGTTACTGGTAATTAGGCAGAAGTCAAAAACCCCGCACACACTCAAAACTCTCACACACACACACAGTTAATGAAAACGTGTCGCTGGAATTGGGCAATGCACGAAGCGGAACTCGCAGTTGTCGCCGTTATTTGGGTTAGAATTAAATGAAGATCACTTTAATGGCACTTTTAACCGAACACGACGCTCGCATTTGGAACGTGCCGCAGTCGCAGTTGGCCGTGGCAAAGCTCCAAGTGTTAACCGATCCACACTGGACTGCACTCTTGAAAGACGACACACGAAATGCGTTCAACTGAAATCCGTCACGACGAAAACGAAGTGTGTGGCTCAAACGTCGCTCTACGACTGACAGCGGACCTGGCTTAAATGCGAGCTTCAGCCGGTGTGCGCTATGGCGATTGAGCCATCGTCATTGTCAACCGACAACCCCCGACAACGGGTGGACGAGCGACTGCAATGCTGCTGGCACGCGAGTAATTACCGGAGCGTGAATTCCAGCGCCGTGAGCATAGGCATTGTCTCAGTGTCTCGGTGTCTCGCTGCTCGTAGCAGCGAGGGGGGCGTTGAGGAGTCGCGGGGTTGTTGCCAGCTTGTTTGTTTACGTTTTGCAAACAGTGCAACCAACATGCGGGAGAGCTCTGCATGGAAAGCTGGAAGAGTTGCCGCTACAAATGCTCCGAAGGTTGAAGAGAGTTCTCGGCCAATGCAATAGTTAAGCTGCTTAATTTCTTCTCTTTAGTCATCTTTTCAAATTCAAATTTATCACAAATGATAAGACTGATGGTAACCTGAATCAAAAATTGTGTGATACGGTATCTGTAAATTACAAAAGTACTTATCTAAAATACAAAAGTATCTTTAAGATAAAGTATCACTAATGGATCTAATGGATTCCAGCATATCAGTTAAAGAATGCAAGATCTATTCTGCAATTTGTTGTTTACATCAGGAATATTTACATATTACTCGTTAGTAGAATTGGATTGGATAGAATTGCTCATTCTTTATCTTAAACTAATTTATATGACTCCAAATCAATTGCAACATATAATATTGATATTTATTAAATAGTAGTAGTAGTAGATAGTGCTTAAAAATTCGAAAATAATCCCAGCAATGCAATTATAAATATTATAAACATTTCGTTACATTTTTAGATCAGAGTTATTATTAATGTGAAGTCAAATAGGGAGGTAGTTAAGCTCATTAAATCCTACTTTATTAATTGTATTGTATTTAACAGAAAATGCCGCTGATACGTGGTCGCGACGCGGTCGCCGTCGCCAAGAAGCCCAGTGTGACGCTTCCTCCGGTGGTGAAGAAGTCCAGCAAGAGTCGTTCCTTTCATTTCCGTTATCTGGAACTGTGTCGCGCCAAGAACATCACACCAGTGCCCAACATACGCGCCAATGCGAATAATACGACCAGTCTGGATCTGTGTGGCGACAAGCTGGGCGTGAGCGAATGGCTGCTGATCATCGATGCTCTCCATCACGATCTTGTGCTGCAGACACTAATCTTGCGCATGCGACGATCCAATGGAAACAGTGAGTACACTGAGAAAAATAGCGAGATGAGTTTTGTTAACTGCAGACTTACGGGTAGATATCATTCTACCAATTGACACCGAGAATCGTGCTCGACTCTTTCGCCAGAAGCCGGTGATCTACACACGCTACATCTTCAACAGCCTCGTGGATGCGATCGTCAACTGTGTGAAGAACAACAAGAATCTAACTGTATTGAAGCTGGAGGCATTGCCACTGCAGGACAGCTACATTGAGTGCATTGCAAAGGTAAGCACACAATGATCTTCTTTACTAAATATTACTTAACTATTTGAACTTGCTGCCCAGGCTCTTGCTTCCAATGACTGCTTGAAGGAGTTGAGTTTTCAGAAGTCCTTCATAGGCGACAAGGGCTGCGCCGCCGTCTGCAGCACCGTCAAGTACTTGAATCACATCGAGACTTTTAATCTAAGTGATTGCAATTTAAGTGCTAAGGGCGCCGAGCATGTTGCCGACATGATCAAGGTGAGCAGACTTAAATCTTGATTGAATTATTGTTATCTTTTCTTTCTCGCCAGATGCAAAAGATTTCGCGTTTCTCGGAGGGCTGGGAGAAGTCGCTGCGCTATCGCAGCGTGGACGTCAATTCAATTTCCGGACTGCGGCACATTGCGCTCTCCAACAATCCGATCATGGGCGACGATGGTCTGCGCCTGATTGCCGAGGTGCTCAAAGAGGATGCCTGGGTGCAGAGTAAGTACTCGACTTGGTCTGGAAGCAACTATTGAAACCCTTTCCCTAGCTATTGAGATGGAGGGCTGTGGCCTGACGGATCGCGGTGCCAATCTGATACTGGAGTGTCTAGAGCTGAACAACGCCATCACCGAGTTCAACATACGCAACAACGACGGCATCAGCAAGTTCCTGGTGCGCCAGGTACGCGAGCATCTCGGCAAGGAGGACGAAGAGAAGATGAAGGAGCCGCAATACGATCTCAGCTGCGTCAATGGGCTGCAGAGTCTGCCCAAGAACCAGAAGTACTCCGTCTCGCAGCTGCTCAATCACACCAAGACGCTGGAGGAGCAGTTGTCCTTTGAGCGCACGTTGCGCAAGAAGGCCGAGAAGCTCAACGAGAAACTCAACCAGCAGCTGCTGTCGCAAGGTCCCTGCTTGCCACCGCCGCCTCAGCAGCAGGAGGAGCACATCGATGGCGCCAAGGTGCCCAAGGGCTACATGCTGGTCAAGGGCGATGAGCTGCAGTCGTTTATCAAAAAGTAATTCATTCAAATTGTCACTGCAATCTGTTGTCATTCATATTGTGCATTTCACACAGCTCTCAGAACTATTCGCCGGCTACGTCGGCAGTGCAGTTCAATCACTTGGTCAACAGCGCTGTCACCAGTCCGGAGACGACGCCACGCAGCGATAACACAACGCTGCGCAATCAGCTCAGTCGCCAGCTGCTTCGCCAGGAGCAGCAGCAGCAACAACTCGGCGAAATGGATGAGGGCGACGAGACGGCCGTGGAGAGTGAGCACCAACAACGCCAGGTGCTGCATGTGCGCAAGGTGCGCAGCGAGATGAAGTACGTCGAAACCTACGCCAAGGAGAACGCCAAGAAACGAGAGTCCAAGTCGGATCACGAGTTCGCCAACGAGCGTGACGTGAGTAGCGAATCTCTATCCAAGTCCTAAACATCCCTTTAACAATATCCTCAACTCTGCAGTTTAAGCTCAATCCGAATGTGCAGTTCGAGATGGATATTGGCGACAGCATGATGATCAATCAGCAGCAGCTGGATCGCATTCGCTGCGAGGTGCGCGAAGATATGGAGCAGGAAATGATGCAGGAATCGTACAGCACTCAATATGGCAGCGAGTGCATTGGCGACGGCATCGAGAACAATCGCAAGCACAAGGACAAGTTCAAGAAGCGCATGAGTGCCATGGGTCAGAGCCACATGACGCAGTTCATGGACGAGCTGGAGCGCAAGATCAACAGCAAGTCGGCGGGCAAGAAGCGTCACAAATCCAAAATGCCTGCGAATCATGTGCATGACGAACCGCAGCCCATGAACATGAATCTCGACTCCTACATGCCAATGATGGAGGACATGCCGGAAGGTTCAGCGGAAAACAGCTCGGCATCCGAGGGCGATAATCACGAGGAGATGCCCCACGGCCAGGGTCAGGGTCAGAGTCAGGCTCAGGGATACACGACTGCACCGATGAAGGTGTTTGTGAGACGCACACGCAATGTAACCGAATCCTCCAAAGAGCACCAGCAGCAGCAGCTCGACGGCGATGAGTCGGAGGAGACAATTATTTCGCCGCGCTCGGTTTATCTAGAGATTCAGAAGAAGAAGAACGAAGGCAATCATTAATTGCAATGCCCAATGATAACGCAGCCAACCTACAACCAACCACAAGCGGATTGTTTTGAAACTGGAAATTCAATGGTCCCAGTATAGCTATCGAGATTGGAATGAAAGGGGAACAAACTTGTTTGGTTTGCTTAGCATATTGTTAGGGGTAAGGGCAAAATTTCCAGTAATAAGTGGAGAAAATCTCTTATTGCAGTTATAAACAAAGAGGTTTGGCATGCATTGCATTATGCTTTCTGAATTGCATAGAAATATGTTTATACACAATCTTCGTTCAGGACAACATACAGTTAATTGAGAAATAAAAGAAATTGTATTTTCAGTGGTATTGTTTATCGGAAAGTGATCAAATAAATACCACAAGTAATGAGAAAAATAATATCAAATTTGTAATTATAGCCCGATTAGCCCGCAGCTTCGCCTGCGTTAGATTTTAAAATAATTTAAAAATAAGTTTGAAAGCTTCAACTAATTCGAATCTTCGATATTATTGTTAGGGCAAAGAAGCTTAGAAAGTATGTACGTATTGACAACAGACAGGATTTTAAATGCCATTCAAAGTTTACAAGCTCAAAATGCTCAAAAAGAAATATATAATGAAAATTATTATTCAGAATTAAATTTTTATTATAAATTTGTTAATTTTATAATAATCTTTCCATATGTTAAGACATAACTTTGGTTCCACTCTGTGAGCCTTGTCTTGCTTAGCATCATTATAGCGTTACTCATTGTAGTTGAAATATGTGCATGTATTACTTACTTAAATTAAATTTATTTACATCATGTAGCAACACATTTATGTCATTATTATATGTGACACGGTACGTACGTCATTTCATTAGTTTAATTTATTCAATTTAATATGGAGAATATTGTGATTCGATCACCTGGCCGGCAAGTTATTAATTTGTAATGAATTCAATCCATATCAATTAAATAATTGCCTGTTTCCGATATCACAGCTTCAGGATCTATTCGTCTACTTTCTCTATAGGAGAGAAAAAAAAAACAATATCAGAAGGTAATTTCAATCAGTAAACAATATGTAAATGATTATTTTTAATAAAGCTCCAGATTGTAGTTTATTGGTTGAGTTTATTTCAACCGTAACTATTGCTTTGTGAAATTTAAACACAACACCGACATAAACAATTTACGATAAAAAAATTGTATGACGATGCACGACAAACTGAAGCGTAATGTTCTAATATTATTTATTGATAAGCATATAATTCTTAAAAATGTATAAAAGACCTTACCTAAAAATTTAAATTAATTAGAACATTAATATTACTTATTCTAATATCTCAGAAATAAAATGTAAGTGGATAATTTTGATAATACATATATTAAAAAATAAGCAAATGCAAAAATCTTAAATAAAATACGTTAATAATGTCTGGGCGGGTTTTTTAAACTTGAATTTGAATAAAATACGTTAATATTAACAAAGGAATTCGTTGCCAAAACTGACTTTGATCTGCTGAAGTACCAGGCGAACATAATCGAGTAGCAAGTAGATTAGCCAAAAATTTAAATTTTCAGAAGCTGGGCGGGTTTTTCAAACTTCAATTTGAATAAAATACGTTAATATTAACGAAGAAATTCCTTCCCAAAACCAACATCGATCTGCTGAAGTACCAGGCGAACATAATCGAGTAGCAAGTAGATCAGCCAAAAAATTTAATTTTCAGAAGCTGGGCGGGTTTTTCAAACTTGAATTTGAATAAAATACGTTAATATTAACGACGAAATTCCTTCCCAAAACCAACATCGATCTGCTGAAGTACCAGGCGAACATAATCGAGTAGCAAGTAGATTAGCCAAAAATTTAAATTTTCAGAAGCTGGGCGGGTTTTTCAAACTTGAATTTGAATAAAATACGTTAATATTAACGACGAAATTCCTTCCCAAAACCAACATCGATCTGCTGAAGTACCAGGCGAACATAATCGAGTAGCAAGTAGATCAGCCAAAAATTTCAATTTTCAGAAGCTGGGCGGGTTTTTCAAACTTGAATTTGAATAAAATACGTTAATATTAACGACGAAATTCCTTCCCAAAACCAACATCGATCTGCTGAAGTACCAGGCGAACATAATCGAGTAGCAAGTAGATTAGCCAAAAATTTCAATTTTCAGAAGCTGGGCGGGTTTTTCAAACTTGAATTTGAATAAAATACGTTAATATTAACGACGAAATTCCTTCCCAAAACCAACATCGATCTGCTGAAGTACCAGGCGAACATAATCGAGTAGCAAGTAGATTAGCCAAAAATTTCAATTTTCAGAAGCTGGGCGGGTTTTTCAAACTTGAATTTGAATAAAATACGTTAATATTAACGATGAAATTCCTTCCCAAAACCAACATCGATCTGCTGAAGTAGCAGGCGAACATAATCGAGTAGCAAGTAGATCAGCCAAAAATTTAAATTTTCAGAAGCTGGGCGGGTTTTTCAAACTTGAATTTGAATAAAATACGTTAATATTAACGACGAAATTCCTTCCCAAAACCCACCAGGAGCTGCTGAAGTACCAGGCGAACATAAGTGAGTAGCAAGTAGATCAGCCAAAAATTTAAATTTTCAGAAGCTGGGCGGGTTTTTCAAACTTGAATTTGAATAAAATACGTTAATATTAACGAAGAAATTCCTTCCCAAAACCAACATCGATCTGCTGAAGTACCAGGCGAACATAATCGAGTAGCAAGTAGATCAGCCAAAAAATTTAATTTTCAGAAGCTGGGCGGGTTTTTCAAACTTGAATTTGAATAAAATACGTTAATATTAACGACGAAATTCCTTCCCAAAACCAACATCGATCTGCTGAAGTACCAGGCGAACATAATCGAGTAGCAAGTAGATTAGCCAAAAATTTCAATTTTCAGAAGCTGGGCGGGTTTTTCAAACTTGAATTTGAATAAAATACGTTAATTTTAACGACGAAATTCCTTCCCAAAACCAACATCGATCTGCTGAAGTACCAGGCGAACATAATCGAGTAGCAAGTAGATTAGCCAAAAATTTAAATTTTCAGAAGCTGGGCGGGTTTTTCAAACTTGAATTTGAATAAAATACGTTAATATTAACGACGAAATTCCTTCCCAAAACCCACCAGGAGCTGCTGAAGTACCAGGCGAACATAAGTGAGTAGCAAGTAGATCAGCCAAAAATTTAAATTTTCAGAAGCTGGACGGGTTTTTCAAACTTGAATTTGAATAAAATACGTTAATATTAACGAAGAAATTCCTTCCCAAAACCAACATCGATCTGCTGAAGTACCAGGCGAACATAATCGAGTAGCAAGTAGATCAGCCAAAAAATTTAATTTTCAGAAGCTGGGCGGGTTTTTCAAACTTGAATTTGAATAAAATACGTTAATATTAACGACGAAATTCCTTCCCAAAACCAACATCGATCTGCTGAAGTACCAGGCGAACATAATCGAGTAGCAAGTAGATTAGCCAAAAATTTAAATTTTCAGAAGCTGGGCGGGTTTTTCAAACTTGAATTTGAATAAAATACGTTAATATTAACGACGAAATTCCTTCCCAAAACCAACATCGATCTGCTGAAGTACCAGGCGAACATAATCGAGTAGCAAGTAGATCAGCCAAAAATTTCAATTTTCAGAAGCTGGGCGGGTTTTTCAAACTTGAATTTGAATAAAATACGTTAATATTAACGACGAAATTCCTTCCCAAAACCATCATCGATCTGCTGAAGTACCAGGGGAACATAATCGAGTAGCAAGTAGATTAGCCAAAAATTTCAATTTTCAGAAGCTGGGCGGGTTTTTCAAACTTGAATTTGAATAAAATACGTTAATATTAACGACGAAATTCCTTCCCAAAACCAACATCGATCTGCTGAAGTACCAGGCGAACATAATCGAGTAGCAAGTAGATTAGCCAAAAATTTCAATTTTCAGAAGCTGGGCGGGTTTTTCAAACTTGAATTTGAATAAAATACGTTAATATTAACGACGAAATTCCTTCCCAAAACCAACATCGATCTGCTGAAGTACCAGGCGAACATAATCGAGTAGCAAGTAGATTAGCCAAAAATTTCAATTTTCAGAAGCTGGGCGGGTTTTTCAAACTTGAATTTGAATAAAATACGTTAATATTAACGATGAAATTCCTTCCCAAAACCAACATCGATCTGCTGAAGTAGCAGGCGAACATAATCGAGTAGCAAGTAGATCAGCCAAAAATTTAAATTTTCAGAAGCTGGGCGGGTTTTTCAAACTTGAATTTGAATAAAATACGTTAATATTAACGACGAAATTCCTTCCCAAAACCAACATCGATCTGCTGAAGTACCAGGCGAACATAATCGAGTAGCAAGTAGATTAGCCAAAAATTTCAATTTTCAGAAGCTGGGCGGGTATTTCAAACTTGAATTTGAATAAAATACGTTAATATTAACGACGAAATTCCTTCCCAAAACCAACATCGATCTGCTGAAGTACCAGGCGAACATAATCGAGTAGCTAGTAGATTAGCCAAAAATTTCAATTTTCAGAAGCTGGGCGGGTTTTTCAAACTTGAATTTGAATAAAATACGTTAATATTAACGACGAAACTCCTTCCTTATATTTTTTTCGTCTCAGCGATACAAATTTAGGAAGTGCAAAAATTAAAAAGTGTTGCATACTTTTGGGGATTGAAATTGTAATCGAAAACACAAAAGCGTTAATATTACGGAAACTACAAGGACAATTTGGATGTCCTTTAGAGGGTCATTAGTTCTAATGAGTACGTTCAAAAATAACTATCGATTGTAACTCAAAGAATTCAAGAAAATAAAAAAAAAACAATCTAAAAATTGCCGCAAAGTACAAAGGGGGGAACATGGAAAATTAACCAAAAATTACAAAATGCCCCGTAACTTCGTCATTTGAAGGACGATTGGGATGTCCTCTGGCATGTAAATAGCGAAGGATGCATGATGGACGACTATGAAATCCAAAGGACGCATATCCTTTAACGAACAAAGTTGGAAGGACTTTTTTGCTTATAGAAAACAAGCCATACCTCGGTAATTTCCATGCTGATCCTTATGAGTCCTATGTCAATAAACTCGTCTTAGCAAGGACTATTAGCTGAACAAAGGACATTTGGATAGTCCTTTTCGTTTTCGAGTTATTCGTGATTTTCACATTTTGCAGCGATTCCTTAAATTTTTCTTGTCGCAGCGACAAAAATTTTGCAAGAGCAAAAATAAAAAGGGTGGCATACTTTTGGGATTGATTTAAAAATGTCAAAAAGCCAAGAACGTTGCATACTTTTGGGGATCGCATTAAAATTACAAAAATAAAACAACTTTGCATATTTTTGGGTATTGAATTAAGATTGTGGTCGAAAACTCAAATTCGTTAATGTCTAGGAAACAACAAGGACAATTTGGATGTCCACTGGAGGTTCGTTACCTTTAATGAAAACTTTAAAAAATAATTATGGGTAACATAGAACTATTAAGAAGGAACGAACCTTCTAGATGCAGCCATATAGACTGCAGCTTGATAGCTTGCCCCGTCAGAACGATATATAAAATAAAAAAGGTTTGATGTTTGTGCCTTCTACATAGTACGTTTAATTGGCATTTTTTTGATTTTTAAGTGTCTGCAGATCTAATAATGCAAAGTGCAAAGTACAATACAAGTATTTATGTTATAATAATATGGAATATTCTGTTGTCAATACATTTTGTAATTGCTACTGCTTAAGTTTTGCTCAATTATTCATGATTAAGTAGATCGAGAGGATTAAATACGTTCTTGTTGTTGTGTTACAGTAGTAAGTATACCGATTATTTCCAATCATATGCGTCACATTTACATTCCTAATATATGGACGATTATCATGTTTAACCTCCAAAACCGTAGAGAGTACGTCCCTGACGCTTCAAGGCATAGACGACGTCCATAGCAGTGACGGTCTTACGCTTGGCGTGTTCAGTGTAGGTGACAGCATCACGAATAACGTTCTCCAAGAATACCTGCAAAGTATTCCTTTGTTAATAGACAAATAATAGTTGAATACTATGTCAAATACTTGCCTTTAGCACACCACGGGTTTCTTCATAGATCAATCCGGAGATACGTTTGACGCCGCCACGACGAGCCAGTCGACGAATAGCCGGCTTGGTAATACCCTGGATGTTATCACGCAGCACCTTGCGATGGCGCTTGGCGCCTCCCTTTCCCAATCCTTTTCCACCCTTTCCGCGTCCAGTCATCTTTAATTATTTAAATTGCGCTACAGAGAAAAATAAATAGAAAGCAATCAAAAGTTAATTACTGTGAAAATTGAATAGAGAATTTACAACGCAAAAACTGGTTAGTCGAATGAATGGAACGCCATTTTTTTGATATGTACACATACATATGTATATGCATATATGTAAAAGTGCACAGACGCCATATTAATGAAAAGTTAGGAATATTCTTGTTTAGCCATTTAAATAACTACTAATGCAGTTCACTTACAATAATAACAAAGCATTCTGCGACAATAACTTTGTTATTAAATTGTTGTTGCTGTTTGTTGTGAAATAAATTCGACCTACCTTTTCAACAAATTGTCTGAAATAAAATGCAATGTGGTCGCAGCTGCTTAAACCAAAAAACCCTTACAAAATTAAGTAGAAAACCCAAAACACAAGTCACCCTGTGATACATTTATTTTGTTTCTATTTTTAAACCTATATTATAGATGAAAGTTATATTTTATGTTTAAATCAAATTTACGAGTGTTTTTTTTGTCCCAGTAAAAATAATGAATTCACCGTACTTATATATTTTTTCTTTTCATAGCGTTACTTTGCTATACAACATATTTTAACATTACCGAAAGACTAATTAAAAGAAGGGTCACAATTTTTGTATTTATTTATAATTTTTAACCAAAATCAACATTTTATTAAAATTAGTATTTTTATAAAAAAAAATCAGCAACTTAAAAAAAAAAAATGAAATTGAATGAGTGGGAGGAGGACACTGGAATAGTGACAAGACATTTAGGTTTATTTGAAAGCCGTTGTTTTCAATGTCGCGCCCTTTTGAAATTTATCTGGTCTATATAAAAGTGTAACCAGATGGCATTTAATTTATAAATCTTGATTGTGGTCACACCCCGACACAGGTGATGAATAAAACAGCTTTAAAATAAAGCTCTTATTTTAATGAAAAGTAGGAATGGAATAATAAATAAATTTACAATATTTTTTGGCTGCCATGATGTTTCTATACTCTAAATAAATATTTAGTGCTAATCCTTAGCTGCCTGCAAGGCCCATTACTGTCCTATGGAGCTGTTGCTTTTGATACTTTACAATCACTTTCATAATTTCCATCTTAGCGTCAATTTTCAAGTTGCCGTCCAGCTCGAAGACATCTTGAGCAACAGCCATTCCATAGTGGAAGCTAGGCGTGCTTTGTATCTCGTCTATCATCGGCTCGACAGTCATTGGAGTTGTGTCCTCAATTTCAGCATCATTATCCTCCATGGGAATATTGAACTCCTCTATTTCTAATTTTCTTGCCTTGATCTTGGGCGTATCAGCCGATAGCTGCAACGGATTGCCCGAATTTGTCTCATGCGTTAGTGGTTTCTGGTCGTCAGTTGGCGCTGCACTATTCTCATCGGAGTCTGAGTGTGCGCTTTCATCGTATGTGTTTTCTGACTAGTAGATTGCAATATTTCGCTTAAACAAACATAAAAACGTGCATAATATGATTACTTACATCCGTAACGTTCTTATCGACAATACAAGGCAGAAACTTCAGCTGCTTCAAAAATTTCCATCCTTCCAAGCGTTTTATTTCCTCCGGATGTGCTCCACGGGCATTGGCATCCAAAATAGCCTTTTGTTGCAGTCGGTAATATGAGGCTAGATTTAGCCATTTTCTAGCCAATTCATTCGTATAAACGCGAAACTTAAATCGTTTTTCCAACGTCCATTTTAAATTCTTCCAGAAGTTATGTTTCAAATAACGAATACAGTGATCTTTGTGGGTTTTGTCCCACATATAGGGTGTATTGCGGATAGTTGTAACAATAAAAATAATAACTTCATCGGACCAATATGGTCTCGATTCGCTTCCGTTTGCCATTTTTTGCGGCTTGCAATTAATTTATTGATAGTTTTTTCTTAATTTAATCCACTTCTGTTGGAAAAACCAGCTGACTGAATGTTTTAGTTGATTCGAGAGGGATAGCTATAAGAGCTTGTCGAAACGCAATTAAAATACCAACAGCTGTCGATAAATGTACGTGAGTATATCCGATAAAATAAGATATGACCGTTAGGCGCGGCGAATTCAATAATGACACTGTGCTATATATTGAATAACCAAAATTATTCTTTCAGAACCATTTTAAAAACAATGCAGCTTATTCAAAGTATTTTGTAGTTATGAAAGCAATGTGCACAATTAATATCAATAATTTATGTCAATTAATTATATTATCCTTAATTATTTTTCAATCGAAAAAACTTAAGTTCTAATGTTTCAACAAATTTAAAAACCAATTAAATTGATTAATTTATTCGAATTAATTTTCTAATGAACTTAAAAAGATAAGATAAAATTTAAAATTTTTCAACGGGTTGTGAGATTTTAATGGTTTTGCCATTCGGTCACACTAATCCAATGAGTAAGTTAACAACACTAATGATTGCTTCGCTGCTTGCATTCTATTCCCTATTCTCAATCGCAATGGCCGCCAACAAGGAACGCACTTTTATCATGGTTAAGCCTGATGGAGTCCAACGTGGACTCGTCGGCAAGATTATTGAGCGTTTCGAGCAGAAGGGCTTCAAATTGGTCGCCATGAAGTTCACTTGGGTAAGTAAAGCCGGTAGATAATTGAATTAAAAGAAAATCAATAAGTTTGACGCGTGTTCAGTCTGTCGTGCATAACCTCAATCATATGGCAAGGGGTCGCTGGCTCTCATCGCAGCAACCTCTATTGCAAAATTTACCGGTTGAGGTTATAAGTACACACACTTTTAGAGGTCATGAAAATCGAATTCACATACTGATTTATTTATATATATTTTGTTATTTTATAGGCATCCAAGGACTTGTTGGAGAAGCACTATGCTGATCTGTCTGCCCGTCCCTTCTTCCCCGGTTTGGTCAACTACATGAACTCCGGTCCAGTGGTTCCCATGGTGTGGGAGGGTCTTAATGTGGTCAAGACCGGCCGTCAAATGTTGGGCGCAACCAACCCAGCCGATTCCTTGCCCGGCACCATCCGTGGTGATTTCTGCATCCAGGTTGGCCGCAACATCATCCACGGCTCCGATGCCGTCGAGTCTGCCGAGAAGGAGATTGCTCTGTGGTTCAACGAGAAGGAGCTCGTCACCTGGACCCCAGCTGCCAGTGATTGGGTTTACGAATAAATATGGATCCCCCCATATGCATGTGTAGAATTTGCATTTTAATGTGTTTGCTACTCATTTAAGACTAACACCGATTCTTTAAAAGAATAAAAAATTCCACAATATGTATGTATATTTTGTATGTGTATTTTATTAACAACGAAAGCCTGTCCATTCCGGCAATGGAGTTTTAGGAGGTAGCACCCATCCACTGGGTATTGAAGTTGCGTCATTTCCATTGCTTATATACGAGTCCCACACAGAACTGTAAACAAATATTATAATCAAGTCGTTATCTGTATACTATGTATATGACTTACCGGCATTGTATAAGCTGCTGTATTTGCAGTTTCTTCTGGCCCCGACGCAGTTGCTCTAAGGCAGCGCACGGATTTCCAAATATAACTTGCTCCCACTGGGCTTCCAAATTCACGGACATTTCTACACCTGTTGCATTTTCGCACTCCTGCTTAACGCGTCTCCACACTGTGCGCATTCGGGAGAGTTTTTGGCTTAACTCGACGGCTTTGTCTCCGCCGCGCGCTTTGTAGAGACGCTCCAGCAAGTCGAATGTCTTGAGTTTGTTGTTTGCATCGTGCAGTTTTTTCAGTGCGATGTGTTCTGCTCTCTTCGTAGTGGTCTTTGGCTGCTCTGCTTGATCGCTGAGAGGTGGCGAAATGACCTTCGTGTCCTTGAAATGTTTTGCATACGCTCTGTCAACGCTCTTTTGTTGCTTGCATTTACGCTTAGCTCTTTGACGTCTTCGCTTGCGCTGCAGTTGTAGGCGAGCAATTTGCTTTGCCGGCAACTGCTCTAGACGCGACAGCAGTGCTGTTGTTTGTTGTTGCAGCTTTGTGGATTGGTCTACATTGCAGCAAGTCTCCAATTGTTGTAGATTTGATATAACTGTTGTTATATTTGTCTTTATTTCGCTTAACTTAAGAGTGTGCGGCATTTTTGCATGTTAGTGTTGGTTAACGTAGAAAATACTTTTTATTCACAGATGGTGTTAAAAATATTACAGCGAAGAAGAAGAGTAATAATCATGTGGGGGGGTAGTGTGGACATTTTGGAAGTAATTAACTTAAACAGCGAGAACGGATTTCGCTTCGCCGAGCACCTCGGCTGCTTTCGTGTATGCCTCAGTTTCCTTGAGATCCTGTTCATCTTGCAGATACTTCTCCAGCACCTCGTACTCTTTTTGCAATCTACATAAGTGAAAAGCAGATATTTTAGATATTGTTACACATATGTATATTTAGTCGCTCGATGACTCACCTGCGCTTTGAGTCTGGTATCATCATTTGGCACTCCTCTATCACCTCGGTCTGTTTGCGCAGCACATGGTCATCGGATCCATCTGCCTTGAACTTCTCGAGACGAGCGATCTCTGTGTTCACCTCCTTCTCATAGACGGTCTTTTCCTTGGCCAGTCTCTTGACAACACCCGTTTTAATAACCAACTGCCTGATACGTGGATCTGCCATTTTTGTGGATATGTTATCTTGGTCGTATGTTTTAACTAGAAGTTCTTTTTACGTTTAACGATTTGTCACCGAAATCTTCACAGCCGGCTGAGTTCTTTTGTTGTTTATAAATGCCGCCTGTTGTGAGTCAGCTACAGAGTTGTTTTAAAACGAGAGCTTTATTGAAAGCTGCTGTCTCTTGACATCTGTTTGCAGTGAGACCAAAAACACACTTTGAAAACTGTGCTGCCACTTAGTTGCACTTCTTTTGGTATATTAGTATATTTCCGAAACGCCTCATCTCTAACAGTAGAATTCGTATGTGCACTAAGCAAAGTGCGAAAAAAGTGATTTCCCTACCAAATGCATTATCGCAACCCCTCCAACGGGAAATATAACCTGATTTCGAATATCGAAAATTGGCGTCGCAGTTTAGTGCTTACGAAAAGCGCGAAATTTAAAAATAAACTAAAAGATGGTGTTGATGACACTCGCGCTTTTGGGTCTGCTGGTGGCTCTGGGCTATCGGTTTCTCACCTGGAACTTTGGCTATTGGCGGAAGCGTAATGTGCCTGGTCCAACTCCAAAGGCACTAACGGGCAACTTTCCCAACATGTACACCATGAAGCGACATCCTTTGTATGATATGAAGGATGTCTATAGGTAATTTGCTCTCCATTTGGAGGACTTAGCTAATATGCTTGCTCGCTTTCAGGAACTACAAGCAGGATTACGACATGGTAGGCATTTTTTTGGGCCGATCTCCACAGTTGCTGGTGCTCAGTCCGGAGCTGGCACATCGAGTATTCGTAACGGACTTCAAGAGCTTCCACGACAATGAGCTGGGAAACGTGGTCGACGAGAAGTCCGACTACATTCTGGCCAACAATATATTTTCCATGAAGGGCGAGCAGTGGAAGCAACGTCGTGCCGACATAACTCCTGGCCTGACCATTAGCCGTGTAAGCTACGGACGCCACTTGATCCTTTGGAACTCTAAGTTACAGATGCCGTCGTTTACATTCCTTAGATCAAAACAGTCTATCCGGTGACGAAGCAAGTGTGCGACAAGCTCAACGAATACATTCGCAAACAGATTCGCATGGGAACACCAGGTGGCATCAATGGCAAGGACGTTAGTTAAATACAAGGCCGTTAGTTCAAGACTTTAAACTAATCCTTTGATTTCCACAGCTCAGTCTGTGCTTCACTACGGAGATGGTTACCGATTGCGTTCTGGGACTCAGTGCACAGAGCTTCACCGACAATCCCACACCCATCATGGACAAAATCAAGAATCTATTCGATCAGTCGTGGGTGTTTGTGATCAACACAGTGATATATTCGCTGTTCCCGGCCATACGCCACATTCGACGGCTGCGCTTTATTCCCGAGCATGTCGAGAAGTTCTTCGTCAACCTGATGCAGAATGCAATCGATGTTCGGGAGCAACAACTTGCCGTTGGTCATCAATTTGAGCGCGTCGATTTCCTGGACTACGTTCTGCAGTTAGCCAAGAAGCATAGCCTAAACACTCGCCAGCTAACGGCCTGCACGATGACCTTTCTGATCGATGGCTTCGACACAACCGCCTCCGCGCTGGCTCACGCCTTGCTCTTTCTGGGACGTGATCACAAGATCCAGCAGCGCTTGCGTGAGGAGATCAAGGCAAATTTGAACGACCAGGGCTATGTCGACTTTGATAAATTGCATGATCTGCCCTTCCTAGATGCCTGTCTGTTGGGTGAGTTCGACCTATTATTCTTTAACTACAATCATTTTATGATTTCCTTAAGAAACCATACGTCATTTCCCACCTCTGGCTGCATCCAACAGGCTATGCACTCGGCGCATTGAGATTCCCAATCAAAATGGTCCTCCAGTTACTATAGAACCGGGCACCGTTATCGTTGTGCCTCACGCCTGCTTCATGAAAGACGGGGACTACTTCCCCGAACCCGAACTCTTCCAGCCCGATCGCTTCATGCAGCCTAATGCAGCCAAATCTTATCGCGATCGTGGCGTCTTTATGCCCTTCGGAGATGGTCCGCGCATCTGCATAGGTGCGTTAATAATATGATTACTGTATTATCTATTTGTACAATATATTTTTTACTTTTTCTAGGCATGCGTTTCGCTCTAACTCAGGTCAAGGCGGCAATCGTCGAGATACTCACCAACTTTGAAGTTAAAATCAATCCGAAAACACGTGAAGACAATTTATTCGATCCCTTTGGCGTTGTCACAAAGTTAAAGGGCGACATTTGGCTGGACTTCGTGGCTCGCAATTAAGTAACAAATGTCACGGAAATTGTTAGCGAAATTAATTCCGCTTAGAGCAAAGCAATTCGGTTTAATATTGTTATGCGGATATTCACACTAAATATACTAGGCTATAATAAACGTACACAAGGTGGGGGGCTTTTTAAGAATACAAGTCGAAGTTGTATTGTTCAGTTTTTGTTGAAATCTAACTAAATAGAGTCCAACAATTAACAAGTAAGAAATTTCAATCGAGACTGATCAAAATATTGCACCTTTTACAAAATAAATCATTCAATTATTTTTCAATGAAATAGGCATTTAATATTTATTAAGTTTCTATTTTTCTACATCCCCAGAAATAGAATTCATAGCCCGGACTACAAACCGGTATTTGTATGGCACTCGGAGTAGCCATCAACTGCAGCCATATGAAAAGCCAAGGGAGAAACATTGTTAATGGAAACTAGCGCTTCGACATCTTGTGGAAAGTTTAAACTGTCATACTAAAAACACCTTATTAGTGCTTTTATAGTTTAGTTTTTACAGGCTGAACTAATATAATATAATTATGGCATGTGAAAATGATTATTCGCATGTTAAAGTAAACAAGTAGTTACATAAATTAACCCTTTACATGGTGGTGATGCATATCTGCATCATACTGTCTAAAATCTTTTTAATGCAGTTCAGCAACTTTCGTTTTTTTCTGAATTCTGTCCAATACTCAACAGATGATTACTTTTTCCGATAATTTGGTGAGTGTGGAAATCTGAATTGGTTGTGCAGTTTCTCATCCAAATAAAAATAGCAAAAAAAGTTGTATAGTTGATTCAATTTATATTTATAAATAGGTAAATATTATATTTAATTGTATATTGTCGAGTTTTTGTGTTTGTTGCATTATAATACGAAAAAATAAAAAATTTCGCTTTGTTGCATATAAATGCATCACTCCCCTTTATGTAAAAATAAGATAAAAAAAAAAATTAAAAAAAAAAAATAATAAGTGTGATTCTCCCGCAACTTCACTGAGATCGTTCGCTCATGTTAGGAAGTAAAAGTCATAACTTTTGAATTACTTCTTTACTTTAACTAATTTTATTTAATTATTTGACTATTCAATTTCTTAGATCTAAGGTAATAAATTAAACATTTATTTTTTCTTTCTTTCTTTTAAATACTACTTAGTATATTAAGTAGGCTTAGTGCTCGCTGGAGTCCTGTCTGGTCCATCCTAGGTGTGCAATGCTGTCTTAATTTTTGTTTGCACTGCTCTCTCATTGTTGGTCCGCAGTCTCATCTCCGTTCTCCTCAATCACTTGGTCTAGTGATGCAATGAATCCTTGTAGAGTACCATGAATTAGTTCGCTGCCAGTTGTGCCTAATGTTCAAAATTCAAAGTCAGCCGCGTGATCTGCGGTTGTTGTCCTCGCTTAGGGTGTCAATATTGCTGCTGGCACAGAAATCGCTTGGTACTTTGGTTTGTGGTTCACCTATGATTTAGCGCGCAATTCGAAAATTCAAATCGGCCGAGGGCCGTAAGTGCATCTTAGAAGATGGAAAAACAAATCGAAATTGTTTATTTTGTAATTTACGGTTAAGCATTCTTTATTTTTATTTGTCTCAATTAATACATTAAAAGATCGTTTATGTTTATTAAGCAACGTTTCTGTGTCCTTTAATGGTTTTATGTTGTAGACGTAGATGTTGGGTTACAATTATAATTTCAGAGAGAGTGTGTGACCTCAGTGCGGACCTCGTGGTGCATCTCCACGGAATTGACTTCAGTGACCAGGTTGATGTTAATAAAATTTGTTTTGTATAATTAACAAGTAAGAAGTTTCAATCGAGAGTGATAGAAATATTGCAGCTTTTAAAAAATAAATCATTCGATTATTTTTTAATGAAATAGGCATTTAATATTTATTAAGATCTTCTTATGCTTTTTTGCGGCAATGACCGGCAGCGAATATCTCGCCCGGTTTACAAAACGGTTGTTCTCCGACCACACCACCATATATTTCGGCCCACGGGGTAGCCATCAACTGCAGCCATATGAAAAGCCAAGGGAGGAACATTGTTAATTGAAAGCAGCGCTTCGAAATCTATCCCTTGAAAAGCTTAAACGGACATACTAAAACACCTCATTAGTGTACAAATTTTTGGTTTTGAGAACCTGAACTAATATAATTATGGCATGTGAAAATGAATATTCGCATGTTAATGCAAATAAGTAGTTACATAAATTTAAATACAAGTAAGATTCTCCCGCAAATTGACTGAGATTGTTCTCTTATGTTGAGAAGTAAAAGTCTTAAATTAATTACTTATGTTAAGATACTTTTCATTTTCTCTTCTTTACTTAAACTGATTTGATATAATTATTTTTTTCGATTTCTTAGATCTATTTGTGTTCATTTGTGTACCGTTTTCAATAGTTTGGTCAGTATTGCTATTGCCTAAATTGGTGATTTCGAAGTTCCTTTTAAATTCCTTGGATTAATAAACTACTTAGTATATTAAATAGGATTAGTGCTATCTGGAGTCCTGCACGGGTTAGTCCCGTCTGGTCCATCCTATGTTTGCAATGCTGTCTTAATTTTCGTTTACACTGCTCTCTCATTGTTGATGCTTAAAAGTGGTCCGCAGTCTCATTTTCCGTTATCCTGAAACACTTGGTCTACTGATGCAATGAACCCATGTTCGCTGGCCGTTGCGCTAAATGTTCGAAATTCGAAGTCAGCCATGCGCTTAGCGGTTGTTGTCATCGATTGAGGTGCGAACAATGCTGCTGACACGGAAATCCCTTTGGTTTTTGGTTCAAGGACCAGCTAATTTTAAGCGCGCAATTCGAAAATTCAAATCTGCTGCCCTCCGAAGATCGTGAGTGCAATTTAGAAAATTGAAAAACAAAATGAAATTGTTTATTTGGTAATTTACGGTTAAGCATTCTTTATTTTTATTTTTCTCAATTAATACATTAAAAGATTGTTTATGTTTATTAAGCAACGTTTTCTGTGTCCATAAATGCTTTTTTGTAGTTGTCGTAGTTGTTGGGTTACAATTATAATTTCAGTGAGAGTGAGTAGGTAACGATGCATTATGCTGCTGGTAAAAGGATGCATGTGCAAGTACGGCGATCGCACTTCTCCTTGATCTCGGCAAACTTGAACGCAATATGAGCGGTGTGGCAATCGAGAACCGGAGTGTAACCATTGGCAATCTGCCCAGGATGATTCAACACAATCACCTGCAGAACAGATATAAAACATCAATAACGCGAAAAGTATTACTACGACTTAAAATTAAACTAAATCGCACCTTCATAAACATATAATTAAGATAGGATTTCAAAATAATTCCAAACTAACAAAAACTCGAAATATAGATACGAGTCAATAACTCTACGAAAAAACAAAAGCAAACATATAGAGAGAAGGTTTTTCACCCAATTACACATCATTACATTAAGAGCTTTTCTAGTTCTACGCGAAGAACATAAATTAAAAAATTGTAACTTGTTCTTGATTTTCGTACATTGTGGGTGAAGGGGTGTGGCATATAAAATTCAAAATAAACTTTATCTGCAGGAACCTACCAAATTGGGTGTCTCTAGCTATATACTGTATAATAGTTTCTGACTGGCATGGCTATATCAACTCGGCTTTTGAGGCTGTTCAAGAATGTATGCATATTTATATTTTAAAGGGTCGGAGATGCCTAATTCTGCCTGATATTTGCACAAAACTATCAGGGCTGATACAGATATCGCTAGCAGAGAGAGCGCTTCGAAAAATGTTAGGTATAATACCTTTTTAAGTTTTCAATGGGAATTTAAATAGTCATTATTTTTAGCACTCGATTTGTAGTATATTACATCAAAATAATCAAATGGAAAAAATTGAATATTTAATAAACTTTAGCTGCAAATAAATAAAGTCAATGCTAACCCACCTGAGAAGTCAAATCAGCAGCGCCACGTGGAGGATTGTTCTTGGAATCGCCGGCCACGCAACCGCAACGCAGCTCCTTAACTGAAACGTTCTTGACGTTGAAGCCAACGTTGTCGCCCGGCATGGTCTCGGTGAGGGCCTCGTGGTGCATCTCCACGGACTTGACTTCAGTGACCATGTTGATGTTAATAAAATTTGTTTTGTATTTATAATTAACAAGTGAGAAGCTTCAATCGAGAGTGATCGAAATATTGCACCTTTTACAAATAAATAAATCATACGATTATTTAGGCATTTAATATTTATGAAAATATTCTCATGTTTTTTTTTCGACAATCCCCCCCAATGAATATCTCGCCCGGTTTACAAAACGGTAGTAGTTCGGCACTCGGCGTAGCCATCAACTGCAGCCACATGAAAAGCCAAGGGAGGAACATTGTTAATGGGAACCAGCACTTTGACATCGTGTTCTATCAACTGGAAAGTTTAAACTGACATACTAAAACACCTCATTGGTGTACAATTTTTGGTTTTGAGAACCTGAACTAATATAATTATGGCATGTGAAAATGCATGTTAATGCAAATAAGTAGTTACATAAATTTAAATACAAGTAAGATTCTCCCGCAAATTGACTGAGATTGTTCTCTTATGTTGAGAACTAAAAGTCTTAAATGAATTACTTAAGATACTTTTCATTTTCTCTTCTTTACTTAAACTGATTTGATATAATTATTTTTTTCGATTTCTTAGATCTATTTGTGTTCATTTGTGTACCGTTTTCAATAGTTTGGTCAGTATTGCTATTGCCTAAATTGGTGATTTCGAAGTTCCTTTTAAATTCCTTGGATTAATAAACTACTTAGTATATTAAATAGGATTAGTGCTATTTGGAGTCCTGCACGGGTTAGTCCCGTCTGGTCCATCCTATGTTTGTAATGCTGTCTTAAATTTCGTTTACACTGCTCTCTCATTGTTGATGCTTAAAAGTGGTCCGCAGTCTCATTTTCCATTATCCTGAAACACTTGGTCTACTGATGCAATGTAGATTACTTTGAATTTGAATTTGTTCGCTGGCCGTTGCGCCCAATGTTCGAAATTCGAAGTCAGCCATGCGCTTAGCGGTTGTTGTCATCGCTTGGGGGGCCAATATTGCTGCTGGTTTGTGGTTCACCTATGATTTAGCGCGCAATTCGAAAATTCAAATCAGCCGAGGGCGGTGAGTGGATTTTAGAAAATTGAAAAACAAATTGAAATTGTTTATTTGGTAATTTACGGTTAAGCATTCTTTATTTTTATTTTTCTCAATTAATACATTAAAAGATCGTTTATGTTTATTAAGCAACGTTTCTGTGTCCATGAATGGTTTTATGTTGTAGTCGTAGTTTTTGGGTTACAATTATAATTTCAGAGAGAGTGTGTGAGTAACGATAATGAATGCATATGCATTATGTACGACTGCACGCATATATTTATGTATGTATGTACGTTATGTATGTATATGATTAATTGGTAATGAGAAACATTTGATCAAAGTATGCAAATGCCAATGAGGCTCGATCGAACATTTAGAATGTTTGTCAAAAAACCGCATGATTATGTTCTTTGTGAATATTTTTGTAATACTTCTTAAGCATTTGTCTTTTACATTTTTGGAGAAATTTTGAATTCATTGCGAATGTAGTCTTTTTTTTTTTTTTTTTTTAACTTTTCTCTTTTTTTAGTTTGATTAGATGTATAGTGGGTTTAAAACTAAATTCTGAAGTTATTCATTTTTGTTTTGTTTTTTGTTTAGGTAATAATAGATTTTAAATCGAATGCCTCCGACTGACTTATCAAAAGTATAAAAAGTGTTTAAAATCCATTGATTGAAATTATGTGGATGGCTTGTTGTTCAAAACAATGTTAGCGATATTGGAATGAGGGCGGGTTAGGAAGGGTTCGAGGGAGTATTGGATACTGGATACTAGATACTGTATACTGGGCTAGCAGCAAACTCCAGTGGCAAATTGATTTTGCTCCGGCTCTAAGTGAGTGCCGGAGTGTTTCCTGCGAAAGGATTTGCGGTGACGATACAAGTTTAGATAGTTACAGTAGATGATAATGATGAGTATGATGGCTACCGATTTCGAGTACGACGACGCATACGGGAATGATTCCAGGTGACCGAAGTGGCCGCCGATGGGCACCTCGTCATCACCACGTGCAGCTGGTAAAAGGATGCATGTGCCCCAAAGACGCGATGGATCAACGTTCAACGGCGCACACACGAATTGTTGTTGTTGTATATGTTCGCTAATTGTATGTGTGATTATAATAAATTGCAATATTTCCTCAAGTTTATATAATATTTGAATGCAGCAGTTAATAATAGTATTTGTAGTATTTGTTGTTGTTTGGTTTGTTTGGTTTTTTGCCATTGCCACGGACTCTGATCTTAGCCCCTGATTCGGTTCAGATCCTCCTCGATGAGTAATAGATATTATAAATTTGAAGAGTTGATCTTCTTGTTGCTGTTGCTGTTGCTGATGTTGTTGTGTTGTTGCTCTTGCGGTTGCTGTTGCCGTTTCTTGTTGTTGTTGTTGTTGTTTGAGTGTTTGAGTCTGAGTGTTGTTGTTGTTGGTGTTGTTTGAGTTACAGTTCTGCTGACACCCTAGTTATTTCTTCTTCTGTGCCTTCTCAGCGGCTTTTGTTACTTTGCCCGAGGTCGTCTCTTTAAAGTTCACCGACTTAATGACACCGACGGCAACCGTTTGACGCATGTCGCGCACCGCAAACCGTCCGAGTGGCGGAAATTCTTGGAAGCTTTCAACGCACAGTGGCTTGGTTGGCACCAGCATTATAATGGCCGCATCGCCCGACTTGATCGCCTTCGGTTCGGTCTCCGTGGTCTTGCCCGTACGGCGATCGCACTTCTCCTTGATCTCGGCAAACTTGCACGCAATATGAGCGGTGTGGCAATCGAGAACCGGGGTGTAACCATTGGCAATCTGCCCAGGATGATTCAACACAATCACCTGCCGAACAGATATAACACATCAATAACGCGGAAAGTATTACTACAATTACTAAAACTTAAAATAATCATATAATAAACTGAACTTCTAATTTAGTTAGGATTTTGCAATTGAAAGCAATAAAAATTTCTAGCAACATTGCATTATGATACCCCATTTTCAATTTGAAGTTTTTAAATTTTCTCAAAAATAATGATTACAGTCCAATATTTATTAATGTCTTTATAAATAACTTAACATGAAATAATGGAAATGCATAATTCATCAAAATAAAAAGGTGTCTACAGAAGTTAAGTAAGAGAATTCTTTTCGAGAGTTAGTTTAGTTTTGTTCTGCATGTTCTGCCATCTAACAAAATGACAGGGTATGTTAAGATTGATTCCCGAATAACACATCATTTCAGAACGAACTTCTCAAATAATACGAAAATTTGCATTAAAACATTTTGAATAGTTCTTGATTTTCGTATATTGTGGGTGAAGAAGACGTGACATCTTAAATTCAAATTAAACTTTATCTGCGTAATGAATATACAATAAATATGTTATATTCCAAATTTGGTGTCTCTAGATATGTATTATAGTTTCTGATATCACGCATTTCCCTTTAACCCAATGGCAGCAAGGTATAAAAACTAAAATAGGTAAAATTTTTGGTACACGATCGAATCGAATTTAAATCAAATTAAATGAAATATGAAATATGTATATCTTATTAGAGACTAGTGCCAAAATTAATAAACTTTAGCTGGTAAATAAATAAAGTTTTGTTCACCCACCTGAGCAGTAAAATCAGCAGCGCCACGTGGAGGATTGTTTTTGGAATCGCCGGCCACGTAGCCGCGACGCAGCTCCTTAACCGAAACGTTCTTGACATTGAAGCCAACGTTGTCGCCCGGCATGGCCTCGGTGAGGGCCTCGTGGTGCATCTCCACGGACTTGACTTCAGTGACCAGGTTGACGGGCGCAAAGTTGACGACCATGCCTGCAAAGCACCATTAAAATGGAGGTATTTTGGATGTAATTAAATGAAAAATAGTTGGACGCTCACCTGGCTTGAGAATGCCGGTCTCCACACGACCGACGGGTACGGTGCCGATGCCACCAATTTTGTAGACATCCTGGAGCGGCAGACGCAAGGGTTTGTCGGTGGGCCGCTGGGGCGGCATAATCGCGTCCAGCGCGTCAATCAAGCACTTGCCCTCTGTCTTGCCCTCCTTGCGTTCGACGGTCCAGCCCTTGAACCAGGGCATCTTCTCGGATGCCTCCAGCATGTTGTCGCCATGCCAGCCGGAGATGGGCACAAATGCCACCGAGGCCGGATTGTAGCCGATCTTCTTGATGTACGATGAGACCTCCTTCTTGATCTCCTCGTAGCGTGCCTCGCTGTAGGGGGGCTCCGTGGAGTCCATCTTGTTGACGCCCACAATCAGTTGCTTGACGCCCAGCGTAAAGGCCAAGAGCGCATGCTCTCTGGTCTGGCCGTTCTTCGAGATGCCGGCCTCAAACTCGCCGGTGCCGGCGGCCACAATGAGCACCGCACAATCGGCTTGCGAGGTGCCGGTAATCATGTTCTTGATGAAATCTCGATGGCCGGGCGCATCAATGATGGTCACATAGTACTTGGCCGTCTCGAACTTCCACAGCGCAATGTCGATGGTGATGCCGCGCTCGCGTTCGGCCTTCAGCTTGTCGAGCACCCAGGCGTACTTGAACGAGCCCTTGCCCATCTCCTGGGCCTCCTTCTCGAACTTCTCGATGGTACGCTTGTCGATGCCGCCGCATTTGTAAATCAAATGGCCCGTGGTGGTCGACTTGCCGGAGTCGACATGGCCAATCACGACAATGTTAATATGAATCTTCTCCTTGCCCATGTTTGCTATTTAGTCGACACTAATGTTGCCTCCTCTTAAGTAGTCTTGTGGAACCTGAATGCAATTTGATATATTTAACAATCGAAGGAGGAAAAAAGTTTAATATGTGGCCAAAGGAGGAGCATATTTTAAATGTAACTCTCGATCTATGCAGAGACGCATAATGAAGCTAATGAAATTATGATTGCTGCATTTAGCACTATATGGCCATTTTTAAAAGGTAAAGAACGTGGGAGACATTATACATAGAGACGTAAAGTGAAAAGGGGCACAGAAAGAGAGGCACAGAGAGAGTGAGAGAGAGAGAGAAAGCAAAGGCGTGTACTACACAATATATGTAAGGACACGAGTGAGCATAGACATCAGGACTACATGTGTGTGTCTATGTAATGGGAAGGGGGTCGATGGGAGGCAAGTGGAAATGCAAGTGTGGGTGTGGACGCGACTCTGCTCGCGGTGTAGAGACCGAAATGTTGCAGCTACATATATATATATATATCTACATATATCCATACATATATGTTATGCTGCTAGCATTGCAACAATTTTCAGGCCAAGAAAATGCAACTTACCTGGAAATTAGCTTGATAATAACTTGCCGCTTGCAAGTGCACCAATTGACAATTGATATTCTGCAAAAGAGATGACTTGAGTTACTGCGATGACAAGCAATTAAGACAAATTAAATTTTAATAGGCACACAGAACAGCAGAAGAATTATGAAATATAATTAATTGTGGAAAACGAATGAAACACACACACCAGCAAGTCTGCACTACACGTCTGCCCGTTAGTCAATGCCCGGAAAATCTGAATCTGGGCAATAAGTATGCAACCAAGTCGCAATGCACGACACACGAAAAATCAATAGCGAAACCCAGACAAAACGATGAGAGACTCTGGAGCGAGACTCGCAGCCGAATGGCGACGACAACGACGACGATGCCCGCCGACGACAACGACGAATGCACTCCCAGACTCACACCACACCACACCTCACCTCACCTCACCACATCCGCCATTCGCCATCAGTCGCAAATCCTCCTCCGACAGCCGGCAGCCGTCGCCCCCCTTCCCTGTCACCTGCACTGCTCGGGAAATTATGACAAGTCGCCTTTATGAATTTGGCTATTAAAGTGCAACAAACTTTTGAGTTTATCAACAAATACGATATTCAAAATCAGTTCGCGAAAAGAGGACGCGAAAATCAATGACGGCAAAGCGTTGATGGCTAAATTGCAATAGTATTTGTCCCAATGAATGTATGTGTGATTGTCTGCATTCTACTAGTCCCGAACTAACTACCTCGTAGATAGCTATAGACAGAGTTAAGTGTTTACTGCAGAGGGTACTAGACACTGTCGCATTGATTTTTGTTACGAAATTGGGGGACGTTAAACTGTCCGCCCAAATGTCAAATTCTGCCAATGTCTTCACTGAATAAAATTCCCTTACTGGCTGACAACGTAGCGGACCGGAAAAGCAGTGGAAGACTGCGCTTCCAACCTGACTCTCTGCCGCTCATCAGTGATATTGTCAAACGAACAAAATCAATTGGGCGACTGGTATCGTCAGTTCCGGGGTTGGCGACGGGCAGCACAATTGTCCCCATAGACAGTAGAGAGGCAAAAGTTTGGCCGAGGAACTATAGTTCTATAGCTTTATAGTACTAGTGATTTCGTCAGTCGGGCTCTAGTACTTCGTACCGAGGGGTTTGTGCGCTCGCCGACCGGCATTTGCAAGCATTCGTGTGCTCTTTGCTCAGTGGGCTGAAACAGAATATTCGCGATTGCGTTGCGTTGCGAAAGGGTGAAAAACTGCACAGACACAAACACATCCGCCTTACACACACACACGCACACCATCGCATACTCATGGAGAGTTGAAAAATGCCGCTGCTTCGGGTTGCACTTGCTCATCGTTTCCGTTGGTCGTCGTCGTCATCATCGTCGCTGTCGTCGTCTTGGATAAACTTGCAAAACAAAAAGGAGGCAAAAACATGCACACATGCAAAACCGCGTGTGTATGTGTGTGTGTGTGTGTGTGTACTTTGGGCTGTTCTGCGTTGATTTATTTTCTACCCTAGAAACAATTTTAACTTGCAGTTTCCCTCTAGTTATTTTTAACAGCACGTACTTAGTATGTGTGTGCACTGCAGCGTATTGGCATAGAAGAAGCCGCCCGAAAGGGAAATGTAAAAATACTTTCGACTTGCTGCAGCCTCTCTCAGATTAGCACGTCATTCGAACTGCACATGCACATACATATACATATGTATGCTAATATTGCAGTACGAATGTGCATCGAATGTAATTTCCTCAGCATTGCCAACTATCACACATACACACACACACGCACCCACCCACACACCCACACTTGCATGCAATTCAGCACTTCCTCAGACCGAGCCGAGCTGAGCCGCCATTTTGGAATTTTGCGGAAGAGTAGCGCATATTTGTACATTATGTATACACTGAATTATCCACACACACACACATACACACATGTCCATATATGTATGCAGCAGTTTTCGTATGTACTAAAAAAATGCAGGCAGTTACTTTTAGCACACTACCTTAG
The DNA here is from genome assembly GCA_035047365.1 of Drosophila ustulata. Lineage (NCBI taxonomy): Eukaryota > Metazoa > Arthropoda > Insecta > Diptera > Drosophilidae > Drosophila > Drosophila ustulata. The sequence goes on from JAWNPT010000094.1 coordinate 16,068,418, forward strand.
TACATTATGAATGCAAAGCAAATGTTCATATATGTATATGTATATGTATGTATGCTAAATACCGTTACACATGTATGATGTATTATGCAAAACCGGCCGGTAAACTCACGAAATTCAGCAATGATTTAAACACTCTTTTGCAATGAGAAATATACGAAAATAATAAGCATTGGAAGCGCCACACACACTTTACTGTTAGTTCACACAGTCGTAATCAATCGATGCTTATTAATGTTAACATTTATTGGAGGATTTGCTGCGGCAGCTGCACGAGAAGCCGTGTTGCAAGTACGTGCACTTACCTCGAAACCAGAAAACGGAAAGACCGAAAACGAATTCGACAGAGACAGCGATTCAGTCGCTTGACGAAGAGGTCGCGAGCCGAACGTTGCACGATGCGACCGACAATGATGCAATGCCGATGCCAATGACAGAGTAGCCACCAACTAGGGCAGGCAATTCGCTTAGGGCATGGGATATTACGAATTGCGGGCAATTTTCAAACCCAACACTGACAGGGATATCAACATGGACGATTAAGGGGATCCCCATTCTCGATTTCAGATTTGCGATTTTCAATTTGCAATAAAGAAATGCAAACCATTTTAGATGTCTAACAATATTAAGAAATAATAATTCATTCATTAAATACCACTAATTAGATACATTTTTCGGGAATTATATTTTTGTATATTCAGAACTTAAAACCTTTTCACATGGCTTCAGGGCCCGTCAGAAGTTAAACATACACCTAATCATTACTACGCTACAAGTTTCACAGCAACAATCATTTCCATTCACTGTCCGATTCATATTCTGGCCAATCTGGCTTCTCATCAATAGGCAGCTTCTTTTGCTGGAGATATTCATTAAACTGTTCTGGGATCAACATGAATCGACGTATTTTCGAACGAAACTGCTTCCACGTCAGCTGGTCATGATTGCGACGATCCGTTACCATAGCCTTGTAGTTGAACTTGTGCTTGTTCAGGAAATACGTCAGCTCCTTAACAACTCCCTTGGGTAACCTGAAATCAAGTATTATTTTAATTCAATTGATATTTGACTGCCTTAGTGTTAGAAACTCACCTGAATTCAGGATCTGATCGCCTGTCGACTGCCATCTGTTCTAGTTCCTGCACGATGTGACCTCGCTTTGGTTTCTGATCCTCGTCAGTATTTGCCTTGGAGCTACGCGGCGCCATTATCGCATCCTCATCATCGAGTTCCTCCTCCAAGAAACCGTTCACGATTTTAGCCGCTTCCAGGCGTTCGCGTTTGTAGTTTGGAATGCCCACCGACTTGTTGGGATCCTTAGCCAAGCCCATTTCACTGAAATTGGTGCCTACTCGCTTGCCCTCAATCCACATTTTCTTCATCTCTGGACTAATAATGAAAGCAACAACAACAGCTTGATTATAAACAAAGTGTGGGAGACTCCAGTTGAGACTTACTCCTTGATCTTTCCAGTGGATTTGCGGGTTTTGTTCATGGTTTTGCGGTTAACATTATAGCGATAACGCTTGCGCACATGATTCCTGCGGATTTTCATTTTAAATATTTGTTAAACTAACGAAAACTCGCGTTTTTTAAAGTAAGAAAAACAAAACAAGCTGCACGTGTTGCGGCAGCTGTAGAACTGTCCCATCGCAATCATGAGTTATCGAAATAATAAGACCCGATGCAATATATCGATTGCTGTATTTTTTGTTTGGCGCCATACTAATCTTTACAAAATCTCGACAATAGCCCATAATTAAATACAATTTAATATATTTTAAAAGCTTTTTATTAATAATTTATTGCACTGAATTTTACACTAAAATAGAAAAACGTTAAGACTATCTATCGATTTCATAGCAGAACGATAAACTATCACTTTTAGTGTTTTAGTATTTTTAGGTATTTTTTTTAAATGCAGTTGTTGGTATCTCTGCTGGCGGCATTAAATCAGTAAAGAAAAACAAAGATGCGCGACGAAATTTTGGATCCACATAATCTGGTGAAAAACCGGGAAATATTGTACCGGTTGATGATCAGGTAAGCAGTGTGTGCTAAACAATCAATATTTGTCGTGTTAATCAATTGTGAAACGCAGTCAGTTGATGTACGATGGCCTGGAGAAATTCGCCATGGAACTCTCGATGTTGGTCAAAGCGGATCAATGTGCTCCCAGTGAACGGCTGCTGCATGTGATGATATCAGGCATGCAAACCATGTCGGAGAAGGACAAGAGCAACACAGACGATGTGCTGCCCGGCATTGACTTGGAATTCGAACCAGAAGCCTCGGCGCTGGCTCCCGAGCCGCATTCCTATGAAACGGCCTATGTGACATCGCATAAGCAGGCTTGCCGGGCTGGAGCCTTCAGCTTTGATGGCTCCCTGGTGGCAACAGGCAGCGTGGATGCCAGTATTAAGATCCTCGACGTGGAACGCATGTTGGCCAAGTCGGCACCCGAGGATATCGAACCAGGACGCGAGCAACAGGGTCATCCAGTCATACGAACATTGTACGATCACACAGACGAAGTGTCGTACCTCGAATTCCATCCCAAGGAGCACATTTTGGCGTCGGCTTCGCGTGACGGTACCGTCAAGCTCTTCGACATCGCGAAGCCGTCGGTGAAGAAGGCCCATAAAGTGCTCACCGACTGCGAGCCCGTGCTGTGCGTCTCTTTTCATCCGACCGGCGACTACATTGCCATTGGCACGGAGCACAATGTGCTGCGTGTCTATGATGTGCACACCACACAGTGCTTTGTCAGCGCCATTCCGTCGCAGCAGCACAAGGCGGGCGTCACCTGTGTCAAGTACTCGCCCACCGCCAAGCTCTACGCCACGGGCAGCTTCGATGGCGACATCAAGATCTGGGACGGCATAAGCGGACGATGCATCAACACCATTGCAGAGGCGCACAGTGGAGCGGCCATTTGCTCTCTGCAGTTCACACGGAACGGCAAGGTAAATAAAACTTTCTATTATCGTTACAGGAAGACTTTTCTGCCATTATTAACATGTGCCTCTTGCAGTACTTGCTGTCGTCTGGCATGGACTCGATTGTGTATCTGTGGGAGCTCTGCACCAGTCGACCGATCCAAACTTACACTGGCGCTGGCACCACCGGCAAGCAGGAGCATCAAGCGGAAGCTGTTTTCAATCACACCGAAGACTACGTGCTGTTCCCAGACGAAGCGACCACATCCTTGTGCTCCTGGAACTCTCGCAACGGCTGCCGTCTGACTCTCAACTCCCTAGGGCACAATGGCCCAGTGCGCTACATTACGCATTCGCCCAATGCGCCCGCGTTTTTAACTTGTTCAGATGATTTCCGTGCACGCTTTTGGTATCGTCGTGCTAATAATCAATAGGCGTCCTTTTAACTAAGCTAAGAATTCTATTAAAATCAAACAAATATTAACAAATGGTGTTGTTCTTTTGCGTGTAACTTTAAGCTGTTAAGACTTTCATGTTGTTAAGATATATTCAGGTTGCAAGGTGAAACTACAAACGTTGCCTATCTTCGAGGCGCATAAAGTGATATTTAAAGTCTAAAATGTCGCAGAATAGTAAAAACACTAGTCGAATTCTTTGTATAAATAAATTTAAAAATATCTGACTTTGATTGAACATAGATATATAAAATATTTAGAAACATGAATACAGTGGAATACTTTGTGACAAAACTAAAGTCAACAATTTTAAAAAACTTACCTTCAAAATAGCTGAGTTACAACAATTGTTTTAATCATTTGTATATAAATTGAGTCACGATTTCAAGTCGTATAAAATATTTATTGAGCGCATTGTTAGTTAAGTCGTAATGATTGCTTTAAGTAAATATTGAAATCAGAATACGTAATACAAATGCTGAGTACTTTTGAGCGTACAGTTTGTGCGTTTTGTGAACGCTATTAATTTCTGTATATGTGTTGATAGTGGACACTAGGCTTTTAATGTATTTATAAATATATAGTATAATCCTTTTGTTTAACTTAGCGACAAAATATCAGTTAATATTCACTGGAAGTCCCTTGTGCATTGCGTATTGGGCAACAATTCGTGCACACTTAATGCCTTAATATCTAAGATTATAAATAGTATGTATGCTAGGGTATATTGCTAGGAGTCTGCTAGAGCATAATTAAGTAGTCGATAATTAAGTTTACAACATGTTTTCGTAGACCGTCGCTGTTGGGTTCATGCGACGCCTCGAAGTTATTTTTGATAATTGCACAAATAGCCAATGGATTGGATGTTTCGTTGTTTCCAATAAAAAATTATTCTACGGACTTTGAGTATTGATCGTAATACTATATACATCTCATATATATATAAAACAAAGCAAAAAAATATAAAACAAAGTGTGTAAAACGAAAGTTTAACAAATCACATAAGAAATCAAAAAATAAACAAAAAAGAGGCTAGAGAGTTCGCTGTGACGAGTGGAAAAGGACGGTGCCAAACTCGTTAGTTACCTAAATGCGGATTAATTGGCATTTACTTAACGATCTAAATATAATTACAATTATAATGTAGGCAGTGGGATCTTAGAATTTTGCTACTTCTAGTTGTATCAGTTGCACTTATCGCTAGTTAATGAATGTGGCTTAAACTCTAGTCGTAGTCGTAGTTGTGTTGAAGTATGCGATATAACTTAAGGCGTTTATGGACGGAACCTTGTATATAAAGTAGATTGCTTAGTGTTACCAAAGTATGCAATTAACTAGATTAACTAATTGTTGATGATTTTGAGTGTTTCAGTTTCATGTTGTTGACGAATTGTTGCTTATCGTTAAGTATCATACAGTATTTCATATTGTTGCGTATTGTAGTTAAGGCACTCGTTCTCGTCGCTCTTCGCGACCTTGTTGTGCGTCTCCCGGAGGAAAGTCTTTACGTTGCGGTTTGTGCGGCGCTCGCCAGCGGCCGATTGCTGCCCTCGGGCAGCGCACACATCGCTGGCGGTGACGGCGACGGGGATGGCGAGATTTGCAGCTCGTTCTTGATGATCACATCGTTCTGCAGGCTGAGCATCGCTGCCGCTGCAGCTGTGCCCAGCTCGTGCTCATTGTCGCCCAGCTCGTGATCCTGCTGCTCCTGCTTCACATCCGGCAGCAACAGCGTGCTGTCCTGGCAATCGAAGCCAGGCAACTGTGTTGGTTGCTGCTGTTGCAGCTGCTGCAACTGTTGCTCCTCCAGCTGTCGCTGGTATTGCTCCTGTTGCTGCTGCTGCTGATGTTGCTGCTGCTGCTGTTGCTGCTGGTAGATGTCGCCGGCGGCCGCAGCCGAGATCAAGTATTTCAGCGAACTATAGGCACCATTGTCCTTGGTGGGTGTGCAATTCTCGTGCGTCATCTTCAGATGGTTCTTCATCTTGTCGGGACGAGAGAACTCCTTGGAGCAGACGGGACAGGGAAAGACCTTGCGATGCTTGCCCTCGTGATAGAGAAACGCATGACGCTGGAAGCTGTACTTGTTCTTGAAGGTCTTCTGCATGTTCTCCTTGGCGCACTCGGTGCAGCGATAGACGCCCTCCACGACGCTGGCATACCGAAACAGATCCAAGCCGCGCACCGACATCTCCGTCAGGTGCTCCGCCTGATCATCCAGCGTGGACTGCGCCTTGCGACGCACACGACGTCGCTGTATCGGTCGCTTGGGCGTGGAACTCGAGGCTGGCGTCGCCGCATTCACTTCGCCCTCGGTGGGCGTAATGGACTCCTCGAAGCCATCGGACGCCTGATAGCCAGGCAGACCTGCATTCTCATCCGCCAGCTGCAGCAGCTCGTGATCCGGCTCATCGCATTTGTCCTGCGCCTCGCCCAGCGACATGTACTCCATGTCCTCGTCCCCATATTGCCCCTCGCCTGTGGGCGATGCGTCTGGTTGCTGCTGCTGTGGCGTCTGCTGATAATACTCGCTGGCAGCGTGCTTCATCAGCGGCTTCGCATTGGCCGCAATGTGCAGCAGCAGCTGCTGATGCAAGCTGGGATTGTTGCTGCTGCTGCTGCTGTTGTTGTTCTTGCTGCTGTTGTTGCTGTTGTGCTGCGACTGTCGCTCGGCCGCATTCGCCAGCGATTGCAGAGCGCTGCAGTTGTTCTCCTTCTGCTGTGGCCCCGAATCCAGCACGCTCTCCTCCACAGACGCTGCTTGTGGCAGTGGCAGCGACACTTCGATGGCTGGACATGTCTCTGGATCCTTGGCTGCGCTGCGCAGCTGCTGCTTCAGCAAGGAGTTGCTGCTCTGTGGCGCAGTTGCTGCAGCGGAATTGTTCAGATTAACAGCTCGAATTCTGAGACCCAGTATTGTGGGCAGGTGCAGCGAAGCGGGGGGCGTGGCATGCTCACTGGATATCGCGTCTGTTGCCGTCGTTGCTGCTGCTGCTGCGGATGTTGCTGGCGTGCTTGTGGTAATGGGAATCAACGTTGGCGGCCCAAACAGACGCTGCGAGAGCTCTGGCGTGGCTTGAGCAGCTGCAAGGATCAAAGAATTGAAGTTCGAACATGAAAATTATGATAAACCAATTTAAACGAAAAAAATAAATGAGAAAAGATTCAAACAAAAGCAAATATATATAAGCCCAGATTTCAGATTTCTAAAAACTTGATCATTAAAAAAAAAATTAAAAAGCTATTTAAAATGTTCATAATTATTTAGCCAATTGAAAACTAAATTTTAATATCGTTCAAACCGTCTTAGAAAATATATTTAAAAAAAAATAAACAGCTTTCGAGGGATTTCCAAAAAGAATCCCTCAACTGTTTGGAAGCTCTATATAATAGCATAATATTAACCATTCTAACAAAAATGATCAGACTTTAAAAATGTTTTCCAAGCCGTCTTCAGTGAGTTTTTGTTGTTACTTGCACTTCAAATTTTCACTCAAAGATCCGTACCATGATCATTTAAATGTATTTTTTAAATATTTTAGGTTCACTTAACTTAAGCATAGAAATGATCTTCGATTAACCGAAGTGTGTGTGCTCAAAAATAAAATGCAAAACAAATTGATTCTTTTTCAGAATTGTTTTTCATATGGTATGGTGAGTGTGTATTTTATTTCTCTTCTCAGTTTCAGTTTCATTTTAATTTAGTTTCCATAGTTTCGATAGTAATTATTGTTAATTGCAATAATAAAAAATACATATGTATATGTATATGTATAACAAAATTGTTATTTTTATTGAATAATATTGCGTGATTTACTATTATTTATAATTTTACAAGATTATTTCTGTATTTCTGTTTATTTATTGGTAACTTGCTAATCCTCCTGAAAACAACAATTTGCGGAAGATTGTTTGTTGATGTTGTTGTAGCCTTTTGGCCATATTCAACTGCGCAACAAGTTCTGGTTAAAATAATTCTTCATCGTTTTTTTTTTGTTTTCTTTGGGCATCAAAAGCATGACTGTTTAATTATTATAATATTACTTTTTATTTATAATGGAAGTGTTTATAGTAGAATTGCATCTCTATTTGTTTTCGAGTTGGAAGGCGAGAGAATATTTATAGGTTTTTCTTCAGTGTATATGGGTGAGTGTATGAGTTTGTTTAGTTACATTTAACGCTGTTTTTTGAATGCAATAATAAAAAAACATGTGTGTAGTAAATGTAAACTAATTTAATTAAAGTTAAATTATAGTACATACAAGATATAAATATGTTTTGCATGTGTTTGTGAGGTGTGTTCTGTGTGTGTGTGTGTTAATGCCAAATAGTTGTATTTGTTGTTGTTGTTGGGGTTAGCTAAAGTTTGGTTGTTGTTGATAGTCGGGGACAGTTGTTGAGGAGTTGTTGTTGTTGGAAAGAGCGATTATACTTAACTACATAAATTGCACTAGCTAACACTAAATAAAGAATTAAAAACAAATTACATTTAATAAATTAGCGTAGACACGCAGTATTGTTTTATTATTTATTACACAGATTATTTAATTGCTGTTTTCTCCTTCTCCTCTCCGCTTCCGTTCTCTCTCTCTCTCTCTCTCTCTCTCTTCCCTTCCGATGCTAACAATAATTGGAGCTGTTTATTCTGATTTTGCAACAAATTCAAAAATTATTATTTTTGTTTTTTAACCTTTTCAAGTGTTGTTGGTGTGTTTTTGTTTTTTTCTTGGAGATCGTGTTTATTCTTTTTGCATTTGTTTGTTTAATTGTTTCTCTTGTTGCTGTTGTCGAATTCACATACATATCATATTTTTATTTTCCTTTGTATTTTCGCATTTTCCTTTGTGTTTGTGTGTGTGTGTGTGTGTGTGTGTGTTTTGTTTTGCTTCGTTTCTTTGGCGATAATTTAAGCCTCCGATATACAACATAAATTTTACTTTTAAATTGTAATTGTATAATTATTGATAGTCGTAATAAGTTGATAAATTATTTGCATAGTTGGTTTTAGACTACGTACGTTAGTTATTATGTAATGTTATGTAACCGTTATCGTAATCGTAATCGTAATCGTAAACATTATTATTATTAATATTGTATATTGTATATTATTGTTGCTGCTACAATTAGTTTTTATTAACATTTCGCACCCACAACTCGGACACGAAACATTTGCAATCCCTCGGCCGAATTGTGTGTTTGCGTGTGTGTGTGTGTGTTTTGATTGATTGGTTGATTGATTGATTTGCGGGGGCTTTTGCACTGATTGCATTTCTGCGCTCAATGCCGTCCCCGGTCTCATCGTTTAACTAGCTTCATTTGAAGGCAACAAGGTAGATCTGCGCTCTCCCTCCGCTCGCACGATTCACACAAATTACAAGATTAACATTAACATTAACATTTAAACGTAGAACACTATGATAGTCATAATGTTCTTCAGCATATACATATATATCGAGTATATATATATAAATTACATAATAGATCTATAGCTACGCGCATACCAAAGACAATATTAAGATATTCATATTTATGTGCCTACAACTAAGTATATATCTATAAAATTGTTTAGTTTTTTTTGCTTGTCATTAACTAAAAGTGCTCATCTTTTTTTCTGTTTTTTTTGTTTTTGTAAATTTTTATTGTAACATCGAGACGTTACATTGTGGGTTTGCATTCTTTATAAGGCCGCTGCGGTGTGCAAAATAAAAATGTCAAATAGTACACTTTTAATATGAAATTATTATTAAAATAATTAATGAATAGTATATGTGTTTAGCATAAATTTTGATATTATCGAGTTTAGCATAGAGTGTAGTTATATCCTAAGTGTGTGTGTGGTTAAGCTATTGGTATTTATAGATTGGTATTTGTCATTGCGAGACGCAGAAGAAGACGCTAGCATTTCGATTGTTATTTGTTTTACGGTTTATTGTGGTGGTGGTAAAACTAGTTCGAAACCGGATTCGAAATCGAAAATAATTGCACAACATGTGTATGAATAAGATAAACAAAAAATATCATTTTCATAGAATTAAAAATTAAAAAAATAATGATATAAAATAATAATAGCATTACACTATCATGTGAGGGAGAAATTTGAGAAACAAAATGTTCAACAGAGCGCGGGAGAATTGTAAAAAATATTAGAAAAAACTCAAATGCTGAGATTAATCAAAGCCATGTGTAAATAACTAAAAAACAAAAATTAACAATTTTTTTTCCATTTTTCTTCTCATTTTTCGTATGTGAAATGTTAATGTTAACTGCCTCTGCAATCCCCCCAAGTCCCCTCGCCCCCCATAGCCTATGATATTTGCCCCGCCCACTAGCAGAAGAAGAAGAAGGAAGGCACACGATGCGCCTGGCGCTGCCTTTATCCTTTCCCTTCTTCCCTTTCCCTATTCTCTCGCTTTCAACTAATTTTGCATCATCGTAAAAAGTATTTTCTCTTTTGGAATATGCGGCTTGATTGTGTCTATGTGTGTGTGTGTGTGTGTGTGTGTGTTGCAAGCAGAGTTACAAGTTTTTTACTGCGCCGCGGCAGCTGCCGCTGCTGCCGTTGTCAGCGGCCCCAGCGAACCGCTCGACGAGGACGTGGACGAGGATGATGAGGTGGAAAGCGCATTGTTGCTGGTCGCCGGCAGCGACTGATTTGAGCTCTGCGCATTCAGATCCGGCGGCGTTGGCGCCGAGTCCGCGGAGGCGGCCAGCGTTGCCGCTGCCACGCTGGCCAGGGCCGTCGATGGATTCTCGATTTTGTGGATGATCTTCACGTGCGCCGTCATGTTGTCCTTGCGCGTGAACTCCTTGAAGCAGAAGGGGCACGGATAGACCTTGACGTTGCGCTTGTGCGAGGTCACGTAGTGCCGACAGAAGTTGCTGATGTGCGTGTAGACACGCGAACACACCTTGCAGCGATACGTGTGCTCGCCCTCTTTGGTACAATAGTCGCGCACCGATCCCTCGGTCTCGCCCTCGCCGATATTGCTGCTGAGATTGAGTTTGGTCTTCACCGAGGGCGTCACTGCAATGCTGCCACTGCCGCCGCCAGCGGTGCTCAGATTCGGTGTGCTGCCGCCGTGCAACTCGGACTTGAGCTTGAAGCCATCGCTGCTGCTGCCACCGTACATATTGAGATAATCCTGGCCGCCGAACTCGTACTTCACGCCGCCATTCTGCTTGGGCTTCGGCCGCTTCTGGGCGCGCGGCTTGGACGACGACGAGGATGCGGGCGACACGAGCGGCGTGGAGGCGGCATTCACCTTGCCAATGGGCGTTAACTTCGGTATGCTAACCATCGACTTGCCGCCGCTGCCCCCAGCGCCTGCCACACCAATAATATTCAGCTTCAGGGCTCCGCCCGTGCTCACGGCCAGCGCCGCCGCCGTCTCCGCCTGATGCTTGCGCTGTGCGGCGATGAGGAAGGCCTGTTGTCGCGCCTGCTCCTGCAGATGCTGATGGCTGCCGCTTTCCGCGCCTGCGCTTCCCGTCTGCTCCTGCGTGGGCGAGCTGTTGTCGGTGAGCGGATTGTATTTGAATTCCACGGGCTCGTCGTACTCGTCGAGCATCAGTTGTGGCTCCATGTACGATGTGTCCATGCCGTTGTCGTCGCTGTCGTTGCCATCTACAAGAGACGAATGCAGCAAAAACATTTTAATTACTTTTGCCCAATATCTAAGTGTATGCATGTGTGTGTGTGGGTGTGTGTGTGTGTAGAATGCAAGAGAAAGGCAAAAACACAAATGATCAGAGAAGAGGCAACTCATTGTTCAAGTTTCAAATCGGATCGGAAAAGCTATAGGGATTTTCAAGCCATTATCGTTTTGTCGTCACGAACGCGTTTCGAGTTCGAAAATAGTTTGTTCATATAGTATATACTATATAATGATATAGATTTTTGTGGTTGATACTGCAGCATTGTTGTTGCACGCATTTCATTCAGCTGGTTTTCTGCTACGATTTACGCGTATTTCAGTTAAACTTTTTGTACATTTTGTAATTTGTTGTTAAATTTTGAAAAATTCGTGAAACTAGCAAATGAATTTTGGATAATATTGTAAGTTTCTTTCTTGTTTTTCAAGCGTCGGCCATAAATCCCTGTGAGCTCATCAAACCCGATTATAAACTTCACATAATTCTCTCAATCTGTTTTACTGATTTTCTTTTCTTTTCTTCTTTTTAGCATTTGTGGTTTTGCATTTCTTTGGCATCATATCGTTGTTGTTGTTGTTGTTGGGGACACTCACCTGGCGCTCGCAGGATGCGTTTTCACAAATATTAAATGCCAAATGCCGCGTCACTCGATTTTAAATCACTTTTTCATTTTCATATTCATTTTTTTCGAATTTCTCAACTCAACTCAACTTTTCTTTTCTCACTCAAAAAAGTAACCGACGCGATTTCAATAACGAGATTTCTTCGATTTGACTTTCCTATACTTAGATTTTTGTTGTTGAAATGCGTAAATCCCTTTTAGCTTTTCCGATAACACAATTCGAAAGATGTTTGCAGATGAGATTGTTTCGAATGTTCGAATGTATATTTTTGGTATTGTTTGTTCTGTATTTGTTTTAATGTCTTTTTGTATTTTGTTTCTTGTGCGGTTTTTCCACAGTTTCTGTGATGGTTTTTGTTCTGCTCTTAAAACTGATTCTGATTATTGATTAATTGTCTTAAAAAAATGTAAATTGATTTGATGGTGGCTTAAAACTAGAAATGCCTTAACAATTACAATATTACAATTGATGCATGAATCAGGTGAATAGAGTGAAGATGATGAAAATTGTTGGAAAGCTGAACTCACCGGAAGTGCTGTTGTCGTCTTGTTGTTGCTGTTGCTGTTGTTGTGCCATGCGCTGATCTTTCCCGCTCTTTGATCTCTTCGAGGGCAGCGAGTCGCGACTTTCCTGCAATGTAACAAGTTTAATTAGTTATTGATAACTATTCCAAGTGATACAAGCTGAAGCTTATAAAGTATGTCTAACATTTATTATTTCAATATTCAAAAATTGAGCATTCATGGGGATAATTTTAAGGTCTTTTAATTGCCTTGAAAGCAATTCAACCGCATGAATAATTAGCTAAATGAGAGTTTTACGTACATTCAGATCATCATTGTGGCTCTCTTGTTGGTTGTCATCGGAGGCATCGTCGTTGCCCGAATACGATTCGTTGCCCAGCTTGCCATTGCCCATGTCCGAGTCCTGTCAATTAAAACCAAACAATTAATTCGCATTCTTCGAGGGATTCCCATTGCCTCCACTTACATTCATCATGCCCTCGCGATCGTATTCGTCGTAATCGTTTCCAGTGCCATTCGAGCTGCCCGAAAGCTTGCGCGGCCTGCCACGCTTACGCTTTGGCATTAGGGCGGAACCCAGGAGCGACGGCTGCTGCTGCTGTTGTGTGGCAGCCTGCAGAGCGGCTGGCTTGCGTTGCTGCTGCGCCTGCTGTTGCGGCACCAGGTACGGCTGTATGCGTTGCAGTTGGGGCGGCGCCGGCGCATTCTCCGCCGATGTGGGCTTGTCATCGTTCACCTCGGTGAGGCCTTTGATGCGGAGGCTTTCGGCGACGCGCAGAAAGGCTGTGAGTCGCTCCTGATCGACGGACACTTCGCCGCGATACATAAAGTCGAGCAGGGATTTCATGTCGGAGTAGGGCACATCTTTGAGTATGACAATCGGATGTTTTTCCGGATGATTGACAAACAGTGCATTGAAATATGGACTGCAGGCGGATAGCACCATCTATAATAAGAAAATTCATTACAGTTTGACAATATTTACAAATATTTGTGGGGGCGGCTTTACCTTGTGTGCTTTCAGATATTGTCCCTCGACGGCCAGCGTGACATCTGTGAAGGTCTCTGCGTGCAGCAGCTGATCGAAGACGGACAGCAGATTGCTCTGATGATTGTTCCATCGCAAACAAAACCGTTGAGATGCCATCTTCATCTTTGTGTTGACGTGGTCAATTTAGTTGCGCTTAGTTGCCGTTGAATCGGAGTTCCGTTTATTTATTGCATGCAATGTTTTTGGGAGAACAAAAGTTTTCACTATTTTTTTCTATTTAATTATCCTTTGACTTCCTTTGTCAGTTTTGATTATTGTGCTCAACACGTTGACATTTTGACGATAATATCAAATAATGCTGCAAGCAAAACAAAAAACGTATCCAGTTAATAATTTGACGAGGAGTCGTTAAAAATAATTATTATTTTAAATTCCAGCGCTCTATATGTATGTACGTACTATGGAGATGGAAGGATAGATATGGGGGGATGTCGGGGGTCTTTCCCCCCCTTCGTGAGTCGCGACGTCGGCCCATAAATTAAATGCAAACAAAATTTAATTTAACAGACGACCCGCCAGGTCAAAGCAGTCGGCAAAGGTTCGAGACGAGAATATTATGCAGGCAAAAAGCCCAGCGAGGCGAAACTCAGGGAAAAACAAAAGCAACAACTAAATGAGGAAATCTAAATGGAAATTTCAAATGGGCAAATTACAACAACAATAACAAAGACAGCCAAGCAAACACACCCACACATACACACACGCACACAGCGCACGCACTGATCGACATATCTATGTATGTGGAGAGTGGAGAGTTTTGTCGCTGCCCCTGTTTGCCTGTCGACCCCAGCAGCAATTGCTGGCAGGAAAAGCAGGCAGACTGTTCAGGACGTTTGTCAAATATACATTTTAAATGTATTAAAACTCGTTAGAGATTTTATGTTTGCATTCGAGTGTTGCCAAAGGGTGTGGAAACTTGGAGAAACGAATTAACGATAAAGCAGCAGCAACAGGCAAGGCACGTAAATGGTGTAAAGGAGAATGAGCAAAAGTTTACACAGCAGCAAAAGTCATTAAATTGAAGTCGCAGAGTGAGCGAGCGAGAGCGAAAGAGAAAGAAGAACAGAAAAGGCAATAAGCTCAAAAAACGTTGGTAGAACTTTAGCTACAACAACAACAAGAACAACGAGAACAACATCCATGACCATGTTCATGGAATTTTAGCTAACACGCTGCTGACTGAGAGCGACTCACACACACTCTCACACATGCAATTCGTATTATAAATATTGTTCTGAGCACTTATCACATTTTGTTCTTGACTTTTTTGGTCCAAGCTCCTTAGCATGCGCACACTCACACACACGCGTATACACATGCATATACATACATATGTCTATGTATTTAAATGGCGTTCCTTGCTTCTCCCTCCCCCCTTGATACACTTGCTAATATTTGCGCTCTTCTTTCCGCTTATCTTATCGCAAAGCGTCGTCGTCGTTTTTGTTGTTTGTTGTACACTTAATTGAAAATCATTCATTTTACAATTTCACTTGCTGTCAAATTTATTACACATGCTTTATTTTGTTTATGCTTTTGCTCTTGTGGTTTGCTTGCAGTTTTCGTAGTAGTGTAATTGTTATTGTTTTCTAGTGCACTTGTTCAAATTAATTGAATGGGCCGCCCAAACACGAGAGAGAGCGACAACCAGAAAGAGAGCGACGAGAACACGCCAAAGAGAGCAAGTCACTTGTGCGCTCTTTTACACACTCACACACACACAAACAGCCGTTGAGAGAGAGCTTTCAGAGTTGGCCGCTGCAGTAGAAAAAAATTGGTTCGCTGATCTAGCGCAGTGGCATTAATGAACAGTTTTTATTTGTGCTCTTTCACACACACACACACGAGATACGTATTGTATTTTTTTCTTAAAAACGTTGGTTGTTTGTTTGTTGTGTCTTAAGCACGCACGTTGAGATGACCGCAATGCTTACTTTTTGTATGCCACAAAATGCTTATTTTATTTGTTGCTGAGTTTTCAAGTTTATTGCTGGCGAAGCGAAGAGAGTTGCGAAGAGAAGCCGCTGACACGTCCTCACTTGAGCAGGCCTCACGAGCGAATGAAGTGAACAAGTCAAAGTCCTCGCACAGGAAGCCAACTGCGCAGCTCCGACACGCACGCACGCACACACACACACATGCACGCTACTCACAGACTGACACTCATACAGGCAAACACACTCACACACATAGGGCGCATGATAAGCAAGCAGCGAACGTTTTTAGGGGTGGGAGGAGTGAGAACGAAGATCACTTTACATGCGCTTATTTTTACACCCCCTTTTGACTCACACACACAAACAAACGCACACATGAAGTCTACACGAAAGGCGACTTTGGAGACAGACAAAAGTCAATATCAATGGGCGGAATATTATTTATTTCAAATTTCTCAAACATTATTTTGCACCTTTTTTTTTTCTTTGCGGCTTCCGTTGCTGATTTCCTTTTTGTTGAACGTTTTACTTATTTTTGTTTAATTTTGAATTAACTTCTGCAGTTGCCGCGTTGCCCAATTTTCAAATGGAAATTTTCACAATTCAGTGTGCGAGAGAAAGATGTGGACAGAGAAGGGCGTGAGGAGGGGGGTCGCGAGCGAGCGAAACACGAACGAACGAACGAACGATCGAGCGAAACACGAACGAGCGCAATGGAAAATCTCTTTTGCCGCCAAATTCGTCCGTCTCGTTTGACACCAATACACTGACTGAGCGATCCTCGGCTCCTAAACGACAGCCAAGCGACAGCCGAGGCCTCTGCTGCTGCTGCTGCGACGGCGGCTGCTGCTTCTTCTTCGTCTGCTTGCCCGCTTATTAGCTTCACACACAAACACACATGCGCAGAGACAACA
The DNA here is from genome assembly GCA_035047365.1 of Drosophila ustulata. NCBI lineage: Eukaryota > Metazoa > Arthropoda > Insecta > Diptera > Drosophilidae > Drosophila > Drosophila ustulata. The sequence goes on from JAWNPT010000094.1 coordinate 16,084,511, forward strand.
ATCCTACATCCGTCGGCCGCTGCTTGCGTCGCAGTCGACGTACGCTGCGCTCTCACAAAAGGAACGAACGAAACAGTCCCCACAAGTCTCCAATGGATTTGTACTCTCCGCTCTGACTCTCCACACTCGTGCTGTGTGTATTTGAGTGCTACTCTCTTGCACTGCTTCTCTTTCGCTCTCTCTCTCTCTCTGTTGCTCGTCGTACGTCGGATCGCTGCTTGCGCCTTTGACTTTTGAATTTTTAATTTCCCTTTGCCGTGGGGAAGGCGACGGCGACGGGAATGGGGAACGGACGTGCCAACAACGTTGACGAAACGGGGTTAAAAAGAAAAACATGATGGAAAAAAGAAAAAGCTAGAAACACAACTTTGGGTGCCGCAGTCGCAGTTGCCGCAGCAGCCACCGCTGCTGCTGATTGTTGTTGTAATTGTAAGGGCAATAGGCGGCGCTTTGGGTTGGGCGGCTGCCGTTGCCTTTTCCTATGTGTGTGTGTGTGTGGTTGGCTTGGCAATTGGAAAAACATGTGGAAACTTGAGCCAGCGACGCAGACGAAAACTTAAATTGTCTGTCGCTGTTGCTTTGTGTGTGTCCGAGTGTATGTGTGCGTGCAGGAGCGTTTGTGTGTAGGCGCTGCTGCTCTGCTCTGCTTCTGCTCTGCGCAAGTGTTGGAGGGATTACGTAAGCAATTGTAAATTCTACAAGGCGCATGACGAATTTTCAAATTGGAATCCTACAAACGCGGCGCAGTTGTAGATTTGCTTGTCTACACTTTGCGAAACTCTACAAAATAATCGAATCCTACACGGAATTATTATTATTATTTAAATTATTATTATTAATTTAAACTCCACGAAATATTTTATCCTACACGCGAATGCTGTTGTTAGTATTATTAAAATTATAATTTGTAATATAATGATTTTTGTCTAGCCATTTTAACCCACCCCTAACCTCACCTTGCTCGCGATCTCTTACAACGGAAGCAAATGTTTCTTTTTGCCCAATAGAGGCTCTCTCACACACACATACACACACACACGCATACAGGCGCACCTTGGCGAAGATCCATGCACAAAGCTACACACACACACACCCATCGCCCCAACCCAGGTGGAATAGCAACAAAGCAGTAAACAACACATACACACACACACACACACACATATCTATGTACATAGGTACAACAACAACAACAACAGGGTAGCCACTGAATCGTAAATTCCTGTTGCTGGCTCAGCTCAGTTCGCTGCCGTCGTCGCCGTCAGCGTCGCTGCCGTTGGCGCTGTTGTTGTTTGCCTTGCCCTATTGCGTGTTGTGTCGGTTGTCGGTTGTTTTTTTGCAGTCTGTTTAATTTTTTCTACTTTTGAGTTGGATGTTATTGTAGTTGCTGATGTTGTTGTTGTTGTGGAGCTGCCCATTGTTACTATTTGCCGTATATTATTGTTGTTCTACTTAGTCGCAGGTCTGTAGCTCAAATTTACCCACTCTATTTATGCTCGACGACTTCCATCTTGGAACGTGCGAGAGCCTGGAAGCGCTTTCAATGCATTGTAATATTATTGTTATTATATTTTTGTGTGCATACATTATATATTTGTTTATATTTTCATATAAAAAATACAATTTCAAATATTAGCTCTCCAAATGTTTTCCAAAATTACGTATACGTTATGTTGTTATATGGGTGGTCGGGTAGGCGTGGATAAATTAACTAACTTTAAAATATGCTTGTTAAAATATGCCAGTTATTAGGCGGTTCGGCCCAATGTGCAATGTGAAATACAAATACATATGCATCTACATACATACATACATACAAATGTTATGTGTGTGTATGTGTGAGTGTGCTTAGGATATCCAAGAGCGCAGCTTCCCATTGGACTGTGGAGCTGACAAAACACATGACGTGCCGGAGTGTAGAAAATTGGGCAAATTATTTTTTACTATTCTACGGCTTCGAGATCAATCTGTTGTTGCTCTTTATATAATGTTGTTGTTGTTGTTGTTACAGCGTTCTGTGCGGTTACGTCGCTGCTGCGGCGGCTGCGACTGCGGCTGCAGCTTGCCAATTGTGTTACTCAATATCTTAAGCCCAAAAGTAGGTTGATGCTCTGGCTTGTGGATGTTGTGTTTTTTTTGTGGGAGCTGCGTGACACTTTGGCCACACATGGCCCACACAACGACATCGACATCCACATCCACATCCACATCCACGTTTCGCCCCCACAATCAAAAGCCGATCAACAGCGCTATGGCGGCCCAGCCTGTGATTGTGTGTCTCCCTCTCGCTCGCTCGCTCGCGCTCTCCCTCTCTCTCTCCGTCGTACTGATGCTTTGTCTAAGCGAGAGAGCGAGCGCGAGAGAGAGCGAAGGTCTGTTTGATTTCCTACAGCGCTATTTGCTGTGTAAACAACAAAAACGAGTGAATGAGTTGGCTGCGAGCGACAAATAGCGTTAGACGAACATGTCCATGTCCACATATCTATGTGTGTGTGTGTTCGAATGTGTGTGTGTGTTCGAATGTGTGTGTGTGTGTGTGTGTAAGGCAGCCAACTGCCAACTGTTGATGACTGAGTAACTGGCAGGGTTCTGCTGTCGCTGTCGCTGCCGTCGCTGCTGCTGCCGTCACGCGGAACAGGTATCGCAGGTTGGCACCAAACACATGTACCGCTCTCCTCCTACCTCCCTCCCTCCCCTCCTCGCCCCAACCCATCATCAACTCCCCTAGCAGAGCTCCAGCAGCAGCAGCTGCTGCTGCTTGTGGATCGTCTCGCCTCGCCAACTGTTTCTCTGGCTGCTGGTTCCTCCATTGCGCTATGATTTTCTAATGCTTCCTCCGCCTTGTTGACTGACACACACACACACACACCTGATCATTTTAATAGGTACACACATCAACTCAGCTTAAACTTAAAGTTTGGTGAGTTCTTTAAATATTTGTTTTTAATAAAATAATCTTAATTGTTACATAGGATATTAACATAAAAGAAATGAGGTCATTTTGTGTCTTAGATACGTTTTCAGCCTGATCATAATAATCAAAGATACTATGTAGTGGTAAAGGATTTCCGCTGTTCTCATGGCTTTTCACTGGTTTCCTGTGTTGGTTTCCTTTTTAATGAATTTTTAACAAAATTATGTGACTTCTTCATCAATTTGGCAATGGGAAAATAAACGAAAATAGTGGTTTAAAAGTATGTCAAAAAGAATAGCAGTAGAGAACAAACATATAGTTTAAGCTTTAAAATTTGTATTCTTACGGACACATGAAGTGTACCTATTAATCTGATCAGGTGTGTACATACTTGGTTAAGTATAATAATTTTTTACGTCTTCGTTTCGTTCGTCATAAAGTCCCGTTGTTGTTGTTGTTGTTGCTATTGTCGCTGTTTCTACCTCTTTCGTGTCGTCGTTGGCAAGTGTAAAAATTCCTTGGCTCAGCAGCGAGAGCTTTCAAGCAGCAGCAGCAACAAAAAAAAGCTCAGCTCAAAATGAGCGCTTACAACAACAGCAAAAAGGTCGCCCAGCCATCCACGTAAGCAGCACCCAGCAGCATATAAGAAGCAGTAACGAATGTGGGCAGCCCAATGCCACTCACACACACACACACACATACGAACATAAATAGATTCATATGCATGTATGGGTACACAACAAGTATACGAAAACAAAGTCCTAAGCTCGCATTGATGTCCAATCGCTCGAAACTGTCAATGAAATGTAATCGCGTTTCAGCAGTGTGCGTGGGCACACAGACACACACACACACACGCACAGCTTGTGAGGATGTGTGCGTGCGTTGGCTATACATACATACGTACATACATAGTATGTATTGATGCATAGAGAAATTTAATAATAGACACAAACAAACACGCACCGCAGCCCAGCGCACTGGCGATGTCGCACAGTGGGACGAACAAACAACAACCTCAAGGAACTTTTCGCGATCATTACATCTTAAGGCCCCAATAGCATAAATCAGCACTAAGGTACTATATATTTTGATCTCAGTGTACCATACAATTTATCTTTTTTCTTTAATTTTCAAGATCATTTTAAAATGATTACTATTTTATATTTAACATATTCTAGGGTTGTAATATTTGTGCAGTTAAATATTAGCTTTCTCACAACTTTTGACAATCTTAATAGACTTAAGTAAATAAATACGATTTCTATATTAAACAAATCTATGGCAAAGTCTCCTTCACTTCCTATTAATTCAATTTGCATCTTTAGTTTTGAAATTCTCCATGTATATCAGATCATTTGAAGATTATTACTATCCTATTTGTATGCGTGTCAAGTCACTTCTGATATATATGTATATTCTACGTTTGTGGTTTTAATCTTAGTTTTCTCGCAAATCTTACAATCTTTAATAGAATTGGGTAACTAAACGTATTTATTTTCTTAGTAAATACGATTTCTCTTCAAAATACTTTACTCTAATCTTTGGCAAAGTTTCCTTCACTTCCTACAAATTCAATTTACATCTCAGTCTCGTCTCATCTCATCTTTTATCTGCATATTTCTAGTTCCCATGTAAGTCTGTCAAGTTGTGGCAAGATTATTACTATCCTATTCTTATGTGTGCCAAGCTTCTGCTGATTAGATCTGTGTAATAAAAATGTATATGCTGGTTTACAGGTTCTATTATGGTTGATGCGGAGGAGTTAAGACAAATGTAAAGGTCCAAAGCGAAACTTTAGTTCGAGACTGTTGTGTGTCTATAGGGCAGATCTCTCTAGGCGTGTGTGTGGTTAAAGGGCCAAAGAGCTGAGTATAATGATGGGCGGGGCGGGGACGTCGACGGCGAGGCGAGGCGACGTCGAAGTCGAATGTTGTAAATAGCAAAACTCGTTACTGTCGGCGACTGTTGACGGTTGACGGTTGAGGCGACTGTCGCTTCAGTGAGCTCACTCGACGATCGCCAACTGGATCGGTGACTGAGTCTGAGGCTGAGTTGCTGACTGATTTGTTATTTGTTGGCCAACAACCAGCGGCGATGGCTGCCAGCCAACTTTGGGGATCCAAAGCGGGGCTTTGGCTGCCTTCGCTTGCCTGCTCGATTACAAAATATCTACAAATATACTATATACAACAACGCTCATACATTTGTTTTACGTATGTCGACGGTTTCACTGACATTTTGTCAACCATAAAAAAATGTTTTAGACACAGCCACACACAAGCACACACATGAAGAAGGGCGCTTCTTTCATCCACAATTGGCCCCCGTCGCCATGTGGCCTGTCAGCATTATTGATCTATGCATGTTTTTGTGCCTGCTTCACGCCTCGGCCCACACATTCACAGACCAGAGACCAGAGACAAACAGACAAACAGACAACCAGACAACCAGACAACGCAACAACCAGACAACTTTGCCCCTCTCTGCTTGAGCTTTTTTTTATGGTGGTGTCCTTAATTTAGACATGGAAATGCGGGTCATGCATTCGCTGTACAAATGGGAGACTCAACTCAGCCATCAGCTGGAGGAGGCAAACATTCCATTGACACAGTTCAGCAAGCATACCAAAGAGTCGTTACACATCACAACAAGATCACTTTGTGCTGGCAAAAATGTGTTGGTTGTTGCGATCTAATGATTAGCAAACTTTCAAAGCTTTCGATTTTGCATATTATTTTTATAATTTAAATCAGTTTTAATATGTTTTTATTAATTAATATATTATTTGACCTATACTTTATAAAATTATCAACGCTTGTTAAATATTTGAATTTCTGTATAAATTAATCGATAATCCATTGAAGAATTAAAAGCGCGTATCGATTTAAATCAACAAGCGATAATAATTGAAAGGACTAATCAAAGCGATTAACAGCGTCACAAATGCAAATGTTAGATGAATGCAAAATTATCACTTTACCGATAGATTGTAATCTAGCATTAATGCAATAGTTATTACTTTACAAAATGTTAAGCATCCATAATTTGCAACACAATAAAAATGATTTCAAAATTTATGACTCGATAAAAATCATAATTGCAATCACTGCATTTTAATTACCAGCCAATGTTAGTAACAGCGCCGTCCCATGTGGTAATGTTATTGACGCTGTTAAGCCTGCTGTTATTGCTCCATTAGCCTTTGTCGTGTGATTTGTGTAAAGTCTAAATTTTGTGGCTGTCCGCGAAATTTTCTTAACTCGCAGCGGTGCTGATAACGGCTGTTCAAAGGAAGTACATACAATTGTAGGTATGTACAATTGATATGGACACACCACAAGATAAAAGCAACTGGAAACCGCAGTCCGTTTGCGGTGCAGCAACTCATGTGAAAAGAATGTTTTTTTTTGTGTGCTTTTCGCGGGAGTCGTAAGTGAAAGAAAGAGCGAGCTAGAGAGAGAGGGCAAGCAGTGCGCGCGCCTTTTACTAGGAGCAGCCAAAGTGATCGACGGCGAAAAAGTTTCGTGCATTTCGATTAGTGGTGATAAGAGCGAGAGCGAGAGAGAGGGAGAGAGAGAGAGCGAGAATGGTAAGCGACATGTTTCCATACTTTTTTATTGGGGATTGCCAATGACGCAAACCTACCGACACATTCAAATTAACGACGCTGTCTGTGTGTGCGTGCGTGCGTGTGTATATCGCTTCCTTGCGTTGGGCAATGCCATATTAGAAATGTATATTTTTAAAAGCTGACCCAAATACCGCGTCCGCGTCCAGCAAGAAATCCTCAGGAAAACGAAGACATCTACAAAAGTATATACTCACGCACACACTGATACACACGCCTGTACTTAAATTGTAAAACAGCTGCGCACGCTGCGAATGTCTGCATGTGTCATATCCATGTCCACCCGCACCGCCCATAAACGAAGAACGAAGAACGAGCAGAAACGAGGCGAACACGAGGATCGTTCGGCTCGACTGCAGCAACAACAACAACACCAACAAACAAAAGCAAAGCAGAGACAGAAACGGCGACAGCGACAGCCAAGAAAAAAAAGCATTCAGTTTGGTGCTCGCTGCTTTGCTTTCTCTTCAATACGATTGCGTTGATATGAAGGGGGGGTTTGGGGGGCGGGGGCTCTCTACTCAAGGCGAATTTTGCTGCCTGCTGTGTACATATTTTTGTTTTTGTTATTCTCCTTGCTGCTCTCCTGGCGCGACCATGTGTGTACGTACATATGCACGTGTGTGTGTGTGTGTGTGCGTGTCTGTGGCCCCTTGATAAAATTGTTTGTGCTGCTCTCACTCAATTAAGCTTATCGCGCACTGTCCGTGCGTGCGCATGGATGTGTGTGCGTGAGCATGTATATGTATTGGGGATACTTGCGCTATGCGCTTTAGAGGTGACTTTCCTCCTTGTAGGCAAAGCAGAGCGAAAAAATTATCTGCTTGCTATTGAGTTTGTCTGCCTGCCTTGCAAGTGTATAAAGTACATACATATGTACATATGTATGTGTGTGTGTTGGTGTCGTGTGCAAATGGCAGCGGCTGCTTTCGTTAAAAATCCTCTTTGAGAGGATTAAAATATATACACACACACAGCTTTTGCTTATTGTCGTGCGCTGCACAGTGTCCCAAACATGCTTTGCTTAGTGCGAGAAGAAAAAAAAAAATCTATCCTAATTGCTATTGCATTTGTTTTTTAGTTGCATATTGCGTTGCTCTCACACCACTGTAAAAGTCTTATGTCGGGTCGGACAATGTCCCCTGGCCAGCGCGAGAGAGCGAGTGAGAAAGAGCTTAAGGGTAGCAGCGACTGCGACAGCGACGCTTTCAATTACATTTCATTTGCATTTCGTAGCTGCTTATTTTTATTTGCTGATGTTGCCTTTTCTGCAGGCCAATCACATACATATGTGTATGTGTGTGTGCGTGAGAGAGAACACACACACTAAGTCCTCACTCTTGCCGTTTCCTTTTCGGTTGACCATTCGCCGCTGCTGCATAGGAAACGCGATTTTTAGCCTGTGCGCACAACAGGGCGAATACTTGACGTGGACATTGGACATTGAGCTGCGGCGTCGTTAATTGAATTAAAGTGCTTACAAAATAAATAGGCGACAGACGGATGTGCAGAACTCTCTCTCTTTCTTCCCCGCTCTCTATCTCTCTCTGTCTCTCTTAGCGAGGGTTTAGCAAAGGCTTAAGACAACTACAAGAACAACAACAAAAGCAGGCCACGTGCAACAGACAAAGTAAATGCTAAGAAATCCTTTCCACAGACGTTGCACATTTCTTTTTGGCCCACTTCCTTTACTCAACGAAAGAGTGCAGAAAGCGAAAAGGCAGCGAAAAATTGATGAAATCCGAAAATGTTGTTCACGGTTTTTTTTTCTTTTTTTCCTCTTGCTTTTTGCTACATTCTTTGCTGTATTTTTTGGGGCCGCTGGTTTTGTTGTTGTTGTTGTTTTTGCTCAATTGCAAAACATATTTTGGTCAGTGACCTTTTCTTTTGCTTCTGTTGTTGTTGTTGTTATTTTTCGGACTTTTTGTTTGTGTTCCACTTTTGAAATTCGGCTTTGGCGATTTGCTTTTCGCAGCTTTTCTTTTCCTTCAGCAACTGTTGCTGCTGCAAAACTTCCAGAGAACAATTGCCAAGCAGAGCCTTCAAAAAACATATCAACAATTTTGATATGTGTTGCAGATAAAACTGATAAAAATCAGAAACAAGTGGGAGCGAGAGCGAAGTAAAGAATTCAGTCGAAAGGCAATTCAGCGGCTTAAGCGCATTGTCAACAATTTGTTCTGACTTTATTTATTTTTTGGCATTTTTGCAGCATTTCTCTTGAGTTGCGAGCATGCTTGTGTATTAAAAATAAGTACAATGCATAATTGTCAAAAGGAATAAAAAAGCTGCAAATTCGGCGAAATAGCAGGACAAGAGAGTGCTCGACTGTCAGATACCCGCTACCCGTTTTGGGAGAATGCTAAAAACTTATATTCCTGTTACATACAATTTCTGTTCACTAATTTATAATACCCTTCTGCCCCATGGGGAGCGGGTATAAAAAGCACGCGTCGCAAACTCACTCGAATCTTGGCGAAGAAGCTAGAGGAAAAAGGAAAGCAAATACATATAAACCCATATATAGAGTGTAGAGTATTTGTTGTATTGTTTTTGTTTTTTTGGGTGGGCGGTTTGACGATGACTTTTACGTGATTTTAGTTTACAGCTGTCATAATTATTGTTATTGTTATGGTTTTTTGTTGTTATTGTTTTTGGTATACAGTAGCAACAACTAAAAAGTGTTAGTCATGCTCTGAGTTGTGCTCTTTTAATTGCTCCGATCGCCGGCGCCGGCTGAACAACAACAACAGTTATAATTTGAGCATAATTTGTGCTTTGCAGAGAGAGCGAGCAGCCAAAGCTCTTTGAGAGCGCAACGCAATGAGAGCGTTGTTATTATGTATTTCTCTTGTCGTTGTTTCATTAACAAAACAACAGCGCAAAATGTATGTGTGATTAGTTTGCTGGTTCTTGTTGTAGTTGTTGTTGTTTTGGCTTCCTTTGCGCTTTGCGCTCATTGCAATATAATAATTCATGATTATAGTTGTAGTTGTGGTGGGCCGCATACGTGTGTGTGTGAGTGTGTCTATGATTGTATGTGTGTGTGTGAAGTGGGTTAAAGCAAATGGAGATTGGAGATTGGGATTTTGTTTTTATACGATTTTGATGTGATTTGCATAAATTGCTGTGTGTGTGCGTGCGTGTATGTGTGTGTGTGTGTGTTCACAGCACAGGTGTTGAAGCTGTGCTGCCAGGGTTGCCAAGGCAGCGCAGCGGAAGTGACGCTCAATGTTGCTGCTGGGAATTGCAGCGCAATATGAGAGAAAGAGAGAGCGAGCATGTAAATATGCTCTGATCACTCATTCATTCACTCACTCACTCATTCATTCAACCCATTCAGAAATGGGCTTGTTGTTGTTGCTGCTAGCGTGCAGAGTCAGGCAGGAATGGAATGGACTGGAAATGGAATGGAATGTGTCAGCGACAGCACGCGAATTGGGGATCTATTTAGCCCCCCTCTCCACACTCTCCACTCCACTCCTCCCCACTCAACAGGCACCCTCGACACGGAACGCAAAAGGGGTGAGGCAAACAACAACAACAACTCACGATCCGATACGATCCGCATCCGAATCCGAATCCGAATCCGATGCCGATCGTTTGCTGGGGATTGGGCTGTGACTGATTCGACGTCAGTAGCAGCAGCAGCAGCAGCAACAGCAGTGAAAAAACAACAAAATACGTATACAAAAAGGAAATGGGAGACTGAAAATGACAAAGATCAGTGAAGCAAAACCGACAACAGCAACAACAATCCAATTTGTATCTATGTATCTATGCGCACACCACACAGATACATTTATTTGTTGCCATGTAATTTGTGGCATTAGATACAATATGCCTTGGTAAAGCAAGTCGTACCAGGCATTTTTGCTGGCCATAACCAATATAAAATGCAAGTAAAATAAACAGTTACTTTTAAGTATAAGTTTTAGACATAATTTCTCTATGAAAATCTTCAACATTCATATTAATAAAAAAAATTATTTTCCCAACTTCTTGGAAATCCTAAATATTCATAAAATGTCTCTAACAAAAAATGGCACATAAAAATCATACAAATATAGGTTTTTGTGCATTTATCATTTCCTGAATTTCCCAAAAAAATTTAGTTTCACTAACAAGCCGGTATTCAAGGGAGTATTGAATTTTTGTGTTTAGAAAAATAAAAGCATTTCTTGAATTTTCCAAATTTCAATATTTATTTGAAAAGTATTAAGGTTTGTTTTCATATAAGAATATTACATTTTACTAAAAAGTATTCATATTTTAATTTATTCAAGATATATTTTTACATGCTCAAGAAAATAAATTTTGCTTGCAGTTCCCCATTTTAATTATTAATATTAATTATAATATTCATTTTGAAGAGTATCTAGCTATATAATTATAAGGAAAGTGTTGAGTTCGTAGAGAAAATAATTGAATTTAATTTACGTGTGCAACAGCTTATAGGAAATTCTAGGAAACGCCGACCGAACCCGCATCGAGTGTGTTTATAGGGTGGGGATGGAGAAAGGGGGGAATCTGCTGACAAATATGGTGTAACATATTCAGCAGTAGTTTGTAGATATTCTAATTTATATGTATTGCCATTGTTTGTTGCATCTTCTCGCCGTACTTACCGATTCTTGGAAGCTTTAGTAATCCGCTTGCGGTTTTTTCACTTTTTTTTTGTTTTTCTTTTTGTATTTTGTATTTTGGTTGTTGTTGTTGATGGAAAGTTTTTTTGCACAAGCACTTTTGAAGGCACTCAAGTTGTCTGAAGTTGGTTTTCTTGTATTTTTCTTGTTGTAATTGATTATTAATTATTATTGTTGTGCAATCATAGACAACGAATTGGGAACGGGATGTTAAATCAGTTTGTGGGCGAAGAAGAACACAAAAAACGAACGGAATGGAAATCAACTAAAATCAAATACAATCCACAGCTGAGCTGAGCTGAGCAATTGTGCCGCGTGCAAACAACGGCGGCGCACGAACCTCCAATCAGAACTGAAACGTAGGGATGTCGACGTAGACGCAGACGCCGTCGCCGTGTTGTCGTTGTCCCTGAATGTTAATGTTTGTTGCTGTCGCTGTCGCTGTCAGCGTTGACGGCGACGTCGACGTCGCTGTTGGACACGACGAGAACGAGAGCACGATCACGAAAACCGAACCGAACCGAACCGTGCCGAACTTGGGTTGGGTTTTGGGGGGTGGGGTGTTGGGCGGAAGAGTTGGATGGAGCCGATGTGAGTCTGTCTTCTTAGTATGCGTGAGTGTCAATCCATGAGTGTGTATGTGTGTGCGACGAACACGCGCGCGCCTGTTTTACGACGACGTTGTTGTTGTTGTTGTTGTTGTGGTGGTGTTGGTATCGATGTCGTCGCCGCTGGGTGGATAATAATATCGTCGTCGCCGCTGCTCTGCACTCTGCTCTGCTCTGCTCCCGTTTTGTGTTTTTGTCGTAATGGCGGATTTCAAATGTGATAAATGGCCGAGGGTACACGAAGCCGAGCCGAGCTGAGACGAAGTCGAAGTTGTAGTCGAAGTCAAGACGAAGCCTTCGCAGCTATGAACAAAAAAAGCTATCGTTAAGTGGGATGTTGACGGACGCGGACGAGCGGATGAAATGGAATGGAATGAGCGTTTCAATGGCTTGGCGGCCAGTGAAACCCCAGCCAAAGTGCTGCGCCGCAGTCGGCCCAGAGAAGACAACGCAGCACTCACAAAGATAGAGAGAGTGAGCGAGCGAGCGAGAGAGAGAGAGAGTGAGTACGTAGCCAGCCAACTTGACATTTTAGCTTGCACACACACACAGCACTCTAGCTGCTGCTGCGTTGGCGCTCTTCTTTGACTGCTCTCTTATGCTCTCTCTACACACTCTCCACTCTACACACACACACACACACACACGCAGAGACGGACGGTGGGTCTGATAAGCGCATGTCGAAATCAAAACTGAGCGCAGCGTCGCTCCTCATTTGGCTTCCTTTGCTGGTTCGCTATGACCTGCTCCCCCTCCCCTCCCCAAACCCCCGCCTACCGTCTTTCCCCTTCCCTTTATGCATTCTCATGCTATTGCTGAGTATTACGAAATATGACAACAATGCAGTTTTGCAGCAACAGCGCGCACGTCTGCTCGTCCTCGTTTCGCCTCTGCCGCAGTCAACGTCGCTGTCGCTGCCGCGGCTTCTGCTTGTTCAGCATAAAATTGGCTCTCTTGCATTTTGGCATTCGCTCTCTGCTCTGGTTCTCGTTCTCGCTCTCTCGATACTATGTTCTCTCTTTGAAGTGGGTGGTATTGGGATTTCGTTGTTGCTCTGTTTGTTTATTTTCTGCTTGCCTCACTTGCAAATTGATTGCATCTTGATGAAGTTTTTGCCCGCTGCCTATAAATAGTAACAGGGAAATTTCTACACACACACACCGATCTGTCTAACAGTCTTTCTGTTCTGAAAAACGGGTTTGATCTGAAGCGTGTGCCCGCTTCGAGGCAGGCGCGCGTCTAACTGAAACTGAAATCATTTGACTTTTCCCGACTTTAATGTATGTGCATACGAAATGCGGCATTCGGGGGAACCCTATTCCACTTTAATGGCATTCTAATATTTAATACATTAATGGGCGTTGCACAAGCCCAGCCAGCGATCATCCCCAGACACTTAAAGGATCATTAACTGATCGTTTATCACAAAATGAGAAAGCCCCGCGGGAACTGAAACAGCCTTAAACCTATTTATCAACAAACTTCAAACTGCAGAGTATTTAACTGTGAGAGACCCGCAGCTCATTTTTAGGGAGTGCAAAAATATTTAAAGTTAGACGAAACTGTAGTTTCAATATTCTTGAAGTTTACTGTCAGATCGCAATGAAATTCTCAGAAACCATTTCTAAAGTATTTATGTATATTAATATGTACATATAAAAGTGCAAGTCTCTAACTTGGTTTTTATTTGTAATTTAAGAAGCTAGTTTTTAATACGATCGGTTTAAAAATTATAGAAACTATTAAGAATGTGTTTATTATAATTTGTACCAAAAACTACAATTTTTTATTTATTTTAAATTGGAGATGCTAAAGTTTAAAATAACATGATCTGCATTTCTCTTTCTGGCGCTAAACTCCCATTACTTAATAGAAGTGTATATATAAAGAGATCAATCTGTGCTTTGATTATGATAGCGACGTAGACTTCTGGGAATTGAAAAAGCTAAACCAGAAATTACACAATGCAAAAATAGTTGAATCAATATAAGAATGCAATTGTTAAAACCGAGTGTAGTCTTGTGTAATAATTATGACAATCAACGGATGAATCATCCTCCGACGATTAGTCAGACGACAAAGGGTAAGTGAAGTCGACGTGGCGCACGAACAACCTGCAACACAAAATTGCAATCGATCGCTCGACTCAATTTGCATTAAATAGTTACACTTTTCTAGTGGAACATGTCCAATCGCGGCAGGTCGTTGGTAATACCCTGGAAGTGCCCAGCTATTGGGTCTGGGTCTACAACTGGGTTATCGTGTTGCTGGGGCCCCCAGATCAACAGGTTTGTAGGCAGGCGAGCTTGTTTTTTCCCCGCCACAGATATAAATTAATTGCTTAATTGTTGTTGTTGCTACTGCTGCTGCTGCTGCTATTGCTGCCTTAGCGGCATCATTTGATACGAAATTTGCTTTTAATTAAAAAAAAACTCTCCAAACAGTCGCGAGTCGTGCGACTTGCAGGCGTCTCTCTCGCTCTCGCTCTCGCCTGCTCTTCGCCCTCTCGCACTTCCACTCCCACTATGCTGCTCTCTCTCTCGATCAACCTTCATTGCCTTCGTGCGTAGGGGTTTTCGTTTTCCTCTCAGCAATTCGCCTTCTTGTCCCCTTCCACTTCACTTCCCCCATTCGCGCATTCGTATTTATTAGACCAAAGTCGTGCACTTCGTTAACGTTTACCGAATCCGAATCCGTTTGTGGCCCGACTAAAAATCGAACAAAAGTTCTGCGTGGGATTCTCAAATGCGTCGTCATTCCTCTTGGCTATTTCGACATGGCTGATACCCTAGAATCTATGCCTTAAGATGTCACATAGAATGATAGAACAATAACATTCTAATTACAAAATATGTTTTCTTAATTTTTGAAATTGTAAAGAGCGTTTTAGGAGAAATTAGATGATAAAATAAGCGCACAGGATTTAGACAAGACAAACTATGCAAATAATATATATCAAAATAATTTATTTTATTAAACAAATCTTAACAATTAGTTTTTATTATCCCTTTGTTCTGTTCATTTATATTCTTAATTTAGTAGCTCAACGTTACAACATGCCCTAATTTGACTTGTCCTCTTTGCAATTATTAATTATAGGAAGGGTATATATTTTTTTTTTGCTTTTATCAAATTTAAATATTACGCAAATATAATATGAGCGAATTAATATGTTGATGTAAGAACATGCGAATAACCTCTGCAACTTAAATGGAAAATCGTTATGTTGCTTAATGAAATTTAATAATTTATTGAGGACAAATATGATAAAAATAGCACCATTAGAAGGGTATTCTAATGGTCAAACGCCCTGCAGATTGGAGCGAACTTATTTGCTTGTTTATTATGTGGATTTTGGGCTTATGCTGAGTGGAACTGGTTTTCACTTGGTCAGCATGCCCATCAAGGAGTCTCTAGCCTCAATTTGTTTATTGTTATTATTGTTATTGTTGCAGCAACTGAAATCGAAATCGAATTCGAATGGGGACTAAGTAAAAAGCGTATATTATTTGAATGTCATTAAATGCTGTGTCGCCTGTGGTGGAATGACGCATTTTATTGGATTATTTGATCATTTGTCTAACTGGAGAAATCCAATTTATGATGGTCTTTTACCCAGTGAGAAGTGTCAAGCACTGAACTGGTTTGTCAATTGTTTAACTTTATTTTTATGGAGTTTAAATACAAAGGTTTTTCCATTGACATTTGTGTTTTTTTCAGAGTCCTACTAACGTTTTAGGAATTCTCGGTGAAAGCTACATTTTGTGGAGATTTCGAAAGATTATCTTCTAAGTTTTGAACCCTTAGTTCCATATGCAAATGATGACCAATTTCGTCAATATTTATGTATCTGTGTCTAACGGTAAAGGGAATGGGCATCTCCAAACGGAGAAACCCAAGAAACAACAACAAACTGCGTTCCCTAACCCCGCAACGCATTAAAATGCTTGACCTGAATTCCGGGCCCAACGCAACAAGCTAACTCTAAGCCAAGAAAATTGTTGGCCGTCTCGAAAGGCTGCACAGCTTTCCTTTGTGTGTTGCTTTTTCCTGCTGTGTTTCGAATTGCCCAATCGCAGTTCAAATGGGCTCCACAAACAGCTGCGATCCACTCCTGCTCTTTGCTGTTGTTGTTGCCGTTGTGGCGGCGGCGGCCATTTTGGTTTTTGTCGCTGTTGTTGTGTCGTAATGAGCGCGCCCTTTTTAATGCAGCGCTCGCCTAACGTCTAACGGTAACCGCTCTCTGCCTCTTTGCGTCTCTCTCTCTTTCTCTGTCTCTGTCTATGTCTTGTGGAGTCGCTGGAAACTGCCTTTGTACACTTTTCTCACACTACGTTTGGCTTTCGCTGCTCTGGAAGCTTCTTTGGTGTTGTGGAAGCTGACGCAAAATGTGTTTTTGTTGATGCGCCAAGAAGAACTAGACAAAAGTGTGGAAGACATTTTGTGGTCTCCACTTTGTTTTACCTTTAGGGCTCTCTCTCTCGTTCGCTCTCGCTCTACTGCGATGTCTGTCGTCTCCTTCTCGCACAGTCGATTGCTTTGTGTTTGTGTTTGATTTCATATTTATTGCTGCTGTTTTGCATAAAGCTATGATCTAACGGTAAAGTCCAGTATATCGTAAATAAGCTTTTGACACTTCCTTGCTGCTATAATTGCTGCAAGTGTAGAGATCAAAGCGAATGCTAGAAGAAGCGACTCCTACCAGCCACAGATACATGCACAGACACAAAGGCAATGCAATAATCATAATTACAAGTTAACCTTAAGAGTGACACAAAATCCGGCCACAACCAGCGACGTTCGTTCCCAGCAATTAACTTCAAATGACACAAATGCCACCAAGGCACGCCACCAGCAACAACAACTGGCAACAACAACAAGACAAACCACCCGCCACAGCAGCCTCAACCGCACCGCCCACATTGCAAGTGAACGGCAACTTTGATGATGACGCCTACAATGGATGCGAAGCTGAAGCTGATCAAAGCTTTTTGTTTTTGTTTTCTACTCTCAGCATTCCATTGATTGCTGTGTAGGACTAGTCTAAGCAAAGAGAGAGAGAGAGCGCGACTGAGCAAGAGAGCGTGCGCAGCAGACGAAGAGAGCGGTGAAGTCTTATGAATTTTGTAATTGCCACTCATCTTCATACACACACACACACACACACATACAATAGTCGTTGCTGCTATTGTAAATGTAAAGTGCAGTCAGCAGCTTCATTGAAAAACTGTGTGAAATTTAGCTGAGGATACGTGTGCATGTGCATATGTGTGTGTGTGTGTGAGTTTATAACTTCGTCTAACTATTACAAGTGCTGCTGCTGCTGCTGGTGCTGCTTGGGGAGCTTTGGTTTTGCTTTTGCTTTGTTTCGACTTCGGCTCATTCAATTCAAATAACTCGTGATTTCGTAAGCCTGTTTTTGTGTTTGTGTGGCGCTTGGGAGCTGCTGCAGCTGATTCGAGGCCATTTTAGACAACGACGCTGGCGTTGGCGTTGGCGTCGACAGCAAGTGCGACTTCAAGTGGTTGTCGCTCTTGTTGTTGTTGTTGTTGTTGTTGCTGTCTTTGCCGTTGCAGTTACTTAGATGCCAAAGCTCCGTTTGATGTTGCTGCAGTTGTCGTTGTCGTTGTCTGTTGGTTTGTTTGTTTTTGCTTTTGCTGCTGTTGCCGCTGCTATTGCAAGCGTGATGACCTTGAGCCGCTCATTTTAACCAAGTGGCTTTGTATTGCTAACACCTTGCCTGTATGTGTGTGTGTGTGTTACCCAGTCCCAGTTACTTTTGGCATCTTGCTGAACGCTCAGTTTATCTGCTCGCCCCGACGACATTCAAAGCGATCGCAACTATTTTTATTGTTTGTGTTTTCAGTGTTTTTGTTTTGTTTTGTTTTTTTTTCTTCTGTATTTGCATTTGGCTGTTTGGCCTTTTTCCCCTCTCTTTCTCTCTGTTTTTCGCTTCAAGTTGCTTTTTTGTTGCCATCTCTTTGGCCCATTCATTCATCGATTTTGTTACCGCTTTTGGGTGACAATCCAAAGTGTTGACCATTTGTTTTGCCTTTGACGGGGCCAACGCGACTTACGACGCGACAACTACCAACAGTTCTTGTCTCTCTCTCTCTCTCTCTCTTTTAGGCCGCCCCCAAGGCTTTATCACAATCTATTGCATTCACATCACAATTCTCGCAAAAGTCAAAGCACAATTGCTAAACAAATTTCAGTTTCCATTCCATTCATGAATGTGCAGCATTGTGACGTCACAAGCGGCGTATGCGTAATCTGCAAGTGGAATAATAGATTAGAAAAATAAATAATTTTACAGTATTCTGAAAAGTGTATATTTTTAAAACATTTTTATTTATTTTTGCCATATATTTTCTTGTGTTTAATTAATGAATTAAGTCTGCCTTCATTCATGAATTAGTAAACAGATTAATAATGCCCGATGGTTAATGGCCCACATGCCACACCTCTCGCTCAAATTCCTCGGCTTGAACTAACTATTTGTCAATATGTTTGTCTCTTTGCTATTAACATAATCCATAACAGGGGCGTGCTCCAAAGGGAGATTGAGATTGGCTTTAATTTTAGATGTTAGAGTATTTTTATTATTATTGTTATTAAATCAAATGAAAGTTTAATAAAATCCCATCTAAACTCGATGATAATCGAAATGTTCTATTATTATTCTGTCTAAAATCCGAAGGAAAATTCAGAGATATTCCTAATTTATTATTATTCTAATAATTTCAAGTGCAAAACATTTTTTTAATCGTGTGTTTTAATTTAATTAAATTTAAAAAAAATCCATTCAAAATACAATTGAACTCGCCACATTAAAATTTTATTCTAAATAAATTCAGAAATAATATTTAGTTTTAATGAAAACTGAGAAATATTTTTATTTTAAAATAGTTTCCTGCATTATAATTAATATGTTTAATAGTTAGAATGGCCAAGTCACCATATTTCGATGTGAAAATGTGCAGAAAACGTATAGAATTGTTTGTTGTTCGTTTGATTCCCAGACGAGACTTGCAACGGACTTGGCACATCAGTTTTTTGCTTAATGTTTGGCTATTTTGTGCTGCTGCTGCAGTTAATTAAATAATCATAAATTAGTCATGATTGTGATGAAGATATGAATGCTGTTTTAGAAGGTCGCTGGTTTTGAAGAGGAGTTCTTTTCAAATTGTTTGGGCTACGTGATGTGGCACGCACATTTTCCCGATGAAAACAGAAGAAAAGTGAAACGCCAGAAACTGCTGCAGTTGCAAACGGCGACAAGGCAAACAAACAACAGTTGCCCTGAAGCAGCAGAAGAATCACTTGAAGAGGTGCAAAGGGGGGGTAAAGTTTATAGAGGCTTTTGCAGTGTCGAACATTTCTTGTTTATGCAGAATTCTTAACCTCGCGGCGAGTGCAACAGAGAGCGGCAGAAGAGTGAGAGTGAGAGTGAGAGGGGCGACTTTACCTTCAGCCAGGCTGAGAGGGGGGAACTTGGGGTTAAAGGTATTCTCAGCGATTTTTGCGCATGCATTTTTTGCTGCCGCAGTCAGTTTGGATAATTTCGCGAAATTGTCACATCAAGTGACCCAATTGCCGAGTGCCTTGACTGCATGGAAATCTATGTATGTATGTAACTGCGGCTGCGTCTGCGGTTTGGGGCTTTGGGGTTTCTACTGACTTGGCAAGAAACGCGACAAATGTTGCAACAGCAGCCCCCAATTTACCCCCCTCCATTGCCTTCCTGGTCGTGTGTTCAACAAAAAATATCACAAATAATTGGAGCATTCGGCGTCACGTTCTTTTATTTTTTTGGGCTCTTAATTCTTCTCGTCCGATTCTTCGTCGGCAAGGTAAAGTTGGCTATAGGAAGCCGCTGCCAAGGTAAGCGTTGGCGTCGGCGTCGTCGCGCAGCTCGGCTCAGTTGCAATGGCCATATGCCTGACCTCACACGTAACCCCAACGCGTTTTATTTCGCCCAAAAAAACAAAAAAAAAACATCAGAACACAAAACGAGGCAGAGTAAAAATCAATATCCCAAAAGCAGCCTGGCCAATCTGCTCGGTTTACGGCGCTTATCAGCCACACAGTCACTGCGAGTCCTGTTTGCTGATAAGCCACACACACACACACACACACACACACACACACACACACTCGCAGAGTTGCAGATAAAAGGCAAATCAGCAATAACAGCAGTCGACGCTGATAAGGCTTCAATAAATACAATGCAGGCGTCCTGCAAAGAGAGAAGGAGATAGACACAAACACAAGCGCAAACACACTTACAAAACAATATATACATACATACATATATGTATTTATTATGCACCTATACATATAAATACAGTCAGAGTCAAACAAGCACACACTTGCCCAGATGCTTATCGTAAATTCAACGATTAACTCCTGCGCCTTATTGCTGTTGTTGTTGTTGTTGTTGTGGCTTCGCTTGTTGCTGTTGTTGTTGCTTTAGCTGCGTGCGTCACTCGTCAGCGAGGAATACAAATGCGCCCAAGCGATTACCCAGTCGGAGTTTGTATTAACCACACAGTGTGGACAAAGGCAATGGGCTTTTTTCTGCGTCCAAAAACGCAGAAAGCATCTTCAGGAAAATAAGTATAATTTTAATATGAAACTAATGAGCATGAGCTTCAGATAAATATAGGATTTTATAATTATAATCAACAAACAAACCTGTCTTTTTTTAGAAACAATTTAAATTCGAGAGTGTTTATTCTTGATTTAAGATCTTGCAACCTCGGTGCAAATTTAAAATTGAAACATTGCAAATTTAGAATTTGTCTAGAATTCTGGTCTTAACTAAAGATCTTGTTGTCTCTGTGCGAATAAGAAACTTTTGCAGTTTGAATTGAAACATTGCCAATCTAGAAATTTGGCATTAATTTATGAAATTGTTCTCTCGATTAAATTTTGAAATGGTTTGATTTAAGATTGTATGTAATCTTGATTTAAGAATGTTATTTCATATCTGTATATGATAATATTGAAAGATATGGTTATTTTGAAGATGCTATTAGATTTTATACAATTAAAAATAGAAAGTGAAATTTCAATTCATAGTGACTAGACTTGAGCTAGGATAAAAAATTAAAATAATAGATACGAAAATTGCTAGAAAAGTGTTCCAACAGGTTGAACTAAGTATTTCCAACATTTTTATCCACTTAAACAGTTGTTCAGCAATATGTGTCGCTCTGTCTGTCTGATCATATAAATGTTTATATTTATTCTTCTTCTACCGAAATTTGCTGACAAAACTCGCCATATTTTTAAGCGAATTAAATTTGTTACGCTTGCTTTAAAATGACCTAGAAATTTGAACAAACAACTAATTATATAAGTATAAGTAATCGCGTTTTAAATGTAAAAATATAATACAATTCAATGGAATTAAAATAATAAAACAATAAAGTTGTTATAATTTTATTCCTTTCTTCATCAAGTAATTCTAGTCCATGAAACTTCAACAAGTTTCAGCTCAATTTCAAAGCAAAAAGGGTTTCGAGGTGTAGAATGCTAGAGAAGATTTGTTATTTCAACTGGGCATTGAACGTGTCATCGATATGCCCAGCAAAACTGTGAGTGTGTGAAACACAAACGTGTTTATTATGCTCGTATCCTGGAGTCTCTATTCCCTTTGCCATTCCCACAATAAAAAGCAAACAAACCCCAATAAGCTGAAGGCGATAAACTTGACTTTGCCACAATTTGTGGTTTTGTTTTTTATTCAGCTATCTCTGATATGAATCATACAATGGAATCGTACTATAGAATATATATTGTATTTCCCCATAAATATTTGTGCAAAGAAATGAAGGAAGCAAGGCCTTGATCAGGTTTGAGTTGAGGACATTCCATCTGTGTGTGCGCGACGCCTTGGGGGCGTTGACCAAAGAGGCAAACAATGCACTGCTGTTATCAGCGGCTAAAAAAAGAAACACAAGACGCGGCAGCCGTCGATGAGGAGACGCTCGCCTCACTCAAATCCTCCGCCTCGGGGCGGAAGACCCGCAGAGGCTTATCAACGCAACAAAAAAACGACGAAGAAAACAGAAAACGAACTGAAATGAGGTACGTAAATATAGAAGGAAAAACTCGAGTTTTCCTTGCGAAGAGGGGGCAACGAAGCAGCAGACGAGGCAAAAGTGGCGATAGGCAAGCAGGAAAAACCTTTGGCCGCCAGGCAAAGTGCATTCGCCCCCAGGAGCTGTTGCACCAAAGTGGACAATGATAATGCCAACACGAACAAGAAGAAGCAGACGCAGCAGAGGCGCAACATTAGCAAAGGGGAGACAGAGAGGAGGGGGCGAGGGGGGCAGGCAGCAAAAGGGCAACGGGACAATGCCCCCTTTTTGCGGCTGGCCAGACGGCAGCAGCAGCAGCAGCGAAAGAAAAACGGGTGCCGCCAAGTGGCAGCGAGTGGCCCAGGCTGCTGCATGCCACCAAGTGTGGCACGTATGTGTATGTGTGTGTGGAAAGGGTTCAATGCACGATTTCTTTTGCTTGGCATTTTCCCAGCTCTCCGCGCTCCGCTGTTGCCATGGGAAAATGGAAAACAACTTTTTCCAAATTGTTACAAATTTAATGTGTGTGGCAGGATCAGTTTATGCGGCATGCGGCATGCGGCAATTTAGTGTGCTGCGGGTCAACTGCAGGATCGCTGGCTGCCTTAATTAAGGTCGCCAATTAAAACCTCTCTCAATTGATATCGAATGGCAAAACACACTGAAGAAAATCTTTGCCTCACACGCGTGTCGCATGCCGAGCTACTGTTCGCATATGTATATGCAGGATGGCAGCGACTGTCGACTGTCGACAGTGGCTGCTGCAAGTATGTGGGCTGCTGAAGTGTGAGGCCGAGGGGTGAGAGTTGAATGAACGTGCGGCGAGTAGGTAGCAGAAAATGGGACGACATGCTGAGAAGGTGTCGGGGAAGAAGACGAGCTAAGAAATCACAATGCCAAAAGTTAATCATCCACAATGCTGAATGGATGGGAAGGACAATACAAAGAAAGGATCAGGCAAAGGATCTCGACTTGAGATGTGCGTGCTGCGATACGCGTGTGTTCCAGGAATAGCACAGCCGGGCCACGCCCCTCAATACACAAAACGCCCACGCCTTTGTCGTGTAATTCGAGCCCGCAGGATCTGGTCCGCCGGGGTGTTGAGTAATTTGTGTGCCACGCTCGAAATCTGTTAAGCGGTTAAACAAAACACAAACACACAAAATCCCAGGCCAGCCGAGTTGAGTCGAATCGACTCGAGGAGTTTTAATACCCGCTAATATAAACATAGAAGGGTATTATACATTGATACTAAGCGAAAAGTATTTATTTTGTTTTCTAATTTCTGTTTTTTTGTGCGATCTTCATTAGAGATTATGAGTGATAGAGCTTTTAAATCACATATGTTTCAGATTTTAGGAACGTTTCTTATTGCCGCTTCGCATCTAAATAAATTAAGAGCGTAGTTTTAAAGTAGTAACAATATTCTAAGAGGTTTCTAAGAATTTAATAAGAATAATCCATTTGAAATTTATTCTCGACACAAACAAAAAATCAACTGGGATCTAGGAGTAAAAGTATTTAATATTGTGTTGTTGACTATAGTAAAATATATATTTAGACATACTACATTTTTGATTCTAGTTTATAATATACTTTTAGCGATAATGTAATGATATATTTTGGTTTACTAAATAGTTGTGCATTCCCTTGAAAGTGGTAGCGAGTATCTCGCTGTCGAGCATGTTCGCTTGTTCTGATCGCTGAGAAATTTATGAAATTTATTCTCGAATTTCATTGACACAAAAATGAAAGTTAAGAAAACAGTTATATAAACAGGGTTGGGTTGTTGACAATAGTAAAATATATTTTTACATATGCTACATTTTTGATTCTAGTTCATAATAGATTTTAAACGATAACGTAATTATTTATTTTGGTTTACTAAATATTTTTGCATTGCCTTAGAAGTGGTAGCGAGTATCTCGCTGTCGAGCATGCTCGCTTTTAGTTCTCCCTACTTGTTCTGATCGCTGCGAGGGGTTGCAGTTGATGCTGAATTAACCCCTAGCTGCGGTGCCAGCGGAGCAGGGGGTAGCAACAAGCTACAAGCTACAAGCTACCGAGCAGCGGCTGATCGAATGCTGGTGCTGTTGCTGTTGTCGTTGCTATTTCTGGTATCTCTGAGGGGCGGGGGGCAGGGCAGACGAGCTGCTGAGGGTGCTTGAGGCAAGATGTGGGCCTCCCTCTTGCAATCCTGCTATTTACGTACTCGTTCTTATCGTTTGTCAATCTTCATTAGGATTTGCTCTTTAAGTACCCGCAGATAAGTCGAAGGATGCATAATGCGCGATTGTAATGGAAATATAAATTGAAATTGCATTCGGAATTCAATTGAAAGTTCCCACATCGACTTCAAGCATTAATCAAGGCAAACTGCCGCATATCAGCTTTTGTGCTCCTTGTGATAAATTGTTTTCCAGCGAGTGGAAAATGGGAAAAGTCGCGCAACCTTTTGACCTTTCGCTTCAACGGCGATACGAACTCAATTACTTTCAAAACGAAACCCGATAAACCTTTTAAGGCGATAACAACAATTGAACAGCAGGCAGCTGTGATCCTTTGACCATTTCAGATCCTTTCCTTCTTCGATTTCAATGCCTTTTTATTCAACAATTACTCTTAAGGTCTTTCAATTCCTTCTAATGATTACTGAAATCAAGCATAATTAATGCTGAGCTGTTTACTGAACTGTTAAAAAAATATGTACGATCGATAACACCTGACAACTTTCGATTTGTATTTATTTTCAGATATTGGATTTAAATGAAGTGGGAAGAAAATTTAAAATTATTCCAAATTATTTGGTAAGTTACCAATTAAATATTATAATGAAATATTATTTGTGGATATGTTGTATGTTTTGATCTTTATGATATACTTTGAGAATAATATCAAAAGTGAAGTTAATATTATTTTATTTGAAATTTTCATGATAATGTGATATTTAAATCCATTATTGTAACGATATACTTTAAGGATAACTTTGATAAAGACGCAAATATATTTGATAAAACTGCTATATTATTGTGACAAAAGGATCAATAGGGAATAAATAAAATCCGGTATGAATTTTCTCACTCTTTTTAAATTACAAATTAAATAATTGTTTCCGCTGCTGTAGAAAGTGTCCATTTGTGGTCATTGGCTGCCATTTGAGGCGAATGCAAGTCAATTGGATGCTTTCACTCCATTGAGCCCATTGGGCCACTTGGAATGCTCGAAAATAGATCAATCGCATCCAAAAAAAAAGAAGAGGAAAATCTGATTCTATTTTTATGCAAATTAATCGAGCAAGGAGAGGAGCAGCAATCGAATGCTAACCACATGACCGAGTCGCCGATCGAGCAGGGCAAAGCAGAGCGTTTGCTCGAGGGATACGTTTAAATAAAAACAAAAGAAAAACAAGAGGAAAAGATACATTCACATGCACAGATAGAGATACGTTTACAGTGGCAGATACAGATACTTGGGAGATGCTTGTGGTTTGCCAGCTGAACAAAAGCTATTAGAGGCAAAAATTCCTGTTCCTTTTGTCTATGCACAAATTGCCGACACACACACAACTGGCAGGCAGGCAGGCAGCAGGCAGGCAGGCCTCTGATGTTGCATGCAACAGATATGCGCGCAACTAAATTGCATTTTTATCTATTTTTACTTGGGGAAAATGCCGACGCCGAGGCAGCTGAGCATGCGGAGGATTATAAAGTAAATACTCGCCACAGCACAGCAGAGAGGAGACGACGCAACGCAATTTCCTTCCTGCTTCTGCTGCTGCTGCCACAAATAGCTGTAATAATAAAACCGATCTCGCCCAGTTGCAATCCCTGCGCCTGCTGCCTGTTGCCTGCCTCTTTATGGCCTGCCCCGATCGTGTTGCTGTAGGATGCTTGCCACAAGAAAAGCAGGAAAAACTCCTTGGCTGCTGGGCGGCCACACACACACACAAACACACACACACAAGTGCAGCGATCGCAGCTGCAGCTCCAGCTTCAGTCGCGTTGCACGTTGTCCTCCTGCGTGTGTGTGTGCCTAGCCTTGTTGCAGCATTGCCTGTTGCCTGTTGGTTCAATGAACTGCCGTCACCTCTTGGCGCTGCGCAGTTGCAGCAACGTGGCGACGTCGCTGCCGCATTTGCCTCTGCGATCGCGCCACAATCCTTTTTCTTTTCCATTTTTCTTGGTTCACCCTTCACTTGATCTCTGCGCTGACTCGCTGCTTGCCTCATGTTGCAGTTGTTGCCATCTCTCGCTGTGCTCTAAGGAGTCGTGGCAGGAGTTTGCTTTCAAGGGTTTCGGTTTATTTTTGAGACAACATCTTTGTTGCTGCTGCTGCAGCTCTTGTTGCTGCCGATGATGTTGCTGTTGCTGTTGTCGGGGGGCTTTGGATTTCACTTGGCATCGCTTCGCGTGGGGAAATGTAAACATTTCATCGTCGTCGTCGTCGTCGTCGTCGTCGTCATAATCGCTGCCTCTGCCTGGTTTTGTTTGTGTGGATTTCTTCTCCTCCTTCTCGTTCTCCTCCTCCTCTTGCAACCCTGCCCCCCCTTCCTGGTTGCGTATCCCTTTTTTCGCTGGAATGCGCCGCTTGTTTACTCAAATGAGTATTTGATCTTTAGCTCAGCTCAGCTCCGTCTTTTTGTTGCTTTCCATTTTTTAGCTCTCAGTTTTTTTGTCACTCTGCTGTTGATCTTTGTCTGGCATTTTGTGCTGCTCATCATCACTGCATTGCTCACTTGTGTTTATCTTCAAAGGATTTTGTTCAAGGAATCGCCAATGCAGCGAAATTTCAACATTCTCTTGATCGCCTCATAAATGCAGAGTACAGTCGAGGCAGCCGGAAATTTAATTAAGTAAATAATCAAGGATACATATTTTGTTACTTTTGGGCAGACTAGGAAATAAATACAGAAATTGAGAACATTAAATCATCAAACATATATCAACAGAGTATTTAAAAATATTCAAAGTATCTTAATATTATAACTGCAATTTTATTATACTTCAATTACACTGATTGCAAGCTTAAAAAAGGTCGATTAAATGTAATTGATATATAAAGTGGATATAAAACAATTAATGCAATTAAAAACAAAATAATTATTGTATTATTTTATTTTAAACGAATGCCCACAAAGATTTGATTGTCACACTGATCACAGAATAATTTTGATGAGTCGATTAAGGCGAAATTGTTTGTGCATTTAATTTATAAAAAAAATGTTTCTTACAATATGTTTATTAGGTCATTAAAAAGGGTAATTTAAGACTTGCTGTTCGTTTAACCAATGCTTCAAAACTTATGTATGATATTATCAGAAATGTCAAACTAAAAGATGTAGATGTATACTGTATATTGTTTGTTTTTTAATATACTCGTATAGCATGAAGTTGAGCCTTTAGAAAATTAGCGGATAGATTGAGTATTGATCAGTTTTATTTGGACTATTTCGTCAGGATTTTTTTCTAGCAGTTTAAAAATCAAATTCATGAATTTAGGCTGATTTTGAACCCTCAGGAATCTTCGCCTAAAAATATATTGTGTACAAGCAGACAGTCAAAAAAAAATGCAGAAGGGTAGAGAAAAATAATGTATTTGTGGCAAGCACTTGAGGCTGCTGAGAAGCAAAAGTCTAGCCCCAGTTGCCCCAGTGGCGAGAGGAGGTACAGTCAACGCAAGTTGCAACGTGGAAAGGATCGCGGCAAGGGACGCGACTCCAACTGGCTGGAACTGGGCACTGAAGAGGCGAGCAAACAAAGCGGAGGCAACCCAAGTGCACAGCAGAGCGGCACAGCAAACAAATCGGCAGCAACCACCAACCACCAAGAGCACCACCAAGAGCAACAGTGACAAGCGAGCGATGAGGGCGGGGGCGGGGGCGGGGGAATCTTGGGCCTGGACCTTGACTCTGGGCTTAAGTGTGAGTCGCAGTTCCAATCCCAGGCTGAGCATATCCTCCACGCACGTACACTTCAACTGCAACTCCAACTCCAACTTCATCTCCTCCTCCAGCGTCTCCTGCGTCTCCTGCGTCTCCTTTGTCATCTGCCTGGCGATTATTCATGACTTTATGGAGTTGGGTAGAAGGACATTAAAATTGTTTTTACGCCAACTCATCGGGCGAGAGGATCAAACTGGTTCTGCTTTGTATGCCACTCACAATCGTCAGTCGAGAGTCGACAAGTCACAAAGCCTGGACTGGCCGCTCCTTGGACTTGGAATCTGGCGAAACCAGTTTGTGGCTTCTACCTGTTGCCCGTTGCCTGTTGCGTCGCGGATCCCACGAAAAAAGGGATACGCTGCTGAGCAAACACACACACACACACACACACACTTTGCTCACACTCCTCAGCAGCTATCATGACAAAGCCTTGTTTATCCATTTTTTTTTCTGTGTTTGCCTTTGCGCAATCCTTTCGTCCTCGCCACCATCACTGCAACTGACTTTATCGAACGTTACGTTTCGCCTTCTCCCTTTTGAACATCGTGTACAGTCGCAAAAGGGGTTTCGGATCCCAAATAAACCAAACCAAATGAGCAACAGAGAAATCTGAAAAAAGAACTACACGCATTCCGGCTTATAAGTTGGGGCAAACAGGTCTTGGAGCGAAAGGAATCTGATGAGCGATGAGCAGCAGCTAAAAGGTCCTGAAATTTGAGCAATGAAATCATCTTTCAATCTTTGTGCAACTTTGTTGCTGTCCTGATATTTGAGACCCACAATCAACTTAAAATCCTAATGAGGAATTTGTTTTATCTAGATGTTGAGTTGTATTTTGTCAACTCTTTTAGAGGATTTCTTCAACTACATACCTAGACTTTTTTGTAAACTCTGTTCGTCACAATTTCCACTGTGCATAATGCTCTTAATGTGTCCCAATTGTCTTCTAATGGCTTTGTCGGGTTGCCAGCCTAGCAAATGGTAATGAGGCAGCCAGGGGTACACAGGCTGGCGAAGCCCTCGTCACAGCATTTGCAGCTGAGTTGACGGAGAAAGGCACTTCAGCTAAGCTCTTCGCATACCCTGCAAAAAACGTGGAGGAATTGGATATGAACGACTGTAGAAATGAAAGTTCAGGCAGTGAACTTTCTTAATACTGTTTTTATGGATTGTAAAATAAAGTACAAAATATTGGAATAAATTCGAGATTGGTAGTTGAATTTATTATAAATTTCATTCATTTTAATAATACTTTTACGCATATTACTTGTACAAGATTATTTTATTCTAAATTTGAAGATGGATTAAGCTTAGATTCGATTATAAATAAGTACTTTATTATATAATACTTCTACACGCCCTTTTTTTTGAAGTTGTATTTATTTTAATTTTTAGGACAGCCCAAAAACATACTTTATGAGCATTTCTAGTTTTAGGTAATAAATTATATCGAGTGTGAACTGTTTGCACTTAATCATATAAATAGTAAACTCGTACATAACTTTGTACTTCTGAAAGCCTTAATTATAGTATGCGCAATATAAATCTCAGTTAATTAGGACAGGGTGTCTGCCAGTCCAGTACGCCCCTTTCGTCAAGCTTTCTAGCCTGTTTTGGTTTTTATTGTTATGGAAAAATGGTGCGCAAACGCAAATGCGAGCCAGCAAAAAGGCACAGAGAAAATGCACATCCACAACAACAACAGCAATGGGGCAACAATGTGAGCGATTGGCGCAGGAAAAGAGGCAGAAAAGGGCGCGCACACAAATGCTGGAAAATATTGTGTGAAAAGTCTGTTGTGTCTGGGGCAAGTTGAATGGCCTGCTTATGCCGCAGCCGCAGCCGCAGTCGGTGGCAGAGTCAAAGTCGCAGTCAGAGTCGCAGTCACAGCTGCAGCCCCAGTTCTGGGCATTGACTGGGCTGCGGGTAATGAAGGGTTTCGCCAGCTCGTCTCTCTCTCTGCGATTCGCGTGCTCGCATCGAGGAAAATAGGAAACGCAAAGTGGAGACAGAGATTAGAAAAGTCATCGCTGTGGTTGCTTTTTTTGTTGTGTTGTGTTGTGTTGTGTTTCGTATTTGAGGCTTCAGCTTCACCTGTTGCTGCAACAGCAGCGCACAGTTCTCAGGATGCCAGCAACAATTGGCGGCAGGTCAGCGCCTGGGAAAGCACTTAAATGGTTTTTCATGCATTGCCAGCTTTCCCAAGGAAATTGTCTGCTTCGGCATTGCGGTTGTGCAGTTGGCAGCCAGCCCCAGGAAGCTGGGAGCGACCGCAACTGGCAACCTGGAGTCGTCCAGCACCGTATACGTAATTTTGTGCTGACCAAGAAGGAATCGCAGCAGCCACAAAGTCCCACTTCAATTGCAACCTGTATCTCAGTCCACTTCTCGCTCTCTGTCTCCATGCTGATCGCTCTCCCCTACGATCTCTTGCGAGCGCCTTCTGAGTGCTAACCCCATTTGCGACATTGGCATCTCGCAATCTGCTGCGAAATTGCTGAAGGAAACGCACGAGTGCCGCAAATGTGGCGCAGGAGAGAGCCGCAAACACAACTGCACACGAGTATGTATCTATGCCCTAGTCTCTTGGTTCATTCAACTTCAACTTCTACTGCAACTCCGACTGGCAATTGCAGCTAGTTCTACACTGCGAAAAATCACTTGGTCTTGCAAATATCAACTGAGCGATCCCCTTTACAAAGTTTTTTGTAAAATTATAGTCTGACAATAGACTAGTATAATCATAGATATATATAGACAATTTATTTAAAAAAAACCTTACTTCTCATAATAAGAAATACTTAATTTAATGGAAAGAATTTGCTAAATAGCTAAGTTACAATATCGAAACTATAATAATATATGCAGCGCATAAATATGTTTTCAATAATTCCCCAATTTTTTAATTGGCTTGTTTAAAATCATAGAATTCCATATTAATTACCCAAACGATAATTTTGTATACCAAGAATACAATATTTTATATACAGAATACTTAGGTATGTACATATATTTATGTGACAAATCCGATCATATAAATTAGATTTTTCTCAAATATTAATAAAACTTAATATTAATGAAGTCACCAGAAAACTATTTGCAGAGGTACTGCAAGTTTATATTACTTGCATGTTTAGATTTAAATGATGTTTTGAATATTATATTGAAATGTTAATTAAGAAGAAACAGGGACAGAAATCTGCAGAATTATAGTATTTGCATTGCAATTTTACATCCAAATGTTTTAATATTATTTTTTAAATGTTAATGAGGAAGAAACAATGACACATATTTGCAGGTTTTTTTTTATTATTTTATGTTCTATACCACTGGCAAATTTTAATTTAAAATACCTTTTTTTTAAATGGTAATGAACACAAAAGTATTTGTAGAGTTATTGCAAGTTTAGGTTGATAAGTAGTTTTTAAAAAAGTATAAAAGTTTACTAGCAAATTTAAGTGTTTAATGCTTACATAAAAATGATGTTCGTAGCGCAGTTTTGCTCAATGTAGCTGGCAGTGCAGGCTGCTCAGCCCGATAGATGGATAACTGCTTGGATGGATAGTTAGTTGGATGGATGGACGGATGGCTGGCTGGATGGCTGGCTGGCTGGATGGCATTGCATCGCATGGTATGACTTGACTTGGCTTGGCTTGGCGCTAGATGCTTGGCTGACTGCAGCTGGCAGCGCAGTCGTCACAGCCAGGCCTAATCGCAGAGCTGAGCTGCCAACTGGGCGGTAAGACCACCACCGAGAGGAGGCGAGAGACAAATGGAAGAAGTGGAAGGATGCCCAGAGCTGGACTTGAATTGGGACTGCAACTGATTGGATGGAAGCGGTGCATTGGCCCGGTTTTGGCTCAAATTGCAGTCGACGACGCTGCTGTGGCATGTTTTACAAATGGATTTCATGTCGAGTGCGTTATGTTTCTCGGAAAGGATTTCTTTGGTACGCTTGTCATGGCCATGTCTGGGCTGGCTCTTGGCTCGCCACTGCGAAGCGTAACATGTATAAAAAATTAACGCAAATAAAATGCGACACGAGCGCGCGTCGCGTAAACATGAAACATTCAAATGCACAAATGTGGCAGCGTCGAGATGTGGCCACTCAGGAAGTTGTTGACAAGTTGCGCTTATTTGGTAGCTGCCACAGATGCCGCAGATGCCGCAGTGAGCAACTCAGATCCTGCAGCACCAGCTAGGTGGTCGCTCTCGTCTCTGCCTCTGCCTCTGCCTTTGATGTGCAGCGGGGTCAATTGTCAAAGCCATAAAAAAACCTTTAACAAAATGCTACTGCGCTTGCTCCTGAAACTTGGGCAGGAGTGCAAAGCGATTGTGTGTGTGTGTAAAAGTAATCAAAATCATTTTTATTGCGTTTCCCACAAAAAAAAAACGAAAACGAAAACGAAGAACAAAAAATATGATGCAAGCATGTTTTATGTGCAGGGAAAAGGGTTAATGAGCTGGACCTGAACCCTTGGGTTGGGGTCGCTTGCCTGGATCCAAGTCGAGTCCAGCAACGTTGCAGCGTTGAGAAAATTTCAAAGGAAAATGTCGAAATGCAAGAAGAGAAGCGAGATACAACGCGGCGATAAGCAGGAGTCGAGTTGACTCGACTCGAAAGCAGTAGCCTCTCATCCAAAAATTGATATAAATTCAAGCTGAAATTTCATTAATTCTTAACTCGCCACAACGAGCAGCCGAAGGAGGCACGGGGGGAGGGGAGGGGAGCAGAGGAGCTGGCAGAGAAACAGAAACAGAACAAGAAGTCCAGAGGAGACCATAAAATATTCAAATAACTTTTGCAAGCCTCATATAAATTAAAACGAATTGCAATAAAAAATTCAACTCCCGTTTCATGTACATATTCAGATGTGTGTGTGTGTGTGTGGGCATGCAAGGATTGATCGCCTCCTCGAATGACATATTATTTAGCAAATTGAAAAAGAGAATTACGAAAAAGAAATCAAGTGAGGTTTGCTCTAGTCGAGACTGATCGACTTACGCATTCCCTGCAAATAAAATGAAAGCAATTTATGCTATATTAAATGATGTATTTGTGCATTATTTTCTCTGATAACATTTATTTAAAGCTTGTGTTAAAAAATTAATTTGCTTTTAGACTAACATTGCTGTTCAACTACAAAATCTGTTGTTATAATGAGATTATTTAGAATACTATAACAAACAAGCAAAATAATATGGGAAGCAGTAACCTCAATTTATATTGAATTAAATATTTAAGACACATCCATTTAAATGCAAAAGTTAAAAAAGTAGATATATAAAATATTTTGCAGGAAATGTGAGATTACTTTGGTTGCCAATTAAATACTATATAATACTCTGCGCATAAAATCCTTATAGTAGGTCTGGAATTTTAAAAGCATTTTAATATTTTATATGTAAATCCCAAAAAAATATTATTTCTAATTTAAATGAAATAGTCGAATGAAGAATGAAGTTTTTTTTTATTTATTTTATACTCTTTATTATTTTCAAGATCTAACTTTTGTTTAGATCTTATTAATGAGCTTTTGGTATATATACATATATAATGTTTTGTTTTTCTTCCTTCCCTTGTTACAATTATTATCCAGTTGTCAAGCTTCCCTATTTGCTGATTTGAGCAAAATGTTTACAGGGTATGCAAAGTTTTCAAGTTGCAGTTTCGCACGTTACAATTACGGCGAATCGTCTGTCACCCGCATTCCCTGCTCCGTCCCGCCCTGCGCTGCGCCGGCTCAAGTTGTGATCCTACCCTTCACAAGCAGTGAAGGCAGCGTAAGAAAGAGAGGGAGCTAGATATATGGAGAGAGAGAGAGAGTAGGAGTTTGTACCAACTGAAGGGATCGCGACTTTTTGGGTTGGGCTGCGTTTTGCCTGCCGCCTTGGCACACACACTTTGGAATGCAAATCATGAGGAATGGAATCGGAATCGTGCAAGCAGGAGCGACGTCGAGTAGAGCGGGAGAGAGGGAGGGAGGGGCGAAAGGAGGGGCAGGCAGGCGATAAAAGTATCCTCTGACTTTGAGGCTGACACGAACGACGAGCAGTCCACAAAATAAATAACTTCTTGAGATCCCCCTGCAAAGCGCACGCTAGCAATAAGCATGAGTGTGTGTGAGTGAGTGAGTGTGTAAGTGAGTGTGTGAGTGAGTGTGAGTGAGTGTGTGAGTGTATTTGGATACACTCGGCTGACTCTGCTGCTGTTGCTCTTGCTGCTGACTGTGGCAATCTTTTGAGTTCGGCTGCACCCTGTGGCGGCGAGCCAATTGTTTGCCGCACGTCCTCGCTTCGGTAGGTGCCTCCATTGAGTGTGTGTGCGAGCTGTGTGTGTGTGTGTGTGTGTGTATTTGATTGTTGCTTAGTGCTTGAGATTTCAGTCCCAGTCGCTGTCCCTGTTCGGGTTCCAGTCTCCCCCTTTGTGCGCGGCTTAAAGTGGCGCAGAGAGATAATGAAAGTCAATGCAGCGAACGTCTTGGCAAAGGGTACACAGGATATGTGCTGCACACCCTCTCTGCCCCTACCGCCCCCCTCCTGCTTCTTGCTCGCTGCAGACAGTGGCTGCTCTTTGTCTCTACCCCAAGAGCTGCCCAAAAAGCAAAACAAGGCAAGGGCAAACACACAGATACATACATATATATTCATATGTATATTGTGAGTTGGGGAACTTTGCTGGGAATTGGGCGATCAGTCTTTTTTGTAATTCCTGTCTGGCCTTGCAACCCCGTCGAAAGCGCATTTTAGCCGCAGGCGAGACAACAATTTGGAGCTGTAATTACGAAATGCGTTTATCAATTTGATGGCAATTAAGTCCTGTTTGCAACGCAACTTTCCCAAAGGATCACGAACGCAATCAAAGCGAAACAGACAGAGAGAGAGAGAGAGACAGAGAGGGAGAAAGGCAACTGAAATCAAATATTTGCTTGTAATGATGGACGGGGACCAGGTGTTTGTGTCAATAGGACGTCTATTTGATGAGGATCACTCAGCAAACGAGGCACATACAAATAAGATACATAAAACTGTATCGAAAAATCGGGTCGGCGATCCTGTCACACACACAAGGACAACGTGGGAAGGAATGAGCTGCGCAAAAGGCAGACGGGGAAAAAGTGCTCAAGCAAAGGATATGAGAAGTCAAGGGCCATTAAGTAGGACTCGAATCGAAAAAGCCGAAGAATTAAAATTGAGGCCGAAATCTCAAAAATAAAAAGTTAATTTCGGGTATTGCGGCTTCACATGCAACTGGTTGCAGGTCGCAGGGATCGCAACTCCTGGCAGCATGGGAAACTTTCAAGTTGCCCAGAAAAAAACCAAGAAACCAGTTGACTGTGTCTTGATTTCGATTGTTGCCCCGTTGCGAGCTGCCTGTTGCCCAAATACGGGGGGTGAAAGTTGCAACTTGTTGGCCCTAATTATGACAGCGTGACTACTTCGGTGTGTGGGGACAGGACCACGCAGGTGCCTGTGATATTTTCATTTCAATTTTCACAGGATAATCGCTTAGCGTTCAGCGGGGGTTGTTTCCAATTAAGTCCACGTTGACCGCGTCTAAAGACGCGTGAAAATTATGCACGGTCCTGGGAACAAAACACAACCAAGGAAGCAGTTCACCAAGGCAACGACAACGCGACTAATTTTATGGTAATTTCATGGTCCCAAAAGGTCCTTAGGACTAGAAAGTAGACCAACAAAAACTGGCCGCGGTTCACACGCCAGCTAATCGCGTGTCGAGGTGCCCAGGTCTCCAGTAGGGTCCACAAGAGTGCTTTGTCACATCCGACAGAACGTTGAGGCAAAAGGTCCAACAACATTTCCGGATTCGAAAAGCCCAAAAACATCATTAGCCAAGTTGGAGGCAGAGGCAAGCAGAGGCTGAAAACGAAATAAAATAATAGACAATCGAGAGATGGTTGCATCGGAAGTTCCCACAAAGACGACAATTATGACGCAACATAATTTTTTTGGTTAAGACGCTGCCACAAAAGAGGGGCAAAGCGGGGCAGGTGGCTGCAGCGATCTGTTCGAGATGACAAAACATAAGGCCTGCGGGTTGTACGCAGAGGCTGCTAATTAAAAAGGAATTTCATAGTGTGTTTTTATTCTATTTATATGTCTTTGCTCGCAACGGCAATTAGAAAAGTCAAACAATGGCAAAACGAGGCAGAAGGCAGCAGGAGGGGAGCAAGGGGGGCGGCCTGTTACAGCAATCAGGAGAGTGCTAATTTAGTAATCACAAGTCGAGAGAGACGACAGCACAACAGTACAAGCGCTGCAGAACCGGTTATTAGATCCTCAAAAAAAAGTTCAGATCTCCATTCTCATAGTCAGTCCCCCAGTTCTCAGTTCCCAGTTCAGCGTAGCCCCCGTGGCGAATTGTATGGGAGTTTTGGTTGTCTCTCTAACGGGTCACACAAGGTGTGAAATAGCCAGAGCTCTGCTCTTCATCGTCGTCTAGGTCTTGGTGTTGGTGTTGATCTTGTTGTTGGTCTTGTTCATTTTGTTTATTGGATATCTGTGTTGGATCAGGTGCCGCTGCTTGACGTCGTCGTGCCCATACAATAACTTCAGATCCTCCCCCAGCCACAAACGCTCGCTCGATAATTTAGAAATCTTTACAAAATATCGTTGTGTTCATTTTTTGGTGTGTAAGTCTCCCCAAGCCAACCACCAGTCCAAGTATAAATTGAACCCTTCGTGTAGCTCTTTTTTGTTGTGTATCTTTGGGATTCTTTTTGTACAGCTTGTAATGTTTGTCCAATTCATCTTTGTGTGAAAAGTCGCTTGTTTACACGGTTCTTTATGTCGATTATCCCACAGTAGACTTGGGACAGATCCAAACGCTAATAAAATTGTAGAAGTGCCTTTCAGCGAGCGGATCTTAAGAAAATAATTATAATAATGGTATACTAAAAGGATAGTTTATATATCGTATGTGAGAATAATAAAGAATTTGTGCCTATACAAATTAAATTATAGTTAATATTCAAATTAAATAAATATTTAATAGTATTCCTTTACTCTTTACTACAGAACTGTACAAAATAGTTTAATGTACTATTCTTAACAGAAAATTCATGAAGTACAATAAGAAATTATGTACTTGGGAGTCAAACAAAAGTTCGAAGCGATCAGGATAAATAAGTCATACATCATTTGTTGTAGCCAAAGAACTTCAAACTTGTTGACTCTAAGAGAATACCCAAAATGGGAGCCGCACTTCAGCTCGAGTCCAGGCCGAACAAATTGGGAACCCTTAGCGTCAACATAGACGAATGTAAGGTAAACAAACCATCAATTTTCGTACCTTTAGGGCTCCGAGTGTAGACTAGACTTGTAGATGGGATCCTCAACTAATTTACAACACGTGTAATCAGACGGAGGTCGCTGACCGATGCCGATGCCGAAGCCGTCCCGAGACCTGAAGACCCGAGGGGCAAACATCTTCAGCAACCTAGATTGACAAACGAGATTCAAAGCAATCACAGAGGAGACGACGACGACGACGACGAACAGCAGTAAGAAAACAAAGGTAGGGAAAGCAACAGAGCGTAAAGGTAAGGAGTCCACATAGACCAAGAGAGAGAGAGAGAGATAGGAGAGAAAGAGAGGGGAGACAGGAGTCGATAGACGAATGCGGAGAAATGGAATTGTCAATAGCAAAATGGGACTGTAGAAAACAGAACAGCCTAAAGTCATAAATAATAATGTTTACACAAATGGTTGACGTAGGTGGAGCCGAGGCTGGAACTGGAACTGGAAGTGGAGTGAGGTTATGTGGCAACTCCTCCAATTCCCGAAACTGACCCCAACAAATAGTTTCATATATCTTTTTGTTTTTGGGTCAATGGCTGGAGATCCTACGCATCCATGCATACAATAACTAACACACACACATGCGTCAGCTAAAAATAACGATGAGCTCAAGTTTAGTTGTTTTCGAGAAAAGTTATAAAAGTTTCAGGCTCGGGAATAGAAGAGAGCGAGCGAGAGGGAGAGGCAGAGGGAGAGAGCAGAATTCCAGCTAACCCTATGAAATGGATGATGTGCGTGCGTGAACAGAGAGGGAGAGAGGGAGAGGGAGAGGGAGATGGAGGAGCTGTGTAAAAGGGGAGCAACAGGCTTTAAGCCAGTCACATAAAGCGTAGGTCCAACAACAACAACGGCAGCGGCAGCAAACAACAACAGGTAGAAATCAAATAGAAAATGGAATAGACAAAAGGCAACAACTGCCACAAAGGCAAATGGAGGAAGTCGCTGAGCTAGCTGAGGCAGCGGCAGAGGCAGCGACAGCGACGGCAGCAGCAGCATAAACAACGGACAACGGCAGCACCAAACCACCGGCACGTAGCCACGCACACACACACACAGCCAGGCACACAAGCATGCTCTCTTACACAAACGCAACTAAGTTTGTCTATCTGCAAAGGCATTTCGAGTTTCATTTTATGTTTTGACCCCTTTTAAGTTCAAGAACCCTTTTCCTCACAACCTCACACACACACGGACGCAAGAGAGGCGACAGGGCAGCAAAACATACGCCGCTCACATACAGCCGCAGCTCTTGAGCGGCAACTGAGCGCGCGCGAGCGACTCGTTAGAGATTTATAATGCAGGCTGCCAAGCCCCACAGCGCCGACGTCGCAACTTCTTTATGCGGGCCACACCAATACAATCAACAGAGAGAGAGAGAGCGGGAGAGCGTGTGGCAGCGAAGAGCGCAAGTCTACAAACGAAAAGCTTAGCTCAGCCCTGTGTAGAGTTGGAGAGCGCACACAGCCTGTGGCTTGTTATTGTTTTGACACTGCTCGCTCTCTTGCTGTCTGTGTGTGCTGTTGCTGAGTTTTTTTTGGGGTGTCGTAGAATGCCAAGTCACATTATTTCAGCTTCGTTTTCAATACTGGGCGCAACAAGTGTATTTCGTTTTGTTTTTGATTTATGCATGCGCTTTGCCTGCCATTTGGCTCTTTTGCTCAGCGACGGCGTCGACGGCGATCGCTGCGATTCTGCTTCGAATTATTAATTGATTGATGAAAACTAATTATGTTAATTGGATAATGAAATGAAATGTGTCAAGACAGAGTTGTGGCTCCACTTTGTTGTAGTCTGTTGTTGTTGTTGTTTATGTTATTTATGCTGTTGTTGTTTTGGCAAGCAGCTGACAAGCTGTCGCCTTCTAACAATAATTGTTGAGGCGAGCTTTTTGCTCACTCAGCAGGTACCATGACTCACACGTTGGCAGGAAAAAGCTCCGCTGTTGTGCAGTGTAATCTTGAAGGGGTGTGTGTAGCGTTGGAAAGCCCTGATGAGAAGCAGCAACAGCAACAACAACAACAACAACGTCGACGACGATGGCTGCTGCTGATATCATCGAAAGCTCGATCGTCGCTGCGTCTGTTCGCTTATCTGCATGCCCAGCCCATGTATCTTGTTGCTTGTTTCTAATGTGGCAATACGAATGAACAGTTACATCCTCCGCACCACAAAATCAACAACATAAAGAGGGCGAGCAACAGTAACAACCACAACAGCAACAGCAACAACAACAACATGAATGTTGTCTAAAGCTGCTCATGGTCATTGTGCCATAAATGGCAACGAAACGAAATTGAAATTAAGCAAATGAGTGGGAACACAGACGACGCGACGCGACGCGACGCGAAGGAAAACAAAACTAGCAACAACAACAACTTGAAAACGAGTCGTCAAAAGTCCAAGTCGTAGTCGGAGATGCTCTCTGTCTAGCGTTGAAGGCGGATGCGCACCTAGAAGCATCATCAGCCAAATGAGGAAGAGGAGCAGCCGCAGTTGTTGTTGTTGATGTTGTTGATGTTTGTGTCGCTGTAGCGGATGCTGTGGCAAAGCTTTAAGCCCCACTATCTCAACTGGGCCAAAACAAAAACGAAACAAACGAAACCAAACAAAAGCAAACTGCGCAATCCGTTGGCTAACTGGCTTTGGGGCTAACTGTCTCTCATTCCGTCCGTCTGTCCGTCCGTCCGTCCGTTCGTCTGTCTGCCTGGCAGGTTCTCGAAGGCCTTGTTGTAGTATTTATGGCCGGTGCGCATGCGTTTGCCAGTGGCATCGACTGCCAGCCAGCCAGCCAGATCAGCAGCCGTTTCAGTCCGTGACTGGGCCACATGTCCCACGCGTTAATTTACATATCAAAATCCAAGCGGTCTAACGGCACTTTTTACGCAATCCCAACTCAAGAATGCAACTCAAGAAAGCGCCGCTGTAAAAGGGAGAGAAAGGGTTTCTTTCTTTTTTTTTTCTTTATTTTATTCCGTTCGTTCAGCTCAAACTCTCGAACTCGGCGTATCATAAAAAATAATAAAAATGCGCGACGCTTTTAACATAAAAATCTATATATACTCACACACACACACATCAACACACATTCAAAGGCAAGTGAATGAAATGAATGAACGTGGCCAGCGCGAACGCATGTAAATTGGCGGCCCATGTAAAGTTACTTTCCACTTTTGGACTTTTGTCCGGCAAGACGACGAGTCAGGTGGCCACAACCAACGGCCAACAGCCAACAGCCAAGAGCCAACTGGCAGCAGTGGCAAACGGACTACGCACAGTGGTGCAAGTCCAAACTATTCTCTAATTAACTCGTTCTCCTTTTGGCGCTACTAATAACTAATCAATCCATAATTTAAACCAAATACGTTATCGAATCCAGATATTGCAAGACACATAATAATACATTTAAATTCTTCGTTTACCTTGATTTGAAAAAGTAGTGATTTGAAAAATTCGCTGTCTTTACATGGCAGGTTTAACTCATACTGCTTGCATTTAGAAAAATTCATAATTAAATGCATAACAAAAAAAAAACATGTTCTTCAAAAGTCTTTATGATTTAATTTGTTTCCCTATTGTGTGTTAATTATTTATATGTTTCATATATTCCAAAAGTTTACATGATTTAAATTTTTGTTTTATGAGCTATTGTTTTAAGGATTTAATTTTTTCTAATTTTATAAAATTTTCAGTAACATAAATAATTAGAAATTAATATTTTTTTTTAATAATTTGTTTTTTATTAGTTTCTAAAATTTTCAAATGTACATATAATCAATTTTCAATTCTTCGCTGTCTTTTAATTATACAGTTTTAACTGAAAGATACTATATTTAGAAAAATGCATAACATAAAATTTGTAGTCTTCAAAAACCTACATGATTTCATTTATTTTCTTAATTCTTATTTTAATTATTTGTATGACTTATTTTTTTTATGTTCTTTTGTTTTAATGATTTTTTAAAGTTTTAAAATATTTTTCAATTAATTCTTTATAACATTACAAACATAGCGTTTCGTTATTTTTCATCGAAATAACTTTTTATTAACGTCTTAAAATCCTTTTCGATAGCAGTGAATACTTCAGATTTTAAATATTTTTTGAAGAATCTACAATTTGAATTAACGGTTGTTTTTCTGATACCATGCTGTAAGTACCCTTTTAAGTTGTAAAGGAAATTTACTAGGGTATGCAAGTTTTTATATTTTTGGAGCGTGCGTCCATTTGTGGAGCCAGTTGACAGACGACAGACGACCGACGACAGAGAAGGTTCGTAAATAAATCGTAAATAGTAAGGCTGGAGTCCTAAGCTCGATGGTGATTTGGACCTTCCGCTTGAAGGGGCACGAGTGTGTGGCATGGTACAGTACAGGTTGCAACGCATTATTTGACGCGTTTTTACTGTTACGAGTCGAAAGCAAAGATCGCTCTCCTCCTCCCTCTTTCACTCTACCTCTACCTCTACCTCTCTCGCTCTCGCTGTCAGTTCAATGACCGTAAACGGACTGCCGTCCCGGCCCGTGCTGTCTTTTGTTGTTGTCGCTTCTTTCGCGGTTCTTCGGTTCTTCCTGACTGCCTTCTTCGCCTGCTGCTTCGTCTAGCTTTCTATTGTTTGATGATTTCCAAAAAAAAAAAAAGACTAAAAACTAAAAAGAGTCAGAAACGCTTGTGGGTTTTAACCCTACAACGACGACGCTGGGAACGGGAATGGGAATGAGGAATGGGAAGCTAACACGCTGCCCACATCCACATTCCAACCTGTTGTCTCTGGGTAGCTGTGTGTGTGTGTGTGAGTGCGTGTGTCCAAGTGTGTGTGATAGTTTCTTTGGGTCTTTTCTCTATGTCTTCGAGCTCAGCTTGGAGCTGCGCTGAGGATTAATAATGCGAGTGGGCATGATGATGTATTGACGATCTGTTGCCGAAAAAGTCCAGAGATCTTTGACGCACACGGTCATTGACTTTCCAATTATTCTACTCTCTGCTCTCACTTGGCCAGGGACTTTGTAGCCCCATAGGGTACAATTCTCGGTTCTCAGTTCTTGGTTCTCTATTTTCAGTTCTACATGTGTATGATTAATGGCTTTCTTTACACTATCCACAAATTAAATTGTGACTCGCTTTTTACTAGTGCACACACGTACGAATCCTACATTCTGTTCACCTGCCTTATCCACAAGTGTAATCAATCATTTTGCGATAATCAGTTAGCTACGGAGGATCTGAGAAAGGTGCAGGATTATCAAATCTTTGTATTCCACATTTTAAATGGCGCTGACTCAGAAAACTTTTAACCAGCTTTCAAGCAGACCAATTTATATCTGTAAATTCCTTGGGGCTCATTAGCATGTACGCTGCACTGAGACCTATTAACGCACAGTCTACCCTAATAAAATCGGTTAAAGCATTACGCAACGGCAACAGGTTCAAGACCCTAACTGCTTTTCCAACTGACGTGTGACGTTGTCACTCGAGTCATGGGAACTACACCTACTACCTTGAATAGGAATTGGAATTGGAGTTGAAATTGGAATTGTAATCGGACCACCCCGTACTCAACATCGGTGCATACCGCACCTAAAACGAGAAAATAAATCCCAGACCATGGCCATAAATACGCGTGAGCAGAAAAGCGTAACGAGACTGCATTGAAATTCTATGTGAAAATTGCATTTTGATTTTTTTTGGGAGAAATCTAGGAAAATTTGTGTGGGGGGCGAAAATGGAATGGCAATAGTTTGTTTGCTTGTTGTTCCTGCGCAACAGGGAAAACTGTAACAGGGGCTGTGCAGGGAATCAATGTAATTATTCACCCCTCGCGGTGACTGAAGGCATTTCCGTTTGAGAGAACCCGCAGGTCCGTTGTGGACTATAGCATAGAGGGGCCTCGATCTGACCCTCGGCATTCGCATTACTCTAACAGCGCTGAGCGCCCAAGTGTCCGGAAATGAGATGCAAATATTATGTGGGATTCATGACCATGTCCTTGTGAAGCTCACAACATCCGCACACACACCCCGACAAATTTTTGAGCCCTGGACAACAATTAAAAACTGTCCATGCGCCGCTGACTTTGCCACTGAGGGTTGCACATTCCTCACATGTGCATCGCATTATTGAAATTTATAAATGAGCTCATCTATTTACCCCAGACATCATATGTGTACAAGAATTTTGCTAGAGTCGGAGACGCCTTCTGGCGGCCCAAGAAAATTGTCTTGGCCTTTATGCACGTGCATTTTCCACCAAGAAAATGAAAATTTCCCTGCTTCACTGGTTTTATACCACATAATTTTATAAACGACGGAGCACATCGTAAGATAAGATCTATTCAACTGCGAGTATCTCTAATGTGAAGTATTGTGGAAATTATGCAAAGTTCTTGAGGCGCTACGAATTTTTCCGGACACGCCAGGTTCCGAAAGAACGGAACCGATCCTGAGAAATGCAGCAGGTAGTTAAGAATTGTTGCTGGAATTTACCTTTATAATATTTTTAAAGAACGTTATCCTGAGAAAGTAGAACATATTTAAATATTTGCATAGTTTTGAAAATGTTTTTTATTCAAAATAAATGTTATCCTGAGAACTCTTTTAGCTTAATGAGATTATCTTGATGTTATCTTGTTTCTTAAATTTAAAATTACAAAATGTTTAAGATATAACAAAATGTTTTATTAGTAATCAATTTTATTCAAATTACAGATTATGACGAAAATAACATTATTTTAAAATTACAATATGCAATAAATATGTGTATAGATTCGAATGCATTGCAGCGATTTTATAAAAGTTCCTAAGTAAAGCCTTTTCATTGATCATTGGTAACAACTGCATTTTAATAGGCTCCACATTAGAAATAACTTATTGGTAACATATTTTGAGCGGATTTAGGTCAAACGAATCATGGCAATAAGTGGAAACACATGTGCAATCTCTATAAGAGAGGCGACACAAACGATTCCCCAAGTCAAGAGATAGAGAAACATCCGACGGAATGGAACTGGGATCTGGGATTGAAGGGAATTGTGAAATTATGTGATAAACAGATTTCCCATTGTAAATTCACATAGCGAGCGGGAAGGAGAGGGAGATAAACAGAGCGAGAGAGAGAGAGACATTGCAGTGTATCTCATTATTTATCATCCTCGCTGTGAGCATCGCTGAAGCAACAGGAAAATGAGAATAAGAATCTAACCCCCGATTTGGAGTGAGCGAGCGAGGGGCAACTGCGTCCAGAGAATCTAGGCGCAAATCATCAGCCGCGAAGTTCAACGAACCTAGACACATGGCTCGCTCTCTCTCTCTCTCTCTCTGTCTCTATCGTTCTGTGTGTAAGCGCGCCTAGATTGTGTCCAAGCGCAACTGTAAAGCATTGTGGCCATGGCGGGAGGCGGAAGGCAGGAGGAAGGGGGACGCTGGATCATCACAGGCCGCATTCACGGACGAAACGAAACGAAAGCACAAAGCGTTACAATGTTAATGGATATGGATACTCGAGCAGAGCGGGAGCGAGTGAGACGGGGACATGAGAGGGAATGAGAGCGAGACGATGGCAGCTCCAGGCACATGGCTTGGCTTGGCACGCAAACAAGCAAGACATTCTTCAGCCGAGGGAATTGTCGCGGTTGGAAATTCGTAGAAATCTTCGTGGGACAGCCTTGGGTCTTAGGATTGCGCTCAACCACAAAATCAAGCAACTATCCATCGGATGTTGGTTTTATTTAAGTGTTGTCCAGAAATTAGAGTACACATCCTTTCTAAGGAA
The DNA here is from genome assembly GCA_035047365.1 of Drosophila ustulata. NCBI lineage: Eukaryota > Metazoa > Arthropoda > Insecta > Diptera > Drosophilidae > Drosophila > Drosophila ustulata. The sequence goes on from JAWNPT010000094.1 coordinate 16,129,422, forward strand.
AAGTATTCAAGATATCTGATATGCATTGGGATTCGCTTCACAGGAATTGAAAGGGTTATTAGAAACAATTAAAGATACATTAATTCCAATACAACACTTTTGAATATAGTGTAGATCAGCAATAAACACTGCAGATTATTCTTACTCTATTCGAAAATTCCTTATCGAAAATCGAGAGGAACTTAAAAGAAAATGTAACGATTAAAAATACTTCAGAAATATTTCTTGAAAATAAAAATGAGTTATATTCTTATTATTAAAGAAATGATCTTACCGTAAAGGAGACGTAAATTTAAAGAATACAACTCCAGAAATATTTATATATTGAATATTTATTTATAATCTGATAACAATTCGTAAAGTTAAGTTAATAAATATATCATATTCTACACTTAAATCATTGTATTCTTTAAATCTCAGATATATGGTTGAATTTTGATCAAGCTATCATTAAAACCCAAGTTATGTATCTTTAAACTTTACTCTCAGGAATATTGCGAACTTGATTTGATGTGAAATTAATGATATACATTGCGATCTTATCTATTTAGATTTGAGCAGTTTACGTTCCTGAAATAAAGACAGGCAGTTGAATGAGCTAATTGACATGATCAAGCTGCAGCTCAAAGGCTGATTCGCCAGTGATTAATGTGCTTAATACAGTTGTTGTTTGAATTGCGATACATTTTGTGACTTCTACCGTCATTAGTTCAGTTCGGATGAGTGCGGGTCCTTTGACTCGGTTGGGAAAGTGAATTGATGGCGGCACTCAGTCATCCCATGCGATTCCATTCGTTTGCGTTGTGTGATCCCCTGTTAATTGTCTTGGCATCTATCAAGCGCATAATTTCTGCTCTTTCAGATACAGATACAGATACAGATACAGATACGTAGTATATGCATTCGTGAATTGTCTGCTTCCTTGGAGCAGCTCCCGTTTATGCATGCCACTCACACTGCCTTCAACACTTTCGGCTCCTGACTGTGCGCCACTTAAAAATGAGACAATTTGCTGCTCTCCCCTTCCCCCCTCTCTCTCTCTCTGGCTGGCCGGCAGTTTGTTGTTTCCTTAATGCTTTCTCTTCTGTTCCCATTTGGTGCAATATAATTTCACCATCCGGCAATGAGCTCGTAATTGCCACAAGCACACTGTGCCTCTCCCCTGCCACGCCCCACTCCCCTCCACACAGCACTCTCCTCAAGTTGAAGTGATCTGCAGAGGCCTTTCGATCCTGATGCACTTCGGATTGAACTTGAACCTGGGCATGTCAAGTGTTTGCTTCCTTTCATTTTGCCAGCGAAAGGGTCGGAAATTATTGAATTCATAATTATGTAGACGACTTGACTTCTTTTTTTTACTTCGCCACTAATTAGTGCCGCGTCTAGGCGTCCCAGCTGAAGCGCAACCCCGACTCAGGACTGCTGGTTGCACTGGCAACGTTGCTCTTCCTGTTGCACCCCGACGACAACATTTAAATATTCAAACGATCACTTCACACTCACACACGAATACAACGTGAATACACGCGATCACCGTGATTGCAACCACCATGAAGCGACTGTTACCTGTTACAACTGCATCCGCATCCTACTTACGAGGGTTGCTAGACCATCTAATTATCATTTTTAACGTTCTCGTTTCGTCTCGTCTCGTCTTCTCTTCGGTGCGCTGACTCAGGTGTCGGGAGTCATCATCAGGTGTATTCAGGTGGTTGCTCTTCTGCCTCAAGGATTTCGGCGACGCACGACTGAGCGCTGACAAAAAACCAGCCAAAGAAAACAACACGCTCTCTGTTTGCTCCCTTTTGTAACATCGACTCCACTCCCCTTCCCTCCTCTCTACTTCCCTCCCTGCTCAAGACAGACCCTCGACTTTGGCTTTGCGTTTTGACTGCGACGTTGACTTTCGTCCTGACAGACAATTATTTCAAAATGCGTTAATGCTTTTTGCCTCTTCTTCGTCGTCTGCCTTTTGTGATCCTCTGACGTTCCCCTAAAAGGCCGCTTTATCACTCACTCGCACTCCCCTCTGCCCCTCCGCTTGTCTCCTCCGTCTCCTACTGCTTCCACCCTGTCTTTTGTCTGCGCCGATGCCTGAAGTCTGCTCCTGACTCGCTGCCTGCAATTCACATTCACATTCCCGGTACGTCACAGTCCAATCGGCTGGGCTTTTGTTGATTTACTTGTTATACCCGCACCTGCAATACAGAGTGGGGTATAACCGACTATATACGAGATTTTACGTAAACTTTAGCTCTATATATATATATATATTTGCAATACATTTACTGCAAAATTTCTATTTTCATTCTTTGGTTTTAATAATTGATAAATTTATTTGCAGTTTCAATGTTTTATATAATTTGATAATTTGAAATATAAACGCATTTTAATTCATATTTATTAAATATTTTGTTTGTATTGTTTTGTTAAAAGAGCTTCTTGCTTCCTATGAGACAACTTAAATTAGTTTTAATCGTATAAATATAATCGTGGTTAGATCGAATAAAGTAGGATATAGGATGTAGCTCAAATTTTCTATATTATTTAGGATACTTTAAGGATATCAAAAGTAAACTCTGTTAATAATACATTTATTTTATTTGATAAAAAAGTATATAAGTATAATGTGTACATTTAATTTAATATTATAGATCATGGATCCAAAATAAACTACAACTAATTAGCAACTCGACTTACACAATTTATTGATTTATTTCTGTTTAAATCATATCAAATTAGTTATTAATTTATTTCTGTTTAAATCACATTTCTACTCAAAGTAGTAATAGCTGAATTAAGGTGGTGCAGGTATATGCAAGTCGGTCAGCGATTAGGGCGTTCACTTTATTGGCAATCTAAGTGGCGATTGTTGCTTTTGTTAGGCGGTCGTCCCGGAGCGATCCGAGCGAACCCTCGCCGCACGTTTTGAGTGTTTGGCATTAATTTCCTGAGCATCCTGTTGCTTGCTCTTGCATGAAACAGGATGCCAATGACCGTGTAATACACAGGCTTTGTTTTATTATTACTTTGCTTCTGCTCGTTTGTTTGTTGTTGTATTTTTTTTGTGCTGTGTTTCGTTTTGTTAATGGGGCTTTACCCTTATTGTGAAGTGTTTAGCTTTAACTGTTGCTAGTTTTGCGGCAGTTCAACTTTGTTTGGTTTCTAATTTGATTGCCTCTGTTGGCAACTCGCTAAACACACATAAATGTTCATTACGAGTGCAGCAGTTGTTGTTGTTGTTGTTGTTATTTATTTATTGTTATTGTTGCTCTTTCTTTGAGGTGTGTTTAGCGGCCAATTTCCGCTTTAGCGGCGTGGCATAAAAACTAAACGATTGCTGCCTCAACTGCAGGCGACAATAACTGAATGTTTGCAGTTATTAAACGATTAACTGCGAATGCAGCAAGGATTGCTGCAGTTTAAACAATTTAATGCAAATTACTCGCAAGTGATTGATTAATTTGTTTTTAAACAGGCAGAGAACAAGTGGGTTAAGAGGAAGGTGCAAAATTATTATAAAATGTGAATACTTGAAAGGCTGGGACACAATTTATTTTATCAAATAAGGTAATAATAAAGTATGAGTATTCTACTAATTTTTAAACACCTCTTCAAATCGAATAATAACATCCTAAGAGGAATTCACTTGTTGTCATTCCAGCGTGTAACTGTCAAATATCTAGAATATATTATAGATTCTTTTTCTATACACGTCATTAATATGCAAGCATGATTGGCAATGTCAAGACAAAAGTTGTAATAATTTATAAGAATTCTATGTAATTCGAATTTATTTCTTGCCATTCCAACGTGTAACTGTCAAGTATCTAAACTATATTAGAGATTCTCATTCTTTGCTACTTCCCTTGGCTTTAACATAATATGCAATCATTTAAATATGCCTTGTAGGAATATGAATATATGATTGTCAATGCCAAAAGTTGTAATAATTTATACGCATTCCATGTACAATTTATATGCCAAATATGTAGAAGAAAAAGCTTGCCAAATATTTGTTTATCTCAGATATTTACAGAAGAATTCAGCATAAATGACTTGAGTAACTTTTCAGGTAATAAAGCTTGCGCAAGAATTACCTGAGTTGTCTATTTGCTTATCTCACCGATTCGATGATACTACTCTTTATCACATGACAAACTTGCAGAATAATTGAACAAATTTGTGCTCTTCGTCTGGGGGCAAAAAGAGAAAAATAAAGCTGAAGAAATCAAATAAAAAGGCAACAAATCAAAATCAATTTGTCAAGCGGCACTTGCCACCGTAAATAAAAGCAACAACAACAACTGCAACTATGGCCAGTGGCAAGTGGCAAGCGACAGCGACACCGACAGCAGCGCATATAAAAAGACGTTCGAACGGCAATCAGAAATCAAAACAAAAACCGCTAAAATAACAGAAAAAGTCTCGAAAAGTGGCGCGCATGCGCAAACGAGTTTCTCTCGATGGCGAAGAAGCTGAAGCGGCTGTGGTGGGGAAGGGGAAGGGGAAAGGGCGGGTGGCAATCGAAATGGGCATCAGAATTGAAGCTTTTTGTTGTCGTTGTTGTTGTGGCAAACGGCAAGCGCGTGGCAGTGGCAACAATCGACACGGAGCCCCAGTTCCAGGCAAAAAGGCGCGGCACGAAGACGAAGAAGTCAGACTGGGGCAGGCAGCGTCAAGCGTCGCATTGTTCGTGTCGTGGCAGCAGCAACACGTAGGGCAGCCCATACAAATGAGTCAGCGTCAGGTCGCCAAGCCAATTGCAATGAGCGGACAGACGGACAGACGGACCGAGCAGGATCCGCTATTGAGGAGAGCGACGAGAGAGCAGCGAAACCAGTAAAGATTTGCAACTGAAGTGTATGCAAAGCTGAGCGACAACTTCATTTGTCGTCGCCCAGTCAGCTGGGGCATACAACGGAAACGACGGTGGCAGCTCGAGGAGGGGGAAGGGGGGCAACAACTGCAGCTCGCTGCTGCACGTCGCCCAGTCAAATTGAGGTTAAGTAATGCAGTCAAATGCGTGAAAAATGACAACAACAACGGATAAGCCGTTGGATAAGCAGGAGCAGGCGAGGCAGGGGCAGGGGCAGGGGCAGCTCCGAGGTTGCGAAAGGAGGACAACAGCGTGCGATCATGCGCCAAAGACTCAAGTGGCAGCCAAACCCCAAAAAGGAGGCGCACACTGCGTGTAGGATTCGGCAACATAAAACGAGGCACGTTGCACGTTTGACGATGTTGTCATCGCATTCCTGCAATTGGTCTTTTGGGGTCAGCAAAAGTGACTCATGTCAGTCGGAAGAGTCACGAGCTGTGCCAGCCAACTAAGCAACTTGATGGTAATTAATTTTGCAGCTTGGCACCTACATCGGAGGTTGACACCGCGCGACACCTGTGTGTGTGCGACAGCGATCCCAGAATTTGCTTGCAAGGCTGCCTCATCCGTCGAGGCGATGCCAAAGTCGAAAACTGGTTGCAGCAGCCAAAGCAGCAGCAAATGCCGTTTGCTCTTTGCGCGCAACGTCTAATCCGTTGGAATTTCAGACACGCCAAAGTGGCACAAACCTCAGACACAGCTGTAGACGCAGACAGAGCCACAGACGGTGGCAGAGCCAGAGACAGGTTCAGCAGCCTGTTGTAGTCGCTATCAAGTCGAGTGGATGTCGAGCTGTCCACTTGGCTGTTGCTTCTACTTTTGTTGCTGCTGCTGCTGCCACTTCTGCTGGCAAAATGTCAAAAGTCTGGTCGCAGAATGGGGCCGTCGCTGGCATAACTAGGAGTATCTACGAGAGTTGCTTGGAACTGGGCTCGGCTGCGGCTGATCCTCATTTGAAATTACCATGAATGAGTAGCTCAACTGATTTATCGCTGAACAATTGAAATTTAATTACTTCGACCTTAATACATTTAAATACAGATAATTAAAAGTCAGTCTGCAGACAGGTGTTGTAAATATTTCTAATCAATCTTTGCATTCAAGTTTATTTCCAGAACTAGTGTGCTAGTAAAAATCTTGTAAATCTAATAAATTACAGCAACAATTTTACATTAATTGTCAGTTTTAAATCTAGAACTAGTGTGCTAATAAATATCTTGCAGATTTAATAAAATACAGAAAAGGTTATACACGAATTGTAAATTTATATATGCTATAAAGCTAATCAAAATCTTGTAAATCTATTAAAATACAGAAAAGTTATACTTTAATTTAATTTTAATAAACAAATTTAATAATCTCAAAAGGAACTGGGAAAACAATAAAATAATAAAAACTTTGCATCTATGAAATAGTTTAAGTTCTAAAAAATTATGTAAATGCATTAAAAGTAAGAACGAATCGTTTACACATACAAATTTGTTGAAATGCTACAATTTGAATTAAAGTAATTTTAAAATGAATAACAAGCTTACGAATTAAGCTTTAGTACATTTCATTCGCTATGGGATTCAATTAAGCCGTAATTAGTTTTGTTCTTCGAAAGATACAATTAAATGTCCACTCACATTTAACACAATGTTGTCCATTTGAAATTTTGTTGCCAACGTACAATTAAAAGGAAACTTGCTGAAATACATTGTAAGTGAACCCGAAAGAAGTGCGGGGCTGATGAAAAGTTGAACCTGAAATTAAAGCAAAAATGTGTATCACTTATACGTAATGGTATCCGATACGATTGAATAACAACCTCACAACATCATCGTTTCCCAGGGGAGTTTCATATTAATCAGTGAGGCGTTTCGCGCCTCGCGTTCGCATTGCGAAAATGATGAACTCGTTGTCGATGTCGGTATCCAGCTCCAGATACAGCTCCAGGGCCAACTCGAGCACACGCCAAGCGCTTGTAATAGAGGCCATTATGAAAAGCACGAAAAAAGCGAAAAATGAAAACTGAAAAATAATAACAATATCAGACATTACACATTACACAACCGACAAAATAATGATAGTTGGAAAGAGGCAAAAACGGAAAAACTTGAATTTTCACGCAAGTGCATGATGGAAGTGAAATGAGCAAGTGAAAAGGCGAGCGAGCGAGCGAGTGATCGGAGATACAACCAGTTGCAGTTTTCCTCTTCGACAACAACAGCAGTCGAAATTGCCATCACATCAGACGGACGGAGGCGGTAGGTGGCAACAGGCAGCAGGTGGAAGGTGGAAGGTGGCAGCGGTCGTTGAGGGAACGGGCAACCAGTTTCACTTGCGAAAGCAAACAGCTTCAATTTCAATTTCAATTTCATTCGAGAGTCGACCGTCGATAGCGGGAAACGCGTTTTTGAAGTGCACCGTTCGTCTCGCCAGGCTCAACTCACAAAACCAACCAAAAAATAAAAATCAAAATAAAAGTATCTGCCAAGTATTTTTGCCAAGTTGCCAATAAATCAAAGTTTTCGGTTGAAATGAAGGAAGCCGATCTGGATGAACAATATGCTCGCTTCCCGGAGATTAAGCGTGCCGAGGTGCAGAAGTATATCGACTGGATTCACGCCCAGCCGCACATCTCCGCCCACTTCTCAGAGGGCGAAGCTCTGCACTTTTTCTACGCCTGCAAGTACAGCATGGAAGTTGCCAAACAGGTCCTGGACACGAATCTCACGGCTCGCACCCATCTGGACGACTTCTTTGTGAACCTGGACATCGAGTCCAATGAATTAAAACGCGCCATGAAAACGGTGTAAGTTCAGAGCTCATAAATATTCTTGGAACTCCTCTTTGTATCTCGACAACTTAACTCTGCTGCAGATCGGTTGTGCCGTTGCCAGGAACCACGCCTGAGGGATACCGTGTTATTGTGGGCAAACTGTCGGATCTAACTACGTCAAACTTTAACTATGCCGACGTCATGAAACTGTAAGCTATAAAATGGATAAACTACGAAGACAGTAAATTTAAGAAAGTGTCTAAAGATTTAAACTAGAATTTATCTGTAGCTTGTTTTTAAAATTTTTTTATCTATAGTTTGAAACTGCGAATTTGCATAGGTTTCATACTATCTTAGGGTCGTAAAACAGTAACTAAGTTCTTCGAATTATTTTTAGCTAGAAAATAAAAGTATAAGTACCGAAATACTGGATACAAAACAAAGGAACAGGCGACTTTACGGCTTGCTATTTAGCTTAATTTGGCAACGTCATTAGCATTCAATTAATCAAATAAATGTACCCGTAATTGTCATTAAAAAACGATCTTCGCAAAGAGCTATAAATATGAGCTACTGTCTAATGCAAGTAACTATGAGTTGAAGCTTGAGTACTAATAACTATTAGCGGCTTACGTGCACTTGCAAGTCCAGCATTTCGAATGTTGACTGTCGTCATTATGACAGCAAGAGATTAAAAGATCAAAGTACCTAAGGTCGCAGTTTGTCAGAGCAAACGTCAGCTTAACTCTATAAACATGCATCGTAACACGCCCCATGTCCAGATACGGATACAAGTAGTTACAGATACAAGTATCTGAAATTACAACTTTCAACCTAATGATTAGCAATTAAAAAGATAAATATAATTAGAATATAAAGCATTGCTTAGGTTAATTAATTAAGTGTTCTATTTATAGCTGTTACTATTATTAATTTGATCTTTCCCTATTATAGTTACTGCATGATATTCGATTATTGGATGTACGAGGATGGTATTCAACCTGGTCATGTGATTGTCATCGATCTCAAGGGCTGCTCCCTGGGCCACGTGGCACGCATCGGATTGCTGCAAATGAAAAAGTTCCTTTTCTATCTGCAGGTAAGTGAACCTAAATTAATATTTAGTTAGCTTTACTAACTGTCTTCGTTTAGGAAGCGGCAGCCATAAGGCTTATCGGCTTCCACTTCATCAACATCGTGCCCTTCATGGACAAGATAATGGCCCTGATGACGCCCTTCATGAAAAAGGAACTCACCTCCATCCTATACATGCACAGCGATATGAACGAATTTTTCAAATATGTGCCGCAGAAGATGCTGCCCAAGGATTACGGTGGTCCACTGGAAGAGACCAGTGTGATGAAGGGTAAACATAATCCATATTTCACTTAACTATTAATTAATACAACTTTGCATTTTAGAGCTGTACTATCAGAAATTAATCGACAGTCGCAAGCAGATGCTTGAGTTCGAGACGCGACATCAGGTGAACGAGAAACTCAGACCTGGCAAGCCAAAGAATGCCTCCGATCTGTTCGGCATCGAGGGCAACTTTAAGAAATTGGACATCGATTGAGAGAAGTGATAATTAAAATTACAATTGGATTTTGTTTTTTTGGTGTTTGCGTAGCCAATAAATGTGTTGCAGTGTTTTGAATGTTTTTAAAAGTTACGTTTTATTGTTTTGCTGATCGTTGAAATAGGTCTTCATCCTTCTTATTACAGCTTAGAGCTACTCCTTAAATACACGTAAGTATGTCGATGCGTTGATGCATGATGCTTGAGATGAGTTTCTTAGCGAGAGAGCTTAAATATACAACTACGAGCTAAAGCTTTAAAAATAGTCATAATAGTCATAAGTCCATCTTATGGTTTGACATAAATTACGTTTACAAGCTACGTGAACCAATTAACCCTAAGGCGAAACTGATTTCGCGCTTAACCTATTTTAGTTTGCCTTTCGAACTATTTATTATACAGTTGCGTAATAATATTTCCCACACTAGGCGAAGTCCTTTATCTGCAAGTAGCAAATGTTAATATCTATCCTTAATTTTATGGAAACTAAAACTTACGGTGGGAAAATGTGATTTAGCTGATTGTGACGCATGGCCTGTGGATTGTTGTTGGTGTTGTTGTTTAGCGGATTGTTGGGCTGGATGTTGCGCAGACGATTGTTGTTCTTTGTGGAGTTGCGACCTGCTGGCTTGGGAACCTGCTTTTGATGCTGCTCCGATATGAGGCCAAAGGAGCCAGCATTGCTCACTGTGATGGGTAACTACAAGGCACAAAAGAGACTATTTAATATTCGCAGTTTAGTTTGTTGTAGTTGGAGCTTACGGGTATGTTGTAACGCTGCACGGGAATTGGCTGCGTCTGCTTGGGCACGTAGTTCAAATTGTTGCGTTGCCCCGGGATCAGGCTGTTGCCAATTTGCGATGACGGTGACGGCGTTATGAGTGTGACGGGCGAGACAATATTGCTGTTGTTGCCGGGCGACGGCACTGTTGGGGGCAACGAGACGGGACGCAGAAACGTGTTGTTGGGCAGCTTGAGCACCTCGGTGCTGGGCGGCGGCGGATTAACCAGCGAAATCATCGACTGATGCGTCCACTTCTTGTTGCCACCAACTGCGGGATTTACGCCTTGTCCTCTGTTCATCTGCTGACCAGGACTTGTCGAATTGTTGGCAACGGTCTTTTGCTTCCCTCGCGGTGTTTCTGCATGCATCGTCGGCACCTGGGAATGCTGCTGGCCCGTTGATTGCGTTTGCAAGGTGGCTGCTTGGCCACAGCTGGGGGAGTGACGCTGCCAGTGCATCTGCTGGCAAGGATAGTCGCAATAGGAGGTGTTCCAGCAGCAATAAAGCTGCGCCTCACGCATGCAGTTGGCGCACCATTGCTTCTTCTTGGCATCCTCCACGGCGCGCATGCGCTCCACAGTGCTCTGCTGACGCAGCTCGCTGATGACACGCTTGTTCTCCTGCTCCATGGTCTTGCGCATCTCGGCAATCATCAGATCCGAGGAGCGTTGCATGTCCGCCAACTGGCGCTCGTAGTGCTGCTTGATGCGCTCGTTTTCCAGTGTCAAGCCAGCGATGCGTGCCTGCAACACACTTGGCTCACCGCCAGCCAGATCACTCAGCGTGTCCTCGATGACGGAGATAAAGTAGTCCGTAATCTGTGCAAGCATATATTAATAAACTTCAACTTCACTATGCTCCACAAACTTACCTTGTGAGCATTCTCTTTGAGCCGTGTTGACAGCGGTCCGGATTGCGCTGGATAGATGCTGGAGCCGTCGGACTGCAGCGGACCTGTGGGACGCGCCGTCAACTTGGGCGGGCCAGAGCGTAGCACCAGCTCACTAAAAGCTGTGGCCACACCTGGCGTAATCGATTCACACGCCGGTGACTCGCTGACCAAGGTATCGCTGGGCAAACCATTCAGCGCACTCGCTAACAATCCACCAGGCTCCGCATTAGCTGCAGATCTTGCCGTTGCTGACGACGTCGTCGTCGTGGGCGATGCCGTGGTGAGCCCGGCCAGCGGAGGTGGCGGCAATGCATTGTTGACGTATGCAGGCGGAGGAACTGGCGCTGGCGGAGGTAAAGGAACAGCGGGCATGACTGTGTGAGCTGATGTCGTTTGTAGCGTGTTCTTGGACACCGCTCGCAGCGGCGGCACAGGTATCGTCATGAGATTGGGATTGCTGAGATTGCTGTTGCTCCCAGCATTGCTTCTGAGGCAGCTGGTGTTGCTGCCATTGCTGCTGCGCGGTTCCATGGGTATGACTACCATATTGGACTTTAGCAGACTTGTTGTGGATGGCTGCGATAGCGGTGGCGAAGTGCTTGAGCCCAACGATTTGTCGCTCTTCACACGCACCTGTTGCGTCACTGGCGACTTCTGGGACTGCGCCTTGGGCGATGCTTGCGGCGTGGTGCGGCTGTTGGGGCAGCTGTTGGCAAGCTTTGGCGAGGGCGACGTTGTTGGGGAGGGCGACGGCGGCGCTGTGGGTGGCGTCAGTGAGGGCGGCAGCGCTGTGGCAGGAAGCGGGCCATGCGGTACACCTCGCAAGGGACAGCGCTTAGCTGAGTCTGACAACTTTGCAGTCTGCTTTTGGCTCAATCGCTGGATGGTTGTGTCCCCCACAAAGCGCACAAACCTGTCGCCTGCAGCGTTGGGAATAGTTGTGGCAGCCTCTGCTCGGTGTGGCAATGGAGGAGGCGGCATCGCTGGCGTCTCTGGCGCATTTCTGCTGGACAAATCATGGTCTGTTTCCATTTCCTCCTCGCTCATCACTTCCTCCTTAATTTTAATGCCAGCTAGAACTGTTGGAGCAGCAGTTGCAGCTTCAGTTGGTGCAGCAGGCGTGGGCGAAGCTGGCTTTGTTGGCTCTGCTGGTTCTGTGGCTGCAGCTGGCGCAGTTGCTTCAGCAACAGTTGTGGTTGCCGGCTCAGGCTGTATTTGTTGCTGCTGCTGTTGCAGTTCCAGCTGCAGCGATTGTTGCTGTTGCAGCAGCTCACGCTGCAGTTCCTCTGTCGCCAACAAGGCTTCGGTTGCCATTGTTGCCTCCTCGTTGTCTTCAGGCTCTGACAACACCTCCTTTTTGATCTCCACAAAGGGCACAACCTTGCTGATGAGCTGCTGCTGCTGCCGCTCCACAGCTCGTTGCTTGGCCACTGTTTCATCTGTAGCTGGTTCCGCTGGCTTCGATGCTCCTGCTGCCGCTGGCGATGTTTCTGCTGGTGATGGTGGCGATGTGGCTGCTGCTGCTGCTGGAGATGTTGCTGCTGCTGCTGGTGGCGATGTTGTTGTCGCTTGCTGTTGCTCGCGAGGAATCTTTGTTATGGTGACACCTTGACGTCTTCTTACCAGCTCCACCACCGAGACAACCGCAGGAGTGGCATCGCCTTGAGTTCGCTCCAACTCTGTTTGTTGTGCCTCGGCCTCTTCGTCGACTTTCGGAGCAACATCTTGCTGCACTGCTACCGCAACAGCGTTTTCTTGCGCATGCTTCCTGGCGTGCTTGGCACGACGCTTGTGCTCCGTAGCTGGGCCCTGTTGGCTCGTCTCGCTGCTGGCATCGCTCTGGGAATGTTTGCGCTTGATGCTGGCGGCCGGCGCATCTGCTGCTGTGGGCGAGGCCATCAGCTTGGCTGACGCCTTGCAGGACTCCAAGGACTTGCGTTTCAGCACCACGGTGCAACCACGAGATTCTTTCAGCGCATCTCCAGCTCTTGGAATAACCTCATAGTTGCTGCTCTTCGGCTTTGGTGCTTCACTGGTTGGCGGTGGCGGTGGCGTTGACTCCGTATCCTGGTTGGATTTCTTGATAGGACTTCCAGATGGATCAGACTCGTTGCCCGACTCCGTGGCCTTTGTCTTCTTTACAATTGAGAGCTTATCGCCTGCCGTCTTTCGAATGAGAAACTGTAGCGGCGTCTTGTTGACCGGCTCCAACTGCTTGCCAAGATCATTGCTGACGCCCGGCATCATTTCCTCCAACTGCTGTTGCTCCTCTAGCGGATCGTAGGGCTTGCGATAGGGCGCATAGTTAAAGCTGCCGATTTTATGCTTAATATGTTCAATATGCACTTCCACCTCGCGTATGCATTCGGGCAGATCCCGCGCCGATCGTCTACTCGTCTGCGTATTGGGATCCTGGGCACAGTACAGAAAGCAATCCTTCACCGGCACATTGGCGCGATCGTGTTTGCCAAAGAAACGCACATTGACCACCGCATTGGGCCCGTTGCCCATCGCCTTGGCTGGCCAGTAGGGAAAGCCTTTCAGCTTGGCCCAGAGCAGCAGATGCGGATGCGTGCACACCTTGACGAACCATTCATCGCTGGAGTTGGCATTCAAATAGCACTCGGCGCACGTGTCAATCTCGTTGGCCTCCTGGCGACAAATCTTCACCACCGCCTTCGAGGCTTGCTCTGCCTTGGCATCTGCAAGAGAGAGAAGAGAAGGTGTCACTATGGAACTGATGTGATTGGGGATGACTTACCACCAGTGTCCAAGATAAGGGTATTGTGCTGTATCCACTTGACCTCACTGAGGAACTCGTCGGAGCTTTGGAAGGCGCGACTCTTGATGCGCTCGGCTAAGCTATCGAAGCTCACCGGATTCACAAAGTATTTGTTGTAATTTTCCGGTAGCACTTCCTGCGGCGCACGCAGTTTGTAAACCTGTGAGATAAAAAAAAATATATAGCAAAAAAAAACAATGTGAAAAAAGAGCGCGCCAATCACATGAGTTTTTTTTTCTTGCTTGGTTTAGCAGCTGGGCACCAATTGGCGAATTCGCCGTGAAAGAGCGCGGCGAAGAGAGTCGTGCCAATTCTATAGTAAACAAACAAGTTTGACAGCAAAACAACAATAGTAGACACGTAGCAGCGAAGAGCGGTAAAATACTTGGCACAACAAGACAAAGAGGTAGAGGAAGGCAGAGAAATGGAATTGCTGAATGTACTCACACCTAAGTGTCTCAGTGTGTGAGCGTGTCTAACCTCAAATTACAAAGCGCACGAAGCAGAAGCAGCAGCAGCAGGCAAATAAAATTGCGCCATTGACGTTGCCGTCGTCGCGACGCGTCGTCTCTCCACCACCAACAATATCATTGCTGCGGCTGCTGTTGAATTATTTTCTGGTTGCTTCTTCTTTCCTATTTTGCGTGGTTTTTCTTCCTGCTGCCATTCCAATCAGACAACATACATAGGCGGATACCCATCGAACCGACGAATGAATCTCATGCGATAGTATCGCGAAATCCTCGCAGGAGGATGTAAAATAAGTAATAAAATAAAAAAACTGAGGGTTAAAAGAAATAGTAAAATTAGTAAAACGAAAGAAACTAAGATAAGGGCGAGTTTCGGAAAAAGAAAAAAAAAATTCTCCTGACGTCATAACAAACAAAAGTTTTACTAATAATAATCTAATTATAAACGTCATTTAACTGATTTCAAATGGACTATTTTCACGATAGTTCTTCTGTAGCCTGCGAATACAATCAATTACCGAATTTGTATTAACAAAACAAAAAAAAGTACTCTTGCAGGGAAATGGGGGTTTACAAGAAATAGTAAAAATAGTATAAAATCAGCTAGTAAGCATTTATCTTGTTTGATTAGGAAGAGTTTCGCAACAAAGAAAAATTTTCCAACTGACGTCATAATTAATAATAGTTTTTTCAATAATTATTGCATTAGACCTACAATTTAATTGCTTTCAAATGGGCTTTTGTTCTGTAGCTTGCGAGTGATTGCAATTCGACTGTAAATCAATTATATGGACTATCGCATATATCGGTATGTGCGCTGGGTATTTCGTTAGGTTTGTGTGTGCGTGCGAATGCCCTGATGAATGAATGTTTATGCTCGTGTAAACATTTGCTTATGCATTACACTGTTATGTAAGTAAGTATGTGTATATGAATGTATGTAGTGTATGTCTGTCAAATCGCTTGTCCATTTGCCAGTGGCTTGGACTTTGTAATTGTTTTTAACGCTCATCGCTAGCCGACGAGCGACCGGCAGTAACATTAAATTAATTAATTAATTCCTCGCACATTTTAAGCATATTTAACGGACAAAACGGAAAAGTGGCATTAATTAGATTCTTTATGGGTTTCTCGGCTAACCACAGACACAGAAAAACATAGACATAGACTTAGACAGAGAGGAGAGTAAAAGACAAGCTTCTGTTTCATGTTTGAGCATAATATTGTGCCCATTTAGAAGTGGAAAACAAATGCCCAAAAATATGTGAAGCCGCCATTAAGATGTGTAAAAATGTGCACAACCAAACACAAAGTAAAATTAACAATGCGCTCATAAGTTGTAAACATAATTTCCCAAAATTCTCTGTGCTCTGTATGTAGGCCATAAATGAGCTGATAACTAAAGTTAACAAATACTTTTAATCAGCATGTACAGCACACGTGCTTTGTAGAGATCGAATTAAGTGAGTTCAGAAAGTAGCAGACCTTTTAAATACATATAAACATACAAAGCTAATAAAATAAGCTTTAGTTTTCCATTTTTAAATTTGATGTTTCTGTGCATTTTGAATATTTTCTTCGCGTTCAATATTGGAGAACAATAAATGTATGTATCAATGGAAAACATCTGCTATTCATAAACTTTCAATCCACATTAATTATGCATCATAAGGTTTCAATGAATGTATTGCTATAAGGGAGAATAAAGCACAATAACTAAATGCAAAAAATACTTATACTATCAGTACATTCGTTCAATAATGAAAAAGCGGGAAGTGCAGCAAAAGCAACGAGAACGAGTGCGAGACATTTTCAGGTGTCTACACGGGCAGCGCGTCGTCATCACTGTAGTAAGAGAGCGGCAGCGAGAGAGCACAGCACTTTATGTAGGTGGAAGAAGAGAGCGCCCACTGAAGACAAGTACGAGTACACACACACACACACACACACACACAGACACAGAGTTTGCATGTGTGCGATTGCCTGTTGTTGCTGTGTGCGCAAATAATTTCGCGTGATTTTCGAAACGAATGCGAACTAACAGATAATGCGAATCGCGATCGGGATATACACACATCCATATGTACTTATACTCGAACTGTCTGTCTTTTTTATGGGATGTACTTTACTCACCCCGCGGACAAGTTTCATGCGCTCAAGCGCGAAGGAGAGCAGCTGGCTGAGCAGATCCGCCGATACATCGCTGCGTCGTGGCCTGGAATGCACAAATGGGAAGAGCTTTATCTGTCTGATCGTTACAATTAAAAGTTGCGCGCTGTTACCGCTTGGGGGCGCTCTCGATGAGCACGCACTCGGGACACTTCCAGCTGTCATCGAACTTTGTTGACGCGGGTCGTACGCAGAACGAGTGATAGGAACGCAGGCATTTGGAGCAGGGCATCAGCTTGCCGCAGTCGCGACACTTCCAGCAGAACGGATCCCAGCCGTCCTGCAAATTAAATAATTATTAATAAATTCGTTAGAAATAAGGGATCACATACTCTTGGCGGTGGCTGCCAACGTTCGTTGAGTCGTTGTTCGATCTCCTCGCTGGCATTCTGGGTTTTCGCCTCACTGATGTCCGAAAACATGGAGATGTTGGCATCCGTGTCCGCCGTTGAGCTGGTGCGTCTATCGATGCCCTCAACCATCGTCGTCACCTGCCCCTGGGCACCAGTATCGAGTGAATCGTTGATCACCCGATACAGAAATGCGTGATGCTTGCGTGCGAATTCCTCGTTCTCGGAGCGCAGATTACCGCGACGTGGCTGCCGCTCCTCGCTGCTCAGCGAGACGGTCTTGCTGCGCGAGCGAAACCGGTCGCTGATGCTCGCCACGTAGCTGACCGGATTGCTGTTGCTGTTGCTCTCCTCGTCCGCACTCAGATCGTTGCCCAGGACTAGATACCCGTTGCCATCATTGTCGTAGGCCATCGAATAGTTGCGTTTCTTTTTCAGCGCCTTCTTGCTCGCTCTGCCCGGTTCCGGCTGCTGTTGCCATTCCGTGTCCGAATCACAGACGGGAGCCGGAATGCTCTTGCTGCGCTTCAGCGACATTTTCATTGCTCTGCTGCTGCGACTCGACGTCTCTGAGCTGGCGGGCAAAGTGCTCGATAGACCGGCAATCGACTGTTTGATGAGATGATTGACGACGGCGCGAGACTTGCGTCGCTTGAGCTTGGAGCCGTCGGAAACGTAGCCGGTGAGCACCTTGGACTCGTTGTGGGAGCGCTGCAATGCCACCATCTCCTTGGTCACGCGCACTCGGCTGTTTTCCTTGGGCGTCGATGTGTTGGCGGGTTTTAGTTCACTCAGCTGCGACTGCGACACCTTCGTGATCTTCATGGTGAGCGAGGCGTGGCCACCAATGACAGCTGTGCTCGTTGCCGCTGGCCAGGCATTGGAACTCGACGAGCTGCTGCCGCCGCCACCGCCGTTGGCTGAGCCTGAGCCCGGCGGCGACGAGCTGCTGACCACATATTTCGAACGTTTGACGGGCGCCGGTTCCATGTCATGGCAGGCAGCCGATGCGGGTAGCAGAGGCAGCGGGGGACTGTCAATGGCGGAGGTGGCTTCATAGATGGGACGCGGTATTGACTTGGCGCTGTCGTCGTCGTCACTGCTATCCATGACTACAAAAAGAAATAATGACACAGCTCAGACGGTTGTTTGTCAGCAAATAACGATAGCAATGACACGATTAACTCAGCTACTGAGCGAAGTTTCGTCAAGGCAGAAGTAACGAGTTCGGCACTCGTTGCTTTCGCTGAGGTGAATGTGCGAGGGAGAGGTAGAGGATACTCACCAGAGCGTCGATTTATTGCTGCTGCATGTCAGAAGAGCACTACAGAAATACACTAGGTAGAAAATAGTTTTTTCTTTCAGCTTCCGCTTTGGTTACGATTTCGATTTCACGCTTCTGCTGCTTTGCTTTGCTCTTAGCTGACCAACGAAATGTGCACTGTGTTTTCTCCCATTCGCTTTTGCTCTCTCTCTGTCTTGTCTCTTTGTTGTTGTTGTTGTTTGTTGTGCGACGTGCAACTGCAAATATTGTACACAAGATAAAAACAATTGAACACAACGCACATTTGTTATACACACAGACAGACAGACTAACAGCCATGCAGAGTTATGTACACTGTACATATTGTACCTGCATATGTTATGTATGCATGTGTGTGTGTGTTTGTGTCCATGTGCATGCCAAACGATAATCATTTTTGGTCTTACCAATTTCTTAGGGATTTTCTGCCAACTGTTCACGCGCCGTGTTGGTGTCCACCGTTGTTGCAGCGCTTTCCTTGCTATTGCATTGGTTGTGTTATTTATTGTCGGGATTTTTACATTTAATCTGCGGATTTTTGCATTACATTTAGCAGCTAACAATTTGCCGCACACCAAAAAAAAACCAATCTCAATGCGTCGGCAAAACGACTGAAAATGAATTCGCCCCAAAATCGTTTTTCGCCTGTGTCAGTCAGATGTTGACGGTGCTTACGCTCACTTCACGCTCTCTCTTTAATGCTGTCGTGCACACTGCGCTCTCTTCTGCTGTGTGTTGCCCAGTGGTTGCATCTCTTAGCAATTGCGGCTGTTTGCCGCTCTCTTAACACAGGCGGACCATGTGTTGGCATGCTCGGCATTGATTATAATTCCAAAGTATTGAGAGTATTGTTATGCACAGCCACACACACATACTTACATACATACATACATAAGTATGTACAATATATGAATACATATGTTAAACAGTTTATGTATGCATGAACGAATAATTCATCTTTGTACGTTGAGATATTTGTACTCTTCCCGTAGGATGAATTGTAATCAATTGTTAAAGATATATGTATATGCAATTCAATATGTATTTGCAAATGGCTCTCTTAATTGTTCTGGATGACAACATTTATTTATATTGATAGTTATCTTAATTATCACATTTTCAAAAGATGACTCATAAACAATTCTTTTTTATATTTTCTTGCCATAAATGTGTTTTTTTTAACAATTTAACAAATGAACACGATAATGATTTTTAGTTTTATACAACTTATACTATATTAATTGTTACTGAGAAAAAAAACCCTATAATAATTATGATTATTTATAATTTTTATCTCATTTTACTTAAAATTAAAATCACGAGGCAATAAATAAGTTAATAAAGGTTTCTGTGTTAGCTTTTTCGCTGATATTATTTTATATCCTTGTAAAAGAACCGCGAAGCATCTCCCATTACTAATTTCATAATTTGTTTTATTCAAAAACCATAAACAGATCAATAATAATCATTCTTCAGTATAATTTTGTATTTTTCAATATAATTATTGTGGTCTAATATGTCATTACTAAAGAAAAACATTAACAATCATATCATATCAAAATCATATGATATTTAAAGTAAGTCTACGCCAAGTGTGTAACTTTATTTAATTTAATTTTATTCATTAAAAAATAATCATTTTTTTCGGTTCCTGGTTTTGACAGCAAAATAATTATATTATTTCAAAGTATGTTAGCAGGTTACTTTGTGCCACAAAAGTAATTGTTCTGTAAAGAACGCAAATATGATGGATCAGAAGCCGATTATTATAATTTCTTAATAAAAAATAAATTATCCATTTTCATAATTACATTTCCAGGTTAACTAATTTTTCCTGAGGGTAAAACTCAAAAAATACTGCCCCTGAATTCCTTTTTTTGTTCATTTTTGTATTGTCGGAAATGTGTTGTCAGCTCTTGTTCCTAAGCAATCTGAACGCAATTGGGAAATTCTTGAAAAACTTAATTTAACTTTTTCGCCAGTTGCCAGTCAAAAGCGTTTCGACGGCCTTTTTGACTAAATGCACTAAATAAGAGCAATTTTCATATATTCATGACGAGTGATAAGCTGCTGCCGCTGCTCGGGGACCCTCTCTCGAGAAACAAAGGTTGCCCCACTTGAACCCCATGCATAAAGGTTCCACTTAAGCAGTCCTTACACACACACACACTTATGTGGTTACATGTGTCAGAGTATGTACATGTATACATGTATATGTTTGTACCTGCTGTCGGGCTGGTGGCAACATGTCAATAAATGGAGATTACTAACATAATTTGTATTCCAAAATCCAAAAACTGTTAAAAAAGTTGTTCGGCCTCGTTCGATGGAGCATGGGCGAAAAGTTTTTTGCTTTTGCTTTTGCTTTTGCGGGAGTGTTCCTCGGGGAGCAATTCGGTTAATATTTGGAACATAAATTTGCAAACGAAGCACTTTAATCAATGCTCAGCCGAGGGGGCACATGCCACATGCCACACCACGCCACATCGTGCCACACACATGGCCACAAGCCACGGGGCCATTGCGTATGCGGTGCAATGCACCTTGAAGCAAGAGCGTATTGATTTACAATCAGAAACTAAGCAACAATTGATGATTGTTTGATATTGCCAGCGATTATTTGGCAGCTGCAAAAATGATGCTTGGAATAAATTAGAGTAGCCAGAGCTTAAGATAGAACACGACAATGTCTAGCCTATTTACGTACTTTATTAAACTCAGCTTAGGCCAGCGACTAGTCCAGGGTATAGAGAGCGTAAGCAAAGCCCCAGGCTTGCCACTGAGATTGGGCAGGTGGTGTGATTTTGGTCCGTTTGGAGGCATAAATTGTCGTCTACTTGCCCAGCAAACGGAGAATGGACTTTAAGGCAGCAATGTTTGTTCGCCGCTGGACTCGCAGAGCGGGAGACGGATGCCATTTATTACACATATTGAATTTCATTTAGTAGCCTCCAACATGGTTGGAGTCGAGTAGCTCTGGGTAACTTGCATAATCGCTTGCATTGAATTTATAGAAAGTCTTGCACCACCTGAGCCACAGGCAAAACGACTGAAAGCGAGACGGAGATTAGAGCGATAGAAAGAGAGAGAAATGCCACTCGAGTGACCAGCTAGGCATTGGCAATTATTGAGCGGTTGCCAAGAGAAGGCATAAAATGAGCGCACATATTGCCAGCCAGGCAGGACGAGATGCCTCTGCTGCTGCTGTGGGCGGAGCACAGAAACAAGAGCAATAACTGTTTGGCAAACAGATTTATTTTAGCTGGCCCTGCATTGTTGTTGCTGCCAGCCTGCCTACTGCCTGCTGCCTGCCTGCTGCCTGCCTGCTGGCATCCTGCTGGCCTAGCTCTGGGCTCGCACAAATATTGGTTTCAAAACTTTCATTGCCACTGCGGCTGCCAGGAGGACGACGACGACGACGCCAGGTTTGGTTGCTGCTACATTAAGTGCATGTTTTGGCTGCATCCACGCCGCATCCACGATTCCAATCTGCCCGCTCCTGGCTGTCGGCTGTCGGCCGACGGCTGTCTCCTTGTCTGCTTGTCTGCTGGCTGACCACAAAGCGCCAGTCGCTCTCAACGTTGTCCGGACGGTGCAGTGCATCATTTTTGCATTAGAAAAGTGCCTCGGCTCCATGAAAACTGTAAATAAACGTAACATGCCAGCGCCATTCGCCATTCGCAAATCCCCCGACCAGAGCACTGTCTGCCCCAGACCGCAAATTATGCTTGTCAAAAATGAATGTTACATTCGTGAAATGTAAGGGAAAAAAGTGCAGAAGGAGCTGCTGCTGTTGCTGCTGCTGTGCTCCAGCAATGGAGGGTGAGGGTGGTTGAGGGTGTGGAATATGGGTTTTTGCGGTTGCAAACGGTACGTGCTCAATGCGTTTCAATCTCTGGAGGACTACACATGCTCACAGGCGCATCCTTCGCAAATGAAGCCAAGCCAAGCCAAGCCATTGATGTCCCCGTTCCCCACTCCCGTTATACGCCATTTTCCATATGTGATGTGGGTGTGATGGTGCTGACTGACTTGGTGGTTTGACGTTGCCGCAGTCACCACAGCAGCAGCAGCAGCAGCAGCAGCAACGTCAGCAGTGGAAGCGGCGGCGTCAGCGAGCGGAGCCAAGACCGGATGCTGACGTCGTTCTGAAGCAGATGCGAGCAACTTTGACTAAATGTGTTTTGAGTGCATTAAGATGAAAATGTTATTACGCTTTCAGTTGTACGACGCTGCGCGCATCGCCCCGCCACTCCCCCTTTCCGCCCCCTTGGCAGTCATTATTGCAACATTTTGTGAGGTGACGTCTGCAGCGTCAGTGGCACATGGAAGCGGCGGAGATTAAGCGCGGAAATGCTGCAAAATGCGAGTTTAGTTGCCGTATTCAGGCACAAATACGCCAACTAAAAAGAAAATTAAACTACCAAAAACAAACAAAAAAAAACTGCTAGTATTGCAAATGAAATGGAAATGACTAAAGGAAAAGGGAAAACTCGCGACGGAAATTTGCACTCACACTTGCAGCCCTCGAAAGTTTGATCAACAAGTGATAGCTAAGGCGGAGGATATCCTGTTTGGCTTTTGGGTTTGCCAAATTATGCAGATTAGCCCAGATGGCTGGGATAAGTCAGCAAAAGTCTCCGAGTTGCAGTCTCAATTGGGAAAACATGGCGAGGTCAATATGTGATCGAAGGATCTGCAAACATACGCCATAATTATCCCAGCTTTATGGCTTCTTTTGTTTCACATAATTTGTATTGCGTATACATAATAAATAAATTGTGTTGCGTTGCGTATACGCGACGTGCTCCCATAAATCCCTGACTTTTTACATTTGTCGTCGCTCCCGATAGATGAATGGAGACAGAGAAGCAGAAATGAAAAGTCGCTTTATTTTTTTAGTTTTTCATTCAATTTATTTTATATTTCTCATTGTGTTCATCGTTATTATCTCATCTATGTTAATATAGTGTGTAGTAAAGCTTGACAATCTATACCAAAGAATAATGCTATATCATGTATTTCGGGTATAGTGCGAATCTTTCTCGTGATGCTTTCTCTCTTTCTCGCTTAAATGTAAATGTGTGTCTATATGAGTCTGTGTGAATGTGTGTTGTGAATGATTTAATTTATTCGTTTTACATTGCATGCGAGTTATGGGCAGAATGTGTGAGGCTTTTGTAAATTGTTGTAATTGCAAATTTGGCCAATTCTCCAACTCTCAAATTCGGTATCAATTGGCAAAAAATCGAGGCATGCTTGCCCTTTGTGTCTCTGTGTAAAGTGCAAAATGGAACAATACCAAAATTTAGGAAATCAAAAAATGCACAAAAATCAACTAATGCCAGTGAAATGTGAGCACGTCCTTTGTCCTTATTACAGGGGCCGTTTTTCAAAAATATCTCATTCTGGCATTACACAATTTACAGGCAGGCAGGCAGGCAGGCAATCGACATCCATTTGTCCATTAAGTTAAAAATTGTTCGACAATCATGTTTTTTTTTTCTTTTCATTTCATTTGTGTATTTGCTGCATTACATCATCCGAACAAGGTTTTTCATTTGTATTCGCATTTCCCTTTTTTCCACATTCACATCCATTGCCATTTTTTCCCCTTCTATATTTATTTCTATTTGCAGATTCTTGTGCTTTGCCCTTCACTGCTCCATGGTTTGCACGTTGTTTATGTAATTGGATGCATTTATTTAATGTATGTGGGCTTTTTTTTATTTTGGTGTGTACATCATTGGCTTCCAATGTGCCTATCCGCCTTTGTCTGCAGGATGTGGCAGGCAGCATGCGGCATGTGGCATGTGGCAGGCAACATACTAAGCACAGTAATTAAAATTATATTTGTTACAATCGCTACGCTGCCTTTGCGTATTTAATTTGTCCTTCCTCCCATCCGTGTGACTAACTCAGTGTGAGTGTGAGTATGAGTATGAGTGTGAGTGTGAGTGTATTTTAAAAGCATAGTTTGAATGCGCGCAGTTTCAGCGTTTCATTTCTCGTTTTGTTTCTGGCGGTTTCCATCACTTTTTAATTAGTTAAAATTATTTAAAAGGAATTACAAAGCTTTACAGCTCTGCTGAGTTATTTGTATTTTCATTTAATTGGGTTTTCTCTATGAATGCTTGATGAGCTCATCTGCAGGTATGTACATTGTATACGAAAGCACAATACGCACAAGTCAAAGTTTTTTGCTTTCTTTTGTTGTCATTTTTTTGGGAAAATCTGAATTTCAGTTCCATGCCTTAGCAAAACTAATGGGAGAACCAATAAATGTGTTCGAATGCAAATGGAAATTTATCAATGTAGGATTGTATGTGTGTGTTGGTTGTGTATATTTATAAATAATGGAAATTAACTAATCCAAATTGTCAACTATGCATGTTTACACTGACCTTATTTCTATC
Source organism: Drosophila ustulata (assembly GCA_035047365.1). Lineage (NCBI taxonomy): Eukaryota > Metazoa > Arthropoda > Insecta > Diptera > Drosophilidae > Drosophila > Drosophila ustulata. The sequence goes on from JAWNPT010000094.1 coordinate 16,153,809, forward strand.
GTGCAGCATCTAGGCATTAAGTATACGTATAAACTTTGGAGAACTATGAGATCTGAAGGAAAAAATTCACTATTTACTGACATTTATCGCTATTGTTTTTTAGTTTTCATATCATTTGCATTATCTCTCGTATTTCTCGTTTTGTTTTTCATTTGTTTTGTTTCGTTTTGTTTTGTTATTTTGTTGTCATTACGTTTGCTGTTATTGTTTTTGCTGTTGTTGTTGTTGTTTGAATAACGTGCAATTGAATTACATATGTTTGTCATTTGCTTGCTATGCGATGCGTTTGATATCAAAAAACAAAATCCCTTTGAGCGTTTGCCCACAAAATATCAAAAAGTGGGCGTGTCTCTGAGTTGTGTGTAAATATTTGCTTGCATATGTATGTGTATTTGTTGTATTCGTATTCGTATTCGTATTCGTATTTCGGTTTTCGTTTTTCGTATTCGTATTTGCTTGTTCTTAATTTGTTCATTTTTTTTTTTTGGTTGTGTATTATAATTTGTATATATAAGTAGCATATACTTGTGTATATATATATATGTATATATAGATTTATTTATTTATGGATGTAAGTTTCGCAAATCGCAAATAGGTCTGCAGCAAATTTCGAGTACGAGTAAATCCGCATATGTATTTTACAATTATTCATTCATACATACATACATAAATATAGTATATAGTATATACGGGTTTGCTAATGGATTTATGTACTTACATATATTATAAATTTATAATTTACATTTACATTATCAAGCTCGAGTTGTAAACATTCTACACAAAAGTTTTATTTGCTGCTGCATTTGTAGGCTTAGACATAGTATGGGGTTATACACACACACACACATGCACACACACACACCCACACACCCACACACTTGCGTGCGTGTATGTGATGGTCTACTGTATACGAATATGCATTACACATTATATCATCATAACATATACGATATACACTAAATCTGATTCTGTCGTTAAACCCACATACATATACATTTACAAATACATATACATATTTTATTATAATTAGGTAAAATTTTCATGCGCCCGAATAATCAAACAATGGCCGACCGCACTTTTCCACTTTCTATTTTCCTCCCCTTACATTTTGGCCACATGTTTATTGTTTCTACATCAATTTATATTCGAACTGAAACAGTTTCTGGGGGTGTTGCCGATTAATTTATTCTGCATTTTGCTCATAGCTCACAAATATATTTAATGCTATCATTTCATTTCAACTACTCATCAGGAGTCGAAGGTTTATTTGATTTCCAACGAGTTCGTGTGCGCCGCAAGGTAATTGACAGAACCGAGTGGAAAATATTAATCAGAACAAAGTGGATTATGCAAATAAAGATAACAACGGATTAAATTAACAAGTTTTCGCATGCAGACACATGTCTCTGGAAGATGGTTGTCTATATCTTAAGTGAAAAAGCTGAATGCAAACCCGAAGGGCGTAACAATTGTGGTTCTTTAAGAGTATGTTCAACAATTTAAAATATAATACGAGTATTTCGTTAAAATATTTGGCACGACAAAAGTTGTGTGGCATTCATTTGATATTGAGCTGGGCTTTAAAACAATTTTGATTTTAAAATTTCTTATTATTCCGCTATTCACACATATTTACAGAGATTATCGTATTGTATGTATATCGAGGAGGATTCGAGTAATTAAGCTATAACTAAAATAATATAATGTATCCTCATCAAATGCTATATCTGGGCTAAAAAGTATATTTATATATATATATGTATTTGTATATTTGGAAAATAGATGCTTTAATATATCAGGTAGAATATACTTGGGACCTCTAATACTACAAGTATATATAGTACTTGCTACCGAGGGATTATACAATGAGCAAATGTCTCGCTATTAATGTCGAAAGCTAATCGTCTAACCAAAACCAAAAGGTCGTTCGACTTCTAGAGATTTGTACACCTTATGGAGAATAGATTTTGGTCTAGAATGGGATGAGTACGCTATGCATATTATGAACATTTACCATATACCAAATTAGACAACTACCGAAGGGCAATACATAATGGACGCTGCCATCTCGCAGCCGCTATCTTAGTGAGTTAGGAATCGGGATACCATGGAGCTATGTTATGTACGATTATACGACTAATTAATCTACAATACTTATGAGCGTAAGAGTTTGAATAAAATCATTAATAATCCTTGCTGCTTCTATTTTTCCCACTAACATAACATTCTCATATTCTCATATTCTCAATTTACTCATTGATTTTGATTCTGCATGAATTGCTCTTGGATCGCATCGCGACTTGAATTGCGGCAGTCAATAGATTGTGTAGGTTATAGAATAATAATAATGCTATTTATTTAGTTCCCTTTCCTAGTACATGATATGAACAAAAGGATTGCCAAAGTGGATCGCTCTCTCTTTCTCTCTCTCTCTCTCTCTCTCGCTATCTGTTTCTCTTTGCCTTTCTCTTATTGTGTTGGGTTGATTGATTGGGCAGCACAATCTATTGACCGGCAGGTGGCGCTACTCAGTTGTTGTTTCTTACACCTGCGTGCCGTAATACTAGAGAGACACAAACTCGCCGCTGCCGCCGCCGCCGCCCTTGTCCACGCCGGGCGCCGGCTCCGTCGTCTGCAGCTCGTGATCTGGCGAGGATTGAGCATCGTCCTCGGCCGGATGCGTTTGTTCCGTCGCCTCGTTGAAGAGCGTCTCGTTCTCGTCGCGCAGCGACAACGTCGAGTTGCCCAGGCCGCCGCTGGCCGTGATGCGTCTGCCCATGTTGTCGTACTTGGGGTAGGCGGAACTGTCGCCGCCAGCGCTGCTCTTGCAGAGCGGCCGCAGCGGCGTCGCCTCCACAATGGGCGGCGTGCTGCAGGCCGAGGAGGGCGCATTGTTGATGCAGCTGGCGCAGTTGGCGGAGGAGACGGGCGCCGTCGACGTGGGATGATGGCACTGCACGACGGCAGTGACGGCGGGCGGCGGTGGCGGTGGCGGCAGCGGCAGCTCCATGCCGCCGCCATTGCTGGCGCCACAATGGTAGGCGCCCGTCTCCATGTTGTACGTGACAATCTCGTCGTGCGGATAGAGATTCGCTGCCGCCTGCTGCTGCTGCTGTTGCTGCTGCTGCTGCTGCTGCAGCGAGGGATCCTTCTTGAGGATGCCGCGACGCGTCGTGTGGCGCGGCAAGGTGGCAAACTGGGCGACAGTCTGGCCATCGCTGGAGCCGGAGCTGACGGCGCCAGGATCGGCGCCAGCGGTGCACTGCACGTCCTGCAGTCGCTTGGGAATGTTCAGCAGATCGGGATACATGTTGATGTCGGCGCCGTCCAGCATGTCCTGCGTGACGGAGACGCGTATGAAGATGTTGCCGAAGCTGGGATTCGGCACAATGTTGGAGCAGAACTCCGGCGGCGGTGGAAAGACGCCCACGTTCAGCGGGAACTCCTCGTGCGCATGCGCGTGCGAATGCTGCAGCTGATGCGGATGCGGATGCGGATGCGAGTGCGAATGCTGCAGCTGATGCGGGTGCTGGTGCTGGTAGCCGGCCATCGAGGTGGGCACGCTGATCAGGCCGCAGGTGGGATCCTGGACGGTCATCAGCTGCTGTCGCATGTGCTGCGCTGCCTGCGCCGCCTGATTGTTGCCGCCCTGTTGCTGCTGCTGTTGCTGCTGCTGCTGCTGTTGTTGCTGCTGTTGTTGCTGCTGCTGCTGCTGATGCATGGCGAGGCCGAGGCCGGAGCGATGGTTCTCGACGGCGTGTATCTCGATCTGGTTGAAGCCCAGCGAGGAGTCGGTCTTGTTGATGGAGCTGGGGTTGTTGTCGATGCCGTAGCTGTCGCCGCGATCGTTCGTCGTCGTCGTCACACTCGAGTCCAGCAGCTTCTTCTCCTGGTCGTTGAAGCTGACGCTCGACTTGACGCCCGCCTTGTTGGCGTGCCGATGCTGCCGCGTGGTGCGCTTGCAGAGACACACCACGAACGAGATGGCGATCAGCAGAAAGACGGTGCCGAAGATGCCCATGATGAGGCCAAAGTACCAGAAGGTCTCCGGCGTCTTCACCAGCACATGCTGCACGATCTCGCTGAGGTAGATGCTGATGTTCTGGGTCATCGAACCCACGAGATTGCTGCCGGTGCAGGCGTAGGTGCCGGCGTCGAGGCTGCTCACATTGAACACCGTGAGGTTGCTCCACATCTTGTCCGACGTGAAGCTCTCGCCCTCGAACAGCACGTTGTCGTTGTCCACTATCTTTCCGTTCAGCTCCCAGCTCACCTCGGGCAGCGGATCGCCGTAAACCAAACAGCTGAAGGTGGTGTTGCTGCCGATGTCGATGTTGGTGGCCTCCTCGTTGTTGAAGATCTCGACACGCGGCTGGCAGCCGAACAGCTCCTCGTCGACGCTGTCCCAGGTGCGATCCTTCTGCGACGGCGGCCCCTTGCAGACCAGAGACACCGAGCTGAGGCGACTGCTCACGTACCAGGTGCGAAACTTGCGCAGCTTGCAGTTGCACTGCCACGGGTTCTCCTCGAGGGAGAGCGTCTTCAGGTTGGTCATGTGCTGGAACACGTATTCGCTGAGGCTCTCGAGCAGGTTGTTCTTGAGGTTGAGAAACTCGAGCAGGTTGAGGTTGGCCAGCGACATGGCGTCGATCGAGGAGATCAGGCAGTCGTGCATGTCGAGGGTGCGCAGATGCGGCAGGATGGGAAACTGGTAGGCGGAGAGGCGCTTCAGGGGATTGCCGTTGAGGTAGAGGATGCGCAGACGATCGTTGCCCATGAACGTGTCCTTGTCGAGCATCTCCAGCTTGTTGTCCGACAGATCGATCTCGACCAGTATCTTCAGGTTGCGAAAGCTCTCCTTGTGTATGTATTGGACCTCGGATTTCTTCAGATAAATGCGCTGCAGATTGAGCAGACCCAGCGCCGAGAACTCCTCCCGATTCAGATATGGTATGTGGTTGTCGTTGAGCACCAGCACCTGCAGCTCAGTGCTGAGCGTGGTCGGAATGCTGGTCAGTTGCAGCGAACTGCAGATGGCCGACTTCTTGCCGTTGGTCCACTTGCAGGTGCAGTTGGAGGCGCAGCTCTGCGACCAGTCGTCGGCCCACACCCAGCCGACGAGGCAGGCGAAGCACAGCGTCCACAGCAGCTGCCGCCAGCCTGCAAGGACAACAGCAGACAAAAAGTAGAATACGCCATGAGCGAGAGACAACGAAATCCAGAGAGAATAAATATTGGGAATGGCACAGAAAAAAAACGTGCAATGATTGACGACATTTGGCCCGAGCTTTTGTTTTATGCGGCACCTAGAACAGAACTTACCTGGCAGTCGTCGCCAGCTTCCATTGCCTCTACTCCCGCTCCAGCTCCTCATCCAGCTCCAGCTGCTGTTGCTTCTCCATTTTGCTGCCATGCTGTGCATTTGTCCCGCTGCGAGTCGTTGCCACGGCCGTGGTTGCCTGCTCTGGTCGCGACCCCGCCAATTGATGACTCTAAATGGCTTTGGCTGATTCGATTGCCATGTTTCACATCATGTTGCCGTCGATGGCAAAAAGGGCTCCATTACACATTACGCTCGGCACTCGGCGCTCGGAACTCGGCACTCTGGCTACTTTTTGGCACAAAGGGAAATTTTTCGCTGCACTCCACTCGACTCGACTCGACTCGACTACGACAGATTCCTATTGATTTTTCTTCTTATGCTTTCTGCCCTTTACTTCCACCGCGCGTCACTTGCTCTCACCAGTGTTGAGGCTCAAATAAGTGGCTAGATTAGGGCGAGAAAAAAGCTAAAATTAGCTACTGCACGATCTAAGTGAAAACTTATTTTATAGTCAGTCAAATGTTAGTATAACCTTGGATAGCAATATATCAGCAACTTGCAAGCTGAATTAATAACAACATCTGTGAGATACAATAGTTTGTTTAGATCGATAAACTATCTTGAAGAATCAAAATAATTGAAAGAATTAATTTTTGTATTAAATCTCTTAAATTCAAATCATGACAACATAAAATATTTTATTATTTTAATCAGAACTTTAAATATTATAATTGATTTTATCAACAATATATATCAAGCTGAATCAATAACAACATCAATTAGATACAATAGTTTGCTTATATCAATAAACTATCTTGAAGATTAAAAATAATTTAAATAATTAATTTTTGTATTAAATCTCTTAAATTCAAATCATGACAACATAAAATATTTTATTATTTTAATCAGAACTTTAAATATTATAATTGATTTTATCAACAATATATCAGCAACTTGCAAGCTGAATCAATAACAACATCAATTAGATACAATAGTTTGCTTAGATCAATAAACTATCTTGAAGATTTTTGTATTTCTCTTAAATTAAAACCATGACAAAATTTAATATTTTGTTATTTTAATCAAGGGTTTAAAGATTATAATTTTTACTAACAAAAATAAATAAAAAGAGTTCCTTGCTATTTTTTTAAATAATGGTTTTATCAAATCTTATATTTTTTATATAAAATTGACTTTTTTTTAAATTTATTCTTTACTTAAACTCGTAATTTTAATCATAGCATTAGTTCCACACTCAGAGCAAATGTGAATTTCATACGGGCTAAGTATTTTAAGCACCAAAATTGTTGTATACAAAATTACAATTGAAGAACTCTTTAATAATCTCCTTTGTCGTCTGTCAGCTATGATTTACTTATCTCTAAAATTGGCTAAATGGCCAACACTATTCGGCGTTCCCAAGAACTTTGCAGAAGTTTGGCCTTTTGTCGAAAGTTTGTCGGGCTTAAATTCTTAAACTCAAGGGCGAGTATAAAAATCTAAGGTATAGAGAATCATTTTCAGGAACAATGCGCATTGTGTAGTTTGCTGTCGTTGCTGTTGTTGCTGTGATTGTAATTGTAGTTGGCTTATTGGTAATCTCTATTTACCAAGTCTCGTCCGGTGAATGGGATGCCAAACAATGGTCAATGGATGGAATCGGCCTATGGACGGTGGCGGTGGCTTTAAAATCGCCCATCAACTACAATTTGTAATTTGTTGTTCATCTTGTAGATTAAGGCGGGCATCGGCACGACGGGCACGGCGGGGAGCCAATGGACTAAGTCATGCCACTTGTGCCACACAGAACAACAGCACAACACAACAATGAGGTGCACCGCCTTCCCCTTGCCCCATCTCCATTCACATCTCTCTCTCTCTCTCTCGCTCTCTGCTGAGCGGCAGTCAAAGGCATCTTTACAAAATCAGCATCAAAAGCCTGTCGAATGGTTCCCTATTTTTTACCCCCTCATGCCCTTCTCTGCTCGCCTTTTCAGCTTCTTTTTTTTATTTTTTTTGTTTACGCTTCAAAGTAAAGGAGCTTGAAAATGAGGCAAATGCGAAATTCGCCCAATGCTGCAAAAGCAAAAACTGCGAATGCCTGAATTACCTACACACACACACACACACACATACACAGAGTGGGCAAGAAAGAGAAGGGTGAGCGAGAGGGAGAGAGAGAGACACAAATATGCTCACAATGAAAACGTAAAATGCTCTGAAGGTTCATTTGTCAATTTGCCATTTGAATTTGTATTTGAGAAATTCACTTGGCCGCTTTTACGCTTTGTCCTGCCCGCACAGCCAACAGCCAGCAGCCAGTGCCTGCCATTACTCTTCCCCTCTCCCCCCACCCACCTCTCTCACTCTCTCCTACTCTCGTTGGGTGTATTTTTCGCTCTGACTTGGCTAAGATGCTTTGGCAATGCGGATAATATTTCCTGTGCCAGTGCAGCAGTTGGCACAGCGCAATTGCATCGGTTGCTGCTGCTGCTGCTGCTGCTCTTGTCCTCGTTGTTGTTGCTGCTGCTCTGCGCTCTCGTGTCATCTTCTCCCCGCCCATCTGCTGGCTGGCAATTCAACTGATTTTTTAGCATGCCCCTCGAGCTGCCTTTGTGGCTGCCACATTCCACACTAGTGTGTCGTGTGTCTGTCTGACTGTTCGTGCCTTACAATCGTCGACAGTTTTATTTGTGCTGCTTTATGAGCACACTCATAGCACACACTCGCACACTCACACACTCGCACTTGAAGAGATCTGCAGCGGCAGCCAGACACTCGCAGGCTCGTTGATATATTCATAAATGTGGCACAGTGGGCTAATTTGATGGCCAATTGCCAAAATCCGAGTAGTAACCGTTGCAGAATATTAAAAAAATATTATGATAGCATCTCGCCCCTCTCCCCTTATTGCGGTGCACATTGAGAAATACTGCAGCCGCATGTCGTAAAGCAAATCAATTAACTGATGTCCCAACCACACACAAATATAGAACTGAAAATATACTCGACTAAACAGATACAGTTCCAAATATCGAGTACAATGGCCGTCATATTACGATTATAAGTACGTTGATTGGAACTGCCAGTTACAGGCGTGCCACATCGATACTGTTGCACGATTGCTCGCAGGGGCACGAGGCATGAGGCAGAGATTGTAGATAAAACCGTGGCATTTCGTAATTGTGCCAAAGCCGGCCAAACAAAATCAGTTAACAGTTAGCAGTTGACCCTTCAAATGGCATTGATACTAACCGTAATTGGATCTCTTTGTGCCACGTGCCCCATGTGCCCCACGTGCCCACATGCCACTGCCCCCCACTCATTGTGCAAAGTAATTAAGTTGAGCTAAATTCAGACAACTGACAAATAAATTTATTTGAAAACAAGCAAGCGGAAAGCAGGTGAATCCATACGACTGTCAATTACTCTGCAATCAGGAGGGAGGAAGGGAATTTTAAAATATTATAGCCAGTTATCAATTAAATATAAAATTCAATAATCATAAAATATCTAAAAGATAGGAAGTTTTAAATATTATTGCAAGTTATCAATTAAATATAAAATTAAATAATTATAAAATATCTAAAAGAAAGGGAAGTTTTAAATATTATTCCAAATATTAAATTAGATATAAAATTTAGTAATCATAAAATATCTAAACATAACTTTTATTTTTTGTACTATAGTACAATAGTAAATAAATGCATTGCGTTTAAATGTTTTTCAGATTACTAAACAGAGAATAAAACGATCTTGAAAAAATATATACATTGAACATTTTACATATAAAGTAATATTAAATCAGTATCTCAAAGTCAGCTCTTGAATGTAATAATAATAAGAAAGGGAGAAGCCAATTCATGAAATAATTCCAATTGCAGCAGAATAGTTTGTGAACTATTTCGCAATGAATTCAACATTAAATATGCATGCACAAAGTATAAATTGACTCCACATAATAATCACATGAATAACAACAATATTAATAAGAATAATGCAAATTGCTACTCTGATGTTGCACTTTAATGCTGCTGTTCGGCAGCCAATGGTGCGTATAAGTAACTTAATTAATTAAGAAACAATTGAATGGTATGCCTGGCATATCGAACAATGAATATTCGAATTCCAAAAACGGAGTCTCGAGCAATTTGTGGCATTGAATTTGGCAGAAGGCACGCTTGAATAAATATAATAAACGAGTCGAACCGAAATGACAATACGGTGCACTCATTTATGTAGTTACAAGTATTATTACATACAATATTGTTGTTGTGGAAAGTGAAAACAATTCTCGCATTTGTCAGTGAGATACAAATTGTTTCGTTTTCATTTTCATTTTCATTTTAATTTTCATTTTGATTTTGATTTTGACAATGAATGCCAATCAAGAGAGTTGTTTTGGGCCAAAAGTTGCAGGTGAGTTGGAGGGCAGCTCGAAATAGAATTGTACAAAAGAATATAATTATAATTTGTAATAAGAGAAGCATTCAAAGAGAGACTGAGATACAGCGTAAGTGTATTTAATTATTCATTTATTTTTCCGTTGTTTGTTTGTGTCGTGTTCGTGAATAATTCACTGGCTTCCGACAGTCTTTTGCGATAGAGAGACAGTTTGTCGAGCTGCATTTAATGGAAGTTGTAACTTATATTTCATGTGGTTAGTTGAGGTTTCCTCATTTATTTTGAAAACAGTTGCAGGCACTCGCAGGCTGTAAGTTGCCACTTGCCACTTGCCACTTGCCACTTGCACAATCTAATTGGGAAACAATTTCTGCTGTGGCTGGTGTAAGTTGAACTTGCCACGCCCCACTCATTTGCGTACGTAATCAAATTGCATGCTTCAAAAACAAAAGTTCGCTGGTCACAACACAGCACAGGAGAAAAAGAGGCGGAAAATGGACAATTCATTGTTGGAGCACTGACAATTAGAGTATTCGCTCTGCATTACCAAATTAAAATTGCAAAAAACTAAAGTAAATGAAAACAAAAAACCAAACAAACTTTTTCGAGAACAGCAACAGCAAGTGGAGAGAGGAGCTGAAAATATCTATTGAAAAGTTTTCATTGACGTCGTTCACTTTGCACCACGGTGCGTATGCAAATGCGTCGTCGTCGTTGGCGTTGCCACTTGGCAGTGACGCCTCTGTTGCTGTTGTTGTTGCTGTTGTTGTTGGTGGCGCCGCCCAGCTGGCTGTGTATTGTTGTTGCACAAGCACGTGCGAATGTGCGTGCAAATGCAAATGGCGATAGAAAACTTTTTAAATTGAGCAAACATTAACGAAAAGGCAGCAACAACAATGCTGATGAAAAAGTGGAACAAGCTGGCAGCTCTTATCGTCGCCTGTTGTCGAGTCGCCTATTTGTTTTACTTGTTAAGGCAACGGCAATCTTTCAAGGACAACAAGCCAAGTGTAAACTGCAAAACTTGTGCATAAACAGCAACAGCAGCAGCAGCAGCAGATGTGGAGAGGGAAGGTAGGGGAGAGGAGGTGTGGCAAGGCGATGGCAAGTTGGCAGCCAGCAAATCCGCATATAATCGGAAAGTGTCACAGAAAAATAAAATTAATGACACTTGGCCGTCTGAGGCGCAGATTAGTGACCGTGTTGGAGTTTTATTGCCGAGCGGAAATGGAAATGGTTTCATAAATACACACATACACAGATAACGACACACACACTCATGCACAATGGGCAATGCAATTATCTGTCAGCAAAGTGCGCGTTGTACGTGAGCGAGCCTGGCAACAACAATAACAGGAGGACATTCGCCTTTGGAGGTCAGGCTCAGGCGCAGGACCAGCAAGACGCTTAACTCTGTCATTGTTGTTGTTGTTGTTGTTAACTGTCAGAGCTTACAATTGTTTGCCATCCTCCTTCGGCTCCTTCTCTCTGAGCTCTTGGCTAGCTGCAATTCCGTTTCGAGCTGACGCTGCAGCTGCGCCTGCTTCACTGCACTTGGCAGCTGAAACAACTGAAAACCATTTGAGTTGACGTCGCCGTCGCCGTTCTCGTTGTCTACCACTGCGCTGCAACAGAAATCATCGACGTCAACGGCGACGCCAGCGACATGGACATGACCTCAGCGACATGGAACAATTTGGGAGCAACGACAACGACAACGACAGCAGGCAACACATTGTGTTGCGTTATGTTGTGTTGTTGTGTTGCGTTGCGTTGCGTTGTGTGTTCAGCCAGTGGCTGCCAGGCATCTCAGTATATTTGTGTGCAACCGCAGCAACAACAGGATGATGAGCACCAGCAGAAGCTGAACCGAAGCAGCAAGGAGCAAGCGACAATAAACACAACGATTGTAGACATAGTGTGTGACCAAGAGGGGGCAAGGGGGAGGGAGATTGTTTGTGCATACATATTTTGCCACACGACAGACAATTGCAATACAAACAAACGTGCAACAGAATGTGAACTGCCGCAACAGGAAGTGGTCGTAGTGGATGCAACAGCGACTGAAGAATAAGACCGAGAAGACGTCCTCGAACGAGAGGAAGAAGAATGCCACAATGACAACGCAGCCAGGACTCAGGACTAAGGCCAACGCTAAGGCTAACAACGCCCGCAGCGCCCCAAAAGGAGCCGAGCAGAGCGTCTGCGACTCGCTCCACACCAGATAAGAACTTGGCTAAAAAGGAAGAGGCTAGCGATCTATTACGACACCAGTCACATAAATGTGAATGTCAAACGGGTTGCCACCAAAGTTCCCGATAAACTTGTAAGAAATATTTATGCAGATAAAATATAAATTAAGATAAATAAATTCTATTTAATTTATTCGAAAAGGAATTATTAAACAAAAATATAACACACTAGAAACTATTTAATTCGCCAAAAAGTAACTAATTTAATTCAACAGTTCGAATAAAAAATAGTCAAGTTTTAATATGTCGAAATGCGCAACAGAGAAAATAATTGATAAGATTAAAAATTAACAAGCTTCATTCATCTATTGCTATTTATTAAAAATATAGCATTTTAATACAAAATAAACTGGAAGCTGTTAAATGAGCAAAAACATTGTTAATTAAATTGTAAAGAAGTAATAAAATAATTATGATGTCTAATTTTTAAAATAGACAAAGAATAAATACTCTAATCAAGATATATTTTTAAAACAGTAAATTTATTCATTTATATCCAAATAAAATATGTATTGAAAGTGATTTTCATAATACCCTTTAAGATTTCATTCAAGATCTTAACGACTTCCTGGCTATTATATTTTTTTGTGTACTTTTAATAAATCTCTATGTTATAGTAATAACATTTGTTAGAGGTATATTTAGTCTTAACAAAAGAGAAAGCTTCGCCTATAAATCATTTGGATTGCAAGCAATTTTTATTGCTTTCGATTGTTTCTGCAGCATCCCTCGAATTTGCATGCTTCATTCATACAACTGCATACATACATAAGTGTGAGTGTGTGTGTGAGTGTGCATGTGTGTGTGAGCGTTATGTGCTGCACTGCAGCGGCCATTGAGTGAAGTGGAAGTGTGTTAAGCAAACAGCAGCAGCAGCAGCAGCTGCAGCTGCAGCAACAACAGCAACAGCAACGGCAACAACAATAATAATAATGCAGCCTCCGTTTGCTGCTAACCAAAAAGGATGTTGACTTGGTTTTGAGGAACTGCAGTTATTCGTATGGCTCGTACTCATATATTCATTTACTTGACATGGTCAGGCCCACAGGATCTCGCCCCATCTGCGATTCCCAACAGCAACAATAGCAGCAGCAACAGCAGCAACAGTAGATGGAGCAGCTGCCGCTGTGTGCAAATTTTGCATGCAGACTGCCCGAAATTAGTTGCATTTCCTTAGAAGGGCAGCGGGGCCAGAAGGGGCACTGAAGGGGGTCGGTCGGCTCTTCTATACGTGAATACATTTTTGGTTCATAACCCAAACCGCAGTGGACTGTGGCGCAGCCTCTGAATGCGGCCAGAGCAATGCGGAAGAATATTAAGCGGCTTTTAAGTGCTGCATATTAAAAGTGAAGTAAAGGCGAACAAACAAATAAAACAAAACATGCTTTGGGTCAAGATTTGATTCATTTGGCGATTCGTGAAATTAACTAGAACAACAACCGAAGCGACTTCAACTCGAGATAACAATCCGCAATCGTCTGTGACAATGGAAGCGAAGATTCTTACAAAAAACTTTTCAAACATTTCGTTATTTAACTTTTATTTGTTCTTTTTTATTTTTTATGACTCTCTAATATGTCCACGGGGCATTGCGAATTGTGTGGGACGAGTGTGGCTCAAGTGACTCGAATAGATTGCTATAAATGGAGGATTGAAAGGAGAGGGCAGGGAGGAGGAACAATGACAGCTGGCAAATCATTCGCAGCATGCAAAAAGCTTCGAGCTGCCGTTTCAAATGTCGAATCGCTTTTTTATGTTCATTGCCCTCTCACCTTTGGCGTCCCTTTTTTGCTTTTGTGCTGTCTGGGTGCGCATTAATTCGCATCAGATGAGAGTCACAAAACGGTTTAATGTGTCAAATAATTATGCTGCAAGGGTTGATTTTCAGTTAATTAAATGTGTCATTAAAACGAAAGTATTCAATACGCGCACAAAGGACGCGCTTTTCGAATCACAAATCCCCAAAACTAAAAGTGACGAGTCACATTACGTATACGTCACGTGAATTAGTTAAAAACTGCCCACACACACACACAGACACAAAGATTTACCTTAATTAAAAATCACAAATCTCCATTTATAGCATTTAATTAACGAGGTATTGGATGGCTTCGTGGGTGGTTTTTTAAATGGAAAGTATCACAAATTTCTTTCAATTAAGGTTTTTGTTTTCCATCTATAAATAGATGAGATAATGTTGATTGAATTATTTTAAGAAAAGAATGATTTCAACAGAATTAGATTTATGTAGTTAGATTTTGTTTTGATAACTTTAGCATTTTCTTGGGAATCGCTCGTCTCATTCTCCGCTTCTACTTTCGTTCCAGCTCATTTTGTGCGCTAAAGAAATGTCTAAGATTCAAAACTTTAAAAGTCAAATAGAAAGCGAAAACTTTTCAGAGCTGGAATTTATCGCAATCAAGACTGAATAAATCCATGCTGTATGCTCCCAAAACAGATTCGCTTTTCACATGAAGCTTGTCGTTTGTCTTCTTGATTAACAGCTGGGATATTGGTTTTCAGACAACAATTTTGCCAACTAACTATGGCCATATATGCTGTAATCATAATCATAATTGCGAAGTGGGAGGATTGCCACTGGCAACCGACTGAGACAGCTGTCGGATGAAGCCACCTCGGATGCGAATAGAGAGCGAGTTCTTTGGATTTGTTTGCATCGCTGACTTTAGTTAATTACTATGATATTTGTAGTCAACTGCAATGGTCAATGACCAAGCGAGGCTGACCCAATTAGATGAGCATTCTGAATGAAAAGCTACAGCGATGGGCGAAAAGAGGGAACTGCGGAAAGCCGAGAGTAGAGGGAGATTGGGGGAGAGCAAGAGAGTGAGCAATCCTTAAGCGCCATTGCTATTCATTTGATATTCTGTTTATGGAGTTTCGGTAAAGTAGTTTCCCAATTTCTGCAACCCAAACTTTCAGCAAAGGCACAGCGTTAAATGTCTAAAAAAAAAAAAACAGCAGAAGAAGACTTTTTGGGTTGTCGATTATAAAGCCAGCAGGAGTCTCACAGGACGAAGACACGAGCGTGAGGCATGTGCTCATAAGAAGAAACATTTCGAAGAATTGAAAGGCTCAAAAGTTGATGTTCTCAGCGGAGCCCAACGACAACTTTTGTAATATATTTTAACGCTCGAAATTAGCTTATAAATACGCAATCTCAAATTTGTTAGCCCGCAATCTTTCAAGGCATGAAAAGAGATGGGAATGGAAATGGGGATGTGAAAAACCCCATTCGTGCATTTTTTATGCAACGCTTTTATGGGACAGCAAAATAACTTGACAAAGCTCTAAATATGATGAACTACTACCGTGCTGTTACCACTGCTGCTGCTGCTGTCACCTCTTTCGCTCCCCATCCTGTTGCCAAGGCTCAGTTTCGGTTGGGTGACAAACTTGCAAAGTTAACTCATTGCCAGCGGCAAGCATTTTCAACAGCTGAAGTCGAGAGAGCCGAGGCTCCAACTTAGACAGAGACTGAGCTGAGGCTGAAAAGCTGAAGATGCTGCTGCTGTAACTGTAGCTACGATATAACTGAAACAGCAGCTCGTCCAGTTTTTTAGCCAGCAGGCACTTGGCCTCCATTGTGTATGTTTAGGGGTGTGAGGAGGGAAACTACAAGGAAGAGAGTGGGGACCATCTATGGTGCTGGGCCAATCGCATCAACAGCGCGCCAGTTGCTTTAGTTTAGTTTGATTCAGTTAGTAGTTTAAGAGTTAAGTAGTTTTCTAAAGTTTTATGAATTATTAAGAGGATTTTCGAGTTTTCCGCTAGCCTTTCAGTTTCCTACTGTCCCTAAAAACTGCAACCGACTCCGTTCCCCTCTCTCCCCTCTCGCCGCACATTCCATTTTTACGCTCGTCAGCAAATGCCTGAAAAGCTGTCGAAATATGCAGTTTCCACTTTGCTTTCTCCTCCTCTCTCTTTTTTTGTTAATTTTTCATGACAAATTCTGGCGCAGTATTTTGCTGGCTGCTGTTGTTGTTGCTGTTTTTGGTGCTGTTGCTGCTGGGGCAAATATTAGTTAAAGCGTTGACTTGTTGGTGTCCGCCCTGCGGCCAGCATGAGGCCATCGTTGGGAGGCGGGGGGTCCAGCAGGATATTTGGGGCACGTTCGCTTGAGCAAAAATTAAATACTTTTTATTGTCAATAAAATTATAAATGCAAATTATAATTTTGTGCTGCCGTTGGCCAATTAGGCACGGCAACGCCCCCCGCCCCGCCTTCCTGTTGCTTGCTGCGAGCGGAAGATATTGTGCCCAATTTCCACCCCTCCTGCCACTGGACACTGATTCTGACGTCAATGGCAATGGCAATGGCAAATGGTGAATTAAAAGTTGAACATGTCGCACACCACCACAACGAACGCAGCGAACGGTGGCAAGTGGCAAGGGCGCGGGACGCCAAATGACGGTGGGTGGCAAGTGATGTCCCAATTTGTGGGTGGTTCGTAGTTGGGTGGCTTGTTCTGGACTCTGGCATGTTAATTCACTTTGCGAATTGTTGTGTCCTTGCTCGTTTGTGGCTTTCGCTTTGGCTGGAATGCTAATCATGCCTAGGTGAATACAACAACAACAACAACAACTGCGCTAACAACAACTGGCAACAACTTTGTTGATTTGCTAAGTGAAACTTCGATTAAGCGCCGCAAACACAAACGCGCTAACAAACTGTTTGCCATCGGGCTGACTTGGCTCTCAGCATTTTCATTTGGCTTTTCCGCTTTTTCCCACTTTTTGGCCAGTTTTTACGCCGCGTTCATTTTGGGGGTTCGTTCGTTCGTTCGCTCGTTCTTCTGCCTGCCGCGTGCGGTGCGTTAAGCGGCCGTAAAGCGGCTCAAGAACGACCGCCCCGCCCCCGTCACCGCCTCGTTCCGCCCCTTTTCCATACTTTATCCGGAGGCTGAAAAGCGAACTAGGCGCACAAAACTTTCGCCACGTGAAATTTGTTATGCTCTATTTCTTTGTAAAGCAATTACCGACCCACATATTCCCGGTGTATATAAACAAAAAATATCGTATGCATACATATAGCCTCCTAAACTGTCTGCCGAGCCGCCGAGCTGAGCTCAGCTGTGTGTGGGCTGCATTGCGATGGGGGCGAGGTGAGGAGAAATGTGTGTGAATACGAGTAATAGATGCCAGCCATAGATTCCTGAACGGGCTCACGGGCACAGCGAGGGGATCCTCTGTGAAAAGTAAATTGGTTCATACATATACCTTAAACTGAAACTGGATTACGGCGCCGCACAGTGGAGCCAAAACAATGAGCAGGTCGTCAGTCAGCAAGTCAACAATCTTTTAATAGTTATAACAACACGTAAATAAATTGACGTTGAAACATTTCATAAACTTGCAGGCGATTAGAATATCAATTCATTACAAACTCTATAGAAAATGTGTGAGAAATAAATGGAAATTTATTGAAGCGAATATTTTATATAAAGAAGCGACATTAAGAATTGTATAATCATTAAAATATATTTAATATAGAATAATAAAATGTTTCTAAAAATAATTATTTTTAATTTGCTCTAATTTAAAATATAAATCGTATTAAATACAGTCTTTACTTTTGAGATGTCTAAAGATGTAATTAAAATATAAAGGCAATTTAAAGCATTCGTAATCTTGGGATAACGGAGAAAGATTTAAATTTCCATGAATTAAAATATTATACCGTCTCGCAGATAAATAAAATCATCAATAGAAATTCGACAGTCATTTATTTGTTGTTTAACAGTAGGCAGAAATGTAGCACAATCGGGAACGATTATAAGCCCTCGTTAGTTGATACTGATCCATAATACTTATGCCGGAATTCATTAAGCTTACTTACTTCTGTGCCATTTCATAAATGTTTAATTAGGGTTAGATTATGTGCTCCTTCCCCTAGTTGGCAACAAATGAAGAAGCAAAACGTTGCCACGTGTCGGCAGCCCTTTTATTATTATTTAATCCCAAAAACTGAAATGCTAATCAAAGTACTGTAATAAATCTATTTGCATAGTTGAATTGAATGCACGGCAAGTTATTAAGAATTAAACAAAACATTTTATAGCTGGCAATGGGGAATGTGGGTTGGGTGGCGAGTTGTGCTGATGGTCACTGTGCGGCACGTGGCATTATCAAGCCTAAAAACTAAAATGGAAAGTGGGAAAATTTTGGGAAATTTTGCATTTGTTGCATTGCGAGCGAGCACTATATAAATAATCGATAGCTTTTACGCCAGGGAGCCCAAATGGAGCCATCATCAGAGCTGAGAGTGAGAGAGAAGGAGGAGGTGGAGGGTTGGGGGAGGAATGGCCAGCGAACGAATGAATTTGTGCAGACAAAATTTATAAGCGCATTACAAGAGCTCGTGTAGGTTTCGTGATTTGTGCGAGAAGGGCGCTGGTCGCTGGGGGTCGGTCAGAGGGTCGGGGGGTCGCAGGGGGTCGCAGGGAGCTGTCAAATGGGGTCGCTGGGGTTCGGCATGCACAAAGTGCTTACAAAGCGTTTGGCGATTAATCAGTTTGGCAGCCAGAGCACCTCCAGCAAGCAAGCGAGCAACAGAGCAACCAACCAAGCAGGCTATGTACTCATGGAAGTTGGGAATTTGTAGTTGTGTTGTTGTTGTGAGGGTCGGAGGGAGTGGGAGCATTGTGGTGTGGCAAGTATGAGTCAAGTCCTTGAAGCACAGCGCCTCCAAGGAGCTGCCCGCCACTGCGCACTTGCTGCACGGCGAGCGCTGAACAGAGCGCAGAGCAAACCGAAAGTCGTTTTGGTGGCTAATTAAGTCAATTATGCACTTAAAGCTTCAAGTGGCGTGCAACACCGCCAGCTTCGTTGCAACGGCAACGGCAGCAGCGGCAGCGGCAGCTGTTGTCCTCTTGCCACGCCCACCAGTCCAACGCCTCCGCCCAAGTTGGCTGCATTCAGTCAAACATCAAAGCTAGTCACGCTCTCTGCAGGCTGTCTCGCTCGCTCGCCGAGTCCCGTTTCACTGGTTTTTTAATAATAAAATGGCTGGGAACAGGAAATAACTCATACGCGCCGTATGCCACACTCGCCCCATACATCAGCGACAGCCGCCGACGCGACGCGATGCGATGCGAAGCGGCAAAAGCGGCAACGCGGCAATGTTGCCGTTACTTTTCTTGCCATTGTTGCGAAGACAAGGAGCAGGATGGGGAGGATGGGGAGGAGGACGAGTGTAAGGACGTGTTACTTACTTATAGCAAGCTGTCTTATGTATTTCATTGCCTACACCAGTACATGACTCCCTACACATATATAGTATGTATATAAAATGGCTGCCTCTGCGGCTGCTATATGCATATGTATATGTTAATATACATATATGTATACAACTACAAGTGTGTGTGTGTGTGTGTGTGTGTGTATTTATGTGTATCGCAGACACGAGAAACGATTTATCTCAATTTACATACTAAATGACAGGCAGAACGGCTCATGCAATGCTCCTTGCAAGAGCGAGAGAGAGAGCGAGAGAGAGAGAGATCGAGGGGAAGAACACTGAAAATATTCAACGTTCTTGTTGTTGCTGTTGTTGGCGTTGCCATTCTGTTGTTTGCTTCTTGCGCTGGACTGCTGCATTGGCCTTCAGCCAGCACAATGGGGTCGGCGTTTGTTAAATGAGGCCCAAGCATTGATTTCACTTCAAGTAAATAATTGATTAAATGCAGTTATCGTGAGAAGTATAAAGGTGAAAATCGGATAATTACAATTTCATGCTTAAATTAATTGAAGTGCAGAGACGGCACAGCACAAGAGAGATGGCAAACAAGAGGTTTGCATTGAGCACACACTCATCTGCATATTTAAAAAGCACCATTGCACAGCATAATAATTAAATATGCACCTTTGTGTAAATCCAATTGTAAATTCACAATATTTAAAGCAGTTTTCACGAATTCTCTTCACTATCAATCCAACTGTCGGACACTAATTAATTTTTAATCAAACTTTGTGCATAAAATAAAAGGCAAACGGAAATTTGTCTCAATCTCTTTTTTCTCTCTCTCTCTCTATCTCTCTCTCTCTCTCTATCTTGTTCGTTGTCGCTCTTCATTATTGCAATTTTAAATGCCTTACAATAGCAACAACGTTTTCTTTGGCTTATCGATCTCTGTCAATGACTTTTCATTCTGTTGGCAACGTCAACTAGTGGTTTTGATCTCAGCTAATTATTTTGCATTGAGTTGGCAGCGTCAATTGCATTTTTCAGTAATTGCAATTTATGTTTGCTTTATCACAATATTTCCAAACACTTCAAGCCATATTTTCCGTCATTCCCTTTGGCAATTCAATCGCTGCTACTTATATTGCACTCATTTGGCAATGCCAACAAATAACCGCATGACATTTATCCACTTGGCAACGCAAATTGGCAATGCAAGCGCTATAATTGTTATGTAGTTGGCAACGCGAAACGGTGAATCGGTTAATCAGCTCGACTGTTTAACCGCTAACCATAAATACGCTGCGAGCGCGCGTTTATTTAAACAACGGCAGTTGCGAACGCATTTTGCGCCACTGTGCGAAACGCCCACGCTGAAATCGCTCGTCACTTGTCAGTTGTGTGAATGTAATGAAGGCGTTCGATGTAATAAATGCAAAATTTCAGTGACGTTAAAAACGAAATTACAAGCACACAGCCGTGGCAAGCAGGAGTGGCAGTCATCAGTTCGCTGGTTTGGCAGACAGCAGTCAACTGTCGGAATGCGGGAAAGGGGAGGGCCGATGGGTGGATAGGCATTGACGGGCTGACTATATGTACTCTATATATATGTATGTATGTATGAATAGTCTACACTGACTGACAAGATGGCACACAAAGTGAAAAACCTCAAGCTAACATCGCACCACAGCGCAGGAAACCGAGGAAAGCAGAGCTTAGCTTGGGCTTTGCTCGCATCGTTCATTTGGCCGCTTTGAAGCTGCCGCCCCCCCTCAAAAAAGTTTTGGTTAGTGGGAATAATTCCCAGGAGTGGCGGCACGCACAAGACTTTTAATAAATATTAAAGAGCGTTGTCAAAAAATTAGTCAATATGCTTTGACAGCAGACGCGTGGGCCGCGGGGAAACAAATATCAAATTACTCTAATAAAATATTGAGCGATTGCTTTTTTTCGGTTTTGGTTTCGGTTCTTGTATTGTTGTTATTGTTGTCTCGTCTCGCAGATTTTCTTAAAGCAGCTGCCAACTTCTTGTGGTTCAACGTTTTGACAAATGTGCCACAAACGTTTATTGTTTTGGCCCCTCACGTGTCCTTAGGGGGCGGAGCCGGGGTTCAGGCCAAGCCAAGCCAAGCCAGTTCATGCCATGCCACTTTCCCCACCCTTCAGTCCGACTTTCCATCTATCGCCCCCTCGCTCAGTCACTACTGGATAATTTAATGGTCTTCTACTATGAATTTTGCAGGTCCGCCGACTCTTTGTTGCCATTTCCCCTGCCCCCATCGGACTCGAGTTGTGGCAAAAGCAAAAGCGCCAGCCGCTTTTTGGATTCGCATGTTTTGGGACTTTGTAAGTTATTTCTTTTTACAAAAGAGGCGCAAAGTTGCGTAAATTATTGTTAACAGAGGCGTGTGCATTGGGTCGTTCTGGGGCCTTGTAGCCCACCTCATATCGTACTACAGTCTGCCACTGCCGCTGCCACATGCCACATGCCACATACTGTGGCCGTGAGGCTCTGTTTGTGTTTTTGTAGGCCAAGTCGAAGGCAGCGCTTTTGTGTATTTGAACTTGGCAGTGCGTTAAATTGTAAAGGCCCCAGCAAATGCGACATACTCGCACACACACCCACACACACTCACACACCGACACACTCAGACGCATTTGTACATGGAATCAGTTGGCATTCGGAGGAAGCTAATCCCAGGAAGTTGCTCAGATTTGCCAGATTACTGGCAGCGGAATGCGAGAGATCGAAGGAGAGTCCAAGGCGGCTCCTCGAAAGGTTGCTGTGCTTGTTTTGCTTTGCTGGCTATAATCGCCTTTGTTAATCATTACCAGGCCAAATAAAAGCAGCTAAAAATACCCGAATAAAGATTATTTTAATGCAGCATTTTGATTAGGCACGTGTGTGTGTCTTCAGGATACACATGACGGCCGAGTACAAGCTGCAGGATCAAGAGCGGCAATCGCAATCGCTTGCCTCGTTGTTTCTATTTGCAATGTCAAAGCGAAGCCAAAGCAATTGCAAATACAAATACAAATACAAATACAAATGCCATTCAAGTTTGGCTATCTATGAATATTCATGAGTGTGTGCGTATGCTCAACGTGAGTGTATGTGACTGCCTGAGATACTCCTGACAAAGAGACAAAGGCGCCGAGACAAGAGACAAGAGACAATTCCAATGCCATGTTTAAAGCTCAACACACGCCAATTGCAAACAAATGTGCCAAGAAATGGAATAAACCCATGCAAAAGTAGCTAAATACATACATATGTATATACTATCTGTAGTGTTTGAGCTAATATTCATTTTATTGTTTACCGTTTGCTTGTTGCTGTTGCTGTTGCTGTTGCTGTTGCTGTTGCCACCGCATGCGACCCACTCAAGCGAGCTTAACATAATAAGATACTTATTAAACCTATTACCTGCCAGAGACAGATACATTTCACCACACACACACACACATCTAATCTCGAGCAAAACAATGCCTAAAGTCCTCAAATCACATTAGAATTGCCTAATTTAACTTTTCATTGCATACTTTTGGGCTTTAATTATGAATTATATTCAAACACCAGCGAGGGCGGCACCACAAATCCAGCTGCCACAGCTGCTTGACTTTGCATTTCACTTCAGATCGATACAGATTCAACACAATATCCCCTAACGGCATCGCATTTTCAAATTTTCAAATTCTCAAATTTTCAATCAATATGCGCAATTGCTCTGTGCTCTTTGAAATGCATAACATGTCCTGTCGACATGCATTTTGTCGACTGTCATTTTGTGGCTTCGCATCTTCGCATCTTCGCATCGCTTGTGGACAACTTATTTCGTTTAAAGCGTCTGCTGCTTTGAATGCGAATTGCGAGTTTGTTTTCTGCTCTGGCGGCCCTCGCACCTCTCGAAATTCAAGCTGCGAAGGCGAATAATGTAATTAAAGCAAACGCAAATTTATCTCGTGTGGTTTTGTGCGATGCCAGCTTAATGACTTTACATATTATCAATTGCACTGCCACTTGCAACACTTGACGGATCGCTGTGCTTATGGTGGCATCAAGTCTTCACGCTGATTGGCAGTCATCTTCTGTTTTTGCGATGCCAATAAAAACGCACTTGCACTTTACTTTGGCATAAAAAATCAATTAAACAATTAAAAACCACTATCTACGATAATAGTGTTTTTGTTCTGCAATTTTAAATTGTCTAATTAACGTGGCTAGAACAGAGCAGAACGGAAAAGTCTTGACTTCGATGTGGCTGCGCTGCGCTGACGCTGACGCTGACTCTGACGTTAATGACCGTCAATAAAAGCCGTGCTCAAGTGGCAGTAACCGTGGCCGCCTTTGGGGCTTTCAACAATGGCAAACACGGCCAAGCAATTAATGTCAGAGTCAATATGCCTTATCGCGCCGTTAAATGTAAAGGGTATTATAATAAAATAAATAACGCAAAAATCAGCAGCGCTAAAATTAAATCGAACATCAACAATCTGTGGAGAACAACACGCGCGGCAACTACAAATTAAGCGAGACCGGGAGACGAGGAGTCGAGGAGGTGACAACCGCCAAGGAGCATCGTGGCCCCAACCAGACCAAGTGCCGAGGGCAGACGACAGACGACGGCGACAGCAACAATAATCAACGGAGTCTGGGCCACAGCAAGGACTCCGGCATCAACGCACCGGGGCCAAGGAATCAAACGAAATCAACGAAGCATCCAGCAACTTGGTTATCCATCCCATTGCCAACGCGTTCAGTCTGTGCCCAGCGCCTCAAGCGTTTCGTTTCGTTTCGTTTCGTTATATTTTATTTTTTTTTTATTCTTGCTGTTGCTTTCCGCTCACTTTTTTTTGTTTTATTCTGCTTCTTTTTTTTTTTTGGAGTGCAGCTCGTTAGGCACGAACGAGCAGACAGACCGAAGCAAGGACATAAACAGCTATGGCTGCCTCATCGAGAGCCGCTGGGTGTGGCGACTCTTTCGCCAGCCACCACGAGCAGGATGAGGAGGAGGAGCAGGAAGAGGCGAGGAGACTGTTGGTGTCGACAATCGCGCGTGCTGGGCGCAAGTTCGAGTGGCAAGTGGCAAGTTGATAGAGCGGTGGCAGGAAAGCTCGAATGCTCGCCGCTTAAACGTCAATTCCGAGCGCTGCATTTACCCGTCAACCCCCCAACCCCATTCCCCCAATGCCCCAATGTCCCCATCTCCTTAGTCTGTCCGGCCAAGAGCCAATCTGTTTGGCACTTTGTTTGTCGCTGCCGTCGTTGCTGCTTCTGTCGACCCCAATTTACAATGCTTTTTGTCTGGCTTTAGCTGCGGCTCTGGCTCAGGCTCTGGCTACAGCTTCTGCTTGAGGTTCGTGGTTCGCGACAGTCGCTTCTCCTCTTTCTCCCTCTGTCTCCCTGCTCACTTTGTCGCCGCTATCACAGTGTCTCTCTGATTTTGAATGTGCGGCGTATCTTAATGCAAAAAGCTGACAGTCAGGTTGGGGACCCAGCGATGGAAAGGGATATTGGGACACACAACATTGGCAGCTGTTAACAGGTAATCCTCCAACCAAGCCCTGACACTGTCGCCATCTCCATCTCCATCTCCATTTCCATCTCCTTCTTCATCTTCATCTCCAGCTCGGGCGCATAATTCAAGGCAGCTCACGTAAATTTTTAAGTTTCGTCATTAAGATTATGGGGACTAACAAAAATTTCGTTAGCGCATGCACAGAATTTATCATCTGCTCGTTAAACGATGGAATGGACAAAGAGCTACACGTAAATACCGTGACTGAAACTGCACCTTCTACGTACACTCAGAGTTCCACAAACGAGTGCTCCACTAATACTCATTCTCGTACTCAAAACTCGCACTTCTACTTATGTTATGTCGATGGTCTTTAGCAGTTTACGTAGAACTAAGTACGTAAGCAGCTTAGCCGGCGAAAGCACTAAAAATGTTACTTTTTTAGATACTTTCAGTTCCAGCAGATACTCTGCTCTCCAACTACCTATGGCTCCTTCTAATCGAAACTATCAGAAGGTGTTGTAAAAGCCAAGCTCTCCAGTCACTAACAATAAGAATAATAGATTATAAGAGGCAAAAACATGGATGTTAAAGTTGTAATGTTTTGAATTACAGAGTATTTAAAACTATTCCACACTATAAATATTTATTCCCAATTTGCTTTATTAAATGTTCACAAGTTGCAACAGTAATGTAATAATTTACAATAATCTAAATTATTAAAAACTGTCACAAATATCATGATCAATCACAATTTATTCTATTAAATGTTCACAGCTATTAAAAGTCATGTCACCTGCAAATCGATATTTATGTCCCATACATATTTAACTATTTTATTTGACCAATAGCTTTCAGTGAGTTACTCAAAATTGTCACGATATGAAAATCAAGTGAGCTGTTGAAACGGACAAAAAAAAAAACAGACTATACTAAGCCTAATGTAGTGTTGTAACATTTTGTTGGATTTCTGATAGTCGTATCTATGTTAAGTGGGCGTCTTGAGTTTTTGCAACTACCCAAAAGTTATGCCAACAATCGATTAACTTGTGAAATTCATAATAAATATTTATATATTTAAAATTAACTTTATTGATGAAGGCAAACTGATGTGCGTTCCTCGACCCTCCGTCCTTTCGCCCATGCTGCTTTTGAGAAGCACGTCAATGCCACTTAGTAAAAATATTGAAAGGCAACGAACGCATTTTGCTTTGAATTCTCGACTTTACCTATCTTTCACTGGCCCTCTCGCTCACTCGTCGTCGCCGCTCAGTCTGCCCCTCTCTGTCTATGCCATTGTGCAGCGGCTTCAACACGTGCCGCTAACCTTTTACCAATCCCAAAATGGATTCCTCACCCAACTCAACTCGGGCCGCTGCTCTTGCTGTTGCTGTTGCTACTTTCTTGTTGCCATTCTTGTTGTTGGTTGTGTAAGCAAATTGCCCAATTTTTTCTTGGTTTTCTTCTCCTTTCGTTTTCCTTTTTTTTTTTTTGCTCTTTCTTGGTGGAATCTACAAGCTGGCTGTGGGGCTATCAACGTATTATCTTGTCAAAGGAGTGCAGTTCGAAATTGTTATGGCAAAAAGAGAAACAGCCGCGGCAACAGCCACATCAACAGCAGCAGCAGCAACTACAACAACAACAACAATACAAAAAGTTACTAGCCGATAGAATGGACGGGGAAAGGGAAAGTGAAAGAGTGGAAATACCCAATGAGAAAGAACGCGAAAAGTATCTGGTCGCTAGTTGGTTGCTTTACTCAGTCAGGCTGCTTTGTCGACGCTCGCTCGAAAGCAATAATCTAACATTTCAGCACATTTTACAGTTCACTGAATTAAATAAAGAAACTTTGAGCGCACACACATATTACGTGTATGCGTGTGTGTCTGCGTGTGTCTGTATGAGTGCTCAAATGTATCCACAAACTCAAACGGGACAGTTAACAGAAGACAGCCCTGGCCTCAGCTTCGTCTTCGTCTTCGTCGTCATCGTGTCCTCGTCATCTGCCTCTCCATCGCCATCGCCATCTCCATCTTCAGTTTCAGCTTCAGCTTCAGCTTCGTCCCTGGCCCCCGTCTGGCAAGCAAGCAAAGCAATTTTTATGGAAAATGGTACGAAAATTCCACATTATGGGACTCTGTGCTGTTGCTGGTAGCTCCCAGCACCAAGTTGACTGGGACAAGGGCACAACGCGTGCCGTAAAAAAAAAGCACCCAACGAAACGAAAGGCGAAAGCAGCAGCAGCAGCAGCAGCAGCAGCAGCAACAACAAAAAAAACGACGACAGAAAAAAAATGCTGAGCTAACGATGTGTGATTTTTCTGTATGGGTTGGTTTTGGGGTCCTGGGTGGCAACAATTGGGCGCTAGATGGTTAAGGGGTGGCGCGAACCGAGCGTAAAAAATAATAATAAATGAAAGTGTTGGCGTTGGGCAACGTTGTCGTCATAGTCGACGTCGACGTCGACGTCGACGTCGTTCTGCCACTGCCACACAGCCACAACCTCTGGCCTTAGTATTCAGACCTCAGCCTCCTGCCGTTGCCGCTGTCGCTGTCGCTGTCGCTGGTACGTGTAATAACATTCAAGTACGCCAAGTTTAATCTCTCAAAATGCTTATGCAAAAGAAAAAAGTATAAAAAAATCAACTAAGAGTGCCCAAAACGCATATGATTGACTGACACATACCCTGGGGGCAAGTCAACCGACGCTCGCAGCGCAAAGCTCTGCTTATGGCTTATTGCCAATTTGCGGAATAATTTTTAAATGTCACCGGCAATTGTATTGAATTATTTAGAATATATGTTGTAATAACATTCTGTTATGACTTCATTGCCATTTATCGTGTGTTGTATAAAGCAAACACATTAACGCATTTATCTCGGCTCATTTATCTGCATCTACAGTGCGTATACTTAACACGAGCCGCCCGTTAAGTATACGCATAGGCAACACGCGTAAATTGCACAGCCTAACACCCTTTTTTAAACACTTTATGTGCGCCAGGGTATACAAATAAAAAAGGGCAGCCGAGCTGAGCTGAGAAAAAAAAAAAATGAAATGAAATAAAAAAAAAGAAGAAGAATATACTGCACGGGCAACACAAAATGTGAGGGTAATTTACGTTTAAAGCCTGCAAAATTATTCAAATTAAAATTGTAAGTATTCCAATGCGATGGCTGCGTCAGCTACAGCGCCAGATCCACCAGAAACGCCAGCTGAGCCACGCAGCTGGGTATGCATATATATACGCATATATATATTAGGGACTAACTGGAGCTGTGAATTCCTGAGGACTGTGGCCCGGGCTGGAGCCTGGACCCCATTGCTAAATTAGCTGGGACACTTAATTTCTGTTGACGCGCACATTTTTCTATGGAAATTAACGCTAAATAATTTTTGGAATCATTCGTAGTGCCCAAGGGGCATCCAGCCATGGGGAGGTTAAGAGACAGGGGGGTGTGCTGAAGTGTGTGTGTGTGTGTGTGGAGTTGGTTACGTTGGCGGAAGGTAGTTAAGGACGACTAATGCTGATGCTTGGTTTGCTGCTATGAGGCGGCAATTAGGCCCGGGGTGTTTGAATTAGTTTCGTGTTTTAATGAGTTTCATAACTTTCTGGTTCCGTTGTAAATTGTAAAAGCAGAAAATACGCACGCAGTTATATTATTATATGTATATACAGACATATATACGAACATGTATATAATTGTGTATACACGCGCAGTGCGAATGGGGAAAAATTCGGAGTTGTCTGTGCCGACGGGCGCGTCGGGTGAACTTACTCGAATGTATTAGCTATACCCAGTTGACATAAGCAGCCAAGTGGCAACAACAACAACAAGCAGAACAACAACACAACTTTTAAGCTGTGAAATATGCAATGATTTATGGCTAAAAGTCAGCAGTCTCAGCGGTCTCAGATGTGAGAACGTGCCATGTTAATGATATTTTAAAAGTGTCTCCAGCGGTTTCCCATCCATGTGTAGATTGCAATCCAAATGATTTGCTCGCCTGATGCGGGTGTTAAATCGACTCTAGCGTGGGATCTCTCTCTCTCTCTGTCTCTCTTCATTTCTCTTTCTCTTTCGCCTTTTCTAATGGAAATCTTTTTGAAACACAATTCGCCATGCTTTGATGAATGCCATTCAGCAAAAGATTCGCTTTTGTTTCTGTGATACATGCTCTCAAATATGAGTACACGCAATTGCTCTCTGCTTTCCAAGCCATTCATTTGCGTCTCCATTTTTTTTTGGATGTGACAAAACATAATCCACGATACGCCTACTCCCTGGACACTATCATGCAATAGAAATATATATCTTTTGTTTTTTTGTGCATTTCTTATCCAACCCAAATTAGTCTTAAAAAGAAATCCTTGTTTATCAGTCGGTTTTAATCTATTAAAAATGTCAACGGAAATTCATCTGCGAAAAATCTTCATCTCCATCTCTCCGTCATTGCTTTGGGAGCAGTGGCAAAAATTATTCATTTATATTTGATGTCTTTCAATTGTGCAATGCAATATTTAACGTGGCTCTAATTAATTAAACATCACGTAGTCGAGCATAAATAAAAAATCGATGATACCTTTGGCACCAACGGCAACAACAAGAACAACAACAGTGGCGAAAAAATGCTGTTCAAATGACAAATGGTCAACAATGAATACTATTTGCTGTCCATTCAAGTGGCATGAGGGCAAATTTGCTCAGGCGAACGAAAGGAAAACATATTTGGCAACCTCTCATTCCATCCGCTTTTTCTCTCACGCTTTCCCTTATTTTCTCTATCTGCTCTGTTCTTTTTTAGTCACAATTCAACTGTAATTACTTACCAAGTCCATTACCCGCCAGCCAGCCAGACCAACAGACAACCAGCCTGTTCATGCTATGAGAAATAAGCTTCTTTTCGGCAAAAGGGCGGAAAAACAAAAACAAGAACGGCAAAAAAATACTTTGTATTTTCTTTTAATTTTTCATTGTTAAATTGCCATTTATCTGGTATTTGCCTATAGAGGCGGGTGCACATGTAGGTGTGATTGTGCCTAGTGTGTGTGTGTGTGTGTGCAAAGGATGCGCGACAAAACAACAGCAAAAGGAGATAAAACTGAAACTGTACACACCGCACACAGAGAGATACAGAGATACAGAGATACAGAGAGAGAGAGACAGCAAAGGGAAGAAACAAAAGCAAAAAGGTTGCCTTTGTAAAGGTTAATGAAATTGGAGAATGAAGAGTGATATTTGATAGATACACAGATAGATAGATAGATAGATAGATAGTACTTCCATCTGTCCATCTCCCATATATGTATATGCATGACTGAGAAAAACGACCATTAGCGTTCGCATTCACATTTGTATTTGTATTTGAATCTGTCGAACTATTCCGCTTTGATCCGAATGAAAAAGTCAAAGCACAAATAAATGAATGTTGCGAATGAGCAATGTTCTTTGTGGAACAGTTGGCAAATATGTCCAAACATTTGCAGCGTGCTCGCATCGCAGCCAAAAGATACAAGATACACACGTCAGCGGCGTGTATCTAAGCGATGTGGTCGTGGTCCAGGCACGCCTCTACCTCCTGCCCCCCTATCTCATTCATTTATATCTGGCAGTGTGTTTGTGTGCGGCCCGCAAAAGAACAAAAATCAATATGTTGATTTCAACTTTTTTGCAGCAAAAGTTTGCGTACCAAAACCAAAAAAAAACATACAACAAAAACATAAAAAAGAAAACAGCAGCAGCAACAAAAATGAAATGTGTGTGTTTTCTTTTTTGTTTCTTAATACCCTGTGGCAAGGCTGTGTGCGAAAAAAGGATATCATAAAATTAAGGAATTGACTCACTCGATGAATGCATAACTGCCAGTCGAGCATTGGCCATTAATTTTTCGGGGTGCTGGGTGAATTTTTTGCTTGTTTTTACTTTGTTTTGTTTGGCCAACAAATTCAGACAAATAAGAAGTTTAAGTTTGTGGGCCGCAAGGAGCCGGCAGGCAAGGCAAGAAGAAGGGCCGAAGAGCCGAAGAGCCGAAGACAGCCATTATCTGCTTACATATTCATTCTTGATATAAGCCGCACACCCAAGCAAAACATACTTATTTATCATATACATAATGTATGCATGCATATACTCGTTTATACATACTTAAGCGGATATTTTTGACACTTTAAAAATTGGAATATCTAAAGAGCATTGGCGACAGGCAATTTTTCATCGACTCCTCGCACTCCCCATTCCAAGACGCTGTCGAAAGTGGTCGCAACCAGCTGAGACCAGCAGCCAGGATGAACAAAGGCAAAAGGAGCCCGGTCAAATCAAAATCGAAGCAGATGGAGGCCGTTTTCGAGGCCGCGACACCAAGTGGATGAATACTTCTTCTTTCAGAGCTCCCCCACTTTCAATGGGGCTCAATTTTGCTTTATCAGTTGTGTGTGCTTCCCATTCTTTTTTTTTTTGCTTTTTGTTTTCATGCACACAAATGTACATACATAACGTATATTTTTATTTTCTTCATTTTCGCAGTTGTCTTGCGTTTTTATTATTTGCCAAATACGGGTATCGATAGAAGCAAGCGCCGCTGTCGCTTTATCTTTATCTCTCTGTTGCGCTGTTACAGTGTCTCTATCTGCGGCTCGTCTCCGCTCCGCTTCAGTGTTGACTAAATACGCGAGAGCAAGCTGCTGCGGGGCGAGGGGCAGTTGAGTATCTCATGCATGTATACATAAATTTATGTGCGTGTACGAGTATTGCTTAAACGACATTCGGGACACATGCCGAGAGCAAGGACAACAGTTCCCATGCCAGTAACGCCAGCCGTCTTCCGTCTTCCGTCTTCTGTCTTCTGTCTTCCGCCTGGAGGCTTTTCCGCATGGGATTGGCGATGGGGGCGACAACGTTTATGTATATGAAATATACTTGCTTTGTTTTAAAGCTCATCAATGTCAAACGGCATTTTTAATAAATTTCATTAATACTACGTTCTACATACGTAATCAGGACAAATGCGTGTTTGCGCAAATACGTTTGATCGTAAACGTTGCGTATACGCAATTAGCTAAAGTCGCAAGAAATAAAGTTACAAACACTCGATAACAATCCCAATTATCCACGCAAGCAACAACAGTAAAAATAATCATTTAATTGGAAAGGAAATGCAATGAGCGACAAGCGAAAAGAAAGTTGGTAAATCAAAGCAAAACTGATGCAGTGCTTTGGCAGCGATGTTGCCAAACCACTGGCATTTTGGCTTAGAACACATTCACTCGCACTCGCACTCGCACTCACATTCATTCACTGTGTGTGTGCGCACATTACGTATACGACATGTGAATAGTTGTGCGAAGTTGACGATGTCATCGCTTTTTTTGCGGCTCAACTGTTAGACTTACAGGCGGATGGCATGCGAATGTCGCTCGTTGTAGTTGTTGCTTGGCCGCTGTTCATTAGTGTTGCCCGCCCCCCAAAATGTGTGGTATGCAACATGAAATGTGCCACGAAACTGCAGGAAGTATGAAATGATGGCAGTCCAGTCCACTGCTTAACAATTTGATGGGGGCTAAACTCTTCGAGTGGGTGGCTGGCTTATTTTCTTCATCGTTTTTGCCTGCGCTCCGACTGCTGCTGCTGGGTGATTGTTAGATATTATCTGGAAAGTTATTGGGGGCCGCTGCTAAGCATAAAATTTATTAATGCCCGACGAGCGTTGTTGCTAGCTGGCCACGTAGACGCTAACGGAAGTTACGTGACTCGTGGGAATAAGCTACTGCCACACTCGAGTAGCAAACAGTAAAGAGTCGCAGTGGCAGCAAAGATGCTCACCAAATTGCACTTTACCTTTCTATTTGCAGTAATGCGGCAACAAAAGGGCGGCAGTGATAAATCCGAGCAGGAAGCTCAAATAAAAATGCGAGTGGACGATGGATTTTTATGTGCTTGCCGGCCAACTACGAGCCCAACTAAAAGTGGCAGCAAAAGTTCAAGCAGAGGCAGTTTCAACCATGTAGCAGCATCATCATAACGACAGTGGGCAGATAACTAAATTTATATTTTTGCCATATGGATGGTTCTAGGACTCGTGGCTAGGTTGAGATGAAAGTGCTCATAGTTGTTATGCAAATAGCGCCACGAATTACATAAATTGCGTATACGCAATGTCGCCAGCACATTGCTATAAATTCATATTCAAATGTGAGAGCACTCCCCACAAGCATTTGCACAACATTTAGATACACTCGTGTATCTCTAACTGCCTATCGTGTGCGATAGTCTGTGTGTGTGTGTGTGTGTGTGTGTGTGTTAAATGAAGGAAAACAGGACAAAAGGCCTGCAAATAGCGGAAAATGTTAAACGGTCGCTGCTGGCGTCGACGGCGACTGCGACGTCGGAGGTGCGCAAATTGATATTTTTCTACAACATGCAAATAACAAGAGTAATGCGAGGCGACCTCGCAACAGCCCCATCATTCCCTGTCCCTACCCCGCCTCCTATATGGCCATAAATGATCTGATAAGACAACAACAAACGTAAATATTTATGCATACCAACTAAAACGCATACACACAGAAGGACTCGTGTGAGTGTGTAAGTGTGTGTGTGGAAGGCACGTGTCGGATGCTGTGGAAAAATGAAATAAAGTTAAACAGGATATTTCAACATACAACAAAACACACAAAAACTCAACAAATGAGCGGACCGACAAATGAAAGTAAAAGGCAAGGCAAGGCAAGTGTGGCATGGTTTGTGGAGTCGAGTGGGGCAGGGGGAATGGGGTGCGTGGCAAGGACAACGACAGCGACAACGACGACGTCGTCGTCATCGTCGACGGGACACATTCCGATTCGGTGTGTTAAAATGTAATAGCAACGTTAATGAACACGAACGCAGCAGCGGCAAGAGTAGCGGAGTCTCATTCGCAGTCGCAGTCGCAGTCACAGTGGAAATGGTCACATAAAAAGCAGCGTCCCTTGCAACACTTGGTCCGCTCCCCTTGCCACGCTGCCACGCTGCTAGCTGTGGTTGTAAAACAAATACACACACACACACTGATACATTTACTTATACATGCCGCACATTAGGCAGCGTAGGTGGCACAACAAATCTCAGCAGCAGGGCACGTTCTTAGAGCACCACCACGACTCAGCGCTTTCTTTTGTTGTTTGCCACACGTTGCCATCGCCATCGCCATCGCCATCGTCGTCGTCGTCGTCGTCGCCAACCCAAAAAGCAATTGCGCGCCGTCGACGAGGCCAACGCAGGTCGTCATCAAAGACAACAATTCAGCGCATCCCCCAATTCGCCTCCATCCCTCGTTCCGATGTTGTTGCCATGTCTGCAAACAGACAGACAGACAGACAGACAGACGGAGAGCGACAGCGAGTGGTTTGCCATATCTGCTGGCGATATATACGAGCATATATAAATGTATTTGTATTTGTATGTATGTATGTATAAGGTAAGTAGTGCTTCGAGACGTCGCGCAGCATTCAATGAGGCATTTTACACCATTTGTTGGTATTTGATGATGCCACGCCACTTCGTCAACGTGCCACAAAAAAGCGGGGCGTAACACGACAGCGGCTTAGCTTGTTGCTGCCTATTTAGCTGGAAAACACTCACACACTCACCCACTCACCCACTCAACCACTCACATTCGCACTCGCACTCGTTTCATGCTCTAAAAGGCATTTTTATGCCATCCGATCGGTTTACGTATTTTCCAATATGCCATTTTGATTTCGGGCCGCCAGCTCAATTTACCTACCCCCCTAAAAAGAAAGTCAAACACACAAAATTAGAATGTTTAGCCAGCGAATCAACGTGGAAAGTGGAGAAGGGCTGGCAAAAACTTGTTTTGCACTTAATTGAAAGCCAGATAGATGAAATGTGAAATAGCTATTGCGAAGGGGAAAAACATAAGAATTTAATTTCTCAAATGTCAAATACGCCCGCTGGCGACAGGTAGCCGAAAAGTGCGAGTTATCTAAACTCACACACTCACACACATGTTGGGCTGCTTTTGGGCCATAATATGCAAACGCATTTTATGAATACCCTAATTCAGTTTATAGTCTAAATGTTTACATGGCAAACAAAAATGAAATGAAGAGGATAACGTGTTGCCATCGACAACGACAACAGTAACGATGAGGACGAGACCAGAGCCTGACGATGACGACAGACATTTAGCAGATGAAGCAGCCACGGACAGCAGCTGGGAACAGCAGAAAGATTCTGGGCGGGGGAGGAGGAGGGGCACTTGGAGGGAATATGAACGGCAGTTGGGAGCAGAAGCCATCAAATATTAAATGGAATACCCTCGTAATTAAAGTGAAATGAATTTAAGTACACAAATTGAACGTCGAGGAAGCCATCCATGCTCAAGTGACCCGCCAGGCACCTTTTTGCGTGTGCCCCACACACACACACACACAGACAGAGAGATACACTAATACATACACAGAGAGAGACACACAGACAGAGAGTGAATTCATGGAACAGCAGCCATGTGGACGTGACTGTCCCGCTCAGTACTCGGATGTTTGTCTGTTTGAAGCACTCGTGTAAAGCATGAGTGCAAACACAAACACACACACACGCACACACACACACACACAGAGGGAACACTCACGTGATTGTGGCCAATGTGGTTGTACATGACGTTGGAATACGTCCTGCCAGAATGCTCCATTTGACTTGACCAATCAAAGCTTTGACTTTCGAGTGCTTCATATTTTCACAGGTTTTTCTCGTTTTTCTCTCTTTTTTTGTGTGTGTGTGTTGTGTGTTTTTAAGCTTTAATTAAAAGCCACTTATTCAAGTATTTATATTCACATAATTGCGGCCAAGATATTACATATAGCGCATACGTAAGCGACCGCAAATTGGATGGACACCAGTTAACTGCTCCCCAAGGACTGACTGACTGATTGACTGACTCAATGACTGTCTGACTGACCATCTGGTGAGTCCAATTAGTCCAATTACCATCGCAACTGCATCGAGTGCAGCTCACTTGAGTGGATTACTTGCAGATGAAGATGGGCGGCAATCCATTTACAGTTGATCAACTTGTTGACGCATAAACCTAAAACATATTAAATACATTATGCAGCCAACTCGTTGAGCAATCACATGCTTGATTAATTTCTTGTTTGGCGTCTGCTTAACTCCCAATAAAACATTAAGCATTCCAAACAAAGGCAATAACCAAATAAGTATCTACACTTTGTGCATGCGAATACTTGTTGTACATTCAAGAGGCAATAAATTGTAAACAGAGCAGCGATGCGATGGCTTTCGGGGAATACGAAAACTTGACGCTTCACAACGATAACAAAAACTTAATCTTCGTTCTTTGCTCAGCCATCGACGGGCCACTTGACGAGCATGCAACAAAAATAGCCCCCGAAAAATACACATCACACGTCAAACACATTGGTAATACTTTCCGCTGTCGCTTGTCACCCCGCACAATCATCCAACCAACCACACAACACACCCAAACACACCCAAACACACCCGTGTACATCTGTTGTCACTCGCCGTCGTCTTCTTCTTCGGGGCTTATCGCATGCATTGGCAAATTGTCGCCATCATAGTTGGTCGAACCATTAGCACCAACCTATGAAAAGATATTACCAACGAGCCCACGCGACAGCGCACAGTGGCCAAAAACGCACATAAAATATTTAATTAATACTAACGTATTATTTTTACCTTTCAACTATGCATATTTTTAAAATTTACAGCCAGTTTTTCTCTCTACAAGTCTCTTAATGAATTACAAATATTTAAAGCAAACACTAAATATATATAAAATATATAATTCATGCTCGTCTTAAACTTAATTAAATTAAATAATTTAATGC
Organism: Drosophila ustulata; assembly: GCA_035047365.1. Taxonomy (NCBI): domain Eukaryota; kingdom Metazoa; phylum Arthropoda; class Insecta; order Diptera; family Drosophilidae; genus Drosophila; species Drosophila ustulata. The sequence goes on from JAWNPT010000094.1 coordinate 16,190,379, forward strand.
ACAATAATCAGCTTTAAAGTTGTAATATTTTTAGTCACTTCAATAATGCAAATAATGTTGCACAACGGATTCTTTAACGAAATGCATAAATTTATTGTCCATTCGTGACGCCGCAAAACTAAGACGAGTATCTCGCTGTCGAGCCAGCTCGGCTTATGCATTGCACTTTATTTGTTTTTATTTGTCGCAACTGTTTGCAGAACAAACAGAAGCATTTTGGCATATTTTTAATTAAATGAAGTTGGGAATTTCATAGAACAAACATGCAAAACCAGGGGACAATGAAAAACTTACTAAAAAGGAAACTATTTAATTTCGGTTTGTTAAACATTGCACCAAATTATTTTAATTTCCAATGCCAACAATAATGTTAGAAAACAATAAAACAGAAGGGAGCAAAAAAGAGTTTTGTATGTGTCGAGAATTAAATGCACACTTTAACACTGCGATATTTCCCACTGTGCAATGGCCGCGTTGACGTTGCCAACTACTTGAGAAGCGATTTTCTCTTCGTCTTATTCCCATTTCTTTATGCCCACTCCACGATACAACTGCGGTTTCATTAGCCCCGGTCTGTTAAGTTGTTGTAGTTGTTACTGTTACTTCTCTTGTTGTTGTTACTGCTGTTGTTGTTGTTGTTGTTGCTGGACGGCTTTAGCTGTGGTTGTGGTTATGCTATCTATGGGCTTGCTGCCTCGCTTCCTTTCATTTAGTTAAGTTTCGGTGGCCGCAGCAGCGGCTATTGAAATTTTTCTTCGCATTTAATGCTCCATAACCATAAGAAGTTGAACCCGGCCAATGAAGTTGCTGTTGCTGCTTCCGCAAACGCAAACGCACCACACCCAGAGAGCAGCTTCTCCCCTCTCCACTCGTCCCCTTCGCTTCGCTCCTCGATTAGAACTGTGTGTGGCTCGTTTTTAGCAAATGCAATTAACAAAACACGCTTCAAGCATAAAGTCATTAGTTATTCCATTTCATGAATACGACGAGTATACCCACAATTCGAACGCTTCACTGAGTGCGCGAGTGAGTGCGAGTGCGAATGTGAATGTGAGTGCTTGGAGCATATGGAGCATATATGCGGGCTGTTTGTTTCTCTGTGTGTCTGTGTATATGCGTAGATACAACATTATATTTGGTGGATTTTGGCCAGCGTCCGTAGTTGGCCAACAAACAAGCGCCAGTGGCGACAACCCTACACCCCGCCCTCCCCCTCTCGGGCAATCTTCCCTCTTGCGAAGGGTCAGCCACTCACTGCCACGCTAAATTGGCATCCAATGTTGCCGCTCGGCCAGCAATATTGTAGTCCAACAACGGCTGTTGGAATGCGGCGCCACGTTGTTTGCTTTCACCTCAAGCAAAGTTTGCAAATATTTTGGCTGGACGCAACACAACGCAACGCAGCGCAGGCTGAGGACTGAGATGGCTGAGGTGGCTTTGCTTGCTGGCCGGATAAAGTTGGACGGCGTGAGGTTCTTCTTACTTATGTAGTATATGCAAAAATGGTATTCAATACTTAAAGATTTATGAGTCTATGAATCTTGCATGGTATCTGGCATGGTGTGTGTGTCGCTGTCGCTGTGTGAGTGTGAGTGTGTGTGGCGACATGAAATACTGATACGCTCCGCTCCGCTCGTCGCTGCCGCCCTTCAGGCAATCCCTTTTTGTTGGAAAAAGTCCGACGCACTGGCTGCTGTCGGCCTAGTGGCTCAGTCTCGAGCTGTGCGGCACATGTAGGGCTTTAGACCATGCTTTGCATAAGCCAAAAGAGCGTCGACTAGGCAGCCTGGCCGAAAGCCGAAAGTCCAAAGCAAACACCACAAATTAGTCGACACCAAGTGGTGGAGGCAACTCTCTCTATATATATATATATGTTATATATATATATGAATGTCTGTGTGTGCAAAAGATCAACTCTCAACTAATTGCTCAACTCGACAATACCCTGGAGATGGCCGCACACACAGATGCTAATTCCATTCCATCGAGTGAGACGCAATCACAGGGTATGAAAATCAGGCGAACATTCTTGAACTGGGCAAAAGTTTGGCCTAGGCTTGGAAAAGTAGCAGCTGCCAGGACACATGAATCAGCACAAAGTCCTCAAAGTTTTTCAATGATTTAATTAGAATTCTTTAAGGTAAATATCTCGTCTCTTCTGCCAACTGTGTCCTTTGAGTTCAACTCGGCAGTTTAATTATGAAATTTTCAAGGTGACACCCCAACACACACACACACACACACACACACACACATATAGTACCACAACAAGGAGAACGCCCACTCACCCAAAATTCCTTCCACTTGTAGGCGTGTCAAATTGCCTGGCCGTTAAGCATACTTCAGGATAATGTGGTAGATTAGCTAAACGAATTAGACAAAGTTCAATTTGTTGATATGAAATGTTGACAAACTGCTTTAGATCTGTTAAGGATAAATTAATTGAATTTTCATTACCATATAGCGGTTGTACAATACAAGCTACAAGCTACAGGCTACAGCGCTACAGGTAGCAGCTTTTTCTCAAGTAAAACATCCCATTTCTTGTCATATTAAGCGGTTTAGCTGCACTGTGCGAAAAAGCTTACATATTTACAGCGAATACCTTGAGCTTATGTGGGGCATTAAAGTTGTAATACCCAAAGGGGGTTTGTTATCTCTCTCATTTCCTTGGCATAATAAATTGCATTAGGCGTGTTCTTTTTCTCAGTGTAGGGCACAGAGCGAGTGCGAGTTGTAAACCCTTTGTGTGCCAAGTGATATTAAAAACATTTGCGTTCCTTCTTGTTTATTTTGCTGGCTGGTATTTAAGTTTACTTTGCATGCGGAACTTTTCAATCTCAATTCCTTGGCATGGATTCATCTGTCTAACCGACCCTGTATCTGTTATCAGAGAACCTTGATAATGCTAATTGGGGTCTCTAGCCGAGCTTTGCGTTTGCTCTTATTAAACTTTAATCTTTTATCAAATACCCGGCGGTGGCAGCATCAAATACGCAAATGGCGAAGGATAAAGACAAAATCACGTCAAGATTAATGTTTATTGATTTTCAAGGCAGCGATAATGTTGTGCTCCTCAACGCCTCGACGCCTCAACTCCGCGGCTCCTAGGCGCTAAGGCTCCGATGCTCCTAGAATCCGAGATTCGCTGCCATTCGATTGGGTGGCTCACAGAGAAAATCATCGCGTTTTTCCTGGCTTAGTTTTCTATTTCTGTGTAAAGCCATCTTAAGAATTTGATAAGCTTATTTAAAATTTGTCTTGACTGCCTTTTTTTGGTTGCTTTTCTTGCGTCTTTTGTGCTGCGCAAAGTTTTATTTGTATTTACATTTCATTGAAAGCCCATTGAGTGTATTTCGTGGTGTTGATTTTGGGTTTGCTTTAAGTTGCACAGGTCTCTAGGTGACCAAATCCAAGGCACCTCCAATCGATTGAAATATTCTACTTATTGGGTACTTTTAGCCCCCACTTGAGCATTCTGACGCTTCCAAACAACTACTCGTAAAACATGAGTGGTTAGCTAATGATAAGCGCTGGAACTGACTTAAAATAGTCGACATGAAAATAGATATTTTACGGTATCAATTAATGCCACTTCACAATGACTCAGAGTGGTTTGTAAACCCCAGACAAGGCTGTTTATTCACACACGCGATTAGTAAATCGATTAGCCTGCATCGCAATCAGATAAGAGACAGATTCCTGTAAGCTGAAAACTCTGAACTCTGCAATATTCCAATACTATCATTCTTTTAATACAAATAAATGATCAACAAATGCTCATTAGTTTGCTTTTAATACAGGCCATTGAGCCAAACCCGTAATCTCTCAGGCTGATAACATCAAAGGAATATAAATATTGTTTGTTTTAATTTTCAACTGAATTTTTCGAGTTTCATTGTAAATGGATTTTGATAGTATTATACCGAATGTACTTGCATTCAAAATTATAAACAAATTTCCAGAAGCACGACTTGATAAGACAGGCGACAGGTGCTCAGAACCCTATCAACCTTATCACTTTGCTCTTTACAGCATATATAAAGGTTCAATCCAAACAAAGTTGCCATTCACAAATCCAAATCGCAATGGAAACCTCCAAGTTATTAATCGTAGGATTACTATTTTATATGGGACTGACGCAAGTCAATTCTGTGCAGGTTCTACCGGGCACAGGCATTAGCAAGCTGGACTACCGACGGATTATGGAATTTCGTCCTCTTGCCGTTGAGTTTATGCATCACTTTGGAAACATTTCGCAAGCTGACTTGGAATTAACCAACGAGCGCATTCCCAGTCAGCAAGACCTGCAGTGTCTGGCTGATGTGGCTCAAATGATAAATGGCGTAACTTCTCTCAAGTATTGGGCATTGAAAAGTGAGTTTAATTCATAGATCACATATTTCAAAGTAAAACTAATTCATTCTCAATAATTTATAGTGCTGGATTCGTGGGGCTCATTCCCGATGGGGTTGCTGTATGGCAATACTATAGACATGGGCAACTACGATGAGTGCATCGGCATCAATAAGGCAGTAACAGACGACTACAGAATAAAAGGAAAATACTGCTTTGCGAAAATTCCCTTTCCCGTGGAAATAGTGGATATAAGAATAGCTGTTTGCTTTCCCGCCACCTGTTCGGCTGCCCTCTTGGATACCTTTCTGAAACAGCTGTTGAAGAAGCTGCTCAGTGTGAGCTTGACGCAGCCAATAGTTAATGAGGAATACTGCAAGACAGCCGATAAAGAACCCTACGATGGCCTAGCAATATTCACAATGTAAGTGGCACTTCTCACAATTTCCTCATTGATTTTAATTACGAATTTTAATTGCAGTGTGCTGCTTTCAGTGCTGGCTGCTGCAATGTTACTGGCCACCCTCTGCGACTACTTCTTCTATGAGGATCAAAGTGAGTGCTTGATAGCAATTAACTAACAATAAGCTAACATTTAAAATTGTGCACAGAGAGTACATTCTAAAAAGTAGTATACAATTTTTAAGTTTGGGTATTTTTCACTCTTAACATAATTTCAATATTTTTTTTTAGATAAACTGTCAGCTGTAGTCAAAGCGTTTTCTGCACGTGCCAATTCACGTGCTCTCTTCCGCCTTGTGCAGCCCAACTCGAATCCCAACGTCATCGACTGTCTCCATGGCATGCGCTGCATGTCCCTCATCTGGGTTATATTTGGCCATCAATATATACTCGCCGTAATGGCTCCAAATATGAATGCCATAAAAATGTTCCCGGTGTGTACATTAATCACAATAACGTTGAAATATTTGCTTACTTATTTGTCTTGCTCAACAGTGGATCGCAAGTCCTTTTGCCAGCTTCATACTCCACGGCTTCTTCTCAGTGGACACCTTCTTTGTGCTCAGTGGCCTATTGCTGGTCATGATTGCCCTACGATCACTGGAGAAGTAAGATAAATACCACAGAAAATCCAACAAAATACGAATTTGTTTTGATTCCGCAGAACCAAAGGCAAACTGAATATTCCCATGATGTATCTGCATCGGTATTTGAGACTAACTCCCGTTGTGGCTGTGGCGATTATTGTGCATATGAGACTGATTCCCATACTGGGCGATGGTCCAGCCACCGACAAGGCGGCCTTCGATAACTACGACAACTGTGACACCACCTGGTACTTGACTCTACTCTACGTCCAGAACTACGCGACCCCCAATATGGTAAAGTTAACTATTATAAAATCTGCGATGTCAGCTCACTATTTGTTTACTCTAGTGCATAAATCACACCTGGTACTTGGCCGTCGATATGCAGCTCTATATTCTGTCGCCAATATTTCTCCTGGCATTGTACAAGTGGGGCAAGAAAGCCGCTGCGGGAATCTTTGTACTCATGCTTCTGCTCTCCGCCTGCCTCTTTGCCACAATGATGACAAACAAGTACCCAGTGAATTTGGAGTAAGTTCGTGATTTCATAAGCTGTGCTGAAATAAATCTATGTTCGTTATCTCCTGCAGCAAAGGCAACATCAATGGCGAGAGCCAACGCAAGCTCTACTTGGCCACCCACACTCATGCAGCTCCCTGGCTGATCGGCGCCCTCTTTGGCTATTTCCTGCATTTGAATCGCAACAAGTCCTTTCAGCTGAATCGTCTTTCCGTTTGGTTGGGTTGGCTTGTCAGCCTCGCCTTATTGTTTACCTCGTTGTTTGCTCTGTACCCAGCTGCCCAGTGGAGCGGGCCAACTCTGACCATGGGCGAGCAAGCTGCCTATTACACGCTGAGTCGAATCGCGTGGCCCGTGGGCCTCTGCTGGGTGGTCTTTGCCTGCATGAAGGGCTACGGCGGATTGGCCAACAGCTTCCTCTCCTCGCCCCTGTGGCAGCCGCTGTCGAAACTCTCCTATACGGCGTACATGTTTCACATGGTCATTCAGCTTATAAACGCAAGACGTCTGCGGACTAACACCGTGTTCTCAGACTACGATGTGGTAAGTGCAGTTTTAAACTACTTCTGTTGCATATTATTAAATATTATTCAATTTACTAGATGCTGACATTCTGGTCAGGGTTCGGCTTCATCTTGCTGCTGTCTTACGTAATGTACATAATTGTGGAAGCACCCTTTGGGGCCCTGGAAGGCATGCTAATGCCTCAACGCAAACCCAAGCCAAAGACTGAGGAGACCCAGACTGATCAAATTCAAGTTGTTGAGATGCAGAAGGCAGAGGAAGCGGACAACAACTAATCTAGTTGCCTACAAATAAATATAACTAATTTAATTATCAGCGATTAAGCCGAATTTGTAGCGGATCTATTATAGGATTTGATAAGACAATAACTTAAGTACGTCAATTAAAAAAGCAAATCATATCTAAAACAAATGTTTCATTCCCTCCTTAAAATAGCACCTCTTATCTGTTAAATTTCGAGTGTCCAAATCGTATATAAAGAAATATTCTTTAAGCCCAGCGAAGACTCATAAATTGACCAGCTATCGAACATGGTCAAAATCCTTGCAGCGCTGCTGTTATTGGCAGTAGCAACAGCCGAATCAACACAACATCTCAGCGATGAGGAATATCAAAGGATTTTGGAGCTGCGTCCTCTTGCAGTCGAGTTCTCGAAATACTTTGAAAACTTTACACAACCTGACTTGGATTTGCCCAACAATCGATTGCCTGATCAGCAGGATCTTCAGTGTCTAGCTGACATGGCGCAGCTAATGGCAGGATTATCTGCCAAAAAACTGTGGGCACTAAAAAGTGAGTGTAGCTTATTGAAATAAAATTTTCATTTAATTTTTAATTTCAATTTTAGTGTTTGATTCATGGGGCATTTTGCCCAAGGGATTTCTCTACGGAAATACCATCGATATGGGCAACTATGATGAGTGCATTTCGATCAATCAGGCAATCAGCAATAGCCATAACCTGCAGGGGAAATACTGCTTCGCTGTGCTGCCAATTCCGAGCTATGGCATCTACATAAGGACTGCGGTCTGTTTTCCCTCCTCCTGCTCTGCAGCCCACATGGATGCGTTTCTGGGGCAAGTGATGCAAAAACTACTCAATGTGAATACAACTCCGTTCAGTGTCAGCGAGAACAGTTGCCGAACCGCCGAACGTGAGCCCCAGGATGGTCTCTACATATTCACAATGCAAGCAGCAAATCACTAAAAATTCATATCTTTAAAAATTTATTATTAATTGGTTAATCTTTCAGTGTTTTGCTCGCCCTTCTGGCAGCCGCTGTGGTGCTCACAACCTGCTACGATTACCTCTGCTGCAAGGATCAGAGTAAGTCAAAACTAGGAATTTATTTCATTTATTATTTAAAAAAAAAAAAATCATTCACTTATAGGGAAAAATATATAAATTATGCAATATCCATTTTTTTATAAATGTTGCGAAACTGTTGCTGCCAAAATCCTTTTCAATTCAACTAAGCACAAAAAATTACTGCTACATTACAGCATAAATAATTAACTTCTAAACCCTTTTTCGGCTTGCTTCCCACAGAATTATTGCCCGCCGTGGTCACGATCTTCTCCGCACGTGCCAATTCTCGCGCTCTTTTCCGCATTGTCCAGCCGAAGTCCAATCCCAATGTTATCGACTGTCTGTACGGCATGCGTTGCATGTCGCTTATCTGGGTTATTTTTGGACATCAATACTTATTCGCCCTGTTGGCGCCCAATATAAACCAGTTTCGCTTGAAATGGGTAATTTTATTGTGATTTCTTTTAGATTAATCAAGTACTCAATACGTATGCTACATATTTTATTAAAGTGGTTCGAGAAACCCTACACGAGCTTCGTGTTGCATGGCGTATTCTCAGTGGACACCTTCTTCTTTCTCAGTGGCTTGTTGCTGGTGGTAATTGCACTGCGCTCCTTGGAAAAGTAAGTTTGTTTTATCATTTTAATATTCAAATGTTTCCCACACAACAGAACATTATTAAAACTATCTATAAATTTTAATTCCATTAATTTACAATTATCTTAATTGTTTAATATTTATATATCCATGTCTAATTGCAACATTAATTTCATTTATTAGGAGCAAAGGAAAACTGAATATTCTTATGATGTATCTGCATCGCTATTTGCGCCTCACTCCTGTCGTGGCCCTGGCAATTCTTCTCTATATGAAGATTCTGCCACTCTTTGGAGATGGTCCCATGTACGAGAGCGTCAAGTTCGATGACTACAATCGCTGCAAATACACCTGGTTCTGGACCCTATTGTACCTACAAAACTACGCCACTCCTGACCTGGTAAGTATGGAATTTATCTAAAAGGCTTACCCATTTAACCCTATTCATTTTGCAGTGTATAAATCACAGTTGGTATTTGGCTGTGGACATGCAACTCTACTTTCTCTCGCCAATATTTCTCTTGGCATTGTACAAGTGGGGCAAGAAAGCCGCTGCCGGCATATTTGTGTTTATGCTGCTGCTCTCCGCCTGCCTCTTTGCCACAATGATGACCGAAAAGTACCCGGTTTATCTACAGTAAATAAGCACAAATGAATATTATGAATCATTTGGTTAATCTATCATCTTTTTGAGCAGAAATGGCGTCACACCGGATGAGGCTCAGCGGAAGCTTTATTATGCCACCCACACTCATGCAGCTCCCTGGCTGATCGGAGTGCTCTTTGGCTATTTCCTGCATGTGAATCGCAACAAGTCGTTCAACTTGAATCACATTTCCGTCTGGATAGGCTGGATTGTGTCTCTGGCTTTGATTTTTGCCTCAATTTTCTCGCTCCTTCCATATGCCGACTGGCGAAATCCCACGTTACCAATGCTGAATCAAGCATTTTATTATACTTTCACTCGCATCGCTTGGCCCGTCAGCTTGTGCTGGGTGGTGTTTGCCTGCATGAAAGGATATGGCGGATTGGCCAACAGCTTCCTCTCCTCGCCGCTGTGGCAGCCTCTGTCGAAACTATCCTATAACGCGTACATCTTCCACATATTCATCCAGCAAATCAACGGAAGACGCATGCGGACAAATACATTCTTCTCAGACTACGATGTGGTAGGTTATTATAATGCATTTGTGTGAAATCAAATCTAACTTCTTCTACTGCCAACAGATGCTAATCTTTTGGGGAGGATTCGGCTTCACCATTCTGCTGTCCTATGTGATACACATCATCATGGAAGCGCCTTTTGGTGTTCTAGAGAGCATGCTTATGCCCAACCGTAGATCTCCACCGAAACCAAAAGTGACCGAAGATCTGCCTAGTAATGGAACTGCAGAGATCACCAAAGAAACTTTACCTACTCAGGCGGAAACTGAAAACGAAGCCCAGCCACCAAGTTCAACAAATTAAGTTCTTAGGAATAATTAAATGTTCAAAAATATTTTGAAGACTGTGGTGAAGTTGTAGCTTTAATCAACTCAGAATTAAATTATGCTATATACTCTTAGGTAATTTGATTTCCAGTAAAATTAACAAATACAGATAACTACAATATTTATTTGTTTACCACTTTTGGAAGCTAAAACAATAACTAATCTTCTACTGATTACCAATTACAACTAAAATATTTATTCACAAATTAATTTCAGCTGTAGTAGTATACATTTTGACATATTTTGCAGAAGTGAATGATATAGTATCGCTATAAAAATCCTATCTAACCGCGTTCAAATTCCGGACTTGTTTCTTATCTCGACATATTGCCATATAAAGCGCATATAAAGCGACTATCTATTAAGATTTGCCATTAATAAGTTGTAATTGCCAAAATCACATTCATTTGGACTCATTTATTTTTCGGACTGACCAGCAACGTGGGCTAGATGAATTTAAGTAGCAAAAAACAATATCGTCGGATTATGAAATCAATACCAAAATAATTAGCCAATTTATTTCTTAGAATCATTGATTTATCTACATAGTTATTTGTGTCTTTCGCCGATACTATCTATGGGAATCCTTACATACATGAAACTGAGTCCCTTGATAATTCATAGTCGAAAATGATATGATATGGTGAGTTGAATCATTGATCGATCTAATTAAAAAGTTCACTTTTGCAATTAGTCATAGCTGTAGATGTGCAACCTTATAGTCTATCAATAATATTCCTTATCGCATTGTACAAGTGGAGCAAGATTCCCGCTGTAGGAATCTTTGTTTTAATTCCGCTTGTTTATTAGGCACAATGATGACTAATAAATGCAGCGTGCACTTGAAGTAAGTTTGTAATTTATATTGTATTTAAATAGTACTTCATTTGGTCGACTATTTGTTTCTAGATAGGGAGACATCTCTGGTTAAGTCCAGCACAAACCTTACAAATTCATGCGACACCCAGATCGAAGTCCTGTTTGGCTATTTCCTGCATGTGAATCGCAACAAGTCCTTTCAGCTGAATTGCAATTCGATTTGGCTGGGTTGGACTAACAGGCTGGCCTTGTTGTTTACCTCGTTGTTTGCTCTGTTTCCAGCTGCCCAGTGCAGAGCCAGAGCGTAGAGCTGGCTGTCTATTAAGCGTTGAGCTGAATTGCTTGGCCCCTGGGTCACTGGTGGGTGTTGTTTGTCTGAGGATTGTCCAGCAGCTTCCTCTATAACGTATGACGTATATTTTTCATATATAGTATTCATGCAGCCCGTAAATGGGAGACGTTTGAGAACTAATACTTTTGCTCAAAGTGGTTAGTGAAATTATAAAGTACTCTTTGCGAATAGTGTTCAATCTTCAATGATGTTTTTGATAGTAACTGACATTTTGACAAGGGTTCGGCTTCACCTTGCACAATATTTTGGAAGCACCTTTGGGTGCCCTTGAGGGCATGTTGTTGCCTCAACGCCGCCCTAAGCAACAAACTAAAGTATTAAATAAGACACAGGTTGATACTATGGCCCAGATAAGCAATAAAACAAGAGGCTAGAATTCGAAAGGTTCAACGATCCCAGTGATGATTTGCAAATATTATTAAATATAATGAGATAGGCCACTAACTGAAGTATTCCTATGATAACAATATAAACTATTTCTTTTAAATTTGTTCAAAATTGACAATTGAACATGCACAGCCATAAAAATATATTTACGCTAGACATGCAAGGAATATTGGATGCATAATATAAAAATACTGAACTTCAAGAGGTCAAGTAGGGTCAGACGGGACGAATATATTTAGAGTGTCTTACTTTAATATTCCGTTAGCCGTCTCGCCAATTCTTGTTGACAAATTTGCCATTGCATAAATCAATTATATAAATTAAATCTGTACGCTTGAGAACTTTCCAACTTTCAGACGAAAATAAAACTTATCTCTCAGACGAAAACAGGACTTCAAATTGTGTGAATCGAATACTTAATAAATTCAAGCGAATTTAAATTAAGAAGTATATTTTTAGGAATAAGCAGAAAAGATTTCGATAGCGTTACACTGAATCTGCGATACCACAACTAAAATAAGTGCGTACTTTGATATGTCTATATTAACATACGATTACCAATATTGGACATGAATTTATAAAAAACAAATGATAAGGTATCGTTGGTTAAACCCAATCTAACAATCCTATCTATTGAAGTATTGAAGTATGTCCAACTACTTATCGGGGCATAGAAAAACACATATATAAGGGTCCCATCTACGAATATTTGTCATTTACACATCTAAGCCGCTATGGATAAGTTGAAAATCATATTTATAGGAACGCTACTCTACTGTGGACTACCACAAGTCCGTTGCCATCAATTTGAACAAAGTGGATCTGTTAACAATGAGGAATACCAACGGATTATGGAATTACGTCCTTTTGGTGTCCAACTCTTGCAGCAATTTGGAAATATGTCGCAAACTGACTTGGATTTGCTACTTGACAACCGCCTTCCCAGTCGGCAGGACCTGCTGTGCCTGGCTGACATGGCCCAGCTGATGAGTGGCTTATCGTCGGGCAAATATTGGGCACTCAGAAGTAGGTGTGATTCACGGCATTTTACAAAATTCAATTTAATATTTTGGCGATTACAGTGATTGATTCGTGGGGATCGATTCCATCGGGAATGCTCTATGGCAACCTAATTGACATGGGCAACTACGATGAGTGCATCAAGCTCAACCAGGCGATATCGGATAATCATAACATAAAGGGCAAATACTGCTTTGCCAAGATTGCGTTGCGAGTGAATATCAAGATTGCAGTTTGCTTTCCCTCCACCTGCTCGGCTGCTTTAATGGATACTTTTATGCAACAAATTGCCAACAAGCTGCTTAACGTGAATATAACCAAGAATATTGTGAGCGAAGAGTCCTGCAAAACAGCAGACAGGGAGCCCTTTGATGGCGTCACCATCTTAATCATGTGAATAGAGCAGCAATTAAGTAGTTTATGGTCTCGTTTTTAATTTATTTTACAACTTGCAGTGTTATTCTGTCAGTGCTGGCTGCTGCTATGATTCTAGCAACGCTCTGCGACTATTTCCTCTGTCAGAATCAAAGTAAGTGGGTGAAACTAAATATCTCAAATATATGGGACTAACATTTTTATTTTGTAGGTAAACTGCCAACGGTTGTGAAAGCCTTCTCAGCACGTGCCAATTCACGGGCTCTCTTTCATCTGGTCGAACCCAAATCGAATCCCAACGTCATCGATTGTGTTCATGGCCTGCGTTGCATGTCGCTTATCTGGGTTATTTTTGGCCATCAATATCTTATATCACTTGGTTCACCAAAAACCAATTACGTGAGCCTAATTAGTGTGAGTGCAGCAAATGTAATTAACAAATTCACTTTACAACTGTTGCTCTTTTCTTTTGCAGTGGGCTCAATCCTTTTTCGCTAACTTTATAATGCATGGTTTCTTCGCAGTGGATACGTTTTTCTTTCTAAGTGGTTTGTTGTTGGTCATGATTGCTCTACGGTCGCTGGAGAAGTGAGTTTTGTGGCAACTGCAAAGGAATCCAATATAAATTTCTTGAACAACTTTTCAGAACCAAGGGCAAAATGAATATTCCAATGATGTATCTGCATCGCTATCTACGTCTCACGCCGGTCTTTGCTGTGGCTATTCCCATGTACATGAAACTGTTGCCTCTGATGAGCGAAGGTCCTGTTACGGACAGTGTTAATTTTGGCGACTTTGACGATTGCAAGCGCACCTGGTACTTGTCCTTACTTTATGTTCAGAACTATGCAACTCATAATATGGCAAGTACATGTTCGGCATGATATAATACAAGTAACTTAATAATAGTTTTGTATTTTAGTGCCTTGATCACAGCTGGTATTTGGCTGTAGATATGCAGCTTTATATCCTGTCGCCCATATTCCTTATCGCATTGTACAAGTGGGGCAAGAAAGCCGCTGCGGGAATCTTTGTCTTCATGCTGCTACTCTCCGCTTGTCTGTTTAGCACAATGATGACTAATAAGTACCCCATACACTTGGAGTGAGTTCAATAACTAACGCCAAAAACTTTTACGCAGAAATTTATGAATTTAATCTTGCCATGAATCATGACATCTAGAAAAGGGGGAATGAGCTCTGATGCTTTGAAGAAAATCTACCATGCCACACACACACATGCAGCACCCTGGCTGATCGGACTACTCTGTGGATACTTCCTGCATCTGAATCGCAACAGGACCTTCAAGCTCAATCACATTGTGATTTGGGTGGGCTGGATTGTCAGTTTGGCCCTGTTGTTTACCTCATTGTTTGCCCTCTATCCAGCTGCTCAATCGGGTGCAGCTGCCCTGACCATGTTGGAGCAGGCTTTCTATTATACGCTCACTCGCATCGCTTGGCCCCTCGCCTTGTGCTGGGTTGTGTTTGCCTGTATGAAAGGATATGGAGGAATGGCTGACAGTTTCCTCTCCTCGCCAATGTGGCAGCCACTGTCAAAGCTTTCCTACTCGGCCTACATCTTCCATGTCTACATCCAGTTGGTAAACGATAAACGAGTGCGATCGACAGTGTACCTATCGAACTACGATTTGGTAAGAGTTTTCCCAATAATTCTTTAAATATTATCTATCAACTTATTTATTTCATAGATGTTATCCTTCTGGGGAACTTTCGGCTTCACCGTGCTTATGGCGTACGTTATGTACATCATTTTGGAAGCACCTTTTGGCGTTCTTGTGAACAGTCTTATGCCCAAATCAAAAGCTAAGCCAAAACCAGGCATCGTCAAAGAGTTGCCAAGGGAAGAAATACCCGCAGATCCTGAAGTCGAGAAGGTTACGGAAGTGCCGCATTATGAAGAGGTTTCTACTAAACTCTGATCGAAAATAAACCCGACCTTCAGAAAGATTAGTATATTCAGAATAAATCAAGTACTAGACACCTCAAGTGGCAGAAAAGTTCTAGGAGGCCAAAAATCAAAATACTCAATAAAAGCTAATCTGAGATGATTGTAAAAACTGCTCAATAAAACGTTAAAAATCGAGTACGCCACCTGTTCCACAGTATCTCTGTAAGATAGCGTATTGCAAACAAAATTTGGTTAACACGAAAAAATTACTCCATAGTGCAGAAAGATAAGCTTTCAGAATACAACCATTTTGCGAAAAGCAAACCAAAAAAAACGTGAGAAAATTATAAATCAAAAATTAGTTTGTTAATGAAACGATTATTATGAAGTACAGAAAGATAAGCTTTTAAAATACAACCAGCAACAAATAAAAACACCAACAAAATTCTGTAGTATACGAGAAAACTATAAATCATGTTTGGGTCGTATATTGATAATATTATATAGTACTAGAAATCGTATTTGCGAAATTGTTAACTTAGGTTAGGAACATCTAATAAGGTATAATATGAGGTTTAATACATCATATTGCCAACTTGCAGGCTTAGGTTAAGACCAAATATTTTATGTAATTCCAATATAATTACATATTAAACATTTAATTAAATATAAATATTCCACGTGACTTGATAATTACGTATTTACTCCCCGAGCGAAATGTGTTCATCAAAGATCAAAGGATTTGCGGCCATTGACCGTGAAATGGAACATTTTAAGTTTTCGCACAATCGTCATAAGTTAAATAAACAAATAAATAAGAGTTTCAACGTTGTGGCAACATTTTGTTTTTTTGTTTTTCTTTCATTTGCCAGAATTAACTGGAATTGATATAGAAACCGAAATTGAAATTGCGCGAATTGGCAACAAAGCAAGCCAACACAACGTCAACCTAGTTTCGGGACGAAGCGACGCAACAGACGAAGCGACGCGTCGACGAATGCAAAGCGAAACACACATTTGATATGTTGCTATTTGGTATTTGGTACATTTTGGCGTGAGGTTGGCGGGTGGCGCCCCCTGGCGGATTATTGAATTTTCCCAACATTTGACTGACACTTGGCGCCTGATGCGCTTCGCTCCGCTTACCTTATTGTTGTGTTGCTCACTCCTCCAGCTGTTGTTGCTGCTGCTGTTGTTGTTGCTGTTAATGTTGCTAATTTAGATGCGGGCGTTGCGTTGACAAAATTCCAATCGCATTTTACATGCACGTAATTTACATACATTCACATGCACACACACTGGTATATGTATCGTACATATGTATGTATTTTTGAATGACGCAGGCCGAGGCAGCGGCCACTCTACAGTAAACACAATTGCCGTGTACGTGTGTGCGTACGTATGCGTGTGTGTATATATATATATATGTGTGTGTGTGTGTGTGTAGTGTTACACGGACAACACACAGTTGGATTGGGGCAGCGGCGCCCGCAGTCACAACGACGACGACGACGACGGCAACAACGGCGACGGCGACGACGAAATGTATACCCGTTATATTTTTTTTTCGTTTTGCAAGCGAGACCCAATTTTTGGAGTTCTACCGCACAGCGAATGATGTTGAAACGAGCCGCGTATCTGTGATATTAATGCCGCTTGCCTCATACATTTCATGCAACACACACTTGACCCACTCGCCTCGCGACCCTCGCGACGAACCAACGACAGCTAGACGAATTGTTATTTTTGTGTATGGCTTTGTGGCACCTGATGCGGATTCGCTGTGTTTTCAATTAATGTGATTTAATTAATTCGGAATTGGCGGCACAGCGCTGTTGACCAGCTGCCTGCTTTAGCACTCGACACGCAACGAACAAATACTGAAGCAGCCAGCGATGGTAAAAGGAGCAACGCAGCGATTTTGTCTTTGCTGATGCTGCGCGCGCTCTCGCTGCGCACAAGCCAGTGCTGCCCATTTTGCGGCGAATTCAGTTTGCGCGTGCCTGTTCGCCTCGCCTCAATGTCTGCCAGTGTTGCTGTGTTATGGCTGCCAATGGCGGTTCTCTCTCTCGCTCTCTTTCTCTCTCTGTCTCTGTACTTGTGTGTATGTGTGTGTGTGTGTGTGTCCGAGGAATGCGATAAAAAACGAAGCGTTAGAATGAAATGAAAATGTAGCATAATTTATGGCTGCATTGTCTTTTAAATAATTGCACGCACATACATGTGTACACGCACACACACACACACACACACCAGCATACGCAAATCGTTATATTTGAAATGTGCATGAATTTACGGTAACTCAACGCCACGGCAGACTCATCATATTCATAATGCCCTGTAAATTTATCATTTTATTTTTAAATTTACAACAGTTAATAATGATTCTTGAAGACATTGTTGATCTTAAAGACAGTCGAGGGGATTCAATCTTTGAGCAGGGACCGTAATTATTATTAGTTAATTCAATGTTCCATGTTTTTTTTCAAAGATAATGACTTTGATTTGTAAATGTTTTTCCTCTTGATTTATTTTATTTAATTTTTTTGACCATAATTATTATTTTAGACCAAATAATAAAAATATAATAAATATTCATTATTTTTTTATAAAAATAAAAACAATTATATCTAAGTATAATTTTTTTCGCTTAAAAACAATAATTATTTTTCAATTTTTGTTTTTTGTTTTTCAGTCAAATTATCAATTATGATTATTTATGAGATTTATATGTTTTGCTCTAAATAAATTATTATGGTAAAAATAATTAAATTACTTAAAATTAATAATTATTGTTGAAGAAAAACATTAGAAATCATAAACTTCGAAATCACAATATTAATTTTTGTTTATAAAAATAGCAAAAATAAACATTATTTTCGGTCCCAGCTTTTGAGTAATAACGACGTTCTAGATTTATTTGGCAATTATAGTATAGAATTTATTATGGTAATCACTGCATGTTAATGTTAAATGTATATAAACCTTACGAATGTTCTGCACGCACTTGGGGGTCCTTGTCTAGAGAGCCTTGTCGTCGTGCAATTTAACACACATTTCGTTTGTTTTGTTGTCATATTATGATGGATCACATGGGGTAAACTGTGCTCAAGTTTGTCATGTAAGTTTGTAAACCAAAAACTCAATCACAGCTATAATGTCGCTAATGATGCTGTTTACGCTTATGCTAAATATGATGATGATTCCGATGCCTATAACTATAATTCGACATTGTTCAAATTGGAGCCAGATGATGTGGGCAAATCGACATCGCTGGGAGGCACAAAAGTGCCCATCGTCTGGACGCTCTCCTGCTTGGCGCTGAGCTTCAGCATCTCGCACTTGAGCTTGTCGAGAATGGCATAGTTGGGCTGATTAACTGCCGCCTTGCTCTGCAGCACGGTAATCTCCTGCTCCTCCAGCTTCTTCTCCTTGAACGTTTTAATCGAATTGTTGCCATACAGTCTCAAAAGTGAGCCCCAAGTTTGTATGTGCGGATGCAGTATCTGAAATAATAAAAGAAAATCGCGGGTTCGTTGCTGTTAACATCTTCACAACATCTAAAACTGTTGTAAACTATATATAGCTATAACATCACAGCAAGACTGGTAAGACTGTTAGACTCTTAGGCATATCAATGTATTGATATAATAATACCTATATCACTTCCTTCTTCTTGACTTACCTGGAGAATGGCCTGCGATGCCAGCTGCTTGCCCTCGCGCTTGTTCTTGCAAACCACCTTGGCCGAATGCTTGCCCACCGTCATGGTGTATTCGTTCTTGTTGTTGGCGGTGCGATTGATCTCTTGGGTGATCTGCACATCGCTGCCGTAGTTGCGCTGCAGACAGGTCAGCAATATGGCATTGGGCGATGGCTCCGTGGTCTTGTTGCAGAACTCCGTGACACGCGGATCCTCGATGCGTATATCATCAAACACCTAAATCACACAATTATTAAAGATTACGTCAGTTAAACTCTAGTTAAAGACTTACCGAAAGATCACTCTGGGTTTTCTTGGCAATGCCGCTCTTCTGATCCTTGTTGTTGCCTGTGATCTTGTCCTTGACATCGGGTATGAGTATTTCAAGTGTTTCCCGTGCCGCCTCCGACTTGGCCTGCTTCTTGCTGGTGCCATAGCCAGTGCCATACTTTAAATTGTTCACCGAAACGGTTGCCGAATAGGGAGTGGCAGCGTTTTGCAGTTCCTTGAACTCGTAGGTGGGCTGCGTCTTCAGCGCATGCTGCACATACTCGTGCAATATGCAGACAAAGCTCTTGCCATTCGGATTCATGATCCACTCTTTGCGACCACGTGGATTTGTGGAACCTTCTGTTCCACTCGGTGCCAGTATCGGAAACTTGATTAGCTTGGTGCCATCGGGCAGTGTGGGGCGCTGTATGTTCTTGATGTGCTTGCGATTCTTCGTGAACTTGCGGCGTGCATTCCAACTGCGAAAGCGCAGCACGCGTATCATTTTGAATTTGAAGAGCTTCTTGCAATAGGTGGTCAGTTGATCCGGTGTCACCGACTCCAGCTGTGTGTTCTCATTCACAGTAACTATTTTGGCAGCCGGTATTAAAGCTTGTGGCGTCTCATTCGCCTCGTTGCCGTCGTCAGCCTTGGTGTTCGTTGCAGTCTCTGTGATCTCCATGGCTTGCTGCTCAGGATGTGTGGCATGCTTAAAGGGACAAACACCAACTGCTGCTGTGGCTTCTTCTGTGCTATTTTCGGTACTTTCTGCTGTTGGCAGCTTGGCCGTTGCCAGCTGCTGTTGCTCTGCCTCCGTTTCCTCATCCAAGGCGCGTCGATAGTTCAAGCAGGGAATCGCTCCCACAGGCACAGCATGCTTGCGAGCGCTACCAGTGCCCAGGAAGTAGGGGCGAGCGGCGCAACAGACGCGCGTCTTGCGGTGAAGAAAGAGCGGCATGCCGCTGTTGTGCGTCACCTGCACCCAGCCCTCGGGCAGCACCTCAAAGTGATTGTGGCGCTTCTCTGTAGCACATGAAACATAACGTAAATATAGCTAATTATTTAGTTAGTTGCAAATATTACCATCTAGCACAGTCTTGAAACGCTGCTCGTATTTGGGTCGCTTCGATTCGCGCAGATCGTCGGGTAACTTCTCATCCAGCAAATGCTCGATTTCCTCATCGTCAAAGTCAGAGTCAGAATCGTAGTCGCCAGCCTCCGCATCGCCCTCGTCGTCGTCCGCATAGTTTTCACCATTTTGTTTATCGCTGTTGTCATCTAAAAAAAGCAACTCAGTTTAGATAAGTAGAGCAAATAAACTGAAATAATTTATTCCTAATCTGCATTGCACTCGTCCAACTGTTGCTACCTGCTTTGAACAGAAGACGTTCGTTCAGCTCTAGGCGCACTATGGGAATCATGCGCATCTTTAGCTCTTCAGATCAAGACAGCGATCAAGCAAATGTAACATGGAAATGCAGCTGCATCTAAAGCAAGCGAGCGTCGAAACTACTACAAAATGTTTATCAGATTGTGGACACAATGATAAGCTCGCTGGAGATCTGCAGATAACGCGACTTGTGGCAGAAGCTGTTTAGACAAGCGAGTCAAGTGCTATTTGCTCACCTGACTCATCCTCCTCGCTGGCCTCATCGAGCACCTGGAACTGACGCAGCTGCTGGTCGAGGGGCTCCGACAGCAGTTCGGCATCGCGTGTCTGACGCATCTCCTCAATAGCGCTCAGCGAGAAGCCGGCCACCTTCAGCGCCTGCTCTTCCTCCTCCAGACGTGGACGCTTCGGACGTGGGGCAACTGCAGCATCGACGGCATCTTCGGACTGCTGAGACGTCGCAACCGCTGTCGTTGCCATTGTATGTATTAAACTTATATGTAATTTGATTTTGATTTCAGATTCTTATAGCTGTGTTGCGGGTGCTTCTCGCCAATAACCAATACTGAGAACATCCAACGATTTCGAATTGATTTTTCATTGGAAGTGCCACATTGGTTAAGCTAGAAAGCCCAATATAAATAACTAAGAAATGCTGCGAGACTGTTTATTATTGTTGTGTGTCTTCCTATTCTCTGACTCTAGTGTTCGGTACGCACTTCACCACAATATCGTAATTAGAGCATGCATCAGCATAACACGTTTCTATTGCTGCTAAAGATGAAATTGTTTTTTGCCATTCGAAATTATTAGCCGGCTTGCCAAGCGAAGCTGCTTTCGCAATGATGGATTCTGTGGACAACAAAACACCAAGGCAAAAGTGGCTAAGCTCGTTATTTTAAATACTATTCGCCGCTTTTAGTGGAAATTGCCAACGTATTAAATATGAATATATCATTTAACAAATAACAAAATAATATTCTCTTCAGCAATGGCCACGCTCGGTTCGCAACTCCGTCAATAAACAGCTGTTACAAAAATTTTAGTGCTGCCACACTGATGAAATTCCGTAGTTTGCTGATCACTACTATTTTGTTGCCATTTAATTTTTAAGAAAAATTGTCAGCTGTATATTTCATATGTCGAATTCAAACAATTGAAACTCTTTTAATTTCTTGCACAAAGGTAAAACTTGCGCTAACCGTTTAATTGCAGATAATTAACTTTTTTTAACTGTCTGGCAACTTAAAGTATATTGCTAGTATATTTCGAACGGTCACGCTGTTTCCAATTGGATATTTATTTGTTTACTTTTGTGAAATGCGACTCAATGAGCATACTAAACTGCTCGGCCAACGAGTGGTTTTGGTGCCCTACGAGGCACGCCATGTGCCCAAATATCACGAATGGATGAGCTGCCCCATACTCCGCAACCTGACGGCATCCGATGAACTCACTTTAAGCGAGGAATACGAAATGCAGCGCAGCTGGCGAGAGGATAACGACAAGCTCACCTTTATTGTGCTCTGTGCTGAAACGTATGCGAAGACCAATGACGAAATTGCTGCTATGGTCGGTGACACAAATCTCTTCCTACGCTACGACGAGGAGCATAAACAATTCGTGGCCGAGGCAGAGATCATGATAGCAGCAACAGAGGCGCGTGGCAAAGGTTTTGGGCGAGAAGCGATGCTGCTCATGCTCAAGTACGCACAGTCCCATTTAAGTGTGGCCAAATTTGAGGTCAAGATCGACATGGACAATCACATATCCCTGCGGCTATTTGAGAGTTTTCAATTTGTTGAAATCCGTCGTGTTGAAGTATTTCATGAAGTTACCTTAGAGCGTGTGGTGACCGCCGGCTGGCTGAAATGGCTAGATGAACAAGTTAATCTAAGAAGTGAAACTTACAATAAACAATAGTGAATAACTACGAGCCGAAATTGTCGTTATTTGTTCACAGTCTGGCAGCACCGGCTCAATTATTGTGATTCACACAAACTGTGACTTGTTTTAAAATAATTGTATTTGAATCTTAACCAAGTAATTATACTCTTTTTAATTACTTAAAGTATGCTTAAAATACGGTAAACTATTCATTACAATTAATAGTTTCTACTAGCTCGCTGTCGATATCCACATTATTGCTCTCTGCAGCAAAGTTTTGAGCATTCTGCTCGTGACCCTTGGAACGATAATGAGCAGCCAGATGAGGACGTCGCATAAACGACACTTTGCAGACCTCACAGCTGCAGAAGGGAATTAGATTAATATACTGTCGAGCATTAAAAATTTATTCGTACACTTACTGAAAGCTGCGCACTCCGGAGTGGCTGAGCATGTGCGTCTTCAGCTTGTTGCTGACTGCAAACGCCTTGTCGCACTTGCTGCACTTGTAAGGCTTATAATTTGTGTGGCGACTGTGAATAAATTACAAAAAAATAATATTTAGATGAATATTAACTTCGATTTGAAGGTTACAATTACAAATGGTAGTACAATAACCAACAACGAAGACGCGGTTCGAGCACAAATGCGTAAATATACAATGGATGTCAGATTCAGTTCATAAGTCTATTTTGCCCGATTTAAGATATGTTGGTGGGCTTTCATGTGTATCTTTAACTACGAGTCACGCCCCAAGCAACGTTCTTCGACGTGGAAAGAATCAGAATTGGTCTACATCCTGCTTTAGACTACAGCATAAATCTTGATAAAGTTAATACCAATGGCACGGAGCTGGATGACACCGTTTTAGAAGCCTTTAGAAATGAAAAGGAACTAGGAAGCTCCGTGCTTTACAAAGTCTTTGATCGCGAAAGGGCCTAGCAGCTGATGGAAAAACGCGTCCAAAAGATACTTGAATATATTTCAGCTAATTATATAATTTAGGACGTTAAATGAAAAACTGTAGCTAAATATGATTGGCAAATAAAAACTTATTGATATTATAGGTTTGCGCATATTGAGCCATCTCCAAACCTATAAAGCATATATCTTCTTGATCAGCATCAATATTCGAGTTGAATTAGTTTGTCCGTCTTTCCGTATATGTTCGTGTATCTATAAGAGAGCTAGGCACACTTAATTTGGGAAGTAGATTCCTAGATTCACAGATCATTTATATATAACATATCTAATATCTTAATGTAAGAATGTATGCTTGGTGAACTATCTCCCCATTGTAAACGTAATATGGACTATAAGTTATTTGTTAAACCATTTTTCCTAGCAAGTATAGAGTTTGTGCATTGCTTTAATTTGGCACATGGTATCTCGTAGTCGAGTTTTTCTACTTGTTTTGTAACTTACTTGCGCTCGTGCTGAATACGTCCGCTGTGATCGGCGAATGTTTGGCCGCAGTACTGACACGGATACGGTTTCTGGCAGAGATGCGACAACATGTGGCGGCGCAGCAGGTGTGGCGTATAGAACTTCAGTGGACACTGCTTGCAGCTGAAGTTCTTCACGCCCGTGTGACGCAGCAGATGCACCTTGAAGTTGCTGGGACACGTAAAGTGTCTGCCGCACAGCTCGCAGATGCAATCGCGCTTGCGTCGCTCTCGCTTCAATTCCACAATCTCGTGCTCAGAGAGCTTGCTCCAGTTGATGCGTGGTGTGTTCCTCGAGTTGATGGCAAAGTTGACAGTGGCATAGAGCTTGGCCGCCGCTTTTCCCGGTTTCCGTTCTGCAGGCGCTTCACTTTCAGTCTCTGCAGTTTGTGTTGCTTGCGGTTCTATTTCTAGTTCTTGTTCTAGTTGTTGTTCACCCGAATGTTCCTCTCTGTAGCTGTAATCTGTGCACTCCTCCAAGGAGCTGACTTGCTCCTCTGCCTCCTCCTCCTCGTCGTCCTCCTCTTCCTGCTCTTCAACACTTTCGTCCAGCTGCAGTTTTTGCTCTTCGTCCAAATCGATTTCTTTCAAAGCTTCGGCGACGCTGCTGCTGCTTAAAAGCAGCTGTTGTGTTCGAATAATCCGCTCGCGAAATATGATTGCTTCGCGCAGCACAACTTCGCAGGGTCCGCAAATATTTGCGGGAAATTCCGTTTGCTCCAGCAGCTATAATTAAAGCCATCAATATTTGTTTATTGAATTGTAAATGGCGAACACTTACAAAGAGGCCAGTTAGGGCTTCTATTTGATGCAGCATGATTTTGTCGGGTTGTTCGAACAGATTCTTGGCATTAAGGCAGAATATTATCTTGCCACAGGTACGACAGCGCGCAGACATTTTATAAACATTTTCTAAACGCGTTTTTCGCTTGTGTTGCTTTCCCTCCGCTATTCGCGTCTTTTGTGGTCGTCAGCTGTTGCAAAATTAAAGCTATCTGGCAACTCTGCGTGCAATGTCCGGCTTATGGTATATGGTATATTTTAAAATCCAACTTAGCCTGGTCGCTCTGTTTACCCGTTACTTAATGCACTTTCAAAAATGATTTTTTAGCGAAAAGTTTATACCCTATAAAAATCTTAAAACTTTAAAATGATGAAAGGCTTGAAATACATTTAGTTAATGCTCTGTTTATTACATTTTGTATATTACAACTACATTCTTTACTTGCCTTACATATTGCATTTTCAATGTTTTTTGCTGTCGCTGTCGTAGTCGTTGGTTGCGTAAGTAATGCTGTGTGTATGTTTAGGCTGTGTGTGTGTGTGTGTGGTGTGTATGTGTCAGGAAGGGCCATCAAATGACATGTGCCGCTAGTCAGTTATCAAATATATATGTTTATGCAGTGTGTATGTGTGTGGCGTATGGATATTGTACATAAAACTAGATGCTTAATGTTGTACAGCTGTTTCAATTTTTTATAAAAATTATTATTAAATAATTAAAGGCAAACATAATCATAATTGTAAATTGCAAATCAAAACTAAATATTTTATACCATTTTGTTTGCACTTTGCTCTTATAACTTAAATATAGCTGCTCAAAATTTAATCTTAAACTAATCATTTAGACGTGGTGTGCTTCGTTCCTCAATCTTGTTACTGTTGCTCTGTTGCTGTTTGTATCAGTATGAATAATAAATATGTTTGTTTTTTTTGTTTTGTTTGTATGTCTAGGCGGCAGCTCCATCGATGGGCATGGCATGCAGCACCTCGTCAAGTAGCTGCAGGGCACGATGCAAATGCACCTCGATCCAGCAGGGCGTCTCCTTGATTGATTGCCGCGGATAATCCGGTCCCCAGCCCTTTACAAAGCTCAGTCGCAATATGCACAGACGACGCAGATCATCCACTCCAATGCCAGCAGCAGCCGTAATGCCTGAAAAGTTAAATAAGATTGAGTTGCAAAAACAATACGTTACTATTACAAGTACTACTCACTTCTGCCGGCGCCACCCATTTGCTGATTGGCGACACCTGCCACAGCAGCTGCCTGTGCCGCCGCAGCGGCTTGTGCGTTGGTGGCCAGCGAGTGCATCTGCTGATGGCATTGACGCAAATCAAAAACCTGCAAGAGAATCACAAATATGTCAGTTGACGACTACACATCGTTTTGGTTTGAAACTCACTTTGATGCAAGCTGCTGGATAGATCTTGTGAACAGCATCGCCAGGCGTTCGTCCCGCCTCGCGATCCAGATAGTAGCTTTGTACAAACACCGAGTTGTCGCTGAGACAGCGCAGCCAAACATCGCCCTCGCCACGCAAATCCAGCTGAACGCCCTTCCCAATATGCAGCCTTTTTAGCAGAATAAAGAATTAATTTCCGTTCTAGCTCATAATGTATGCCGTCCACTTACCTAGCGCGCTCCGATTGCTCCGTGCGATGCACATTGCTGAGTGCGCCCAGACAGAAGCGATTGCCGCCCGAGGGATCCACATAGCCATCGATGATTACGTTGGGCTTCGCCGAGGGCACTTTAAACGTCTCGCCCACTTGGGTGTCCAGCTCAAAGTAGGCAATGGAGCACCAGTATTCCGGTGCCGGTTGACGTGACAGCAGACGCGGCTGCTGCTGTTGCTGCTGCTGCGGCGCCACTTGTTGCGGCGACGCCAGATCGCCAGGCAGCGCTGAGTTCCCTACAAAGACAAACAATGAGATTAACTAGTGTCAAATGCAGTTAATGCCGAGACTTACAGTAGGCGCCTGGCAAGGAGCGTGGATCAGGCGGCTGCATGGACTGTGTGTAGGTGAGCGTATTGGGACCCGTCCAGGTGCCGGCGGCACCTCCGCCACCGCCACCGCTGCTCTGCGTACCCGCAGCACCGCCAGCATTGCCCTGATTGCCAGCTGTCGTTTGTTGCTGCTGTTGCTGAGCTGAATTTGGCTGCGTTGCACCGTAGTTACCAGCGCCAGCATTTTGGCCCGACGACTGCGTGACATAACCATTCTGCTGTTGCTGCTGCTGCTGCTGGGCATGCACAGCAGCTTGACCTGCGCCTGGACCAGTTGCATTGCCGCCAAACTTGCCCCCATCGTTGCCAACGTTTTGCATTTGTGCGGCCGACGTTGGTGCGCCATAGTACTGCCCAGCGGCTCCTGCAGCGTTGCTCGAATTGTTAACACCGCTGTTTCCGCCACCGGGAGGCGGCTGCTGTTGTTGCTGCTGCTGTTGCATGGCCATGGCGGCCGATGGATCTGTGGGTGAGCTGGCCTGGGCATGATGCACGCCATTGCCTTGGGCGACGACGCTCTGCGCTTGTTGTGTGGGCGGGGGTGGTGGCGCCATAACAGGACCTTGGCCGGGACCGGGGCCGGGATTCATGGCGCCCATCCCGGGCATGCCATGAGGTACGGCTACAGCAAAGGAAAGCGCAAAATGTTAGCATTCGAATAGTATTAAAATTACAGTGAGGTAGAAACTTGGCAACTAAATAAATAACGACGCTTACAACGAGAGTGCGGCGCTGGCTGGGATTGGGATTGTGGCTGCTGTTGTTGCTGCTGCTGCTGCTGTTGTGGTGCAGCCTGTCGCGGCGGCGGTGGCTGCGGCTGCGGTTGCACCATCCACGAACTGCGCGGATCGGCGCTGTCCGTTGGCTCGATTTTTGGTATTGCGCGGCCGGCAGCAAACATTGCACTCATTTGATTAGCATCGGTGACTACGAAACCAAAACATAAAAACAAAAGAAAATGCGAAGCAAACGGAAACGCAAGAAAATCAAGCAACTCAAAGTAAATAAAGTATAGAATATAATGAAATGCATTTAAGGACTCACCATAGTCACCGGGGCCGGGTCCTTGGGGCGGATAGCCGTAGCCACCCGGTCCGACCATCTGCGTGGGATGATGTTGAATGGTGCCAATGTCGTTGCCATCGATATCCATGCCGCCCACCAACGGACCCGCTGAGTATTCATCCTTGACCAGGCGACTGGGACCCGACTGCAAACTGAGCCCGGACAGATCGATGCCCGGCGAGACGACACGCTCATAATGGTAGGGATTCACGCACACCGAATCGCACTTGAGATCGAACGCGAAAGCGCAGTACTTCACATGCTTCAGCTCGTTCTTGTGCAGATCGGGCCAGCGCCAAATGCGCGCATAAATCACATGTGGAAATCCCTTGCGACCGGCCACCTGCAAGAATGAAACAGTAAAATCGAATGGGAATTAATGGAAAGCAAAACAGAAGCGCAAACAAAACAAAAAAAAAAGAACTGTCGCGTATCGCAACCGGAAATGCCACAGAACATAAACAAACAAATAAACGGGGAGCGAACAGAGCGCAGGGCAGAAAGGCGATAAGAGAGCGCACCTCACAACATTCATTTAATAATTATAGTGTTGCTACATTTGCAGCCTGAGGCATTAAGCATTTCACCTTAGGGTAAATGCTTAAAGTGCATCTCTTCGCCTAAAGGCAAGGACAGCTCAACAGTAAATAATTCGAGGAAATAAATAAATTAAATCAATAAATTTAAGTACACTTTTAAAGCAAGCTATCTTATACAAAATAAGAACAAACTCTCTATTAAAAACTATTTATAGTTTTTATATAAATACTATAAGTTATCTTCTCTGAGTTTCAATACATTTTTGCCAATTGGAATTTTAGAAAAGAGCATCTTATTGTACGATTGAATCTCTACCTGCCAAATCTTTGGCGTTTATATATAATTCAGTCAGTTAGATGGTTAATAAATAAATATTTAACGAAATGTGATATTTATATAAGGGACAATTCTTATAGCCTTTTACCCTATGTGTAGCCGGAAAAACAAACTCACTTTTACAAACTATTCATAGTTTTTATATAAATACTCTGAGTTTAAATAAATTATTTTAACCAATTAGAATTTTACAAATCACGGCTTATTGTACGATTGAATGTTAACCTCCTAAATCTTTGGCATTTATATAAACTCAGTCAGTCACGACAATAATAGATAATAAACCATATATAAACCATATGTGGATATTAATAATCAACTAATTATTATAGTCTCTCTTTTAAGTTAGAGCTATAAGTAAAAAAATATATATAGTCTCTCTTATATGCGCTCTACTTTCTACAAATATATTATATTGTAATTTACTTTAAATATGAGCATTTAAAATTTCGCTAATAAGTAGGTGCAGCTTAGAAAATATACAAAAATCAGCTGATTTTGTAACTTTTAAGGATTTTAAGTAAATCTTAAAGATACAAAGCGGTCTTGTATAGTAAAATAAAGGCTTAAGGTGGCAATGTAAACACAGACTGCGACTGCGAGTGCGGAAACGATGGCGCTCTCTCTCTCACCTGCAAGCGACCGTCAAGCGTGCGCTGGATGGTGACGCATTTGCTTGGATGGGCGCCATTCGTGGTAATTGCCGTTATCAGCGAGTCCAATTCGTCACGTTTCTCCTTCAGTTTCTTGACCAGCGATTCGATGGCGCGCTTCGCGAATCCCTCGCTCTCCCCGCCCTGCCGATGGCACATCAGCGAGTGCACAATGCTCAAGCAGGCGTCCGCCGATGTCGGAGCATTCGATGGCGGTGGCGGCGGCATTTGCACCAAATCCCGCACAATGACTGCAAAGAGGACTCTTTAAATGTGGATACCGAATGAGGATAGTGACAGGAATCTTACTGTCCTGCGGCGCTACGGCGCCGTACATGTGAGGAGGCGGTCCATTGGCGGGGCCGGGCATGCCAAAGTCCTGGGCAACGATGCCGCCCAGGCCACCGCGTCCATGGGCATCCACTTCGGCGTTGTTTGTGTCGCCGCCGTCACAAAATCCGTATCCAGCTGATGGCCACAAGGCGCTGCCGTTGGGTGGAAGCGTTGCACGAAAGGCAGCGCCCGCTAAATGCACCAGCAAACAAAGAGAAGCACGCGAATGTGCGCACAAAACAAAAACGGCAAGTCCGCGACGCCGCTCTCTCCACCTCCACCTCCGCCTCCCTCTTCGCCTTTCCTAATGTAATTGCTCCAAAATTGCGCTGTTGTTGTTGTTGTGCATTTACATCAGTGTGTGTGTGCAAAAGAGAGCGCCTTTGGGGGTGTTACGCACACATTGAAACGCACACACAAACACATGCACTACAAGACGCACACAGACGCGCGCTGTTAAACTTGAACTCCCACAAAGCTGCCGTAATTATGGCAACAGCGAAGGCTTTTCTTTCGCAGAGCTGCTGCTGCTGCTCCTTCTCTCTCCTTCTCTTTCGCTCTCTTCCTCCACCACCTTCAGTTCCTGCTGCGTCCGGCAGCAACAGTAAACTATTTGGCACCCACACACACTCGCGCTTGCACTGTGGTTATTGTAGTTGTTTTTAGGCTGCAACTTGAGTGCACTATTTTATTTGCTATTAACTGCAGCGTCTTTCTTTATACTCGACTCGAATAATGCACTAAATAATTTTCCGCACATAGCTAGTGGCCAGTGTGACCTCGCGACGATAACGATAAAATATGCAGTCGAGCCCAAAAATAAGTACCATAGCCGTTTCGAAAAATACCATCAATGTTTCATTTTTAATTTTCTTTATTTAAAAAATATTTAGTATTTTACATTGATTTATTATGGCAATCATAATACGCTTATGAAACGATAAAATATCAACTAATCGAAATAGTACAAATAATACCAGGGATGGGTAAATCGCGCATAACAGCTCTGTGTAAAAGATCCGTCGGCCCTGACAGCGTTGAGCTTATGGCAGCAAGGAAATAAACAAAGTCAATTTGCAACTTATCGAGTGCCTTAGGCTGATACAATTCGATTAAAATGAGCACGCCTGCTAAAAACAACGGCACCGGCCTGGAGGACGTCAACATACCCGGCCAGGCGTTCCTCCGAGAGGCGCTCACCTCATGCACTGATCCGCTTAAGGCAATCGAGAGTTTCCAATTGGAGAACGGAGTTTTGCTGCCATCGTTGCGTCCGATGCTGCCGCTGCTCGATCTGCACGGCGTGCGACGCCTCGACTTTCACACCTCGCTGATGGAAGAGCTGCGTGACAAGCTGATCGCCCACATCAACGAGCTGAGTCAAAAGGATCCACGCGAGCGCGAACGCAAACTCAAAGAGCTACTGGTCAAGAGCTTTCCCGTGGTGCGTGTCAAGTATCTGCGTCCTGTGGTCATGGCCATACTCCGCAACACGCAGCACATAGACGATAAGTATCTGCGCATCCTGGTACGAGATCGAGAGCTTTATGCGGACACCGACACCGAGGTGAAGCGTCAGATTTGGCGGGACAATCAATCGCTGTTTGGGGACGAGGTGTCGCCGCTGCTGTCACAATATATACGCGAGAAGGAGCACATACTGTTCGACCACACGAATCTCAACAATCTGTTCTTCCAGCCCACGCCCAAAGTGCGCCGACATGGCGAAGTCGTCCAGAAGCTGGCCAACATGATTGGAAACAGCGTCAAGCTGTATGACATGGTGCTACAGTTTCTGCGCACGCTCTTCCTGCGCACCCGCAACGTCCACTATTGCACGCTGCGCGCCGAGCTGCTGATGGCGCTTCACGACCTCGAAGTGCAGGAGATCATCTCGATCGATCCGTGTCACAAGTTCACCTGGTGCCTGGACGCCTGCATCCGTGAGAAGAATGTGGACATTAAGCGATCGCGTGAATTGCAGGGATTCCTCGACAACATCAAGCGCGGCCAGGAGCAAGTTTTG
Organism: Drosophila ustulata; assembly: GCA_035047365.1. Taxonomy (NCBI): domain Eukaryota; kingdom Metazoa; phylum Arthropoda; class Insecta; order Diptera; family Drosophilidae; genus Drosophila; species Drosophila ustulata. The sequence continues at coordinate 16,221,528 of JAWNPT010000094.1, forward strand.
GGAGATCTTTCGATGACACTCTGCGATCCGTATGCCATCAATTTCCTGGCCACATCGGCCATCAAGATCCTGCAGCATCTGATCAACAACGAGTCGATGCCGCGCGAAAATCAAGTTCTTATACTGCTGCTGCGCATGCTGGCGCTGGGCTTGAGCGCCTGGGTCATGATCGACTCGCAGGACTTTAAGGAGCCGAAGCTGGACGGCCAGGTGGTGACCAAGTTTCTGCCTGCCCTGATGTCGCTGATGGTGGACGATCAGTGTCGCAGTCTCCACGGCAAGCTGCCGCCTGATGAACGCGAATCGGCGCTGACTACCATCGAGCATTCCGGCCCCGCTCCCGACGCCGTCGAGGCGTACATCCAGGAGAGTGCCGTGGCCAGCATTCTAGCCATGTACTACACGCTGCACTCGGCGCGTGCCAAGGATCGCGTTGGCGTGCTGCGTGTCCTGGCCATTCTGGCGGCCTGCAAAGATGATCGCGCCTACGAGGATCCATTTTTGCACTCGCTGATTGCGTTGCTGATACCGATGAGCGATGAGTTTGGCACTGAGGACTTCTGCACCACACTGTTCGATGAGTTCATATTCGCCGGCCTGACACGCGAGAATGTGACCTCACGACACATGCTGAAGCTGCTGTGGTATGTGCACAACAAGCTGCCCGTGGGACGCCTCGGCACGCTGATGAAAGCGATGCAGCCGACGACGGCGCACAACGAGCACATCCACAAGCTGTACGAGACGCTGCAGGAGCGCATTGGCACGGCGACGACGGGCGGCGAGACGCCGGTGGCGGAGCTGCCGCCCGTTGAATTTGATTCCCCCTTGAAGAGCGTTCCCACTCCTGGACCACACTACAGTGCCCCATAAATTAATTAGTTCTAAATTATCTGTTCTCTTAACGTTGTGTGCCTTTTGGGACATCAGAATTTATTTTATGACAATTTTTTTTAATAATTGTAAATGATAATCAAATCGAATTAAAATTCAAAAACTAATGTAAACATAAACTGTTGCTGACGTTTTGATTGTAAACACACACAGCTGTTGCGCTTTGATGCAGCCCTGGTCAGTTGCATTTGCTTATTTGACAATTTCCAATTAACAAATATAATATTTTTAAATATTAATAATATTTTTAAAAATATAAATAAGGTACAAACTCAATTTATCTACAAACTATTAACAAAATTGAGTGGCCCGCGAAATATTGAATTAGCCATGGTTCTTGTCAGTGCGACCGTATACAGAGCTGGTATATATTCTGGTGTATTCTTCGTCGTAAACTGGCGTATTTTGGCACGTCGACTTGTGGCCACGCTGTGGCAGTCCATTCATTTCAGATATTTCATATATTTTGGTCGTGTCGCAGTTCACAAAAAAGAAGCCAAATACTGATAAAATCGCAGAGGCATCCGGGTAAGTTAAACAAAAAGTGCTTATTTCATTAATCCGCAGTACAACTAACTGTTATTCAATACAACAAACGACTTTATTCATGGATAAATCAACCTAGAAAGATCATGCTACAATTGACGTTCGCCACGCGTTTCTTCCAATAAGAGTATATATGTATGTATGTGTGAGTGTGTGTGCTTGTGACGAAATCAAAAAGATTAGTTATCTTTTTTTATATTATTTGTAACATTTAAATTAACATGGAATCGAAAACAGTAATGGAAAGTTTTTACGCATTTCGTTTGCAATTTCTATTGCGTATTTACTTGCAAATTCAGCATGTTGCTGCTTCTGGAAACACACACACTACAGCAAATGGTTTGCCCGTGTGCGTGCGTCTGTGTGAAATACCGAACAGACCAATCACCACCCGCTCCCCCGCCCCCGCTTTCTTCATTGAGAAAACCACTTGGCAACAGTTTATTTGTAGAAAATTTGTAAAAACCATTTGCTAAGATAGTGAAATAACTACGTCGAAAAATTCACGAAAATGGTGTAATCGCAATATAAATTGTTTTGCTTGACCATCTTATCAGGGAATTCCAAACGCGATAAAATCATAAGCGATATCAAAATGTACTTTGACACTTTTCTTTTATTTTTGTGTAAAAATACATATATTTTGTATTGTGTTTACAGCCATTTAATAATATTGTGAAATATCAAGTATTAATTCACATAATTCAGCAATTTTAAAATAAACTAAATTTTTATTTGAAAAAACGCGCTCTATTTTTGGTCTGCCACCTAACGTTTAGTGTTGCCACCCTGCACAAAGTCGCAAATAAGCGCATAAAAATACAGAAATCCAAAATGCTGCTACGCAACAATTTCTCGGTTTGCTCGCAACAAATGTTGCTGGCAACATTTTCTCATTGTTTTCGGACCGTGCATCGTCGTGTTTTTTCCCATTCGTTTTTTGGAACATCAGTTAACATTTGGAAGCAACAAAGTAAAGACCGTTTTGGACTATAATAGAGAGAGTGCGCGTTTATTTGTATATTTGTGTGTGTGTGTTTGCAAAGAAATTTGTATAATTTGAATTGAAATTTTTAACTACTTAGCACCTACAAATGTACATACATGAATAACTAAGAGTAGCAAAGTCAAAAGATAATAAACAACAACACACAGCTAAAAGATGTGCAGCTGATGGGAAAAACCTACCACTTTTAAACTGGTGTGTGGGAAAAATCGATCCACAAACTGTTTGCAAAGGAGGAGATAAAATGTTGGCCTAAACAAAAAGAAAGACTTGACAACACCAACAACAACAAGTTCACTGTGATACGATTTGCAGTACAAATTAGTTAAATACTTAGTGTAGCCATTTCTTACAAAAGAACCAATCGAACATCAACAACTACACTTATTTTCAAGTGCAATAGCAAAATATTTTCGCCAAGATTCTCAACTTACACTAATCAAAAGATTCATCTCAACATTCCTGCGCAACATAAAAACAACAAAATGGCTGTAAAAACGTAAGCATTACACATATTTAAAAACTTAAAGAAAATTTTATTGCGTGCATAAAAGGCCTTGATACTTGATAAATCGTTTTAATACACAACAAAGAATACACACACATAATTATACAATTGTGTAAGCATTTGTTTGAATGCACAAACAAAAAGAAAAACAAAATGAAAAAGAAAAAAAAATGTAGAAACAATTTACGTGTTTGTTTCACTTCCCAATCCGTTTCCCAGCTGTTTGAACATTTTGTTATGCATGTATGTGTATGTGCTCCCGTCTGTTCATAATGCAAGTGTGTATGTGTGTGTGGGTAGCAATGGAGCTGCTATTGGTGGGGTGATGGGGAGAGAGAGAAACTATGCTGGTACCCCAGTAGTACAGTTATCCAAACAATTATGCTCATCAGATGCTGTGCATATTTCAGTGGATGACAATTTCGTATTTATGCCATTTAGTTTAGCTTCAATTGTTTTTTCATTGTGTCGTTTTTATTGTTTTCAATGCGCAAAGAGCAAAGCTCCAATCGCAACACTGTGTGTCAGTGTTTCGTTTCCACGGTGTTTTTTCCTCTCTTGTTGGCTCTCTCTTTCGTATCACATACATTCACAGTGCGCAAACAAAGAGTTTGCGTATGTGAGTGTGTTATGTTCGTGTTCCCATTTGGATTTTCGCTTTGTATTCTTGCACCAATACAAAGCCAAATGCTTTGCTTGTGTTGGTGCAAGCTTCACAAATTGCGTCAGCCAATTGAAAATATATTTATACACTTATTTGTATGTGTGTAGTGTTGTAGTTTATTTACATACCCCCAAAACTTGCCACTTCTTGTTTGTTTCAAAACTCCGCTAGAGAGAATAATTTGACTGTGCATTGCAAAGTCTATAACTTGTAGTACAGTGTTGATTTCACCTTCAGCTTCGTATTTTGCTTTCTGGGTCATATTTGTTGATTTCAATTTGTTGTCCAGCGTACAAAAAATAAAAACCACAAGCAGCACATAATAATAATGCAACATTTGTATTTTTTTTATTTTGTTATATAGTATTTCTTATAATGTATTTCGTGTGCCTATTTTACATTTTCAATAACCTCGACAAGGGCCTCCCACATATACAAAGGCAACTATAGTGTGTGTGTGTGTGGGAGTGTGTATGCATGTTTTTGTTTGTTCCTTCAACTTTTGCTTTGGCCATCAGCGTCTTCTTCAACCATTGTTGTAGTTGTTGTGGTCGAATACGAGGCGTTGGCGCGCATTTTTGTGTATGTTTCTATTGTTGTTGCTTCCCCTCTCTCAGGTCATTTGTGTCGGTGTGAGTGTGACCGTAACTCGAAGTTAGAGAGAGAGCGAGAGAGAGTTCGCGGCCATCTTGATCTTTAGTTGACTTCACTGTGGTCATCTGCTCATCTGCTGGCCGCCCCACAAATTACCCGTAAATCCGTTTCACATTTTGACGTCCGACGTCTCTATCGTGAAATTTCACTTGTAGTGATGCACTCTCATATCCATTATGTTGACCGTTATGTTTTGTCTACCTGTATCTTCGCCTTAAAATATCTCATTACTGTCTGCTGACATTTTTGCCGACAACTGTCGCGACTCCCAAAGTGAAACTCGAGAGTCCCTAAAGAAACTCAAAAATTAGTAGGAGATAAAAAAAAATATAAAAAACTTATTGCACAGCTGTTGAACATCGAATGACGCATAGCCCGAAAAGCGTTGAGTGCAGCTTTTGTCTAGCGATATCGATAAAACGACCCTACTCTCTTTACTCCTATCTCCCTCCCTGGGCGGCAAATGAGCTCAATAAGCATTTTTAAAATGCGGACAGCGAAAGTTAATCTATTGTCCGCAGTCAAGAAGACTTTTTTGCAACCCCTGCGGCGGTAATCCGAGGTGCTCAATGGCAGCTCGTGCCAACCCCTTTTGTCGATATTTGTTGTTTCTTTTTGAAGGTGCGTCTCTAATTCAATTGAGAGGTGCTGACACATTCCAATGGCAAGCTGAGCAGCTGCAGCAGCAGCTGATTGTGAACCACCCTGTGCCAATTCCCCCTGTAGCAGCAGCAGCTGTCGTCTCTCTTGATCCTATTGTTTCCAGTGGCAGTAATGGAACTCGAACTGGAACTATTACTGAAACTGGAACTTGGAATGACAATGACTAGTGACTCGTGCGATAAGATCAATTTGCTTATCGCCGCACTCTCAACGTCATGGAATGCTACAACATAAAGACCAATCGATAAGCGAAGCTCATTCCCATTTCCACTCCCATTCTATTCCCTTATAAGTCCATTGATAAAATGTCGTAACACTGAACGCTGAATGTTATCTAAGTGCAGTATCCGGTGGGCGTTATGTGTGTAATGTAACCTAACCTCAAGCAAAGTTCACTTTGTTTACGTCAATTTTACCGTCCGTCGTTTATCTGCACTAAAGTCTCTTTAAACTTGGATGACACTCAATTGCAGTGCAGAAATTCTTAAGTGCATTTTTCCTTTCGATAATGAAAACTAATTTTAAACGCTTGCAGTTTGAGTTATTTCTACAATTTGCTCTGAGCGATAATAGAAATGCAAATACATTCAATTCATGTTGAGTCCATTGACAGATAATCGAGACGAGCCATAGACGGCAATTTTTGCCTTAGGCTATATGCTGATAGTGTGTGGAATGGAAAAAAGGAAACTACGGAAATACAAAGTTCGTCGCATGATTTGGAATTGATTTTGAAATGACTTTTTCGTGCAGGTAGAAGAGAGATAGGGCGAGACGCTGAAATGCGATAGAAATATGAGAGTACAATGCCCTGAATGAATCTAACGGCTCTTTTCGCGTTTGTTTAGATTTGTTTAATTATCTTTTTTTAGATTTGTTTAGTTTAGATTTTTTTGTTTATGTCATGTCGACAATAGACTCTAAACAAAAAAGAATTTATTTTGCTGTGCTCACTTGAAATGTAATAAATTATGTTTGCAACGCATGCCACACAGAACACTTCCAGCTGCTGCGACTGCGCAGCGTTCTTTCCGCTTTCGAATATTTACATATCTCACATGCACACACACACATATGTATGTATGCACATCGCTTGACTTGTGTGCGTGTGAGGGTTGAAATTAATTGTGTCTGGCTTCCTGGGTGGGGTGGGGGTTGCTTTGTTGGCCGCCCTTAACAGTTCGTTGCACAATTTCAAGTGATAATTTCCATCACCAAAGCCAACACGGAACACACTTTGTTGTTATTTTTAGCTCAAGGGTTGCCCCGGGCTTATTCTTATTCCAAATTGGGGAATGATGGCATTGGCACAAGCTACGCACAGATCCACTTTGGGAATTTATTTCTGAGTTCCAGTTTTGATACCCGCTACCCATGGGGTTAAAGAGTATTATAACTTGGTGCCAACAGAAAATGAATCTAACACGCAGAAGGAGGCACACAATAATATCTAAAGTCAAAATGATTCCTGAAATTTGGTTATGATCGGATGTGAAACATAGAAGTTATTCAATAATCAAATGTAATTGAACATGTTTGGTATATTATGGTTTAATTCAACGTAATATACTTTTCGGTATTTTTGTATGTACTCGTATAAGAGTTTTGCGTCTCCCAAAACGGGTATCGGGTATCTCACAGTCAAGCACTTTCGACTGTAGCTTGCTTACTTGTTTTGTTTCTACCTGTTTGCTGTGTTGTGTTGCTTGTGCTACGTGACGCAAGCAACGCGCAGCAATGTGAAAACATTGCTCGCTTGCTGCAACAACAATTGCATCAGCCAGTTAAATCGCTCGAAAGCTCTTTTGGGTGAGATCTGCTTTGCAAAGCGAACAACAGCTGAAGCACAGCTACTGTTCAAGCTTGGAGCTGCGTCAAGGGGCTGTCATTTGTTGACCTTCAGCAGCTTTCCAGTACGCAGGCCATCCATCAATTAAGCGCTGATAAATAGACAGTGCAAAGCATAAAATAAAACAACAACATCGCCGCTCGCATATTGTGTGTGAATAACACAACAACAGACGCCGTCTCGCTTGTATACGCAGGTGTACACGGTATGCATGTAGTGAGACTATCGCCATCTCCTTTGCACTTGCTGCTGTGGTTGTCTGTCTGTTAATTAAAACGACGGCGCAACGCAAATAAAAATGACGAAAATATTTTGCAAGCTTTTAAGATTTGCTTTTGTTTTGATTCTGTTTGTGCACTTAACCAAAAGCAACAACATACATAAATAAATAGACAAACGGTCCGTTTAGTTCACTTTCGTTTTTCTTACATTTTATGTGTGCTCATAACTCTTTGTTGCCGACTCTCTCTCGCTCTTTTTACAGTTGGTTGCAATGCTTGTAAAAACATCGTTCCATGCAATACATACACTTGTACTTACATACATATGTGTGTGTGCACATTTCACAGCTGAACAGCTGGCCATGCCCACCAGCGGCCGCCGCCCCGTTTTTGATCGTCTTCGTTTAACGCGTTTTTCGCAGTTACGAAAATAGGCAAAAAGTGAAATTTTTTTTTACAAGCGCGCTGGTCGCAAATGTTGGCCAAGTGGTTCGCGCAGTAAACAACCAAAAAACAACAACCACAAGCAGCCTAGCTATAGCTCATGTATAAATAAAAACAACTACATAGACTATCACACAGATACACACTCATACTCATACGTGTGTTTAGCATATCATTGTGTACGTGCTTTGCGTCAGCAGAGCGCGTAATAATATTTTTGTTGCTCGTTGAAAATATGCGACGAGAAACCAAAAAGCAAAAACTAAAAAATAATTCGTTTTCGAAATTGTTGATTCGAATAGGAAAATATGTACATATGTACACATACCATATCAGTATTTACATACACATATTTGTATCTATTTATGTGTGTGTTTGTGTTGTGATGAGCCTTGAACGAGATCAATAGAACGATCTCTCTGCGGTGTGAAGAAGGCCACTAGCATTACATTTGCTGCAGTAAGCAGACCAACTAACTCGTTGTAAGTGTGTGTGTGCATGTTGTAAGCTGACAATTCGAGTTCTCTATTCTCTCTTCTTTTCTGCTGTTCCGCTTTGTATAGTTTTATGTGCGTCAAAGCGGAGAGTTAAACTTTGACCTGAGCTTTGCCGCCGTTACTTTGGCGCTTTGTAGAGATTTTCAAAAAAACAACTCATTAGATGCAGCGTCATGCTCTCAGATATGAAAACTAGTTTTGTGGGTGTACGACCTTGAATTGAAATAGCTCAAGCTGTGGTGGCTTCTTTTGTTTTCGCATCGTGAACGGAAGTCAAAAGTATGATTCGTCTTTTTTTAAAATATAAATAAAAATTACAAAAAAAAAAAGCTGATGGTATTTTTCATAATCTGACGCATATATTCATTGGTTTGGTTGATTCGTGCTATAAGTGGAGAACTCGTAATGCGATTGCATCGAGCGAGCGATGATTAAAAGGTCCGCACCTTTTGGCGAAAGTCGAACTCTGATTCTAAGCAAAAGTTTATCTGATTCACATTTATAAACTAAACTATACGACTTCAAAATACCATTTTTGGTTTTTTTTTTTGTTGGATATTTTCGTAGTCTGTTGTATGTAGTTTTGTAGCCTTGCGTTGAACGGGTTTTTTAATCTAGCCATGAAACAGGCTAATGGCAACAGTTATTAAACACCATTGTTAACTCCCGAAATATCTTTAACGCCACACAGCAGGGACACATTATTTACAATTGAGATTGCCTTCTCTATAAATAGCAGAGACGAGTTTCTGTATCCCATTTTTCAATTGCCAGCTTCAGATTTCGAATCTCGAATTTTTGTGTTGTTTTGGTTTTATGTCATTTATCAGCTAGCTGTGTTTAGATTATTTAATGTTTTGTTTTGACTTCCCATCGCATCCCATTCGGTAGAGAAAGCTTGGCCCAGCCCTGGCACTGTTGCTGTTATCTCAATCCCAGCCGATGCTCTGTTTATGTTTGCGAGTGTGTGTGTGATTGTGTGTGTGCGTATTATTAGCTGTGAACGCTGAATTGGAACAAGATGGCGGGCGCACTCTGTTTGCTCAAGTGCTCGTTCGCAGAGTGAGCTTTTGTTGTTTGTGTTGTTCTTTTCTTTTCTTCTTAATCGTTGTTTTTAACCAAAAAAATCAATCACAGGGGAAGTTGAATTTCGGTAAACAATTGTTATAGTTTATATGTGTGTGATATATGTACATACATATATAAACATAAATAGGCTATTTACGAGGTTCGCCTTGAGGCGACGATCACCCTCCCCCCCCTCCCATCCCCCTTTAGCATTGTGTCATGGTTGTGATTTGAATAAAAATGTGAACAATTTTCTGATTTCTGTTTTTGAGGTCAAGAAATAAATAAAATAAATACCAATGTCAACGGGTATTATTATTATTAGTACTATTACATGCACCTTGTCACACTGTGCAGGTGGCATTTCGGTTGTCGGTTGTCCTCTTGAATAAAGTTCGTTCAACGATGTATTGAATACAGTTAAAAGCAATAAATAAAAAGAGCAATGCACTTGCCCGACAAAATAACAAAGCAATAATTTAAATATTTGCAATTTTGATAAACAAAAACATTTTGGACGTTAATTAACTTCATTTAACATAACCTAAACTGTACAACATAATTCGTATATATTCTTTTATCACACTTTTATTATAATTTATTAACAATTATTTTTTCAATTGCGCAATTTTTGCAGCGAGTAAGTTACAATTTTAGCACAAAAGGTTTTTCCACTCACTGCGGGAAATCTAACTATACAACAGCTCCGCAACGAGCAAATCTGAAACAGAAATACACTGTGAACAATTTCATTGTCTAGCGTTTATTATCGTGACAAGCATTGAGCGAACACATAATTAACCACTTTGACGATTGAAATTTTCTTTATATAATATCGCAGCATATTATATATATTTAAAAGCGTACGCTTTGACTGACTGATTGAAACGAAATATATATATATCGTTGATATCGTCGTGTCGTAGTACACTGCAATAAAAAACAATTGTTATATATTTATTTACATATTTATTTATCATTGTTGAGGGCGTTTTGTTTGTTTAACTGTTTGCAAATTGTTGAAAGAATTGCATTAAGGTTTCTTGAGCCATCTACAGAGCAATAAAAAAAAAACAGATCAAGTTTCTCAACTCGATCACAACTTCTCTATTCTATAACTTATTAATTCTTCGGCTCTGGGCTCTTTAGACCAGTGTGTGCAGCACAAGTAGCAAACAGTTTGGTTTATTTTCGGTTTGCATTGGCGCCAACAGTGGATTTTTTCTAAAATTGAAATTGAAATTCAAATAATCCCTGAAGCGTTTGCAATTTTTCGGTCTTAAAAATTTCGAGCTGCAGATTGAGAGAGCACCTAATATTCATTTCTTTTGGTGAACTCGTTGATATCTACTTTAAAAAGTTTAAAGCTTGAAATTTGGTTTTGGGCTTTTGCTGAAAATAAAATCCAACTATCAAACAAATTTTTGAGTAAAAGAGTATTTGTGGCCTATATAAACGCAACGAGATTTTCTTTGCGTTTTCTCATTAACACAACTTGAAACCAAAAAAAAACCATTGCCATATATAAAACAGGTACTAGGCCAGCCCTCACAATGTCTGTCCCTGTACGCTACTCTGCTGCCGCCGAATACGCCGTCGTTGATAGTGGTTTGGATAATACTCTAACCCAAGAAGAGCAATACCACAGACAACAACAGCACCAGCAGCAACTTCAGCAGCAACAGCAGCAATACGAACAGCAATACCAGCAACAACAATACGAACAGGAGCAGCAGGAGATTCTATTGTATTGCCAATTGCAAGAGCAGCTGGAGGCTGAGGCTCGTGAGGCGGTGCGGCAGCAGCAGCAGCAGTTGATGCAGCAGGGGTCATCGATGTCATTGATGTCGTCGTCGTCGGGAATGCCAGGACTTGATTTGCCCAACAACAACATCAACAACAACGTCGCCAGCAACATCAATAATAACAATATGGATGCAGTTAGCATTAATGCTATCCTGGCCGATGATGAGCAGCCCTCAACATCGGCGCAGGCTGCGCGGGCGGCGGCAATGTTGATTGGTGGCAAATCGGGCATCGACATCGGCCACAACGATCACAACAATGCGGAGATGCCAACTGATTGGATGAGGATTGCGGACGAGGGCCGGTATGGGACACCGGGTGCTGCTGGCTTGGAATATCAAAAGTACGAACAACAGCAGCAACAGCAATCACTGGAAGCCGAAGCTGGACCAGCAGCTGAGCCAACAGCACTGAAGAAACTTGAGGATCAATTGCATGCGCTCACCTCCGATGAACTGTACGAGACTCTCAAGGAGTACGACGTACTGCAGGACAAATATCATACTGTTCTGCTACTGCCCAAGGAGTCGAGGGTAAGTCAACTAAATAAGTACTAAACCTAAATCCATGAATCTAAATATATTTTCTATAATTTATTTACAGCGCGAGGTGACTGCAGGCGGACGCGATGGTTCGGCGTATGTGCTGCGCTGCCTGAAGATGTGGTACGAGCTGCCTTCCGATGTGCTGTTCTCAGCCATGAGTCTGGTGGATCGTTTCCTGGATCGCATGGCCGTCAAGCCCAAGCATATGGCCTGCATGAGCGTTGCCTCCTTCCATTTGGCCATCAAGCAGCTGGACTTGAAGCCCATACCTGCCGACGATCTGGTTACAATATCTCAGGTAAGATTACCGATTCTTATTTTTATTATACAATTAAAAATAAAAAATGATTCAAAATATAACTTTATTGGTGTTATCTTTGGTTTAAGTATTGTTGTTTAATTATTACTCGATTTTGCAGTGTGGTTGTACCGCTGGCGATCTGGAACGAATGGCCGGCGTGATTGCCAACAAGCTGGGTGTACAGATGGGACATGCGCCCATCACTTCAGTGAGCTACCTGCGCATCTATTACGCACTCTTCCGCAACTTGGCGAAGGAGATTGGCGGTGATTTCTTCAAGTTCTATCAGCAGCTGATCAAGCTCGAGGAGCTGGAGAATCGCCTGGAGATCTTGTTGTGCGATGTGAAGACAACGGTGATTACGCCAGCGACATTGGCGCTGGTCCTCATCTGTTTGCATCTCGATTTCCACATCAAGGAATCCTACACCCGCGGTAGTCCCGAGCTCAAGCATGTCTTTGAGTACATACTCTTCCTGCAGCAATACATGAGGGTAAGCATCTCGCTCATTAGACATTGTAAAAGTCCAAATTCCTTGACCGTAAATACTAATTACTTTGCAGATTCCCGATCGCGTTTTCACCTGCGGTTTTAGCATTGTCTCGGGCATTCTGTCCCATTACAACGGTCAGAATAAGGCGCCCTACAAGCAGCGGCTTGTCTGGAAACTCTCCAGTCGCACGCTGCGCGTCCTGCGCCCGACCAATCGCTTCTCATCCGATTTGCCCACCATCGAGGAAGGCATATCGAATGCTCTAGACGACGGCCTGCGTTCAAGGTAAGTGACTAATTACTATATTGATTTATTTTTCTGCCTGTCCCCGCATAAGAAATTTGAAAGACTTGCAAACTTTCGAGAAATATTACTAAAATCAAGTGTAACTTCACTGCTTAAGTTGCTTTGGTCACACTCTTTAGCTTTTTAGTAGTACCGTGTAAAGTTGGGCAATCAAATCAGTCTATAACATGTTTTTCTTTCTTGCGATTTGGCTATCGTCAAAAGGGGGCGCAGGGTCCGTTACTTATTTTTAGCACTATTATGTCGACTCTTTGGACTAATTTGTATGTAGGCGTGTGTACGGTCTATGTATGAGCGTGTGTGTGTGCGTGTGTAGACTTGTGTCGAGTTTGGCGTAAACAAGTTTCTAGAATACGCGATTTCATTATCACAATAACAACACGAACAACAACTACAGCTAACGAACAAACGAGCGATCAACAACGACAACAGCAACAAGAGGCATAGAAAATCATGAGACCCACTGGCTGTCTAACTGTCTCGCCGTCTGTCCGACTGTCCGTCTGGTTTGGCCTGCCTGCCTAACTCGAAGCATTTGCCAAAAGTGGTCTGACAACAATAATAACAACAACACAAACAGTTAGACACACACACGCACACACAGATACATACATGCATAATATTGAGATGTTTATGTATTTTATTTTTTATATTGCTTTGTTTTGTCGGCGCGAGTGTGCGTATATGTTTTTTTTTCGTCAACAATCTTATCAGAGAGCGCGCAAGGTGGGCGGAGAAGGCGGAGGAGTGTGCCACACATAAATACATCTAAATCACACGAGGGTTGTCACCAAAGTATTTGGCAACATTACGAAATACTTTCGCTGAACGTGCGTCAACTGTTGCGTGGGCGCATTTCCTCAGCTGATGACATTGCCTCAATATCATCCGCCAAAAAAAACTAAAAACCTTGACACTTTCATCCCAAAATACCCTAACCATGGCCACACCGAATAACTTCCGCTCTCCGCTTTGCTGTAGATCAAAACACTTTGCCGTAAACAAACGCAACTTGCTTGATTACTTAATTTAAACTTGACCTTCAGTTTGCAGCAGCTGCGAGAGCAAAGTTCGCTAAAATACACAATATATAATGTGTGTGTGTGTCTAGCCTTTTAGCATTAGGGTATTATGATTTCAATCCAGCTACAAAACAATTTCTGATTTGATGGCCTTGTAGTGTTGTCGTTGTTGTTGTCTTATCTGATAACTTTTTCTTTGTTCCAAATAAGAATTTGTCATAAACTTGTATGTGAGTTCAATGCACCTTGTGACTTTCGCAAATTATTTTATGGCCTGGCGAGAGAACGGCGGCGCTGGGGGGGCGTGTATTGCACTTGTGCAAAGGTGTTTTTGTTTGTCGTATATATAGCATATAAGTATTTTTCAAATCAGCTGATCAGCGTTGATAGGCACGAACTTGAACGCTGCTGACGACCTTCAACCTGCATTTTGCCCAACTTGATTGATGATAATGATATTCTAATGCATATTTTCTTTCGCTATTACAGAACCGAGAGTATTAGCTCTGAGGAGGAGGAGGATTGGCCAACTTCACCCATTATTCCAATTTTCGAACAATGTTAGTAGTACCCAGCAGCAAGTAAGCAGCATCCAAGCAAAAGCAGCCCCCTAAATCAACGGACAACAATCGGCGGGGCCAGATTTGATTTGATTGAACAGCAGCAGCAGCAGAAAGCAAACAGCAGCAGCAGACAGCAGGAATCATCCATTTCGCACACACTACACAACCAAATTTGTGGCAGCAGCAACAATATCAACAACATTAACAAAGTTGCAGCTAAAAACATCAGACATATCCACGGCTCCAAGGGAGTCGAGCAACGGCAACAACGAGAACAGCAACAATAAGTAACTGCCCCACAATTTTGACAAACACCAGAAATCAGAGAGAGAGTCAGAGAGCTATTTTGAGAGAGTGTGTGTAAATGGGTGTGCGTGTGTATATTTTGCTAGAGTGCATCATAATTCGTTTAGCATATGCATAAATATTATTTACGCTGGTTCTACCATTTAAGAAACTATTGAAAAATGCGAAGTCAGCCAGCGATGATTCGTTGCACTAGGCGACATGGAAAATTCATATTTTCGATTTATTTGCGGCAAGACAAGAAAAATACGTTAAAAAAAAAACACAAATGAAAAAAAAAATTACAAAAAAAATATATATAAAATAGAATGCTGCGGACCATCATACAAAAGATTGATGTCGTTCCGGACCATTTTTTGAGATCAGTGAATGAAACACGATTAGAGAGAATTGATGACGACCCCAAACACAGGCGTACGGAACGGAACAGCAATTTTTTGTCGGTAGCGCTTGGAAAAAAAATTCAAAAACCACTTAAACAAATCAAAAAAGAAACAAAAAAATATCTTAACTAAATCTATACCCTCCCAATTCAAATTAGTTTATATAATTTTTATGTTCTCCATGTTTGTTTTGTAAAACACCTTTAAAAAACTTATTAAAAAACGATGGACCCACGAACAACACATAAGTCAGAAAAGTAAATGGTAAACAAAAGAAAAAAACAAAAAAAACCAAAAAAAGTACAAAAGTTCATTAAACATAAAACGGGACAGTTAAAGCATAGATAACATCATAAGAAAAAAAAAACCCGAATAGAAAAAAAAGAAACATCAGATTTATCGATCACTTTGGCCGCGCTCAGAATTCAAGAACTATGACTAAGATCGCAAAGTAAAATTTAATAATAAATGCAAGCAAAACAAAAAAACCCAATACTATGTAGTTGTGTGTGTAGTCGACATATTTTGCTCTATATAACAAAAAAGAAAAGTTTTAGGCGAAACCCGTAAAACGGATTCGCTTCGATAAATTTATAAAAGAAAAAAAAACATTCATCATTAGTTTCGAGCTAAATGAGAATTTGTTATTATCTGTTAAACAACAACAACAGATAAGATCTTTCGAGATAACGAAATGTATTGAGATCAATGCAATGCAACAACAACGGTGATCAATTTTCTATATACATACATAGTTTTAACGTATGCATATATTATGAACATTTCTCTTTCTTTTTTGTTATATAATTTAATAACTATTTAATTTATTTAAAGAGAAACACTTGTAAAAAAATCAAAAAACCAACAAAAAATATAAAACAAAAACCAATTCATATGTTGTACTAAATATTCTATAGATACTATTATTAAAACCATAGCTAATAGCAAAAACAAACAACAACAACAACCAGCAAAAAAAGCTAAAACAAGAGAAAACCAGACAACAATTACCGCAGCTCCAAATTAGTAACAATCTTATAAATATGTTTTTAACTTGAAGCGCGGCGTTCTGATTAAATATTATGATGCATTATATAGTACAGAATATATACACGGCAAAAGGGAGTACTAAGAGAACCAATCACTAAGCTCTCAAATGGAGAGCGAAACAAAAGAAATAAGAACAGATAGAGAGAAGAGAAGAGTAATGAAACAACAACAGAAAAGCTACCCGCAGAATATAAAAAACTTTCTTAAATTCTATAAATTCTTAACAACACTTTACAAATGACATCGAATTAATTTCGATAGAAAAACCCTATTTCTTGTAAATTTAAATAAATGCGCGTGTCACTGTGCACAGTGGCATTCAATTTCTGATGGATATTTGCAACAAATACAAATATGTTTTATTTACCTTTGTCTGTGTGTGTGAGTGCATATGTGTGTGTGCAGCATCCAGCCTCTCTCCCCTAGAGATGATCGCCACCCGCCACAACTCCAACGTCTTGACCAAATAATGTGAGTACATTCTTACCAAAAATAAAAAAACAAAACAAAACAAATTGTCAAATGCGACATTTGACGCACTCTGCACACCTGCAAAACAAATGTAAATAAAACGTACAAGTATTTGCTGTACAATTTTCAAAAACTATAATCGTACATTATGTGACACATTAATGACTTTAATGAATGTGCAATAGTTTTCTTCCCCGATTTCAAACAACCATGGCAATACTCATGTTTTTTTAAGCTAACAAACAAATGTACACAATTTAAAACAAATGCCGAGAATGTGAAAGGCGAATAACTATTTTAAGATTTAAGCGAGACAGAGAAAACTGTGTGTTCATTGCCAGGCTGCAAAACATTTTTAATCTTAGTCTAACTTTAAATAAAGGCAAAGTGACAAATAAGCAAGAGACAACAACACGAAAAACACAAACTAACAAAAGTTTAGACATAAGAAACAACCATTCTACAAATGCAAAACAAGCAAAAATGCCGTCAAATCTCTGCTGAGAGCAGTCGGATATTTTGATTGAATTAATTGTATGTATTTTAAATAACTAGCAAATTTTACATGTATTTAGCGCGGAGTTAGTAAAATATTTGCCAGAGGAGAAGAATCGTTTAAAAACAAAAAAAAAACTACCAATCATACACAAATCATACAAAACTACAAAAAACAAAAATCTCCCATTAATGTACAATTATTTGATGGTTTGCTAGTACAAAACATTTATGAACCCCTGTACTAAGTTTTAGGCTTAATTTAGTTTTTAGTTTTCCAAAAACAAAAATGTATTTTAGATTTGAGCTTAATTTTGAGTGCAAACAGAAATTTACAATTTTAATTGACCATGCAAATTTGATATATTTAGGTTACGGCGCGACAAAAACGGTTAAATGTATTAATTTCAAATTAAAACTCATTTAAATATTTACTCATTTTGTAAATTATCTATCATTCATTTATTTAATTTATTTCTCAATTGTATTTACATTTATTGCGGTTCTTGGCAAGCAAATGAACAATTTAAGTAAGAAACTGACGAAATGTGTAAAAACGGATAGAAGAGAGAGCTGTAAAAGAACATAAGAAAGAACAACAAAAATCGTGATTTAATTCATTGTATACACATTAAAACCAATAAATGGAAAAAAGTATTATTAAATGGTAAATACTTGTTTTTTACTTGTCTTCAAAAATCAAAATTTTTAATTGGTGGCAGTTGAAACTGTTTCAAATGATTATTTCGTAAATAATCGTTTGTATATTATGAACCTATCGACATGTTATCGATAACTGTCGAAAGCAGAGCTGTACTAATTAGTGTTGGTAAACACTAACGTACAGAGTTGCACTGGAAAATATCGATAACAGACGTGCGGTGTTTTTGCCAAGTGTTGGCAACTCCGTGACACATAACCTTCCTTTTCTAAATAATTTTTGTGCTGTGTACACGTGTTTCCCACAATGGCACCCATCGTAAAAGCTAAAAAGGTCGCCAAATCGGCCAAAAAGGGCAAGAAGCACCCCCTCAACTCATACCTGAAGGGCGGTATCTTGCGTTACTCCAAATCCCAGGTAAAAACTCCAAAAAACACATTCAAAAACCAACATGTGAAGTCGTTGAGTGTGGAAAGTGCTGTGACGCCGCCCGCGAACAACGTGTTGTGCCTGTGTATGTGCGTGTGTGGGCAACTTGCTGATTTTCTAATTTCGATTTACAGATGTACAAGCGCCGTGCGCTGTACCGCCTGAAGGACAAGAAGTCGCCAGTGGTGCAGAAGGAGAAGGTGCCCATCAAGAAGGTGAAGAAGATCGGTGGCCCCAAGAACGGCGGTGAGCGTACCGTCTATCTGCGCAAGCCCAAGGCCAACTACCCAACCAAGACCTTCGTGAAGAAGCGTCCCGGCAAGGCCAACTTCAGCGAGCACAAGCGCAACACGCGCCGCAACCTCAAGCCCGGCACCATCCTCATTCTGTTGGCTGGCCGCCACCAGGGCAAGCGCGTTGTGCTGCTCAAGACTCTGAGCTCTGGCCTGCTGCTGGTCACTGGTCCATTCGCCCTGAACTCGTGCCCACTGCGTCGCGTCTCGCAGCGTTACGTTATCGGCACCTCGTCGCGTGTGGACTTGGGAGCTTTCCAGGTGCCCGAGCATGTGAACGATGCCTACTTCCGTCGCCTGAAGGCCAAGAAGGAGAAGAAGTCGGGTGAGGCCGACATCTTTGCTGCCAAGAAGGAGCGCTTTGTGCCCAACGAGCAGCGCAAGAAGGACCAGAAGGAGGTGGACAGTGCCCTGCTGAAGGCAATCAAGGCACATCCCGAGGGCAAGTTCTTCAAGAAGTACTTGCAGAACATGTTTGCGCTGCACTCTTCCCAATACCCACATCGTCTGCGCTTCTAAGCGACAACGAGAGAACGCGTTTCACTTTTAAGGATTTTTTAAAAATACTTTGTACAAGCCCCCGCTGATTACATGCAATTTGTAAGAGAGAAATAAAAACCTAAACAAATAGACGGAGAACTCTGTGTCAAGGTATGAAAGAAACTTGTGCTACACTTGTCTTCATTTATTTTGCACTTCCTTTAGGGGATGCTCAGGTGCTGTCGCCTCCTTTTCGGGCGCTGGGTAATCGGGTTGCAGATGCAGTGCGGCCATCAGCTTGCGTCTGCCGTGAATATACCAAAGCATCTCGCGATATGTGCGCGGCAGCACTTCGTCCACTATTTTGTCCGCCTTGTACGTGACATAGAAGACATTGGTGGTCGTGTGTTCGCCACTGTCGGCATGCCAGTTCTTGGCCACCGTCATCACCTGGATGTAGCTCTTGTCCGTGTACACCACATAGGCGGTCATCTGCAGGAACGCCGTCACACTCACCGGCTGCATGAAACTGATGTCCGACAGGCACTTGACGATCGGACGACCTTGCACATAAATGCTGGCCGTGATGAAGCTGATCTCGATGGCCTGTCGCATTATGAAGCCTCCGAAAATTGTGTTGTGCGCGTTGCGATTCTCCGGAAAGGGATTCATCATGGTGGAGCGCTGGCTGTCCTCCATCCAGTTGCATTTCGGCGGCAGCACTCGCTTATTCAAATCGAAGCTATCCCGGGGCGTCGTCCGTTGCAGCAGATTGTACATGATGGCCTGCTCGTGCTGTTGTGGCGGCCACACCAAGACACCTTGGGATTCGGTGGCTCGGCGCTTCTTCTGCCGCTGATTGGACTCCTCCCAGCACTTTTGCTCGACTTCGTTGGCTGGTTGCAGCGAATTAACGGGCGCCGAAGCCGTATTGATGGCATTCCGGGCCACCATCAGAAACACCGCCTTGGTCACGTTCATGTACTTGTCATTCAGCAACTGGCGGGTATAGATGGTGGCCTCCATGGAGGTGTTGCCTGTCCAGGAAATAAAGCCACTCAGTTCGATGTCCTTGTTCACCTTGATGTTCTGAATGTTGGAGAAGTCGATGCGATCCACAAGCAACGTCACAAAAGTATACGGCAATGGCACATCCTTGGGCAGATCCACAATATTGATGTGTCGATGGCATAACCACACTGGAACGTCAAAGTTATATTATAGAATTTTTTAGCTTGTGGTCAGGGATTGCAAATAATAGTTATATCCTAATAAAAATATAACTTAAAAAAATACCAGAGAAATGTTCACAAAATGTTTTGTAATTTCTATAATATATGTATATTCTTGATTTCGATTAAAATAAGTTAGTCTTATACTTATTTCTGATTTTAATTTTTTTAACAAGATTTTTTGTTCTTATTTCTTTTTGATTTAAATAAACAAATTGTGTTTAATTATATTCTTTTTAAGTTAAAAATCAACAATAAGATTTATGGTCTAACATTTAATGCAATAACTAGTTCACAATTTTATTATTTACGTAAGAGTTAGTTTTCAATTAAAATAGCTTAAATAAAAATTAAAGCCCCTGTCAAAATCTCACCTGCAAACATGTCCAGCTCCTCCATGAGGCGTCCCATGCGCACGCGTCCCAAGTGATTGATGTAGCGTTCCCTTTCCATCTCATCCACGCTGAGCGGCAGTATGGCATGTGTGTAGGAATCCTGCATGCTGCGCGGCGGCAGTTGCTCCTTCTTTGGGTGATACTCCAGCAAATGCTCACGCGACTTGGGCACCACATGGTAACCTCTCTCCACGCCCGTTCGCTCCCGGATCTTCGCCCCCACTGCCAGACGGTATAAGGCTGTAGCCAAAATTCGTGGATTTAGCATTGCTCTTACCTTCTGTCATGGTGCCCGAATAATGATCCGACTGCGTTTTGAGGAATTCTCCAGTTTCGTAACATCTCGCTCCAGAGCACGGCAACAGCCTGCGTTACGTATACGTAATAAAAACAAGACTGAATTAATTCTGTTACCTGGCGGCCAGAAGCGGCAGTTGTCTCCGTGAATTAATTAGGCATCGCATCCGCTGCATTTCAAACGTGTCCAAAGAAAATATTCATCTGTTGTACCAACAAAAAAAATAAAACGAAAAGTTCAGGAAATTTAATTGAAAACATTTGCGTTGAGTATTCGACAAAAGTTTTCACGCCTCCGTAAGCTTTTTTCAGATCAGAGATAATCGCGAGCATTTTGGCAAAGGTTCTCTAATCTCTTCACATCTCACGCTTGCCAGCGAATTACAACAAATAATGTGTGGGTTTGTTTATTTATTTATTTTTGTTTATTATTTTATTACAACGAAGAACAGCGAACAAGGTTGATGTACATATACAGTGAGACTTGGCTATGTGGAAGTCTAGTGTTTCAGTATTCTGTAAGATTGCATATTCAATACGTTTAACAAATAATTATTGCTTGACAACATTTAAATACCCCAGCAGAAGGAAGTTAAATAATAAATAGTTTATTTGATTGATGATAATTCAGAAAAAAATCATTGAAAACGAATTACACATCTTGTGAGTGTGAAATATTAAAGAATGATGACAGCTGTATGATAAAGCAAACCAATCTTGCTGATTTTAACATGGTTAATTCCTACAACTAAAGCTGTTCCAAGTTGCATAAGGATAGCTTCAAAACTTAAGGAATTGTTTGAATATAAAGCTGCATCTAGACGGACTGCAAGACGCGACATTTTTTAATTTTCATTAATAGATAGACAAAGATTAGAATATTATTCAACTGTTCATTGCTAGAGCATAGACTGGTAATTGGATCAACTTTTGGGAGTATTTGCTAAATGGAGTGGGAGTATTTGACTAGGGTTAACTTGATCATAGCCACACAAATATAATTATCATTCGGTTTAAGCAAACTTCAGCTTTAATTCGCCTTCAGGCCCATGCTATACTCGAACTTGCGACGTCCCTGAATGTACCACATGGTCTCGTGATAGGAGCGAGGCAGCACCTCGGTGACAGTGTGCGGGGCCGAGAAGGTGTAGTAGAAGGTGTTGGTCGTCACCTGGTTGCCCGAGTGCGTGTCCAGCACCTCGGCGACTGTCATGATTTGCACATAGTTCAGCTTGGTGTAGACCACATAGGCAGTCATCTTGATGAACGAATCGACGCTCACCGGTTTCTCGAAACTAATATCGGCAATGTGCTCCAGTTTGGGACGCGTTTTGCAATACAGCACCGCAGCTGCCCAGCTAATCTCGAGGGCAGTGCGCATCAGGAAGCCGCCAAAGACACGATTGTGATGATTACGATTCTCGGGAAACGAAGGAATGGTGCTCATCTGATACGAATCCGACATCCAGCGGCAGTTGGGCGGCAAAATTCGTTTGTTTAGCTCCATAGTGTCGCTGGGCGTCGTGCGTTTATACAGCTCGTACATGAGCGTCTGCTCTGGATCGTTGGGCTCCACTTTGAAGATGGACTGGGCACACAGCAATTGACGCATACGTTTGCGATCCTTGCCGCCAGCTAGAATCACCTTCTCCTCCTCGTTGGCTGGCTGAATGGGATTAACGGGCGCCGCTGCCGTATTAGTGGCATTGCGAGCTGCCATCAGGAAGAGCGCCCGCGTCAGCTTCTGGTAGCTGCCGTTTTGCTTCTGCTCAAGCCAAACAACCACTTCCATGGAGCTGGTGCCCACCCAGGACACATGCCCGGAGAGGCGTATATCCTCGGTGCCCGAGGCGAGCGTGTTGGTGAAATCAATGCGATCCACGAGTATGGTCACAAAGGTGTAGGGCAAGTGCACATCTGCCGGCAGCTGAGGCACTGCCAAGTGCTTGTGGCAACACCAGGCTGCAGGTAAAACAAAAAAATTAGAAAAATATTCTGAGTAAGCGATGTTGTGCGTGTAACAGTTTCAGAACAATTAAAAACTATAAATGACAGAGCTTGTAACATCAACACTGCAGTTCTTGATAAGACTGTTAAATTAACGCAAAAGGTTAGCTTCTTAATTTTAAATAAATAAATACAAATATACATTTTTAAAGTGAAGTACCTGCAAACATGTCCATGTCCTCCAGCAATCGACCCATGCGCACATTGCCCAGGTAGGTCACATACTTGTCCTGCAGCGAGCGATCCTTGCTCAGCGGAATGATGGCCGACGTGAAGGAATCCTGCATGGCACGCGCTGGCAAATCCTCCAGCTTCGGTTGATACTTGAGCAAGTGTTCACGCGACTTGGGCAGTGGCTGATAGCCCGACTCGAGGCCCAAGCGCTTCATCATCTCCAGCTTCACTGCAATAATCAAATGCAAAATAGATACAAAATGAAAATCAATCAATTTTCTGGCTATACTCACCCTGTGCCATGGTGCCGGACTCGTCGGGTACCGCCGATTGCTTGATGTGCGTGGGTGGTGAATAGTGGCGACTGTAAATTTAACTATTATTTAACTGTTGTCGCAATTTTAACTGCAATTTTTGTACTCACACAGCCAACGTTGCTGCCAAGGCTGGAGCATCATTTAGACGAAGTTTAGTTGGCACCTGATTAAATGACCTGTTGGCCAGGCACAAACATTTTTGTGCTCCTATCAATGTGCGCAACATTTTAACAATTTTATTATTTCACACTTTGCTTCAATTTTTCGTTGTATTCACTCGATTTTTAGCGACCAGTTTCGCTTTGGACATAAATACGCACTAACAGCTGACTTAAGGCAGCGCACAGTGGGCTGCAGCTGCACTAAAAAGGCATGAATTGAGCAGCAGCAGCTAAATTTACGTTTAAGAATTTCAAATTTTATGTATGGATAATTTAATGCATTTATTTACTTTGCTCATGTTTAATGATCTAACACGATATGAAATTTGGTTTAATACGTTGAAAAACTAAATATATTTTCGACTTTCCAATAAAAAATATTGATGTATTGTAAAGCCAATTTAATCAAATTTTAATTTATAATAATAATCAAATTGAGGTAAAAAAATTTCTAGTGATTTGGTGATTTTAAAATTAGAAATTAATTGATTTTTATACACGATCAACACTAGATTTTCTAGGATCGTAGGCGATCTTTTTTGTTTATGTATGCCTAGTTTTTAAACTTTTGCCACGTTTGCTCCAATGTGCACTTATCGCCTCAAGTGACGTCATGCAGGTGCTAACTGTTAAACTACATTTAATTTAAATGGGAATGCCCTAACAAATTTACAGTTGTCACTAATTACTAATCAAAATTATAAAAAATTAAAATTTTTGAATGTATAGAAATATATATATAAATATATCTGGAATTACTGTCAGCTGATGTTTTTTTAGTAGAATTTTACATAGAATTGACATTAATTGGAAAATTAGTTATAAAATCTGGTACAAACTTGACGATTTCATGGGCATCGATATGTAAATGGGATCGTCCAAGATGAAGACCCCAGATCTTAAGGAAGATACCAGGCGAGGCTTTCCAAACGAGCATAAAGGAAATTATATAGTTCTGAAGGGTGCTATAGCTGGAGGAATCGCCGGCGCGTTGGAAGTAATTTTAACGTATCCGATCAATTTGATTAGGAACCGAATGCAGCTCGATCAAAAACATAAGAAATATGATGGGACCTGGGACTGTATGAGGAAAACCATCCGTCGACATGGTTTCTTTGGGCTGTACCGTGGGGCCAGTATTATCTTGCTAAATAGCATCGCTACAGTCGCTTCAAGGTAAGGTATGGGAGTCTTAACTTTGCTAAATGTATAATGATTCAATAATGCCAATTAGATTCGGAGCATATGAGTTCTACTGTTATAAATTAATTGACGATAATGGCCAACTCTCCATGCTGACTTTATTTTTATCTGGTTTATTGGCGGGTGTCACCGAGGCTGTTGTAGTCCTTACGCCATTGCAAACAATCCGACTGAAGCTTATTAACGATATGCATTTACGTCGTCCACGGTATCATGGCTTTATCCACGGCTTGTTAAGCATCTTAAAGCGGGAAGGTAGCTTCACTTGTTGCTGTAGTCCTTAATTTAAACTAATCGTATTCTATTAGGTATCCGTGGCATTTATCGGGGTGTGACGATCACAGCTGTAAAGCAGGGCACCAATCAAGCCATTCGGTTCTTCCTGGTGATCACCCAGAAGGACTTCTACAGGGACTCCGATCAAAACACACTGGTACCCTTGCATTTGTTGGGGATATTTGGTGTCATCTCAGGCGCTGCTAATGTGCTGGGTTCCACACCGTATAAATTGATCATGAAACGAGTTAAGGCCTCCAAGTCGCGAAAGACCAAGAAGGAGATTATGTTCGGCGCTTCTAAAAAGGTGGAAGACTCTGGACCTGGACAGTTTTTTATGAACTCTAGTATTGAGATGATTCGAGCGGGAGTCGACGTGGCCGTCACCTTCATGGTCTATGAAGGTCTTATGGATTACGTGTTTAACAATATGTGGAACTAAATTCATATGTATTTCAAGTAAATATATTTGACAAGTAGTAAACACATTGTTGTACACTCTACAGCTGCAGTTCCTTGAGCGCAAAGTTAAGCACCATTGGCAGTAAGCCGGCATCCTCCAGTTCTAGGATATCCTGACGGAGATTTTCTACGTGCCGTGATTTAATAAGCTGTACATGAGATCGATTAGTGTGTATTGCATAGTTATAATAATGCATAATAAATTATGACTCTTTACCTTGACAATCTTGGCGCGTTGTTCGGCGTTTTGGCAAAAGATGAGCACCGTGGCAGCCATGTGAGGCCGTCGGGCAAGCACACATAGCTCGGCGAATTGCAGCAGGTTTAGGGCATGCACAACTGGGCAACCCTGCAGGCGTATCAACGTCTTCTGCAAGCGTTCCTCCTGTGCACACGATCGCGACGGCACCGCATTCTTCAGCGGATGCGATAGCACACAGTCCCAGGCCAATGCCAGTCCATCCAGATGCAGCAATTCTGGCCGGCAGCTTAGCACATCGACCAATGCGTTCAGCTCGCGCACCATATTGAACATGACCATGCGCTTAATGATGCCATTCCAGATCTTGGGCAAATGTATGTCGAATCCCAGGCAAATATCGGCCATGACCTCCAGCGAGAGAGGATTCTGTGCATTGCGCTGCCAGACCATTTTAATGATGCTGATCTTGTCGCAATTTTCATCCGCAAACTTTTCAATGTTCGAATTGTAGCCCAGAGCCTTTAGCTCATGGACACACTTAATGGTGATGAACTGGCGCTGACTAAGCGTGTTGCTAAACGAAGTGCTGCCGTCGTTGAGCTTGGAATAACACTCGTACATCTGTAGCTGCTGGGAAGTGTTCATGGATCTACAAGAAAAAAAACAAATTAAAAATAAAGATATTTGAAGTAGCAAGTGTGAAACTCACCCGCCCTTGAAGATTAGGCCTACGAGGAACTGCACAGCTTCCGACTTTGCCCAGCTGCTGAGTATATAAAAAGCACGAACGACATTTTCACTGGCATTAACGGTTTCATCTCCATTGCCATTGCCATTGGAGCCATTCTCCGGCCAATTCTGATCCTCGAGAAATGTTTCCTCCAGAATGGTGCCGTCGGCCGTCTCCATTGTGACCGACAGCCACTTTTGCAGCAGTTTAAACTGAATGGCCTCAAGGCTTAAATCGTGCAGCACGCAGATCTCCTTGACCAGTGCATTGATGTCCACCTTGCTGGACTTGAGTATTAGTTCGTGATGATAAAGGCTGTGTATTAGCTCCGTGGGATTCTCAACCAGTCGCATCAGTTTCTCTTCGCTCAAGCCGTAAACGTGCAACAAATGCTGCGTCTTATGTATGGGATACATGCGCTTAATCTTGCCCAACTCCTCCTGACACTTGGGATCGTTGGTAAGTAAAGCTTGATTGGCCTTCACATATTTCCAGCCCTCGTAGAAGGCTTCCACCTGGTCGGCGCCATCGCGAGCATAACTCGCCACATAATACAATATAAAGATGACATTGCTGGGACTTTTAACATGCTTGACCAAGCGAAGGATCTGCAATAAGATGACAATGTAATCAACAGTTTAATAAACAAATTCTTACTGCTAACCGATTTAAGGAATGCATTATTGGTGGGATGCAAGCTCCAACTCTCTGAATCGTTCTTGGACTTGTATTCGGCTATGGAATTAGTGACTGCGGCCTTGATGTAGTAGTCACAGCTCTGTGGTGTGCTGGAATCCTTTAGAGCATTGTACATGAGTATCAAGGGGAACCAGCTCTGACAATTATCCACATTCAGTTCTCTGCCTGAAAGAGCAATTTAATAAACGATTCTTTTTGGCTCTAGAGCATTATAAACATACAGAGAATGTCGCGCAGCGGATGCTCCACGAGTGGCTTGAAGGGCAGGCGATAGCGTGCGATCTTGGGCAGGACACCATTGTCCTTCTGCGACTGCATCCAAATATCTGTCTCCTGTTGTCCGGCACGACAGCAGCGTCGTGTGGTCATTTTATGACGCAGAAAGTGCAAAATATTGATCCAGATCTCCATCTGCTTGGGCGCCGCATCGAAGAACATAAGTATCTCAATGACACACAAATAAAGTTCATAAAAGTAAATGTTTATCTGGAAAACAAGCGTGAAGATTGGTCATGAGATCTATTTAAAACCTGTGTGTATGGGCAAGGCACCTCTTCAATCAGCTCGTTTAGTTTGGAGGTAAATAGCTTCACGTTCTTGATCTCATTGATGTAAGGCTGGCACATTTCACGCATTTCCTGCACACTGCTCAACACCACGAGCTCCTCATCGCCGAACGTGTCGCGTTTGATCTCATAGCGCAGCTCCTGAGCACGCAATATGCTAAGAATTTGTGTAATTAACATGCGCTGGAAGTCCAATTCAAAGCTGGCACTCATGCGTTCCAGCAAATGCACATTAAGTCGCTTGTTGTGGAATTCATTTAACAAATGCTCAATGTTGTCTATCTCTGGATTGAATTTTCCACGAATGCTCGGATCCTGCTGACAAAACTCCAAGTAATAATATAGTTTGTTGCGCCTAAAATACCGGAAACATCAATCTCAATTATTATAAATTAACTATTGAACCTTACGTGACTCGCAAATTTTGAACAATTTCCATTTCATCAATGTGCTCGTTGTACATCGCTGATAGTGTAAGAAAATTAATCTTTTGCTGATCGGTTTTCACTTCTATGGACAGCTTATCGAGCAGCGCACGCGATTCCGTATCCGCCACCAGCATGGTAAAGAGTTCTAAAAAAGCATGAACAGATTATGTACCAATTAAGAGTAGCGTTAATGATGTCTTACCAATTAGATTAGCCTCCTTGTTGTTCATGGCATTGCGTAGAATGCGACGCAATTGTATCGTAATGAAGCCTTCATTGATAATCTTCTTGCTGCGGTTCTGCTTCTGATATTCTAGCAGATACTGCGACATAATGTACCAAACATCGTGTTCCTTGGCCTTGGTCAAAAGCTCCAACGATAAAAAGAAATCAGCGCGAGCTCCATCGATGTCATGCTTCACATTATTTGGCAAGGACATTTGCATTTGCAGTAGCAGCGAATTCTTTGGCTCCGTCTCGAGGATCATGAGCAGCAATGTTCGCGCCAGAAACTTGACAATGGGTAGACTGCCGCTAATGCGCTTCTACAAATATAATAAAATAATTACTGTAGAATTTGGCAAATAATCTATTATATTATTTACTCTTTGTTGCGGTTTTTGTTGTGGCTGCACGTCGACTTCGTCGAACATGGACACCGAGTAGCGTTTTTTGGAGGAGGGCTCCAGGTTTGGCTTCACATCTATCGAGTTATTGACCGCAGTGGAAAAATTGAGCGTTGTGTCGCCAAAAGCAATTGGCACGCCATCCAAAGCACGGCAAATTTGCTCATTGATTGCCTGCTCCTTGTTAGCATAGTGCGCATCTATTGCATCCAGTGGATAGTGAATAACAGCGACGCGCACATATTTAATAAGCTCTAAGAGATCACGCTGATTGCTTCGTTCATGAAGCAGTGCCTCAGTCAGCAGCTCGTACGCCAGCGGGAAGCACAATGGATCATTATCAGTGAGCAGGTGCAGCGATGATTGCTCTATTTAATTACAAATTTAAATATGATTCTATTACAGGGGATTGCCTTTAACTTACCATGACCCTGACTCTTGCCGTCGTGCATTTGTTGCACCAGCAGCTCAATACCAAAGTTGATAAAGTCCGTTTTATTCGCCGGCACACAGGATATGAATTCGGTGATATGATGAGCCAAAGCGCAAGTGAGCGGCAGACAGCCAACACATTGACTAATCCGGAGAAAGCCGTGCACTTTCTGTATATCAAGTGCCGTACACAGTTCGCCCATTTCATTGACAATCAAGGCGCACACATTCAACGCGGCCTGCGCCCGTGAAATTATCAGCTCAATGCCCTCATCCAGCAGAGCTAAACGCTTCTGCAGCGGTATCAAGTCCGTGCTGCAGTTCAACTGCAGATTGAATTTCTGACGCAGCTGGAAACGATGTTTAATCAACAAATAGCGACTATTGTAAACTGGATCCACGCTGGGTAGCAGCAGCTTGAAAAACTCCAGCAGATTGAGATGTTCCTGCTCTTTCGTATCACCCGTGCACGAGCTGATCTCAAGCAAATTTGCCAACATATCCACAACGTCGTTGCCCTGCTTGGCATTATTTTTGTCATTTAGCGACTTAAAGAAATCGTAGGCCATGTCGATCTGGCCACGACGCGACATTTGATAGCAGCAATTGAAGTTGGCGCTGGTTGAGATCTCTGGAGCCGCTTGGGTTAGTATGCGTATATCCTTTAACATGTCCGGCAAATTTAGTTTAACAATCCGCATCATAAACAATTCCAGATTGATGTCGACTGCGTTATCCGCTGGCCAGCCATACTTGACCTTCATGATCTTAATCACTTGTATCTCATACTCGGCGTTGATCTTCGCGCTCAGCGGATGCGTCGAGTTGCGCAGTTTGGTCAACGGCGCCAACGTTTCTGGCCACGGAACTGGCGCATTCTGCAGTATGGAGAGTGCACACTCCAAGCGACTATCCTCGTTGTGGAGCAATTCAATGCAGGCTATGGCGCGCTCCAGCCAATTGCTAAGCGCTTGACGATTGGCCACCAATTGGGCAATATACTGTTTAATCACATCCAGAGGTTGGCGACCCTTCTCCTGAAAGATGGGATACAGAAAATTCCGCACCAGACTCTGCAAGTTGTCCAAATGCACACGCTGCAAGATGCGCAAAGCTGTGGCATCAATGGAGTCCTGCATGTAACTGTCCAGCGTAAAGTTTAGCTTGTATAGCTTTTTTAATACAGATAGATCCTGCAGCGCATTATCCAGATCCCGTAGTTTGCCAATGTTTCGCTCCTGTTGCCGACGCACATCACTTAAGCATAAAAATATGAATTAATCTTGTGGAGAGACATTTTAAGTAAAAAATATACTAACGAATAAATAAATTGAATTTCCTCAAATATTTCTAATATTTTTGTGGAGAATTCCAGTCCGATTTCTGGCCAATGATCGCTATACTGCAATTTGCGCGTCCTCTCTATGCTCCAATCGGTAATGAAGGGCATTATTGTTGGATGCGTATTGCTGACGGCGGGCACAAATTGACGCAACCACTGCACCACATTGAGGGGCTCTGTGTCGCTGGGAATGAAGCCGAGCAGCGTTCGCAATTCATCCTCATTAAGATGCGGCAAAATGTTGCTCGAGTGCCGTCGCCAGATGAGGCAGGCGGTAGCCATATCGCTGTTGAACATTCCCTTGATCACTTTCACCAGATTCGTATTGTAGACAAACTTTTGCCACTCGGCATTGCATTCGTAGGGATCAATAATGGACATTGTTTTGAGGCGATGCAGTTGCTCGTCTATTTCCAGCAGATGCTCTTCATCTTCCTAACAAATGCAGTAAATATTAAATATATAGCTCTGTTTGTACTGCTAAATCTTGCTCACCTCGAAGTCTAATCTCTTTTTGACTTCTCTCAAGTAACGTTCCAAAATATGACGAGAACTTAAGTTCATCATGCGATTGTTCTTTATGAATGCTTTGCTCTCGATCTGTCCAAGCAACTTCAGTAATATTTCAAACTTGTCATCCAATTCGTTGCCATGCACAATGCTTACATTGGCATTACAAAGTTCCACCAACATTCGCTTAGCTTTGGCTTCGAAGATCGGTTGCAGGCACAATTCAAATTGCTTGCCAAAGTCCTGAGGAATACAACAAATATTTAATGGTTTATGTCTTAGCTTAACTAATAACATATATATATATATATATATATATATAGATTTGTTTTGCAAATATAACAAGTAAAAATTAATTACCTCGGCCTCTTCCAGTCGTCCTTTGGCAATAAGTTTCTTGAAGCGATCACTGGGATCGGTCTCCGAGACCATCATCATTTCCACTTCTGAAGGAATTGCATTGTTTTTCAGTTCTTTTGTCGCTAGATAATACAGATTAACAGCACTCTTGGGCTGCCGCACGAGCCAAGCATGCTGCGGCACCTCCACCTCATTCTTGCATCTCAGTGCTGCAATAAAAGGTTTTAAATTATGATTTTCATGCTTAGATAATTTGTTGGCTTACAAGGATATTCAATAATTCTAATGAAACGATCTCCATCTGCAGTTGGCTTCGTCACTATTAGGAGCTCCACATTCTCCTCACTGCACTCCATGACTTGCAGATCATCGATTAGCAAAGCACGACTCTGGGACGATTGGCAAAGGTTGACTGTGCGCGTAAATGGACAAATCTCCAACAGCTGTCCAGACAGTGTAAGCGCAATGCTGAAGTATAGAATAAGTGAGGGCTATAGATTACTTTAACTCTCGAGTGCGCTCGAATACGGAATACATCTACTTAGTTGTGGGAACAATTTAAATTTTTACTTAAATAACCTGCAAGTTTATGTTATTAACTCGAATATAACTCAATTTCTTTGGATGCAGAACAAGTTAAAATAGTTGTTTATGAAGTTCTCAGAATTCTTAGAGAATAAGCTTTTAACAATATATTCATCTTATTCGGGTTTCAAATTTTCGTATTACGCTCATAATTCGATATGTTTCGATCTGAGCTTGGGTTTAGTCTAAATTTAAAACTACTCACATATAATGATCCACATTGTAGATCTCTTTAATCCCGCCGTACTGACTGGGAATATGAATGCGAGTCGTGTCCTTGGAAGTGCTTTTAAAAATGATTGCACATTGAGCGCCTGACACGATCAGATCATAGTCTCGCCGCTGATCCAACTCCTGATTGTTCTCGGCATAGCTGTGAGGAGCAGTTGGCTGCGGTAGCTTCAGCAGCAAGGCGGTGTCCACATTGGTCATTGCCTTGCCGCTGGACGTGCGTTGAATAGTGACATCGTCCATTAGCGCGGGCATTTGCTCGCTATCACACAACGTAATGTTGGACAGTGACTCCAAACTAGCTTCATTGATTTTGCTCAGACTAACGATTAAAGTCAGCGTATGATTAAAAAATGCCAATGATGATGGATTTGAGTGGAAGTTACCAATAAACGCTGCCGTTCTTGCAGTTAAAGTAGAAGTGCTGTTCCAGCTGTTGAATGCTGTTAAATGTGCCGTCCGTGATGCTGACGTCCTCGATGCGAACGCAGACACTGAAGAGCAGCAATCCCTTGACATAGACGCCATGCACCTCACCATCGGAGAGGCCACAAACAATAAGATTGCCACTGCTGGAAATGGCGATCGCATCGATGTGGGCGCTGAAGCTGAGGAAGCTGCACTTAGCCACCAGTTCGTCCTCGAGCAGTAGCAGACTGCGGTCAATGGATATGACCATTTTGCCGCTTTGCACAGACGCCTGAATTGTGGGATCCTTGATAACCTAAAAGACGCCAACATAAATTGTTGTTGTTTGTTGTTATTGTTGTTCCGCCTCTTTCTTGATCGACCCTTACCTCATCCTCGCTGCTTATTTTGAATATGCTGCGCGATGAGAAGGCATTCGAGATGGTCTCATCCTCCACTGCAGACGCCTCAAAGTTGCTCCACATCGTAAATATTATTTAACTAAGGCAGCCGCTAAGAAAAAATTTAAACCAGCCAGCGCCAAAATCTAAGCGTCACTCTCTATAGTGCAGATTTGTGCGATAATATCGATAACAATCAATACGGAACGATTTGTTATCGAAATGCCCAAATTACCATAAATTAATAATATTGATATTGCAATCTAATTTTTATTGACATGTCAATTTAATGCTGGTAACCAATTTATGTTTGCTTCCTGCAATGTACAGCGTGCATTATCGAGAAATCGATTATTGGGCTGACCATTCGCGTCAAAATAAAGAATGGAATTTCGGTATTCGCTTGTTGTCACAATACGGTCACCTTGACGGACAAGCGAGGAAAATTATTTATATTTTAGAATCCACGACGCTTCTTCTACTCAAAATTGTGTCAAAATATTGCAGTTTGTGCACAACAAATTTCGCACGTTGCGACGCGGACACCTTGTGCCCAATTGGTTGGCAAACAAAATGCTGTTAAGACGGCAACCGAAATTGATCATAAAAATATAAGAGCAGCGCGGCCATCATCAACAAAAAAAAAAAAAAAACGCAGCGCAACGCAAAGTACGAAACAACGATTTGTGTGTGCAGCAAGCCCAACAAGGCTTCGCTTTTGCTTGGTTAAATCTCAATAAGATGCAAATGCATTTCCCAAAAGTGAAATACACACAGATTAAATAGGAGAAAAAGAGAAGCAAAGCAGCAAAATTGCTGCCGCTGCTTTGCGGTGGTGGTGCAAAAAGAACATAAAATCGGTGGCAAGAAGAAGAGCCGCCAAGTGAGAAAAAGTGAAATAAAAAAACAATCCACCGAAATCAATTAATCATATCAAAAATATAATAAATAAATGTAAAAAAACACGCTTAACAACAACAAGAGACAAAAAAAACAACGTGCGCGTTGTCGCCGCAGCGCATTATTTGCATTGCTAGCGGAGCTGATGTTATTTATGCTGCAGGTGCTACAACAACAATAATAAGAAGAACAAGCACAACAACAACCATTTGGCGCTGACGACAGAAGACGACGCGTAGCGTTGCCAGATCGGACAAAAGTGCTCAACGCGACATTTTTCAAATTCATAAATTCGGCATGCACAGGTAAGCACAATAAAATAGTTAATTAAACCTGTAAACACTTCAGCACATAATTCTCGCTCTTTCTATTTCTTTCACTTTAGAATTTTGCACAGGATTAGCATAAAACATCTTCAGCTCGATTGCTTCAATCACTTTTGATTATCACACTTAATTTTAAACACACGCGTCGTGATCCTTCGAGATCGACGACGCCCTTTAGATAGGAAATTTTCGTTCGCTCCCCACGTTGTTAAAGAAAAGCTGCCACCATTCGGAAGAAAAACACTTCGAATATGACCCACAATATCGGTATGGCGCCATATCGTATGCCGGGTCCATCGGGCGGCCTCTGTCCGCCCGATTTTAAGCCACCGCCACCCACGGATATCATCTCGGCGCCGAGTAATCCCAAGAAGCGACGGAAAACCTCAAATGCGGCCGCCAATTCAGCTGCAGCAGCGGCAGCGGCGGCTGCAGCTGCAGCGGCCGCCGCTGCCAATTCCATGCAACAACAACAACAGCAACAACAATCGGCGCCACCCACGCCCCAAGATCTGTTGCCACCGCCGCCCATGGGCGGCTTTGGTGACACCATCATCGCATCCAATCCCTTCGACGACAGCCCCCAAGTCTCGGCCATGTCCAGCTCAGCGGCCGCTGCCATGGCCGTGATGAACCAAATGGGAGGCGGACCCGGACCTGGGCCCGGCGGCCCGGTCGGACCTGGCGGCCACTTTGGCGGAGGCGCCGGGCCTCATGGCCATTGGGAGGAGCGCATGGGCATGGGCATGCATCCGCATATGCATCCACATCCACATGGGCATCCCCATCCGCATGCGCATCATCCGGGCCATGGACCGCCGCCGCATCATATGGGCGGTCCGCCGCCGATGCGTGGCATGAGTCCGCTGGGACCGCATCCCCATGGCCTGGGACCCGGCGTTGGACTGCCGCCGCACATGAACCACGGCCGGGGAGGCGGCGTGCCGATGGGCAGCCCCATGGGCGGCATGGCGGGCATGGGCGGCATGAGTCCCATGGGGAACATGGGCGGACCAAGCATATCACCGCATCACATGGGCATGGGCGGGCTGTCGCCCATGGCTGGCGGACCCAACGGGCCGAATCCGCGTGCCATGCAGGGCTCACCGATGGGCGGTGCTGGGGTCGGTGGTGGACCGCTGCCCGGCCAGAATTCGCCAATGAACTCGCTGCCCATGGGCTCGCCGATGGGCAATCAAATTGGCAGCCCACTTGGACCAGCGCCAGGTCAACAGCAAGGACAGCAACAACAGCAGCAGCAGCCACAAAACCCGCAGCAGACGCACATGAACAATGGACAGATGGGACCGCCGCCATTGCACAGTCCACTAGGCAACGGACCCAGCAGTCACAGTCATATGTCCCAAGGCGGACCGGGGCCGGGGCCAGGACCGGGAGGATTAGTTGGACCCGGTGGCATGTCGCCTGCGAACAACAGCAACAACAACAGCAACCAGAATAACAATGGAACGAATAGCAACAACAATCAAAATCCACATCCACACTTGTCGCCACATGCGGCGTCCGCAGCCCGTTTGGCGGCCATGCAACAGTCCAACGGTCCCATGCAGCCCTCGGCAGCGTCTGCAACGGCAACGTCAGCAGCGGGAGCAGCAACGTCAGGAGCGTCAGCGACGACGACGTCAGCGTCGTCAACAGCCACAGCAGCGACCACGTCAGTGCCTACGTCTTCACCAGCGCCGCCCGCCATGTCACCGCACCATGCGCTCAATAGCGCCGGACCAAGTCCCGGCATGCCCAACTCGGGTCCCAGTCCGTTGCAATCGCCGGCGCTCAGCGGCGCTGGCGGCAACAACAGCAACAATAATGGACCCATGATGGGCCAGCAGATGAACCCAAATGTTCCTATGCAGCAGCAGCAGCAGCAACACCAACAACAACAGCAGCAACACGGTCCCATGGGCGTCCACATGGGTGGACCTGGACCGGGACCGGGTCCAGGACCTGGTGGCCCCATGGGCATGGGCATGAATCAAATGCTACCGCCACAGCAGCCGCCGCATATGGGCGGCCCGCCACACCCGCAGCTCATGAACCATCCGCACTCGCATCCACATCCGCACCCGCATCATCCGCATCCGCCGCATCACATGATGGCCGGCGGCCCCGGGCCCGGCATGCATGGCGCACCCGGCGGTCCTGGCGGCATGCCACCGCACATGGGCGGCGGCGGCAATCCGCATATGATGGGACCACACGGCAACGCGGGTGGTCCGCACATGGGTCATGGGCATATGGGCGGCGTGCCGGGACCGGGACCCGGTCCAGGGCCAGGCGGCATGAATGGCCCGCCCTCGCACCATGGAATGCCACCTCACCACGCAGCAGCTCAGCACAATCATCCGCATCATCACCATCCGATGGGCGGACCCAACATGTTTGGTGGTGGCGGCGGCGGCGGAGGTCCAATGGGTCCCGGCCACATGGGCAACATGGGCGGCGGTCCAATGGGCGGTGGCCCGGGGCCCATGGGCAACATGGGCGGGCCGATGGGCAAGCCGATGACAATGAGCGGCGGCAAAATGTATCCGCCGGGTCAGCCGATGGTCTTCAATCCGCAGAATCCAAATGCGCCGCCCATTTATCCGTGTGGCATGTGCCACAAGGAGGTGAACGACAACGACGAGGCAGTCTTCTGTGAATCCGGTTGTAACTTCTTTTTTCACAGGTAAGAAACGTGCAGAGCACAACTGTTGGAAATGATTTTAATTATTTCTTCATTGTTATTTTAGAACGTGCGTCGGTTTAACGGAGGCGGCCTTTCAAATGCTCAACAAGGAGGTGTTTGCTGAGTGGTGCTGTGACAAGTGTGTGTCTTCCAAGCATATACCCATGGTCAAGTTCAAGTGCTGAAGCAACCAACCAACCAATCAACCAACAACAATCAACAACCAACAACCAACCAACAACAACAACCAACAACAACTAGAACAACCACCAGCTAGCACTCATTCACTCTGTATAAATATATCCAAGCATTAACTATTTTAATTGTAGTCTTTAAGGCGAGAGAGAGATTAGGGTTCCATTATCATCATCAACAACATCATATAGAAATATGTGTGTGCGCTCAATAATAGTCAAAGGTCCCCAACGAAAGCAAATCAGCAATCAATCTTTAAGCGACGACTCACTAAAATGGCCGAAGCACCGTGTTGTGACTTCTTCTCAAGCTTCGGCCTGGCTCAAGACGCGCGCATCCTTAAACAACAAACAAACAAACAATACAAAACAAAAACAGAAACAAACAAAAATCAAACCTTAAAAACGAAACAAAACGATAAACAACAAAATATTGTAATATACGATTAACATATAGCCTAGTTATAGTTTATATATATAGAGAGAGCGAGCGCGAGAGATCGAGAGAACAATATGTATGTGGTGTGGTATGTGAGGCCTTGCGGTCGTCGTTGTCATGGAGCAGATAAGCAAACCGTAACGGAAATAGGGCAAAAACAAAACACAGCAATACACGTTGAAAAAAAGTAACCCAAACAGCAAATAGAACACAATGATGAATATAGGCGAATATATATATATATAGATGATAACGAAAACAAATATCAATCTACTGCAGCGAAATTATGAAAATTATGGAACTCAAACAGCGGCAAAACGCAAGAAAATAGCATTAACAAAAGAAAAATGTGAACAGAACAGAGCAAAGCATGGAATGGAATGAATATTGGAATGAATGGAAAAACATACGAATTATATATATGAACACAAAATGGTAATTGTAATTTTACATTTGTTTTCGAATAACTAGATGTTTAAGTGTGAGTGCATGCATATAAATACATACAAAATACACACACAGATACACAAACACACACACACATACAAATAAGCTAAACTTAAAATCTTAATAATCGATCTGACAATGAGCATCAATTTGTAACGAAATGAAATTAAAAAGCAAAAACTGTGTGAAATTGTTTCCCCCCAAAAATGAAGTCAAATGAAATGCAAACAAAAACAATGAAAACAAATGCAACAAAAGTCTTTCGTGTGTTGGTGTTGTTTTTTTTATACTCTTGCGTCGTCAATTTTACAAGAAGTTTTTAACTACAAGAATGAAAAGAAATTTAAATGAGATTGAGAAGAGAAGAGTATCCAATTGGTGCGATTTGTATTTACAAAATATTAAAGGTCTAAACACACACACAAACACATGATGGAAATGGAAATCGATTACGAACAAAAAAACAGAAAAGAAAAAAAACAAGCACAAGAAATTATTATGAATGCAGCAAAACAACAATTAATTTAAGCATTACAAGTTAACGCGTGAAGAATGAAAAAAAAAAACAAAACAATTGTATAAATTGCAAATTAAGTTATTTATAATTAAATAAAATACATACAAAATACATTGAAATCTTGCAAACGGGTTTGAATTTCAGGCATTACTAATCTTTACAGCTTTTCGACAATTTTCTCGAAGCATAACACAATTTAATTTTGCATTACGATGTATTTTTGAATTTTTGTTTCCAAAGCTTAAACTAAACAAGCCAATGCTCGATTGATATTAAAACAAATGCAAATAATTAGCGTTCAATACGTTCTATATAAATTTGATTTTGGAAATGATCGCATAACAAATACCCAAGTTAAATCTTCAAGGTTGATTAAACAATTTACGCCCCGATTGGAATACAAAAAACAGTGATCATGGCATTATTATTGCAAGAGCGCCACTTAAAGCTACAAAATTATATATTTTTGATTATATTTAGCGTTTTTCTTTCGGTTTTTTTTTTTCATTTATATACTTGGATTTTTTGTATTTATATCATATTAATTGCACGCAAAAACCAAACGAGATTTTTGCATGGCTCGCTATTTTATCCGATGGCTGCCGTTATGAGTTCGGCCACATCCTGATCTGTGCTTCGCACTGTTAGATTCAATGTGACACCCTCAGAGAGCGCCAGCTTGGCTCTCACTAGCACTTCGACACCGCCGCGGAAAGATCCTGTTTAAAGCAAAGCGAATCATTAGTTGAGAATTCATTTTTAATGATGTTTGATGAGTCGATTTACCTGAGCAGAGCACTGTGTGTAGATGCGTGCCCTCAGGCACTTTCTCGGAAAGATTCGCGGCGCCGAGGCCAAGTATTTTAATGATGGTATTGACCGCATCCTGCAGGTTGCTAACAGCAGACAGCACAAAAGTATCTTCAGCTTGCAGCCATTCTGGAAAGAAACGTTAAATTTATTAATAATTCCAGAAACAAATTCGAATAGACCTTAGTCTTACCTTCGCTGTCGGCCGCATCCCAGGCCACCTGGAAGTTGTTCTTTTTCGTTTTCTGTATTTGATCGGCTACAGTAATCTCTAGATCCTCCAGCATGTACTCATCATCGTAGCCCTCCTCCGAGTCTGGCTCACCAGTGTTTGGATCACAATCCTTGACCACGAATCGCAGCGTGGCACCGAAAGTAGCTACATCAGAAGAAAAGCAAATTTATTAATATGAAATTAATACTGAAGAATGATAATCTAATGACTTTCAACCATCATTTAAAAACAGCATACTTAATGATGCAATAAGACGACGATCTCAAAAATTCCAACTCTTGGATAACTCGGAATGTAAAATATTCTGAATAACAGTACTACTATAATAATAAAAATATTCGTTTAATTTACCTATGGAACTGCTGGCATCCGGGGGGAATTCGACAATGACAAACGTCGTCTGCAGCTCGTTGTAGGGCAACTTGGGGCAGGGAATGACGGCACGGGCCGTGTAACCCTCGGGCAGCGTCAGATCGACGCGCACATTCTCCAGAAACTGGTCGGAGAGCGTGTTAAGGCAATCGAACTGGAACACCACATGCTGCCCGAATATATGCTTGATGCACTGCACCGTGTACTCCGTTTCGCTCTCCGTCAGCTGAATTGGCGCCGTGCTGCGATGAATGGGACCCAGAACCTGGATGCCCGGCAACTGGGCCAGTCGAGCAGCGCTCTCCTCCTCACGCGTAATCTTGGGTGCACGTGGTGCGCTGGTGACCATCATGACGTCATTGCTGATTTCGGGTTTAACAATAGCTGCCTTGGGTACAATGGAAATGTCAAAGTGTGACTGCAGATCGCCATTCAGGTGATCGGACAGCGCCTTCTCGAGTAGTGCCAGCGAACAGTTCTCGCGTTCAATGATGTAGTTCTTGTATAGCTCGGGCTTGGCTGAGTTCAAGATGCACAGATAGTAGGTGGCGCGGTCACGCACCTCATCATCTGGGTCCATTTGACAGCGCCCAAGGAGCACCAGAATATTGGCCAGCAACGCCGGGCAAGAGGCGCCAAATTGAGCCAACGCTGTGACAGCTGCGGCACGCACAATGGGACTCTCGAGGATGACGCGATTGTAGATGAAGCGTATGTACTTGGAGGGTGTGGCCGCAAAGGGTCCCTCCTTGCCCAGCAGATGCAGAATGCGCACAGCAAGCGAGACGTGTTCGCAGTCCTCGATGAATTCGCACAGATGCGACAAACCCGACTCCTTGGCATCGACATTCTCCTCAATGATGGTGATGATGGTGTCCACAATTGATGTCTTGTACTCGAGTCCGCCCTCCTCACGCAGCATGCCGCTCAAGAAGTTCATCAGCACAGTGTGCTTGCGTGGATATTTGGCGCACAGCGCACAAATAGCTTGGACCACTACGACCTTGAACTCGTCAGATATTTCGGCCACAAAAGTGGAGATCTGTTTCATCAGACGCTCCACCGACGACTCGGCGCCTGTCTTAAGCAACGTGGTGATGGCCAAAGTAGCCACCGAGCGATTGGAATCCGTGATGAGTCCCTCTAGATCCAAATTGCAAGTGGTCACTGCAGCTGGATGTGTCATGGCGACTTTGTTGAGCGTGCGCACGGCGGCAAAGCGCAGCGTGGCCTTTGGCGACCCGCAGAACAACTGAAGAATGGAGAACGCTGGCGACAGCATGCGTGGATTTGTGTTCTTTAGATTGACAATGGCGTGAGCGGCCTCATAGATGACCATTTCGCTCTTGTGGCGCAGACACGACTCGATGAACGAGTAGAGCGGCGAGTCGGAAAGCTCCTCGGCGGCCACATCCTCCTCCTCGATGAGCTTGCAAGCAATGCGAATCTGCAACACAAGTTGATAAGCAAATCGAAAGAGAATAATGTGGATTTCAGTGACTCACCAACATGCAGACTGCATAGGGACTCTTGAGCGAGCCACGCGTTAATTTGTTGACCAGCTTGGACACTGCCAGGCGATCCGATTTGCGTATGTGATAAAGCAAACCGAGAGCATGATACTGCACCATGATATTGTCACTGTTCATGGCCTCCTGCGCCTCGTTGGCCCAGCGTTTGACAACATCGCCAGCGGTGCTCGCCAGGCGCAAGGAGCTCACCAAGGCAGCACAAGAAACGGCAGCATTTTTGTCGACAATGCACTGCTTCATGTAGCGCTCCACGGCCTGCAACATTGTGTGATCCGTGATGCTGCAGAGAGCACGAATGGCCGCAGCACGATAGAGATCCTCTTTTCCGGTCATGTCCTTGGTGAGGGAGCTGGTGACAATGATGACGTCCTCGGCAATGGAGCTCAACTCCTTGATGCCCAGATAGACCATGCGACGCAACACCACATCCTTGGACTGAAACAGTTTGGTCATGGCAAAGAAGCAATCGGTTGCCTCGCGCGCCACCAGCACTTCACCCTGATTGATCAAATAGAGGATCTTGGTGAGGATGTGAATGCATTTGCGTGCGTTCACCGGTGTCTCGTTGAAGGTGCGCGTCTCCTGCAGCACCGACGTCTTCTCCAGATTCTGATAGGCATTTGTCGGACCTGATGAACGTTGAAATTTCGAACGTGATATAAAATATTTCATATTTCTCTCTCTCACTCAACTCAAAAAACAGAGTTAAATGTGTGTGCGTGTGTGTGTTAGTCGGGCTACGTGTTTGTGTCTGTGTTAGTTAAATTTGGGGGGAGCTCTTCTTTGTATGTGTGTGTGTGCCAGCGGAGCACCTTCTTGTTGTTGTTGTGGCTTCGTTTGATGATTTGATTTTAGTTGTTGCAACTTCGTTAGCGGTGTCACTGTTTAAGCGTTGTTTTGTCCACCAGTTACTTACCATCCTCCTCTTCATCCTTTTCGCGACGGAATGAACCCATTTGTAAGGCTAGGCTGCTCCAAGAACTGGCGAAAATCAACAGAAATTGTGAAATATGTGGAAAAAATCTTTGATTTTTCACTACGCGTACACGTCACACACACTCTACAGCAAAAAGAAGTTTAACAATGCCATTCTCGTGTCAACGTGCTGCCATCTAGCAGCCGCATTACAGATAACAATTTAACAGAGCGGCTTAACAGTTGGTATGCACAGATGTTTTGCTGAATTGCATCAAATGTTGAATTCGAATAATTGGGCAAACTAAAATTTTTAAATGTTCAAATATTGTTATTCATATATTATATTAATTCAAAAACTACGATTTGCATGCGCTGCACTGCGAACAACGTTTAAAATTTTTTACATGTA
Source organism: Drosophila ustulata (assembly GCA_035047365.1). Taxonomy (NCBI): domain Eukaryota; kingdom Metazoa; phylum Arthropoda; class Insecta; order Diptera; family Drosophilidae; genus Drosophila; species Drosophila ustulata. The sequence goes on from JAWNPT010000094.1 coordinate 16,263,978, forward strand.
ATCGATTGCGAATAGTATTTTCGATCGATATCGTGCGTGTTTTGGTATCGATATTTATTTAACATTGCAAACGTTTTGCTGGAAGTAAAATAATAAAATAACCAATTGTTGTGCAAACAAGAGTAAATAATCTATTGAAAATGAGCAGAAGTCGCTCACGCAGCCCACGCAGAGATCGGCAGCGCACACAACACCACAGTGACAAACGGGAAGCCGCTAAACCGGCAAAATACAGACGTTCAGAGGAGTCGCGAAGCAGAGACCAAAGAGACCAAAGGCGGCATGGCGGAAACAGCTACAGAGAATCCTCAAGTGCCGCACAACGTGAACGTCGCGACTCAAGGAAACGACGCTCCCGCTCCTCCAGCACAGATTCGAGCAGCAGCAGCAGCTCCTCGAGCAGCTCGTCCAGTTCGCGACGCAGTCGCAGTCCGGCCAAGAAGAAGCAGAAATCGGTGGAACGGTGGCCAAACGATCGTTTCCATGACAACAACGACAGGCAAAACAATCCGTTTCGAGGTCGCGCGCCGGAAGGAAGCTTCATCAATGATCCTGCCGAACGCACTGCAAGATCACATTACCACAATCGTGCTGGCGGCCACTCCAAAGGTGATTCCAAGGCGCTGAACGCACGACGAGCACAGCGTGTGCACATAGGCGAGGAGGGCGTGGCCGAGGTGTGGGGCACAAGTCCATCGCGGTCGCATGAGGATGAAGTGCAGCTCGTCAAAGGTTCGTTTGTGGGCCCCAAAAAGAAGAAAAAGAAGAGCAGCAAGAAGTCTTCCAAAAAGAAGTCGAAGAAGTCAAAAAAGAGGAAGCACAAGAAGGCATCATCCTCGGACTCATCATCTTCATCATCAAGTTCCAGCAGCGATGATAGTTCTGACAGCGATGACAGCTCCGAGAGCGAGCCGGACGATGAAGATGTGTGGCTGGAGAAGACTGCTGAAGGCTTTAAGAAGCCCACCAAGAAGAGCAAACGCTCGAAGTCCGACAAAAAGCACAAGAAAAAGAAGAAGAAGCGCAAATCGGAAGCATCGAAGAGCAAAAAGAGTTCTTCCGGCAGCAGCAAATCAAAGTCGAAGTCGAGTGGCGGCCACAACGATGAGGATGTGGGGCCATCGTTGCGCACTGGTGGCAGCCTGAATCAAAAGGACTTTGGACGCGCTCTTCTGCCCGGCGAAGGAGCTGCGATGGCGGCCTATATTGCGGAGGGCAAGCGCATTCCGCGACGTGGCGAGATCGGACTGACTTCGGACGAAATAGCCAACTTTGAGTCGGTGGGCTATGTGATGAGCGGCAGTCGACATCGGCGCATGGAAGCAGTGCGCATACGTAAGGAGAATCAACTGTATTCGGCGGATGAGAAGCGCGCTTTGGCCATGTTCAGCAAGGAGGAGCGACAGAAGCGCGAGAATAAGATATTGACGCAGTTTAAGGACATGATTCACTCTAAGCTACAAGCAAAAGATAAAAAGTAGCACACAATCCTTTGTAGATACGTCAAAATTAATTATATTTTTCATAGATCAACATTGAATTCTTATCAGTTGGCGGCAGTTCGATAGCGATAAGTATGTGCGGCTATCGATATGTCAAATATCACTTAATCTTCACTTTCTCGTCATTCGTACAGCAAACAAAATAACATTCGATTTGCAAATTTTATAAAAAATCTCAATTTTTAAGCAATTTTTGTTCACAAAAAATGTACACAGTTTTCAATTTATTTGTCAAAAATAACGCCAACAACAATTGTTCAATCGTTCGTTTTATACCAATATATTTGTCAAGGTAAAATTAGTAAATTCGCAAATTTGATTTGCGGCCACACTGTGCGTAACGTGTTGCTGGGGTGACTTTGTTTCGATTTTCCAAATAAGTTTTTTTCATTTAAAATGTGTTAATAGCTGGTCAACAATTAAACAAGTTTCTAGTCATAAACTTAGTGCAGCCTAAGCAGTCAATTGAAAACCTTCAAGTACAAATTAATTGCATATTAAGCGCGTTTTCGGCAAATGTCAAACGACATGTGCATGCCTGGTGAGCAGGACGGCAATACGGTGTGAGCGTCGCAACAGTAGTTAGAGAGAGTGCGCAGTATATGTACGAAGTGGGTTAGCAAAACAATGAATGCGTGAATTACGAATATCGCTTAACCGGCAGATTATCGAAAGAACGAAAGAAGGGATAGTGATAAGCCACCCGCCAACGTCACACCCACTCTCACATACACATACGTTCTCTCACACACTTAATTGTAATCAAAAGCGACAAGAAGACGACGACGTCCGTCGACACTCCTCTCTGGCAGCGAGTAATCAATTAGCTGGACACACCAACATCATCATCATCATCAGCCGCAGCAGGCAGCAGGCAGGCAGGCGACCAGTTCGGTCAGTCTGCTTTTGTACTTGAAGCGTAGCGTGCGTGGCAAGCGTTTCACTCACTCATCATCACAATGCCAGCCAAGAACGAACTGCAATCGCCATCGAGTGAAATGGTGCTGCTCACCCCCAACACCGAGAACCCCCCACCGACTATAGCAGTGACGACTGCGCCCAAGGACGCCAAGGATGGACAGCGCGAAGGATCAGCGGAATCGGACAGCAGTCGCGTTGTGATGAAGAAACAGCTGGGCTTGCTCGAGGGCGTGGCCATCATTCTGGGCATCATCTTTGGATCCGGCATCTTTGTGTCGCCCAAGGGCGTGCTGCGCGAGGTGGAGTCCGTGGGCACGTCGTTGATCATCTGGGTGCTGTGTGGCCTTCTCTCGATGATTGGTGCTCTCTGCTATGCGGAGCTGGGCACTGCCATACCCAAGTCTGGCGGAGATTACGCGTACATCTTTGAGGCGTATGGATCGCTGCCCGCGTTTCTTTATCTGTGGGATGCCATGATGATATTTGTGTAAGTAGAAATTGCCAATGTCAATGTTTAACCTTATTTACATTGGGTTAAACGAGATATTTGTGCAATTCGCGCTGACACACCAGAACATGAGAAAAACAAGTAAAAACCAGCTACAGTCATAAGTGCTCGACTAGAAAATACCCCATTCCCTCGACCTTATTTAACGATCTTTATACATCTTGGTTATTCTAAATATTTTTTGACAAGTTGGATTTTAACTAAATTCAAATTGTAACTTCCCATAAAAAGAAAAACATTCTTGATGTAGAATATTTTATATTTTGTTAAACCCAAAACAAATACTCCAAATTGAGCGCTCTCGACAAAATTGTTGTTACAAAACAATAATCTTTTTATTCTTGTACTTTTTAATTGACTCAATTGAATTCAAATGTGAGAGTGAAAATAGACTTTATCTACGTAATGTAGAGATCTAAGATCCATGCACTTACGCGTAAAAATCAAACTCAAGAATATATATATATTTATGTATATTGTAGGGTCAGAGGTCACCAGCTTAACCTGTTGCATAAATATTGCTCCTCATAAACCAAACATACCCATTTAATCCCATTTGATGGGGCGTAGCCTAAGCTCAGCTCAGCTCTCCGAGTTCGTCTCAATTGAGGCACGGCAAATTGAAGTCAACAGATTTGTCGTGGGCCTGGGGTTAAGGTCATTCGTCAGTCAGTTTCAGCTGTCCGTCTCAATTCACTTTCACACAGGCAAAGCACAGCAAATGATTTATAAATGTTGTTATCAGGGATTGCTATCAGGCTATATTTGCTTATTGTATTTAAGCATTAAAAGGCTCATTCCGTCTGTATTGATAAGCCAAATACACACACATTTTTTCCACTGCACTAATGACTTTATTATTATATATGGCTATCGCAACGCTATATTTATTTGTCAGCGTCTTTTGTTTCGATAATAACTGCCATCACAAACAATAAATAATTTTTGCATAGCAGACATCATATTTCCGTTGAATGATATTTTAAACTGTCCATATGTTTTCGCTTCTAGCCCCACAACAAACGCCATTATGGGCCTCACATTTGCCTCGTACGTGTTGCAACCCTTCTTTGCTGATGGCTGCGAGATACCGAAGATTGCATTACAATTGCTTGCCGCTGTCACAATATGTTTCCTCACCTACTTAAACTCGTATTACATGAAGATCACAACGAAAATGCAGAACATCATCATGTTTACCAAAATTGCCGCATTGGTGCTGATCATAATAGTGGGCCTGGTTTGGATGCTGATGGGACACACGGAGAACTTCGATCAGCCGTTTGAGAACACGGAAACAGATCCGGGCAAGCTGTCAGTGGCATTTTATTCGGGCATCTTCTCGTATGCCGGCTGGAACTATTTAAACTTTATGACGGAGGAATTGCGTGATCCATATCGCAATCTGCCACGAGCCATCTACATTTCGCTACCCCTCGTTACGGGCATCTATGTGCTGGCCAATATGGCCTATCTGGCTGTGCTCTCGGCGCCCGAGATGCTGGCCTCCAATGCCATTGCAGTGGTAAGTAGATCACACCTCTAATGTGAATAAGTTGTTTATTAACTGACTTTCTCCTCTGCAGACATTTGCGGACAAGATACTTGGCGGCTTCTCGCTGATCATACCCATTATGGTTGCCATATCGGCATTCGGTGGTCTCTCCGTGCACATCATGACTTCGTCTCGCATGTGCTTTGTCGGCGCACGCAATGGACATATGCCGGCGATCTTGTCGCACATCAGCGTGAAGAGCTACACGCCGTTGCCATCGCTGGCCTTCCTGGTGAGATCTTGCTGCTCAATTGTCAAACAATGGAAGTTGCTCAATTTATTTATTTTATGCAGTGCCTGCTCTCGATTGTGATGCTGGTGGTCAGCGATGTGTATGTGCTAATCACTTATAGCAGCATTGTGGAGTCGTTCTTCATCATGTTGTCGGTGTCGGCTGTCTTGTACTTTCGCTACAAGCAACCCAATATGGAGCGTCCAATTAAAGTGAGTATGAGTTCCGGCGCTCCAGAAATATGTGCTTCTCAAATACATATATTTTTGTTTGTCGTTTTGCCGTTTGGCCATTGTCCAGGTCTCTTTGTGGATACCCGCCGTGTTTGTCGTCGTTTGCGCATTTCTGGTGGTCGTTCCCGTTTATGTGGCTCCATTTGAGGTCGCCATGGGCTTGCTAATCACACTAATTGGTATACCATTCTACTACGTTGGCGTCGTGTGGCAGAATAAACCGAAATGGGTGCAGCACGCGATTGGTGCGTACACAAAAACCGTTGGCTGCGTTGCCTTCGACCTTGGCAATCGCCTCGATTTTAACTCGAAACAAAACCTAAAACCATTATTACCATTTTCACGTATGACCACATAACTAACGTAATTGCGTAATCTTCTCTCTTTCTCGTTTTTACTCGCTCCCCGTGACCAGATTCGATGACATTTACGTGCCAAAAACTCTTTATGTCCGCCAAGGAGCAAAAACTGGACTAATCATCAAGCGAACGTCGTTTTCACCTGACTCTAGCCTTATAAACATTGGAAAACATCACCTACCTACACATATATCACTCACATACATGACAGAGAACTATTACCATAAGTGCAAAGACATCGAATATTAGTTCATTTTTGTATAGTTTTTTTTTTTTTTTGGTTTGATTAGTTTTGAATTGTTTTTTTGAAGCGCACGTGTTGTATAAGTGACAAACGACTTGACAGAGAACTTGTTCTTTCCTACTAAATATTACGGTGCCATTTAGTCAAGGGCCCAATCTAATTTTGATATTAAAAACTATATATTTCAAACATATATAGACTGTCAGATACATCACATGTGCAAGCTTAGCTTTATTGATCCTATTAACCACCAAAGTATGCCAATTATTTTGCCAAAGTCCATAATATTAATTATTTTTTCTGTTGACATCACAATATTTTACATCACAAATACATTAAATTAAGGTTTGGTTTTCGCTATTGATTCGATGATTATTTTTATTTATTCTAAAAACCTCCATAGTAAGCCATAGTCCATATTGTTAATTTTATTTTCTGTTGACTATTGATTTGCTTTATTTATATTTGCTTACATAATAATATTTTATATCACGACCACATATAATTAAGATTTTTCGTTTTGATTATCGTTTTTGTTTTGATTTTTAAAAAATAAAACTAATAAAGGTTTTGTATATTTACAAAGAATTTTGATAACCATCTCTTAGGAGATATCTCAGGGAGCCCGAAAAGTATGCAATATGAAAAGTAGAGTCGGCAAGTTGTTAGCATACTGACGCGCTCTGAGTTGTTTTTGCGACTGTCTGCCAATCAATTATATCTGATAAGCCATATTAATGGACTGTTGTTATTTTTAAGTCCAAGCAGACATATAATAATGTACGATGCTAGGCGAGTTGGCCATTTGGGGCTAAATATAAACCAGGGCTATCACTCTTCCCCATTTTGGACATGCCCAGCACGTAACCGCCGAATGACGCTTACTTTATGGATACAATATGTGTCTAAGAACATGAACTGGGCACAAAAGCGGCATAGAGATCTTTCTCTGATCACAGAAGAACACAAAAAACTAGGTGTTTATAATTGATAAAAGTGTAGTGCACCTTTCGGCTGATTTGCATGCAGAGCAGCTGCCATCGACTATTTATATCTCAGCTTATATCTTATCTACTTTGTATATTCTCGTGTCTATTGCTATTTTGTATGGATATGAGGCTTACATGCGCTGATTTCATCGCCGTTTTTTTTTTATAGCTTTTTAAATATATGCCAGTGAAAAGACGGATTGTCAAATCATTGTTAAATCAGTTCCATTCAATTTTATGGGTTTCTTTATGATCGAATAATTGTATTTTAATTCGTTTCGGACGTGGCAAGTTGGGAATGCACAATGTATAGCAGCTACTGCACCTTATTTTGCCATGATCCACGGGAATTCACTCGGATTAATTAATAAAGTTATAAAAGTAAGGCAACTTAATACGTATTACCAATAATATATCACATGTTGGGGCACAAAAACAATGCCTTAAAATGTGTTAATTACATGCACGTTTTCATTGATTCGAACTACTCATAACTGGGAGATCACCAGACTGTTTATTTCTTTGACTTGGCATTGTTTTTTCCAGTGAGTTAACAAATTAATTGAGAGCGTAACACGATCGATATTCGATTTAATACTGATCAAATATTTCCCAGTTGTTGCTAGGGAATCAAATATTTGGTTTGAATTGTTATTTAAAATACCCGCTCTTGATGATTGTATGATGCAAACTGATTATACATCTGTAGATAAATGCGATCCTTTAACTTGATCATGTGATCACCATATGGAGCACATACAAGTACATACATTTGTACATCTGTGTCTGATTAGCACCTTTTAGGGTGTCATTAATGAATCGTGTCTATACATTTAAATGGGCAATGGAAAAAACAACGAAATCTAACGATATGAACACGATGCAATATCAATACGGATTCAATTTTCGGACCGCAAAAAAACAAATTATTGCGAATTTGGCTATAATTGATTGGAGTGCTCCAAAAAGAATGATGATCAAATTACTTCGAAATTTGCCATAATTAATTGGGTTCTAACCACAAATTAGAACAAAGTCAATTGCAATTTTTGTTGTATATGTATTTAATTGCGGTTGGTACGAAGGTAATTGGAAAACAGACAGTGTCCAGCTGTATTCTATCTCATAAGTGTATCAGCAATCGAATGACAACATTTTACACTTGTCAACTGCTATTTATTAGTAAGTTCGATTGCTTGGCATTCTCAATGTAAATCACGAGTTTCGTATACACATGTAAATCATATGTAGAAAGGAAATCTATAAAGCATTCGAGGCACACACATAGTTTATGCAGTGATGATCATAAAGTCAAGTTGTTGGCCACAAATTGACCTAATTGTGCCCCAGACAAAAAAAGGAGCTAATTTCAGCTTGACATTCTGATTATTGTAAAAATGAAAATTCATGTCGACACAGATCTACTATTTATAGTAGCTTCAACTTCTATTTTTGATTAGTAATTGGCAAAAAAATTAACAATTTTGAATAGAAGTACTTAAACATGTTGGAAATTTACGTCGTTAATATACTGATCTATTTACGTTGACTTATTTGTATGCGCTCTTTATACTGATTGTGATGAGAAAAAAACACAAAATAAATAAACTGAAGCAGCTATTAAAAAACTGATCAATAGTCTAGACCACGCTAATATGTTAAGAACAGACATGGCATAAACGCTTAATAATACAATAAAAGCTGGAACGCGCAGTAAACGTGTGAATATCACTCAATGAATTCGTTTGGGAATTCGTTCGCCCCCCGATTTCCGCTGGAACGACAGCCACGCGATCAATTAGTAGCTTTCTGCATAATATTGTCAATATTTGTTGGCGTCTTACTGCGGCTCGCGAGGGGGGGAGGAGGGCGCCAAAGCAAACAAATACACGAGTCCTAAGCATACGAAATACTCGCATTTGGTATGCATGCAAAACAAAATATTATCTGATGATGGAAGGCAGTTATTTCCCACCTCTCGTCCCCGTCGTTGGCTTTTGTTTTTCGTGTTTGCTGTGAGCATTAACTAGGCGCGAATTATGACGAATCACACACACTGTGGTGAGCTGTCTCGTCTGCGTATTTAAATGCGAGCGTTAAGCATACGCCGTGTGGTGCAGTCCACAGTGAACTTTGGTGGGTGGCTCGATCGTAATGCTACTTCAAATTAGTAATTCGACTTCGTTAAGAGGGTGACTTACGACAAAGCACGAACAGCTCAATTCATCAATTCCCCTAGACGAAACGAAACGAAGCGATCGATGGATCGATCGTGTGCACGTCCGCTGCCGTTTCCGTTCGTGCGACGCGTCGTTTGACTCCGCGGGTATAACATTTGGTATGTACAACTACAGGTGTGTATGACTGTGTGTGTGTGCGAGTGTGTGTTGTTTTATGGTTCGTGTCTCTGTGTGGAGCACGCGCTGTACGCGGGGATTTAAGCTTTCGAATTTTCAATTAGTTCGTTGACGCTGAGGAAGTTGTGAAGGTGTTTCAAATGGCAAACGTTGGCGCAGTTTAGAATTAGCCACCCAACCGCAAGGTGTTGCATTCGCTAAACACTCGACCAGGAGCTCAGTGGTGTGGGAAGATTCTTTCCAAACAAGGAATTCCCAAGCAACAAATTCAATTGACAAAATTTGATCCATCACCAGATCATGCAGTTGATAGTATATCAAGCAGTTCTCCTTCTGATCGGCTGGTCTCAAGGTAATTTTCATTAATTTCGATTCTTTGCAAACATTTCATCATGTGATACATTTAGAAGTGTGCCCAAAAAAGTGCAGTCATTAAATAAATCAACGAAAAACATAAGTGATTATCATCTGGCAAAATAATTGCAAACCTAATCAATATCAATTTCAAGCTAACTTGCGCTGACTGTGTCAGCTGTTCGTCCGTCGTCTTTGGCGGTCTATCTGCCTGTCTTGTACACAAGTATTTATAATTATTTTTATAGAGTTCTTATCACTAAAACAAATTCTTCGGAACGCGTGCGACCTTCAATAAACAAGGGAGTTACCAAATGTCAAGGGACTGTGAATCACTTGCACCCGATATAGCCAGAATGAAACTGTATGTCAGCAAGATTATAAACGTTCTTATGATATCAGTCGGTTCTAAGTTCAACTAAATACCCACTTGAAGAAATCAATTGCATTTGTTTTAGGCTACTTATGCCACTCGAAAATGTTGAGATTTTTAAATGCCAATTAATACATTTATTGCTTGACATTGATTTTGATTAAGTGCTGCATGGCGACCTTATATAATATTCCTATCAGCACAACGACAATGCTAATTTTGTGCAAATAAATAAATTCAATAATAGAAAGTGTTTACAGAAAATACGATTTATTAAATTAGATACAAGATTTTGGGTGTTGGAGATGCAGTGATTACGAAACAAATACTTACGTGCTAATTAATAAATTTGTCATATGATACTCATGAATTTTCCACACTTTCTAAGCGGAATGATCTAATTACCGGTATCGTAGTTGAATGCGAAAAAAGTTTGCTTAATTTATTTGGGTGAACTTTGTCGAACTTTTCGCACAACGGGTGAAAATTATAGAAAAATATTTACAGTCAAGGCTCATTATCTATATCAATATGAATTGTGTCGGTATCTATTGTACGAGCATTTATCGTGCCCTTGTGAGACTCGTATTTGTGTTTTTTCTTCTTTATAAATGTATATTTATTGATTTATCTATTTACTAAGCAGCAAACAGTTAACATTGTTTGCTGTCCCATTTATTTGCCATAATTCACAAGTGCTCGTATATGTCAGTGATAAGCTTGTTGTTGACTCCCGACTCGCACTCCGCCTGCCCCTCGCATCGGCGGACTTGGGGCAGTGGCACGGGCACGTGATCCAAGACAGAAAGAAATATAAAGAATAGGTGGTGACGCCGAGGCAGCCAGCTCATGAGGCGATTCCCAGACCAGTTAGAGAGCAGCATGTTATGACGTCTGTGCTATTTGTGATTTCAATTCGACTTTGTTCGTTCTTTTTTCCTCTGCTCTTTGCAGCGGTCAGTGGCCATGTGTTTGGCTACTCGGAGCCCAATCAGAGGCGTTGGGCGCGTCATCACGGTCATTGCGCCGGCAAGACACAGTCCCCCATTGCCATCACCTCCAGCCATGTAAGTGACCAGCTGCCAACTGCCGGCTGCCAACTAATTGGACTAATTTCGACTAATTAATCGATTTCAGACAATGCCTTTGCATATGCCGGCTGTGGACATGATTGGCTATCACAATCTTCTGCCGTATCCTTTGAAAATGGTCAACAACGGACACACGGGTAAGTGGCTCAAATCATTGGCCATTGATTGATGCTTTACGATTCCAACATTTTGTTTACTCTAGTCAGCATTGGCATTCCCAAAGGCAATGCGAGCGCGGATCAGGAGGAATTTCTGCCCTATATTCGCGGTGCCAAGTTGCCGGGGGAGTTCGAGGTGGAGGGACTGCACTTCCATTGGGGCGACAAGAACAATCGTGGCTCGGAGCATGTCATCAACGACATTCGCTACACCATGGAGATGCATATTGTGCATCGCAACAAGAAGTATGCCACCATTGGCGAGGCACTCAACCATCCCGATGGAGCTGCTGTGCTGGGCTTCTTCTTTAACGTAAGTGGCATGCAACGATGCACGGTTGGACTTAATGCTAATGACTCTCTATCGCTCACACAGCTGGATGAGGATGAGGGTCAGGGGCTGGTGACCATCAATCGTCATCTGCATTTGATCGCCGATGCTAATCAGGAGGCTGCATTGAATGTCACCTTCTCGCTCTCCTCGTTGATAGCCAATGTGGACGTGGACAAGTTCTATACATACAAGGGTAAGTGATGCCCCCACTAGAAGCCCTCGTTTGAATGTGCCGCTGATTAGTTGACAGCGAACACATTTAACTGTCATGTCACGTCTGATGAGCGTTGTGCAATTCGCAGGTTCACTAACCACACCTCCCTGCTCGGAGGCCGTCACCTGGATACTGTTTCCCGATCCCATTCCCATTTCGCCCAAGCAGGTGAGTTTCTCGCTGCCTCGTCGCCACACAGTGCGTATGAGTAATGTGTGTGTGTGGTTCCCTTTTCGCAGATTTCTCGCTTCCGCCAGCTGTCGGACACACAGGACGGTGCACTCGTCGACAATTTCCGGACACTGCAGCCGGTCGGCAATCGTCGCATCTTCGCACGCACAGGACACGTGCGGCACACGTCGATTTCGGCGCTGAAGCATGAGGGCGACTACCTCAAGTACGATTGGTTCTACTGAGGCGGCAGCTGTGGATGTCGATGTGGATGTGCTGCTGCGAGGTGCTCTGTGCCATGCTAGATGTTTAACTTGTGCATTTATTTAACTTAACTTTAACAATTAGCTGTAAGCTAAGCTGTCTCCCTCCTCTCTCGATAAGTAAATAACATTACTATAGTTCTACGATATCAGACGTGTTTTGCGACCATATAGCACCAGTGAATTGGGTATATCCTCCACAAAAAAGTGGGCAGGCATCACGCTGAACATCTTCTTCAGCAGATCCAGCAATGTGCGCTCCAACGTCTCCACAATTAGTGGCCGCATTGCGTCGAAGAAGTCCTGCCAATGGTCATTAAAGAACTGATTCGTATCACGCTCCAGCTGCTTATTGGTGCCATTGAACAGATTCTCCAAGTTCACTTTCAATCGACTTATTTGCAGCTTCACTTGAACCTCCGTCACATTGTAGAACGTATAGCCGCCCTTCTCATAGAGCCGCGTCTTGGCCTTCATTTGTATCTCGAGATCATCTGTTGAGTGTAAAGCGCATTTAGTATTTATGCAAATGATTTGCGAATTTGCTGTTACCAAGTTCGATGAAAATGCGGCCAGCTCCCCTCAAGGGCACGAGCAAGATGTGGCCATGCATTTTGTAATTGCCATCCATACGCATGCGAGGCAAATAAATTTTATCCATCCAGCTGAAGTCTGTTTTGTTAACCCTAGAAGGCATTAGAAAATGTTGTAAATATGGGAATGCTAGGTAAATAAATTCAATCTATTCAGATAATGTCAGTTTTGAATTGGTAACTTTTAACGATTATTTAATAAAATCTTTTTTTAATTAATTACAAAAACAAAATGTTTTCTCCATATCCAATATGGGAGAAATATAGTTATTGTTAATCAATCAATCCGTTAGCGCTTTCTACACATATATTTAATCAATCTACGTAGCGATTTGATTGGCATGCGAACTGGGAACAGTTTAGTATGAGCACAACAGTTTTTTATTGCGCAATATTAATGAGTTTGGATTTCCTTATTTTAAATGTCATTGGCATGGAATAATCACCTGCTTTCCTTGACCACCATTTGGCCGAAACCGCGTATTTCCAAATTGGTTAGATTCGTGGAGATGATAGCCACATCTCTGTCCGCTTGCGTGAAGGTCAGCTGATCCTGTTTCATAGGGTCTATGGGACCAAAAGATTGCTCAATCTCAGGAATTCCTATAAATAAATATATATAGAGATCAAATCAATGAGTTATCCGACCTTTGCATTCATTATAAATATTGTAGTAGCTGCTCACCTTTGATGACCTCGTTGAGGAAACCCTGTATGGAACGAGTCGAGCAATTGGTGAAGTCGGGCTCCTTAATGCGGCATGATTCGATGTATGAGGCTGTGAATACGAATGTTTTGCTTATTGATTGCACTTAATTAGATTAATGAACTCTAGATTTTCGTTTTTGTCATTTATGCAATTACAGTGTGTTTAATTTATGCTGAAAGCTGTCAGCCATTTTTGCGCGTAAACACACACAGCCCAGGCTTAATTAACCAGTTCGCATTAATTGCATCAGCAGAGTTTTTCACTTTTCCGACACATTTGCTGCACTTACGCTTTTCCGTGTAATATGCGAGGCCCTCAACATAGCCCAGGAAGGCACAGCACCAGAATATGGGTAAGCCAATTATGAGTGTTCGCTGCATCATCGTACAAAAAGTCGCAACTGTCCGTCACTGTCACTGTCACCTCCTAATCGAGTTTGCGGCAAAACTAATGTGAGATATATCAGCGCGATGCAGTGTTTTATATGGCCTATATATAGCCGATGTGACGACCATCTGACTGAGCTGAGTTTAATAAATGAACTGAGCTTCGCAAATGTGTAAATAGACGACTTAACTACGACAACTTGATGTCTACTTGTTTTCAAAGCTTTTATTTCGCTAGCTTGCAGCTTGCATTAGAACACTTTTAATAGTTAGTATATGCCATAATACACCTGTTGCATTAACAGTCGTTTCTGAGCGCCCGCTAAAGTTGTACGAGTATCAACTTCAATTTGCGTCAAACAATTATCTTAATATAATACTGGAAAATACGTCTTGTTGTTGTTTAGTACTGCAACAGTTGCCTTGCAGGGTGTTTGTTTTTATGAACGCATTCCAACTTAAGGAATTTATTTATACTATACAAAATAGATGAAAATATTAAAGTATAGAAAATTGTATTAGCTAATAAATTTAAGTCATATTACAGAATTTTTTTACAAATTTATTTTATGCTCATATAAGTATTGTTGATAATAAACTAAAGTCATATTTCAGAATCTGTTTTAAATTTTAAAATATTTAGTTATGGAAAATACTGCTCGTAGAAATATTATGAATATTAATAAATTTAAGACGTATTACAGAATTTTTTTTTAAATTTATTTAATGCGCATAGAAATGTTGATGATATTAGCTAATAAGTTGAAGTCGTATTACACAGTCTTTGTTCAATTAATTTTACAGAATATTTATAAGAAAAAGTTACACAGTATTTGCAAGTCTTTATAGTACTGCTCTGTTGCTATCCTAGTCAAATGAACGTCAGATGAGGGCAAGCGTTATTACAAAACTGGGTTATTCCCACAAAACTCGTCCATGCATGAATCAATGAATGCAGATTGCAGATTGAGGCTTGAATATTTTGAATGGTCGCGTATATTCATAAACATTTTAAGTAATATGTTTACTGCTATCAGAATCGAGAACAAATGGAAGTATTTTCAAAGTATATTATTATAAATAATTCACAAATAATAAGAATGTTTGTATGTAAGTTTGTGATCCATGACTAACTGGGGCTGAAGATACTCTAAATACGAGTATTAAATATTTCTAAGAATATAAAAACGTCTTAAATACCCTACATTAAATGAGTTTGATGGATTTTGTGAATAAACTGAGCATGGCTTATTTAATGTATTTGTTTTTGGGATATATTATTTAAACAAACTTACACGATTTTTATATAAATTTTAACGAGTATTTAGTTTATTAGAGAAATTTTGTCGAGGGCGAATGTAAGTAGACTTTGTGGGCTTTAAATTCACTGAAGATATGAGAAGCAAAGTTCAAGCAATGTCCGCATGGCTAAACTTGCGATAAGCCCTCAAAGACTACAGATACACAGAGCACAAATTCTGGGGAGCGGGAGAGCATACTAATTATGATAGTGGCAGAGTACAGCGTAATGGGTTGAATTTTTCTCTCAGTGTTTTATGTGTCATAATAAGACGTACTAAGTGAGTCCATCAGATTTTGCGCACTCCGTGGAATCTTTTTGCTTTCAAACGCTTTCAGTCTGATTGCTTAGTGTAGCAGAGTGGGGACAGATTTATTCACAATGCTTGTCCGCACAATATTCATTTTAGTGCTATTATCCAGCCTATCGTTGGCTCAGATTTGTACAAGGAAGGAATATCGCAAAGTCAATAATAGGATGATAGTAAGCTCACTTATTAGTTATACCAATGATAATGTTCTCTAAAGCATGCCAACAACTTTAGTCTAATGTCATCAAAGAGTGTTGCAAGGGCTACAGGAAAATTGGATTAAGGACGCTCCGATGTTTTCCCATCTGCAGTCAAAATTGTGGCAACGGCAAGTGTCTGAGGCCCAACACTTGCAGCTGCTATAAAGGATACGAGAATCTCAACAAGTTGCCATCCAATCGGTAGTTCATCTGTTATCTGTGAATGAAATTCACTTTTTAATAATTCCCAATTTAATTTTAGCTGCGTGCCCAAATGCCTGGGCGGATGTAAGAATGGTCGTTGTGCTTCCCCTGATAAATGTATTTGTGCCAAAAAGCACAAGCTTAATGTGGTCACTGGTCAATGTCTTCCCATCTGCGACAGCGGCTGCCCCAATGGATCCTGTAAGACTCCCGGCGTCTGCACCTGCAACGAGGGCTTCACATTGAACGCAACAAAGCAAATTTGTCATCCGCAGTGCAAAAATGGCTACAAACTAGATTTCACTGCCAATCTATGCATTCCAATTTGCAGCTCACCCTGCGATAACGGCATTTGTAGCGCGCCGGAAACTTGTGACTGCAATGCGAACTATCAGAAAGGTCTCGACGATAAATGTGTTCCCATTTGCAAAGACGGCTGCTCTAACGGCATATGCACGGCGCCAGGCAAATGCGAATGCCTCGCTGGATATCTGCGCGAAAGCGATTCGAGCTGTTCACCTCACTGCACAGAAAAATGCCTGAACGGATTCTGCGATTCTCCCGAGAAATGCGCGTGTAACGATGGATATAGCATGTCGGATGGGAACAGCTGCCAACCGATTTGTGAGACTGAATGCAAGAACGGATTTTGTAGTGAACCAGGCAAATGCACCTGTAACGACGGTTACTCCAAAGATAGTGAGAACAGTTGTGTTCCTGTTTGCAAAGACGGCTGCGAGAACGGATTTTGCAGTGCACCGGGAGAATGTACTTGCAACGATGGCCACAGCAAACTGAACGATACCAGCTGTATCCCCGTTTGTGCAGATGGATGCAAGAACGGATTCTGCAGTGCACCTGGAGTTTGCACATGTAACGATGGGTACACTAAGGAGAATGAGAAGAGTTGTATTCCTATTTGCAAGGACGGATGTGAGAACGGCTTTTGTAGTGAACCAGGGAAGTGTACCTGTAACGATGGTTACTTCAAAGCAAGTGAGAAGAGTTGTACTCCTGTTTGCACGGACGGATGCAAGAACGGATTCTGCAGTGCACCAGAGAAATGTACTTGTTACGATGGCTACAGCAAAGAAAGTGAGAACAGTTGTGCTCCTGATTGCAAAGACGGCTGCGAGAACGGATTTTGCAGTGCACCGGGAGAATGTACTTGCAACGATGGATACAGCAAGCTGAACGATACCAGCTGTATCCCCGTTTGTGCAGATGGATGTAAGAACGGATTGTGCAGTGCACCTGGAGTTTGCAACTGTGACGATGGGTACACTAAGGAGAATGAGAAGAGTTGTATTCCTATTTGCAAGGAGGGATGCAAGAATGGATTCTGCAGTGCACCTGGAGAGTGTTCTTGCAACGATGGATACACTAAGGAAAGTGAGCAAAGTTGTGCTGCTATTTGCAAGAACGGATGTAAAAATGGATTCTGCAGTGCACCGGGAGAATGCACCTGTAACGATGGGTACAGCAAGGAAAGTGAGAACAGTTGTGCTCCTGTCTGTGAGGAAGGGTGTGAGAACGGATTCTGCAGTTATCCGGGAGAATGTTCTTGTAAAGAGGGATACGCTAAAGAAAGCGAGAACAGTTGTGCACCAGTTTGTGATGACGGTTGTAAGAACGGCTTTTGCATTGCACCTGGAGAATGTTCTTGTAACAATGGGTACACTAAGGAAAGTGAGAATAGTTGTATTCCTATTTGCAAGGACGGATGCTTAAATGGTGTTTGTACTGCACCGGGAGACTGTTCTTGTGAGGAGGGGTATGCCAAAGAAAGTGAAAAGAGCTGTGCGCCTGTTTGTTCAGACGGATGTATTAATGGATTCTGCAGCGCACCTGGGAAATGTACCTGTAACGATGGGTACTCCAAAGAAAGTGAGAATAGTTGTGCCCCTGCTTGCGTGAATGGCTGTGAGAACGGATTTTGTATTGCACCCGAAGAATGTTCCTGCAACGATGGATTCAGCAAAGAAAGTGAAAGTAGCTGCGCTCCAGTTTGTAAAGATGGATGTAAGAACGGCTTCTGTAGTGCACCTGCAGAATGCACCTGTGACGATGGATACAGCAAAGAAAGTGAGAACAGTTGTGCTGCTGTTTGCAAGAACGGCTGCAACAACGGATTGTGCACTGCACCAGGGCAATGTACTTGCAAAGACGGCTTTAGCAAAGAAAGTGAGAGCAATTGCGTTCCAGTTTGCGAGAATGGTTGTGAGAACGGATTCTGCATTGCGCCAGAAATGTGTTTGTGCTACAATGGGTACATCCCAGCGAACAAAAGCCAATGCACCCCAGAGTGCAAGGACGGATGCATGAATGGGTTCTGTATTGCACCTGGAGAATGCGCCTGCAATGCTGGCTACAGCAAAGAGAGTGAGAACAGTTGCAGTCCGGTTTGTAGAGAAGGATGTGTCAACGGCTTTTGTAGTGCACCAGGAATATGCTCGTGTGAGAATGGATTCAGCAGTGTCAGTGAGCATCGTTGCGATCCAGTTTGCCATAATGGTTGTGAGAATGGCTTCTGTTCAGCACCTGGAGAATGCTCTTGCCATAATGGATACAGCAAAGTGAGTGGGAACAGCTGCAGCCCGGTTTGTAGCGACGGATGTGAGAATGGAATCTGTAGTGCACCAGAAGAATGCACCTGCCACGATGGGTACAGCAAGTTGAATGAGACCAGTTGTGGCCCCGTGTGTGAAGATGGATGTAGGAATGGTTTCTGCAGCGCACCAGGCGAATGTAGCTGTAACGAAGGGTACAGCAAGCAAAGTGGGAACAGTTGCGCACCAGTCTGCAAAGGCGAATGCAAGAACGGTTTCTGCAGCGCACCGGGAGAATGTTCTTGTGAAGATGGGTACGCTAAAGAAAGTGAGAACAGTTGCGCACCAGTCTGTAAAGATGGATGTGAGAACGGATTCTGTAGTGCACCTGGCGAATGTAGCTGTTCTGATGGGCACATCAAGGAAAGCGCTAGCAAATGTGTTCCAGAGTGTAAGGATGGCTGTGAGAACGGATATTGCTCTTCACCAAAAGAATGTATTTGCAATGAAGGGTACAGCAAAGAAGACGGACTTAACTGCACACCAGTTTGCAGGGATGGATGTGAGCATGGATTCTGCAGTGCTCCAGGAATATGCTCGTGTGACGCTGGCTACAGCAAAGAGAACGAGGAGAATTGTGTTCCAATATGCGAGAATGGTTGTGTCAACGGCATTTGCGAGTCCCCCAATAAATGCCAGTGCCATGAGGGATATAGTAACATAGAAAATACTTGTGTGGCCCAAGTGACAGACACCTCCTCGACCATGGAATCGGAAACAACGGAATATCCGAATAACATACAAACTATTGGAGTTGGCTCTACGTTTGCTTGCGATGAGCGTTGTTGGAACGGAAGCTGTGTGAATGAGGAATGCATTTGCCAGATGGACTACATACTGACCGAAGATGCTTTCAATGCGACAAAGCTACTTTGCCTTCCGATATGTGAATGGGAATGCCACAACGGATATTGTGTCTTCCCCAATGTGTGCGCCTGCAATGATGGACAGCTGTCGGAGCATTCAGATGGTTGCCCGTTTAGTGGAGATACGGAGAAGGCTGCCCAAGCTCGCAGAATGAGTATGAAGACGCTGCTGATTGCTTTAATCGCCACCTCTGTGCTGCTGATGCTGATTATTTGCACGGTGATGTACACGTTTAGGAAACGAGCTTACAGCGTGGGAGAAAAGGGTGAGTGATAAATACAACATTTCCTATATCCACTTTTGATTTGTGTATATTTTTCAGAGGAGCAATATGGAGCATACTATTCGGCAAAAAAGGCAGATATTATACGGGCTTGACTTTACCATAGAAAATAATGCAAATTCAAATTCTATTTACTAACTACAAAACGATTTTTTAATTAAACTTGATCTATACGCATATATTATATGTACTTGAACTGACGTCATTGTTGCCACTGGCAAGGTATGATTAAAATATGTAAGTAAGTTGAGTGCTTTTTGCTAAGCTTGAGCTTTTTGCTAATACCATTTTCTATTTATACTCAAATTCGAGCTCTACACGTACTGACCTGAGAGAGCTTAACCTTCCACTTTAAATATCATATTTCCACTGATGGTTTTACTTGCGTGTCGCTTAATTCTATATGTACGAACAATACAATTTTAATATATATGTTATTTAATATTTTAGTACAGTGCATTAATGGAAAGTACTTCATCTTAGTCACAGTAATTACACAAAAGTTGAATGAAACTTGCAAAAATACTTTTGTTTATATTTAATGGAAGTTTTAATTGGGGTTGGTCCATAAAATGTATATGGTAGATATATTTGGGTATAAACCTTAAACATTTATTTTCTCTTTGTTCTTTTTATGTGCTGCATCAAGGAAATAGACTGACAAATTATTTATTTCATTCTAATCAAAGTAAACAATGTGCCGGAAAAATACAAAGTGAAAAACTCATTAAAACAATCGGTTGTACATTTTTAGTGTATTCGTACTACGTTGCTTTTCCGTACAGTTGCTGTGGTGTTGGAATATCCTCGACAAAGAAGTTTGCAGGTATCAGATGGAACACAGCAGACATAATGTCCTTTAATATGTTTTCCACCGTATCAACGATCAGAGGTCGCAACGCTTCATAGAAATCTCGCCAGTTGTCGTTGAAGAACTGATTTGTACTACGTTCCACTTCCTTGCTGCGACCATTGAAGAGATTGTCCAGTTGGGTGCGAACTCGAGTCATATTCAGTCTCACTTGCACCGCTGTCACATTGTCGAAAGTGAAGCCGCCTTTCTCGTAGAGTCTCGTCTTGGTCAGCAACAGAATATCAAGATTTTCTGCAGCAGAATAGCTTGAGAAAAGCATCACAAACTAATTGAAATACACTCACCGATCTCTATGAACATATTGCCTTCTCCACTTAGCGGAATCAAGAGAATGCGACCCTGCATTTTATATTTGGCATCCAATCGCATTTTGGGCAAGAAGATCTTAGTTTGCCAGTGAAAGTCCTTCTTGCTCACACTGTGAATGCACTCATTAAACCACTAAACTACTCACCGAATTATTTTGACATACCGGCTTTCCTTGATCTTAGTTTTGGAAAATCCTTTTATCACCACATTGGTGAGATTGGATCTTATTGTGGCTACTTCGACGTTATCCTGTTTGAACTCAATGTCTCGGACGGACATCGGATCCCAGGTTCCATATTTCTCTACTATTTCTGGTATACCCACATGCAGTTGATCAATTAGCTTCTGGATGCTGTTTGTAGAGCACTTTGTAAAGCCGGGCTCATAAATGCGACAAGAGGGCAAAAACGATGCTGTAATTGATTATAGTGATTATAAAACTGATTAAGTTAGACCAGCTCAACGTACGCTTCTCTGTGTAGAATTCAACGGCAGCCACATTAGAGGCGACCCCGATCCAGCAAAAGATTGCCAACAATCCGCCGAAAAGGCCAATCCGATTGCTGTTGTGCCGCGTGCTGCTCATGTCGACTGCTTCCAAGTATCTGAATCTCCAACTAATGTATCTGATAGATACTCGCTTAGTGCAATGCGTAATGCGAGTAGATTCTCACTGCTCAGCGTTGAGTGTGCAATTAAATTAACCTAGTTGATGTCAAGTAGTTTTAAGTCGATTAAACACCTAGAAGTCCAAAGCAACAGGTCTGTCGCAAGGTTTTCTTGCCATTTATAGTTATTCTTTATTATTCTGCTCTACCCTTTTGGAGAGAACTATAATAGTTTTAAACATTTTATTAGGTATTGTTGGAAACCTGCTTCCTCTTTTAATAGTGAGCCTCTTTAAACACGTTCAATAATACGGAGTTTTACTGTACGTTAAATTAATTCAAAATGGTTTATTAAAACAAATGAATGATCTCAGTAAAAACTATGAAAATTGAGAGGAAAATTGTTGAGCGAAACCACTGATCTTTGATCTTCATTTTGTTCTCAAAACACTTAATTGCAATTATTTCAGACGTACTGTGTAAACAAACAGGTTAGTGAAGTTGTGAACATTTTTTAATTATTTGTTTATATCAGTTTAGACAACTTTTTTCAGCCACCGAAAGTAGCAATTCGGGTTTAATATTCGAATTAATTTAAAGAAATATTTAATTTTGTTTGCCTAAACTTTGAACAGTATAAAATGTGTGAACCGTTTTTTATTCAAATTTAATAGTCAATTTCGTTTGATATTTTTAGAACTTGATTGCAGTTAGAGATATTCCGATTTCACAATTAAATGATTTTTAATTGGGCCCTATCGAAATGAATTAAAAAATTATTATTACTTTAGTTTTTGTTTATAAGGTTTCTAAATGTATGTAATGCAAATTGTTTTCTTCATAGTTCTGACTCACCAGTGTCTAACCTTCCATTTTAAATAATTGCACAGATATTGTTATTCCGAGGGTCTAATAGTATGTTTTATTTCCACTAATTGTTTTGCCGCTTGACCTCTATATACAACATTGTTTATAATAATATAGAAAATGCAAATAGTCATCCTGTTAATTTAAATTGAACTTGACCCTATACAATTTATAAAATGGGTGGGTTATTTGTTAATTTTAATGAAGCACAAACAATCTTTGATTATGTGTGATATTTTGTGATTTTTTAATATTAGTATTAAAATTGTATCCACATAAACCAAGACATATTAATTGCATTTGACCATGTTTCATTCTTTACTCTCATCCCCGTACAATTGCTTTGGTGTGGGAATGTCCTCGATGAAAAAGTTGGCGGGTATAAGATGGAATACCGCAGATAAAAGTTCCATTAGTACGTTCTCCACAGTTTCAGTGATCAGAGGGCGCAATGCTTCGTAGACATCACGCCAATTTTCATTGAAGAACTCGTTCGTACCACGTTCCACCTCCTTGCTTTGACCATTGAAGAGATTATCCATGTGGATGCGAGCTCGTGTCATATTTAATTTAGCCTTTATCGAAGTGATATTGTAGAAAGTGAAGCCACCCTTCTCATAGAGATGTGTTTTGGTGAGCATTAAAACGTCAAGATTTTCTTCAATGGCAAATGATGAAGTCCAGTTTAAAAAGGCACTTGCAATCTGGATTACTTACCAATTTCTACAACCATGTTGCCTGTTCCAGTCAGCGGTATTATCAGAATGCGACCCTCCATTTTATATTTAGCATCCATTCGTGTTTTGGGTATAAATACCTTGGTTTTCCAGCTGTAGTCCTTCTTGCTCACACTGTGAAAGTACTCTTGTAATTGATGCAAATGTATTATTTCTGAATTTTAGGGCTTGATACAGACCGGACTTCCTTAATCTGGATTTTAGAGTAGCCCTTAATGTTGACATCGGTAAGATTAGCTCTAAGGGTGGCTACCTCGTTGTTATCCTGTTTGAATACAATGTCCCTGATACGCAGTGGATCCAAAGGACCAAAATTCTTTGTCAATTCCGGTATACCGATGGCAATCTGATCCATTAGTTTCTGAATGCTATTTGTACTGCATTCCGTAAATTCAGGATCATTTATGCTACATGTGGGCAAAAAGGATGCTGCGAACATCAAAATGACTTCCTTACTCGGCATCACAAGGACTTAATGACATAACTTACGCTTCTCGGTAAAGAAATCTACGCCAGCGACTCCGTTCCACAAAAGGATTGCCAACAAGCCGTAAAATAGGCAAAAGGGATTATTACTCCTATGGGTTGTGTTCATCGCGACTGCTTCCAAGTGTCTGACTGTCGAACAAGTCTGGCAGATACCTATAAGGTTTTTCAATACGAGTACTTTGAAGTCGATCTTTGAGCGTCTAATTACCTAGTGTGGTTAATAACTGGATTCATTTTGAGTTATATTCCATTTCCCTTTAAATTTGTTATTAATGTGCTGTTACACAGAGAGAAAAATTACGTTTTGAGAGAATAAAATTCTTAACTTCGAGAATGTTTTGATTTAAGACAAGATTCTTAAAACATTTTTTAATTCTTCGAAAAAGAATATATTCTTGAATTGAGAATGTTTCTTATATTCTTAAATTTCCAATCTAAAATTGTTCTACAATTTATCTCTTTATCTAAGAATATATTTCCTGTGTTCAATTTAGACATAATTTGCGCTATATTTAAGTATTATTTCTTGATTTGAGCACGTTTTTTCTCGGTGCGCTAATTATAAATTAAACTATGCAAACAAGTGGGTAATTGATCGTTAATAAGTTATTTTATAATCGTATTTTATGACCATTGTCAATTCATTGCAAATTTATTAATTAAACTTTAATAATTAATGCAAATATTGCATTACGGCACTAATTTATTAGAGTGTTTTTTAGTTATATAATGTCATTTAATGGAAGTTCTCAATTATAAAATTGGACGGCACGTATTCGAAGATCTTCCTTGTCCGATCGAGCATCACTGCCTCAATGGCTTGCTCAATGGCGGGTTTCAAAATCTCATAGAACTGACGCCAGTTCTCATTGAAGATCGTGTGGGCTGTCTCCTCCAGCTGCTTATCGCCTCCAAATAGATTATTCAATTGGATTTTAAAGCCTCCGATTTCTGGGAAAACTGTTTTCGCACTCAGTACATCGGAAAAACTAGCATCGGGTTGGATCCGTGGCTTGATACTCACATCAAGAGCCACCTTAATATTCTCTGTGATCATGTAATGAGTTAATGCCTGTCTTTAAGTTGCACGTAATTGATTTTCTTACCAGTTTCAAAGTGTCCTTTGCCTTGACCATTGAGATTTAGAAACAGAACATTTCCCTTCAATTTGTAGTCGAAATCAAAGCTCAGTTTAGGGACGGACAAAAGACCTTTCACTGTATGTCGGATGGGATCGTAACTACGAAAGATACGTTTGTAAATATATGTTTTAGATTTACTGATAAAGCTGTATCCATATTTACTGGGCCTTTGTAACAGTCGCTTTATTAGCGCCCTTGACGAGAATATTCTTCAAATCAGCAGAAAGAGTAATCACATTGTTGCCAGCTTGTGAAATTTTCACTCGTTTAATGGCAAGAGGATCCATGGGTCCCAAAAAGTTTGAGCCAGGTGGTCCATTATTCCAGGTAATAAACAGGGTTTGCATATTTTTGATAAAACATGCCTCGAACTGGGGATCCTCCAAGGAGCAAGGTGTTATGTCAGCCGCTTTCAGAGAAAAGGATTCACTTTGAATTTATTCATGTCACACTCGGCAAAATCTTGCTTACGTTGCTCGGTCAAATATTTGCCTGCTTCGGTGGCAGGCAATCCAAGCGAGAACAGCAACAGTCCTAGTGAAATCCCAATTTGAATATGCATTTTGATAAAAAAAATGATGATAGGTAAAAAAGTAATCCAATAACGTCTCCTTGGCTTGGGTGCTTAAAATGATCTGACTAAAAAGCCTCCGGCGATTGGATTATATTCGGATTGCGATGCAGTAATCCAGAAATGAGAAAGCGCAATTCAAAATTTATGAATGTTTTAGCTGTTTAATTATTATAATGGCTACAAGTAATTAACAAGTTTGGCAGCATTATAATTGACGTCATCATACAGGGTGCGTTTAAATGAACTCCTCGTTTTTTTATTTCGATCGAGTTATTATTATTGTTATGCATAGAACACCCACTCTATCGTACAGTGCACTCCGAATATATAAACCGGAAAAAGTGAGCTTTTTATTAGATGTTTAATCTTCGTCTGATACACTTGAGACTCTCGCAGTCAACTGAAAAACGGGTTGGCGCAATATTTGCAAACAACGAATTATAATATAATTTGTGTTTTATAAATTTTCAGAAATTTTGTTTAATATTACTGATGAGCAGATGATGCAGTTAGATTGAATTTTTAGACGCTGTCTGTATTTTCTTATTGATAGTTCCTAATCAGAACTGGCGCCAATTTAAGATGGCATGCTGTACTGACGGTAAACAGTGTTTAATGGCCAATTCATTAACAGTCTACATCTGAAATGAATGATTAATTGTTATTTTTAAATTTAACAATTTGCATTTGATAGCGTTTGTTGATTTTCTCGCCTACAACAACGTTTTGGACTGAATGCGTAACAAGATCTGGCCAAAATGCGGTAGTAAATTTCGCTGTTTTGTACATTATAATTGTGTTTAGTTAATTATAAACAAGTTCAATAAAAAGTCATGAGATAAGCTGCACAATTTTCGCATCTCAATGTTATTGTTATTGATAGTGGAATCTGTGACAGACAATTTCAAAAGTTGAGATCACGTTTGGTGTACAACATTTGGAAATGCATATTATAGAACGCTTGACTTGATATATTGTATACAAATTAAAATCTATTACACAACATTTAAATTCTTTCTTATTTTAAAAATATATATAATATAAGCGTTTTCATTCAATATTCGCAATTATTTCTGGAACATAATTAAATATTTTACGGATATTAAATGATCCAAATCCTTGAAAATCCCGGTGAATTCATCGTTTTTATCCATAAAAAATTTAATCGATGCCAACTCTGACTTCTTCCACGTCGAAAAAAGTAGCTTGGGACGTAACTCGGATCGCAATGGGTATTCGATTTGAAGTTTTTATCATTTGGTTCATAAAGATATAGTGAAATAGTTATACATGTGGAAATAAACCAGGTTAACGAGGAGAGGAGGATATCTTTATATTGAGCACTCTAGTCTCAATCGTTCGTACTTGCTTTTATTTGTGGAGATTAAGTTAACAATTCGAGTAAGGGATAGTTTTCAATTAGATATGTAGCTGGGATGTAGCTAAATACTTTTCTAGATCGTAGAAATACCATCGTCTCAATCACGTATTCGATGATCGGCTGCCAACTTACGTAGAATTCGACCCAGTTTTCATTAAATAGCTCGTGTGTTATTTTTTCTAGGTATTCGTCGCCTCCAAATAAGTTCTCCAGTTTGAATTTCAGCTTTCTGATTTCTCTAAAACTTATACTGACATGTTGCACATCGATGAAGTTTCCTTCGGGCGTGATGCTTGGCAATATGTCGACATCAAAATCCATCAAAAGTTTTTCTGTGGATACGAACTATTAGAACTATTTTGTTGTTTTAAGTTTTTAAGATAATATCTTACGAATTTTTAAATGACCCTTGCCATGATCATTAAGGTTTCGCTCGGCAATATTTCCATTTACGCTGTAGTCGAAATCAATTTTGATCTTCGGAATCCGGAGAAGAATTTGTGTTTTATTTTCCATAGGATTAAAACTGAAATGATGACACTATGAATATTAATAATACCGATGATGACCTTTAGTTTCTTTACCTGACATCCTCTATCTTTGCCTTGCTGACACCGCTGACAAAAATTTTCTGCACATCTACATCGATATTAATGGGATTGCTGTCGCTTTTTGGAGATGATCTTGATAATTTCAATCGTTTTATGTAAAATGGATCCACGGGCCCTATGATGTTTGTACTTGGAAGTCCATCTGTCCAGTTAATAAAGATCACTTGTAAGTTGTTTTTAAGGCACTCGTCGAAATTGGAACTATTGAAAGAGCAGGGTATCAGAACATCGGCTAAAATTTAATTGGATGGAGATAGATCAGAGTTCACTTTTATAAATTCATGATTATGCTTACGCCTCTCAGTTAAGGATTTTCCTGCTTGTATATATGTCAACCAAACTACGATAAGCAAAAGCTTGAATATATGTGTATGCATTTTATGAAAGCTGCGTCGATTTTGTTTGACTTCCTAAATTGATCTGACAACAAATATGTGCAGCTGTTGTATTATATTGGAGATGCAGAACATCAATAGAGAATACTCAAATTAACTTTTTTTATAGAAATAGAAAACATGTTTGTTTGAATCCGAAGTGTCATCGTGATATAGGGTGTTTCTTCCAGAAGTTTCCTCTTTCTATGCAATGGCGATGTAAACTGAAATTATTTTAATTCATACAACTTTAAGAGCTAATCCGTTTCAACTTATTTTTCTAATGACTGAAGTATAAAAAATGCGGAATCTTCAACAGAAGTCTTGTTTGATAATAGATACTCTAAAGATGGATCTACTAAGTAAGGCTCCAGCACAGCAACTGAAATATAAATAAAAAAGATAAAAAGAGTAATTGATATGATTGGAAAAATTCGATGACTTTAGGAGCGATCACAAAAAAATTAGCACAATTCCCAGAACATAAATTTGCAGCTTTAAAAGTGAAGTTGCAAAAAAATTGGAGACAGGTTGATTTGGTTCCACCACCAAAATATATCTGAGATAAGAACCTGTAGCTGTTGAGCTATTTCGGAGATGGGATGCAGTGAACTAAACTTGAATTAACAGCTATTAAAGATATGCAAACAAATGCGCAGTAGAGAATCAGGTTTAATAGCTAGAAATGTCATTATATGTTATCATTCGTTGCTTTTATTAGCGGTTTTATTTTGCAACCCATAGAAAAATGTGAAACAATCATCAAATGTATGATAATACTATATATTATAATATATAAAATTTATCTTTGATATTGACAGGTATGTTATTTACTATACACCGGTATTTAGTGAATATTCTTGATAATATAAGTAGCTGGAATATAGCTTAATATTTTCTTTGTACGATCAAGCAACATCGATTCAGCCGTAGACTCAAAAATGGGTTTCAAATTCTCGTACAATTCATCCCAGTGATCGTCGAAGGCATCCTGTTGGTCTCCCGGAAGCTGCACGGCGTCCAATTCCGATTTATCTAGATCACTTTTGGCAGCTAAAATTTCTTTGTATCCACCTTTGATTTTTACCACATCGAAAAATGTGGCATCAGGCGTAACACGCGGCTTTAGAGTCACCTCATACTCCATCAATATATCCCCTATTGGCGTGAATAGAGACATTGACTTAATATTCAATACACGATAGTTTAGAATCTTACCCAGTTCCAATTTACCATTGCCTTCAGTGTCGAGTTCTACATTATCTGTAGTACCTTTAACCTTGTAGTTGAAATTAAAGTTCAGCTTTGGGATCTTAAACACAACCTTCGCTTCATATTTTGTAGGATCATAGCTGAAAGTGTTTGTCAATAGATATTTATAAACATGATAATAATCTTTTGAGTGTTACCTAACAGTCGAGATAGTTGCTTGACTCATGCCTTTGATAACAATATCCGTTAAGTCTGTTTCGATGTCGACGGGCCCACTCTCTTGATCTCGTGGCCAATTTAATGCCTTTATAGTAAACGGATCCAAGGGTCCCACTATATCTGAACCAGATATCCCATCCTTCCAGTTAATGAATATTGTTTGAATATTTTTGGCGAGGCATTTGTTAAATTCAGCATCGTCCGAAGAGCAGGGTACCAGGACATCGGCTGAAACAGAAATCTTTATCATTGGAACAAATGTTATCAATATCCAAATTAAGCTTACGTTTCTTGGTAAAGTATGTTCCGGCTTCTGTGGTCATCGCAAAATAGAGTAGCACAATTCCTAGTAAAAAACATTGATATTGCAGAGTGAAAGTTAAATGTAGTCCAGCAACGTTGCCTATGGTTGGCAGCCAACATTGATCTGAGATAAAAACCTGCAGCCGTTGTGCTATATTATATTTTAAATGCAGTAGGCAAAAAAACTACAATTCGCTAATTTTGAATAGCTGCGACTTAATCAACTATATGGAAAACAAGTTTTTATCTATAAGAAATTACGCCATGATATAGGGTGTTTTTATTATCGGCTTTCATAACATTGAAAACAAATATTTTTATTGATAAATCCGTATTAAACGAAATACTGGAAATTAAAGTACAAATGAACATAATTTATTTGAACATATTTTTTCTTAGGAAATTTGGTGGTACCTGGAACATAGCTTATTAAGGCATTCCTTAAATTCCTTGGCATCTTCCAAGAAGCATGGCATCAGGTCATCAGCCAAAGTCATTGTGAATATATTCAAGTGCATTGAATGCAATACGTTTCTCGGTAAAGTAATAAAGTATATTAAATTAGCGCAATTCCAAGAATAACAAAATTTGCATGCTGTGAAACCTAATCCATTGACTTTAATTTCACTTCGCTGCGAAAATCGATATGAGATAAAAACTTGCAACCATCTTACTATACTGAAAAAGACAATAAAGATTTCTCTCTTTGAAATTTGAATCTTTGATTTAATTAGGTTATGAATCAACAAGTTTGTCAACAGGTGAATTGTGATGTGATACCTGGCATATTAATTTGCCAATCACTTTTAGTTAGCGTAGAGTCAACAAGTTTTGTTAAAGACCCAATTAAAAAAATGAAACTAAAAG
The DNA here is from genome assembly GCA_035047365.1 of Drosophila ustulata. Taxonomy (NCBI): domain Eukaryota; kingdom Metazoa; phylum Arthropoda; class Insecta; order Diptera; family Drosophilidae; genus Drosophila; species Drosophila ustulata. Next base: position 16,293,864 of record JAWNPT010000094.1, read on the forward strand.
ACAATGCTGGACTACAACATACCCAGTGTTTGTAATAGCCATTTGTTTCTAACTATAAATATAACATTTTAAACTTGCCAGGTAACTGCAGATTTTAGTTAATGTGGATATAAAATGACATACGAGCTTATTCAATGTGCATGCGACTACGAGCTGTACTTGCCACCAAAATTCAAGGTCTGCGGTCGACGAGTTGATTAACCTCATTCTGGTTACATGACTTGCTGCTGCGGCTGATGTCAAGGCTGAATTGATCAAAGTCATAGCCATAGCCATATCCAAAGCCATAGACGTAGCCATTGTACGATCGGTTGAGTTCGTCGATGGCCAGTGCATGGCGAGCAGTCGACACAAGTAGTTGCAATGACAGCATTTGCCCTGCGGTTTCTCATATTGAGCTCGTCTTTCTGGTTTATTGTGGTGCAGGCACAACAACAATACCTGCAGGAACAACGTAAGTGAATTCGGCTATATATTGATATACGTTAATTTGTTCTCCATTTTACTCCAGCTTCATTTTTCACGCCATGTCCTCTTAAGGACTCGCAGAGTAACGCCTGCTTAAGCGAATTAATCGAGAACATTTTCCAGCACTGGCAGAATGGTAAGCTCACATATTACACTGCAATCTCGTTATTGATGCACTTTAAAAAGCCCCACTTTGTGTTGCAGGTGTGCCTGGTCTGCGTGGCGTGGGCTCGCTGGATCCTTTTCGGGTGGGCAAACTGCGGATTGCCCAACGAGTGCCGCCTAATCTGGACGTACAAGTGGCGCTGCGCAACCTGACAACTTATGGTCTGAGCCAGGCCAAGATACTCAACAGCACGTAAGCTGCCAGTAAACTGTTTGTAGTCGAGTTGAGAAATAAATTGCGAACCAAATGGCTTTTAGCTCTCTCTTCAAGTCCGGCCACTATTCAACTGGCTACCATGTGAACATCCCAAAAATCATCCTCAAGTGCAACTACAAACTGAGGGGCCACGTGCTGGTTCTAAACTTAAACAGTGCTGGCGTTCTAAATTCCGTAATAGGTGAGCATATTCCAAACTATTGCAATATGCAATTCCCATTTTATGTAAATGTAATTTTGCAGAAAATCTGGAGTTTTATCTGGCACTCAAGATGAAACCAATTGTGTCGCAGGAGCTGAACTTAACGTTTATGAATGTCACCGCCATCAAAACAGATGTAAAGCGTGTGGAAAATATTCGCATAAATCTGACAAATCTGTTTGGTGGCAATCAGGAACTCGAACGCAGTGCCAATGAGCTCTTCAACGAGAATTGGCGAGTTCTCTACGATGTGTTGCGACCGGTGTTGACTCAGACCTTTGACACGGTGCTGCTGGATCGATTTAGCAAGATATTCAACTATGTGCCCGCCAAGTACTTCTTCCAAGGATTCGATTAACAATTGGTGTATTCCTCTCACAGAATCAGCCACATTTTGTAGATATTGCATATTAAGTATACGTCACTTTCATCAGCTGCATTTTAAGAATCGAGCTTGGCAAATAACCTTCGCACTTTCAAAGAAATTGTATATATTAGATATAACTCACAAATACACTTGTTAATATTTTTATATTTTATGAATTTGTTGTGTTTGCATTTTTTGCTTTGTCGCAAATTTAAATGCTTTATTTTATGAATTTATTTCGCTTAGTTACATATAATCATAAATGTTTAACGATGAAAACTAAATCTGTTGAACTAAAATCTGGTGCATTATTATATTTAAATATAAATACAAAAAATGTTATATACTATATATATTTCTTTATTTATGCTGCTATTTAAATTATGACTTACAAGTGAAGTGTATATATAGTAAATGTATTTACGTCGTTTCCATTTCCCTACTGCGCTGCGGTTAACCAGTTTTTGTTTCGAATTCGCCAAACATTGACTAGGTCAGTGGACTTCGAGTATTTCGATTGTCTGGCTGGAGAGCAAAGAAATGGTCAACAGCTTGGCAAAGGTCGTTGCAGTCACATTTAAACTGGCCAAATGGCAATAAAGCCAGTTTGGGCTGCACATAATTGAAATTCTTGAACTGTTGAAAACTTCCGTATACAACAGCTGCCCCCTATTAGAACCGCTGCATTCTGAGCTCCAAATAGAACGAGCTAATTTCAAATGCGTATGTGCGAGTTGCCCGCATAAATTGTCAGCAAAGAATTTGTTTAGACGTTAATAACCTGATTGCTTGTAGAATTCTGTATTTATGAGAGAGGTAGAGATGGGGAGCGGGGGCAGGAAGTACTCGATACTTGGTCGTTGGCGTTAATAATGCTTTCGATTTCTATGCGGCATTCCAGTGCGCACTCGATTCTGTTCGGGCTCAAGCTTCGTATATCGCAGCTGATCGCTGTCAGAGCCAAGTTGTGGTCGCTGGCAAGCTGATCGCCCCCTAGACACCCGACCACTCCCTGCACCTGCCACGATCTCGACCGGGCAATTGAGTCTCGGCCGCCTTCGGCTTACAGTTTTACTTTACTTGAAATTTACTTATTTTACTCGAATTGTTGTTCGTGGTATAAAAGCGTTGCACGCCCTGATTTTCTTTTGAGTTGTCGTTTCGTTGCGCAGAGTCTCGTGTGGAAGTGCAGAAAACTGAAACAGAAACAGAAACTGAAACTGAAACTGAAACAGAAGCGCAAAGCGATCGTTGCGTTTCAATTTCAATTAATTGTGTTCCCATTTAACAGTTCAACTGTTTTGAGATTGGTGAAAGCGAATCGACAATCGTAATTATTCACTGCCGTTTTTGACAAAATGCTGAAATTGGTGAGCAAAACAAACCGAACCAAAACTAAAATAAATAAACAAATCAAGTGCAATAAGAAACCCTTGAAATTGTGGATAGAATCGAGAATCAAGTATTTGCTTAGTCAAAGCGTTAGAATGCAGTCGCCAAACTGGTTTCGACGCCCCTTTAATCCCAGATACGAGTCTACAAGTCAACATTGTGTGCGCCAAGTGTCTCGAGATTTATGAGTATGATTAAATGGGGCTTAATTGCGGGTCTTTTACCAACGTCCTTGAGCGCTACTCTATGGAATGCTTTGCCGTTGAGTAAGCTCAAATTGAATGTGTTGCTTGGCAATTTGGCGAATTAAATTGCAATTACAATATTGGGAAACAATCAATTAGTAATGGCGCGTTCAAGTGATTGAATATTTGTCGCAAATCTCATTAATTAAATCACTTGTTCATTAGCATAATTTTAACAATTCAATCCGTTTTCTTGTCTCTCTCTCTCTCTTTTGCCCAGTCCACTTGCTGTTGCCTGCTGCTGGCGCTGGCACACATTGCGTATGCGCAACATCAGGATTATACAACGCCAGTGCCCATATTGAAGCAGATCGACAAGCACAACGACGATGGCTCCTACACCTATGGCTACGAGGCAGCCGACAAGAGTTTCAAAATCGAAACGAAGTACTCGAATGGCGAGGTCTATGGCAAGTATGGCTATGTGGACGATCAGGGCAAGGTGCGTGAGATCGAGTACGGCGCCAGCAAGCGTGGCTTTGAGCCAGCGGGCAGTCACATCAATGTGCCTCCCCCAACGCTGACCAACAGCAATCCGTACCCGCTGGGACCCAATGAGCTGGACGACGGTCAGTATCGCGAGGATCCCGCCGTCTACTACAAGGATCAGAAGTTCAATCGCCCCATTGCGGCCAGCAAGTTCAGTTTGAACGACTTTGGGCAACGCCACCAGCAGCAGCAGTATCAGCAGCCACAGCCTCAGTATGCACCTGCTCCCACCCCGGCTCCTGCTCGTCCCTACTACAATCCCGCTCCACAGTACTACAATCCTCCGGCGCCACAGCCACGCTACTATCAACCGCCGGCGCAGCAATCGTACTTCGCGCCCCAGCAGCAACAGCAACGTCCCTATAGCGGACAGCCGGATCAACATCATCCGGCGTTGCGCAATCTGAACATCTATACGGGCTCCTATAGCATCGATTACACGGGCAGAAAGTAAGGCGACAACAGGTTGGGTTGCTCAGAGAGATAGCGTCTAGCATTAAGCGATTACTTAGCGACTGAGTCACAATTATTGTTACTGCCAAATAAATCAGTCAATCCCGATATATCAGATATCATCTATCTATCTATGTCTGTATAAATATATATGTGTTGTGTTCAATATACGAAAACAATGTTGTAAGAATACTCAATAAAAACGAAGAGTTCAAAAACATTCCATGTCTTGGCTTTGGCTTTGGGTTCACGTTATGCGTTTCGCTTTGAGTTTTCCGCTTCAATTGGCCCAATTGAATACACGGCAATAATCGGGTGCATTACGTCAACACTTGGCACAACAGCACAGCTGAAAAAAAAGAATGATATAGTAAAAATTGTAACTGATTCAGATACTATTAGAAACCAGCTCTGCCCTGTTGTTGTCCATGTTGTGGTTGCTGTTGGTGTTGGTTTTGTTTTTGGAATTTGGTGCACTTATGCAATGGCCAAAACCACTTTCAAATGCACCGCAGACAACAAGAGCCAACCAGTTAGCCACTAAGACACCAAGGCACTAAGGCAGTAAGGCAGTTAGTCAGTTGGGTACTGGACAGCTGGCCGTGTTTGGGTGTAGAAGGTGCACTGTGAACACGAGTTCACAAGCTGCAGGGGCGTTTGTTAGGGACTCAATGTGCACAGTGGCCACAGCGAACAATAAACCCCCATCGACAATCGAATAAAAATCGCTCAAAAATTGAATTAACTAATTTAATTGTGCTTATCGGCGATTTATGGCCACTAATTGAATGTCTTTCATTGTCATTTTCGACCACTGTGCGACTTTGGCGGGCCATACTTGAAATGTTTTGCCTGGCAGCAGCAGCAGCAGCAGCAGCAGCACGAAGAATCAAACGCCAGTTGACTGCACCTATTAAATGCACACATCTACACACAGATACACACGCATACACACACACACACGTACGTACACGCTGTGGAATTATTTTTGCAAGCGTTTATATAATTTTTTCGCTTTGCTCGATGCCATGAAAGTGAAACTTGTCTGGGCGCTGCCGGGGCGTTGCCATGACTCAAGAATTTTCCTCCAACATAACATATTTTCAGTTGTATTTTTCTTGTTGCAACTGTTGTTGTTGCTGTTGTTGTGTTTTGTAAATCTGCACAGCAGCTGTTCGGGTGTTGTCAGAAATAGCACTTGAACCGTAAGTACAAGGCGAACAGGCTTAAGAACTTGCAGCTGCTGGCAAAGGATTTAAAGAGAAACAAACTATTGACAAAATCAAAAATAGATTTGAATAGGATCAAGTACATATTGTAATTGAACTGCAGCCTTTGAAAAACTAAAATGCAATAATCCATTGGCAATCGGTTAGATTTCCGTTTTTATTGCAATCTGTAGTCCATAATTTGCTGTCCAATGTTTGCGCAGCATGCTGAGGAATGTGTGTGGCAATAAATGGCCTTGATCGTGTGCGTAGACAAGAGTCCAAGTTCAGGTGCACAGCACACGCACACGACTCTCATTGTTCCTCTGGTGTGTGCTGAAAAACCAGTCGAGAAACGAGTCTTGATTCAATACGCACAATGCGGCAAGAATAAACTCGACACCGACCCCAGCCAAGTGCGTCATGGGTCAGACACTCGGAGTAGTTGCTCAGCCTGCTTGATTTCCTTGTTCGCAGCATGCGTGTTTGTGTCTGCAACTTGAATTTATCCCAGTGCATATCCAATTTTAATACCATATCCATATTTATGTGCATATCGTACGTAGTTCAGTAACGGGGGTCTGCGTATGACTCGCCGCTCTGCCATTAAGCAAAGCAACGACAAGGCCATTTCGATTGTGTGCACAAAACAGAGCGAGCGAAGTAAATGTGTATTACACACATTTACCTGCATAGTTTTAGGTGTGGGGCAGCTTTCAATTCTCGCACACTTCATGTATAGTATGTACATACATGGTGAGTGTGTAGTGTGCAAATTACATGCCCCCGACGGGCAACAGTTAGTTGTTCATTAGCATGCACCACAATGCGATAAAGACAAACCAACGGAAGTGTTTGCATTATGTATACGCACCGTTGGTTGCCGTAGCTACCAGCTGCCACACGATAATTTGCAGCTTCTGGCTGATCCAATCTGCCACCTTTTGTGCCACCTTTGCCAACCATAAGAAATGAGTCAATTACTGTAAGCCAAACACTCATTAATATTGCTCAAGTCTGTCGATTTCTGATCCGGTTTGCTTGCGAAATGAATCAAAAACAAAACTAATAATTCAATTTTACCAAAGATTTATCGAGAATATATGCATATAGGTAATTTAAGTATTTAATTTAATATACTTGTGACAACCGTCTGTGTTCAATACAATAACTTATTACGGGCAATTAAAATCGGGCCTAATAAGACAGGTTTTTTGTAGTATGTATGAAAATAATTACGCTTATTTTTTTGCTAAGAAAACCATTAAAAAGCTTTATTTAAAGTAAACAAGCGACAAGTTTTCGTAGCAAGCAGTAATTAGCCAATCATTAAATATAATAAAATAAGCTGATTTAGCAGCTCAATTAACTGTTAGCTATTCTTTTTTAAAAATAAATATTTTACGTTTGCCCATTAAACGATTTGAGTGATTTGGGTAAATTAATTTTCGCCACAGTTCACTTGATTTAAGCCAAGTTCACTTTGTCGGCTCATTCCCTCATTTCTTCAATCGTTACCAATGCCGCCTGTCAATTTTTCGGGTAATTTTTCACATTTATGGCGCTCGCATTCTTGATTAATTGTATCGTTTGAGTATTTTGTTGGGCAATTTGATGGCGTGTGAGTGTTTTTGGAGAAGTTTGTTCATTGTGTTGGGCGTGTGCTAAGGCAATTTATTAACGCGTGAGCCGAGTGAGCTGGTCGGGGACTGTGGCGTGTGATAAGGCCAAGCTCGAGTAAAGATTTAAGCAGGAAGGAAATGCAAGAAGAAGTTAAAGTGGTCAGAAGAACTGATCAACTTTATATAATTTTCAATATTTTGCATTTGTTGTTGTGGTTCGCTGTGGATTTATGTCACTTTCATAGCCACAACCACTTCTTGGCCATTCCTGTTGACTGGTCGTCAAGTTGTGCTTGTCTTGGTGCCAATAAAAAGCTCTCGAAAGCACAGAGAGAGAACCGTTGCTAACCGCACAAGAGCTCAAACTGGCCCAAGCTCAGAGCTCTGAGCTCAATGCTCATGGCTTTGTCTAGTGTGTTGTCTACACCACTCTTGTGTGTGTGTGTGTGTGTGTTGCTGGGTACCTGTCCTTTAGCGCATGCGCCGCTGACTCGTTGGTGAAGTTTTGCGACTGCGCTGCCGCCCGTTGGTGTCGTGTGGCTTGAAAAAGGTTTTCCTCGAGCAATATGCGCGGCGGTATATAAAGCGAAATACAACAACTTTGGCGGCTCAGTTGCTGTCGGTTTTGAAGCAAATGTTGGCGCACAGTTAAGACGCGAACTCGACGAAATATAAAAGAAATACAACTCAACTCAAGTCGAGTATCAGTTTCAGTTTCAGTCCCGGTTCATTAGATCAATTGAAAGTGATTTTTTGGTGCCATTGTAAGCTGGCTTTTGGGCTGGGAGTTGCCAGCGAAGGTCTTTTGACGTGATTGCAATTAAAGTTTTTAATCGATTTGAAATAGCAACGAACAAAGAGTTTACCAACAATATAACAATATGAAAGTGGTAGGTGCCAATCGTAGGATGTGTGTGTGTGCAAATCTACAACCAAGACTATCTAATTTCTGTAACTATCTATTTAATGCTAAGAGACGAGTGCGCTCTGTGTGTTTGTATTGAATTGTGGCAAAAGGTCAGAGTTGAGCCTGCATGCGTTGCAAGCCAATCTCAGGCGACCTGTTGTTGTTGTAATGATCGCTGCCTGATTGTTGACTAACTGTCTGTCTGCCTGTCTATCGCAGACTGAGAGCTGGCTGGCTGGTTACGTCATGGCATCATAGGCAGTGTGCTCTGTACTATGCGAAAATATCGCATAATTTGCTATGCAAATCGAGTGAACCGTTAATTTGCTAGAGCAGCCAGTCAAGTCAACCAGCCAGCCAGCCAATTGGCAATTGTGCACCCAATTTGGTAACTGGATTTTCTAACATTATTTATGAGCTGTCACACACGTGCAAGTGACTGTGTGTCTGTGTGTGTGTGTATCTCGCATTGTCCACGTAATTGCAGCAGATTCTATGGAAAAAAGTTGCAGGAACTTCAGCTAGAAAAAGTTGCGCTAACAAGCGCACTTCAAACTGCGATCCCATTATGCTCTGCCATCTCCCCACTTGCCGCCTCCACTCTGCAAATATCAAAGGCAACGTTAAAGCGAATCCAAATCCACATGCACTTTGGTTCAGTTCACACGCTGCGACTGGTAGCCAACATTTTCGGACAGTCGACACAACAGACACCAACGAAAAAAAAGTGGCAGCACATTGCAGCCAGGTCGATGTCCAGGCCGACAAGCTGGCGTGAGTGCGAGCCAAGGCTATGGCATCTGTTGGCTGGCATCTGGTGTATCGCTTGTGGCACATTTGGAGCCGAGCTGAGGTGAAAGGATTTTCGCAGTCGCAGTCGCAATGCCGGCAACGACACATTGCCTGACAAGCTGACAAACTGTGCACAGCAAAGCTCTATGGAATGCTTTTGTCGCTGTCGCTGTCGCTGTTGCTGCCTCGGATGCCATGTCAGCGGGCAGCAAAACACCCTTTTGAATCAATTCGCAGTTAAGCGAATTTACTTGACCATTGCTCCAGTTTGAATTGACAGTTCAGAGGTCTCCGCCAACATGCAGCATGTCAGCCACAGGCATCTAGAAGCCATCGCATGCAACAACAGTGTGCTAGTCGACTGCGAAACACCCTAAATTAATAGGAAAAGAATTAGACGAGTTTTTTTATAGAGAAATTGGTGAAGCCATAAAATAATAGTTGAATTATTTAATGCCTTAGCAGAATTTTGTTTTTCATTTAAAATTACCATAAATAGAAACATTGACAAGTTGGAATATTTAATTCCTAAAAATTTGAAACAAATTACTTTTTTCTGGAATTTATATCTTTAAATTATTTTAAATATTTAAAAGTTTGAAAAATAGTTGAAATATATTAATAATTTGTTGACTAATTAATTTTTTTATTGAATGAATTAGATGTACAATTTATTCCCGACTTCTGAAATGTTTGCAACATAATAATTACTAATTATATTAATTTACAATGGAAAGTGAAGTACAACAACATGCATTTGCTCTGATTTGCTTGCAAAATAATTTAAATATGGTAATAATGTGTGGACTTCTATCAGTTTTATTATTGATTGATTTATCTATATATGTAATATGAAAAGTAATATACGTCTATGTTAATTTATTTGCTCTTTAAAGTTGTGTCGTTATGTCAAAGTTCTCACATGTTGCAATGCTAAGTTGTAGCAGGTTTTTGTTATAAGAAAGTTCTTGTGTGTTACAAAAAATAGCAACAACTTTGCAACAGCCTTCTGAAGCACCTACTTTTTATTGGGTATATCTGCAACTCTGTTGTCGAGGGCTTGTCAAGCTGTCGACCAACTGCCAAATCTTGAGCTTAACCCGTTCGAGCGTTGTAATTTCCTTAGTACAAGTCGAGTGGCATCTTTCAGATGCTTGCAACATACTCGACGAACACGAGTACGAGTATCTCACATTGGCATGTGTGGGAAATTCGCTTTCTTGCTTCTATTTCTCTTCTTCTTTTTTGCGGAATTTGCTTTGCATGTTTCTCCCCCAACTCACATAATTTCTGTGTGCCTCAGACTCTGACTACAGCAAAATTATTCAACCGCAGCGTTGTGTGGGAGCTTGAATAGAAATGAGTAATTCATGCATTTCATGCATTTCTCTGGTGGCTATGGATATTCAATTAAATTGCTGCCCAGCTGCCGTTGTTGTCCATCGTTTTGCCGCACCTCTCGCGGCATATCGCGTGTCTCGTCGGGTTTATGCAACATGTCTCTGGATATGTTGCACGTATCTAGCTGGCGCCATCGGTTCCTGCTTGGCATTGGAGGGCATCCAGCCAACACAATGACTGCTGGCCAATGGCCAATTGCCAATTGTCCGATGTCATTGGCCAGCAAAAGTGAAAGGTAGACAGCGCTGAGAGTCTTGTATGTCAAGCCATCGTCGTCGCCGTCGATGTGGTTGCTGTCATCTTGCCGCACATTCTTTTAATGCATTGCCAAGGTGTTCCGCCTGGCAATTAGCAAACCGGTTGCCATTTCAGTTCTCGTTCTCGATCTCATTCTCAGTCCATTAAAATTTCGATTTCGATTTCGATTTCGTTGCAGCTCGAGCGTTTAGTGTTGATCGGCTGTCTGTTTGGCGGCCTAGTTAGCTCACAGGACTATCAGGACTATCAGCAGAGTGCACCGCGCTCGGCTCCACACCGACTGCAGTCCCAGGCACAGGAGGAGACACGTCCCACGCCCGTGCCCATCCTCAAGCAGATCAACAAGTGAGTTGACAGCCAACGTTCAACTTTATCTTGACTAAAACTATGCTTTTAATTAGACACAATGAAGATGGCTCCTATACATATGGCTACGAGGGTGCCGACGGCTCCTTCAAGATCGAGACAAAGTTGGCCACCGGCGAGGTGAAGGGCAAGTATGGCTACGTGGATGCCGATGGGAAGGTGCGCGTCGTCGAGTATGGCGCCAACAAGTATGGCTTCCAGCCATCTGGAGAAGGCATCACTGTGGCACCGCCCACGCTGGTCGACGAGTCCACCAAGGAGGAGCCCGACTACGAAGATGAGCCTCAGCAACGTCCGCAGCGTCCCTACGTAAGACACTCTAACTTCTTTCTCGGTTGACCTTCACTCAACTGTGTTTCATCCGCAGCGAGTTCAGCGTCCCCAGCAACAGTCTCGCCCTCAACCTGCTCCACGACCACAGCCACAACCACAGCCACAACCGCAGCCACAGTACGTGCAGTACGAGGATGAGGAGGCTGAGCCGCCACGTCGTCCACAGTACGCACCCCAACCACAGTCCCAACTGGGTCCAGCGCCACCTCGTCTGCAAGTGCCCGGAGCACAGCGTTCCACCGATGTGCTCTACTCGCCCCAGCAGCGTCCCTCTCGCCCTGAGCCCGATTACTCGCAGTCGCAGAGCTTCGGCGAGGGTCCCTCCAACGTGCGCATCTCACGTCCCGTCTACGCCTTGCCCCCCGCCTCGCCGGCGCCCAGCAGCGCACGTGCCCAGGGCTTCCTGGCGCCCGCTTCCGGCGGCCGTCCGCTGCTGGAGCCGGTGCACTTCGGCCCCACCCAGTCGCCACTTGCCCAGCCGGTGCAGCAGAGCATTCCCCAGCACCAGCAGCAGCAGCAGCCGCAATCGAGTTACCAGCCACGCGCCCAGGGACGCGCCGGAGGCGGTGGCAGCCTGCTGGATCAGCTGGCGCGCGATTATGCCCTGCCCCAGGGCAATGCTCAGCCGCTGCACGACATCACCTTTGGCTACTACTAGAGGTGGACTGAGGAACTGGTACTGGGTAGTTAGTGCGGCTCATTTGGCCGTTACATTGAGTCAGGTGCATACAACGATTAATCGATAATCGCTAATCGCTAATCGGTAATCGATCTATTCGCATAGTTCCCCCATACTCCCAATTTCGTTCCAACTATTTTGCATTCGCCAGTGAATCCATCTAGAATTCATTAATCTATAATCTCTGTGTATTGTATGTGTATTCCATTCGTAAGATTTTGTGGTCGAAGTTTTATGATTAATAAAAAAACAACCAACTTTTGTCCTAATTACTCGTGCATTTTCATACAGAAGGAATCGAATTTATTTATTTAATATATTTTATTTTGTGGAAAAATGTGTCACACACACATAGGAATGTTCATATATTAAATAATTGTTTATAACACAAAATTACACACTTGAAATATACTTTCTAGTTAAAAATATGTATAGTTCATATGAACTAAGATAAGTATACTAAATAGTTATTTTTGGACGACTTATAATGGTTTTTTCTACAGTAATTATTCATTCAGCGTAATTATATAAATTTTAAAGATTTTATTCAACTATAATCATTAATTTTGACACCACAATGATAAACAAAATTTATAACAAAAATTAATTTACAGTGCAGTAGCCGTTACTGCTAACGTCAACATATTTGAATTCAAATGTTTCGTTAAGTTTAAACTCAACGAAGCTTGCAAGCTCGTGAATTTTACTGGTCAAATTTGCGTAGCATACTTTTAGGCTGTTTGATAAAAGAAATTAAACATTTATGGTTGTATGTTTGTTAAACGATTATTTATTTAATTTAAATACTTATATATAAAGGAGTTAATTTGTTTGTAGTTTCTGCCAATCGAGAAGTGTTTCAGGTGTTGCATTGTAGTTTGTGAGTTGACAGTCGTCGGAGCTGGAGATGAAATGTGTTTGTGTTTCTGGTTCGGTGTTGGGGGAAAGAACGTTGACTAAATCTAGAGAAGTGAAAGTGCGGTTAACTGGTAAAGTGGGCGTGGTCCACAGTTACTGCCCGGGCAGGTGAAAGGGCTGAAAGAGCTGGGTCCTCTTGGCGACTATTGCAGGTAGACTGTAAAGAGAGTGTCAGGTCAGATTGTGGTCGATTGAGATGATTATGCTTCATAGCCAGTTTGCAGGTGGAGAAAGGTTGCAAAGGTGTTGCGGTGGTGGGGAAAGGAGTGTGGATGGTGGAGTGTTCGAGTGGTGCAGTGGTTTCGATACATAAAAGCAGTGCAAACAGAGTGTGGAGCATGGTGCCAAAGTGTGCATGCCGTGCGTTCATTTTTCTTGTTGCTTTCAATTTTATTGCAATAAATTATTGCACAAGGATCAGAACATAAATAAGTTAGGTTACGAAGAAACTATATAGATAAATGCTGCATATGACTTAGAGGACTATAAATAGACTACATTGTATGTATGTTTAACACCCGCCCAGCGTGAACGCTTGAACCCCTCTAAACGTCCAGCAGGCGATTGAACATCAGCGGATCCTGAATCTCGTAGTCCTGGGCCCGCGACATCCGTGTGCTGCCAGGCCGACCTGGTCGCGATGCCACGTGACGACGCACCTTGTAGCTGCCGCCGTACTGGGGTCTGGGAGGACCCGCTGGCGGTGGGGCGTTGTAAATGTACTTGGACTTCTGCACCACCGGCGGCAGGAACTGGAACGGCGCCACCTTCTGCACCTGCTTCTCTATGGCATATGTGACGGGGCCACTGCTGCTGGGTCCCTTGCGCTTGGCCACCTCCAAGGCGGCAATGATGGGCGACAGATCCTTGAGCGCATTGCTCTTGCTGGCATGATAGTTGTCCACACGATAGTCATTGGAAGGCGCGGTGGCAGCCGGAGCTGGTGGCTGGTAATCGTAACCCTCGTTGGGATGCTTCTGGATGTAGGCCTCCTCAGGTGTCTGCGGACGCTTGGCCATCTGGTGATAGGCATCGGCCGCCCCTTGACCGTTGGGCAGCTTGGGCGCATACGCTGCCGTGATGGACTCTGTGTGCGACAAGGACTCCAGCGTGCCCAGGTTGTGGGGCAGCGGCACTCCGTAGCTGTTGTAGATGTCGGCCTGCTCAACGTTGCTGTTGCTGCCCGAACTCGTGTCCAGGGCGACGGTCTTGGAGGCCGTGTACTCCGTCTTGCCGTTGGGCAGCAGACTGAGAATCTCCTGCAGCTGCAGCGCTGCCTTGCGAGCCTCTTCGTCGGTCAGTTTCTTGTGGCGTCCAAAGACATTGAAGTCGTTGGTGCCGGCGGTGGCCACTGTGCCACGGTCGAAGATGTTTATTGTATTTTCGAGTTTTTTGTGGTATGTTTAACAAGTGTTTGTTGTGGTGGTTGTTGTTGTTGTGGTGGTGGTGGTGGTGGTTGGTGGTTGTTGTAGTTGTGTGTATGCAATGAGTGAGATTTCATTAGATTTACCAATTAAATATTTATGTTGCATCGTTAAAGTTTCTATTTACAATTTTGCCAATGTTTGTCAGTGTGAATGTGTGTGTGTGTGTCAGTGTGAGCGTGTGAGTGTGTATATGAGATGAGCTCGTTGTTTGTACACATGTCGTATGATTGTTTTAGAAAAAGAGTCGATTTCCTTTTGCTGCTGCTCATGAAATGATCCAGGTTTTAGTCGAAGAGTATTTGGAATTAGTTTGTAGCTGCTTAAAATTAGTGTAAATTAGGTAGATAATTAAAAGTATGATCGCTATGTTCTTCAGGGTTTCTGTTCACATTTGAGCCACATTTTATTACTATACACAATATTAAGTATGCGACATGTGGCCGCTATTAATGACTCTTTGGATGTCATTAGAGCTAAGGTTGGGCCCCAAAAACACAATGTATGCATATATATACAAGAATTATTAACGTATATTATATTTATGTACATAAAACAATTAAACATTGCCGTTTTGGTCACAAACGGATTGCGCAATGCCAGCCGGACAGGCATTGACAATTGTGTAATGCAATCGAAAGTGAGGCTAGAAGTGTGTCATATGAACAGACACGTTTGGTCGCCAATGGGTTAACGAGTGTTGATGCACTGAGTATGTGTGTGTGTGGCGGGGTGTTAAATGGTTTATGCTTGTATTTACAGTTTGAGCTCGTCAGTTAAACGATGAGCAGCTGCCGCCGCTGCTGACGATGCTTTCACTTTCCGCTCCTCTGCTGAGGTTTTTGCGCGGAAGTGAATTTGGGAGTGTGGGAAAAGGGGGCAGGGAATGAGTGTGTGAGTGGCGAATGTCGTTTGCTTGTTAGCGATGCGATGATGTTGCCTCGCAACGAGTGTTAATAAAAGATATTTATAGTTATTTACAGTCTGTCCTCTTAACTAACTGCTCAGAGTGTCGAGTCTACGCACCATCTTGTCCATAGGCCGACGGCAAGTAGTTGCTCTGCTGCTCCTCGAAGGCCGCGTGGCCAATGCTGAACGGGGCTCCGCCGCCACCGGCGCTCACGTAGTTGGCGCCAGCTGGGGGCAGATACTGGTGTGTGGCGCTGCTGAACGATGGCGGCTTCGACGGTGGGCCGTAGTTGGAGTGTCCCGAGGGCAGCTCGTACGAGGTGATGGCTGCAACGAGGCGAGAGAGTCAGAGAAACAGGGAAAGAGAGGCGCGGCGACCAAGTCAAATGGAAACCAAAATAGGCTAAGGCATGTGTAGCCAACCAAACGAGTTGCCTGCCTGCCTGCCTGCCTCTTAAAAATGAAAGTGGAAATGCTGTGTTGCAAACGTTGCAAGCACGGGTTCAATGCTCGGTTCGCTTCGATTTGCAATTGTCGTTTTCGATCGATCGAGCGATCGTTGGGGACTCTTCCGTTGGCTTGGCCAGCTTTCAATGTTATGCTTGTTACTTGTGCGGTTATCGAGTGGTTTAATTATTATACAGTTTGCTAAATACTAGTTCAACAGCCGACAGTGTGGTTACATAATGACCTTAGTTTACATTTCACGGTCCACTTGGCTCGTGCCGTATCAGAAGACTAGGAAATTGATGTTTCGCAGCAGCTCGTGGGCATACTCACTCTCTGTGTGGATGACGGGGCCGGGCGCCCCTTTGCTGCCGCTGCCGCCGCTGCTGCCGCCGGACGAGGCGCCCGACAGCGAGCTCAGCTTGGCGAAGGGATGCACGAAGCCGCTGCCGCTCGAGTGACTAGTGGCATAGGTGTGCGTGTTGGCGTGCGCCGAGTTGATGATGGATTTGCCCACATCGGTGACCTTGTCGCCACCGGCGGCCACCAGATTGCCGCCAGCACTCAGCACATAGCCGCTGCCCTTGATCAGTTGGCCCTTGAGCGCGGTGACGCCGCCGGTGATGGCCTTGACCGCCTGGAAGATGGTGTTCAGCACCGACTTCTTGAACGACCAGGGATCGTAGTCCACAGAGTTGCCCTGCAATCGATGGAATGCATTTATTCAAAGGCGCTTCGAAGTGGAGTGCTCGACTTACATGGACGACAATGTCGTGGGATTTGTAGCTGTCGCCGCCGCCGCTGCTGCTGCCGCCAGAGCTGCCGGAGGCAATGGAGGCGGACGCCTGGCCAATGCTGGACAGCAGACCGGACTTTAGATGCGCCACGTAGTCGAAGCTGCCGGATCGCTTGGCAATCTGTGATTCCTTGATGCTCTCGCCCTCCTCATTGTCCAGATCTGTGTCGTCCAGGGACAGTGATTTGTCTAGCGCGTCCGAGCTGCTGCTCGTGGCTGCAGGGTAGGCGTGGCACAGCATGGGCAATGCCCCAAGCAGCAACAGACACAGGCATAACAACTGCAACAGGGAGAGGGAGAGAGAGGTGTCAGTTATGTAATGTGTCAGGTGCAAATGGCAATTTCATTTGCCTGCAAACTTAATTTCAATTTGTCAAAAAGTCAGCTTGGGTTGCATCATCGCCAACAACTTGTTGCCATCTCATATCTCATATACAACACTGCACACTCGACTGCACTCGCAATTTGCCACTTGCAACTGGACTGGTTCGAGTCTATTCGCTTTCGTACTCATCTGTCGCTTTGGTTGCGGCTCAGTGAATTGTGTTGCAGTTGCCACATGGCGGGGCATGGCGTGGGCGTTGTGCCTGTGGCCACCGAGCGTTTTACAGCTGTTTCATGGGCCATCAAACATTTGCCGCAAATGCTAATTGATTAGACAATGCGAATGAGTAACTAATGAATATGCCAATCAAACGTGGAATTACAAGCTGTCAAACTCGATGAGTATTTCCTCGATTCAAGTCTATTATTAACTACGGAAAATCAGCAAATAATTTAGCAATACTGCTCGATTCGATTGAGCAATTAAAGTGGCGATTCTTTTGTTTTTAATGGGCCTGCAATTGAGGCAGAAACTGATGAAATAAAAGTGGGCTGTCAGAGCGTCATAGAAAAAGAAACTATAATTTAATATTTCCATACTGTTATTTGTGAGTCTGTAAAACTCGAGCAAATATAGAAATTGAGACAACAACTGATGAATAGAAGAGGGCTGTCAGACTGTGAACTATAATTTAATATTTCCTTAGTCTGTAAAATTTGAGCAAATATTTTTGTTATTGATGGACTAGAAATTGAGACAACAACTGATGAAACAGAAAAAGAAACTATAATTTAATATTTCCATACTGTTATTTGTGAGTCTGTTAAACTCGAGCAAATATAGAAGAGGGGTGTCAGACTGTAAACTATAAATTAATATTTCATTACTGTTACTTGTGAGTCTGTAAAACTCCATCAAATATTTTTGGGTTTTTGGGGGATTTGAATAGAAGACTGCTGTCAGACTATAAACTATAATATAATATTTCATTATTGTTACTTGTGAGTCTGTAAAGCTTGAACAAATATTTCTGGTTTTGTTGATATAGAAATTGAGGCAACAACTGATGAAATAAGAGAGGGCTGTCAGAGCATAAAATAAACTATAATTTCATTAAGTTTTCTGCTCCATTTTTGCATCGCTTGACACGAATGCAGTTCGATAATTGTTTTTCAATCGTTTTGCGATTGTGGTGTTTGTCTGGCAATGATTTGCAATCTTGTTAGCCAAATGATTGAAAAATTGTATTTTGATAATTAACTCTTAATAGCAAAATGGAATTCGGGTCGCAAAAGCTGTTGTTGTGAAACATTCAATTAGTTACGAGTATTCGTATTCGTATTCCTATTCGTATTCGTACTCGCAGGTGAGTGCAAGTTGTTTGACAAATGCTTTTTAAATTGCCCTTGCGGAACCGCCCTCTAAAAATGGAATGAAACCTTTTTCTTTCTCAACTCAGTGCTGGTGATTTGTACATTCCAAATATGATTTTTGGCAGCCAGGCTGGCAAGCAGGCGACACAACAGTGTGCTGGATGGGTGTTTCTTTAAAGCCTAATTGCCATAGCCTCGCACGGCTCAAACGGTTTGGCAATCTGCATACAAATGCACAAATTAATTGAATGCCTCGGCCAGGGTTCGGATCGCATGGCTGCAATCAAATCCAAACTGACTTTGGCTTCTTATTGGCTGGTGTTCGTATTGGTTATTAATTTTTAATTTAATTGCACTATTCAAATTCATTTGTTTTGCAGTACGTAATCGAGTAGTCGGTCGACTGTTCCTATTCGTTATTCGCAAATTTGCATTCGCATGCAATTAATAAAATTCCAATCTACAGCAAACATTTCATAACTGAGGGCAAATAAACGCAAATTACTTTTGGTTTTTCCACTGTCTGTTAATTATTATTTTGTTTCGCTTTTTCTGTTTGGCTAACCTAATTGAATCAGATCAAATGGCATATTGAACCATCAGCCATCAACCATTTGTGCTGTTCAATTTGCTGCCACAACGACCTCATTTGTTCACCACATCCCTCCACACTCAGAGAGCTGTTGGTTAGTATTGCTTTGCTGCTGCACTGTCATCATTGCCAGTCAGCAGCTGAGTGTTAAGCCGAAAGAGAGTGAAAGTATTGCCGGCTCTTAACTCTGCTCAACACACACAAACACACACAAATTGACTTTTCGTTTGTGGTTTCTGTCAGCGACGAACATTTAATTTGCATGTTGCTCAATGACGAACAATACGAAGTACATATTTATTCAAGCTATGCTCACGTCGCTCATGTCGCTGAAATAATTGCGGTAGGTTCGGCAAACGAGCAAGTACGAGCATACCCTACTACAATTATGAGAAGGTGAGAAGGGTATAACAACAACATAATTGCTGGGTCACTTAATGACTTCGCTATGTGTGTCAGCTATTCATTTCGACCATTTTCAACACCTTAAGTTTGTAAATAAAATATATACAAGTGGACTTATAAAACTAAAGTTTCGAATTTTCAAGAAAATTGCAAAGAAAGTTACATTTTGTTGAACACTAAATCTATTTGGAAATCTAGCTGGTATATTATAATTTTATATTCATTTTTAAAGCATACTATTACGTTTATTACTTCTTTCATTACATGTTAAATATTTAATTTCGCGTTCAGCAAGCTGTAAGAGTATTCCCTATTCGTCGGCCTAACAGACAATTTCTTCTTTATTATTATTGTATTTCCGTTTTGTCGAGTCTTCGATTTATTGTTTCTACGTGCGGTCCACAGCACCGCATTTGTTTATTCCAGCTGCTTTGCTTTGCTTTTCGCCACATTTTGGGCAACATTTCTTTAACCATTTTCGAAAGCAACCACAAAAAAGACCAACAACAATAACAATAACAATATCAACAGAAACTACAAAGACTAGACCTGATGTCTGACATAATAATTATGCATGACATTTTACCTTCACACTCATTCAAGTGGCCCGCGCCGAAGTTTTGCTTTCGATCGTTTCTTGATACTCGTAACATGACATAATCCCATGAACTCTTGACTCTTGGCTCTTGAGTGAATGTGATTCACTCGCATTCGCTCTCGCACTCATCCTATTTGGTCTCGTTTGCATGCATGCAACACACGGCTGCCTCGAGTGCACAACCGGCAAACTATGGATTGGGATTTTTGGGTTAGTGATAGATGATGTAACCGATAGGTGGATAGCAAAGATGAGGCAGCGAGATGCAGCTCTTTCTCCAGCTCGTTTCGTTTGTTTAGCCAATAAAATTTGCCGAAGCGTGGCCGTTTGAAACGAGTTTCGGTTTGGTAAGAGAATTAGCTGCACTTGAACTTGTTTGGGCCTCAAATCGCATTGCATAAATTGCGAGAGAGTATCGAGAGTGTGTGATCGAGTCTGTGTGCTAATTTGGTCATTTGGTTATTGGCACGAGCACTTTCACTGCAGCCTTACCTTCATCTTTGTGTTGAGTTCGTTGTGTTGCGTGGCGTTGGGTTTGGTTTGTTTTGGTAATTTATGGGCTGGGCTATCGATTAGCTCAGTTGCTAATCAATGGAACAACCGCGTCACAGTTGTTGATGTTAACTTGGCTAATGGTTGGCGTTGCTGCAACAACTTTCCACACACGAAAAAACACTTGCAATTGGCAGTGGCGGCTTGAGTAACAGCTACACGGCACTTCTTAAAATCAGTTCGTTGGCTCTGCTGGTTCAGACTATTTGTACGTAAGTATTTCGTAAAAGACGCACACGAAATACAAGCACAATCGCACAATCACACACACATCCACATACACACACTTGCACTGATTTCACTGGCAACAACAAAACGCGCGCGATTCGCGGCGACTTTCTTTCTGCGCTGTTCGCTTGGCTTTGCCTGCTGTTGCTATCTCTTTCGCTTGTCGTCTCTGTGTTGCGCTGTGCTGTGCTGGTGTTGGGGGCTTTGGTATTTGTATATCTGATTTCTGGCGATGGAGGTGGCTCCTCGGCGACGACTGCGTTCGAACTGTAGTCGAAAATGCCGCCGTATGGCTCTTTTAAAGAAATTTGCTGAGAGCGCACGTTCGCCTGCATTTGGCTTGTTTTGTTTTCGGCTGCTCTTTGAGGCAATGCGAAGAGACGCTAGCGATTGACGCTCACAGACGATCGCTCCATTACGAGACATTACATTTTTGGCAGCATCACCATCAGCAGCGACATTTGGCTCCTCTCAGCGTGAGCTTGGCCCATATGCGACGGGGGCCATCCAAAGCCAAAGCTTGAGCGACGAGGGGCCACGAGGGGCCAGGGGCCAGGGAGTTGTGCGTGAGTTGTTGAGTTCAATGCGTTTGTCGACAGAGTGGTCGCATTTGCAACATAAAAGTGCAGTTGGTTCATTAAGCTGCTTTGGAACGTGTTTAATTGAAAATATATGGTGATTGCGTTTTACTTTTTGCCCACTTGCTTTGGCTTGTAAAAAACAAATGACTTAGGCAACGAACTTGATGCATACAGCTTGCATTCTCCTACTCAAGAAAAATGTCAAAGCAGATGATATAACTAAGTTAACACAAATTTTATTACTATTTTTATGTGCTTAAAAATATTAAAAAAATTTAATTTTTTAAATTAAAGTTTAGGAAAATTCATTTATTTTATTATTAGTAATTGAAATTTGTTTGAATATTTTCGTGTAGTAATTTTACTATTTACAATTAAATTTAATTTTGAAAATGTTAAAATAGTTCTCTTTAAACATTATTTAAAAAACTATTTTAATATTCATATTAAATTATATAATCCCCATAGAAATGGTTTTTTTAATCAAATAGTTTTTTAAGGATAATGTGATTTTCAAAAATCATTTAAACGTTCGTATTGTACAAGTTTCTGGAATTTGCATATTTAGTGCTCTTGCCATATTATTTGGTTGCATTTTCAGTAGTCGGCCATTAAACTCCGTGAATTTTATGAGCGTTCCCATTGCGCAGCCAGCCTTGACCCATGTCGCATTGCAATGCGCCCCAGGCTCAACTGAACCTTAAAGTCCAAAGGGCGAGCATTAAAATGGAGTTCAGGGCATTATTATCTAATGGTTTAACTAATGTTTCGGCGTTGGCTCAAAAAGACGGTTCACTGCCAGTATGCCAAAGGCGTTCACAAGGGCCATAAGATGTGGACCAAACGCACTTGTAAAGTCAACATCAACATCAAAATAAAACAAAAACGCATGCACAACTAAGTATTGTTAATAATAGCTTCAAAACACTGGCGGCCCTGCTGTTGTCTGCCCTCTCAAGTGCAAGTGACATGAACTGCTCCCATTTCTGTTGCCGGTTGTCAGTTGTTGGTTGCATGTTGCCTGTGGCTTGTAGCAACAGTAGCTCAGCTTGTTGCAAGAGTTACGCTTCCACACAGGGCGTCCGGTGGCAATGACTGGTCGAAAAGTTGGCATAATGTCTGGCTATTGTCATTGTCCGATGCAGCCGAGTGTTCAGTGCACAATTTGTAGACTGCAGCTTAACTGCAGCTCCTGCTGGCCGCCCCTCCTCGTCCCGCTCCGTCTCGACCACCCGCTCCCCATTTGTAGATGGTTGTTATCTAACCGAAA
The DNA here is from genome assembly GCA_035047365.1 of Drosophila ustulata. NCBI lineage: Eukaryota > Metazoa > Arthropoda > Insecta > Diptera > Drosophilidae > Drosophila > Drosophila ustulata. The sequence goes on from JAWNPT010000094.1 coordinate 16,315,846, forward strand.
GTGAAATGGGCGCAAAGACGGCAAATAGTCGCGGCAACAAGGCAAATGCAAAATGAACATGGAAAAGTTGGAAAGAAACACAATACTTATGTATGTGGTCGGTACTCGCTGTTAACAAACTGTAAATTTGCTAAAATGCAATAAACAAAAACAGAAAAAACGCTAAAGCGAAACAAATAAAAATCAAAACACAAATTAAAAAAAGGCCTTAGCGGACTCGTAATAACCGTTGCATTTGCCATACACACGCTGCACATGTGGCAGCTGGAGCTCGCAAGAAGCAATAAACTGGGTGGCAAGTCAATACTATACTCGTACATACATATAATGGCTAAAGACTCTGACATTTGTCCAAAGAGGTTTATTGAATTGTGTGCCAGATTTTGCGCTGCATGCCGGCGAGAGAGTGCTCGAAGGGAGTAGAGTTCGTTTCGTTTGATTTCATCAGCATGTTGGCCGGTCAATTGTTTTATATGAACGCTGCTTATTGGATTGTCAACAAGTCATGCAACTGTTGCAGAGCTCAAATTCGATTGTCTTCAGTAATTTGTAGTGCCTACAACACACACACAAACCCATATGCAACATTGTTGGTCGCTAAACGAACGAGTGAGTCGACACATGCCATTAGTTCAAGTTGATTGCACTAAAAATTATTATCAATAATAATAATAATAATGGTATTATCGCTTGGCATGCCAAACAAATGAGACACAAGAATGGCAGACAATATGCTTTGGCGTTACGTATACGACACCGATAAACCGGTCGAATGCATCAGGAAGCATTCGATAAATCCCGCTGCAGCTTGGCAGCTGCACTTAAGTAATTTTTTGGCTCGCAAATAAAGTAAATTTATTTTAATAAACCGTTTTGGTGTTTGCTTAATTTAATTTATGTGAATTATAAGTTTTTCCCAAGCTTTTGTCTTTGTCCATCCTGCATTCGGAGTTGTTCGCATTCCGTATTTCTCTCTCTGAAGGCCTATTACATTTTGGCTCATTCATTCGTTTTGTTAATTGACGTGGAGCAATTGAAAAACGAAATAAACATTAAAAGATGTGAAAAGTTTTCAGAGTGTAACGAGAAATGCGATAACAAGCCAGGCCGCCTTGACAGCGATCGCAAAATGTGGCAACTTTAGAAAATCAACCAAATAAAAAAGTAACGCAACGTTAACAGCATCCTCATCTATTTCCTGCACTTCCTGCTAATGTCGTGAGTGTTGCGCAATGAACTTCAACTTCAACTTCAAATTCGAATTCGAATTTCACGTTCCCCCCGCTCAACGAGAAAAGTCACAAAATAAAAATTCAAAAATCGGAAATGGACCCGTTTTTGGCTTAAGCGGAAGCTTCGGCCGCCATCGCCGTTGTCATCGTCAAGCGCGAATTATTCATTTGCTGCCGGCGTGGCACGCCACGGCACCTTGGGCATGTTGTAAGTGTGTCTGTAGGATCGTGCAGCTGGACGCATCTGGAGCTGTCCAAGGAGCCGAGCCGAGCTGAGCTGTTGAAAAGTGAAAGCCAATGTTTGTGCACATGCGAATGCAAAGCAATGCAATTGCTAAGGAAATTGACATTGAATGCGATCGCCTCTTGCCGCTTGTATTGTCCGCGAATCGGTCAATTTTATGTTATTTTTATTTGGTTTTTGTTGTGGCCGATGATGGCAATCAGCAGAGCCGGCTTAGCTGGCAAATTGAGCGAGTGCAGTTGCAGTTGTCGTGGCATCCTGTCCCGTGCCTCCTTTTGTCTTAGCTTGAATATATTACAGAGCACAACACCTGTGCCGCACCAGCTTCAGTGTTGCGTGTCGCCATCGTTGTTGCTGTCATTGCTGGAGTTGCAGTTGCCACACGACTTCGTCTAAGACGATGACGTCGACGACGAGCGGTGCGTCCACATTTTTGCAGTTGCTGCTTTAATTGTAGCTAGTTTATCTTTTACGAGTTTTCATTTTCATCGAATGTGCAATGCAATTTCATTATTTATAATTTTGTTGCCGGACCGCATAAACTTGCATATATTACGAGTATTTCGCCATTATTTCTCGTTAAGCCACGTCAATGCATTGAGCTTGTTTTAGCCATAATTTTGCGTGCATGCTTATTCTCGATTTGCCCTATGGTGCTGTGTGAGACAATTTAATGGGCTGCCAACTCGAAGCTCTATGCTCTAATAGAGCCATTTCCCAACTAATTTATGGCTATTAACGAAATTGTTTAGGCCATTGGCCATTGGCAAGATGAGCAGTCGGTTGCGGTGTCTGCTACATAATTAACAGCTTAGTGGGTAGTTAAAATCAGTTTATCTTCACCCCGAGCATGTTACTCATCATTATTTCAATGGGCTTGGCTGTGATTGTTAAAATGAACTATAAGGTCAACGGTTTTTTTTTGGCTTTTGCCAAAATCATTTAAACTGAAATGAATTTAAAGGCACCCAAAACTATGCAAACTAAAAGATTTCCACCTAAAAGTATGCTGGAGCATTTATTTATTAAGATTCGGTTAATTTAAAATATCATCCGCAAGACTTTCCAAAAACATCAAGACTTGTTGTTCCTTGTTTATTTATTTTTATTACAGAGTGGTAATAGATAATGTTATTTATGTAAATCAAATTAAAATGTCACAATGTATAATACTTTTATTTACATTAAATTTAAAGCGACTCGGCTTTCACACAATGTAAATCGACAAATGTAATAGATATACTTGTTTGGGAGGTTGGAGATTCATAAATTTTCCTTACCATTATCATTATAGGCTTATTGTTATTCAAGTAAATAAATACATTTTATTGTTATCTAATATTATGTAATTATATGGGAAAAAAGTGTTCTTCACAGTTTTTAGTGAGAAACAGTTAAAGTGCACATGACAGCGAGCGCACTTAAAAAATTGATTCATTATATTATCAACAAGTAAAGTTAATTCACGAACAGGTAAGATGGTGTAAATTGAACAATTAACCAATGAAGTCACTTAAATATATTCATATTTGAGTCCACAGCTGTAGCGAGGTGGATATATGTACGTCATTGCTACAGATGCCGATATATATAAATACCTCTTGCGGTTTACCAATGAATCTGGCTTTTCCCATTGAGTCACAATCTTTCCCTTGGCTAGAACCCGCCCACTGTCTTAATACTGTATTATTACAACCAGAAGCTTACGTGTCTCACTTCAAAGATCGTTGGCCAGTTGCAAAAGTGACGCGTGCTTGACGTGTGACCAATATTAAGTGTGTGTGCGAGTGTGCGAGTGTGTGTGGATTTAATGTGAATCAACTAAGTAAAGAAACGGTCGACACTGAAAGCTTTGGCTAAAGCTTTACTTTTCCTTTCAACTGCGAAACAGCTGACTGGTTGGCAACAATAACATCAATAGGTTTCAGAAACGCTAATAAGAAATAGCTTAAATTGTCCTTATTGTTATTTTAATTAATCAACCGCGAGTTTTTGGCAGGTGTATTACTTCACATGCTACTTATTATGCCGACCGATGACGACACATGTAAAACGAGAAACAAAGAAAACAAGTTAAAATGTGGTGGCGTTAGAGAGTACACTAGAAGATACCCTGTACACTTTTGATATTAAAAAAGGGAAATAATTTGATAACTGCGCAAAATGTACAAATTATGACTTGAAGAGTAAGAATATAGAATAAATAAATATATTTTTAATATAAAATTTAAAAAAGTAATTTAAAAAATAATTCAATTGAAATCAAAATATTACGAAACAATATCGATAAAGTGCTAAATGTTGTATTGAATAACTCACAACAAAGATCTGCACAATTTAAGCCTGGAACCACAATTATTTTGATTATTTGGTTTACTTATTATAACTCTATGAAAGTGAGAATTATTCTTATTCTTTAAGGTTCAATTTTGCAATTTCGACATGATTTGCAAATTTAAATTTTATATTTTCTGATCAAAAGGTAATAATTATTTTTTCAGCCACACTTGAGTGCTCTGCGATAAAAAAATAATGATAATTATTTGGATCCGTATCTTTACGTAATCTTGACTTTGCCCATTGAACGTTTATGTTTTTATTTGTTTAATGTTTATTAAATTAAACAATTGACTAAATTATATTTAATAAAGTTATTATTTAATAAAATTAGCTAGTAAAAAAGGGCAAACTTAAAAAATAATTAGGTATTTCTAGTTTTTGTTTACAACATAAATGGTCTCTATTGGATCGTCGTAATTCACAGACTCAGAATTAATTTTATGGGCTCAAGCATTATTTTTTGATCGAATTTTCAAACTAATGAAATAATTATTATTTCTGAATTTTTTTATTTTAAAACCTATGTATGTACATATTACAGGCTAAAACAGCCTTCTGCGATATGTTGTCTGCAGGGTACAAACAGCTGTAAAATAAAGCATTCACGCTCTCTGCCGGCCTGCCAGACAACCGATCGCCTTCTCTCTCTCTCTTTATATATATATAAATATAGATGTCTCTCTCAATCTTTGCGGCCGTCTTGCTTGCGCTCGCACTGTTCGCTTTGACGCTCGCCAAGCTTTGTTTTTTTTTAAAGCTGCACTTGTGAGTTGTCGAAGCTTAAGTGAACTTCTACTCAAACTTTTGGTTCAGTTGCTTTCTTGTCGCGCGCGCATCGATAAGCGCGTGTTGTTGTACTCGTTAAGTTGTCGTGTGCTCTCGCTCCCGCTCCCGCTCCCGCTGCCGTTCCCTGCCCCGGGTCTCATTCTTGTGGCTGCTCTCGCCCCGCTTGCATCGGAATTAAATAGCCAAAGATTCAAGACGTGCGTCTCCCACAATAAAATTAAATATCATTCGGAAAACCCCCTCGAGCCACAGTGGAGGAGACGCTAGATTGTGAAATCGATGCAGCTGCATAAAAGCACATGCATCACACTAACTGGGCTTCATTTTGGGCAAGATCAAGCCAGGGCCAACAGCTCCTTTACCTTGTTACTCTTGCAACGTTCCAATGAAACAATAAAAAAGACTCGAACCGAAGTGAAAAGCAAAGCGACTAATTAAAGTGACTCTCTTGGGTCTGGTATCTGTTTCGACGACAACGTGAAAAGGAAACAAACAAAGCGGAATAAGCAACACATCGAAAAAGGCGGTTGAAAACATTAATAAACAACAACAACAACAGCAGCAATAACTACAAAGTCGAAGACAACGACACAAACAGCAGCTTCGACACCAACTACGATAATAATACAAAAAATAATAATATAAAAGGCGTCACAAAAACAACAACAACAACAACTATAAAGAAAACAACGACAAATAAAGCGCGGTAATAATTTTAGTCGTGCCAGTTTGTTTATTAAATATACTACGTAAAGCAAACACACAAACATAGACACGCCGGTCAGGTAAAACGGTAGAGTAACTCGACTACCAGTTACCCTGTAAATAACAATTAATTAAGTACTCGAATTCGGAAAACTAAAACCCCTGGCCATCATAATGCCTCCCTTCTGGTGGAAACTACTCAAAATAATGTTGCTGCTCTTCGCACTCTTCACAACGGTGAGTAAATTAAATACGCTTTGATTTATATTCATTAAATGCATTGCTTGAGCATGATGTAAAACTACGTAAAATCATATGTAATTAGTGTAAAGAGTGCTTACATCAATTGTGGTTTAGGCATAGATCGTAATAACATTGGCATTTGGATTTGGCATAAAACAAACATATTGTGAAATAATCATTTTCGTTTTCACAGTTCCATTTCACTCATTGTATTTACAAACGTTTATTTAATTTGCATTATTGTACAGAAACTATTGCGTTCATCGAGTGTACATAACGCCCAGTTATAAATTATATATACTTGTAGAACAGAGTAAATTTCCTGCTGTGTTTAGTCGTTTTAAAAGGCGTTTAGAATTGCAAATATTTATACGAGTTGTGCTTCATGTTGTTGTTTGCTGCCTCGTATAGAGCATTGACTTAATTATTCCAGTACTCGTAGAACGATATGTGATATTATTGATCGTGGCGATTTCCCAGACTCTTGAAATACAATTGCTTCTTAATTGCACTTGCAAGCGAGAATGTGGACAAAGGCTTTCCCAGAATTTCAAAATCGCTAGACATTTATCAGCATTTTTAAATGGACTTCAACATGCATTTAAAGAGAAAAAAGTTTAATGAAAATGCAGATAACATTTGTGAACTGGCGAGAACTCGTCATGCAATTATTAGTGGCATAGCTCAGAAAACATTCTGGCCAATCTATTTTCGGATATATACGTCTGGAATTGTCTAACAAATTGAGATTGCTGTCATAAAACCAAAGCCCGAACTTGAGTCGAGCGAATATTTGAACGACTCATAAACCGAATACAAAGAGAGAGATTTGCGTCTGTGTCGGAAACGCAATATTTAGACGCGTATTGACAACTGTTTTGAGTTTGTGTATCATTGTTGATTTGTGGATTTGTTTAATGCCGTTGTCTCGTCATCGCGCATGGCATATTCAAAGCAGGTGCCAAATAATAATAACAATAATGAATCCAGCTTTAAAAATGTATTAAATTAAATAACAGAAATCATTGCGCGTAAATGTCACAAGAATATTTGTACCGCCCGTGCATATAAATACGAAATACGATAAACGATATACGAAAGATCACTTTGTAGTTCCCCATATGTTGCAATTATCATAAAGTTTCATATTCACATGTTGATTACTCAAGCATGAAACCATCGTTGTCGTCTTAGTTGCTGTTGTAGTGGTAGTTGTTGATGTTGTTGTTGCCGTTGTTAACGGCCTGTTGCCAAAAAGCAGTTGCTGACTGTAGTAGTTGCCCAAGCTATTAGCGTGATTATCGGCTATTGGCCAACTCAAGTGGGAGTCATCCTGCAAATCCAACAATTCGTTATTCAGCTCTCTCTTTCTCACCTTTCTAACTGCTTCTCTCTCTATCTCTCTTTCTCTCTTCTGTTTACTCTCGGCAATGTTGATCAATCGCAAACAAAAACTTCCACATGTATCTTTCAGATAGTTTGTATCAATAGCGAAATGTCAAAGCGACGCGAGGCTGAGGCAGAGGCAGAAGCAGTGGCAGCAACGTCAGCAACTGCGGCAACCAACAACTCCGTTGATCTGACGCCCTTTCTGTCCGACAATCTCTTGAATGTCATGCGCAACAGATCACAGCAGCAGCCACCGCAGCCGCGGGATGAATCACAATCGGAAGCGTCGTCGTCGTCGTCGTCGTCGCAGCATCATCAGCAGCAGCAGCAGCAGCAGAATAAGGCAGGAGAGGTGGAGGTGGAGGTGTGCAATTTCAGATCTGTTCCTTCAGATATTTGTAGATGAGCCTGTGATACTCTTTTTGTTACTACCTTGTTTGTTAAGAGTTGTCGCTTCTTGTGTTTTGTTATTCGAATTGCAACTCAACTAAGCATTTTCCCATTTCTCGTTTGCCATTCTCACTTCAGTTGCTAGCCGAGGATATTGAACAGCGTGTTCGTTCCATATTCAAGGTGCACGATGGCGATGGTGTGATGATTTTCAATGTAAGTGAACAGTCCACACTCATATTCATATTCATACCCATACTCATAGTCGCATTCGCAATGTACTCGTATCCTTACCGTATCTGTGTTTGTGTGTGGCTTGGCTTTGATTCGGCTTTGACTTTGAAACTAACTCAAAATTTACACACACAGACGACGACCACGGACGATGCACCTTTCATGCCATCCATATCCACCACCATGCTCGGTGATCAGCCAGCATCATCCGATACTTCTTGGCTCCACACTCTATCAGAATCAGATTCGGTATCAGAGTCTGAGGCAGAGGCCAAGCCCAAGCCCAAGCACTATCATCAATATCAAAGCTTGAACCATCAACAGCAATCGTTCAAAGTGCAGAGATCACCGGATGGCAAGCTGAATCTTGTCTTTAACGATCCACTCGTCTCTTTGCAGAGCACCACCCAACAGCACCACCCACAGCAGCTCCTGAATCCACAGCTGACGCGGCCAACGCCACGTCGACCCATCTCGGACAGTAAGTAGCGCCCATGAGATTCGTGATAACTTTTGAAACTACAATTAAAATACACTCAACTACACACTCTCGATATGTCATGCTCATCTCTCGAACCTTTCCCTTGGCGCTTGCCTAACATCAGTTATCGTGTTTCCCGACTCCATAGATAAGTATCGCACGACGACGCCGCCGCCCTCGATTGACACGGGCGATCATCAGTGCGTGGATGGCTTCAATCAGAGCCGTTCCTTCTGCACCAAGGTCAACAATTATCCCGACCTGTCCGGCCTGAAGGTCGTCCTGGCCAACAGGTTCGCCAACTTCTTCAGCGACGAGCCCCAGCCCACGGATGTGGGTCTGCGGATCAACGATGACGAGCAGTATCTGTGCAACAGCCATGTGCGATACTTGTACCCCAAGTTGGGCCAGCGATTGGATCTCTCCTGGCAGATTATCGTGAACACGGACGACTTCAAACAGGGCATCCTCATTGAGGAGTGCGAGTGAGTAAACTAAACTGAGGAATTTACCAAGTACCAAGTATTAAGACTACTTTCCATTCCAGTCACGAGGGCGAGAGCTGCCAGTTCCTGGACAGCTTCCCCAACAACTATGTGCCAGTGTGCAAGCAACATTACGTGATTCGCCACCTGGCCACGGTCAACAATGCCAGCAACGGGCAGCCTGAGGTGGCCAACGAGCCTTTCAAGATTCCTTCGTGCTGCAAGTGCGTGATAAAGAGCAAATTCTCGGTGGACAGCAACCCTTGAGGGTCGAAGCAAACGACTCGCATCAACACGGGGACTCAGCCAATTTCTGCACATGTGATTTGAGGTAAAGACTTTAATTGACCAGATTTAGAAGATACTTTCAAAACATGAAATTTAATTTGCGATCACCAATATATAGAGTACAATATTATCTATTTGAGGAGTTTCCGCAGCGTCCAGCCCATAGCGTAGAATCCAACAAGCTTTAGGGCCATTCGCTTGCCCTCCATGTTGCCAACGGTCTTGAATCTATTGTTGAAGTTTCCAAAAATCCGATCCATTCCGATGAAAAGTTCAATAATTAAGTGAAAAAAAAAATCAAATTACTGAGCGTTTATGGCAGTATTTCAATGTCCCAAAACGAATAAATGTATTTGTTGCTTGTCACATGTGTGGAAAGGCAACTGCTTCTATTTCCGAATTACTCCTTAAATAACATATAATGCTTGTCAAGAAATGTATAACTCACTAGATCAAGTACTTTTGAATTATGTCCAAAATAATGTTTTCTTTTATTTTACTCTACTTGCAGCAACAAGTTCTACCCACCACAGAATGGCAGGCCAAACTGTCTAGGGGGATTTTGTTTAATACTTTGTAGACTAGTTGTTTTATATGCACATAAAACATATCTTAAAGATTACATATCTATACTTATATCTTATAATATAATGCTGATAATACTTAATTGCAAGTCGCAAAAACAAAAAAACAAAAAAAAAAAAACACTCATTAAACGAGCAGCCATCAATTAACGATATCATTTAGAGTTAATTAACCAATTTTGTATAAATTGTAATTTTATTGACGCTGCGTTTATGCTAAAATATTCGTGTCATAGTTTCTCCCACTTTAATTGTTTATTCCCATGTAAATTCTAGTGTAAATGCATGTAATTAGTCTTAGATTATGTTTATTTTTAGCTGCAAACAAAAAACAAATTAGAAAAAAATGTAAAAATTATGAAAAGCCATTTTTAAAAACAATGTTTAAAAAGCACGCACAAATTAAAACAATAAAAAAAAGGACAATGAAAATGAAGAGTTTCCAATAGACATGTGCAGAGTTCTTTGAACTCTCTGGAACATATTTATATTTTTCTTTCAGCCCCAGCCTGAACTCGACTGCATGTTAACATGTATTTATTTATTAATAATAATTCTGTGCGCTCGCTAAGTAAACTAATTACACTCAGTGTGTGTAAACATCCACAGCGGGACATGTGACAACAAGCAATGACTACGGACATTCCTATTCGTATGGGAAGGCGGGGCGTATACGCGATATGTCGCTTGCCCCCAACTCGCTGCACTTCGATTTGTTTGCCGGGTTGCCTGGCGCGCTGTTCGAATCGATAGTCTTCATCGATTTTAGCACTCGCATATGTAAGTAACTATGTCAAAGTTAGGTCGAACAATGCTGCCTTCAATTCCCTCGGAAATATAATGCGAGCTCAATAAAATGGTCATTTAATTAGGTGCTTTATTGTCTTTGGCCAAAAATGGCAGTGGCAGGCGAGAGCAGTAAAATAAGTCATTAATCATGACACTGCAACTGGAATAAGCTGGTAATATTAGAATTTATCAATTACATGGCTGAGGCTACTCTCGCCAACTAGTTCAGAGCTCCACAACTAATGGACATTGCCCCATTACGACTGGGCCAGAGCTAAAGCATTTCCAATCGGTCTTTGTATTTGCTGTAGTGTTTTGATTTGCCCCTACTCTTTGGACTATAATGTATCGGAGAGCGCTACAAATTGTTTATTAAATATTCCAAATACTCTTTTCAGAATATTACAATCTTTGAAACTTGAAATAATTAGTTTGCTCTATTGCTTGAGCTGAGAATATTAATATACGAATTTCCCATCGCACATTCTAGATTATTTCTTATCGTTTACTTTTTATTTAGTTTTTGTATTAGTATCATTTATCAAATATTCCTGATACTCTTGCTGGAAAATTGTAAACTTTGTAACTTGAAATATCTTGAATAAAATATGATCAGGGAATTTCCGATTTGTTGGAGCTGAGAATATTAGCATACGTATATGGCAAGGTTTTAGTAGTACTTATCGTAAGTGTATAATAATGTATAGGACAGTCAGACAGTCGCATTGTTGTTGTTGTCGTTGTTGTTGCTGCTGCTTCGCCGGTCTGGGAAATGGGCCTGGTCATATGGCGAGTGCTGGTAATTGCCGCAGCACATTTGCATGGCAAAAGGAGTTAATGGTGGTTGCCTGATTTGTTGTTGTTATTGTTGATGTCGTTGCTGTTGTCGTTGTTGCTGTCGTTGTTGTTGTCATTGTTATTGTTGTTATTTGGTTGCCTGTCGCTGTCGCTGGCGAGCGGCCTTATAAAAACCTTGTGCTGGCAGCAACAAGGCTTCAATACGCCGGCAGTCGAGAGTTCAGTCGTTGTGTTGCAAGTGCCTGTGCTGGTCTTCAGTTTGTTTATTATATGCTGCTCCTGCAGTTGCAGTGTGGCAGCGTGGCAGTGTGGCAGTTGCGGGTTATTTCACTTTTCATTGATTCACATTATGAGAAATTATGCAACCGCCTGAATAGAAAGTCAAAAGTCAAAAGTCAGCAACCAAAACAATTCTTTAAAGCCTACATCTGAGAGAGAAACTGGCTGCTGCAACTCTTCATTTGTATGCGCAACATGTGGCGTGCAGTGTGGGGTATATGTGAACCACATTCGTCGACAGTCTACGCATTTTAATGAGCTATTTACAATAGAATAATGCACTCATGGCTATAAAAAAATCACCTGCTCTCAGGCAAATTTAAACGGAAAATGAATAAACTATTTAAGATCAACTAAGTGCAGTGCTATATGAATATGGATGTTGGTCAGCCCAATACGCGTAATCGCATCTGGACCACGGGCAGCTCCAACAATGGATTCTTCGATGAGAATCTGCAACAGCAGCCGCTGCCGCTGCCCCTGCCACGCCTTCAGACGCCTGGTAAGCATGATCAAGATCTGCGATCGGACACTTAACGAGTTCTATAATAGGAAGTTGTTTCATTTCGATCTCAGCTTTTCCCATTCTTTGTGGAATTCTTCCACTAAACTTAAACTTGATAATGTTAATTAAAACTTGAAAGCAGTAAGCAAAAACTGTGATTCATTAACCGCAAAATATCTGTGACGACTCGAACTGAGCACTCATCAAATTATTACCGATTCCACATTATTATTCATCTGAGTTGTTACAGGCTTATGACAAATTTGATAGATATTATTTGTACGGGCAGCAATAATTGTTGTAATTTACAAAATATTTTAATATTAGATGAGGGGCGATCAACTTTCTGATCTTCAGAATGCTTGAAGTAGGTTTTTTTTTTCCATAAGTGGTAAAGGTAATTAATCTGGCTTCTCACGTTTATCTGTCTTCAATTCGGTATCTTGTGCTTGAAGTGATTTTTCTATCCTAAAGTGGTAAAGATGCTGTTATATTTTTTTCATCTGGCTTATCACGATTATCTGTCATTAATTTATTGTGCTTATCACTAGATTTCGGTATCTTGACGTCGTTGGCCGACTCTTTATCGATTGATAATGGTGTTGTTTGCTGTACGTTTTGACTTTGTTATTATAATTTAATTAATTTAAATTAATATCTTAATTGATGCACGATCAATTGTCTGTTCTTCATAATGCTTGAATTGGTTATTCTATCAAAAAATGGTAAAGATGTTGTAATAGTCTTTTCAACTGGCTTGTGACGTTTATCTGTCTTCAATTTGTTGTGCTTATCATTTATTTTCGGCACTTGGATGTCCTTTGGCGCATCCTTTTGCTTTCCAACATTGCATGACTTTGGTATAGTTTGCGATGCATTTTTTGCTTTATGCCATTTGAATAATGTCGAGGATAGAAGATAGCCCATAACTATGGTAACAATGCCTGCCCAAATTTCCATTATAATCTCCCAGGGGCCAACGACATTTGACTTAAAGGTGACGACTTCACTCATAACGTGACTCAAGTCGGACACGTCCTCGGCCATATTGAATATGTTCACCTCAAGGTCAAAGGGCTTGAAGCCAAAAGCAGAAAGAATAAAAGACATTTTCGAATTTTGTCCAGTTATTGAATTTAAATTTGTATTAAGTCTAAGGCAAACTGTTGATAATGTTTTCAAATAATTTCACTATATGATTGGGGTTTATTTAGATTTTTGAACACAGTTTCCTGATGGCTGTTTTAAAATTGCTGTGTCCGATAGCATCTTCAGATGCCCATCTGCAAACTATTTATATTCCATCAGCAAAAATACGTAGTTTAATATGCAGAATGTACATTTGTGAGCACGCATGAAATACTCGTATAGCGTAGATAAGCTCGGTATCAGGCTGGTTTTAAAATTAGTTTAATGTCGCCGAGCACGCAAAACATTCGCAGTGCATTGAACCAGGTGCAGGATTGCAGTCCACTTGCCGGAAAAAGCCAGTTGAATGTGACAGGTAAATGCATTAAAAATGCGATTAGGGGACACGTATCCTTGTTGTCCATCCGACCACGCGCACAAACAAACCATCGGAGGGGACGTCTGCCTAATGACGTAAATGGATCAAGATTAGAGAGCCGCATGGCGATGCGATACGGGCGAGACAGTAAACAAATTATTGCTAATAAATTGCTTTCATAAAACAAAAAACGAATGCAATAAATCCAGCCAAACAACCGCATTTATATCATTTGACAGCTCTGAATTATTTTGTGTAATTTCGTGTAATGAATTCTCACTGCAGCTAATCGGAATCTATTGTCTGGCCAACCGGCCTTTGGCAGTGCCAATGGACATGCGGAAAGTGCCCAGAGCAAACATCTACCCTACCAGGCCATAGGCTCCAATCTAATTGGCGTGCAGTCAAAGTGTGTGCGACGTCTAAATATATATCCGTAACGCTAAATACTATATAGCTGTTGGTTTTTCAGATTTCGACGCAGCTACTATCACAAGGTCGTGCTGGGCGGCTTGGCGCTGCTCGTCCTCCTGCTACTGATAACAATCATAGTGATAAGCATAACTCGTGAGTGCAAATTGATACGTAATAAAGTCCCCTAAGATTCAGGCTCTTCCCGGTTTGCAGTTAGGAAATCTAGCAATAATATATGCCGTAGCAAGGAGTGCATCCGCACAGCGGCCAGCCTCATCTATGCCATGGACGAACAGACTGATCCCTGCAAGGACTTTTACAAATTCACCTGCGGCCGCTGGGCCGACGAGCATCCGCGTCCCGACTCCGCGACCTCCAACGACTGGTTCCGCGAACGCCAGGCGCATATAATGCGTGTGGTCCGCCAGTTCCTCAGGTCGAACATCAGCAGCGAGGAGCCCGAGGCCGTGGGCATGGCCAAGACCATGTACAGGGCCTGCATGGACACCGATCTGCTGGACGTGCGCAATCTGGCGCCGCTCGTGGAGTATCTGCAGAGATTCAAACTGCTGCTGCTGCCCTCTGCCCTGAATCTCACCTTCAGCAGCAGCACCCTGAAGTACGCCGTGGAGTCGTCGAATGCCAGCTTCAACTGGCTGGACAGCATTGTGGCCATTAAGCGGCATCTCAGCCTGGATCTCATCATTGGCTTCGACGTCTTTCCCGATCCATTCAACCGCACTCTCAACCGCATTGCGCTCGGCACCCCGGAAACGGAGTCGGCATTTCCCTTGTAATTGAATTCATTTGTAATTGACAACTCGATTTAATTTATTTAATATTTATTTGCTAGCAACAATGATGATTCGCACAAGATGCTGCGCAAGATACACAGGCGCACCATCTTCATGGAGAACCTGGACGAGGATGGGGATCCCGACAATCGCGAGAGCGAGGAGGAGGAGGCCGCCAAGCAGACGGGATCGGGCATGTCCGCTTATCTGCTCTATGTGCGCAAGGTGATTGAGAAATACCTGCTCTACGTGGACCCCGATGTGAACCAGGATGAGGCCACGTTGGGCATCTCAGTGCTGGTGAAACAAGCGGTGCAGGTGGCCAGAAAAATACACTCGGTAAGCTTTCGCAAATATACTTTTTCGAGTTGACCGAAATGATGTTTGCTGCAGCTCAAAGAGGAGGCGGAGAACGTCACGAAGCCCTCGAAGAATCCAGCGGATGACATCGTCTACATTTCGCTCACGGAGCTGCAGAGCCAGACGGACAAGAAGATTGCGCCACAAACATTGCCCATCTGGACGCGCTACATGAGTCTGATTGTGGCAGGCACAAAGCATGCGGGCAGAATAGAAGCCGACAACACGACCATCATAACCAGCCAGGCGGACATCTTCTATTTGCAGAGTGTCGTCGAGTACCTGCAGGAGACGCCGGCCGGCCACATCGAGTCCTATCTGTGGCTGAGCGCCCTCGAGGAGCTGGTGCTGCACACGACCAGCGACATGAGGTTGCTGCACTCCGAGTACATGCGTCTGGTCATTGGCACCGAGGGCAGCACCCCTCGATCCCTCTACTGTGCCCACGGGGTGAACACTCTGTTCGGCATGGCCGTCAGCTATGTGCTGGCCGACGAGCAGTTCACCAGGGTGACGCTGCCACGTGTGGAGCGCATGCTGAGCGACATTCGACGCTCGTTCGATCGCCTGGTGCGTGCCACATCGTGGATGGACGCGGCAACCAAGCGACAGACAATGCTCAAGTCAGCCGAAATGAAGAGCTTCATTGGCTTCCCCTCCTGGCTGACGAACGCGACGGCCCTCAATGCGTACTACGCTGGCGTCCAGGTTAATGCGAGCACTCATCTGGAGAACCTAATGGGATTTGTGCACTGGCAGATGCTGGGGCGCATCAACGACATGGACCAGCCGGAGCCAATTGGCTGGGCGACGTCGCCCTCGAATGTGAACGCATTCCACACGTTTCAATCGAATGCCATAAGTAAGTTGCAGAGCATCTGGCTTGTGGCATGTGGCATGTGGCATGTTTAATCTGTTTTGTTGTTTCCCTTTTGAAGCGGTGCCCATTGCCATTCTGCAGTACCCGTTCTACGGCCTTGGCCTCGAGTAAGTTGGACGGACAATTCATTGAGCTCTCCGCTCCGCACTGGTCACATTTCCGAGCACTCTCCGCCACTTCCACTTCACTCCGCACACCGCACCGCTTGCTGTAACATTGTTGTGCCTTTTAATCTCTTACGACTCGAGCAGCAACTCAATTACATTGTTCGAACGCATCCTTATTAGAGCCCTGAATTACGGCTCAATTGGTACGATACTGGGCCATGAGCTGACGCACGGCTTCGACGACAGCGGACGTCGCTTCGACCGGGCGGGCAACATGGTGGAATGGTGGTCCAACCAGACAATCAATGAGTACGTCAATCGGACCGATTGCTTCGTCGACCAGTATGGCCACTACTATCTCTCGGATATTGACGAATACGTTAGTATGGCAACGGAAGCTGCAGTCCAATACAATCGCAGACATTTGCTTCACTTTGCAGATTGATGGCGAACTGACGCTCGGCGAGAACATTGCGGACAATGGCGGCATGCGGGAGGCCTTCCTGGCCTACAGGCTCTACGTCAAAGAGGTGGGACGGGAACGGCTCAAGCTGCCCGGGCTGGAGCATTATACGCACGAACAGTTGTTCTTCATTGCCTTTGGCAATCTCTGGTGTGAGACGTATACGCCGGCTGCGTCTCGCTTTGCCCTGGAGGACTCGCATTGTCCGGGTCAGTTTCGACTCAAGGGCGTGCTGTCCAATTCGGAGGAGTTCGCGCGCACCTTTAAGTGTGCCTCGGGCACACCCATGAATCCCGGGCAGCCGCGGTGCCGCATTTGGTAAACACTCAAGTGATTTTTCTACGTACATAACATAACATAGTATAGGAATTGATATTGATGGAATACTCACATTTTACAAGTGTTTTCTGCTCGTATTTTTATAAATATCCAATAAACGGAGTATTTGTAGTCAGCAGCAATTGCTCAGTTCAATGCGTCATGTCGTAGTTATAATTATCTGAAGGCTTTGTTGGTTGCACCACATGAATGGGAAAGTTCTGACTCAATTTGATGAATCAAAATCGAAGCCCCATTTAACGTAACTGCCGAACTGTATTTTTAATCCTCTAACATTTGCAACTGTCAAAATGCATTTATAGATAAATCTGCTGTCAGACGCCAATCAAAACTAGACTAACCGTGTTCAGCTGTCGAATCAAATCTAATCTAACAATTTGCAAATGTGGTCGGCAATCCTCATGTCAGTCTCGGTCCAGTCGAAATAGTTTTAGTTGCGAAGTTATTTCGGTCATTTGGCGCAGAAAAGTATGCAACATATTTTGGCATGCCCAAAAGGCTTTGTGTGCATTTGATAAAAATCGTAGTATACTTTTGTGCGGCGCACAAATTCAAATTCACCACACGCACAAATTCAGTGAAGTGGGTTTTAAAGCACACAGAGAAAAGGAAATGCTAATCAATAATTTGGAAATTGATAAATTACACTTCGCATTTTCACTTGCAGCATATTTCTATTCACATTTATTTAGGGATACGTTTAATATACATTTGATTCATTTACATTGAGTTGACATTTACAATACACTTAGTACATAGACGAATAGCTATTTTGTCTGTCAATGGGGAGATTCAGCACATCTTTGGTTTCATCCCAATTCAAAACTGTGTCGAGCTCAGCGTGCTGGCGCCGTTCATGTGAAACGCACTGTGGGCGGTTCTCGGCTGAAGCCTCGCCTGTGGCTCCTCTCTGGCTCCGGGTCCGGTTCCGGAAGCTACCGCAATACAGTGGTCTCGGCACATGAAAATTGGCTCTGGAAGAGGCGTTAATTGCAAGGATTATTTGCGATTAATCAGAGAGTATTGGGCTCACCATTTGCATAGAATTCGTGCGCAGCTTTCGCCTTGTGCTGATGTAGGTGGTGCAGGTGTTCACACGATGTAGGTGGAATGCATCTTCGGTTCCTTATCGTACAGAAAGAGAGAACAACAGCAATTAGCAATGTGTGTGTTCGCAAGCCGAGTGCAGAGTTGAATTAAATTATAATGAGCAGATCACAATTTCGTGTGCTTACGCATGCAAACAATTGTCAAGTATATGTTATTATTGTACTTGTCTCTATCTACTTGTGTGTGGTGCTGGATGCTGCATGCTGAGAGAGAGAGAGTCAATATGAACACACTACTAACGCAGGCAGAGCTGAGCCTTCAAACTGTCGTGTGGAGGCAAAACGTTAAGACAACAAGAGAGAGTTTTCGAAATAAACATTGTACTAGAGAGAGAGAGGGAGGCACCTAATGCGTATTTTAGGTTTCCTGACTAGACCATCGCCATTTCGGCGATTGTATTTGAAGGTCATCTCACCGGTTGCTTCATAGCTGCGCTCGCCCCGGCTGCGCAAATACCGATGCAAGCAGCAGCAGCGACGCAGGCCGGGCACGCGGTACATGATCTGAAGGAAGCCGCCGCGAAATCGCGCATTCATGTAGCAGTAGATGATGGGATTGTAGCAGCTGTGCGACATGGCCAGCCAGTGGAATGCGAACCACACGTACGGCAATGGGCTCCAATACACCGTCGACTCCATGTCCTTAAGCACCAGCTGCGAAAAGAGAGAGAGACAAAAATGTAGGACTCCAAAGTGAAGTGAAGACATCAAACCCACCTGTAGAATGTTGAAGGGCAGCCAGCAGCTGGTGAACACGATGACGACAGTCAGCATCATCTTAATCATCTGCAAAGACAGAAACGAGCACAGACCGAATGTAATAAAAGCTTCATTTTTGGGGTTAGCCAAGCAATTGCACTCCCAAACAGCTCCCGCTCCTCCCATTACCATTGCCATTGGCATTCTCTGCGAAGATGCTTTGACATTTCGTGCGGTTCAAAGTTCATGCACCTAAGGACACACACACACACACAGAGAGAGAGAGAGAGAGAGAGAGTTGCCTATTGTTTGGATTTACGAGCTGCCACAGACGCATGTGGTGTGGCATCTTATCAACCCACCGGAGCGCAAAATCTCATTTTGTGGCCACACCGCCGCAGACGCAGCTCGAGGTTTGGGGCAAGTGGCAAGTGGCAAGTGGCAAATGTAGCGTGTCCATTAAAACGGGGACAACGCATAAGTTTATTTATACGTAACGGAAGTTAAGCAGAGACTCGCAAACTAATTTATCAATGCGAGAGACAGGCAAAAAGAATCTTAAAGAGTTGCCATCTGTCTGGAGCTGGGGGCGTGGCATTTAAGCCTTGCGCTGAGTAATTATGAGCACATAAATAAGTAAAAGGAGCACAGCTGATTCCACAGCGAAGAAAGCAGAACAAACACTAAACGCTGCCCAGCTCACAAGTGTCAACTTATTTATGTATGAGTGTGTGAGTGAGTGTGTCCGTGTGTGTGTGTGTGTGTGATTGAGTGTATTTATGTATGAGTTTGTCCATGTCGCAGCTTTGGCTATTTTTATGCCATTCTTCTTTATATAGCTAAGATAGAGCAGGCAAGCGCAAATGATTTTCCACAAAAGGATGATATTATAAGTATATTTAGTTATAAAAAAAATATGACAAAGTTGAATAGAGGAAGCACAATCTCATACTTGGCACGAATCCCATTTGCTGGCAGACTAATTGGTAGAGTAATCGTGGCAAAGGTTAACTTAAATTGCTAACAGCCTGTTTAAGTGCTGCTAATTATGGTAATCGCTAATCAGGTGGTTTATAGTCTGCATATTCATGTAATTATGTTTAACAGCATTTAAATTGTTCAACTTTTACTAGACAAGGTTGTCTGCGCCCACAGCAGCCCATTTTATTTATTTATTTCTTTGTGAGTCAGAATGATTGTTGGCAACATCTTTACGGCCGAGATGTGGCAAGCTTAGTTGCTCCAACTAGTTGCTCGACTAATCAAATGCTTGTTCTAGCCTTCAAATGTTATAGATTTTATGCCCAAATGGCAGATGATGTAATAAGCCATAACTGGCTTCGTTTCAGTTTAGTTTTATGGTTGAGCTCATCACGTGTTCACCTTAGAATGTTTTGGCGGCGAGTGAAGGCACGACGACATAACTGTTAAGCTATATATTTGTCAATCTGAAGACCGACTCTAACGGCTGCCACATGGCAACATCTTGCCAATAATCGAATCATCATCGACGAGCTTCGATTGAATTTTGATGGCAGCAGCGCAGATAATTTGGCCATGTTGAATTTTTATCGCATAATCGCAGCCGATATTTACATATGCGGCATGTAACTGTGGCGTGCGGCATATGTGGCAACAGGGAACTGCCAACTGGCTTATGAATAAAATCAATGGTCTGTGGCAACTGGTAAATTGCCCCTTTTTGTGTCAACGTCAGCAAGAGATCGAAACGAATCAAATGGAATGGAATCACTGAATGCGATAATACAGATAGTCCTTGGCTTCCATTTAATTGGCATGTTCGGTATTGTTTTTATTGTGCTGCCATTGTTTTGTTGTTGCTGCTCAATAACGAGCCCTTAACGAGCGCGTTAGACGCCGCGTCCCATTGCAATCCACATTCACATTGACATTGCGTGCCAGTCGACTACATTACTGATACGCACCGTTGTGCACGCATGACTCTGTGGCAGAGTCTATAAATAAACATTGAGTGTGTTTGTGGCTGCTAGGCAACAAAGTGCGGCATATCAAAGTAATGAGTTGCCCTGTCCAGTACAATATTTTATCCCCTGCCCAGCTGCATTATAAGTTAGTGGTAAATTCCGTGGCTATATTGGCTACAATTTACGTACTTCTTGAACAACTTGTAACTCAACTCGAATGTTGTGTGTGTGTGTGTGGCGAATTGCATTTATGAGCCGGTCTCGTGCAACGAATTGTGGCATCTTCGTTTTGATGATAACCTCATCAGGCGCTGTCGTCACACATATATGTACATACGAATACTATTCGACGGTTTCTCAGATTTATTTTTGGCTTTTTGTGTTTGTGTTTGATGCGGTCTTTGGTGTCGGTTTAATGGGCGGCTGGAGCTGCAGCGTTGCGACGCCAGATCGCATCAACTATTTGACACTTTGACTTTTTGCGCGGTCACACGAACCGGTTGCGCTGACGGTACGTCAGGGTAACGGTTATGGTTAGGTTTATGCTTACAGTTAGCCGTTATGTCCACTCATAAAAGTTAATGTCGCGGCTGTCGCTTACATAAAAAATGAGTTCATGATGCAGTACATGCTGTAATTTATTAAAATGATTTCATTTTATTGCTCCCACACTCGCACACTCGCACACTCGCCAACTCAACCTTCCCCCACTCTGGCCAGGAAGAAACCATTAAAAAGAAGGATAGGCGGCGGCAAATGTCAAACTGACAAATGATTTTGCATATCGCTTCGAAAGGGACGGCCTGAGTGATTTCAGTTTTGATTTGAATAGACTTGACTGCCAGACTCGAGTCCGCTCGACTCTTGGTCCATTTGGCGGCGAACGTGCCAAAAGCCCAGGGGCAAACGATGAGGTGCGAACTTTTCTGTCAAATTATTCGCTAATTAAATTTCTTGGCACGTCGCAGTCGGAGAGTTGTAAGCGAACTCGACTCGACTTGAGCAATTCGTTGTTGGGTCGTTTAGTTTGTTTAATTAATTTGATGAGGGGGCCCCGAAAAGAGTTGATTGATATTTAAGTGCACGGCAAAGGGTTTTTAATGTGGGTGCTCTAAATACATTTACATTTACATTTACATTGTGGCAATTTAAGATTTGCTGCCGCTGCTGCTGTTGTTGACTCAAATTGTACATGACGCACAACATGACTGTTATCCGCGAGGCATGAAGTCGCAGATCTCAAGCAACTGTCGGATAAATGTCAAATGCAAAGTATGACGAAACACGGCCAACAATAAGCCGCAACTTTCATCTTTCAATTGGCCAAAACGACACACAACACAACGTAAACACAACAACAATTTTGAGTACACTTTTTCGGCAGTTCAAAAATGCTTTTCGACTGGCGCTCGGAGGCTGCTGAGAAGAAAGAGTCGTCTAGACATCAAACTGCCCAATCAGCGAAACGTGAGTCCAAAAGCGGCCCTAACTTCCGCAGCTGCCAAAGGCCAGGGGCGACTCAAGGGGTTCAAGGGAGGGGAGCGCGGTAAGCGCATTAAACCATTTTGATTGCAATTTTGGGCAAGTCCCGTAATACCATTGTACACTGGCGGTAATGATTGTTTGCACCGTTTTCGAGATTTACTTTTATTTGTTTACTGTCTGCAGTCAGCTGGGAAGCTGACCAAGCACAAAACACAATACACAGTACGCAATATAAACAATATAAACAATGAACTAAAATTCAATTTAAGCCTAAATGGAGTTTTTAAGTTATTACATTTCAAACTCTCTTTCAATTATAATTCTAAAGAGAAAGCTTTCTACGGGTTTCGTTTTAATCAAATTATTTCAATAGAAAATGTTGTGAATTGTTTGCAATTTGGAAAGATCAATAAACCAAAGAGATGGAGCAGTTTTATTCCCGCAGCAATTGCAGCTTGTTTTGCCAGCCAGCTAATTAAGTAGTTTATGGAAATGGAATAAATGTTATGCTACAGTTCGACACTCACCAAATTGTATCTGAGGCTATTAATCAAATTGTTGGCTAATCGATTAGCGCGTGCTTGAGGGTTGCCCGTTTGTCTGTTGGGCATTTTGTTGTCTGTTGGCCACGTTGGCCAGTTGGCAATTGCCTGTTGCTCAACCTGAACTTTCTTGTTGAACTCGGGGAACCCGCATATCTCAAGTCGTCGATGTAATGGAAGGCAGTGTTAATTGCAAAGCAATTACGAAACTGGGTCCCTCAACAACAACAAAAAGTGCTCCATAAATATTAAAAACTTGTTAAGCCGAGAGGTGAAAATATTAAAGCGGTTGGACAATGGCCCGTGACTTAAACTAATCAGCTACTAATTGTACTGAGAATTTATTGCAAAAAAAAAAGAAAAGTAAAAGTTTTCTCCCCGAAAAAGTCTGGCTTTCAATTTTAATTCTCCAGGTATCCAGCAAGAAAATGAAATTGGAAATGAAAATTAAGAAATAACTAAATGAGTGTAAAAGTATCGTAAAAATCCAAGAGCCATAAAAAATAATCAAAGGAAAATTGGGGAAAACGAAAAAAGTGAGCAGGAGTCGCTTTGCCAGTTGGCCCAAACAATTATAGCCCAGGAAATTTATGGGCCAAGAACAAAGCGCCGTTCAATGACCAGCGGCAAGTCCGTAAACCATATTGGGCGATAAAAGCAAATAAAATTAAAGCCAAGTAGCAAACCACACGAGGGCGTGGCACCTCAAGTTTGATGGATTCTCTCCGAGTTCCAGCTCCTCTCTGTCTCTCCCATACAATGTATGCACTCTGTACATAGTCGAACTGTACGTGACGCGACTTTTGCTTTTACGATGAACATACATTATAATTAACGCTATTGAGGGCTGGGCGCAACGGGGGCGTGGCCGAACTCCAGGCAAAGAAAGGAAGAGCGAAAAAGCGCAATTAATTATAGCGCCGCAAGTGTCATAAACCCAAAGCAAGCGCAGTTGGAGAAGTGTCGAATGAAGCCTAACAAGAGCTGTCAATTAAACGAAGCAACCGTAGCCGAAAGCCCCAAAATCCAGGTCCGATGCTGGGCTTTAGTTGCTTGAACAGTGCCCTGGTGATGGGCACTGGGTGCTGGGTGTTCCTGGTACTCCCCAAAAAATAAAATGCCACATAAATAAAGGTCATATAATTTTTCATCCATCACGCGATACTTTGCGCACGTTTCGTTTTTCCACTACCAAAAAGGCTTAGACCATTTTTTCTAAGCAAATCGCATACCCTGCCAAAGAGGGTATAACTGAATATTGAAATTGGTTGAAGGGCTCTCTTTAAATTTTTTTTATCTTTAAGTAGAGCAGTCGATATTGAAATAAATTATGTTTTAACTAGAACATACAAAGCTACGAATACTAAGATACATATTGCAAACATTTTTAATTTACAAAATGTGTAAATTATGAATTAAACATTGAATTAATTAAATCATTAAATTGTAGTTAATTCCATTCAAATATTCACTTTCAAAATTGTATATTTCATGAAATCTTTAAGAATGAATACGAAATTTAAATGGAATGCAATGAGCTGCTAAAAGTTCTTTGAGGGTATCAAATATTCCACTTTCTGCAGTTGATTGATTTTTCTTTTGTTTATTTTTACCTACATATAAATTGAATTTAAAGCAATTTCTTTTTCATTTCCTAATTCTTTGCGTCACTTCCCCAAACATCCACCTGCCCATCGATTTATTTTCGGGTTGAAAACAGTATATGTATAAAGAGATTGCAGGACTATGTAAGCGAGTAAGTATTCGAACCACATTGTAAAGCCATTTGAAAGCACTTGGAATATTTGTCAAGTGGCTCTCTTCAGTGTCGTTACACAACCTGTAAACTCTCTCCAAGGCACAGACATGAAGCTGCAGTTTCTAAATGCCAATCGAGCAGAACCGCAGGACTGCAGACGGCAGAAGGCAGACGGCAGGCTGCCAAATGAACAGCTGTGGAGTGCAGAGTCTAACGAGAAAACATATAAATTACGAGCACATCGTGTCTTACTATGTATGTGGAATTTGCCTCATCGAGAATGTTTTCGAGTGCCAAAAGCATGTAGAGCATTTTCCACAAGGACGACGCCCCAAAGGAGCGTGAGTGGGAGTGGGAGTGGGAGTGGCAGTGGGAATGGGTCAAAGGATATTGCAACGGCAACTGCCGCATTTTTGTTGCCAAATGCCACAACAGAGCGAAGCGAGCCTGAAAACGCTGCTATCTGCGACAATGTTGTGGTCGAAACTTTTCGAATAGAAAATCTACGAGTATCCTGTGTAGGTGGAGAAGGGGGGAAAGTAGGGGAAGGACTGTCTAGCGACTAGTGGTGCGCAGCCCATATCTGATTTATGTGTGTCGGCTGAAAATGGCCAAAACTCTTTTTGTGGGAGGCAGCACATGCAACACACTGGGAGTTTTATGGCCAAGCTAGGAATACTTAAATTATGTTGCAAGTGTGGGTGGCTCTGTGTGTGAGTGTGTGTGTGTGTGTGCTGTCAGCGGTTGTTCCTATCATTTTTATTGTTCTCTCGCAGTTTACGACCACAGCAACTGTAATTAAAAATCAGCTCTGGATCTAAGTCAGCTGTCAGCATCTGTGGCAACATCGACTTGTGTGTGTGTGTGTGTGTGTGGGAGTGGGCAATAACCCATTGATAAGGCATGTTGCAGCAACAAATAGAAGCCGGGGCACTTGTGGGGTCAACAGCGGAGGCGTCACCTGCATAAACATCCGGATTCCGGGAACCAAAAATTTGTATGTTGCTGGGAACAAAGGTTGCGGCTGCGGCTGCGGCTGCTGCAAAAGCGGCACAACTTGATGGCTTCGGGCCACCTACAACAACAGTTACTGTGCTCCGCCTGCTGGCCAAAAATAAAAAGGCAACAACGAAAAAACAACAACAATGGCAGCGCCAAAACAAAAGTGAAAGTGACAAAGTGTAGAGCGAACTGGAGGAAACTGAAATTCGAGCGACAATGACAATGCGAAGCTCCGAACAACGTTGTGTGTGTATTTAAGGCATTAAAAGCATTACAGAAAATACAAAAAAAAGCCAAAACAAAAATAAAAATAAAAACCAAAACAAAAACACACACAGATTGCAATGTTTAAAAAGTGAAACAACCACGAAACGGAACGTGATAAAAAGATTAACAAAAAATTACAATATCAACAAACTAGAATCTCCAGTTATGGGTGTCGAATAAAGAATACCCTTTCAGAGCGCCTTTTATTATAACAAAAGAATTTCAATTTCAGTAAATGTAAAATTCTTCAGAGATTACGACAAGAATAAATTAGATTTACAATAGTTCGGTATTATTGAAGATAAATTCTAATTAGTTTGTTTTATTATATTTGAAATTATTTTTAATTATTATTATTGTTATTTAGAGAACTTTTATGCTATGTTCTATGTTTTTTTTTTATTTTAATTCATTTTGTAATAAATGATTATTGTACTTCATAATATGAATGACTTGCCCAAAATACCCTTCACAAAAATAAACAGCTGTAATGCGGGCTTAGCTCTTTTTTCAGCATCGTCGGGGGCTTCCCCCAATTGAACAGTTGTAAAGTTTTTTACTAGTTTTTTAAAGGGCGTCCCTCTTGGGAGACATTGTGCCCGATGCCAGGCCAGTGTGGCGCCGGCTCTGCGGTCTGTGTGTATGCGAGTTCAAACAGAAACTTTGGAGAAAAACGATTCGCACAAGTCAACTTAATTAAAATGGACTTTGGTGTCCCCAGTTCCAGCCCTCGCTGTCTTCCTCTTCCTCTTCCTCTTCCTCTTCCTTGTTCAGTTTGTTGTTAAAGTTGCGGAAAACGTTAATTTACCTTTCCAAAGAAAGATTAGCAAAAAACTGGGCAGAGAAAGAAGCGACAACCAATGTTCGAATAATAAGCGTAAAAAAAGCTGTAGAAAACTACAATATAATAAATGAGCCAAGACGGAATTATGTTTACATTATGAGGAGAAATGGCGTCAAATTACTTTTTAATTAGTTTTTAGTGGGTTTCAGAATTTGCCCAGTACTCGTACTCGCCGAGTTACGAGTGTTAAATTAATTCTGTTTTTCCCTTGCTGCGAGGAATACACTTTTAATTCATAACTGAATTGGAGAGGCAGCTAAATTAGGTTAGCTGGTTTTTAGGCCGACACAGAGTTTTGTTTACCAACTTTCGGAAAGTTGAGGCGGTGCCTCGAAAGCCACTTCGACTCAACAGAAAACAAAAAAACAGTCTGGTCGCCTTCTGTGAAGCTTTCCATTCACCGAGTAAGCCATAGAAGTCACTTTATTCTTATCGCCTCGGTTGCAGTGACGCCCCCAGACGACGACGACGACGACATTATTGACGTCAATAATCCACATGTGCATGGACGATGGCACTGAATATTAGAATAGCAAACAACAATGAAAATCAAAAGGATGTGGGAGGCGGAGCGGAAATCAATTTACGAAGGCTCAGACAAGCCCATTTGGCTAATGGAAAAATTTCCTTCTCGGGAATTGTTTGCAGCTGAGCTAAAGCAATAAATACATTTAAATTGTTTTGTTTTTTTTCGTAATTTTGTCACCGTTGTTTTTTTTATTGTGCATAAAGTACTTAGGGCTAATAATATAATTAAAGTATAATAATATTTATATGTATTATGAATGGAGCATATCTCAACTCCCGCTCTATCATCTTCATCATCTTCATCATCTTCTACTTCTTCATCTTCTTCATCAGTTTTTTGTTCATCTCATCCGATGCTTCTTCCGCTTTCGCTTGGATGCCAAGTGAAGTTCCCTTCCCGGGGAACCCAGCACTTGTCATCTATTAGCTATGTGAATTGTTGTTTTCGGGGGTTCTTGGGGAGAGAGAGGCAACTCAGGAGAGTGTGGTCAGTGAGTGATCGATTGAGTGAGTGAGCGTGAGAGAGTGAGCGAGATGGAAGTTTTGGGAACAGTGTGAGATGGTGGGAAAGATAGTTCGAAAGATATTTATGTACAAAAGAGATGGACGACAGCACCGCCCACGGATGATCCTAGCAAGAGTCTGATAGACTGTTAAATCGTCACGTTCTCGTCCAGAGTAGGGGTCAAGTCGAGGTGTTTTGAATTTTGGAGCGTGAGTTCAGGAGCAGTTTTGTTAGCGCGTCAACGACAGGACTAGTCAGCAGCTTGAGCCGAGTATGTGTCTGAATGCAGTGAGTTCGAGGTTCGTGTTCAAGATCATGTTCATCAGGTTGCGAGTGGGAGGGCGAAGCTCCTTAGTATGGGCCAGACTTGCCGGGTGGGCCGTAGTTGCTGGAGGGCGCCGAGATGCCGCCGCCAGAGATGCCGCCGCCCGAGATGCCGCCGCCAGAGATGTCACCGCCAGAGTAGCCGCCATCGCCGCCGCCGCCAGACGAGAAGCTGCCGCCGCTGGAGCCGCCAGAGATGCCGCCGCCATCCTTCTGGGTCTTGTACTTGATGAAGTAGACCTCGGGCTTGGAGGGCTGCGTGGGCGCGGGCGTGGGAATGACAATGTCTTGCTGATCCTCGGGCTTCTTGACCAACACGTAGACGAGGGTCTTCTCTTCGTTCTGGGGCTGCAGGGGAATGACGGGAGCCTGGTACGAGGGAGGAGATGGCGCCTTAATGAAGATGATCTTGTAGTGCTTCTGGGACTGTCCCACGGGCAGGTTGGGGCGCTGACGGATCTCCTCTTGCTCTGGTGGTGGCACATGCACATAGATGTGCTTCTGCACCAAGGTGGTGCCACCGCCGCCGCCGCCGCCGCCTCCGAAACCGCCGCCGATGCCTAAAAAACGATATCCAAGATTAGCTGGTTAAGTGTGTGGCTGGAAAAGAGTCGAGAGTGTGATGGACGCACCGCCTCCGAAGCCACCGCCGGATCCGCCGCCGAAACCGCCTCCTGAGCCGCCGCCGAAGCCGCCGCCCAATCCGCCGCCTGAGCCGCCGCCGAATCCTCCACCTGAACCGCCGCCGAAGCCGCCGCCGGAACCGCCGCCGAAGCCTCCAGAGCCGCCACCGAAGCCGCCGCCGCCGGAGCCGCCACCGAAGCTGCCGCCGCTGGAGCCGCCGCCGAAGCTACCGCCTCCAAATCCTCCAGAGCCGCCGCCGATGGAGCCGCCGCCGCCTCCGGGACGGTTGTAGTTGTAGCCAGCTTCAGGGCGCGCCGCGGCCAGAGCCAGGCAGGACATTAAGATGAAGGTTTTCATGGCTGATTGAAGATTGGATTGGAGAAGACGCGTTCTTGGAATTCTACTAGTAGCACGGATGTTGCACGCACACACTTGCACTGTCACAGTAATCCTAGGTCTGTGCTGTGTATTGGTGTGGGAGTGAAGATATGGAGTGGAAGAGTGTTAGGATGTGGATGTGGCTGTTGTTGTAAGTTTGCTGGGATGCTCACGTTATGTTTATCCTCGAGTTGACTCGGACTATGACTCGGACTGTGACTCGGTTCACCGATGTTTATTAGACCAAATCAAATGCTTCACTGACGAACCAATGCAGCCGCATCATCAATTTATACAAAAAGCCAGCCACCTAGATGCCGCACAGAGTCGCAGCCAAGAGTCGCAGACTCGGCTAGCGGCACACACACACACACACACACACGTAGAGAGGGAGAGGTTTGGCGATCATGATGATGATGCGACTTTGGGCATTGCGCATGTGTGGCCCAGGCCCGTAGCTTCGGTTCGCTTCGCTTCGCTTTGCAGTGCTTTGGCTTTGGCTTTGCTTTGCGGCTGGCCAGCGAGCTGGCCAATAATGAGCGACCATCTCTCTCCTCACTTCCCCTCTGCAGTCCACGGACTGAGGTTAACCGAGTCTCTCAGCGGTCTTTGTGTAGGACGGGCAAGTGAAACCGAAATTACCGCACAATCAACTTATTACAGCACAGGCGTCTGCTGAGGCAGCAGAGACAGAGACAGCGTCGACGTCGTCGTCGTCGTCAATTTCCCGTTGTCGGATGTGGTCGCAACTGAGAGTCAAGCAGGCTCTCACTCTCCAGACTGAGACTGAGACTGAGCCCAATGTCGTGCACTTTCGCTCTCGCTGGCAGCGACATCGGCTACCAGCTTGCAGCTCCCAGCTGCCATCAGATGCCACACTTGAGCCGTGGCAGGCCGAGCGATCGGCTGCAGCAACGGTGGCAGCCACATTTGGATTTTCTGCGACCCAAGGCACAAATGAAAACGCTGCTCAGCTGCAGGGAAAATGGGCTCACGATCGAATTCGAGACGGTGAAAAGTGAAAATCATAAGAAAACTGCAAATCTCGGCCTGAATCTGCAACTGCAACTGCAACTGCAACTGCTCCATGTTAACAATGGCAATTTGAATAATTTGTGCGCGTCTTGTGGATTTTCCTTCCATTCGAATTTAGGTTGCCATTGTGCGGCAATCCCCACACACACACACACACACACACACACACACACACACACACACTCGTTGATGATAAATGAGAATATGTTTGCAGTGTGTTTGTGTTTAACTGGAGCTCACGGTGACACTGTGTGCATAACTCAACTGAAGAGTACAAATCGCCTAAGGGCAACGTTTTTGCATTATCTAAGTATCTTTTTATTCATTGCACAAATGCATATATTTGCGATTGAATAATGTTGTGATTAACCTTTGTTTATGTTCGCTGCCTAGCAATTACCACTGTTCAATAACTTGGCTGCTGCCTTTTTTACAAATTCGTGACGCGTTTTGCTGCAGATCTCCGTTCCCGATAATTCCTCCCCTTCGAGTGCTTGCGAAATGCATTTGCGGTTCGGGTATGCGGCGGTCGAGCAGCACTTGAAATTTTGTATTCTTATTTGTTAGCATTTTACAACTTTTATTTATACGGCTTTTACGGTCACGCTTACGCATCGAAAATTAGTGGGATTGCGTAATTTGGTCATAAAAAAGGAAAAATACAAATAAAAAATAACAAAACAACAACAAACAAAATCAACATTTTGCAAATTGTCGCCTTTTCGTCGGAACGGCCGTAAAATGCAATTTTATTGTGATTGTTGATTGTTGTTCAAGATATTAAAACTGTGTGTTTTTCTTCGTTTCGAACTGCGTGTTTTTTATTATTATTTTTTTTGGTTTCATTTTATTTTGTTGTGTGCTCTTTTCGTTTAGCGTTGGATACTTATTTGAGTCGCACTTCACTTGTAATTAAATGATTCAATCGTTCAACGAACTGCGCCAAAAATAAAAAATTTGCTGGAGAAAATTGCACAAAGGGACCAGCGATAGTTTTTTTTTTATTTTTTTCAATTATCAATTGGTCCGCATTTCCAGGTGAACAATTTAATGGTTTTGGCATTATTTTTTATCAAAGCGATTCGTTGTGATTTTTAATTTAATTAAACTTTGCACAATGCAATTGTATGTGCGAAGAAAAGATTTATTAATAATGATAATGTGAGCGGGCTTTTACAAATACTTATTACAAGCTTTGTAATTCATTGATGATATGCGGGGGATTTACAATAAAGTTGACTTGGCTATAAATAGCCATGCGTATTTAATAATTGGGAATTCAGTTCAGCTATTTGTTTTGATTAAAATAAAAAAAAATGCAATATAAATATTGTAATTAATATGCAAATAATTAGATGTTTGCACATGTAAATAATGCCTAAGATCGCCTTGCGATTTAATAAAAACCTGTAGCCATAAATTATATGTTTAGTAGTCAATATCAGCCAATAAATCAACTTATTAAATGGGTTGTCAAAGCTCGATTTTTGAATGGATACTTAATGTTGAATGAGTGCGTTACATTGAAATTTGTGGCGATGTTGTTGTCTAAAACGTTTTAAGTGAAACACAACTGCAAAACTGTAACTGCATTTCCGGAGTCTGGCTGAAATAAAAATGCCGGCGATTTCACCTTGAAATGCGCTTAAATTGCGCAATCGCAGACTTCAGATCGAGTCACGTTGATGCTACTGACAACTAAGAGGAGTCCGAGGGAAGGTGGAGGGGAAACTGCTCTTCATTGGCAAAACGTATGCAAAACTGTTGAGCTAACGAGCATCGAACGTTGAGCGACTTTTCGAGTTTTGCCATGACGTCTTTACGTCTTTACGTCTTTAAGTGCTTTTATTGTTGTGATACTCGCGCAGATGCATCGCATAATAAATTGTTGCGAGTGCCGCACAAATGTGGGAAATGCGGCATGTTGCCAAAATCAGAGGCAAGCACAAAGTTGCGGCACAAGACTCTAACTCTAGTCTTGTCGTCGAGATGCAATCGATGCAACCGAGCAGCTGCAGCCGTCAGCGGCAACACCTTCAGCTGAACCGCAGTCGTCTTCCAGCGACTTGTGATTCGAAAGCAGATTGCTGAGCAATTGAATTTACATTTCGATTTGCATTCAAGTTCACTGGCAGATCCCAATTTTGCTTGAAACTCCGCCAAAGGGGCTGCCAAAGTCAACAAAAGCTGCCTGCCACCGATAGATAAATCTCAGGCTGTAATAAGTTTGCCGAAAGGAAAGTTTACAACCATTTAAGGAATTGCTTCTGTGACAACCTGTTGATAAGTCAACCATCTGAAGGTAATTAAAAGTTGAAAAGCTGAAGCGAATGCGTTTTTTATCCTTTTATGACACACTTCACTGTGCAGCGGGTAATCGATATCGAAGTCAATTATCTGTAAACAGGAGTGTTATTTATTATCTGAGGCAATCTTTTGATATGAAGTAGTATGAAGAAAAGGGATTTTATTTCTCGTTTCCTATATTCACTTATATATTTATGTTTTTCTGCATTTATTTTTGTGTGAAGTTTTATGTATTTCTTCATTTTTTTCCTTATTTGCCGGAAGCGTGATTAGCGACTTGTTTAATCTGAGATGTCTTATTATTATTTGTATTATTTATATTTTTGGGTATGAAATATGAAATTTTATGTTTATGTATTGCTTGATGTTTTCCTCATTTGACGGAAGCTTGCATTTTGCATCCATCCATTAATGCATATAAAATACATAGATAAAGATACTTTAGTGATTCCCTTTATATTACATTATCTGATTTTTGTATTAAATTTTTATCTAAATAAAATTTCTATTTGACAATTGCTGCCCAACTTTGTCTTCTTCAATGATACATATATGTTAGTTATTCTCGTACTCTTTGGTTTAAACAATTTAATTTAGTGTCCAGTAAATTTGCAGGACATTTCACTGGGAGCACTTTATCAGTGGGCTGACAGAGCAGAAGTTAAGCCATTTATCTGCGGCGGCTGCCCGAGTGCACGGTCGGCCAATAAGTGGTCAATGCAGAAGGATTAGCGGCGAGTGCAAATTGCATAAGAAACACCAGGAAACAGCTTAAAGCGGCATCCTTTGGGATGCCTCCACGCCAGCCAAACACATTGCCTCGGCTGCTTGGGGTGACTGCGCTGCTGACACTGAAAGATTGAGATAGCGTCGACTCACGCAATCAGCCGACAGCGCAGTGGGTCGTCGGTGGGTGCTGTGCATCATCCCTGGGCGCCACATGACGGCGGGGAATTTGTAGGAAGTTGCCGCTGACGCCGCTGACGACGACATCGTTTGTTGCTTCCTGCATCTTTTGTCGCTTGTTATTGTTACTGTGTGTGTGTGTGTGTGAGTGTGTGTTTGTATGCGTGATGAGGCAGTGGCATCTCCAGCCAAAGAGCAGCAGCCAACACCACGGCTGCCTCGCAGCGGCGACACTTCCTGCTTGTTAGGCAAACACAGCGACATCAGCGTGCAAATTTTGGAATTGTTTAATACTCTTTTTATTCCATTCGCAGTCGCGTATTTTTTGTTATTCCGATTTTTACTTTAAACATTGGCATTTCGGCTCTTTGGCTGTTTCGCTTTTACATTTGACATTTTTGTCTGGTCGCCGTTGCTGCCACGTCTGCCTCGTCTGCCTCACGGTGTCTGCCGCTGCATCTTGTTGCGATTGGCGATTTTGCGATGCGCTCATCGACAGATCTACATGGGATATTCATAGACTTGTTATTTATTGCACTTGGCAGCATGTTTGTTATGTTCGCTTCAATTGCAAATGATTGCAACCCGCTTCAAGTTGCTGTTGCCGTTGCTGCTGCTAATGTTGCGGTTGATGTTGCTGTTGCTGTTGCTGTTGCTGCTGCTGCAGTGGCAACTTGTTGCTGTCCGCTGCTTACTTTTAAATGCTAATTAGTGTCAACGACTTTTTTTGTTTTTGGAGCTCAGGTTCTTTTAACGATTGACCATTTGGCAATTGATGCTAAGATCATCAGCAAATTATAAGCTTTGCACGTTAACCTCTAGTTGCCTCAGCATGTACTCCATGATTATACGCGTACATATTTCATTTTGAATTTAAAGCCCATAAAGCCCAGCAAAGTTTTTGTCGGTGGTAATTAAAACTTTCTGCTCTAAAGTTGCAACAGCTTACGAAAGTTTTGCCCTGCATTTGAAACTTGGCCAACCAACACCGTTTCGCTCAGCTGTTTAGTTGAGAACTGAGACGCGAGATTTGATGCCTGTTGAGCTGTTGCAACTTAGCTGAATTAGCGATGAGAGCGTGTTGAAAAAGTACTGATTTTTTTGACATATTTAATTATTTAATCAAATCAAATGAAATAACAATTTATACAACACTCAAAATTACTTTTATTTTGCAATTTTAATTTATTTGTGTTCACGATTGATTGCTCAGCTCTATCTGCGGTAATATTCAATTCATCTCATATCTTAACTACTGCTTAAGCTAAAAAGTTTCCCAATTTATTTCTATTAACTTTGTGACTTTCGCAAACTCATTAAAAGCTTAATGCACAGCAATGCAAAATGGATTAAAATAATTCATCTAATTTCATGAAATACCACCTTTGATGTCCTTTGGCTTAGCGCAAGGATTCCAGAATATGAGTCATGTATCTCGTTAGCAGCTCGTCCTGTTAATTTAATTGCAAAGCGCATCTACTTGTATAAAAGCAGTCACATGTGGCAAGGACGCTTCACATTTGTCGCCGTCTCGTGTTTTTCTTCTCGACGGCAGCAAATTGTGCATTATGCATTTGCATATTAATTGTAGCGTTATTTCATTTGGCCAGCGGGGGCGACACGGCCAGGATGTGGCCTAATTGTTGGTCTTGGCAGTCGCCCAAATAAGCGAAACATGCTGCAAGCATTTATTATTTGCAGCTCTGGCTCTGGATCTGGTTGCAGTTCGTGGCCCCGACCATGAATAGACGAGACGAGCTCAGATGCTGTTTAGTTTTCGAGTTCGTTTCTTTTGAAGTTGAGCGTAAACACTTCAACGAAAAAGTGAGGCATTCATTACATGGCGGAAGTGTTGAGAGTGCGGCGTGTTGAGATAAGATTTGGCATTCAGTTTTGTTACTCTTGTCTTGTTTTTGCTCGTGCTGCAAATCGTGTGAAACTAAAGCAATGAAAGCGCTTCGAAATAAGTGTAACAACTATGGGAGTCTAAGCCATAACACAGTAACCAAGAGCAACAGCAACAGCAACAGCAACAGTTGTAGTTGCTGATGGATTGACAGTGGAAACAAGTTTCGGTGGAGCGGGCGCAGAATGTGGGCCAAACGTTGCCAGCGTCGCTGTTGAAGTCGCCAAACGGTTCCAGCGCTTCAATTAAACGTATTACGAGCAACTGCAGCTTGTTTGTCAAGGCAACGCAACAACAACAGCAACAACTGCAGGCGACATAAACGCGGCCAAGTCCGTAAAAGACTGATTTAATATGAGCAGGCAGAAAGCGTCGCATATGTACGTGGCGTATGCGTAATTTTTTGTTTTTTGTCGCTTCCAAATGAAGTGCAATGCAAATCGTTAAAGCGCCCCTCATTTGACTATCTATCGAGCTAAGGGCACAAGTACAAATCTGCAGAGGCTGCGCACTTAACGTGGCCAACAATTGTTGCCGCATTCGTTTGCGTCGTGTTTTTTTTTTTTTTATTCAAATCGTAAAAGTTCATGTAATGAACTCGTAAAAGTCAACGACAGCAGCCGTCATCAAGCATTATGGCGCACCAGCGACATTTGTCTGAGAAATGATGCCAAACGAGCCGAGATGTCCGACCTAATGGCGGCCTAAATTAAAAGAGCAACCCCATTATCTGAACGAGCCGAAGGACATCACGGCTGTCACCTTGATGCGATGTTCTCCAGCTCAAATTGCGTGTAGTTGGCGATTTGTTCTGTTATCGCTTAGCCTTGAAATGCGAGTCTGATTGCCTGGCAAATAAATACTACTGATTTGTTTAGCAACCTTAAAGTCGCTCTAGTTGTTTCATTTATTTTTCATAAGGTCAACTTCTGCATTCGCTTTGAATCTCATTGAATTTGCGTGCATTGCATTGGCTTTGTTTGCCTCTCAACGACTTCAGCTGGGGCTTCCTTACAGTTGCAGTTGCTCGAAAATTTTCATTTGTTTAAATTTTATTGCGCTTAAAATTGCATTTGCTTTGTTGCCGCTCGCTCTGCTGTGCTCTGCTCTGCAATTCGTGTCGCACTGAATTCAGTTTGCAGTTGCCGTTGGGAATTTAAAATATGCATGTTTCACAGCTGTTGCTTTGGCACTCAATCGAAGCAAGTCAAACGAAACGCCCTCATCCCCTGAAGTTACGCCTCCTCCCCCAGAGCGCCTCTGTGTGTCTGGTGCAAATCAGCGGAGAGCAGTGAATAATAAAAGTCGAACCCAAAGTGAAATCGCGGAATTGAATTTGAGTTTAAAATGCTGTGCATAGGGCTCTTTGGCAGTCGTATAATTTATATTTACTGTGGGAATGCAAGAGATGAAGACGCCGTCGTCGTCGGCATCAGCTTCATGGGATCGCGGTCACTGAGGCGTTTGTTTTTCTCCTTTTTTTCAAAGGTGAAACTGCAGAACGCCAACAACATGAAGACCAAAGACTGCACACAACAACAACAACCACTTTTATGAAATATGAATTTGTGTTGCATATTTTAAAGCTCCTTTTCTACCGAGAATACTTGTGTATATTTTGCGAAACAACATCAAACGTTGGCGCTTGTCGCTGTGGTATTATATTCACATTTCCTGGTCTCATTTCTTTTAAATTATCTGGTAATTTCTGAGGTGTTTCCACGTTTGCACGTGCCCAGACACAGTCGCAGACAGACGGGCAGACAGACAAAGGCAGCAACTCTTAGAAAACATCGACACATTTGCATATCTGACGAAACAACTTGTCAAGACGGCATTACACGCGCCTCCTCATTGCCTCCGTCTCTCCGTCTTCCCCCTCCACCCCGTCAATGCCCGCACCATTGGACCATTCACCGCTTTGTGAATATTTCGTGCAATTTGGAGAACCGGCGGCAGCCGAAGAAGATAATGCAAATGGTCATTAGACACACAAAAAGCAAGCTAACGTTAACGTTCGCGTTCGTTGCTGCATTGACTGACCACACTGCACCCACTCCCCTTCCCCCTTCTATCTGCCTGTTATGTAATCGCTTGTTCGGCTAGAAGAAACCACAATTGTTTACATAAATTGCGCTTGGAAGATGCGTGCCAACCTCTTACTTTTTTGCCTTTCTTGGCGTATCGCCAATTTGTATCTGTATCTCGGCATCTTTATCTTCGTCTGTGGCTTCTACTTTGTCTCCGTCTCCTTGGTTGCCGGTCGAGTGATCGGTGCAATCATTGCTCGAGGAATGCCTAAACGCTTCATTTGGATTAGCATTATGGCAGAGGACTTTTGTTCCGGTACTTAAATACGGAAGTCGTCTCTCTAGTCGCCACTCGAGCAAATGTTCTGGCCATTTCAGTGCGGCACACTGAACATTATTAGGCTTAAGTGCGTTGTAATTGAATTTGTCAAGGCAGAGCCAGAAAGGGCCATCAATTCGGTAAGAGAACAAAATTAAATTAAGAGCTTGCGGGCCACTTGAAAAATAGCAAACGCAATTTCATTTCCAAAGCTCTTTCATCAATACCGACACAAAAATGTCAAGTGCGGACAAAAAAAAAAAGAAAATTGCACTCGCATGAGATTTGTTTTGATAAAGTATAAAGGTTCACAGTAGTTGCAGCACCTTTGGCATCGAGTTAAACGAGTCATGAAATACGAAAGACGAAATTATATTTTGCGTAAATTGCTTTCAGTTTTAACACTTTCGGCAAATGATCCAAGACAGGCATCAGCCTGAAGCTGCTGGCAAAATAAGCGTCCAAAACTTGAGGTCAGAAGATTGATTAAGCGTAAACACGCCCAAAAGCCATCCGAATGGAAAGCAACGCCATCAAGCAGACCAGATGCCAAGAGGCAAGAGGCAAGAGCCAACAGCCAAGGCCAAGGGGGAATCGCTTGCAATATAAAATTACCAAAGTAAACGAAGGTCCAAACCAAAACGAGAATAACAAAAATGAAACAACAAAAAGCCAAACAAAACTTATTAAAATCAATTAGGGCCACAACGACAATAAAACCAAAAGCTGGCAACCGAAAGTAAGTAAGAATGACCAGCAACCTGTCCAGAGTCCCCAGAGACAGGCGAGTTCAACGAAAGTCATCTCCAGAGTGTTTGTGGTTATATAAAACCTGCAGAAGGCGATTGAAAGTGCGCCAAAATATGAGTGTGACAGTGTGTGTAAAAGGCGCGATAATCAATGCGATTTATGGCAGCTGCGGAACGCGTGGCAAGGATGCGACTTGTAACTTGCAACTTGCAACTTGCGAGTTGCAAGTCAAACGGGTCAGACAAGCAAGCAAGCAGTCTGCCAGGCAGACAACCTCCCGCAACTCCATAAGCTGACCGAGGCCAATACCCAATATCCAGCAACAATCGGCGATTAGGTAAGAGAGCGTAAATTGAGCCAAAGATAAATGGCCAATTCGTTTGCCAGACTGAGATTCCCACCAAACAGCCAAGAAACTTTCGCTTTCCATCTGCCAATACGCAGCGGAGATGTTGCCTTGGACGCTGCCCCGTCCGCCTTCCCTCTGCATCACGACACTTTCGCAATGGTCCAAAATTAATTTAAATGTTCGCTGCAGGATTCGCTGTCAACGAAGACACAGTCAAATGACAGACGCCCCTTGTGATTTATGCGATTGGAGGCGCAAGAGCCAGAGATTTGGCCAAGATTTGGTCATGACAGACAATTGGCATGCAGCATGCATAGATAATTTGCAGACGCTCAAAATAAATTGGTTGGGGTATGCCAAAATTGACTAAAGCTAGAGGAATGCGTGTCAGATACTCCAGAGATCTTTGACCATTAACATGCAGCATGCTACGATTATTTGTAGCCCACAGCCTGAAGGCCTTTAATGCTCTGGCTTCTACTTATTATTCTTTAGCATTTAATTCGAAGCTATAATTTATAAAATATACAAATACATTTATGTGAACCTTCTTTATTGGCAATGAAAAGTCGACAATGGTGCAAAGATTAGAATTAAATAAGATAATAAAATGAATAGTAAATTAAAATTGCAGCATTATTTATTATTATTATCGTGCATAAATTTATTAACAATAAGCTGAAGAAAAAATAAAAATTGCGCAATTTTTTATTCAATAACGTAAATTGCATTGATATTCATAAAAATTATTGTTCAGGCAACCTGCTGAATTTATTTGCAATGAACAGTCGACAATGGAGCAAAAGATAGAATTAAATTAAAATTAATCATAAATTATTACAAACTTCCAAGTAAATCTCGTTGGTAGAGTATCACTTCGTTTACTTCCATATTTTATGAGCTTTCTTCAACTTCTTTATGAACACAAATTGCATTGCAGGCGCAGCAAACAGGACGTATGAGTAATGCCTGAGGTGAAAATCGTCGCTTGTTTTCATTTTGCATGCAACGTTGACAATGTTGCACGAGTCGCGTTGGCTTTTGTTGTTGTTGGCGTTGTTGTCATCGTTTAGCGAACAGAAACTGCTTCAATTGGCAGCGTAAATATTAATGAGCGAACGTGTTTGAGTTGCGGCAACTGCTGTTGGCACAACCACTTACATCCAAATGAGGCATCCGCCGCACATGCCACATACGCGTACATCATACATCGCATACATTGTACGTGATTGTATACTTATAAATTATGGAGTGATAATTATGGGCCAACGAAATGACTTCAATGAGAGCCGGAAAAGCTGTCCAGCCAGCCAGCCAGCCAGCCGGCCAGAGAGACTGTGGAAAAGGGAAAGGGAAACGGTCAAGTCATGCCCCATGCCGCATAAGTTATGCTGTGGCAAGATTACAACACTCCCGAGTACGTTGTGGCAAGGTCGCTTGTCACTACTCAGCGCACAAAGCTCGGGGCAACATTTGACAGTTCTGCCAAACGGATGCGCAAATTACGTTGCGTGTTGAATATTCGCAAAACGTCTAAACATTTTGCGAGTTGCCGTCTGAGTTATTGATAGGCCTAGCGACGCCTCTGCCTTTGCCCCTGTCTCCACCTCTCCACCTCTCCACCTCTCCAACTCTCCAACGGTGATGCACGCACCTGACACCAGGCTCGATTGGAGGCTGTCCAACGGATTATGGAAATTGTGTGCGGCACGAAAAGGTCAGTGGCTAAACTGGTTTTGAATTTCGGTTTCGCTGAACGACAACCTGTGGCGAAAAGTTGCTGCGGTTAACCCTCTCCCCAAAGCGAAACTGCACAAATCTGCACCCACAGCAGCCAATAAAACTAAAACAGCAACCGCAAGCGGTTGCACCAACACACTTAACCTTGTAGGCCTTGCCACAGTTGCAAATGCACAACGAGCAGCGACAGCGACAACCGAGATTGGCAGGCCAAGGCGAAGGAAGGCGAACGAAATGTGCTTGCCGCTTGCCGCTTGCTACTTGCCACTTGCCTGCCGTTTGGCTCTTAACCTTTCGACAGGCGCACACATAACGTGCCAGGAAATGCCCAAATGAAGCACGAGGCCCAAGGCAAGCCAAAACGCTAAGTGCCTTCAGCTGGCCAGAAAACCGAACCAAAGCAAAGCGAAGTAAAGCAATCTAAGAGCCGCATTTCTCATCGATTGAGTTGGCCCAAAGGCAGCAGAGCCAAAATTACTCGAAATGCAAACCGCATGATTGAGGATCTCGATAAAGTTACGCCGACGAGAAATATGTTTCGCCATCTAAATAACATTTAAATTGCTTTGTGCATGCGCGAGGTTTAAAGCTCAACGTTAAATTACACATATTTAAAAAAATATATAAATTTAATAAACATTATATCATTAGAGGCAACAAATCTCTTTGAAGACCTAAAATAGTTGCAGATAACATTTGTGCATTGCTAACAACTAGAAGTCATTTCAAAAGCAATTTGTATACTCAATGAAAAGATATTTATAATTAAAATCAATTAGGTAGGCAATATATTTAAACTAACAATAAAATTCATAATACAAATAGCTCTGTATTCAACATTTACTATCACAAATATTTATCTCTTTCAGGTTTCTTTACAGATAAGATACAATATCTTTAAAATGAATGCTTCATTAGATACTTAAATTGATGTCATACTTGCAAAGTATGCGTTTCCTCTATCTAATAAAGCAATTTGCGTTGACAAAGTGCGAATGTTCGCCTGTTGTTGGCTTTGCGAGTCGCGTATCTTACGGATACTTGTGGATGTCTGCAGCATGACAGCTTATACAATTTGAGTGCGCGCGTGGTACAGAGATTGGTTTATTTTTCAATAATTTGCAAGTTTGTGCTAAATGTTTGCAGTTTGTCGTTGCTCTTAGGTGAACTGCTCTAATAGGTTGCCGACTGTCTGTTTGGCGGTTTTTGTGCCCTGGGGTCAAACGTCGCGTCGCGTCGCGTTGCTTCAGCTGCTGTTTACTCATGCCACATCCTGCTGCACACAGTGAAATGGCTGCCTCGAGTGATATGCAGCACCTTTAATCAAGCGTGCACCTCATTAAGGCAATTGCTCACGCTTTAATTAAACTGACTGAGGGCGATTGCAATACTGCATGGCTCATGGCTGATGGCGACATGGCAATAATCCACTGAACAGTTGAGCAACCCGCGAATTAATTAAGACCCGAATGATGTTAATTAAATTGCCGTTCTCTGCAGTTTAAAGTGAAACTAGCATTTAATTCGAATGCCCTTTCGACGCTTCCTAAGCAGCAAGCACGCAGATCCTTTCGACGTATCCTTAATAGCCCCATAAAACGTGTGACAGCAATAATAGTAACATTATACGACAAACACACAAGCCCAGAAACTATCTGCCAGCAGCAGCAGCAGCAGCAGTTGGCAATTGAAGCGATGCCACTTGAGGCACACAGACTGTCTGTGAGTCTGTAAAAAGGTTCAGCATTAAAATGGCAATGATAGCCCAACATTATTTCCGTCTGGGGGGCAACTAGCTCGGAGATAGATGGTCGCAGGGACAAAGGCAAGCAGGCGGCTAAGAAAGTGCAAACCAAAGCGCCACTGGGAGCCAAAGCGAACAGCCATATTTATGCTTTTATTTACAAGACGAGAAATTATTTTTACTATTGTGGCAAATAACGTGACGGCTGTGTTGCAGCTCCAACTACAACTTCAACTCCAACTCCAACTCCAACTCGGGCACTCTTCTGGCCTCTAATGCAGTTCAGTTCGCTTGCCGCACGGCACCAAACTGACTTTACACCCATTAGAGCTACAAATCATTTTGCTGCCACGGATGGTCTGGGATAATGCTGCACGCTCCCTCATCTCCAGAGAGAGAGTGTGCGAGAAGGGACTGACGACGTAATAAAGTTGTGTGTGCAGGGTAAAACACACAAACAATTCAAATGTCATGTGTGTGTGTGTGTGTGTGTACCTTTGATATTACGACACTTTGGAGCTGAAGATTTATGCCGCAATTACCGCAAGTGTAAACTAATTACGGGTTTCAACTGGCTGCAGACAAATAATGCGAATTCAAGTAAGCGTTAACTTTCGACCAATGTTGCAGCTGCCCCTGCAACATGCTGTTAGCATGCCGCCTCTTCATCTTGCGCTTATTGAAAGCTCGCTTATCGCATTGCAATTAAAATGCACTACAGTCTTGTCCAAAGACATCCTGAATATTGCCTGAAAGCGTGGACAATTTATTGGCTAAACTCGGCTTAAGGTAAATGACATCTTCCCAGCCAATCGATTTAAACACAATTTGCGTATTTTATGGAACTCTCTTTGCTTGAAAAACACTTTCGTTTATATTCAGACAAAGACTCGCACTCACACTCACAATGACACCCACACTCAGCCAGACAACATTCATTGAACGCGCCCACTTTTAAGGGGGAGGCGCTTGTAAATCGCTGTAAATGGCGCCCACTTTTGGGATTTTCAATTTAAAAAGTACATCGAGTCGGTAGCCTTTTGTTCATTTCATGGTGTTGTAAACATTTTAATTACAACTTTAACTTTGCTGGGTGGCAACGAAGGCTTGTTTATTTTTGTACGCGCATCCACCGAGTGAATAACACCGTGCGTATACTTGATATATTTTGAAAGTTGAGAGACAGAAACCATGAAAATAAATAGAATATTTTTAAATCAACAGTAGGTGGAATATTCAATATTTAAACGGACATAATCAATTTTGTCAATAATATTTACTAAAATCCAGATAAGCTTTTTTGTTATAAAAAAATATATATTTGAACCTTGCAAATACTGAAAGGTTTGTTTAGTACTCTCACAGGGTATTTATTTGTAGTTCGCTCGTAACTAAACGTCTCTTGCATTGTTTTTTGCGTGCTTTGTTTTTTATTTGAGTTGCGTTTATTGATGTTTCGATACAGTATTAATGTATTGGCATACGTTAAATATTGAAGCTGCTTTTCGCGAGATTTCCATGGCACCTTGTCCAAATAAATACAAAATATATAATGAATATTTATGTAGTAGAAGTAATTGTCTGGCAAGATGAAGTCACACATTGTTGCGCAGTGCTGTTTAATGATAGCTGTGAGTACATTCGGATTGCATACAGATTTGTATTGTTGCTAAGCAGATTTAAATGCGTCACTGACCCGAATTTGCCCACAAACAAAAAATAAGATAATAAAAAAAAGCAATCAAAACAAAAAGTCAACTGCAAGTGCAAAGCCTTTCACTTTTCGTTGTAGAATAAACTTGTTCGGGGCGTCCGAGCAAACAGACAAGATGTTTCTTTATGTAACACACAACAACAGCAACAACAACTGCAACATCCACAATGACAACAACAACTGAGAGCAGATGTAACAACAAATGCAGCGACAGCTGTCAGATGGCAATTGCAGACTCTGAAGTCGCCCCTGTCGGCTCGGCTCAGCCTCCTCCATCTGCACTCCATGTGGCAGGAACTGCATCTTCGTGGCAATGGAGCAAGTCATGCTGATGCCACTTGCCACTTGCCACTTGGAGTCTGCTGCAGAAGCCGCCAATGACTTTGTCCCAAGTAGAGTGAAATTGCAGACATACAAAAGCGAGTCTGTAAGACACTTTTGTGGTTGGCTTATTTGAATTTCAATTTTATTTACGAGCCTTAATTAGCCAATTTATGAGCCAAACATATTATTTGCTTACCATTTGTTTAGCTACGAACAAACCCAATTAAATAAATACTAGGAGCTGGGGCAGCAGCAGCAGGTGTCCAACCAAATGAAATGTGCCACATTATCGAATAATTGCTTCATAATTGATGAATACACAAATGAATAAATATTTACAACAAGTCGGGAATTATAT
Organism: Drosophila ustulata; assembly: GCA_035047365.1. NCBI lineage: Eukaryota > Metazoa > Arthropoda > Insecta > Diptera > Drosophilidae > Drosophila > Drosophila ustulata. The sequence continues at coordinate 16,359,976 of JAWNPT010000094.1, forward strand.
GCATTAATTTGAATGGCATAAATAACGAATGAATGCTAAGCGATTAATGTCCAATTATGTTACAACCTGGTTAATTAATGGCTGCAAAATAAGGAATTCCAGCAATAACCACAACGAAGTCGAAGCTGCTCCCCCACTTCACAGTACTTTCATCGTCGGTTTTAACTCTTGCTGATGATTTGCAGTTGTTGCATGCACCACAAGGGTCAGCTTGCCACAGCTTGCTGAACACATGCGGTGAATTGAGTTAGGTTAAGTGATTGAGCGACCGTGTTATGTGTACCAAGATAGAAGTATATGTATGTGAGGCAAGCAAGTTGGCTCATCGCTCAGATTGTCACGTAGCCATTGGCGACCCAAATAGACGCTGTCTCTACATTAAAGTAATGATAAATAACGTCTGCAATTTGTGAATAAATTCTAGTCAAAAACACATTTTGCAATTTTTACCTTTGACAACAGAGAAAAATGCAGACAGTTGTATTTGACGTGAACAAATTGAAAGCAAATAAATCAGACGCCTGGCCAAGGCAGGCCAAAAGGAGGGAGAAAGAAAGGAAAGGTCGGAAAAAATGCAAAGGGAATCCGGCAATAAACAGCCAGATACAATTGGCCAGATAAACGCATGCCATGCAACAAACAAACAACAGTACATATGTGTGTTGCAGGGGCAAGCGGAGGCTGCAACTAATTGCAGTCTGTGCAACTGTTGTGTTTGTGCTTCTGCTGTTGCCGACTGCGATATCTTTTAATTTGCCACAAAACGCACAAAATGTGCGACCCATGCGATGTCTGCCACCGACTCCAACTCCAACTGCATCTGTGTGTGGGTGTGGATGGAGGCACTCAGAGTCGCTGGCAGTTGGGGCTAAAACAGCTGTAGGCCTGGCCAAGCCTGGGAATCCTCTCACTTTTTTCCCAAGCACTCGCCATTGTACGAGAGTGTGTGTGTGTGTGAGTGTGCCTCTGACGATGATGAAGATGATGCGACTGGGGACGGGAACTGCGACCCAGCTGCCTCAGCTGCCTCGACTGCACGCTGCATGCTGGATATGACACAGATTATGTAATACGAAATTAACATTTTAACACAATTCAGCAGCCAGACAACGACGAAAAGAAAGAAAGAAAGATACTTTGGGCAAAAGCTGATGCATCAAATGGGGAGCCAGTTGCCAGTCGCCCTGCCCTCCACGCCATGCCACACCTCTCCTCTCCTCCACTCTGGTACATGGTCTCGTCTGGTCTGCTTGCCGGGCTAGTCATCGGTCTTTGTTGTGGCGTGGTCACCACTTGAGCACTCAACATGCTTGTGTACCTAGGATCAGGGGCTTTGCTGACTGACCACACACTCAAAAACACACACACTCAACGCTTGCCTCTGAAGTCAATTATGCAATTAAAGTTTTACATGCGAACAAGTAGCAATTGCGATTGCAGCCAAATGAGGCAAATTTCCAATTCACTGGCGTCGATTTGACAAAGCGACAGCTCCGATGCGGCTCAGCTCAAATGGGCAGCTCAGTTTGGCCATCGATGATGTGGCATCGAGATACATTTGCGGGCGCCGCCGCCAGCAAACTTGCAACGGACTGTCAACTGTGGCGTGTCATCGCCGTAAGTCAGCAGTTTTATTATTCCTTTTAGTTGATTGTTTTTATTGCATTACATTTTCGGCTTTTCATGCTCTTGTGTTTTTCCCATGGCGCGACTTGATGCGGTTGCTGCTGCTGTGAGCAATTAGTCGCCTGTGATTTGCAGCTCGTGCAAACGAATTTAGGAAGAGTTTCGCAAATATTTGCAGTAAATTGTGAATGCATATGCATTTAGTAAATCAGCCAGCGAAATGAAGAAGCCAAAGTGAACAGACGAATAACATATCAATTCAATTAGATTTGTTTATCACGTATACGCCACGTAAATGCATTTTATAATTTTAAACACACACAAGAGTTTGTCATGGTATCATTCAATAATTTGCTAATCATTTCAGCTGCCAGCGTTGGCCAACTAATTTGAGCTGTTGCAACGAGGAAGAAATTGTCAACTGGCCCAGTCGACAGTCATGAGAAAATGCGGCAACATCTCTCGTTTCGTATTTGGTGCTGCATTTCAAAGGATTGGATTGGATGATGGCCTCGGATTGACCAGCGAAAAGTGAATGGCAGATGCTGCCTTGGGCCCCCATTGGGTAACGTATTTTCAAGGGGGAGTCAGACAACAGACGAGATGAGATGAGATGAGCTGCGGTGCAGTGAGGTGCAACTGTCTGTACATTATTATATTTATCTTGTTGCTACGCCAGCCCAGGGAATCTGTCGCTATTGGGATTTCAGTTATTTTCGTGTTCAATCAACAGATGCACACGATGGCTGCCACGACTCCGAAATATGGCAAGACGAACATAATTGCCAGCCAGCCGGGCCAAGTCATCCACCCAGAAAGGCTGCCCAAAAAACACACACTGATGGATGGGCGCATGTCAATCTTATGACACGGCTTAATTAAGCCTCGCCAAATGTTAATTAAAACCGGGCAGACTCTTCAATACTTAATATGCGAGACTGGACAGCAGTCAGCTACCCAGCTACCCTGCTTTCCAGCTGTTCAAGCTGTCCAAATGCCCAGCTGCGCCGATGAAGCGCTGAGGTCAACGCTGGCATATAAATTTGTACCCTAACAGGCTTTCTTTCTTTGGTTGTGAGTACGTCTGACAGCAGACAGGCGTCCTCTATGGAAATTCCACAATTGAATTGGCCATAAAGCGAGAAGGCTCGTTTAACAACTGGTTACGTGGTCGGTCGTCACCCGCAACGCTCCGCCTGCTGTGACCCAAACACTTCCTGGAAACCACAAAACTGATCGTCGACAAAAGGTGGCATCTTTAGACGCAGTTGCAAGTTGCACCGTCGCAGCGTCTGCAACTCACGTACTCGGCACTGCATGCGCTGCATAAATCTTTACTTATTTATTTATTTAAAATACATATATTACAAATGGCTGGGTTGGGTGCCAGCTGGAGCGGAGTGGCGTCTGTGGCGTCTCTGGCGTCTCTGGCTGATTATGTGAGCATTATATGGGATTTGTAATGCTGACAAGCTTAACCTCCAGTCAATTCGCGACTCGTTGCCATGCAAGAGTTGTGGCTCGACTCTAGGATTCAATTGGATACCAATTGACTTAATGTCTAACATTGAATGCCGAAACAATGGCATTAAAATGTGTGATCTTTAGCATTAGCTGTGTTTTTGGTGTTCAACTCGTTTATACAGCAGCTTAAAGCCTTCAATGTCTGCCCAATAATTTCAAATATTTTGCAGGGAGCAGAACAATGAAATTACGCACTGAAGTATTTTATTTTGCATTTGAATGAAAGCGCTATAGGCGAATGCAAATAACCAGAGCCAGAGTTTTCCAATGGCTGCGGGGCCATTGAGTCGGAAAATGCACAACACTTTGCCAGAGCAGACACTGTGTGGGCGGACACGGACATGGACTCAAGTCTGGCGCATGGACATGCTAAATATTTAAAGTAGATTCCCACAAGGAATTTCCATGGCCTAAAAATAAAGCAGAAAACTTCAGATGCCACACGAGCCGGCAAAGAAAGGGGCAAAGTGTACTCGAGAGGTCTGAAAGGATTCCGAAATTTGCATTTGCCATTTATCTAATAGCAAACTATTTTGTTTTTGGTTTTGCTGTTTTGATAGAACTCTGAGCCACTCTGGCCAAATCCATTTGGCCACACAAATTAGTTTTTGCGGTCGAGACCATCTGAGAGTGGATATTTGTGCAGATTGAACTTACCTTGCGCTTGGAGCGCGCCATGCGCTGGTCTCGCGAGTTCTCCGCCTCGCCTGGTGGCCGCTTGCCCCAAACGGCGATGGCGATCCGTGTGTAGGTGAATATGAGGACCAGCAGCGGCAGGATGAACTGCAGCGTGAAGAGGGCCAGTGTGTAGTAGTAATCCTGCTGGCCCTCCGGCCAAACTTCGCGGCAAATGTATCTGATGCGTGGACAAGGACACATCGCAGATGGAGGAGAATGTTGCGTGCATGCAGTAAAATACAAAGAGCACAAAAGCGAACAGAAAAGATTGCATTAGTACAGTGGACCGACAAAGGGGGAGTGGGGGGATATGGAATATAAAATCTGCCCATTTCGTGCTGCTGTCAACTGCAAGCTCCCTCCAAACACACACATCCCAAATGCTGTCCGCACGCACAGTCGCAATCCCGCGCAATTTAATTTTTATGCTAAGCGCTGGCGGGGCAACAATGGAAGAAAATGCAATCCTGCAGCTATTTAATTTATTTCCCATCGTCTGTTGCAACTGCGACTGCTGAATATGCAAATATATATGTATATGAGGAGGATATTTCATTGTGCATGCCATAAAATATATTTATTCTATTTTTTGTGTGCACTTCATTTCATCAGCTGCCCATTGTGGCCATGTCCGGCAGTGTAATGCTGGCAACGTCTGTTCCTGATGGCCCTGGCAACAAGAACTTCTTTGACCACCCGCACTAGCTGATGTTGTGGTAATTAGGCACGTTCTTTTACACAGAGCACAAGCTGCCTGCATATGTGCAACGTCAACGTGCCACATATTTGGTCATTTTGTGCAACAATCTGAGCTGATAGCAGTAATTGAATGCAGCATAACCGTATTATGAGCATCGTAATTTCAGCATGATTTCGAGCCTGACCTTTTCTCCTTTGTGTGAATTCAAGTTGAACATTCTTCGCAATCTGCTGAATTTGCATATGAATTTCCACAAGTGGTCCATTAGAATAAATGTATGCTTAAAGTGCGGACTTGTTGGGTATTGATATCATCAGGCTAAGGGGCGAGACTCTGTTGCCAAGGCCGAATGACGCCAGCTGCCCCACGACAGACTTAAATGCGCCCACACATCTTCTCAAGTGTTGCCACTCGGCTGACATTTCCACGAATTCGTTTCTTTCATGCTACACTTGAAGCACGCATTGCCTCATACTCACAGAGAGAGAAAGACAGAGAGAGTGGGATATCCTTTCAGGGTTATTTCTGTAGTGTTATAACTAATAGTTCATACTTACTTCTCGCATTTTACGTGCCATGGCGACTGAGGCAGCTCGACGCGCGAGACGACGGGAATGGGGAATGCAGTCGCGAGCGCAATAAACCAAACGCCAGCTATAATAAACTTGGCATAGCTGCAAGAGAATGAAAGAGTTTTTATAAGTGTGCGTCAAACAGGCGCTTAAATATTACGCATACGCAGCGTAGTGCCATAAATTGTCAGAGAAAGAGCTGCGAGATTTATTTGTAATAATTTATTGACTGAAAATCATTAAGTTTAACATAAGCGTTCACTTATATTAATATGGTAAATTAAGTTTTTATTTAACTGCTTAATCGTTAGTCTCAAATTTATGTGACTAAATAACATTAAACAATTTATCTTTACCACTCACTTTTATTAATTAGTTTGTTGAGTTTTTATTGCCACTGAATCTATTTGACTTTAATCATTTTTGCTCATTTTTATTAATATGCCAAATTAATTCCTCACTCAACCCATTCATTTAAATTAATTTTAACTAAATTGCTGATCAACGCGTAGCCAATTTGACGTCGAATACCCAAATCATTGGCTTCTTTCGCCAAGCAATCCATCAAAGAATGCTTTATCGTCATGACGCACGCATATTGCAGTCTGAGGGCGAGGGTTCTAACACAGACCAACGTGATCTTTGTGCCATGTGAAGTGAGCTTTTAATGTTCTATCAAAATGTTGGTGGCGTGTGTGAGTGAATTACAGCCCGGCTGGATAATTATAAACCTTATTTACTTGGTGTCTCTCAAATATTTGCACATGCCACGAAAGCCACGCTCCTTTGAGTGCGCACGCACTCATTGACAGGGCGTGTCATAAATTTAGCCTTCCATTGGCTTACCTCCTGTCGAGCACCCTCTACTCTACTACTCTCGCCACGCACAGACACACACATTTAACCGCTATTAAGCAGCAACCGAGCGCAAAGAAGTGCGCCAACAGCGCAGCCAAAGTCAACTAGCTGCTTAGGAGGAGGAGGAGAGTGTTCTTTGTATCCTGTTACAAAGCAAATTGACATTGAATGGCGGCCAGTGGCCCAGTCGTGCAGGATTTGCAGCAGATGCCCGTTTCACGTCGCGTCGGGTCGCGTCGGGTCGCGTCGCGTTTTCCTTTGTCTTGGGTTACAGTTACTGTTTAAACCAATTAACACGACACAGCCCGAGCGCAGTACGTGCTGTCCACGAAAAACATTGCGTGCTGAAGTCCCTGGGGGCGTCCCAACGGAAGCCAGGAGGAGGCCGACGGGCTACAAAATGCCTAAAGCGCCAAGCAATGCAAATACGCAAGCGGCCACTTAACGGCGCCAAAACACGGCTCCTCCTCAGGCTTAGGTTCAGCCTTAGGCTCAGCTAAGGCTGGCGTCGAGACATTCAATTAGCTTTTATGCGCCTGCAATTAAGTCGAGTGCTAATTGCGAGGCTTGCATTCCTAAACGCGTCGATAGCAACGCAATCAGTCTTTAAGATCTTGCCAAAGCAATTTAAATTCTAATAGTTTATAATTAAATACGTTTTTTATACTTAATTATTGATTTTAGCGATTAAAGAAATTTGAATTATATTTATTGCATTCAATTCATTAATTTTTACACACATTGCTTTGAAAATATTATGATACTAATATCATTTATACACAACTTTTCAAACAATTTAACCTATGTTCTATTTTAACGAATGTAGAAGTTGATTCCAGGTTCGAGTAGCATGTGTAAGTTTAATGCCTTGTGTCTTATGTATACAGGATTTTATGTTCTTGCAAATGTTGAAAATTGAAGTTATTTTAATATTATTTTGTGCAATAAAACTCTCTATAATACTTATTTTATAATTGTTTTAAATAGTCAATAGTTAAAGTAACTTCTCAAATATTTATTTAGACTCAATTGATTTGGATTTCTTCCATATGAATTTAGTGTGAGTTGTAAATAATTAAAGTAGATTTAAAAGCAAACTTACCGCTTTGTGATGCGAGGACGCAGTGGCCACATGATGGCTATGTAGCGATCAATGCTGATGGCCACCAGCGTGTAGGCGCTGACCAGCACGGGAACAGCCTGCAGGAAGTTGACAAAGTGGCAGAGCACAGTGCCAAAGGGCCAATAGTTGAGGATGTACTGCGAGATGAAGGTGGGCGGCACGCAGAACAGAGTCATGAGTATATCGCCCAGTGCCAGATTGGCTATAAAGTAGTTGGTTACAGTTCGCATCCTGGGCGTCGACTGCACTATGTAGCAGACGAGGCCATTGCCGAGCAGGGCAAATATGAAGATTGGAATGTAGAGCAGGTAAACGATGGTCGTGAAGTAGGTGCTGGACCACAGATCGTCCCCCTCGGCATTGCAGCTGAAGTTCATCAGGACAGTCACATTGATGGCCTCGGTGCTGGCTGGAGCTGTGGGGAACGCAACGTCCACACCTCGCATCGACACCTCGGTGGAGTTCTCCGCGTATTTAAGCAATCCGGATGCATTCTGGTAATCATCGAGCAATTGTTGCTCTGGTGCAATGTAATACATCCGGTCGTCGTTTTGCATTAGACGCTCCAGATCCGAGCGACGGCTGTTCCAGGTCAGAGTGTAAAATTCCATTTTGGTTTTGCAACTTTTTGGTAAGTTAAACCTTAAGCGTAAGCTAAAAACTTTTTCTCTAGCAACTTAATCCAAAAGCTGTGCCAAGTTCCTCTGTTATTTGTAGCATCATTATAACTGTGCAGAGCAATGGTTTTTCTGTCTAAGTACAAGTAATTTCCGTTTTACATTTATTTTCCACAGCCTGTCTGGTCCCTTGGGAAGGAAGCCTGTGAAGCAAAAAGGATTTGAAAAATGTTACAATCGTCTAATTACTGGAATTCAAAAAAAAACAATTTTGTGGCTTTTTAAATCCAACTTAAATACGTAAAAATAAATTTTTATTAAAGTTTAGTCACAAACTAAAAGCTGAAAATTGAATTCGTAAAACTCTGGGCGCTGCATAATCAACAGAAAAAGTTGTTATTTTGTTTAGTTGGCCTCAGAAAAGAAAAGCAGCATTTGGTTAAATGTAAATATCAAGTATTTAGCATGTTTTTAGCCAAATTCAAATTCGTGTTTTTGTCTCTATGTTGTCGATGAAGCTGTTGCATACTTTAAGGCAGCGCCTGTATAAGAGTTATGTGCGTGTGCCTGAAATATGGCAAACTATTTAGGTGAAATGAGAAATTGGCAGGGCATGTTAGAAATACATGCGAATAAATCACAATAACACGCCCAGACCGAGACACCCAGGGCAAGGGAATACAGCACTATTAAGAAACAAGAGAACACGAGCAAAGTTGCTTTTGGGGTGCCGAAAACACTCTAATGACAAATGTGTCGCACTCACTTCAATTCCGTTTTATGCTGTTCAAAGACGAAGAAAGCAAACCCCTAAAAGCTTTGACAGAATGCAAAAATGATGGAAACTAACATCAGCCTTTTAACACACTCCAAACATATGTACATTTTTCCTCTTAAATGCGCACTTGGCAAACTTGACAAACTTGGGAAAAGGGTAAAGCGGCAGTTATGAAAATGTTTTCTTACCTTTATTTGCAATCACACAGAGTGAGGGAAATTTGTGCTTTAATAGGCCAACGGAAAACCTCAGTTTGCTTGGTTACAGAGTGGAACGGGACTTTTTTGGGGGTTGAATATATGTTATATATATTTATCTTTAGCTTTAAGGTAGGCAGTCGTCTGTACTTCTGAGATTTTATTTATCTTTTGTGTTAATGGAATAAATAAATTGAAATGATAAGTAGATTAGCTTACGTCAACAATTAATGCTTGGCAACAGGCAGGAATTGTGAGCCAAAATATGAGATCTGAAGTACTTAGGCTTGGGTTTGTCAAAAGAAGTCATTTCAACTTTTACTGCTGCTGCTGCTGCTGCTGCTTCTTTTTAATGTCTCGTTGAATAAACTCTGACACCGACTGACTGACAATGCCAGCAATCCTCCCTCTGCAAGGTTCCTCGTCTACTGCGAAGAGCAGGAAAAGGATATCAAGCAAGTAAATTGCTTATCTCAGCGCAATAATGAGGCACTTGCCGACGCTCCAACCAAATGTGTGTGCGTGTGTCCCGATATGCGTGTGTGTGACCGAGTTTGTGCTTATGTGTGTGTGTGTGCGTGACTTGGGTATTTGTCACTGGCTTCGTCTACTCCTTATGTTCGTTGTTGCCGCTTGTTTTATCAATTATCCTGCCAAATTCCAAAATCCCGGCAAAGCTTCATAAAATTTCAACAGAAATTTCGATGCATGGGGATTTGTTATTGGCATTTTTGCAGACTTGGGCAAATTAAAAGAATGTCAATCCGAATCCTATCGATTACAATAATATGATACCCAAATTCCATGCGTAGAAAATCAACAAATTTCTAATTTAAATTTCACCGAAATTCAAACGGAGCAAAGAGCAATATGTTTGGCAATAATTGTTGAGGAATTTTATGTAAATTTGACTCTTTGAAGCAACTATTTTTTTGTGCTTTAGACCTGGAACACGTCTCGCTTGCTGAGCTGGAGAGCTGCCAGAGCTCATTCGAAATGTTGATACATATCATTAAGCATACACGTCAGTCTATTAATGAAAAGTCATCAATTTTATATTAGACAAACATGTTGGCGCGTGTGCTCGGCATACCAAAGTCAATAATTAACATGAGAAACGAGCGAAGGCTCAAAATGATGCCAATACAACGCAAAATTAATTCTGGAGGGCTCAGAGCACAGACAAAAAGGAAAATACGGGAAATCGAAATCGAAATTAAAGCAAGACGAGATGTGCGTCAGCCAAGCGAAGAAATCACTTGAATTTCGCATAAAACATGAACATAATATTCTAAAAAAGAAAAGTGAAGTAAAATAAAATAAAATAAAAAATAAATTATTGCAAGGCGAGGAAAATCACGTACAAAAATGAAATCACAGCACGTGGGGCAGACACATTGTAGATTGCCAAAAATGGTGGCAAGCGAATGCGTAATACATTTACATAGAGAGTGCGAACAGCAAAAAATGTTGCCGAGGAAGCGACGCTCCGCGGCTGTAAATCAGATTTGATCGGCTTAGTTGCATGTAAATTCATTTAGCGTGCTTTTAGGCCGAGCACGAAAATGGCGTAGCGAAGCGGGAGCCAAAGCCGAAACTGGGCTAAAATCAGGTGCTACGCACATAAATTCAATTTACAAAAAAGGCGGCGAGTCTAACAAAAAAAAAAAAAAATAAGTAAGCCTCAAGCAAAATACGGCTAAATATCTTCAAAGCGAGCTGCCGCTCATATTTTCATTTGCCTTCATTGTATTCAAAGATTTTTTGGATTACTGTCGCTCGTTTCATGTCGGTTTGTCCGCCAACAAATTTGCTGTCAGCGAACATGGCCAACAGAAATCCACAATTCGAGTGCTTGGCCAATCTCGGACAAAGCAAAATGCATCTGGGGCGGTCTTAACCAAGAGCCAACATGCCCAGACAATCAAACAGTCAAGCCAAAGCGCACTGAGCATTTGCTCTTACCAAATTGCTTTTGATAGGGCCACAAACTGAAACTAGTCGACGACCCCAGGCGGGTGTCTCAGAGGCAAACATTTTCACATCTACTGTAACTTCCTTCATGGCAGCTCCTGTTTGTCTTTGCTGGCTTTGAGAGTCATGCGGTTGGCTGCCTGCTGCTAACCACATTGACGCTTTGTAGTTGCTCAGTACGAGAACGAGTACTCATACTCATACTCATACTCATTTCAGCCATCATCTGACTCATTCATTCATTCACTTTCTTTCGAGTGCTTGTAATTATAATTAATGAGCAGCGTCAAGCGCACTTGGCTGTCAGAGCTAAGGCAAACTGCTGCCAAGGTAAGGATCGCCCTTGCCCCTGCCCATTTTCCCGCATTCCCACTTTCCCATTTCCCTATTACCCTATTTTCATTTGCAAGCCCCATCATGACACATTGTCACTTGCGGTGGGCGGTTCCGGGGTTCGGATGAAGCGTGTCATGACTGCTAGTAGTCACTAACTTTCCTAGCTAACTGATATTTAAATGGGCAACCACCGGCGCCAACAACTCAGCAGGCAAACGCCCTTCATGTGGCCTAATTAGCCAATCTTGAGTTCCGAGTTGACTTCGAATTCTGTTCACATTTCTCGCTCACTTTGTCGACATTCCGCACAATAATTCCTCACGTTTCCATCTGGCATTTAATCGTCCGTTTTGCCGGGGTTTCTTCTTGTATGTTTTTCATATTTGCAGCATAAACTCGTACGTTACACCAAAGCCCCTAATATTTATTTGATAATAGGGCTGATTTATGAGCTATTAAAAATGTAAAATTTAATTCTATTACTGCCAGCAATGTCCACTTGGGGTCAGTCTTCTCATTATTTGTGCCAAGGAAGGCACAATGCTCATGCTTAACTTTGTCTACCTATATCAAATGCTATTCTGACATCATACACGGTTTCTTTGTATTCTGGAAAATTAAATAAATTCGATTATAATAGATAGCAAACAGCCGCCCCTTTTTGACGATTAATTTGGTTAATCAAATGCGAGCACCGTTTAAACGCGCTAGTCCCACTTTGAAATGTGACACTTTTAAAAATGCGATTAATTTAAATTCCATTGAATTTTGCGCTCATTCCTGGTAATACCCTTTCCAAATATATCCACGTGACACTATGGGGTAAATAATCATTTCGTTCAGAATATATATTTATCATTTTAAAAGATCTGTTTTCACATTTTTACTATAGTGCATTTTATTGAACTGTAACTTTCGACTTTTGTGTTAACATTTCTGGTGCTGACGTATTTAAAACTCACCCAGTTTACCCCATTGTGCGCTGTTGCCAGTGTCCACAAAGGCAACTTCGCATAATACAATATTTAACATAATTAAGCGTACAAGCCTTCGGCTGACCACTTGTAAACCCCACCAAAGGCAGCGCCACTCATCGGACCCGCTATTTTAATTGAGTTATATTTTAATGGTGGACAACAATAGGTGCAAATTCAAGCGAAAAAGTGTTAATTAAATGCAGCAAGCTCTATAATATTTAATGACGCGCTTTTCTCGTTTTTAAAATGGAAGCTGGTTGCATGCAAAAGGGTTTGCTTTACTCAGATGGAATAAGAATCGCATTTTCGAACCCATATAAAGGCTAATTGATACGATAACTATTTGAATAAATCGCATCAGGAGAGTATGCTGCATTAAAGACTCAAAGTTCAGCGCTGGATAGCAACAGCCAGAAAGTATGCTACATTTTAAATAATAATCAGGCGAATAAGAGAGCTGGCCATAAGTCTGCTACATTTTCGACCCTATTTGCCGTAATGGTGCAACAATTTACGCTGCTGCCTAAAAGTGTGCTACATATTTTCGGACCCGCCTTCGATGCCGTCGTAATGGCTGTGCAATTTTGGCAAGTCATTCAATTTATGAGCTTAATTAACATGACCAGGATAATCAAGCGAAATCGCATGGAAAACTCATTAGCAAGATTATATTTGCATACGAGGGGTCACGAAGCCCTGTGGGGTGGGGGGAGGGGAGGCCGTGAATATAGACAAGTGCGAGTTGACTGTCTGTGGATTGTTACCAGCCTTTTGTTAAGTCAGCCGAGCAATTGTTTACAATGCTTATTGACACTCACTGCCGGCGAATTTCAAGTTGAATGGTATTAGCGCAAACTTAGTTCAATAGATTTCAATAAGAACCCATTGATATCAAAGCCAGACACTGGACCCTAGAGTAATCAATTAATACACATTTTAGAGCACCAGTAATTAAGTCCACTCAATGGCATTACTTACAGCAGATTATGGGCATTATATGCTGGTCGCGAAGAGAAGTGTTGTAATCGTTGTTGGTATTGATATGGTCAAATACTTTGTCGTGTAATGCCCCAATGCTTCCATTGCTTCCACTGCTTTAGCTGGTCTGGCTGATAAGCAATTCATGACTGTCCGAAGTGCCAAAAAAGCGGTTTTCATCGTTCCAAGTGCTTTCGGTTTGCATTTAAATATATTCTAATCAGGCTGAAGCACTCGAAACTGTTTTGACTCCCAGCAAAGACAGCCAAGTTTATTGCGTAGTTCAAGCAAGGCGGCAATTAAAAGATAAATGTTTGCAAGCACTTGCCGAATTCCATGTATGACTATCAGATGCAAATTTCGAACTCTAAACTTATTATAGAAAACGCTGATAAGATCGCCCCGATAAGTGAGTGGGGGGCACCTATAAAAGAGCCATGCTGACCACAAACCACATTCAGTTGAAGAGTCCACAATCATGAAGACTATTTGGCTATTAGCGTTCTGCGCACTTGCGGGTAAAACCAGCAACAACTTCTGCAATGAATCCCTTAAGAATCTATTCTTTGATCCTGTGTAGCTTCCGCCTATGCTCTGGAGGAGTCAGAGCGTGAGAACGGAGAGAACGGTTGGTACATTCCCCAGCAGGATGGCACCTTCGAGTGGGTTGACATGGATGAGGCTGAGGACTGGCTGGATCGCCAGGAGCAGATGGAGGATCGCGCCCTCTCCACCACCCCTGTGAAGTTCTATCTGTACACCAGCTCGAACCCCAGCAAGGGCACCAAGATCACCGCCACCTCCAAGTCCATCAGCGGCTCCAACTTCAACAGCAACAACCCAACCAGGTAATCAGTGCTGCCATCTTGTTTGCCATTCCTTCTTTACTGATCGCTACTCTCTATGCAATCAGGTTCGTCATCCACGGCTGGACCCAGAACTACAAGTCGGGCATGAACAAGAACATCCGTGATGCCTGGCTGAGCCATGGCGACTTCAACGTCATTGTCGTCGACTGGGCTCGTGCTCGTTCCGTTGACTACGCCTCCTCGGTTGTGGCTGTGCCAAAGGTTGGCAAGAAGGTCGCCGCCATGATCAACTTCCTGGTCTCCGACTTCGGCCTGGACCTGAACAATCTGTACGTCATCGGTCACAGCCTGGGCGCCCATGTCGCTGGCTACTCCGGCAAGAACACCAACGGCCAGGTGCACACCATCATCGGTCTGGACCCCGCCCTGCCCCTCTTCAACTACAACAAGCCAGCCAAGCGTCTGAGCTCCACCGATGCCTACTACGTTGAGTCCATCCAGACCAACGGCGGCACCTTGGGCTTCCTGAAACCCATCGGCAAGGGCGCCTTCTACCCCAACGGTGGCAAGAGCCAGCCCGGCTGCACCCTTGACGTCACTGGTGCCTGCTCCCATGGCCGTTCCGTCATCTACTACGCTGAGGCCGTGTCCCAGGACAACTTCGGCACCATCAAGTGCAGCGACTACGAGAACGCCGTCGCCAACCAGTGCGGAAGCACCTACAGCAGCGTTCGCATGGGCGCTGATACCAATGCCTACATGGTCGAGGGCGACTTCTACGTTCCCGTCAATAGCAAGGCGCCATATGGCAACATCAACTAATCACTTGTGACGTTGTGACGCAATAAACGTACTTCTATCGACAACATCCTATTTTTATTCATGAGAACCAACTAAGACTGATTAATCCGGCTGGATTTATTACCCCAATTTACTACTTGAATGTCACTCGGTAATAGATATCAGCAGAATTAGGGGCCATACTATTAGCAATCGCTTAGAAATTATTTTGTAAGACGATGCCATAATTTCAAGTCGTTTCTCACGCAGTTCATAAATCAATGGGGCTACTAATTGGATTTCATTGATAAAGCTTTTGCTATCAGCAGAATCGATGAAAGGAAGTACAAACATTGTTATATTTTAATCAGTACAATCAGTATTATCATTATCATTATATGCACGCTTTTAATCAAGATCTCAAGTGCTTATTAAGTGCTGAAGATGATTAATTTGAAAAGTTCCTGTGCCGGGACTATAAATAGTCGGGAAACTCTTCCCAAAAGACACTTTCAATTGTCATATCAATATGAAGGCAGTTTTCGTACTTGGACTCGCTACTTTGGTAGCCTCAGGTAATTAAACTATTCCACTAACAGAGTTCGGGATTTCAATTTCCTGTCTTGCAGTGTGCGCCATTCCTGTCGACGATCGCGTCAACGGCGAGAATGGTTGGTACATACCCCAGGAAGATGGCTCCTTCGAGTGGATGGATATGGATGACGCCGAGGACTTGCTTGAAAAGGGCGAAGAAATGGAAGGCCGCATCAGCACTAATGCCGTATCCTTCTACCTCTACACCAAGTCCAACCCCACAAAAGGCGAGGAGCTGAAATCGAAGGGCTCTTCCGTGGCCAATTCCCACTTCAACAAGGATCATCCCACTCGCTTTGTCATTCACGGCTGGACTCAGAACTACAAGGACTCCATGAACACCGACATCACCAAGGCCTGGTTGTCCAGAGGTGAACACAATGTCATCATCGTCGACTGGGCTCGTGCCCGCTCCGTTGACTACGCCTCCTCTGTCCTCGCTGTGGCCGGAGCAGGTGCCAAGGTCGGAGACATGATCAAGTATCTGCGCGACAGCCACGGCATGTCCTTGGACACCTTGTATGTGATTGGACACAGTTTGGGCGCCCAGGTTGCCGGTTACACTGGCAAGACCGTTGGCCAAGGCAAGATTCACACCATCATTGGTCTGGACCCCGCTTTCCCCCTCTTCAGCTACAACAAGCCCAACAAGCGTCTCTCCTCCGACGATGCTCACTACGTGGAGTCCATTCAGACCAACGGCGGCAAGCTTGGCTTCCTGAAACCTATTGGCAAGGGCGCCTTCTACCCCAATGGAGGTGAGAAGCAGCCTGGCTGCGGAGTCGATCTCACCGGCTCCTGCTCCCACAAGCGTTCAGTGATCTACTACGCCGAAGCTGTGACCGAGGACAACTTCGGCACCATCAAGTGCAGCGACTACGAGAACGCCGTGGCCAAGAAATGTGGAAGCACCTACAGCAGCACCCGTATGGGAGCTGATACCAACGCCTACATGGTCGATGGCGACTTCTACGTTCCCGTCAACAGCAATGCGCCATACGGCAACATTAACTAATCAATTATTATTTGCAAATTGTAAAATGTCAACATTGAATTTAAATAAAACACGGTTCAATATTGTATATTAAAGCATTTTATCCCAATGGGGCAGTTTGGCAGCATCTATAATGATGTATTAACTGATAACAAAGTCGATTTGACTTTGAGATGAAAACATTGTTTATTGTTCTGTCTGTTCCCATAAATTATCCTTATCGCATCCACCATTAATATATTTTTGTCTACATAATTAATTAAAATAAATATAATTTTTATCATGCTCCAAGATAGATTTATAAAAAAACCATTAGTTAATGATTTAAACATTTAGTAAAAAGGTCAACAAAATTCGTTCATTCCAGAAATTTATTGCAAACGAAGCTACTGGACTGATAAACGTTTTAGTTAATAAATGCACCTACAAAAAAATAATATTCATTTGATTGATAAGCTGAAGTGCTTTAAGTATCAGGTGGGGCAAAAGATAAGTCTTAAGGTTTGATATCTTCAACTACAGTCAATGTTGATAACGCTAATCCTAACATAACTACAAGTTAGTTACCAATACTTTAGAACTATTCAATTCCATATCAATAACCAGTCCAATTTCCATTCAACAACATGCGAATTGTCTGATAGCATGTAAACTTAATCTGAACAACATATTAAGTGCCAAATGAGATTAGGTTGGCATATCTTTAATTGCGTGGCTATAAAAGAGCGAATACCATCAGCCGAGTCTCAATAAGAATTTTACAATGAAAGTGTTTATTGTTCTAGCAGCCTTGCTGGCCGCAGGTAAGTCTCTCTATTATCCTTCTAATCCATTGCAACTAAAGGACTTTTTGGCCACTTTCAGTCTGTGCCCTGCCCATCGAGGAGCGCATCAACGGCGAGAACGGTTGGTTCATTCCCCGCATCGATGGCTCCAGCGAGTGGATGGATCTGGCCGAAGGCGAGCAGCTGTTGGCCAACGGAGAGTTGATGGAGGGACGCATTAGCACCAATGCCGTCAACTTCTATCTCTACACCAAGTCCAACCCCACCGATGGCAAGAAGATCGAAGCCAAGGAAGCCTCCATTCGCGACTCCCACTTCAACAAGGATCATCCCACTCGCTTTGTCATCCACGGCTGGACTCAGAGCCACTCCGACTCCATGAATACCAGAATCACCAAGGCTTGGCTCTCCAAGGGCGACTACAACATCATCATCGTCGACTGGGCTCGTGCCCGCTCTGTGGACTACGCTTCCTCTGTCATCGCCGTGCCCGGAGCTGGTGGCAAGGTCGGAGAAATGATCAAGTACCTGAACGAGAAGCACGGCATGTCCCTGGACAGTCTCTATGTGATTGGCCACAGCCTGGGAGCCCATGTCTCTGGCTACGCTGGCAAGACTGTTGGCGAGGGCAGAATCCACACCATCATTGGTCTGGACCCCGCTCTTCCCCTCTTCAGCTACAACAAGCCCAACAAGCGCTTGTCCTCCGACGATGCTCACTATGTGGAGTCCATTCAGACCAACGGCGGCAAGCTGGGTTTCCTGAAACCCATTGGCAAGGGCGCCTTCTACCCCAACGGTGGCAAGAAGCAGCCTGGCTGTGGCATTGATGCCACCGGCTCCTGCTCCCACGGCCGCTCCGTCACCTACTACGCTGAGGCTGTGACCGAGGACAACTTCGGCACCATCAAGTGCCACGACTACGAGGATGCCGTGGCCAAGAGGTGCGGCAGCACCTACAGCAGCGTTCGCCTGGGAGCTGACACCAACTCCTTCATGGTCGACGGTGAATTCTATGTTCCCGTGAACAGCAAGGAGCCTTTTGGCATGATTCACTAATCTATTTTTAGCTGCTTATAAATAAATAAACGCAATAATCTGCTTTAATATATTTCAAATCTGCAATTAAATTAATTGGTGTTTTAAAGCAACGGGCGGGAAATAAGTATAAAAATCATAGATATCTTTTTCTTTAAAGCGATTAACTACTTTGTGGCCATAAATAGAATTATTCTGGCCAATCAGCAGTCGCTTTAATTATGTATATTTTATAAAATTAGAGGCAATTCAAAATTAAATACAACAGCTTTAACAACCATTTTGAAAAAAATTCTTTATTGTCAAGTGGCAACCACTTTAATTATGTGTATGATTTAAATTCGTCAAAAAGGTTTTTTGAATATTAACATTTAAAGGAATGTCAGAATAATAACACTTGAAATTTCATAAATTCTTTTATTACAGTTAATACAGCAATTTATTGAATACAGCAGAATAATGTCAATAAATGACATTCAAGAAAACCAATTATTTGCAATGTGCAATTAAATTAAAAGCAAACACTGTATCTGTTTTTGTTTTGTTATTATTTTGTAGCTAAGAATTAATTTAAGCATTCAAAGAGCAGGTCTTCAGGCTGTGATTGTATTTTAATTTATGCAATTATCTTGTTAGTTTTCCTATTATCGACATTATAATTTGAAAATTTTAACAATATCTTTTGCATAACTGGCCTAAAATATAACTTTGTACTTTAAAAAACTCTACTATTTACGACAAACTAAATTGCGTTGTCTTCCTTGGAGTTCTGTTTACCAACTACGTCCGGTCAAGTGCGATTGACGTGGGGCTAAGTGAACAAGAACACGCAAATAGCTGATAAAGCATATTGCAATATCATTCAGTAAATTCCATATCACCCCCTGCTGTGAATAGAGTTTAAAGTTATCACACTCTTCACAGATATAATGCCTTGATTCCGCGGGTTTACCCCAATATCAGCACATTTAACAATGGAACTTCCAAAACGGGATCGCTCAATGGGATGCAATCAAAATGCCAGTTATCTGATGGTATAGAAGAAGTATTTAAAGTGTTGTGAAGAGGCAGATGTGATAAGCTTGACAGGTTACCTCTTAGGGGGCTATATAAAGAAGCATTCGTGTATTGAAATTTAAACTTCCAGAATGAAACTATTACTTGTTTTAGTAGCACTCTTTGCCGCAGGTAAATTAATCGAACACACTTCGCAGAATACATTTTAAAGGATTTATCTTCTTTCAGTTTGTGCGCTGCCCATCGAGGAGCGCATCAACGGCGAGAACGGTTGGTTCATTCCCCGCATCGATGGCTCCAGCGAGTGGATGGATCGCGAGGAGGGCGAGCAGCTCCTCGAGAACGGAGAACTGATGGAGGGACGCATTAGCACCAATGCTGTTGCCTTCTATCTGTACACCAAGTCCAACCCCACCAGCGGACAGACGATCAGCGCTTCGGGCTCCTCCGTCTCCAACTCCCACTTCAACAAGAATCATCCCACGCGCTTTGTCATCCACGGCTGGACTCAGAGCTACACCGACTCGATGAACACCCAGATCACCAAGGCTTGGCTCTCCAAGGGCGACTACAACATCATTGTCGTCGACTGGTCTCGTGCCCGCTCTGTGGACTACGCTTCCTCCGTCATTGCCGTGCCCGGCGCTGGTGCCAAGGTGGGCGACATGATCAACTACCTGCACAACAGCCACGGCATGTCCCTGGATACCCTTTACGTGATTGGTCACAGCCTGGGTGCCCAAGTGTCCGGCTACGCTGGCAAGACTGTTGGCGAGGGCAGAATCCACACTATCATTGGTCTGGACCCCGCTCTGCCCCTCTTCAGCTACGACAAGCCAGCGAAGCGTCTGTCCACCGGCGATGCCTACTACGTGGAGTCCATTCAGACCAACGGCGGCAAGCTGGGTTTCCTGAAACCCATTGGCAAGGGCGCCTTCTACCCCAACGGTGGCAAGAAGCAGCCTGGCTGTGGCGTCGATGCCACCGGCTCCTGCTCCCACGGCCGCTCCGTCACCTACTACGTCGAGTCTGTGACCGAGGACAACTTCGGCACCATCAAGTGCGGCAACTACGAGGAGGCCGTGGCCAAGGAGTGCGGCAGCACCTACAGCGGCACCCGTATGGGCGCTGATACCAACGCCTACATGGTCGATGGCGACTTCTACGTTCCCGTGAACAGCAAGGCCCCCTTCGGCATGATTCACTAAACAGTAAATACTCGGTATAATACTCAGTAATATATGCAAATTTCTTGGAATCGCTTTCCTTCTTCTGATTGGCTTAGTGATAAGCATGGGATTAGATAATCGACAGCTGGACAACAGCTGAGTTCGATGGTAGACAAACTTATCTGGCGATTAGACAATCTCAAGGGGGTAAAGAGCGCTCGTCAGTTGTCAAATGATATTATCAATCCACAATCGGAGAGTCAAAGTTTCTTCTAAGATCAGGCCATACCTCGAAGTTAGTCTACGTGTACCTGAGACGGTCGCTATCTATTTGAGACATGTGAATTATCAGATTGAGTGTAATTGATTGCGGTGATCGCTTGTTTTTTGGCCTCTATAAAAGGGTGTGCCTCGCCAGCCACTTATCAATTCCAGTTAGGATTGCGTTATGAAAGGGTTTGTGGTTCTATTAGCGCTGCTTGTCGCAGGTAAGCACTTGAATATCTTTTACACAAACTCGAAATTTAATTGAATTTATGTTTCAGTCTCTGCGCTGCCCATCGAGGAGCGCATCAACGGCGAGAACGGTTGGTACATTCCCCGCACCGATGGCAGCAACTATTGGATGGATCGGGAGCAGGCCGAACTCCTGTTGGCCAACAGCGGACTGCAGCGCAGCTCAGATGCCGTCAACTTCTATCTGTACACCAGGTCCAACCCGACTGAGGGCAAGCACATTGAGGCCAACGCGGCTTCCATTCGCGACTCGCACTTCAACAAGGATCACGGCACGCGCTTTGTGATCCACGGCTGGGGCGGTCGCTACACCGACGGCATGAACACCAAGATCACCAAGGCCTGGCTCTCCAGGGGCGACTTCAACGTCATCGTCGTGGGCTGGGACGGAGCTCAGTCTGCCGACTACATCTCCTCGGTGCGCGCTGTGCCCGATGCGGGTGCCAAGGTGGGCGAGATGATCAAGCATCTGCACGAGAGTCACGGCCTGTCGCTGAACAGTCTCTACGTCATTGGCCACAGCCTGGGTGCCCAGGTGTCCGGCTACGCTGGCAAGACTGTCGGCGAGGGCAAGATCCACACCATCATTGGCCTCGATCCTGCACTGCCGCTCTTCAGCTACGACCAGCCCGAGAAGCGTCTCTGCTCCACCGATGCCTACTACGTGGAGTCCATTCAGACCAACGGCGGCATGAAGGGATTCCTCAAGCCCGTCGGCCGAGGCGCCTTCTACCCCAACGGCGGCAAGAAGCAGCCTGGCTGTGGCGTCGACGTCGCCGGCACCTGTTCCCATGCCCGTTCCGTGACCTACTACGTGGAGGCTGTGACCGAGGACAACTTCGGCACCATCAGGTGCGGCAACTACGAGGATGCTGTGGCCAAGGAGTGCGGCAGCACCTACAGCAGTGTGCGCATGGGAGCGGACATCAACGCCTACATGGTCGATGGCGACTTCTATGTGCCCGTGAACAGCGAGACGCCATTTGGCAATGTGAAATAGATCATCTATCGAATTAAATTTGATAGTAAGCACTCGATGTTGTGCAGGCGTGTTGTTATCGAGGGGAAAGTGGGTGAACCACTTGGGGTCGCTTGTACGTGAAGTGGACACGTCAGCGAGATTAGGGACGGGGCTATAAAATGGGTTTGAGCATTTGCGTAAAGCACATTGTATACATAAGGAATGGAAGTGTTGTTGATTGCATTCGCACTGCTCGTGCTCGCAGGTAAATTGATTTGCTGCTCATCAAATTGATGTCCGATGTCTGATTTGCAAACATTGATAAAACGCTGCAGCAGCCGCCAACACGTTGAGCGAGGAGGAGGATGGGGAGCATGGCTGGACTCTGCCCGATGGCAGCTGGCTGAGCCTAAGTGAGGGCGCGGCATTGAGGGAGCTTGAATCCGATGTTGGCTTCTTTTTGTACACGCACTACAATCCCAAGGAGGCACACCAACTGAAGACAGATGACGCATCCATCGAAGGCTCGCACTTCGATGCAGAGCGAGCCACAAAGTTTGTGATACACGGCTGGAAGGGCAGCTACAAGGACAGCATGAACAAGTGGATAACGAGTGCGTGGCTCTCCCGAGGCGACTTCAACATCATCGTGGTCGACTGGGCGGGATCGCGCACCGAGAACTATCTGGCTGCCGCCAAGGCTGTGGCAAGTGCCGGCTCCAAAGTGGGCGATTTTATTGCGCACTTGCAACGCAGCCGCCACCTGCAGCTGGATAAGCTCGAGGTGATTGGACACAGTTTGGGCGCCCATGTTGCCGGCTTTGCTGGCAAAAAGGTGGCAGAGAGCGACGGCGAGCAAATCCATGCCATCGTGGGCCTGGATCCCGCCATGCCGCTGTTCAGCTGGAACAAGCCAGCGAAGCGTCTGGCCAGCAGCGATGCCTACTACGTGGAGTCCATCCAGACCAACGGCGGCAAGCTGGGCTACGTGAAGCCCATCGGGCGTGGCACCTTCTATCCCAACGGTGGCAAGCGGCAACCCGGCTGTGGCGACGATCTCGACGGTCTCTGCGCGCACACTCGAGCATGATCGAGTAAATAAGTATGCTGGCATCCTGCTGGGTATCTTAAGTATTTGGTTAAACAATCGCGAGCATCGCGCGGCTAACAATAGATTTGTTTACCCCAAACACTTATCAAAAAACTCTTTATTTATATTTAAAATGCAATTACTCTGCGATTTATTGGGGAGGAGTGTGTGGGGGGCAAACATCGCAACGCAGTTCTGGAAATCAGGGCACGAGAATGAATCTCTCGCACTTTCGCGTTGTTTAGTTGTTTATAATGGTTACACGGCGATTCAAACACGTCAATCTCTAACTGGGATCTTCACAATTAAAATGGTGGGGGCAACGAAGTGGTGCCATATCGCAGCTCATGCTAATCGGACACGAGTCAATCCAAAGTGGCCGAAATAAAACAATAGATAGAAGTTGGCGATGGCCGTTCTCACTTCACTTGGCGTCATCGAATGTTATCTGCATTTGAAGGGGCCGGGAACGGGGGAATGGCGTGATTGGCAATCTCTTGACCAAATCAAATCTCAAGTGCTTCGCTCTGCATAGAACGTGTCTGTGATTTGATAAACAACCTCCATATAAAGGAGCGCACGAGCCGAGTCCCAACATCAGTTGAGGTTGACTTTTCGTTAGCGTCATGAAGCTGCTTTTGGTATTCGCTTGCTGCATTCTGGCCGGTAAATTTCTCTAGAGGATTTCGCTTTCGCACCCACCACCCAAACTGTGCTAATCAATCTGTTTCGTTTGCAGCCACGGCCGTTGAGCACCAGCTCAATGGTGAGAACGGTTGGTACGTGCCCCAGGTCGACGGCTCCTTCGAGTGGGTCGACAAGGAGGCCGCCGAAGCCTATCTGGAGGCGCATGAGGAGCGCGAGGCACGCAACCTGCTGAACCCCGTCACCTTCTACCTGTACACCAAGTCCAACCTGAACTCTCCCCAGGAGATCAAGGCCAACAAGAACTCCATCTCCGGGTCGAACTTCAATGCCAACAACCCAACCCGTTTCACCATCCACGGCTGGACCTCCAGCGCCGACGACTACGTCAACTATGGCGTGCGCAACGCATGGTTCTCCCACGGTGACATGAACATGATCACCGTCGACTGGGGACGTGCCCGTTCCGTGGACTATGCCTCCTCCGTGCTGGCTGTGCCCGGCGTCGGTGAGCAGGTCGCCGAACTGATCAACTTCCTGCGCTCCAACTACGGTCTGTCTCTGGACAACACCATGATCATTGGCCACAGTCTGGGTGCCCATGTCTCCGGCTTCGCCGGCAAGAACGTGAAGAACGGCCAGGTGCACACCATCATCGGTCTGGACCCCGCCCTGCCCCTCTACAGCTACGACAGCCCCAACAAGCGTCTCAGCTCCACCGATGCCTACTACGTTGAGTCCATCCAGACCAATGGTGGCATGCTCGGCTTCCTCAAGCCCATCGGCAAGGGTGCCTTCTACCCCAACGGTGGCAAGTCCCAGCCCGGCTGCGGCGTCGATCTGACCGGTTCCTGCGCCCACAGCCGCTCCGTCATCTACTACGCCGAGGCCGTGAACATCAACAACTTCCCCACCATGCGTTGCGGCGACTACGAGCAGGCTGTGGCCAAGAGCTGCGGCAGCTCGTACAGCTCCGTGATGATGGGAGCCACCAGCAACGCCTACATGGTGTCCGGTGACTACTATGTGCCCGTCAACAGCCAGTATCCCTATGGTTATGGCGGTTAATCTGACCAAGCTGATTAAATTCTGATTTCAAATTGAGCTTTTTTCTATCACTTTCGTTGCAACATTTGGCGAACGCTTCCCTGGAGCTTTCACTCAAATGGCTATTTTGCGATACGCGCTGCGAGTATGTAATGAATTTTTAGCTATAATCTTATCGACAAAGACTATTTATACTAGAGATTGCAAATTCGGATTTGATTTAAGACACCTAATCGGCCTGCGAGGGTAGACAAAAGCTCTTTGAGAGACATTGTTAAGTTTGCAAAATATAAATAACATTTTACTTCAACCAATATTTGTTGGACAATTTCCTTTTTTGGGCACTGTAACAATTTGATACTACTGTTATTCAAGTTATTTATTTTTTGGTCACATTTAATTCAAAGTTTAATTGACTTTTGTTGAAGAGCAAGTTGATATTGGGTTTCATGGATATTTTTGACTTTTTAATGTAATGTTTTGAAATTATTACTGTTGGACAAATTTATGCTATGTTTCCATATTTGTATTGTGATATTTAAGTTAAAATAATAATAATAAAATTAAGCTATCAACTATGCAACAATAGCAAAGACAAAACTATTTATAACTGTTATACATATAACTTAAGTTATTTTAAACACAAATTTTAAATAAATTATTTTTCTTTAATTTCAATTTTTTATAGTCAACTCCTGGCAAAATAAATAATAATAGAACGCACTTAACTTAATAATATAACAATCGAGCGTTAAGCAATAGTTTAACTAATCAATTTTCTATTTATATCTCTAAAAACTATCATTACTTTATTTTCGTTTTCAGCTACAATATTTCACAATCCACCCCCAATATTTAGCTTTGAGCTTTCACTCGAATGCAAATCTGCGTCATTATGCTGGTTATAGTGGACAATAATCTAATCGGCCCGATTGGTTTTATGTCCGCTGACCAAGCAGAATGATTCCTATATATTTAAGTGGCAACTACTTGGGTGCCATCATTGTAACTTTCCTATAGCAGCCATGACAATGTGGTTGACTTTAGCTGTTTGCGTGCTGGCTGGTAAGTACTTTGGACATAATTCTATTTATTTCACCATAAATAAAATATGTAATTTACAGGTTCAGTCAGCTCCTTGTCTATTGGGGAGAGATCAGGACGAGTCAATGGAGTCGATGGATGGTATGTGCCCAACGTGGACGGCGGCCTCAAGTGGCTGAGCATGCAAGAAGCAGACCAACAGCTGGCGGCATTCGAAACTCTCAATGACATGGAGATGATGGAACGCCTTTCTCTGAATGCAGTTACCTTCTATTTGTATACGCAGGGCAATCCCAACGACGGACAGGTTATTAAAACCACCAAAGAATCGATTAAGGCCTCTAACTTCAACCCCAATTACCCAACGAAGTAGGAAATCATTCAAATAATCATTGAAACATTAAATAAACATGGGAAATCCATTCTAGATTCACCGTGCACGGCTGGAACTCCAACTACAAGGATGGCGTCAACACTGGAGTGCGTGCAGCTTGGTTCCTCTCAGGCAACTACAATATGATTGCTGTGGACTGGTCGCGAGGTCGGTCTCTGGAGTACGCCTCATCGGTGGCGGGAGCTTCGTCTGCTGGTGGAAAAATTGCCAATCTGATTGACTTCCTGGTCAAGGAGTACGGCATGTCCCTGGAGACAGTCGAGCTGGTGGGCTTCAGCCTGGGTGCCCATGTGGCTGGCTTCGCTGCCAAGCAGGTCACCACGGGCACGGTGCAGAAGATTGTGGGTCTGGACCCCGCCAGTCCCCTGGTGAGCTACAACAAGCCAGCGAAGCGCCTCTCCAGCAACGACGCCTTCTACGTGGAGTCCATTCAGACGAATGGCGGCATCTTGGGCTACGTGAAGCCCATTGGCCGCGCTGCCTTCTACCCGAATGGCGGCAAGTCGCAGCTTGGCTGTGGCCTCGATCTGACCGGCAGCTGTTCGCACACTCGTGCCGTGTCCTACTACGTGGAGTCGCTGAAGCTGGACAACTTCCCCAGCATGAGATGTGCGTCTTACGTGTATGCCAACAAGAAGAATTGCGGCAACACTTACAGCTCGGTTCGCATGGGATCGCTGCAGAATGAATTTGTGGCCGTGGGCGAGTTCTATGTGCCCGTGAATAAAGCATCACCTTATGGCTTGGGTGAGGTATCCGAAAATGGCGATGACTCCACAACGAAGGTGCCCGATGAGCCCACAACTGAGGTGCCCGTTGAGCCAACAACTAAGGTACCCGATGAGCCCACAACAAACGAACAACCAACAACAAAGGTGCCTATTGAGCCAACAACAAAGGTACCCGAACAACCAACAACTAAGGTGCCCGAAGAACCCACAACTAAGGTGCCCGATGAGCCAACAACCTCGGAGCCCGGAAACGAAACCGAGGCGGACACAACGACGATTGAGCCCGAGGATGGTGAGACGACTGTGACTCCTGGTAATGACTCGACTCCTTTGACAACAGAGGAACCTGAAACAACATCGACACCGACACCGACGTCGACTACGCCCAGCGCACCTGAGGATGACAAAGGCAAAGGACATGCCACGAACATTTATATCCTCAATTTAATATTCGTCAATGCCCATGTCAACAGGCAGCCTGAGTTTCAGCCAGAGTTGAATTAAGCTCCATGGCGAGTGTCAAGGGAAGAAGCCAAAGGCTTTTCCAATAAACTTCAAATGAAATCGAACTCCTGATCTTAATTGCAGGATGTAGGCTTTGATGTGAAATGGCGAAACAGGAGCAGGAGCAGGAGCAGAAGCAGAAGCTGGAGCAATGGGGTCCCGCCCATAACCCCAAAGTTTTGTTATCTGTTCGCATTTAATGCGGCCGAATGTAGGCAGACTTTAATTACGAGTCTTTCGATGTAATCGACAGCACTTTGATGTATTTTATTGCAAGCGAATGGTATTGGGGAAACTTGAGGTTGCACTGCGGGAATTATCTTAATTAAGAGCAGACTTAATCTGAGAGCCAAGGATAACGTAGACATCGGCAGCAACATGCGCTGCAAAATTGTGTTCAGAACACACACATCACGTATACGAACTGTTTTCATGGTTACTCGTTTAGCTTGACCAGCTTCTCATTAGTGAAGGACACAGCTGATTTAGTGCTCATCTTCCACAGTTAAGTCTGTTTAAATGAAGACACAGTTGCTAACCAAAAAGTTGGCGATAGTAACAGCTAGTTAATAGCCAGCCAATTAGGCAGACACAAATGTTATAATTATGATATCGCATTAAAACAAAGTTAAATAGTCGCAGCTGCCCCAAAAAGCAACGGCATCAAAAACTTTGGCTTAAGCCTCACACTTTACCCCTCCCTCCACACTCTCTCGTTCCCACTGAGGCAACTCAATTATCATAAATTGAAGCAAATAGAATTAGCATTTCGATTAAATACGTAATAACAAAATGTATTTCAGGCATACTTAAATCTCTAATATTTTATTTCAGTTTCAGTTAGTCGAACTGAGAGCTGTTCACACCATTCTCATCGATTGTGCATCCCATAATGCTGCTCTCAAAGTAACTTCCCTCTGGGCAACTCTGCTCAACAAAGTCCCCATCTATGCACTCCTCATACTTTGTACAATCATCTGGATTCTCCTTCCGCTCGCCTTCCTCGCAGATCTCAGATGTGGATATACAAACACTGTCATAGTCGACAGCGCAGCTCTTTAATGCCGTATCAAAGTAGCTGCCATAATCACATAGCCGACTCACAAGCTCCCCATTGACGCACTGCAAGTAGCCAGCACATTCCTCTGGATCTGGCTGCATCTCATCCTCAATGCAATCTTCTGAAATCGAATCCGAACAGACGCCATCCTCGTCATGAAGACAAGTTTTTAGTGTTGAATTGAAGTAATCTCCACTGCTGCAGTTCACTTCGGAGTATGTTCCGTATTTGCACACCAAGTATCCAAAACAGTTTTCAGGATTCTCCTCGATCTCACCATTAATGCACTCTTCAAACAGATCGCTCGAGGAACATATTCCATTCTCATCGATAACGCAGGTCTTAAGGGTGCTATTGAAGTAGTTTCCGATGGTGCAATTCAACCCCTCAAGGTTGTCATTAATGCATCTTAAGTAGCCACAAGGATCATCAGGATTCTCCTCAATCTCTCCCTCTATACAGTTCTCATCAATCGCAGGACATATTCCATTCTCATCAATTAGACAGATTTTCAGAGAAGAGTTAAAATAGCTTCCGCTTGTGCAGTTCACGTCCTCAAGGCTGCCATTAACACACTTCAAGTATCCACAAGGATCATCAGGATTCTCCTCGATCTCTCCTTCTTTACACTTCTCATCAATCGCACATATTCCATTCTCATCAATTAGACAGATTTTCAGAGAAGAGTTAAAGTAGCTTCCGGTAGTACAGTTGACATCCTCGAGGCTGCCATTAACACACGTCAAGTATCCACAAGGATCATCAGGATTCTCCTCAATCTCTCCCTCTATACAGTTCTCATCAATCGAAGGACATATTCCATTCTCGTCAATAAGACAGATCTTCAAGGTGGAGTTAAAGTAGCTTCCGCTGGTGCAGTTCACACCCTCAAGGCTGCCATTAACACACTTCAAGTATCCACAAGGATCATCAGGATTCTCCTCAATCTCTCCTTCTTTACACTTCTCATCAATCGCACATATTCCATTCTCATCAATTAGACAGATTTTCAGAGAAGAGTTAAAGTAGCTTCCGGTAGTACAGTTGGCATCCTCGAGGCTGCCATTAACACACTTCAAGTATCCACAAGGATCATCAGGATTCTCCTCGATCTCTCCTTCTTTACACTTCTCATCAATCGCACATATTCCATTCTCATCAATTAGACAGATTTTCAGAGAAGAGTTAAAGTAGCTTCCGGTAGTACAGTTGGCATCCTCAAGGCTGCCATTAACACACTTCAAGTATCCACAAGGATCATCAGGATTCTCCTCGATCTCTCCTTCTTTACACTTCTCATCAATCGCACATATTCCATTCTCATCAATTAGACAGATTTTCAGAGAAGAGTTAAAGTAGCTTCCGGTAGTACAGTTGGCATCCTCGAGGCTGCCATTAACACACTTCAAGTATCCACAAGGATCATCAGGATTCTCCTCAATCTCTCCCTCTATACAGTTCTCATCAATCGCAGGACATATTCCATTCTCATCAATTAGACAGATTTTCAGAGAAGAGTTAAAATAGCTTCCGCTTGTGCAGTTCACGTCCTCAAGGCTGCCATTAACACACTTCAAGTATCCACAAGGATCATCAGGATTCTCCTCGATCTCTCCTTCTTTACACTTCTCATCAATCGCACATATTCCATTCTCATCAATTAGACAGATTTTCAGAGAAGAGTTAAAGTAGCTTCCGGTAGTACAGTTGGCATCCTCGAGGCTGCCATTAACACACTTCAAGTATCCACAAGGATCATCAGGATTCTCCTCGATCTCTCCTTCTTTACACTTCTCATCAATCGCACATATTCCATTCTCATCAATTAGACAGATTTTCAGAGAAGAGTTAAAGTAGCTTCCGGTAGTACAGTTGGCATCCTCGAGGCTGCCATTAACACACTTCAAGTATCCACAAGGATCATCAGGATTCTCCTCAATCTCTCCCTCTATACAGTTCTCATCAATCGAAGGACATATTCCATTCTCGTCAATAAGACAGATCTTCAAGGTGGAGTTAAAGTAGCTTCCGCTGGTGCAGTTCACACCCTCAAGGCTGCCATTAACACACTTCAAGTATCCACAAGGATCATCAGGGTTCTCCTCAATCTCTCCCTCTATACAGTTCTCATCAATCGCAGGACATATTCCATTCTCGTCAATAAGACAGATCTTCAAGGTGGAGTTAAAGTAGCTTCCGCTGGTGCAGTTCACATCCTCAAAGCTGCCATTAACACATTTCAGGTATCCACAAGGATCGTCATGATTTTCCTCAATCACACCGTCACTGCACTCTTCAAAGAGATCACTCGAAGAACAAATGCCATTCTCATCAATGAGACATGTCTTCAATGTAGAATTAAAATAGCTTCCACTTGTACAATTGACATCCTCAAGACTGCCATTAACACACTTCAAGTATCCACAAGGATCATCAGGATTCTCCTCAATCTCTCCATCTATACAGTCGTCATGAACTGATGAACATATTCCATTCTCGTCGATTAGACAGATCTTCAAAGAAGAGTTAAAGTAGCTTCCGGTAGTACAGTTGACATCCTCAAGGCTGCCATTAACACACTTCAAGTATCCACAAGGATCATCAGAATTCTCCTCAATCTCTCCCTCTATACAGTTGTCATCGATCGCAGAGCATATTCCATTCTCATCGACGAGGCAAGTCTTCAAGGTGGAGTTGAAGTAGCTTCCGCTGGTGCAGTTCACGTCCTCAAGGCTGCCATTAACACACTTCAAGTATCCACAAGGATCATCAGGATTCTCCTCAATCTCTCCATCTATACAGTCGTCATGAACTGATGAACATATTCCATTCTCGTCGATTAGACAGATTTTCAAGGAAGAGTTAAAGTAACTTCCGCTAGTGCAGTTGACATCCTCAAGGCTGCCATTAATACATCTTAAGTATCCACAAGGATCATCAGAATTCTCCTCAATCTCTCCCTCTATGCAGTTGTCATCGATCGCAGAGCATATTCCATTCTCATCGACGAGGCAAGTCTTCAAGGTGGAGTTGAAGTAGCTTCCGCTGGTGCAGTTCACGTCCTCAAGGCTGCCATTAACACACTTCAAGTATCCACAAGGATCATCAGGATTCTCCTCAATCTCTCCATCTATACAGTCGTCATGAACTGATGAACATATTCCATTCTCGTCGATTAGACAGATCTTCAAAGAAGAGTTAAAGTAGCTTCCGGTAGTACAGTTGACATCCTCAAGGCTGCCATTAACACACTTCAAGTATCCACAAGGATCATCAGAATTCTCCTCAATCTCTCCCTCTATACAGTTGTCATCGATCGCAGAGCATATTCCATTCTCGTCGATTAGACAGATCTTCAAAGAAGAGTTAAAGTAGCTTCCACTTGTACAATTCACATCCTCAAGGCTGCCATTAACACACTTCAAGTATCCACAAGGATCATCAGGATTCTCCTCAATCTCTCCATCTATACAGTCGTCATGAACTGATGAACATATTCCATTCTCGTCGATTAGACAGATCTTCAAAGAAGAGTTAAAGTAGCTTCCGGTAGTACAGTTGACATCCTCAAGGCTGCCATTAACACACTTCAAGTATCCACAAGGATCATCAGAATTCTCCTCAATCTCTCCCTCTATACAGTTCTCATCAATCGCAGGACATATTCCATTCTCGTCAATAAGACAGATCTTCAAAGTGGAGTTAAAGTAGCTTCCGCTGGTGCAGTTCACATCCTCAAAGCTGCCATTAACACATTTCAGGTATCCACAAGGATCGTCATGATTTTCCTCAATCACACCGTCACTGCACTCTTCAAAGAGATCACTCGAAGAACAAATGCCATTCTCATCAATGAGACATGTCTTCAATGTAGAATTAAAATAGCTTCCACTTGTACAATTGACATCCTCAAGACTGCCATTAACACACTTCAAGTATCCACAAGGATCATCAGGATTCTCCTCAATCTCTCCATCTATACAGTCGTCATGAACTGATGAACATATTCCATTCTCGTCGATTAGACAGATCTTCAAAGAAGAGTTAAAGTAGCTTCCACTTGTACAATTCACATCCTCAAGGCTGCCATTAACACACTTCAAGTATCCACAAGGATCATCAGGATTCTCCTCAATCTCTCCATCTATACAGTCGTCATGAACTGATGAACATATTCCATTCTCGTCGATTAGACAGATCTTCAAAGAAGAGTTAAAGTAGCTTCCACTTGTACAATTCACATCCTCAAGGCTGCCATTAACACACTTCAAGTATCCACAAGGATCATCAGGATTCTCCTCAATCTCTCCATCTATACAGTCGTCATGAACTGATGAACATATTCCATTCTCGTCGATTAGACAGATTTTCAAGGAAGAGTTAAAGTAACTTCCGCTAGTGCAGTTGACATCCTCAAGGCTGCCATTAATACATCTTAAGTATCCACAAGGATCATCAGAATTCTCCTCAATCTCTCCCTCTATGCAGTTGTCATCGATCGCAGAGCATATTCCATTCTCATCGACGAGGCAAGTCTTCAAGGTGGAGTTGAAGTAGCTTCCGCTGGTGCAGTTCACGTCCTCAAGGCTGCCATTAACACACTTCAAGTATCCACAAGGATCATCAGGATTCTCCTCAATCTCTCCATCTATACAGTCGTCATGAACTGATGAACATATTCCATTCTCGTCGATTAGACAGATCTTCAAAGAAGAGTTAAAGTAGCTTCCGGTAGTACAGTTGACATCCTCAAGGCTGCCATTAACACACTTCAAGTATCCACAAGGATCATCAGAATTCTCCTCAATCTCTCCCTCTATGCAGTTGTCATCGATCGCAGAGCATATTCCATTCTCATCGACGAGGCAAGTCTTCAAGGTGGAGTTGAAGTAGCTTCCGCTGGTGCAATTTATTTCGGCAACACTTCCGTTCAAGCACTTCAAATAACCGCAGGAGTTGAAAGGATTCTCCTCGAGTTCTCCTTCAGTACAGTTAACAGCAGCTGGCTTACAGATGCCATCGGCGTCTATAACGCATACCTCCCAAGAGGAATCAAAGTAGCTGCCAGTGCTGCACTTTTGTTTAATAATTGCGCCATCCAGACACTCGAAAAAACTAGTACAGTCTTCCGGGTCGAGAGTGACGGCGCCTTCATCGCAGACCTTGGGACTGGCAAGTTCGGTCTTCAAAGTTAACAATGGCCTCACATTGCAGAGCACGAAAAATAGATGAAACGCTATCCAATACAAAATGAAAGTTGAGGCTAATTTCCTTTTGTTTCAGCTTTTCTCTTGCTCACCATAATAGTAAAATATCCAAATATGCTGCGGCGTCATTTTCCTCGGTTAAAAAACATTACTGGGCTCCGAGGCAGTTGCGAGCTGCTTTTATACCCTCTAAAACTATTAGAGTAATGAGTTTTTGCCACTTGTGTTGCAATGATAAGACAAAGTTCGAATTTCGCTTATCGAACTTGTTTGAAAGTTACAGGTGTCCTGTTCAACAATACCAAGACAAACAGAGTGTAAAACGTTTAGTTTTTTTCAACAAATCGGAAATGACACAATCATGAGTAAACAGGAACATAACATCGGTGATTCACTTCAGAAAAATCACCCAAGAAATCTTTTGGGCTTTTCTAAAAATAGAAGAAAATAAGCAAATCTATTGAAAGAACAAATGTTCTTTTACCATTTCGAGGGATAAAACAATTTCGCAACCTTAAAAGCAAATGAGAAAAAGCAATGCCGAATGGAATTCAACAGATTTAATCGCAAAGGTGAAACGTAAGGTGAATACATATTATGAACATGACGGACTTGTATGATGACTTTGGTGTTTGCTCTTTGTAAAATATTCATGCAGAGCTCAAGAAATGCGAGTCCACGTACAGCTGAGACTGAAGTGTGTGAAATGTCAGAAATTCGTGTCAAGTGATTTGCATATTTCCTTATTTCAATTTTTCACTTAGCCAAAGTCCTCCTCAAAGTCAAGTCGCATTGTTTTATATTGGCCACATAGTCACACCTTATTCTCACCGACTTGCCACGACACCAGACTATCAATAATGCACGGCAATGGCAGACAGGACAGCCGGACTGGGAGTTATCCTCGAATCAGAGATTCAGATTAACACACACATAAAGTACGATTACATTTCTCAGCTGATGAAGAATTAATACACTCAAACCCTTTCGCAAACATGTCATACCCCTTTTTAATGAGTTTTTTGTGACTGCAGGGTATGTGAAATTAACATGCCTAACGGCACCATTGGGTATTTTTTTTTTTGTTTTTTCCTTTGCTCCGAAAAGGTCAGACAGCTTAACGACCTCAAGGCGTTCGATGCAGAAGCAGAGGTGGAAATGGAAATGGAAGTGGAAGCGGCAAACGGGACTGACGCTGAATTTGTTGCAGGAAGACGGTCGAACGCTTGAGAGCTCATTATTCACATTGGGTGAATGAAAGGAACGCGTGATGTAGGCGGAAGTGCTTGCGGCACATTTAAAGTCCTTAAGCCTATCCAAGAGAGAGAGTGAGATAGATGCGGACAACGTCATCAGCGTTGTTGTTGGTCATGTTAATTTATCAAAACATATCACAGCTGAGCGATTTCGGTTTCAAATTCGAATAGCGACTGTGACGAGTTGAGTTTCAATAGTGCGGACAGTCCTCGCTCGTTGGTAATAAATACTAATGCTGTTTGTGCCGACTTTCAAAAGGAAATTGTTTCGCAACTAATTTCGAGAGCTGCTCTCCACAATACAGTTCTGTATATTGAGTGTTGTTCTTGGATTCCCCCGTTGCAAGAAGGACGTCTGGCCAGGCAGCTAATGAGGGTCGCCGCAGGCTTCCATCACAAGTGTCTCAAACTGGCGATTGTCCTGTGATCCCAAATGACTTGTTCAACTGTCAAAAGGTATACAAACTCATGTGAGGGAAAACGAATTCCATAACAAACGACATTTGCCAGCTAGTAAATGAAATTGCCAGCTGCTGAAGGCGCATTTAGCTTAAATGGATTGTGATGGCTGGGCAGGTAACAATACTCCAAATAGGTAGCTAGATTTATATCAAAATGCCTGACTAAACTTTAAGCCAGTACAGCTGAAATGTTTCCCGGAGCACCCAATAAAACCAGTCCCAGTTTACTCGTGGTTGAATCTCAATGAAAACTGAGGCAATAAAAAAAACTACTTATGGTTTTCAAAAGGTCCTGCGAAGCATAAAAACGGTGCATAGCAACCTTTTGCTAAGACGCGTAAAATTCGCATGAACTTTCAAATTGAATTAATTTATGATTTTATTTTTATATTTTATTATATAGTTTTTGGGGCACAAGCGTTGTGGACAGCCTCGGCAGTCGAGTGTGCAGATATGAATAAGTTGCTTTGTAGATGGACGCATGTGTGGCATGCCTCACTGCACTTTAGTATGTAAATATTTATGGTTTCTTAGCCAAAATGAAAAATGCGAATTTTTATATGAACGAAATGTGCCCGAACATCTTAACTTGCCGGCGTAACATTTTTCGTTTCATGTTTATGGCGAATAACACACAAAAAATAAACAAGCGAAATTGTTATCAGACAAGGAAGTACAAATATCATACGATATATGAATATAAATCTGTTATTTTTCCTGTAAGAGAGCTCGGCACGAGTCCGATAAAGGCGACTAACCTCAGGCGACTCAAACAAAAGCCAACTAAGCCACGCTTGACTTGTAAATACTCCTCAATCTTTGTTTAACTTTATTTCCATTGTGCAACTTTAATATGCCAGCTTGGTCATGCATAAAGTGATGGGTATAAAAACACAAAAGCACAGAGCGACATTACATTACGCATACGCCATGTGTTCAGTTGGCTGCAATTCTTTCAATTTTATGTATTTATTTATTTCGTTTACCAAATCTAATCACATTTGTGAAATGCTCGAGTAACTGTTGCCCGAAAGAATGACCACAAAATAATATTGTAGAAATGGCAATAAGTATGCGAAATAAGTTGTTGAGCGAGAGATTAGTATCAGAAAATGAAAGGAAACTTTGGCACTGTTTTTTGAGCAACGCAAACAAAGCCGCAATAAGGAGCTGAGTAAAGAGTAAACTTTGTCATGGAATTTTTAATATAGCTCAAAAGTTGTGTCGCCTTTTCGTTCTTTTTTTGACTGTTGCTCTGTGTTTCATCTCTCATCTCCCGATGCTCATCACCACAGTCCACACTTGAAACTCACGGGGGCGCCTTTTATCGCCTAGCCTGTCTTGCATGCTGCAGCTTGTTTTTTAGATTATCTTTAAAGCTGCTCAAAGTATGCAAACCAAAGGAATTTCAAATTTTTAGTTTACCCTGTCAGTTGGATCTTAATTTAGTTTTTTTTTTTCCAGAATATTGAATTTTGTAAACAGCGCCGGGTTTTTCTTTTTGGTCCAAAGTTTGCCAACTATTTGAAAGTTCTTTTCTTTGCAGGTGTCTACTCGTAGCATGTGATGTACTCGTATATAAACAAATTCAATTTGTTGCTGTCATAGCTGCGCTCTTGCTATCTCCCAGTTGTTGTTACATTCTGTTAAGTGCTTTGAGAAAAAAGCAAAGCAAAAAACAAAAAAAAACAGAAAACCTAAACTAACAACAACACACTAAATGATTTTCTGCCAAGTTTGCGTTGCTCATAACATTGTTGCTCCGTTGAGGTCTTCTGTGTGAGCTTCAAAATCAAAATAAATTGCCCAAATGCGTAAATACTTCGTATACTCGTCTCCTCGGTCATGGAATTTCGATGAGCTCTGCTTATAAATGAAAATTTTGCAGAATCCATTTATAACACATGCTGGCTATGGCTGCGACATCGAATTAATATTGATATTATTTATTTTCGCTCTGCAAATATGATAACTAATTCGGCTTAAAATGGAATTGTATTTTTTTTGTCGCCTTTTGTCCACGAATGCTGCACCATACATCATTAGATAAAAATAACCAACAAAACAAACCCGTTTCAAGCACATGAGCATTAATCTCTGCCCAAACCATAACAAGTTTAAATTGGGAACTTAAAGAGCTACATCAACGAATAAACCATATATTATTGAACAAACAATATGCAATAAAAAAGCTTAGTAAAGCAAAGTGTCAATTGGCGACGCGATTTCCGCGCCAGACATTTGAATCAATTGTCACGTCCTGTCCAGTGAAACTATTAACACGCAGTAAACGCTGACGCTGATGCTGCTGCTGATGCTGATGTTGCCAGCGAAAGAACGTAAATTGTGCATTCAATTTATTTCGATGTGGAAACGAAAATTGAATGCGGGAAGCCGGAAATGTAATCCATAAAATTTATGATTGAGTGTTTTATTGATTAAAATTTAATGAACGAAGGAAGCCAACGACTGATCCTTAAATATTATAAATAATGGAAGCCATAAGGCTGCAACTGAAATCCATTTGATGCCATTCCATGCACTGCAGAAATATGAAAGCAACAAACAAAAGACGCGAAGCCATAAAATCTGAGAAAACCAGATGAACGCCCTCATGACACGCATTGACATTAAAACCGTACATAAACCAGGCGAGTGCTGGGCCAACAAACAACAAACAACACAGCACAGTAAACAGTAAACAGAGAACATTACTGGCAAACAAAGGAAATAGCACAACGGTCTCTTAAACCCGGCCGGCGACCGTTTAAAGCCCCCCAAAAAGCCAAAAGGCATTGCCTGTCTTTAGGCGCGGCTCAGCATGAAATGCCTTCGGCATTTAAGCCAACTGGCTTCAACGGTTAATTGCTGATAAAATATGCGCTCACCTGCAACCAGCAACAGCAACAGCCAACTACAGCAGCAGCAAAGCAAACATATGTGAGTAGTTAGGCCCAAAATGGCTGCTACACAATTGCTGCTCGACGGCGGCAGACTTTCATCGCTTTCACCGCCCGTCGCTTCTGCCCGCCCTCGCCATGTCGCCAGCTCATAATTTATAATTAACTAACTTCTCGTTGCGTTGCCAGCTGTCAAACAACGTAGCATAAAATCAGGCAGTTGCCCGTTTCATATAATATTCAAAAAATTTTGCCGAGTATGTGAAGTGAGTATGAGTAATATTCTCGACGAATTCACTTCCTGTTGCCTCGCATTTCCTCACTATTCACTTGCAACAATGTCTATAAATTGAACAAAGCTGATTGAAGCACACTTTAGCTGGAGGGATTCACTTAAATTGCAACAATCAATAAATCTTTGCTGAAATTGCAAATCAACTGAAATTACGTTCACTTTGACAGACATCGAGTTATTAGTTTTGCAAATAGTAAAAGTAAAAATTATTGTAAAAGAGTTGCTCAAAATGGTGTTGCACGAATGAAAATAAATTTTAGCTGGCGAATTGATCGAATCGAAAACAAAGGAAATGCCACAAGCTGCGTTTTGACACATAGGCATAAGTGTTAAACTGACAAGGGTCGACCACATAAATAAAACTAAGAGGGTATGGGGATTTTCCCTTGGGAAGACACTAACTTATTAATCGGGGGCATTAAGGTAGGTGACTGGCACGTGCTTGGTTAACAGCTGACAGCTGACATGACGACAACCTTAAAACTCCGACCCGAGAACAGACAGTGAAAATTCAAATTGGTTTCCTTTTGTTATTCGATCAAGTCCCCAAGCAGAACTCGAAATGAACAAACTTGAAAAGTACAGAAAGAACTATTCGTAAAGTGGGTTAGTTAAAGTGTCATTTACAGTCGATGCAACTGAATGTGCGACAATTGCGAAGCGCTAACAATAAAAACAACAAAAGACGGCAAGGGAGGACAAACTGGTTAGCATTGGAGCATTGTTTTTGAGGCGAATCAAATGAGCAAAATGTCTGAGCGGGGAGCTTGAATAGTAAGAGCAAGAAGAGTGGAGTCGAGTACTTACCCCCACTGGACACTGACTCAGTCTGGCCGGCTAAATGAACAGCTCCCAGGTGGCGAAATTAGCATTTAACGGCAACGGCAATGGCAACGACAATGGCAATGCCAAGCGCAGTGGCAAAAACAAACATTTAACTTAACCCGACGACACCAACGACGAAAGCGATGTCCAGTTACGTGTGCACAATTTCACATTTGCATTTCCACACACTTATTGAACACACACACTTTACACACACACACACACCTTTGCAACGCACAACAAATTGTTGCTGGTTGGGAGAACACGCATACGACGCGTTGTCGCGATGTCTGAATAAATGCTTCTCGCACCTTTTTGGCGAGCATCAGAGTCTTGATAAACAGTTAATTAATTGTGGCGTTTATTGTTCGCGTGCTGGGCACATTCAAATTGGCACTTAAAGTAAACAAAATTGTAATTGTTTTGTGCTTGTGTTTGTGTTTGTGTGTCTGAATTGCGCTTTTTATGCGTTTATGCGTCCAAAAATATCAAATGGAGCAATTTGCACACTCCAAAAAGCCCGAGGAACGCGCTACGAGAAACGGACAATTGAAACTGAAATTGAAAGCGGCGTTAAATGACGACAACGCCAACGCCGCTGGTGGCAATCGTAACAACAACGGCAACGACAACGACACTGACGAGAGCAACACCAAGATTCAATATTGAAGCAGCAGCTGCCGCCACGTTGCGACGCGCACGAGCACAGAAAGCGAACTGAAATGGAATTCCGTGACTCGCCTTGGCGTTGGCGTTGGCGTTTTGGCCATGACGTTAACTGAATGGAGATCAGCCGGCCAACGAAGTTCTAAACAATAAAGTGCCGAAACAACAACTGCACGAAGAGTCCCCACAACACGAGCACGAACATTTACCGCTGCTGCTGCTGCTGCTGTTGCTGCTGCAGCCTGTAGCTGTTGTTAGTGTTGCCATCTGCGCAGTTGCTAGGATTTTGGCGCCAAAAGTTGGCAACATGTTGCCAAGCGAACATGTTGCCAGCCGGCAGAATGTTGCCAGCCACTGTTTATGATGCGATGCAGACACTTTTATTGCCAATACAGGTAATTCTCAGCTTTGCCTAGAAATTGGCTGGCTCAAATTGGAATTTAGTTACCCAACAAAACATTTGGTGAATTTCATGACATTACGGTAAGACTGTAAATGCAAATAATGCTATTATTATATATTTAATATTGTTATACATTTCTGATAAGAAATTTAAAGCTTATCGAAAAAAAGTTGTACCAAACTCTTTAATGGGAAGTAGACATTTTTTTCCAGTAAAACGTTTTCTAAAAAATGACAACATATATAAAAAAGTATTGTAATAATAATTGAAATATAATTTTATAAGAATTCTCAGACTTTGTATAATTATTAAGAAGTTAAATATTTGTTTGCAAATTTAGTGGGAGGAAGACATTTTTGGTCAGAAAAGCATTGTTACAAAATTATATTTTAAATTGAAAAAAATAATATATTTAGAGCACTTAATACAAATAATTTTAATATTAATTTGCATAGAGTTTTATAAAGTTCATATGTATATTCATGGTTGTTAGCCAACATATATTTTTAGTCAACGCCAAACAATTTTATTCACAGTGCAAGTAATGTTCAGCTTTCTATAGAAATTGCCAAGTTTCAGTCTGATTTTTGTTTCCATGAAAAAGTGTCAACTCATTATTGACATAGTCAAATAGTTCGATAACAAATCTGTAGCTAATCGGATATAAAGTCACAATAAAAGTTTATTAATTAAATGTTGCTGCTGGGATTCTAAAGAAAAGAAACCAAAATTATAAGTGCACTCAGCAGTTTATTGCTTCAAAACCTGTTCTCTCTGAAGTTGTTGTCAGTGCAGAGCAATTGCCTCATCGACTGCTCGTAATAACATATTTATATGTATATAGGCTGCCATAAATAATATTGTAATTGTAAAAATACTTTAAAGTGCAAATTGCTATGCGGAAAGTCATCAAAAACTGCTGAAAAAATTAACAAAACGTAACCAATTAAACGAGCTGAAAATGATGTGGCTTCAAGGTCTGAAGGTCAAGTTTTAAGACATCGGCAGGGCCGAATGTCATTAACTTTCATTAATGTGTTTATAAAACGTCCAAACAAACTCACTTTTTATGCAATTGCTGTGCAGTAGTGGAGGCGGGGGCAAAGTGGAAATGGAATTGGAAGTGAAGACTCGTGACTTATCTTTAGTAAATTCGAATTTTATTGTCTACAACATTTAACAAAAACAATTTAACAATTTAAGCAACAATCGAGATGTGCGTGGGTTGTGCGTGCAAGTGCGTGTGAGGTGTGAGTGTTTGTGAGCGAGGGGGCGTGTCCCTGGGGAGGAGGCGGCACGCCATTTAGACTAAGTACAAAATTTCGCTAAACCAGCGCTGTCATTCACTTCAGCTTCTTGAGGAAGAAGCGGTTGGGTGGACCGTAGTTGGCAGCAGGCACATGAGAGGGCACGGGAGCAAGGGGCGCATCCGTGGGCTGACGCTGCTCGGGCTCCTCCACAATGATGGGCGCCATGGAGGGCTCCTCGATGGCCAGCGAGGCGGGGGCGGTGGCAGGGGGCAGATACTGATTGGAGGGCGCTGCCAGCGTGGTCTGCACCTCCTCGCCGGTGTAGGCGGGAGCTGTGGGCGGGCCGTAGATGGATTGGGGCACAGCAGCGGGCTGCTCGGGCTCGGGCTCGGGGGCGAGGGTGGTGGGCAGGACATCGGAGACATCGGCCATGGGAGCAAAGTCTTCGGCGGTGGCCTGGCGAGGTTCCATGTCAGCTGGTGGGGGGCCATAGACGGGGGCCTCCTCCTTCTTGGTCTTGTACTTGATGAAGTAGACCTCGGGTTTGGATGGCTTGGTGGGTGGCGGTGTGGGAATGACGATGTCCTGCTCCTGCTCGGGCTTCTTGTGCAGCACATAGATCAGAGTCTTCTCCTCGTTCTGTGGTGGTGGTGGCACAACTGGAGGACGCAGCGCTGGAGCCGATGGCGCCTTGATGAACACAATCTTGTAGTGCTTCTGCTTGGGTCCAGTCTCGTGATGCACGCGTGGCACGACGGCATCTTCCTCCTCGAAGTCCTTGGGCGGCACATGCACATAGATGTGCTTGTGCACACGCGTCTCCTGTGGCGCATTGTTGTAGCCGCTGGCATGCTGCACACCCGACAGACGATGGGCCATGTTGTAGGAGTCATCGTAGGCGCTCAGTGGCTCCACGGCGGGCGCCAGCTGCTCGTCCAACTGTGGCTGCTGCTGCTGTTGCTGCTGCTGGACAGGTGGCAGGTAGTTCATCTGAGGCTGGGCTTGGGGAGCGGCGAAGTTGGCGAACGTCTGCTCCTGGGGCAGGGCCTGGTAGATGTGTGGCGACGCGGGATGAGCTGTGAAACGAGTCAGAGGTGAAGGTGGTCATCCATTTGGAGCTGTGGACAGCACTCACCATTGAGGGGCAGTGCACGCTGGCTCTGCTGCTGGGGTAATTCATAGTATGGCGATGGTGGCTCAGGACGCGACTGGACGGCGCCAAACAATGCCACGCAGGCAACAATGAGGGCGGAAGTACGCATGGCAAACACTTGGCAAGTCTTTGGGTCTCTGTTTTGTGGTTGTGGCTTAGCTTAGATCACGTAATCCTTGTTGCTTGATGTCTGATTGACTGATTGGCCGATGGGACACTGGTTCACACTCTCGCTGTGCTCGCTCGATGGTGGTTCGATTGGAAAGCGCAAATCTCGACTGATGCCCCAATGAACTTGCTGTCGAGCATTTATATGATTCGATTCGATTGGGAGAGCAACCAACAAACACACAACAGAAGAGACGCAAACGCAAACGCAGACGCAGACGAAGCTGGCAACAAAAGCAAAAGCCCGTAACACGCTGAGCGAAGCGGCAACAGGCCAAAATCTCATTACAAAAGGCCGCAGCACAAAAATGAATTTAATTAAACATCAAAAGACGCACACACACTCACACACTGGCTGGGCTAAAGAGTTTGCCAGCAGAGCAGGAGCCGTGGTACAGTGGAGCAATTGCTGAGCGACACGCGTGGCTTTTGATCTGTCTCCAAGCGCGAAATTGGAGCAAGTTGATAACTAGTGTGGAAACTGGAAATACAATTATTATTCGGTTGAGCTCTGCTAATCGTCGAGTGTCCGCTCTTCTAGTCAGTCGTTGGGTCAACAGGGTGGCCACTGGCCACGACTTCCTCAACCTCAACCCTAACCTCAGGCCGTTAAGGTCGTTCAACATCACTTTTAAACAAGCTCCGTCTCGTTGCCTTACGGATGCGCGCACACACAACCTTCGCCTGAGTGTGCCAAGTGTTATTTTCACAATTGGAGCGCACTCGAAAACATTGTCTTTAAAATCGAAAGTGACCCACGATTACACACTTGGACCTCAGCTCAGCCGATTCCCTGGCTTCATTGATGAACTTCATTCATGCATTTGGCTTAATTTGCTTGATCGACACTTCATTAGACTAGCAGACAGACTAAATGATTTAATAGCAGAGGCAAGGCCGTTTTGTCAAAACTGTCAACTAAACTACACTTTCAACACCTACGACAAATTACGAAACAATCCAATTTTATAATTGCAGCCACATAAAAAGACAAATAAATATATAACAAAATTAAAAGAGAAAAAAAGCTACCAAAACAAATATGAAACAAAATTTGATTTGCCACTGGAAGAAGAGCGGAGAAATAGATGAAAAGCAAATAAACGAAATTAAACACTTGGCCACAATTTATTAATCGTAATTGCAGGCCATCTCTCGATTGCGAGAGAAATTGTGCAGAGGGCCCAAGACCCAAGACATAAAAACGAAATAAATAAAAAAGATACAATATGTGAATGTGGCTGGAGCAACAGGTCTCGACTGCTGCTGCTGCTGCTGCTTTACGTCATCGACAACGACGTGTGCGCGAATCATTGAAATTGGTGCACTTGGACGCACTGAGGAAGCCAAGAGCCGACATCGCCATAGACATCTGGCCGATGGCGGAGGGCGAAGAAAGATCACAGCGAAAAGGTAACGACGAGGCAGCTGCAGCATCGGTTGCGACATCGCTTGCGGAGGGACTGAATTGAAAATCAGGTCAGTTGTGCAGTAGCCGCCAAGTGGCAGCCACAGCGGCGGTGACTTTTCGTCTTCATCTTCAGCAGCAGCATCAACTTTGTCTCCTCCATGGCATTGGCTCTACTCTCTGGCACTCGTAGTTATTGGCATTTTGTGTTTGCCCTTCGGTTCGATTGA
This sequence comes from Drosophila ustulata, assembly GCA_035047365.1. Taxonomy (NCBI): domain Eukaryota; kingdom Metazoa; phylum Arthropoda; class Insecta; order Diptera; family Drosophilidae; genus Drosophila; species Drosophila ustulata. Next base: position 16,404,314 of record JAWNPT010000094.1, read on the forward strand.
GTGCGAGGTGTGTTGTGGCCAGTGCCAGTGCCAGGCAGCTTTTTTGGGTATTTCCACGATCTGGGAGCTTAAAAATAGACAACGCGGGTCTGAAGAATGCACTTGAGGGACCGTTGTTGCCACTTGTTGCACTCAAGTGCCAACTCGCTTTGAAATTGTTTGTCATTGCTGCTACAAAACGTTGCTCGTCCGTCGCATCGTCGACCATTGTTGTAGTTGTGAGGGAGCTCGCTTTGGAGGCCCCGTCATTGAGATCCGACCCTACAAGTCGATTAGTTGGTCAATGCCTTTGAGCAGCTCACTCCAAATGCAAAAGATTCGATCTCTCGATCTCGATCGAGGGGACAGTGTGAATCTGCGACTACTTTTGGCTAATAGAATTAACAGCGAGCATCCTCAAGGACTCAACTCGACTCAAGGCATGAGATCCACCACCAACCACTTTCCCAAGCCATCATCGATAGTTTCTGGGAAACAAATTGTTTGCTGTTTGTTGCTGTTGTTGTTTATTATTTTTACTTTCAACGCAGACTCGAGGCAAATCACGGCAAAGTGTGTTACACATTTAAATGCTTCAACCTACATTAAACAAATTATGACAATTTATAAATGAGTGTCATGCCCGCCCCCCCTGTCGTCTCCGCCTCCAGCTATCATCGACGACACTCGCCGACTGAGAGGCAGACTAAGCCGGGTCGGCAACTTGAGCGGACGTCTCGTCTCGTTGATGCAAAGCCAACCAAAATATTTGTTGACAAACCGTTCAAGCAAATTACTTAATGGCTTAGCCAGATAATGATAATAATGATGAACAGGTACGCACTGTGTGACGTCGGCTTAAAAATGATTAAAACTTAAATTTACACTAATCCCCATGCGATAATGGCGAAAACATCAAAATATTTATTTTTTATTAGCAATTGCTGTAGATTTTGAACTCATTAAACGTGTAGCTGGCCTCACTGTGCAGCGTCTCCGTCGATTATCTTGTTAATTAACGTTCGGCGTTCAACACTTGCAACTTCGTCGTCAGATGATTTTGCGCTTCACCACTTTTGTTGTCTTGGCTTATTTCTTTTCATGTGAAATACTTTGCGTGTTTTAGCGCCAAGGCGATTGGGGTTCAGTGGGCGGCCGGGCAGCTGAAGACCAAAAAGCCAAAACCATGCACAAGGTCATCCAATTTGCCGCTAAACGAGGCGCAATTATCGAGCAGCTATCGCCGGCCGCTTATATAACGCATACGACCCGTAGGAAGTAATTTAAATTGGAGTAGCACGAGCGCTTCTCCATTGAGAGTCGCCTGCCCACCTGTCCCAACTCCACTCCACTCTCTGGGTGGGTTGTCCTAAGGCGGTGACGATGGCGGTGGCGGTGGTGGGCGGTACTCGAATGGTGATGTCATGTAAGGTATCCATGGCTTTTCAATTACAGTGAATAATGAGTGTTAATGGGCGCCAGTTAAAGGGTCTTAACCACAAACACAGCCAGACCAAGAGCCGACGAGCCGAAAAATCGTCCCCGTAATGGAATTCGAAGTGACGCTAAAGAAACGTCTATTTATGAGCCGGCATTTTGCTAGAGGTCGTTAAAGTGGCATCAGCGAGAATGGCCAAAAATGGGCGGTAATTGAATGCATACTTTACACTGTGGAAACGCATAAAGTTCGCCACAGCTTTACATTCAATTTAAAATTCGAGTGCAATAAAACAAGCTTTAATTACCGGATAAAATATAATAAATGTTATAATTATGAATTATGCGATTCAATGAATTCTTCGATTTGCTTTTTGCGGTGTATTTTTGTCGTTGACGCACATTGAAGTTTTAATTGCCATTTAAAGGTGAAAGTTCAGCACATAATTACAACCATTAAATGGGGGGAAAATACTCTAGGCAGCAGCTGAAACACATAAGAAAACTTCAATATATTTTGGGGCCCAAACATTGACATTGAATTAAACTGCCAAATATAACGCACAATAATCATGAATAATAGTTGAATAAATGCAATGAGTACGTCAAAATAAATAAAAGATCAACAAACACGCACAAATTGTGCTTTATTTTCGTCTGCCCACAAAGCAACAGCAACAACAGCCGACCATAAAACAATAACAACAACAACAACAACAAAAACATCTATAATAGCAAGACAATTCGACAGCATGAAAAGTGGGCAGCGGGGATAAAAGCTGGCCAAACAAATCGACGAATGCAACAAAAGGCCTCAAATGTCACTGACAGTTGTCCGTTCCGTTCCGTTCCGGGCGGGAGGGCGTACAATAGTCCAAAGGAGGCGTGGCAAGCTGCAAAAGCAGCAGCAGCAGTAGCAACAGCTGTCGCCTGTGACAGAGCTCTAATGACAAAGGCGATGGCAAACAAGGCGCACTTACAAATCGATTAGTTTCACTGACGTATCTTATGGATGCCCAATGCCCAATGCCAGCCTCTATCTATCTATCTTTGTAGCTGTCTATCAGTGTGTATTCCTTGATCTGTGTGTGCGTGTGTGTTTATCTGTGTGTGAGCCTGTGTCATGTTTCATTGAACGAAATGCCTAGTTAAATGCTGTTGCTGCTGCTGCTGCTGCTGCTGCCGTAATTTGTATCTCACACTTTGTTTATTTACGCTGTCATCTGCTTTTGTTTGGCGCTATCCCGCCCCCGCCCTCCACATCGACCCGCCTGCCGGCCACCCTGTTAGTTAAACCACTATGCTCGGCCACTGTAAACACTAGCATACAAAACAACATTTTGTTGGCCATTTGCAGTCAATCGCATTTACCATTAACACCGCCACCGCCATCGCCACCGCCACCGCCTTTGCAATTGAGGTTTCATTGTGCGCGTCCCGCAGACAAATTCGCTTGTCAGCGCCCTCTATTCATTTCGCAGCTCTCTTTTAGCTCTTTAGCTATGCGGCTCTCGGCTCTTGGCCGTCATTTCAGTTTACCAGCTTACCAGTTTACCACGTCGCGTTTCTCGGCCTAACTGGCAATTAAAAATGTATTTGCGGGCACTTTGCCACTCACTGCATTTTGCACGCCACTCCCCCTGCGCCCCGCAGTGGCGAGTACTTGTCATAAAGCGCTGGACCAAATAGGTAAGGATAGCTGAATTTATACACACGCATGCTTGTCCGCATTTGTCTCTAATTAAAGCTGATGTTTATAGTAGAGCACACTCGTCGTATACGTGATGGCAGAAAGCTTTGGTCGCCGTGGCGTATGCGTGATGGTGGCGGAAAATATCTGCTGCATCTGCTGTTAATAAACTGACGACCGTCAATTAATCACTTGGCCTAAAGGAAGATAAATAATGATGCTAATCGCGGTTTTATTAATTATTTTTTCGGTTTTCTTTTGGTGACAAGTAGCATACGAAAAGAGGCAAATCGATGTAAAATTTTACTATAAATTCAATCAATTAAATTCGATACTCTTATTCAATATAAACTAAAATAATTAATTAAATAAAAAGACTAATTTTTAGTCAGTCGTTTTAAATTTTAAATATTCTATTTTGAAACCTTCAAAAATATCTTAAACAGCCGGAAGATTTATTTTATTGCAAAGCGAACTCGGGTAAATGAACTGTCGATTTTCCGAGCTGGCGCCATCTACATGTCGAGAGTGTCGTCGGCCTTATCAACAACTCAGCTGTTACTTCTCCCTCATCTGCCGCTGTTTACTGTTTACCTTGAACAAGTTCAGCGCTAAAGCTTTGGCAGCGGCAGCGGCAGCGGCTGCGGCGCCAACGAACGCAAGAAGCCAAAGAAAATAAACAATAAGTACACGAGCAGCGTGAAAGAGAGAGATACACAGAGAGTGAAAAAGAGAGAGAAGCAGAGTTAAACGCAGATTGTAATAAACAAATGCGGGCAGTTATCAACTGCAGTTGGGCCTGAAAAGATTGCCAACGGCAAACAGCGTAAACTGAATTCAAATATTCGTAATACAATAATTCGCTTGTTTTAGACTCTGAAAGGTCTAAAATATGGAAGCATTAGATGACGACGACAACTATAATGATGACAAGGTGAGCACTTGGGTCTTATCTCGCCACATTTCCAGCCTGAAATACCCCATTTTTTCCAGCTCATTTTGGTGCAACAAAATCTGCGATCAATGCCCAAGGAAATAGTGCAACGTTATGCGGATTGGACAGAACATTTGGATTTAAGTTACAACTGCCTCAAGGACCTCTCCTGGCTGGGTGAATTTGAGCAACTGCGTTATCTGGTGCTGGACAGCAATCGAATGCACGAATCGCAGCTGCGAACACTGAGCAAACCATTGCCGCAACTAGAGGTGCTCATGTTGAACAAAAATGAGGTGAGTAAAGTGGTAATGGCGTCTTATTGCTTTTTACCGACTGCTATCTACAGTTTGGCGATCTGACGGCAACGATTAAGCTTATCAAACGACTCTTTCCCAACCTGCAATACCTGAGCCTGCACGGCAATCCCATTTGTCCCGACGGCCTCAATCTGCAGCCATTCTCCAGCTATTTAAAATACGACTACGCGTACTACAGGTAAGATTTAAATGTTCAATTTAAGTAGCTTAATCTAATACTTGAATTTTAATTTCAGCAATTTTATTGGCCAATCACTAAGTAAACTAAAATTTCTAGATCACGGCATGGTTCAGCGATCTTATAGCTATGAAAGTTTTTCGAGCTACCCAATTACAACTACTACTCGACTTTAAGCCAAGGCATTTCAAGTATTTTAAATAAGTTAGTCAGCATTTATTTATTTAAGGCGCACCCTGTATTCTGCGGAAAAGCTTGACAACGCATTAGCGAAGACAAGCACCCAACCATATGGCTAAAAGCTCTCACTGAACATTTTATACATACGACGAAGCAACGCACAAAATGGAAAGAGTGATAAAAATAATAAACACAATCGACATTCAATTGGGGTATTCACTTTTAACAAACACACTAGCGTAAAAGCTAAACTATAATAAAAAATATTTATATGTTTATAATAAAAAATAAAAAAAAAGTTCTTAAAAAATGATATTAGAATTCAAGTTAGTACTGCCAAGCATATCACATAGTCAAAGGACTTTAGAAAATATATGTATTTGAATCAGTTGCGCTACCGGCCGGCACAGCAGATACAGATGAAGTGTAGACGTGAAAGAACTCGCTGATAAAAAGCAATCTAAAGCAAATAAGGGGACAAACATTATCACAACAACTTGGTATAAAACGCAATCTGACAGCAACAGCAGCTTCAGTCCAGTGCGAATTCTCAACAAGTCGCCAGTAAATCGATTCTCCGAGCAGTACATCTCTCTTCAATATGGCAGATTCTAACGCACAGCCCAAGTACACAAAAGTAAGTTAATAAAACAAGTGCAAGTGATATTCCTAAGCAGTATATACTCTACATAAAAGGCATATACAATGTGAGTAGTAATTGCAGTAATTGAATCAGCAGCAAACTGTGCAAATTTACTCAGTATTAAATTATGAGAGAGCCTTGGACTGCATTTTGTGAGTCGAATGGCGAGTTTGTTAAACTCTCGTACCAGTTTTACTTACGAAACTTGTTTTTATCCAAACGCAAGAATTTATGCGTTACTAAATATATACAAACAACACATATTTACTTAATGTATACAATACTAATATGCACAGGCAGTCCACAAGCTGTTACTGCTGTTATATAGCAAACGTAGTAGGAATGCTGATAGCAGATGTCAAGCCTCATCAGCTGACAGTTATTGGACACACCGTCAAAATAAATATAAAATATAATGCTCAAACTGTCTACCCATTAAATTTGGAATTCATTTGCAATTCTAAGTAAAAAATAGTTTTAGTTTAACTTTTACTTGCGATAATTTCCAATAGTTTCTTATATGTAATAGGAAATGAACAGTACATTTTTTGAACTAGAATAACTTAATACATATATATTTCATAGCAATGTCAACATTTTTTAGATTTCTATTTTCGATGTTTATATATTTTTACACAAGTCCTCTGAAAACAAAAATAAATACGCAGATTATTTTAATCATTTGCACCAAATTCAGAAAAACAGCTGCTACAGGCTATTTCACATTATCTTTTAGTAACACATTCGGTTTTATAATTGGATTGTTTGATAGCATGAAATTATACTATTTTTATGCCGGCAATGCGTTGGTCCGATTATAAACTTCTTGATAAGGAAAAATATAAGCTAAGCAAACAACTACGGACTTTAGCATAAATGTTCACAAATATATGTCAAGATCCCTTAGTATATTGGGCCTTAGGGTTGATAAGAATTTATATTTTAAGCATCTTCTGATGCTTGACAGCCCTTATTAAAAGTCATTCTATTGCTTTATAATTTCAATTATATATGTTCACATTTAGATTAGATACAAATAAAACTGATTCTACATTTAATCAAATAAGTTAACTTGAGATTGCGTGAGTGAAAAGGATTGATAACGATAAGATAATTATGAGCAATTAATCTATAACTTTTCGAACATTTTATTAGCCTTTTATTTCTTTAGTAAATGAAATATTATTTATGTATTTTTAATTGTCGACCGCAAGTTAGAATTCTATTAAGGCGTGTACAGTAATGGGAATATATGTAATATTCATTACAATCAGTGTTTCATTGAAATTGACATTGTTAAATCGTGACGAGAATTCGAAATTTGTTTACATTGAGCAAAACGCTTGCATGTCTCTAAAAGCGGCAATCATCAGCAGTTGACAAGTTGTTTAGTTGGGTTAAGTGTTAGCTAGTTAAGAGTAGGGCATGCATAGCAGATCGGGCCTGAAGTGGCACAAATTAGTGGCACGCCAGTTGGTGGGAAGACGTCGCCAGTCCGAATATGCGAATTGCGAGCCCAATTACAGCGAAGTAAGGCGCACAGTTTGAGAGTCACTGGCAAGCAGATAGGCAGACAGACAAGTGCAAAGGCACTACAGATACATCCCTGCAATTTATTTATAATTTATTGCAATCATTGCAGCTCTTTATCAACAATGAGTTTGTTGAAGCCGCCTCTGGCAAGACCTTTGCCACCGCCAACCCAGCAACGGGCAAGGAGATCGCCAAAGTTGCCGAGGGCGATAAGGTAAGAATGATTATTGATATATTTATATATACTCTGATAACTTTGTTGCCTCTTCAGGCTGATGTCGATCTGGCCGTAGCTGCTGCCAAGAAGGCCTTCCATCGCGACTCCGCCTGGCGCAAAATGAGCCCCTTGCAACGCACCAACCTGATGCACAAGTAGGTTACATTATCCAAAACTCCTAATTGGAATAACTCCAACTGATCTTTGCAGGCTCTGCGCACTGATGGAGCGCGACAAGGCATTCCTGGCCAGCATTGAGACCCAGGACAATGGCAAACCCTATGCGGAGGCGCTCTTCGACGTGACCATCTCGATCATGACGCTGCAGTACTATGCCGGCTGGACCGACAAGTTCTTCGGCGACACAATTCCAGCTGGCGGCTTCATTGCGATGACGCGCAAGGAACCGGTTGGTGTGGTGGGTCAAATCATTCCCTGGAACTACCCGCTCTTGATGCTGGCCTGGAAGTGGGGTCCCGCCCTGGCCGTTGGCTGCACCATTGTGATGAAGCCAGCGGAGCAGACGCCGCTCACAGCCCTGCACATGGCTGCGCTGGCCAAGGAGGCCGGCTTCCCGGCGGGCGTCATCAATGTGATCAACGGCTTTGGACCCACGGCTGGCGCTGCCATCAGCGAGCATCCCGGCATCGCCAAGGTGGCGTTCACCGGCTCTGTGGACATCGGTCGCATTGTCATGCAGGCGGCGGCCACCAGCAACCTGAAGCGCGTCTCCCTCGAGCTGGGCGGCAAGAGTCCCGTGGTGGTCTTCGAGGACGCAGACAGTGAGTGTAGACTCTTTTAAAGTGATACATTTACATTCACGCTCATTCTGCAGTTGACTACGCTGTGGACACCGCACACGAGGCGCTGTTCTCCAATCACGGCCAGAGCTGCTGCGCCGGCAGTCGCACCTATGTGCACGAGAAGATCTACGACAAGTTCGTGGAGAAGGCGGCCGCCAAGGCCAAGGCCCGCAAGGTGGGCAACCCCTTCGAGGAGAATGTGCTGCAGGGTCCCCAGATCGATGACGAGATGATGACCAAGGTGCTGGGCTACATTGCGAGCGGTCAGCAGCAGGGCGCCAAGCTGCAGGCAGGTGGCAAGCGCATCGGCAACGTGGGCTACTTCATTGAACCCACTGTGTTCTCCGATGTCAAGGACGATATGCGGATTGCTCAAGAGGAGGTGGGAAAATAATCCCCCAAGCTATCAAGCAATATTTACAAATGATTTCTCTTGCAGATCTTTGGCCCCGTGCAGTCCATCTTCAAGTTCAGCTGCATCGACGAGATGATTGAGCGCGCCAACAACGTGAACTTCGGCCTCGCGGCCGGCGTCATCACCAACGACATCAACAAGGCCATGAAGTTCGCCAACAGCGTCGATGCTGGCTCCGTGTGGATCAACTGCTATGACGCCGTCCTGCCCCAGACGCCCTTCGGCGGCTACAAGCACTCGGGCATTGGTCGCGAGCTGGGCAAGGATGGCCTGGACAACTATCTGGAGACCAAGACCATCACAATGAAACTGCTGTAAGCGGCAGCGAATATTTACATGTTATGTGCACCTTTCGGTTTAATGGTTAGATTATTGCATTTCAATTAAAAACTATACATCAAACACTATCAATCACTACAGACATTATTACATCAAATGACGAGGCACGAGTTTACTTAGCTTACACTTAGATAATATCATTGATTTGTTCGAAACCCATTCGCAGTAGATTCGATATCTGCTCTGCTGCAAGGCACGTCGTATAAAAATAAACCTGAGATTTCTGATGCTGACCAGCTGAGGGTCAAGGCCCTTAGGCGACAGTTGTCGAGTGGCTTTGCTTTTGGGGCTGCTCCTGTGCCCTGAGCTCAATCAGCGGCATTGCCACCTCGCTGAGATGCGACTTGGCGCTCTGGTAATCCTCCTCCGACTTGGGTCTGCCCTTCTGCTGCTGGCCATGCTCAGGACTGGCCTGCAGCACCTCCGTGTAGACGGGCTGAATTTGTTGCAACTCAACGGGCCGTCGATCAAACATATCGTCGATGTCGACCAGCTGGAAGTCAACAGCAAACACGTAGCGCAGCAGCATGACCAGAAGTGCCAGGATCCACAGCACCATGCTGATGACATAGCTGCAGCGGAATAGATCCAGATAAGCATCATGCGAGACACTGTGCTCGTGTATGAAAGGCCGCAGCAGAGTAATCGCATCGCCACAGCTAAAATGGAAATAGAAATGTGACAAATGTAATTTGTGGGGCAGACAAACTCACCTGACGGCCAATGGATTGGTCAGATTCTGTCGCAAGTTGCCGCACAGTCGCTTCAGGTAGCCGTTGGTCAGTATCGTGTAGGCTGTGCTGCCCAGACTCATCAGCGTGAAGATGGCAATGGAGGGCACCACAATGCGCCAAGGTTTCGGCAGTACACTGCAAAAAAATGGCACATAAATCACGTCAATTGCTGCCAAAATTGTTTCAAGGCGACCAATTGAACTTACGATGTTTTCTTGTTGCCCGTTTGGAAGATGAGGCACATGGCCGTCCAGATGATGGCCACGATTTCCGATATCAGCGGAAAGCAATAGACAAACTGTGCCCCAAGGCCGCGACTCCAACGCGTGGCATGCGGATCAATGGACTCTGTGCAACATGAAGGCTTAGCACAAATCAGAAGTAATCTCGTAATTTACACTCACGTGTGGCCAGGAACTTGTGATCCGCCGCAGCATCGGGCACAATCGTTGGAGTTGCAGCTGTCGTTGTTGTCTGCGGCACGTCTGGCTGCTCCTGCTGGCTGACCAAACGTGCCAGGAGCGGCGCATTCTCCTTCGACTCGTAGATATGTTCGAACTTGTATTTTGGCCTCTTTGTTTCCGTTGCTGCAGAGTTGCAAATGAAAATGATACATTAGCATTCAGTGTGATTCAATATTTAGTTGCACTTACGGCTCACAGTCTTCAGTGATTCCGACTTGGCTATGGGCTCGAAGGCAACTTTTTCCAGATCCTGCATGAATATCTCCTTGCTTCTGTTGTCCATTTGGGCGAAATTGCGCTCCTTAAATACTACTTTGGCACTGATGATTCCATCGTAGAAATCCCCAGACAACAAGTGCAATGACACGCTCCAAATTATGGAGAATATCGCCACCAGCACCATGAGACATATTACTATATCTAGAATGACAATAAAATATATATGATATTCCAATTAATTGTTAATTTAGCAGCAACGGGAGTGAGATCAGATGGATTACTTCATTCAATAAGTTTGCTTTTAATGACGATGTATTTCAATATCAACTTTTTTTATATAAATTTTAATATAAAATGCGCTGTTCAGTGTTGTCTTTTAAGAGTACTTGTCGGCTGGCAAGTGCAAAACGATAAACCACATGCCAATGTAAGCCCAATTCGACGGCACAGGCCATTACATAAATGTAGACGGCAAAGGCTCTGATCAGGCAATCACGCTGCACTATGTCCTGGGATGTGGCAATGGAACGCGAGAAAATCAAAGCGTTCACCACAAAATTCACGGTACAGCCGCTGATCCAGGGCAATCCCAACAAAATGTTGCACCAACGACGCCGGTTGAATTGTCTAATGGATGGCAGCATGGCCAATGCAGTTAGCAAGAAAGCCATTTGGATGTTGGCCTGATTGATGGAGGCTAAAATATTTGAAGCGATGTACACGTTCACATGGTAAGTATCAATTGACAACTTAAAGCAGATCGTTGGCGTGTACATGATCACCCATATTAAGGCTGTTCCATATATCAAACTTCCCACTCGCTCGCACTTCATAGTTTCCATAGTTTCTTTTTTCCACAGCTAGAATTTCTTTTTTTATTGTTTCTTTATTGACTGTAAATGCAACGCCAACTCATTTACATTGTGAGATTGAATAATTTTAAAATTATTGGACAAGTAATTTTAATTTGTTGTCATAAATTTGATACTATCGAAATTTATTTCATTAAATAATTATGTATGGTAAACACGTCATAAAAGCAAAGTGAATTCTTGGATCACGTACGTATAGATCATATATGTTGCCGCCGAATTTAATTTCTTTAAATATCTTTAATCAAAAATAAATAAATATAGTAGTGATTACTAATTTAATATATTTTAGTATTCACATTTGCTCTTACACATGTGCTAATATTATTCAATAAACTCACAGTTTTTCGATTAAGGCAAAGGGCGTTTTTAATGAAAACAAAAAAAAAACAAAACATTTTTGACATATATATTCTCGAATCGTATTTTTGGGTTTGGCTAAGACACGGATGATAAATTGCTGTGTATCTTCTGCCCGACAAGCGTCGCTGAGCAGCGCGGACAGCCTCATTTACAACAGACAGCTGGAGCAGAAGGGGCGAAGCCACCCCAGAGATGGGGCGGCATTTATTCTACATACATACATATTTATTATACGTAAATTTACTCGAAGACATCGTGAAAACACACAGTCAATAAACTACTCGTAGTGTGTGCGTGTGTTCTGGGGCTGCGTTTATATTGGAGGCATGATATCATGGCAGATGTTGTACGGCTTGGTTAACGAGCCACGAAGCAACAACAACATCAACAATAACAACAACAAATCGTTTGCCGATGACGTCGAAAATGAGCGACAGAGCTGCTCAATAAAATCCATTTCAATTGATGCTAAATTTCAGACATGCCGACACACAGACAGATGTATTGCCCATACTCGTAATATTGGCTAAAATATTTTTAATGCTCGCATTTTTGAAGAGCTATTTCCCTAAAGCGAAATGCATTGTGGGAAAAAGTCAACAAACAAAATTTACGAGTTCAAATTGCGTTGCCATAAAATAAAATACGTGTTTCTTATTGGACTTTTCAAATTTGTTGGCAGGCCTTGCACACTGCAAGGACTAATAAAATCCTGCACATAACGAGCAGGCATTTCATACTCAATTGGAGAGTATGAATAAATAGCGAATACTTTTATGCACAACTGCGTGCATAAATTAGCAAAAACAAAGAGAGAATACTTTCCAAGTTGCGTGCGATATGGATAAATAAAATTTAAATAGTAGCATTTAAACCACTTGTGAAAAGTTTTCAGTGCAACAGTCCATGACATCATGCCCCATCTCAATCTGTATCTGTATCTGGGTGTGGACCACGGTCGAAACAAAATGTTAATAGACCCAGACCTTGGGCATTGTTCTGCCTCTGAGACTCAACTCAACCCGTCTCGACTCGCCTCAATTTCGACTCATCTGCTGCTTCGCAGGGGGCTTGTAAACTAGCACAACGCTGGTCTCGAGTGTCATTAGCGCTATTTTTGGTCAGTCAAATTGGCGATTTGTGTAACTGAATATGGCACTCTGGGGGCGGAGGTGGGGGAGACGAGGGCAACGGTGCTTTGGCTGATGGCGTAATTTGTATAAAACGCTTGCGAGAGTTATAAATAAATATTACGAATCGAAACTGGATATGAAACGAACAGAATCCAACTCTAAGCGCATAACAACAGATCGTATGCGTGATATTCGCAACAACATTTGAATCATAATTAAACAGCAGCCATTTCAGGCAGTTACAATGCTAACAAACTGACGCGCTTTATTTTATAATCTTAATCAAGCCCGGAAGTTTCATATCTCAACTTTTTTGTGAATGTTATTAAAAGGAACCACATGGCGTATGCGCATTCAATTATGTACTACGCCCACTCGGCAGTTTATACAAATTAATTGTTTATTAATATTTCAGCAAACACAAGCAAATAGCCAAGCGTCAGAACCGCAACTGAAAGTGGCAGAAATAATTGAAAAAGACGCAGTGCAGCATCGAGCAAGAGAAAGCTTCATTCAGTGGCCAATTAGCAGCTCAAATTAACACTTTATTCAAAACGTTTAGGGCTATTTTAGCACTTTTAAGCACTGGAAATTCATTAGAGACGATCAAGACTCGTAATGCATGATGAGTAACAAAGAGTGCAAGATTTGTTGATCGGTTTTCAATGCGTATACGCCGGGTTGTCCTTGGCATATGACAGAGTCATTCATCACCATTTTTGTTTTGAAAATATTATTGATGAAAGCCGCATTCCGCCACACATGCTGACAGACGGACAGACGGACAGACAGCGAACAAGTTGCCTTAATTGATAAAAGTATTTGCTGTCAATTTCAGGCATCCAAAGAAGCTTTTCTACCAATAAAATTCAATTAGCTCTGTCAACTTCAAATTTTATTTTTGGTTCGCCTTTCCAAAGGCCAGCACATGTCCGAAGGCTGTTGAATATTTAAACAACGCAAAAACAAAAACGACAACAAACTGTCGACCCGTGAAGGGCCAACTAAATATTTAAATTACATATACAAGATGACGCGACTTACACAAAATACTTCAAAATGAAAATTGGGCATAATATAGTAATATCAAGAAATAAACATACGATTCAATTTGCGTATATCACCAGTTGTTAGCTTTCCCTCTTTGTATTTTCTTATCAGTTCCATTGTTGCATTTTCTGTGTACCCTTCGTTTGCTTTGGGATTTCTTCGATTCGATATTCCCGGTCGACAATTGTAAATTTGAATAGAATTTGTTTGTCTTCCACTATTTACATTTAGTTGAATTTATGTACCGCGTATCCGTTGTGTATTTTTCTTTTATTTTATTACTTTTTTTGCGCACCGTTTAATAGATTTTGTATTTATTTTTATGCTTCACATTTGTTTAGTTTTATGTGCTTTTTACGGCCAGATTAATTGTGGCATTAGCCAGCTGCGAGCATGGCCCAGAATTTATGAACAAAATAATAAACAATTGGCCAGTGAAGGGCAATAAATATGAACACCAGCAGTGAATTGCTTTTAATTAGCGCTTGTTCGATATTACAGTCAAGAGTTAATCAAGCGTGGAAAATGTTGTCTTGCCTTCTGGCCTGAATAAGATTTATTAGACTGACTTCTGGCCAATTAATTTAAACAATTGAAAATGCTCGAATTTGTGCTGCAAACAAAATGGAATTTATTTGCAAAATATTGATATTGGTGATTTCGTGCTTTTAAGGAATTTGCTAATGGCTTCAGTTGTATTGTGTTTGCTCACATTACGTATACGTCACTATAGAAATTAACACCTTCTGTTAGTTTTTTAACTCGTGCTCAAAGTTTGCCGTGTGTGGCGTGTGTACTGAGCCTATATATAGAACACTGCTTGGCACAGACAACAATCAACACTCAACACCGAAACTTGGGTAATAACTCCCGATTCCGACTCCCGCGGCTGTTCTAATCGTCAGTCACAGTTCAGGGTCACCCCGAATAAAGGCAGTTTCATAGAATATTTATGTTATTTACATTGTTGTTGTCTCGTGCATTTGCATAAAAACGCTGAAGCGTGGAAACTCACAAACCGATTGTCAAATTGATGAATTCAAACGAAAGAAATCAAATAAAAAATCACGCGTAGCACGCACTGAACGACCGCAGCTCGACGCCGTTGCTCAGACACTGAGGCGGCGGCAGTGGCAGCAACATTTTTTGTGGCTCGTTCAACACACACACACTTACATCTATTTCTCCAGCGTTCTATTGTGTGCTCTTTGGCAGCGGTAAATTGAGCGAATGAGGAATGAGCAGAAAACAAAAACAACAGCTGAAGAGAAACCGTGAGAGAGTTTTCTTGAGGTTTGTTTTGATTTTCTCAGCTTGCAACTGGTTAGTCAAGTTGTTTTTGTTTTCGTCTTTGTTTTCGTTTTTGTTTTGATTTTGTTTCCTAATTGTTGTTTGTTATTTTTCGCAAACATGTGTGGGCGCTTCTTCTTCGTATTGTATTTTATTTGGATTTCGAAATCTGCTGTTTTATGCTTTGCTATGCGGGGCGTATGTGTAATGTTTAATTATCACATGATATTATTTTTATATTTATGATGCCGCTTCCTGTAGCGATTAGACCGGAAGGGTTCTTCTTTTTTTTGTATAACTTCATAACTCAGACGTGTGGCCTTTCATATTCCTTCGGTTTTATGGAGTGAAATTATCGTCGATGACCTTGAAGCCAAAAGCCGACATCAGAGCTCAAGGTGAGCTTAATTAACGACCACAGTGCCCAAAGGTTGTGCTGTGTATATTTATTTCAATTCAGTATGTGTGTGTGTGTGCGAAAGGGATATGTATTTAAATCGCGTGCCAGAAAGGCCTCTAATTTTTTTTGTTCAACGCAAACTTCAGCCACAACCCGCAACATTTCTCTCAGGGGCATTTCCGTAAGGCTCCCCACGGCTTCCATACCTAGTCGAGCTATGTAATTTGCAAATTTTGCTGCTAAACAGCTAAGCCTTATCAACAGCAATTTGTTTAACAAGCGACATTCCGATTTTAGGCAGTTCATATTCTACAAGCCTATACCTAATTTTCGTAACAGATAAAGTACATAGTATATACTATTATATGGTGTATCAACAAATACATAATTTTGGATTAAATCAAAACACATATTTAATGCTTGAGAAATTTGTAGCCACGATTATTCGGGCACAGTCATAAGTATATATAGATTTAGAAACATGGAACGACCACAAAAACATTATCAACATGTTGTTGACATTGAAGCCCAAGTTTATTCCGCACACAAAATATAAATATAAACAAAAAAAATGGACGCGCAAAATGCCATTCGTATTTATGGAATGTGTATCCTTTGAGCTGCGCCTGTTGTGCCACAGATTCAATTACTAGATATTGCTACTCTCAATTTATATGGTCGTATCTGTGGAATCGTGTGTAAACATTATGACAAATCTGTAATCTATGCAGATGTCCGCACACATAAAATAAACATTTGCATTGCGATTTCCTAATGGAAAGTTCAAAGCAATGCAAACAAAATGTTTCCATATATCTAGTACATACAATATATACATACATATATATTTATGTAGAATATATTGCTGATGTGAAACCGAAACGTAGCTGATTGTGGCGATGACGTTGCCCAGTTATGCAAATTAGCACTCGCGTCACTCCATAAATTTATTACAACTTTACAGGCGATAGAAACAGATACAAAACAACACCTACAGAAACAATAGCTATATTGTTAAGAGGTAAATCGTTAAATTACGAGCTGTGATCAATCATAATGACAAGAATTAATGCTGATGCTAGTGCTGCTGAAGGACAAGACAGTTTCTGACGCAATCGGCGAGTGCAGCAATAATGGCACTAAGTTTTCCCATAAACATCAATTAAGTGCAGCTCATGGCGTATACGTAATTTCAGTAATCAACTCTGTTGGCTGTGAGAAATTTAATTATAATTTAAATTTTGTGCGCTAAACTAAATCTAATTTGATTCGAGTCTAAAATGTACTTACATTCACAGCGTAGGACCTCGCGATGCGCCTCCTTGGTGAGCATCTGGAGGCTCTCGCCTATCCGGCGTATCCTTTGCGGAGCGCTCTTCAGCGTATCGACAGCCATACCGTTCTGAGTAGCTATGGATGGCGAAGGATGTCCAATTCATGTTGGGAAGTGGCACTTCTACATGAAGCAAACAATTAACAAGATTGCAATGCAAAAACTTAGCACTTGGCTGCGCATTTTAATAGTTTCTGAATTGGCACTCGACTCGACGATAACTTTTCTTTGGGGGAAGCACCCAAAAGACGCACAAAACTGAAGCGAGAGCGCTTGGAAATTCACGTTCACACAATGCGACTGCTCGACGCAAACTGTGCGCACAAGTCCAAGAGGCGCGTCAACCGTCTACGGAACACACGAAGAGCTTCAGCCCGATGTGTGTTGTTGCTGTGTGTGTGGAAAATTCTAATTTGGTGGCGTCACTTGCCGGTGGTAACAAACTGAGCATAGATCCATGTGCCAGCCAGACAGTCAGTCAGCCAAATAGTCAGACTCTGTCTACATTCTCTTGGCAAGCCAGCTGCTGTCTCCAGGGTGTGTGTGTGTGTGTGTGCGAGTGTGTGTGTTGGCCAAAAGTCACCCCTAATTGAAGGCCCTGCACGCACCGATGCCAATGACCGACCTAGTCTGTCTTTTGGGACACCTGAGTGCCTGCATGTGAGTGTGGAGAAAGTCGAGGCTGACGTGACACGAGCTAGCACGTGTCCTCGGCCACATATCCTGGCAGAGCAATAATGCAAATGATTTAGTACGTGTCACGCGGCCATCTCTAGGGGAAAGTGCGTTTACGTGTTCAGCGGAGCCAAGGCTTAATTAGTATGAAAGTGCAGCACCCAAAACCTAACACCTGGCTTCTATTTACCTCTAGTTCCACACCCTCGACCGGGGTGCGACATTCTAGCTGGGAGGAGTAATTACATAAAAACTGGTATGAATTGAATTGCATTTATTTTATGAAAAATACTCGATTGTTGTTTCTTAAATAAATTAGTAAGTATAAGAGTTGTATAATGCGTGGTGTACTTGGTGTTAGTTACAAAAATTTGTTGTTGTTTTGCAATATTAGCTTAAAAGTTAGGATTTATTTATTGTTTTGTTTTTGCTTGGTTTTATACAAAAAAACTTACACACATAGGTAATTGCTAAATATTAATATTGTGTTAATTAGACTAAAAATTTCATAAAACATTTGTGCAACAAAAACGCATTGCAATTAACCTTTTTTCTTTGTTTAAATGTTATCTCACTTGCCCCTTCACTAAATACAATATAAATAAATACAAAATTAACGTATATAAATATACATTTGATCAATTTGTTTGAAATTATTGGCCGAACAATTAAAAATGTGCTCGCTTTCGTATCAAATGAGTTAACAATTTGTTGTTGCTGCTTTTTGCATTCTTTTTTCACATACATATGTTATATATATAATTAAAACCCGATTGTTTGAACAATGTTGGTAAATAGATCGACTTATCAACTAGATTGTCTATACATATAGAGCTCGAATACATAATACTAACCAGTAACTGATTTTGCTTAATGGGCCATAGCAGCAATATCTGCATCTCAAAAGTGTAAATAAATTTCGATTGTAGTTTTTGATTTTCTTGCTTTGTGCTTAACACTTAACGAATTCCTTGAATTTGTATCGCGAAGCGTAAACCATTAAAATATATAGAAAATTTAGTGCTTTAGGACAGCGTCCCAAATTAAGAATATAAAACTATCGTTGGTTACACAGAATTACAACAAATAAGGTTAATCATAAAATGATAGATCAAAGAGCCAATTAGCTTATTCATGAGCTCAATATATAGAGAAATATGTAAATTAGGTAAATATTTAAAATCATTAATAATGATTGATTGAAATGGATTAATTAGTTATTAATTTTAGTGGACGTAACATGGAATCGCATTTAAATCGAAACGAAAACTCAATAATAAATACATAGTAATACAATTCGCAGTTGGAAATTGTGGAATTGTGTGGCAAATAAATAGTTAATTACAGTGAATAATAGTTAGACTAAATTAGCATCGATAAGTTGAGTGAAATAAATTACAATAATAAACATAAAAGGAAACTTTCTTTTTTTTTTTTGTTTGCAATACTATTCATTTTCAATAGAACACTGCGTCGTTGCTCCAACCAACGAGACAACCCTTTTCATTTTGGGTGGCCACTAGTTAGGTATTCGAGAATCAGCCTGGCTCTGAGTTTGTTTTATCGGGGAATGAGTATAGTTAGAGAGGGGGGAGGAATTGTAGGAGTAGTTGTAGTTCTTGCTATTGTAATAGTAGTAGTAACCATGGCCGCCAATTCGTGAGTGTGCCAAAAGTCTATTTGATGCGTCGCAGCGGCAGCGTGGGACTCTCGGGGGGTGTATCACCCGCCGCACTGCCTCCCGAGCTGCCGCCAACAACAATCTGTTGCAAGGAGTGTTTCTTGGTCACGCTCTTGAAGGGCGCTCCCAACTTCCGTGGACCACGTGGCGATGCCGATGCAATGCCACTGTTTGTGGCCGCCTCCATGGCGGCCGTTGAGCCAGCGGAGGCAGATGGCGCAATGCCAAGCATCGGTGTCGAATCAATGGATGCTTGCACCCAACCTGCAAACACGGACAAAGATTTATGAATGAGACAACGAGCACTTCGATTGTGAGTCACACGTGATAGTTACCCTTGACAGAGGCGCGATTGTGATCGATCAAGGCGGCGGCAAGCGGTGCACCGGAGCTGCTGGCATTCGATTCACGCAACGTGCCCAAGGTGGCAAGTGGCATTGGATTGTAGATGCGACTGGCAAAGTCCTCGAATGTGGTGCTCTCCTTGTAGCGCGACGAGACACTGTCCAGCGAGCGATTGCGCTCCTCGTAGCTGTAAATCGAAAGAAAACCTTTTAGTTCAGCAGTCAAGTGTCAAATGGCAGAGACAACTTACAATTGCTGGTAGAGCGGCAGAGCGGCGCGCTTGGTGCGACTCGCATTGATGGCCGTGGCACGAATCAGCGTGGCCAGGCAGGCGCCACTCACGACGCTCTCGTTGGCAAGCGGCCCAAACCACGGCACCTCCGGCTTGCGATTCACCGTCACCCGGAACAGACCATTCCGCAGCGGATACACCACAATCAGCACATCGCAGAACTCTGTGGGCAGAATGTCGCGTCTGTAGTCGCGATGGTGTTCGCTCCACACAATGTGCACCTCATCGTTGCCCAAATGCCGCGTCTTCAGCAGCATGGCCTCCGACGAGTCCGACGGCATGCGCGTCGCCACATGATAGACCACCTCCAGAAACGGCGTGGCATAGTACGGCGCCGTTGCGCCGCAACCCTGACGCGGCAGACCGCCCAGAAAGCCGTTGTGTGTCTCCAGCTCAATCTCCCAGCCGAGGGCGGAGACAAACATCTCGTACATGCTGCTGCCGTTGGTGTTGCGCAGTATGCTCGTCTTGTCCTCCTGCCCGGCGGCCACATAGATGACTGCCATCTTGTGCGTTTCGCGGCACTTCTGCAGATCCACGTTGCGCAGCTCACGCAACAGCTTCTCACTCCGCTGCAGCAGATGCGTGCGCGATCGACGCTCCCAGCCAGCCAAGCCCAAGTGGGCGAACAACAGCCGGCAATACTGGAAAGGAGTCTCCACACGATGTGGCAAACTGCCGGCGCCCGTAAACGAATCAAACGAGGCGGACGCGCTGTGCACCGAGCGTTGATCCGGCTGCAGCAACGAAGAAGCGGAGCTAGCAGGCCGCAAGGCAGAGTGTGCCACAAACTCCTGCTCCAACACGCGTTGATTCAGTATAACCGAGATGGCTTGTGCCTCCTGCGCGCTGCTCAGCGGACTGCAGCTGGGAGCATTCAACTCGGAGACTGTGGGCGGCACGCACTCTGGACTTGTGTGTCCAATGTAGGCCAGCATGTCGTCCAGCTGATCCAAATCTGGTGCCACATCCTTGGCCAAAGGCAGCACACCCGCTGGCCGATGACGCAGCGTATGCCGTGGCAGCTGCAGCTCCGGCCCCATCATCGAGTTCATCGTCTGCCGCGACGGTCCGTCATAGCGTTCCGAGCTGAACTGAGCGTGCGCTGGCATCGGCACGGGGACGTCGCATTTGCGCGGCTCCGAGTAGAGTATGGAGGCATCCCAGCAGGCCTTGCCATTGAGATCCCGCATCAGCACACGCACCTGCTTCTCGGCGGTGACCAAACCGGCTGTAATGCCGCCGCCCGGCAACTTCAGCGTGGGCAGCTCAATGAAGCTGGCCACCAAACCGGAGTTCAGCATAAACAGCTGCAGATTCTGGGCATTCACCACCGAGGGCAGCTCCACAGAGTCGCGACGCTCCAGCTGCGTGCCGCCCAAGCTGCCGCTGCCAGCATAAATGTCGTCCTGCTCCTCGACCATCGAGCTGAGACGTGAGGCGCCAATGCCCATGGGAAAGTGGCCGAGATGCGTCACCAGATGCATGGCCACCGCCTTGGCGCACAAGCGTATGGCCGAGATGCAGGCCTGAATGGTCTCGGATGTCTGGTAACTCGCCTCGGGCAGTCGTCCATCGCCCTGCAGGTCATCGCTGGCAATGTGCATGTCAAAGTCATCGTCGGACGTGAGCTTAACCCGCTCGTGACGCGGTGCACCGGATGCCACCTGGAGCAGCACGCGCAGCACCTGCAGCACCAGCGTGTCGCCCTGCTCGTTGTACGGCTCCAGCATGAGAGCAGCCGGAATGGCCATGCAGAACTCGCCCAGGCAAAGCATCAGCGAGGTGAGCACCACCTTGTCCGCATCCTTGGGCTTGCTCACGTTCTGTATCTCCAGCGCCTTGCACAGCGCCGTGATGATCAGCTGCGGCACACGCTCAATCGCAGCCAATTGGCGGCCGCGTTCCGCGCACAGCTTCAGCGCATCCACGGCGATGACGGCGATGGTGTGATGCTTGAACTGCAGCGCTTGGAGCAGCACTTGCAGCACTTCGCGTATGCGCGGATGAAAGCTCTGCGTCGTATCCTTGGGCAGCAGCACATCCTTGGGATGCGGCACCGCCTGCTGGAACTGGCCACGCTGCGCTGCATTCTTCGTGGGCTGCGACAGACGCAGCAGCAGCCACTGGCCCAGCTGACAGAGCGCAATGCAACGCGCCTTGGCCGACGGCTCGCGTCGCGCACAACGCAGCATAATGTTGAGTATGTGATCCTGCAGATCGGGGCATTCCATCAGCTCGAATTGCTGCGGCGTTGGCTGTAGCACGGGCCGTGGCAGCAGCGTGGGAGGATACGAGAGCAGCGAGCCCAACAAGGCGGCGACCTCGGCACGTGGCGTGCTCCGCGTGACCTCCAGCGAGGTGAGCAGAATGGCGCTGGCGTGCACGAGATCGAGCAGCAGCAGCGTGTGTCCCGGCAGCAGCAGACTGAGCAGCCGTGGTCCCTCCAGATGCTTCATGATCGCATAGATCAGATCGCGATCCTCGCCCGTGAGCAGCTGATGCAGCGCCTGATAGAACAGCGGCAACTGTTGCATGCCCACAGCGCCTTGCAGCGCTAGGGCGCAGAGCAGCTGCAGCGCCCACAGTTTGCCCTTCTTGAAGCTGCGATCCAGCGACAGGGCGCCATAGCACCAAGGTGCCACAACGCCAATGGGCGGCACCAAGGCGGGCGGTGGCGGCGTGCTTTGATTGTCCGTCGAGATGCCCTGATTCTGCTTGATCTTGATCAGGTTCTGTGTCATCTCCAGCAGATGCTTGAACACCTGCGCATGCAGCTCCGACTTGGGTATGCGATTCACATCGCCCAGCGCGCCCAGCATGCGTTTCCACATGATGGACGTGGAGTCGGGCAGCCAACCGGTTGCAGCGCCGCCCAGCATAATCGAGCGACGCTCCGAGCCGTAGCTGCCGGCGCCAAAGCTGCCCGAGTTGCCATCCTCCAAGCTGCCCGAATCCGCGGCCAGCACGTCGATGTGCAGCTGCGCGTCCTTGATGGAGCCGCCCTCAATGCCGCTGCTGGCCGTGGGCGAAGGGCTGCGCGAGCCGGCGCCGCTCTCGTTGTCCTCCACCTGCTCACCGTCCTGATAGCCATCGACATCGTCGACACCTTGCTGCGAACCGCGACGTCGGCGACTTTTGCGCACTGGCGCCAAGGAGTCCAGCGACATGGCACGTCGCAAATCCTGCGCGTGCTCCAGCGGCACCTCCACCTTGGGTGCAACAACTGCTGCGACACGTCGCCGCCGTATGCGCGAGTTGCGTGCCGCCGAAGCCAGGCTGCCCTCGCTGTAGCTGCGACTCAGCATGGGCGTCAACGGCACAGGGCGGGAGCCGTGTCCGGTGCCTCCGCCATGCGACTGCGTGTGCTGATGATGCGTGCGATGCGCGGGCTGCAGCAACGGCGCTTGCGAGTTGCTGCCCGCTCCCTGCGAGTTCTCGTCGGAGCGACTGCTGTTGGACTCGGCGAGACTCTCGCGTTCACGTTGCACGCTGGCCGTGACGCTGTTGCTATTGCTGTTGCTGCCCGATCCCTGCCAGACGCTGCCGATGCGTCGCCGCTTGCCACGACTCTCCGCCACGCGATCCAGCGGCAAATCCAACAGATTGATGCCGTAGGTGTAGCGCGAGAAGACGCGCGTCAGCGTCTGTATCGTCTTGTTCCACTCGACGATGAGCTCCTCGCGGTGCGTCAGCGACTGCAGCACGGTGAGAAACTTCTCCCAGAGCACCACATTCACTGGGACATTGGTATGTGCGCGTATCCAGGTGACAATCAGCGTCTGGAATATCGCCGAGCCGAGTATGCCGCCCAGATTGGCGCTCTTGCTGCCGCTGGGTGGTGGGTTCTGATGCAGCACAACGGATGTGACCTGCAGCAGCACGAGCAGCAGCTGCTCCCAGGTGCGCGACTCCATGCGCGTGTTCATCACCATGGTGCGATACACATTCAGAACCTTCTTGCAGATCTCCGTCTGCTCCTGCAGCGGCGTCGAGCGATAGTCGCGCGAGCGTGTGGGAAAGCAGATGTTCAGATTGGCGGTGTTGACCAAGAACACGTTCGCCGCATTCGTCACAAACACCTGCAGCACATTCTGCATTCCAGCGCGCACAACCTGCTGCTGCTCCTTGCCGCCGCCCTGCTGCATGGCGCCCACATACGAAGGCGTGCGCAATCTTTGGCTGCGCGGCGTGCCGCCAGCATTCGAGTGACTCGTTGGCGTTGTCGCCGTCCCCTGCTCATCGTTGGGCTCCAGCAGAAACGGCGGCGGCGTGCTGCCCGTCATCCAGTCCCTATAAACGGCAATCGCTGTGCGTATAGCTTCGATCTGCGCCTTCGAGGTGAAGTTCAGCAGAAAGGCCTGGCGATAGACTTCGTGCACAAAGTTGATGTTCTCGCGACTCACGTAGAACACGTCGCGCACAATCAATCCCTGCTGATAGCCCAGCAGTCGCTGGTGATCCACGCCCTCGATTTGCAGAGCACAGTCCAAGCGATGGCTGAGCAGCCGCTCGTGCGTGAAACGCGACACCCAATTGATGAGCACCACAACGCAGGAGGCCATCACCTCCTCCTTTTTGTGTATGGAGCGCATGACGGGCATATCCAAGCGTGGATTGTATATGGATTGGCTGGCATCAAAGCTGGGCGAGAACACGGGCAGAAACACCTCCTTGAAGCGTTGCAACAGGAAAGCAAACGCCCGATGATCCTTCTGTGCGCGATTATCACGCCAGCGCAGACAGGCTGCCGTTTGAACCATGCTGTTGAGCAGGACCTCGAGGCCATCGCGAGGATCGGGCGGCGCTGACTTTTCGCTGGATGAGGGCGGCAGCAACGCCACCACCTCGGAGCTCTGCACGGGATGCGAGAAGGCATTGTCATGGAATACGGAGGCCATGCCGCCGTCAGCCTTCATGTTGGGATGAGAGAGGAAATCCGTCGTGTTGAATTCGGTGTCGGGTCCAACGACACCTTTCTGGGGCACTATCAACCCGGGTATCAGATCCGCGTACATGGCGTGCACATAGCCGGGCGCATTCTCCCCCAGCGTCTGATACCACAGCAGAAAGTATCTGTAAAAACAATAAACAGCAATTAGCCAAGTTGATAGTTGAGTTATTTATTCGATCGACACTCACTTGACACCCTCGCGTCGCAGCTTGGGCGAGTTGCCCAGGTGCAGCAGCTTGGCCATGATGCGGCTGAGTGAATGACATTGCCAGCGACGCGCCAGCAGCTCGGGCAGCAGGCACAAGATCTTCTCCAGCAGCCATAGCGATCCGTCCAGTTCCTCGCGATGCGCCTTGTGCACTGTGAGAGCAAAGTAAACACGGTATTAGAAATGCGTTCAGTGCAATTCGAAACCTAGTCCAAGATGCCTAGAGCAAGCACATGCCGATAATGGGACGGGGGACGAGCACAAGATGCAACACAGCAAGTGCGAGAGTGAAAGTGAGAGCGAGAGTGTGAGCGAGAGCGAGAGCGAGAGATTGTGATAATGGAAGCGTCGATGAGTAATCCAAGTTTGCATTTTCGCCAAGTTAACGCCAAAAGTGAACGCAGAGATGAGTAATTTAAACAGATCTATTCCGAATTACAGCCGAATTCCACTGGCCCATAAGTTCAAAAATCGGAATCTAGTAATTCCAGTGGGAAAAATTATAATACTAATCGAAAATTGAACCTTATTTGGTATAAATCTTTTAACTTAAATGCATTGCGTATAAATCCATATTTCGGACTATTGCATCATTTTTAGGCCATGCATTTTTCTGTTGAACAATTTTAAACGATTGATTCTTTTTTAAATGACGGATTTCAGCTGAATGAATAACAGTTGTAAAGTTGCCTCTTTTATCGGCATAATTAAAATTGCATATGATCGTTATGACTGTCAATGTTATTTCGCATCCGTATTTTAATTGCATATAATATTTTGAGTAAAAGTTGGGTGTCCACTTATCGACATATTTTTCAAATGCATATATTATATCGGTATGTGCCAGTGGGATTCAGCAGAATATTTGTTACTAGAGATTGTCATATATTATTCAACTGCAAGCTATCTATTTTAGAGAATTCAATCAGAGAGTGGCTTTGGGTAATGGCAGAAAAAGAAAGAGAGAGACAGGGAGCAAAAACAAGGCAAATGAATTGAATGCGTAGATATGTAGAATATTTACAATATCTGATACCAGGAAGCGAATCTCTGGGGAATGTTGTTTGATGCATATCTAACTCGGATAATTCAATAAGAAACCACACACACAAACTTACCAATATGAAACGGAAGTTCTGCCGGTAAAAGGTATAAAAAAGAGAGGGCAAAAAAGAATAGAAGGATTTGAATTTAGAGTAAATATTTCGTTAAACATAATTACAATATAGCCAAAAACGCTTTCATCAGTGTTCATTTCGTGTTGTTCTTTATTTTTGCGTTTTCATTTTGTTTAACTCTGCATAAATTAATGGGGCCAAGAGTCATAAACATAGTAGATAACCAAAAAAAAAAATAAAGAAGAAGAAAGAGACGCAAACAAGAAGCAACCATTAATTTTAATGTGGTTTGCTTTCTGAATTAGCAGAAAATAAGATTAAGAAAATTAGGACGGGCTAAACGGTGGAAGAGTAAACCAAATAAACATACTAAAAAAGAGGAAATGGAAATAATCTTTATATTGATATGGATATGGCAATTACCTTTCTGCTTGAGATTCGCCTCGGCCTGGATGAAGGTGTCGTAGAGTATGAAGTAGACATGGCTGTAGTTTGTCTCGAACAGCGACTTGGACTCCTCGTAATCTACATTATCTGCAAGAGAAACAAGGAAGAGACACAATCAGTTTGTTTTGCCAATAATTCACGTAATCCATTCTTATGAGGTTTTTTATACTTTAAGCTTTTTCCTCTCAAATTATGGTATATAGTTTTCTTAAATAAAAACGTGGCAATATATTTATGTATTTTGTAGTATAAAAGGGGTTAGTCCTTTACTCTCATATTACAAGGACAATTTTTAAATATTTAAATCGATTTAAACTAAAGCATTCCATATAAATTTAAATTTTATTAAAATACAGCGCAATATTAACAATTCTTTTCCTTTCAAGATAGCTACATTCTTTAAAATAAAAACAAAAACATAGTTTTATTGTAAATGCGTCTACAATTAATCTTTATACTTCATTTTTTTTTAACTACAACTATTCCCTTTTCAAATAAAAATAAATAAAAACACTAAAAAAAAGAAATAAATATATGAACCTCTTTAGCCGAACACTCCCCTTGGCCGGACGAAAGAAGCTTGACAGTAAATGTTCTCCCATGCGAGTTTATACTTTACCGACTTTTCAAATGCAATTGCAACTGATTTTATCAAACAGTTAACTGTGTCTGACTATGGGCAACAGGTGGCGCTGGTGACGCAACGCCGCCATCGACGACGCGTCGTCATTGATTGGTAAATAAACAAAGAGCCGCCATATGCAATACGGTAACGATAACGGTAACATGCTCATGGGCCTACGAACAACTTGAATAACTCTAAGCAAAAAAAACACACACATGACAAATAAACCAAGAATAAAACGACCGCAAGCCAAACGATGGCGGCGGCGGCGGCTTAAAAAAATGCGTTGAAAAACAACATTTGATGAATCAGTTGCCAGCATGAAATGGGGTAGGAGGGTTGGGTGAGGGGGAGGCCGAAGTACCGGCATTGCTGTCATCAGCGAAATGCTGTAAAACAGAGAAGAAGAAAGCTAAACATTGAGGGAAAAGAGTAGGCCAAGAAGCCTCTAAAACTGGTTTCATAGAAGGCCAACGACGAAAAAAACAAGTAAAAACTCTACAGCCGAGAGCACTCGACTGTGAGATACCCGCTACCCATTTTGAGAGAATACAGAACACCTATAGTTCGTAAACACAACACGCTTGCATGAAAAATAGTTTAGCAATAGTACCAAAATTACAGGGTATATTAACAGTATTAAGCAGAAACGGCTTACCAAATTACACAGAAGTTGAGAAGTTATTCGCAATTTACATTAAAAAAAATCATTTATTCTAGATTTGTGGATGTTGTGGGCGAAGGGGGCGTGACATCCAACATTGAAAATAAACTTGTTCTGCGTAATCAATGCAGGCACCTACGTACCAAATTTGGTGTGTCTATCTTATAGTATCTGAGATCTAGGTGTTCAAACACACAGATTGACGGACATGGCTATATCGTTTAGTCTGTTGACACTGACACCTTCTGCCTGGGACAAACATTTCTTGTTGGCACTTACTTATAATACCCTTCTACCCTATGCGTAGCGGGTATAAAAAGCGACGCAAACAAAATGCGACTCTGCTGCTGATGATGTTGATAAAAAGTTACAAACAATTGGAAAAAAGAACTTCCAATAGGAAAGCGTGCATGTGTGAGTGAGTACTTGCATGTGAGAGTGTGTGTGTGAGTGCGTGTAATTTGCCAAGCGAACTAACAACAACAGCAATGGGAGTTGAGCGGGTGCTTTGGCACCTGTTGTTGTTGTTATTGTTATTGTTGGGTGGCTTCAAAATTGCTCCGTTCAATGACACAAAAAGAAAGTTACACAGCGAGTGCATGCACACATAGACACGCATGTACATATGCATGTATTTGTGGTTGGTGTTGAAATTGTAACAACAAAGTTGCCACTCAGTCTCAACAGTTGCCATTCAGTCAACAGTTGCTTGGCTGAAGAAAAAAAAAGCGCCGTAATAATCTTTTTTTTTTTGTGCCGCGTTTTATCATTTGACGTTTTTCACACATTGCGCGTTTCTAGTTTTTGCATAAATTAATGCTACAGTATATAGACAATGTGCGACAGGAAATAGCATTAAATAGCTGTGGTTTTTTATGCATAATAATAACCAAGCAAGCGAACCAAATTTGTACAAAATGAAAATATGTAAAAAATGGTTCATTTTTTTATATGGCCATGGCCAAAACGCCCACCTGTCTCAGCCAAGGTAAATAGCAATAATAAATACATACAATGAATTTAACCAGTTCTGCAAGTTGTTGTTACTACTAGTCAATTAAATGTTATTATTTTACCCAATATTGTGCGCAGATGTCGCAGCCGGGAGGCGGAATCCTTTTTGCAATCCTGCAGCTTCGCCGTCGACTTTTTAACATCGGCATGTGATTTTTTTGTAAACATTTTTGCACTTGTTTTGCGCGTTTCTCTTAATACTTAAAATATTTGCACACAAACAGCATTCTTAAACTAATTCGTTTGATTTCGTTGCTAAACAACATAAATAAATCGCACACACACACACTCATACACTTTCTTTTCACACTTGTTTTTGTTGTTGTTTTGTCCAGCGGAGCACCAAAAGCGAAGCGCTCCCGGAGAAATTATTAGCAACGCGAACCGAGCGACGTTGACGTCGAAGCTGACGTTGCTCTGCTGCTGCTTCTGTTGTTGTTGTTGCTGCTGCTTTTCGCAGTTCGTTGTAAATTTGTTGTTGTTGCTTTTATTTCATGTCTACACTGCAAACATCTCTCCTCGCAGCGCCCAAATTATGGTATTGCACATACTGCGGAGTTGTGCAATTTGCCATGCATCCGACTGCTTTGCTACACATTATTAAACATTTTTTGTGGCAGCACGGCGAGAGCAACTTTTATGCGTTTTTCTATTGTACGGAAAAAGATTTATCCGCGACGCGCAGGAAACGCTTTCGTCAAAGCTGTTTTATTAACACCTGTGTCGCGGTGTGACTGCCGCCGAGTTTTTAAAATATACCTTTTAACGACACCAAAATATACCGTATTAAAGAAGCCCTGAAAGTACTTCTTACCTGGTCACTCTTTATTTAACATTTTGGTATATTTTCAAACATGTGAATGAAGGCGCGACATTTAAAAATGATATTGTTGTGTCCTTTGATCTTCACTAAGCATTTTTACTTATTATTCTAATTTACACATCGAACAGAAAGTACTTTCTTCGGCTACTAGCGTTTTGTAAAAAATCAGCAATTCGAAAAACGAGTAACCGTATTTTTACGAAGAATCGCAGTTTCAAACTTCAGAACACCGTAAAAGCACAACTGACTTTCAGTATTTTTATACCAAAATGTTTATTTTGCATCGTCTACACTTATTATTATTAATAAATAAATGTTATTTACATCACTGAGTTGGTAACTGCTTGTACATGGTAATGATAACTGTTAATCAACTGCAATTCAAACTATACGTTACAACTGCTTGTGCAGCCCTGGTCCAGTTGCCTTGTGCGCCATTTTGAAGTGTCAAAATCGTTAGTCGTGATTTGCAGTTTTGAAGCGTTGCTCGAAGCGTTTGCATTGAATTAATTTTCATTAAAAAAATTATAAATCAAAAACGAAATGGCAAATCCACAACCGTCTACCATAAACCCAGCAATGGATGCCGATCGCATTGCAGCTTTAGCCGCATACCGTAAAAAACTGTTGGAGCATCGCGAAATCGAGTCGCGTCTGAAGGCGCTGCGTGACAAGCACAAAAGCTCTCAGGCGGTGTTCCAGAAGTCCGAGGATGACCTGAAGGCCTTGCAGAGCGTGGGCCAAATGCTGGGCGAAGTGCTCAAGCAACTGACGTCCGACAATTTCATTGTCAAGTCCGCCAACGGACCGCGTTACGTTGTCGGCTGTCGCCGGCAGCTGAACAAGACGAAGCTGAAGCCGGGAACACGCGTTGCCCTGGACATCACCACGCTGACCATCATGCGCTACCTGCCACGCGAAGTGGATCCCTTGGTGTACAACATGTCGCACGAGGATCCCGGCAACGTGGACTACACGGCCATTGGAGGACTTGGCGACCAGATTCGCGAGCTGCGCGAGGTGATCGAGTTGCCGCTGATGAATCCCGAACTCTTCATTCGCGTGGGCATCAATCCGCCCAAGGGCTGCCTGCTCTATGGGCCGCCGGGCACCGGCAAAACGCTGCTGGCTCGCGCCATTGCCTCGCAGCTGGACGCCAACTTCCTTAAGGTCGTCTCCTCGGCCATTGTGGACAAGTATATTGGGGAGAGTGCGCGTCTTATACGGGAGATGTTTTCCTATGCCCGGGATCATCAGCCCTGCATCATTTTCATGGACGAGATCGATGCAATTGGCGGGCGCCGATTCTCGGAGGGCACTTCGGCGGATCGGGAGATTCAACGCACGCTGATGGAGCTGCTGAATCAAATGGATGGCTTCGATGCGCTGGGCCAGGTCAAGATCATCATGGCAACCAATCGGCCGGACACTTTAGATCCGGCTCTGATGCGTCCCGGTCGTTTGGATCGCAAACTGGAGATTCCGCTGCCCAATGAGATGGCACGCCTCGATATACTCAAGATTCATGCTGCTCCGCTGGCCAAGCATGGCGAAATCGACTACGAGGCGGTGGTCAAGTTATCCGATATGTTTAACGGCGCCGACTTGCGCAACATTTGCACCGAGGCGGGTTTGTTTGCGCTGCGCGAGGAACGCGAATATGTCATCCAAGAGGACTTCATGAAGGCGGTGCGCAAGACGGCGGACAACAAGAAACTGGAGAGCAGGCTGGACTACAAGCCCATTTAAAGCAAAATTCTGTATATTAACTGCCAATATAATATGCATTGTATCCAATCCTAATGACTGCTCTAATTTAACACGCTCTCATAGAGATGGCTGATAAGCGATCAACCTAATTGAGGATTTCAGTTTAATGTCCCTTATTTCGAGCTTTACAATATCCTAATTGCTATATGATAATTGCTTCTCTAATTGTCGATTAAGGGCTATTAAAGCATGACTTTAATGCCGAGATTTAGTAGCAGGCGTTTTGTGAAAGCGTCCGATTTAAAATCAATATGTATAGTAATAGTATGTTTAATAATTACTTCTCTGATTTATATAGATTGCCAGCTAAAATAGGGTCTTTAAAATCTCTTTTAGTTTTTTGAAAGCAGCCTATTTAAATTAGAAACTTAAATTAATTATTATACCCATCATAATTTAAATTAACTGCAACACAATATTGCTTCTCTAATTCATAGATATTGTTTATATAGAAGCAGATAATAGAAGGACCTTTAATGCGATATTTAGCAACAGACGTGACCTGATACCGGTCCATTTAAAGTAGAACTTAACTTTTTTCTGTAATGTAATACAATAATTGCTTCTAAATTATTTATAGAGATTGCCGATTATGATGCACTGTTAAAGCTCTGCTTTCAGTAACATGCGTGTCCTGAAAGCGGCTGCACGTCGCCTGCGGAAACCTGAACGGTTTCGCCACTGGAGTCCCATCAGCATTCTGTTGCTCGTCGGTTACGCCGCAATGCTGTTCCTCAACTGTCTCTACGGCTTTTATCCGGCCTTTTTCAGCCTAAGGCACAACAAATTTCGCATCTCCAAGGCAATGTTAATCTATTGTGTGACTGTGGCCAGCGTTTTTGGCGTATTCTATCTGCAGCACATTTGGCTGGAGTTCATTAATGGTCAGATCGATCAACGCGATGCCATCAAGATCTACTGCTACATGAATGCTTGTGGCAGCCTGCTGCACTACGTCTATCAGTGGACCATTTGTGGGCGAGTGCGAGAGATATTGAACCACACGACAGTCTTTGCAGTCATCAACTACTTTGATGTCACAGTGTTGTCCATGGCTCGCCACATGGCGCTGGTATTGATTAAGATTCTAATCTTTCCGCTGGTGATGCATGTCACCTTGTTGCTGTACCAGCACCATCATCAGCAAGTCACACAATCCACTTGGCTGAGCACGAGCCGGATAATGTTGCCCATCATTGCGGGCAGCCAGCTGAATAATTGTTACTTCTGCTCCATTGTGCTGGGCAAGGCAATCTTCAAGCAGATCAATATACTGCTCGCCGAGATGCTGGCCGAGGTCAACAGATTGCAGAAGCCTTTGGAGATGCAACTGCATAAACCCTTCTATCGCATGCAGCGCTTCTGCGACTTGGCGGATCGTCTGGATGAGTTGGCCACGAAATATGCCCTGGTCAACGAATTTTGTCAGCAACTTTTGTATTTTGGCTCCTTCTCCATGGTCACCACCTTGTCCATCAATCTGTGCAACACAACGTTGGGCTGTTATGTGCAGTATCAGGCCTTTGTCGACAGCATTATGCTCGAGAAACCTTACGACATCGCTCAGGCTTTGGCTCATTTTGTTTTTCTGGCGCTGCCTTTTTTGGAAATCCTGCTGCTGGCCAACGAAACCCAGATGCTAATCGATGAAGTAAGTCCGTCAATTGTATGTGTTTTAAATGTATGCTAAAAATGCTTCTTTCCAATTATTGCAGGCCAGGGAAGCGGGTAATTTGTTGCAACGCATGAGTTTGGAGCATGCTGATGTAAGATTCAAGCAGGAAGTGGATGCTTTTTGGCTCGAAGTCCGCACGTTCCAGTTTAAGCTGATGCCCATGGGGTTTGTGGAGCTGGACGGATCCATCGTCAACAAGGTGTACTCAACGGTCGCTGGATTCTTGTTGTTCCTCATACAGAATGATCTCACGGTGAGATTTTCGTTAAAATAGTGGATATGGTTTAATCAAATTAATACTATAAATAACGATATCTGAGATCGGTCTAGCCGTTATCTAGTGGATATATTTCAAAATTGAGTAGAGTCTATTGAATGGAACAGATTCTCATTTACTAAACTGTCAACGAATATATATCTCTAATATAAGTAACTTTTCGAAATGTTGAACTATGTTAAATAAATAAGAATTTTTCAATCTACGGGATTTATTTATTTAATATAATTATTAAACATTAACACAACCAAAATTAACAATTTAGAATATAATTTCTAAAACTAAAATATAAAATCGAAAATTTAAATTTTAAATTACCAAAATAAAGAATTGAAACCTATTAAAATGTATTTATTTTAGATTAAACATTGTGATCAACATAACTAGAGTTTAAATTTGATTATTATCCAATAATATCGGTGGAAGAGAATCATATTTTAAATCGTATTAGACCGATTGCAATAAGTTTTCATAGCAGTAAACTTCCATTTACTAAACTGAGGTCACTAAAATATGTATGCTCACAATCAGATTTTAATTGGTAAAGTACTTTTGTTATGCAAAAGGAAATGATGTATCTATGGCCATACGTCACTGGGATAGCGAGCATGCGATAAGGATGTAACTAAATTAAACGGACAATTATAGCATTGATTCATGTGGCAAGTGGTGCGTCAGTAACATGGGGTTCCTAAAAGCGGCAACACGACGCTTGCGTTTCTCTTGGCAAGCTTGCACTGGGTTCCTGCACTCCTGGAATCTGGTCAGCAAAGTGGTGCTGCTCAGTGTCAGCATCGCTGCTCTGCAGAACAATCTATACGGACTTTTGCCCTGTCGATTTAGCATCAGCCGCAGAAAGTTTGCATTTTGCAAGCCGCTGGCCGTGTACTGCTTTGTGGTGGCCACGATCTTTGCCAGCTTCTATGTGAACCTCATATGGAAGGAGTATAAAAATGGACAACTCGGACAACTGGACATCATAAAGATCTATTGCTATGTGAACACCATTGCTGCATTGTTGAACTATGTGACACAGTGGGCCATCATGGGAGATATTCTGCACTTCTTGAACAACTTGCCCTTGTTCAGCACAATTAACTACTTCGACATCACGTTCACATCTGTGAGACATTCCGTGATATTTTCTATGATTAAAATGTTTGGATTTCCCCTGATGTTGCAACTGGCAGCGTTGTTTTACCAGCAGCATAAGCAGCCAGAACTGAGTTGGACGCACAGCAGCCTCACGATGATTCCAATCGTGCTGGGCAATCAATTGAACAATTGTTTCTTTGGCGGTATTCTAATTGCCCACGAACTCTTCATGCAGATCAACACTGTGCTGCGCCAGATGCTCGCGGAAGTCAACAGACTGCAGACGCCTCTGGGCATGTTTTTCCACAAGCCCTTCTATCGTATGCAACGCTTTTGTGATCTGGCGGATCAATTGGATGAGTTGGCTGACAAATATACGCAGATTGCCCGTTTCTCTAAAGCATATTTGGTCCTCACTTCATTTTCTTTGGTGATGTCGCTGGGCATCAATTTATTTACTACGACACTGGGATGTTATCTGCAGTATCAAGCTATCGCGGATTACGTTTTCCTTGAAGAGGCTTATGATGTAACCAAGGCGTTGTCGCATTTTGTTTTCCTGGCGGTTCCATTTTTGGAGATTATCTTGGTGGCACGCGTTACTCAACAGGAGCTGAATGAAGTAGGTGATTCATTATTATCTCTTCAAAATCTCGATTTTAAATTCATTCATTCAATTCTAACGTTCTCTTTAAATTACAGGCGAAGGAAGCTGGAAACTTGTTGCAACGCATGAATATGCAGCACGTTGATGTGCGCTTTAAAGCAGTAGTCGATGCCTTTTGGCTGGAGGTATGCACCATGAATCTGAAATTGGTGCCAATGGGTTTGCTGGAACTAGACGGTTCAATGGTCAACAAGTTGTATTCAACGGTCGCTAACTTTCTGTTATTCCTCATACAAAATGATTTGAATTTTAGATTTTCGATTAAATAAAACTTGTGGCGGTCGGTCGATTAACGATAAATAACTGCCACGCAAATCGCACTACCAATATGTTGCTGTTGTGCAACACTCAATTTGCAATTTAACAGCTGATTGTAAACAACCAAAGAAGGATGCAACTAGGAATAAATTTAGAAATATAAGTCAAAAGTAAACATAATGGCACGAATTACTTGGCGTGGCAACTCTGCGCAGAGTCTAATGTGAGTATGTGTAGGGTTGTGGTGTTGATTATTTATATTAACGGTTTGCCGGCAGTTCAACGCTTCGCTTGCGATGGTCATATATGAAGCATTGTTGGCACTCGCTCACTTTCAACGCACACATGAATTCTGGCTATGCCACGGACGTCTGCATGACCCCAATCTTCTGGATCGTCGACAACTACACCTACTGTCTGGGGCCAGTAAGTAGAAGTGTGTCATTCCCTCTAGTCTTCTCTAATCATTGCCCTTGCAGTTTTTCGTTGTTGGCGTTGCCATTTTGACCACTGCCGTTGTCAGCATCGCCTATTGGATTGGCTTTCCCTTCTGGTGGGCCAAGAGCCAGGCTGTCACCATCTTCCTGCTCATCTTTGGCAACTGGGTGCTGCTCAACATCATCTTCCACTACGTAATGGCCGTGATAACGCCAGCCGGACATCCGCCCGAAGGCGTCTCCCAGGTGGAAGCCGTCAGCATGTGTGCCAAGTGCATCTCACCAAAACCGCCGCGCACTCATCACTGCTCCGTCTGCAATCGCTGCATTCTGAAGATGGATCACCACTGTCGTCAGTAAATTAATTAATCAATTTAAGCTGCCTAAATTAATTACTTGTTTTATTTGCAGCCTGGCTTAACAATTGTGTGGGGTATGGAAATCATCGCTACTTCTTTCTCTATATGGTGTATACAACGCTGGGCTGCCTGCTTCTGATCGTTGCCGGCTTGGAGATCGGCCATAAGTATCTGTGGTTGGATCACAGCGAGAACTGGACAGAGCTGGAACCCCTCGAAGGACACCCCGTGAAATTCAATCTCAGTGGACACATTATAGCGGTGGTAAGTTAGTCTTTGATATATCTACACATATAGTATATAAAATGTTTGTCCTGACACTGTCCAAAAGGTAAGAGTTAGCAGCCAACAAAGCCATGTTTTCCAAAATTCTCACTCCAACTAGATTTAAACGTTCATTTAAATTTTTATGAAAATACAAACTTTTATATTTATATTATTTTTTTAAATCTGCCTTTTGAAGACACATCCTAATGAGTATGATGATGTGCTGCTGCCGCCAGCTGTGCACAATCTGCCCATTCCTGTCGAGGATCCGGAGACATCTTCGCCCATACGTCGACGCGCCTTGTGGTTCATGGCCGTCACAAATGTGGCTGTGGTTATTGCGCTGGGCAGTCTTTGCACCTGGCATGCCAAGCTAATCACACGCGGCGAGACGAGCGTCGAGGCGCACATCAATGAGGCGGAGGCTAAGCGTTTGCTGCAGCAGCAGCGCATTTATATTAATCCCTACAACTTTGGCACCAAAAAGAACTGGAAACTCTTTCTGGGTCTCGTGCGTGGCAGGTAAAAGGCTTCAACAATTCTCATAATACATCTTCTAATTTGTTTTTGTTATCCGTAGATCCTTTTGGCGCACAGTGTTGTTGCCGTCGTGGCATAAACCCGAAGGTAATGGCCTCAGCTTTCACACAGTTCATGATGCTCCGTTCGAGGATGAGTGGCCCTAGTCCTTAGTCTGCTAGAAGCTTTATGTGATGTCAACGTAGCACTGTTATTAGTTGCATTTTTAGGATTAAGTTCAACATTTCCATTAGTAGTCTAGTATAATATCATTTACTATTACTTAGTGCTGTCCTTAGATTTCTTAAATGTATTCAAATGCTTCATGACTTGACGTTGCCATAGCGATAATGAGCATGAACTTGACTAGGAACTTTACATAAATAAATAAAACTATCAAAATGAACCTGTTGAGCAAAGAAGTTGCTTGGAAACCTGGCGGCCGGTATGGCAACTTGTTGCCAGGACGCTGTTTTTAAATTGCTGCAGGTTTTGTCAATATGTAGCGAAGAAAGTTATAGTGAAAAGTAAGCTTTAGTCTAAAGGATGTCGAAGGCTTCCGGTTCCGAAGATGAGCCATTGGTGCCCGAAGATTTCGATGATGATTTCTACAGGGAGCTGGGCGAGAAGATTCCCGAGGTTAGTAGACTATTTTTTTTGGTGTACGAAATTCATTTAGTTAAATGATAAAATAATACAAATTTGTAAGTCGTCTACAATAATATTCTTGCGTTTCATTTAGAAATAATGATCAATTTTAAAAACATGCTATGAGTTTTGTCCCCGTATTGCAAATCCTGAATTCTTGGAATTGCTTAAAATAAAGTAATTATAACTTCTGAATTCCACAGTCCTACAAAGAAATAATTATAATTGCAGGCAACAAAGGCGCTGCGCCAAAAGGACACGCCAAACAATGCCGACAATGTGCAGCGTCTGCTCATCTGCGGCACACGCTACAAGAACGATCTGCGCATGGAGGAAGGACGATCGCAGGAGCTGCGGGATCAGATAGCAACACTCGAGGGTCGTCTGGAAAATGCGGCACGTGTCAGCAAGCTGGACATGGCCACCATTGAGGAGCTGCGTGGGGTGATAGAGGGCGCCTGGAAGCAGAAGGATGCGGCGCAGATACGCGAGCAGACGGCGCAGGACGAAGGCTTGCGACTTCGCCAGAAACTGGAGACGGCTGAATCAATGGTGGTATTCCTGACTGAGAAGGGTCAGGCCATGAGCAGCAAGCGTGAGGATAACAAGGAATGCGAGAGACTCCTTGGCGAGATCAAGGATCTGAACAAGCGACTGCAACTGCAACGCGTTTACACCGCCGAAGTGGAGTCCAACATCCAGGCGCTGGAGGGCAAAAACAAAGAGCTGCTCAAGCTGCTCGACGTAGGTCACAATTCTCTACATTCGCCTCATTCTTGAATAGATTTTTCTCGCTTGCAGGAAACCTCCAGCGATGCCTGCAACTTGAAGCGCAAGGTCGACACCCTCGCTAAGGAGCTGGCGATCATGAAGAGCGAGGAGACCAAGTATCTGGAGCAGATAGCGCACACGAAATCCCAAAACGAGCATCTGACCAAGGTAAAGGTGCGTCAAAATCTGCAGATACTCTCGCTCAAGACGAACCTCGAGCATCTGAATACGTTGCACAACAGCACCTGCAATAAGCTGGCCAAGATCACCGTTGACCTGGAGTACACGGTGGGAGAACGCGATAAAAACAAACGTGCGCTGACGCAGCGCATCAATCTGCTAAAGATGCGCGAGGATGAGCTGATCAAGGAGCGTCAGGACAATGCCAAGCTGGCCAAATCCCAGGAGACCATTGCACGCAAATACGGCGGCCTGGAGATGTCCAAACAGGAGGTGGAGAAGGAGAACATGCGGCTCAAGTAAGCCAAAATGCTAAGGATTATTTGAAAATATTACATAGGTTTTTTTTAAAGAATAATCTTTATATAAAACTTTGAATTTGAAACCATTTTTATTACGTTTTTTATTAAGTTTTTTTGATTACAATAAAAACATTTAAGACTAATTTTTAAATGTACATTTTTATTTAAAGGTTTTTTTAATTTGCAAGTGATATAGGAAGATTTTTTTTATTATTATTTTGATTGAATCAAATAATTAAATTACTCTATTACAATATTGTGAGCCAGAGCAACTAAGGCCTTAAGGTATATTGGGAGATACATATGTATATGGTTTATCTTCTCCAATGGAAAATTAAAATGTATTTCTAATTTGGCCCTTCTATTTTCATTAAGTTCTTTAATAACAATTTAAAAGTACACATAAGAGTTATGGTCTAATATTTAAATTAAATTCATATTCAAATATATTAAAATTGTTTTAATTTAAATTAATTGTGTATGCAGAACGCAGCTGGGCACGCAGGACAAGGAGCTGGAGTCCATGCGCCGTGTGGTGCATCACTTCGAGAAGAACAACGAGAATCTGACCAAGGAGCGGGATGTGCTGAAGCGCGATCTGCAGAGCGAGCATCAAACTGCGGAGCAGAACGCCGCCTTGTATCAGGAGTCGCAGCACGAGCTGCGTGCGCTCAAGGACATCGTGAGCAGCATGGACCTGAAGGTGAAGAAGCAACAGCAGGAGATCAAGAAGCACAAAAAGGAAAAGTCCAAGAAGCTTGACGAGATTCAGCACTGGATCGACAAGCTCGATCTGCTGCAAAGTGAGTATTCCACACATTTTCTACTGCCCACTAATTTAAAGCTGACCTATAAATAGATGAAATACATCTGAAGGAGAACTATGAGATCGAGTTGAAGCGCACCATCAGCGATCTGGAGGCCAAGTGCTCCAAGTTCCAGCAGCAACACGATGTGCTCACCAACGAGCGTCAGAGTCTGCAGCGTTCGCTGCAAACCGCCGACGATGATCGTCAGAAGCTGCGTGATCTGCAGGCCAATCTGCAGGCGCAGATCGAGACACTCAAGGGCAAGGTGAGCTATCGGGATGCGGAGCTGAGCAAGCTGCAGCTGCAGATCGATCGCATGGAGAAGGAGCGTCGCCTGCTGCGCAACGATGTGCGTCATGCGCAGCTGGGACAGCAGCACACCAAGGCCGAGCTGCTGGACAAGCGCAAGGAGAACGATCGCCATGCCAAGTCGCTGCAGGAGGACGAACAACGACTGGCCCGACTGCGCAAAGACGTCGACAACCTGATGAACGAGAAGAACGCCATCAATGCGGCGCTGACAAAGCGCAACGAGGAATACGCTCGCCTGCAGCACAATCTGGAGAACCTGCAGACGGCCTACGATCAGACGGAGCGTCAGTGCAGCCAATGCCAGGACGACATGCGTCTGATGGCCGTGGAGATCAAGAACTTGCGCACCGAACGCAATGTGCTGCGCACAGATCGCGAAAGTGCCGCCGATCTGCGGCAGGAGCTGCTGCAGATGCAGCGACTGCTCAACCAGGAGCGCATCAAGGCGCGTGCGCTGCAGGACGAGATGATGACGCCCATGAACATCCATCGCTGGCGTCTGCTGCGCGGCAAGGATCCCGAGAAAATGGATCTGCTCGAGCGCATCCAGATTCTGCGACGGCAGCTGCTCGGTCAGAATGTGGCGGCTCTCGAGCAGGAACGGGCACTAAACGAGGCGCAACAGCTCTATGCGGCACTCAAGGAATTCATGCTCAAGCTGCCCAGTCACAAGGTGCAAGCGGAGCTCAACACCATCAAAGTAAAGACACACATTTGTTCATTGCAGTGTAAAATATATATACAAAATTTACAACTAATTCACAGGCCAGCTTGTCGGCCAAGGATCGCAAGCTAAAGGTGCTCATGGCAGAGCTGAGTGCCCGTGAGGCGGACGACAAATGCAAATCGATGAAGCTGGAGGAGATGCGCGGCAGTCTGGCGCAGACCAAGACGCAGCTGCTCGAAGAGAAGCGGCGCAAACAGAAGCTGCTGGAGGAGCGACAGCTGCTCGAGCAGATGCAGGCGCATTGCTACTCGGCGCCGGCGCAGCTGCCCCGCACGTTGGGCGCCGGCTTCAAGATGGTCAGCACGCTGCTCTAAATAAATGATCGACTCAATAAATTATCCTATGACCGAGGAACTGCTTTGGATGACTTGATCCGTGAACTTGTCTTCCAGCGTGGGCTTGACGATGCTATTGACGATCCGGGCGCTCGGTTCCTTCTCCTTGCGCAGCGCATTCTTGTACTCGCCAATGATGACGTCTCGCGCCTCCAGATCGATCTCGTTGATGGCCAGCTCGGCCTTCATCGCACGCAGCTGGCGACTTTGCCGCTGATTGAGGCGCTGCTGTTGCCACAGACGATCCTTGACATGGGGATCGCTGTGATGCAGCAGCTGCTGCTTGAGCGCATCGTACAAGCGCTGCATATCCTTCAGCTTGTTCTCCAGGTTGCCGCGCTCCACCGTCAGCCGGATGTTGCGCTTGAGCAGCGCTTGGATCTTGATGATCAGCTCGAAGCGCTGCGGATCGTGGCCGCGCAACAGACGCCAGCGATGTATGCGATATGGATGCTTCATTTCGTCCGTGAACGCTGCCACGTGCAAACGTTCGCGCACAAGCTGACGCTCGAGTCGCACAATCTCGCGGCGCATATCCGCCGTGTTGGCCACGGCTCGCTCCAAGCACTCCTTGGACAGGCGCAGATTGGTGATCTCCGTCTTCAGCAGCCGTATGTCATCGATGCGCTGATTGTACTGCATGGTGCCGCGATTCAACGCCAACTGCATCATCGTCAGCTTCTCCACCTGCACACTTAGCTCGCCGTTGCGTCGCATCATCTGCTGACCCACCAGATTCTTGTTCTGGCGCTCCTCGTCCAGCCGGATTGTGATCGTCTTGAAGCGTCGCTCGTCATCCTCGATGGTGCTCTGCAGCTGTCCCGAGCGTAGCTTCATCTCGTGCAGTTCGCTGCGCACGCTCTTCAGCGCCCGCTCCTTGCCATGTATCTCGGTCTGTTTGTGCTTCACCAGATTGTTGATCTGATCGATTTGATTTTTCAGCGCAATGGTCTCCTTCTCGTGCATGGATAATTGGTTGGACAGCTGAGTGATTTGAAAGGCCTGTTTGCTGTTGATGTTCTGCAGCGTTTGGCGATCCTGGCCGCACACTGTGTTGCTCCTCTGCAGCATGATCTTCTCCGAATGCAGAATTTCCAATTGCTGCTTGACCTTCAGATACTCCACCTGTTTCTCCTGCAGCTTCCCTTGCAGTTCGTTCAGCTTCGTTGCCTTTGACGCAACACTTTCTGCAGTAGAAGTTGGCGCATTAGTTGTGTGCTTAGAATTGAGCAAGTTACAATCGAGAGAGCTCGACTGTGGGACACCAGCTACTCGTGTTTAGTAATAAATATTTAGTGTGGCCAAGGCAACATATTAAATATTTGTAACGTCAGAAAATTTCGTTGCTCTAGCTCTGATACTCTCGAAGATATTGTGGCACATAGCGTTGGACAGACAGACAGACAGACATTAAAATAGTATTTTCCCCTTTGGTGTAAATATTGGTATAAAAGTAAAATGGTTGCATACCCTCCAGCGACTCGATGTTCTTGTTCAGATCGTTGGTTTCGACCAAAAAATCGTTGTGCTCCTTCGTCAGCTTGTGTATCTGGACATCCTTTTCATCCAAGGTCGCGTGGGCACGATCCAGCGTCAGCTGTATGTCCTGTGTGCGATGACGCTGCGTAGCCAGATCGAAACGGACCGAGGCCATAACACCGTTGAGA
The DNA here is from genome assembly GCA_035047365.1 of Drosophila ustulata. Lineage (NCBI taxonomy): Eukaryota > Metazoa > Arthropoda > Insecta > Diptera > Drosophilidae > Drosophila > Drosophila ustulata. The sequence continues at coordinate 16,446,761 of JAWNPT010000094.1, forward strand.
TTGCCGATCTCGGCACGCAGCTTGTCCTTGCTGCGTTCAGCTGCGTCCTTATGTTGGATGGCCTCATCCAGTTGGGTCATGGTGATGCTCAGTTTCTTCTCCATGCCCAGCATCTCATTGCTGTGGTGCAGGTGCAACTAGTTGAACTGCAATAGTTTCTTAATAAGTTCGTAATTTTTAACTTACGCTCTTGTCAAATCCTGCTCGGCGAGTTCGGTGTTCTTCTTGGTCAAGTGATGGAAACGACGCATGAGCAGCCTCTGAATCTCGTCCTTCTTTTTGAGCTCACGCCCACTGGAGCGACAGCGATACTCGATCTCTTGTTTCTCACGTCGTAAGGCGCGATTTTCGCTCTCTAAATTATTCACCTGTACCTTCAGCTGGAATATTTGGTCCTCTTTGTGATGGTTCGCCTTCTGCAGCGTAAAGTTTTCGCGTGAGACTTTCTCGATTGCCTGCTTCAGATTCTCGCTCAATGTTTTGGCAGCCAGAAATTTCCTCTCGAATGAGCGCATAGTCGAATTTTCAACATTGAGGGCCTCGATTTCGCGACGCTGCTCATTGATTTGCTGGTCATAGTTCTCAACCGTGATTCGCTGCTTGTGCTCCAATTTAAACAGTTCCTTCTCGAAGTGTTTGACACGCAATTGCTGTTTGCTGATCGTGGAGCGATGATCCTCGATAATGGCCTCCAAGGAGAACGAGTAGAAACGATTTGTTTCCAGGCGTTTCTGATACTCCTTCAATTCCCTGGTCACACGATCGCGTTCCCTGAACACCAAGCCCCGTAGCCACATGTCCTTGCTGATCGAAGAATAACGTTTGAATTGAAGGACTCTCAATTAATCTGTCTGCACTTACGTAGTCTTGGCGGTGTCGGCCGTCGTTGGATTGATCTTCTGATCAATTCCCATTACCAATCCGTAGTCGACATTGCTGGCCATGTCCACCTCCCGTTGATGGGCCGCATCGGCCTGACGCCATGCCTCTTCCAAATTCTCACGCAAGTCGTTGACCGTGTCATTCCACACGACTGTGATTTCCAGAGACAGCTTTAGCTTCTCTTGCGCTGAGTTCACCGTCTGCTGCATCTCTTGGTTCAGTGACTTCTCTTCTATGAAATGGCCATGCATCCGGGCCAGCAAGTCGATGAATAGTTTCAGTTTCTTGGCCGCAAAGTTGCTGAGCGGCGCCAGGCTCTGCACCATCTCATAGGCGGTGGCAAAGAACTCATCGTTCAAATCTTTAACTAGATCCAATTGGGCAACCTCCACGTCATCGGGGAATTGTGCTTCAAGCATTTGATTGATTGAATCATTTGAGTTCTTGCCGGAGACCTTGATATGCCTTCCTCCTGTATTGCGCACCGATATCTTTGATGACATGGTCAATGTGAAGTCGAAGTAAACGCCAATTGTAACCCAACAAAAGAAAGTGCAAGAAACGTGCCAAACAAAAAAGAGCACGTTCCAAAATAAAAAATATGTATATTTGTTCGGGAGTCAGAAACTAAACGAACAGAATTCAAGTGTAAACTGACTATGAAAATCAACATCCACAACTTCAACTACTCGTATTTATACCCTGTAGAAAAATACGATAAGTTAGTGGCACGGCATGCAACTAATCAGCAATTAATCAGAAATTGTTTAAAATTAAAATTCCAGTGTTTTTTTTTATTAGGTGAAGAATTTCTACAAACAAAAAATACTATAACATCACAGCAAAAAATAACGCATATTATTAACGCAACCCCAAAACTCACTATGCGGAATTCATCTGTGGAGAATAATCTCATCTTCATCCAATCCTCACCAATTGTTTGCTATAAAGACTTGTATGCCTTCCGATCAGCTCTTCCATACAATGCAGTTTTATGTTTCTCAAATCTGGACTTCATAAAGCCACATACAATGTACATACATACATATATGTCTCTCTTGCATCTCAGCGACTAAGAATCAACTGAATTCACCTTTATAATTGATATTCATTAAACTCATTGTTTTTATTTTTAAATATATATATATTTTTTTATTAGTTTTTATGCTTTTTAAGTCAGAAAATATATGCATAGTATTTGTATACTAAGTATTATATGTAAAACTGTGTTTTATTAGGGCTCAAATCAATTTCCTGCTAGCTTAAAGAACGTTATAACAAAAAATGGATTCGTTTAAAGTAAGAAGACTATAGTCGAAACTCGCCGACCATCTATAACTATTTACCTACCCTACACAGCACACGTATTAACTCGAAGTTATTAGTTTAGAATATTTTGTTTCGGTAGAATTGTTGCATTATTTAAATGAATTATGTGTGGATGTGTGTGTGTGTGTGCAGGTTGGGTAAATAACAATAAATCACAATAATGTTTTTGCAAATTTGTCGCTAGAATTTATGTCTATTATATTCAGCTCGATTTGCGTTCAGATGCTACAAAAATATATATACATATTTATATGCTATACCTAAATCGGCTAATGACAGAACAATTGCAATTGAAAGCTTACAAAAAAATTAGCTACGATTGCGATCTGTTACGATCCGTTTTTCTAATGCAGTCCCAAAACCGAAAAAGATCTATTTGAAATGCAGGCCATCTGTATTCAAGGATATAGTATATGGTATCCGGTTGATATACAATTATGATATGAGCTGAAAGCTTTACACTCTTATTTCTGTTTTTGTTTTTGTTGTGGTTTGCGAATGGTATAGTTACATGGATATAATACATAGATCGAAGCTTTATTGTACAGTTTGAATAGACACTCAGTTGGTCAGTTATTATTTAAACATCGTTATGTATACGCATAGTGTGTCTAGTTTGCCTAGGAATTATTATTAAATGTAATATTTTTTGTATTTTTGTTGTTTTGTTTTTGTTGTTTAGATGTACGTATAAAATAAAGAAAACAATTTTGACGAACGATTGCGATTCACAGTTTGCTTTTCCCTCCATTTCCGCATCGAGTGGTCACTTTTTTTTTGGTCTCCATCTTCATCTTCATCTTGCTTATGTTGGTCATGTACTTGGTGCTCTTTGCGGATCTGGCTGTGGTTATGGGTTGGATCATGGTTCTGGTCACGAGCTTTGCGCCTGCCAGCGCCATTGGCCAGCCCTAAGAGGCGCTAGCTGCCTGCGGCCTGTTTGTGGCCTGGCTGTGAGCCGTGCTCACATGCGACTGCGACTGACGCACCTCACGCACATAGCACTCACGGCAGACACGCACCGCCTTCGTCAGTCCGTACTTGGGCAACGGCGCCGAGGCATTGGAGCAGACGCCGCAGAAGACGCCGCCGCAATTGCGGCAGTGATGACGTCGCCGAAAGGCAGTGAATGGCGTCTGACAGGACATGCAGCGAGGCGCCTTGCCGTCTGGAATCCAGGCGGGCGGCGACATTGTGGTTGATGCCGCCGCTGCTGCTGCTGCTGATGTAGCTGTTGGCGTTGTGGGGCTGCTCTGCAAGCGACGTCGGCTGCCGTTGCGTGTGCTCACCGGGGAATTGTGCTCCGAGCTGGAGCTGGTCGATGAGGCACTCGACGGCGAATTGCTGCCCACGGAATTGTTGCGTTGTCGCTGCATTTGCAGCTGCAATTGTGTCTCCTGATGGTGCTGTCGTTGTTGCTGTTCCTGCTCCTCCATGTTGCCGCTCGCTGCCGGGTCCTGATCGCCCAAGCTGCGACTGCGTGCTACATGATTGCGTGTGGCAGCCCCTGCATTGCTGCTCGAGCTGGAGCTACTGTCGCCACCGCCGCCGCCTTCGTGCACTGCGGCCAGATCAATGGTATTGTTGCGTTGCATCGCTGCGCCCGCCGAGTGGCGAGACGCCGGTGTGCCGCTGTTGAACACGTTGTCCAGCTCGGGATTGACTTCTTCGGCCGAATAAATGCTTTGGTTGGAGCCGGCGCTTTCTTGTATCACATCGTTTTCGGAGGCGCGAAACTCGAAGAGCTCCGATTCCTTTGTCTTTTCTGGTATGTCAATGTCCTCCTGGGCGGTGGACATGTTCATAAGGAACACACTGCGCAATATCTGGCGCAGATCAGAGGCAAAGTTCGTCTGCAGCTGATCAGCGACGCCGGCGATGCACACGAACAGTCGATGCAACAGATTCTCAGTACTCCTGCAATGGCAATGGAGAACTTTTAGTAAATGCCAATCAACTGGGAAGATTATTTTACTCACTTGAACTTGAGGCGTGCTGTGGTGTTGCGCATGGCCAGCGACACATCGTCGGACAGCGAGGAGGCGGTGCTTGTGTCTGCGCTGGCCTGGCTGCGATCCGTGGGCTGCTCTGTCGTTGTTGCCTCACAATGATCCTGGCTGCAGCGTTTGCTGCCACGGCGATTTGTGCGATGCGGATGCGCCTGATGATGGCTGTGACTGTGACTGTGTGTGTGACTATGATGGGTGCTGAACTGCTGTTCGCTGCTGCTGTTGCCCTGCTGGCGATGATGGTGACTGTGGCTGTGATTGTGTGTGTGATGATGGTGATGATGATGATGGTGGTGACTGTGATGGCTGTGCCGATGGCGATTGCTACGCTGCGTGGCCGTTGTCGTCGTCGCTGGCGATGTGATTGTCGTTTGCTGATTGCTGCTTGGCTCATTGTCGCTGCTGCTGCTCGTCAGACGCAGACGCTGCAGTCGACGTCGCGCTGCCAACATCGCGGCACTTGTGCTGGGCTCATCCTCGCGACGTTCTTGCGATTGCGGTTGCTCCTGGCGGTGTGGCCGTTCGTCGTCTGCTGCCGTGCTGCCAAACTCATCGTCTTCGCTGGCCACGAAGTTGTCCGTGAGTGGCACCTGTTGTGGCTGCAGCAAATTGCCCAGATTTGTGTTTGGTATGAGGTAGCCCGAAGCGCAATCGGCGGCGGCTACAATCGCCTTCAGTTGCGCATCAATGTATTCGTCCACCTCGCTGTCGCTATCGTCATTCAGATCCTGATCGTCGCTATCCAAAATGCCACACTCCTCGTCATCCACATGCTCATCCTCATCATCGTCGTCGTCTATGACGTCATCGTCGTCGTCATCATCGCTCCAGTTGGCTGGCGGATTTGTGGACGTTGTCGCCGCCGATGAGGTGGATGCAATGGAGTGTGACGGCGTTGGCGATGGCGCTGGCGAGGCTGTGGGCGTGCTGCTGCCCGACAGCGACAGCATGGACGGAGAGCGGCGAGATGTTTCCTGATTCCCAGGCGCATTGCCGCTGCAGCTGCTGCTGTTGTTGTTGCTACTGTTATTGTTGCGCTGATCCACCAGACGCTCCACAGCCTTGTGCGTGTTGATTGTGCTGCTGCTGCTGCTGTTTGTTGTAGCTGTGCTGCTGCTGCTGTTCGTGTTGTTGCTGTTATTGTTGTTGTTGTTGTTGTTACTGCTGCTGTTGTGCTCCGGACTGGGCGCCTCAATGCTGCTCGATCCCAGTGGCACCTGCCCCAAAAAAGAAAATCAATTAGAACACTTTTTAACAAGCATCGTAATTATTATCTATAAGCACAATGTTGTTCCTTTTTATGCATTCACTGATCGTACTATCAACGCACAGTCCAAACGGTAAAGGATATGTTTCTTCCATTTTGGGAAATATCTTTTTTAACTATCTTCAATTAAAGTTCACAAATATATTGTAAAAATGGCTTAAGTCGTTTTGGAATCTCCACAATCAATGTCGACAGCGGCCTAATTGCAAAGATTTGCAAACTGTTAGTCGAAAGGACTCTGGTTGAGAATCCACAGGGTATTTTTTTGTGGTATTGTGAGGGGATCCGTCTGCATAAATATGGGTGTATTTGTGCATGTCTTAAATTTAAATTTTTTTGAATTCGGCAAGGTATATTTGTGGGTAGCCTACTTGAAATGCTGATCGCACTTACCTTAGTGTTGATGTCCTCGTTGGTGCAGAGCACCTTCTCCAGCTGATACAGCTCCTGTTTGCTCAGGTTACGCAACAGATCTCTGATCTTGATCAGAATCGTGCGAAATGGACGAAACATCTCCGACAACTCATCGCCAGGCATGTCCATGTTCAGTGGACCCTTTGCGTAGATGACCAAACCGGCAACAATGGCCAATCGTGGTATGGAGAACATAAGACCCGGATCGAAGGCATCGACCATATCCTGATCGAGCAGTCCTGTCTTCAATGCACGTTGCAGCGTCTCCGAGAAGAGCACGCCAATCCACTGCTGCATCTCGTACTCGTGACGTGATTTCACCTGGACCATGGCGCTCACATAGCTCAGCTCGAACTCGGCAAACAGATGATCGAAGATCTTGAGGCACTCGTACAGCTGCTCGGTGTTGGAGTCGTTAAAGTCCAGGTGCAGCGTCTTGCTATTGGGCACATTGTTGCGCAGACACTGATCGCGCAGCAGAGCACGCACATTGCCCAGACTCTTGGTCACCGCCTGGGCCAGGGGACGCATCTCTTTGCTCTCCGATTCACGATTGAGAATCGAGGAGCCGGCGGCCAGGCACTCGGCGCCAAACCACAGCTGGCCGGCGAGATTCTCCTGCAGCACTTCTTCGGGAAACTTGGCGCGAAAGGCGCGTGGATCACGCTCATCGCCCAGCAGCTCCTCCATGATCAAATTGGTAATAGCCAGCACTTTGTCCTGCAACAAAAGAGGCAATTAATCTGTGTGAGAGAGCAAAGATATCAGCAGCTGTCTTACCTGATTGTGACGCAGTCGGCTGACCAGACGTGTGCAGCGATCGGGTTCGGCACGTCCATCGAAGCTGTCGAGCTCACTAGCCACGGCGGTCAGCGAACGATCGGCGTGGTAGAAGCGTGCCAGGAGCGACTTATCATCAGCCTGCAATCGGATTCGAAAGATGAAAAGGTTACAAAAGGATATAAGGTCACGTAGTGGGTGCAATCCCAATCTCTCATGGGCAATTAACATTAATTGCGCTGTAAGCTCAGGCAATGGAACACGTAATTGTGAAACCTGTGGTGAGTAAGGTAGCCTTTGATAATCTATGAATAATAGTCATGTCACTGTCGTCCACATTTGATACAACTGGTCGAGAGCAGCACTATTCAATTACACCAGCCAACAAAACAATAGTTAATACTAAGTAGCTCACGGCTGTGACGCAGTTTTGTCGCCACATACTTTCGTCTCTAATTATTTGACTTGCTGGGAACTGGTTAAATTAACATTAAATAATATAATTATCGGGTTTTTAGCCTATTTCATCACACACCCGACGGGCTGACTTGAATTTTCCCTAGAAAAACTTAACTGCGCCATATTCTAAGCGCGTACAATAAATTTATTAAAATTTATTAGGGAGCATTGAACATTCCGAGTGCAATAAATATTCAAATTTATATTTGTTTTATTTTGAGCTTAGTACACACGACGGCAGCGCTGCCAACTCGTTGCAATGCGTCACTTTTGAACAAGATCCGAGCGAGCGAGAGAGTAACGGACAATTTGCCTCTCTCTCGCTCTCTTTTGGCATCTCATCATCTGTTTGTCTGCCCCTCGATTGCTCGTTGAAGTGGTTGAAAGATATCAAGTTAACGGCGGCAGCTGAACTTGTTTTTAGCTTTTCTTCTTCACTGTTTTTTTACATTTTATTTAAGTTTATTTTTGCATTTGTGCTCTGTTTAAATATGAAATTAAAGGCAAGCACTGGAGATGGAGGAGCTTTAGCTGTAGCTGTAGCTGAGGCGACGGTGGAAGGAAACAGAGTGTACGAAATGTGTTTATTATAAAGGTAAACACGTCAAAAAGCGTTGACTTTGCCGTTCGTTTGTCGTTGACTTCTCTCAATCTCTCTCTCTCTCTCTCTCTCTCTAAAAACTGCGCAATTCGACAGGGGACAACAGTCGATAAGAAGGGGGGACACAAGGTGCGGCACGCGGGGCACGCAATTGCAAAACTTTGCGTTTCAAAATAAATATGAGTTTCAAGGGAAATTTGTGTGTGCAACTAACAAATAGCCGGCAGCTTAATTACAGTGTTTTCAGTGCACGGCGGTTTGTTTTTCGCATTTTGACCATTAAAACATGAATCACAAATCGAGCGTGAATCGATGATGCATATGAAATGAATATCGGGGGTAGAATTTGGCCCGCAAGCCAAACACTCATCAATGCCGACGAAGTCGCGTCGTCGGCGTCGTGCTTGCTTGCTACAACATGTGGCAATTCCATTTGTTTACACAACAATTAAACGTGCAATGAGCGAAATAACCTCAGAGGCAAACAAGCACGCCAACTCGCAGACACCCAAACACATACAAATACAAATACGATTACAGTCTTGGCCGTTGAGGCATTTTCATTCTTCAGCCCGTGTCTAAGGTAAAACACACACACACAGCTTTTAGCTGTTATTGTATGTGTTTGCAAGGCCGTGCGTAAATAGTTCAATGACTGACGGACACGTTCTCACACCCTCTCTCTCTCTCTCTCTCTGTCGCTCTCCTAATTCTCTCGCTCTGGTTGTTGTTTTTTTTGGTCAAAAGCGACGACGCAGTTGATTTCTTTATGGCCATTTAATTTGGGGCCCAGACTGTAATTGCGACACTACGTAATACGTTCGTTAATCAGCGTCTTGAGGTGACGGTGGGCGGTGATGGTTTCAGTAATCAAGCCAGTTTTCTCGTTCACGCTAAAAAACAAACACAAATGTTCTTTCCCGATACGACCGGTTTAGCAAGCACAATTCATTGGAGAAATATGTGTATTTCATTATTTTTATCAGCTTTTGCAACACATAATCTATATACTATAGATTAGAAATATGTGCAAACAATTCTCTTTTCATTGTATTGTAAATAAATAAATAGTATGAACAAAACAGTGCTCATGTTTAGCTTCAAAACTTTAAATACTTTCGGGCAATCGTGTTGAGCAAACAAAAGTTCGTTAAATGTGTTCCTTGATTGATAATGAATTCAGTTTGTTTATTCGCATAGCTGTGCCTTAATACTAAATTGAATTATATGTACATTGAATGTTTCTAAAGTACATACATATATGTATAAAATACATATATGTACATATATTTAAGGTGGTGTCATCGACCAGCCTTGGGGCAACAAAACACCAAAGCCATAATTAATTATACTAAAGTTACATTAAATTTAATGCACATTCGGGAGAGCCACAAATCTCGGTTGTAATTAACAAAGCGCCGAAAGTAACAAGTTAATGGCGAATTAAAAATTCCAAGTTCGTTTCGGGCCAAAAATGTATTTGTTGTTAGTAACCAGGGAATGCTGCACAAGCCGGATTAGGGCGATGTCAAGGATACGAGTACAACGCCCAACGCATCATATGCGTGTGTACAATACTCTAACATAAAAAGTTGATTTGAAAACATTTTCCTTCCATCACATCACATTGAAGCGTATTTCAACGTTCGCTGCTCTGTTGTAATTTGTACAAAGTTTTTCTGGTTGCTAAGTTTTCGATCAATTTTTAATGTGGCACGCATGAAATTACGCCGTTTCATTTATTAATTGCCCCAGCGTAGAGACTCACAACTGTAAAAGTAGTAATTTAGCTGGCAAGAAATATGAAATATGATAAGTAATGGCGGCAAATGCCTTGAGAGACTGTTGTCTGTTGCGTTCATGCAATTACCCCACTGATTATGGTTCATTTTGCACGAAAATATCCAACAATTTCGTGAAACGTTCAAGTTAAAAGTTTCGTATTCGGTTACATTTTGTAATGAGTTTCCCACTCTCAGCACACATTACATTGCGACGTAGTATCATGATCATTTTCAAATTTAATAGGCATCAACAACAGTGTAATACAAATCGATCAAATCAAACAAAATCTTAAGTAGAATTGTGGCTGGTTGTGCATGGATTTGGTATTGGAATTTATTGAAATAATATCGCGTGCGTGTGGGACCCGCATCTGAGAATAATTATATGGCGGACTATGCATGTCTGGATTTTTATTGTAAATAATATGCGCACATCAAGTGTACATATTGAGTGATTTCCAAGGCACAGAACAATGATGTGGGTAAGCAGAAATAAAAGCGACCTGATAACGTACACCAGGGCGTATACATATCAAAGGCTAAGCTGGCTGACGGGTTGACAGGTGGCTGCTGTGTGGGTTAAAATTACACACATGAAAAGCACAAATTTGAATGCCGAAACGTAAGTCAATAATTTGCAGGCGCAGGCGTTTAAGGACACACACACACACGAAGTCTGACGTCAGACAAAAGGCTGGGCGAGATGACCTCGTAGGAGCAACAGGCAAAATAGCAAAATAGCAGAATGGCAAACGCAAATCCTTGAGTCGCCCGGGACGAGGACGAGCCCAACTGTTTGTCCTCGACGTTGACATCACAGTCAGCTGCAGCAGCAATTCAAGCACTTCGATATACCCGCTCTTATATAGTATATATGAATTTTACACACTCATTACATTACACTGTCATGCAATGTCGCCACAGTGACTGTTGGAGCTGCAGCTTGCCTCTCGCTCGCACGTAGAGTAAACGCCGTCTCTGTCTGCAGCTGACAAATGACAAACCGTCGTCTGTGGGACTGTCTATCTATGAACGCACTTGACATTGAATATGCGACATGAGGTCGCAGCTTTTCTGGCACTCAATCAGTCCATCAATTGAGCAAGAAATGTTAGCAATTGAAAGCCTTGATTACACACAACAATATGATTGCATTGGCGATTGCGAATACGCTGAAGAATGAGGTGCAGACGCAGTGTTAACCCCACAGCGTAACCTTATTTTCGCTATACATATTAACTAATATATACTATATATGTAGATGTGTATATTGGAACGATTGTATAACACACAACAAAGCATCGCATTGTTCTTGTTCCTTTGCCGGCACCTGGCGTACATTTCGGTTAATTGGCAATTTGCACGGTTTCGTTACTATATCGAGTCTGGGCCTGGGGTCTGGGGGTCGGAGGGTTCCGACATTTTAATACTGCTATAGAGGCATCAATTGAGTTTAATTGCTGGACAATTTGTCACTAGAGAAGTGTCAAATTTAATAGGCTAACAAACGGTGAGAAAATAATCAGACATCATCACAGACTGCAACGGTCAACAGCTGATTGGTCTAGCCAGCTTGCCCCAAAGTTCAAGATAATTGCCAACACTTATCAGTCATATATTAATAAATATGTACATATAGTTGGTATATATGTATGTGGTCATAGTTGTCGTCAATCGAGCAAAAGCAAACAGTATGTGATTTAGTCTACAGCTCACGTGAAATCAACACACGACACTTGGCCAATAGCAAATCTAATATAATTATCTGGTTTTGCCCCTTTATTTCTTCACTATTTTGCCATAAAAATTATAAAAAGCAAACAGGAAACAAACAAAATGCGTCGCAAATACGACTAAACAAAGGTGATTCACAATTCAACGAGGGCAGTGCAGTCAGTATTAAATTAAATAGACTTATAAATAAAAGTAATCTTACTGGCAAAGTTTTATGCTATACTTTTGAACAAATTATTCGCATTTAAGTTACACGGAAAACTTCGACTTTATATTTGTTATCGCTTGCGTTTGCTGATTGCATTTATCGGGAGAGCTCTTCAGGAATTAATTTGGCTTTAAATGTCACGCAAAGCAAACAGTAAATTCAATTAAAAAAATACATACAAAACTCGTATAATCGAATAATTATTTTCACTTTCGATAAGCTGGCAATATGCACGCAATCGAATTGTCCGAAAATAAAACAAATAAAAGAAGATTGTGAAATTGTCACCATTGGCAATGGTGTCGATAATTGGGGAACTGCCCCAAACAAGGGGAATGCATGCAGTTTAATGAGCCAAGCAAAGTGAGTCATGGTCAAATAATTTATATTTATATTCATGTGAATAAGCAAACCATCGCTCTATACATATGTATGCATATTCATTCAAAGTAAACCATGAGAAAGAAAGATTAACAATGCGATGCCTAGCACATCTCGCGAGAAACAGTTGTATTCTCGATTGCAATAACAAAGGCAACACAATATACAAAAGTATGTATATGGACAGTAAGTGAGAATGTGGAGTAAATGTAGCTGAGAAACACAAACATTTCGCTGGGATGATTCAAAACACAACGAGACACTGTGTGCACATCAAAGTGTACTCAAAGTATTAAAAAAAAATCTGCGTTTTAATTTTATTTCCGGGTAATTCAGAATGCTTTGTGTGTGAGAATAGCGAGTGCATTCAACTCCCTAAATTGCACGAAAAAAATATACATAAATAATTATACGAAATTTCCTTATTATTCGCAAAGCATAAATTACTTGTTCCGGTCATGCGTAAAAGGGGAAGTCGATCCTTACGGATGTGAGTTGCGTTTTTTTCCACACTTGATTCAGGTTCTATTTGTTTGATGACATCTCAACGCCGCCCATCGTTTATCAGTGGACAAAAGTGGCAAAAATTAAACGCTTTTATTATGTCATAATTTATTCAATTTGTTAACAAATAACACGCAAAATTTACATACATTTCCAAACAACGAGGCGACATATGTAAATGGCAAGAGAAGAGAAGAAACAGAGAGAAAGAGAGCGCTAGACTGGAAGAGAAAGAGGGAGAGCAAAGTAAACAAACTTATGCGGAAGACGAGACAGAAAGCCAAACAAACTAGCCAATAAATTGGATAATAATAGGCGGCATGATGATGGCTCATAGCTCGCAGAGCACAGACCGGCGATAACAGCTGACTTGACCCGATTACATATTCATGAGTCCACTCATACAACATTCGTCGGAATCGAATGGCGATTCGATGCGACGTAACCCTTCGCTCATTCTTATATCATCTGTTTATTAAAGGGGAAATTAAGATTGCCAATGGGACCAGATTGATCCCCGTCTTTTTGATCACAATTTCCAGAGATTAAAGAACTATTAATGATTATTCATTGGAATACCTTTTTAGATATGATTTGTAATTAAAGATTATCAGTTGTCAGAGATTAAATGTAAATATTTTATATATTTATGACTTTTCTTTAGAATTCTTTTTAATATCGCTTATAATTGCCAGTTGTCTCTAGATATGGATTGAAATGAATGATTATCAATGCATGCCAAGAGCTCACGTAGTGGATTGTCTATATCTATTGGGAGAGTTACTTTCAATTGATTACAGCAAACGTAAACAAACTTTCCAGTTTCCTGTTGTTATATGAGCTGGGCTTTTCTATCCCATTGTATTGTTTTACGTTTTAGCATCCATTTCTCATGAAATAACCTACTTTCCGAAGAGGCACTCCAACCCATCGAAGTCACGAGATAATTTTGCAATCCTGTGTCAATACTAAAGAAGACCAAAGATAAGCCATCGTCGCCTACGGATCTGCCATAAAGCAACACTTTATTTCTTTGTGGTCGATGGGCGCCACTGGTATTGCCCATTGATGACAAAGATGATAAACCGCAATCGCTTTCACTTTTTATATACCCTGTGTCCATCTAACGACTGCAGTAAGGGGCATAGACAACTAGCTCAACAAAAAGTAGTAAATTTATATTATAAAGTCAAGCGTATAATCTAGGTTGAAGGACTATTATATTTGTTATTTGGTATGGTCTTGTGTTTGCTAGTTCTCTACTGATTCTGAAAATTTCACTTCAATCACTTCAGATTCTTGCCACTTACAATACTTAATTTAGTGATAATTGTTGTTCTATTTTTAATAGTCTTCATATTGAGATTCTTGCTAGTTACACTGAGCTTTAATGATAATAGGCATTTAATTTGTATTGCCAGTATTTATCCAACGGAAGTTCGAGTCTGTAGTATCTGCTTGCCGAGCACGCTCACTTTCCATTTTCGTTTTTTGCCTCCCTCTCACGTACGCTGCGTGGAGGTTAAAGTGCGAGATACGCAGCGCAGTCGGGTGTTGTTTTAAATCGTTCGTTCGATATGCGTTGTCCGCACTCGGAAGTGACGCGGCGCTAATTGAATAACCATCCAGTCTCACTTGGCCAACTTGGGCGCTGAGCTGCTGGGGGAGTAAACAGCCATGTTGTGTGGGGGTGTAACCGAAAGCCAAGTTATGTTCGCAACACGCGCACAGTTTCAGCTGATACAGCAAGCAAAGCAAAGCAAAGCCGATCCGAGCTGGGGCTGTGGCTGCGGCAACTGTTGTTGGACGACGAGTCTCATTGATATGCCGGTCAGTGCGCGTGGTCTTATGCAATAAAGCTGACGCTGCGAGCTGAGCTCTTGATAAGCAGCCGACGACTCGACGACGCGCTCTGTAGGGCACTCTCTCGACTAGCGAAGCGGGATTAGGTAATATGAGTGTCCGAGGAGCTCAAATGTGCAGTGCACAATTTCCAATCCCCAATTTACAATCTCCCAATCCGAATCCGAAAGCAAACGGATTGGCTGCTGGCCATGGCTAGTGCATTGCACTGCTCGCAATGCAGACGATGCAGACGACGATGCGACGAGATCGATGTGAATGGGAAAATTTCACCGCTTTTACTTTTCCCAATGCATGCGGTGGCGGCGGCGGCCTCGTCTAGCGGTTCGTTTAGATGTGCACACACACACACACACATATTTGTAATTTATTTTTTTGGGCTGTAAAATGTTGCTGTCAGCACGTCGAGTAAAAAGCGAGTAAGCGTAATAATTGACATATTGGCGCAGACAACTCGCCGCACCACCTGCAAGTGACCCGTCTGTCTCTGCCTGTCGGGTCTGTCTGGGGGGATTTACGGTGAATAATTGTGAAAAATTTTCCTATTGCATTCAATATCAGTGTCGACGCTCTAATCTTCAACGATGGACGGTGGACAATGCTGTCTGCGGTCCGTGTGGAACGTTTGCGATAACAGCAACGATAAGCTGCCTTTACCTCAAAAGGTAAATAAAAGTTGCCACAATATTACACCGTTTTTTTTCTGTGATTGCTCAATATGAAGAGTATTTTTTATTTCGTCAATTTGAGCTACTTCAATTTAACGATAAAGTCATGCGCAGCCAACTTAACAACACAGGCATAATTTCGGGTTGCCAGACTGTCTGATTTATGTCGGCAAACTAAATAAGTCGTAAGTAGTGAAACTGTGAATTTTTATAGCTCGATGGATGCACAGCTGTTGATCACCTTTTAAATATTACTATTATTTTACAACAATTTACAGCGAAAAGTTACTACACGGCTTTCAAGCAGTCACAACTTGTGTATTATCGCATAATATATACGATTTTATGTACAATATGCCAAGATATCGCAAAACGCAGTGAAAAGCTTCAGTCAATTAGCAGTCAAGGCTACGACTTTCAGTTTGTGTTTTCACTCCCCAATCGCTCAGTTCAGTCGTTAGTCGTCAATCGTCACTCGTGCAACTCGTAAATAGACCCGAAAAGGTAATTTCGTGTATATGGTACTCGTATTTTCCAGCTAAAACATTCACACTCTGATAATTTGTGTTCAACTACAAGTACAGGGAAGAAAATGTTGAGGGAAAAAATACGTTCAAGTCGTTGCTAGTTTAATTCCAACTATCAATTCTCAAAGACCTCTCTCCCAAGACCCCGCCTCATGTGTATTGTTATCAGTTGTTTTTCCTGCATGGGCCTGATGCGTCACAAAGGGCGCATTAAGCACATTTACAGCGCGTTACAGACAAGTGAATGGATTATTAACAAATTGAGTATTAATTTACATAGTTGTTCAATCTGGAATTTTTTTGCTTCGAAACGAGAATGTGCTGAGAGAATAACAACAATTTGATTAGTGCAAACAAAAAAAAAAAGTACTCAATGATAATGGCACGTGCAATCAATTTAGAAATGTTTTGCTGAGAGATTTACTCTGATTAATATCCAAGTGCAATCTCATGATGTCTTCTCCTTTGGCCTATGGCGTAATACTTGAGACAGACAACATTCTCTGGCCTTTGCTAGAACAGCTAAATGAGGCCAATATTACGACTACAGAGCAAAAGTTGTTCACTGAGAGACGACGACGGCGGCGGCACATGTCAATATGGCCCAAATTTTATGAGCCAACAGAAAACAGGTTGTTGTTGTTGTTATTGTTGTTGTTATTGTTGCTGTCGCTGTGTTGATGGCTGCCCAAGTCAACTGTTGGCTGGCTGGCTGGCGTTTGTAGGCACGCGCAACAAGCCGCGTCCGCCATTCACTTGACGACACCAATTACAGAGATACACACACAAACAAACACACTCACAACACGTTGCAGCGGCGCTGCTACGTTTAACGGGGCGTATGCGCCTCGAACTCATTCATAAAGACTATTTGTAGACGCTTATTATACGACGTACACTTGCAGAACTGCAAGTGCGGTTTGGATAAGTGCTAGAAAAAGCATTACTGGGTTGAAATACTTAATTAAAATAGATTTACAAAATTTACAGATGATTTTTATTTTTAATGGAAATATAAATAATTATTTTTGAATTTTAATTTCTTTGTAAATTATAATTATCATTATATTGAAATGCTAAGCATTAATGACAGTTGATCATTATCGCTGAAGACTTAAAAACCAACCTATAATTATTATTATGTAATTTTTTAAATATTATTTATCAAACAACGCTCCCTGTTATTTTGCTTCGCTTTAAAATGTAACACCACAATAATTTAATTGATTTGAATATTATTGCTACCTTTTTTAACAGTGTACGTAACTGAAGTAGCCATGGCATTACTATTACCAATATTAAGTATACAATTAACAACTGTACTTTGCCACTGGCTGCTGGTATTTTATTTCATTTCTACTTATCTTATTTACTTCCTCAACGGCACGAGAAAAATGGGCTTTGCGGTTGGCCCCTTGCAATTGTAATACTACATAATTTTCTCGCTTTGTGCTTCATTTTTTTTTGTCTGTTTTTGTTTTTTCTCTTTTTTAGGGTTAAGAAAGCGTTACGAAATGATTTTGGAAAAAGGCAGTCGCTCAGCTGGCGCACTTTTAGAGTGTCATGCAGACCTACAGTTGGACCCACATTGGGTCAGCAGTCAGTCAGTGGCTCTTGGTGCTCTGAGGTTGCAAAACCTTCCCTTTATGGTCTCTGGTGTCTGACTTTTCTGCGTTACAGCTTTCTTTCAGGCCACATTGATGTAAAAAATGACTGTTAAATGTTTGTTGTAGTTTTTTCGTATTTTTTTTTTGTAATTGTTGAAAATGCTTTTTGCCATTTAGCCTACTCATGATGTTTCACAAAAACAACAATGAAACAATACCATAATCGAGACGGCAGCCAGAGTTTAGTGTGTTAATGGACAATTTTTGTGCTGATGGGGCGAACTTAAGTGCTTTACCCTTGCAACACACTCTCAATAATTAAAATATATATAATAAAATGTGCGAAACAAAACAATAAATGCTAAAATGAAAATATAAATATGTAACTGTTTGTCCTGACTGAATCCAATCGTTACATTATTTCCCCTCTAACTATCTGCCTTAAATTTAGTATGCAAATGTTGGTAAAAGGCAAATCTAGTAATTATTTGATACTGCCTAGCTTCTACTCTAAATGTAAAGCTCACCTAACCTCAACATGTAAAGCTAAAAAGCAGAAAACCGCAACAACTACAGATTTCACTTTTAATGACTCGCTTTTGTTTCTGCTGACTTGCAATATAAGTACGACGACCAATTCAATGCCAACTTCAAATGAGTTGATGACGCACATTTATTAAAGAAGCAGCACAGACAGAGCTCCCAAAATAAAATAGATACACACAATGAAATACATACATCTTTTGGTTGTGCCTTTGTGTGTTTGTGAAATAAAGAGAACTGAGCAAAATTGCTAATTGAGCTTATTAAAGGCATTCGCAATTTTATTATTTTATGAAGAGCAGAAACAGGTAGCAGAACAAGGTGTGGAGAGGTAGGCACATTAAAAAAAAAAAGAAAAAACATATTTATATACGGAAATTGTGGGGGTAACATTAACAAGCTACATATAAATAAGCAATTATTGGACACGTGTGTTTATTAAACACTCGCACACACATAATCATTTGCATACTTATTATTCAAGTACTTTTGTGTGTTGTGTGTGTGGATTGAATTGAAATACAAACTGTATTTATTGCTTGCCTAAAGTAATTTAAATGCAATTGTTTATCAATAAACAAGCTACACGTTAATCTGCGTTAAATATTCCATTTTCGCATACAAATGTATTTGCATTAACCGCTCTCGATCGTCTGCATTTGATAATCAATTACAACATCAAACCAAACTAAAAAGTTAAGCCTCCTCTTTGGGTAACGTTTTTGGGTTACATGCTATTTTGTGGCCATTGTTTTAACTTTGCTTTTGCTCGTTTTATTTGTTGTACACACTGCAAGTATTTCGTTTTTATGCAAATTGGCCAAGTTTCGTTGGTATGGTATGAATGAATTTAACGGACTTTCAGGCTGTTTCTACTATTTGAATGGACCGCCAAACGATTACTTGGATTTGTGCTTTGTTCTTTGACCAGGACTTGTGCAATCTGGCAACGCTGACAGAAAGAATTCAATTGCAACGACACTTGTCTTAATTTATGGTGCATTGCAAAACAAAAGAAAGTTGCCACACAGCACACAACAACCGCAACAAAGATCCAGGAAGCAAGCAACGGAAAATACACATGTGTGCATTCAGTCAATGAAAATGGCCGGTTGGGCTAAGAAGAAGAAGATGATGAAGGAAGGCAAGGGAAAGAAGAAGAGTCAGACATACTAAGTGAGCTCGCAGAGCAGCTTTGATGCATTTTCTATTTCATTCGAGCGGCGCTTTTCATTCACTTGCTGCCTCTTCATTTTCTTTGCTGTTCGCGTGCTTGAGCCCAAGAAATTGAGGAAAGCGTACCGTTATTTATGTTGGCCAAAACGGGGCCAAGGGGGGGGACGCAGGCAAGAGAGGAAGGGTAGAGCAAAGAAGTGTGTTAATGAACAACAACACACAATGGCAAAGACTAAAAATAAAAAGAAAAAAGCAAAAAGAAATTGCACAAACACAAGCAAAGCCAACCGGAAAGTGAAGCAATGAATAGTGGCTTGATTTATTTTATTTCACAGTGCAAAAAAAGCGAATTTAATCCACATGCAATTTTGTATGTTGTGCCTTGGTATTGTTAATTTAAATGAATTTATTGCGGTGCAGCATATTTTCAATTAAAATTGCACCATACCAAAGCACTACGATAAAAATTGGGTAAGCAGCAAATAAACATAATAAATGGGAAGTGGGAAGTGGCAACAAATCGATAGACATGCTTCGATGCTCCTGATGGATGGGGAATTAATGTGTTGTAAAGCCTCAATTAAACCGTGTTGGGTAATGCTACAAAATAAGAAGAGATCGTTATAAGGCAGGTTTTCAGGTTTCTTATTTCTGAAAAACTCCAAATAGAAACAACAGCTGTCAGAAATTATTTATTCCCAGCACGTAATAAAAGAGCGTCATGAAAGCTATCGATATTTGCGATTGCGGAATGTGTGTGGACCTCAAATTGTGGATTTTGACGAAATCATTTATGTAGTTCATCTGGGAACCTGTGAAACTGGCATTACTCGAATCGAACGCGCACTTTACACGATTCCAATAATTTCAAACATTGTATCGCTATCTTATCTAGTGTATGAGTGAGCATTCATGAATACCCATAAGTATGGCAGCTGTTTTGAGTACCTCCCATTGAAATCTTAAGCACTTTGACGGCTATTTGCTTTATTTCCATTTGAAAACCTAAGAAACTCAGTCGACACTGACCTCCAGTTGACGAGGTCATTTGGAAGCGCCTCTCTGAAGAGACTCTAATGGATATTTGCGTATAAATTGTTTCTAATTTTATTTCATATTATTCACTCTCTTCACACGGTTTGTTCACATTTCGTGAAATGAGCAAACGGGCAATCAAAACGTCAAACAGATTGACGGATTGACGTGCGATCGCATCAAAAAAAAACGTGCAGAGAAATGCGCGCTGTGCAACACTTAAATTGACTTTAGGGGGGGAACCAAAAATGTATTTTTGGAACTGCTCCAAAATGAGCAAGAATTTCGTATATATGTATGTATGTACATATGTCTGTATCATTTGGCGGGACACTTTCCAGTTCCAGGCAACTTTTAACGTCATTTGGACTTGTTTCTGTGCTGTCTCTGCCAAATATAGAAATTCGTTGAAATGTGCTATTGGTATTTTATTTTGAGACTCGATGATGTTGCTGGCTAAAAATACCAAACGTTAAATTTCGATAGGCGTGCATTTGTGTGTGTGTGTGTGCATGCAATCGATATACTATTAGTGGGGAGGTATTGGCAGCCCTCTCCAGAAATATTATAATTATTTCGATTTCATTGACAATGTGTGAGTGTGTGCCGATCGATAAATGATTACGGGGAAGTTTTGATAATTTGCAAATTGCCCTATAAAGAAAATTCCCAGTTATTTCGATTTCATTGCCAATCGATAAATGATTGCGATTTATCTAAATTAGTGGGGAAGCACTGACAAATTGCCCCTTATGGGAAATACCAAATGCAAATGAAAAATTTTCCAATCATTTTCAAAGTCGTCGCAGCCAATTACAAACACACAAACGAACACAGACAACCACATAACCTTATTAAAATCAAGAACAGATTCAAAATTACAATACAGTAATTTACAACACGAACACACGCTGTGTTGTTGTTGTGGTTGTGGTTGCCTGTTTTTTACATATTTCATCAAGTGTTGTCTTTCGCATATGTTTCCAATTTGAATTGAGCCGACGTTGAGCGAATGCAATTTTCACAAAATGTTAATGCAACTGACTTTGTGCTTTGTTGTAGCTGTTTGCCAAGTTCTGCCAACGTCAGCGAATTAATCATGCAAGCTTCAGTCCCACAACAGCAACAATAACAATAATAATAGCAACAACAACTGCGACTTGAGCGAGTGCTTAAAACGCAGCTGGCCATGTACGACTGACAGAGATGGCAACAACGATACATAGGGGCGGGAGCGAGAAGGAGAGCGCCAGGGCCATAGCAGCAGCAGTGATGACGTCACAGCGAACTAGTCGCTGCTTTTGTTGTTGTCTCTCACTCACACGCTCTCAGCAGTCTGACACCATTTGCACTGTGTGTTGCTCTTAATTAATTACAGGTCTCTCTGCTTCTTTGTTTTTCTTTTGTTTTGTATTTTTAGATGATAAGCAAGCGACAAATACGAATGCAAAAACTATTATCACTCAATTGCCAGTAAGTACATGTATGTGTGTATGAGAGAGAGAAAAACAATATGTTAATTGGGTTATCGATTGTATACGCACCTTAGGCTTGTTGAGCCACTTGCGAAATGTTTCCATGATTTAATATCGTTTGCAGCAGCCGTTACCGTTAATGCTAAAGTCAGCTTTACAGCTGATGACACGCCAGCTTAGGCGTCTCTCTCCTCCTCCTCCTCCTTCGCGTTCTCCACACTGTTGTTGTTGTTGTCGATTAATCTCGTTGGCCGGCGGCAGGCTGTCAAATGGCAAGTTGGCGCCGATTTGCACCGATAGATGGCGTCGTTGTCGTCGTCCTTGCCCAACAACAACAGCGACAACAACAACGCAGACAGAACAACAACAATAACATAAACGAAGACCAAACAAAACAAAAGAGCACAACAATAATAACAACTATGTGTTTTTTGTTTTTGTCTCGGTGTGTACGCGATGGGTCAGTCTGTGTGTGTGTGTGTGTAACGTTCTGTTTTTGCTGTTTGTTGGCCACACTGCGTTCAATACATGTACATTTGCATGTATGTTTGTGTGTGTGTGCGCTACTGTTGCATTCGCTCGCGTTTAACTGGATTTCACTTTTTGGGCATATTTTCAAATGCACTTTACCGAATCTTGCACTTTTTGTATAATTTCAATGCTATTTATTCATTTTTATTTGTGTAACATTTAAAGTGCTAATTTTTGTGTGTTGTTTAATGCCTTTTGCACTTTGCTTCGCTTTGACTTTGCTTCGTTTTCATTCGGATTCGTTTTACACGCGTGACTTTTGCGTGCTCTTTCTTTCGCCACACGAATATCACTTGAACTGCATTTCTTAATGGGGAAACTGCGTCGATTTGTTAAAATTCTTAAAATATGTTACAACTGCAAACTGGCTTTTCTTGCGTGTGCGAAAAAACCATTAAACTCGCGCAACACTTCTTATCCGCCCAACCCGTCTACACAAGCGAAGCGTGTACGTTGCGTTCAAAGATTTTTTTTCGACTAGCAGATGTTAACTTTTTTTTATAAATAACAGAAAATTAGCAGACTGTAAATGCGCTGTTAGTGCAATCGATGTATTATTTTAGAGACTTATCGATAGTTGTTTGACAGTGAGGTATTTTAAAAAAAAAAAATTTAAAACTGTTTGATCACTGCTATCCAAATGAGAAAATCATTAATTGCTGCTTAAAGAATTTAGTTTAACTGCTCAATTTAATTTTAGCAACGTAGCCCAAATACAGTTAACATTTACATTTTCTGTTAAGTAACACGCTGTACTCGTTGCATTTAGTACTCTTTGTGCGTCCACGTACTCTAAATGCGTTGCTTGCTCAATTGAGTGTCAACTGATTTGTATTTCAACGGAAAACTGCAAGTTGCCTGATTAATTACTTTTTAAAAATGATTCGAAATCATTTCAAAACGGCGAAACTGAAAAATCGCGTATCTTATCTGTAATAAAATGAAGTTTATTCAATTGAGTAGTTCCTGTTAATATGAAAGCTACCGTACTGCCTGACTGAAGCAAACTTTTTCTTTTGATCTGGCAACCCCAAGCAAAAGCCTAGTGAGTGAAAATTAGTTTGCGCGCAATGCGAATATAGTGCGACAATTAAATGTATTTTAATGTGCAAATGGTGTGCAAAATATAATGTATAATTGAGTTTACTGTAGGGCAATGCGTCTAAAGTGGTTGTTAAGTGGCCCCTCATCCGAGTAGCCGGCGATCTCTTGCGGTATGATTCCAGACTCCTCAATTGAGGTGCACGGGCGACACATGCATTCTAACGGTGCTTTGGTAAGAACCTTCTTAAATTTCCGCTCGCCGTGCTTGACCTTGGGACAGAACAATGACACGGCAGCCTCGCGTTCGCCCGACTCCTGGCAGCACATACAGGAGCGTTCCATTTGCCAAATTTTGCTGCCCGATACCTGCAAGAAAATACGCGTTTATAGTAAGAAATAAAGTGACAAAGTGCTCGACTGCGAGATACCCACTACACACTCTGACAAATGTAAAACTAAAATTCGGATTAAGGGACAGTGTATATACGACATAGTCTTGCTTTTACCGGGTATAATTATAAAGAGTATCGCGTGTGACTTACCTGAATATAACTCGCGCAGCGACCCACGCAGGCAAACGAGGGAATCGGCTTGGGAACACAGCCAGGATACTGCAGCACATGGATGACGGGCGTCACCTTGCAGTCGTCCCCAAGATGTCCAATATCTACAAGGATCGGATCGGGGGTAAGTGCACATCATTTAACTATACTATTACCGCATTGGGATTTACCATTGTCACTGGTGGACACCGCGTTGTCCGCCTGCGCCATGCACAATTTGAGCAGACTGACGAGCACGCAGTATAACAAGATTAGCACAAAGATTTTGTTGTTCTCATGGCGTAGCACGTGGCGCAGCATTTCGTTGCAAGTCTCCGGCTTGGATGGTGTCAAATGGAAAACGCTGCCAACTGTGTGGCGGCTTTTATAGCAGATGGATCCACACAGACGCTCAGCGTGTTGCGTTGCCGGCAGCGAACGTTGCCTTAATGACCCGACCACATGACTTATTGCCCAATAAAGCGCAGCCATCTTGAAAACCTTTTTGCCTAGTAATTGCATACACGAAAATGGCATTTGTCCCGCTGAGCCAAGCTCTCCTTTTATTTCCTCTCTCTCTCTCTCTCTCTCTTTCTCTCTCTGTCTACATACAAATCAATGCCTAAGCAATACGCTGAGCAGCGACGACATCATTATCAGCAGCGTTGTTGCCAGCGTCAGTCCAACGGCGGCAGCGCCGTTCCTCTTGGCCAAAAAGTTGACCAAACGCCCCAGACGACGCTCGGCCCATTCGACATTCGTCTCCACTTTGGCCAGAGCTGTGTTGAGCGTTGTCATGGCATCCCCGAACGATGCAGAGTTGTCGTTTATAAAGACCGAGTATTGTTTCTGCTGTTCTCGTGTGGTAAAGTAATCGGCCATTTCACTCAGCACATCTGCTGCCTTTGACCAGCTGCCCAAACTGCAATTTTACATTAATTTGTTAAGTTTTGTCAATAATATGAATACTATTCAACTTACGCGTCGGCCAAGCGCTTGATGTCCTCCGTGAGCATTGCGTAGACGTCGTTTATCAAGTCGGGATTCTGTTGATACAACTGTGCGATGCCCACAATCTTCAGCGCGACGCTCGTCGAGCTGCCCAAAATCTCGGTCTCGAAGTGGGTGCGTGACGAGTCCCTTGTGCAGCTTGCAGCTCGCCAAAGCAGCTCGCGCTCATTGGCGTTGGTCTCGTTCTTGTACAATGCCAGGACACGCTCATAGCCAGATGTGCGAGCAGCGGCACAGTAGAAGGTCTCACGATAGTCGGGCGATGGCTTCTCGGTGATCTCCTCAAAGCTGCGCTTCACATCCTGGTTGCAAGCGGCATTCTGGTACTTGCAGAGCCAGGACACTTGCATGTTGCGATTGTAGACATCCAGCACGGTATCTTGGGACTTCCAATTGACGCCCAGCTTAGCGAAGACTGCCAATGTAATGTCACTGAGATATTTCTCGAAATTGATCAGTTGCTGTGGCGTTAGACGCTTGCTGACATCCTGCAGACCATCGTAGGCTGCAAACCAGGGAATGTACTCGACTTCTGTGCTCAAGTAGTCGATGAACTCAAAGACCTGCTCGTAGTCGATCATGCCAGCATAGGCAAAGTTGAAGAGATCGTCAACGAGTGCTGCACGATTCTCGACAGCGATCTCACTGTGCTTAGCCTCGGTGAGAGCCAGTTGGATTTGATTGAGAATCGGCGTGTCGTAGAGCACACGATAGTAGTTGGACTGCTTGATGTTCAAGATAATCCAGTCGATAGCATCGTCGAAATAGAACGCCACCGTGTCGGTGTACTTATTAAAGAACATTTTTGGAGTCATATTCTTGAAATTGGCCTCCAGATTCGTGGTGTAGGTGATTGGGACATTGTAGCGCAAGGTTTCGTCGCTACCATCAAAAGGATTATATAAGAAGCGACTTTGCGAAAGCAGGATCCTGTGATTCTGTAGGGTGATGTTCACCACGATCGTCGGGTAGCCCACCTGTTCGGTGAAATCGCGGAAGAATTCGTCCAGGAGGACACTAAACACAGTATTCGGCCAGTATTCCTTGAGATGAGTAAACAAATCCTCTGGCTGCGTGTTACCCAAATGACTGCAAGACAGCATATTGAAAAGAAGATGCTCGACATTGAGAAGATTAACTTACTTTGCCCTGAGATAGCTTATCATGGCCTTGTCAAAGTTGTCCTCGCCCATTGCATTGCGCCACATGCGAACGATGCTGGCGGCCTTGGCAAAAGAGATTCTGCCGAACTTGTAATCAATGTCTGCGGGTGTTTGAATGGAGTCCTCTGGGCTGGTCATGGGCTGAGTGAGATTTAGGGCGTCAGTCGACATGACGTGCTGTAGCTTTTGGACGACAAACTGTTGATCCAACTGATATTCCGGATACAACTGCAAGAAAACCGCAAATATTATTATAGTTCATAAACATTATTTTTTGTTGTCTGAGCATACCTCGTTGCCAACGAAAAACTCGTAGAAGCGAGCGAATCCTTCCTGCATCCAGACGTAACTCCACCATTTCAGTGTCACACTATTGCCGAACCACATGTGCGCATTTTCATGGATGATATTGCGAATGGTGAACTCCTTTTGCATCCAGCCATCCGTATAACCTTCTTGCTCTAAAACAACTTTATCTCTGAAAGCAAAATAAATCAAAAATGATAATCAAAATAATAATTCTGTGTCAAATAATATCGCATTGGATATTGTCCAATTTACTCTACATAAATTTAATTATAATTGCACCACAATCTCATATAGCACCTATGGGAGCTATCAGCTAGTTTCGTTATGGGGCTTATTGAATTATCGCTGCTGGTAAAGTTAATTTTCAAGGTATCGTAGATTGCGTTTCTTTGAGTTTGCTTCCACTTTTACTTACTTGAATATAACTAGACCCCAGTTCTCCATGCTGTTGTGTGGGAAATGCGGCGTCGTCGCATATTGGAACAGTTTGTTGCCCAACTCCTCATATGATTGCTTGAAGACCAGACTGTAGAAGGGTAGAACACGCTGCGTCACATTGTAACTGAATTCGGTGTAGTTGTAAAACTCCGGCCGTGTATAGATGGCCAACTCGTTGGGATCGCCTCGTGCACGATACTCGGAAATAACGAACGCCAATAGATAAGTGGACATAATGGGCGTCACATCAAAGTGATCCACAAAGCGGTTGTTTCTGAAATTGCAATCTTATCGTGATATGGCTTTTTAAATGGTTATCTGATGTCGCTGCTTACGCCTCATTTGTGGTGCTGATTAGTCTGGTATTGCTAATGGAGTTGAAGCCATTGGGTCGCCGAATGTGCAGCTCAAATTGGGCTTTGAAGGCGGGTTCATCGAAGCAGGGAAATACACGACGAGCGTTGATTGCCTGCATTTCGGTGAGCAGCACCCACTTGGTGCTGCCCGTCTGCTCCTCCACATAGCTGACGGAGAACAGACCCGCCGTATCCGTTCTCACTTGCCCCGTGTACTTGAAGTACAGTGTGTAGTTCTGATTGATGGTCAATGCCTGAGTCAGCGGCACTGTCAGCTGTTGGGTCTCCTGCTCAAAGGTGAGTTGGGTATTGGCGATCTGCTCCACTTGCTCGCCTGCAGCATTGTAGAGAACACAGCTCACAATCTCAATGGAGTCCTTGTGCAGTCTTATGCTATTCACATTAAACTGTGTAACCAGTAATGTTATGTTGACCTCGCCATCGAATGTTGTTCCGGGATTAGTGGCCTCGCCCTGTATGCCGATAGTAAGATTGTAATATGAGGGCACCAAATTTGTACTTAGTCGGTAATCGACGCTCGCGCAGTTGGCAATAAATGTGACCAACAGCAAGTTGGCCAACAGCCAAATTCCAGATCGATAGCTGCTCATGTCGAAGGCTGGTTCCGTACTGAAGCTTTTTTTATTTATATTGTTTCATGTAAACTCCTTTCCGAGCAGGTGATTTTTGGAAGATTAGATTAATAGGCAATTGCTGACTAATTTGTATATTTGGTAGCAAAGATAGTTGTTTCCAACAGGCAATCAATACAGCAACAAAATATTTGAGGGCGTGGCTGTCGAAACTCCTGATAAGAACTAAGATTTATAGATATTCGTTATTATTATTATTATGTTCATAATGGGTACAAGCAATTCAGTCATGCTCAATTTGATAAGCATATATGATAAGCTTTTATAAAATTTCATGAATGTCATTAATCATTGTTCAAGTTAAGATAAGATTCTATGAAGTAGGGGGTCCCTAGGTGTCGAGGTTTATAAATGTACAATTGATAGTTACTCAGAACAATGTTTATTTTGATTGATTTTGAGATTTTTACAAATAACCCTATATGTTTTCAATTATTCACAATTATTAAAAACTTGAACTACATTTGTCATTTCAACAAAAAACTCATTAGTGTGGACATCATCATCAGCAACGTTGTGGCTATCTTGAGTCCAGCTGCGCCGTTCCTTGATGCCAAGAAATCGACCAATTTGCCCAATCGCTGATCTGCCCATTGCAGATTTGTGCTCACAGTTGTCTGAGCCGTCCTCAACGTCGACGCAGAGTCGCCAAATAGTGCAGAATTCTTGTCTATGAAATCAGAGAATTGTTTCTCCTGTTCTGCCGTTGTGAAGTAGTCGGCCAATTCGCTCAGCACAGTGGCTGTCTCTGACCAGCTGCCCAAACTGCAAATTCCACAAAATTAGCCAAGAGCTAAGGAGAGTTTTGAACAGAGATTCTACTTACGCCGTCGACAACAGCTTAATATCCTCCGTAATCATTGAGAATATGGCAGAGATCAAGTCCGGATTCTGTCTATACATCTGTGCCAGACCTGCAGTCTTCTGGTCCACCGTTGTCGAGCTGCCCAGAATCTCGTTCGTGTAGTGATTGCGATAGTCTCTCGTGCAGCTAGCAGCTCGCCAAAGCAGATCGCGATCACCACTGTTCGTCTCCTTCTGGTACAAGTCCAGAACTCGAGCATAACCAGTTGTGCGGGCAGCGGCACAGTAGAAAGTCTCACGATAGTCGGGAGTTGGCTTCTCGGTGTTCTCGTCAAAGCTGCGGCTCAAATCGTTATTACAAGCTGCATTTTGGTATTTGCACAGCCAGGACATTTGCATGTTGCGATTGTATACGTCCAGCACAGTATCGTCGCTCTTCGAATTGACAGTTAGCTTGGCGTAGACTACCGCCGTAATGTCCTTGAGATATTTCTCGAAATGTGTTAACTGTTGCGGTGTTAGCCGGTTTGCCACACGCTCCATGCCCGTGTAGGCTGCGTACCAGGGAATGTAATCGATTTCCTTACTCATGTACTCGATAAACTGGAACACCTCAACGTAATCCAACATTTTGGCATATGCAAAGTTGAAGAGATCATCCACGAGCTGTGCTCGGTTCTCGGCTGGAATGGAACTGTGATCAGACTTGGCCAGAGCCAGTTGAATGTTCTTTAAAATCGGCGTATCGTAGAGCACTCGATAATAATTGGATTGCTTGACATTGAGTATAATCCAGTCGAGTTGATCCTTCGAATTCAGTTGAACCTGCGTCACCTGCTTTCTGAAGTAAATGCCGGGTGTCATGTTTTGAAAGGTGGGCTTCAAATTCGTGGCAAAGGTAATCGGTATGGTGTAGAGTATGGTGGCATTGCTGCCATCGCCAGGATTGGACAAAAAGCGTTTTTGGCGCAGGACAACACGACGGTTTTCCAACGTGAAGTTCACTGTGATCACTGGGTAGCCTTCCTGTACAGTGAAGTCTGTGAAGAACTCATCCAAATCGACTTCTGGCTGAGCTGGCCAGTTTGGCTTGAGATGGGCAAACAAATCGCTTGGCTTAGTGGAATTTAAATGGCTGCAAGCGAGAAAATAAAGAATTGGTTGCTAGCATGGGAAAACTACTGAACTTACTATTCCCTTAGATAGCTGTTGATGGCTTTGTTGAAGTTGTCGCCGCCCATAATATTGTGCCACATGCGAACTATGCTCGCGCCTTTGGCATAAGTGATGCCGCTGAACTTGTGGGCAATCTCTGAAGGAGTTTGCACACTTGCCTCGGGACTGGTCATGGGTTGCGATGCGGCTTCTGAATCTGTGCGTAAGATCATCTGAAGTTGTCGCACAACAAACTGTTGATCCAACTGGTATTCTGGGTTCAACTGGTGAGCCATAAAGTACTCGTAGTAGCGAGCAAAGGCCTCGTTTAGCCAGAAGTTGCTCCACCAGGAGAAAGTGACACTGTTGCCGAACCACATGTGGGATGTCTCGTGTGCAATGATGCGAGTGGTGAACTCCTTATTCCTGAGCCCATCAGTGTACCCAGGATCCTGCACTAGCACTGCATCGCTGAATGATCAGAGCAATTAATAATTTCATTGGAAAAAGTTGTGTCAGATGAGCCTACCTGTAAATGACAAGGCCCCAGTTCTCCATGCCGTTGTGGAGAAAACGAGGCGAGCTCGTGAATTGCAGCACTTCATTCCCCAGTTGTTTGTAGGGCAGTTGGAATAACTCATTGTAAGCCGCCAGCACTCGGCCTCCCACGTTGTAGCTGAACTCCGTCTTACTGTAATACTCTGGCCGTGAATATATAGCAAGGGTATCGGGGTTGCCTCGTGCCTGGTACTCGGAGATAACAAACGCCAATAGATAAGTCGACATAATGGGCGTCACAGCAAAGTGATCCACATAGCGATTATTGCTGCAAGTGAAATGTTATCTTAATGTTGTAAATTATTTGCAGAGTTATTCGTGCTTACGCTGCGTCTCTTGTCGTTTCCATCAATTTGGTGTTACTGATGGAGGTAAGGCCACTTGGTCGGCCAATGTGCACCTCAAACTTGGCCTTGAAGGCAGGCTCGTCGAAGCAGGGAAAGACTAGGCGGGCATTGATGCGCTGCATCTGGGTGTGCATAACCCACTTGGTCTTGCCGCTGTCCGGCTCAACATAGCTGGACGAGCATAATCCCACCATATCATCTCTTACCGTTCCTGTGAACTGAAAGTGCAGAGTGTAGTTCTCGTTGGCGATCAACGCCTGCGTCAGCGGCACTGTCAGCTGTTGTGTGCCCTGGTCATAGTTGAGTGAAGTAGTTGGCACACTTTGTTGCAGGACGGCATTCTTGTTATAGAGCGAGCAGCTCGATATGTTTAGTTCATCTTTGTGGAGTGTAATTTCGAGCAAGTTGCTCTGGTTCGTCTGCAGAGTTATGGCGACTTCTCCGTTGAATGTGGAGTTCGGGCTCGTCGCATCGTCTTGTATATTAATGGTTAGATTGTAGAGTGATGGCCATACGTTGTTGCTGAGGCGATAGCCGGCACTCTCGGAAGTGGCTATCAGCGTGAGTGAAATGACGGCAGCCAGCAGCTGCATTCCAATGCCAGAACCTTTCATGCTGAGAGCAATTTCAATACTGAGTTCGATGTTGTTCGTTGACCCAAAAGCTCGTAAGCAAACTAATAAAAATAAAAATCCCCCAAAACAGATGATGTTTGTGTTTGTCGATTAGATAACATGGACAATAGGTATCGATATGATGATTAGGCAGACACACCTCACACCTGGTTTGCTGTTCGTGTTATCGGTATTGTTGTTCCAATTCTTATGTGTATGGTGGTACAATGTGTACTTCTCAAGAAATAATGTTATTCAAAGCAGCACATTAATTAACCCTTTGACAACCGATTCAATTGTCAACCCAATTGTTGAGATGCACGTGATTAGATGCATGATATTCTATGCACTTCGCACAGTGTCTGGTTTTCTAAAGCTGGTTGCGAAAAATAAGTTGTGGTTGATTGCCGCATTCCTCTGAGTTCATTAAAGAAACTATTTAAAAAATAACTTCCTTTCAAAGTTGGGCTATTTCTATGTTGGGAAAAATGAGATGAAAAATTACCACAAGTATAAAGTTAACAGCACGAGCCCCAAAAACCATTTAAGCTTTTCAACCTACATATTGTTTCTTTACTATAGAGATCAATTCAAGATGACAACAATAAAAAATTATTAAATATTAAATTATTATTTATTAATGTTTTTTACTTTTAATAGAAGGGTCGGGCGTGACATTGAATTTTTTTTAATTTATGAAAAAAAAATAAAAGTTCTTGGTTAACAAAATTTGTTAAAAATAAAACAAAAGATTTTTATAGTAAACATGAGTACATACCATACATACAATTTTTTATTTTGACGATTAAATTATATCCTTACGTTAATGTTATTAAGTAAACTAAATTTTGTGTGCTTTCTGATTCATTTAAAAAAAGGCTTAAAAGTAATAACTTTTACAACTTTTTGCACATTGTAAAAACCAACATCATATGCATTTAGCGAATATCATAAAGATACTAAATATTGTATTTGTGGTTATATATTTGACATCTATAGGCCATGTTATGATTCATATGTTCCAGTTGGACTACTTTATTAACGGCACGTGTTTTCTTATGTAGAAAATGAGAGGTTTTGCTTGTACTTTTGTTCGGAATTATATTAAATAGCATGATTCACCAAATTGACTCAATTTATTTTATGATTATAGCCAACCGGGCAATGACGCGTTATATTGCCAGTACTAGCATATAGTATAACTTATTATTATCGGTTCGTTGCTAAATTTGATTTGCTATAATCTTGAGCCATTCTTGAACCGGTTTTAAAGTAAATAAATTGTGAGCACAAAATAAACGTATGTAAATGAGCATTTAATTTGACGATTTGTTTATCATAATGATTATTCATTATAACTTTATTTTGACAGCTCATCTTGATTATTTTTCTCTAAAAACTTGACTAGCTTGCTCAATCGTTGCTCTGCCCGTTGTAGGTTCTCTTTTACCTTTTGCAGAGCGGTGTTGAGAATTTCTACGTCTTTCCCAAAGAAGTCTGAGTTTGTATTGATGAATTCAGCGAATAGATTTTTCTGCTCCTCCGTTGTAAAGAAGTCAGCCATTTCACTCAACTTTTCCACAGTGATCGATGAATTGCCCAAACTGGAAGTTCAACAAATTAGTTGAGAGTAACACTGCATTCTCAGATAACTTACAACTTAGTCCATTGCGTTATGTTCTCCGTTAACATAGAAAATATCGGTGTAATTAAATCGGGATTCTGCTGATACATCCGTGTCACGCCATCAGTTTTAAATTCAACCATATTGCTGCTCGATACCATGTTATTGTAATGCGTAACATAGTCTCTCGTACAGCTGAGTGCCCGCTGAAGCATAGATCTCTCGTCCGATTCACTTTCTCTATTGTATAAGTCGAGGATACGGGCGTAGTCTGTCGTCCGAGCAGCTGCACAGTAAAAGTTTTCACGATAATCTGGGAAAGGCTTCTCAAGATTCCCCTCAAAATGTAGTTTGACTTGGTTATTACAATCGGCATTTTGGTATTTGCAGAGCCAGGACACCTGCAATTGCCGATTGTACACATCCATCGCAGTATCATTGCTACTTGATTTAACTGTTAGTTTGGAGAAGACCGCAGTTGTAATAGTTTTAAGATACTTTTCGAAGTGGGGAAGCTGTTGAGGGGTCAACCGTTTCGCTACCCGATCCAAGCCGTGGTAGGTAGCAAACCAGGGAATAAAATCTAATTCGTGTCTCAAATAATCTAGAAATTCGAAAACTTCCGCGTAATCGATCATGCCAGCGCTGGCAAAGTTGAAGAGATCATCAATGATCTGAGCGCGATTCTCAACTGGGACGGAACTGTGTCCATCTTTGGAGAGAGCTAGTTTAATTTGGGTAAGAATCGGCTTATCGTAGAATACTCGGTAGTAGTTGGATTGTTTGAGGTTCACGATAATCCAGTCTATGGGTTCCTCAAAGGAGATCACGAACGTGGTGTTATTTTTATAGAAGTATTCATGGGGTGTTAAATTGTTAAAATTAAATTGCAGATTCGTAGCAAAGGTAATCGGTATAGTGTAGCGTAATGTGGGATCGCTGCCATCTTTGGGATTTGTCAGAAATCGTTTTTGGTGTAGGATTATTCGTTGCTTATCCACGGTCATGTTCACAGTGACCATTGGGTAACCCACTTGCTCGGTAAAGTCGGAAAAGAACGTATCCAAATTTACTTCAGGTTGAGCTGGCCAGTTTCGCTTGAGATGAGCAAACAAATCGCGTGGCTGAGCGTTTTTTAAATGACTTGAAAGAAGAAAATTACAAAAATGCAAGAAATGGGTATTTGAACTCACTATTGCTTCAGGTAACTGTTGATGGATTTGTCAAAATTATCGCCTCCCATTAAATTCCGCCACATACGGATAATGCTGGATCCCTTTTCATATGCGAAATTACCGAAAACTTCTTCGGACTCAGATAATGTTTGTACACTCGATTCGGGTCTGGTTAACGGATGGGAAATAGCCAAAGAGTCATCTTCTAATATCGAATGAAGATGTACTACAACAAACGTTTGATCCGAATTAAATTCTGGGTAGAGCTGAAAAATACGTTACGTAATAACGTTAAAGTTTTAAAATATTCAATTATTTTAAACTTTGCATTAATATTTACCTGATTAGTCATAAAGACCTCATAAAAACGAGCAAAACCTTCGTTTAGCCAGAGATGACTCCACCAGGATACGGTAACGCTGTTACCGAACCACATGTGGGCCATCTCATGTGCGATCATTCTACAAGAGTACTCTTTGTTCATAAAGCCGTCAGTAAAACCGGGTTTTTGCACTAGTACTTCTTCGCTGTAAGATCACATAAATCATTCATGAGCAAAATATCGAACTAATCGAACCTGTAAATGATGAGTCCCCAATTCTCCATCCCCTCGATATCAAACAAAGGGACACTCGCAAATAGTAGAATTTCATTTCCCAGTTGTTGATAGGGTATCGAAAATAGTTCATTGTACGCTGCTATTACGTCTTTCCCAACTTTGTAACTGAATTCTGTATTATTGTAATATTCCGGCCATGATAAAACGGCAAATTCACTGATATTGCCGCGAGCTCGATAGTTGGCAACCAAAAACGCAACTAGATAAGTGGACATAATTGGAGTTACATCGAAATGATCCACAAAGCGATTTTTGCTGAAATTTAATGTATTACATAAATTCTAATATTATCTATTGAATTAAACTTACCCTTCATTTGTGGTTCTGATCAACCTTGTATTGCTGATGGCTTTATAGCTACTCGGTCGGCCAATGTGAAGCTGAAACTTGGCCTTAAAAGTGGGTTCATCAAAACAGGGAAATACCAAGCGGGCATCTGTGGACTCCAGCTGTGTAGCAAAAACTTTGGGGGCTATGCCACTGGCGTTTTCGAAGTGAGCGAAATATTCCGAAAATAGACCGGACATGTCGTCTCTTACTTTCCCTGAATATTTAAAATGCAGCGTATAGGTTTCATTGGCAGTCATTGGATGTGAAAGAGGCACAGTCAACAGATCCGTCTCTTTGTCATACTGTAGTAGATTAGTTGCAATATTCTGTTGCAAGAGGCCAGCCTTATTATAGAGCGAACAGCTAGATATGTTGAGGGCTCTTTTGTGTAGAACTATTTCGAGCAAGTTTCTCTGGTTGGACTTCAGAGTTATAGCGACTTCACCGTTGAATGATGTCCCTGGATTCGTCGCATCGTCTTCAATATTAATAGTTAAGTTATAGAATGATGGCCGTACGTAACTGCTGAGACGATAATCAGCACATTCTGAATTGGCTATCAAATTCAATGCTATAACTGCGGTCAGCAGCCACAATCCGACGATACAACCTTTCATGATGAATGCTAGTTCACTATTGAAACAGTACAAGTATTTCATTTTCTGTACCCTCTAGAATTATGATAATTACTAAAAACTTGTACTGATTGTTCACAGTTATAATGTATTTTACGCAATGCGCAATAAATACCCAGAGCGGGTATTATTATTTCCATTGTCGTATCCCACATAAGCCTTTGTAAATTCGATCATAGATGGGTGTGTGGTTTTTGTTTTTTCGCACGAAGAGCAGTTTTCACTACATTTTTAAAACTAACATACGCCTATACTTTCAAAATAATTAATAACTTGTCTACGACTTTTTGCAGTTTACTCATTTGCGATTACTTAGTAATGGGTATAGCGTATTTAGAAGTCAGATGTTTAACTCTCTAGAACCGCTTTTAACATAAATCAATTTTGAGCACTCAACGAGCTCGAAAATACACAGCAAATTAATTATCATTTAATCAATTGGCATTAAAATAACGGACTCTGGACTAATTCAAGTAATGCAAATTATATTGACATGTTCAAATTGGAAACAACTAAAACTAGCTCAATGCGAGGTCTAACAAATTCTTCTTTGATATGAAAAACATATGCAGCTGAAATGATATCGCGGCTATTCATTATTTATATTTATGTTATTTACTGAGCAGCTTAACCCGCAACTCACCTAAATTTTATATTAATGATATATATAATAATATAATATTTTGATTTTGAAAAAGTCGTTTTTTAACTGGATCATATTATATTTTGTTAAGATATCGACTAATTTCTTGAATTGCGATGATTGTTCAGTCGGAACAAACAGCTTTATACATACAAATATTTATATGTACCTGACACACTAATATCAATCCAAATACATATTTTATAATTTAATATTATTAATCAAATGTTTTAAAATTCAAATATGTTAATATTGATATAGACTAGTACCAGATATTGTGCATGCATATTTATTTATTTCAAAACATCTTGACAAACACCAAAAAAACGTTGTGACAATCGTAAGTCCAACTGTCTAGTTCCATTTTTCCAAATACTTGACTAAATTGCCTAGTCGCTGCTCTGCCCATTGCAGATTCTTACGTACCGTTGTCAATAATGTCTTTTGTGTGTCAGCTTCTACATCAAATAAGCGAGACTTATTGTCCATAAGGTCGGATAATAGTTTTTCCTGCTCCCGCGTTGTGAAATAGTCAACCATATCTTTTAGAACTTTAAAGAATTTTGATTTCCCAAATCTAAGAGTTCAATAAATTAGTTATTAATTGTAAAATATTTCGTGATATCTAACCTGGCAACAATCTCCTCGATGTTTTCAATTATCGTTAAGAATATGGGGGTGATTAAATCTGGATTCTGTTGATAGATCTGCATCAAGCCAGATTCGACGTGGGTATACGGTAATATATGGAATAACTCGAACTTTATATATGTTCTATAGTCCCTCGTACAGCCGATAGCTCGCAAAAGGAGATCTTTCTCGTCGGAATCGGTCTCATTATGATATAACGACCAGAGGCGAGCATGTGCCGTCGTTCGTGAAACTGCGCAGTAAAATGTCTCCCGATAGTCTGGGGATGGCTTTTCAAGACTCCCCTCAAAAATCAGTTTCACTTGGTTATTACAATCGGCATTCTGGTATTTGCATAACCATGATACTTGCAAGTCTCGGTTGTACACATCCAACACGCTATCATATTTGCTTGATTTTGTGCCTCGTAAAGACATGAACAGATTTGTAATATTTCCAAGATACTTCTCAAAATGGGGTAGCTGTTGGGGGGTTAATCGTCGTATCACTCGCTCCATACCGTGGTAGGCTGCATACCAGGGAATGTATCTGGTTTCCCCACTTAAATATTCCAGGAACTCAAAAACATCAGCATAATCGATCATTCCAGCATGCGCAAAGTTGAAGAGATCATTAATAATCTGCGCGCGACTCTCATCGGGGATTCGAAAGATTTTGAATGTTGAAAATAACTGCTTCAGTTTAGAAAGAAGCGGTTTATCATAGAAAACTCGATAGTAGTTGGATTGCTTGTTGTTTAAGATAATCCAGTCAATCGGTTCTTTGAAAGATATCTCCACTGTACTTCTATTCTTATCGAAGTACATATTAGGTGTATCAGTATAATTTTCCTTAAGATTCGTAACGTAGGTAATCGGTATGGTGTAGCGTAAGGTGGCATCACTGCCATCTTCGGGATTTAACAGAAATCGTTTTTGATGAAGAAATACTCGGCGATTATCCTCGGTGATGTTCACTGTGACCATAGGGTAACCCACTTGTTCGGTGAAGTCGGAAAAGAAAGTATCCAAATCGACTTCAGGTTGAGATGGCCAGTTTTGCTTGAGATGAGCAAACAGATCGCTTGGCTGAGCGTTTTTTAAATGACTAGAAGAAAAAATATTAGAAAAAAGGCAAAGAATCGGGAAGACGAGGATCTCACTATTGCTTCAGGTAACTGTTGATGGATTTGTCAAAGTTTTCGCCTCCCATTATATTTCGCCACATGCGGATAATGCTGGCACCCTTGTCATATGAGAAGATATTGGTCTGGTTTACAATTTCAGCAGGAGATTGTACGGCCATCTCGGGGATGGTTAAGGGCTGAGATGTAGCCACAGCATCCTCTTCAAGGACATTATGCAGATTGACGACAACAAACTGTTGGTCCATTCGATATTCGAGTTCTAGCTAGGGAGAAAGTATTTTAACTACAGTAGTGACTCTATGACCAATGCAAATTAAAAAATTGTTGAAAAACTGATCAAGTGCACTTAGCTTTTTGACAGTTATTTAAAATATGATATTTTCCAATACAATAATGGTTTATCGTTATTAAATAATAACCCTTATCATATTGATTGTTATGCAAAACTGTAAAAGCTTCGGTTTAAACTGATCAGATTAAATATACAACACAAAATATTTCTTTACAACCAGTTTCGTGGAAATGTCTGTTTTAATTAAAAAAAAAACATCTTTGATATTAGTAAGCTGCTGCTTGTAGACATTTACCTGATTAGTCATGACGATCTCATAATAACGAGCAAAGCCTTCGTTCAACCAGAAGTGACTCCACCAGGATATGCTGACACTGTTTCCAAACCACATGTGGGCTAACTCATGAGCAATACTTCGACATGTGATCTCTTTGTTCTTGTGGCCGTCAGTGTAGCCAGGTTTATGTTTCAGTATTTCTTCTCTGTTAAAGACAATAAAAGAGGCTCCATAAAACTTGTCACAATTATATTTACAAGCTTTGTGCTACCTGAAAATAATTAGACCCCAATTCTCCATGGCATCGTCGTTTAAGAAAGGCGAAGTGGCAAAAAGCAAGTTTTCATTTCCGAGTTGCTTATAGGGTGTATTGAATAGTTTGTTGAAAGCCGCAATTAATTGTTTTCCTGTATTGTAGCTGAATTCTGTGTAATCATAATCCTCTTTCGGAGAAAATACAGCAAAATCACTTATATTGCCTCGAGCCTGATGGTTGGATATTATGAAAGCCAATAGATAAGTTGACATTGTTGGCGTAACATCAAAATGGTCGACAAAGCTGTCATTTCTGCAATTGATATTTTAAGGGTGGTATTGATTTGAAGATTATGTAGTATGCTTACCCTTTATTTGTGGTCCTAATCAACTTAGTATTGCTGATGGCATTATAACCACTTGATCGACCGATGTGAAGCTCGAACTTGGCCTTAAATACAGGTTCATCAAAACAAGGAAAAACCATGCGGGCATACACGGGTTCCAGTTGTGTTAAGACGACACGGGTATATTTATGTTTATCGGTTTCGTAGTATGTTGAAAACAGACCTGTATAATCGTAGCCAACAGAACCTGTGTATTGGAAGTATAGAGTGTAGTTTTCATTGACGGCCAATGGCTGTAACAGAGGCACTGTTAGCTTCTTTGTGTCCTGATCAAACTTCAGTGAAGCAATTGAAACATTTTGCTGCAAAATGCCATCCTTATTGTAAATCAAACAGCTCGATATGTTGAGGGAGTCCTTGTGAAGTGTTATTTCATAAATGTCGCTCTGATTCGTCGCCAAAGTTATCGCCACTTCGCCGTCAAATGTTCTACCCAATTTTGACGGGATGTTGATAGTTAAGTTGTAGAAAGATGGCAAAACAGTTCTGCTGAGGCGGTAATCAGAACTTTCAGCTGTGGATATCAGAGTGAGTGATATAGCTGCGACGAGCAACTGCAAACGAACAACAGAACCTTTCATTATGAATGCTAGTTCAATACTACAACTGAAGACTTTTTGTTTCACAGATATACATACGCAGCTATTTAAATTAAAAAACGCGAATTCAGTGGAAAGTAATATATGTTTGTGAACGCCTCATTACCAATTTAAATTTAAAATTTTCGAAATATTTATCAAAACCGGTTTAATCGCAAATTGTTTTTTGGATCTTAGATGTAGACTTTTGTTATACCCTCTCAATTCGTTTTTTTAAGTTAAAGCTCAAACGTCCTCGAAAATTAGGTAGCCTTTGGCATGGTGTTCGAAGTTTTTTGTATCTTTCGCATAGTTTAAGTAATTTGCATATAATTTGAGGCTCTAGTAAATTGCTGACGTTGTTTTACATGTTTTATATTCAACGAAAAAATATTAATTATTATTCATTGATCAATTTTGTAGCACTACTAGCTAGCGCTTATTAATTAGGGCGCTAGTCAGTTACAGTGAAATTTATTAAATTGAAATATTTATTATAAAAGAAATTCTGTATTTTGTTATTGACTCAATGTCTCTCTCATTCACAAGTCAACCAAAATATATATGTTTGCTGTTGTGCGAATCAATTTGTTTGTTGAAATATAATCATTTTTCCAATGAAATAAGTGCTCAATACGAATATATTAAAATATAAAAAAATGATAGAACCCAATTTGTGTCCAAAAAATACAGTTTAATAAAGTGCTTGAGTGTTACATAAAATTGTATACAAAATGTAAAAGAATGTCTTGTCTTGTAGAGTTATTGTAGTAGTGCATTTGAATTTAATTACATCTTTACATAAAAGGGATTTAAGATATAAAATTGTGAGACCAGCTGTCTACTTCCATTTTTCAAGATAGTTGACCAATTTGCCCAATCGCTGCTCTGCCCATTCCAGATTCTTGCGTACCGTGGTCAATAATGTCCCTATTGTTTCAGCTTCTAAATCTAATAAACGAGACTTGTTGTCTATAAGATCAGATAATAGTTTTTCCTGCTCCCGCGATGTGAAATGGTCAACTATATCTAGTAGGACTAGGATGAATTCTGATGGGGGTATTCTAAAAGTAAAAAGTAAATAAAGTTAAAAATTGCTAAATTAGTTGGTAATCTCTAAGTATTTCGTGATGTCTAACCTGCCAACCAACTCCTCGATGTTTTCAATTATCGTTAAAAATATGGGAGTGACTAAATCTGGATTTTGTTGATAGATCCGCATCAAGCCGGATACGCGGTCGGCACGCGGTAGTAAATGGAATAACTCAAACTTTAGAAATGTTCTATAGTCCCTCGAACAGCCAATAGCTCGTAAAATAAGATCCTTTTCGTCGGAATTGGTTTCATTATTATATAAATGCCAGAGACGAGCATGAGCCGATGTTCGAGAAACTGCACAGTAAAATGTCTCGCGATAGTCTGGGGATGGCTTCTCAAGATTCCCCTCAAAAAGAAGTTTCACTTGGTTATTGCAATCGGAATTCTGGTATTTGCTTAACCATGATACTTGCAAGTCTCGGTTGTACACATCCAACACGCTATCATATTTACTTGATTTTGTGGTTAGTTCATTAAAAACAATAGATGTAATATTTCTTAGATATTTCTCAAAATGGGGTAGCTGTTGTGGAGTCAATCGCCGAACTATCCTCTCCATTCCGTGATAGGCTGCATACCATGGAATATATTCGGTTTCTGTTCTTAAATATTCAAGGAACTCAAAAACATCAGCATAATCGATCATTCCAGCGTGCGCAAAGTTAAAGAGATCATCAATGATCTGTGCGCGAATTTGATCTGGTATGCGTTTGCCTTTATGTGTGGAAAGAAACAGTTTAATTTGAGTTAGAATCGGCTTATCGTAGAAGACTCGATAGTAGTTAGATTGCTTGAGGTTCAATATTATCCAGTCAATGGGTTCGTTAAAGGAGATCTCAACGGTGCTCATATTCTTCTCAAAGTATGTATAAGGCGTCAAATTATGAAACTTGTGTTCCAGATTTGTGGTAAACGTAATCGGTATAGTGTATCGTAAGGTGAGATCGCTGCCGTCTTCGGGATTTAACAGAAATCTTTTTTGGTGTAGGATTACACGTTGTTTATCTTCGGTGATGTTCACAGTGACCATTGGGTAACCCACCTGCTCGGTGAAGTCGGAAAAGAAAGTATCCAAATCGACTCCAGGTTGAGCTGGCCAGTTTTGCTTGAGATGAGCAAACAAATCGCTTGGTTGAGCGTTTTTTAAATGACTAGAATGAAGAATTTTAGGTACAAAGCAAAGAATCGAGAAGATAATGTCCTCACTAT
Organism: Drosophila ustulata; assembly: GCA_035047365.1. Classification (NCBI taxonomy): domain Eukaryota; kingdom Metazoa; phylum Arthropoda; class Insecta; order Diptera; family Drosophilidae; genus Drosophila; species Drosophila ustulata. Next base: position 16,488,451 of record JAWNPT010000094.1, read on the forward strand.
TGATTCAGGTAACTGTTGATCGATTTATTAAAATTGTCGCCTCCCATTATATTTCGCCACATGCGGATAATGCTGGCACCCTTGTCATATATGATAGCGTTGTACTGGTTTTTTATGTCATCGGGTGATTGTTCGTCTATTTCAAGACTGGTTAAGGGCAGGGAAGAAGCTACAGCATCGTCTTCAAGGATTTTTTGAAGATTGACTACAACAAACTGTTTATTCAACTCGTAATTCGAGAAAATCTAAGAAGGAAGAAAATGATGTAAGTCCATATTAATACTAATACAGATCTCAAAAAATATGTTTAAAGGAGAAGGTAACCATTATATACATTTAATAGGTCTCTTTTGTTTTCCATTTACCTGATTAGTCAAAAATATCTCGTAATAACGTGCAAAGCCTTCTTTTAGCCAGTTATGGCTCCACCACGATATGCTGACACTGTTTCCAAACCACATGTGGGCTAACTCATGAGCAATACTTCGACATGTGATCTCTTTGTTTTTGTGTCCATCAGTGTAGTAAGGTTTATGTTTCAGTATTTCTTCTCTATAGAGCAAATACAATTAGCCATTAAGCTAGTCACGACAATAATTATAATAGCACCTGAAAATGATGAGGCCCCAACCTGTGGCTGGGTCTTCGAAGTTAGGAAGAGTTGCAAATAACAGAACTGTATTTCCCAATTGTTTATAGGGCATTTGGAATAGTTCGTTGTAGGCCCCTATCAAGCGTTCTCCAACTTTGTAACTAAACTCTGTGTAATTATAATACTCTGTCGCAGATAACACAGCAAAGTCACTGAGGTTTCCTCGAGCTTGGTACTTGGATATAACAAAAGCTAATGTATAGGTTGACATTGTTGGCGTAACATCAAAATGGTCTATAAAGCTGTCATTTCTGCAATTGATATTTTAAGGGTGGTATTGATTTGAAACTTATGTAGTATGCTTACCCTTCATTTGTGGTTTTAATCAATTTGGTATTGCTGATGGCATTATAACCACTTGGTCGACCGATGTGCAGCTCGAACTTGGCCTTAAATACAGGTTCATCAAAGCAAGGAAAAACCATGCGGGCATGCACGGGTTCCAATTGTGTTAAGACGACGTCGTAATATTTGTCAGTGTAGAATGTTTTCAAAAGGCCTTTGTCATATCCGACAACTCCTGTATATTGGAAATATAGAATGTAGTTCTCATTGACAGTCAATGGCTGTAAGAGAGGCACTGTTAGCTGCTGTTTTGCCCAGTTATACTTGAGTGAAGCAATTGTAACATTTTGCTGCAAATTGCCATCCTTATTATAAATCAAACAGCTCGATATGTCAAGGGAGTCCTTGTGAAGTATTATTTTGTAAATGTCGCTCTGATTCGTCTTCAAGGTTATCGCGACTTCGCCGTCAAATGTTCTACCCAATTTTGTCGGACTTCCTTGTGGGATGTTGATAGTTAAGTTGTAAAATGATGGCAAAACAGTTCTGCTGAGGCGGTAATCAGAACTTTCAGCTGTGGATATCAGAGTGAGTGCTATAACTGCGACGAGCAACAGCACAGAACCTTCCATAATGAATGCTAGTTCAATACTAGAACTAATGAATTTGTGTTTCATAAATATACGCTGCTATTCAAAATCAAAAACGCGAATTAAGTGGAAAGTAATATATGTTTGTGTACGTTCATTCATTATTTAAATTTACTATTTTCGAATTTCATACCCGGGACCAATAAGGTAGAAGGGTAGTCTTACTAAATGCCATCAAAAAATATATGAAACCTGCAGAAAGAGGTATCTCCAATCCAAAAAAGTAAATATCTTCATCGGTGTAAACAGCCGAGAAGATATTGCAATGTCTGTAAACATCTAGATATCAGAGAATAATAAAATATATGTATGTATATTAATTAGTTCGTTTTTATTCACTCTTTAGTTATACTATTAACGCACAGCCTAAACGGTAAATGCTACGATGCTGCAATTCCTACACAACGTTGATACGAACAACGACAAGAACCAATAAAAATGGTAGTATACCTAGGCTATTAGGTGTTTGGTATTCTCTCAAAATGGGTAGCAGGTATCTCACTGTAGTGCACTCTCAGCTGTAGCTTTCTTACGTGCTAAAAACCGGTTTTATCACAATATATATGTTGGCTCTCAATTCTTGACTCTTGTTTTACAAGTGTGATTTCGAAGTTGAAGCTTAAACGTAAACGAAGCTTTTATAGCTTTTAGTTCTTAACTCTATCTATAGTAAAAGTCTGCTCTTACTTCCTGATAAAGAAAGGCGCTCACAGGTAAATTTAGGTCGCACTTACTGCCGACCATCGGGCAAGCATTAAATAGCTGACAATTGTTTAACGTGTCGAATTCAAAATCAGACAATATTTGTTTTCTTGCCTCGTGAAATAGTCAAAAGTCTTGTGAAATAGTCAACTAGATCAATTAGAACATTGAAGATCTGCTTTACATCTATGCGAAGAATAATGTAGATATACATATATTACGACAAATCGCTAGGATTTGAATTTTTTAAATTATTGAAAAGGAGAAAAGTTAATTCCTTATTAGATGCTGTACGAGAAACTCGATTCTAGGGATGAGGGCTTAAAACAATGAACATAAAAACCTTAAATCTCTAGACCCCAATTCTGAATTTCTCTTCGATAGTTCCTAGCAAGCTAAAATATATCATAATATAATTTTCTATTTCTATTGATGAACATGTTAAATTAATATTAAATTGTCTATGTATTTGTTTTTGTTTAGCTAGCATTTTAGATGTTGATCAATCTTATCTTATGGTGTTTAGGCCATTTGGCTGACTAATGTTAAGTTTTAATTTGGCCATTGAAGTAGGGAAATTTTGAGCTGGCATGTACATATGGGTTCCAACAGAGGACTACGACACGTGTAACTTTTCATGTCGCAATATCTTAGTAAAGTAATAGATATCGTTATGATAATTTGGCAGATTCGCAGAAATCTTTACGCAGGAACCAGAGCTTACCAGAGAGTTAGTACATCAATATGTATGCGTCAGAGCTAATTTGAATTCACGTTTTTGAAACATTCTTGACCGGTTTCATCGAAAAAACTGTTTGGGCTCATAATATGTTTTTTTAAAAACATCATTTAATTAGCTGTTCCGTTATTCTAAGTTTAACTCATTTGTGTCATAATAAAGCTTCAAAATTTGTGTATTTACCTCGAAATCAAAAATATTTAAATAAACGTGCGACTCTGAGATATACGCTCCTTGTTTTTTGAGAGAGTTAATACACTACAAGCAAATTTGTTCATCGATTTAGCTGATCTTTCAATACTCTAACATACATATTCTTACCTATGATAATGTTATTTACAATATAGTCAAATCAATAGCGGACATTTCTGTGCGTCATTCAAGTGTGTCAAACGTTGTATTTAGAATATGTGATAGTGGACATTGAAACTGAATTCGAAGAAAAACTACGGAGTACATAGAAAAAAAACTGAGTCAATATTATAGTTTAATTGAATTTTATTATAAGGTTTAGGCGACATAGTTTATACTCAATGCCATCTTATCTTGATAATTTATTGGCTTTGCAAAGGCACTAGGAGTACAAATACTTTTTATTGGACAATTACACAATTGCGACTCGCAATTGGCTAATCTAGTTTACAATTAACCTGGCTAGCTCTAGCGCAGCAATGTGGTAATCGACACCAACAGCACGGTGAGGAGACTGAAAGCGCTGATCATGGCGCTGCCGTTGCGCTGTGACAAATAGGTGCGGAAATGGCCCAACTTGGCTTCGGCCCAGACCAAGTTCTCACTAACGCTAGTCTCAGCTGCGGTCAAAGTTGCGGCAGAGGTGCCGAATTTGGAGCCATTGGCCGTGTTAAATGCCTTCAATGAATCCAGTTGCGTCTGCTCGGTGAAGCGGGCGGCAATGTTGGAAATGACTGTAGCCACTGAGGAATAGCCACCCATGCTGTGCAAAGAAATCAAGTACAATTTAACAAAAACATATTCGCAATTTTAAAAAGTTGAGATACTTACGCCTCGGCCAATTCTTCGAATTTTTCGGTTACCAACTTGAAGACGGGGGTAATATTCTCGTTGTTTTCCGTGTATAGGGTGCTGAGCACTGAAGACTTGTCTTGTCTGCGGATCTCATCGGAGATGATGAGATTGAAAACTTTTTCGATCAGGGCCTGGCTCTTCACACAGCCGAAGGAGTTCTGCAACAGAGTCTCCTCGGTGGCAACCGATTCGGTCTTGAATTTCTGATACAGTGCTTCAAATTCGGTGTTGCCACCCTCACGCAATGCCACACAATAGACCACTGAGCGAATGTTCTTGGGAACATTGGCCAGTGAGTTGAAGTGGGACTTGGCACGACTGATGCAGTCGGCATTGCCATAGCGACAGGACCAGGACAGCACCTTTGTGCGCAAGTAAATATCGAGGGCCTTGTCCGCCGAGGACTCCTCAAAGCCCAACTGATTGTAGGCCTTGTTGGTCAACTGCTTGATGTAGCTGCTGAAGTCGGCGACATCGGTGCCCAAACGGATGGCCAGGAAGTTGAAGCCATTAAATGCCGATGTCCATGGAATATAGTTGGTTTCCGTTTCCAAATATTCCAGCACTTCCAAAGTCAGGCTATAGTTGATGAGTCCAGCACGTGCCAGATTGAGCAGATCATCGACCACTTGGGCGCGATTGATTTCATGAATTCCGCCCCAGTTGCTCTCGGTGAGTGTCTTGTGAATTGCATGCCAATTATTCTCGGTGTAGTTGAGTCGATAGTAGCCAGTCTCCTGGATGTTGGCAATAATCCAGGTAATTGCCGTGTTGAAGGTTACGGTGTGGGCAGCTGTTGCATTGCCGGGCAACACAAACTTGGGAGTGGTAACGTTAAAGTTCTTCTCTGCACTTGTGGTATAGCTAATGGGCACTGTGTACTTCAGGGTAGCGTCGGCTCCATCATTCTCCTTGAGTCGGAAACGCTGCTGGGTAAAGGAGACGGTCTTGCCATCGGTAGAGAGCTCCACATTGATCAGTGGATATCCAACTTGTGAGGTAAAGTTATAGAAGATGTATTCGGCGCTTGTCTTAAATCTATCCTGGGGCCACTGTGCGAGCCAGAATTTCAGCAAGTACTCAGGAATGGATGATTGATATTTGCTGAGTGAATAAAAGTAAAGTTATTTGGTTAATTGGTGAGACGGTGAAAAATCAGTAGCGCTAGCTTACTATTCAACTAGATATTCCTGAAGAGCTTTCTTAAAGTTTTCCGAGCCCATGGTGTGCTCAATCATGCGAATGAATGTGGCACCCTTGTTGTAGGAGATGCTGTTGAACATGCGGCTCAGATGAGCTGGTGTGAAGGTGTTTGGATCGCTCAAGGGATTGGTGGCATTAGTCGAGTCCATGGCCATCACTGATTGGATTTGATCGACCACAAACTGCTTCTCCAGCTCCCATTCGGTTTCGACAAAAGCGGTGCCAAAGTATTGGAAGTAACGTGCAAATCCCTCGTTCAGCCAGGTGTAGCTCCACCATTCGCAGGTGACCAGATCACCGAACCACATATGTGCCTGTTCATGGGCGACAACGGCGGCAATGGATTGACGGGATGCCAGAGTAGTTGCTGACTCATCCACCAGCAGACTGCGCTCCCTATAGGTGAGCAGACCCCAGTTTTCCATGGCGCCAGCAGAGAAGTCTGGAATGGCAGCCATATCCATCTTATCGTTACCCATTCCATAATAGTCCAGATTCAAATAATTGCCCATCGCAGCAAGAATTTCGCGGCCGACATTGAAACTGTATTGTGTCTGTCCATAGAACTCGGGACGGGCCAGCACACCAAACTTATCATCCTTGCGAATGGTGAACTCCGAAATGATGAATGCCAGCAAATAGGTGGACATTTTTGGCGTTGTCTTGAACTCATCAATAAAGTAGTCACTGCAGAAAAAATCTAGTTAAATCAAGACTCCCTTATAGGCATACGAATATCTTTCAACTTACGCTATATCACTGGGAGTGGAGGTGGCGAGCCTTGTGTTACTGGCAGAGTTGAAGGAGCGATGACGAATGAGGGTGACATTGAAGGTAGCCTTGAAGCGGGGCTCATCGAAGCTAGGGAATGCACGGCGAGCATGATTCGTCTGGAACTGAGTGGATCCCAACCATCTGCAGAGTTCACACAGTTATAATCGCACTATAAAACTCTAACTAATAACTAAAAACTCACTTGGTCTCGTTGTTGTCATTGGTGTAGTAGCTGCGGTAAAAGCCGTGCATGTCATCCTCCATAAGACCCGTATAGGTGAAATGCAGAATATAGGCTTGATTGGCCACCAGATCTGCCGTTGAGGTTAGATTCAGGGTGTCTGTATCATAATTGTGATTTCCCACCACTAAGGCGAGTTTGGTGGGTGCGGTTGCTGTCGTTGTTGGCTTTTGCCAGTATTCGTTGAGTGTGTGCGTCAGATTCTTCGAGTGCAAGGATATGATCTTTGTGTTCGCCGTTGGGACGATCTCAATAAAGACCTCGCCATCGAAAGTAAAACGCTTTGCGTCGCTTTCCAACAAATATGGTCGCAACGTAATGTTGTAGCTAACCGGATTAATAACGGTCGACAGTCTGTATTCCCAGTTTTCGGAGGCATATGTTGTGGGGGGCTGGAGGTCCAGTAGCCTGGTGTCTGCAAGCACGCCTGCAAGGCAGACTGTCAAGAGGACAGCCAAACGTAGGGCCATCATTTCGTCTGCAAAATGGGGTTAAGGTTGTCCGATCAGTATTTAATTATAACTTTTATTTCCTTTTTATTATATCTCTTTTTTTATGTTAATCAGTCTATTTCACCACATTGTGTAACAATTTCTTTGCACTCACTTTGATTATTCGAACAGTTTGAATAGGTATTCAAACGCCGCACGGCACGCGAATCGACAACTAAAGTTTCCTGCGAATGCACGGTGCTATATATAAGCGTAAACTAACTATATCAGCGATTTATCTCTAGCCTTAAACATTTTATTTTAGCGAGATAAAGTGTACATAGATTATACGACGATTACGGTGACGCGTCGATAAGAACGTAAGGCGGTGATTTACGCTCTCCGCTGGCACTTACCAATCATATAATAATCATGCGAGTCGACAGGCGCAAATATATGTATTGATAGATTTACCATTGACCAATAATCCAGAGGTCGAACAGGATATGACTAATAGTGTGAGTAATAAAACTCAAGTATATTAAAAAAAAAAAACCGCACATAATTCAGCTAGAATTCGGAAGCTATTGCCAAAAATTGCTTACTTTTTAGTGTAGTCCTAAATGGGAAAACAGAGTATCAGAGTACCAACAGTTGCTTGTTACAAGCAAAACTTCATATCTATCCTGATAAGCCTCAACAAACAAATCGAAATCTCTGACGATCGATATCAGCATTATAATATGAACAGTTTTTTTTTTGTTTTACTTTTGCATTTGTTTAGCTTATATTGTAATGAGCTGCAAAACGGTTAGAAAAAACGTAAATATTATATTAAACAAAAATACAATATTTCGTACTAGTACTTGAAGAATATTATGTCATAAGGATGGAATTGTAGAAAGTCTTATTTCTTTACATTAAAATTAGCACAATATCCTACATTTTATTGTTACCACATTTCGCAGTTGCCTCTATATAGCATAAACCACCTTTTCTCTCAATTTCGAACTCGTTAATTTATTTGCATATATATATTTCATGAACATTTATAGGTATTAATAAATATATATAGTAACATAAAAGTAGCTCAAGATAGCGAAACTAAAGAAAATGCGCAAAAGAAAGGGTTAAGAGCTCATAAAAGAGACAAATAAATCGTAAATTGAAGCTCTTAATCATTTCAAGTTCACATAAAAACATCAACTCAAGAGTCACTGTTAATGTACATATGTCTATTTTTTTTCCAAGGAATAACTATTTATTAATCTTATCTGCGATAAATTGGAAATGCGTATAAAGGGTATTACAAGCAATTTTGCCCAATAAAACTAATAGTCGATATTAAGGTCAATAAAATGATAGCGACACGAGGCTTATCAATTTCGAAGTCGGCTAGACCATTCAACAATTCGGATTTCTCAGCACTTAAGACACATTGAAAGCCGTGGACTACTTATTGCTAACACTTCTTTATTACTCAGCACTTCACACTGCTCATTGAAAATGGCGCCCATCAATGGTGGATTAGCCTATAGATTGATTGGCAGACTACATTCTTATCGATAAATTATTTGTTGCCATGTGATCGAATTGCTAGTCAGTTGATAAGTAGATGAGATATTTATGGCGAATATAAACGTAAACATTTGAGTGTTTGGGAACTTAAAAGTACCCGAAATGTCCAACAACATTTCTTAAAATGAAATGGCAGTTTTAAGAATTCGTAAGTGTACTTGTATTATCAGGCTATATAAATCGACAATAAATGTAATCTACACAAGTTTCGCGATCATAATTGTGTGGGAATTTTATTGACAGAGTACAATGGGCATTTTGACTTATGCTAACTTACAATTGTGACTAGTGTATGCTTAAAACAATTTGGCGGCCAACAGACACAGGGCGATGGCTAGAATGGATGCGCTCATGGCGGGGCTGCCGTTGCGGAAAGTGTTCACCCAGGAAATAATAGGCTCTCGATTGACAGACAACCATTCCTGATTTGCATTGATGTTGGCATCTACGCTAGCCTGCAAAGTGTTGGGCACAAATTCGCTATTCTTGACCGCATCGACTAGCTCTTGCAGCTTGGCCTTTTGACTATCGTTAACCACATAGGCCGACATGGACACAATGTCAGAGTAAAGGGGATTGACGCCACCGAATCCAGCATTCAAGTTACCATAAGTCTCCCAATTTGCAAGCAGGAACTCGATGGCAACAAGTAGACCAACTTCACCACGCGAATACACTGGGCTGAGGATTGTGTAACGTTCCTGAGTACGCAACTTATTGGTTTGATCAATGCTGCTGGCAACATACTTCTGCAACTGGGTCTGAGACTGGGCACAGCCCAAGGCAGAGATGAGCAGACGACGTTCAGCCTGATCGTTCGAATTCATCAACTTCTCGAAGACAAAGTTGAAGGTCTTATCGTCGGCCTGCTTGAGACCATTGCAATAGACGGGAGTCTGCAGATTGGCTTCAATTTTGGTGCCAGCATCGACCAAGGCCTCCAGTTTGGCCTTCGTTTCACTAAGACAGCTCTGCACACCAGCCAAGCAGGCCAGGTTGATGACCACGTTGCGGGTATATTTGGCCAAATGCTGTTCTCCATGCACATCGTTCACACCAAATTTGTCATACTGCTCACTGACCAATTCGGTTACATAGAACAGGAAGTTGCCGTACTTTTCATCGGTACTCAGATAACGATTGAATAGTGTGATGACCGTGTTGACTGCCGACCAAGGTGCGTATTGATCTTCCTTGGGCAAGTAGGTGAGCAGTTGCAGCAGCCTGGCGTGAGAAACACGTCCACTGGTAACAAAGCGATACAAGTCGCTAATGATTTGAGCGCGATTGCGGGGATGAATCTTGTGAGGTCGTGAGCTTAAACCATCGCTGATCAGTTGCCAGTTGGTGTCGTCGTAGTTGACGCGATAGTAACCCGTTGATTGTTTGTTGAGGATGAGCCAGTTGTCGTTGGTGGACTGGGCATCAGTAATGGTCGTCTCCGTCTCTTTCAGCAGGTAATGCGAGGCCGTTGTATTGCGGAAATCGGGATTCGACTCCAGGGCATAGTTGATGGGCACATACCAGAGCTTGCTGCTCTCGTAGGTCTTGTTGTTGGTGTATTGCTCTTGCTTGACGGTGAAGGTGCCTTGATCGTAGTTACGTGTCACAGTCAAAAGTGGTACACCACCCTGGCGAGTCCAGCTGGACAGCATCTCTTCAATGGTGGCCGGGACTACGAAGTTCTCTTCGCGTGTCGCCAGCTCAATAGCCTTAAACAAGTGTGTTTCATTGGCAGCCGAGAATTTGCTGTGAATTAACTCGGTTAAATTGTGTTATCAAATCAGCTTTTAAGTCACCTACTTGGCCTCCAGATAGTTGTGTAGACCACGCTGGAATACAGTGTTAGTCAACGCATTACGCCACATGTCCAGCACAGAACCGGCCTTGGCATAAGCAATGTTATCGTATAACAAAGCAATTTCCGACGGTTTCTCCACGAAATATGTCATGGAACGGACACTGGGATTGGCATCGGTAACCAGAGCGTTCTGATAGGAGCCAGCATGGAAGGTCTGGAAGATGTCCCACTCTGGATAGGCCTGTGACGGGAATCCAAAGTTCGTGTTGTGTCAACTGATTTTATAGCCATTTAAAGTACTTACCAAATCGACAGCCAAGTTTTCGAAGAGTGTGGCGAAACCTTCCTTCAGCCAGAGGTAGCTCCAGAACTCGATAGCAACCAGATCACCGAACCACATGTGCGCATCCTCGTGAGCCTCAATTGTGGCAATGTTTGTCTGTGTGTTCACCGTGGAGTTTTCAGTGTTATAGAGCAAATACTCCTCACGATAGGTGGCCAGACCCCAGTTTTCCATGGCGCCAGCTGCAAAATCAGGGATGGCAGCCTGATCAAGTTTAGGCAGAGCGAATGGGACATCGAAGTAGCCCGAGAGACGCTTCTCCACAAGCATGCCCGTGGTCAAAGCCCATTCCTGCTCATGCTCAGTGCCCTTGCGGGAGAAAACACGCTGTGGCAGATTGTTCAGCTTGCCTTCTGATGACACAAATTCCGAAACAATGAAAGCCACCAAATAAGAGGGCATTTTCACCGTGGTATTAAACGAAGTTATTCCAGAGCTGCAATAGAAACACAACAGTTCAGTTAGGAAACTAAAGGACAATTATTAGTAGCTATAAAAAGCGAACCTTGTCTTTTCCTCGTTGACTGGCATATTGCTAATAGCATTATAGCTGGGATCGTGATGAATAGTGATGGTGAAGTTGGCACGCTTGGCAGGCTCATCGTAACAGGGGAATGCATGACGCGCATCTGTGCTCTCAAACTGGGTGGTGGCCAAATATTTGGTGGCACCCTGTTCATCCGTATAGGTTGAGAGATAGAATCCACCGTTGTCAGTGCGGAGATTGCCCTGATAATTGATGGTCAGCAGCCAGGTGGTACCCTTGGTGAAAGTCACATCGGTTGCGAAGAACTTGAGGAACTCACGATCCTCATCCTGTGTGTACTGCAATTGAATTTCAGTACCCTGGCCATCAGCTTGCTTAATGCTAGCCGTGAAGTTGGACAATTGACGTGCGTGAACCACAATTATCGAGGAGGTTTCCGTAACCTCCAGATTTATGATCACGGTGCCGTTGAAGCCAGTCTCGCCTAGGTGGACATGGGTAGAGAGCACCACATCATAGCTGATGGGTTCTGTGTTGTTGGGAAGGCGATATGTCTCTTCATCAGCACGTGTCTGCAAACGCTGGTTGGGATTCTCGAGCAGTTGCCTGTCTTCTAAGGGCGGAAACTGGCGGACAACGGACGCCTGCGAAATGGCCGCCACGAATAGGAGCAAAAGCGGTGCGAGGGCGCGAGCCATATTGTTCGATGCGTGCGGTGCGAAAGCAACTGGACAATAACTGAGCGGCGATCGCACGTTTAGCACTTTTAAGCTAATTTTTAGCAAGTTATCACGATCATTTCCAAGTTATATATATTAACTAGTCTCACACCGCTTATCAGCATAAAGTGTGCAGCATAAAGATTACATTTAATCACCAACAATCGTCTTAAATTCCCATTCGCCTTCGGTTAGATCACGCCCATTTAATTTGTTGCCCAATATTTCACTACATAGAAGGCCGTAAATCAATGAAAGGAACGGTTATTGCATTGACAACTCAGAACGCGTGTGCCGCAGCTTTAGCCTACGGCAGTACCAATGAATTTAACCACTCAAAGGCACTTGTCGTGGTTGTCAAATACTTGTAGTATTTGCTTTAGATAATGGTAATCAAGTGGGCAGTCTATTAAGATACTAATATCATTTGACGATAGCATGCTCAATTGTTAACTCAGATACTGTTCGCGATACTTTATCTCTAGGCGTGCGATTGTGCAAAAAATCGGTTAAATTTTAAATTGTACACCTAGAAACATTATTATTATTTTTGTCTGATTGAAGAGTTAAGATACTTTATCTCTTGCTCATGACATTCAATGCAATTACCCAAAGTCCAAAAATACCGCACTAAATTTGGAATATTAAGTAATTGTTTGTTGTTTTTGAAAGTGCTTCCCCTCCCAAATATAAGTTAAAAATTAAATTTATTACTGATTGATGATTGTACATTCTTAATCTCTTCGTTATTTTACAATGACATTCAAAAAGTCGAAACACTGTTCTAAATGATATAAACAAATCTTAAGGTTAAAAATTTAACCAAATTTAGCAAACAAAATTGAATATCCGTTGTCAAATATGCCCTTAACTACTACTTAAGATACTGAATCTACTATTCAATTCCGATGGAGGCACTCGAAGTGCAAACAAAAGATTCGAAATCTTGAGTGCTATGTCTACATCATTTGCCCTAATTATGGGTACGTAGTGTAGTTGCTGAAATGACAATTTTTGCCAATTCATTGCCTTTATTTTCAACTATCCAATATTACTTTTGGTATAAAGGATAAGATAAAGATTTAATCAAAGCACGTGACCAATAATGGGAAATGTACAGCAATAATTTAATAGCGTCATAATATTTAATTATAATTTTGGCCTTAGCTAGACTCCAAGAAGTCATAAATTTTTGGTACTATATGAATTATGGAGGCAACATGAACTACAACATTTTTGTAATGTTGCCATGCTTGTTTTGGTCTTGAAGCTAGCCAAAGTACAATCGATCTATAACTTTTCTATGGGTTTTATGAAATACAAGATTAGATTGATCAATGTCAAGTGTGATAATTAACGAAAAATTCCAAGTAATCACATTAAATCAAAATATTATTACTGATTCGTGTTTATTTCACCATACATAAGTCTAAAATATCTGAAAAAAGTTCAAGGATTATTAAATTTAATTTTAAATATTGTTTTATTGTTAACACTTGCTTCTTGCAAAGCAACAAAGGTATGAAAACAGAAGCGCTTTGCCAGGATAATTAGAGAGTCAGAAAAAGACGCCGTAGCAGGTGGCGCTCTCAATTGGTATTGGTGTCATAAGTGTTAAGCTAGTTTATCAATAGATCATTATGCTGATCGACCCGATGGAATTTGGCGTCTGATTTTCTGTTGACTTAAACACTCAGATCGCTATTGACATGTACAAAGAAAACAATAAAACTCATAATATAATATTGATTACGGTCTACTTTATTGCTAACTCTACTGTAATACTGCACTTTGAAAATGGCGCTTAGCCAATAAATTAATTTGCAGACTAACTTCTTATCGATAAAATTGTGTTGGGTGATCGAATTACATAAAAATATATATGTACATATAAACATAATCATTCGAGTGCTTGGGAATTTAAAAATATGAACGTTTTAAGAATTTATGACTGTTCTCAAGATTGGATAGGAATTTCATTAAAACAATAAACATATACCGACTTTAACTTATGCTAACTAACAGTTATAAAGCTTAAATGCTTAATGCTTAAAACAATTTGCCTGCCGGCCAACAGACACAGGGCGATGGCTGCCGTTGCGAAAAGTCTTCACCTAGGAGTTAATAGCCTCGCGATTTGCAAATAACCAATCCTGGTTTCCTTTGATGATAGCATATACGCTAGTCTGCAGAGTGTCGGCACAAATTCACTTCCCTTCACCACATCAACCAGCTCTTGTAGCTTGGCTTACGATATGTGACCTAGTTCTCTATGCCGCCAGCTTCAAAATTTAGGATGACAGCCTCATCCTGTTTAGGCAGAGCGAATGTCACATCGTAGTAGCCCGACAGACGTTTTTCCACAAGAATGCCCGTGGTCAAAGCCCAATCCTACACTCGAATGTGATCGACTGTGATATACCTGCTTCGAAAGAATTTTAAACACTTTTATGACATTTTAAAACACTAAAATATACCGAAAAGTATATCTGGTGTGGAATACACTATTACATTGAAAATTATCCTTAATATACCAACATGGTCACACTCTCAACAAAACGATCCAAACGCATCTTATCTTATATTTTCACAATATAATTTGTTCTTGAATAACTTCTATGTTTTTTATTCGATCTCAACCAAAAAATTTAAGAAGTCAGTTAGTTATTGTTGTGCATTCTAGCGTAAAAATTACGCTCGTTAATTGTTTTTTCTATTCGAGGAGGCGGATAAAAAGTGTTTTAAAAAATTCGGAAGCTCTAGCTTTTATAGTCTCTGTGATCTAGGTGTTCATACTGACGGACAGACAGAATGACAGACATACGGATGGATATACGGCTATATATATATATAGGGCCGCCAAGAAAAGGATGAAAAGCGGTACGAGTACGCGAGCCATATTGTTCGATGCGAGCGGTGCGACGGCAACTGGACAATAACTGAGCGGCGAACGCATGTTTTGAACTTTTAAGCTAATTTTCAACTAATTATCGCGATAATTTATGTATGTTAGATGTTTATTTACTATGAACGCCTCAATTTTTACATACGGCTTCGTTGAAACCGAGCTCATTTATTTTTTACCATATGAATTATTGAAAACGCTTTGACTGCCTCCGGAAACGGCATTACCTATGAGAGTAACCACCTAATGGGGCTTGTCGCAGTTGCCAAATTTATCTTTTATTTTTTGCAATAAACGTAAATAGTAAGAGTAGTTCAATAGTAAGAACAATAGCTTGACAATGCTAATATAAAGAAAGGTTGAGTTAGAAAAATTATGGGAAATATAAAAAAAAAGATTATAAAATATTTAAGTGTTACAAAACCGTATTCAAAATTTGAAAATTACCAAAGTTAACGATAAACTTTAAATATGGCCGAGGGGACAGGGTATCTTGTTGTCGAATACTCTCGACTAACGCCCTTTGAATTTTTATATATTTACCTAGCCTAGTCCGCAGCTTCGTCTCACAAAAAAAAAATGCAATTCTTACAAAGAATTTTATAGTTTGTTGTTGATTTACGATACGTTTTTATTGTTGTGTTAAAATTACATTTTCTCGCTGCAATGTATTTGTGTCATTAATGCTTTTCTACTCCCCTAATTTCATTATCTGTACACGGAACTATTTTATTTATTATTATTTTTCAAAAATCTGTATGTCCAATCTGTATGTCCAATATGTTTAAATGGGGTCTTTAGATATCTTGAAGATCTTAGCTAGCATTCTTTCTTTGATGCTGCGATCGTTCAGAATAATTTGATACATTTTGGCGATGTTTTCATCAATTGTCACAGTGTTTGGGCATTCTAGATGGTGCACTGTTTTTTATTGGCGTACGCCAGTTTGTCACGATACTAATCCAGTCGATGAAAGTTGGCATCTGTTGTTTTATGGCCCATAAATTGTTTTTGACACGTGGAAAGAAAATTACAAAACTCATAATATAATAATTAAAATGTCTTTTTTGAATTTACATACATATGTTACATATATTAATTACGGACCCTGTTTTAAAAATATGTTAGATTAGACTTTACTACAAAAAAATGGCGCACATTAAGGGCGGCTTAGCTAATAAGTTAATTAGCAGCCCTTCTTATCGATAATTTTGAGTTGCCATGTGATCGAATTACATTTTAATAAATATTAAATTAAACAATCGAGTGCTTGGGAATTTAAAAGTACGCGAACTTTATAACAAAGTATTCCTTAAATGAACTGACTGTTTTAGAATGGGCATATCTCGACTTTGACTAAAGATAAATTTCTACTGAAACAATTGTGACTGAATGCTTAAAACAATTTGGCGGCCAACAAACACAGGGCGATGGCTAGAATGGATGCGCTCATGGCGGGGCTGCCGTTGCGGAAAGTGTTCACCCAGGAGATAATGGGCTCGCGATTGTCAGACAACCAATCTTGGTTTGCTTTGATGTTGGCATCTACGCTAGTCTGCAGAGTGTCGGGCACAAATTCGCTGCCCTTGACCGAATCTACGAGCTCTTCAAACTTGGTCTTTTGATTGTCATTAACCACAAAGGCCGACATGGACATTATGTCAGAGTAAAGCGGATTGATGCCACCGAAGCCAGCATTCAAGTTGCCATAAGTCTCCCAATTTTCAAGCAGGAACTCGATGGCAACAAGAAGACCGATTTCCCCACGCGAGTATACCGAGTTGAGGATCATGTAGCGTTCCTGGCTACGCAGCTTATTGGTTTGATCAATGCTGCTGGCAACATACATCTGCAACTGACTTTGCGAGAGCGCACAGCCGAGGACTGAGATGAGCAGACTACGTTCAGCCTGATCGTTTGAATTCATCAACTTCTCGAAGACAAAGTTGAAGGTCTTATCGTCGGCCTGCTTGAGACCATTGCAATAGACGGGAGTCTGCAGATTGGCTTCAATTTTGGTGCCAGCATCGACCAAGGCCTCCAGTTTGGCCTTCGTTTCACTAAGACAGCTCTGCACACCAGCCAAGCAGGCCAGGTTGATGACCACGTTGCGGGTATATTTGGCCAAATGCTGTTCTCCATGCACATCGTTCACACCAAATTTGTCATACTGCTCACTGACCAATTCGGTTACATAGAACAGGAAGTTGCCGTACTTTTCATCGGTACTCAGATAACGATTGAATAGTGTGATGACCGTGTTGACTGCCGACCAAGGTGCGTATTGATCTTCCTTGGGCAAGTAGGTGAGCAGTTGCAGCAGCCTGGCGTGAGAAACACGTCCACTGGTAACAAAGCGATACAAGTCGCTAATGATTTGAGCGCGATTGCGGGGATGAATCTTGTGAGGTCGTGAGCTTAAACCATCGCTGATCAGTTGCCAGTTGGTGTCGTCGTAGTTGACGCGATAGTAACCCGTTGATTGTTTGTTGAGGATGAGCCAGTTGTCGTTGGTGGACTGGGCATCAGTAATGGTCGTCTCCGTCTCTTTCAGCAGGTAATGCGAGGCCGTTGTATTGCGGAAATCGGGATTCGACTCCAGGGCATAGTTGATGGGCACATACCAGAGCTTGCTGCTCTCGTAGGTCTTGTTGTTGGTGTATTGCTCTTGCTTGACGGTGAAGGTGCCTTGATCGTAGTTACGTGTCACAGTCAAAAGTGGTACACCACCCTGGCGAGTCCAGCTGGACAGCATCTCTTCAATGGTGGCCGGGACTGCGAAGTTCTCTTCGCGTGCCGCCAGAGCAATTGCTTTAAACAAGTGCGTTTCATTGGCAGCCGAGAATTTGCTGTGAATTAACTCGGTTAAATTGTGTTATCAAAGCAGCTGTTGAGTCACCTACTTGGCCTCCAGATAGTTGTGTAGACCACGCTGGAATACAGTGTTAGTCAACGCATTACGCCACATGTCCAGCACACAACCAGCTTTGTCGTAGGCAATGTCATCGTACAACATTGAAATGTCTGAGGGCTTCTCCACGAAATATGTCATGGGACGGATGTCGGGATCTGCATCGGTAATCAAAGCATATGCATACGAGTCAACATGGAAAGTCTGGAAGATATCCCACTCTGGATAGGCCTGTCACGAGAAGTAGAATGTCGAGTTAAATGTAACGATTTGAATATTATATAGAGCAATTTACCAAATCGACAGCTAAGCTTTGAAAAAGTGTGGCGAAACCTTCCTTTAGCCAGAGGTAGCTCCAGAACTCTATAGCAACTAGATCACCGAACCACATGTGCGCATCCTCGTGAGCCTCGGTCACGGCAATGTCTGTCTGTGTATTCACTGTGGAATTTTCAGTGTTATAGAGCAAATACTCCTCACGATAGGTGGCCAGGCCCCAGTTTTCCATGGCGCCAGCTGCAAAATCAGGGATGGCAGCCTGATCCAGTTTAGGCAGAGCGAATGGGACATCGAAGTAGCCCGAGAGACGCTTCTCCACAAGCATGCCCGTGGTCAAAGCCCATTCCTGCTCATGCTCAGTGCCCTTGCGGGAGAA
Organism: Drosophila ustulata; assembly: GCA_035047365.1. NCBI lineage: Eukaryota > Metazoa > Arthropoda > Insecta > Diptera > Drosophilidae > Drosophila > Drosophila ustulata. The sequence goes on from JAWNPT010000094.1 coordinate 16,506,574, forward strand.
AACACGCTGTGGCAGATTGTTCAGCTTGCCTTCTGATGACACAAATTCCGAAACAATGAAAGCCACCAAATAAGAGGGCATTTTTACCGTGGTATTAAACGAAGTAATTCCCGAGCTGCAAATTAAAAAGTTAGGCGACTGGATAGCATAATTACAAATAATATAACAATTAAGAAAATACGAGAATACTCGACTGTCGGGTACTCGCAACTCATTTTGATAGAATAGAAAACGCTTATGTATATGATATATTCGAAGAAAATATACCAACAAAATATCTTCATATATTTTCAACATGATGTGCCCTAAAGTAGAAACTAAACCGTATTCCGTGACAGGCGGACAACCAACCCTACTAAGCTAATTAAAAGCCACGTATTATATTTCACAGATTAAGATTATATTCTAAAAACAAGAATGAAATTATTCGATTTCAGAATGTTTCGATCTTAAAAAAATATTTTAGAAACAAGAATTCATTCCTAATAAAATGTTTGAAACCAGATTCAATTATTGACTATATTTTAAACTGAATTAAAATCAGTTGCGTGAATGTGTGAACTTATTTGAACATAAACTCTCATATTTATTGAGTTTTTAATGTTTAAATATTTAGAAATTAATTACGTTTTCTTATGATTATGTCAAAACGATCGAATGTAGATTGAGTGCGCGAGCAATATTGACAGCAAATAATTACGATGTCAACGCAATAAGCACATAAATTTTTAAGGAACATGCAAGAATAAATTGTTTCATATAAGTCAATCGACACGACTGTAAATGCAGATGGCACGATCAACTTTCCATCCGATTTTTTTAAATAATTAATGTATTAATTCCTGTTATGCAACTTGCAATTAAAAAATTGAAGCTTCGCAATATTAATCAACTCAAACATTGTTTTACTTTATGGTGTGCATGTTATATGCTTTTCCTATTGGCACAAAGTTATAATCGACCCTACTTGTGGCGGATATATAGTAATACCAACCTTGTCTTTTCCTCGTTGACTGGCATATTGCTAATAGCATTATAGCTGGGATCGTGATGAATAGTGATAGTGAAGTTGGCACGCTTGGCAGGCTCATCGTAACAGGGGAAGGCATGACGCGCATCTGTGCTCTCAAACTGGGTGGTGGCCAAATATTTGGTGGCACCCTGTTCATCCGTATAGGTTGAGAGATAGAATCCACCGTTGTCAGTGCGGAGATTGCCCTGATAATTGATGGTCAGCAGCCAGGTGGTGCCCTTGGTAAAAGTCACATCGGTTGCGAAGAACTTGAGGAACTCACGATCCTCATCCTGTGTGTACTGCAATTGAATTTCAGTACCCTGGCCATCAGCTTGGTTAATGCTAGCCGTGAAGTTGGACAATTGACGTGCGTGAACCACAATTATCGAGGAGGTTTCCGTAACCTCCAGATTTATGATCACGGTGCCGTTGAAGCCAGTCTCGCCTAGGTGGACATGGGTTGAGAGTACCACATCATAGCTGATGGGTTCTGTGTTGTTGGGAAGGCGATATGTCTCCTCATCAGCACGTGTCTGCAAACGCTGGTTGGGATTCTCGAGGCGTTGTCTACGTTGCAAGGGCGGAAATTGGCGGACAAAGGACGCCTGTGAAATGGCCGCCACGAAAAGGATCAATAACGGTACGAGGGCGCGAGCCATATTGTTCGATGTGTGCGACGCGACTGAACAATACCTAAGCGCCAAACGCACGTTATTAACTGAAGATTATTTTCAACTAGTTATCACAATCATTTATATATATTATATATATGTATTAACTAGTCTCGCTGCGCTTATCAACCTAAAGATTACATTAAATCACTTGAGAACGCCTTAATTTGCCCATTCGCCTTCGGTTAGATATCGCCTATTTTATTTGTTGCTCAATATTTCATAAAAGGAACGAGAGTGACAGCTTTAGAAAACGGCTTTGCCCATGTATGTAACACTCAAAGGCATTTGTACTTGTCAAATACTTCTATTATTAGTATTAGATAGTAATAATCAAGTAAACTTTATGTCTGGGTAAACATTCTAATTTAAATTAGAACAAATTAAAACGTAACCCAGAAAGTGAATAATTAAATCCAAATCAAAATTCTAAGTTAATTCTAAATTTGACCTTTCATTTACTTACCGAAATAACATCAAAAACACCAGACCTTAAATTGAACTCTTAGTAGATGAAGACAACTACAATTTGTACTACCAGTCTTAACATTGATCTTGTTAAAGCTATTTACTTTGGAATCATAAAATGCCTACAAATTTGTATCCATGGTCTCCTCTTACCATAAGTATTTTTTCCCTAAGCCTTCAGCTTTGTCATTTTTACACTTATAAAGATCCAGACACCCTCAATTTTGTAAACTGTTTCGTAGCCACTCTGAATTAATGGCCTCGGACTTAATAGCTTTCAGAATAAGTTTGTACATTTTGGCAATGTTTTCATCAAAAGCCACAGTTTTCGTTTTAATATACATATGTATATTAATTCGTCTTTGTGGAGAAAGTTTGGAGATCACATTAATCAATACAAAATATTTCACAACAAGAACTACAACATTTAGGCGCCTTTTGGTCTTGACGCTAACTTAGGTACAATCGATCTTTTACCTACGTTGTTATTGGTTCTACGAAATCCACGATTAGATTAATCAATGTCAAGTGTAATATTTTAAAAAATTCCAAGTAATCACTTTATATCAAAACGTTATGAGTCGTTCCTATTTATTTCCTTGAGTCCATAAAGTCCGGGTCAAAAAGAGTTAAAGGATTATCAGATTTCATTTTAATTGTTGTTTTATTGCTAACACTGGGGAAAGGAAAATTTAAACTTAATAGAACTTACAAATCAACAATGTCATTAACGCTGCTACGAGGGTAATCAGAGACGCGGAAAGCGAGGCCGTACCATCATCCTTATTGGTGTAATAGATGGTAAGCCAATTAATCAATGGATTACGATGTTGATTGAGCCAATGGAAGTTGGCGTCTGTTGTTCTATTGACTTGAGCACTTAGATCGCTATTGACGTAGCTAGCTCCATTTGTTGCGACATCCTGCACTAGGTCATTGTGCTGCAAGTGAAGATATTGAAGTAAATCCGAAATAAATTATTCCGTTGAATTCTTACCCTCTTCTTTTGCGTTTCGCTAACAACATAAGTAGCCATGCCGACGAGTGCGACATTCAGTGGCTTGGTGCCGGACGCCGTGCCCAGCTCTGCGTATGCCTTCCAATTGGACTCGAGGAACTCAAGACTTGCGGTCAGACCAGCTTCGCTCCTGGAATAGGCGGCATTCAGGAGAGATCTACGCTCCGCGTTGCTCAGCGAATTGGTGCTATCGATGGAGCTCTCAATGAATTTTTTCAGCTGCGCTGCATTCGTTGAGCAGCCCAGAGAAGAAATGTATAAGCTGCGATCGGTTGCCACATTGGAGGCGAAAAGTTGAGCGAGCACCGCATTGAAGGTGCTATCCTCAGCCTGACGTAGGCCGGCACAATAGGCCTGTGTGCGCACAGTAGGCTCAATGGCAATGCCTTCTTGCAGCCACTGTTGGAGCTTATTGTGTGATTGTTGATAGCACTCTTTACTGCCCACCTGGCAGGCGAGACTAATCAGGATCACGCGCAAATAGTTGTTCAGATAGTGTTCGCCTGGCTGCTCATTGACGCCCAATTTGAGGAAAATACCCTCAACCTGTTCGAGAACAAATTTACGGAACTGATCGTATTGTGCATCACCTCGAAGATACTGGTCGTAGATGGTGAATATGGAATTGCTGAAGGACCAAGGCGCATACTGATCCTCGTTCTTCAAGTAGGCCATAAGCTGCAGCAGAATGGAGTGATCAAGGCGCTGACTGTCCACAAAACGATAGGCATCCAGCACAAATTGAGCACGGTTGCGTGGATGGAACTTGTGAGTCTCCTCTACGAGTCCCTTAGCAATCAGACGATAATTATCCTCATCGTACAGGACCCGATAGTAGCCAGTGGATTGCTTGTTCAACAAGAGCCAATCATCTTTGGCAATCCTGACGTCAGACACGGCGGTATCCTTGACGTTGAGCAGATAGTGGGAGGCGGAGGTGTCGCGGTAATCGAAATTCGAGGAGACCGCATAGTTGATCGGCACATACCAAGTGTTCTCGTATACATTTGCCCTGTCGTTCATGAAACGCGACTGGCTGACGGTAAAAGTCCCAGTCTCATAGTTGCGCTGCACCGTGAGCAGTGGGTAACCTTCCTGGTGGGACCAGCTGGAGAAGATCTTATCCATAGATTCAGGCAGCTTGTGTCCCAGCTCGTTGGCTGACTCCTGCAGCGAATCAAACAAATCCCACTCGTCGGTCGAGTTGTATTGACTGAAGATACAAAATCCATTAAAATATGTCCAATTTGGATGATCAATTTGGATACTTACTGTTTAGTCAGGTACTTTTTTAATCCATTACGGAACACAGCATCGGTCAAGGCATTCTTAAACATGTACAGCACGCTGGCGGGCTTGGCATATGAGAATGTATTATAACGACCCGAAATTTGCGATGGCGTTTGAACGTAATACGTCATGGGCACGGCTGTGATAAATGCATCATTAATTAACGCACTGTTGTAGTCGGTCACATGGAAGATTTGATAGGTATTCCACTCGGGAAACGCGATGTCATTGGATTCGTAGGAGAAGAGTGTGGCAAAGCCTTCCTTCAGCCAGAGATAGCTCCACCATTTGAGAGATACCAAGTCACCGAACCACATGTGCGCATACTCGTGTCCAATGATATTCGAAATGCTCGTCTTCATGTTGATCGTGGAGTTCTGCTTGGTCCACCACATGTACATCTCGCGATAAGTGGCCAAGCCCCAGTTCTCCATGGCGCCTGCGGAAAAGTCTGGAATACCAGCCTGATCCAGTTTGGGTAGCGCGAACGGCACACCAAAATACTTGGCCAAACTGGACTCAACCACCAGACCCGACCACAAGGCCCACTCCTGCTCAGCCTGCTTGCCCTTGCGTGAGAAGACTCTTTGAGGTAGACCATTCAGCTCGCCGCTGGTAGACTCAAAGTCCGAGACAATGAAGGCAATCAGATAGGTGGACATTCTTGGCGTTGTTTGGAAAACTGTTTTTCCAGCTCTGTTGCGTAAAACTCGCAATTAGCAAACTTCGAAGGGGAATTTCATACGAGCGTCATACTTACATGGACTTTGCTTCGTCCACGGGCATGTTGCTGATGGCATTGTGGCCCGGATCGTGGTGCAGGGTTATGGTGAAGTTGGCACGACGTGAGGGTTCATCGTAGCAGGGGAATGCATGGCGGGCATTGGTGCTCTCGAACTGTGTGGTTGCCAGGTAACTGTAAATATATGTGTTCGAAAATGTAGAGAACAGATTTTAGTATTTGTCTTTATAAATATCCAATGAATCTTCTCAAATGCAAAAAAAAGAGAATTGCATAATTTTCAAATTTATATTGAGAATATTTTCTGATAAATCAATGCAAGAAATCTAACTCTCAACTGCAGCAAATCATGTCTACCTGTACCTCTTTGGCCTCTTCTCAAATGCAAAAAAAATTAATTGCGTAATTCTCAAAATTAAACTATGAATATTTACTGATAAATCAATGCAAGAAATCTATCTCTCAACTGCAACAAATCATCTCTATTTATATAATCACTAGTTTTTCAATTATTACTTACTGTACGGCGCCTTGATCATCCGTGTAACTGGAAATGTAGAAACCGCCCTGGTCAGTGCGCAAGAAACCAGTATAACTGATTGTCAAAGTCCAGTTGGTGCCTTCTGCAAAGCTGTTGGTGCCACTAGTGGGAGTCAAGTAAAGGAATTCGCGTACGGCGGTGGTCGTGACGGTTAGTTCGATCGGTGTGCTGGTAGCAGTGTCCTTGCTAAGGATTGTCGCCGTGTAGTTGCCGGTTTGGCGGGCATGCAAGGTGATTCTGTTGGTGGTTTCAAGCACTTGCAAATCGATCTTGACGGTGCCGTTGAATTGACGAATGCCAGCATGGACATCCGTCCACAGTTCCACATCATAAGACACTGGCGCAGTATTATTGGGCAGTCGATAGTTATCCTCGCTGTTGTCGTCGGCACGTGGTTGAATACTGCTTGGAAACTGTTGATATCCTTTATTTTCGATCTGCACTAAATCCTCATCCGTGGGAATGATGAGGCGTGCCTGCAGGCATCCCACTCCCAGGATCAGCAGCAGCAGTCCACAGTCAATTAGCCATCGCGCCATGTTGACGCCTCTGGTGTCACATGAATATAATATCTTAGCACTGAATTGATCCCATATTTATTGGATTATTATAATCTTATCCTGTTCAAATGCCATAAAGATAGTTCTCTATAAAAGAGGAATGATAAAGTTGAAATGAAAAGAATGCATTACCCAAATAACTTGTTCATTAAGTTAGAACGGAGCGACAATAGCTATAAACCCGTAAAAATAGTCGCTAGCGATTATTGGACAAGCTTTATCGCTAGACATATGCTCAATCATTTTTTTTTTCAATCGCCGTTTGGCACAATTATAGTGCATTCCACTTCAAAAAGGCGGCTTTACAGTTTTTTTTTGGCTACTACGATAACCACCAATGACTTTCAATATTTCAATCGTTATCAGCATGTAACCTAGTGTTGGCAGTTTGGCTTATTTCGCTCTAAAAATGGGACAGGTTATAAATTTGGCATGTAGCTTCCAGAAATATGTTAAAAGATTAGAAGGTTTTAGGGAAATATGGAAATTTATCCCTTTTCGTCAATAAATAGCTTTTCTCGACTGATCCTAATTATGCTGTAATAAACGCCAGCATTGGTAGTTGATAGCATATTGAACTATAAATTTGCAGTTCACAAATTGAAGCTAAAATTCAGTATTAATTAAGATCGCATTCCCGATAGTAGTGATATTATCAATTTAGTGGTGATTTTTAAGCAATTAAAAAAATTCCAAATTCCGTTTGTGTGTTCGAAGCATTTTGGACTTTGCCTATTGTGCAGTACTTAATTTAATTTTTATATTTGTTAATTTTTACTGCAGAGCTAGCTTGTTTTAATGCCGAAAGCAGGTGATTTTATATATTTAAAAAAGAATTCATGAAAAGCCTTATTGGGTCGTTGGATATATGTGGTAAAAACTGAATACAATACAAATAAAAAATAACCTTATGTATGGGAGTCAAGAAGAGCAATTAATATTTATAATTGTTCTATTTGTTAAATGTATTTTAGTTAACTTTCACCTTAATAGTAAGAATCTTAATACAAACATTGGCTATGTCACAAATCGAGAACTACAATAACAGATTCGTTCTTAATGCACTTTTCAACATTTTACTGGCCGTTCGTAACAGTCCTCCGGGACGCTCTGAACCATTTCCTACGCTGAGAGATGCGGCATAGTAGTCTCTGCTGTCCGGCTGAGGCAATTCCTTGAGCAGCCATTTGTGTATCTGATGCTCGTACTTCTCCACAAACTGTTCATTATTTCGTATCCTTCTGCCCACCCGACTGGAGTCCTTATCAATCAATGGTACCTTTGGGGTCAGTTTCTCTGATTGCAGATACACTTCAATTTTGTGATGCAGCATCGTAAACTGAAAATGCAGAAATATAAAAGTATTTGTAATTGAATAAATTAATATTACTCAGCTACTCACGTAAGTCTTTTGACGCTCTGTCACAAATTCAGCAATATCGTTGAAGAGCTGTATGAAGAGACTCGATCGCAAGAGCATTTTGTAGTTATGGTCAATGAAATGCCAGATTACGGATCGTGCTGCGACATTTGTTTTGAACACATAAATTAAATACATCAGAGAATCTTTTTCGTTCATTAGCGAATACGTGGAGTTTTCGTCTATGAGAAGGTTCAGATAGTGCAGCATATGTTGTGGGTTTTGGGTGCAGCGCAATGAATACATCATATCATCGCGTAAAATTGAATCCGGATGCGTAGTCTTGAGCATATTCATAAGGTTTTGGAATTCTTCATAGCTCTGATGACGCAAACCCTGGCAAAGGATGATATCGTGCATGGCATAGTAGTAGTCGGTCTCTAAACTCGAGTTTCTGAATATATAATCGTGGGCCATCTTTTGCGTATAGCTCACACATTCGGGTACTTCAGACTTGCAAGCGATTTGCACCAAATCCTCACCAGATAGGATTTCCAATGCCGTCTCGCCTGCCTCAAGTAGTCGCAAGAGGCGTTGGAACGATGTTGCCATCAGGCGACGCATAAATTGCCTAAATAACGAGTATGAAGTTGTATCGTAGAGCGTATTGTGTAGGAAGTCAATGGTTTTGGCCACATGATTCCATGGCATGAGGTGATCCTCAAATTCCAAATACTTTAGCAACTCGAAAAACACTTCCATCGATTCAATTTCATGGCGTTCGATCAACGGAGCTAGATCTTGAAATAACGCAGCACGATTGGTTGGATGAATGACCGTGTGGTTAAGCTGAAGTTGCCGGGCAATCGCCAGCAGATTGTCCATGTCGTAGACCACATGATAGAAGCCCGTCTGCTGTTTGTTCGCAATCAACCAGTCTCGTCCACTCAACCCCTGCAACTGCAGCTCCTTCAAGCTGAGCGTATGCTCTCTCATCGGCGGCATAAAGTACTCCACATGTGTGTGCTCGAAGCTGGGCGTCTGGGCTGTGGCAAAGTTCAGTGGTATCCACCAGAGCTCATTCTTGGAGTGAATCGAACTCTGTCTAAAGGTGATGGTATCATTCTCATAGTTCCTTATGACCGACACAATTGGCAGCCATTCGCTGTGCGTCCACGATAGCATGATTTCACGAACCATATGCACCCAAGACTGCAGCTGGAAGCGATCATCCTTCAGGAGAGCCAACTGCAGAGAATCGAAGAGATCCAGCTCATTGACAACGCTGTATTGGCTGGAAGAGCGAAGAAGCGCTAACTTTGGCACATCAAATTGCAATTGATCAGTTCAATGGGATTCCCGCCGCTCACTTACAATTTATTCAGGTACCCTGTGATCCCCCTCACAAAGGTCTTCTGGTGGAAGGCGTGATGGAACATCTTTATCACGCAGGCAGCACGCTTATAGGTGATAATATCGAATACACCCATAATATCTGGCTCAGTTTCCACGTAGTGGGTCATCGGACGTGCGGTAAAGAAACTGCTGTCCATGTAGGCGTACTCTGCCTCATCCTTGAGGAATATTTCCATGACATGATCATTGGGATATATCTGAAAGCAGGAACTTATCGTAATTAACGCATTCAAAGAGAGCTTGGATTGAACCTACCAAATCGGTTACAAGATAGGAAAAGTATGTGGCGAATCCCTCGTTCATCCAGACATAGGTCCACCATTCAGGAGACACAAGGTTGCCGAACCATTGATGGGATATCTCGTGATTCGCTATCAGCCGTTCCTTGATGATCTTGTACCCATGCTTGGCATGTTGTTCCAGAACGTTGTCCTCTTTAAAGGTGATTAGACCCCAATTCTCCATGGCAGCGCCCTGATTCTTTTTCAGCGCCACATGATCCAGCTTGGGCAGCGAATAACTGACTCCAAAGTAATCCTCCAGCTTAGCGACCGCCAGTATGGTGTTGTTTAGAGCAATACGACCCGTGCTCTTGGTGGTGGGCGACGAATAAATGCTCTGTGTGACACCACGATGTGTCTCCGAGATGCACTCGAAGTTGGATATCACAAATGCCACCAGATATGTGGACATGGGCGGTGTAGTCTGGAAAGTGGTTGTTGTCAGCTCTCTGTACTCGATGAGATCACATTAAAACTTATTGAATATAATGCATATATATCGATGCGTTACCCCTGATTCTGTAGCTTCTCAACGGGCATATTGGAGACTGCATTCAGGCTGCTGCTGTGGGTCAGCCTTATTGTGTAGTTCGATTTGAAGGCAGGCTCATCGTAACAGGGAAAGATGAGGCGGGCATAGGTTGGCTCCGATTGCGTGGCTGCCACGTAACTGCAAATCAAAATTAAAGTTAACAAATAAATCAAATTAATCAAAACAAACCCGGTCGATTCATTAAAAATAGAACTAAAATAAACAATTAATAAAGACAGTGATATATATTTCGGTTGTCGGCGTTATCTTGAGAGTCAGCTGCTCAGATGTCGCTGGCGCCTTTTACACTCATGCTCTCACAGTCATGCCCTTTATGAAGAAGAACTTATGTATGGACTTTTTATAAATACAATGTATACAAATGTTATGTATGTACTTGTGTCTCGGCTTGTTTGTTTACATGCCGCAAAAGTGACGTGCACAGAGGCTCTACTCTATCATATCGCAATAAGCTCATAAACGTTAACGATCGTCACAGGCTACTTATCGCTAATGAACTTCCGATAGATAGCAGGCAATGTTTGAGTCCAAAGTGCTACGACTAGAATATACCCCTTAATCAGCTTGACCGCAGTAACCTACATGAATTGTGGGAATACAATTTCGCATTGTCGCATGTGTCGCTAAAAGTTCCCCGTCGCCAGACGGCGTGTTACACAGGGTATTAAAAGTGAGAGCTATCAAAAGCAAAAGCAAAAGTTAACTTTGACTTTGCCATTCATTATCTATTCAAATACTAACTGCGGTTATGTAACAACAAAGCACGCGCACACTTCTGGCACTAACAAATGAAGCATGTACTCGAGTTTGTAAGTATTTAGATCGCGTCCATCTCCGATGCAGCTACAGCATTGAACTTAGCCTCGCAGCTGCTTATCAATCCGGAACAATAACAAACACTAATAATACTACTACGAGTAGTATCAACTCACACAGTGTCATTGGTGTTGGCATCCTCATAGGGCATATAATACAAGCCTTTGGGACGCGTTCCCATTATGCCCGTGTAAAGTATTTCGAGACGGTAGCGCTGGCCAGCCTCAAAGGCCTGATAGTTGACGCGTGGATGGATGACAAGAAATGTGCCTTCTGGATCGTATGTGTGGGTCAAATCGTCGACAAGTTCACCAACATCGTCGGGCCTGGCGTTGTTGTCTAGCAGCCGCAGCGTTATCTCAATATCACTCAAGTTCTTGGCGTGGAGCACAATTTCATTCGTCGAGCGCCTAATCTCAATGTCTATGGTGGCATTTCCGTTAAACTGCCAGTCGCCCAGATGCATGTTGGTGCTGATGTGCAGCAAATAACCCAATGGATATGTATCATTCGGCAGTCTCAGCGATCGAGCGGATGGTATATGAACCAATGGCGATATCGATGGCGATGGCGTCGGAGACGTCATTGTTGTTGTCAAACCCAACGCCAGTGCCATAATCAGCACACTTATAACACAAGGCGTATACATTACGGCAATGTGATTATATACGAACGCACACGTTGGCCACCGAAACTTGACTAAATGTTGCCCAGACTGCTGAGACTCGCACACAGCGGTTAAGGCGTACTAAGCCTCCACTGATAAGATAACAACTAATCGATCCTATTTATAAGAGTGCGCACTCGAAATGTGCAAACAACTTGTCTCTTCTCAATCACTTGTGAAAGGTCAGGAAGCAATCCTGACTCTCTCTTACATTCAAGTTCGCTCTCTTCAACTTCTCTTAATCATTTTAAATTACACTAGCCAGCAACATTTTAAATTTAAGAAATCTTTTAGATTTGCTTTTTGTTTATTGACAGCTTGTCATTTAAAATTTAAATTATTTTCATTGTAAACGAGACAAAAAAAAACAATTCGAAACTTGATATCTACTTTATACGCATCGAATTGATAGCATCTGAATAATAAATTTTTATTTTGCAGTGCTTAGATCTCAAAGAGAAACTGATGCTAAGATGCATATAATTTATTTGCACTCTGCTAATTTGAAAGCCATAAATAAAATACATTCAAAATATTTAAAGTGATAAACAGCGAATTTTGATAGCATCCAGTAATTATTGTACTTTATATATTTTTTTGATTTTCAAGTATTAATTGCGGGAATTTTTGTAATTGTTAATTTTCAAATTTCTTGTGAACTTGGAAACGTCGCTCGTATCGATCATTTATTTGTTTGATCGGCATTTTTGTGCAGTGTATTGACTGAGCGATATTATTGAATTAATTACCCCTATGACTTCGTAAAACGCTCGGCTTGTTTTATTTATTTTGCTTTTGCAAAAACAACGAACCAAATTTGGGGTACGAAAGCACAGAAGCATTTCTCAGAGCTCTGTGAGCATATAGTATGATGTTCTCCAAGAGAAACGGTTCAGTTAACGTTTAACTTTCAGACTGCGAAAATGTCGATTTCTCGCGGCAAAAACTTGTTGTTCTTTTGCTTTTTACTGAGCATTTTTGTCATTTACAATGTGAGGGCTCGTCGAATTGAAGCACGAAGCGTTAAGTGCGCCGCCAATGGAGAATATGTGAGTATGATACAACTCAATGTACAACAATTTGCTATAACAAATACCATCTGCAGTGCCAAACGCATTATGAGTGTTGTTCCAGAAAATGCATGACTTATAGCTATGTATGCGCTCCAGTTGTGCATCCGCCGGATTATCAGCGGACCTCCAACAATATCCCGCCCCATTGGTGGATCACTCAGCTTAGTGACACTCCGATCGGTATTGTCCCCCAAACCGAAAATAGGTTTAATCCCTCGTACACTCAAACGGTAGTGGAAAACAGATTCAATACTGGGGCCAATGCTGTGGAGATTGAGATTGCCACATTGCCAGACGACAAATCAGAAACCGGCACTCATACAGTGGAGAGAGTGGACAGCTCTGTGCTGACAACCAACTCACCTCAAGTGAATCCAGTCTCAAGCGGAACCTGTGAACAGATTGGTAATAAGGTAATGAGTATGCTTGGCCCCAATACGTGCTTCTCTTATGCTCACTCTTTTTACTTTTCGATCTTGCAGTGCTCAGATAACAGACAATGCTGCTCAATGCGTTGTCACACCTACCTCCATAAGTGTGTCACCTAAAATGGTATCGCATAAACAATGTACTCATATAGAAAATGCTTGTACGTGTACGATATATATTTATTCTGTGTGACTAATAAAAACAAATTTGAAACAATAAATGTGTCACTTTCTTAAGGGCTAATTAAACGGCATCATCAAGTTTTGCACTCTTACTTTTGCACTTGCACGTGCCAATGATTTACAATACCCACTAACTGATCCTATAACTTTTCATTCACAAAAACAATAATGAAACAAACAAAAAACCTGAATTATTAAAAATAAAAATAAATTAATTGTTATTACGAGCAATAAGAACTTGTTAAGGCGGGGAAATTTATTTGCATGTGTCATTGATTATAATAATCTGACTGCTGAACTAAAGCAAACATTGCAACACATAATATTGTTTCACTTAAAAAATGCCACAATATATTTTTATTTTGTATAATACTTCAATTTGAACTGATAAGTCACAATCGTGCATATACTACCCCTATACAGTACATATTATCTGCATATACTATACACGGTAATATGCACTTTGTGGTTCAAGAACTTTGCCCGCATTCTATACTACGTAGTAGATAGTTCCTTGGAATTACCGAAATTATATACGATAATATTAAAATAAAATATAGAAAATGAGGATAACCTTGACACCATAATATAGACACGTTGAGTCAGTTGTTTTGAAGTGGCCCATGCCGAAGGTAAAGTAGTAGTCAAACATTGATTAATATCTACACCGCGTTATCTGTGATATGTACCTTACCCATTTCATTGCGTTGCCTTTAAATATTTGCGGAGTAACTTGACTGGGTCAACATTTAATTATCTCGAACTCTTGACACAAATGTCGCCAATGCTCCGCATTGGACAAATAGTGTAGCATGTCAAACGAGCTGAAAACTTGGCAATTAATTAAAGCCCCGGGGTCATCTAACTGAAAGTTTCTATTAAAATCAAGCTGCTTCTCGTTGTGCACTTCAGTTCGTTTCCAGTTGAAAGAGACATAGAAAATAAAAACGATGTTGACACTTTTGCTGCTGTTGTTCCTTGGCACGACTGTAAGTGACATTTGAATTATATTTTCGACTTCCTGCGGACTTTATTTCATATGCAGACTTCTCGGGCGCTGCCCACGAATATTACTGCAAACGCTTCGGGATCCAAAATTCCTATGCTACCGCCGGCGCAGCACAATCAGCCATCGCTCAATCCGGAGGATGTCGCAACATTCACGAATATGTTCCTCAGTCTATTCAAAGGCATTGCAGACTGGCGCAACGTCGTAGCTGTCGATACTGTCCAGAGTATGTGGCAGAGTCCGCCTATAGCCGATATTAGCCACCGTCTGTTTGCCACTTAGACTAACAAATAATTCTGAAATTGTATCCACATGTGTTCCCACAAATTTACAAATAAATCGACAGCTCAATCGCAAACTATTCGTATAAAAGCAACAGCAATTCTGATTTTAAATCAGTGATAAGTACAACTCCCACAATTTTTCTTTGAATATGCAAGTTATTTTAAATGCTCTTTGGGTGATAGTAGCCATCTGGATAATGTTGTTTGGACTTACCTACAGCAGTACCATTAACCGTCTCACGATACCGAATTGCTTGATTTATCGGAGTATATATCATCCCAGGTGAGGAATTTTGGGGTTTCTTTGAATTATCCTTCGTTTAAATAAATGTAATTTGAATTTAGTTCATGCGTATGGTGGAAAACTGCTCTCGGGCCGAGGATTGTTGTTCTCTGCAGTGCTTGAAGACCCGCAAGAAGTGTACTTTGAATATACAGTAATGTAGAACTTCTTTTTTAAATATTGATAATTCAAATCAATAAATTGAATCAAATAAATACGTCTATCAGTTGTTTTCGTAATATCACAATTGAACAAATATTGTATATATTAAATAATTTAATTTAAACAAACCATTTGTGTCAACATCAAGCAACATGACTAATTATTCGCCTATAAAACGAGCTGTCGTTATTTGTTTGAATCAGTATTAAATTAGACTTTAGTTACATAAAAATGAAAGTTTCGTTAAAAATTCCAATATTGCTTTCATATCTAACACTGGCTCTAATTATGGAAGGATTTGGATATGACTTTAGGGCATACCCAACCACTACAAAAAAACCACAGGTGACGAAAGTTCCAATATATAAAAACGACACTAAATTGATCCCACTCTCGACGAATATGACACAGGTACATTCTGTTTTTAGTATCAAGTTAACTAAATAATGAGAATTTATTTTGTATAGGCTAGATTTTCAGCATTTGAGGAGGATTGTCGGGGTTTTGCAAGAGAATGTCGAATCGCAGAACACTGTTGCACCTTGAAGTGCCTACAGCTCTCGCGATTCTGTATATATTGAGAGAATTGATTTATTACTTTTAAAGTGTAATATACCATGTGTAGGTCACGCATTGACTTTGACGTTTATTCCTTTTTATAGGTATTTAATAAATATCATATTGAAATGTATGTAATTTACTTGGTTAGTTGTTACTGACATTCGTTTGACTTGTCACACAGCACGCTCTGGTAATGACACGATTGGCTACCTAAAAAAAAAGATTTATTTTTCATATCAAAACATTCGTTGGCAATAAGATAAGACTTTGCTTCCGACAGCATCTCAAAAATTATGAGAATGTTGAATAAATTTGGAACATCTTTAATATTGGTATAATATATTTATTTATTATTATTTATTCACTTAAAAATTGAAGTTTAGGTAAATTTAATTGAAGTAATAAAAACTATTAAGTATTAAGTAACAATATTAATATAATACTATGGTTGTTAATATTAGTCTTGCCTTGCATTTAAAAGTGCGATGGCTCAATGTCGTAGCTGCTGTATTTACCTCAAAGAACGTTCTGATTATGGTGAAAACAGCTAAGTTAAACTATTCTACTGAATCGCACTTTAATGCACAAAGGTTCAGAGCTGGTTGCAATCTGAATAGAATTGCAATGTTGCACGTGGCGCCGGGAAGGCTGTCAGCAGTCGATGGGCTCTTGATTTGTAATGAGGCTGCAAGTGTGGCAGGCCTTGCGCCTGATATTCATTCAGTCATTCAGAAGCAGGCGGTAATAAACTGTATCAACTGCCACGCCCATCGCTTGGCTGCAGCGGCCCACCATCGTTCCATCAAACAGTAATGTGAAGTGAAGTGAAGTAAAGTGTGTTTGCTGGCGCACAATCAAATGGCATCTGTTTGTGTGTGTTTGCCGGCATTAACACACAGTCGCACACACACATGCACACATCGAATGCTGTTGCTATAACAGCGAACAGTATTTCCGCCATTGCAGACAATGCGACAGAGCCGTCATGGAAATTTTTATATTCATAGACATGCATTGACACATACACAACCACACACACACACACTGGCACAGACAATGTGTTGTATCTCAAGTGATCCATTTTTTGCACCACACACAAAGCCAGCACAATGAATTTAGACAGCAATTGTTTGGGTTTGTTGCTGTGGCTGTTGCTGTGGCTGTTGCGGTTATTATTGTTGTTGTTGTTCATCTGTTAGTTGATTCTTTTGTATTCGAATCGGCTTATTCAATATGACAACATTCTTGTGCTGGGCGTGTTATTACAACTGTAAATACAAGTGTGCTAAACCAGAAAATAGATATACTTATCTAAAGCTGCTCTTAAGCATGCCGAAATCTAAAATTGTTCAGCTTATTATTAGAATATGAATATTTGAACAGTGTGCAGACAATTGTCCTGTCAACGGCTTAAATCACATTTAGTCTGGGCAACAGCTTTTGCCATTGTAAAAATGTTAATATTTAAATATCTCGATTTGAACATTTGAAAATTCTAAACCCATTTCATACAATTTCTTTGTAGAAATGTTTATATTTAAATATATCGATTTAAATGCACTATTAAAATGTGCAAAATTGGAGCGCTTTTAATAAATATTTCTTTTGCATTCATATGTTTTCAACCCGACTAATAGTTTGCGCAGAATATGTATTGTTCATTCCAAGGGCAGCCGAGGCAAGGAATTATTTATTTTTATAGCCGCCCCAGGCAAAGCTATAATAATATTGACTTGTTTAAACGCAATTTGTTGTCCCAGTTTGTTGTAGTTGCGCTTATAGAATTTGAATAGATACAGATACGTGCGCACACTCGCTCTGGACATTTGCATAAGAATCGCATTCATAGTTCGAATGTCGACCACAAGCATGGGGGCAGAGCAGCAAAATCAGAAGACGCCAAAGGTAAATAAAACAGGAGCTCAACGATTTGGGTTGCCCGGCTGGCAACTGCTGGCTCTGCACGTGTTTCAATTTAGTGCCTCGAATTCATGGATTTTGCCGCAACTTGCAACTTGGCAACAGCTTTCTGCGCCCTGTACTTACATATTATTATTTTGCGCTTATTTTCCTTCACAGAGGAAGACATAAAAAGTGCGGAAGTGTTGAGTATATCCGGCATGCATCGAAAAACTGTTCTACCAAACCACAAACCGCAGCCCGACACCCGCATCATAAGAGCGATAAGAGGCCATAGCGCGACACAATTTCGCCAAAAAAAAAAAAATGAAAAAAAAAATGAAAATGAAACAGAGAAAAACGAATATGGCTGAGTGGGGGACGAGGGGTGAGTAGTCAGGAAATCACTTTTTATGCTGCGACTGCTCTCAAAGAAAGAAATCGATGGCGATGGCGATGGCGATGGCCATCAAAATTCCATATGCAAAATCGGGTTCAGTTTGATATTCATTTGCCTTAAAGTATGCAGTGAAAAATGATGCGAATATGCGTGCGATTTGTCATGTGTGGCAACTCCACTCAAAAGTCTCTCTCCCCCCTTGCCTGTCTCGCTGTCAGCACCTTTTTGAGCGCTTGCATTTGACAGTTGCTGTTGAATGTGTCTTTGGGCTCTGCTTAGCGTCAATTTGCTTTGCTTTTGTGGCTTATGCGATGAGGCGTATAAAACTTTTACATTTCGCCCGACTGCCAACGGATGGGACGACGGGGCGACGCTTGCAGACACTTAAATGTCGAATGAATAATTTTACATGCCACGCCCAGGCTCAAAAACTTTTACGATCGAAATGCCAGGTGGCTGTAGTGGCAATGCTGCTGTCGGGAATTTTATGCAAGAAGTTTACTTAATAAGTGGGCTCGATTTCCCATTGCCCTCTGCGAACTGTTTAATTGAAGTTGCACAGCAGGTGGAATGAATGTTTAAGTCTTGTCTTTCAATTCCAAATACAAAACCAAAACCAACGAGGGTGGTCTCAGCCGTAGAGAGCAAATAGCATTATTGGCTGCTGTCAATCTGCATTTGACGGCACAAATATTTGTTTCTATTTGCATCAAAGCACGGAATTATTTGTGTGTGCCCGTCCAGATTATTCCGATGAATTTCTATACATCGAACCGATAAAGCATTGTATGAAATGTGTGGATGATGGATGGCGGGCACTCAGTCAAAAGTATTCCTATTTGCCGTTGCAAATTCGAACTGCTTTAAATGGCTTAAATTTAAAATGCCAGGGATATACAAAATTGGTTTTTACTGAAAACTTTGTCACCTATTTGCTGAGTTGTAAATTTCTGGACCCAACCTCGCCCTCCTACTTGATGGCAGTTTGAGTGGCTCGTTCCCGCCTAAGTAAAGTCAACATGACCCAAATGAACTTTTGCTTCCGCCTGGTCAAAACCAGGAAGTTGCCACAGTGCATTGAACTGGCAGAAGCAGCAGCATATATAATGCGCATACGCCATGGTGCATCAAATTTTATATGCTTGACTAGCTTATCAGCAATGACCTTCATATCGGCCGCAAACCACGGAAGCTGCCGAGTCAAATAAAAAAAAAAAATATGCAGAATAAATGAAAAGTAGTCTAAAAGGATATTTGTCTGCCTCCGCATGTGTGTGTGTGTGTGTGAGTCTCGGTGACAGTGTGTGTTTGCATGTGTGTACGTGTGTGTAAATCAGTCGCACAAAAAGCACATAGAAAACCTGGGAATATGTTTATATTTGCATATGTCTAAGCTCATGTGTCTCACTGGGCTTGACAAGAGCAACAACAAAGAGGATGGATAACTTTTCTCTCGTGCTGCCTTTGCTGCCTTGTGTGGCATGCCACAAAAATTGATTTTAAATGTAACGTTGCCGAAAGCGGTGTCAACGAGTTTTTATGAACCGCAACTTAAACACAAAACAAAAATGCTAGGACCTGTCCAAAAAGGTAGAGGCAGAGGGAGTGCGAGATTAAGTCAGATATAAGGCATGGCATGACGCTGCCCTGCGCAACCACACATACGACATCAAATGGCAACTCGTTAGTGCGGCTTTGCTGCCTGCCTGCCTGCCTGCAAAAAGAAGAAGAATCTGGGGGCTAACAACACAGAGAAGCAGCAGCTGCTGCGGCAGCAAATCAAAGTGAATGTCCATCAACATTATGAGACTTTCAACAGCAGTAAAGCAACAGCAGAGCACTATGGAGTAAATGTCCATTTTCCAAGCACTAATTTGCAACTCATTAATTGATGCAGATTCCTTAAAATAACTTAATTGTTGCCTGTATTTTTTGATGGACGTGTCACAGGTATTCCATACTTTTTTAACAAATTGAATATATCTACCTCATTTATATTTTTTAGTCAAAGTATTTTAAGAAATATTCCAAATTGCTTGCAAACTGTATCTAACGGATTGACAATTGTTAAACAGTCTAATGTCAATATTTATGTATTATCTATGATTTTAATTGTACTGATGAAAATAGGAAATGTATCCCATTGTGGAAGTGGCAACCGGCTAACAACATAGAGGCCCGTGAATACACACAAAGATTCATCCACATATGACATAGACACTCGCTGGGGCAAAGTGTCAACGGTTGTCGCTTTGTTTGCACGCTGCGGCTTTGGCTTGGACAGCGCAAAGCTTTGAGCATTCAAACGAAACTCATTATATAGCATATAAGTACTTGTACGGGCATGTGCTTTCCCTTTTTTCTCCTTCTAATCGAAAGCGCCACTGAGTGAGCAAACAGATTGCTCTACACCCTTGCGAAACCAAATGTGTGATTTGATATTGATGAAGGTATTTTACCACTCATAATTTAGTGAAATTGCGTCTTTCTGTCAAGCTCAACGCAAATGTGATTCTCATTTATTAACTAGAACATTAAGTTAAGAGTCATAATATTGAAAAATAAACACCTTCTTGCTACAATTAGAAAGCTCAATTGATAATTCCTTAATTTACGAGTGCATTTAGAAGTCAGTATGCGGAAATTTGTAATGTTTGTCGCTTTGGATTATTTTGCATGCGTTTACATTTGCTTTTGTCATCCGCAAATGCTTTGATGTTCAATAAAACCCGTAAGCTGCGCAAAGTTAATAACAGTATTAAAACCACAAACATACAAACACATTCACGTACTCAAACTCATACTCCAATTCCAACTCACCCTCCGACAAATTCATAAGCCGAGAAGTCACCTTGGCCGCGGGACTTTGGAAATTACCTTCGTCAGATTGAATTTTCGCCAATTTAAATGCAATTTAAGGCATAGTTGTAGTTGTAGTTTTAATTAGATTAAATCCACTTAAAATGCATATCCAAAAAATTAGCATTTGTATAGCAGAGTGGAGTTAATCGTGACACAGCTCTAGTTTGGCGCCACATAAAATTTAATGTGCCATTAAACATCAGCCCAGAGAGGCGAAGCTCCACAGTGCTGACTGAGAGTTTTCTCCCTGGTTTTGGACATTTTGCTGTCGAGTTTTTAACTTGTTGTGTTAATTGAATTGGCAAAATGACAATGTGCTGCGAGTAGCTGCCCTTTGTGTGCTTGTGTGTGTGGGTGTGTGTGCCCACGGGCTGGCAGCCAAATGGATCATCAAGTGGCCTTAAATTGCTCGGGCTAAAAGCGCTTGTTACGCATACGCCCCGTGTGCCAAACAAAACTTTATGCATCCGCTGACAACATACAAAAGCAGATTGAAGAGCTCTTCTGATTTTGGTTTTGTGCGAGCACACACACACACTTAAACACCCACTTGCCACGCCCACATTTTGACCATTTAAATAGGAATTACTATATAGATACTATATATGTATATGTTTTAGCCAATGTTTGTTGCAGCGCCAACAGCATCAACAACTTTTTGCGCTTGTCGTAAACATTTCACTCAGTTTGTCAGTTGCGAATGACAGTTTCAGCAAAAGTAGTTTGACCTCTGGGAATTTGCTTCGGTTTGCCAACTCAACAACAAAAAACACGATGCTGCTGCTGCTCCGTGTTGATTTCCTTTCCTTTACTTTTTTTTTTTTTTTGTGCGCTCTACCGAATTCCATTTTACTTTGATTTTGCTACCGCTTCAGTTGAGACTGTTTCAGTTGTTTGCATGTTGTTAAATGACACAAACAACTTTCAGTAAGCGGCTTAACTGCTGGACATATCACATTTAAAATTATTTTCAGATATTGAGATTTATCACTCAATGAATGTAATATAAATCTAGGGATTAATAACAAATTGCGCTGATTTAAATTAGGTTAGTCCACATTTCCATGTGTCAAAATGTGCATAACCCTTTTATTCATAATAGCATATTCAGATTTTCGAAATGTACAGACCAGGGAATATAAAGTTTACTGTTTTCAAACTTGATCATTTCGGCCAACATAAATCTTTTAACCTAATTGCGACCGCAAATGATTTGCAACTGTAATGAGTGTATGCCATGAACAAGAGAACAACAAAAAACACCACACAACCACAATAATAACAGCAGTAGCAGCAGCAGCAACAGCAACAACAACAAAACTCAATATGGTGTAAAAGGATTTTCTTGTCAAGGCCTATGGCAAAGCAAGTCAAAGCGTTGTGACAACACACAGACAACAGCTACACACACACACAGACTTGGAGCCGGAGACGGCCACGCGCATTGAGTATACGCAGTGTGTGCATGTGTTCGAGTTCATTTGCCTGCTGGCTTTAATGAAATTATTTTGTGCAACTTGGCCAAAACTGTTGCACTTAAAGCTGCACACGTTGTCGCATTTAATACAATTTTCCATGTTAATCCTATTTGCCACAGCATATAATAACAAAATATGAGTTGAGAGTGTTTTCATCCTTTTTCTCTCGACCTTTAGCAACAGGATTTGTACATTTTTCATTTTCATATTATAGACACACTCTCTAAACTCTCCATTTTTTTGTTGGCTTTCAACAATATTCACAATGCACAATACTCTAGGGAAATCGTCGGCATCGTTTATGTGCAAGATCTATTTCTTGGGATAACTCGTTGTCATGGTTGTTGGGAAGTGTTATTTTGCGCACTCAACGGAAGATTTACTGTGGCCCCTGCGAACCTTACAGCTTGAGATGGTGTCGGACTGGCAGAGACATGTTGGCAAGGACACACGCATTGCACATACTTATAAGCTGGCCCGGCTCAGTTGCTGGCATCGCAACTGGGCTGCAGCTGCAGCAGGCGAGGCCACCAGACACCTGTGTGTGTGATAGAGCGTTGGCTCTGCTGGCGCTGTAATCCGTCCATTGCATTTATCAAAGCGCCGTTACGGTACGCAATTAATGGGAAATGTGGCATGTGGCAAGTGCAACAGTAGCAGCGACAGCTTTGCAGCCTCAACTCACCATGCGTATCTGTGGTTCACCTGCCAGCTCTAATTACTCCTCTGACTAGTCCAATTTGCAAGAGATTGTTTAATGAACTCTCTCTCTCGCTCACCTAGAGTTGGGCAAACACAACGATTGCAACTTTGCCGCCGACGTTGCAGAAGAGTTTCTGTGAGTGAATGTGTTTGTGTATAAATTGAAAATGGCAACTGGCAACCGAAATTGTAATTCTTGCAAGCTCGCAGTTGCATTTTCGATTTTAATTTATTCATCTAGCACATTCCAGGCGAGTTGCCGCAATTTCCACTAATTATACGGAAATGATTTTGGCTTTGTGCAGCCATCAAGCAACCTGAACTGCCAGACTCGAATTCAATGTAATTTGATAAATAATGTTTGCGGTAACACGAATTGATTTATCCATCAGTTTAGTTGACTAATTCAAGAGGATTAATTAACAGCCATTTGTGGCCAAATTAAATATACTCGTACACAACTCGCCACAGCATTGACTAATCGCAAGGCAACGAAAGCAACATGCCACATCGATCTGTGCAGCTCAATCTGCTGACCATTTATTGTGGTGCCAGCTGTTGAAATTCTTGTGGCCCGATGTGCTTGCCATTAATCACCCACAAGGCAATAGACTGAGCAAAAAATGAGACTGAGAGAGGAGACGGCGACAGCGATTCACAAAGTGTCATTCATTGTTGCCAAAAGATAACTGTCATAAACTTTAATTATATTTTCATCATGACAACGGCGACAACGACAACGACAACTTGCCGCTGATGCGCATGATGCATGTCCACATTCTGTACGCTTGCCTTGGCGTTGCTAGGAATAGGGCAGTCAGCACGTGCCACAGGCGATGTAAAAAAGCGAAAGTGGCATTGTGGGAAGGGAAAAATACATATTTGCCCAAAAGTGTGGAGCGTTTCCTTGTGCTGCTCGCTGGTGCAATTTGAGCTGAAGCAAGCTGAAATATTATATCTCGGTGCTGCATTGACAGGCCAACTAGTTGCATGCCAATAAAATTGGCATTCAATTTCAATTGTAGCTGCGCATCGCACAGTGGCCAGGCGCAAATGTTTACACAGCTCTCATACTGGGCTCCAAGGGTGTTACTCAACGTGCTCCACTGTGCACTAACGTGTAAGTGACAGCTGCAGTTTTTCTACTACTTTTTGTTATTTCAAATTAAAAACGATCCACTTAATCCAGCACATGCGGCGGCAAAGTCAATTAAAAGGAATAAAATAAAAATATAAAAATCAATTGGCTGCGTGTGTGTGTGTGTGTGAATCGATTTTAATTCAATTTGTTCTCGTAGCAGGGAACAAGGCAGAACAAACACCGACGGAAATTCTACCATTATTTGCCGCTTAAATGCACAAAATTGCGAGGCGAGCGCGTAGGGCAGATGAGCGAGCACTCAGACTCACATTCAGACTCACACTCACACTCACCCTCACATGCACAATGAATACTCGCTCTCGTACTCAAACTTACGAGCGTGTGCCTGTGGGCCGACATTGATTGCCATTTAAGTGACTTAACAAAGTTATTTATGGAGTATGGAGAGCGCGATATATAACGAGCCTAACGACTATTTAACTGAAATTCAATTGAAATCTGAAACAAAAGCTTGCCCTGTCAGTACATACAATCGCCTCATTAGCATTAACAAGGCGAAGTTCTCATGGCAGACGACCCGGCGTATACGCAACATCAGGAGTCGGCCAACGAGCAAGCAATTTGGCGAGCAGAAACAGAACGAGGACAATGTGAACGACAAGTGCCAAAACAACAAAATCCAATTAACAACAAGTGCGACAAATAATGGCCAAGACATGGCATGGCGAATTGGTAAGAAGCAAGCGAGTCTGTTGATTGAGTTGCCAAATTAGTTTACTACGTTTAGTGGCCATTCAATTCGTTGCCAAACACACTCACTCAGCAACAGGCGACGATGTTGGCAGCAGCAGCAGCAGCAGCATGTGCATGAAGGATGTTGCTGCAACTTGGGGCAATATGTGCTAGCGACGCGCAGGTTAATTGCTTTGGAAATTACACACGGCGAACCATATGGCAATTGGGAAGTGGGAATTGGGTGCCATACACAGCGCTAATCGATTTATAGAGCAATTTCGAGTGCGTTTAGCGGCGACAAACCGAGAGAGAGTGAGAGAGAGAGAGAGAGCAACAGAGCAGATATGGGAACTGATGTTAGACGAACCAACCACTCACTCAAGATGCTTATCTAGCAAAGCTATTTATGTTTTCATTAACTGTAATAAAGCGCTTAACAGACGATTATGATTACAGCAGGTGTGAGTAAATATTGTAGCTTATTGAGTAGCTATTTATAGTAATTCGAGTAATTGAAATCTTATATGTTCTTTACTTTATTGATTGAATTTGAATTTCATAAAAATACAAAATAGTTGCAGTCTAATTAAAGGCAAGTCACGTAAGATTAATGAGATCTTTAGCAGGGAAATAGATAACAGATTAAATATTTGCAAGTAGTAGAGACCCGAATTTTATAAGCTATTTATATTTTCAATTTAATTAAATACCAATTCATAAATAATGCATTAAAAGAAAATAAAAATATGCTTTGTAGCATGAAGACGAATTCTACAGGGGTTTTTATTTAACCGATTAACCTTCATTGAAATCAAAATTAAAAAAAAAATGTAATTTAAATATTTGTAATAAAATAAATTGCTTTTCCTTATAGTTTGATGCAAATTAATAATTTTGCATATATGCAGATTATAGTCTTTAAGCTATCCTATTAAAATCATAGGCAAAGCTATTTAATATTTTAAATTTTGCACTATAGTTTTCACAGACCATGTGACAACTCGTAAAGCAAAGTGAATACCGTTTAATCTGAGATATTTATATTTTGGTGTCATTCAGCTGAAATGATAACAGGCGGTAAAAATGACAATGGCTTTAGTGCTGTGCTGTGCTGTGCTGTGCTCTGGCCATGTTTGTTTATGCGTCGTTAAACTTTTCAGTCACACGCATAGGATCCATAAAGCCCTATAGGGCACATATCAATGCCTTATGTACACACTCACATACATATGGGCGAGAGGAGGGTGCGACGAGTCAATGCAAACAGGCAAGAGGGCAATGTTGGGGCTAAAATTGAATTATGGCACACACACACACACACACACTCACTGACACAGCAAAACACACACAACTGTAGTTGAGGCTGTAGCATGACATATCGAGCGAGACGTAATGAAATATCTGACTCTCTGACTGCATAACGCAGCGTCGGCTTCAACGTTGGCTGTACTCGTAACAGGCAACGGTAACTGAAATAGAAATGCTGCCAGACCAATGGCAATGGTGATGGCTAGAGACTGACAAGGGCAAGGGGCATGAGCAGGGGAAGGGGGAAGGCAGTAGGATGCTATGCAAACAGCAGTCGTGCCACATTGTCAGACTCTTTCATTTTCAGCTTCACATTTATGTATCTCGCACGTTGCTCTTGTTTTTCTTGTCGCCGTGGATGTTACTGTAAAATATGGCCACGGCCGCAGAAAAATAACAGCAAATAAAAAAAAAAAGAGAAACAAACGCAAGGCGAAGCCAATGGCACTGCAGGAGCCAACAACCTGTGCAGGAATCTGACTTGGCCTGGTCCTGGCCCCACATCGACAGCGGCAATAGCAGACATCGGCATAGGCAACATCAGCTTCAGCTTCAGCTCGAGCGCCATCGTCATCGGCTTCGTTTCGTTTTATTCTATTGTTTCATTTCATTTTATTGTCGTATGTCATACAATGGCGTTACATTTACATTTCCCATTAAACTTTCTGCTATCAGTTGCTCAGTTCTTGTTGTTGCCGCTTATGTTATTGCTATTGCTTTTACTTTGCTTGTTGTTGTGTAATAAATTCAAATGCTTTGTTAGCCATTTTCATGAAATATATTGTTTATTGTTTATTGTGTGTTTTTGTCTGCAAGTGTTTCCCCAATTCGATTGACAATGGGCGTGTGCAATTCCAGCGAAACCACTTGATCCCTGATCAGCCGAAGCTTAGTTTTGTAAATGCGATAATTATCGATTATAGGCAACACATTTCCGCCTAACATTTAGTCTGGATGTCAGACTGAGTTTAAAGTATTGTAGTATTTCATTTATAATCTTGTAAAAAATGTTTTATTGAAATACCTCACATAAATGAATCCATTGTTAAAACAATATACAAATATTTTGCATTATTTCCTTGCTGCACTTTGCAAAAGGTAAACACCAAAAAATTCAAATATGAATATATGTTGATATACGCACTGGCCAAAAACAAGTCCATGCTTTGGACTTGGAGCTGTGGAGCAAAAAGCACTCAAGCCATAAATGTTCGACATACCAGATCATGGATCAAACTTTCTGCTGAGCACACGCTATGCTAAGTGGCGCTAAGGCCCGAAAAAGTATGCTATGAAAAATGAAAACAAACAGGCAAAATCACTCAAAACAATTTTGAGAGAACACACAACACAACGGAATAGCACAGAGCAGAAAATGAAATTGCAACTGTAAACGGAATATTGATTCAAGCTTGCACATAAACGGCCCTGACGTGCACCCAACAACTACATGCAACTGCAGACACACCGACATACAGGTACACTTTGTGGCAAGCAGCTCCTTGCAGATGCAACAATTTGTCATTGAAATGCAAGCACATGAAAAACTAAAAAATCAACGAAAAAACACATAGTTTAACGGCTGCCGACACTGACGCGACGCTATCGTCGTCGCCGCTGCCGCTGCCGATTGTTGCAAAGCTGTTGCTGAGCTGATATGGTGGCTGGTGGCACGAAGAACATGCCGCAACAGCAACGACAAACACGAAGATGCGACGCCGCCATAACTGCGATTCGTGGCCGAGCGTCGAGTGTCGAGCGTCGAGCGCTTTACCGTTTACGATAATCGCACGACCAACAGTTGCTCCGACCGTCGAGGAGCCTGCTAGGTTAATATGCAACGTTGTCGCCAGGCTGAGGCACAGTCCACGTTCGTCCGTTGGGCTGCTCAGTCGCGTTGCTCGGCAGTCGAACAGACAATCTCCCAGTTGTGTCTCGCGTTGTGTGTCCCACATAACGGAAATCAGAGATTTGAAAAAACCCTCAGTACTTCTTTTGTGGTAAATTGTGCAAGTTGAGTTTTTGGAAACATTGAAATTTTCAAAGTGCAATCGAGAACGTTTTACGCACAGCTTTTTGACAATTGATGTTTGATTTTGTCGGCGATTTGTTGTTAATGGCCGTGGCGCCTGCGTCGAGGGCAACTGTTGCTGCAGCTGCTTACGTAGTGCATGTAAGTTGCAATCAACATTTATTAATATTTTATTGCCACACGCACACACACACAGACACAGGCATACAAATAGAGCACACAGTGCAATCAAACATTCCGATAGAGACAATACGAGCACTGTGATTACGCCATCAATCTTGGCATTAAATTAGATCAATCAAACAGGATATGTTGCGATACGTGAAGTGTGTTATCGATTTCGGGGCCACAAGGCAAACACGGCTGCCTGCCACAGACGCTCAGCCAGACAGGTGCCAGTTGAGGTACATCTCTGCCTAGAAAAATATGCTAAAAATAAGTGCAAAAGAGCACAGCGCAGCGAGCCAAAGGAAGTAGACGCAGCGGCCTCCTCCGG
This sequence comes from Drosophila ustulata, assembly GCA_035047365.1. Classification (NCBI taxonomy): domain Eukaryota; kingdom Metazoa; phylum Arthropoda; class Insecta; order Diptera; family Drosophilidae; genus Drosophila; species Drosophila ustulata. Next base: position 16,534,969 of record JAWNPT010000094.1, read on the forward strand.
TCTGCGATGATGGCTCTAGGATTAAAGCCGTAACTGGAACTCAACCAGCGAGTAAATTGCGCCATCTAAAATTGAAATTCGAACTAACGGCTTATAAATAAATTATGTGGCAAGCAGCGACGCTCTGAAATAGATTCTGTCCTTAAACACTTTCTCCCACATATGATAGTATGATGGCAAATAGTTCTTAAACTATGCATATATATATTTAATGTTATTGTTGCTCATTCTAATTCTAAATTCTAAACATTTAAGCATGCTGCATACACGTATTTTAATTAAAACTCCAATGACTAAAAAAAATATTTGATTTAACTATTCTCATTATGCAACCAATTATTCTGTTATTGTATTAAATGAATCCACCCAAAGTTTAATTCAATGCAAATTGTTTCATTTTCATAATGCATTTCATTGTTGCGGAATTTCCAGCATCCATTTGAATGCATTCCGTGTTTAAGTTCCCAAAATGCTGGCAAAGATTTCGCTCTCCCTTCTTTAAAGTGTGTTCAATTTAACATGATTGTGGGCCAAGTTGTTCAATATGCTGGCCAATTGCCGCAGACCAACTATCTGGAAAAGTTATCAAAGTGCTTGACCGCTGTGAGCTTCACCTGTGGCCATCTGAAAAACTGAAAAGCAATAAGCAACGTACCATGCCCCTTCTATCTCTCATTCCCAATGCCTCCAGTTCGTTGTGGCAAGAAGCATGTCCTGCTGGGCGCCTCGCATGCTTTTGACTGACTGCTGACTACTATATAGCAGCCATAGTCACAGCCGTAGCCATTGAAGCGCATGTCACTCAATGTTGCAGAAATTCCTTGAAATCAAATGAAAGCGAAATGATTTCGAAGGAAAAAATGCTTATGTGCTTTAAAGGCATGCCAAAAATCAATGGAGTACGTATACGCCTCCGGGGCCAACTGATGGCAACATTTAATGCACGCCAAATGCCGCTGGTGGGCGTGTCAACGCCCCACACTTAAATTACTACTTCACACACTTGTATAACGTGTAATAAAAATATACAAAAAAAAAAAACAGAACGAGAAGCAGTAAGAATGTTTCTAGCTGGGAGGGATTAACACAAAAATACCCTAGCTGAAAGTTAAAATGGTTGCTGATCTAGCTAAAAAATGGGATGGAAATAATTCAAATATTGTTCATTGTTTTTTCTGCTATTAACTTAATGCCATGTTAATAAATACAAATTGACCTCTTTGTGATAATTAATTCATTTTTATGCAAGATTGTATTGAAGATACTCAATTATTGTCTAATAGAATAATATATATGAATTTAACGATGGTTGAATATTATTGTTTAATTGAAATATGGATTAGAGTTTCAATTCATAATAGGGAAAAATAAAAACGGCAATAATTTTCCGAGAAATTGTTGATAAAGTTAAAAATGGAGAGTAGAGTAAAATGGCAAAGCTACCCTTGCTGGGCATGGCATCTGTGCAGGGTATTAAAGGAAACGGCTCTACACGACAAGCGTAAAAGGAAATCCAACAGCGAAAGGCGCGACGATGAGGCCAACTGCCAGTCGAGGGCAGACGGGGGGAGCTGCAACGTGCGGGGCAGGCTAGTCATCGACATCGTCATAGTCATCATCTTGGGCAACATTTTCAGCATTTCGCTTAAGGAAATTTTCGTATGTTAGGAGTAGTTGGCAGGGGTAGAAGGCAAAGAAGGTACGAGTACATCTATGCTTTTGTCGGCGTGCACGAGGGGCGGGGCTTTACAGTCCCCAGCGGCCTGATTAAATTCGTATGCCCCAGCAGCAAACCGCAAACGAAAAAAAAAAATGGCCAGCACGAGCGGAGGAGACACAGATAGACGGACGGACGGAAAGACAGAGAGTAAAGCCAGAGATGGCCTGAAACTGAATGCGTTTAGTGCGAGGCGCAAATGATGAAATAAACGAAACTAATCCAAAAGAAAGCCCAAACGCGAGCGCAAAAATGCCAAAATATTTACACTGGCAACCGCAACGACGTCCACAGTTGCCACAGCAGCCACTAGCCGCGCCCCCATTCCCAGTCGCCCCCTTTTACCCATCCGCTCAGTCCGTGCCTGTCCTGCCTTCAATGGTGGCCCAACCGGGCTCTGTGTGATAAACATCTTTGCCAAGTAAGCAACAATTTTTGTGCCCCAAATTGGGTTTTTCTCTTCGGTTGCGGCAGTTTTTTGTTTTTTTCATCTCACTTCTCGCTGGCGCTCTGGTTGGGGTGGTTGATTGGATGACGAGGCTCAGCGCGTGCAGGCAAATATTTTTAATGATTTTCGTCCAGGCAATGCTTCGATCAGGGCGCGGTGTCTGCGTGTGTTTTTTTACGCCCCAGTTAGTGCAAAACTAATTATATAGAGCCAACGCCAACCAAGGCTGTTGTGAAGCGCGCAGCGAATGAATGGGAAAAAACAGAAGCCGAAACCGAAACTGAAGCTGAAGAGCTGGACAAGATTTTTCCAATTATGCGCACCAAACTCAGATTTCACACTTCTCGTCATTCAGTCATTCAGTGGCTCAGTCACTCAGTCGTCAATCATCGGTTACGTCGGCTGACAACTCATGCGTTATGTGTACAATTTAATCAAATCGCATAACAGCCAAATTTTAGACTTGCCTGCAAATTATATTAATTATCAGCAATCGCGACGAACTGTCAATACTCTCTTTTCAAGATTGTTAAGTAATTTGAAGAATTTGCACTTATCTGTAAATAATCGCATCTATTATGCGAGTTCAACCCTCATAAATTCAGCAAAGAGAAACAAAATGATTTTGCTAGTCATGAGTGCGTATTTTTGATTGATTATGCTTAAATCTCTATGATCAGATTACTCAGCAAGAATATTGAATGTTAGGCGGGCTGATATTGTCTTCGTTTAAGTATCTTCTTTTCGTCGGCGCTTCTTCATTCTCAAATGCCACGACAATTTGTCAGTGCCCAAGGCAAAGTGTATATAAATCGGCAGCCACGTGAGCTCATTTATTCTTTTTTTTTTCTTGCTGCTGCTGCCTGAGTTGCATGTAAATTTGTATCACGTTCGCGTACATTTTCAGTGAAATGTGGCTAACATAAAAGCTAGTATGCTGTTCGCAGATTGTGTTTGCTTCTGTTGCTGCCGTTGCTAATGCAAAATTATGGCTTTCAGCTGAAACACGCTTCTACATTTCCGTTTCCGTTCTTACTTTTGTAGTTTTAATGCACAGCACTCGCGACTATATGTGTGTGTGTGTGTGTGTGTGTGTGTGTGTGAGGTGTGCGGTGTGTGGTGAGCGTGCACGTGTGTATTTGAATGAGTGAGCAACACGTTCCCTTTGACATTGACTCAGTCGCGCGTCAGCTGGAAAGACGTTATCCTTTCGCATGAGCTGGAATAGGTTAGCCAACGTCAATGTCAGCATTTTTTTTAGCATTTTGTTTTTTAGAAGCTACAAAGGAAAACACTTTCGTCTAAATAGGTTTAACTGGCATTATGCGCTGCATTCGAATGGCAGCTTAAATGAAAAGCGTTTTCAACAGCACGAGAAAATTAAGGCAATGCCTTCGTTGCAACTAGAACTCTCTCTTCGCTCTTCTTCACCGAGCACCGTGCGCACCGGGCACATCCTTCACTTGGACAGCCAATTAGGTCAACACAAGTGGCCAGAATGTATGTTGGGCTTGATGGTTGCTCGGCCGCTTTGCTTCGACCCACTTAACAGCCAAAAACCTTTGGTCAATCCTTCCCGCGAACGCTCCACGCCCACGCTCCAACTCTGTAGCTGGGTTCTGGTTGCCATGCCAAAGATGTGTGCTGTCCTGTTCCTTTGAAGACTGCGCTGAGGTTTGCCTGAGCCGGCGGCATAACTTATTAATTAGTTGGATACATAAAGGCGCGCCAATTTCAATGCAAATGCAGTTTTAATTAAATTGTGCAAAAAATAAAAAACGCTAAGCGCTGCCAGCAAATAAAAAAGCTTGGGGTAAAGCGACTGAGCAACAGCAAAAGCGACGGCGAAAGCGAAAACGAACGACTAATAAAATTCTAATAAAATGCAAATAAAACGCTGGCAAATTGAATTTCTACTTAATTGTTAATTAAAGTGCAATATAAAAAACGCCAATTGCTGCCGTGGGCGCAATGCATTAAACGAGCATTAAAAGGGTGGACACAGCTGTGTGGATAGAAGGGACATTCTAGTTGGATATTCTTGTCAAATGTTCGCATTATGAAATCTACACAAAGTTTTACTGCTGACAGTTTCAATTCACCAAATTACAAACTCAAAGCGCAATTACAAACACGCGTGCATGTGTTTAACAAGCTGGTATTACACACATGGCACACATGCCACACACACGTGGCATGGCCTCGTACCGCAACCAAGTGGAAGACAACAACAGAATCCAATTTGAGCAGCCTTTGCCACTGACACCAACACCAACACTAGCAGCAGACCGAACCCCAATGGAGTAGCCGCAAAAGCCTCAAAACAGCATTCGAAATTCGTTAGAATGCGGCAACTCAAACGCAGGCAACGAGGCGGCCATCTAGCTGGCTAGCTGGGACTGACCAGACCACAGGATGTCCATGTTTTTGGCTACCCAGCAAGCCGATTATCTTTTCATGCTACATTTGTATCTCTAAAAAGTCAAATGGCACTAATCCAAATTCCACAAAAGACGACCAAATTCAAAAATATGAGCAACAAGCCTCCCTTGAGTATCCGTGTCTCTATGTGTGTGTGTGTGCGTGAGAGTTGGGGGCAAATGGGCCTTCAAAATATTGCAGCCTAAGCGCAATGGCAACATCAGGTTTAGACATTGCTTTGTGTCTGTGTGCGCGTATGCGCATGTGTTTGTTTGAGTGTGAGCTGCAAAAATTAATCTGACATTTTATAGTGTTGTCCCTTTTGATACTCTTCCCAGGTATAGCTTAGCTGCTTCACTCAGCTTGCTGCGGTTAACATTTTATTGCATACTTTTATGCGCGGCAAATAATTTGCCTTCTATTTGGTTTAATTAATGTGCGAGCCTGAAAGTAGGCAACACTTTTGTATGGCATAAATTAGTGATCACAATTATAGCGAATTAAATCAGTTCTCAGATAATTATAGAGCTTAGCGTATGCAAATTTCGTTGTGCTGCATTATGATTTTGTCGTGTTTGTTTGGGCTTACAATTTTCGCATCTTTTCCCCATTGTGCTTGCCGCTGCTGTTGCTGGCAGCCACATATAAAGTTGAGTTTATCTCAAGAATGTAGATTGCCTGTAAAATATTTAATTACACACTGCGGTGCGGCCACAGACGCACCGAGAGCCTGGCAAACGACAGCAACAGCAGCAGCAAGAGCAGCAGCTGGAGCAGGAACAGTAACTGCCACAGTGGCCCATAGAAAGGACATAATACGTATACGCCATGTGTTGATGCCGTGTGCTTGTTCACTTGGCAATTTGCAAGTGTTGGCAAGTTGAGAGTGTGGAGTGTGTGCTACACACAAGTGACACTTGTATGCATGTTGCTGAAGTGTTGCTGTTGCTGTTGTGTGTTGGTGGTGCGTCGGTTTATTTATTTGCCCTGCAGACTTGCGACTAACCTGGCTGTCAGCTTTACAACCAAATAGTTAAGCTCTTTTTGCATTTTTAATAAACTGTAGCAGCTCACTTTGCATATGAAATACGTGTGGAGCACGTTTCAGCACATTCATTCATTAGTTGCCCGGCCACGTCGAGTGCCAAAATGCTAATTATGTTTATTGAGCGCACAGCTGGGCAACAACAACAACTAGAACAAAAAAAAAACGGCAACTAGAACACAAGAGCTGGCAATCCACAACCAAATGGGGCAGCATAATACACTCTAAACAGAAGGTGCTGCAAAATCGGCTTTGACCTTTAATGAGACGCAAACGCGTATCGCTGGCTGCAGGAGAACTTTGCATTTGATTTGCACGAAGGTCGTTTTAAAAATACGATGACTGGCGCCAGCTCAACCACAGCTAGCCTGTCGATCAGTCAGTCAGTCACTCAGTCAGTCACTCAGTCAGTTAGTCAGTCAGTCGATTGGTTGGTGGAAACCATTTGGCTGTAGCCTTGAGCGCGCCCCAGCGCGCCATTCAGTCTTTGCATTGACATTGGGTGTGGCCAGCTTGGGGCTGGGCCGCGGTTCGTGCCACATACACAATCTGACGTGCGTCGAGGTGCTAAATGGCTACCTGATAGACGGACGGATTGACCGGCGGACTGACGGACCGACTGCCTTCCATCCACTCGCTGCCACTGCTCAATCCCTGGCAAGGCACATAATTAAAAGCGACATTTGCTTGGCTTTTGTGGCATTAGAAAGTTGTGTTGCGATTACAAAACTTTAATGAGTGCTTCGACTGTGGCCTAATGAATGATTGGCCGTAACTTAATTGGAACAGCGGCAATTGTAGTCGCTACCAGCTGAAATCAGCAAAGGTAACTCGAGCCTGAAATTGAATGAGGCGCTCAGCTTAATGTAACAAATCGAACTGGCATTAATTTCTGCAACATTCATTCTCTCTCTCTCTCTCTCTCTTTGTGAGCTTATCCTGTTCATCTCTTGACATGGCAAAAAGTTGTGATATTCGTTAAAGTTTTGGAGCTGCACCTGCTGAAAGTGACCTCCAAAAGGCTGACATTTTATTGCTTTGGTTGCGTGTCGCAAGCAATTTTCGAATTTTCATATAGATTAGAACAACAAGACGGACAAATTGATTATGGCTTTTTCATAATTTATATGCATTAAAGAAGTGACCCACCAGACAGTGACGAGCTTTTTTAGCTGGTGTCATTTAATAATTATTCATAAAATGCCATCTATTTACACCAAGAACACAGAAAATGCTTTCATGTGATTGCTTTTTGAGCTGACAAAAGCAAAGCTGAAAGACTTTTATTCCATACAACAAAATATATTTCAACTATTTTTCTTTTGTCAAGAGCTTTGCAACGACTCCGCCGAGCACACAGCGCAGCTCAGGTGTTGTCTGCCAGCCTGCTGTCGGCAAGTTTCGCCAGTCTAGCAATCTACCTGCATAGCCCTTGGGCTTTTGTTGCCATAAAATGGAAAATATATAAAACATATATATTCCGGCACTCGTAAGAGGATTTGAATACCATGAAATTGGACAATGCAATTGTCTGAACTTTGCTCAGACTACTTTAGCTGCATGCAACGCATATGTGGGAGACTGGAGTATGAGTCACAAACAAGTCCATTTAGTTGATGTGGAAGTGTTAATTGAATTATTAATATTATTTGTTGTTGGGTGCTTGTATGCAAATTAGAAATGTGATTTGGTTGGGTTGGTTAGCAAATTGCAATTGCAATTGCAATTGCATTTGCGAATGCGAATGCGAATGCAATTAAACGCGCATTCAAAATTACTCATACGCACTGATGCGCCTGAATTGAATAAAAGATTTTGCTACATGATACAAACACATTACGTATACGACATGTAACACGTTAGAGTGCAAAAAGCCAACAGCTACGTGTATTGACATTAGTCCAAGCATAAAAACAGAGAGCCAAGACAAGTAGGAGGGGGGTGAGGGGGAAAACCGTTAGACAACGTGCCAAAGAAATGGCTTAGAGAAACGAAAAGTGTTGCAACGTTGAACGTGTCAATGAGTTTTTAAGCCTCTTGCTGCTTGACTAGCAGCAACAACTGAGGCGCTGTCAACGTCTCCGTCTTTGCGTCTCTGTGTCTGCCACAATCAGTGCTGCGTCCGTGCTTGGCCTTTTGTTATAACATATTACTTTGCAGCTCAACATGTTGCGGCTGTGATGGCAACAGCAAGTAAACAGACAAAAAGCGAATGCAGCAGCCAGTGAGGCAGAGCAGATAAGAGGAGCCTGCAACACGCTGTGTGCGTGAACGAAACAAAAACACTAAAACAAACAAACAGCAGCAGCAGCAACAACAAATATCAACAGCAACACCAACAGCAACACATGCTGAAGCAGCAAACGGATTATTTGTTTTTGGCAGCCTTTCTTTTGTTTGCTTTACTTTATTCCTTTTTCTCGTTCTTTGCTTGTGTTTTTTTTTTGCACATAGCCACGTAGTCTTTATCTGCAGTCAGTCTGAGCACATCCTGCAACGACATGCCACATGCTGAATGATGAATTCACATGCAAACATGAATAAGCCAAAGTGTTGAGCTCGAGCCCGAGGGCCACAGCCTGGCTTTTGAATTCGCCTCGTGTATGAGAAACTACTAATTTGGCGCACAGCCACTGAGAACTAACTACGGTGCGTACTCATAAATTGTTGTCGCAGCTTGCAGCTGACACAACAGGCCATGTATGTAGTTGATATCATATGACAATCAACGCTGCCTATTATCAACGCATATTTTGCATAACAAAAAGTTTGTTTGAGTTTTTGCGCCTCTTTTTGCTTGTGATTTTTGTTTTTTTTTTGTTTTGTTGGGAGCGTTAATAAAATCACAACAGCTATAAGTCCGGTTGGACGCATACGCGACATTTTCAATAAGCTGGGCAAAAGCAGGGGCTGGGAAAGCACAACGCGAGGCGTTAAGCAAACATTGGCCAGGTCCGTGCTTACATGTGCGCCTGGCGTGGCATAAACAAACAAAAATAGCCAACTCACACACACTACGATATTGTGTTGTTCTTGTTGGTCCCCCTGCTCGGCCTCTAACGTGTGTGTGTGTGAGTGTGTGTGAGTGTGTGCGGCAGAGTCAACTCCCCGATCCCGTATCCCCCAAGGACCTCGGTGCTCGGTGCTCGGAGGTCGCGGTTGTGGTCATCGCACGAGCTGACGCTGACAATGTTATTAAAAACTCATTCAAAGTCAATGTGCGTGTGTGTGTGTGTGTGTGAACGTGTCCCCATGTCTTTGCATCTCTCGTCGACGTCGCTGTCGCTGTCGATGCGAGGGTGTTGATAAGGGACACGCACACACACACACAGATAGCGTAAAAAAAGGATGTTCGAAGCGAAAACAAGTGGCAGATGATGTGGCATCTGTTTTTGCATTCGATACGTTTCAATTACCGACTGCAACACAGTGCTCATTAGCATCTCTTATCCATTGTTGGCTGCTGAACAACCAGCTAATGAAGATAGATATAGAGCCTCTGTGCGACTTATTACCAATAATTGTGTAGTATAAATCAATAGTTTTGGCCATAAAGTGGCACACAGCAAAATGTGTTTGCCTATTAATAAATAGATTTACAACAATTGCCGCAATAATTGCTTAAGCATTAGCATTACGCTTCTAGGGGAAACTACAAATGTATGTATAAAATATGCTTAGAGCTCGGGCTCGACCAGAAGGTTTGGCTTTTAATTTCCTGTAGCTGGCAATCAATAAAAAGTCAACTAAAACCAAGTTATTTTGTGCGAATATCTACGTTACATAAAGCCCAAAGGGTCTGCACAAATAAACAAGCGACAAGCGACAAAAAAAGAAAGAGAAACGAATCAAATAAAATGTTACAGAAAGCCTTTAGCTAAGGATTTGCGGCAATGGCGATGAACTGATTAAATTGTTGACGGAAGCGGAGGAGTTGGGTTAGTCCATTGGGGGCTTGGCTTGGCGCAGGAAACTAATTCTGGCAGCGAAGTGCTGCCAATGGCTAGCTACTCTCCTTCTGGCCCTCTCCAACCGCCCGCTAACTGCTCGCAGTCCCAGCCGTTGAACTTTATCGATAAGCGTCGAGGCACACCAAAAAAAAAAACAGAAAGGAAGGAAAACATGTTAGGGGAGATCTTTGCTGGCTAAAGGGAAATACATTTTTATGGACAATTTGGTTTTTATGTCAATTTACTGTTGTTGCCCAGTGTAAATATGTACAAGACAATTCAAGCAGTTGCACAGCAAATTCCAATACCAATATTCCCCCAACATGCCCAGAAACCGAGAAACAGACCCGCAACACACAGTCAAGTTGCGCACATTAAAAATGGGCGTTGTGGGGCGCAACGCTCTCTGTTTGTCTGATTGGCTGCACCATTTTGTTGTACACTGCTCCTTCTGGGCCCGGCTCGGGTATTATTGTTAGTGGGGAATAGCAAGGACGATGACTGCGACACGATGTTGTGATAATTGCCAGCAGCAGCAGCAGCAGCAGTCGCAGCGTTAGCATCATCATCAACTGTGGCAAGCAACACCAAGCATCTTTTCTTCTTTTGCCTTCGCCGCTCCTCAACCCGCACGCTGTGGCACGCTGTGACTTTAAAAGATTTACCCCATGCTTGTTGAAAGATTTCGGTATTTGTGGCAGCTGCAAACACAGCTAGGGATTAATGCTTGAGCCGCGCATAAAGCGTCCTCGTTTCGACTATGCTTTATACAACGAAGCACAGAGCGTGGCCCACAAAAAAAGTTGCAAGTTCTTTATGGTTCATAACTCAGCATCCACACAAAGGGAAGCGCAGACGTACCCAAGTCAGCGATAAGCATTAAGCAAAGTAATTTAATTATTTATTAAACATGCATCACAATCCCAGAGATCATTTTCAAGCAGCAGCCATTATAATCATAATATGCTGGCAGGGCAACGTGCTCGATTTAAAGACGAAAAGAATGAGAAAGCAAATTAAACGGACTGCTAACTACGTTTTCAATATTTACTTGATTAATTTTCTATTTAATTGCTTATTAATTATTCAGCTATGTTTTCACTTAATTGTTGTAATTGTGGTTTACCTATTGATTTAAATAATTTCTTATTCTGTATATTGATTTAAAGTCTGATTTATTAATTTCCATTTTACATTTTTCTCTCTGTGGCAACTTCTTAGTAGGAGTAGTAGTAGTTTTTATCCATTCAACTTCCTCTTCTTTCCTCTTCGGCACACGCATATTTGTGTTCCACCCTCATTACGAGTATATCCTGCATATTTCATAGCAATCATCGCTAGTGTTGTTGACTCAAGTGCTTTCGAAAGTCAGTCCTTCTCTGAACACTCGTGCGTATACGTGATAAAGCACTTGAAAGTTGAGCACATCGTATTTTACATAGAATATTTTTACTTGTTATTATTTTTTTGGGATGCGAACTTTTAGCAACATCCCCGGAAATATCAACAAAATCGGCAACTATAAAAAACTTTATGCCGACTCCTGTAGTGGCATTTAATTAAACATAAATCTCCATCTGCTTGGCTGACCTTTTGAGCGCTTCAGCTTTGACTGTGTTTACTGCGCTGTCCTGTCCCTGTTTTGTTTTGCTTTTTATTGGGGCCACATTTATTATTCATTTTGCGCTAATTTCGACTATATTGTTGCCTGCCATCGCCTCGCGCCCTGTGAGCTGTGATTTAACTTGCAACACACAGACAACAAACAGCGAGAGTCGCCGCATGTGTGGCAGCAATTTCTCATTTTTATGCCTCGGCATGTTGTAAAACCACATTAATGCGATGTAGTCCTTCAGTAGCAGCAATCACAACAACAACAGCTGACAAAGCATTGCATGTGTTGCGGTCTCGTCCGCATCCGCATCCTCATCCTCATCCTCCACCTCATCCTTCCCCTTGGCCGCCTGTCTACTATCTGTCGTTTGTCTAAGCTGAATTATGACTTCCTGGCAACACGTTTTTACATTTCCGTTTCCGTGGACTGGAATTATTACCATAAAAGTAAGCAAAACTGACGACAAGACAACACCCCGTCTTCCCCCCGCCCCAGTCTACCATTTAAAGTGCACAATTACGCGATGCGGCGCTTGGCGCGTTGTTCTTCGCTTGCCCATTGGAATTTCAAAATAAATCTTTAACGATGCACTGGGGAAGCTCACGTGCCAGCCACGTCCATGTCCATGTCCTGCCTCTCATCCTGTCTGCGACGAATATGTCAGTGTATATATGTGTGTTGTCATCGTTTTGTGAGAAAGCCCCTCTACTATTTGTATCTCATCATTCGCGCCCGCTAATGTTGCAAGGACAACCATTAAGTGTGCCACAACACGTTCTCTGCAAAATAAAAAAAAAAAAAAACCGAGGCTAAAACGCGTTGCGCCATTTCTCATAATTTCATAAATAATTACATAATGCGCTGACAGCACAAAATGTAAGGACGACACAGAAAAAACAACGACAAATTCTGCTGTGGTTTGGGCTTTAATTCCGCAGATATTTATTACGTGTGTGTGTCAATATTTATGTGGCTGGGGATAAAGCAGAGAGTGTTCTTTGCGACTTAAGTCGGATTTTCTGATTTCTATTTATCAATCAGGCAGTGTAAACAGAGATGTGTTCTAGTGAATTCTTTTGGGAATCGGGGCCGGAATCGCTTTTGTCTTTTTGGCTTTTCTTCCTCTCTGGGAGATTCGTATTAGGTTTCCCAACTGAATTTCGCAGATGCAATACAATTGGGCCACCTTGTCTTGAATGCAATAGGCGTCCGTGCCGTAGCCATTCAGACGACTTATTGTCTCCACATCCACGTCCACAGTATCGAGTTTATTATCATAAACTGCAGTTGCGAAAAAAATCGCATTATGCTGCTTTACGACAAATGTAGTGTGATACTGAGCCTTCTCCGGTGTGGGATTATCATCGTGAAATTTCATGTCTAGATCAATTTTCATCTCCACATTTTCCACATACTTGAGAGTGAGATTCGCGCAGAGATGGCCAAAGTTCTTGGCCCGCAAATAATCGTTCATGCGTTCGATAACAAGCTCAGCTATTCTCGCTGTCCACTTGGATTTGAGGGGCTTGAAGGGCTCGCAGGTGCAAAAGTGATCGGGGATGCCGGCATCTGCACAAGATCGCTGCTCTTGAACGGGATAGAAGAGCGATTGGCATTTGTCGCAACTCGCTGACCTGGGCAATAAAGCTGCTTTTGGAGCTGCACCGATTTCTATGATGTGTTTGAGCGTGTTGTGCAGATCGTAATTCGATGTGAGACGATTACGATTCAGCTCTAAAGCCCGAACATATTCGGGATACTGAGCACGAAACCAAGGCGGCAGATAGATGAACAACATGGGCAGACGTGACTCCAAGAAGCCGCTGCTCAGATTTCGCAATTCTCCAAAGCGTGGACCATGATCGGAGAAGAAGATCACAATGCTTTCGTCCAACACGCCATCGGACTCAAAGTCCTTAAAGTACTGCAGTATGTAGTTGTCCATCTTGGAGGGCAGCGAGAAGTCCTCGTGCGTAAAGCTGCTCGACCAGAAGAGTCCCCAAACGGGACGCTCGGCCACGTAGCGTTTGGCATACTCCCTCATGAAGTCATAGACGTAGCTGCTCTGCACTCGTCTGCCATAGCAATAGACCATTGAGCAATTCTGGCACTTCCAGCTTTCCAATTGCTGTTCAAATGCCTTCATGAAGAGCAGATGGTAGTAATCCGTGGGCCGTCGTCGAAATCCCGGCTTGTGGAGCGTGAAGGTATTGATGAAGGACGCATCCTCCGCATAGGCTGTTAAATATCCTGCCTGCTTCAAGTACTTCCAAATGAAAGGGAACTTGTCCAGGCAACCTCTCGCATCCGTGCTGCAGACCTTCTTCCTCGCTGTCGTCGTCGAGTAGCCGCTGAGCACCGCCAAGAGATTGGGAAATGTGTTATCCGCCACCTATCGAAATGATTACCGATAAAAGTCTGCAGTAATTTAAGTCTATGAACTCACCTTATTATAGCCCTGCATTTCATACCAACCAGGTTGGTTCAGATACTTGAAGGTGTTGGGCATCATGCGCCTAATATTTATTCTGGACATTGTGTCTATGCCAAACATTATCACACTGGGCTTTCGCCTTTCTGAATTCGGCCAATTTCCCGCTGATCGTGCTGCAAATCCTAAACGCTCGGCTATTTCATTCTCGTCCAGATCAGCTGATGCTTCTCCAGCTCCAGGTGGTGTCATGAGTTCCTCCACTGTAGCTGTTTTTATTATTGGTGGTCCTGCAACTTCTGCTTGTGGTGCAGCCAAGTCCTGCACCAAAGCGAATGCATCAGTCTGCAGGATGTTCGATGCATTTCCCAACTTATGGCAAGTCAAGAACATGGCTTGCACAGCCGACGGTACTTGGAATCCATCTTGAAAGTACACGGCCGGCATCAATTTAAACGGATAGCTTTAAAAAATACATCTAATTGTTTATTAGAGTATTAAGTATTAAAACGCCAAGCATTTGAAAGATTTTGATCAAAAACTCTACTTTGTCAGTAGATAGATTGTTAAATATACTCGACCCTTACAAAAATGGCACTTCTCGCTTATCATTTCGCGTTATTTGTTGATAGTAGCACTTGTATTGTATTCCACTGGCATCGAGCCAACTGCTGTTGATATGCAGCACATAGTGTCTGCTCTTCACATCGTAGATGGGTCTGACCAGATCCGATTCATTGCTGCATGTCTCGAAGGCTTCGGGCCTGTAAATCTCCATTACGTCCGCGGCAAATGGATCAATGCGTGGAATCTTACACTTGCTGCTCTCCACATAGTACAGCGGCAAAGCGTTATTTGTGTTTTTTTGGGTTTGTATTTCACTAGACTTGTTGAAGTAATAATTTAAATTTGAGCTGAACTTTTGATCTGTATGGTAGATGTAAAGAACCATCACAACGCAGCAGAGTCCAAGAAACTTAAAACACGTTAGAAGGAATTGCGAATTCATAATGTTCCGTTGACAGCGAACCAAGAAAGACTGTCGATACCCGGCCAATGCATCCGAATAGTTTCAGCAAAGTAACTTTCATTATCAGCACAACTTTTCGGTAATGAAAATACCCATTTTTTCCCGGAACTTGTCTTTGATTAGCCTGGTGACACTCTCAACAATCTTTGCTTCCGATTAAATTGGTCTTCAACATATTAGTTGTACGCTGATTTCGATTTAGTTGCTACACTAGTTACTTCACACGATAATACCCTAAAATCACCAAGTTAACTAGTATTCGCTTACACATATTCAACGTAGTATCTTTTAGTCGACACACTCCTCACACGTGTATAATCGAATTTTAATCGCATTCAAATGATAAGATACAACTTCAATAAAGACCTTAAACATTTTCACACCTGTTAACCATAAGATAGAGAGGTGTTACAAAAAATATATATATGGTCTATTTTCAGCAAAAGCTATATTCGTATACATATACCTCCCAAAAATTTGTAGCTGGTATCTCACAGTCGAGCACTCCCGACTGTACTTTAATAAATAGTTTATTTTGTATTTATTTTGCGGGAATGATAAGCCTGTAATAATTCTTCAAACCAACGTGTATTGATTACTTTACTCAGTGTTCGTTTCATGTAAACGTTTCGTTTCGTTTACGAAGCAGCTTTTTTAATAAAGAGCAGAATTTTCTGCATAATTTATGCATTGCAATACGCCTCCATTCACAAATGTTGAACAAAAAAAAACGGAGGAAAAAAAACAATAAAAGATTTTTGCTTCAACGCTGGGAATCAAAATGCAGCCACACAAATGAAAAACCATTTTCCCACAGCGGACTCAAATTGTGCGCTGTTGGTTACTGGGAAATTGCAGAATCGTTTGCATGTTGCAGCAAATCCTTTAAAGTTCCATCGCTCGTTCACTTCAAATTGGAAAGCCAAACAAAAGGCCCCGACTCGACGCGAATCACAGAAAATGACTGAAACAGAGAGCCATGAAAAACATGGAAAACTACTCAACAGCAACAGTACGAACATAGAACTATTAGTAGTGCCATAATATCATAATAGTAGTACCATTCAAAACACCCAAAACAACCTAAAAGTCTCTCCAGTCTGCCTTTGCCTGTTTGCCAGTAATTACACTTGCTTAACTGTGATTGCCCACTTACAATGTGTACTATACAGCTCGCTGTAATTCATAATTTATAATTTATATTTTGCACTAGATTTAGCTCAGCCCTTGACTACAAGCTAAATGGTAAATATCTTTGTATACTCTGTAATTATTAAGTGCTTAAAATGGGTTTCAAGTGAGTAGAATAAATGGATATGCATTCTTTTATTTATTATATTATATTGGTCAATGTATATACTATATACTTACGTATTTTATACTTTAATATTTGATTGAGTCGAATAAATGACCGGGCTAGAGGGCCTAAGGTCAACGCTGAAGATAATTTAACTCGAATAAGAAATGAAACACAAGAGCGAATTTCAATGTTCGTGCACTTTATTAAAAATCAGCTTAAGACTAAATACAATGAATGAATTTTTTCTTGAACAGACCTGGGTTTTGTTGCATAAATGCATGTCAGCAATTTTTGTAGTTATGCGCATGCTTTCTGGCTATTGAAATATGATCAAGTTGTTATGTTTGTTTATTTGTGGAGTTGACAAAGTAGCGATGCATAGCATGTACTTATGTCACTTCCCTCTCCTTAAAATTGAAGCCTATGCTTCGGTGGAGGTGGATGGGTATAATCTAGGTAACGCGATAGGATTTGCTTCTTGTTCTATTATTTTTCTCTTTCTTAGCTCTAAACAAGTGTATACGGCCAAAGGTGTAAGAGTCATTACTGCGAGAATTACATAGATTAAAATATTGTTTTTTATTATTAGTTTTTCGATGTCCCTATGTTCTATTGGCTTTATTTTAATTATTTCTAGTGGTGTGTACAATGGTGTTAGATTTATTTCGGGACTTAATTCATTTTCATTTAAAGTCGTGTTACCTATTTGTATTCTACATTGTTTTATTGTTATGATTTTATTGCCTTTAATTGTAATATTTAAGTTTGGTTCTTGACAATTTTGATTTAATTTTGTTTCCTCTAGTTTCCATGTTAGGATTACATTTGGTTCGATATATTTTATTAATTGGTTTGTTATTGTAGGGACAAAATTACATATTGGTTTTTTCCTTTGAATAATGTTTTTTATACATTCATCATTTACTTCTTTTAACTCTTGGTTGTAAACTTTATCTTTTTCTTCAAAGTAATAATTTTTTTCTACATGTTCAAGTTGAAAGCCATTCATATCGGGATAGGGTATGATATTAATAGTAGGGATGGTTTTTTGAATGATAGGGATGTGTGAAACTAGTAAGATTTCGTTGTTATTAATCCAAGTTGATGTTTTTGTTAGAAGGATGTTATTGCTGTCCACGTTATCTAGTTTGTCATAATTAAGTAATTTTGGATTGAACAGTCCGAGTCTGGAAAGTTGCATTCCCATGGCGACGTCTTCTATGTATTCGGTAAATTGAATAAGTTCGTATATTAGGTTTTCGGTGCGGCTATGTTGGTCCTCGGTTTCTTTGATTTTTTGCATGTTGTTGTTAATTAATTGTATAACGTCATCTATTTCGTGTAAGCTAGCTGTGTCTGCAGTGATGGATTCTAGTTTTTCTTGTATTTGTACTCTGTCGTCGTTGTCTAACGATCCGAATAAGTATTTGAAAGCGGATCCTACTATATTTATTAGTCCTCGTTTTTGTCTGTTAGTATGGTGTATGGTTAGGCTATTTAGTTCCCTTAACATTTTATTATGTAGTATTTTAATTTGCGGGACATTTGTATAATTGTTAATTTTATTATTAAAATAATTTGTTAGTTGTTCTATACTTGTTAAATTAATACGAAGACAATGGTGTTCGTACTCGGATGGGATACTTATCGGTTTGTAGGAGAAAAGGAGGTATCCGTGGTCGGAGTCAATATTGTTAATCTGGATTTGTTGGGATTGGCATGCGTTGATACAGGTAAAGAGGAGTATTAAGGTGAAGAGTCGGGAACCTGTGGGATGGAGACTTCGTTAGTTTTCTTTTTCTTTTTAAACTGAGTTTTGTAGTAGTGTGTTTCTCTATTTCTATTGGTGATTTTGTAGTGATCGGCGTCTGTTTGTTCAACGTTCTTTGTCGATTTAAATGGGTTCTCAAGCTTACCCTTTTGTAATGGTCCTTTTCTGTATCGCGTGTCTATCTCATATTCTTGTCTATCTTGGTTTAATTTGTTAATTCTCTCTTCTTTTAGCCTTTGGGTGTTAAAGGATGGTGTTCCTGCATAGATGAATATGTGAGCGGGTGTCTGTCCTGTAGAGTCGTGTGTTGTTTTATGGTTGTATATGTAAAGGATGTTTTCTATTTTGCTTAGGTTAAGTTCACTATCGTTCGAGTTTTTTATGATTCTGATTTTTTCGTTAACAGTTTTATGCAACCTTTCTATATCTGCTATCCCTGTTTTAGCGGTGTTCAATTGAAACTCTACACCCTCGCTATCCAACCATCTTTTGAGTGCCAAGCTCGAGAATGCACCATCTCGATCAGCTTTAAGTAACCTAGGTTTACCTAGGTGGTTAAAAATTCTCATTAATGCATTTTTACATTCCAGCCAATCTTTAGTGGCTATTCGCTCTAGTGTGGAGAATTTTGAGTAAACATCCATACAGCTGAGGTAATGGTTACCCTCGGAAGAATAGATGTCTATAACGAACTTATCACGACAGTGTTCTGTTTCTGGGGTGATTTTAAGGGGCATATCGGTTTTTCGATGTTCTGACTTCGCTAGGTTACATATGTGGCATTCGTTTATAATGTTTTGTATGAGTAACTGGCTATTTGGGAAGTAATAGGTTTCATTAAAAAGCTTATTTGTTTTCTGAATACCGGGGTGCAGAAGTTTTTCGTGCGTTGTTAGAACTAATTCCTTGAATTGAACGTATGTTGGTATGTTCTTGAGAAGGATGAGGCTACGGGAAATTTTTGTGTATTTGGGATTGATTATTTCGCGATGAGCGCTTTGGATAATTTCAAAATCTGCATCGCTGCCTATGTAGATACAGCTGGTTTTCGAACAAAAATGGTTCAGTAAGAAAGTTTTTGCTGCCTCCAGTGTCATTTCTCTGTATTTGATATGGGTAATTTGTTTTTTAAAATAGGTCTCATGTTGGATGTTATCTTGACCTTTAGTAAATATGACCTGTCTTGGGTGGTAGTTTATAGGTTTTTCGGACAGACCTATTAAATCACTACTGTCTTCTTCGGCGCTATGCTGTGTAGCCTGGCTAAAGAAAGCTTCTTCTATTGATATTCTGGAGAGGGCATCGGCTACATAGTTCTCTTTTCCTTTGATATACTTGATATCGAAATCGTATTCAGAGAGCCTAATTTTCCATCTTAAAAGTTTTGAATTTGGTTCTTTAAGTTTGTGTAACCAACATAATGGTTGGTGATCGGAAGCTATCTCGAAATGTCTTCCCAGTAAATAATGTCGGTAGGTTTTTGTAGCCCAGACAATTGCCAATAATTCTTTTTCCATAGCACTATAATTTACTTCGTGTTCATTGAGTGTCCTACTAATATAGCTAACCGGGTGTCCTTCCTGTGAGAGAACAGCTCCTAGGGCTACATTGCTGGCGTCTGTGGTTAGTATGAATTTTCTATCGAAATTAGGTATTTTTAGGACTGGATCTTCTGAGATTAGGAATTTTAGTTTTTGGAATGCTTCTACAAAATTTTTTTCTTTTGTGTCTATTTTTGACCCTTTTTTAAGACATCTTGTCAGGGGTTTTGCTATATCAGCGAAGTTAGGTATAAACTTTCTATAATAACCTGTCAGGCCCAAGAAAGCTTTGATTTCTTTTGGTTTTGTTGGCAAAGGGTATTTTACTATAGCTTTGATTTTATCGGGATTAGGTTTTATTCCGTCCTTAGTGATAATGTGCCCGAGGAAAGTGGTTTCTTTTCGTAAGAATTCACACTTGTCTAACTGTAGTTTGAGGTTTGCTTGAGATAATTTTTCAAAGACTGCCTTTAATGACTGTAAATGTTCTTCAAGAGAAGTTGAAAATATTATGATATCGTCTAGGTAAACGAGGCAATTTTTGTTTAGAAGCGGACGAAGGAGATTGTTCATACATCGTTGGAATGTGGCTGGGGCGTTTTTTAGCCCAAATGGCATACGAGTATATTCGTAATGTCCATGCTTAGTGGAAAATGCAGTTTTCGGAATTGATTCTGCTTCCATTTCTATTTGGTGGAATCCCTTAGCAAGATCTATGGTAGTAAAGTAGTTACATTTCCCTAATTTTCCTAATATTTCATCCATATTAGGTATCGGATATCTATCATTGACTGTTACTTCATTGAGTTTCCTGTAATCGATTACGATTCTAAACTTTTTCTTTCCAGACGCATCTAACTTCTTAGGGACTACCCATATGGGGCTACAATAAGGGGAATTGCTTTCGCGTATTATCCCTTGACTGAGCATTTCTGAAATCTGAATTTCTACTTCTTTTTCGTAGGCTTGTGGGTAACTATAAACTTTGGTGTAGATCGGAGAGTTGTGTGTGGTTTTTATTGAGTGCTTTTCTTGGTTTGTAAAACTAAGCATGTCGCCCTCGTGATACTGGATTTCCTCGAATGCTTTCAGTAAATTTGTTAATTTATATTTTTCTTCCTTGTTAAGGTGGTCTAGACGGAATGAATTCACTTGAAGTGAGGGACCTTCTAACGAGATTGAGTCCTCTTTGAATATAGGAGTGTCTTGAAAATGGCACTGTTTGGGGGGAATGGTTGTATTGATCAATCTATAGTTTTTTCCAAAAAGGTTAACTGTTTTGTCTTTATAATTTATGACAGCCTCGGCATTAGACAGCAGTTTGCGTCCAATGAGCATATCATATTGGTCTGAAAATTTGTGTAATAGGAATTCTTGTTCAATTGGGAAATAGTTATTAGGTGGTATGTTGATAGTCTCGTTTATTATAAGGGAGCCATTGCTTGTATGGACTAGGTGATTAGTCGATTGGATAGGGTAATCAAATATATTCCGGGTTATCATGTTTATAGTGGAGCCAGTGTCGATAAGACACTTCAAACCCTGGTTATTATGTTTAATTATTATGTATTGGTTTGATTCGCATCCTGTAACTGAAAATTTTCGGCTTGTTCTTGTTCGTATACTACTTCAGTTTGATTCTCAGTGTTTTTATAGGTGGGATTTTCAACGGGTGATTCCATTGTTGGGTAACTAGTACTCGGGGTATCTTGATATTGATAAAAATATGGGTTATATGGTGGATATTCTGGGTAATATGGATTATAGGGATAAGTTGGTTGGTAAGGATTATAAGAGAATTCTTCTTGGGTTTGTGATTCTTCTTGGTAACGGGTTTCATCTATTACCATTTTTGACTGTCCGCTCTCTGCTGGTCTTTGTCTTTTAGCAGGATGACCTGCATTCATTGTCGATGCAAAGTTATTATGTGTATTCGGGTAGTTGGATCCGAATCTGTTTTGATCGAAAGTGTTCTGTCTACCAAATGGTACGTGTTGTCCTAGAGGTGGTCGTGGTGTGTAAAAGTTTGGTTGTGGATAATTAAAGTTAGGTGGAGGTTGTGGGAATGGTACGTAATGAGGTCTAGGTGGCAAATGGTGAGTTGGTTGGAAAGGTGTGGTAGGCTTGGCTTGATCATAAAATTGTTTGATGTTGTTCTGAGGCTTTGGCAATGGTTTTGTATTATCCTTGAAAGAGGTTGGTTTTTCGTAAAGACCTTTCTCTTGTAGTATATTGATAAGTGATCTTAAATTGGGAATGTTGTGGTTGATTATTCTTAAATAAATGTTTGTTGGTAATTTTTGAATTAAATTTTCAATACTAGTTTGTATTAGTCTCTGATAAAGGGTAGTTTCAACGGGATCATTTTCCAATTCTAACTTACTACTTAATATTTGTCGTTTATTCTCTGCTTCCTCCAGAAACTGTTTGATATTCCCTCGGTATTGGGTGTTGCGGAACTCCTCCAGTAATTGATGGTTCGGCGTCTGAGGCTTGTAGTTTAATATGAGCTGATTTCGAAGCTCGGCCCAACTTGTGAGATTCGTCATTCCAAGTGTACGGATTACTTCTCCGCTGATGTTCCTTTCGATATGCCCAAAGATGATCAATTTTTGCCGTTCATCAGTAGTTTGGTATAATGTTAGTATGAAATCAATGCGGCTTATGAATGTGTAAAGCGCATTCGGATCGCCATTGTAGGCTTCGACGGCATGTATTTGCCGTTCTACCAGGTTCATATTAGCATCCGATAGTAATATTATTGGTGGTGGTGCTTGCATCAGGTTCGATTGGGCAGATTGTCCTTGTGCCATGTTGTATACTTTTCGGTGTTTGGTAGTTGTATCAGATTGGTTGGAAGATCGGATTGGTTGAAGTACTGGGTTGGTTGAAGTCTCGGCTTGGTTGAAATATCGGCTTGGTTGAAGTACTGGGTTGGTTGAAGTCTCGGCTTGGTTGAAATATCGGCTTGGTTGAAGTACTGGGTTGGTTGAAGTCTCGGCTTGGTTGAAATATCGGCTTGGTTGAAATATCGGATTGGTTGGAAAATCGGTTTGGTTGAAGTACTGGGTTGGTTGTCACTGAACACGTGTACGCTTGGCACTGTATGTTGAACTGTTGTTTATAATTATTGTTTTTTTGTTTTTTTTATTAAATTATTCAATATAATGTTTTGCAAAACTTCTAGCACTTTCGTTTTTATGGGAAAACCTTTTGGATTTATATTTCCGACGAATTCTAGAGAGGTTTTATTTTTTTTTTTTTTTTTTCACTTGGTTATAATCGCGCCACAGTTTTATTTGTTGGGTAACTTGGCGGATTGAATTTAAGTTCACGCGAGTTGTTGGTTTCGCGATTCTTTAGCGGATAACAGAAGTTGCGGGAATTGAATAGTCTAGCTATCGCATCAAGATTTCTGTTATCCTACCGGCTGCGCCACTTACGTATTTTATACTTTAATATTTGATTGAGTCGAATAAATGACCGGGCTAGAGGGCCTAAGGTCAACGCTGAAGATAATTTAACTCGAATAAGAAATGAAACACAAGAGCGAATTTCAATGTTCGTGCACTTTATTAAAAATCAGCTTAAGACTAAATACAATGAATGAATTTTTTCTTGAACAGACCTGGGTTTTGTTGCATAAATGCATGTCAGCAATTTTTGTAGTTATGCGCATGCTTTCTGGCTATTGAAATATGATCAAGTTGTTATGTTTGTTTATTTGTGGAGTTGACAAAGTAGCGATGCATAGCATGTACTTATGTCACTATATATATTCCTTAATATAAGTAGCTTTTATTTTTAGATCGAGTGTGCTTAACTGCGAGATACTCGAAAGAGAACAATTATTTTATTTTAATACGTACACAAATACACTCTTAAATATTTTGAAAAATTCGAATTTCTTGAAAATTTTATAAATTTATAATTATTCTTTACTTTGGTTAGTAAAAATAATTAAACGAATCATAAAGATTCCAACTAAATAAAAATGTCGAAGATTTTAGAGAATTCTAATTTGTTAGCTTTCATTTAATCTAACAATCTAATAATATTTTGCATTAGATCACACTTCCATACTACACTCCCACCACACTCTGTTATCACCACAATCTATAAAATGCAGATATATATCATTTATTACGCGAGTAATAGTTTTAGGTATATATAGTATATGTATATAGTTGGGGGCATCGAACCAGAGACCTCAATTCGCAGTTTGCAGTTGACTGTTCGCAAGCAACTCGTTCGCATGGACAATTTATTTAGCGAGGTCGTCATTATATAATTTATATGCAGTGCAGAACTTTCAGCGCGGCTCAGCGCAGAACTTGATTTCCTTGACGGCTGGCAAATAATTAATTATTCATTAAGTTAACACTAAAAGGCAATTACGGCATTGTTATAGTTGTCAATTACCGACAGACAGCCAAACAGTTGAAACTTTTGCGACTGCATAAAACAAAACTAATTTTCCACTGGAACGTGCAATAAACAACTGAGCTTCTTTCTAAACAAACTGAAAGTGGATTCATTTCCGTTGGCAGAAGGAACTGCTCGTATTACACATCCTTATAAGTATGTCCTGCGGCCATTGTGAGAAATCAGGGGAAACATTCAAACGGAACGGAAACATTCAGAGCGCTCATCTATGCAGCTGGAAATGAAGGAAGTTATTGGCAGAGCGGAACTACTCGGAGAAATGGAGATTGGGGAATTGAAGGTAAAACTAGAAGTGCTGTCCAATGTCCTTATGTAATTGAGTTGTTGTGCTCATCACAAAGGGAGTAACAATATTACGCTCCAGTGATTTATAGAGTTTACTTCATATTACGCTTGTTGCTCTTGCTGACCGGCAACGTAAACATTTTCAGCTGTTTGCCAGCGCAATTGTTGCATGAATAATACGAGTTGGACCCAGTTGCCTGCCTCGCTTCGCGTTTCATTTAATTAAGATGGCAAAAGTTTACACTGTCCTGGATCTGGGGTCCCGGGTCAGCAGTCAGAGTCGAAGACACTCAACTGATGGCATCGGCAGTAGCAACTTGGCAAAACTCTCGCGGAGCAAAGTTGGATAACAGTTTCTAGTTGCAAGTTGCAACGCATTTACTTCACAATCATTATTTAGGCGCTCAAAATGCAAAGCCAATTTGTGCGGTGCTAGTTAACAACTGTGCTGGGAATGCTGTCAACTGTGCTGCGAATGCCGTCAGCTGTGCTGTGATTTCCAGTCCCTGGCCCGCTCCTTCGCTCCTGGCTCCTTGTAAGTTGAGCCACGTAGCTGCGCTTCCATAAATCTGTTGCATAAACTTGCTGGCTATGGCAAGCGGAGGCAAGCGGCAGCTGGCTGGCACATTAACGACATTGTTGGGCCAATGAAAGATGCATGAGACAGGCGCGTGCACTACTAACAATGAAGGCAGACCAACAACAACAACATGATGGGCACGGTCCATGTGGCAGCCAGGTCTCCCAGCTCGTTTGGTCGACGCAGCACGGCAAATACTTTATGCGATTATAATAAAGTAAACTCTATAAAGTTGTCATATTCAATTCCCCGCCCCATGAAGCGGCATAAATTAGGCTTATGGCCAGTCGACTGAGCAGCGAGACACCGAGTCGACCGTGAGGCGACTCTATCATTACATTGAGGCAGGAAACATATCATATTGCTGCTGCTTTCCACACACACACGCACCCCAACCATTGATCGATCGATTGAACATGAAAATGTCAGCACAATTAAGCTCATTGAATCAATTTGCACCCGCAGCTGGTCAGCTGAAAGTGTTGGCCTGGCCCAACCCAAGTTCAACACTCGAGGATGCAGCACGCAATATTTTCCCAGAGCTTAGAGGGAAAACTCGATATAGAAGCGTATAGTCTAAGCCTTTAAGGCCTGCTAATTGAGTGCTTATCGATTAACGTGCGGAGACTCGCACATTAATTATGTGGACACGCAACTGCAGAGGAGACGAGAGGGATAGAGAGCGAGAGAGAAAGGGAAAGGGAAATTCAGAGCGCTTTTCGCACGGGTATCTTTAATTTGTGTATTCAAAAACGCTGCTTGCAGGGGCATGAAATATGAGTGCGTATCATAAAACGTAGCACAGAAATTGGCGCACGAACGGCCACGTACAGCGAGGACCTGTCTGCGGACAGGATGCTGCGCAGCAGGATAATAACATCAGCAGCATAATTAATGTTGTTGACAACCAAGGACAGCGAATGCTGCGTCGTTGTTGTTGTCGTTGTCGTTGTCGTTGTTGCTCTACATGATTAATGCCATTATTATTAATTTTGGACACGTTAATTGCGCATGCCAAAAATTTTAAACAACTTTGCTCTCGACTGCCTGCACATTGCACATACGCAACGTGGTACCACATACAGCAGAGACACAAAGTGACTGAGTTTTACCCGCAAAAACATTCAATTAGGGAAAAGGCAGGCAGGCAGGCAAGCGAGGCAGCTATTCGAGTCAGTGGCATCATCAAAAACGCATCAGTGTCATTAGGGCTGGGTGGCAGGCATTTGCTCTGTCATTTTATGGCCATAGCGACTCCTTTTGTTGCCCCAGCTGACTGCTGCTTTGCTGCCTGCTGCCTGCTACTTGCTGCCTGACTTTTTGTTTACTTTTCGTTTCGTTTTTCGCGTGGAAATGACAAGGACAAAAGGGGCATAGTAGAACCACAAGCAGAAACACAAGCAGAACCTGAGCTATGCAACAACTGTGTCAAGCAATTTTCAGCTCGAATCGTTTGTGTATCTAGCACTAAATGAGCGCCATTCCTGCCCCCATTGTTGCCCCAATCGTGGCACGGCGCTGTGGCAATCTGCAGCATGTGTCGCCAACGCATTTTGCAGTTGTTGCACAAAAACAGAAGCGAGCGTTAAGTTTCAGGGAATTATCATTGTCATAATCATAAAAACACATCGCAGCAGCAGCAGCAAAATCGACGTCACACAGATGTTGTGCAAATCGACCAGCATGACACATGCTTGCGATTACGATATATGCCTCGATTATTATTACACAATCAGAACTTTTGCCACACTCGCTTGATATCATCCAATAAAGTAGGATAATAAAGCCCATTTCAATTAAATGAATGTGTGGAAAAGTTGCCTAATAACGAATAAATAATAAACAAATGAAATAGTAATTTGAAAATAAATACTATCATTCGGTTTCAAACAAATAAAATAGATCTTGTTAATGCCATTAAATTGTGCTGATCCTAAAAATATGCAACATTTTTTATTTGCAATTAATTTCAACCGCTCTTAAAAGTATGCAGCATTTTCTAAATCACACTTTTATTAAAAGCGTCACAATTGTTTGGCTTAAACTTTTAATTTTCAATTATGGTTTGTTAAGGAACAAATTGGGTGTAGGGATTGTAAATAATAAAAAAAAAAAACAATTGTTAACACGCAAGAACTCATCATGGCGGAAAATTATTTCAAACTGTGCTTTCAACTGGAATCGTTACTCAACTTGTGGTTAATGAATTTTGCTCTTGTAATTATTTTTTTCCAAACTTTCAATACGGCAAAGTTGGGCTGATAGTTTTCAGCGCTCTTATTATGTTAAGAACTTATTTTCAACCAGTAAAAAGTTTGTCTATTCTTAACCTTCAATGGTAACATATTACGTATACGCAATACGAATTGATTTATACGTATACGTATTTTTATTTAAGGGCAAGTATTTTCTACTGATTTATAGTATAAATTTAATACCAAACTATTTAGTAAGTATACGCACTGGCGACCATTGCAACTCCAAGCTAATTTTATTTTTAGAATTCAGTATAAAAATATATAAAGTAATTGAGTGTTTCTTTTAATGTATTTTTATATTTATTCATATTGCAAAAATTTTAATTGGCGAAAATAAAAAAAGTAAATATGTGTTTCAAATATTTTCTGAAGAATAAATTATTATAAACTCAAATAGAAACGCTCTTTTCCAATTAAAAAATTTATTTCAAATATTAAAGCACACAACTGCTTTATATTAAATTCAGCTTTCTCTTTTAATATGCGCACATTTCAGGCACTAACGGCAGTTATTTTTGAAGTCTAACAACTACAATACACATATAGGACAAGATACTTAAAAGTTGAAAAAAAAAAAAGTTAAGATCGCGCAGTGCTTCCAGCACAATTTGCACATTTGAAATGGCAAGTGTTGCGGCGGCATTTGGCATTTTATGCGCTATCTTCCAGGCGGATGTAAAACTAACAACACACGCAATACATGCATGTATGTGTGACTGAGTGCGTGTGTGAGTGTGTGTGTGAGTGTGTGTGTGCTTAAGAATGTGTGTGTGTGCGATGTTTGCCACAAAGACAACGCTAAGTGGCCTGGGGGCGCAATTTTGCCATTGGCGCTCGTTAAATTTGCATGCGGATGCGCGCAAGCACACACATCTATATACATATATATGAGTAAGTGTGTGTGCGTGTGTGAGTGTGTGTGGCAACAATGCTAAATGAGCGCAACAGTTACACAGCGACTGTGACAACGACGGTTTGCGGTTTCGGCTCGCGTCGTTGTCTTTTTCAAAGAGTTTTTTGCGTCTTCCGCCAACGAGGCAGCCAGGCAGCAATCCAAGTTCATTTGGCATGCAACAAACGTGGCAAGGACAAGTCAGCTGCAACCACGCCCCCTCCAGCAACACCATCGCCACCATCGCCATGTTTGCCAAGCTTAAATTGAAATTGTCTATGCGCTGCCGTCAGACAATTGGCAGCGTCGTCGTCGCCGTCGCCGTCGCAGCCAACGCGACGTATGCGTAACGAGTCTTTTAAGAGACAACAAGCTGAAATAAAAAAAAATAACAAAAATGAAATTATTCATCACTTTGCGCTGCTTCTAATATTTATTTAAAATTTCGCTTTGATTAAAATGCACAGCCACTTTATGTGGCAGCGACAGTAGTTCAGTTCCTTGGAGAGAAATCCAAGCGAGCCTTATGAATTAACAACAGCAACAACAACAACAGCAACCAGAGGGAGAGCAAGGCGACGATGAAGAGAAATAGTAGAAGGACACGCGCTTGTAATTAAAACTTAGCAGGCAGTGTACAGTCTCCAGTCTACAGTGTACAGTGCCTGCAAGCAAGTTCATTATGCGCTGAGGCAGGACTGCTGCTCCAGACCAGGAATGCTGTCAAATTCATAATCTGTGGCATAGTTAAAGCGCTGCTTTGGCTCAAAAGAATAGCTGCTGTTGACATTTCGAATACCCGCCCGCACACACACACCAGACGACTTTGTTGTGGACAACAGAGCGCATGCCATTGTTCGTCCTATCCTCAGCGCCATGCTGTCAAAGTAAACGCGAATATTAGCGCTTGATTGAAGGCCAGCCACCCAAAAATTGCATGTCCTTTTGTGCAGCTGGCCCGCAAATTAGCCAAATCCCGTAGGTGGCCCTCATGCAGCTGCGGCCTGCCACAAAACAGGCGAACAAAATCCCCAACGCTTATCCACCATTGCCCATCAATTTGCGTTTGACAAGAAGCCAATATTTGATGAATTTCAGCCAAGAGCAGCTGCAGATTTTTCGTGTCTCTGTCTCTGTGCCTGTGTCACCTGGCCAGCAGCCCTTTTGCCTTTTGTTATCACCCTTGCCAATGGGGCCCTTTGTTTGCTTGATTAAATTATTTTTCATTATTTGGCAAATGAAAGCAACTCGGCAGCGAACGAGCGCCACTTGAAGGCAATAACAAACGGCTGGCTTACACATTTAATAAGTTTATTATAAGCAAAAAGGCAAAAGGCACAGCAACAAAAACAACGACAAAAATAGAAGGAAAAGCAACAACCAAAAAATAAAGCGTGCCATTATGAAAAATCTTATCTAAAGGATGGCATGAAAGGCGGACGGCATTTTTGTCATTGAGCTGTGTCAACACGCCGCCAAACAACGGCAATTTCAGCACATACCCAGCAGCAATATTAGCAAAAGGGTGTTTAACATGCCCAATTCATTACGAGATAATTTCACAAAGGCCCCTCGATTGTACTCATCTAGCTCATATATATTTTTTGTCACAGGGTATTTGCCCAGGGTATAATCAGCGACAAAGCTACACGGCGTAATTGCTGATTTAAGTCAGCTTTCGTGTTTGTCTTTGGCCATCATTTTGTTGCGTTCCCTGTTAAACTTCTGCCTTAAATAATTAAACATACAAGCTGCTACCATCCGATGTTGCATGCAACATGCGCAGCTTAAAGCTGCTTTAAAAGGCGCCCTTTCGAACTGCGTGGGGTTGGGAGTGGAAGAGTGAGATCCGCTTGCGGTCAGTGAGCCAACCACAAGGACACCAGCTACCCCAGCTGCTGCTGCTGCTGCACTTTGGTCCTTGGCCAAAGACAGGATTACTCCTATTACCTTGACGACAAAAGGACCAAAGCGCGCGCTGCCGTCCAGCTTCCTATCAAAGAAATATTTTAGCCAGCTTCCTGCTTTGTTTGTGGTCTGCAAAGTAGTTATGCTAAGGAGCAACTTCAAATTAAAAAAAATCAGAATTTATTCATGTAAAAAGCGAGTACTATAAATTCGCCTACATTATCATTTCGAGTGCACAAACATTTATTTGCATTCCGTCTTCTTCGCTTCACTTTTTGTTTGAATATCTTCCAAATATAGTTGTCCAATTTTAGACATCCAATCAAAAACATAATTGAATTTGCGCTAAAATTATGGCCAGCTTTAGTCGACAGGATTTGTTTTTTTGGTTTGGTTTTTAAACAGCAGCTTTGACCCACTTCAGGTGCAGGTGACAATCAAGGCGAGTGTGGCACAGCGTTTTGATAGGACGCAATTAGCATAGAAATTGGTTTTATTTTGGCTTGATTGAGGCAGAGATCTTAAGAAGCAATTTTGGGAAAGCCGGGCGAATGTTTTGGGCGTTAAACCCGACAGCAGAAGTTGACAGGTGTCAACGAGGGGTTCGTGGCGCACATGTTGCAGGATTATGTTTGCATGCCACAAAAGACGCTGGCTCGATAACAAAAGGCTTAGGCTATTAGAGTGTGTGTCCCAGTGTGTGTGTGCACGTAGAATTTAAATGTTACAAATTGTTTTAAGTAATTCAATTTCCACTCAATCAACAGGCCATAAAAGTCAAAGTGAATGCAACACCCAAACAATCGACAAAGTATCTCTGTGTATTTGCGATCTATATGTTTTGCACTGTGCCTAACTCAATTTGCTGCTGAGAAATTTGCAGAGAGGCCAGCAGCGTCAAGGAAAACTTATCGATTTGTTGGAAATTATATTTGAAAACTTGAAAACTCAATTTGGCGTTGCAATTTGAAGTCAGAGTCCTGTCAGAGCGGCACCCGCCTCCTTGTTGACGGCATCAGATGCAACAGTCAAGAAGTTCGACCTGTGGACAAAGTTTGCCCAAGTCCTGTGAATATTTAGTTTTAAATAATAAATAGCATTAGCAGAGCAGGGGAAACAGTAAAAGAAAATCAGTGGAGGGCACTTCAAAATCAAGTGGCATGGCCGGGACAAATCGTGCCACAACATAATGAGCGGCAAGTACCGCAAGGACAAACAGGGCAGCAGTGGCAAACGGATGCAAATGTCGCAAGCAAATTGCATTCGCCAGCGCGGTCTGAGAGTCGCCACTTGCCACTTGCCACTCACAGCCTGGTTGCCAGTTAACGGCCACAAAATTAGTTTAAACTTAGCGGAAGCAAACGGAAAAGCAAAGGCCGAGACCGGCATCAAGTGCAACAGTCGCAGTCGCAGCACCAATTTCATGAAATCCTTTTGTTGCCTCTTCCAGATGCTGCACCTGCTGGCCGAAGACAAGGACGACCACAAAGAAGAAGACGTCAGCCAGAACGCTGGCCATGCACACAGACGGCTCCTTCGCAGCGCTGAATAACTTGCAAATTATCATCGTAAAGAACTAGAATCACAACAGCAACAGCAACAACAATAATAATATCAACAACGGCAATTGCAAGGCAACCGAAAGCGTAGACGCGGAAAAAGCCAAAGAAAAGCCAGCAAAATGCGCTCTCTAGCCAAGTCTTCGGGCTTCAACAGCAGCGATGAGGAGCTTAACGGCATCAGCGGAATCGATGCTGGAAACAGAACCGAAAACGTATACTCTATCAAATCGAATTGGATAACAGAATGGTAAGACTTTGATTTTTATTGATATTTATAATATTTATGTTTTTGATTCATCTGTTTTTATTACTTGTTTAGTTATTTTGTATTTATTTAAAAGAATTGGATCGCAGAATGGTAAGACTTTGATTCATATTTATTATTCATTTACATTATTATTTATTACTAGACCACATAGATATTATTTATTTATTTTCTTATTTGTAATCATTTATTTAGTAAGTCGAACTGGATGGTAAGACTTTGATTTTTTTTTATTTTTTCCTTTAATTTTATAATATGTTTTCCTATTTATTTATTACATATGTATTAATAGAATTGGATCATATACTCCTTCAGAATTATATATTGTATATATATTTCATTTATTCAGTTTACATTATATATTATTTGTTCACTTATTATTTTTTCAATAATTATCAAATATTGTTTTCACTTAAAAAAATGGTGTTATACAATATGCCAAAAAGCAAATATTTAGAAATCGCACATGAAGACTTAAAATTACTAATTATTAAATCAAATAAAAATTAAAAATTAGATTATCATGATAGATATCATTAGATATCATGTATGAATTGAGAATAGCTATGGAAAATATTAAGTATACGCCAAGGATGAGAAGTAGATACAACTTACGTTAAGTTAAGATACTAAACTAATGAATAAACTGATTCAATCATTTTCTGCCCATCTTCTAGGCGCATTCGCAAGGAGCGCGAGAATCTGTGTCGCGTCTTCTACAATCGCGTGATCGAGAACGCAGAGTGCAAGCGATTTCTGGAGGCGGCGAAGATCTACGGCGAAATCACGGACTTCAACTCGTGGCCGGCCAATGAGCAGCTGCAGTGGTATCGCAACTTTGGCGTCAATCTGACGACCTTCGGCAGGAACATCTCGACGGAGGCGACTGCGCCGCCCCTCGAGGACAGCGGACCGTCGCCAGTGTTGCCGCCATTCGAGACCTGGCAGACGATTGCGATCGCACTCTGTCTGTTCATGTGCATCCTGCTGACGGTGGGCGGCAACATCCTGGTGCTGTTGGCCTTCATCGTCGATCGGAATATCCGACAGCCCAGCAACTACTTTATCGCCTCGCTGGCCGCCACGGACATGTTGATTGGTGGGCATTACAACGCAATGCTAAGAATTGTCTGCTCAATTGAAGTTTACTCTATTTGCAGGCACTGTGTCGATGCCCTTCTACACGATCTACGTGCTGCGCGGCTACTGGGACCTGGGACCGTTGCTCTGCGACCTGTGGCTATCCGTGGACTACACCGTCTGCCTCGTTTCGCAGTACACGGTGCTGCTGATCACCATCGATCGCTACTGTTCCGTGAAGATCGCCGCCAAGTACCGCAGCTGGCGCACTCGAACTCGAGTCATTTACATGGTATCGATCACCTGGATTATACCCACGCTGCTCTTCTTCATCTCGATCTTTGGCTGGGAGCACTTCACGGGCAAACGCGATCTGCTGCCGGGCCAGTGTGCGGTGCAATTCCTCAAGGATCCCGTGTTCAACACAGCGCTGATCATTGGCTACTATTGGACCACGCTGATCGTGCTGTTCGTGCTCTACGCCGGCATCTATAAGACCGCCTACGATATGCAGAAACGCAGCGAGGCCAAGCAGCGAAAGATGCAGTCGATGGTGGCGTTGAGTGCGGGCGCCATGTCCGGCATGGCGGGCCATGCAGCAGGCATTGGGGTCATCGAGGAGAAGATACTGAAGACCAAGGTGCAGCTGTCGGGCGCCCTCAACGAGATGGACAGCGGCAGCGGCTGCACCACCACCGTCAAGCGTCTGAGTGGCTCTGGGCAGGCGAATCCGTTGGCGCAGGCCAGTGAAACGATTGTCGAGAAGATGACGCCGGAGCAGCGGCGAGCGTCCGAGGCGAAGATCGAGGAATCGAAACGGGCGGCAGCCGAGGCGGAGAAGAGCGAACGCTCGAGCAGTCCGGCCTTTGATTCCGACGAGGAGTCGTCGGTGAATCAGACGCAGCAGCTGCTCAACCAGCAGAAGCTGGCCAATCTGCGCAAGCGTTCGTCCATTGGCCTGGTGTTTGGGGCGCAGGCGGCGCTGCTGGCGACGCGCAGCAAAGGTAACTTGCAACTGAGCACCACCAACTCCAAGTCAATTGAGGCGATGCACTCGATGGGCCCCAGATCGCCGCACCATCATCACCTAGCACACCAAACGAGCCTGCAGCGGGCGCAGAGCAAAGAGGAGGTGGGCATGGGGCAGCAATACGCTCAGCACCATCACCAGCAGCAGCAGCTGCATAACTCACACAATCATCACCACCATCATCATCATCAGCATGCACACACGCCCGTTGAGCGGCCCAAGCGCACCTCCTGCTCCACGCTCTCCCAGATAGCCGAGCATGAACGCCTCATTGATTTCCACCAGCAACAGCAGCAGCAGCAACAGCAGCAGCAGCAGCAGCAATCCAACTCCGATCCCATGTCACCCGTGGACCTGGCGCCCATTGAGGTGCCGCGCGAACAGGTGCAGCAATGCCTCGTCCAGGCGATCCTGCCGCCGCCCGAAGCCTTTCAATGCCCCACGCCCCTGTCCGACTATTCGGATCGTCCCTTTGGCAACGGCAGCTCCGGCAACAGTGAGCTGGCCATGACCTATGACCTGCTGACCAACAACTCCGAGCTGCGCTACATGGACGAGAGCTCGGCCATGCAGAACGAGAACAGTGTGACCAGCTGCTCGCAGACCAGCGCTCGCTCCGCCCAACGCATTCCACCACCGCCACCCGCACGCAAACAGCTCCAAACCAACAGCTCCCCCACCGCCACCGCCACCGCAACCGCAACCGTTGAGCCACCATCCAGCCAGGGGGAGAATCAATCTCAATCTCAATCTCAGTCACAATCACAGTCCCTGGAGCAGGTAGCCATTGAAAAACGTCTTCTCGTCTCATACACAGGCATCGAGGACTTCGCAAAGGTGCGACGCGAGAGCTGCATCGAGGCCATCTGCCTGCTGGACGTGCCCGGCTCCAGCAGCGGCAAGCTGCAGGCGGAGAGTCCACATCGACGCGCCTCCAGCCCCATGGAGACCAGCAGCAAGGATGCCGTGCTCTATTCCCCGATGCCGCCGCCATCGCAGCCCCAGACGCCGTCGCAGGCAACAAAAACCCAACAGCAACAGCAACAGCAACAGTCGCCGGGTGGAGCAGCAACAGCGGCTGCTCAGCTGGAGCGGATCGACGAGCGTGAGGCGAGCGACAGCAATACCAACAAGATGCCCTCCACGTCGGGCACCACCAGCAGCTCGGCCGGATTGGCCGGCGGCAGCAGAAAGGAGGCCAAGGAGCAGCTGGATGAGGGCGGCGTGTCGCGACGCAGCTCGAGCAAAAGGCATTTCATGCACTCGATTGGCAAGCACTTCAAGAGCAAGAAGGCGCTGCCGCTGGTCATGGGCATTGGGGGCAGCCGGCAAAAGTCCAAGTCCGAGAATCGGGCGCGCAAAGCGTTTCGCACCATCTCGTTCATTCTGGGCTGCTTTGTGGCCTGCTGGACGCCGTATCATGTGCTGGCCCTGGTCGAGGGCTTCTGCCGCGATCCGCCGTGCACCAACGAGCATCTGTACATGTTCTCGTATTTTCTCTGCTATGCCAACAGTCCAATGAATCCCTTCTGCTATGCGCTGGCCAATCAGCAGTTCAAGAAGACCTTCATGCGCATCCTTAAGGGCGATCTGCACATGACCTAAGCGAACTAAGGCACAGTCGGAACTCCTCGGGCACTCCTCCAGATTCCAGATTCGATTTGGCATTGCATTTAAGCATCCACACACACGGCACACAGCATTCCCGAGAGCCCCCGAATGCCGTGTGTCCAAAACTCTTAAAACCGTAATCTTAAATATCGAATATATAATTGATGCTCAAATGCTCCGCCACATCGAATCCATCTGACGGACGCCTGCGGTTCCACAGTCGACAGTCGACGCCGATTGAATTCTAAATTTGAAAGGCGTGTGTGCTAAGTAAATGTAATTTAAGTAGCCAAAGGTAAAGGTAAAAGGTGTGTGTTAGTTAGCAAGGAACTATTGTTTACGATACAATACAATACAATACAATACGATACAATACAATACGATACGATACAAGTTGGTATTAGGTCTTGAGGCGAATGTTTTAGACAATAAATAAATTAATGTTTATATAAACTAATTGAGATGCAACCCGCAAAACGTACACAACTATCTCTACATATATATAGCATACTAAATAATAAATATATATAGATAAATGTATTTCTTACATAATCCCCGATACGATAACATATCCCGAAAGCAACCAGCCCTTCCCTTTTTTTGTTTATCAGACATACTATCGTACATATATAGAGTGAGAGACAGACATCTCAGCTCTACGTATATCAGCTAATTGTGAGAAATATCAATGTATATTCTATACTCAAAGTATACAGCATATAGAAAGAGGAATGCATATTGAATACCCATTTCAACTGAATAAGTAAGTGTGTAACAAAACAAAAGAATTATATATGTATATTGGAAACTATAATATCCGTGTATAAATGTCAATTTCTGTGCGCGCGCCAAACCGATTAACGATGACCGATGACCGATAGACAGCAAACAACTGCTCAGACTTTGGGTAGTGCAAATACATAAGTATATATCCAATAATATTTGTATTATAAGTGTATACCATACATTCGAACGTATTTCGCGTCTATGCCGAGCTGCCTCAATGAGTTGACTTTAACATAACATTTTAATGATATTGTTATTGGTTGATCTGTTTTCTTGAACCACATAATTACCAATTATTGAAATATATCTCATCTTATGCCGAGTTGCCTCACTGAGTTCATTCTGTTGAAATTCTAAAACTGTTATTCGTTACATTTTCGAATTTCTATTGTTTATAGTCTAATCGATTAGTTAATTAAGTACTTCATTTTCCTTAGCACCTAAGTAAAGCGTGTTACAATAACTACAACATTAAATAAATAAAACATTTATGTCTGAGAAAAACAAAAAAAAAACTATTGTTTCAGTGGAAAATTAGAAGTTGTTGGAAAAACTTTACAGATCAGATGGACAGGATTCATCAAGTAAGATTACCATTTGTTTTCACACAATAAAATGATTTATTTATTAACAATATAATCAGCTGTGCTTGTAATTATAATCGGCTGCAACTGAATTTTGTTTTTCAAGATAGTTTGCTCGTTTTTAATAAATAAAAATATTCAGTATTATCATCGATTTGGCAGACTTATTTTTTATCTTAAAATCTCTTAAGTAAATTGTCAATATAAACTCCTTTAAAAATAGCACAAATATTGATATAGTAGACTGTCAATGTTATAAAAAAACAATCACTCTTTTGATATTTAAAGTTGACAAATTAAAATGTCAGAAGCATTTTCATTTAAAGAAATCCGAAACTAAATTGACACGTTCTTACTATCTATAGTTTTGAAATGAACTTTTTGGAGTGATTACTAGTCGAAGCTTTTTGTTGAACTATTTGGAATGGCTGGAAAAAGGTGCTGTCCATCCCTGGTTAGCATCGAAACTCTAGCGTTTCGAAACACTATCTTTTGAAATTTTAAATTGGCGCATGCCCCGGATCCGAGTGCCATGACTTGGCGTAGTCCGCGATCAGACCTCAAAGCGTAAGGCAACGCCGCACAGTGGAAGTGGAAGACCCCAAAACAGAAGAAGAATAAAACCGCATTAGCAAATTCACATTCGATTTCAAAGTACGTGGAAGTTGTTGCATTTAAATTCGTGAAAACCTTTTTTTGACCCCGACGACTACGTGTGATTTAAAAGCGGAACATGGAAGTACTTCTACGTATTTTGGCATTTATTCTCATCTATGTGTGCATGCTAGTTGACAAGATATTCGAGTTCTTCAATCCACGGATATCGCCCGATTATCCACCCATCAAAGATCCGCTACTCCTCAAATCAGTCATCGAGTTGATTTTCGACTTGAAACGTAATCAGGTAATAATTTTGATAATTTGCAAATGTTATTCTAGAGTATTCAAATTCTCGACCCACCCTACGCAACACATTTTGTGCTTGCAGCTGACGTCGGAACACCTGGTCAAAGTGTACATTGCACGTGTGCGTGAAGTGAATCCATCGCTCAATGCGGTCGTCGAGGAGCGCTTCGAGGAGGCGCTGCAGGAGGCGAGGCATGCGGATGAGCTAATTGCCAGCGCCAAGACCGAGTTTGACCGCGTGGCCCTCTTCACACGATATTCCCTCCTGGGCATACCCTTTACCGTCAAGGAATCCTGCGGCGTCAAAGGTATCATTTTTTGTTTTTATACCCGTTTTTCATACTGTAGAATGGTATGCTAATTTAGGGAAAATCGCAAAATCTGCAAAAACCTCGACACACGAAGTATAGTGTTAACCGTTCAGTAGTACTTCACGATTATTTTGAAATTGAAGTTAAACTCACTTATGCCACCTCCAATCAAAAAAGAAATTATTTTAATGGTAATGCTCATTACAATAATCGCATAATTAATTTCTGAATATAATTTAATATGTGTAACAGTAGAAAGCATATCTTTACCTGTCAAATATATATTCACAGAGAAAAACACGTGCTGAAATCAAAAATAAGATCTTGAATCGTATGATACCAAAAATGCACCCAGAAAAGGAATTCTAGAAAGAAATTCTAAAACAATGCAAGATTGTGCATTCTTGAACTAAGATTGTTTTTAGCTCTTAAGAAGATGAGAAAAGTTCTTAATTCAATGCAAAAATGTCAAAATTGCACCCAGGAAGCTAATTCTGAAATCAATAACGATTGCTTATAAAATTAATATATTTTTATTTCCATATTATCAATTAAAAATTATTTATATTGAGTTAGTACTTATTATTGTCAAAGTAAACGTTTTATATACACATTGAGTAAAGTTCGAACCCAGGCCCCTCTGATCAGCCATTAAGAACAAATCGCTACAGTTCTACTAATTCAACTAACAGCAACAACACCAGACTTCCGCTTAAATAGAACTCTAAGTAGAAGAAAAGCAAATAAAGAATACAATTCTTGAATTTGCAAATTTGTCGAACTTAAAAAAAGTCTTGATTAAAGATTTCAATCTTAAGACAAGACTTATTTTATGTTAATAGGAAGTTAAGAATAAATTTTATTTCAAGAATGTTTTTAAGATGAAAATATTCTTGAATCGAAGAATTGCATGAATAATAATTATTTTATTACTTAGCTTCAACTTCTGAAAATATATGTATGTTATGTATAAACTTGTCCATCACCATTCTCAAAGACCTAGACCTAGTATTAAGTTCAACTTTATTTTACAATTAGAACACGCACTTTTCGCTTCCTCATTGGCCTAACTCATTAATGGTAATTGGATTCGAATTGATTTCGGAGAATTTAATTACAATTGGCTAATGTTCGATAATGAGCAAAACTAATTTATATACGCGCTTGAAGAATGAACTTGAAGAATTGATTTTTCGGCTTTCTGCTTTCTGTTCCTCAAGGACTCTCCTTTGCGGTGGGCAGCGTGGTGCGCAAGGGCATGAAGGCGCCTCGCGATGGCGACGTTGTGGAGCTGGTGCGTGCCGCCGGCGGCATCCCATTGTTGGTCTCTGCGAATCCCGAGTTCTGCATGAGCTTCGAAACGAACACGGTGCTCAACGGCGCCTGTCTGAATCCCTATGACCTGTCCCGCTCGCCGGGCGGTTCATCAGGCGGAGAGGCAGTATTGAATGGTTGTGGCGCCTCCACGTTTGGCATTGGCTCCGACATCAGTGGCTCCATACGGCTGCCGGCCATGTTCTGCGGCGTCTATGGCCACAAACCCACCGGTGGCCTCACCTCGGTTCGGGGTCACTTCCCCTACTCCACGCAGGATGAGAAGTTCCCCAACATGCTGCAGATTGGACCCATCACACGGTTTGCCAGAGATATGCCGCTGCTGCTCGAGATCATGGCGGGCGACAACAAGCACAAGCTGCAGATGGCCACGCCTGTGCCGCTCAAGGACATCAAGGTAGGTGATCAGTTCACAGCGGAATGATGACTGAATATTCCATCTGCAGGTGCATTATGCCTACAGCTACTCGGACTCAAACAGCCTGACGCATCCCGACGTGCATCCGGAGATCAAGGTGGCCATTGCACGCGCCATCAAGTGCTTTGAAAAGGCCAATCTTCACATAGAGCCCGTGAGTTTCGGTTGCACACTTTCCTTTTACCAAGTTAATGGCTTTGCTTGCAGCTGGACATGAGTTTTCTGGACAACTCGCTGGAGATTGCGCTGGTGGGTCTGCTGGATCTGAAGGGCATACCCAGCATAGTGACGCAGCAGGCGCATCGCCAGCCCAAGACGCGGCTGCTGTGCGTGGAGTTCTTCAACGCCATCATTGGCCACTCGCTGTTCACCAAGGAGGCCATCTTCCTGGAGCTGATGCAGCGCTTTAACGGCTTCATGAAGCCCGAGCACATGCAACAGTATCGCGACGAGGCGCACACGATCAAAGCGTATCTCACAGTGGGTTATAAAGATACATTACATATACTTTCCTTTCAACTTGATTTTTCTCTCTCTCTCTCTTTGTGTAGGAACTGCTTGGCGATCGAGGCGTGCTCTTGCTGCCCACTTTCCACACCACAGCTCTCAACTTTCACACGTCGTTGTTCCACATCACGGGCGTGGATAACCTGCTGATCTTCAACGTGCTCGGCTTTCCGGCCACGCAGGTGGCCATGGGCTACAGCCAGCGGGGCATGCCCATTGGCATTCAGGTGGTGGCGGCGCCGTATCAGGACAAGCTCTGTCTGCAGATCGCCGCTGAGCTGGAGGTCGCGTTCCATGGCTGGGCGCCACCGGTGCGTCATCAGCTGACGTAGAATCGAAAATGAGAATAACAATTTCGCACAAATACTTTTACACCCAAAGACACTGTAATGGCTAGTTAAGGTTACGGCATAGTTTTCTTTTTACTTAATAAATGCTTCGAGCACCAAACAAAAATGTAGTTGTTGTTGCCTCTGATATCATTGATATCGATATCGCCCAACGAGCTTTGGTTAATCTCGGCGTGCTAAAATTAGACGCTCTCTCCCGCTCTGGATTACTTTTCGCACTCTCACTCAAAGCTCACACTCACTCACACACACACATACATATGCAAGAGCCTGTCTGTCTCTCCTTGCGCTCTCTTTCGCTCACTTCACTTGCTCTCGCTGCGAGTCTTCGCTAAGCCAAACTTTCGTTCGGTTCAAAGCTCAACGCCTTGTCGCTCGCCGTCTCAGTGTGCTGCCGGCTTTCTCAGCTGATGCATGCGCCCTTTTTAATCTGTCTCTCTCGTTCTCTTTGTGTTCGTTCTTTCGCGCTGCATTGCAATGGAGTTTTTTGTGCGTTTGCTTTTGGTGACCATCAAATTTGTTGCATTCTTTGCATTCCCGTTACAGTTCATGTTACGCCTATGGATCAAACGCCTGTTCCGCATCATTAACACACAATCGCCGCCCATCACCAATCGCCTGTTGACCTACTCGCTGCAGGAGCTGCGCCTGCGACTGCGCAGCCGCAAGGTAAGTAACTCTCGATAACGATAACGTTCGATAACCGATAACTGTGCGTTTTTTGAAGCTGAAATCGTACGATCTAGTGAACGCGTATATCGAACGCATCAAAGTCGTCAATCCCGTTCTAAACGCCATTGTTGAAGACCGCTTTCTGGCCGCTCTGCGCGAAGCCCGCGCCGCCGACAAGCGCATCGCATCCGCCGGCGATCTGAGGCAACTCTTCGACCGGCTGCCGCTGCTCGGTCTGCCCGTCACCGTCAAGGAATCCTGTGCGCTGAGCGGTATGCGCTTCGCCGTGGGCAGCATCACCAGGAAACGAATGCGCGCTCATGAGGATGGCGCCGCTGTGGCACGCATCCGCGCCGCCGGCGCCATTCCGCTGCTCGTCTCCGCCACGCCCGAGTACTGTTATTCCGTGGACACGGACACGCTCCTCAATGCCCGCACCCTGAATCCATATGACTTTGGTTGCACGCCCGGCGGCAGCTCCGGCGGAGAGGTGAGTTTTAATCGCAACTTTTTTCGCTTTATCTCTATAAGACATTTCGACACATTTCCGCAGTATTCAAATATCGCAAAATATATTTATATATGTTATGTATATACATATCTAATTTTACCATATGATGAGTAAGAAACTTTGAAACATAACTGCATAAATAATTCCGATTTTCTTTGCACATAATGATAACGATTACGCAGTGAATTGCAAAAGAA
Source organism: Drosophila ustulata (assembly GCA_035047365.1). Taxonomy (NCBI): domain Eukaryota; kingdom Metazoa; phylum Arthropoda; class Insecta; order Diptera; family Drosophilidae; genus Drosophila; species Drosophila ustulata. The sequence goes on from JAWNPT010000094.1 coordinate 16,576,732, forward strand.
CGTAAACAAATATTACAGGAAAAGATTTTTTATAGTTTATGTTGAGCGATAACATTTGGCAATGTTGAGGGGCCTACAGTGGTTCACAGCTTATTTCAACCAGTGCTCAAGAAAACTTTAAAGTGCTGTTTCTGACTAATTGAGACATATGTTGGACCATTTAAAAACGCAGATTTATAACTTTGTATTTTAACTTATACTTCATAAATTCGCAAATTTTTAGATATTTTCTTAAAATTTATTTTGGTTAAAAAACTAAGTTAACAACGAAAATTAATTTCACAGCTTATTCAATTAGCTACATTGCAACTAAGCTATATACATATATCGTATATCTCAGTTATTTTACGGAATTGGCTCTTGAAATTTTTGGTTGAGATGCGTTTCATAGTTGTCAACATAATTGAGCTAATATTTCTTTACTCAAATATAATGAATTTGGTTTTTGTACTTTTATATAATTCATAAAAATAATTCATTATATTTAAAAAAAAAAAGGATCGTAACCGTCTACTGGTTCTAAGCATAATTCTTATTTTTTTTATTAAAAAACATATAAATAATTCTTATTTACGGTCCCTGCAGGGCGCCTTAAATGGAGCGGGCGCCTCGTTGTTTGGCATTGGCTCCGATATCGGCGGATCCATACGCATTCCCAGTTTGTTCTGCGGCATCTTTGGCCACAAACCCACCGGCGGCATCGTTCCCGTGGACGGACACTTTCCCAACTCCACGGATGCAGAGTTTAAGAATTATTTGGTAGTAGGTCCCATGACGCGATTCGCCACCGATCTGAGTCCACTGCTGGAGATTATGGCGGGCCCGAAAGCGGCTCAGTTGCGTCTCAATGATCCCATCGAACTGACCGATCTGAAGGTGCACTATGCTATGGGTTTCCCGGGCCTCAATGGCCTGATGCATCAAGGCGTCGACAGAGCCATCAAGAGATCCATTCAAAAGGCTGTCAAGTATTTCCAAAGACTTGGCCTTCAAGTGCAGCGCGCTCGCTTGCCCGGATTCCGCAACTCCTTGGAGTTGGGCTTGAGCGGCATTGCGCGTCTAGAGAACATGCAATTTGTGCTCGAAGGCCAATTCCGGATGTACGATACACTGAAGGAGCTGGCGCGCAGTTCCACCGGAAATTCGATTTATACCACGAATGCTTTAATCTTTGATCTGATGCGACGCAACAGCGCTTTTATGCCCGGCAATGAACTGAGGGCCTACAAGCAGGAAACAGCGCAACTGATCACTGAAATGACTGCAAGTAGTTTGGCATCAATTTTAATGGATTAATAAATAACACATTTCTCCTGCAGGAGTTCCTGGGTGACGATAGCGTCTTGTTGTTTCCCACGATTCATTCGACGGCACCGCGACATGGCTTCACCTCGCTGCATCTCTGGGGTGTGGATTACACGCTGCTCTTCAATGTGCTTGGACTCCCAGTGACCCATGTGCCCATGGGTCTCGATGGCAACGGTTTGCCCGTTGGATTCTCGGTGATTGCGGGTCCGCTTCAGGATCGTTTGTGTCTGCGTGTGGCCGTGGAAATGGAGCGTGCTTTCGGTGGTTGGTTGCCCCCTTCGCCGCACGAATTTGCACATTAACAATCTCCACAACAATACTTAATAAACCTATGAGTAATTCAACTCTGCAAGTAAAATCCGAATGTGTTTCTTCAAATTTTAAATCCATGTAACGTCTTTACAGCGCCATCTGTCGCAAAATTGTGTAACTCGACAGACCCTTCGCAGCTTTACAACGTCCTAAAAAATGCCAACAAACTATTTTTCAACAATAAAGCCACATTTTTTTTAATACTTTACTTTTGAACTAACAAATTATAAATTCTATATTTACATGCTCTGTTGAAAATATTACTTTAATTGTGAGAAATCAAACTTGGCGCCAGGGCTGATTAAAATATACCACTTGACTCTTTGGTATATTTGGGATTTTTATATGCGAACAGATGTTGCTTCTCTCGTCGTCGTTATCTGCTCTCACTTGCACTCACGCTTGCACAATTCACCCTAAGCATTTGTGCGCTTGACTCTGTGTGTGTGTGTGTGAGTTCGTTTTTCGTCGTTGTCACACACGCTTCGTGCCGTCGTCGGTCGTTTCGAATCGTTAATCGTTGCTTCATTTGTGCGCTCGCTTCGTTTTGTTGTCATAACGCGAGAGACTTTCGTTGTGAACGGACGTATCAAATTTTTTGTGCGTTCAAGTAAAACATTGACAATAACACAAAACTATTAAGATTGCTACTGACTAGCATGGGAACATAGTACTACTAGTTAAAGTATAAAATACGTGTTGCAACAACACAGCGTGCGTGATCTTGTAGCATAGTGTCACATAAACCCCTCAATTTCCCCTCCAACGAGCAGCTGTCTTTAGCGCGTAATAATCGTCGTCACTTCAACAGAAATAGAAACGAGAGCGTTCAACGTTGTTTCTACTTGTACAATACAATAATTAAATAAATGTGCGCGTGTTAAAAAGTTTCAAAACGCCCAGCAACAACAAGTGGAAATACAAATACCACAACAACAACAACGGGAAGTGCTCAACAAGTGTTACAACAACCACAACAGTATCACTGGGATTATCTAATAAACCAATAAATAAATAAAATACAACCTCACCCCACACTTCCTCTGCCAATAATAAAAAAAAGAAGGAAAAAAATAGGCAGCACAAGCATAAATATTAAATTTAAACTATTCTCGTGTCAAGTGTTTGTGTGTGTGTGCGAGAGTGTGTGTGTGTGCGCGTGCATGTCTCTGTATGTGTGTGTGTGAATCGAGCAGCAGCAACAACAACAATACGGCAACGTCAACAACACGCAATTGCTGTGAGCGCGACGGAGACAGCAACAGCGTGAGTCATAAAAGTGAAATGAAAATGCGGATAAAGAGAGAAGCGCCGTGTCTTCTGTTATTTATGCCAATCCCAAATAACAACAATAACAACAACAACAGCAGCAATCGCATTGGAGGTAAGCAACAGCAACAACAAAATACAAAATAAATTACGATTAAATGTAAATACGATAGCAAAAATTACTCATAAGCGAGCTAGCGAGAGCGACGGAGAGAGAGAGAACGAGATTAATACGAAGCATTTTTCCCGCTTGTGGAATGCCTGCTGTTTACTTTATAAACTTTGCGCGCTCAAGCGCATCCGCTTCTGGGCAATACGAGGGGGGAAAGGGGCAACCACACACGTAAGCAGCGACGATTGTCTGCCCTGCTTCACTCCATTACACCCTCCCCCCTTCTGTGTCAGCGTGAGAGCGAGACAGCAACAGCCGAAGAAGAAGAAGAAGAAGCAGAGGCGTAGAGTTGTTGCTTGGTTTCTACTTACTTCATATACGTGACTCACATTCGCGTGTCTTGCTGAAATAAAAGCAAACGAAAAAGAAGCTTTTTTTTGTAAAGCAAAGCAGGTTTGTGCAGCGGACTGGCAACGCTGGCTGGCCAACGAAACCCGCTTTGAAACGACCTTTCGAGTACGAATTCGTCGGCACAACAACAATGAAAAGCAACAGCCTCAGCAACAACTTGAAAACTTGCCGAAGTTGTGGAGTACGTCGCACACCAACACAAACACACACGCAAAACTTCTCTGCATGTGTGTGTGTGTGTGTGTTCAGTGCATTGGCATGCGATTTGACTTGTTTCTGTTGCTCTGTTGTGACTAGTGTTGCCAACCTCTAGTCTTAAGTTGCAGCTAAATAGCTCAAAACAAGCTAAATGTCGGAAAAACAAGCTATCACAAAAACTGAAACATTTGAACAAAAAATATTACTAAAAGTAGTTATACAACAATTATAAATTTGTATATCGTTTGGCTTCACTTACCGGTAGACATATTTATATTAAGAGTTTGGCCCTTGTGTAATCACAAACTTATTAATTTGTTCTCTGTTGTTAGCAGTGTAGCCAACTTCAAGTATTAAGTAGCTCAAAAAAATATCTTAGAAAAATTAACACGAAAAGTAGTTTTAGAAATATTTTGCATTATACTATTTTTTCTTCAGATCACTAGCCGATCTGTGAAGTAGGCATATTCATATTTAAAGATCGGCACTTAATAATTGAGTAAATTATAACTGTAGCCTGCTAAATTAAAATGGCAAGATTTCACGAGAAAATTGCTAAATTGGCAACACTGGCTGTGAGCGATACTAGCAACAACAACCACAACAACAACAAGACCACAACCAGCACAACGTTGTTTCCTGCCCAGTCAGCGAGTGAAAAGTTGAGTTGTTTTTTTTTGGTTTTTGGCTTTTCAGGCTTTGAGGTCGCTGCGATATTCCAGCTGATAACAACGAGTGCTGCTGCTTTTTCTACAAATTGTTGCTTGTTTGAGTTTTTGTTGTTTTTCGCCTGCACAGCATAAAACCATCGTGAAACTGTTTATGCGCTGCGCCGCTGCGACCGATAAGGTTTCTCCTTCACACACATACTCGTGCTCTCTCTTTCGCTCACCCATACCAGTTTTCATAGTGATAAGCGAACTCTCCAAGCAAGTGTGGCCCTTTTTTTTTTGTTTCTTTCGTGAAGCTTTGCATTGGGCCTCGCTTCGGTTTCAATTTCGCCTCGCTTCGCCGCACCTCACCTCACTTCGCCCCGCCTTCCCCGTCGCCTTCGTCTGGTGTGTGCGCTAATCAAGCTGCGTGCCGAAATAAATGTCTTACGTCAGTTTGTCAAACAGCAGCGGCGAATATTTGCGGTTTTTTTTGGATTTGTATTTTTTGTTGTGAGTCGGCGCGACAAGTTTTTAGGTTTCTGACGGCGCTGACGTCATTTCAGTTTTGATCACACTGAAATCACAGCGAACGTATCTAAATAAAATGTGCAATTTATCGTTGCAGCTAATCACAAGGACTATCCCAACAACAAGCGCTCCAGGGAGAATCTGGCATGTGACGAGCAGCAGCTGACGGCGACGGCGTCAACTATGAACGGTGGCAGCGGCGGCCGAACGCCGCCGCTCATGCGCAGCTGCTCCAGCCCAGCAGTATACGGTAAGTTATCAAATTTCCACCTCAATCGTATGCCCGACAATTACTGATTGCTGTCGGAACAGATAATTATAAATTGCATATAAAAATACCCACATAAAACAAACTTACATTAATTATATACAAACAAAAATGACGGGATGGGGTCCAAAAATTGTGGTATGAGTCACCAGGAGAAACCGACCAGGATCTGATTAAAAGAATAGCAGTAGGGACCAATGAGTCTATCTATTATTATGATCGTTTCTAAGACGCAAAATGATCTCCTTTCTTGTATATTATTATCATATGTTACAATTAAGATTATTTTTATTAAAAACAAATATTTGAAGATCCCAGGACACCAAATTTGTAATTTAAAATAATGAATAGCATTGACTGAGTTGATGTAACGACGAATTTACATACAAGTGGAGCGTGTTTCATTTTAACCAGTTCCAGTTCCAGTTCATATCAACTAGTCGCACACGCATGCAGACAGACACACCAACATACATACAGATAATTACATATCTACGATAATGCTGATATTCAAGCTTCCGTCTAATCAGTTGTCAAATCTGTTCTTTGCATATTTGCATGTCCGCTGTTTGTGCTTTTCATTACATTTCATTTCCTAGTCAGACCTTAGGCCCCCTCTCGACATTGCATCTAACTTTCGCTCATATACCATATGTATGCTGCTATCTCGCTCACTCATGCGGTCGCGCGCGCCATTGAGCTTCGCTTGAACATGGTGGAACAATGTTGTTTTTGTTTTAGCACGTGCTGCGAGATAAACATGACATTCTGCTCTCGTTTTGCAAGTGCTGTTGTTTCATTTCTTTTGTGCTGTTTTGCACGTTATGACATCAACATATGCACACAAGCAACAGAACATGCCAACAGCAACAGCAACAATAACAATAATTGCATTTCACAGCGAAATGCTGCTCAATGTCGAACTTTCGGCCATTGAGCTAAACTGCGCTGAGCTGAGCTTTGAGTGCAAGCAAAGCCCAAATATTGTTGTTGCTGCTATTGTTGTCACTTGCTAGGCATGTGATCGCGCTGAGATGCAAATAGATTTCAATGTCACGCCAACTCGCTCGCACTTGGTCAGCCTCCCTTCTTCCTCCTTCGTTCCATTCGTTTTGACAGCTACTCGTATTATTTGTGCTTACGCACGCGTCACACTCATTTGCCAGAGCTTTCCTTGGCATTGTTGTTGTCGATTGCATTTCGTATTCCTGTTTGCGTCGCCTATCACTTTGAGCTTTGAGTCATTGCGCAAATATTTGAGCATATTGTTTCTAGCTGTGATTTAATTGCACTCAATGCTAATAACGCATGTTTATCATCATCGCCCATTCATTGCCTGTTAAAGTTCAACGACAAAGTACACTCATTATACACGTATGGATGTGTGTAGGTGTGTGTGCGCGGTCTTACCCCAAAATGAGTATGACTAATGCAATTGATTTCCGTGCCGCACTGTGACCCACAAAAGCGAATTACACACGACTACAGCAGGCCCAAAACATTGGGCCAGTTGTGTTGTGTGTAGTTGCCTTGGCTATCAATTAACACGCGAGCGAACGACAGAAATAATCGATGAATTGGAAACAGCATAACCATAGATATTCAGATACAGATACAGATACAAATACTGAGATACAGATACATGAACTGAACTGCGCCTCATTGAAAGTACTACGAACTCGGCGAACGACGCAAAACGACGACGCTGTGAGAGATGGCAGAAACCACCACAAAGGGGCAGAGTTTGCCTCCTCCTCCGCCTCCTCCCCCCACAAAGAGAAACACAAACAAAACCCACCCACCGCTAGCCACCCTCTGCTTGGCCCGCAGTCGCCCACATTCAGCGCGACTGCCAATAAAACTAAACTGTGCGATTGCCTAGCATGAGTCATGCAACAACAGCAGACGAAACGAAGGCGCAGCAACAAAAATAAACAACAATTTGTTGTAGAAAATTTAGACGCTGTTGTAAACACACAATAGATACACACACACACACTCACAATCATCGATACATAGATACAAAGCCACAGAGAGAACGTTGCAGATAATGATGATCGTCATTTGTGGCAATGGATCTTTTGTTGCATGACATCGCAATTGGCAGACAAAAAGAATCCCCCAGAAACATACATACATACATACATATATTGTATAGATAGAGATAGTGAGAAAGAGTCAGATAGAGAAAGAGAAGAAGACTAAGCAACAGATCTCTGCTTGGCGAGTTCATTTCAACTTTGATGCCCGACCTAAAAACACTTTCAATGGAACTGCTGAGACAAGGCTTGAATTCCCAAAACAATTTTTAAATTATATACTATACATACACATTCCCTAATACACAGTTATTATTACTTGTTGTATATTATTCTAATATTCGCGTTTATTATCTGTAACTTTTTAGATATCGAAACACATCCTGCTTCGCCAGTATTTCCACATCTGCTGCTGGGCAATGGCCGCGATGCAAACGATCCCAGCAGCGTGGGGGCCAATTGTGTCCTGAATGTCACCTGCCAGAGTCCCACCGAGGGCCATTTGCAGGGCCTCAAGTATATGCAAATACCTGCCAGCGATACGCCCCATCAAAATATCAAACAATATTTTCAGGAGGCATTCGATTTCATTGGTAAGTCTTCCATTGCAGTCTATCGATAAAACACCATTCTCACAATCAGCTTAGTCACTCTTCATTAAAACGTTAAAACGTGACCTGTCATTGGATGCCTGTCTGAATTGGGAACAAATATGGAATGAGGCGGGAAGTGGCATGTGGGGGGGAAAGGGAAATGTGGCTTCTTTGCGTAACGGTTTAGTCCGCTGGCCACTTGGAAAATTCGTTATTGGCCTTTTGCTGTTGTTCTTTTTATTTTAGCTGGCGTAAGCTTTTTGTTCCAAGGCATATTCAAAGAAACTCGTATATTTAGTTAATTTTAAGTGTAATACGTATGTAGACTCGCGCACATCGAGACATACATACATATATAGTATCTATAGCCGTGGAATATTTTGCTGACGTCAATCGCATTTTTCCATTTTCATTTTCTCGTGGCAAATGTGTTCTACGTAGTTTGTTGTTGTTGTCTTTTTGCATATATATTTTTTTTCATTTAAATTTATTTTATTTCACTCATATTTTTTTTGGGCTTATTTTGTTAGTGTTGTTACTTATTAGTCGCTTTGCCGCGGCACGTGTGTGTTGTGAGCTTAGCGTTTTAATTTTTTTTTATTTGTTATTTATTATTCTTATTGTTGGTGGGCCTGTGCTTTAAATATATTTGTCAATATTTTGTGTAGCAACAATTGAATAAGATCAGCATATCAATTAGGACAGATGAGACAATGGGTTTGTCAAATATAAAAATGTATTAGATCATTGATTTGTATTCATTACTCTTTGCTAATTGTAAATGTTTTAATAACATTTTGCTATTAGCAAAAGGCAGAAATCATATGAATGTGGACTATGTTTTATCACATTAGTTCAATGACATGATTAACTACATTATTATTGCAGGCGATTTTCATTTTCCATGAGTAGAAAAGTATAAAATCGCTATGATTTGATTTAAAATATAATTGTAAACACAATATTAAATCAGAAAAAAGAAAAATAATTTCAATTGTCTTATATAGCAGATATTTGAATAATTTGTTCTAACGCAATCAATTTCAATTATACATATACATACATAATTATTAGTTTTGTTTGAACGTATCTCATTCTTTATTCAAATAATCTCATAAAGAAATTCCCATTGAATACAGACGATGTAATTATTTCTTATAATGCATTTATTTTGTAAATTTAATTATATGGTATGGCAAAAGGGTTCTGGCAACACTTAAAATTATTTTGTAGCTACAAAATGTTAAAGGTATTTCCCATTAGTTGTGCAAATAATCCCCATCTTCAAAATTCTCAGTTATTCAGAGGGCTCATTTCATTTCAATAATAATATTATTATATATTAATATTAACTAATTCTGGCACCGCTAGAATTACTATGTATTTAAAATATATTAAAGATAACCCCCTTAATTAAGCAAATAAACCCTTTGCAAAATTCCCATTCCGATTGCGGAGCGAATCGCAACTGTTGAAAGAGAGCGCTGTCTGCATGCGGCTGTCACTCTCACTCCTTCCTTTGGAGCTCATCCTCAGAGCGCCTGGCGTCTCCTACGCTTTCCACGGCATTCGTCGGCAATGCGACGTCATTGTTGCTGTTGTTGTTGTTGTTGCGTGTTTGGCGCTGGCAGACAGCATGGCGACGGCAGCGCCGACGACGACATCGCCATCGTCATTGTTGTCGCTGTCGCTGCGTCGGCTTCGGCTCCCCACCACATTGACTTCGACTTCGACTTGGACTGCGACTGCGACTTCAACTGTGACAGCGGCAGCGACTGCGGCTCCTGTGTTTTGCTTTTGTTTGCTTTGCATAATAGGCAAAGTGGTGGCGTCCAGCAACAAAAGTTCCACTTTCCACGCAGATTCCCGATATGTGTTTGCCATGGAAATTTTATGCAAATTAGCACTGGCGGCCGAGCGCAGACGTCCTTACTGATAAGGGTTGTAATTCGTAAAAACAAAAATACACGTGCCTTTTGTTCGCTGCTGGCGTCACGTTGTTTTGGCCACCACTGTAGCCCATGTCGCATGACTCATCGCCCGGCATCGTTCACAGTGCAATGTGGAACACACTCACACAGACTCAGACACAGACACACATACACTCCTTGTGGCAGCATTCAACCATCCGCATCGATTTTTGTTTTCGTCTTATTGTCGCAGTCGCTGCTGGCGTCGCTGCCGTGGCTGCGCACCCCCGCCAGCTGCTCTTTGGCATATGTTCTATTTTTAAGCGCACGTCGTTCAGGACGACGACGACGGCCATCAATTGTTGTTCGTTTCGTAGTTCCTGTTTATGAGTCATCGCTGCCGCTACCGCTGCTCGCGTTATCCTTGTGCGTGGCCTCGACAATGACGGCGTTGACGTCACAGCCAGACGACGTCGCTCTCGCTGTCAGCAGCAGCAGCAACAGCTGTTAGACAAACAGCTGAATTCCCTGCTCGCATTTTCTTTTGACTTCTGATCAGCGTCTTCTTCCACAACTCATTGGCTGCTGCTGATGCAGGAAGATTCCGACGCCCACCCACAAAATAAATAACATCCACCCACCCGCCTCTCTTTTGTTCAAGTGTGTATTATTTTTGTAACTGTGCCTGCTGCCTACTGTCTCTCTCTCTCCCGCTCGCACTCTTACGCTCTCTCCGCACACTCACTCAGTCAGTCACTCACACTTACACACTGTGTTGTTGTTGCTTTTGTGCTGCCAAAACACATTAGTACTCAGGCACGAAATAAAAGAAGAAAAATATTGTGAACGAGTGCTATGAGTCATGATTTTGCCGTTGCCCCCCGACGCCCCTCCCCATTTCTGCTCCATCTGCTGCGTTCACTGCTTGCGTTTGCCTTTTGCGCATTCGTTTTTCGTTGTCGTTGTTGTTGTTGTTGTTGCTGGTTGCTCCGTCGTCACCTTATGCTTATTATTATTGCTTTTATGATTGTTGTCTGTATTTCTTCCACTACTTATGATTTCTCATTGTTGCCGCTGCGTTTCATTCATCATAATTGTGCTGGGCAGAAGGCAATGGGAAGAGGGCAGAGGAAGGAAGGGAAGCAAGCACCGCTAAGTGAAGCTTGAAAGCTCTGCTCATTAGTCAAGTTTTGCGAGTGGAATTGTCGTCGTCGTGCTCAGCTCAGTTCATGTCTCTCTCATTATGCTTTGCAGTAGTTTTTGTTGTTGCTGTTGTTGTCATTAACAATGCTCGAGCATAAATAGATAAATGAGCTTTGCGACGCAACCACTTGGCCTAGAAAGCAATCAACCTCAAGTAAAGTAAAGTAAAGCAAAGCTCAAGCAGCAGTTTTTGACAAGCGAAGCGCCCTCCAATCAATTTGAACATAACGCCACCCTGTCTAAAAATCGACTGTACCTGCAAAACACATACAGTACGTAGTACTTTACGCAATATAAACTATATATGCACTCAACCTTTATCAACTCGCTATCTGACAGGCCAACAGAGGCCTCTTTTGGAGTCGGACTAGCAGTAAAGTAAAGTTGACGCACAGCTAAACAAACTCGCCCACAATTTTGTTACCTTCTGGTATCTCTATTTGATAATAGCACACACACACTCGCTTAGTAGTTTTATCAGACAAGTCTGACGATCGTTGATTAGATAAAAGAGTACAAAAAAAGAAGGTAAGCAAGTTTACTTGCACCGAGTACACAGAGAAAAAAACGCTCTCAAAATCAAGCATAGAACCTCTTCAATCAAGTCCAAATCATTTCAAAATTTAATCGAGAGCATAATATTTTAAATCAACATCAATATTCTGAAAAAATTTTTTTTTTCAATTTAGATTTGATATTTTTAATGTAATTTATGTTTAGTTTTAATTAACTTTATTTATATAAAGTTATTCCATTTTTATGCATCTTTTTTATAAGTTTAATATGCCAATGGAGTGAAGCTCCAACCCTATTCGTATTAAGAATAATTGACAACACCACATTTGGGGTTAAAATTGTACAGCAAGTGAATGAATTACAACATTCGCTCCGTATAGATTGAAAATTCTTATTTAAATATTTTTATCATGACATTATGATTGATACGTTTTAAGATGTTGATTTTATTTGTATCTTTTATTTTAAGAGTTTTTTTAATCTTATTTTAGATTGAAGTCCTATTTAAAAACTTCAAGTGGTAATTTATAGAAATTAATAGAGTCAAATTCTTAATAAACCTTATACGTCATTTTTCGCTCTGTGTAGAATTGCTTTGGTAGGCACAATTTCATTCGGTGCGTTGCGTTTGGCGTAATCCTTGTGCCGGGTCCAATCCCCGGGGATCGGGGCTCGATGTGGCATGGTGTGGTGTGGTGTGCTGTGCTGTGTTGTGGTGACTAACCCCCCGCCACAGCGCTGCGACGTCGCAGCAGAGGCGACGGCGGCGTCGTCGGCCTCGTCGAGGCGACATTTTTGTTGGCCCCGTGCACATAATTTCAATATTCGTCAGCGCGCTATTTATAAAATGCAAAACAACAACCAAAAGAGGGACAACAACAATAACAAGGAGAAGAACAAGCATCTGAGTATTCAGGAATTTTTTTTCGAAATTTTCGGTCGTTTTTGTTGTGCCGGGCGCACGAGAAATGCGAATGCGCGAATCGGAATCGGAATCGCAAGAAAATTATAAAAACACTTCATCATCATCGCACATTGTTGTAGTATTATTAATAAGTCTTATTACAAGGAACTTTCTCGCTCTCTCGCTTCGCACGCCCCTCGTCGCCAGATGGCGCTGTGCACGCCCCCGTCGTCAGATGGCGCTGCCCGCGCAAAAATTCTCTTCAATTTTGCGTGTTTATGCAAACTGTTTGCGATTTTATGAATCACAAAAAACATCACGAGTTGCCCGCCGCCTCCCCTCCGCTCTCACGTATGTATGTATGTGATTGTTGTGATTTTGGTTGGTTGCCGGGTTGAAGGCAACATCAAAGTGCAGTCAACGGATCTCAAGTTGGACTTGGAGCCGAAGCCAAGTCGAGTTGCGTTGCTTTTGGTTTTGCTTTTGCATTGAGTTGATCCGCTTTGTTTCCGTATGACTCGCTCGCCAAGTTGAAGGTCAAGCAGGCATCACATTGAATGGCTGACTGAATGACTGACTGACGAAGTGATTCATGATCCTGAGCAGAGGCAGAGGCAGCACCTGCCATGTTGAATGCAGCATGTGGACCTCGCTCTGAGTAAGCCGAATACGACGCTGAGTTGCCTGCAATCAATGATCAACTCAAACTCAGCTCGAAAGTAATTAAATATTTGAAAACAAACAAAACTACTTGTTGCCAGACTACGACGACAACTCAACACACACACCATATATTATATGTATGAGGAGTCGGAGTCAGAGTAAGAGTCATGTGCGATATCATGTTGCCGGCTGTTTTACTTTACTTTAGTGGTTGTTTCGCCGTTTCGATTCTGTTTCTGGCCATGACTCACAGGAGCTGTTGCTGTTGCTGTTGCAAGGTATCAGTCTGACCCTTGGGCCGGCTTAATCATCATCACGTTGGGCGCAAAAGTGAGAATGATTTGAGGAATGGGCACATTGTCAGATAGACGTTGCACTCTCATCCCAGTCTGGCTCTTTGGCCCAGTTCTGCGACAATGACGCACCCGAGGCCAATAACGCACAAAAGAAGGCGACAATGGTGACAGTGGCGGATAGAGGTGGCGACAACGACGGCGACGGCGACATCACCGGCTGCTGTTGCACTTAATCATCAGACGGACGGACAGACGGACGGTCACTCGGTCAGTCAGAGCGGCTACTGAACGGCGGCAATAATGTTGGCATTACGCATCGCCGCCCCAAAAATGGAGTCACGACAGCGACGACGACGACGACGACGACGATGTCGCGGCAGCCCTATGAATGGGAACTACGCTTTAATAGACACGATTCCCCCACAACCAAAGACAGAGCGCGACACTCATCATTGAGCTATGCGACAACGACGTTTAGTCATAAAAGTGTCGCACGGTAATTGATGATTACTAATTCCCCCCGGTGGCATATGGATTATTGCATATACGATTTATATTTATGTACATTCAGATGTGGAAGCCACACGTCATGCATATCGGGGATTGATAAACACCTAAACGCCTTTTCCTGATAATCGCAAGTCCCCTCAAGTCCGATCGCAGGCTAATCAGCGCTAGACTCGCAAGTTCCGCTTTGGAGAGATGACAACATCGACTTCCCTTATACCATCTTATCTATATGGCACTTTGTCCTTAGCTTAGCGGCAAGCCAACACTGACTTAATCTTTGAAGAATGTCTCCGATGAACTCATGAATTGAAATTCTTACAATGAATTTCCGTTTTTGTTTACAAAGAGTTGTCATTTAATGTTTACCAAAAGGTTGACAGATTAAAGACTCTCGTCCGTTGCTTACCTAATTACGAGCTAAGAAATTCGCTGGATTTGCAAAGTTCTCTTTAATCTTGAATGGTTATTTGTTCTACATTTTTGAAGTTACACAAAGTGACAGCATCAGCATTCCATGAAACGATATCGTTTATCTATAATTAGACCTTAGTTCATAGTTCTAACGGGTTTAGTTTTGATGGAATAGTTCCAGCGAAGACTAATCAACTTTCTTATGAAATTCTTCATTAACAACTTAAATTCTTTGCGAAATCTTTTGATTAATTAGCTTAAATTAGTTCACAATATATTTTGAGAGATTGCGTGCTAGTTTCACTAATTATAAATTTGTTTCCAGAAGTTTAACTGAAAATAGGAATGTTCTCCAAAGCAACGATAGTTATATTTAGAGTTCTGATTAATTATTTGGTGCTTTGATAATATGTAAAAAATTAATTTGCTCTAAAAGGCTTGTCATCTATTAAACCTAGCTATTTTGATTATTACAAATAAAGATTGGTCATATATTAAATATTCTCAACTGAACATAATATAAAAGATGAAAAGCCCTTCTCATAGCTATTGAATTATTAAACTTAAACTTCTTTATAAAGATTTGTCTTATAAGCTTCAAATTACCATGAAAATCTGTAATTTAAAAGATGAATAAACCCTTCTAGTTATCCAATTATTAAAAATTCAGTTCTTAGTCATCTATTAAGGAATCTCAATAAATCATGTTATGGTGTAATTTCGAAAGATAGATACATTTTTTTTCCCACACTTCTCTCCTCATTTCTTCTCAGTCCTATGACTGTCTCATTGCAAAACATTTCCGTTTATGAATCGTAGGCTTGTATTATCCATAAAAAAAAGCGAATGGGTTTTCTAGTTACTTAACCAAGAATATATGGATTCTGAATGGCGAGAGGAACTCAATGGAATAATGAAATGATCTCTGAGAATAGACGATTATCGATGGTCGATGGTCGGTGGTATTTAGCAAGTTGTTTGGCCAGTTTTCGCAAGACTTCCCCCTCTTCAGCAGCAGCAGTAGCAGAAGTGTTTGCGTATCTCAGTGCTAAGGGGCTAAGAAAAAAAGGTGGGTAATAGCATTGGCCCACTGTCTGTGACACGGCTAAAAAGGCAATGAGTCAGAATTTGTGGCGGGGAGCGTTTATAGCTCGTTTTATGCGCGTTTTTAACAGTCTGAGCGACGGGGTCATTAACTAAGAGGATTTATGAGCGCCATGAGCACGGTGACCAGTTGTCTGCTGACGACAAAGACGAACACACACACACACACACACTCGAACACACACACACTCTCTGTTTCTCGGATGAGAGTGTTTTATTTTTGGCCCAGCCTAGAAGCATTTTTTGTATTTTTTGGAGGTACGCACGCATCACGCCCCGATATAGCCGGCAAAGAAATCAGTTGTCGGTGCTCGAGTACCCAATAAAATTTGCTTACTATATTATTATTATTTATTTATTAGGGTTTTTCCAAAAAGCGAAAAATGATTATTGCCACATCATTGTTTTTTGCACATTATCGACTGATAAATGCGCTGATAACTAAATTCGATTTGATTTGCGTATTTTCAATGGTTGGTTCTGGAGGCCTTATGAAATTAAAGACGCTCCACCAACAATAGTAATGAGTGTTATCAGCTCACTTTGAACTCATTCATTGATAAATAAATGATATGTGTTTTTCTTTTTGCAACCTTTTTTTGTGTGTGGTTAGTTGAGCTGTATTGTGATAAATTGCCGTTTTTTGTTGCGCTGCCACTCGAAAATTCCAAGGCACGATTGTGCTTTTGATTTACACGCGTAGCAAACGCCGCTTATCACTGATAACAGACACACACAGACACTCGGCTATAATTGTCATTTCAGTGGGCCGAGTGCAGTGTAAATAGCCAATGGCAGGACAGGAAGGGAGGGGATGGGGGAGGAGGGGGAGGCGCCAGTCAGCTGAATGCAGTGATGACTAATGCTGATTGACGAACGGACTACTGCACAAGGCTCAGCCAACGTTGCGTTGCGTAGTTAATTATCAGCGCTGTTTGGAAATCAAGACAAGTGCTGATTGCCTGTGTGTGTATGAGTAATCATTGATTAGCAACTGCAGGACGAAGTGTGTTCACTTCACTCCCTCGCACATGCTGAAAGCTCCATAAGCAGCGGGGTGGAAAGAGACTCAACTCACACACAGACACGCACACGTAATTAGGAGCTGCTGCTTATCTTGCCCGAAAAAATAACAACGTAAATTATGAGTGAATGTGCGCGCGTGTGTGTGTATAAATATTCTCGAACGCTGCTGTGTTTGTCAATAAAGCGGCAGCATGACTCATCCACTGCACAGCAAATTCGAACACACACACATACACGCAAGTGAGAGCCAATACACCCACCAATACAGTTGCAGGCATTATCGACAGAGACAGTGAGCGGCGAACGAACGCCAATATCAGCAGAACAGCAACATCATCAAAGCTTTGAAAGCCCCGCGGCGAAAAAGTTTCTCCCAGCTCCAAACTAACGGAGCGAGAGAGCGTAAGAGAGAGAGAGAGCGCTTGGGATGCGAGAGAGAGAGTTTAAAGAGAGTGATAGAGCGGGATATCAAGTCAAGCATACAGCAATCATTTTGCGTTGTCGATAAATTTCGAGTGGCTTTAGTTTTGCTTTTATTTCTAAATTCGCTTCGTTTAGTTTTCCTTTTTTTTGTTGTTGTTAGCGCATCTAATTGGCATTTGTTTATGCAAATCATTCAGCGTCACGCTGTCGTTATCAAACTGGTGATAAGCGAAATGAGTGTGAATTTGATTTGAAAAAGTAACGTATTAAATTTGAGTCTTCTCTTTCTGTTTGTCTTTGCAGAGGATGCACGCAAAACTGGTTCGCGGGTCTTGTTGCACTGTCACGCCGGGATCTCGCGCAGCGCCACCATCGCCATCGCCTACGTCATGCGCTACAAGTCGCTGTCGCTGCTGGAGGCCTACAAGCTGGTGAAAGTGGCCCGGCCCATCATCTCGCCCAATCTCAACTTTATGGGCCAACTGCTCGAGCTGGAGCAGAGTCTGCGCAAGAGCGGCGTTCTGGCTCCCGTTCCCCCCTCTCCCGTCTCACCCGCCACCGGCCACGCGCCCCACACAACATCATCCACATCATCCACAACACCAACAGCAACAACAACTAGTCAGCAAAGCGAACAGGAGGCAACCACAGCAGCAGCAGCAACGGCTGCAAACCGATCCTCTTGCTCCTCGGTCTCCCACTGCAAATCCAAGTCGGACAGCGAGGCCATGGATGAGGATGACTACGACTACGATGATGTGGACAGTGGCGCCGGCAGCTTTGCCGGCAGCAACTGCTCCTCTCGCCTCACCTCACCGCCCATCACGCCCGATGAGACGCCCTGCACATCGTCGTCGGCTGCTGCCGGCGGCGCCGTCGCCGAGCTGGATTCGCCCTGCTCCAACAGCAGCAGCGGCGTCTACTCGCTGTCCAGGTCGCGCATCTTTTCCTCAGGCAGCAGCAGCCACAGCGGCAGCAGCAACAACAACAGCAGTTATGCCGCTGAGGCAGTCACAAATGCGACGCCAGCTGCGGCAGCTGCAACTGCGACGCTGTTGTCGCCAACGCGGCCGTTGGGGGGTTTTAAGAGCAAATCGCCCGCCAAGCTGAGGCTCAATCTGGAGTCGAACTATCCGCCAATCATACCAAAATCCATATCCTGCATATCCATACGTAGTCCGCTGCAGACCGATGCGCCTGCCACACCCATTTGCGAGACGCTGCACACAGAGCAACGGGGACGGAGGACAACAATCAGCTGTCGTTGGCCGCAGCGGGTGCGAGTGATTGATGCAGCTGGAGCGGGAGGAGGCGGCGACGACGGCGCAGGCGGAGGAGGCGTGGCCGTTGTCAGCTGTAATGCTGTGAAAATAACATCAATTTGATGCAGATTTGTATTTTTATATGCAGACAATGATTGAATGAATGATGATGATTGACCAAGCAAGTCAATTTTGTACCTAAAAACGAGACAGCATCAAGAATGAAAAACAAAACAGAATTGAGCATAAACGGAATATTTAGTCTAATTTGTAATCTTAAAATGTCTTTTGTAATGTATTTTAGAGCCCCAACAAAAGAAACCACAAAAAAAAATGAAAGAAAAAAATTATATGAATTGATGGGAAAAGAAAAATGATATGCTACAAAAGAAGTATCCACAAAGTTTAATGCCGATCTGGCGCGATCTTGTGCTGCTATTATAAATTGTTTAAACACACCTCGTAATGTTTAATTTAGTATAATTTCGTCATGCATAGTCTGTAAGCCAATCTTAACTATACTATATTAATGTAGTATATACAACAACTACAATAGCAACAAAATAATAATCATTACAATGCAAAAGATTTCTGCTACCTTGCCACACAGAACGAAGAAACCCCGTCACAGATCCGAACCCAAATCCAACTCCAAATTCAAATGAGAGATGCGTACTATGTACTATATGAAAAACTGTTCTAAGTTTTTATGCAAAAAAATGAAAAAAAAAAAACAAATACTACCTGTAGCCCAGCCATCTATATACGCACACACTCACACTATACAAACTATTATGCTATATATTATTGTATGTATGTATTTAAATTTCATGAAGTGAACAAGCAACAACATTGTTTGGTTTTGTGTTTGTGTTTTTCTAGTTTTAGTTATTTATAAAAAAAAACAGTTGCGAAAGAAAGAGCGAAAGAGAGAGAGAACGAGAGTTGAATGCAATCTGATTCGTTTGGTTTTAGCCATTAAGTCTTTTAAGTTAAGCTTATAAATGTGCGTTAAGTAAAGAGAAACAACATAAAAAGTAACCAAATATCAACTGTCTTTTATTTGAATTCAGGCATTGGCGCCCACTGCGCGTTATCCAACACTGCTCTCCCGACAACTTTGGAAGACGCAAATCTGCTCAAGCTCCAGTGTCAGAGTGACCATAAAAATAAAAAAGCCGTTACACATTTTCGTACTGCATTATCAAAGTGAAAAATATTTAATTGTATATGGAATAGCATAACGCGGCTGATTTTTTAAAAATAATCAAATTAAAATACAGCACAGTGAGACCTTAAATGGCGTAATAAGTAATTATTGGTATTAATGAAGTAACCAAGTGCTTTTTGCGGTTCCATTCAGAAACATCGATGTTCGTCCATCTCTATCTAGTCCATATCGAGCGCCGAATTGACAACCAAACACTTTTTAAAGTTTCCTTGTAAGGTAGAAAAGTAAGCCCGATATTCTACAATTCTTAAAAGAACTAAGCAATTCATTTTGGCAGTGTTTTTCTCAAAAATAATAAACGTTTTATTACGCCAACGCTAACTGCGCTATTGAGTTGTGCAGCAACAACAAAGAAGTCGCCATTTTACCTCACATACCAAGGAAGTTTACCGTTTTATTGCTGACATCGCGAAAAATTTCCCAACAGGCAATTTAAGGGAATTTGCGAAATGTCATCGCTAGACTGGGATGAATCCAGCTACCAAATACCCGTTCACATCGATCGATACGACAAGTCGAGTCCGTTTTATGAACCTCCAAACAACTCGCACCATGAACGTCGCTCCGGCGGACAATACGACGGCCGTCGCCGCAACAATGATTATGCTCGCGGCGGAGGCGAGAAGTATTCGGAATCTTTGGATATCGGCGAAGATCAGGTGGGTCGCGTCATCGGACGCAGCGGTTCCAATGTGACGCGCATTCAAAACGAATTCAATGTGCGCGTGCAAATCCTTAAGGCGGAGCTGAAGGTGCAGATCAGCGGAGATTCCCAAACGAATGTGGAGGATGCAGTGCAGCATTTGCGCAAGCAACTTAACGATAGACGCGACCACAACAGAGGTGCTGGCGGACAACACAGCAATTACGAGCGCTTCAAAGCTCCCGAACCGCCGGCTGAGATACCGTTGAGTGGCGACTTGACGGGCACCATCGATTGGGATGCCTTGAACAAGGCTTCGGTAATCAGCACTTTACGTTTCCTCACTCCAAACTATAGCTAATTATTGTATTTATTACCAGGAAGCAGCGCAGGCAGCTCGCTGGGCCAAATGCCCGCCGCTTACCAAGAACTTTTACCAGGAGTGCGTTGAGGTCGCCAATCTGCCGGCTGAGGAAGTGGCGCGCATGCGTTTGGAGAGCAACAACATCTCGGTTGCGCATGTGTTTGAGGCGCAGGCGGGCGACTCTTTGCCCCCCATACCAAACCCGGTTTGGCGCTTCGACCAATGCTTTGCCCAGTATCCCGATTTGCTGGGCGAAATCCAGAAGCAGGGCTTCGAGAAGCCATCGCCCATTCAGTCGCAGGCTTGGCCCATTCTCCTCAAGGGTCACGACATGATCGGCATTGCCCAGACAGGCACCGGCAAGACGCTTGCCTTCCTGCTGCCCGGCATGATCCACACCGAGTATCAGAGCACGCCACGTGGCACGCGAGGCGGCGCCAACGTCCTGGTGTTGGCTCCCACACGTGAGCTGGCACTCCAGATCGAAATGGAGGTCAAGAAGTATTCCTTCCGCAACATGAGAGCGTAAGTAGCATCTACAGATTTGAATAAACATTGAACAAAATTAATTACAGCAATGATATTCAATTTTAAATAATTTAACAAAATTTAAAAAATCACAAATCTTTCTTGATCGATCATTTCAAATTTGTTTTTTTGCGATTTCATTAGCATTTTAGACCATATCTATAATTAATGATTGATTCACGTTGTTTTGGTCCCAATAAGTCTCAAGTATAATACGGCACCTTTTCTTTCTTTACAGAGTTTGCGTTTATGGCGGCGGCAGTCGGCAGATGCAAATTTCGGATGTGGAACGCGGCGCTGAGATAATCATTTGTACGCCAGGTCGTCTCAACGATCTGGTGCAAGCAGGCGTCATCAAGGTGTCGTCCATTACGTATCTGGTGCTCGACGAAGCCGATCGCATGCTGGATATGGGCTTTGAGCCGCAGATACGCAAAGTGCTGCTGGACATACGTCCCGATCGGCAGACCATAATGACATCGGCCACTTGGCCTCCAGGAGTGCGTCGTCTCGCCCAGAGCTATATGCGTAATCCAATTCAGGTGTGCGTCGGTTCTCTGGACTTGGCTGCCACACATTCGGTGCACCAGGTGATTGAACTGCTTGAGGACGATCAGCACAAGTTCCAGACGCTCAAAGAATTTGTGAGAAACATGACGCACGAAGAGAAGATAATTGTGTTTTGTGGACGCAAAGCGCGTGCCGATGATCTGTCCAGTGATCTGTCACTCGACGGCTTCATGACCCAGTGTATTCACGGCAATCGCGAGCAGTACGATCGTGAGCAGGCTATAGCTGACATTAAGTCGGGAATAGTGCGCATTCTAGTGGCCACCGATGTGGCATCTCGTGGCCTAGACATTGAGGATATCACGTGCGTAGAAATTGCATCCTCTCACGAAAATTCTATTTAACAATCTTTTTCCAGACACGTCATTAACTATGATTTTCCGCGGAACATTGAGGAGTACGTGCATCGTGTGGGACGCACTGGCAGAGCAGGGCGCAAGGGCACCTCGATTAGCTTTATTACACGCGAGGATTGGGCCATGGCCAAGGAATTGATCCCAATACTGGAAGAAGCCAATCAGGAGGTGCCAGAGCAACTGCGCGACATGGCGCAACGGTTTGCCGCAATGAAGGAACGTCGCGCTGCTGAAGGCGGCGGCGGAGGTGGACGCGGATTTAGAAATGGCGGTCGTGGGGGAGGCGGCGGTCGTCGTGATCGTTATTAAATCCCTAATTCCATAGTGCAGCACAGACACGATTTAGTTTTTAGAAGACTTGAGACAACGCATTGAAGCGATCGAATTTTTGCTTAGAAAGCTCCAATAACTATGTACTAATTTGGGGGTAGTAGAATACCCTATTCCTATTATTATTAAAACATTGTTGATTACAATTTTCTGTCTTTTTGTGCATCGTAGACACAGCATCGAATCTTCAATCGGTATTATCGAAGACAGGAACCAGTTATATATTAAATAGGTATAGAAAAATTACCTATTCAATTATAATTATTATTAAAAAATGGTAGATTACAATTTCAGGGTATCAGTTGGCATCTACTGTGTACTTTTGTAGTAATTCTAGTTTGCGTTTTTGCAGCAGTGCTTCCTGGACATCCTGCTGCGTTGGCACCGGGACGTGGGCGGTGAATCGAGGCGCCAACAGACCCAATGGATCCGGATTTTCTACGGCACGTGATTTGGCATCCTCGGCAGCTTCGCGTGCCGGGCCTGAGAGCGGGTAGATTTCGTCCTCCTCATCGTCGTCGTCGATAATGCGACCATCGCGTGCCATTTTCTCCTTCCATTCCTGCACTGCTTTCTGCAGCGCAGCTCTTTCGATCTTCTCTTCAAGCGGAATCAGCACGCCATCCTCGTCATCTCTGTAGCCATAATACTCGGCATCAATGTCCTTCATCAGCTCGCCGCGTGTTTTCCGAGGGGGTGGTGGCGGATCCTGCTCGAAGAGTTCGCGAACGCCGGGCAAATCTTTGGCGGCACCAAAGTATTTGTAGCCACGATTGCCGGGCACCTCGCGTCCCTCCGCATCAAACATCTTGGGGCCATACCGTCGATAATGTGGACCGCCGAGCGATGATATCTGGTTCTCCCAATGTCGTTTCTCGCGCAGCAATTTGTTGATTTCATCGTTTAAATCTCGTATGCGGAATTCTCCCAAACCGGCTGCAAAATAAAGCATTGAATATGGCGACAGTTCAAGTTAATGTTTGTGTATTTACCATTTTGAATCTGTGCTACTTTCTTGGATATTTCACGTATGATCTCGAGTCGAAACTTCTCGCACTTGGGCAGATCGCTGCACTCGGAGGCCAAATAAGGCCGGCGCTCCTTTTCACCCGACTCGACTTCTTTGGCGGCTCGCCAACGCGCCAACGTTGTCCTGCCGGCAGAAATTGCAATAGAACAATAAACTCACATTATCACTTATGTAGACAGCATACTTACATAGCCTTTTCCGCATTTCTCGCCTAAAAATAGTTGCATTTTAATATATTAATTAGCAGAATAAAGAATACGTTTACTTACCATGTTTATTTATTTTGTTATGATTGTGGTGGCAGGCCGATAAATGTGCTATCGTAATTTGACAACAATTGCCATTCACTGCGCATTACAACAAAGTGATATTTCAACTAATCGATAAGACTCACTTAAAAACTTACAATTAGTGCTTGTCAAAGAATTCAATTTGCTTTAAATAATATCAGATGAGAAAACGAAATCAAGGCGTAATTTATGATGTTGTAAAATATCGAAACCAAATAACAGCTGTGCTCTGTTAATTAAATAACAATCGGAACCAGCTAACAGCTGGCAGGTGCAGCTTTAATGTACTGTTGTTAATGCAAAAGCAAAAGGTTTATATATTTGTACAGCGAGACAGTAAAGGTAATGCACGCAAGTTGTGCAAAAAATAAATCCATCCCTACAAGTGTTTTTTTTATACAACGGAACTAGTTGAACCATTACCGAGTCAGCTCATTCGGTTCCTCAAATAGTTCGATTGAACCAATTCGAATGATTCGATACAAGAAGTCGTCTGCTCTGTGTTGCTGCCTACGCCATTTATTTTTTGCAAAGGAAAAAAAAGAAATTAACAAAACAGAATAAATATGCTGGCGCTAATCAACAGAATCCTGGACTGGTTCAAGAGCATCTTCTGGAAAGAGGAAATGGAACTGACGCTGGTCGGACTGCAATTCTCTGGCAAAACAACGTTCGTCAATGTTATTGCAGTGAGTAAAATTCATTTCGCAAATAGCAAACGATGAGTGTGTTGTGTGAGGGGCGGCGGCTCTTGCTTTTTGCGGGGGTGCGCTGCCGGGGGGAAGCAAAAGCAAAAGAAAGAAATTCGAATTCTAAATCATCGGGCAGTGCGATAGACAGAGAGGAGGACAGTGAGAGAGAGGAAAGGGAAATTACAAATCGAGCGTTTACTATTGATTTGCGCTTTCTGCAGACGTCATGCACTTATCAAATAAATATTACTTACATATTTACTATTATTCGTAACTTACAATTACAGTCTAGGCTACAACTAAGGCTATCATATAAATATTGGTTAATTGTTGTGGGGTGTTTTTTAAAGCCGAACTTGCGATCATATAAATGCACTTATCAAATACTATTTATTTATTTATTATTATTCGTATAAGTATTTCTTTATTTTTGTGTGGTGTTTATTTAAGCCGAACTTGCGATCATTGTAGGGTGGTTTAACAACTGAATTTAGGACTTGTTTACGATAGCATATGCGCTTAATCATCGAGAAACCATTATATATTATTATCAGCTTTAGCTTCAGCTTGACTTTTGCTGATAAGTTGTGATCGGAACTTGCAATCGAAACTCTAAATTAATATAAAGCGAAATAAATGCGGGTGCCTTTGTTGTGGCTTCTTTGTCCCTAAATTGACAGTCACAATAATAAATGTTTATTATTATTGTTGTTGTTGATTGTGCTTTATTCTCCCTTATGTGATAATTAATATATGTAGATACAGAGTTGATCAAAAGCTTTCGTACTGAACATATTTTAGAATTTTTTTTTCAAAACTAGCTATGAAAACAAATGGGATTGATTTAATAATAAATGATGATTTACATATCTTTTAATATAATAATGTAAATACAGAGTTGAGTTCGAGTTTATATAATATATACAAAATTACAAAATAGATTTGATAATAAATATTTTATTTATTTTTCTGATCTACAGTCCGGCCAGTTTGCAGAGGATATGATACCCACAGTTGGTTTTAACATGCGCAAAATCACCAAAGGCAATGTGACCATTAAGGTGTGGGATATTGGCGGCCAGCCTCGATTCCGCTCCATGTGGGAGCGTTATTGTCGCGGCGTTAATGCAATTGTGTAGGCAACTTCTACTAATTCTTATTATCATCATCAATTAACTGATATCTTTATGTATCTAGTTATATGGTGGATGCTGCTGATTTGGACAAGTTGGAAGCGTCGCGCAACGAACTGCACTCGCTGCTAGACAAGCCGCAGCTGAATGGCATTCCAGTGCTCGTCCTGGGCAACAAACGTGATCTTCCAGGCGCTCTAGACGAAACCGGTCTCATTGAGAGAATGTAAGTAGATTGCTCGTCGTATGATCATGGCTTATTAACAATGCTTTATTGCAGGAATCTATCGAGCATACAGGATCGGGAAATCTGCTGCTACAGTATTTCGTGTAAGGAAAAGGATAACATCGACATAACGTTGCAGTGGTTAATTCAGCATTCGAAAAGCCAAAGTCGTTAGAGAATAGCCTAACTTTTACACACACACACACACACAACAAAACACAACAACACCCAAACATACACAAACTTAGGCACTCGCGCATACACTGAACAACTATATTAATTTTGCAGTATCTATATATATGTATCTGTATAACTTTACTTTGGAGTAGGCTGTTACTTGCTGTCTGAGTGGGAAAACTATTGCAATGATTGTTGATTGTTGTGCGTTTTTTGGGGGGTGCTCGTCGTTAGGACTGAATAATCTCGAATTTGTAATAGTTCACATGGTTGATTCGATGAAAAACATAATGCCAACGGATTCTGTTTAAGTCTAAATAAAAATGCACACACACCCACACTCACCTACACACACTCCCAAGTCCCAAACAAATTAAAAACAAATACAGCAACACTTGTACACAGCGAGAAATCGTATAGTATTTTGCATAAAGTGTTCACCTCCAAACAAAACAAAAAAAAAGGAAAAGAAAACAGCCGTTGAATTTTGTGTCTATATAAATTGATTTGTTGCTTGTCTCAACAATAGTTAGGCTTATGTTTAAAGTTTATTGGTGTGATTTTACAAAATATTTTATTTTTTATCATTTTTATATAGAAATATACAAATACAAATAGAAATTATGATTTACGTTTGTAACTAATACACAAAATATCCATATATATATTTATTTATAAATTACATTTTTGCTTAGCGAAAATTTAAAAAAAGACGTTTAAAACTATAATCTACCACATTAAAATAGAAATATGTATGTATGTGTGAAACAAAATGAATTAAGTGAATCTTTTATATGCTTTACGCCCATTCGCTAGAGGTACAATACAATTTAATACCGCATACATCAATACATCAAATAATAACGCATTCGCAAATGAAACCAGTGTAATATACATCGATTGTTCGTTCTGTTTCTGAATAAGTCAATTTTGTGAGCGTTAAACCCTTTGCTTTAGCCACATTAAATGCAAGCGCCGGCACGCTTATTGTATCATCCCTGTATCTTTACACACACAGTTTAAACCAACTACATTTTAATTTCTAATTTAACCGATTTCAATTATAAACTACAATATCTAATTGACAAACAAACGGGGGAAACTCCCTGAGCGAGCAGAGCATAAAAGAAAACTAATAAAGACTATAATTAAACAAAACAAAAACGAAAATTAAGAATCCTACTAAAGATGATGCTAATCGACTGTGAGATACTTACGTTGCAAATATTTCGAGAATAAATGTGTTTTCAAATAACCCCAAAAGTATGTTAAAATAAGACAGCCCAAAAGTATGCTACACAAATGGGTGAACGGCAACCGGAAGGTCATTTCCGCATTCCAAACCAGGGCTGCAAGTGGTGGGTATTTTTCAAAAATTAATCTACATTTTCTACAGACAAACTGCTTCAAATATTGATATCAATTTATTTAATGTGAATGATTAATCCAATATATTTAATTGTTTATTTCAGGGACCGCAAATAATTATTATGAGTTTAAAAAACCAAACCTAAAAAATGTTTCTGATTTAATAAAAAATAATTATGATTTAATAGTATTATAAAAAATGGAATTTAATTTCAAAAAAATAAAATATTTTAATTCTCATTATTTAATTTTATTTATTAAATAAGTATGTGTTTTTTCAACAAGCTTTTTGTTACCAATGTGGCAACTTAATCCAATTTTATTTACAATAATAATAACAGTAAAGATCACGGATCATACATACATATACCACAACTACATAACAACTAAATTATATATCAATTATGTTTATACAGTTTATCGTCCGCTTGAGAAGAAGGCAAACAAATTAAGAGGTATTTTGATATTTGTATTCAATTTATTAAAAAACTAACGCTCTATTACAGACAAGAAACTTGCCTGGAAAATTTCAGTGGGAAAGTCCTCAACAAAATTATTGAAAAAATGCCCACAAAATTTATTCTATGATAAGAGCGCTGTCAAACTCATGAATCACCGACAAGTGACAACATAGTTTGTTGTCCTAGGCCCAAAGAGAGCATCAAATATTCCAAACATATATTGTAAATAATTTATAGTCGCATTTGAGGCGCTGCACAAGACTGGTAGTTGCCTGCTGGCCACCCAGTTGTCGGGGGCAGTCGGACAATTGATCGATGCATCCAATGCGGACGAATATGAACGCATAAATACTTTTAACTGGCGGGGCACGAACCCAAACGAGAGCCCTTGCTGCAGACGGTGGCAATGTTCGAGAATCGGGAATCGGGAGTCGCTAAAGCCTAATTAGGCATTCAGTGTGTGCAATGTGCGAGCCGCAGGTTCCAGGAATACGTGTCAAGTGCTTGCTTCGAGAGTGCACTGTCTGCTTGCATTGCTCTGCCTTTGGTTTGGGCACTGGATTCATTTGTCTTCTGTTTGCTGCGACTGTGATTGTGTCTGTGTCTGTGTCGGGGAGCTAGCACGAGCCGTGTGACTCATGAGCAAATACTCTCATGCCTGCCGTGGTTTCCTGCTTCCTTTGGGGGAGAGCTGCTTGAGGAGCTACGCATCAGGTTCGCTGCCTAAGTCTTTTGTTTGGCTCGCTGCGTACCCCTCGTCTAATAATTCAAATTGAGTTAATTACACTTTTAAATGCTGGAAATTAACATTGCGCCGATAAGCATCTCGTTTTGCTGTTTGTTACCTTTGCTTGTTTAGCCACAAGCCACAAGCCAACTAACCTGGCCATAACTACAGCGACATGCGACGACAACGACGTGCCCCAAAAACTGAGTCCGTGCCCGAGCCCGAGCCCAAAACAAAAAAAAAAAACCTAAGCTCAACAAGCTCATAAATTTTCATAAACATAACAAAACTAACATTACACATAAAACTAACGAGTGAGCAAATCCAAAGACAAATACATAATTTCTCAGATACAATATGTTTCTGTTTTGGTGGTGGGGACCGCAAGACCAAAGACTCCTCAACCAACTAAAGTTCTGTTTAATTTTTTAGCAACTTGTGCGACTTGTGCTGATTATATAATGACAATAAAACATGCCCAAAAAAACAACACAGAGTTGCCAAAAAGAAATAAAATAAAATAACAACAGCGAGACGAAAAACATTTAAATATTTTTGCAAGCAAAAACCGAACAAGATCATTTGTATGCGCCACCACAAACGCCATCGCCATCGCCATCGCCATCGGCATCGGAATCGCCAGGTCTCAGCCTGGCCGCGTGACCACTTTGAAGAAAAGCCGTCAAACCAAAAAGCTGGGCGGGGTGTTGACCATAAATATGCGCAGACATAAAACGCGTTATAATATATTAATTAGCCAATGCCAATAAGGCAAGCACAACACAACACAACTCCAACTCGAAGCTGTCAGCAAATCGCATAGATTAACTAATTGATGGCCATCGCATCGCCATTTGGCCATTTGGGTGGTTTTTCGCTTGTCTTGTCTTCTGTTGAAATTATGCCTAAATATATTTTAATTGAAAGCATAGTGGCCACAATGGCTCGATGGTCGTCGGGCACTCGAGTAGTCGAATGGTGGCCCACCAAAAGTGTGTCTGGCCCAACATGCTGTGCCACCTGAAAAGTTCCTGGAATTGCAGCACTAAAACAAAACCAAACTCTGCCGGGAACAATAAGCCAGCAGCAACAACGAAGCAGCAGGCATAAAGTTCAAACCTTAACAAGATGAACAAAAGGCTGACTCTGGCTCTGGCTCTCGTTGTCTGTGGCATTTACCTCGCCAGACTCGTGGGCAACAATTTTCATGTTATTCGCTTTTTTTTTTGGCTGTCAGTAGCAGCAGCAACAACGGCAACATGCAGCAGGATACGCTGACAACAGCAACAACAAAAACAGCGACTTGGCCAAATGCAAATAAGTTTGTCTTCGCACTGGCTTTTCTGCTGAATTGGCCAAGTTGTCCAGTCGTCGGGTGGAGTCCGTCTATGTCTGATTTCCACCTTCAACTCCTCCGCCCTCTCCCTCTCTCTCGCTTCGATCTCTGCTGGTTTGCTGCTTTGCCGTGTGTGTGTTTGTGTGATTTATCAGCTTTTATCGCCTGCGCCATTTGCCTTAGCCTAGGCCATAGGTGAACCATAATTCACGCAACAAAACTGCTGCAGCTTCAACTCGCCAGCTCAATTTGCATTGCCAATATTCTTGGGGCACGGCTGCACTAATAAAGTTCTCAGGTGTGAAGATGCTGCTGCATCTTATTCTCTCCGCTCCGCTTTAATTGATGACAACATCTTGGAATTTTTGTTGGTATTTTTCGCGCTCAAGTTGTCTTGTCGCCTTATTTCACACTCGCATTCCCACTGCCCAAAAGCCAAACAGAGACAGCGAGATAGAGTGAGATGGCGACTGTCCAAGGGCACGGCCAAGCCAGCTGTGTGGAGGGCTCAGCGAAATCTCTGGCTGTGTGCGCTGAAATCTGTTAAATAATGAAACATTTGCACGATACTGGAATCGTATCGAGCCCCAGTCCAAGTCGCAGCCAACCACAGCCTCAGCCACAGCTTTGGCCACAGCCTCGGAAAGAGAATCCGCATTTCAACAGTTTTGTTTGCTGGTGCAACATATCGTACAAGATTTCCGGGAATTGAAAACTGCTAAAAATCGTGTTTGATTTTATACATCGAAGCTGTGTGTGTGTGTTTGCTGCATGCAACTGAGCTGGATACCTGCAGCATCTACGATATGCGTCGTGGTTCAACATGCAATCGCAACAAACGAAAGCAGCTTGTTAACTAATTAAAACCAAAATATATGCAAATCAAAGGCCGCAGATAGCAGCAGCAGCAGCAGCAGCAGCAGCAGCAGCCGCTTAAGGAAACCAATGCCAAGTCTTTGTCTCGGTCTTTGTGCAATTTTGTGGGCTACTGTTTTGGACAATTAAGACAAAGAGACCGAGAGAGAGAGAGCTGCGATTGGCTGCCATAATGCAACAAAACGTAACTAAATAGCACAAAGCGCATTGTGCAAAAATTAATTGCAACATTTTGGTGGTCCTGACGTGAAGACATCGAAGCCACCTATATATGCCATGCAATCAATTCAAATGGATTTCACTCGAAGCAGCTTCGATTGCTGGCGATTTACGACAATCGACAATG
Organism: Drosophila ustulata; assembly: GCA_035047365.1. Taxonomy (NCBI): domain Eukaryota; kingdom Metazoa; phylum Arthropoda; class Insecta; order Diptera; family Drosophilidae; genus Drosophila; species Drosophila ustulata. Next base: position 16,607,335 of record JAWNPT010000094.1, read on the forward strand.
CCAGTGGAGGAGCTCCTTTTTGGCCTTTTCAAGCGTTTTTATTGGGTTCATTGTCGAGCCTGAGCAGCATCCCCAGAGCCCCAAAGGGCCGCGAGGGCGTCTGATCGTCGTCGTCGTCGTCGCCGTCGCCGTCGTCTTCGTTGTGGCTTTTGGGCCAACGTATTGTGCAGAGCCAAGGCAGCCAAGGTGCGGGACATATGTAAAACAAGCCATGAACAACCGCAGTGGCCAGACACAGCCACAGACTGTAAGATAGAGACTGAGGGCAAGGCAATAAGGATTCGGAAGTGAAATTTATTTTGCATATCGCAGTGGCATTGTCTTCACTCTCGTGCTCCTGGGAAACTTTTTGCGCGCCGCATTTATCAAGGGGCAGTCAATTTGGCTTCGTCTTCGGCATGGGTTTCGGCTTCGCCGATTGTCGATTGTCACTGGGAAATTATCCAATTTTGTTTGGTTTCGCATTCAATTGCGCCTGTCAATTTACAAGGCAGATTCGAGTTGGCTTTCGGGACGAGTAGCTGTCATGGTGATGAATGCAATGTGGCCACAACTCGGCTGGGTTGTGTTGTGTGTGGTCGTCGCTTGACTTGGCAGCAGAAGTGGGGGGGGAGGAGAGAGAGCAACGCCATTGCTGTGTGTGCTGGGCAATAAAAATCATAATCGCCAGCGGCTGATCAGCCCGATCGATCCTTAAGTCCGCAGCTAACCCTTGCTTGCGCCCTGCGAATTTGCTTCCGGAGCTGGGTGCCAAGTCAAGCCATAAATGTAATGCCGCTGTTTTCATTTTATTATCATTTATCATTTATGTTTTATATTTTATTTTTATTAATTGCATCAAGATCAACGGCAGCAGCAACGGCGGACGCCGCCAGCGCCAAAGCCGAAGCCAAAGCCAAAATTCGCTAATGAGTATTTACCTTTTGGACGCGGCACCGAGAGGAGAGAGAGGAGGAGAGGCATTTTTATTTGGGCGTATGGTAACGGGGCGTATGCTTAATGCTAGATTAGTATCGCGGACAAAGTTTCATGTGCGCTGAACTTAACGGCTGATCGCTCATAAAATTAATCAAGCTGCTTTAGGCTACTTGCAACGTTGCAACGTTTTACATTTCGCTGTCTGTTTTTTGGGCTGGCTGTTATTATTTTCACATACTTTGGTGGGATTTCCTTTCCTTAACAAATTGCTTTTGTTATCGATGCCGAGCAAGAGTTGAATGTACTCCCCCATGCCACACAGCCGCCACTCCCCCCCTCGCCATCTCTCTCTATCCCGATGTGGTTGCAATTGCAACTCACGTACTCGACACGATGCAGACGGGCGGGCGATCGATCGCCTTGATCGACTTATCCCCGTGTAACGACGACGTGCCATTTGTTACATTATAAAATATGCTATATAATAATAAATTTGTGTGTTGTTAGCCAGCCAGGCATTTGGCCATAAATATCCTAGCGCAAAGAGACGCCTGATGGACTCGACTCGATTGTCAGCCATCCGACCAGCATTTGCATAAGTTCATCGCCAAATGTCAGTTTTAATTGAATTTCTATTGTACACGGACCAAACGTCCGTCCGCCAGTTCGTCTGTCGCTCGCTTAATCGTAATAAACATGTCAGCAGCAAAGCAAACCAGCTAATTTGAGCGCTAGTCCAAAATGTTGCCTCTGCTGCTGCTGCTCGAAAACCTGCTTGTGGCACAGATCTTGTCTTGGATGCTGCACTCGAGTCGCGGTACGAAACTGCAGAAGCTGCTGCACCAATCCCAGGCGCTAGCTTAATGCCATAATTTATGCGCACAACTCGCTTCGCTTTGGCGTTGGCTCCGCCTTTTGGCCAATCAGCAAGCGGCCACTTTGCAGCTTGTCTAGTCTCTGCTGCAGCATGCAAGTGCATCTATAACGGCGAATACGAGCCCGACTTCGAGTACTCGTACTTTCCCTGAGACTCCGGTCTCGTTAATGGTGCGAAAACATCTTCAAATTCCCCGACTCTTGTTACTATTAGCTTATCGAAGTGGCTTCAGTTAAGCCCCTTTGGAAAGTATGTGTCACCTTGCGGAACTTGCGACAATCTCTCAATTCACATCTCATTTCGGATTTGAACATGCAGATCATGCAACCTTATAGTCTTGCCTTAAGTATGTTGAATTAAAATAATTATAGTTAACAGAGGTTATTGCATTTTGTCACGTGAGAAAGTTACATCCGAAGTATAATTAAACGCGACATTTCTATTGTCAACTTTGAAGCAGGGCATTCAGAAAATTTTTTTTTCTTTGCTTCCGATGAGTAATGCATATAAAATATTGAATAACCGTTTGATTATATAACAATTGAACTTCATCTGATACATGTTTTTTTTACTAATTGGTGGTTTACCTGTCAGTTTAATGCACACATTTTATATATAATATTGAATAAGCATTTAATTATATAACAATTAAACTTCATCTGATATTTATTATTGGTGGTTTACCTTTTAGTTTAATGCAAACCATTTCTATTTGCAATTTGTATTGCAAACAATTACATCGATAAATCAACTTACTAATTAACTACTAATAATTTTGAATTTATCGCAAAATAGTCAGGCAAGCCAATTGTTTGTTTATATTATTTGTTGTGTGACGTTTTGTTGTATTGTGAGCCGAATGGAATAAAAAAATTAGGAACGCTTGTTAGAAAAAACTTAGTTTTTATTTTTAATTTTTCAACTGTACGTATATTTATTTTATTATATAAAAATTTTAAGTTATGACGTTTAAAAATCAAAAAAAAAATTCGAAACTAGATAAGCTGTGAAATATGTTAGATTAGTAGTCGTGATCTATAATGATATATACTTAAATAACCTGTAGATAAATGTTTACAAAATAATAAAATGTAAGCTTGTAAAATATATGCAAATATTATACTTGTAATAACATAGTTAATGTCGCGAAAAGTATTTGTGTTTTTCATAATAACCTATTTTGAATAATTTATATCGTTATTGAAAGCAATTTATGTTTGTGCTCATGTAATTTTGTGTTTCGCTCATTCGATCAGCGTGAATTAATTGTCAGAGATCTAAGTCAGAGATGAATCGAATGCGTGATATGATACGATATTATCTGAGATATGTTTATGTAAATAAACATATATAGTATGTATGATCTACACGCTGTTTGTGTATCGTGCGACTGAACTCACATATCGCTGATATTTCGGCTGTTGATAAAGTGTTTGATACACCGATTTGCGATAAATCTTCTGGGCGATCAACTTCCACAACTTGGAGTTGGTTACGTTGACTTTTGTCAATGCAGTTGAGGGGATCAGCAACAAGTGTTTAAGGAATTCGTCGCAGTTATAATAGCTTTCCCTTTTATTGTTTTGCTGTCTTATTTATTTCATTTTTTTTCGGGCCACTTGCTTGTAAATTTCGTTATTGTTGCTGGTGGCACGCTGCGGAAACATGAATTACAAATTTCAGTTCCAATTTGGCTGGCACGAAGTTGCACCTGCTCTTGGCCACATAGCAATCGAAAGAGAGAGAGGGTGAGGGAGAGGGAGAGTGTTGTGTGCCCCTGCGGCTATTACGCAAGCGATGCTGATGAAGCAATAAAAATGCAGCGCGTGCCAATGCGGCAAGAAGCCGCCAAAAAAGGTGCAAGGTGCATCCATGTTGCAACGTACCACAAACGTAATTAAATGCCACAAACTCACACACAACACAACAACGAGCCACAAAACCAGATTAGGACGGCCAACCGATCTACCGATCTACCGATCTACCGATCTACCGATCTACCGATCTTGTCCTAAGCTGTTTCTGGCCAGCGGATTAATGAATTTCTCGTTTTGCGCTTGACTGCCAAAAACCGCAACAAAGAGAGGGGCAAAGAGAGGGAGAGTTTTTAGAGATTCTCGGTTTGTGGCTCGCATTGATTTCGACTGCGATTTTACGCCTGATTGGCTAATGGGCTGAGCGGCTTTTCAAGTGGTTGCAATTCCAATTGCCAGTTGCAATTGTCCGTTTGTCGGTTTGTTCCGTTTGTTCCGTTTGTCAATTGCCAATTGATCTTTTGGGCAATTGATCCGCTTTACGCATTTGGGGTGCGTGCGAAAATAAAATAAAACCAGGCAAGCGACAAAAAACCAACACACTCCGCTGTTAACTGTTAAATTAATGCGCGCACATAAATTTTAATTGATTTGCGATTGCCATCTAAATGCAGTATTAATTGTTAGTACATAAATTTATTTTTTTTTCGCCACAAGACGCAAGTTGCAAGCAAGTTGCCGGCGTCTGCGTCTGCTTGCCCCAGATAGCCGCGGGTCTTACGCTTGCGCTTAATTGCAGCTTACAGCTCACAGCTCACAGCTTACAGCTTAGAGCTCTAAGCCAGCTTTGACTCCAAATTGATTTCGAATGCGAAGTTTACGAGGCGCCGTAAAAAATCGAATCAAATCGAATCAAATGCAGGCAAATCCTCGAAGCCAGCGCACGTGTAAATAAATAGCTTCGGGCAACCCTTTGACCTCAGTCCGATTCCGCTTCGATTGACCGCTGACCGCTGTCCGCTTGAGCATCGAACGTTGTCCATTATCTGAGTTGGCCCAAAAGGGTTTCATATTTGTCCACTAATCCCAGTCAATAAAACACAATTTTTGCAGCCAAAGCCAAAAGGAGGGGCGAGAAAAAAGGTTGACTTTATTTACTTTTCAATTGCGCTTTAGCGTTGTCTTGAGTGGACAGTGGGCGGCGATGGGGGAGTGGCTGGGAGGGTTGCTGCATATCTGCACAGTGTAGCGAAATAAATAAGAATTGTGCCAGTTGAACTGTGCGACAACGACAACGTCAAGTTTTATGTTTGTTTATCGCCAAACTGAAAGCTGGACACTCGCAAGCTGGACAGCTGGATAACTGGATAGCCTCTGCTCCCCCGCACTTTCACATACTTTCTCTCCCCCTTACGCTCTCTCTCTCTCTCTGACAATTTGCTTGCCTGGGATTTATGCGCTGACTTTGGCTATTTATTTTGTTGAGCCATTTTCTTGATTTGGCAATTTTCTGCGCATTCAAGCGTGTAATTGAGTTGGCAATTTTTGAGGATTGTCCTTTTGGTGCAGGGGGTGGGAGGAGGGAGGAGGTGGATGAACGGGTTGTGATTTGGTGAACCCATCAAAATGTTGCAGCTACTAAGTTGTTAGTTGCAAGCACTTAGTTATAGTCTCAGCAGGAGATGCCTATCGCGTGAGACACAAACGCATGCAGCTAAAATTCAAGTTTTTATGGCTCATAACTGGCCTAATTAAGGGCATTGTCAAGAATGCAATTGCAACAGCAACAACAGGAACTGCAAGTGCAGATTTAACTCGATGTGTGTGTGCCGCGGTTGCATGTCGCCAGGGTTCAGTCGCCCATTTAATTGCCATGTTGTGCATTGAGAGAATGACAGCGTTTTGGGGAGCTGCTGAAATGCGACAGCCGCACGTAAGGCGACAATTACAACGCAGCTAGCGACTCCTCGGCAACATTTGTTGCTAGCGCCGTTGGCAACATGTTGCCAGCAGCAGTCGCACTATTGAATGTTGCCTATGCGACATTCGGGCCTGACACAAAGTGGCATAATTACATGTTCTGATGACAAGGCAAACACACTCACACAGTTAAGAAATGTTCACGCGCTCGTTGCTCCCTCATTAGGAGAGAGAGAGAGGGGGCATGCCTCGGAATGCTGCACGAATGCACTCGATTAACTAGCCCAAAGGAATGGCCAAAAGGCAAACTGGCAATTGCATTTTTGGTTACATTTCGCTCACGTTTCGGCTGCAATTAAAAACGGAACAAAAATGAAAAACGAACAACGAAATTTTGTATATATAGACAAACAAGAACGAACAGCATGCGAAGCGGAGGCGCAAAAGGCCGCGTTTAGCCAACTATGAAGATTTAGATAAGCGCCTCATTTTGCTACTCGCCCTGGTCAGTTGCTCTCCGTTCTGTGGTCGCTGGTCGCTGGTCTCTTGTCCCTGGTCTTTGTGGCTGGGGTTCGTTTTCCATTTCATTCCGTGTGTATTGGGTTTTGGGTTTCCATTTGGCTAAATTGTCGCATTGGACCTTGAGAGTTGTGTGCTACACTTGCATTTTAATTATGCAGCAGCGACACAGCAAAACATTTACGAGGGTGTAAAACTTACAATTCCTGTCTCTCTGGCTCGGAGTGAGGAGGGTTTCATCCTCAAATTTATGTGTCCATTTAATGTTGTTTTAAATGTTGCGCTATTGCTAATGACTTTTCTGCTGAAATTATATTATACCCCGGGTATCATTTGTTTGCGTCGGACAACACAACAGTTCCTACAAATTGTATGCCACCCAATCAAAGCAAATCGGCACCCACCAGACACGCAGACGACGACGACGACGACGACGACGGCGATGGTGATCCTCAGTGGGTCTCCGCGACGGTCGTGGTCGTTGGCAATCATCGCCAGCTGTAATGATTGCAAACACAATCTGGCCATGTTGATCTGCAGGCTCAAAAGCAAAAGCAGCCCAGGCCCAGGCAAAGTCGAGACCGAGTCTCGGGCGCACGCCGCAAAACTTTTCCGCAGAATTTCCCTCAGTTTTCTATTGCCGCTGCTGCCGCTGCCGCTGCGCTGTGGTCATGACTTGGGCGACTGCATAGAATTTCAACAATAATCGCAGCGAGCAGCTAACAAACCAGCAAACAAGGCGAAAACAACACACAAACAGCAACAACAACAATGCCGAGAGAGACTCCGGGTATCATCATAATCATAATGCGCATAAGCCGCGTGGCAAGGCAAGGCTAAAGGTGGGGCTAGGGGGCGTACCGCACCGCAGCGGGGAGGGAGTGTGCGGGGGCATCGGGAATTCATTCCAACGAATTCGCAATTCTGCGAAATCAAATTGCACAAATATTTCTCTCTCTCGCGCTCGCTCGCTTCGCTTATGCAATGCAGAAAGGGGGCAGCAAAAAGGGGCAGCGCGGCCTGGTGTCGATCCCCCAGTTGCCAGTTGCCATTGCCAGATGGGGACCCAGCACAGCTAAGTAACTAACCAGTTGAAGAAGTAGTTGGAGGTTGCCCCTGCCGCTGCTGCTGCCATTGTGGTGGCCATTGTTAGACATAGACACACAGACACCAACGTCGCTCAGAGCTCGCCCAGCGCTTCTGCATGTTTACACGGCGTCACAAAACGCAAAAAAAATATGGTGATAAATCTTGCAATATATTGTTGAAGATTTAAAAAATGAAATACAAAAATATTGGATTCGCCCCCGGGTGGACTCGAACCACCAACCTTTCGGTTAACAGCCGAACGCGCTAACCAATTGCGCCACGGAGGCAGTTGACGACTGACTCGCTAAATATCAAACAAAAATGGAAAATCGGAAGAATTTTCGACACTTGGCTAAAAATATCTTACTGTAATAGATAAGTTAAGACTATTTATAGCTTTTAATCATAAAGATTACAATGTTGATAGCTTTATTGAAACTGATTACGTTTGTGATTTACAAAAATAGCATAAGGAAAACAAAAATTTTATAATACTTCGATGATATATGTATAAAGACACTTTGAAATATAAAAGATTAAAGAATATATTGGAAATTATGATGATGATCGCAATAAAATAACTATTATTTTTAACGATGATATATAATGACAAAGTATAATGAAAATTATATAGTCATTAGCAGTTTTGTTTTATTATATATACTTGTATAGTTAAAAGAGATATTATAATTAAAAGTTGAGCATTTCATACTAGATTTAATAAAAAAAATAAAATTTTAAAAATAAAAAGTTAGTTCTCTCGATCCTGCCAGGAGTCGAACCTGGAATCTTCTGATCCGTAGTCAGACGCGTTATCCATTGCGCCACAGGACCGCTTGTTCTAACCGCTGCTTTTTACGACACTTGTAACGCAAGCTCATTTCGAGTTCTAAAAATAGTTGATATTTGCTTTATGATAATTTTTCGTGTGGTTTTTGATTGTGAACGAGCCCATTTTGCATATCATTATCGTTTGGGGCGAGCAAAATCCGGTTTTCGCTTTATTGTTGCTTACATGAGTTTCTATGATCATGAGATCTGAAGTATTGCCATTACAGTTGCTGAGTTGTCTGCCGCGTGTAAACATGGACAGCGTCTTGCAGTCTCCTGTGAACGTGATAAGCTCGAAATCAACCGCATCGTCGTCGTTGCAGAGTCGTAGAGTTGCAGAGTCGCAGAGTCTTGGTGGCACAGTGCAATCGGCATGGCAAAGTCGCGCAGAGTCGCATGGAATTACGAGGCAACTCTAATCTCTCGACAATTGTGGGCGCACACAGAGAGAAATCATGCGAAGAGGAAATGAAATTGCAATGCAACTGGGGACTGGAATTGGCGAAGCAGCGAAGGAGCAGAAGTACAAGGAGGATATGAAGCAACGTAGACCCCAAGCAGTCTGCGAGGTTTTCTTAATGTGGCCAGTGTCTTGTGCGGCTCGGTCGCTCGGCTCTTTTGGGCCATGGGCCATGTTTTCGTTCGTTGGCTGCCCCTCGATCGATCGTGTCTGGACTGCTTCTAACTGGAGAGAATTCCTTTAAATGGTTTTCGTATCATTTTTGTTGGTGGTGTGCAGTTGTTTGGGGCCAGCGCGCAAATGAATCATCCCAGCCTGGGTCGACTCGGCTCCTCCCTGCTGTGGCGTCGAGTGCTGCACTGTGCTTATTGCCAGCGTCCAACTGAGCCGAGAGACCTGCAACAAGATGTGTGAATTTCTTGGCTCCAGCTGCCAGCTGCCAGTCGCAGGTCGCAGCTCTGTGGCGAAAAGAGTGAAAATTTATTGAGCTGTGGGCGCGCATTATTCATGCACCACTGCACCACCGACTGCACCACTAAGCGGAGTCCAACTCCAGTCCCAAAAGTAGGCGACACCGGTCGCCGCTGCCGCTGCTGCTGTTGCTTGGGGACTTGGTCGCCGTCAGTTTGGGTTAACAGGTTAATGTTGTCCACGGTCCGTAACCGAAACGGCAAGAAAAGCACTATGCATTGGCTATTGTTTCACATGAGTCGCAGATCGGGCCAGGAGATCGGCATATATGTACAGCCAAATCAGGGCACTTAACGCCTGTCAAATGCAATCGATGCCCCTGTTGTAATGATGACGAGAGCTGCATCTAATCATCTCGCTGTTTTACACTCTCTCTCTCTCTGAAAAAGGTGTTGCAAGCTTATCACCTGGTCGGTAATTACAACCGAAATGCTGTCGAAAACAATAATTCGTTGGCTTAATTTCTGAGAAAATGTTATTTATGCCCTCTTGGCAGCAGCAGCAACAGTTGCGAATCGAAGAGCTTCATGCTTGGGGCGCGTTTATCGTGTTGCATCAATAAATCGCGAGGCGAGCAAAGTAGAAGCAGTTGTTGGAAGCGCAGCAATCGCAGGTATCAACATTTCATAATATTTACAATAAACATGCAACTGCAAGCCGAGAAGGATTCTCTCGAGTGGAGTCCGTTTTTTGTGTTTCGTTTGGTAGCAGCAGCAGCAGCAGCAGCAATCACAGACAAAGTTGCTGGCAACATTTAGCGCATCATGTTGCGTGAAATTTGACACTTTAGCAATGTTGTTGCTGTTGCTGCTGCAGCTGCTGCTGCTGCTGTTGTTGGCTGTTTCTTTCAGCGATGACGACACACAGTCAAGTTGCCAGACACACGGGCAACATTTGTGCTGCTGCTGTGTTTGGAGCTTATTTATGTGCGTCAGTTTTGCAGGCAACAGCCACAACTGTTGCTGTAGCTGTTGCTGTAGCTGGGGGCTACCGAATTTATGTGCCTTTGTCATATTTGCTGGCGGCCTTATAACAATAATACACAAATATGGCCAATGCGTTGTCAACAACAACGCAGTTTTGCAGTCGCAGTCTCCGACCTCAGTCTCATTGCATGTGCTCATGCTGCCATGCAAAAACACAAAACGCACACAATCAAGCGACAAATTGATCGCACTCTCAGATAGCCCAACTCCAACTCCAACTCCAACTCCAGCTTCAACTCCAACTGCAACTGCAACTGCAAGCTGCAAGCTGCAGAGTAGGCCTACAGAAGGCAATGGACAACGGGCGAAACGAAACTAATATCTGTGCAATTGCCAATGCCAATTTTCCTATTTAATATGCCACGAATTGACATGGCCGTTGCCATTAAGCATTTGATATGGCCAGGCCCATACCTAGACGGGATCGAGTCCACCGAGTTGGGCTCATGCTGGACATGCTGTGACATTAAAACGGCCAATTGGCCATGTGGCCATGCGTCGGGCTTAATTTAATCAAATTAGCTGAGAAATGAAATTGTTTGTGCCTCGCTCGGCCATTTAGTTAATCAGAATCTAAAACAAATTATGACAGGGCTCAAATTGCATGCGTAATGTGCATATTGAAATTGCAAATGCAATTGCAATTGCTGTTCTGATGATGTTGCTGTGGAGCATATGCTACAGCGCCATATATACCAATTTATATAATTAATAACGCACACACGCAATTTGCAATTTAATTAGGATAATTCTAATTAGAACAATGTGTAGCTGTTGTTGTTGCTGTCGTCCTATCGCCCAATCGCAAGCCAGCTTCAAAGCCATATATCTCCGTGTGTTTGTGTTTAAACTGAAATATAATTGAAATTGTGGCTGTCATTGTAGAATTAATTAATAGGCAAACTCACACACACAAACACTTTGGTAGCGAAGCAATTACGCTTAACAGCTGCCGGGCCAAGTGCATTGATGAGCTTTGCAAACGATGTGCAGTCCGATAAATAAGTAAACATATATACACGTCTATGTATAACTCTGCAACTGGCTAATTAAATTGGTTTCTTGCCAAGGCGTTGGCGTTGGCGATGTGCTGTATTAAAATCCATTTAAATCTAACAAATGTATCGATATTCATTGGACCAGTGCTGCGAGGGAAGGGACACTGTGTGGCCTATCACAGTTAATCATCTAAAGAAGCATTTGTTTATTTGGTGCTTGTGCTCCCTCTCTCTCTCTCTCTTTTCATCTATCTCTGCGTCTCTTTCTGTATCTGTACAGTTGTATTTGTTTGTGCGTGGCCGTAGCTTTTGCCGTTGCTGTTGCTCTGCTGTGCTGTGCTGTGCTGTGTGTGTCGCCATTGTTGCCCATACATTTCCAATCAGATAAACTTGCAGCAGAACGCACGAGCGCACAAACCATGGCCGATTGCCAGAGTCAAAAGTTAGAGCAGGAGCTGCCCGCAGGAGCAGCAAGCGGAGGAGGAGTTGGGGCAGGACGGGGAAGCAGATTGCCCCAATGTTATCGGTACTCTGTTTGCCACTGCCACTAATTAGTTAATGCATGACCAAATATTTGTTGCCATTGCTGCTCGCTGCTCGCTGTTCGCTGCTTTGTCCCCAATATATCTATAAGTATATACACAAATAGTAATATAACTAGTATAGAGCCAGATAATGGCGGTACACGCGAATCACACATTTTCTCGGACTACAGCTTAATTTAATCGGTTTTACTGAAAACTATTGTATTTATGCACATTATATAAAATATATTTGTCTTCTTCATTTTGAACAGATTTAATTGATAGACATTGAGTTGGCCGATTTGCACTTGAATCGGTTTTACTGAAAACTATTATATTTATGCACATTATATAAAATATATTTATACTCTTCATGTTGAACAGATTTAAATGATAGACTTTGCGTTGGCCGATTCGCAATTGATTTTACGAGTTTAATATTTTCTAAAAACTTAATTCTGCTTTGCCAAATTTAAAATTAATAAATAAAATACTATTATTTTCAAACACAAATCTTGTTCCTCCTAAATTTTACAATACAAATTAGTTTTTAATTAATTGTAAAATTTAAGTTTAATAAATTATAAACTATTTTATTTCATATAGAAAATTTGTTCTAACTAAATTTTAATTCAATTCAACTTCTGTGTTAACGATATAATACAAATTCAAATCGTTGCGTTTTTGATAGCGTTATGAGCATTTCTTATTTCAAATGAATTATATAATATAGATTTAATAAATTTTTTATTTCTCAAATGGATATCTTGTTCTACCGGCATTTTAAATTAAAATAAACTTCAGCGTTAACGAGATAATACAAATTAAAATCTATGTTTATGCGCATTCTTCTCAGATCCCCTTAAGAACTTTATTGTTCCGCTTGAACATGGCAAAATTATGTGTTTCCTAATAAATAGCCTTACATTTTAGATATGGTCCTTTGTTTTTTGGTTAGGTCGATATCATGGCATCGATGTGCTACCGCATACGCCAGATCAGATAAGTTCTAATACTGTTGCCAGTCCATGGGCAGGCTTATCGGCTAATTAGTTAATGCATGCCCAAATATTTGTGACTGCTGCTCCGTTCACAGGCCCTATTGATTTATGCTCATATTTTGTTTTGGCTGGTTTATGCTTAGTATATATATTTTGTTTTTTATTCGAGGTTTCGTTTATGGTTCGGGTTACGGCCCGGCTGCGTGTCCGTTCAAGTGAATGGAATGGAGTGGAGTGGGCATTTCCCAGGCATTTTCAATATGCATATGTTTTGCTTATCGCAGATGTTGATTAACTGATTTATATGAACAGGCCATGGCGAGTCATTTGTAATGCATTGATCACCGCATTTAGAAGAGGACAGACAGACGGACGGACAGAGCGACGGACAGTTTAACTAATGTTACGAGCGCACTTTTAGTTTAGGCTAATTGCGACGGCAATAATAACAATAATAATGCGAGTGAATTTACTGAATCATAATGTAATTATATAGCAATTAGGGGCGTGGCCGGTTGCTTTGGCTTTGTCACATGTTGTTTAAATGCAATTAACGAAAAACGGAGAGAGAGAGAGAGCGCAGGAGTGAGGAGTCGTGATATCTGAATCATGTGATGCTGCAATATTACATGTAACATTCGATCAGTAGAATCTATATGGCGGACATATCATAGACTCGTAGCTGATGTGCTTGGTTGCATTTAACGTGCATGTAATTGCAGCTCAATTACGCACTAGATAAACACACAGTGATAAGCATGCAATCGCAATAATATTTTTGTTTTATATTATATAAATATAGGTGCAATGCTTGATGAGCCTTGCATGTTGCCTTCTAGCCCTTGAAACACGACAAACTAGCACAAGGTGCAGCAAACAACAGCAACAACAACGGAAGCGGATGCCAGGTGACAATTAATGCACATTGATACGTGGCTTACAATGTGTGAGGCGCAGACAGTTCAACAGGCAGTCAGCTGGCGAATCAGCAGCAATCAAAATTTGCCTGGCTGGATGCCGGTTTACGGCCCGAAGACACGCGCTAACCATTAATTAGCGCTAGTAACTCTCCATGCTGGCCATAAACTCAAGCTCAGTTGGTAGTCTAGTTTTTAAGTGCTCATAATCTGAGTGTAGTCAAAAGGTACTTACCTATAACGAATATGTATTTTCAGCGATGTGCGCTTTATGTCTTGCCGACGCACTCGTAAAACAAAAGACTTAGGCAACGAACTTTTGTAAGTAGAATATGTTTATGCTGTTGTTGTTGCTGCTGCTGTTGCTGTTGCTGGTGTCGTATACTCTACTCGCGTACCAATAAATTAACATGCCATTTCACGCCTCAATACAAGCAACTGTGCGTCCAGCAGCTCATAATTCATGCGCCCAATAACAACAAATGCTGCATAACAAATGACCAACTGAGGCACAAGACGTTAGAACTTGGAGGGAGCGGAGAGGGGCATGCGGCTCTGCACGTTTTGTATTGAAGACGCATCGAAATTTAAAGAGCAATTCATAAGCATAAATGGGCATTTATAAAGACATTGCCATACAATTGAGTTTTGAGCTGCGACTTCCACTTCGACTTGAGCCGCGATATCGATTTCGATTTATGTCCAATCATCTTGGGGCAATTAATCAACCTTAGACGTCAGTTACCGTTCCACAGACTCAGTCTCACAATTAGAAGCACTCGCTATTATTACACGTATTTGTTGTTGTTTTTTTTTTCATAAATTATTTTATTTATATTTTTTGTTGTTGTTTGTTTTTGTTTGTTTGTTGTTGTTGTTTTTTTTTTTTCGATTTTTCGTATATATTTTCTGGTGATTGCCTTTAAATTTAAATAAACGTATGTTTGTTTTTATATATATTCAACTATCAATATGGCCAATTACAATACATTAATTATCGCATATGCTTACAACATACTTGTAGTACATACATACATACACACTCTTATGCATATGTGTGGCTGTGTATTTCTATAGGTAAGTATACATATACATATTACTTTTATTTTGTTTATACCTCACACATAAATTAAGTTAAACACTAAATTTGTATTTTATTTACACAGAACTTAAACGGTTATTCAAAGTTTTATAAATACTTTTTGCTAAAATTATACAAAAATTGCTAACAAATGTTTTTTTTTTCGGGGGTTTTTCTTCATTTCTTTTTGTGCTTTTGTATTTTACAAATTGCCTTTAACATTGAATTGATTTAAACGTACTTGTTTGTTTGTAGATGTTTACTTTAAAGACTTAGGCTTAAACATTGAACATATACTTGTATATATATACTGCATACATATATATACATATCGAAATGTATATGTATGCGTGTGTTGTTAAAAATACATACAATGCGGCTCCTTTGACTTGCTTTTGTGTTGCTTTTTGCTTCTTGTTTTTGTTTTATCTGATGCTGTTAAGTGCCTTTTGTTATTAAATTTATTTTACAATTATTGAATTGTTTAAATTTATGTTTATGTTTATCACGTCTGTTTGTTTAATGTCTAATAATTTAACTAATTTACAGATTAAAGTATTTTTGCAATTTTCAATTGCATTGCGAAATAGGACAAACATTTTGTAGTTGCTTTTTACAAAACAGTTTATATAGATTAGCATTAGATTTAGATATTTCTCATTTTGTTTTGGACGTGCATTTAATTAGTTAATATTTATGCTTATTTTTCGTTAGTTTCTGTGTGCTTGTTGTTGTTGCTGTTGCTGTCTGCTGCTGCTCTTGTTCTCATCAGATATACATACAATATATACAATATTAATATTTATGAAATTCCGTTGTCGGGGCTTTTACAATTGCTATTATTTATTTGTGTTGGTTTTTGTTTTATATTTGTTTTTATGGCAGTTCATAAAGCACAATTAAATACGCCGAATTTGCGTCGAGAAATTAAATTAATTAAGCGAAAAATAAAACACAGAATTCATACTCACAATTACACACAATCACTCAACGCACACACACTCGCACACTCACATACGTTCACACACGCATACACACACTCAAGAGCAATAAAAATAATATGTGCGGCCCTTTAATTAATTTTAATGGGCTTTTGTTTTAGCTGCTGGCCAACGACGAAAACTTAAATAATTAAAAATTGCACGCAATGTTTACAATTAGGAATAGCCAGCACTTGAACCAGGCCTACAATCGCCTCTGCCGTCGACGAAGACGCTCCACGAAGGCGGCAGATCACTTTTGTCCATGTCCATGTCCTTGGGGATCTCAGCTGTCGATTGTGGCCAGATTGGTTGGTGGCTGCGAAGGGAGTCCTCAGTTTGGCATTGTGTCAGATCAGATATAGTATGTGTTATTTGAATTTAAATCAACGCTGCTCTAGCTGAACAAATTGTTGTTCAAATTGTTCCCGCTCCATCACGTGTAGTCTGTGCGCCAAGTGCCCTAAAGACAGAGAGAGAGAGGAAGACAAAACAGAGACAAGCGTTTTGTTAGTAAACAATACTACATATTCTCTTATACGCAATGTGCTCTTATAAAGCGTTCTTTGCTGCTACTCACCATCGAGCTGAGGCCCAAGTGATAGGGCTGGGAGTGGGGCACGACGCCGCCGCCCAGCGAACCGGCCGTGGAGAAGCCACCCTGCAGGCCACCGGAGGCGCCCAACGCCCCCATGCCGCCAGTGTACCAGCTGCCGTGCATGTGCGCATGTGCCGGATGCAGACCACTGGAAAGGTGTCCATGTTGCGCTGGAAGGACAAGAGCAGACCGCGAATGCGGAGCGTAAGTGTCAGATGTGCTTCCATGGCCATGGCGGACACAAGTTGTGTGCGGCTTGGTGTGATGCTTACCCATGGATGCAGAGAAGCCGCCGCCGAAGCCCTTGGACGGATCGAGCGGCTTGAAGTCGCCCATGCCCAAGTGGCCACCAATTGGCAGACAGCCGCCGCCCAAGCCCTTTTTCTTCTTCGACTTGGAGCTGAGCTTGCGATTACGCGTTTGAATGCCCTCCTTTTTCATGGTGAGTGGACGATTGACCTGCAAAAAACAAAGCACAAGCCAAGTGGCAGCTGTTTAGTGGGTGTTGCAAGTTGAGAAAATCAATAAACTGTGTCTGCCGTGCTGCTGGTGGTGCTGGCTGCCCAGCGGCAGCGCTAAAATGGGTCAAATTTATGCAAATTCATGGCGCAGCACAAGGGGTGAGGGGGCAACGCAGCCCTTGGCCGGAAATGCCGCTAACTGCACACGCTGTCTGTTGCAACGCACTGTGGCAGTCACCAGCGACGGCAATGGCGACGGCAACGGGAACCGGGAAGTGAAAATGAAGTATTACAAGCATTTCTACACGATCAGATAAGCGACATTTGCGAATGCGATTAGTTGCCGCTGATAGCAAGCGACGGCACCAGGGCAACTTTTTTTTATTTCTACTTTTTGTTAGTCGCTCTTGGCCATTGTTGAGGCTGCCGCTGCCTGCCGCTGCCTGCCGCTTCATATGCAATTTCTTATCACTTGCGAACATCTAAGGGGCAACAACAACAGCAGCGGCAGCAGCAGCAGCAGCGCGCCTCATTGCGCTACAATTACAATATTGAGTTACCCATTCGCCGAGGCTGCGCTGATGACAAAAGCAAAAGAAAAGTTACATTATATAGCAGTATATACATATATACCCCTCTATATGTACATATATAGGAAAGTGCAGCCCCTCTTTGCGTACCTGGGCGTGAATTACGACATTGTTGTGCCGTCGTTTGCTATTTTGAGTTGTTTTTGTGTTGAAGACAGAAACAGAAATTGTTAAATTGCCGGCAATTGTGTGTGCCGAGAGCGTCGAGAGTTTTCTAAAGCGAGGGTTGATTGTGTAATGCCCCGAAAACAAGCAAACGGCAAACAAGAGCGCTAAGCAAATGTATCACTTACAAATGGGCAAATGGGGATGCTGTGCTGCTGAGAGGTAATTGATAGTCTCTGGTCTTTTGCCGACTCTTTTGCTCCCTAGCGTTTAGCGCAAATTGTGGCAATTAGCAACTCGGCAGCTGCTGCTCAAAAGCTTTAATTGATATGCAGCAAACACACAAGAGGAACAACAGCATTAGCGACTAAACAAAGCATAAAGTTGTTAATATGTGCTCGCAGTTTATCCAGGCCTTGCTCATTAAGAAATTCAAAAGAAAACGCTGAGCAGATTTTTATGCATAAAATCTTAATCGAGCGTGCAGCGTGTGTATGGGGCATGCAGCATGCGGCACAGAGGGGAGGTAACGGGGGCAACACGCGCCGCTGCAGCTGACTTGCAATTTGACAGGCCGAGTGGGTGGGCTCCCTCGCAGATAGATACAGCTAGAGACAGTGCCTGCAGCCTGTTGTTGATAAATTGACTGAAACGGCGCCAGGCTGCAACGCAACGTGCTCAGAGCACCGTTAGGTCAGTCTCCGTCTCCGTTGCCGTCTGAAGTGACATTTATCATTGTAACGCCACAGGACACAGCAAAGTGCACAGCAGGAATCAATTGTTATTGTTGAAAGGACAACAGGATGTGTTCTCCCTCTCGCTGCTTGTCATTCGCTGTTAATTATCAGTGCACACTTTTCCAGTGAACTGCGTGAAGACACGCGTAACGTGCTCCCAATTTACTATACGTTGCCTTGCCTCAAAAGGGGAGACTTATGCACTAAATGCAGTCAGCATTTCCATAAAATGTGACAATCACATGGCCAGATCGCTCACTAGACGCAGCGACGCAGAGAGAGAGGCCCACACACAGCCAGCAGCAGCGACGACGTCGATATGGCGGCCAAATGACAAACGAATTGAATTGAAATGAACTGCTAGCAATAGCTCTAGCGATGTGGCTAGTTGTGGCAGCAGCAGCAGCAGCAGTTGTTGCAGTTGTTGTGGCTGCCTCAATGCAATGCAAAAAGCGCGCTGATTGGCATCTTATCAAGATGGGACACTGTCCAATTGAAAGAAAATTTTTGCAAAATAAATTTCGCCGCTATGAATGCGACTGCACATGTGTGTGTGTGTGTGTCAGCTAATGGCCTACACACACACACACATAGAAACCACCCAAAGCGCTGTTGCGGCGGCGGCGGCGGCTTTTTTGGCGCATTGCTCATACGCCACGTTGCAAACCGCCGCTTTTCAAAGTTTTCTGCAAATCAGATTAGATGCGAATATTGCACTATATGGAGCATACCATATGTATCTGCATCTGCATCTTGGCTTGTGCTCACTTTGATATTTACTACGACCTCATGCTCGCGCTCGCGCTCACGCTCAATTAAAACATTTCGCCCGCCGATTGCCATCGAAAGTCGATTGCGGTTCCTCAATCGACTGTTGCTGCCGCAGCTTAATTAGTTTGCGGATTACATGCCGAGGCGACCGACGCACAGGTGGCCCATCATTTTTGGGGCCACTGACATGTAAATGTGGCAAAAGTTCAAGTGATTTTTCCACAGAACTTTGCCACGTTCAACAAAACTCATTACAAGCTGACTTCGGGCATTACACACAGCCAAAAGGAAGAGGAAAAAGTGTAAAGAAGCGACATAATTGCCTAGATAAATACCCTGTATTAAAGTTAACTTTTTAATAGAAATAATCCTCGGAAATAACGTTCTTTAAAGCTGGTTTTAAATAGTTAGACATGCTCATGATTGACCATCCTTTTACTGTCTTTTTGATTACAGGGTATGCAAAACGGCGCAGAGCATTTATGTGAACGTCCTGTTGGCATTGCTAATGAATATTTAATAAGCCAGAAGTTGGTCAAAACAACCCTCAGGCCAAGCACACAAAAAAAAGAAAACAAAAGGGGGCAGGCTCCCTCAGGGCGCGAAAATGTTATTAAATCTAGTTTCCACATGGCTCGACAGCGTCTATATCATTGGCTGCATTTTGATGGAGGACTCAGGACTGTAACGAGCAACGAGGGCGGCGATTCAGTGAGCCGTAGTCTATTACATAAATTACGCCAATTTCTGGGCAACCGTCGCCGTTTTGCCGTCGCCATTTGGAGATGGAGTCAAGTTGTTTCCCCTGTTGCCGGTTTGCCGCTTGCCGTCGCCGCGTCGCACGCGTTTGCCATAATAAAATCAAAGCTTATCGCATTTTCACAGCCAAACACCAGACGCTTATCTTGCAACAGCAGCGACAAGTATCGCGTTGGGCATCTTTAAATAATCATCAACAATTCATCATCAGGGTTGCTGTTGCTGCTGCTGCAACCTGCCACCCTCCTTAAGGGAGGAAGTACACTTCATTTTTGTCACTTTTAATCTGTGTGTGTGCGTGTGTGAGTCTGTGTGAGGGTTTTCCGTGCGAAGAAGAGAAGCGTTTGCCTCGCCCGGCTTCCGTTCGAGTGGCTCGAACCGTTGTTAAATGTTGCGTTAAATCGCTTAAGCGTTTAACGACGGTTCCCAATCCCAAATCGAAGGGAGTCGGGGCACCCGAATCGCTATATCCATATAGTTCTATGTATGTGAGACTAGTTTAGTTGTTTGACTTTGTACTTACGTTGTGCAGCTTGTAGTATAATCCGCAGGCGTTGCACACGGGCTCGCCGCTGGCGTTGCGTCGCCAAAGGGTTGTGGTTGTGGTCTTGCAATTGGCGCAGGAAGTTCCCGCCCGCTTGGCCGCGCTCTGCAGCGACTGTAGCGTCTACAAAGAAGAAGAAGAAGATGAAGAGGAGAAAATGGGTTAGTTAAGAGTGCAGTGATGTGGCAAGTTGAATAAAATTGATTATGTTAATGCCGCACGCCCACAAAAATGTTGGCGCGCTAATTGAACGGTGCCAAAACTAACGCATGACGCAGTCGCAGAACCGAATGACAACGAAAAGGTTTAGAGAAGAAGAGTCTTTGGTATGTGGACTGCCTGGTTGTCCTCCAGACTGTGCTGGTTGCCTGCAACTTGTGGCAAACAAAGTTGCTCGACACACCAGGCAACAACATTTTTTAAATGGCATGCGAGGCAGATCGAGGCAGCTCCACGTTTAACAGCAGCATCAATTCATTAAAATGACAATTTTTACAAAACTGCCCAAAAACAACAGCAACATCGACAACAGCAACAACAACTGGGGAGCATGTCTGCGCCACGCTTAAATTTCCACGAATTGGCTACAAGAAGCGTAGCCCAAACTCCAGAGCCCAGAGCCCAGAGCCCAGAGCCCAAAACATTGTCTGCTGTGCCTCGTTTCAGGCAGAAAACCAGAACCAGAATCAGCATCAGAATCCGAGTCTCAAGTTCTTCAGGGTCTTGCGAGTCTCTGTGGCTCTGTCTGCGGCTGTGGCTTGTTCATGTTGCTCGTACAGCAACAGCAACAACAACAGCACATTGCAACGAGGCCCTAAACTGGCGTTGATCATGTTTGACTTTGATTTTTAATTGTTGTTGTTGCCGTGTCTCTTTCTGGCTGTGCCTGTTGCTCTGGCTCAGCTCACCTGTTCTTGCTGCATGCTGCATGCTGCATGCTGCACGCTGTAAGCCGTGGCATTAACATAAATCAGAGGTCAGCGTCTGCAGAGTTTTGCATTTTTTTGGTGGCACTGTGTTGTGTTAACGAGCTTGTAACAATTTCGCATACAGACGGACAGTCGGACTGTCGGACAGACAGATCGAACTGCAAATGTGCGAGATCGAGAATTTCAAAATTAATTTCAACGCCCACCAAATACAAACTGCGCTGCTTGGTAATTATGTGGCACAGTCCACTCGCATACTCGTATATAAATTAAGTTGTTAACACGACAAACCAACAAACGCACTACTTTCTGCCTCTTGCATTTCAATTCTCAAATCCCGACATCCTTTTGGCTGGCATCCATTTTGTTGGTTGTTGGTTGTGGTGTAGGTGCTAAATTGCAGCATGTTGCTTGTTTGGCTGTTTGTTCGCCTGCTTGTTTATGGACAATTTAAGCAGCACTGTTAACAGTTAACAGTGCCTCCAAATGTTGCACATAAATCAATGTCAGGCCACGCATTACGCTACCGATGGGAGGGGTGGAGAGGGGGCGGTAAAGTCGCATTGACAAACTGTCAAACATTGACAGGGCGCATTTTAATTGATATGCAAAAAGCGCAAGCGCCAACAACAGCAACAACCACACATAAACAAGATGGCGCTTGCGATAAATAATACTACACAAAAGCAGAATACAACAATGAGTGCCATACGAGTGTACACATTATTATTTCTCTCTCTCCCTCTCTCTCTCTCTATATACGACTTGCGACCATAAATTTTCATTTCTCAATGCGCTTTAGCATGACAAAATGCGCTTATTTTATATTTGAATACCCTGTGCTCGAAAAATGTGAAGAAAGGGTATGACGAACTTCGTTTTCTTTAGTGAAATCTGAATAAAAAATAATACATTTTAAGGTGCCAATAAAGTCTAATCAAACTTAGCAAACAAAGAGCAGTTTATGGACTAATAAAATGATTATAACATAATTAATTAAATGCTTCTAACCTAATCTACAGAGTATCTGCTAGTTAAGTATATTTTCTTACTACCATTTTTATTGCTGCTTTTTTTTTGGCACCTTGCGCTGATTTATTTGACTTGCAACTGCGTCAAGGCGTCACAAAATGCCGTCTGCAACACACACACAAAATGGCGACGGCTGCTTGAGTTTGAAAACCAAATACAAAAATTATGCGGATTTTGAATTGTTTATAAAATGTATGCAAATTTTGTTGGCATTGCGCGCCAACAAAAGCGGCGTATTTAAATATTTAATTGAAATTTACAAAACAAACGCAAAAAATGAAAGCAACCAAAATGTGCCACGAAAATTGTGTAAGGCAAATGAAAAGCGTCGCCGACAAAAGTAAATACTTATGTATATAGCACACAGTGGTGAAGCCAAAGGGGGTATGGAGAAGGGGGAGGGAGGCGGGAGGTTGGGTTGCTGGGTCAGACAAGACATCTACAGTTCTATTTATTGCGCAGCTTTTGTGCGCCGTGGATGGCAATGCCCTTTGCCATCTTAGATATCGCACCAAGATGTAGGAGCGGAGTAGGGGATAGAGTGGAGAGGGGGGAGGGGGCAGGGAGGCTGGCTGTGGCAGCCGGTTGCCCAGCAATGCTACGTTTATCTCAGTGTAACATCTTCCACTTGGGGGCAGAGGCAGTCGCTAGAAGTGTAAGTGTGTGTGTTTCGGCTCTCTGCTATCTGGTATGTAAGCTATGTATCTGTTTATGTATCTCTTGCTCGCTCTCTATCTGACTATGTGTGTGTGTGAGTGTGAGTGCGTATGTGTGTGTGTGTGTGTGTTACCCCACTGCCCACACAGCGCAGACATTTTATCAACTCATTTTTTTCTTGCTTTCTTTATCTGACAAAACATTCATTAAATTGTTCGCAGGCAGCGCAAAAAGTCGTTTGCCAACCCTCAGCTCAAGCTGCCCTTTGGGGGTTGTTTTGGAGCAGCCCCCACACAACCAACACACACACACACACACACACACACACATACATATATACACTCGCACACAAAGAGAAAAGATGGCAAGAGATAGCGCCCAGATCTCAGGCAGCAGCGCAACGAAAATTTCTATATCTGATGCTGGCTTTGACTTGGGTAACTGTCACTGTGGTTGGGGTGGCTTGGGGGTTGGGGGATGGGGGGTGGTTTTGGGTGGCACGTTGCTTGCAACGTAACGTAACGTAACGAAATGAAATGAAAAGAGGAAAGCGCCAACAAAATGTCCGGGCCATAACAGTTACATTTAGACGAATGTGCGGCCTTATACATATGTACATACATATATACACAGTTTTCTATATGCACGCATTCCGTCGCTTTTTTGTCTGTCGCATAAAAATAAATATAAAAAGAGAGGAAAACTTGTGCGGCTGTGAAATTTAATTTAAAAATTCAAATTCGTTTGCGGCAGAACGCAACAAAAAAAAAAAATAAGAGAGAGAGAGAGAGAGAGAAAAAAATAAAATGAAAAGAAAGAAATAAATAAAATGGACTAGGACGCTCATTCTTTTGGCCATGTCCTGGCTCATTTCCTTTTCATGCGGATTCCAGCCACATGCTGTTGTAGCTGTTGTTGCTGCTGGGGCGTGGCAATGCAGGCTGTTGCTCAGCCCGCGGGCCTGGCAAATAAAACACACGAGAAACAAATAAATAAATACAGAAAGCCAAGCATGAGTTTGTGAATTTCTGAAGGGTTGCCCAATGCGGCCCGTTGATTGGGCTTCGTTTTCTATGCGCTATGCGCTATGCGGGCTGCCCCACAATTTGCCTAATTAAAACATCAGACGGGGCTCATTTTGAGGCACGCACGAAGCGAAAACTATTGCTAAAAATCACACCTGCTCCAAACGAACAAAAATCAATAAAATGTTACGAACACCAGCAACAACAGCAACGACTAACGACAAGTCATTAATGTCGCTCATTAATGCTGCTCAATGAATTTTACGAGCCTTTTTGTGACTTCAACTTGTCGCATGGAAATTTTCAACGTAGCGACAGCGCCGCAAAAGGTTTCGAGTCTTGTGCATTTTAAACAGCCTTTGCCTTAGCCATAGCCACAGAGAACAACTGGAGGAGTGACAACTACATGGTTCGAAGGCCAGAAGGCCACAAGCCTAGAAGTCTAGCTCCCCTGCGACTCTCGAGGCTACTCCGATTTGTGAAGGCATGAAAATCGTCATTAATATTTGTCACTGGACACTGGACATTGCAACTGCATATTGTATATATAAATTATATAGAGCTCGGCTCGTTGGCCAGCTGCTGCTCTTACCAAAATGAATGTGCGCTTAACACGCGCCTTTTTGCCTATTCACCTTTCGCATTTATGGCCCAAAGGCGTGGGGGAGGGGGAGGGGACTGCGTGCTTAGCCACATTTTCACATATTGTCTGACCGAATAAAAAAAGGGTTAGAAAATGCAACCCTTCGCGGCCAGTGTGCAAATTATGCCTTTGCATATTAAATAGGTTTACTTCGGTTTTGGTTTCGGTTTAGCTGCGGCTTTAGAACATTTTCCGTTCGTTGGCTGCGCACTGGTAAAGCACCTCAAGGCTGGCAGGCTTCCAGCCTGAGCCTGGGCTACAAGGGCTATTAACAAGCTGCCCTTAATCATCTGCAACCCGCACACAGCTTCAGACTCTGCTCTCTTTCATCCGCCATCTCGTTCTAGCTCTCGCTCTCTCTGTCGATCGCTGCTGTGAGAGCCTGTTTCATTATATTGTTGGCACGCCCAGTTTGCGGCCGCGGCTGCGCTTCATATCGTTAATTTTTAATTGATCTGCGACGAGGCACAAACTTGCAGTCTGGATCCCAGTATCAGTATCAGTTTCAGGCTCAGGCACAGTTCACGTTGATGTTCGTCAGCTTGTGGCCCAGAGGCGGACAGGACAGCAGGAGACAATCCCGTTTTCGCTGTCTTGCTGCTCAAGTGCATTTTAATGGCATTAGGCTGCCCACTTGATGAAATGAGCCCGCTCTTAACAAGATCCTAGCGCCCCAAACATCACATAAGCATACTCGCAAGCGCAAGATTCCTCTTGCTGGCCTCTGGCCCAGCTACAATATGGGCAACTTAATGCGCTCGATTGCGTATACGCCCCGTTTGCAGAACGTGCATTGAACTTTTACTTTGTGTCCAAGTTGTTTTTGATGTTCTTAATGTTGCCCCCTTTTGCTTTAGTTTTGATTCGATTTTTGCTGTTGTTGTTGTTGTTGTTGTTGTTTATCGATCGCTTCGACTTCGAGTTCGCTTTTGACTTTGACTTTCATTTGGCCCGCATTTTGGTAACTTGATTTATACGCTCAGTGTCTGCGCCTTGCATTTAATTTTTGGCGTCACTGCCTCCAGAATTGTTGCGCTCTTTTCGGTTGTTATTGCTGCCAGTTTTTCCCACGCCAAAAGGGTTGAGTTGTGCTACCAATTCAATGCGTGGCAGTCTATCGCACATATGGCGCACAACTTGGCCAAAATGTGTTAATTATAATTTGTAGCTTTTTCTTTTCTTTCTTTCTCTTTGCGGATAAGTGTAACTTCACGCTCTTTAAGCCAAAAGCGAAAATGAATCGAAAAATGTGTGGAGTCAGCATTTGTCAATCATTTATCTGTTTGCCAGTTTCTATTTCTTATTGATCGTTTCGGAGCTCGTTTGTTGGGCTATTATGACTGCTCAGTTGGATGCCGCACATTTGTAATTCGAGGAAACTGTTCGACACCGACGCGTTGTTGCTCTGCTTGCATCCACAATGTATCTGTGTCATTAGCAATTTAATTGCTAATAGCCAATAATTCGATTTGACAGATGATTGTGATAGTGATTTGTTTAATTAATGTCATCGTATTAAATTTATGTCGTTGCTGATAAGTTGAAACCTTGTCGACCGAGTTAGGGTATTTGAAATTTCAAATTTAAATGGATTTATTTAATAGCCGTTAAATAGCGACTAATGTGAATGCGATGTTGTTGCTGTTGGTGGCGTCGTCGCTGGCGTTGAGATACGCCTTTGATTAATAATTAATTAAGCAGCTTTGGAGGCACTTAAATAATACATTTATAAATGATTGTGTCAAGTGTTGATGGGTTTATTGTTACAACAGCAACTCGGTAACTCGGCAACTGCAGCCACGAGATGTAAATGGCAAATGCAAGTTGTTGTTGTTGCTGTGCATTTGTTGCATGCAAATGACATAAGGCGAAGTAATAAGCATAAAAATAAAAATAAACAATTTCGCAGCGCTTAACAACAAAAATACAATAAGTATATACGAATGCATTGCCAGAACGGCAACAACAACAGCGAGAATAAACGTTTTGTTCAATTTATTGTGTGAAAATTCGCATAAATTAAAGAGCAAAAAAAAAAAGACTGCGGCATAAATATTATGCAAAATGCAAGCAACGCCCCTCTTCCCCCTCCCAGCCCCGCTTGACTAACACATGCCGCCTGTATTCACATATATGTATTTATATAAGTCACGATTGCGTTGTTGTTGTTTTGCTGCCGAAGCTGAGATGCGCCAGCGGTTGGCTTTGGCGTTGTTTAGTGACCTTAACAGCTGTGTGTTCCTAAGCAGTTAACATGCATTTGCAATTAGCCATTGTCGTTGGCACAGTCACAGTCAAGTCATAGCCTAAAGAACAAGTTGAAATGTGACAAATCCATTGGAAGGTTGCACCATGGGCTTGGCCTGGACTTGCCACACAGCGGCCTGCAGCGGCGAGTGGCGCACAACTTTTGGCCTTATAATTAAATGCAATTATTGAAACACGGCCAGCGGCCAGTTGAGCAGCCCCAAAAATACAAAATACAACAATGCAACGAGAACAACTGCAAACATATGTAAGCAAAGGCGAAGGCGAAGGCGACTGAGTTGATGTTGAAGTTGTTCGTTTGTTGCTGCTGCTGGTGCTGCTGCTGCTGCTGCTTTGGCTTGCAGGCTAAAATACATAAATTAAAAATTTTGCATTGTTCTGTTTCAGCAACAACAACAAGGCGGGCAACGAAGTATTTCTGTGCTGCTCAAAGTTACGACTTGTTGACTGTTTTCATACAATTCGGAAATTTAATTAAAGGCGGCAGAGCAGACAATGAGATGCGCAGTCGCTGGCGCAGTCGAGGCAGGTGCAGTTCGCCAAGTTGCCAAGTTTCCAATGTTGCAAGTGGACAACGTATGCAAAACTTGAGGCTACAATTCTGACCCTCAACGGAATCAATACAATTGCCACCCAGCACGAGCAGTTGAATTGAAATCGACTTGAGTTGAGTTGAGTCAATTTCAATGCCAGAGCGCGCCCCAAAACAATTGAATTGCATTTCAGCCACAGGCGATGCGGCCCTTCAATAAGGACATTGATGTGCTGCATCCTGTTTGCCCAGCACAGCAACAGCCACAACGACAGATACAAACACAAACACAGACGCAGAGTCACATAAGTCAACGCAGTCGCACATAAATTTTAATTTGTTGCATATTTTGTCAACGAGAAATCAACAAACACTTCAAGAGAGCTTCTCTCCTCGGCTCTGCTGTGGAGAGGAGTCGCCTCCAGCTGTGAATTTCTTGGGAATTCCCTGGCAACGAGCAACGACCGTCGAGAGCGTCGAACATCGAGCGTCGAGCGTCGTCACCGTAGACATATTTTGGCTTCAATAATGGTTTATTTATGTTAATGTTATGCAATCAAAACGCATACGATTTAAATGCCAATAAAAAATCAACGGCTCAGCTAAGCGAAGACACAAACCCACAGCCAACTGCATTTAACAGTTGTTTATTGTTGTTATAGATTCTTCGTGGCTGTTGTTTTGTTTTTACGCATGTTTAATGGACTAATTTTGTATCAGACACACACAGTTGCTTTCTCTTTCACACGCAGTGACAGCGTGTGAGTTCGTTGCTTAAGTTTTTCGTTTTGGCCCGAGCTTGTTGTACTCTGACTGTTGCTGTTGCTTTGGCTGTGCTGTTGCTGTTATGGCCGATGTAGTTGGCGCCAGGGGCAGCCGCTGAGACCTTCGGACGGACGGACGGACGGAGCACGTTACATATATTTTCATAGTTTGTTGCTGTTGATGCGCGCGCCCGATAAAAAACGATAATGTGCCTCGGCGCAGACGAAGATGTAGATGCAGATGCGGAGAGGGGATCAGATAGGGTACGCGGCGGGTAGGGTATGCTGGGCAGTCAGGCATCTCCATCTCCATCTCCATAACCCACACAAATGACTCTGTGTTGTGGCTGCTGCCTGATTATGTTTTTAGTGCGTTAAGTGATAATGATGATGCGCCTTGATCGCTATCAGCCCAAGCGTTTACTCGGCCTGCAATCAAGACGCCAGCTAGTCAGAAAAATGATAATTAAATACGCATGCATGTGTGGGTGTGCAGCGCTGTGTGCATGTGTGTATTCCTGGAATTATTATGACATTTGAGAACTTTCACGCTGCTTTTTATGGCTTTTGGCGACAGAAACGTGCGCTGAGATTGATGCGCCAACAAATTCCCAGGAATACGAGAGTACAACGCACACAATTTATTGATCAATTTGTGGCAATGTGTGGAAGCTGCTCGCAGCGGGAGTTGCAGCCAAAGATAGATATTCGGATGATGCACTTACCAGTCTTCGCTTTGGCTTGATCAGTGGCCGATTCTGACCGTTCATTTTGTAGTAGAGGCCACAGGCGTTGCACAAATAATGTCCAGTGCCGTCGCGTCGCCACAGCGGTGTTGAGGTTGCACCGCAATTCACGCACTCGCGTCCCTCTGCAAATAAATGATAGGCCAAAAAAATTGTGTGTTATTGACAGAATAAAACAAGCAATTTGTGGGCTGCTTATTAGCTAAAATCTTGGAGTGCAGGCAGCAGCAACAGCAACAAAAACAGCAGCAACAATGGCGCAGTCTTGTTAAACAATAGCAACGACACACATTTTTCTTTCTTTCGTTTTTGTTTTCGTTGTCGACTGCGTTGTTGTTGCTGCTTTTTTTCGTTGGCAGAAAACGCATGGAAGCGGAAATGATGGATTCGCTGGGACTGAGACTCGGGCTGCAGCGGCAGCGAGGCAACGCTGACTCTACACATTTTAATTAAGCAGCGCTGCGACTTCGCAGCGGTTCTAGTGACTGCAACCGCATTGCCCAAGCTGCCTCCCCACCCCCCATTATGGGGTCCCTTTGGCTAACTGTTTCGGTTTGCAGCGCCGCAAACGCAACTCATTTGAATAACTTTAGGCATAATTTGTAAGCGACTTGACTTCGATGTCCGTCCGTCCAAATGAAGTTGCAAATGTAACGCGTTATTAACGTTCGTGCCACAAGTTGGCTTTTGTCTTTGTCTTTGTTTGTTCGCTGTTCAGTTCAACTCGGTCGTAATTCGCCTCGTATATTCCGCATACAACTCGCATTTTGTATATTCTTCTGTCTCATTTAATGACGCCACTAAATGGGCTTCATTATATCGTTTGTTTTCTCTCGTTCTCCGCTCTGGGTCCGTTTTGAAATTGAAATTTAGTCATAAAAAGATATAAAACAAGCACAGCTCCAACCGAAAGATTTAACGCTAGTTTTTGGCCCATTTTCCCCAAACATTTCTCTCCCCGCCTGCCATATTTCTAAATTATAATTAATTAACGTTGCGCTTCACATGGCCACCTGAACATAACCATTTTCGTATTCAGTTTTATTCCTTTCTTGGTTTTTAGGTTTTTATTGAATATTAGAGGTCACACCCAGTTGTGGGTGTTGTTGTTGTTGTTGTTGTTGGCTCATTAAGTGCGTTGTCAACTCGTTGCCTGCCCGAACGCCATTAGGCGCATTTTGATGACAGAATTTCATTTCATTTTATTTCGGGGTACTTTTGGCGTGTGTTTTGTTTGCTTTTTAAGAGCTTCACGTGATTTGCTGCTGTTTCGCCAGGACACACACAGGACACACACAGGACACAGCGGGACAATCACACGTGTCCTGCTCCAGCTGTATTGTCCTGTTGGCATGCCAAGCATTTTGTTTTT
Organism: Drosophila ustulata; assembly: GCA_035047365.1. Taxonomy (NCBI): domain Eukaryota; kingdom Metazoa; phylum Arthropoda; class Insecta; order Diptera; family Drosophilidae; genus Drosophila; species Drosophila ustulata. The sequence goes on from JAWNPT010000094.1 coordinate 16,637,194, forward strand.
GAGCTTTCAAAGAAATTAAATTAAACGTTCTGCGTGTTTCGCAGTGGCCTCCACAACGGGTGGTGCAATACCCGCTGTCCCAGACCCCTCCCCCCTCCTCACCCACGCACTCGCCAGGGGCGCGTTAAATAAACAGTTCATTTGTTTTCATTTAATCGCAACTTTGCTTTGCTTTTTCGTATATCTTTTTATAGCGCAGCGCGTGTACTTGATATTTCTTTTTTACTTTTTTTTACGTTTTTTTGCTTCTCTTCGTTTCTTTGTCGTACGACTTTTTTTAATTGCCGCACATTTGGCGCTGGTTTGGTTTTCAAACTTTTTTTCGTTTGGGGGAGGCAAAAGGCCCGAAGCCAAATTGCCGCCAATCAAAAAGGCAACACCCAGCGAATAAAAATTGCATAAATTATTTGTCGCTGAAATTGTTTACAGCTGCTTGGCATTTGTTCAAAGAGCAACGAGAAATATTCGAACCAAGAGTGTCCACTTAATTGGCAATGTTATGGGCGAAATCTATATTATCTATTTTATTTGCGCTGCTTTCTATGCGTTATTCAGTTAATTAAATATTAATGCTGAAACTGGCTCGCTTCATAATTTGTGTACATTTGAAATTCCTCGTCTTTATTGCTCATATGAATATGCGAATCCAGTCATAATCACAGCTTATCATCTGGCAGCACAGTAGCCGCGGAGAGACGACAAAAAAATAATGCATTTATTGGGCTGTTATAAAGCAGGAACAAGCGGTTGAGTGTTTGCTCTCAGCTCTCAGTTCTCAGCTCTCGGTATTAAGCCATAAAGTGTGGCTTTTGTGGCATTGTGTGAATGTGGTTGCTCTTTTTTTCGTCGTTTCTCGCTTGTTGTTTTTGTTCTTCTTGCTTTTGTTCTAGCACAATTCCAATGAAGTTCGCTGTGGTTGCTGCTTTGGTTGCTGCTGCTCCAAGCCACTCGCCAGTTAATAAATCAAATGTGTTAATGATGTTTTTACCCTGTGTGCCCACTTTTGACAACAAAGGCAACAACACAAGAGCCAGCAACCCAGCCAGCGAACGCGAAGCGACGATGGCGACAACTACTTCGACTACTGCCTGAAGTATCCGTATAAAAAATATCCACTACAAGTTGGCTACGATATATGGTTTATGGTTTATACACGGCGCACGCGTACAGCTTCTCCATCTCCGTCTCGCTCTCACACTCTCACTTGCTGCCTCTGTCTCTCTTTTGTTTTAGTACATTTTTATTGGATTTCTGGGGCTAAGATCTCGCTGAGGATCCTTTACGCTGTCTCTGTCCCTCTCTCGTTTTGTGGGCCAAACGCCGTGTGTGTTTTATGGCCATTAAACATTTTCGGCTTTTGTTGTTGTTATTGTTTTCCAGCTTTGTTTTGATTTCAATTTGCTTGTCGCCGAGCTGCCGTCCGTCTGTCTGTCCGTCTGTCCGTCTGTCCGCCTGTCGCCATCTCCGTGGCTATGACAGTTTTTCACATTTTATTTATTTTCATTTTCATTTCAGTTTCGTGGCCAACACGTAGCAGGTTGGCCAGTTCCCTGTTAACCTATGATTTAGTAGCATGTTATAACTGTTTCTCTTGTGACTTGGTCCAGAGGCCAAGACTGTGCCACAGTCGCTGCCACAGCCACATCTCGGGCACAATCATCCACAGCATTGCGTTGTAATTTCTTGGAAATTTGTGCACACTTTGGTATTTCGTTTTCGTGTGCTCTTCTTTGGGTTTTTGAGTTTGAGTTTGAATTTGAGTTTGGGTTTTGGTTTTTGGTTTTTGGTTTTACGGCCCCGGGTCCGTGTGACATTGTCTGGAAATTGGCCTGAACCCGAGACGAGACCGTGCCCAAGAGTCAGACTCCGTCGCAGTCCGAACCAGAACCTGAACCTGTTTTTAGGGCCTGATTTGGCATTAAGGTCTCTTGAGTGCCGAGTTTAAAGGTCTAACTAACTGTGGACGCTGCTTGATTTGACATTTGGCGTCAGTGGCCATAATTGTCTAGAATTTATGTGTTGTACCTTTTTGAGAAAATTCCCTTTAATTTGTTAGTAGACGAGTGTATATATCTTACATACGTGTCGTATGTCGTATGTCGTATGTCGTATGTGGGCAGCGAGCGATCTTCGAGGGTCAACTGCAGTTTTAATTAGTTGCCTTCGTTTTGTTTTTGTGGTTTGTTGATATTAATAAACATTTCTACTAGTCAAAGGTTACTTACAGATACATATATATAGATAGTTGGATACATAATAAAAGAGTTAGATAGTTAGAAAAGAGCATAGGATAGAGAGAGAGATAGAGATAGAAAGACGTTTACTGGTGAACAAGACAAAAGACACATGGATGTGTGAGTAAATTGTTGTTTGTTGTTGAATTTGATAAATATTCTTTTTTCTTTTTGCTTTAATGGAAATGAAACACATAACAAACAATAGTAATAATAATAAGAGTAATACAAATAAGAACGAAAATCAAATGCAAGCTTAGGTAAAAAATGATGCGCTTAGTATGAATAATTTACACACAAGCAAAAGTTGCACTCGGATTCGGATTCGGAGTCACCTGGGAGATCGTAGACTGTTGGATTGCGAATCGGAAAGTCATGCCACGCATGCCACAAATAAACGGCAAGCGCCTCATTTTGAGGCCACAGCTGTCAAGGTGCTGGACAAAGGAACAATGGGCGCACAAGAAGCTCATCCCTGCTGTTAAGCTGCGACCGCAGACATTGCGACAGACAGCGCTGATTGAGTGAAGGCTGTGCAAGGAGACTCCGAGGGGGAGGGAGGCAGGCAGAGAGGGAGAGAAGACTGCCAAGAAGTTGGAGCCATGGCATAGCTATGCCCTCGCCTCGTACCCATATCAATTACTTAAAGCTCATTCACAACATTTTTTATTTTCACCTGACAAAAGCCCAAATGGCATCCAATCAATTTGGCCAGGCGCAGGCGAAGCATAAATCCAAAAGCCAAAACTGCACATGGACGAAGACGAAGACAAAGATGAAGACGAGACGAAGAAGAGTGGGAGAGGCAGAGTTGGGAATGCGACTGGGCTGCTATTGATTTTGGGCAGTGGCAACAAGCCAAGAGACCAACACATGTTCTTGCGCCCGAAAAACTTATCGCAAGCGATGCGATAAACGATAAATAAATACAAAAAGCCAACAAGCAGAGGACTCGATTGGAGTCGACTCGAGTTGGCTAACGAACGCACCAACAATAATGTCGCAGACAACTTTTTGGTTAGTTAAACAGCAACAACAGCAACTGCAAAAAAAACTGTCGCCTGGCATAATATGAAGCGCAGGCAAAACATTTTGTCAGCCCGCAGCTTCCTACATCAGATACTTGAACAACAGAAACACAAACACAAACACAAACACAAACAGATACAGATACAGATTCGGCTACAGTTGCAGATGCAGATACAGATACAACGACTCAGATACTTTAGTTCACATGGCATCTTTTTGCTTCCTCATTTAAGCTTGGCTTCTTTGTACTCGGTGCGTAAGTGTGCGAGGTGTGTGTGTGTGTGAAGTGTGTGTGCGAAGTATGTGTGTGTGAGTGTGAGTGTGTGCATTCAACTGTTGTGCTAACATTAACAGTGCAGTGGCGTTAACAGCGCAGACAGCTGTTTGTGGCTGCCCCGATCTTTGGGGGTTGCAACTGCAGCTGACCCGACGCTCACCCCTCGCCCCTCCGCACGCATTTACAGCGGCTATAAAGTTGTCGTTGTTGCTGCTGCTGCGGTGGAGTGGCCGCCGGAGACATGCGAAACCGGCTGAGACGATAACGGCGACGGTGACGGTGACGGTGACGGTGACGGTGACGGTGACTGCAAAGCAGGTGCAGCGACTAACTTCCGCAGCGAATGCCCAGTAAAAAGAAGCATGAGTGTGCGTGTGTGTGTGTGTGCTGACTCTTTTCAAATAGCAACAGCAACAGCAACAACGGCAGCGGCGGTGGCAACATGAAGTAATTAACAACTACAACACAAAACGAGCAAAAACAACAGCAGCAACAACAACAACAACACGTTGATGACGCAGTGGAGCCAAGCAAAGCGTTGACAATAGCATTGAAGTCGCTCTCTGTTATTTTTTTGCAACAGCAATTCTGCTGTGGATACCCTGTAGTCATAAAATGAGTTAGCGTAGGGGATATCAGCTGAACGCTGATGAAGAAAGTTGCAGTTGAGCAATGAGAGAGACGGAAGGAAGAATGTTGCAGTAGAGAAAAGAGATTGAAGCAGGAAAATTTAACATGGAAAGAGTAGAAACTGAAGAGTTAGATTGAAGTAAGTAAGGATAGTAGTTAAAGGGATATATAAAAGACATTTGAGAGGATGAATAGTAGCTCTTGAATGTGATTAGCCATTGCATATGCCGATAGAGAGTAGCTGGCAGTTGAGCATTGCTGCTGCAGCACTGCAAAATTGTTGTTGTCATTGTTGTGTGCTGATTTCATGGTGAGCGCACGCGGCGTATACGCAACGCGGCAGCAGCAGAAGGGAACAAACGGGGGCGTGCCACACACAAACACACACAAACACAAACACAGAGCGAAACTGACGCGCACATATTTTAACAACGATGCGCAGCGCGAATGGAGCAGGAAACATGCCCAAGTGGCGGGAATGTGGCCAGCGGCAGCATGGAGATCGGAGAGCACATGTCAAGTGGTGAGGGGAGCAGGAAGGAAGAGAGAGTGCAAGAAGAGTGCCACACAGCGTTGCAGCATTAACAGAGTCACAGTCACAGCGGTGCAGTTAAGTGAAGAGCTTCCCACGTGTGCGAGCGTGTGAAACGAAAACGAAATCAAAACTCAAACTAAAACTGAAGTTTTAAACTAATAAGACTATAACTAAAACTAGTTGAACTAAAGGAGAACGCAAGTTAATCGATAAGTGTTTGCGGACACAGACACAGATCAGCTAAATGCATAAATATAATTTGAATGTAATAAGTAAGCAAATCGTTTATCGATCAACAATCGATTGTTTTTGTTATTCACCCACACCAATATCGCAAATGTGTTTCGACTTTTGTCTTGCTTACCAGCACTTGTCCTGGGCTTTGTGCGCACGGGCTTCACATCGAGTCCCCCAACACCAGCACCGCCAATGCCACCGCCACCGCCGCCGCCGCCGCCACTCGAGCTGCTGTGTGCCCCACTGCTCATGCCGCTGCCCATGCCGCTCATGACGCCACCAGCACCACCACCGCCGCTGCCACCGCCACCGCCATGCAGAGCCGAGTTCACGTTGGAGGCCCCGTGATGACTGTGACTATGACTGTGACTGTGATGGTGATGGTGATGCGCCGCCGCCGCCGCTGCCGCACCCATGCTATGCCGCACAGCGGCCGCTGCCACAGAGGAACTTTGGAACATATTCGCTGCTGCCACAGCCGCCTGATGCTGCGCTGCCGCATGATGGTACGAGGCGTAGCTGCTGTCGTAGCTGCTGCTGTTCGCGTTGCTGTTGGCGGCCGCATAATGCGCCTGAGCGGTGCCGTCGAAGAGGCCGTTGGATGTTGAGGCGGAGGCGGATGAGGAGGCATTGCTGTTGTTGGTGTTGTTGCTGTTGCTGGTCTGCTGTTGCTGCTGCTGCTGCTGCTGTTGTTGCTGCTGCTGCTGCTGCTGCGGCGCTTGATTGCCGCCGCTGCTGCTGCTGCTATTTGAGCTATTTGTATTGTTGGTGTTGTTGTTGTTGTTAGAACTACCTTCACGCTGCTTGGGCGCCGAGGATTGCGCGGGTCCAGCGCTGCCGCCATGCGCCGCCGATGCGCCGCCATTCTGTATGGACGGCTTGATGTCCAGCGCACAGCTGGCGTCCGTCAGTGAGGTAGAGCCCGTGGCCTGCTGGTGCATGAAAGCGTTCATCACGGCCTGTCAATGAGAGTGGGAGATTGAGAGTTGCCACAAAGTGGATAAGTTTTAAGGTTGCTTGCTCACCTGGTACTCGGATGGTCCGGTTTGTACTGAGTCGGGCGTGGAGTCCTTTGGCGGTGTTGGTGGGAATGGAAACGAATGCTGGCCGGACGCCGTCGTCTGGTGGCTCTGGCCCACTTGGCCCAGCTTGTGCTCCACCTGCGGCTCCTGGGGGCAGGCGAATTGTCCCATGCCCCAGGCGCTGGCGGGTGCAAACGATTTGTGCTCGCTGGTCAGCCAGGGACTGAGCGGCGTATGAAAGTGCGGCCGGCACACTTGGGGCGTGGCATGTGAGGAGGGCATGCGGGATGCTGCAAACGAAACCAAACGAAACGAAACGTTAAGAATTTAATAAAAACGCGGCCACAACAGCAGAAACATCAAGTTAAATGCAGCATTAAATCAATTATGGCCAAAATTTATAACGAAGATTAACAGCCTAAAATCCAGAGACAGTCTGCGAAGGCTGTGAGGGGGGGAAGGGTCCGCGAGAGAGAGAGAGAGAGACCAGAAGCGATAAAAAATTCATAATAAATGACGTTGTTCTCTTTTGGCGAGGCGGAAAAGCTGCGTTATAATTTATGAAACACCAGCAACAGTTGCTGCCATCGACTTGGCTGTGCTGGGCTGTGCTGGTAAGGCACTGCTGACCATTGGCCACAAAACGACGCTCGCGGCCTTCGCGCAGACTCTTTGCATATGGCCAAGGCAAGAGCAGCAAGCACAGGCTACAACGGCTGCTGCATTGTCATAAATTGTTTAATTTGTATCATAAACAATCGCGTTAAACTTTTGTCCCAAAGCTAAAAAGATCGATCAGCGGCTCGAATGCGCCGCCGCCTCAATTCTTCCCCCTTTCCCCCTGGTCGGTGAGTGTTGCAGCCTGGCTTAAAAGTGTAGCCTAAATGTCTGGCAGTGTATAATTTAGCGGACACCAAGTGAGATTTATGTGCGCCAATGCTGCCGTTTCCATAGCTGCAACAGTGCAACACAACTGCTGTTGCTGCTGCGGCTGCCGCGGCTGCAAAGCATATGCACATCCTGGCGGCGGGGTGTTGCAATTGTTTTGGGGCGCACTTATTCTTATTATTATCATTAATATTGGCTCGGCTGCTACGATCCGCAGTCTTCACTGTTCGCTCTGGGGCTTGTTTGTATGTGAAATTATTTTTGATTATGCAGCAGCAGCAGCCGCAGCAGCAGCCACGGAGATGAAGTTGGAGTCGATGCTGCATCGCTGTCTAACAGTAGGTCAGGCAGTTCAATGCACGTCGAGATGGATTAGTGACCAGAGAACGCTGCCAAATGAAGCTATCTGGCAGCCAAGACGAATTTCGAATGCTCTATGCCATGAATTGAGTTCAGCATCTGTACTTTTTTGGGGGGGCCAATAAATGAGTTAATCAATTTGCTTAGAGCCAGAGCGGGGCACAAAGTTGTGATGGCCCGCTCCTTAGGGTATTCCCATGCCGCAGTCTGTTGCAAGCTGCCTGCTGCTTGATGTTTGGGATCGATCGCTGTCTGCGATAATATCCATTTGATTATCCTAATAACAGTGCTTTAGCGTCCATATTATATGTACGTGTGTCTGATTATAGAAATTATGTGCAGCAGTTGCAGTTGCAACAATTACGCTGCAGAGGCAGCGACAGCGAGAAAGGGAAGAGAACTTGCGCTTGTTACAACAGCGAGCGGAGATAGCAAACTTCACACTTTTGCGCCCTGCAACTTTCAAGCAGAGACAATCAATGTGCGATTGCAGCTACGTGCCTCACAACAATGTCTTATGTGCCACAACGAGCCGCATATGAAGTCGTCATCGCTGTCTATATAATTTCGGGGCCAAATAAGCGCATTGGACATGCCAAATTATACGTGTTGTTGCCACAAATCAATGCCCCCAGATGCCTGGGCAGGCGATGCGAGCCAGAGCTTTAATTGCTGCAATGAAAACTTTCAATTTGCGATGGTGTTGCGCGATAACAGAGCGCTGTTAAGGCTGCTGTTAAGCAGACTGCCCGTGACTCACTGTTAGCTCGTGTTGTTGCTGTTGTCGCTGTTGTTGCTGCTGCTGCTGCTGAGGCTGTTGGCATCTTTTGTATAAAACAATTCGCTAATAAATCAAGCTGAGTACAGCAATTAAAGTTGCAAAAAAACACACACACAAGCACAGCGGTATTTTTGTTGTTGTTGTTGCTGTTGCTGCTGCTGCTGCTGCTGTTGTTATTGTCATTGTCGGTATGCAAAGCTCGTGCTGGTGAAAAGCGGCGACGTCGTCGTCGTCGTCGTCGTCGTCGTGCCCTTGGCCGTCCCCCAAAGCCAAAAGCCTGGCTGACACGTTCTACACAACAACTACAACAACAACTACAATAAACAAAAGCGCTACAATAAAATCTGCCTTTAATTTTTGTTGTTGCTCACAGAGAGAAGCAGCAACAGCAACAGCAGCAGCAGCAGCAAAAAAATACTACAACATTTTGAAGTTTTTGGCCTGCGCTTGATTTCTTCAAACTGACAGATCAAAGCCACAAAGCCGACTCAACACACTCACACACACACACACTCACAGACACACACAGGTATTCGAGACACTCGAAAAAGCAAAACGCTTGGACATGTGTGTGGCGTTTTAAAAGCGTTTGACAAGCGTTCAACTCAACTGAAGTCAACTGAAGTGAAGTGAAGTTGAGTCAACTTAAAGCCAAGTTAACAACAGCGCCTGCACGTCTGCGTCTAAGCCGCAGCTCAAAATGAAATCAAGCCAGCGAAAGAGTTTGGATGTTGAAGCTAAAGCCAAAGTCGAAGTCGAAGTAGATGCCGAAAGCGCCTTTTAATTGCAGTTTCAAGTTGGCCGATCGCCAACGTGAATGACATAATTAATTGTATGCACAGCAATCGGCGCACTTAACGCGACGTGTTTGACATCTGAAGATGACAATTCCCCGACACGATAGATAGATACAGCAGGTGATGGACACCATAGAGCCATGGAGAGCCAAAACTCTCGCACAGTCATTCAATTAACCAAAATGCAGCCCAAAAAAAAACAGCAGCTGGCAATACAATTGATGCCTCAATGATCTCTTGAGAGAGGCGGGAGGGAGGGAAGGAGGCAGGGCGAATCTCTGGCGCCTTATCAGCGCCAGCTCATCTCATTTGAATGGAGAACAAAACCGACAAGGAAGGGTCAAAGGGAGAGAGTGAGAGAGAGAGAGACTTGAACACTCAGCGGCAAGTCTATTCATTGTAGCGCGAACATCTTGATAAGGCCTAGAGACAACAACGACAACGACAACGAGAACGAGAAAAAAGCCCATTCGGAAAATGTAACAGTTTTCGCAGTTGGCGATGAAAAGGATTGCCAGCTCTTCAGCTCATCAGCTCTTTAGCTCTTTAGCTGTTCAGCTCTTCAGCTCTTTGGTAAATTAAATTCACACCAAATGCGGCTTAGGGGTTGGGTTGTGTGTTTGGCCCTGCGCCTTATCGGCGTCAGCAAATCAAATCGCCAAATGAGTGCGAGAGCTAAGCGAAATGTAACGTATGTCAGTCAGTCCCTCAGCCATTCTATTTGGCAGTCAGTCAGTCATTCAGTCATTCTCAAGTCGGATCAGTCACTCAGTCGATTAGTGATGTGCGTCGTCGTCGTCGTCGTCGTCGTCGTCGTCGTCGTCGTCTTCAGCTGCTTCCGCCTGGCCTGGCATTAAGCAACAATCAATCATACAAAGGAGCAAAGGCTCTGCTCCTTTGCTCCTTTTTGGCTGAGTGAATCCTGCAATGAGCCCTTAGCGATCGCTTAATTTATAACCTGAGCGACCCTCGCTTCGTGTCCAGGATACTTTTCACCTGCCTCATTTGTAGGCGCGTGTTGCAGCAGCAGCAGCAGCAGCAGCAACGGCTCCAAAATGCGGTCAAGTGTCTCTCGCTCACGGAGTTGCTGCTGCTTACACCTGCTCCAAATTTAAAATGCGGCAAGCGGCGGCAATAAACTATAACGGATTCCAGTTTTAGCCACCACCAGACAAAGCCAGGCCACAACTAGCTCCGCAGGTAGGTCAGTTAGAGAGCTCAACGTGAAAAGACACCTTGAGCTCAGCTCTTCTCAGCTGTATTCCGAGCTGACTGTTTAGCATTTTGCGCTCTTGTTTGTTTTAATTATTTCTTTGCTTTTTCCATATTTCAAGCTTGGCCCATTCCTCGCTCGCATTTGCAGCCCAGTTTGCGTGCCAACTGACTGGCTGACTGACTGCTTGACTGACTGCGAGATTGGCAGACTGGCAGACTGGCTGACTGACAGGCAGGCGGCTGCTTTATTAAGCGCAAACTGCGCTGCCATTGCCATCTATATTATTAACACTTTATTTGCGACTTGCTGCCGCTGTGGCTGCCACAACGTCTCCTTAGCTGCCACCTCGTTCGGTTTCCCGTCTTCATTACAGCTCAGCGCTCTGTGCTCTGTGCTCTGTGCTCCAGTTGCATGCCAGCTTATCATTAGTCATAAGTTGTCAATTGTATTTATGATAATGCGTTTAATAACTCAACCACAGGTTGCCCCGCTCATTGCCCCTCATATTCGCATTGTTGTTCGATGCCATGTTGTGCAACATCTACAATTTCGCTGGCATTTCTTGCGCTACGAATATGCAACGCAATTTGCAAGATACGCAAATAATTGAAATATTCCTATAAATATTTTATTTGCTTTTAATTGAGCAGTTATATTTCTTGTTAAGCACTTAATGGGCATTAACAGGAAATATTGCAAAAGCAATATGAACAAATTTATTCTAGAAATAAAATTATTGAAAGTTCTGCAAGTCTAGTAAAAATATTTCAAATATTATGCTTATAGTTGGTATAAATTAAATTCATTGTTGCACATTATTATTTTAAAATGTAAACAGTGGAATATCAACATGACATTTAGCATAACTAAAATCGTTGAAAGTGGGAGTTTTTTTACAGCAAAAAAATGAATGATTGCAATAAATTAAACGGCAAGTAGGCTGTCAATAAACTATTTTATGCGTTGTTAATCAAGTGGAGTGAAAGTGTTGAGCCATTTCGTAAGTAGCTGCAAATATGGCTTGCATTTTCTTGACATTGGCTAAGACGCAATCTGAGGCTGTGGTTAACAAGCATATTTAGCTTAACGTGTGAATTACGTGGCCTGAGTAACTTTTGCATACGTGCAGCAATGTTGCCACAAAACATGTTGACAAGACGACAGCAGCAGTGCAACAGCAGCAGCAGGGGCAAATGTTGCTTGCACTCAATAAAAACTTGCAGCAAGGCGAGGCAGCAGCAGCAACAGCAACAACAACAACTTTTCGTAGTCGTATAAGCCAAGTTGAGGGTTTGAAATGCGCCATTTTTAGTTGCCATTTGTTTGCGTTTGTGTTGCTGGTCTCTCGTCGGACTGTTGTTGCCGTGCCACACCATTTTCTTGCAGCTTTTTTTCAGCGCCGAGTATTTGTGGTGGGTGCTGTTGCAGCGGCTGAAAAAATGTTAATAATGCGGCCTGCAGTTGGTAGTTGGTAGTTGGTTTGTTGCTAGTTCGAAGTTGGAAGTTGGCAGAATGCACGCGTATTTTATTTTCTCAGTTTGTGTGTGTGTTGCAGCTGGGTCAAGCTTGGGTCCGGCCAGTTGTCGTTGCAGTTCCTGATCCTTTGACTGTGCCACAGGCACGCAAGCATAATAAATTTATGCAAATGCTGCGAGTTGCGAGTGGCGAGTCCACAAGACTGTAAGTCTGTAAGTCTAGTGAATGATTGGGCCGCCACTGTCACTCAGCCAGGCTCAAAAGTCACGCTGACAGCTTTTTGCTGTTGCTGCTGTGCCATTCAAAGGCATGGCTAATGAGCAAGACACACACACCACTCACACTCACACACACACACTCGCTCTCATGTGTGTGTGGTTGGTGTAAGGATGTGGCAGGCCTCAAATGCCTTTGGCGCACTTATGACAGTTCGAAGCGTCAGCAAAATCATTAAAATTGACAAGTTTTTATATGACACAACCAAATTTGGTAAGCCAAAAGCGAGCGAACGCAACCACGCAACGTTTGAAGTGTTGTTTGTGGTGCTTTGACAAGTCGTTGTTGCTGTTGCTGGAATTGATGCTGCCGTTGTTGCTGTTGCTGCTGCTGTTGCTGGACCACCAGGCAAGGCGCTGTTTCACATGTCATAAATAAGAACGCGTTGACATTTATCACAACAAAGGGCCCTCAGGCCCCGAAGAAACAAAGAGGCTCCCCCGAAAAAAAAACAAAAACAAAAGACTTAAAAAAGAAAAACGTTGCATAAATTCATAAGGCTGAACTTGAGAAATTCAATTGATGCGACAACGGCGGCGGCGGCAACTGTTGCTGTTGCTGTGTCCACTTTTCGCATATTAATAAAATATTTTATTAAACACACGCGCCGCCGCCCAAAAGGATGCAGGAGCAATATTATGCTAAACAGTGTGTCCCCAAAAAAGGCTGCAAACGAAAATCGTGCTGGCTGCCCCAACGAGCCGCAGTCGCAGCCCCAACCGCAGCCGCAGCATGCAACAAATTTTTGGCGGCGTCTCTTGCGACACACTCGTATGACATATTTTTGCCAAGAACAAGCAACAACGCATTATTATTGCTGTTGTTGTTACTGTTGCTGTTGCTGTTTGCTTTTATTGCTGCATTGTTTTAGACGAAGCGAAGCCGCAAACATTTATGCTAAGCAGACCTCGCTGAAAAGCAGCAGTTGCTCGTATGCAAACTGGTTTTGTTTTTGGCCAGCGTCGCTGAGAGCGTGAGTGAGTTTCTCATACAACAACATAACATAGTCGACAACATAGTCAAGCAACAAATTTTCGCTGCTCATCGAATGCTAATGAGCTCGGAGGGGGTGTCATTTGTTAGCCGCGATATAGTCAAATAGGCATTACACCTGCCTGATCAGGCTTGACCAGGTGGTCCCCAGCGAAGAAGTGTGTGCTTGGATCGCTTTAAGCTTGTTTTTCTCTCAGCTTTCAGTTCTCGGTAAGATTGTTCTATTTTGATAGTTTGACGCTTCTTGGAACCCATTAAGCATTAACTATTAACCATTAAACATTGGGCATTAGGCATTAGGAATTAAACATTGGGCATTAGACATTAGCGATTTGTTTGGCAGCCGCGTACAATGACTTTGCCTGCCTGCCTGCCTGCCTGCCTGATTAATATGCTCATCGCTGTGGCTTGGGCGAAGATCAGTTAAGGCCATGTCGCAGCTCGAACTGCCAAAGTCATTTGTAAACTTGACACTGCCAAATGCAGCGCACAGCAGACAACAGACAACAACTGCTGCTGCTGCTGCTGCAATGTTTTAGCAACAGTTTATCACAAATGTTTGTTGCTGTCGAGGCAGTTGCAATTGCTGTCGCTGTCGCTGCATTGACAGCGGGGGCGACAACGGCAGCCAAGTTGCAAGTAGCAAGCAGCAAGTAGCAAGTAGCAAGAGCTGCAGCAGCCAACAATGCGCTAATATTCAATATTGTAATTGCAGTCACAAATCGTGCTGTGGTCCGGCAACATGTTGCTGCTGCTGTTGTTGTTGCTGCTGTTACTGGCAGCGCATTAAATTAATGAATGCTGCCGCATTGCGCTTTGTATGTTCAGTGTCGGCATATTGACCACTCGCTGTGTTAGACAAATCACAACAACAGCATCGGCAACACGACATGAGAGCTTGTCTGTGTGTGTTGCTGCAACATGCGTATGCTTTGTTCGCTTGTTGTCGTTATAAATCGCTGGCGAGCAGCATTTTGATTTTACAAATTAATAATAAAAGCAGCAAAGCAGACAAAAGACACAGTAGCAATATTATTGATGATGCACAGCACACCACAACACATATATATATAGAGATATACTATATGTATTCATGGTATGACTGTGGCGATTCGTGGAATCTGGGCTGACAAATGACAGGCAACAGGGCGCAAGGATGTTCGGAGCTAGCCTCAAAGACTTCCGGCCCAGTTCGTCAGAAGCAGCGGCGGCAAAGCTCTAAAGACAACGAACGCCATCTTGGCAAGAGGCGAGCTGAGATTGATGCCAGCAACATGCAGCAGGCAACGAGCAACCAGCAACCAGCAACTGGCAACTAGCAGCAAACAGGCGACAGTGATAGTGATTGAAGGACAGCTGTTCACACTAGCTAGCAGCCCAGCGGGCAAAAGCGAAATGTCAAATTAGAATGCGAAACGTGTTGGCAATGGGAATGCTGTGGAGCAGCAACAACAGCAACAGCAACGGCAACAGCAGCTGGACAATGGAGTTGGTTGCCGCAATTGGCGGCACCTTTGGCTCTGGCATGCAAAGTAGCCAGGCGAAGCTAGTGAGGCAGTTAGTGAGGCAGCCAGTGAGGCGACAACGGCGACTGTTTGCTGCAGTGCAAATTAATTGAAGCATCGCAGCAATGTCAACGACAGCAGCAACATCACGTGTTGCATGTTGCATTCGGCGTAGGCAGCCACACAGTCCGACTCCAAGTCGCATTCGGAGTCGGAGTTGAAGTCGTAGTTGGAGTCGGCTTTGGGGGCCAGTGGCAGGCACATTCTTATAATTATGTCATTTAATTAAGCAAAGACAGTTTGCCGTTGCCACGACTAATTAAAACATCGCGCCAGCAGCAGCCGCTGTGGCAGCAGCAACATGTGCAACGCGGGCGGTGGCAAAAAAACGAAAAGAAAAAAATACAAACGAATGAAAAACTATATGAATGACCGGCCACTGTCGAATGCAATAAACAATATGCAAGAGCAGTAGCTACAATAGCTACAACAGCAACTACAGCAACAACAAACAGTTGCCGCTGCATCATACGATATAGAGAATGCTTCCAAGAATTTGGGTCATAATTAATGTGGCATGATTTCAAGACATTTTAATCAAAGCGAATTGAGAGGGCAACGGCAGCAACAGCAACAGGCACAGCAACTTGCAACTTGCAACAGTGGCAGCCACAATCAGCACAAGCTCAAGGTTTGTAATACCTTTGAAAAGTGTCACACACAAACACACGCACACAGGCTTAAGCCGGTACACACACACACACAAAGGAGTTGCGCATTTAAAGTCACATCAATCATACGCAGCGGTGGCCCAGCTGTTCAATCGCAATACCATAACTCATTTTTATAGGCCGCCGCCACGCTCCAAGTGCCCAGTTCGCTGAAAACTTGCGCACCGGGATTAAGATTTGCGGCCGAGATTCCGGGCCATGCCCAGACCGAACTCAGTCCGCAGTCAGTAAATTACAACAACTATTACACACGTTACTTGAGTGTGTGTTTGTGTGTGCGAGAGACCGTGCCTGACTGTCTGCGAGCTAGAGTCGAATCCAGAGCCTGCAGCCTGTCTATGACGATGGCTATTTGGCTTTTGTGCTTTTGTGTCGGCCGTGTTGTAATTTCTTGGAAATTTCTGTTTTATGCGCGCACAACTTGGGCCAGCGCGAAATTTATGAGAGTGGAGCGCACCAAGTGCAACTATGCAACACCTGGTAGCCAGGAAGCGACTTCGCTCCATCCTTACTCGAGCCTCAGCCGGACTTCAAGTTGCCCCCAAGCAACACAAATTGCATGGACTGTGCTTGGGATCTAAACAGACTTTGATATCCCTGCTGAATGCTCCCGCATTTATTTGATATCCCTTTTGTGACTTTGCCACTGTGCGTGACATTTGCGTTAAGTGCGCCACGAGTTGTGTGGGAACATTTTCAGGACCAGACCAACAACACACACACACACTCACACACTTTGCGAAAATATTGTCACAAAAAAATGAATATTGGCGGAGTAGTCGTTGCTGCTATCCCATTTTTATTGCAATCTCAATCAAGATCTAGTCTACAGCTGTGCGAGTGCAATGACTATACATTCGCTTTTCGCGGTGTGTGTGTGTGTGTGAGATTTGCAGTTACTCAACAGTTGCTCAACCGCTAAAATAGATGCAGCTGAATGAGAGGCAATTAAATAATTCATGCGCTGCATATTATATCTTATATTTCTTAGATACATAAAAAATTAACCTTCATAAATAGAATACATTTTAGGAGAAGACAATTGTTGATAAATAAAATCGTTGTAGATTGAAGTATTTCAACAACATCAAAATGATTGTGACTTAACAATTTAGCAAGAATATTAATTTAAATAAAAATGAGTGTAATAAATTCGCGTTTAGTGAAGCCAACTAAGAAATCTATTTATTAATCGACGGTTATCCCGCTAGCAAGCTAAGTATTATAGGTCACTGGCGATAAGAAAGTCAAAGTATGCGCTTTGTCAAGTTTATCGTGAAATATGTTTCGCTGTCGAGAACAAATAGGAAGAGCGCCAGAGTTGGCCAAGTTTGCCACACGAAAAAAGTTTGTTGTGCCCCATATTGCAGGCCACGTGTTTGTATGTACAATAAAACTAAATATACATAAGTATATATCTATGTGTGCATATATCTTTTTGATCGAAAAGGCAGCCAAGAAATAAGAAATGAGCAGCAACAATAAATACGCGAACAAAGTTATGTGGCGGACAAAACAGAAATTCAGAGAGAAAAACAGAGAAAAAAAAAACAACAAAAACTCAACAAAGTTATTGCCAAATTTGCGGCATGTTTGCTTTTGAAATTTAAATTTCACATGGCTGTTGCTGTTGTTGTCGTTTTTATGGCTTGTATCATAAAAATCTGTCTCTGTGTGTATAGAGTGTATGTGTGTGTGTGTGTGGTGTGTGTAAGTGAGCGCGTCAAAATCCATTAAACTGCATTCGCATATGCTCAAAACGCTTGTAAGTATGCGTGTGTATGTAAATGAGACTACAGCTCCCACACACACACACACACTCACACACACACTGACACACGCCCCCCGGGTTAGTTCGACGCGATGGGTCTCTGGTATTTAGGCTGCCCCAAATGTTAAACACAACAGAGCAAAAGAGCCACACGTAACACATAAAGCGATCATAACGACAACTAAATTGAGTTACTGTAAATTTGAGTCTTTGACAACTCTGGCAACGGACTCATCCCAAATGTGACACATGCAGACTAATGAATTTTAAAATCAACGCTCGCCACAGGTGCCCCCCTCGATAAAAAACGAAATGTAGCCACTCCATGTCGCGTTCGAATCCGCTCGAGAGCAGCCGACAAACTGTCTGTCAAAGTGGCAAACAAAAGCCGCGCGATTTGAATGCTCGTTGTGAGTGCATGAATGAATTACAGCACAGCACGGCAGCAACCACAGCAGCAACCACAGCAGCAGCCTGGGGATCAGGTCCCTCAAAGCTACAGCGAGTTCGTTTCGGATGCGAGAGATCCATGAAATCAAATCAAGCATCAATAAAGTCGGCATATGAATAACATGAATTAAACATAAATGCAAAAAGGCCAAGAAGTCGAGCTGATTGATCACTTGCAGCCACTTGCACCCGCTTAGGCTGCCTCCTATTGCCCCGCCTCCTGCCGCTGTTGCCCACTCGATGTGAGGGCTTGCTTCACATTCCGTGGCTCAACAAAAATTTTAAATTAAAATTTTCGCACACTCAAAGA
The DNA here is from genome assembly GCA_035047365.1 of Drosophila ustulata. Classification (NCBI taxonomy): domain Eukaryota; kingdom Metazoa; phylum Arthropoda; class Insecta; order Diptera; family Drosophilidae; genus Drosophila; species Drosophila ustulata. Next base: position 16,654,712 of record JAWNPT010000094.1, read on the forward strand.
GCAGGAAATAAATCCAACGGCAGCAGCAACAGCAGCAGCAGCAGCAACCGCATCGATGCATGTCACGTCCGTCTGTCTCTCGATTTTACGTGGAACTGTCAAAATGCAAGCAAAAGCTGCGCTCAACGGCAATAACAATGGCAATGGCAATGCAATGCTAAGTGCCAAGTGAAAATGGATTTTCGGGGAGTCAACTGTCAAAACTGACAGCAGCAACAACAGTTACAGTGGCACCCACTTTTTTTTCTTCCAAATTGAAAATTAACTTAGCGGAACTCTGAAATTTGGGCTGACTTTTTAACCACACCACAACGTCTCTCTCTCTCTGCTGTTGGCCCCGAAAAATTGTGGACACATTTTCATAGCAATTTTATAGATGTAGGCGTGTGAATCTAGAAGTAGTTAACTGTTTGCTACTAATGAGCATAGATAATTTGCCTCTATTTTGTTTCTCTTTTTTTTTGGTTGGATAGTTGTACTGGCAACAAATTGCGCGCAATTAGAAAACATGGAGCTGCAGCTAAATACAAGTTTCTACAAGCTGGGAAAATGTAAGTGAGCCAAAGCGCAGGCTGTAAGTGAGCTGTTTACAGTTACAACTGGGAAATCTCAGTCGTGGTAATAAAGCGCTTGATAGAGAGTATGAAGTATTTACAAGGGATGCAAACGGGGGCAGCTCGGCTGTCAATGCCGCTATCCGTCGACGCCCTTTCTGCCGTCAGCCAACAGGAAACGTGTAACATAAAAAAAGGCGCGAAGCAATCGATTTGTGGGCTGCACAGACAATGGGGCGGTAATAGCAACCTACCCCCCACTGAAACACTCACACACATGGAGGGTGTTCAGCCCGCCTCCGCAATCGCATTCATTAAAAACGCATTAGAAATGACATTAGGACAAATATAGCCTCGGCGCGCCACTAAAATTACCTAAACAATACATAAAACATAAAGCTCAATTCACTTTGATTCATTCGCTTGGGGGGGGTTGGTTGGTTGGGTCGCCATGGGGGGGGGGTTGGTTGGTTTACTTACTGTGCTGATGATAGCTGGGATAGTAGCGTCGATGATGTCCATTGCTTTCCAGCGCATAGAAGGCGCTCATGTCGCTGGTATCCAGACCAAGGCCGGCGCCAGCGCCGCCAGCGCCGCCTCCGAGGGCGGCACCGACGCTGCTGCCCGCCGACGAGGCGCCGCTGGACAGGCTGTGATGGCTGTGTGCGAGGCTACTGCCGGCGCTGCCCAGGCCATTGGTTTGCGGTGATCCGCCACCGCCGCCACCACCGCCGCCGCCACCGCCACCTAAGCGCGGACTGTCGTACCAGCTGCGAGCGGCAGCCTCCGCTGTTGAGGTCATATCCATTTCGAGTATAATTTTGAATGTTTTTTGGGTTGAACGTGGGGCGCGCAAAATCCAACAGAGAAACCAAGTCTCTGATCTCTGCTCCTGCTGCTCCTTCTTCTCTCTTTAACTCTCTTTTTCTTTCTCTCTCTCTGTCTCTCTAATTGGGAGAGTGTGTCTGCGAATTTTCGTAAGCGCGACGCTTTTCAACACATGTTTTTGCACGCGTTTTGCAACACTGCGCCAGCTGTAAATAATTTCGATGAATTTTTAGTATAACTACTTGGAAACTCTCATTTCAACATTTAAGAAATTTTGTCTGTAAATGCAATTGATACGATTTCAACGGTAGCTTCTCGCCTCGACTCTTATCACGCTTCACACCTTTGCGCTTATCAGCGACAACAACAAGCAACGGCAACAGCAACAACAAAATTAAAAACACCAAATTATATTTGGTTTCTAATTTCTCTTTATAACCAGCGTACAGTTGGCACTCGGTTATGACCATGATGATTTACGATTGCGCGGTAGCCACACCAATAATAGAGTGCAGGTTCCAAAAATTCCCGATTAGAATTTTACGACCCAAGACTTTAGACTACAAGTAAACATAGTACACACACTTTATAGTGTACTATATAGTGTGTGTGTGTGACTTGAGTTGACTGTGGGAAAGGGGCATGCACTTCAGAGTCTTTTGATTGATGACAAAAGAAGCAGAAGGCAGCCGTCCTCCCGGGGGATCTAATAAACATGTCCAGCTCTGAGGGCAACTGCCAATTTTTCGGGCATTGCCAATGTTTGTTGTTGTATTGTTTGCACTGCAACTTTACTAATAAACCAAAACAATGTCAAATCAATTGTCTGCCTGTTCCCCAGGCAGGTTCTTCCCAACACATTTCTGATTAGTCTTCCCAAGACTGCCTGCGGATCTTCAATTTCAAGTGTCTATTGTCTTCGCTGCTGGCGCTACAAAGCGATCCTGTGAGCCTGGAACTTGTTGTGTGGGCGATCACCGTCGGCAACTATTGTTGCCAAATACAATTGGTAAGTTGGCAAGGTGTGTTGTCAAGTACGGCTTACAGCTGGCTAGCAATTAGCGACAAATACGCGGCTTAGACGCGTAGGCCCAATTAGACGAAGAGGAACATCAGACAGACAGACAGACAGACAGATAGAGAGGACTATCAGTGTGTTGTATCTTTTGTTTAGACAGGTAGCTGGGCTACAGAAATGTTGAGGAACTGTTATCAGTTGTGCCATGTTTATATGTGCCGAGTATGCAGTATCTATTGCTTGTATCTATGTATGTATGTTCAGTTCTTGCCAGATTTTTATCAATAAATTTTTCCATGCGTTTGCCCTGTTTGCTTTGGCTTCAATTTCAACCCAAAAAATTATTAATAATAAACAAAAACAACAAAGTTGCTGTTGCTATTGCTGTTGTTGTCTCAAGACCTGTCCAGGTTGTTGTCAATATTATTATTTGTTGTTGCTGTTGCTGTTGTTGGTGTTGGGCCTCAGATGCCTATCGCACAATTGACAATTGCGCTACAAATAACCGAGGAAATGATAAGGCAACATAGCTACATTCGACATACAACTATCGATGAACACTGTGCACTGTTTTCAGTCTTTGATTTCGATTCTTTAAGGTTGGGCTGTGCATTTTTTACTATTTTCTTCGTCTATTTTTTGGTTTTGGGTACCGAAACTCAATCAATTTATCAGAGCCAGCGATAACTGTTATTGTTATTGTTGTTGCTCTTCTTGCGCTGCTGCTGCTGTTGTTGTTGTTGTTGTTGGGGAAAACACTTTTCATTAAATTTCAAGAATTGATAGCAATAAAGTGATAAGCAAACTGTCAAATATTTCCAACAATGATGATGACGCCGCCCTTGGCATGACTAAGTCCGATTTTATAGTCGTAACTTCTAAATATAATATTCGCTTATTATGTATTTATCTGAATATTATGTTGAGCCTGATTGCAATTCGATTTTAAGTAGAATTGTAACGTCGTTGAAATCACATCAATTGCAAGTTTTGCTTCGTTTTAATTGGACACTTGTTTTCTTTCTCATTGCAAGTTTAGCATTAAATTTTCTTACATTTTGCACACATTAGATTTGTTTATGTTTTCTTGTTGTTTATTTTGTGGTTTAAGCCTCTGCACTGATTATATAGTATCGTATACAAATTGTTGTCATACTTTTTATTTTGGGGGATTTTTTTGCGCGCTTTTGCCGACGCGATTTTGTAGCTTTGTGGCTGTGTTTTCGATTGCCGCTGTTTATTGTTGATGATGAGGAATTGTCGATGTCGATTCTGTTTTTTGCTGTTGTTGTTGCCTGTTATTACTGTGAAAACGCACGCACGCAAACGCGACGTAACGACTACGTATACGTAGTGAGCTGTGCTGTGAGCAGCACACGAGAAACGAAACGAAACGAACGAACGGGCGAACGGACGAACGAGCGAACGGGCGAACGAGGCACGAGCAAACACTTCAACGGCCGCAGACCAACTGAACCACGAGCGCAAAACAGGAAAGGCAGCACAGAGACACGCGCTATGTGTGTGTGCGTGTGCGTGTGTCGTTGACTGTGCCCGTGCGCCTGTATGCGTGAAACTTGTCTGACGAGGGCTGGGCTTTGGCATTTGGCACATACAAGATGGTCGCGATTGCAGGCGGCCAGACAATGCGATGAAACGAGACGCAACGACTGCGCACACAATATGCTTGTCACTGTTTGACTTGCATGCTGGGCGTGTTTTTTGTTTGTTATGCAGCGGGCAGGTAAACCGGTTTTCGGTTCGTTTCGCTTTGCTATTATCGTTGCTGTTAGTGCTGCTGCTGCTGTTGTTGTTTGTGTTGTTGTTGCTTGTGCAATTGCATGTTTGTTTGTAGGGCTGACGCTGACGCTGCTGCTGCTGCTGCTGCTGCTTCTGCTGCTCGTCATGCTCGAGTGCATCGTTCAATAATCTCTCTTTGGCACGCCTCTCTGCGCTCTGCACTTGGCACGGTGCTTCAACGTCGACTCGCTCATGCGCCAGGTGAGGCTTTGGCTTTGGCTTTGCTTTGCTTTGCTTGTCTGTCGCTCTCTCGAGCCAGCTCGGCCTCTGCCTCTGTCGCTGTCGCTGTCTCTGCCAGAACAGTCCTCTGCTTTTGCCTTTGCCTTTTACCATTGCCATTGCCTGGCTGTCAAACAGTGACAACAATCATCGATCGTTCCGTTTGTGATTATGTGGTTTATTTATGGGCTTTAACATGTGTGCAGATTTGTCTGCCGATTTTGAGTTATGCATGTGTGTGTATGTCTCGCTCGCTCGCTCGCTCTCTCACCGTCTCTCTCTCTCTCTCACACGCACACTTCTCAGACTGTTTATGCGTTTGTTTGTGTTTTGCTTGTGTTGTATTGGTGCACATTAAACTACATTTGCATAAATTAGCAGCTGGAAATTAAGCTAAATACAAAATTATGCCTATGTTTATTCATACATATTTATGTACACTCGTGTATGTAAAATAGCAAATAAGCATAAGATATAACACGTTTGGCCTCCAGACCCCAAACCATCTACATCTAGACTACACTCTGCTTTTTCTCAGGAAGCAGACGTCGCAGCGAGCAGAAGATGCTGCTTCTGGCAGCGACAGAAAACTATATCTAGATACAAATTATTAATATCGAGCTCATATTTTTTGTGGTTGAACAACTTGGCAAGTTGGCTGCCGTCTTCAACTTTGAGTTGGAGTCGAAGGCGAAGTCGCGACTGCTGCTCTGATGCTCTGTACAGCTGCTGCGCATAAACAGCCCAACACACACACACACACACACACACACACTAACACACAAGAGACAGAGTGGAAAATATGTATTTGTATATATAGGAAGCGATGCTACGTGAGCTGCTTTTTCGGAGTACCCGCATTGATTTTCGCTTTAAAAAAAAAAACAAAGCAACAGCAACAAAAACTTTTCTTTTTTGCACTCGAAACTTTTTGGCAAAAGGGTTAAATGCTTTGATTGTTGTTTTTGTTTTTGTTTGCTGTTCGCTGTTCGCCGTTCGTTGTTTGCCGTTGCTGCCTCCTGAACCTGCACCTGAAATTGAGCTCAAAAGTAGCGCAGAGACTTTTGCAAGTGCCTTAAGGATGCTGCAGAGTTGCTGCGACTTCTTGCACACAGCACAGCTGGACCAAGTTTCCCATGACTGCCCCGGTTGAGCATATTTTAAGCCAAAACGCAGTCTCATTTCATAAGTTCATGCAACTGCGATAGGAATCTAAAGAACTCGTCTTTAGTTTATGGCTTCAACCAGCCAAATTTTGTGTGTGCACTCAAAATCAAACTACATATGAAGTTGGCCAGGGAAATTCGAACGGAGATCAGCTAAAGATGTTGATGTTATCATACTTATTATCCCATAGCCCAAGATGATTCCCATGCAAATGGCAAATGCTCGAAACGGAACTAACTAATAAAAGCAGACGGAGACCGGAGGCGACGTCAATAAGATAAGCCAACTTCTAGATAGTAGATAGCAATACTTGAGAATTCATTTTCCATGCCAGATTACAGCAACAATTACTATTAGCAAGAGTCTAATCAAAAAATATTTGGCAATCGATAAGATTAGATTGTTAACTTGCAGTGACTATGTCTTTGGCAATAAATCATAATTGACGTCAGCTCTATCAATAGAGCGCATAATTAAATCCAAAAGAGTTACTCAAAGAATTCGGTTGGTTTTTAATTGAAGTGACTTTTAAAAATGTTATAAATGGCGTAAATTAATTTAAAGTGAATATCTTTAAAGTTCTTCCAAGATTTCTGATGGTCTCAACGTACTTGCTGAGTAGATCCAGATTAAAGGCATTTTAAATTGCATTAATTAATTTCAATTTGACTAAAGTGAATAAAACTGGAAATATCTACAGAACATATCGAAATCTATTTAACTTAATTGCAATTTAATGCTGTGAAACTTGTTTGCTGCGTTTAAACAATACCGGATTCAGCACTCGTATTTTTTTTTCCATTTTTGAATTTGGCGAAAACAATGGAGCTGCTAACAGGATTATTTCCGATCTTCACACAACTGCAGTAACAATTGTTGAGGCCAACGGTACTTTAGCATTTTTCTCTCTGACTTTCTTTTGATTCTGCTCGCAGTCTACGCAGAAACCATTAACCGTATAAATAGCTCGACCTGCACAGGTCCAACAATTGAGCTAAACATACTCGTCTCGGCTCAGTTTAGTTCAGAGTATGGAAAAGTACTTCTAATGCATATTTTTCCAGCACGTGCGCAGCTTTTCCGGCTGCGTTTGCCGTTGTCGTTGTCGCTGTCCAACAGCGAAGTCGCCAGAGCGGAGCAAAGCAGAGCAGAGCAGAGCAGAGACAAGGCCAGACATGGCCAGCTCCTCCCCCTCCCCTCGTCGGATAGACGTGGGCAGAGTAAGCCATGTGCAGCGCAGCGTATGTACTTTAGCCCCCATTCCCATTCCCATCCCCCGCTCCTCTCCGCCCTCCGGGCCTCCCTTTGGGCAGCCGCCCTCAACAGCCGAAGCAACAGCAATTCCAGCAATGAGTGAAGCCGACGCACGTTGCGTGTAATTTTGATTTTAATCGCATAAAAATGTTTTGTTTATATGTATAATTTAGTTTTAACAATTTATGTTAACCTTTTGTTACCATTTTTAATTTGTTGAGCACTACTATTTGTTGTTGCCGTAACTCATAAGCAGCAACAATTAAATGCGCCATAAAATTGGTTTAAATACGCGCTCGCTGTCTGTAAATGTACGAATGTATCTATGTATCTACGAGTTGTGTGTGTTTGTATCTCGGACTATATCATAAATGTGCGCTCCACTCGCACTCGACATATAGACAGTTATTATTATTGTTGTTGTAATTGTCATAATCATAGCCATGGCGATAGAAATCAGCGACATTTTTACAGCATTTAAACAAAGCATAAATTCTGATTTAGCTCCAAAACTGTCGTTGCTTCTGCCCCGTCTGTGTATTTGTGTGTATCTGTGTGTGTGTGTATCTGTTCACATACATATGCTAGTCAAATAATATAATCATAAAAACAGCGCGGCAGATTATAAATAAAATCAACAAATAAAATGCTATTTAAATTGCCACTCGTAATTGCAAATCTCTTTATGCCCCTCCTTCGCTATTTCTCCCTCTCTATCGCTCGGTCGCCCCCTCTCGTCTCCTCTTCCACAAATTATTGAGGCCATAAATATGCATGCCACGTTCTATGGCCCCAGACACAGCCAGCCAGCCAGCGAGAGATCCACATTGACATGAACTAACGCTTTATGAATGGATTTTCAAGAATAAAACAACTTAAAGATATTTCTAAAGAGCTTACCTAAGATATGTTGGAATGTTGTTGATAGCATGGTTAATATAGCTCGACCATTATCGCTGCCACAACAGATAGCAAATGTTAATGATAATTACCCGTATTCGTATTCGTAGCAGACTGAATACTCTCGAGTATGATCGTATATATAATTTAGACAAGAACTAGCTTAGAGAGATTTATGGCTCTGATAGACGTGAGCTTGTAAGCAATCTTTCACTTTTCAAGCGATTGCCAAATGGGAGGAAAGATTACTTTCTATATATAATCATATCTAATTGAATGCATGAAACCCCACTTAACTTTGAGTCATGTCTAATATTTGCTCCAAATAGTTTTCTATTATCTTTTTGCGTTTTTAAAGTACAAAAGTAAAAGCTAATTTTTAAAAATGGAAATTTTATAAATACCAGCCCAAGAAGAGTACTTATTTCATTGAATTTACAAATCTACTTATAGCATTGGATCGATTTTTTTAAAACTATAGATCCCAGGTATCTTAGGGTTATATATTTTAAACTCAGATAAATAAATGTCAATTAATAAAACTTAAAAGGCAAACGAATGAATTTTGTATAGTTTCATGAAAATAAAAACATAAAAATTAATACAAATTCAAATTGCTTGGAAACGGAGATTAGGCAATAGTATAAATCAATCAAAAATGCAAAATTTAATTTTTAAAATTTATAAATGATATTGGTGATAATTGTAATTTGTTGAGTGCTTACAAAAATCCAAATGCATATAACCAACGATATAAAGATTGAACTTGAGTAAACAAAAGCGGCTTTTGAAATAATGTAAAATTTATAAATACTCACAGTTAAGATAAGCTATTTATTTAATGCCATTTTATATACTTTTTGTTTAAGTAAATATGAAAATGTTGTAAATGTTAATGTTAAATTTAAAATTTGTTGCAAGCTAATAAAAATTCAAATTGATTAAGCAATTCTGAGAAAACATAATTTCATAATTAAACTTATGTTAAGTTTACAACATTTTCGTAGTTAAGATAAACACCAAAAACTGTAAAATGTATTTTGGTTTGCTTTTTATTACTACCTTACACCACTTTACTTGATGTCGTCTTGTATACATTATGTTAAATTTACTCCATCTTAACCACACTAATATATTTTTAGGCTTGAAATCGCAGGAAACTATCAATAGTCACGTGCATCACCCTTGGCAATAATCAGCAAAACATTTTGCTTAACTTGGCTGTTGATTTCGCTTAGGCCTATGTATCTATATAATTTAATAACTATAACGACAGCAGCAACAACAACAACAACAACAGCAACAACGATGGCATAGGCAGCAGTGCAGTTCATATGTCATGTGCCAGTTTTACGACTGCATTGCAGCTCCCCCTCGCTGCCTGCTGCTGCCCTTTGTCGCCCCTCTGCGCTTCAGTTGGCTACGTTCTAATTTCATAATAAACTGGCTGGCAGCCATTGCAACAACAGCAACAACAACGGCAGCAACAGCAACAATAACAAAACGCGACTGCAACAAGAACCAATTCAAATTGACTGCGACCCCAAACCGCAATGGGTGTAAATTTCATGCGATGGCCGCCGACAGCAGGACGACGAGACGGCAAGAGAGGCAGAGGGGCGGAGGGACTCTGGCCTGGCGGCATATCCTGTGCAGCTCGTAAGCACCTCATGCGCCAGGCTATAAATGTAAATTGCCTAAATGTGCAAAAGCTCGAGCATAGAGCATACGTTGCCCGCACACTGACAAGGGCGCTCCTGCTGGTCCTTAGAGCGGCCGCAGGACGACGGACGAAGGACGAGGCGTGGTAGGGCTGCGCCTCGTAAATGAAATCAGTTGGTGCGCGAATCCTGCATGGGTCAATTATGCAAATGTTCGAGCGCCTCCTGCTCCCTCTCCCTCTCTCCCTCTTTCTCTAACTCGCTCTCTCTCTCTCTCTGTGCAGTGGCTGGACATGCATGTGGTTGCACATGCACATCCATGTCCATGTCCTGCGCTCGGACTGTGGCCATGTGCGACATGGCGAAAGTGATTTGTTGTTTGGCAGCGCAAATCTGTTTTCATATTAAGTATTTTAGCGCAAATTAAGTTGAAAATGGCAGCCGAAACAAGCGATCCAGACATTTTAATGGGCTGTGCTTAGCTCTAGGACCGAGACCTACAACGCCGTCTGCAACTTTCACTGCCCAGCAGCAACAGCAGCAGCAACAACAGCAGCAGCAGCAACATTAGAAGTTGCCGCATTAGCAGTCCAACAAAATGCCCAGTCACGTATGCAAAAGCATGACGCAGCGCACAAAAGCGAGAGACAGCCAGACGGACGGACAGACGGACAGACTGAGCACGGAGGGATGAATAAGTGTGGAGAGACGGAAGATAGAAGGATAGAAGCACAGACAAATGGACGCAGTGCAGCAGCTACAAAAACTCACAGTTACATTCGAATATCAGACTTTCATTTGAATGTATTTGGAAAAACCTATTTTTATTACAAACGCAGCTAAACAGATTTATTTAAAATAAGATATAAGATAATGCCCAGTAAACAGATATTAAGTCAAGTTTAATTGCAATAATTCTAAATACAAAGTTTATAATAACCATAATTTCATCAGACCAGTATAATACAGTAGTTTGATGCATGTCAAATTTAATTGGTGCTTTAACATGACATTAGAAACAGAGCTTTAGCATTTCCTTAAAAATTTCAAAATTAACAAATTAGTTCATTAAAAACAATGATATTAGGCAACTCATTACTATGACAGCTGCATGTAGTTCACGTTGGATTAGAACCACTTCCTTTGTTTTATTTTTAATCTGAATGATAAAGTTCAGGAAAACAGTGTTTGGAACTTTTAAGGATAATTAACAAATTAGTTAGTTTAATATGGTTTTAAAGAAGTCATTACAATGACAGCTACATACATATGTACATATATATCGTTGAAGTCGATTGAATATTGAATATTAAAGAATTCATTACTATAGTTGCAGAAAATATATACTTATTTTTAGTTTTTTAATTGATGGGCAATACTGGACAGTTGACTGCTAATTTAGCCTTCAACATTAAAAATATTATATTATATTAAATCAAATTAACTTTATAGTTGTACATTATAAACTCAGTTAGTTGAGTACAATGTGTATAAGAGAATTTCGATTAATAATTGAGAAAATAAATACTATTTTTCCTACTGAAATATTGAAGTTTTACCAATAATTTCTATGACACCTAAGTATGTCTGTGATATGGTAATGCAATTTTAGAAACATACATTCCAAAATTGTCTGTCTACATTTTAATGCTTAAAGAGTTTTTATATGTACAATATCGAATTGTTTTAATAAAGTTAAAGCTGTATAACAACTGCAAGTGCGCTCACCTTGGCGCCTTCATTCTGCCCCCTGCCTTCTGCCCACTTTTAGTGGTGTGGTGGAGACTCCAATGGAGTCTGAAGCAACGTCCATTGTTTGCACACAGTCTGAGCGAAGTTTGCCAATTCATGAGGCGTTGCCTTCGTTTGTCTCTCCTGGGCGCTGCACAATACGCTTGGCAAATAGCGGACAGGCTGCCATATGAATCTACTCGCACTCACACTCGCACTCACATGGATACTCACACTTGTAGTCGTTGTCGTACATATGCATGCGAGTTTTCCGCTTTTCCGGCTGCTGAATGAAACGAACTACGTGTGGCAGGCAAGCTTACATACATACATACATACACATGCATGTTTGCGGCAGACGGGCAACTCGACTCGGGCTGTGGCCACTTCCGCTCCTGCTCCTGCTCCTTCTACTGCTCCTGCTGAAAGCTTGGCTAAGCACCTGAGCAAACTTATTGTTGGACTGCGCATTGTTTGCCAGCGTCGTCGTCGCCGTCGCCGGTGAAACCAAAACTGAATACGTCAAGGTTAACATGAGTGCGGCTCCCCTTTTTGGGCCACGCGGCGGCTAAATAACGACGTGTCTGCCAGGATAATTTTACGATTTCCTTGGGAACAAAGCGAGCAACTGCAACTGCCCAGCAGACAACACAACCATTAAGCAATCCGGCCATACGGCAATCCGTTCAACACCTACACTACAGCAACGATAGCAACTACAGCGACAACGAGATGAGACGCAATCTTCAACGAAATTTAGCGACAAGCTGAGATTCAACGCACATTATGCGCATCTCTTGCAAATTACTTAAAAACAACAACAAAAATCTCAACTGATGGCCAAGCTGGCTGCTGTTGAAAGCCGCCGAGAGATGAGACGCGAGCGATAAACGGGCGAGCGATAGACGATAAGCGATAAGCGCTTACGCATTTCTGAGTGCGAAAGGAGAGATTCAGATCCCAAAAGCAGGCTCAGGCTCAGGGATAGAGCGACCGACAGAGACACCGAGGGACAAGTTACAGGGGCCATATGTGCCAACAACAACTACTAAATAAATGCTCTTGAAAATGTTTTTTTTTGTAGTTTTTGCGATTGCGATGATCAGATAGGCGATCGTGTGCGACGGGGCGTGCGGCAAAAAGGGAATGCAATGCCCAACTGGAAAGGGAATGACAAAAAGGAAAGGGAACGGGAACGGGAACGGGAACTGAAACAGGGTCGCAGTAATTTGATGTCATATTGTGTCACACAAAAGCGAGTGCGAGATATGAGGCAGATAGAGACAGCGCTGCAGATCCTGCTGCGATTTACCTGCCACAAGCAGCGGCAAACTACACACAACTACGGAAAGAGACAGCGTACTGAAGAGTGAGAGAGAGAGAGAGAGAGCGGGAGAGCGAAAGATGTGCAGTCAGGATACGGGAGTATATTACTACTGTTTTGGCGCTGTCCTTGACTATGTTTTCATTTTTTTTGTAGGCGTTCTGCCACTAGCATGATACACTCATCTCCTGATCTGTGTTTGCGTTTCCAGTTACGAAGAAAACAATTTTTGTTATTTCGGTTTTGATTTTGGTTTCCTAATGGAAATGCCCAAGTGCCAGATATTGTGAGATATCTTCGCATCTGATTGGGCTGGGGCCAAGCACGCGTTTGCGTTTTCATTGCCGCTCGGCGCTACTTTAATGGTCACTCAGGCAATCAGGCAGGCATTCAGTCGGTCATTCAGTCAGTCATTCAGTCAGTCAGTCAATCAGTCAGTTACTGTTGGTCTGGTCCTCGAACGTTCGGAACGTTTACGAGCTCTGCAGTTGTCTGGTTTTATGAGAGTCGTCGCGCTGCGCATACAAATGATTTGATTTTGATGTGATTTTTGGATGCGTGTGCTCCGCTTTGCCTCATCATTTTGGAGTTACTTCATTTGTCACTTGGCCATTTAATGCGTTTTCCTGGGAATTCGCTCGATTCGACTCGACTCGCAGCAGCCGCTTAGCCGCTTAGCCGCTTAGCCACTCCAGTTGCCCGGTTGCCCAGTTGCTCAGTCGGCTATTGACTTTGATTTTTATGGCACTCCTGACGAAGCCATTGCCTAATTTCACCAGCTTCGACTTTGTCTCTGCTCAGCACTTTCTTTAACCGTTTTGATTTTGGCTGCAGATTGCGATTGAACTGAAACTGGACGGCAGAGGAGTGAAGTGGAATTTCTATTTCTATTTCTTCAGGCTTCATTTGTGGCTGTTAATGAGTTCATTTTAAGTAGTCCACTCCATGGGCTATATTGGTCTATCTATGACGACGACGCCGACGACGACGACGACGACGACGTTCTAATTTGGTTCGATTTCTATCTGGGCGCGCTGTTTAAGTGCCTTTTAGCTGTGATTAGTTTTAATGACTAGTTTTTTGTGGTCTAGTTTAGCGCAATAAATTGCTTTTACTCGGCGAGCAAAACTAGAATGCAACACTCGACGCTGTCATTTAAATTAAATTGCGTTTTTAATGAGGCCCAAGAGCAACAGTCACAGCCACAGCCACAGCCACAGCAACATCAACAGCAAATAGTAACAGCAAACAGTAACAGCAACATTGATGGCAACATTGACAACGACAACGACAGCCACACATTTGTTAGCCACGTTGATGGATGTCGGCCAAAAGCCGTTGGCACCTAATAAGCCAGTTTTTGACAGCAGTTGGCAACTTGTTTCAATGAAGCAATTAACGCGTTGCCGCCAACAACAACAACAAAAGCAAAAACAAAAACGGCAGCAATCACAAAAAAGCTGTGAAAATTGCCAGCAAATGAATTGATACAAACATGTTGCGGAAGGACATCAAAAAGTAAACATAACACAATTTACACGAGAATGCGTGCATGTGTGTGAGTGTGTGTGTTTGTATGTGTGTGCGCCTAAAAGGCTGCAGCTGTCGACGTTTGGCCCGCATAAAGCAGACGCAGCGCTTATCACAGATGCAAATAGCAAAAAGTGCGACAAACACAGCGTGTGAATTTATATGGAAGTATGCGTGCGTGTGTGTGAATGTGTGCGTGTGTATTTGTGCTGCTTTAGGGCAGCTAATGGAGACAAAAGACACCACAAACACACACAGCCATACAAACATTCAACACACAGCAGCCTAATGCAAATATTTTTGACGTTCACTGAACTTTGCATAGAAAATTATGCAAGGCTGTCATCCCTCTCTCGCTCAAGCGCTCTCTCTCTCCCCCTCGCTCTCTCCCTGTGCGTGCTGTTTGTGTGTGCATGTGTGTCTGTGTGTGTGACAGCTGTGTGACCAAAATTATAGCAGAAAACTGCAGCAAACAATAAAAGCGAAACGAGCAAAGAGCCAAGACAAAGTTTTCTGGCTGCTGCCGCCGTAGTTGCTGCTGCGGCTGCTGCTCTCCGTTGCTGTTGCTAAATGTACCATTTTTAATTTCTTGCAGTCGACAACAACGAACATCTGCAACGCCAGCGACGTTCAATGCTGCTGTTCGGGCACAATGCGCATGCTCGTGGCCAATGAGAGCGCGTCAAGCAAACGCCGCCCAAATCAAAAATGGCGAGTTTACAACAGAGAGCACATGTCTACACCACACTAGTTGTCCCGCTCTAACGCACGCGCTGGCAGGCAAGCGTACGGCGAGCGAGCGACGCTGTGCCAGTCAGCTAAGCAAGCAGTGCATGTCAAGCAGTGTAAAACAATTGCGTGGCTGCTGCGACGACAAGCGTTGCTGGTTACTTTACCGGTCATCTCAGGCAAGCTCATCATCCAAATACATGGGCTTTTGTTGTTGTCATTGCTGATGCTGGTGTTGTTGTTGCCTTTGGTGATGTTGCTGGTGTGGCTGGCGCTGCTGCTGCAATCCTTTTAGTATTTGATTTCAATTTCAATTGTGGCGCATCCTTTGACGTCGCCATTTTGTTTGTTATCAACAACGAGAGCTGTCGCTTTTGTTTTCCATGATAATTGCATTTGTGTGTTGGTATTGATTCTGGGTATTGCCCTTTCCCGCTCCACTCTCCCTCTTATCCACCCTTTGACATTTATCAATTTTGTTGATTTTTTTGCTTCTATTTTTTATTTGCTGATTTTTTGTTGGTAGCGTTCTTTTCAAGCTTTTGCTCGACAAAGCGTGCAGCGCATGCAGATTAACTTTTCACCTGTGCACACGGCATCAGCTGGGGTTGAGGTAGAAATTGCTGCGGGCTCAGCAATCAGCCAGACTTGTCAACTGTGTGTTGTTGTTATTGTTGCTGGTTGGTTATTGCTCGTTTTTGATTGAATTGCTGTTTGTTTTAAGCCGTCGCTGTGGCTTTTATTATTGCTCATTCGCAGTCGACAAAAACAATGGCAACATTTTAATGAAAATTGCCGCTTGACTTCATTTCAACTGTGCGCATTGATAAAATGCCGAGCAGCAACAGCAGCAGGCATCGCCAGTCATCGCATTTTGGTATTTTCATAATAATTGTGCTTATAGTAAATTTGCAACAATTGTTCCAGCCACAAAATGCCACTGAAAGTGGTCCGGCTAGTGATTTTCAGCAGCAGATTAGAGAGCAATCCACCCACACAACATTCAACATACAACACACAATGATAGCAGCAACCACCGCAATGCTGCCGCTTGCAACCCCAAAACTGCCACTTAATGCCAACAAATCCAGCAGCAGCAGCGGCAGCAACAGCAGCAGCAGCAGCAGCCACAATCCCCTTTGCCGCACTCTCATTCGCATATCGTCCGATCGCATCGTTCTATTAAATTACCAAAAGCTGTCGCTCGCTCAAATGCTAAAACCCAAAAAGGCAACAGCGACGTGTGCAACACAAGTTGCAGGCTCACAGCTTTCCATTTCAACTTGGCGAGGAACAGGGTGAAGGGGTGGGGGAAGGGGGCTGGTGATTGCCTGCTGGGATTGCCTGGTCACAATTGAGATAAGATTGTCAGAGCTGAGATACAAGATATGTCATGTATCGCACGTTTGTCTCAGACGGGGGCAAGGAGAAGGGAAGGCGAGTGGGCGGAGGCATATCAAAATGCATCAAACCAAATTACATCAAATTCAAAGTGCCATCGTTGGCAGCTAAATAATTATGGAAGCCACAGCGGCAGATCGAAGATAGAACATGCATAGAATATATATACAACAATCTACAAACATGTGTGTGTGTGTGTATACGCACACCAACACATACACGCACACACACACTTACGCACACGGCGTGCATAATAGAAATTTGCATGCGCAATTATTTGAACAAACCGCAGCAATTACACGCCAGCAACACTACGCACAACAGCAGCAGCAGCAACAGCAGCGGTGGCAGACAAGCTAATTAGCAAAAGAAAGATGCTTAGATGAGGTCCTGGGAGAGAGAAACAACGCAGCTCGTTGTCCGCTACCCGTTTTCCTTTACCAGCCGCAACGAATCGATTTTCGTATTTTATTGCGCGTGCAACGTTGCTGCTGCTGCTGCCAGCAATTTGTGCATCGTTAAGGGTTAGTGCATCGCCAACACCATCGAGCATCGCCAGCATCGTCCATCGACATCGTCGCCCCACAATGTTGTGATTTGTTGTGACAGTTTTTAGTCTGGGAACGTGGCCCGAAATGTTGTTATGCAAAAATTAGGCGCATAATTTTATTGCAATTTTTATGATCGAGAACGGACGTCGCCGCCTGAGCTCTGGGAAACTTGGTCAGGCTGATGGCTATTTAATTGGCTCAGTTACTCGACTCCGTCTCTATCTCTTCGCTCTGTGAGAAAGTTGCGCGTGGCCGTTGCGGCTTCTAATTAAAATTATGGCCATTTCAGTTAAGGATAATGGAAATCATCCCACAATTTGTCTGCGCCTTTGTCATAAATTGTTCATCTTGAGCGTGCCTTGCCTTCAATTATGATAAATTCACTTGAAATCCTTTTGCCTGCAACTCGAGTTTCCCAACGCACCAAAAAGAGAAAAACTCCTGCACCTGACAGACCAAAAAAAAAACGAGGGCGGGTAAAAAAGGTTGATGAAATGAAATGTTCTTCATGTTTGGCAACAACAAGCGCTGATTTTAGGCACTTAGACAACATCAACAAACAACAACAATACGGCGAGTTTTTTCCCCTACTTTGCCACAACAATGCCATGAAAATTATGAAAATTGCGTTGAAAAACTGTCACATCATCGTCGAAGATTCGTTGTTCTCATTCCGATGTATTCGTCCTGCCGGTCGTGTTGCATTCACTTTGAAGTTGCATATCCTTTTGTCAGTGTGCTCTGAAAAAGTGAGTTGTCTGGCTGTCGGTTTGCCGGGGAGCATAGGATTACACAAAGCATCCAAATCAAAATGTTCCAGCTAGAGATGGTTGTATCGGTTAAGAGCATAAATGGGAATATACGTTTGGCATGAAAATAATATATTTATCGAATATTAAATAAAATAATATTTGTCTTCCATTGGTATATTTAGAATCTAATATTTTATTTGTAAAAATTAATAAATCAGAAGGTATAATAATAATTAATAATTATTAATAATATTTACCTATCATTATTATTTAATAAGAAACAAATGTTTTTTCAATATGCAACATTTTTGTTATTCAAATTTTATATATTTATTTCAAACTAAAAATCACTTTTTATTAAACTATTTATCTACTTAAATACAATAGTATCGCCAATTCTACAATATATGGTTGCAACAGAACCACTTTTGAACCGGTTCACAGCATAGACGTCTTCAAAAGGGTTTATACTTGGCCATTGTCAGCTCCTCTCTAATGCTGCATACTTTTTCTGCCCTTGTTGCAGCAGGTTCTCCCTGCATTATTGTTGTTTCATCAATTGTTTTGCTGTGACACTGCACTCGACATAGTTTGCATTAGGGCGTTGTCATTGTGTTGCCAAAAAAAAAGAATGGAGAGCAATGGGAATTATTGAAATGTCCCTGCGATGGCAGTCAACACATTTGTGTGGCAAGCTGGGAGAGCCTGTGGCAGCTTGCACTTGAAAGACGCTCGGAAGACATCTCGATTGTGCTCTAAGTAGGAATGTGACCATTTCGCAATGTCCTCCACCATCACCTCCTCCTCCCGCTCCCTCGGCACACACATAGATACATCTCTGAAAGCCATAAATTCTTCAAACAGAGCAGCCAGCTCCTAAACCACCACCGCCAACGTCCTCGCCATTGCCCCCTCTTCAGCCCTGTGCTGCACGTTTATCCGCTTGGCAATACAACAAAAACAATAAAACGTGGCAAAAGCAGCCCCCCAAAGGAAAACAACAACAGCAGCAGCGACAGAGTCAAAACCCCCACCCCACACCTGCCCACAAGTCACGGGCCAAAGTTGCTGCTGTCTTTGTTGTTGCTGCCGCTGCCGCTGTTGCTGTTGCTGTTGTTTCTTTGGCTTGGCCAAAAACAGCGAGCACACTGTACGCGCCATTTTCCGTGCGATTGCCAATGTTAAACGCAGGCAACCACAGCAACCACCCTCCAAGCCACCCACACAAGCACCAGCCACCCAACTCCTTCTACTTTCTGCCCTTCCCCCCACCCACCGTTCTTGCTGCCACCCACACTCTGGCGCTGCTCCGTTTGCTGACTGCTGCTGCCGTTGTAGCTCCCTCTGGACCAGAAAAAGAAATGTTTCGCATAAAATGTTATCGCAAAGATTTACGACCCGACTTTTGCGCATCACACGCCCCGCTGCCCGCTGCCCGCCACCCCCTCCCTATAAGCCACCCTCCCGTTCACTCCCCTCGTCGTCGCATCCAGCAACTTGTTTTATGATAATATACGAGCTTTCTCCGCTGAAATATAAATGTTGTGTGTATGAGCTGTCTCTCAGTGTGTCGCCCTCTCTCTCTTTCTCCTTCGCTGTCTCCTTTACGCCATTTTTGTTGGTGGCTGGCTTGTCATCCTTTCAGGAGGCATCACATGGCATCGCTATCTATTTATCTGCGCATTTGTACATATTTATTTTAATGTTGAGCAGCCGCAACGGCAACGGCAACGACAGCAACAGCAACTGCTGCTCGTTGTACAATTGCGGCAGTATCCACCTAAGAAGTAAATCTACAATAAAAATGGCTGCTGTATCCATAAGATACATGCCACTGATTTTGGCAGCGCTTATCTCTCAGCCGAAAGCTGCGCCTAGCTCTCTTGATATGTTTTAGCCTCGTCCTGCGAATGTTCGCCACTCCTCTCCACTCCAACTCCCACCTCGACTTCTTTGACTCCATCTCCAGCAGCTACTGATGTGTGTGTGTGCTGAGAATCGTAAAATGAAGATTTTTCATGTGGATTGTTGAGGCGCATCCTTGTCGCTGTCATTGTTGTTGCTGCTGCTGCTGCTGTTGCTGTTGCTGTGCTGACTTCTTGGCTAATGCCAAAAGCTGCTGCTGCTGCTGCTGTTGCTGTTGCTGCTGCTGCTGTCGTTTCCCCAACGGAAGTAATTTATGACTTTTCGTTTTGCAAATGTTTAAATCTAAACATAAATTTCCACGCTCTTCTCCCTGTCTCTTTTGTGCTTGTATCTCTATCTCATGTGCATGTAGAAGTGTGTGTGTGTGTGTGTGTGTGAAACATATGAGCAGCGTTTATATTTATTTCATTTTACGCTGCTTTTATTTGCACTGATAAATTGTGCAATATATGATAGCCATAAAAAGGCAGCTGAAATTGGCTTAAAGCGTAACAGAAAAACCTTAAATAGACAATTTCAAGTCAAAGCAGCCAAATGACACAACAATTTTGACTCGTGCCCACACTCACACACACACTCGCACGCATACACTCACGTATTGGTTATACACTTAATCAAATTATCTGATATGTCAACTTTATCCGCGTCAAAACAAACGCGCAGCTAAGCCGACCACAAAGGCAACTGGAAACAGACAAATTAATGTTATTAAAAGCAAATATTGAAAAACTATATACAGCCCACACACACACACACGCAAAGAGAGAGATAGTGAGAGAGAGAGATAGACAGACCATGCCTTGAAATTAATGAATTTCCAGCGATTATCCTTGTGACATCATCAGCGTCAACATTAATAAAAACAAAACACAAATTCAATTACTTATGCCAAATAAGTCGAAATGCTTAAATCAACAAAACTACGGCCTAGCCAACAGATGCAGATACAGATACAACCACACACACACACACATACACTCGCACACACAGATACATATACAACGATAAGAGTGAGTGGAAGGCTATCGGCCTAAGAGATAAACAGAGACAGCGACTGAGGCAGAGGCAGAGGCAGAGGCCAAAGCAGAGACAGCAGACAAACTGATCAAATATGCTTAATTATAATTTGATTTGATTTATGATGCTCGTCGATTTCATGTGACATTTGTAATTATTCTTGTCGCGCCCGAAACTACGGCTGCCACGATCAACAATACAACACAGCAGCAACAGCAACAGGAACAACATCATCATCGTCGTCGTCGTCGTCGTCGTCAAGCTCAGCAACAATATCGCTGTTGCACCATGATGATCAACGATGTCGTCGATGACAACGACGAGGAGCAAGCGACAATCCTGAGCTGCATACGAAACTAGAATTGCTCACAGCATAAGTAAACACAAACACACACACACAACACTTGTGTGTGTGAGTGTGTTAATGTGCGTATACTTTTTTAAGTGACTGTTCACTAAGGTATAGAGAGATTTATGTGATATAACTAGCTATATGATCAAATTGTAGACAGCAATGAAGTATTTATTGATATAATTATTGCACTTAACATTACAGCAAAATAATGACTACCTTATAAAGTCGCTTATTAAATTATCCAAGTGAAATCAAAATAAATCAATTAGCCTACAAATAAATAGATAAATAGAAAGTAATTCCTACGATTCAAATAAATAAATACTTGCCTCTAAAAATTTTATTATAATCAGCAGTTAAGCTTTGAGTGAAATTTGAGTCCATTCACAAGTAGCTACTGTTCAATAATAAATGTGTTTTTCTTTCGGCTTTGATTTGCATATGAAACAGATTTTCTTTTAAAATGAAGTTATCAGATATAAGCAATTTATATTTTAGAAATTTGTGTTTTATTAATTTCTTAATTTTGTACGTCTTTTACTATTTGTTTATTCGAAACTTTTCATCAACCATCAAAGACAAGATCTTCGGCTTCAGAGCATTTTCAATTCGTAGCAATCCCTATTAAAAGGGGAACCCATTTTTTATGTGTAATAATTTTCATAGCGTTGCTTAGTCGTTGTCTTCGTTGCTCGTTGACTGCTTATGATTATTATTATTATTTTGTATTATTATTATTATGGCAAAGATCACATACAAACTACATACAACTCATGCTTGAGTTGAGTCGAGTCGAGCTGAATCTATGGGGAATAAATCAACACGCTGTGTGGCTTCGTCAACGATCCATCTTTCATTCCATATACTCACTCGTGTATTCGTATTCGTGTTCGTACGAGTATTCGTATTCGTATTCGTAGTCGCACTCAGGTCGTTTACTGTGGATCTTGTGGCGTGGCCTGCTGCCGTCGATCAAAGCCTGTTGATCGGAAATTCTCGCCTACGAGTCGAGTGACAACGTTCACCAATACAAACAACAAAAGACAACGACAGCGACAACAAAAGTCAAGTAAATATTTATTGTATATATATGTATATAATACATTCATATAGAGGCTCTTATATGGTTAGGCAGGCTGGTCTGCGTTGCTTTTGATCAATGGATCACAACAAACGCCCCAGCGCCCGGCTGTCAAGCTTTATAGACTTGCATTACCCTGACTGACAAAGAGTTCGTTAGCGATTCGATGAATTAAATAAATGTAATGCATTTTCATATTTTTATACAAACAACATTAACTTTAATGAGACTAGACTACATTCATGTGTGTTCTCTTTATTAAATAATTGATTTAATAGTTGCAGGCACGCTATTCAACTTTTATTTCTTATTATCATGAGACAAATATCTGCACTTAATGTGTGCTAAAAAATGCAACAAATTAAATTAAGTTGTACAAATAAAAATTTCAAAGAGCATTTGTTTTTTGTAGAAATTCGTAATAATATCAGCAACTAATTAGGAGAAATAAAGTTGTAAAAATAATAATTTCTTGGAAAAATTGCAAATTAATTATGTTATATCATCAGTCATTCAATTGCTGGCAGAGCATTTGGTTTTTTGTACAAAAACCCATTTGTCTAGCTGCTGTTGTGTGTGTGTGCTGATTATCGCGGCTCGATCACAAGTTCGATCAGTTAAGGGCAGCGCACTTTTGCGCCGGGTAATAAGCCGAATAGGCGTATGACAATAAGCCATGTAATTAAGTGGATGGCATATCAAAAGCAGAGCAGAGCAGAGTTAAGAGTAACGAGAGCTAACGATAGTGCGGGAGGCGGCAAGCGGGATTACTGGGAAATGCGTGGGCTGGGAGTAACCCAAAAGAGAACCTCAATCTCAGCCTGAGCCTCCGCTTCAGCCTCAGCCCCAGCCTCAGGCTTTGGATCTCTGACTGTGTTTCGGTTCAGCCTCGACTTCATGGAATGTGCACGTAATTGTGGTTGACAAATTGCAGTCAAAATAAGATAGATTGCGCAAAAGCAATGACTCTGGAGCGACCTGCTATTGTCTGAGAATCCCCCGAGTTCCCCTTTGCCTCTCCCCATATATCTGATTGTCTCCTTCTCTGTCTCTTGTTTGCTGTCTCGCTCTCTGTTGTACTTACTGTCTCCGTCGGCTGTTTGTGGTCTTTTAATTAGCATGTCATGTGTGTCAGTCGGGCACTTCAGTTTGCTCCAGCTTCAGCTTCAGTTTCGGCTCCTGCCTGCGCCTTGATGTGCCACGCCCCTGCTGGCCTCAACTGGGCTGGGCTGGGCTGGGCTGGGCGAAATGCATTTCGTTTCATGACTTGCACTAAATTCAATTTACTTTTTAAATATTTTTCCCTGGTTTTGTTGTTTTCTGTATATTCTTTTCTATGCTGCCACTCAAGCGAGCCGCTCCTGCGATGATCGGCGATTTTTGTGGCTCGCCAGTTTACGCGGAATTGAGCTAATATCGATGACTCGACCATTGAGTGGCCTCTCTCGCTGTCTCCCTCCTCTCCTTCCACCTCTCCCCTTTTATTAGCCCAATGCATTGGAAACGCCACTTGACTCGTTGTATGTTTGTATTTGTGTTTGTGTTTGTGTTTTTGTTTGGCTTTGACTTTGGGTTCGCGTTTTGCGTTTTTAATAAGCGGTTGTCGTCCGTAGCGAACCTTCAGTTTCCTGGCCACTTTTCAATTAGCCCGGTTCAAGTCTCGGCTACGGATTGCCCTCGGCTTCGGCCCTCGACTGCGGCTTTTGGGCTCTGCACTTTAATTAATCGCCGTGTCTAACAAAATATGACAAGCGCCATAAATTAAAGGCTGGCTCTCTGCTCCCAGCCAGATGATGCCAGGCAGCAGGCAGCAGGCAGCATTCTGCCCCCAGTGCGTTCCAGGCAGGTGTGTGCCACAAAATTTGCGTGTGCGGACAGCTAAACTGCTACCGTGGCTGCTTGTTGCGGCCGCATATAAATGAGAGATGTTTAACTAGGCGACACAGACTCCTAAAGAACAACTCCCAAATGGTCGACGCATGCAACCAACGAAACACGTGGGCTGCAGATGGCTATGGCTTGTGGGCTGCCTTTGCCAGGATAGATATCAGCTAGATATGCTAATGAGAGGCGGGAATAGAACGAAGGTCAGAGAAATATGATGATGAAATATGATTAAATGATATCAAATTCTGCTTTTCATTTACTGACTGGCTGAATATCAATTGAACCAAGGGTTTCTCCTGTAGAGTTTAGAAGTTAGGAAAACCCAACAGAAGGCTGGAAATAACCACAATTTTGTTGATCGGATTTTGTTGTTATCAATACGTGTACTCATAGCTGGCTGATAATTCTCAAAAATCAAAGCAATTGAGGAAATTCACTTGAAGTATCAAAAATAAATCGCTAACATTAAAGCGATTATCTTCAGTCTTTTCTAAGCTTGTTAGCCAATCTTTCGGCTTTAATTATTATACTAAGAGTTGACAGTTAAAGTAGAAAAAGTCACATTAAATTTTGAATTTTAGTTTTAAAGCTAATTCTCTTTTATTTCTTCATCCTCACTCTTAGTTCTTGGGCCATTACTTACATCATTCCACAATCTGCGAACTTAAAAAGTAATTATCTCCATTAGAAATGCAACTGTTCGCAGTTAGGATACTAATTCTGGAACATTTAATGGCCTATTCGCATTCGTTGGCTAGTGACTTTTGCAGGCCCATTTGTTCGACGGGGGTTTTTATTGTACATTTATATATATAATATAGCAATAAATTCGTTTACAGTCGCATATAAATTAAAAAACAAAAGGGTTTCGACGTTCTGTGGCGGGGGAGGAGATATTGGCGGTGACGCGGAGGCGCCACACAAGCCACAAACCACGCACATAACTCAAGGAGTTTGTGACATTTTTATGGCAAGGATATTTTATACGTAGATTTTTGGTTTGCTTTTGGGCATTTCGCGTTCTGCTTCAATTAAAACAAAAAGGACACATTAATCCTTTTTACACAATATCCTGTGTGCTCTATGGCCGCAATGTGTGCGCCGACTGTGTGGGTGGCAACTGAAGCTGCTCCAGCGTGGGGCAGAGGATGGGAACAGAGACAGAAATGGGAACCGCAGCTGGAGCCTGGTCGGCCATTTTCTTTTGCCAGCTGCCATTTTTATGCTCATTTTTTGCAGCTCTTTTTACGCTTCCTCTGCTGCCTCTTGTTATGCTTGTTATTGTTGTTGCTTGGCATTAAAAATGTTTTATGTTGTGTGCGATTTGCGCAACCTACTTTGCACATGCTTCAATGCAAGCCCAGAGATGGAAGGCGGGGGCCAAGGACTAGGTATATTTGCCGACGGTTTGTTTTGTTATATAAATAAATACATACCACGCAGAGTAGCAAGGAAAGTTGTTCCAACTGCACGATAGAGTAGAGTCTAAAATTATTAAGCACGGCTTTACATTATGTTGCATTTTGATAAGGACAAATCTTTAAAATATACGTAATGCGAATAATCTTAAAAAAGTTAAAAATTTCAAAATAAGAATTATTATTGTGCTTTATTTCCGCTAAATATGCTATTCATTTAAAGCATGTGATTTTTCATAATTATTATACTGAGTCTAGATTACAATATCTTTCCAACTGCATTTTTTTAACAAAATATTATTAACACATTTTATTTAGCTAAATCTTTAAAGCAAGTGCAATATAATTTTATTAAAATACAAACTTTTATTTATTTAAAGTGATTCGACACAATTGTCTTTACATTTTTGATATTCAGCATTTAGTTTTCTTCTCTGCCTTAGAGCAATAAGAATGAATTCTGTATTATTTGGCTGCTTGGCTTTCCACATTATTTTCAAATTAAATTCCTAATGCTGAATCCACAATCTGTGTCTCCGAATTCATGCCTATTGCTGCACGAACATCTATAAAATCTAATTGGCCACATTTGAATATAATCACATTGCGGGGTATCATATCGTAGTTCATTCGTGGAATTTAAATTTTTACGGTTTCACTATAAATAAATGTAAGTGTCTGTCTATCTACATGGAGAGAGGATATGAGCTCGTTTGTTTACGTAGAAAGGCTTAATTTGTACAGAGCAAAGCCTCACACTCCACACCACAGGCGTGTGTGTGCGTGTGTGTGTGTGGGTAGGTGTGCGTGTGTTTGTGTTCGTGTGTTTGTGTGTGTGAGTGTAACTTTTGTCTTGGCTTTAACTGTTTTTATGGCGCATTGCGACTTTTTATGGCCTTGTCTTGTTTTCGCTTTGCCTATTCTAATGTGTGTAGAAGCAGGTCCTGTCCCCAGCAGCTCCACACGACGCCACGCCCCCGTTTCGGGCCCAAAAGGAGCAAAAGGAACAAAAAAAAAAGAAAGAAAAAAAGAGAGAAGGATAATAATAAAACTGGTCTTATCGCTGATGCTGATGTGAACGCCGCTCGCTGTGCGTTATAATAAAACAAATGGCAGGCCATTTAATTGCTGGCCATAAATGGGCGCCCTTTATCCTTTGAAGGATGAATGCATGGATGCTACCAAAAACAGTTAGCTGGCGCAGCTCCTGGGGAATATGAGCAGTAGCTTCCACTCCGAGATCGGAGGGGAATGGGCGAAGTTTAGAGGTTTTTAGAGGGTATATGCGTGAGGTTCTCTTGTTTTTGGCCAACAAACTGGCTTTTTATTATTATTAGTATTTAAATTTATTTGTTGCTTTATAGCGTGCAGAGGAATGCGATAAATCTGAGCAGCGGCATTTGTCGTTTCGTCGTTTCGTCTTATTTCGGATATTTTAATGGGCCCGGCTATAAAAGGTAAGCCCAACAAATGTTATTATATAATTTGAGCTCTTTATATATGCGCTGCACATAATCAAAGCAACTTAAAACGCCATTTAACTGCTGCGATATGACATAATTGAGTGGACGCTTATCGGGTTAACCAAAAGAACAAAAATATCCCCATTGAAGTCCCGTCCGAAATGAAATCCTCGCATATGCTATGGCCATATTCCCAACCCAATTTGGATGCTGACAAGAGACGACCCGTGGTGCAGAATTGTGGTGTTGTTTGTGTTGTGGCAACTGCAATACAATTAATGCAATTGCACAATTGTTATCCTTGTGGTCTTGCAATTAAAATTGACAACAAGAAGTTTGCGCCACAAAGTTTTTCGAACATTTGGCACATTTGTTTTTACGACTCAATTACGCAACTAAGTCGTGGGGAGTCCCGGGCAATAAAGGACTGCTGTATCTAATAGATACACAGATACAGTGCCAACCCCTGGCAGCGCCTCATTAATTGCTTCTGTTGCAACCACTTGGTACAACCACAATTACTTTTACAACTGCATTTGTTATGATTTTTGATTTCAATTTCATTTGGCTGATGATTAATTCAGTAGCCACACCTACTTACAGTCCTCAAGTGGCATGCAGCAACTCCCTTTTGCAGCTCAGCTCATGATAAATGAACAACGCACTCGCTGGTAGTTGTGGCGCTCTCCTCTCCTCTCTCTTTCATTTCATTTCCTTTCCGTGTCTCTCTGGTTAGATGCTTATCCGTGGCATTCCTGCCGCCCAAAGTGTCATTGTTGTCGATCATTTTTATGTGGCTGCGAGCAGCTCCATTTGATTGACATGCCCGTAGAGGCGATCATCTTTCTCTTCCCTCTTCGCCGTCACATTTTTATGGGCAAACAACTTTTGTGATCGCTGTGATGTTTACGATGTAGCAGACTCCAAAGTTATTAACATAAAATGTACATTAATCATTTTATAGGCTGCATAATGAACTGAACTCTTTGTGTGCGCTTAGTTGGTGGCCAGTTTTTGGCCCAGCTCCAAGCTCAAAGTCGCCTCGCTGCCAAATTGCCAAAAAAAAACATAAAGCAGAACTTGGCATAGATACTGCAGTTGATTCTGTGTCTGGTTGTGGCTTTAGTTCTGGCTCTGGTTCGGGCTCGGGTTCGGGTTCTGTTTCTGTTTCTGGCTGACTAGCACTTAATCCAGGCGCACAACTATGCCGTTTGCATTGTTTCACGCACAATGGACACAAAGGACATGTTTGCACTGATTATCAGATTAGGCCATTGTACGTACAAATTGATATTGTCATGTTTCAAGTGCTTCGGCCGCGAATGTCGGCGTCGCAAACACACACACACACACACACAAAACTCATTGAATGCTGTCGCCAGTGCCGATTAAGAGATTTTTTTCGCACTCCCAAAACAGCGAAACCAACCAGGCAACCAGTCAGCCAGTCAGCCAGTGAGCCAGTGAGCCAGGCCAACAGCCAACAGCCAACAGCCAACAGGCAACAGGCAAAGCGACCAAAAACTGGGCACGGAAACAATGGATGGCCAGCAGGCAGAGATTTGCAGCAATTTTTGATGAAACAATCGCCCAGACAATGAGTGGTTTGAGTGGTTTTTGCACTGCGGCTAAAGGCCTGGTCTAGTTTTTGGCCGACTCGATCATTAGCATAAAGCCACAACGGCGGCAGACACTCTGACCTCCTCCTCACTCTCTCTGTCTCTCATTCTCTTGTCTGGCCGGGGCGTTAGCCATGTGAGCGCAGAAGGATTAGCAACAACATCGGACATTCGGACTCTTGGAATGTGCATATCATTCTCGATCAGCGGCGTCCCTCTTGTGCCCTGAGAGTGGGAGAGAACTCACTGCAGATCTCGTACCTCTGATAGCCGGCCAAAAAAAATAAAGATTGCCGATCAGACAAGTGCTTATCGTGAGCAGGAGGCGTTGGGCGATTTTTTTCTTTCTTTTTTGCCTACGATCATATCTGGTTGGCTGGTGTTGATTGTTCTCCACTGCACATTAGACTGAAAATCGGTCAAGTGATATCAGATTTCTCGAGAAATCGCTGAGTAGCAAAATCGCAGGATTTGCCTATCACGGCAAATAGATCAGTTCAAAGCTAGACAAGTTGTCGGGGCTCATATCACACGCAGCTGTGAAGGAAATATGTTGCTTCGATCATTATCCAGCCTGGACAATGCCAAGATCAGCCGAAAAGCGGACGTTGAAAATATACAAGTATATCAAATAAATAGCGTGTTTTTGCACTACGTTCAACAGAATATTCTGGAATTACGATTCTAAATAATAGAGTCATCTTTTGACACCTACATATCGTATTAGATCTACTACGAAATCTACATTCGAATAATTCGGCGAATATCCTATTGATTGTTATCTACGACAACTCTTTGCTTATTATTCAGTTTAAAATAGATTCGAAAAGATAGCAACGATTAATCTTCAGCATCAAACATGATTAAGACAATAATATGGTGATACTTTTAGTAGCTATAGATACAAGATTAGTAAACTAATCGAACTCAAAAAATCTAAATGATGATTTTTGAATGCGAAATAATACAATCAAATACAAAGAACACAGTTGGAAAACCGCATGTTTTTTAAGAAATCTTTAGCTGCGTTTGCATATACGAGTATATTAATATATGTATTTATAATTATCCTGCATTTTTATGAAATAAAAACTATCTGCATAAATTAAATGTAAAATTACTGCTCCCAAAATGTGTGAAACCAAATTAATCATCATTCATATTGAAATTACCAAAAAAATAATTGATAATTTGATTTTTTGAACAGCAACAATTTTCTAAACTCTAAGAATCTCATATCGAGTGTAAAATAAATATATGCCCTATTTTACAGCTTATCCCTTTGAAATCCTGGCGCCAGTTTAGATCGGCTGTTCACCTACACTGCTCTGCACGATCGCTGCACGCTATCAGCTCATCCCAATCCGAGTCCCCTGCCCATGCATAATGCCAATGCACTTGCCAAATGCCTTTCACAGCCTCTAGGGCTCTAGGTCCTAGCGCCGGGTCATAACTCTTAACGGGCTGCTATTTGTATTTCATAAATTTTTGTACAAGCGGCAATAAAAATATTGGCCTGCCTTCGGCTGGTGTGAGCACAAAAGAATTGCACCATAAAATGCATATACAATACCCATATGCACACACTAACACACACAAAGCACAGCAACAAAGCGCCGCGCAGCTAAAACTATAGTCTTTTGTCTCTAAGAACTCAAAAGTAGTGCAACACTTTTGGCTTATAGACAAAGCAGCCAGCAGCCAGTAACCTGCAACCTGCAACCTGCTACATGCAACGTGCAATTGCAACTCAGTCCAAGTCTGAGACGGAGACGGAGACGGAGACGGAGGCTGGCCATTGTCTTCGCAGAAGTCGTTAGTGTGACAGGTTGGATTTGTTTTGTGTACGGTGCCTAAGTCTGTCATCATCATCAGCATAAGACTTGTCTGGCGCCAGCATTAGGGACAATATTTTCGACTAAATATTTCGTCACAGCAGCAGCGGCCAAGTAGCCGAGTAGCAACGAGGGCGTAGGTCAAAACCTCGAAATATCGGGGCCTAGAACATCGAACCGGTAAGATTCAAGGTCTGCAGTCGGCGCTGCGGGCGTTTATTTTGGTAGATTTCTACAGACTTCCCAATGTTGTTGTTGTCATAGCATTGATGATTTATGCATTGCCCAGTTACAGGTGCACGGACTCAGGTAGTTTCGATATCAATATCGCCAACGCTATCGAAGTTCATTTTATTCCACTGAATTTGTTAGTAAAAGGTGACACCAGAAGATGAAGTATTATGTAATTATTATTTAAATATTGTAAAATATTTTCTTGGAACTAGGGTCAGTTCATTTAACTTACCTCCTTCCTCGATTTATTCAGAATTAGTTTTGATTTAATTCAATTAACATTAAACTAAAGTAATAAATATATATTATAAATAAAGTCAGTTTAAGATACATTTTATATATTGCAAAAAGTTATTATTTAATAATATTATGAATTGAATTTAGAACATTCGATATTATGACTCACTATCTAATTTGTACACCTTTGTTAAATTGTTATATGAAAATTGTATTCAATCAAACAAATATTTAAAGATTGTATTGGATTATTCAATCATAACGTCATTCTAATAGAAACTCAATAGTCTCTAATTGCATTTCAATAAATTGCGTCTAAAATAGTTATTATTTTATAACAACTATGGTAAGTTTGGAAGCGGTTAACATCGCTTCAAGCCATTGTTGATTTACTATGAATAAAGTTTGAACTTTAATCAACTGCAATTGAAGTGCATATTTAAACAATTTCCATTATAGCTTTGTCGACAGTTTCAGTGGCTAAGAATCGAAGCCGAGGGCAACAATTCGATAAATGAGCTGCCAGCACGTATTAAAATGCAAAATGTGAATACGCTGCATGTGCTAATGACATGAATATCGGTGTTGCAAGCGTCCTTCTGCTGCTCCGGTATCCTGCCGATGATGCTGTGGCATGTGCTGCGGTTCGAAGTTGCAACATATTGGCGCACTTGAGGCGCCTGCCTCGCATCGACATCGACATCGGCGAGGCACGCGCGTTGCAACACTTGAACTCCAAGCACCAAGTGCTGCTGTTGCTGTTGCTGTTGCTGTAGGTCCTGCCACACACCGTCATCGAAGAAGGAGTGTGAGGTGGAAAACTTTTAGCAGGCGCATTTCTCTCGTCTTTTATTTTTTTGCTGTGCAGATGCAGAAGAAGAAGAAGTCGCACGCTCTCCATTGGAATTTGCACAATGAAAACACTTGAGTGCTGTTTTTGTCGAGGCGTGTGGAGTAGCAGGCGTGAGGAGGGGAAGGGGAATGGGAGGGGAGGTGAGGTGTGCAGCGGGGTGGTCTGAACTTTTTGGTTCAAGAACAATGGTTCAAGAGCTGCTTGCAAAACAAAAAGCGTTTTAAGTTTTAATTACACGAGGCACAAAAGGCACTGCGCCGGAATGAACAAGAGAGGCGAGAGAGAGAGAGAGAGAGAGAGACAAGGACCTGGCCATGGGGTTGCAGCTGCTGAAGTGCCCAATCGGAAATTGTACAAGCAAGTATATACATATATAGTATCTTTATGGCACAGTCTTAACTAATGACTGTCCTTAGTTGTCTGTATTATATTTTTGGGCAGCTCAAGCAGCTCTTGTACTTGGCACGGCGCTAATCAACTAGTTCAAATCTTTAGCCACCTTCTCGAGCATTCACAAATTCTCAATGGGGCAGCAGCAGCAACAACAACGGAACGTGAGGCATAACATGGCATGGCATGGTAGGCAGTCAGGTTGTGTGACGTGCCATCTGAAACTATCTATCAAATACAGGCAGCCATAGCTTGTCAGTGATTAGATTTCCAGCTCTCTTCAGAAAAAAACAAAAAACTCAAGCGGAGTCTCAACAGTGCAACAAAAAGAAAGGGGAAAAAAACTTATAAAAAATTGCTCAATTGTGACTGATTAGACTTTGTTTTCAATTTGTTTGCCGATGCCATGTTGGTGGGGCGGAAGGTGGCGACAGAGGAGCGCTGACAGAAGCTACCTCTTCGTAAAGTTTTTAATCAAAATTGTACAGGAAATCAAAAATCAGTTGAAAAATAAAAATCACAGTTTCTTATCGTGATGTTTTCTAGCGCTTTACCCCAATTGCTATCCCCCGCCATCGCGTCTATGGCTACCCTGTAATCGACAGACAATGGGGTATTTTAGTGCAATGAATGGAATAATTGAATAATTACGATTTAGAATTTTATATCAGCCTTTCAGGAATATAGAAAACACTTCTCTTTTGTCTGCTTGTAGAGGGCATCAGGCAGTCCATCAGTCAGTTTGGAGCTGGTTGTTGTTGGGGGTTTTCAAACCATTTCTTCAACTGTCTAAACAATGGGCTTGTGAAGAAGTCGAAGTCGTCTCTGTTTTGGGCCCTTGGCGTGTAATTTTGAAGAACGCAACGCAGTAGCTATGAAATCAATTACGCGATAAAGATTTGACAGCACAAGCGCAGCAATGTGGCAGTCGATAATTAATTTTAACGCTTTATCGCATTGAGGTGCGCCCTGTGCGTCTCTGATAGTCGCTGATAGCTGATAGTTGATAGGCTCTGTATGCCAGCAACACACACAGACACAGACACAGACACAGACAGACATACACTCAGACAGCAGCAGCAACAACGTTGTCCGAATTGATTGAAGTCTGTCTAAAGACGTTTCCTAATCTGTGACACAATTGGAAAATTATGAGTGTGTTGCTGCCGTATGCCTATGAATTTATTAAATTCCCTCCACTCGGCTGCTTACATATTTTGTTGTTAGTTTTTTTTTATTTTCTGTGGTTCCTTTTTGTTTATGGCTGTCTATGTGCCAGGGAAGAGATGTTTCCCATGATATGCAAACGAACTCAATTATTTATTTTATCACAAATGATTTCGCTTATCAAATCTAGAAATCGCCTCATCTTCAGTATACCAACCATCAACCAACAACGTACCTTTTCTCAGCTACCACAACTCGGCTGCTGTCTCCAACTCCAATTCCAATTTCAGCTTCAGATTCAACTTGAGCTCTCCTCTCCATCCCATGGCCTGGCATCTCATCTCATCTCTTGTGTGTTTTATGTTGTACCCTCTTGAGTTTTTCTTACAATTGCTTGGGTCCAAGCCAATGTGCCTCGCTCCGTCCTGCTCGCTGCTCGTTGCTCGTTCGTGGCCGCCATTATTCAAGGAGCCACAGCCACAGTCACAGTTCAGCAGCATCTCCGAAAAACTCTCCGTCTCCGACTCCGTCGCCGACTCATTCGCAAGCGGTCGCATCTTTTGGCGCTATCTTTGCGTTGAAATCTCACAGTTCATGTCAAATTTCTTGTGTTTTTATATATCATCGCCGTGGCAGCCTTTCCTTGCTTTCCTTGTAAGTATGTAAATGTCGTTTGAGTCGCGAGTTGCCTGCTGCCAGTTCCGATGTTGATGTTGCAGCTGCTGCTGCTGTTGCTGCTGCTGTTGCTGCTGCGTTTTGCACTTCCCCCGCAGCTGTGACTGATTGTCGTGCGTTTATCTTTTGATGGGGCTGAGCTTCTGTGGCGCGGCGTTTTGCTTAATTAAGTTTCCAGCAGGCTCCGCCTGCTCCGTCGCCAAACTCAATTTTTAGCACCTATTGACATGCAAAGCCACAGGAACATAGAAGTCTCGAGGAGGCCACACACACACAGACTGCAATGCCAATTGGCCCGCCAAATCAATCAATTCAACACGCAATTTAAGTAGGCAGCAAACCAAGAAGCCAGCAGAGTCAGAGCCGATAATTTCTCTATTTTGACTTGGCCCGTAGACAGGGGACTGGGGACTGACAATAAATAATAACTCAATACAAATCCCAATTACAGTCGAGTGCCACCCGCCTTGTTGGGCTAACACGAAGACGACGAGACTGCAACCCCTCCCATGTGGAAATCCTTCCCTTCTGATTGTCCTTTTTTTTTGTGTGTTGTCCTATACACCTCTACTCCTTGTGCTCCGTGTGTGTGTGTGTGTGTGTGTTCGTTTTATTTGATTTGATCAGCGGGGTTTCGCCTACATGAGCCACAACGATGACGCCGTCTAGCGCCGGGGTTTATTTTATTTTACTTCTCCTGTTTTTTCTGTTTTAGGTTTATCCTGCCCTCGCCCGCCACATAAATCGTTTGTTTTGGCCCAAAACCAGCCCTCCAACCAGCCAGATTGTGTGTGTGTGTGTGTGTGTGTGTGTGTGTGTGTGTGCGGGTCTCCGACTGTTTCTCTCTTTTATTTAAATTTTCATTTAATTTGTTATTTGTTTACATGAAATACACCGACGTGCGACGACAACGGAGGCGACATATGACAACATTCTCAGCCGGCCACAATTGCCATTGTCTGTCTCTCAACACAGCCGCAATATCGCGAGGGGGAAATTGAAGAATGATGCCATAGTACATGTCCATACCCACTGACCACACACCTGGACACCCCGAGCAGTTGGCCACTGTTTGCAACTGTGTCTAATTGCGGTCCTCGACTCAGACGAGGACTATTCCATGGGGGGAATCCTTTGGCCAACGGACAAAAGCCTCAATTGCAATTTCTCAGAATTATGGCTGGCATTAGATGAAAGGGCTAAACTTGGAAAATTCATGAAAGACGCTGAAGCACTCAACATAATATAAAATAACAGTGAAACTAAAAAAATAAATTGCTTTGATTTTTTTCAAACATCACTTCAAATATTAACATCTGAAAACATTTAATGATTTCTTTTGTGAAATGAATGAAATTAATTTAAATCTGTATTTATATAAAATTTGTATTTTATCAGATGATACCAAAAAATCACTGACGAATTTCTATGTAAAACAGACAAATAAATAAATTCAAATAAACAAGAAATACTTTTCCAAACAGAAAATATTTCATTTAAATAGTTTTGTATAATTACTCGAATTAAATAAATTAATTCGCAGAGGAATTTTTAGGTGGTGCGACATCAATTATGCAAATGACACAGTTTTAATAGGTTTCTGCCAGCAATTTAATGCATTTTGAGTTGTTAAACAAACTAGTTCAGTTATAGTTTCAGGGCGTTTAGACATGCGAACGATTGAATAGTTATTTGATAAAAACAACAGGTAATAAATACCCTTTAAATAAGAGCAGCCAGAGCATGAGAATTAGTAGTCGAACAGGCTTTAAAATCCGGCAAATCTAAACAGCATCTCGAACAAATTAAGTGGACAACAATAAATCAACGGCTGACGACGGAATTCAAATGAAAAATCAATAAGCTGAAAAATCTATTGACCAAGACAAGACCAAAGGCCGGAGACGAAGACGAAGACGGAGACTGAGACTGAGTTGTTGCTGTTGTTGGGAACGAGCTGCGTGTTTAACAACAAACAATTAAGATGGCGACCAATTGATAAGCTAGCAGCCAAATCATCAGCCACAACGACAGCCACACAGCAACAACAGAGCAAACACAGCAATCACAGAAGTTGTGGCCAATGGGTTTGTTGGCTGATGAAAGAAATGGCTATAATGAAATAATTATGGTTGCGCCTTAGGGCTGACCATTTATATGATGGCCAGCGAGACACTTGGCTCAGTTACAGCGTCTGGAGACCTAAAACGCATGTTAATCAAACATTGATTGCAACAGCAACAGCAACAGCAACAACATCAACAATGCCTGGCACTTTATCGCAGCAATATATCGAGTTGTTTTTGCCAGGACGTGTGTATGCAGCAGGATCCTCAACAATGTGTGCCATGCTTTGCTTATCGCCACATTGCCATCTATCAGTTGCCACAGCCAGTTGCCAGTTGCCAGTTGCCAGACGTCAGTTGATGGCTTTGATTGCTGCTTTTGGCCATGCGTGATATTTATTTGTTATTTGACACAAAACGCCGATTGCCAAGCCGAATCGACTCCGGGTCTGGACCAGACCAGAGCCACCTTGTGGCATGTGTCTCGTCTCGTGTTGATGGCAGAGAGAGACAATTGAGTGGCCAATATGAAAAATGAAACGCTACCAAGACTGAGCAGCAAGCTGGCAACATTTATTTTTTTAATTTAGCCTTCCATTGTGAGGCCAGCACGGACATAAAGACAGAGAGAGAGAGAGAGAGCGAGTGAAGAAAAAAAGGAGCAAACTAAATTGTAAACATTTTTGCGCGCCTGCATCAAGATAAACAACCGCAACACAATGAGCACTCGGGAGGACTATTTGGCCAGCGAGAAATTAGACACGTGATGGGCCCAGCTCCGAGATGGCCACGACAAAAACCCAACTGATAATCGACCACAATAAAAAAAGAATGCACAGAAAAACTGAGCTGAATCGACTCCACTTTTTTTTTGTTCTTTTGGCTTCGCATGTTTTTTTCCAGCAAAATGAAGCTAAAGACTTCCGAGATTAGGAGCAGGCAGATTCAATCAGCTCAATCTACTCATCATTTGAATAGGTGCGAACAGCGATTCAAATGTTTCGATAATGCCAAGAAGAGAAGAAACAGAACGAAACAGGAAGCCGTTAAAATCGAGGCTGCTGCCAAATTATGAACTAGGCATAGGGGACTACAGTTCAGTTCAGT
This sequence comes from Drosophila ustulata, assembly GCA_035047365.1. Taxonomy (NCBI): domain Eukaryota; kingdom Metazoa; phylum Arthropoda; class Insecta; order Diptera; family Drosophilidae; genus Drosophila; species Drosophila ustulata. The sequence goes on from JAWNPT010000094.1 coordinate 16,691,461, forward strand.
TCAGTTCAGATCAGAGTTTAGTTTGAATTCGATTCGAGTTGAGATTGCCACAGTTCTGGGGGCACTTCAGTGGCATCCAATTAAATTCAATTTTCGAACAAGCTCTGGCGATGCTACTGCGATAAATTAAGCAAACATTTCGTCGCTTTTCGGTTGTCGAAGTCCGCAACAAAAACACAACAGAAGTCAACAAACGCATTCTGCGATGCGACTGCAAAATACCCAAGAGGTGAAGGGAGTTGATTGAGAAATAGTTGGATCCTAAAATATTATTATAAATATGATAAATATAAAATTCTTTTTATCAATAAATCTTATTCAAAATTGTATTTTATTTATTTTCATTCATTCATTCACAAATTAGTCTTTTGGCTTAAGGCTAACACAAATTGTTTTTACAATTTTTAGCAGAATTTGGGTATTCAGTGCGCTCGCATCGCAGGGTATACAAATCAACACACAAAACAAGACACCATGCAAACACTGCAAGGCGAGAGGCAAACACAACACGCTGATTATCAAAATTTGATAAAGCATTAGATACCCCAGCACACACACACGCACACACACACACACAGTGACACACAACTACACACATCAATGGCAGTAGGACGTGCTCTGTTGCGGTTCACTTGCTCTGCTCCGTTTTGGAAAACGGGGAACAAACGAATTTCTAACGCGCGCTACAAGTTTATTTGTGCGTAACAAATATTTATTGGAAAGGTAACACTTGCGTCTCTCACACGCTCGCCTTCGTTCTGGGGATGGAGATGGGGATGGGGATGGGAATACGGGTGGGGGGTAAAGGTCCAACTGTTGCCCAATTGACCAATTAAGAGTTAGCAGCTCGATGATGTGTGTCGCCACCATATAGTCATCAGGTACATCAACCACTTCGATTTCCAGCGCTGCAATTACTTGTGGTTTTCCAGCATTGAGTTGGTCGAACAAAGCGGGTCACCACTTTAAACGGTACAGTGAAGTCCAGCCAAATGGAATAATTGCTATCCAATTGAGTGCAGTTACCTGATCATTTTTGATTTATATTAAATTGTATTTTACAACCAGGTCAAGGGATTTTCAAAATCCGGTAGTATATAAAATGGGAAAATTATTTTTAAATACATTAATTTCTGAACTTAATCATTTTTATCTTGATGAAATGTTCTTCAACAGTACCACTTGTAATAATATATTCAATATATTTTTTGTATGCTTAATTAACATAAAAAAGCTTTTCCAATCAAACAAATTATCAGGCAAAGCATAAAATAGAAAATCGCAATTATATATTTTATTTAAAATGTAAATAAAATGATAATCCAATTGAAATAAAACTGGCAAAGAAATTTGTAACTATTTGACAATTTCCCTTTAATTTTTAAAGAAATACTTGCAGTATTATTGCATTTTTCGTCAGCTGCCAGTGTTCACTGTCATAATTATCATTCTTCTAGTCGTAATTGTCAAATCGCTCTTTCTCTTGTTTACTTCTCTCTCACTCTCGCTGTGTCTCTGCGTCTCTTTCTGCCATTCCGTCTGTCATTTGTAGGCGCCAGTGACGATGACTTGCAGTTTGTTTGCCATTTTGCTCTAACAACTTTGTAATTTTTTGTTTACACGCTTAAATTGTGGCGTAATTGCTTTGGGAAGTGGCAATTGCTCTGCGTCTCTCAGTCTCTCTGTCTCGCTGTCTATGTCCATGTCTGGCTTTTTGTCTAGCGCTGGCTTGTCAATTGTCAAGCGCTGCGAAAGCGCACACATGTCCCAAATGGAGTCGCCACGACTTTTGAACTTGGCCAAACACAAAAGGTCAGTCGAAAAGCGCTTGTACAAACGCACTTGTCAAAAGCAGGCAGAGGCAGAGGCAGAGGCAAAGGCCTTAATAGAGGCAGAGAGAACGGCCATAGATAAAACAGATGCTAACGCTTCGATAATCTCGATGAGTGCGTCGTAATTCGTGTAATTATATTCTCAATTACTTAACAAAGCGTCTCTGTCCAGATTCCAGATTCCAGATGCCAGATGCCAGATTCGGATTTCGATTCAGATGCAGATGATGTCTTTTCGATTAGAGCGACAGCAGCAAAAAAGGGCAGACCACAAACAAGCAAACAAACGGACGAGAAAAGAAATATGAAAAATCAAAAGCAGGCCAACAAATATAGCCATGAATGGAGATAAACTTCTAAATGCTGCTGCTGCTCACTCGTGCAGTCAGCCAAACAAGCCAAACAAAACAAACAGATCTCAATGGGGAGGAGTAAGGGCAAAGCGATGTTCTTGGCTATGGGAATGGGATGGAAACTGGTACTGGATGGAGGCTGCTTGTACTCGTATGCAAATGGCAGTCGTCCTGCGGCCTGTCCAGGCAACTTAAGTGGTTTCAACTCGGCAGCAGCAGCAGCAGAAGCAGCAGCGATGTGATGCCTACAACGATATGATATGATTATGTTAAACGCTCGTTTTGTTTGCTCTCTCTCACTCACACACGCAATCACGGGCGATTCACAGATTCAAAGGCAGTCGCTATGGCTGTGGCAGGGACTGTGGCAGAGGCACGGTGCTGAGGCAACACGCTGCCGCCTGCTGTCATTGGTCATTGGCGTAACGCGCGGGGCAGCTGCTGCTGGCGTTGTAGTTGTAGTCATGCTCTCTTAACTGATTTCCCAGTCTATGGGCGAAAAGGAGCAACGGGCAGGCTCTTCGCTCTCCCCACCCCTCTCCGCCCTGTGGCTGCATTCAGTTCGGTTTCAAGTTGACGATTTCATAATTCAATTTACAAGATAAGGCGAATAAACCAACCAACCAAACAACCAACAAACCAAGCAACCAACAACAACGACAACTACAACGACAACGACAACTACAACAAAGCGGCAACCGTTTTGGGGCGTGTTGTGAAATGGAGACAGCAAACCAAATACAAATACAAAATGCCACAGAGAGAGCGAGCGAGAGAGAGAGAGAGCAAAATATGAAAACCATTTAATTAATTATGCATCAGCGATTGTGTTTAAATCAAATGAAGTTCAGTCAAATCTCAGTCAGATATCTCTGACTCGTCTGTCTTTTTATACTTTTTGATTTTTTTATTGTTTGTCAGATCCAGCTGCAGCTGACGCATGTTACGCATACGCCGAGTGGCACACATATGACATAAAAGATAAATGGGATATTTGGATTTTAAATATTATCAAGCCACTACAAAATGCAAAAAGATTGAGATGCATCTCACTGACAACGGCATAACACAAGAAACTTGCACTTTGATTTCGGGCTTATCAATAAAATTTCCACGTAAACGAGATGTGTTTTTTTTTGTGGTTGTGCTAAAACAAATACTCGCACTGCAGATCCTTTAATTCTCTGCATAATTTCAAATCAGACAAGCGTTAAAAACATTTCATTATAACGCTACACAATCGGAATATTTAATGATTTAATCGGCAAACGAAATCAGCCACAACAGACAGCGAACAGCAACAACAACAAGCTCAGGCAACACCTAAGCAGAAGCTCAGCTCGAGTCTCAACTGCAGACTGCAGACGGCAGACGGCAGACGGCAGACACAACGTTGCTCGATTAACTGCTTCAAATTCACAGATTTTAAATTTAAAACGTAGCCACAGTGAGCAGAGCGCGGAGGAGAGCATAAAACATGTAAGCGAAACAACAACCTGAGTGCCCCACTCTTCTTGCAACTTGCTGCAGTCTGTGGCAACGTTCGGATATAATGGCGCGAGTTTCATGTTTACAAAAAGATTATGCAGCGCCCAGCAAACGTGCTGAAGCTGTAGTTGTAGCTGGAGCTGGAGCTGGAGCTGGAGCTCAAGTTCTAATTAAACAATTCGTAGAATTTCGAGTTAATTGCGAGAAAACGACGCGAACGTGCAGCGTGGATGCGACTGGCGAGCATTGAATTGGGCAAGGTGACACGTTTGGGACTTTTTAAATACGAGCACGAGAATTGTGGGAGAATTGTGGAGCTCAGAGCTTTGATTAGTTGACATTACCAGCTTATTATGTGGGCAGAACTTCACTCGTATTCCCAACTCACTGTTGACCCGCATCTGGCATGAGAGCAACAAATAGTTGAGAGCTGTATTATTAAAGTTAGACGCAAGTCCACGTGACAGCACACACAATGTTTTTGGCGGAAGGTTGTGAGCGAGTGAGTGAGAAACAGAGGATCGCAAACGGAGAAAACTCAATTCAAATTATCGCCATACAAGATCGACAGATGTTCAACAAAAACGCAGACCATCGACAGCAACAACATCGTCTCTGAGCAGAATGAAGAACAGCACCAGGGAACAAGGAATGAGGACGACTGGCTGCAGAGGTCAATGAGGTGCACCGACCGTTGTCCAGATCGATCGAGTCGAGAGTCAGAGTCGAGAGTCGGAGTCAGAGCCAGATCGAAAGGCAAAGCAGTCGCACGTTTCGCTGAGCAAATAACGCCCCATTTGTTGCCAAAATACTAAACTAAAGCCCTTAATCTAAACCACTTTGGGCAATGGACGGACACAGGCACAGCAGGAGGCGGGGGGTGAAGAAGGGGGCAACAGATCGGATCGAACGATCATCGGCATTGGACAACGCCACGCATATTTCGCATAACACAGGCACACCTTTTCACAAAAGCCCAAAAGAGAAAACCACCAAAAAGGGATAACCACAAAAGCATAGATATGAATATGAGTGTGTGTGTGTGTGTGTGTGAGCATTGTTGAAGTACCCAAAACCCGCACGCAGTCAACGTCAACGCAACGCTACCGTCGATCATCATCCTCGTCATCATTGCTCGTCATTCAAGAGCCACAATCCACGTCCAGGCAACGCAGACAGACGGACAGACGGACGGACAGAGGGACAGACACTCAAGGGGCTGCTTATCAGCGGCGATTAATCAGCATCGCTGTTGCTGATAACGCCAGGCGACCCTGTCGAGCTTGTAGCGCAGTGTTGAACGCATTTGTTAGCAGCAACATCAGCAGCGGCTGCCCGTGTGCAGTGGCAGGCAACACTCATGTTTAAATTATGATGGCTTCTAAGTTGTGCCCCGACTTCAACTGCAACTCCAGCTCCAGCTCCGACTTCGTCTCCGTCTCCTTCCCCCTCTTCATCTCCTTCTCTGCAGTGGCGATGCGATGCGTGTGTTATATGTGGGCATATGGGCTACTTTGATCTTCGTGTTAGAAGTCATGTTACTGACCCATTGACAATATGTTCTTTCCAAATGCGCAGATTTCTCAGCCTGTTGCCGACACACGAAAGACTTTTAGCTTTTTATTTTTTTGTTGTTTTTTTATTGTTTACAACATACATATTGTTGCTACACTAAGATAAAAAAATCATTTTACTATTCAAAAAGGAAAAAAAAAGAAAGAATTGTTTTGCAGTTCCATTTTTAACTATTATATTATTTAAATTAAATACTGTTGCTATACTAAAGAATTATTAATCTAAACAAAAAGGAACAATTATAGTGTCATTAATTTTTGGCAGAAACATTTATTATTGTTATGTTATTTGTACAAAATTAGAAATGATTCACATAGGGCAACATCAATAAACGTGAAATTTATAGAATATGGATATCGTAGTTCTACGGAAAAGAACTTAAAAGCAAATGATTTTACCATTATAATATACCCAAAATTTATTTTCTTCGTATTTGACCTATAACATTTATGCTGATAATAGGGCGTTGATTTGTAAGAAATGTAGAATTTATCGCAAAAGATATTTCCGGGAAATAACTTGGTATTATATCGGTATTAACTGTAAATCCTTTTAAATAGTATTCAATATTCTGAAAAGAGAAAATGTTTAATAATGGATGCGCATAAATTCTTATAAAGCTACCTTTTTTAATGGACAGTCCAACGGAAAGTTGGAAACAGAGCGTATTCCATTTGCTATCATCTGCATCACGTATTGACCATATCGGATTTGCAAGCCCTTGCAATAGTCCAAATCAAGAGTGAAGTAATCAATAAATTTATCAGTGTACTTCATTTTTAAATTAACGGGACCCGTTAAATTGTACACATCTTCAGATACACGACAGTTTACGTAGACAGCAGAAATATTTGCAGATGTACGATTGATTCCATAGTTAAACTCTATTAGGCTTGGGATTAGATTGTCAACTTCCATCTTGATGAAATCTACTACTACCTTGCGCTATATTGACAAATAAAGAGATTAAAAATACTCATTGCTCTTCTGTCACTCACCTTTGCTCCCTGGGTAATTAAAAAACTATTGAGTATCAAAACTATCCCAAAATAACATAAAATTAGTCTATCCATGTTCGAAGTCTGATGCAAACTGTTTGTAGATTTGTTTACTTGGATCAATAAAACACATTTAATTTAAGCAATAATCTATTTTTAATATGACTGCGTTTTTACTTTTATTAATTGCTATTTGGCTCTAAAGCCACTAGTTTCCATTTCAAAGAACCTACAATTTCAGAGGATTTTCTAACTTCATTATAATTAGTTACTTATTTTTTATAAATTATGATACTAATCAAATAGAAGAAAAATGCAGTCATCGATAATTTCAAACACATTTTGTGAAAATTTTAAATCATTTTTATTATTTAAATAAATTCATTATAATTAAAATTCGATTGAAAAAATTAACCTAGATTCATAGAATATGGATAGCGTCATAGATGTCCAGATATTATTTTCTTTGGGGTTATTCTAATTATATTAGAAATTATTTTTTCCGTAATTGACCTATAACTCTCATGCTGGCTATGAGCTGCGAATTGGTAATAAAAGTCATATTGAACGCAAAAGTTATTTCCGGGAAATAACTTGGTATTAAATCCGTGTTAACTGTAAACCCTTTTACATAATATTCGTAATTCTGTAAAAAGACTATCTTTAATAATGGATGCTAACAAATTTTTTTGAAAATACCTTTTTTAATGGACAGTCCAATGGATAATTAGAAACAGAGCGTATTCCACTTGATATCATCCGCGTTATATATTGACCATGTAGCATTTGCAAGGCTTTGCAATAGTCCAAATCAAGGGTAATGTAGTCAATGAACTTGTCAGTGTATTTAATTTTCAAATTAGTGGTCCCCGATAAATTATACACATCTTCAGTGAAATGATAGTTTGCGTAGAGAGCAGAAATATTTTCGGATGTGCGATTGATCCAATAGTTTACCACGTATAGGCTAGAAAGTCGTTTTTCAACATCCAACTGGGTGAACTCTACTTGTATCTTGCGCTATAATGACAAATAAAAAGATTATAAATAGTCTTTGCTCTTCTGTCACTCACCTTTGCTCCCTGGGTGATTACAAAAGTATTGAGAATGAAAACTATCGCGAAGTGAGACAAAATTCGAATATCCATGTTGGAAGTCCGCGGCAAACTAATTTTTTCCTTTGACTTCGAAGAATAAAACTCATTTCATTTGAAAAATAATCTATTTTTAATATGGATGATGTTTAACATATATTAGTTACTATCTGGCTTTATAGCCAATTTCTCTCATTTTTAGCAAACAACAATTTGATTGCTTTGTCTAACTTTATTATGATTAATTGCATGTATAATGACTTATTATATTTAATATTAAATGAATCAAAAATTAAGAAAAATGTAGCCTCCGATTTTTTTTAGCCACATGTTTTATAGGAGTATTATTTAGGAAAATTAAAAAAGAACCTGTTGAAATTTAAATTGATGAATTTACATTAAATACGTGTTGGACAAATCTACGTAACATTTATCGAATATGGATATTCGTCATTTAGTAATTGCAAACATTACACCGAGAATAGTAGTAGTAGTAGTATTAATAATTGGTGAAAATTAAGCTCACACAATTTATAGAATTTGTTATACAAGCACTTCTAAGAAGCGGGATCAGTCCTAGATCTTGTAAAGTTTCATATCTGTGATAATTATTATAAATCACTGAACTCCAAAGTTTGCAAGTTCATTATTGTGTTGAATTTATATTTAATGGCATAATCAAATGTAGACACGTGAGTGAACTAACTTGAGTTGAACTTGATGCCAGATGCCGTAATCAAATATCAGTTTGCAGCAAGTGCAACTTTGTTGCTGAGAAGCGCTTTGTGTGTCCAGATAATTTCCCAAGGGGAAATTAAACACCACACGCTCTCTGGCTTATCGGGGCAAGCAATATATGCAATATATATACACACTCAAGCAGGCATCCCACAGCCCCCACATCTGAGCTTTGCTGGCGATAAGACTGAAGCAACAGTTGCTGCTGGCGATGCCCGGAGCAGCGATCGGTTTTCAGTGCATTTAACGCGTTTTCAAGCGTCGGTTGTAAGGCGACAAAGGCGTAATCAAGTAGAATATATGTACATATATGTAAATACTATAGAAAATAATTATGCCTACTCTATTACTATTGCTGTTGCTGCTGGGAGCGCAGAATGTGCTTGGAGAGCCCTTCTACGACGACAACAATGGCCTCAATGTCAGCGCCAGTTGCCCGAATTCCACCTGCAGCTTGTGGCAACTTGCGAGCACCTTTGTGCAGCCACTGCGCTCCACGGACCACAAGGCGCTGCAACTGGAGCAGCTGCTGGTGGGCGACTCTCATTTGCGAGCGCTGCCCGTGCAGCTGCTGCGTCAGACGCCCAATCTGCGCGTGCTGATAATGGTGAACTGCTCCCTTTACCATGTGAACAAGGATGACTTTCAGCCAGTCGCGCAGCTCAAGCAACTGCAATTGCAGTACAATCACATCTCGCAACTGAAGAATCAACAGTTTGGGCTGCTGCAGCAGCTGGAGGTGCTGCAACTGGGCCACAACATCATTCTGGTGGTGCACGGCCAGGCTTTCACGGGTCTCGCCCAGCTTCGGCTGCTGGGCCTGCAGAGCAATGGCATCACGGAACTGTCAAACGATGCCTTCGACTCGCTGCCCAAGCTGCAACATCTCGATCTCAGCGACAATGAGATACAGCACATTCATGCCCGGCTCTTTGCCCAGACCAACAACCTGCAAACGCTGCTGCTCAAGGGCAATAAGTTTGTGCAGTTCGAGCCCAACTCGTTGATGCTCCTACGCAGTCTGCGACTGCTCGATCTGAGCAACTCTCAGCTGGAGGAGGTGCAGCTGCAGAGCGTACAGAAAGTGCGCATCGTGGACAGTCGCTTGCAGCGCTTAATCATCCACGGCGGCGTTATCTATCTGAATGCGAGCTACAATGTGCTGACGCAGCTTCACATTGGCGATAAGAGCGCCGTTATCGAGCTCGACCTGCAGTGGAACAAGCTCGATGGCAATGCCACTTCCACGCTGCTCGACGGCATGTGGAATCTGGAGCGTCTGGATGTCTCCAAGAACGACATTGACTCACTCGCGGCGGTGGGCAACAACTCGCTGCGTCTCCTGCTGCCCAGTCTCACAGAGCTGAATCTCGCCCACAATCGGCTGGCGCAGCTGCCATCAATGCTGCCCAATGGCCTGACCACGCTGGACATATCCTACAATCCTCTGATCTTCGTGACGGCAGCTCCCTTCGCGCCTCTGCCCAACTTGCAGACCCTTCATCTGCAGGGTGTGCGTCTAACGGACTTTGACTACAAGCTCTTCCATCAGCAGCATCGACAGCTCGTGCAGCTCGGCGTGTGCGACAGCGACTACAGATTGATGCACAAATTGACCATCTACCTCCGAGATCGTGGCGTCCAACTGCCCGTGCCCTGCAACCAGCATAAGCCGAGCAGTGAAGAGATCGCAACGGAGCCACTTTTGGAGCCGCTGACTCAGACTCAATGGCAATCTCTCAATGGCGTCGGTGGCATTCATCCATATTGGACAATCCGCGATGTACTGGCCTTTGTCACGCTGGTCGTGGTGTTTATCATACTGCTGATTCAGCTATATCACATCCTGGAGGAGGAGGGTTGTGTGCGTCGCCTGCGGCAGCGGCTGAGGGGCAGGCAGCCCATGGTCAATGGGTTGCACAGCAACAGACGCCTCAATGAGGAGGACTCCGAAGTATGATTTCTCATATGCATTTCATTTCTCTTTATTTTCGTTTTTTTTGGTTTTTTATTTGCTATTTTTCCCCCTCATTTCTCCCCATCAACAGACATCGAGTGCATAACTGTGAGAGCATCCACTCAGACATAAACTTAAACACAAAATCTATTGGCTAGCACAAGGTAAACACAAATACAAGCACTTCTATTGTGATTCATAAGTATAACAAATATGCAAATTAAATAAAAACAATCAAATATTTGACTGGTTACAAATTGCTCAATAATTTCTTATCAGTGAATAAAAAGCATGTTTCTAATAGTTGTCGGTGCAAAAAATTGCGAGAATGCAGCTATTTCAATTGAACAATAACAAAAGAGAATTATGGCACGAAATTGGGAGAAAATAATTTCATCACTATTAGCTTTTTTAAAAACTGGACGATGCTTTTAGTAAATTAAAATAAAAGATTAAAACTATCGCAAGAAATAGAGTCTACCTTGAGGAGCTTTGCTGAGAACGGACTTTGAGCGGATTGTGTGGTGTTTATAAATTTAATACTTAGTAATTAATGTTTAATTCTTCACTTATTTATATTTATTAACAGCTGCTGACAGTAAAAAATTAGGTATATGTATTCCATATTGTTATTTATTAATATACGAGCATTTTTCTGAGTGTAGTTCAACTTTTTGCAGACACATGTTGCTGACAGTTGCCGGTGCAATATGTTGCTGAAGCTGGCTGCCAGAGCTAAACGACAATTGCTGACAATTTAGCGCTAGTTTAAGATGATGTTGTTGCTGTTGTCGTTGCAGATGTGGCTGTTGTTGTTGTTGTGGTTTGTTGTTCGCCTTGTCGTTTGCATATGAAATGTTGCCTAGACATTGGCACTGGCAGTCGAAGAGACAAGATGCATTTGCAAGATTCGTACAAAATACGATTTTAAGTTCAGAATAATTGCACGGCATGCACAGGACAGGACAAGTCCAAGTGGAAGTCGTGTGTGCAACATGTGACTGCCTCGTTGCCTTGTTGCTGCTGCCTAGTATCGTTGCCTGACCAATACCGACAACAGCAACGACATCCAACAGGAACAACTTGAACAACGACTTTTCCGCCTCTGTGCGCCGTGGAGTGCTTTGCTTTTGCTTTTGCTTTTGCACTGCCTGCGTTGGATCCCCCCGCGCGCCCCGTCGCCTGTCTTGGCCCGCCCCCGTGTTGGCCAGATTTGCCTACGACATGTTTTGGGTGGAAATTGCGGCCCATGTTTAGTGGCTGGAGTATTTGGAATGGCTGCAGCTCTCGCCTCTCGCCTCGCACTCAAGATTTTGATATGGCATCGCAATTTCTGAGAAATGGTATTTTGATTTATTTATAATGTTGCAGCGACATGCACACAATTGCACACAGACAGCGCGAGCAGTGGAGGAGGCGTGAGGCGGGAGGCGGCAGGAGGGATGGTGGAGAGCGGGTGTTGGGGGAGACATCGCCATAGCCATGGAAGCGTTGCGGCCTTGCGGTTGCTGTTTAGTTGTTGCCTTTGCGGCGCATATTCAATTTGGATTTATTGTTTTTGTTTCGATTAAATTAGAAATATGCAAATGCGGTGCACCGCATTAATTATGCAATCTCTCCAACCTGCCTCTCTCTCCCACTCTCTCTCACGCACGCACGCCTGATTTGGCCAGCTTGATAAGTGCTAGAGTGTTAGAGTGAGACAGCTTGTGGTCGCAAAACCGCGCGCGATTTTAGACGCGCGCAAAACGCGCGGCAATTAAATAACTTCACACCGCGCGTTATTTGTGGGCGTTTAAAAGTGAAGCGCGTCGCGGCATTTTATAAAACACAAAATATTTCAACGATTTGTAAGCTCAAGGAATGAGAAATCGAGAGGCAGCGGCAGCGATTGCAATTGTGCCACAAGCAACAAGCAAGAAACCGGCAACATTTGCTTGCATGTTGCAAGCACCAGCAATGAAAGAAACTCGAATGGGGCAACAATTTACCAATCGTTCACGCGTTCAATCGTCCAGGAGCGTCCAGTTCACAGAGCATTATTGCGTAGCCGTTCATCTGGAGTGAGAAACTCCCCCTCGCACTCTCTCTCTCTCTCTGTCTCTCTGTTGCTCGTTGCTCTAGAGAAGAGTCGGAGTCGGAGTCGGCGGCTGGCGGCTGGCGGCTCACCCCTTTTCTTTTGAGGCGTTGTGGGCGTTGCCGCGGAGGCTGTGCAAAGTGTAAATTTATGATCATGCGATTTTTATCGAATGTGAATGTGAAAAAGAGTACAACAACTTTTGCACTTTATAAAAACTCGAGCCACAAAGCCACAATCACAGCCGCAGCAACCGCATTTAGAGTTCGATAGGGAGTTGGAGTCGACGTCGAAGTTAAATCCCGCGCCGTTGGCTTGAACGCATTATTAATACTCGCACGCCGTCTGTCATGTTTTGTATTTAGTCAATTTTTACTTGGATTTTTTATTGAATGGTTTTTCATTTTATTTCGTATTTTTTGCTTTATTTTATTTAGCACTTTATGCGCCGCCTGCACCCGCCGCCCATTTCTGCTCTTCCATAAATCATGTTGCGAATTTTATTTTTACTCCTTTTTTTTGGCTGCGTTTATCAAATTTTCGCACACTTGGCTTCGGCTTGGAAAATGTGATTTTCCAGCTAGCGTTTTACGAGACACGCCCCAACGACAAAGTGCAACAGCCGCCGGCGGCGTTTGCCAACCTTTTGCCCAGGCACGACAATGACACGGCGCGACCTCACTCAGCTGACGACTCCTCAGACAGTCAGTCAAAGCAGCGTTCATTCAGTCAGTCAGTCAGTCAGTCATTTATTGAGCTAGCCCGTTAGTCATTTAGTTGACTCACACGTGGCTAAGAAGTGTGGGGCTCCATTAATGCGATTATTTTGTGCACTTTTGGCAGCAGTTCACAGCATTACTTCCGAGCCAGTGAGCGGCATACGGCAAGCGGGGGCAGGCGGGACGGGGTAGGCAGGAGGCACAGCGGCATTAAAGACATTTTAATGGTGCTAGAGCTTCGTGAGGCCAAGCAGTGTGGAAAGACAATGCCAAAAAAAATAAAACCACAATGGATTCCTCGCATCATAATAATTCACGATCCCCTCTCGCGACTCTCTTCAATATTTCACACCATGCTTAGGCGTAAATTTGTTGCGTTAATCCTTGACAAGGCCAAGCGAAGGCAATGCGTTATAGCGTCGCTGTCTCATTAGCGCCCCAACCCCCCCGGGCGTCGTCCCCTCTCCAGCCGAGAGCTGCGTGTTGCACGTTAATCGCATTATTTACAGCAAACAGGATCAGCGGCATGACTTTTCGACTTGCCTGCACTCCAAAAAATCAAGGCGTCAAACACTCCCACGGGGATATCAGTGACATATGTAAAGTGTAAGCTCGCCCAAGGACGCAGGGACGCAAGGACGCATGCATTGGCAGTGCGAATGGTGGGAGGACTTACATAGGTTGGGTGCTCTTCTCTGCTGTGTTGTTGGCTGAGCTACTGTCAAAGCGACGGCGCGTGCCGGCGTGCGGTTCGTGTAATGAATATCCGCTTAGCTGGTGCGGCCCAGGATGCTGGGCACGCTTCGGCAGGGTTGTTGCAAGTGCCGCCGCAACCCGCCACGCCGCAGCGCAACAGCAGCTGGTGGTGTTTAGCTGCGATTTGCCCCCTTTTTGGGTGTGTCTGGGAAAAATCATCCCACTGACTGCCACAATATGCTGCCTAGTTTTCCATAACTGGCAATTCGATTGACTTGCAACAAAAAGGTCAATCATTAAAACCGTCGAGTAGTGTGAGAAAACGAAAATATAATACCATTTAAAAATAAATCAGATTAGCAATACACGACAGTGCTTCTAAGGGGAAAGTTTTGAGCTGATTGCAGAAATTAATGAATGAAATACAAGTAACTTAATACATATTTTTATGGGATTTTTTAAATAAATAATGTTAGCCATTAACAAGAATTGTATGTGTGGCAACCACAATTGCTCTGACTTTGTTAGCCGTGTGAACTTTATAGAATTTAATTCGAAGCTGCAATTATAATAAATAAATAAATAACTTAAATAAATAGCAAGATAGATATGTACATATATAAATATATACATAATTTATAATATAAAAATTGTAAAACATAAAATGGTATCTATAAGTAGACATATATATTTATTTAACATATGTTTTGTACAGCTAGACAATATATATTAAGATAATTAATTGTGGTTTCCGATAGCTAAATATATTTTAATTATTATCAGATGCCCCATAAATAAATTTAAAATATTGGCTATCTAATTTATACCAAAAAGACAATTTTTCTAAAATCAAAAATGTATGATAAATAAGCAATCTGATCGTAGACTTATCTATTAGCTTAAGTCGTATAAATAAATCAAAAATATTCCAATTTGATAAACTTCCTCTGCAATAGATAGAAAGTCTAGCTGCTAGATAGAATATCGTATCTTAAAGATATTTCCATGTGAAGTGATTATATGGGTATGGAAATGACAATGATTACGGCAGCTATTGGAAAACTCACATTTATTTGTCCACTTGAGAACTTTTCACGCATTTTTCCACAGAAATGCCATAAAATGCAAAGTGCACAGTGAAAATCCCCAAGCACGGTAATTAACGCAATCATTAAACACACCATGCGACAAAGTGAGACGACGACGAAGCGAGAGAGGGAGAGAAGGAGAGAGTGAGGGAGAGGGAGAGGGTAAAGGGGACAGACAGAGATATGTCAGTAATTAGTTTTTTTTTTCCCCCAGTTAATGCGTCCCGATAGCTTGGCAGTCTCTTAAGCGATGTGTATTTAAAGCCTTTCTCGTTGATTTTTATTTTTATTTGATTTCTTTTTTGTTTTTTTAATAACATTCCCAAAAGTGGCAGCCATTAAGTGGACGCCAGGCAGGTCCTGACTACGGCTACTTTTATAGACTATCCAACGGGGAGTGCTCCAATAATAAAACCTTTATTGTCGCCAGCTAATGAACGCACAGCAGAGAGTGAGAGAGAGAGCGGTAGAAAGAACGAGCATGAGACTGCCGGGGGATGGATGGATGGAGTGAGGGAGGGGGAGGCAAGAGTAGAGCGACCCTGCGGCGGTGTCGGCACAGATTAACATATTAAACGAAATCGATAGCGATAAGGATAAGGATGGCAACGCTGCTTCTGCCACTGCCGCTGCCACTGCCAGTTAAAGGATATTGCGGCACAGGCGCACGTGATGCGCTAATTTTTGCCTTGACACTTGCCCGCAGCTTGAAGCTCGATCCCGGACTCAACCTCGAACCCAAGAAGGAGCAGAGCAGGCAATTGGGATTGGGGGTGGCTGCGACGACGATGACGACGGCGTGTGGTCCGCCGGATATGTCAGAAGTGTCGTCATTGTGGCACGTGACTCGCTTTACGCAAGAAACAAAAAACACAAGAGCGACGCGGGCGGTCCTCGCCAAGGACTTCGGCTGGGGAGGCTGCACTGCAACTCTGACAGTAACCCGAGACAATGCGAACAATAAGCTTTAATTTGTTTTTATTCAATGGGTTCAATCTCAAAGATATCACATGACACACACACACCACAAGCGCCAAAAGTTGCGATGAATCTGAAATTTGAGCTGAAATCGCGGCAAATCTTAAACAATTTAATTGCCTTCAAGTATGATGTAAAATTGATAAATTGCAATCACAAACAAATTATAAGCAATCCTAATCCCAAAGGATTTTTTCAATATTGGATGAGTGTATTAGCTGAAAGTATTAAAACAATAATAAGTAGTATCAATTTAAAACGCAATCTAAAATATTTAGACTCTAGAAATGGAAATGGAATGTATAAAAATAAAAACATTTAACTTATTGAAAGAGCATGTTTGAAATTAACTAATTACTCGTACTTTAATAATTTGGCAGTATAATTTATAGTTAAAGAAATTAAATTTTAAAATTGCAATGATACAAATTTAATTTATTATAATCTAGTTTTATTATTTGATGATTTACAATCATTTTACAACTCGGGGAGTTTCCAAAAAACAGGTTCAACAATAAAACAGCAGTTAAGGCACAAAGTATTCTAAAAATGAGTCAGCAATGGTTTGGGGGGATTATTTTTAATGTGCAAGTAAATCACAAGGCGATTAAAAAAAATGTATGAAAATTATTAGTTGTAATATTTAGTTGGAATTTAAAGCAAAGGTGATTAACGATTAATGGCAGCTGCAGGGGGCGTTGTTTAGTGAGCACAGCCAATCCCCTGGCAAATGCAAAATAGGCGCAAAAATCACAACAACAACAACAACAGCAACAGCAACAACTCTGTGGTCAGGCCTCTCTCTTATAATGGGCAACAAGTTGTTGTTGCTGCTGTTGTCGTCGTCGTTGTTGTTGGTGGTGTAACAACTGGCGAGGCCAATGCAAAAGGATTGCATCTGATTGGATCTCTCCACTGGCACTGGAGCTGGTCGAGGCACTTGCAACAGCGGCAACGGCAACAGCAGCAACGAATGGAGCCCGAATTGATGCAGATGCAACGTGATGCTTGTTGGTAATAAAATTGGTGCTTAAACGAATCCACTCACAGCCATTTAGCAATATCAGACATGGCTGTAAAATTAACAGAGCAACACACAACGACCCGGCAAACGATGGACCCAAAGCCAAGCAAGCCATCCCAGGCCAGGGAACGGCCTCAAGTAGTGAGCATATCCGTGCAGTTGTTGTTACTGATGCCGATGCTGCTGCAGATGTTGTTGCTGTTGCTGTGGCTGTGGCTGTGGCTGTTGCTGCTGCTGCCATGTGCAATTATTTCTTTGTTGTTGCTGTTGCAGTTGCCTTTTGGCCGCGCTCGCGTTAATGATGCAGGAGGAGCCGGGGCAAGCGGCTCGAGCGCGCGCTTGTAAAATGGCAGACTGGTTCCGAGACGAGACGAGACCAAAGCAGACCCAGACCCAGAGCAAGACCAAGCCAGCCATTGCGTCTGCGGCATCAGGCACTTAGCAACACCCACTTTAAGATCACGACAACGACGACAACAGCAACAGCAACAACAACAACAACCACAACCACGGTGCAATATGCAGCTCCAAAACTACCAAAGTATCGACTGCAACTTTGACTTCGACTCCGACTTCAGCTTCGCCTTCCTCTGCGGCTTCCTTCAATTGCTAAGTGCACACAAATTTATGACAAAACCTCATGAGCTTTTGATGGCAGCACAAGGCGAGTTTTATATTTTATTTTTATTATTGAGATTTCCAAAATTCTGACAAGCGATTTGCACTGACCGACTGAATGCAGTGCTGTTGCTGTGCTGTGTTCTTTTGCTCTTTTAGGGGGCCTTGCACGATCGCATTAATTTATTAATTTAATGGCAAAAACGTTATACGTCCAACAGGTCATCGCCAAGGCGAAGAGACACAGAGGAGGAGAGCGGGGCATGCCACATCTACCCCCTGGAGGCAGGCGAGGCAGGGCTGAGCAGAACAGCGCATACACACGGGGCGTTTCTAACAATTTTATGCCAGATGAGCGCCTAAATGATCGCGATCAGTTACCTGCCAGCCCCATCCATCCGACGATTGCAGTTTTGGAGACTGGCCAACTTGAAGTTAAGCAAACGTGCGTCCACTTAAAACGCAGACAATCTTCATTATGGCCACTGCAGGGCACAGCATCCAGCAACAGCAACAGCAACAGCATCCAGCAGCTGCTCCGATCCCTGGAGATACAACAGCGTTGCAGTTGCTGGTTGCTGTTGCTGCTCCTCGACTGTTGTTGCTGCTGCTGCCAGGTGAGGTGTTTATTAAGGTGTAATGCAATTTTTCATATTTCTTTTATTTCTCGAACATTGCGCGCGTGGGCGGAGCAACTGGAAAATTGCAATAATATGTTTGTGTATCTTTCTCTGGCCCAACAAAATGGATGCACAATGCAGGCCACGACAGCAACCAGCAATGGGCAATAGCAACAGCAACAGCAAACGGCAACAACAGCAACAACAACCACAGCAAATGGCAAGAGCAACGACTGTGGCAACCAAGCAAAAACTGTGGCAACATGTTTGAGGTTTTCGCTTTTCCGACATAAATAATGGTCATAAATTGAGCATGGCCGGAGCTAAAAATTCAGTATTTATAGCCAAATGATAAAAATAAGATTTATTAACATTTTGCTGCCCCGCACTAGCCGCACACACACACACACACACACACACACACACACACACACACACACGTTCACACGCAGCTCTTTGCGCTTTTCAACCAAAAAGGGAAAATAAAAACCAAAAAAAATGCGACGTGAAAAGCACCGGGACCGGAGCCGGCACCGGAGCCGGAGTCGATGCCGCGCAAGAACATCCGTTTCGTTTGTGCCGTGTGGCTGATCCTGGAAATCCTTCTTTTTTCGGTTTTGTTTTAGTGCCACAATTCAGATGAATTAACGCTAGGCGACCAGCCAATTAATTAGATTTTGTTGTTGCTCCCATTTTGGACATATAACTCGGTGTTGGTGGCAGAGGGGGGAATGGGGCACCGATTTCATGGCGTTTCACAATTAGTGCATCGCATCGCCTGCGGCTGCCTCAGCTACAAACAAGATTTCAATAAGAAAATCAGAAAATCAAGCAAATTTAGCAGCCAAAAGCCAAATAACAACAGCAACAGCAGCAGCAGCAGCAACAACAACAACTGCCATAACAACTGCGACGCACACGCAGCCTGATTTTAATCAAATTCACAGCATTGTTTGCCTGTCAAGCAGCAACGGGCGATTATCACAGGCGCAGGACGAGAACGAGAACGAGGACGAGGACGAGGACGACTTCAAGCAACAGCAAAGAAGGCGCGACGACATCGCAAAGGCCTGCATATTGTCGGAGTTGGAGTCTAAATTGAAGTTGTTGTTGTGGTAAATTCCAAGCGCATTTCATACGGCACCACAGGCAACACCACAATAACAACAACAGCAACAGCAACATCAACAACAAGCCATAAAGCTGCTCCATATTGTGGCACACAGCACAGCACAGCCATCGCGCGTGACCACAGCTGCCCCCAAGCATTGAGTACCCACCCACTTATCGCAACATTACTTTATGGCTGCTATCCGCAGCTATCCACCAAACAAACGCGCCTTCATCATGTAAGATATAATGCAAAACTCATGAATATCATTAAAAACTCTGGACAGCTATCAAATTGGTGCTGCTACAACAAATGCTCTTGCATGCGATGAGCTGTTGATAGCATCCTAAAATATTACTCATGAAGGCGCAGAACTTTTCAAATTGTTAACGGTCGCCAGGCAATACTGACGTCATAGCCATCTGTTTTTGGCGATCCGGCAACCCTGTTGCCAGACCGCGCGCTGGTTATCGAAATAAATTGCTATCGATAATAGATAACTTTTAAGAAATTTAATGTCAAACATTTATGTTATACAAAAGTAGGTATTTACATACTTAAATGCATAGAAATGCAATTTTAGCAACAACAATATTTAGAAAAAAAATAAATACACATTACATTTAAATTTGCCGCGCAGGTTCGGAGCCACTGATTCATATTTTTATCACTTTTGGTATTTTTTAGGATATGTCCATTGTATCGTATATTTTCTCAAAAGCCTTGTGGTATATTTGGAAATTCAGTTTACGGTCACATGGCGACTAGTTCGTTCCATACAACTCTAGTTTGTTGAAAAAAAGTAAATAAATAATGTAATACTGTTGATTTAAATCCATTGCTATTGTTAACGTGATAAACTAAAGGCAAAACAGCAATTTGACGCTGCCAGCTGGTCGAATTGTTCGTTGTGCGGCCAGCCAAAATGGTTGCCAATAATTTTCTCTTGTGCACACAGCTCAGCTCATTTGCCGTTTAATTTTGTGCGTCATCATTGTCTGGCTCCGACGTTACTGTTCAGTTAGCAGCCAGCGGCCAACATATGGATGTGCAATATATTTGTTGACCAACTAAATTATTTGCCGGTGCACTGTACATCACCTTTCGCGTATTTCGTTGTATGTGTTTGATTAGAAAGTCGGCAAGAGTCGGTGGTTTGTTCGTGGGCGTGGGAGAGGGAGGGGGAAGAGCAGCTAAAAAAGTTTCTCATTGTTCGTTGTGTTAGCGCGCTAAAAAAACCATAATATAATTATTACTCACGCAGACAACTGCACAAAGCAAGCGACCCCCTCTCTCGCTCTCTCTTGCTCGGTGGCCTAGACTAACATGCCCTCTCTCTCACTCGTTGTTTTGCTTGGCTGTTGTGACGAAATGAAATCGCTGTGTTTTTTGTTATTGTTTTTGTTGTTATCGGCACGCGTTGTATTTTTCCAAAGGTCACGGGCAGCGGACTGCTGGCGGACAAACAGCCTGCAGTTGTTGTTGTTACAGAAATAGCGCGCAAAAAGACGAGCAACAATAACCTTGTTTTGTTTTGCTTTGGTTTCAGAGGCGCCAACATGGACTTCGCCAGCGTTCTGAACAAAAGCGAACCACATCAGCGCACCATCATCCACCTGGACATGGACTATTTCTATGCCCAAGTTGAGGAGATACGCGATCCAACGCTTCGTCACCGGCCGCTGGCTGTGGTGCAAAAAAACTTTGTGGTCACCTGCAATTATATAGCCAGGGATCGCGGCGTCACCAAGCTAATGCTGGTGGCGGAAGCCGAACGGCTGTGCAAGGATCTGGTGAAGGTTAACGGCGAAGATCTGGCACCGTACCGTCTGATGTCACAGAAGATCTTCGATCTGCTGCTGAACTACACGCCCGACGTCGAGAAACTGGGCTTCGATGAGAACTACATGGATGTCACAGCGCTGGTTGATCTGCGACAAGCTCATGCAGCCGACGCACAGCGTAAACCTGCGATTGGACACATTTATCCGGCGGATGGCACGCCGTTGACAGCCTGCAGCTGTGGCTGCGCTCAGCGCCTGGCGATTGGCACGCGCATTGCGCAGGAAATACGCGACGAACTGCATCTGCGACTGGGCATCACGTGTTGTGCGGGCATCGCCTACAACAAGTTGCTGGCCAAGCTCGTGGGCAGCCGACACAAGCCCAACCAACAGACGGTGCTGGTGTCCAGCTACACGGAACAGTTTATGCGCGAACTGAACGATTTGCATAGCGTGACGGGCATTGGACAGAAGACGCAAACGCTGCTGCTGGAGGCGGGCGTCTCCAGTGTTGAGCAACTGCAGCAATGTGATATGGAATTTATGCGCAAGAAATTTGGTTTTGAGACGGCGACGAAGCTTCGCGATTTGGCTTTAGGTCGCGATGTGAGCACAGTTCGTGCGACGGGAAAACCCAAAACGATTAGTGTCGAGGATGCGTGCAAAACGATCTCGGTGCACACAGATGTCACGGACAAGTTTCGCATGCTGCTCAAGCGACTGATGGAGCAGGTAAGCAAATACCAAATTCAATCATTGTTATCCCTTCTCACCGGAATTTCCTTGTAACGAGCAGGTAGCTGAAGACGGTCGTATTCCCATTGCCATCAAGGTGGTACTGCGCAAATTCGATGTGCAGAAGAAGAGCAGCCATCGAGAAACAAAACAGGCCAACATTCTGCCCTCGCTGTTCAAGACATCTGTGTGCGCCGGCGAGACAGGAGTCTGCAAAGTGCAGCTGGCTGACGGTGCCCTGGACAAGCTGCTCAAGATCATTATGAGGCTGTTTGAGCGCATTGTGGATCTGAGCAAACCGTTTAACATCACCCTGATCGGGTTGGCCTTCTCCAAGTTTCAAGAGCGCAAAATGGGCTCCTCATCCATTGCCAACTTTCTCATAAAAAAGGCCGATCTCGAGGTGCAGTCGATTACATCGCTGACAAACACGAGTCTCACGAACAACAGTCCCACAACCGAAGGCAGTCCGACCGCGCTGAGCGGCGACGAAGCCGCCTTTCGTTCCTCCCCCACCACCTTCAAGCCAAGCGATCAGTTCTACAGACGCCGAGCAACGACAGCGTCGCCGGTGCCCATGTTAACGGACAACGGCTCTGAATCGGGGGCCACTAACTCGGATTTCAGTGACTTCTCCGAGACAGAAGTGGAGCCGTCGCCCAAGAAGAGTCGCATAGGACGAGTTCTTGTCTCGAAGCGCAGTCGGCTGGCGGTGGATGTGGCAGATGCAGCAGCTGATGTCGCATCGCCCAGCAAGCTGCGTGTCTGTGATCTGCGCCTCAATTCGCGCGACAGTGAAAAAGACTTTCCGATGAGTCCCATTGCCTGCGCACCTTTACCGTCCACATCTGGAGCTGCAGCTGGAGGAGCTTCGGCGCCTCGTTTTCGCACTATTCAGCCGCCTAACACGTTGCTGAATCGCATCGATGGCAGCCTGCGTTTTCTGCCCGCCCGCACCACGAGTCGCCTCAGCTCGAATGCCAGTTCCACAGCCTCCTCACCACTGCCCTCGCCCATGGATGACTCTGTTAGTGCCCCCACCACTCCCACAATAGCGCCAGCGTTGCAGGTGGCCGCAGCAGCGCCGAGTGTCATCACGGAGGCGGCAACCACAGCTGATTCGCTGGCTCACATCGCTTGTCCCGCCGGCGTCGATGCGCAGGTCTTCAAGGAGCTGCCCGTTGAGCTACAGAACGAGCTGATTGCGTCGTGGCGCAGTTCGCTGGTGGTGGCAGCCGCTGCCAGTGCTGTGGAGCAGGCAACAACGAGCAGCGGCAGTTCAAGCAGCGCTACCAGCAACGGCGGCGGTGCCACACAAAAAAATACGCTATATCGTTATTTCCTGAGGAACAAGTGATGATAAGATTCTGGTTGTTGATTAATCTTAAACTGCAAAGTAGATGTTACACCTATATAGAGTAAATCGATATATATATTTTTGTAGGTTTGTGGTATTAGCTTGTATGAGATGCAATTCTTCGTCGCGTCATTTCACACTTCAAGATACATTTATTAATAATTATTAATTCAATAAGCATACACTTCATTTAAATACTCGAAATACGTGGCTAACATCAGCATAATTGTTTAGGTGCCCTACTTAAGCTTAGTGTGGATCGTACAAATCGCATCCGAATCGGAGCTGTTGTATATACCTCTTCTCTTTTTTTCTTCATATTTTACATACAATCATGTTTTTATGAAATAAAGCGCATTTTCTTTTATATAATTCATATCTGCTAAACAATTAACTATTAAGTTACAGTTAATTAAGTTGACACGCTTAGAGATTTGTGTTGGAGGGGGGGTAGACTTGATACAAGTTACATTTGCAAATACATATAGAAATGGTGTTATGTAAGACATCTGTACGAAAACAGAATAAAATAGAAATTGTTTACGGGCGCGACCTATTTTAGCGATAAGTTTTAACTATATATAATAACTACATAATAAAATTATAATCAAATTGTATAAAGTCTTTGCAGCAGGATATATCATTTCTCTTATCTCAACTCAATTCAATTCTCATTCAATTCAATTCAATGGCTCAGCCAGCCGCATTTGATGAAGAACTTGCGCAACGATGTCTCCATCGGACTGCCCAACGATGGAGCACCGCTCAAGCAGACGGTCTTCAATGATAGATAAGTTGTGGGCGTTATATTGTGTTTCTTGCACACGTCCAGCTCATTGTTGCTCAGCAGATTGCTGCCCAGCGGCTGTGGCAGACGCTTTAGCTCCTCCAGCTGCGTGCGCAGCACGTAACTCATGCTCACGGGCTCCTCTGGCGCGTTAGAGCTGCCGGCGGCGTGTTCGTTTTGGAGCAACTGTTGTTGCTTCACGCCGCTTTGCAGCAGCTGCAGCTGATGTTGTGGGTTGCTGCTGCTGCTCTTCGCCGCCGCTGCTGCTGCTGCTGTGGACTGCGGCAGGTTCGCCTGTGCTGCCGTCATCGTAGCCGTGGAAGTCGCTGCCGTCGCTGTTATTGCCGAGTCCATCGTCATTGCCATCCCTATTCCCATCCCCATCCCCATGTTCGACATGATCGTCGGCTGCATCGACGTTGTCGTTGTCGTAGCTGCCGACGATGTCCGATAGCTATCCAAGTAGCTTCTGCTGGGCAATAATGCGCCGGAGCAGATCGGGTCGCCGATGTGGTGCATGCTTCTTGGTGCGATTGAACTTGAACTTGCCTCGGCGCCGCTTAACAGTTCGCTGTAAATACAAAGTCATTAGCAAAGTTATAACGAGGGAGAGAGGGAGCGATGTTGGGACTTACGCCTTTCTGGGATTCGCTTGCGGGGAGTGCAAGGAAGAGCTTAGCGGCCGAAGACTTCCATTGTAGGGCTGTGTGTTGTCCTGTGGTTAAACATTGTCTTATACAACCATTCATACTCTGCGAGTTTGGCGCGTTGATAATACAAAGGAGCTGAATATCGTGAAAGTGGAGACAAGAGACAGGTAGAAGAGTTTCTTTCAGTTTGCTTCAAATTAGATATATAGCTTAAATAGCTAGAGCTGGAAGCAAGCCAACTGCTTTAAAAGAATTTCTGAATTTCTTAATTAGTTTCCAGCTCTAGCCGACACACGATATTCAACTCGCCATGCATTCTTCAATAATATTTGGCTACAGCAGCAATTAATCTTTTCTTTTGTGTTCTATTTGCTATTTCTACTTACAGTCTTGCCATGACCATAAGGTCCAGTAGAACGATGCGTTGCCATCGCCGCGTGCTGCTCAAAGTGACGACAGTCGTCAATCTTAGTGATTCCATTGTAGCGATAACGATACAACTCCGACTGCCGAATGCGCAGCTCCTTCTCGCGCTCCAACGAGCCTAACAGACGCTCGTACTCGTTGCTGGAATAAAACTGCGCAAACACGCGAAAACGATCTCGAAACTCCTTTTGTTCCTTGCTCAGACCAGGATGCAAAGCATAATTGCGATTGCGAAAGAAATTCGACGCCAGCTGATAGTCGCGCACCATGCGCTTACGACGACCACGCTCGCGGAGACGTCGTGTGTATATGTCGACGTGCGCCATCTTCAGCATCAAATCGATTTCCCCATCTTCGCTGCTAAGCGTGATGGTCGATATCAACTGCTCGGCCGTCGGATCGTATTCCCGCTCGAAGCTATCACGATTGGGCATATAGCCCAGTTGCATGGCCTCCTCATTGCTGATCTCGAGCGGGGGCAAACGAGTTAAGGCATTGGCACCCAATGGCCCAGTGTCGTCCTCGGTGTGATCGAGCAGCAGCGGCCGCTGTGATTGCGCTGGTGTCCAGGTGGCCATGCCTATGGTGCCGTTGACGAATTTGTTTACATACTCCTCCTTGGCATCCTCGCCGGATTTGGTCTCGATGTGTTTGCTGATGTCTTCCCAGTTGCCAAAGCCATATTGTTCGATGGCGTCTAGCAAACGGATTTCTTCGCGTGCCGTCCAAGCGCCTTTGCCACGGAAGACGCTCAGAATTGAGGTGCCGGTGTCGATAAATTGATAGGCATGACTGTTTACATGAGCGCCAATCTCGGCGCCTTTTGAAAAGCACTAAAATTGCACATAAACATTCGAGTTTAGTTGCTGCGTACACACAAAACAGCTGCTCGATAAACAACATTGTGAAATCGCACCGCTATATGTACAGTTTTAGATGCGTCAGCACTTGTAGTGCTTTTGTGTGTGTGTGTGTGCGGCTATGATGTATGGGTGTGGCGACACACACACACACAAAGAACAAATGTGTGTATGCATTTTACTTACTTGCAGGCACAAATCGAAATTTTCGCACTCGGCACAATGAACACGTATGCCTTGTATATCATCTTGGCAATTTGTGCAATTATACTTTGTGAAGAGATCCGCAATTGTTGTCATTGCGACGTTTTAGGGCGAGTTTTCGTGAAAAAATGAATATATGCGAAACGAACTATGCGATAGCCGCCATCTTGAAGGCGAAAAAACATCGATGTCACAGTCGATGTATCGATGACACTCACAATTTTTAGAATCGATTACTTGTAATGGCTAACATCGATTAATTTGTACAATACCTCATATAAAAGAGATGTTGTTTATTAAAAACGAAAGAAAAATGTTGAAAATATATGTTTTCGCGTCGATGAAAATACCAAAACCCCATTAATTTTATCCCAGTTACGTTGGTAGCCTAAGTATAGTGAATCACTATGGCGCTTTGTGACCAGCACAGCACTAATCGATAGGTGTGGGCGCGATAATTGAAATACAACAAACAGTCGATTGGATACAATATCATATATTTATTGAATTTGAAAAGTTTAATTCGAGAGTTTTGCCTTTTTCTTGTTGTTAATTTTTATGCTAATATCACAAAAATAATATATAAACTAAAATATATGAGAAAGTGTCGCATAATATCAAACCGAAACCAGTGAAATGCATAAATACATATTTATATAAATACCGATTAGTCAGTGCTTATCTTAAATGAAATACAAAAAAAATATATATCTTGTAAGGATATTATAGCTGGATATAAATTAAACGGTGGTTATGGAAAGAAACACTTACAATACACACATTATAAAAATGATAATATAACGTTGAAAAAAGAATGAAATGCAAATGCGATGAATGATTTGATATTCTGATACTTAAACACTACAAAAATGAATTACGCTGGGCTTTCAACACTTGAAGGAATTACAAAGAAGCTTGCTAATATAGGGGGTGGTTATATTAAAATTGATTATTCTTGATTAGTTGTATACGTTGTTGAATATGTTATTAATATTGCTCTGTCCATCCGAGCAGCAGCCGCTTTGGTATTTGGGGTTTGGTTCTCAGGATGAGGACTAGTTATTGTTGCATGGCATTTTGTGGTTACTGTTACTAGTTTGCTTAGACCAAAATAATAATAAAAAATAAAAACAAAATGATGAATGTTTTACACAGTAAAAACAATATAAAATTAAACTTGAACATAAATCCTTATGGCAAGTGGTTTTTCAGGGGCGTTTTTGAAACGCACACTGTACTTACAAAACACTTCAATTCGAATACCTAAAATCATCTAAATAAGTCTATTTGAGCGCCAAATTCGAGTTAAGAGTCGCGCCTCCAATCGTGCTGGATCAGTCAGAACTTGATTTGTTTTTGATAAGTTCTTGAGATTCACTATCAGCAAGTTTCTGAACAACTTCACTTGCTATTGTAATTTGTGGAGTAAGGAACTCAGAAAAATGCTATCCACACGACGCGTGGGCGTGACCGCAAAGCGTTGTCATGAGCGACAGGCAGCAGCCAAGAATGTTCTTGGGCTGCATCCTTGTCACCGAAACGAAACTCATAAGTAGTTATTGATTATTGGGCAAACATAAAAAAATGCAAAAAATGCGCTTCCTAAAACATAACTATTAACTAATTTGGTATGTAAAGTCTTTGTGTCTTCTTTGTCCACAATTTGATTATGATAAAAATTCTGTGGCTTACAATAGCAGCCAGCAAGGCTAACTAACAACAGCAACAACAATTTGCCAGCTAACTCACATGAATTGGATAACTGGATTATTATTATTGGGTCACTCGATGCGGTTGCGGCGGCGGCTGCTGTTCTCCTCAACAATTGTTTTTCGTCTGTTTTTGATAATGATGATAATGTTGGCAAGGAAGCATCTAAACGTTGGCTAAGCATGGCTACAACTGGTGCTAAAACCAGTCTGGGGGTTTGGTTGTTTGTTGGGATGGATTGGGAATTCAAATGAATCCCATTCATCATCATCATATGCAGCTCTGTGTATTCGTAGTGGTCTAAAACATTGTTATCGCTTTGTCGACTGCTGCGGCATTGATCAATTCTAGGTGTCGTTGGTGCGGAATTGTTAGGTGGTTGTTGGTTAAGTTGCTTTTTGATAAAATACTTGTGGGTTTTGTTCATCTTTAGTTACGGTTGAATCTGCTTCTTGGGTTTTTTTAACTCAGCATCTTCGTCACGCTTCACTTCAGTGTAACGCTCGCCCTTCAACGACACAATTTTGTTGTCCCGATAGCGCACAAGTTTACGCGGCTCCATTTTGGGCACCACCGGCTTATACTCTCGCTGTGTGGCATTCTTGTCCACATAAGAGTATCTGAGGAGAGAGGGGAGAAATAACTCATCAAAAATATCTGAAATTTGGCTGATGTATGTATGTTGTGTGTACCTGGCAATAATACGATTCTTCAGCTCGTTATCGTCTACAACTATGTTCTTCTTGATGAGCATAGTGTGCGACTTGTCGGTGAGACTTTGATTGGTCTCCTGCCGATGCAACAGAATCTGAGTGGCGCCATCAATGTCGCCCTTGGAGATGGCAATGCAGTGCTTTATCTGTTTCCAAACAAATAAATTAGTAATTGGCAAGCAATATCATAGCTTCGCTAGCTTTTTCTTACCTCCACGTAAGCGGTGTCAGGGAACATTTCCTGCAGCACCTCGACCTCATCCAGAAAGTAGTCGCAAGTGGAGCTAGAGCTGTCAGTGGAGCCTCCATCGCTGGTCTCCGACAAGTGCTGCGAACGCTTGCTGCTGCAGCCGCCACTGTTGCTGCTGTTGTTCGAAGAGAGTTCGTCTTTCTCGGAAATGGAAGAGTTGCGAGCACGCAACTTGGACTCTGGTATAATGCTCGACAGAGTCAAGGAGCTGTGATAGAGACACCACATAAATAACTAAAACATCTGGATGGAAACATATAGACTTACTTGAGCGACAAATTAATGGAGTTGTGATTGCCTTGATTCTTTTCGGTCTCAGTTAGCTCGTTGGCCAGCTTATAGATCCATTCGCAAATCACGCCCTGATCGATGGTAGGGAACTCCTCGAAGTAGGCGCCCATCATCTCGACAAAACCCTCGACATCGAAACATGGATCCTGCGAAGCCTCCTCGAGAATCGAAATGATGTAGGACAGAACAATCTCGTCCACCACGCTAAAGTCGGCGCCTGGAATGTGGGCGCTGACAAACTGCACCAGACTGCGCTTCACCATCTCGTGTTGCTTCTCCAAATTGGTCATGTTTGTCTGTCTTTTTTTATTTTTTCTTTCTTTCGGCGAATTTCTGCCGTTTAGTTTTTTTGCGTTCTTTTTAATAAATATGCAAGCGATCGGTTGAACTCGCAATGTGCAATGCAAAATAGTGCTTAAGGTTATAGAGTACCCAACATTAATATTGAAACGAATTTGAGAAAAACTTATGCACAGAATATTATTTAAATAAAAACTATTTTTGCTAGCTGCGCCTTTCTTTCGCTGAATGCTTATGCCCGCTTCTTCTTCCTTCCCAATCAATAATACTTTTACAGCGCACTCAGTGTGACTGCAAGTTTAGTTTCACAATATACTAAATTAAGTTACGGAATATACTACCAGCTATAGCATAGCACCATTGGCCACACTGAGCGATAAGAAACTACCGCTTTATCTGCTAACACTCTGTTATAATTGGCTTACATTCAGTCAGCAGCAGTTAACTAACATTAAAAGTTTAAACACCCGCATGATTTATGAATGGAAATTATAATGCATATGGAATTGATTTATTTTTCCCTGGGTAAAATTTGTAATACATAGCTGTGAACAAATTACGATATGTATACATATTAATCGGCTGTTCAAACTGACATTTAGAACAAATTGTATCATTTAGAACATTTTCAGCACTGTCAATGGTTTAATTTCTTAAATAGTGTAACGGATTTAAAACGGATTCATTTACAAAATGTGGAGCTCAATCGATATTTCGTTAATGCCATTGCTAGTTATCGAACTAATACATTTATTGGTCAAAAAGTATCGAACAATAATTTTATTGACCATAGAGACTAGACACCTAATGATATCATGCAAAACTAAACCAGGCCAATGCTTCAGAAGACTCATGGCATCACGGCGTCGTTCTGATGAGTTCACTGTGCACTGGCGTTATCAAAATCTCGGCCAAGGAGGTGCTGAGGCTGCTCCGGCATTACTTTAGTATCGGCTGTTCGTAGTTCGGTAACCGCCATTTATACTATATCACCGTGGTAATCTTTGAAGTTCAGGGTCTCTAATCACTGCCGCATAAAAGAGAATCAAAAATAATAAAACAGAAAACAACGCGCCGAACGAAACACAAATGATAAGTAGATAAAACATACAAAATATGTAAATGCAAATTGCGGTTTTGAAACAAGCGAGTTTTCGAGAGGCGAGGAAGACCCGGAAGATAGACGTACCGCTATTTAGACAATTGAATTGCCTATTATTCGGAGTATAGAGTAAATATTTGTGTAGGCAGTTAACAGTTGGGTTTTTGGGAAAGCTGTAAGCTGATCGATGGCTTATTTTTCCCATAAACGAAATGTGTTAACTGGCGAAACATTTGCGTAATTGCTCGTAATGGAGCGGCGACATGTCATAAGAGCCTGGCTTTTTAGTACGCGTGCACACTGACATTACAGTTTGCTTCACTGACAACGATAATAAATCAATTGAGCTTAGGCTAATTTTACGCTTCTTAAGTAGTGCCCGATTGTTTTCTTTCCTTTGCCCGGTCGGTTGGTTGGTTGGTATCTGAGATCTCTCCGAGTTGCGCATGACATTAAAAAGGGGTTAATAAACTTGTTTAAAGAAAACAAACAAAATTTGCACAAAATGGCATATCGTCAGAAAAATGAACAGTTTTGCTTTCTTTTGGCCCGCTTAACATTCACATTAATTGCTTCAAACTTGACCTTACCACCAAAAATAAAATATAAAATTGGCAACAGCAAAAAATCGAAGTGA
This sequence comes from Drosophila ustulata, assembly GCA_035047365.1. Lineage (NCBI taxonomy): Eukaryota > Metazoa > Arthropoda > Insecta > Diptera > Drosophilidae > Drosophila > Drosophila ustulata. Next base: position 16,722,233 of record JAWNPT010000094.1, read on the forward strand.
AAAAATAAATACATACATACGTCAAAACGCAACTGAAATCGGCAATTATCGCGGCTTTGACTTGGCTTCGACTTGCATCAAGTCGTCGTATAACAAAGAAACGACAAATGGATTGACCAAGACCAACAAGCTATCGCCAAGCCAAGCCAAGCCATAGCCGAAGTGTCCGACCTGAGTCTGCTGCTCCGCCTGGCTCCGCGTTCTGGCCGCTGTCGACGCGAGCGTCGCGACGTTGCCGACGACGTTAACGCCGCGCTCGGCCGGTGGATGAACGCGAACGCAAGCGCGGCTATTTTGTTTATTTATACAGCCGAGCGTGTAGAACTCCGTATTAGTGTCTTCTTGGCGTTCACCGTTGACGGTTTTCTCGTAACTATCCCCAGCTCCTAGTGTGAGTGAGTGTGCGAGTTGCTCAACTCAATTCAGTTTAAGTGTGTCTCTGCCTGTGTGGGTGTGTGTGTATGCAAGTGTGCTTTTGTATGCAACGGAATCATCGGCGATAAGAACAGATTACGTTACAGGTACGGAAGTGAATCGAACAGCTGTAGATTTGTTCTAGTGAAAGTGCACAAAGATGTCCACGCTGATGTTGTAAATATGTAAAGCATGCTAATTTAAAATTAGACATGACGAAACAGTCCCAAAGCTGTGGTCAGGTTGTGGCTGTGGCAGTGGCTATGGCTGAGACTGTGCCAAAGCAGGCTGGTTAAACATGTCGTCAAACAAAACTTGCAATCTTTTACAAAGTTGGTAATATTTGCACTGACTTGTGCGCTGCAACTTCGCTCGGCATCGCTTAGCATCGCTTAGATCAGTTGAGCTTAGCTTTAGCTCACAGCTTGGCGCACAGCTTGGCTGCCTTGACTAATTTTCGTTAGTCGCCATTTGTTGGTCTTTGCTAATGCTTCTTTATTGGTGCTTGGCGCTTGCCGTTTGCCGTTTGCCGCTTGACTCAGGCCTGACTGTCTGATTTTTCTAGTTGACCTTAACCCAATGCAATGCACATAGATTAAGTGCTGAAAACTTGTCTGTGAGGAGCTGCGGGCTGGCTGCAATTTTGCCAGTCAGCCAAGGCCAAGACTGACAACTTTGAGGCGGCCAAATCTAAACGCTTTGAACTTGTAATCAATAAATGGCAATTGCAATTGCAGCACCAGCAACAGCAGCTGCACGAAGATCAAATCTATTTGTCAATGTTTTGGGCCCCGCCCCAAGCAGCCCCCTCAATTTCATGGCCAAGCACATGTCTGGCTCCAAAACATACACACAAAATGGAGCATTACTTTTTGACAACCAAATCACGTGCAATATTCACACGAATAGCCCGAAAAGTTTTACTGCTCACAAGCTCCAAAAATAGCTAAAAAGCCCAAACCGACGAAAACCAAAACCCAATTAACGTTGCAAATATTTACCAAGTAATTAAACACTGTCAGTCTGGCGCAGGCGCAGCCCTCTTAGATGCTAACTATATTTCATTGTCTACCAACGGAACGTGTTGGTTACACTTTAGACTGGCTGTTAAATTAATATAAAGGCCTAAGTCAAAGTAACAAACATTGCGAATGCTGGACGTCTGGCAAACTTAAATCATTACCCTATGCACCTTTTGATGTTTATGTACATAAAGGCAGCAATGTTTCAAATTCGTTTTAATAACCTACAATGTAGTTTTTAAATGCTGAGATGGGCACTTGCTCTGGTCGTTAACAAATCCCCTGAAGTATTTAATAATAATGCAACATGGATGTAGCAATTAGAGATGGAGATTTATGTGGGTACGACAGTGTTTAATTAAACGAATTCTTTGTTTAAGTGAGCACAACAAAATTAACTTCCATACCACAACAAAGTTGAATGCATATCGAAGGCAATAAGATTATTTTAAATTGTGACTAATATACTATTGATATTTAAAGAAATTTGTTGAAGTTTAACACCAGTTCGGAATGTAGGAGTATTGTTGAATTTTACATAGCACAAATGCGTGTGAAAATCTCGTTACAATATGTGTATAGTGTACACTGTGCACACACCTGACATCCGACAGTCCCGGGGTTCAGATCTGGTGCTGGGATAGATGTTAGTTGCGCTCGTCTTTGGGGGTCACATGGCTTTTGTCAGCTAGTGTGTGAAAAACTAGGCATGGAAAATCCACACAAAACACATTTGTCGCCGAATTGACGTGTAATTATTTGCCTAGAGCAATTATCAAAGTGCAAGTTACGTTGCACGTTGCAAAGTTGCAGATGCAGCTGTGCTAAAGATCACTAATTGCAGCACTAAAAGCGTGTGAACAAAATAAGAAAAAAAAAAAACAACAGAAAAGAACCGACGACCTTAACTCGATTGTTCGAAATTAGCAGCAATTTTTTGTGATGTGATTTCCCCACATCAATTACTTATGAAGATCTCAAAGCACTTTTGGCGTGGAACTCGAACATTGGGGTTTCTTCGAGTTCTTCGGTTGAAACTTTAGACGATTACGATTATAAAAACATAGCAATGATTCCGATTCCGATTCTGACTGCGCTGAAATTTTAGACAGTCACAGTATAACAAGAGTCATTGTTAAAGGCAAACAAAATTCGCAAAATCAATTATGCATACAAATCAATTTATGTGCTGCGAACGATACTGTTTTTTTCTTCTCTGTTTTCTGCTTAATGTTGTTATTTATTTCTCTCTGTTATGGCTTTCATTTGTGTATTTTATTTTTACATTTTTGCTAATGAGGCGCACGACCCGAAGGGGCGGGCCATGCGGAAGACAGCCTAGACACTGACACTTTGGATCGCCATCGTCGTCGTATTCAGCAGGGTAGAGCGGAAAACGCATAGCGGACTGTGGCCTTTGTTTAACATGCATTATCGGTAACTGTAGCAAAAGCGAATAAAACAAACAGCTCAAATGGTATGCATTGCTCCCCCTAAAAAGGGAACAAGGGCAAGGGCACAGAGACGTGCTGCAAATGAGGGATGGGGAATCGAATTGGCAAAGTCAGCGTTAGTCAGTCACTGGAACTGTCAGCAATATGTTAGGTGTTTTTTTGTTTCGTTTTCTGTTGTTGTTATACGTTTGTCATTCTGTCAGTTTGGCAGTACGCTCGCTTCTACATTGGCGTCACTTTTTTGGTCGTGATAATGCCGCACAGCTCATTTTCCTGTCTCCAGTGTCAATCTGTCTCTGACGCTAGCAGCCCCAGCCCGTTTGCTGCCTTGCATACAAATCGAAATGGGAATGAGATCGCCTCGGCAACGCCACACGTCGCAGCGCTGACCAAAACAGACCTGCTGCTGCTTCTACTGCTGCTGCTGCTGTGTAACCTGTGGACCTCAGCTGAGCTTCTGGAATTGGCCGAGCCGCAAATGTGGCACAGTCAGTGTCCGTGTGCGATCAGTAATAAAGTGATCAGAGCAACGCGGCGACCAGTTTCTTTGGCAGCTGGTGTTAAAGGTGTTCAAATAAACGACTTCATTTTAACAACATCACTATCAATTACTTGAGAATATCAAGTATACGCCACGCGTACTGCCAATGCTATGAATAGCAAATACTTAATTGGAGCATCAGCGATAGACCCTTTTAAAAATAGAGCTGCTGCTAGTTGGCTTTGCATAGAACGTTTTCGGATTGGAATTCATTCAATTCGTATACAAATCTCACATACTAATTTACATCAAGTTCAATTCAATAATCAAAATATACAATAATTAAGGCGCGATTTTTGGAGGCCTGAATCCGCTGGAACTGGAAATTTTGAGAGTTGAAGAATAACTTGCACACTACAACAACAACAATAACTAATACTGGATTATTCTGTGGCCCTTGCGAGGCCGTCAACCGGAAGTGTTTACTGTAATACTACGAATAGATCAAATTCAAGTTTTGGCCAACGAGTTGCCCATCAGCCCATCACAAAACGTAAAAACCGAACAAAAACAGAACGTAAAGTAATTGAAAATTAATGTCTCTTAATTATTTAACCAGACACATTGATAAACACATTGTTGAGTCGAGTAGTTGAGCTAAGCAATAGATAGACAGATATAGATAAATTGGCATGCAAGCAGACAGACCCCCGAAATAGGCAAAGTAATGTGAGCTCAATGTAGTTCCGCATGCAATTTAAATAACAAAAGGAACACGGCTACAAATACAAATAAAATATAATATGTATATATTTAAATGAATGATCCACGAGCGGGTTATCCAGCTATTGTATGATAATGTCTAGAACATTGCCTTTATATAAGATACTTATGTATCTATTCCATATGTGTGAGTGCGCCATCTTGAATGCTGAAAAGATACACAGATACAGATACAGATACACTTGGCATCTGCAAGATGAATGCCAAAGTTATACGACTTTAGTGCCAAGGCGAAAAATTCAAAACTAGCCTTGAAGAATGCCACTACACTCACACACACACACGCACACATATGTATATAGAGAATTATACACAGCGTGATCAGGTCTTTAAGCCACTAACTTATGGTGGCTGAAACCACAGAACCACAACAACTACCACTAAAAAGCCCAGAGTTTTAATTATGCGAATTCTCTTGTTATTGATTTTGAATTTAAGTTTCTTTAATGTTTAATGTTATTATGGTGTGTAGCATATGCTAGATGACATTGATTATTGACTCGTTGATTCATTGTTGTTCTATGGATGCAGCAGCAGCAGAGACGGAGTCAATTATCGAGTCGCTGGCGTCATTCATCGTCAGTCGATTTTGGGCTTGCGTCGCAACGTCCCCTTTGCATATGGGATAAGCATTTTCTTTTCATTAAATAAAATATTTGCGTGCTTCGGCTGCATTCCTATGCCGCTCACGCTCCGCCTTAGCCCAGCTCAGCTCAGCTCGGCTCAGCTCGAGCATAATCAAGCTAGCAACCGGCTCCGGCTCTAGTTCCAGCCAAAGCGAACGTGCGTGGCTTGGCTAAGCAGCTCGGCTTAGAATATTTCATTCAATAATTTGGCAACTCGACGCACGGACGTACGGACAGCTGGACGGACGTCAGGCGTCCAAAAATATTGCCCAAGCAACAGAATCAAATTTCTAAAACTTTTTGGTTTTGTGGTCTCTTTGCTCATTGCAGTCGCAGCCAAAATGACGACCTATATGAAGATATTTAACGAGCGCATCTCGGGCCTATCCAAGGGTGTGGGTAAGTACTCAAAAGAGATTCACAATCCACAAATAGATCCATTATTCATAACACTCTTCCAACTTTGTTTTGCATAGATGAGACTGTGGACAGTTGGTTTTTAATGAGCTCACCGGGTCCGGTGGTGTCTGTTGTACTGGTCTATCTGGTATTTGTGCTCAAGATTGGGCCCGAGTACATGAAGAATCGCAAGCCGATGGATCTGAAGCGCATCATGGTACTCTACAATGCCTTCCAGGTGTGCTACTCTATTTGGATGTGTCGTACGGTGAGTGCACGTGGCGTATACTTATTGAATGCATATTAAACATTACGTATACGCTCTGTCTTGCAGTCCATTCAGGAGAGCAACGTCATGTCATCGATATTCTCGAAGAAGTGCGAAATCAATCGTACTCGCGAACAGAATCTGACCCTCTATTCGGGCGCCTGGTTCTATTTCTTCTCGAAGATCATCGATCTGCTGGACACCACGTTCTTCGTGCTGCGCAAGAAGAACAATCAGGTGTCGTTCCTGCATGTCTACCATCACACGATCACCGTGCTCTTCTCCTGGGGCTATCTGAAGTACGCGCCCGGCGAGCAGGGCGTCATCATTGGCATCCTCAACTCGGGTGTGCACATCATCATGTATTTCTATTACATGGTCGCCGCCATGGGACCCCAGTACCAGAAGTATCTGTGGTGGAAGAAGTACATGACCAGCATCCAGCTCATTCAGTTCGTGCTCATTCTGGGCTACATGCTTGCCGTGGGCGCCAAGGGCTGCAACATGCCCAAGACTCTGACATTCTTCTTTGTGGGCAACACGATCATCTTCCTCTATCTGTTTGGCAACTTCTATCGCAAGACCTACAAGAAATCGAAGGCCCTTGACGCCAACGGATCGATGCGCACCGGGGGCAGGAGTCTGGCACAATCGGCTCTGCGTGCTGCCGGCGGCATGGGTTGCATGCCACTGCAATCTACCAACCCGAAGGATGCCAGGGAATTCAAGCCGTACATTGATCTGAACAACAACAGTGTGAAAGCCATGAAGGCGGAATAAGTTAAGCGAGTCTCACGCTCTTTTTTGGGCTCTGGTGGGGCTTGAATTGTTCGTGTTTAGGTTTAGCTTTACAACATTTGTTAGAGCGGGGCTTTAGTTTAGATTTTTAAGATTTTTAACCCTATCTGTATGTGAAAAGATTCTGAATAATGAACTTGTATAATGTTTAATGTATAATGTTTATGCCAAACAGCAGAAGAGTATATCCAAATACCTAGGCGTGTAAGTGTTATGTGTGAATCTGTGAATGTCGGTTGTAAGTGTGTGAATGTATGAATGTCTGAATGGGTATGCGTGACTGTATCGATGTCTAAGTATTGAGAGAAATCCAAGAAACTCATTATTGAAATTCGAATATGAACTGTTTCTGAAACAATATTAATAATAAAAACAATATTTGAACTTTTTGTAATCAAGACGGCATTTTGTTATGTTACTTTTTACATCGTTTATTTTTAGATCGGAGTCGAGAACTTTCTGTTCACATGCCAGAACCAGTTTTATGGGACTTATGCTTGGTACTTCCCTTTAAATTCCAGTATCTTAAAATATAGCAGACTAGCCAGAGGATCGAAGCGCGTGGCACAAACAAATAATTATGCTGAATGACAAACAGACAACTGCTAAATTTTTTATTGCAATGATTAATGCCGGGGTCATTAATTCATACAAATTCTCATTGCCCTCGGGGCGGACTTGACTCGCGTGCCTCTCTCAAAGTTATGCAATTCCATTGATACTGCTTCAGCTCAATCAGGTTCGGCGAAACTTTGAGACATTATGGCGACAACGAAGAACAACACACAATGAAGAAAAATTAGAAATTCTAATTTCAAACGTTTAATACCCCGGCATCGGTGGTACAAAGGGCAGTAGAATTATGAAATTTGACAAAAATATATAAATGTATATAATATACACATTCAAGCTTTGTTATGTAACGAACAGATTGAATACGATTCTTTACATAGAAAATAGTGTCTTGTCCCGAAACTTGATGCTGAGCTGTCCCAAAATCAAGTTTTTTGTCATACTTGTTATTCCTGAAACTGGAAGGCGGTGGTCTTAACATAAATTCTCGTGCACCCTTGACTCGTTGACTCGTTTCAGCAGTGATAATTTCTCATTAATCACCAGATATGCAAATAGCATTTTAGAACGTTGCTCAACGACCCGTTTCATCCAGAGATCAAATGAGCAGAGCAGCCATCTTAACTGTCAATGATTAATCTGCGCAAATTGATAGTTGCTCGTTTTTATTATTGTTATATACTGTTTATGCAAGCTGCCTCGATTGCCGATTGATAAAAAACCACAAATTGGCAATCTGCTTTCCTAAAAGTTATTTAATATACAACACGCATTGCTGTTTATCTGATCTATAAACTGTCAATGAATAGTTCAAATGTCTTCGGGTTATGCCAAAAGTGTGGCATATTTTGAGGCGGTCACTGAAATTGGCTAGGAAAATCAGTAGGAAAATAGTAATAATGAAAAATACAGTCAATAAAGAGCACAATCACATTGATTGTTTGCTTGCCAGCTTGAATAGTGTGGTGTAATTAGCATAGAAATATTGCCATAGCACAGTGGGGTTCCCATTGATGGTTAAAGTAATAAAAAACCACTTTAAATCGTCGAATGTCAATTCATATGATCAGCTGAGAGTTCTAGTTATTTTTTTGGGTCTTTAATAGAATTCCAATTGGTATCATAAATCGTTTAGACGACCCCCAATAATCTGACCCTGCGCCGAAATCTGTTATAAGTTAAGCATAATGAAACTGCCACCCAGTTGGACGATCAAACGATGAAATGATCAGACGATCAGTTAGCGCTTGTGGTCAAGATCAAGGTCAAAAGTGAACCGGCTTAAATGCTACCGTTCGCAGTGGTGTTTAAGCTCGTTGAGACGCTCTTCGTTGGATGCTTAACACTTCCGCTTTTGGCTTTAAGGTTCCGTTTTGAATGATTGATCAATAAAAGGTTTGTGTGGAAAATCCATGTGTGTATATTTATCTCAACAACTGCCATCCTCAAGGTGAGCTTCAAATGGAGTAGCAACAGAGCCCATTATTTGCCGGATTGTGTGTTGTGTTCTAGCCACAACAATGGCAACAGCGAAATATAAAAATTCATGAACTGGACATACTGCATGGTTAACATCGATCAGATCAGATCATGGACCTGTTCTGACACTCCCAGCGATCAACCAGTAACGATCAACAAATCAACGATCCACGATCAACGTGAATTGGCCAATAGTTTATGAGTGTGTTTTTGGCTATGTCTATGGTACCATTTTGACTAATTTAATGCGTTTTGTGTTTCCGCTGTGCTTTGTGCGACTGTCAAAGACTCTTATTATCGCATCACATCCGTATGCTGCTGTTGGTATTCAATAGAAATTGCAAATCATTAAGTACCAGAAATTAAGCATACGCAATGTATGAAAATAAAAATCATTAGATGTTATATTTTTGTTGTAAATATACGTGTATTTGTGTATTTGTTTTTGTTTTCGTTTATACCTAAGTACTTTACATACCAATATCAATATGATTATTTATTATATTTAAGTATTTATAAAATCTGTGCAAGACATATTTTTCATTCTATTTCTTTGCGTTTGTTTTTTTTTTTGTTTTTTGGGGGTGTTGTATGCCAATGCGTATCTTAACTTATTTACACAACTAATTCCTCTTTGTCATTTCCTCGTTCACTTAAATCTTAATTCGGCATCGGGTCGACTAAACATACAACTTCTTTCATTTCGCTTCGGCTGAGTTTGGTTTGGTTTGGTTTTTGGTGGTTTCGTTTTGCTTCATAAAAGATGAAACACAAACACATAACTCACATCAAACGAAGCGATGGCTGCGAAAAAGCATTTAACTGTTTGCCTACTAACTCAAACCTCATTTTCTCGAATTTTTTTCAATTTTTTTGTTGTTGTTTTCTTTTCTGTTTTGTGTTTTTGGCGGCGGATTACTTAACAAATTAGTCAACAAAGTTGTACATAGAACAACGCCCGCCTCCATGACAGATGATTCAATCTCCCAGCCCAGTCGCATCATTTCTGAATCGACTCCAGGCCGGCGTTGTTCCCGTGTGTGTGTGTGTCCCGCTTTGTACGAGTATTTGGGAGATGGGAGATTGGGAGTGTGGAAGAGGGAAGGAAGGGGTTTTGGGGTTTCTTCTCTGCCGGCCGGCAACTTACAGCACTTTCTTTTGTGCTGGCGATGCTTGTATGGCGGCATTAAAGTTCTTGGCACAGCTATCGTTGTTGTTGTTGTTGTTGTTGCTTATTTCTTTGTCGGCCTTGGCCTTGGCCGCTGCCTGTTTCTTCTTGTAGGACTTCTGGTAGAAGTCATTGAAGAGGAAGTAGAAGAACACGGCATTGGGCAGCGTAAAGCAGACCGACCATCTGGGATAGCCGCAATCGGTGTACAGCAATTGGGTTTGATGGATGAAGGCGCAGCAGAACTGGATCTGTTATGGCAAAGACTTCGATTACACATCTATTCAATTTGACATACACAAAATGGTGTGCTTACCATTTGCAGGTTGGTGATGTACTTCTTCCACCACAGATACTTTTGCATTTGGGGTCCAAAGGCAGAGAGGAAATAGTACGAGTACATAATGATGTGCACAAACGAGTTGATCATGCCAATGAAGGTGCCGTGTCCGCCAGGATAGTACTTGGAGGTGCCCCAGCTGATCATGGGCATGACTGTGTGATGGTACACGTGCAGGAATGTCACCTGGCGATCGTTCTTGCGCAGCACAAAGAATATCGTGTCCAGCAACTCGGTGATCTTGGCCAAATAGTAAACGTACACGACGCGCGCCTCCCTGTAAGCCTTGGGAGTGCGGGACCAATCAACCGGTTGGCAGCGCCAGCTGTAATACTGCCAGATGACCACGCCCTCGTACACCATCCACACGCTCAGCGCCACCTGAAAGAAGTTATACACCAGCAGGGTGCGTTCCAACTTAAAAGGTTTGCGATCGCGCATGAAACGCGGTCCATATGAGAGCACAAAGTACAGATAGAAGCCCAGAATGGTGAGCAGGGGCAGCGGGGACTTGATCAGGAACCAATCATTTGTGCGTGGATCTAAGCAGGTAATGATTAAGTGAATAAAGCTGCCTGCAATTCTAGAGTGGGTCACTTTTACTCACCAGCCAACTCAATGAAGAGAAAGTTCCAATAGTCTGTTTGTGATGCGTTCACGGCCGCCATTTTTAAATTTGTTGCTACGTCCTCTACTACTTATTGTTGTAGTTATTGTTGTTGTTTGTCGAGAGTTTAAACGCTGTCGTATTGTTGAAATTTAAAAATCTGCTAAGCGCGCTAGCGACTTCCTCAGTGTGCTCGAACCGAACGAGTTTTGTCCAATGTTCTGGGATCGGGAATCCAAATAGAAATTAAGTTAAGAAAGAGTTATTTTTTGGTTTGTATTCCATGTGAAGATCATAAATATTTAAAATTATGTAAATGATCTTCACAAGAAATAGAAGAAGAACTGATCAGCAGATTTGCCATTTAGTCTATTGTTTTGCTGTGGCTGTTGCCGCTGCTATTTTGCTATGCTGCTATGCTGCTGTTGCTGAGCGGGCATGACATGGCCGAAACTAGAAAACTCGAAAGTAGTTTACGTACATTTCGATAAGAGACGTCGCTCAGGGCGTGGCAGTTGGCGACCAACTCAACATTATTGCTGTTGAGACACAAGTTGGACCACAACGACACCTCTACTTTTATTATGTCTTTGGAAGCTGTGTGCAATGCGAAATTATCATGTAACAGTTGAAATTATTTTCATTATTACGAATTAGACAAGCATCTCTTGCGGTAATTTTCGGCATGTGGGAGAGAAGCACGCTGTTGTCTTTCACGTGCAACACACGATATAACAACTTTGCGTAGTTCAAGATAATTGTCATACTCGGAAAGCAACAAGACAAAAAACCGTTAATAACTGTAAACACGACGGCCGCTCAGCTGGCTGCAACAAGTGGCCAGTGGTCACTTGAACTTCACAAAGGCCATGCGGCGCTCAAATAATATATCAAGCGATTATTAAGTGCCATTTATTGTTGATGTTGTTGTTGTTGTTGTTGGCTTTATTTTTTGTCTTCTCAATCTAAATCGATTTGTTGTTTTTTAGTGCTGCTCCGATTTTTGGCCATTTCCGAGGCTAATTCTAGTTTCTGTTTTTGTTTCTATTTCGGATTTTTTTCACACCATACTCGTAATTCTGGGCAGCTTCTTGAGCTTTTCATGCATTGACTTCGATCAAATGAATATTTTGAAGGGCGAGTTGGCTAACAAGCCAACTGGTTTGCTTTTGACTTGGCTCATTTCCTGCAGTATGCTCTTGGCGGCTAATGTTGTTGCTCATGCTGTTGTAGCTTTAGTTGTTGTTATTGTTGTTTATAGTTATGAGTATTTGCTGCAACCATAAATGCGAAATGAACCAGAAAATGAGCGTCGAAAAAGGTGCTAAAAGGTGTCGGCAGTTGAAAAACCTTTTCGGAAACTGTCGAAAACAGTCGAAAACAGACAAGAAACTGTGCCGCACAGAATCGAGTTTTTAAATTATCAATTTTAGACTGGCGCATAAAAAAGTCAAACAACTAAATGGACATACAAATGAACCATCAAATTTGCGCTTGGCTAATGAACAAATAATGCCAAAGACCTTGCCATATATTCGATATTGGCCAGTTCTGACCAATGGCCAGCCCAGCCGAAGACCACAAGCATGGGAACCAAACAACTGTCAAAGTCACAAACAATAATTCGCGGTTCGTTGCGGTGATATGTCACATACGATATGCCATATGCCATATGCCATAATACGAATATGACTGCGTCGTGTTCGGCTGATCATCTTCAGATTTGGATTCGCCGCCATTTCCACATGGTTAGTCATTTGTTAAAATGGGTTATGGGTCTTTTTTGTGTGTGGCTGTGTGTTTCTTGCAGATCGTGGAGATCGCAGATCATGGGCCTTGGCTACGTCTTAGGTGAGCAGCGAAATTGTGTCAACAATTGCCAAATAAAAGAGCCAGACAGCCAAGCGCCCAAGAGCAAGTTTCGTAAGAATTGTGCGCCATTTTAAGGCGAGTGTGTTTTTTTGGTTTTGTGTTTGGCCCAAGGGAAAGTTGAATGACCTTGGCGCAAAACCTTTTGACACTCATCTACTATATAGATGAATTTTGCATATGATTTGCATTATAATTGTCAGCCTTAGTTCAGAGTTCTAAGCGTTGATAAATAGCACGTAGCACTTTACAAAATGGTTGCATGTGGCGTATACTTAATCTTCTAGGCCATTTTCAGGCACATGTCCTGCCACACCCACACACGCACACACACACAAACACACACACACTTAGAGTCTTTTAAAGCCAAACTTGAAATTAAAAAAAATATATGTACATTTACACACAGACTAACGTCGAGACACAACAGCAACAAGCACCTGTTGCAATCGTCACTTAATTTAAAGCAGCGACAACAGTGACAACTGCTCTTAATGCTAACACCATGACAACTCTTTTTTTGTCCTCTTCTTCTTCTGCTTCTTCGTCGTCTTTTGTTTGACAGATCTTTATTATTATGTATTGTGATTATTATTGGTATATATTGTAGGGGAGAGAGACCTCTGTTAGCATCCGCTACCCACGAGACTTGTACGCGTACTGAACTGCTACGCCGATTTGTGCGCTGCTATGTATAAAAATTTCGTCTATAGGTTTTGGCTCGAACTTCCCCCCAGCCGCGCGTTCACTTGTTGGAAACGCTCGCGGGCATCTTCTAAATAAGGTTTTGGCTTGTTTTTTGTTATTGTGGCTCATCTGCTTTGAATGTTCTTTTGATCGTTGGGAAGCTGCGCTTCAGAGTCTCGTATCGTCTCGTATCACATCGTATCGGGTCGCATCGCATCGGTTCGTTCGCTTAGTCTCGTTTTTCCTATTGATAATTATAATGACACCAGCATTTTGCTATAGCTGACTGAATGATTGTTGTTGTTGCTATCCGCAGCCGCTACTGCTGCTGCTGCTGCTGCTGCTGTTGATGTTGCCTGTTGTCTTGTTGGTGTCTTGTTTGCCGGTTATTTCATTTGAAATAGTTGTTGCCTGAATTTTAATTGGTTTGTCGGTTACGTTTTCAGCATTTGTATTTTAAAATAATAAATAATGTTTTCCATAATTGTTGTTATTGGCTAGAAATTATGGTGTTGCTCGAAAGAGAGCATTAAAGAGCCAATACATAATAAAAACTTATTCTTTCTTATATATTGCAGCAAGCTAGCATTTAAATACGTATATAAATGGTTTTGGTTCTAAAGCCTCGCTCTACTTTTCATTTCATTCTTCTAGTTGCGTTGAACTTTAAACATTTAGCTACCTACGAAATGCACGCCTACAAGAATTCAGCATATTGACCTTTGTTTTAGCCAACTGCAACTGCAACTGCTGCGTGGACAGAACGTTTAAACATGTTGTAAAATCACTCAGTACACGTGCACTGCAATGCGTAATACTTGAGTACAGATTGAGTGATTAAGTGAAAACACAAAAAACCAAACAATAATGTTGATGGCGCCAAGGTCAGCATTTTGGCGGCTTTTGAGTTCCGTTAATTTTGTCTCAATTCAAGGCGACACTTGTCCGGTGAAGAAAACAATCAGAGGAAAACAAAAAAAAAAAAAAAACCAGTCGAAAATTATTATTTCATTTTGGTCATTTACATATGAATTCTAAAGGCCCAGGGCTCGATTCTTGAGCGCAAGCAGATCGTCAGCCAGCATCACGGCGATCTCAATGCGAGTCAATGCCACTTCCGGGTCAAGTTTGAGGCTATCTGAGATATCTATCGTTTTGTATTGATTCGGATTAATGGCTAAAGATCTTGACTGACTGTTACCTAGCTGGGACCGGGGCTGGGGTCACTTGAGGTTCAACTTTGAGTAACTGTGTCACCGGCAAATTGAACTTGACCCTGCCTTGCTTTTGAAGTGGTTTTGTTTTTCTTTTAGTTTTGTTGACATAAAACTCGTCCAGTTTGGCTTGAACGGCTAGTTTAATAAATAAATTATTATTTGATAATATATTGTATAGGCTCATATGGCCCCAATAGTCGCTTCACTTATCAACAGTGGGCAATAACAAATTCCAAATCATTAGACATCACTCATACGCAACGTTTGCCGAACTCTTCCGGTCGTATCGAATTTGTTTTAATTTAATTTGCTGGCTGCTTTTTTGTTTGATTTGTCGTATATCACACATGCAAAGACCGTTCACACACTATCATAATCATATGCAAAAGACTGCTGGACTGTTTACTTTGTTTATTATCTTGCTGCAGAGATGCCTGCGAGTTGGAGGCAGTCGCAAACAAAGTTGCGAGCTTGCGGCCTGCGAGACACGAGCCATTGCAGGTTATGCAAATTTCTTCCGCAAATATTTACATAGCAACGACGATAAAAGGTATCGACGAAACCGTTAACAATTATTATTGGTTTTTTGATTAATCATTGCATGTTTCATTTTGCGATTCTTATTCGCAAAAATTTGACGTACGCAATTCTCAATTAAGCATACAAACTTCTTGTGACACCTCTTTAGCATATGCGTAACTTGATTTTGAACAATTAATAATATTATTTGACTTAACAATCAAATGTTGTTTTCAAGGTCACGCAGAGGTCCAAAGTAAGTACATTATAGAAATTCAATTTTAACCTTTCTTAGTACTCTTTGAAAACGTAATTTACGAGAGCAGCAAAATGTGCACTTAATTGTCAAATTAGCATGTTAATAATTATTTTCATTTAAAAGCCGACAATTTAATTAGGCTATTAACCAGTTGAATGTGTAACATTAAATTTTGGTTACTGCTTTTACGGCTGGCTTTGCAACGTTTGTAGCGCCATCTAGTGTTCGTAGCAGGCTGCTCGGCTAAAAGCTTCGTCAAGCGTTGCCAGACTTGCGATAAATGTAAGCTTGGCTTGAGTTCAGCCTCGCAGCAGCTAAAGCTATCAACTTTCAAAATTATGTGATTCGATTGCGTTGTTCTAATTAAATTTTACAGCTACTCATAGAAGCTGCCAGCCTTGTCCAACAAGTTAATATATACAATTACGTGGTAATAAGCAGATATATGCTAATAATTTCTATTGCTTCTCAAAAATTGTAAAAATCTGTGAACTCCTGTCTATGATAGCTGATCCGTTTAGTCGATATTATATACTTTTTTCACATATATTTTATTGAACTAGCTTTTGCTCAATAATTTCGTTTTTTACTTGGACAAAGTAATAAAATAAACTTCGTCATATACATAACTGATAATTTATCACACTACGTATGTACATACATTCAAGATGATGACATTTTTGAGCATCGCCTGTCGGCCGAGACGTTGCAAATATACATATGTGTGTACATATAACTATTTATAAATATTTTGAATGCATAAATTAGAGCTGCTTATTAATGTTCATATGAAAACTAGTATTGGTAACTCATTTAATGCGCAACGTGAATCAATGAATGCGTCTGTTTGAACGCAATAAAAATGGTCTGGATCTGTGAACTTTGCTGGTTCTTTGGAAGTCATTGCACTGCTTTGACGTCTCGAAAAGTCGCATCTTCTATTGTTGCTGTGCACTATGGCGCAAATTAAACGTGTTTTGAAGCATCGCGGAAATGCTGAATTCAAAGACAATATGGTTATACCTCAGTTAAATTATATCACGCCGTTTAATAATTTAGCGCCTAGAAATCGTAACCTCAGCACTTTTGCGGCTAATCGAAGCCAGCGAGATACCGTTGAGGCTGTACATGCCCTTGTCGGAAACTTGTTTAACGTATTGAAAGAGAAAAAATCAAAATAAAAAGATTAGTATACAGCAGCCGCAGCCGCAGCAGCAGCAACAACAAGAACAGCTAGAAAATATACTTCCGTTTCCTGATCGCCGCTTAAAGTTAAGAAACTGATAAACCTACAAACAGTTAGACAGCACACGGGTGTCAGCAGAGCTGCGTATGTATTTTATCTGCGCATTTTCACGTTTAGCTTCTGATGTGATTAATTAATAATTTAAAATTTCGAATTCTAGAAGGTACAGCATATACGAGTATGCGTTCGACCGTTTATCGTTAATAAAAACGCCGCCGAAACGATTGCTTTCAGTATGTCAAGTTCAAGCAGAAATTTAATTGCTGAAGACGCAGCTCCGCACGGTCTGACGATCTATTCTTAGGCCAAGACACTAAGCAACGCTCTCGCGCTCAATTATAATTTCGAGCATATTAATTCATAAGTCGAAATATTGTTCAAGTTCAGCGTGATACATGGGCTCTTAATGTTGCCAAGAACATTTCCAGTTTCTTCGTTTTGGGGTCTTTACCAATCGTTAACTGCGTTTATGTATCTGGCTTCTGCCTTCAATTAAAGTCCATGCAAAGTCGTAGGGGATTTTTGCGCTATGCAAATGTAAGCTTGTCCGGTTGTTGATCCGTCATAAGTCGACTTAGTACTTTGACTGGCCTCAAAGTCAGCAGCCAATGCTGTCTGTATCCATAAATATGACGTATACGCACATATTTGGCTTTAGATTCAGCATAGGGAATTGTAAACCCAGCATTAGGTATTTGATTAACTGATTAACAGTTGGGCTTGCACATGGCCATTGGCATTTAGGCAAATTAGTGAGCGTCGGGAGATGGCCATCAGCGGGGGATCGTGCTGCGGCCTTTCTTTGCTACATTGCTACTGATTCTTTTGTACCACAACAATTCCCAAGGGGATTGCCCAACAATCTTATGAGTTTGCGCATTCAATTAGTACGAAAACTTATGCGTATTTTGCTATCAAGACTACCAAATACGCTCTTGCAATTTGTGGAAAACAAGAAATATTATTTTTGTTTTTAACGCCTTGCGCTGACAAATCGATTTGTTATATGTCTTTAAATGATGTTCCGGGTTTTGAATCAAACAAATAACTTAATCTCGTGTTGAAGATAAGCAAGAAAATATGTATTAAGAAAATGGACAAATAAAGGTAATTTAATATTCAACTTCGAATGCTGTTAACAATCTCTTTAGCTATTATTCGCTAAATATCAAATATTAAAATTAGTTGTTTGTCTGCGCCCGCACAAGATGCCAAATCAGTGACATTAATGTTTAAATAAAGTTTTACTCATCATGTGTTTGTTTATCTCGCTGTGACAATATTATTTTTAACTGTTTTTTATACCCGAGTTTGGTTATTTATGACACAAAAAGTTCGTACCTATTGATGTATCACAAATTAAATTTAAAACGCAGGGTATATCTTTTTCCGAATTAAATTAAGCGGCGTTGACACCACATGAATATATTTGTAACTAGAAAATAAACATCTATTTCATCTCTTATATACCAGGTGAAATTTACGTACAGTAAAGTGTCGATAATTGCACCTACCTTAAATTAAACATTGCAAGAAATTCCATGGAAATTGCTAAATTAAGTTTATTCGCTCTTAAATATTTTAAACACAAATGCTCTGAATATAGTTCCACATTTTGAATTAATTCAAAATTTTCAAGGCATACGATTCTTTGATTTATAAGAAACGAGTGAGTTAAAAACAATAACAAGAAATCTTAAAATATTTTATCACTATAATTGAATATTGCAGATAATTTTAAAATATGTTGTGAAAAAAATTGGCTGTGCAATTATCGACATTACACTGTACTATATATGGCTTGAAAATTGTCATTATGTTAATAAGGCAATTAAGAAATTATTAAGAAATAAATTACAGATATATAAAATATATATACTAACTGCGGTCACTTACTTAGTAACCTTCTCAGCTAAATTGTTATTTTATTTAGGGTAACCCGTGATAGCCGGTCAAATTTTATTTAGTACACCAAAAACTGCCTACTTGTGGCATAAGTTCGCTAGAATGTCGAACTCCAAAAGTAAAAGATTTATGATCTGAATTGGATAGTAATTAGAAGACCTAAACACCTTTGGATCCAGGCGTTAGATAAATCATAGGCACTAATGTAAGCACTCAAAAATAATAAAAAGGTTACAAAGTTGACACTCCAATCTACACGCGTAAATGTGCTTAAATTATTTTGCACATTCACTTGGACTAAACTACAACTACAAACTACAATGGATCAATTACTATTGTTTTACTAACATTTTGAGCCATATTATTAAAAGGCTTTTACTACATTGTAAACCATTTAGCTGAATAGAAATCGTATCGAATGTTAGGCATAATTATTGTACGTAAGTTCGTCATCAACTGCAACTTGTCCAGTGTAATTGCAGTTTAATTAGAATGATCAGATGACTGGCTTTATAGCCCTTTATTAATTCCGAGCAACTAGCCAGTTCGCTGGCTTTCGAAAAATTTCCGTTATCAATGATAAACAGAAGCGGTCAGCGGTCAGAAATCCAGGCAGTTTTCTATGCCAAGTTGGATCCAATGGTAAGGCCCACGCCTTGGGCACGTTGTGCTAATTCAATTAGAATTTAATGACTTTGAGTGTGCTTGCTAATTAAAATTATTGCATTATTTTTATTATAATATCTCTGTTTTGTTTTTGGCAGCTTTTGCAGATCAGCAATTTATCCGGCGTCTAATGACAGTGCAATTTCGTAGCATGACTTTGATATTATTTCGCTGTAAATACGCCATAAAAGTCCTAAAAGCTTGGAATAGCTCACTTGAGTTTTGACAAATTATATTAAAATTTACAAATTTTAACAACTGCCAAAATTCAATGGCTTGGCTATTAATCAAAATATTTGAACAGTAGAAAAAAAACAATAAATAAATTAAGTATTAGTTATGAGTCAAAGTGTTTTGCCATTGGCTAACTGGAGCTCACTAAGCGACGGCTTTATTGCTTCACTATATGCATATTTATCATCGAACTTGGTCAGCTGTTTGTCCAGCCGCTTTAACTTCCGACTACCGGCATCGGCTTCGGCATCGGCATCTCACCTAGACCTAGACCGTGAAATGCGGCACCAACTGCGACTTGGGCTTCTGCTGGTTCAACTTACAACTTTGGGTGATCAGGCCAAATCCGTTAGCGAGCGCAGCAAACAGCAATGACTGCAATGTCATCCTGACGTCATTGAGCCCAAAGGTAGCACTTCCAATCGCATTGGATGTGGCAGCAGCAGCATTTGCTGTGGCATTTGCGGTGGCAGTGGCAGTAGCGAGCATGGTCATAATCATCAAGCCAGAGGTCGAGAGCACTTTAAAGAACAATTTGTTGGCGACGTGTGTTGTGTTAATTTGTCAAAAGAGCTCTATAAAAATGATTCTCTGTAATGGAAGCACTGCGACTGCCCGGCAGTCAGTCAATTTTGTTGCTACGCTTATTTCAATGGCATAATTAAGATTTTTATTTACATAAAATGACAACTGATTCCGACCTCGTCGATGGTATCGCTGCACGTCCGCCCTGGCAGGGTTTTTGGCTATTTAGCATTGTCGCACGTTGCTGCCTTTTGGCTTAAGACTTTCTAGCTCAAACTGGCTCACACTTTGGCTTAAACTCTGGCTTGGACTCTGCCTTCATGTCTGGCATCTGCCCTTATGCCAACCTGTTTTTGTTTTGTCTTTCAGCAGCAGATTTCAATTAACCCATGTAAAGTAAGTCGGGGCTCTTGACGACTCGGGACGTGTCCAAACGCACACGCTTAACTCATCAATATTCAAATGGCTCGCGCCAAGGGTGTCCACAAAGAGTCTGGCTTGGAGACATCAACGAACGATCGAAAATATGAATGGGCAGCGCAGATTTTAAAATTAGATTTTAGCTAACGTCAGGAATCGTCGGCACTATAAAAATATCTTGTTTTTTTCTCTTTATTGTTTATTTTAACTGCACAGTGACACCAAGTAATTTGTTATCAGAAATATAAACAAATGCAGCAATTAATTATAATCAAAGCGCCAATTTTTTGAATTTTGAATAATTGCCATCACTTTTACTTGTAAATGCAAACATTTCTTTAAAAAAAAAATAAATAAATATTGACGCAAGCCCAAGGTGCGCAGTTCTAATAAAAATACTTTATGCTAACCTGTTTTACCGATTTAGATATACTATTTATATTGAAGAGCAAATTATCAAATTGTGGCAAGTTAACACAGCATTATATTCTCAAAAATTACATAAGAAGTGAACAAAATAAAAAATGTATATAACACATTCAACAAAATCCATGAAGTTTTAGAAAATTGTTTAACAAAACTGCATATTTTTGGCAAAATGTGAAAGCTCAAATCGTGCCTAATTTAGAAGGGTCATTAACATATAACCAAAGACTTTCAAATTGTTGGAATAAAAATAAAACAAATATTGATAAAACTTCTTCAATTTACATCTGCAAATATGAAACTCTTGACGGCCTTCGTTTGTCACATTAGTAGAGACTTGTCAATTTGAAATACTTCTGCAGCGTACGACTCAGCATTTAAAAATAGATCAAAGATTGTAAGTATATAAGACAAAGCAAACGGCACTAAATTATAGGTCGTAAAACATATTTAAAATAGGAGTTCAATCATCTGGTTTGGTTGGCTTAAGCAACGAGCCCCATTAACATAAAATGCTTTTGATAGATATTTAATTGATACAATATTGCAATGTAGTTTGACCTCCATCCACGTGTGTGCACCAGTCCACTGACCCATTTAGCAAACTGCAATCTGTCCAGTGATAACATCATCATCAGTTTGGCTCGCCAGCAGCAACATACACCACCAACAACAACAACAACAACAAACAACAGCAAATACTGCAAAGTTGAATGCCATTCGGCAATAAGCCAACACCGAACCGCGAACAGCGAACAGCGAAGCATGTGCTCAGCGGGCCAAGCGAAGTCAAGCCAATCTGCACACACACACACACACACACACACACACAGACACTGGCACTCACACACACAGCAACAAGCTGAGCTTAGCTCAACAGCTCAACTCAACGAAACTTCCGCCGTTCTGTGTGGATGTTTAAAACGATCGTTAAGTTTTTTAGCAGTCTACCCAATCTATAGCTGTTGCATGTGTGCGTGAGAGTTGATGTGTGTGTGAGTGTGTGTGTGTGTGTGGAGGGGTATGTACTCGTACTAGTTGCAAAGCAGCGCCTGCGTCGGCGTCGCTGCCGCTGTCGTAGTGTCTGCTAAAAACTTACTTTATCTTGTGATTGCTGAGAAGTTTTAGATTCAGTTGAGCATAAACATTTCTACGGTGCGGTGGTTGATTTTTGGTGGCTAAAATAATCAGATGCGTTAAGCGTGTGCTTCTATGAAGAAACGACTCAAATAAATCAGATCAATTCTAACATATAATATACAAAATAAAACTAACAAAAAATAAAAAAAACATAAAAATTGTGAATCTTGAGAGTGTACTCAAATTGTGCTCAGAGTTTGAGCTTAAACTCGATCCAACGCAACAAACCTAACGAAACAGCATGACGTATCCTGTTAGCAGCTAACATTAGCAGCACAAAACCACCGTACTCCTACACACATACGTAGTACCGATTAATCGACCCCATTTGCATATCTGGGAATAGCAAATCGAACATAAATCAAAATCAACTGCAACTGCCACTGCAACCACAGTAGCAACAACAGCAACCAGAACAGCAATCACCTCGTCAATAATAAATTAAAGCTAAGCTAAAAATGAATTATTACAACAGCAGCACACGGTTCGAGATGGTCGTGGAGATAGCGAACATTGCGCTCGATGAGTTCAAGACCCACCACATAACGCGCAACTATACGGGTCTGGTGCAGCGCTACTATCAGCTCGTCGAGGAGGATTACGGCGGTAGGTCTTGATATACTTGTGGCAAAATGCGAATGCAAATGCAACTGCAGTTTATAGGTCTCCGTCAGTTAATGGGCTAATAAAATGAGAAATAAAAACCCCCTTACCATCCATTTGTGTGTACAACTTGTCCAGTTTTTAAAGACCTGATGTCATTGTCTTTTTTCTCGTTCTCTGCGTCTACGTCTAATAAAACAAATAATCCGGGAAGTTAAACCACTAAACAATATACTACGAGCTTGTCCGTCCCATCTGCAAAGTGCTCGTTGAGCAGTTTACGTTGTAAACATATCATATTATAATGGCATAAAATATGATGAATTGCCATTTTTTTTTGTGTACTCCAACAAAATCATAACAAAACAAAATGCCAACAAAAATTGGCAAAAAAACGCATACCGAAAAAAAAGGCAAAAAAAAGACTATAGGCTAATGCGAATATACAACAAATAAAAATGAAAACGAAAACGAAATGAAAATGAAAATAATACAAAAATAAAAATAAAAATAAAGCAAACAGACTTCTAGGACAATTAAAAAAGGTTTCTTTGTGTACTTAAGTGCGACCTTGGCAATGCCAATTGTATTTTTGACAATTATTAACGTAATTAAAATGTATTTACATAGTTTATCTTAAACATTTTACGACGCGACCGTCGTCATTTGTAGCTCGTTGCCGTGTGCAACTGAGCATGTACGCTACGCATGTGTATGAACCACCATACAACAATATCAAGTATCAACAATAGCAATAACATTGCTGAAGATGATGCATATGCCATGTACTCGAACTTTGTGTCTTCTCTTTTTTTCGTTTTGTTTTCATTTCAAACGTGTTTACAGCGCATACCGCACTCACACACACACATGCAGAAATTCGTATATAGGTAGCACATTGACATTCTTGACTGCTGCGCGCGCGGGTGAAAAGGTCAATGGAAGGTAGCAGCAATTAAAAGCAATGCAAAATAATGTACATAAGTGCCACTACCTGACAACGTGAACCATGCAAAATTGAAACACTGCAAAATAAATAGCAAACAATTCAAGTCTGCAGCGCAAATAAAAGCAAAACGAAAGACTTAGAGCACAAACTTGACGCCACCAAAAACATGTTTTATATTTCAAAGATCCCAACCAGGCATATCCAATTTTTGCCAAAACTCAAGTGAAATGACCTAATGCCCACCAAAAGAAGCTTTGCAATTAAATGTGAATTTATATCTCTCTCTTTATGGGCGATCTAGAATAACAAAATTCAGATAAATAAAGCTCTGCCCAAAATGAATATTCTTGATATTCAGGTATATTAAAATTCTAATTTATATTAATTCCACTTGTTGTGCTTGATATCGCAATATTCATTCACATCCTATAATTATTTAATTGAAACGTTTAAGGAGTTGCCTAGCCATTAATTGTAATTAGCATGGAAAGTTTCGCAACGGAAAATGTGGTTCATTAATATATAGTACGGATACAAATATTTGTGTTGGAAAGTTTTCGCAACGGAATAGACGTAGACAAATCAATAAACAATTTCTAAGGGGGGTTTACTCTGGATATTTATTCTTAATACGCACTCTGACGACAATGCCAACCTGATGATAGGCGTAAACAAATGCATTTATGAGTTTAGTTATTACACTCATAGTAGTTTCATTTAAGTGGGACTAGAAAATCCGGTTTGAATTAACCGATTATTTGTTGTTGCGGTTTGACTAAGCCCTAAGCATACCCAACGACTAAACAAGATAATTGTCTAACTACATGGCAATACTCGTGGTCCAGACGGTCTTAAACAAAACAAATAAACAATCATGCCGGCAATTGTCAAGTTTTTGTTGTTTTGCTCGTTGCACGATTTCATTCATTCAATTCGTGCAAATTGGCATTTAGATTAACTCGACGGATAAATCAACGTAAACTGCTGTTTAATTAAATGCCATTGACTCAGTTATTCCACAAAGAATTCGCCAGCGGCTAATCTAGAGAGGTGTCAATTTAATTGTTGTCAATTTTGCAATTTGCTAATAGACCCCCGGGCCAAGCGCTTTCCTCTGATGGAGCATCCACTTTTCACATTCGGTCTGGTTGCCGTCTATCTGTCCTGGGTGCTGGTGCTGGGACCATTGTTCATGCGGGATCGCAAACCTTTCC
This sequence comes from Drosophila ustulata, assembly GCA_035047365.1. Classification (NCBI taxonomy): domain Eukaryota; kingdom Metazoa; phylum Arthropoda; class Insecta; order Diptera; family Drosophilidae; genus Drosophila; species Drosophila ustulata. Next base: position 16,746,524 of record JAWNPT010000094.1, read on the forward strand.
AGCTGCGCCGCACCCTCGTCATCTACAACGCCTTCCAGGTCCTGCTCAGCGGCTATATGTTCTACGAGGTGAGTTACCTATGACAAATCGTCAAACGAATGCGCGATTTTGATCGATTTTTATTCTTTTATGATTGCAGCACTTAATGGCGGGTTGGCTGAACTACTACAATCTGAAATGCCAACCGGTTGACTATTCGGATGGTCCCATGTCGAAACGCGTAAGTGCTCAACACTTTCTAAGCTCAAGGCTGGGGCTGATTGAAATGCGCTAATCAATATTTCAAGTTTTGCCAATCATTGATTTAACTATTTCTCTTTTGTATTATCAATTCACAAATGTTTGAGTTGTCTCACAAGTTCGTTGGCTTTGCCTGCTTTACGTTGTGTTACGTTGAGTCATCGTCTGGGCAATTTCAAGTTCAGTCACTTCGTCTCAAAGTTCACTTCACAAATGCCCACAGACAAATTTAAATAATTTGCCTACTTAAATTATAGCTTAGTGCGAAACGATTATTGCAATTGAAAGTGCGTTTCTATTTTGGTTTTTGTTGCTCTTCTAGCAATTTGTTACGCCTGTCAATCCCATTGTTTACCTTCAACAATTCTCACCAATTCAATTTGTCTACTCACCAAAAATACTGAATGAAACCCAATTAAATATACATATATAAATTATGATATATTTAAGCATTAGGCTTTCAGAGATAAACACTTAATTGAAAGTCAATTTCGGACGCATTTTATATATTGACGTAAATAAAGTGCAATGGCAGGCCCAAAAGTAAAATTACACTCAACACAATGCAGTAAGTCAAGGTTGTTGTTTATTGTTGAACAGACAAATTAACAGCATTTACAATTCTCGCACTTACAATCAAACAAACATTTTGTCGGTCATTTGTTGTTATTTGAGATGCAGAGATCACTGGTCTGCGGCCCTCGTCAAAATTCCGTGTAACACTATCGAAACAAGCGAGACGTTTGCACAACAAACAGCGACCACGTCATGCCCCAAAAGCATAATCCTCTCAACACTCAACCCTCTCGATACCCATCGATGAGTTTCACATCCGCCCCGTGTTCACGATACAAGCCACAAGACACAAAACACAAGACCAAAATGCCCAACCTGACCAACAAGCCCAGCGACAAGTCAATAAACCAAGCCAGCGAAGGTCAGTCACTAATTTGGCATCATGAAACCAGCATATTTTCATGCCGCATGGCGACAAACTCTCGGCGAGGCGACTCTTTGACACCTCCATGTGGATTGTTTACATTGCGCATACGCAGCGTGGCCAGCCCGAAAGGTGCCAACTCAGCAAGTTTCACTTGAAATTCTCGTCGTAATGCCATAAAACTCCAAAATGTTGGCAATGTCATGAATCTCTCTGCGGCTGGGCGCATCATTCGTTGCGGTCTAAGAACCGCAAGCCAAAACGACCTTACACTGAACGAAAATGAGTGCACTTATATCCGGTTATTACCATTGAAAACTTAATTAATTGCGTATTTTGCAAGACGCTTGGCAACGGAAATAATTTCAATTTATTAATTATTCATGTTATGTTATTTATTAGCTATTTCAAAATATATTTTGTTTGGCTAATTTATTAAAATCGGAAAATTCAAAGAATTTGCCAAATTTATTTATTGTTCATTTTGCAAGAGTTTTGGCTTTGGAAAACCCAAATTTAATATCTTATTGGTGATTTATTAAACTCGTTTATTGGTCTTTTACATCTGGCCATTACTATTGGAAATTCGAAGAATAATTTATGCATAGTCCAAAAAAACTGATTTCGCAAAAATGCTAGCATAGAAAAATGTAAATTAATGATGTATTTTATTTTTATATTAGCGACTTAATTACTAAACCATTTTACTGTTGGATTCCTCCTTTCAGATGCTAAACTTGTGCTACATCTACTATCTGTCCAAGCTGACTGAGTTCGCAGACACGACGTTCTTTGTGCTGCGCAAGAAGTCATCGCAGATCACGTGGCTGCATGTCTATCATCACTCGGTGACGCCCTTGGAGACCTGGGTGCTTGTCAAGTTTTTGGCAGGTGAGTAGCCAAATCGCCAGTTTAACCCGCGGCAGAGATCTTAGTCTCGTTTTTGCAGGCGGCAATGCGACATTCCCCAATCTGCTGAACAACTTTGTGCATGTCTGCATGTACTTCTACTACATGATGTCGGCCATGGGTCCCGAGTATGCCAAGTTCCTGTGGTGGAAGAAATACATGACGGAGCTGCAAATCGTAAGTGTGGACAGTGATAATTATTGAATTGGTTCCAGCATAGATTCCGAAATGAATGTAGTCTATGCAGCGAGTGTGTGTGTGAAGAAACGGATTTATACAAATAGAAACTCGTTTATGTTAGAAGTTTTTGGCTGTCGAATTGGCATAGTCGAAATATTTTTGTCGCCGAATCGAAAACGAGCACACAAACCAGTTAGACCTGACCTGGCCTAGCATCGGTGTCTGAGCCTGCGCCTGTGACTCTATCAGAGTGTTTGTGAGTGTCCGTCCACTGCATAATAAAATGGTATATTATACATGTTAGCCAAATGCTATTGCCAAAACACAACAACAAGCATCATTGCAGCGGCAGTGGCAGCGGCAGTGGCAGCGGCAGCGGCAGCCGCAAAATTGTTACTTAACGCTTCTAACTGTGTCTCTGCAACTGGCCAAAAGCAAATGACACAGACGCGCGCACTCGATCGCAGTCAGCGATTTTGGCTGCAAGTGGAAGTGGTTTTGCACGATGCTTGGCTAAAACACACACTCACAAACAGTTAGTCAACGAGTTAGTCAAAGGCCAAGTTGGATTGCATAATCTGAATTTGTTGTAATCATCACAGAGCTAACTGTTCAGAGATCATTGCGCTGTCACTTTCGTTATTCGAACGCCTATTCGAAAACACAAAAAAAACAAAAAGAAGTGAATTATACGACCTGCTTATTAACTGGCCGACAACTATTTACTAAAGCGAGTGTACATGTCTAACTAAGCAGATCTATGTTGACCAGTCAAGTGAGTTTTGTTCAGTTTTTTTTAGTGTTCAATGCATTTACTTTCAGCTTTAGTTTTAGATTTCAATTTGGCCGAGCAGTCTTTCCGTTTTTTCTTGCCGTTCTGCGCCACTCCACTGACTTTTCAGGTAGTCTTCTAATGTGGATATGTGTAATTGAAAGACTAATACCAATACACACACACACACACTCACACAGATACAGTCACATGACATTCATCGGTGAATAAGTTTCATTGCAATTTGTGTGTTTCGAAATTCTTGAAACGCATAAAACTTGCCAAGTTTAGTTAGTTCTGCTTCTGCTTCTGCTTCAGCTACTTGTTGTTGCTGCTGCTGCTGGCGATGTTGTCGATGTTGCTGCTGTGCTGGCCTGCTTCGAGTATAGCATGCATGTGTGAGTCCGCTTTGCCTTGAGGGGCACTCAACTCCACAGTTGACTTGTCAAACGTTCGGCAAAAGCACACATTATACAAGCTATATACTCGTATGCTACGATATATACACGATTTATGCCGCATTCGCTCGTTGCTGTTGCTGTTGTTGTTTAATTCTTTTAACTTGAAGCTACGTTGTCATTTTTAATGACACTGCACACGGCAATCAAATGCTAAGTGGATAAACACATAAACATGGGCGCATCTTGCGTATAATTTATCAGCCACTGCAACTGCAACTGCAACTGTTGTTGCTATTGCTGTGGCAAGTGTAGGGGCAGCAACTAGCCGCTGGTGCAACCACAAACAATGTAAACATGCTCCAATTTGCCAAGAGAGACGAACAAGTTTAAGTTCCCATTTGGCAACCGCCAATCGACACCGCCACACAGTAATCGCAGCACCGCCGTCGCCGACACGCTGGTCACTGTCGCTGTTGCTGCTGTTTGTTGCTTGTTGCAACATCCTTGCTGGCGCGCTTAGGCCGCTGCGCCAATTCCACAAATTGCCACACTTTAGCGCGCCGATCCGACCAGTTTCGATTACATTATCTTTGGCCTGGCATTCGCCGTTTGTTGCTGCTTTGCTGCTTTGCTGTTCCGTTTTGCGGCAATGAATGTTGCTCGCTGAGTTGCGCTGAGCGTTCACTTTTATGCGCCGCCGCAACTTTGCCAAACTTGCCACACCGTGAGTGTCTATGTCGACTGCCAAGCCAAGCCAGCCAGCTAGTCAGCCATGTCTGCGAGCAACTCCAGCAGCGGCAGTGCAAGTATTTGGCTAAGAGTAAAAGTCAACTCGACCCGGCAATCTGCCACTTTCAGTTTCCAGACTCTGTGCATTTTGTTGGACAAGTCCACACGCTTAGTTCATATTGCAAGTGCAACAGCATTTTGTTTTTTTTTTGTTTTGCTTATGGTTGTGCAACAAGTTGACGCAGATGGCGCCAGTGCCGCAGCTGGCACAGTGGTAACAATAGTTAACTCTAATTGCGACTATTTCAGCCTAAGCCGCTAAAGGAAACTGCGTTCTATAATGAGATTTGTAACTGTAGTTTCCTGATTGCATTAAAAACGAGATTAATTAGGTGCTTCGACTGAACATATAGAACTATAGCTACTACAAAATACCCAAAATAGAAGCTGCCTATAACCTGTTTCCTGCAGAAGTTTTTGTTGTTTATCTGGCGATTTATTTATGTGATTTAATAGGAAATTAAAGACGACTTATCCAATTAGTTGTGCTGACAAGGCAATAAAGTCAGGAAGAAAATGATTATTTGTAAGACTTATTAGACTTTTCCTATATTATATTATATTCACTGTTGGCTCTCTGTTTCCCAAAATAATATATAATTCTGGTGAAATAGAAATGTATTAGCAATGAAGATATACTTGATCAAGCCACTTTTTAGCAATTATTTTACTTAGAATTTGTGACCGGTTTGCTAAATAAAGATTTAACTGTCTATGCATATTGAATATTTCGTAAGATAACCAATGCATTGCAGCATCTATTTTGAAAATTTATCTCTATATTACTCAAATACTTAACAGATGAAATATATATAACTATTCCTTTTCTATTGCTGCTCATGTTGCAAATGTTCAAAGCTTAATTTTTCATAATAGTCTGGCAGCCAGAAGAGTTGAACACAATCTAAGGAGGGGTTCAAAGTTGTACTCTGATCGTATGATAACCCACTTTTTCAATCAAATGTGCAACCCCTTGATGCACTTGTGCATACACACACCCACACACCTACACTTCAAGTCCACTTGAGAGTATGTGTGTGTGTGTGTAATGAAGCATGTAAGCGGCTCTCAGCTCTCGGCACTCGGCGCTTAGGCAAAAGTTGGCCAAAAGCAAACTGAGTTCTGCGTCCAGCCAAATGCAACCCACTGTGTGGAGCTTGTTATGGTTATTGTTGTTGTTGCTGTTGTTGTTGGCTTTGCTGCATTTTGCGCTGCAGTGTTAATGGCAATTGCAGCGCATGGTTGACCAACATGTTGCTCGTTTTTTGTAGGTCACCAAAGAAGCGGCCAACAACGAGGAAAAACCACTATAAATGCCGCAAAAAAACCAACAACAAAAATATAGAAATATTGCAGCAAAAAATGTAAAATAAAAAGCGTAAAAGAGCGAAAATCAGCAGAACAAATAAGGGGGCGGTGGCCGTGCGAGATATGGGCGTGTGTGTGTTGCATTATTAGATTCGATACGCTGCTGCTGCGCTGACGGATTGCAAATTGAATTATTAAATACAATAAACTGAAAATTGCTCGCTATCAAAGATCGATAACAAGCGTAATTATTACGTTCTATAATATGCACACTTAAGGGGCGGGCGCCAAAAAGGTCAATGGAAGCCGCAATCAAAAGACTTAAGCGGCGAACTTGTTAATGCAAAAAAACATGAGGCATGAGGCATGAGGCTCACTCAGCCGTCAGACGTCAGCTAGTTGGATTGGCAGACAGACACAGCAGTCATAGCAGTCAAAGCAGACAAACGAGTCAAAGTCAAGTCAGAGCCGAAGCCAGACTGAGAGGCAGCAGAGATTATTATTGGGGTCTCTCTACGGCTATATTTACATAGCATAACTGTTATTACCACAAATTGCAAATCCATACCTACTTCAAGTGCTGTTCATGTGTATGCGGTATGTGCTGTTGGTAAACGCTTTTTGATTACCTTAAAAACGCTCAAGGGTGATCACATAGCCCATAGGCGCTTAATTTGCCATCCGATGCTGTGTAATTAGCATCACAGCAAAAGTGACCACACCTCATGTCAGCTCAGATTTTTAGTCGCTTTTGCTTCCATTTCTTTTTAATAATGTATAATCTATCTTTACGTAATGTGAGCTCTAAGTATTCTCTCAGAATTCAAATCTGAAACTGATTCCCAGCGATTATAGGCATTCTATTCTATCTGCCAGTACATATAATTATAGTCTATAACTATTATAAAGTGTTTACATTGTATTTATTCTGTATAAACTTGCTCACAAATTGCTGTGACGACTTCTGATCCCATATTATACTTTAAGTAACCATCAACCTTTGTGTCCTTAACCCGCACTCACATTTAATTGTATTTCTCTGCTCTCTCTCCGTCTCTTTTTGCTGTTTAATAGGCGCAGTTTGTGCTTTGCATTGTGCACACGATAAGAGCGTTGTTCAGCAATCAGTGTCAGTTCTCGAAGTTTATCTCGGCGCTGCTGCTGCTCAATGCATCCATCTTTTTCTGCCTCTTCATGAACTTCTACATGCAGAGCTACAAGAAGTCCAAGGCGAAGCAGTTGACAGCCGAAGCGTCGCCGGCGCAGGCGCAGGCGATTGCAGCTCTGAAGGCCGACAGCAACAATAACAACGAAGCCAAAGCACTGAACAACCAGGATTATCAGGAACCAATGAAACTGAAGGCGCATTGAATGCGACACACGGAAATCCTTCCAGGAACATAAAGAAGCTGACGTGCAGAAATTTTGTAAAATACGTACGATTGAAAATTGGTGTTGGTTAAAAGCAGGCAGCTAAAAGTTTTGTGGAAGTAGTTTGGTACAAAGGTTTTACTTTAGTTAAAATGGGGAGCCATACATGATTAGCTAGAACTGTAACTGCAAATGCAACAATGAACAAACACAAAATAGGAAACTCAAGTTTAAGCCTAATAACGTATTGAATGCCATTTGGTGTTCGATTAGCTGCAGCTGCCAGGGGTAAGCGTTAAGTACTTACTACACGTAATGATTTTTTTCTTTAGCTTTTGACCATATTGAAAGTTTGCTTGATTGCTTGTCATTTTGAATATAATGTTGTGTAATTAACCAGACGAGAACTGGGTCAATTTTAACGATCTGCTTAAGTCTATACCATAAGTCATATAAGTTTAGAGCCTCCAAAAACACAAAACACAAAAAAAAAAAAAGAATGCGCGTTATACATATTTAAGTTACTCAGTTGGCAAAATCCTAGATCTTAAGTGTTAATTGTAATGTGTATAGAAGAGTTTTGTAAATAGATTTTCGTATGTGTTAAATGTTAAATATTTGTAGACACTAAGCATAGCCTAAGCCAACTAGTCTTAGTTACAAAATGCGAACGAACAAACAGATCAATAATAAAAGTTAAGACAAATATAAAAAACACCTTCAATGATTGCTTAAAGAATTGTGGCAGATTTCAAATTGTTGGCTAACAAACTAACCACTCAGCGTTCCTCCGGCTGGCCAACGGAACCTGCTTCAAATTAAAATTCGCTAAACACTTTTAAACAAACACGTTATGTGAGCAATTCAAAATTACAAAATCCACATAAGTGGTGTAAATCTTGACTAGAAATTGGTGCTTGTCTGTGCTGAATTTTTTGGTAAAGCCAACTTCGCGCTATCCCCAATTCTTCGGTTTTCCAACATACGCTAGATGGCGGTATACGCACCGCCGCATTTGCCTAAAATAGCCGCCAGTCGTCGTTTACTCTTCTATGCACTAGATGGGGGTTATTTCGGATACGGTAGATGGCGGTTATTTCGGATACGCTAGATGGCGGTAATTTCGAATACGCTAGATGGCGGTATAATCACCTAAAGTTGCCGCCAGGCGTTGCTTTCTTTCGAATTCGCTAGATGGCGACAATATAAGTTGCCTTACATATCCGGTAGGTGTCGAGGAAGTTTAATCGGCTTGCATAACATATCGCCAGGTGTCGCCTGAAAACGAGTCACCGCTTTACAAAGTTTGAATTGAAATTAAGTTAAATAAATAGAGATGTTTGTTTCTCAATATTTTAAAAAACTTTTCCTACAATAAATACGAAGGATTCAGATAATTGTGTCGAGCTAGGTAACAGTGTTTACATTTTAAATTTATGATTCGCGATTCTTCTTTTTCTGGTTTTGACATTCAAACGCTTGCGCTCTGTTAAGTTTACATTCGTTGTTACATTTAACAGGTTTCTGCAGCAGTGAAAGCACGCAAACATACTCTGCAGATAAACTGTAAAGGGTGAATACACAACAAATTAAGCTGATAATAAATTAATTTGCTCCATTAGATTCATTTAATTAGTACAATTACGCAAAAAATAGCATACTTAATGGCAGTTGAGAAAAATAAATAAGCATTAAAAAGAATGAATGCCATGCAGGGTATCTGGCGGCAAACAGCCGCACTCTGGCAACCGTTCTTGTTTTAACAGCTGGCTGTTAGTCTTATTGGACAGCTGCGCGAGTGCGGTTGTGAGAGTGCGCTCTTTGCGGTTGAAAACTCGCGAGCGAATAAAGAAAAAGAAAACGAAATTAAGCAAATTGAATCGAAAGGCGAGGCAAAAAGGCGCAGCAAACGCACAAGAATATTTTTTATTTATTTGGGCAAAAAGCAGACCCAATAAACGTAATCTTTATTGATTTTTGTCGTGAATAAATAAAACATATTTATTATCAAAATTCATCTTGTTGGACAATTTGCCAATTCCGCAGTGGTCGCTATACCACAGCAGCGACAACAACAACTCCAACAACAACAACAATGTAGAGAAGTAAGCTGCATTAACTAAGTCGAGTAACAGCGTCGTTAGGACTGCAAACACGATTGAGTGCGCGCGATTAATGCAATAACAACAGCAGCATCAACAACAACAACAGCAACAACAAACGCAAAAATTCATCACTGCAAGTGAGAGTGTGCGTAAACTTGTGTGTGTGTGTGTGTGTGTTCGTGTATATGTGTATGTGTGTTAGTGTGCGAGCGTCTTTCGTGTTTAAGAAGATGCAAAAAGCAAAACCAAATATGTGTTCAGCGAATACAAATTGTCATTCAAAGTGAAATAAAAATAAGAGAAAAGCTAAATCAGCCGGCAGCAGCAGGACGGCGGCAAAGCTTTGGGAGTGGCCTTGGACTGCGTTTTAGCCAAAAAATCAACAAAAATTCCAATTGGATTTCGACAACAACAACAAAATGTGGATACCATCCAACAACAAATACGGCGTCGGTAAGTAAAACTCGGCAGCAACAAAAATTGCGACCCTCCTGAAGTGTGTCCATGTGTGTGTGTGTGTGTGTGTGGCACTGTGTCTGTGTGTGTGTTTTTACGTGGCTGGCTGTCCACATCCCCCGATTTTTGGCTTTTGGCCCAACAACACCCCCTTCAGTCATCGGCAGGGTGGTTGACAGGGGGAAGGTGGGAGAGGGGGGCGCTGTGATGCGTCACGTGCCACAGTTACAGCGCTTTTGTTGTTATTGTTGCTGCCTTTTGTAGCGCTGCGTTGATTCACCGCTTTTTTCCGCGAAATTCCGTGCAGCAGCATCACAGCAGACAACCACCCATCGCCCCACCCCACACACACCCGGAAAAGCGGAAAACCGATTTTTCTACTTATTTTTATAGCTTGCCCCCCGCAAGCATCTCCTGTTGTCGTCATCGTCGTCTTTGCTACTTTTTCATTCAGTGGCAGCGACGCAACTCAAGGAGATTTGTGTTTGTTGTTGCTGCTGCTGCGATTTGATGTGTTTATGTTTTCATTTACCCATCTCGCTCCCTCTCCTCACCATCTCTCCAATCTCCACTCTCAACAGCAGCTTCCTCTGTCGCTCACTCGCGTTGCCAATTGTGCCAGGTGTTGCCAATTTAAATGCTGCAGTAATTACCTGTCACTGGCAATGCTATTGTGGACGCGACTGTAGCCTAACAGCACTGTAACAGAAGCCCAGACTAAACTTGTTTTGATAAGACACTCGAGAAAATAAATGTGGATCTCTGCCACATACAAATCTTTATTGTAAATAAGTTGTTGGCATTATTATTACTGTTCTTTGTTGTTCTTCTTGTTGCTGTTGCGTTTCTCCGTTGTCCATTTATTTGTTTTTCTGTGCACATATTTTCACATTATCTGCGCATTCGTCACACTGCTCGCTTGAATGGGAACGCTTAACAAATGACAATTGACAACGACGCTGAGAAGCGGAGGCTGGTCAGCAGTCGCTTCACTTCCGTCTTCGTCTCTTCGTGATAGTCGTCATTTATTATTGTTGCTCGCTGGCTTGCTCCAGTTATCCAGTTTCCATTTGCAACATGGCAGGCGGTCAAAGTTTACACAAATCAATCAGTCAGCCATCAGAATTGCAGTTCGGTTGGGGTCGTGTTAGTCCATTAGCAGTTGTCATCATCATCAACAACAACGCCCTAACCTTGCGCAATTTGCAGAGCGCAGTGATCTCTGCTGCTGCTGCTGTCCGCCACGTGCTGGGCAATGACTTCATTAACATCCGCATGCCACCAGCAGCAGAATCGTGCAGCCTTTGTCTCATTTTCTCCACTCCACTCCCCTTTTTTTGTGTCTGCTGGTCGCTCTCAATTACGCAGTTAGTCAACGACAGTTTTTGGTGGTTGCATGCAACTGCTGAAGTAGCTGATGTTGCTGCTGAAGTTGCTGCTGCTGCAGCTGTTGCTGCTGTTGTTGTTTGCCCGCATGGAGCACACTCAGCGAACAGTTTGCCGCAACTTTTGCCAAAAATTTGTAGACAGACGCAGGCCGGATGTTGCCGATGCCTTTTCCAGTGAATTCCACTTCTTTTTGTTTGTTTTATTTTATTTTTTTTATTTTGTTGCTGGTTGTTGGGTGTCGCTGTTCGACTAGGGGGCGAAAAATTCGTTCGTTTCCAACTTTAATTTAATATTCATTTTATGCATTTGGCCAGTGGCAAACTGTGTGTGTTGTTGTGTCTGTGTGTGTGTGTGTGTGTGGAGCCAGCGCACAAATTTGTGCAGCGTTTCCTTTTTGTTATGCAAACACAGAAACACACACACACACTGTCACTTTAACGCACACTCAGACACGCATTAAATTGATTCATATCCATTGTTTAATATGCTTGGCGGCAACTTTGTGAGCACGACTTCAACTGCGACTTGGGCTGCGGCTTCGCTTCTGCTTCTGCTTCTGCTGCTCCAACGATCCCCCAATCCCAATCCCATCACTATCACCATTTCCATTTCCATTCCCATTTCCATCCGTTTTGTCCCTTCTTCGTTGGGTGCCTTCAATTCGGCAGTTGTACTTCCATAATTCGTCTTTAACGATGTATTTATGATTTGTTGCCCCGCTGCCCGCCACCACAATGCGTATACTTAACTACGCGCGCACACACACAGATAATTTATTGTACTTCCGATTTGTGTGCATTATCAGTCAACTTTTCCGGATGAAGCACGTTCGTGTTTTGTGCAGCAAAAGCACCTGAAGTGCATATAGTATAGCTCAGTCCGCTCTCTCTCTCTCTCTCTCTCTTTATCTTCTTGATAAGCGGTAGATTGTCAGGGGGAGATACGAGCGAAAGCCGAATTGTTAATCGAAAGTAAATATATGAAATATAATTCGAGTACTTGATTATGTACATACATAAATAATTAACAAGTGTGTCGCTTAATCAAAATACAAATCTATCAACAATTGCCGCCTATCTCTCTCTCTCTTTTTATGAATAATATATTAAATGCCGAGTGGGCGGCTGGTCATATTCAGCGAGCTGTAATCATATTTACCTTTATTTATTGTTCGACTGCCGCAGAGCATAAACAAATGTGCAAATGAGCAAACAATTCGACAAATATTTATCTTGCGGCTTCGGTTGATTTTCAATGTTCGATATTCATATTTTAAATGACAACGTAACATTTAAATACTCAGCAAGTAATCAATAATAATAATGCATAATAAGCAGAAACTCTGACTTGTGTTATTTTACGTAATTACTTTTATTTATTTTTTGAAAAATGGGAGTCTACATTAAATAAATTACTTTAGTCAAATTAAAATTGATGTACATAATAAAAGCTTTCAAGTAATCATTTTAAGTCTAAGACTGTACAAATAAATAATAAATGCTAAACTATTAAACAATATTTAGATGTGTAGCTCATTGAAATGCATATGCCCCATATGCATAGGGTATCGCCTTGCATATTGCAAAATTGCAGGTTTCACCAGCATGCTTACACGTCTCTATTTGTATCTGTATCTGAGTGCGAGTACAAAGTATCTGTGAGTGCGAAAATATGATGTCAGCTGCAATAATGAAAAGCTGGTCGTCAACTACGTTGAGAACTTTACAATATTTTTGCCAATCTCCGGAGAGTGAGGCAGAGAGAGAGAGAACATAAAACAGCAGCAGCAAACTCGCAACTGGTTGGCACAGTATTGCGCTTTTTGTTTCGCAAACTCCTCTATTATTTAGCTTAATGACAACTGATTGACGTTGAGGCCACGTTTCCTGCTCTCGCAGCTGATGTATCCGAGATTCATTTGGCTCTCGAGAAGCTTTAATTTCCCAGCCAGTTAAATGCTTATTATTTATTCACATCTTTTGAATGTTGCATAATCAAATTGCACCATGAGTGACAATGTCTAATTAAATATTTCTCACTTGCCTGCCCGCTTCTATAGCATTCTCCACTTTCTCCTGGGGTCTCTCACACATTGCAGCTTGACCCATTTAATAGTTAGTTTCCTCACTCCGATCTCTCTGTACATTGTGTTGGCCCTCCCAGCCCAACCTTACAATGTTGGAGAACAAAGCAATTAATTAATTAAATTCTTGAGCCCCAAGCGCGCTTTAGGGTCAAGTGTGAAGATTCTCCTTTGTGGTTTTGCCAGCGCTCCCATTACTATTCCCTTGTCGCAGCAATTTTTACCGTTCCACATTCTCTATAACAACTGGCTGTTGGAGTCATGGTATTGGTTTCGTAATCAGTGGAGAGCATGAGAGTACAGTTGAACCTAGGTTAGGAATAGTCAAGGCTATCAGATATCCTGGCTGAAAAATAAAAAACATGCACAATTTGCATTATGCAAAATTAAGGCAAATACATTTGAATCAATCAATCGACAATAGATTCACAAAAATATATATTTTTGAAAGAGGAAAAATGCATGTTAAAATTCCAGAATTATTATACAGATTTTCCCAATTAATACTTGGAAATTCGGGTTATCTGGGTTCAACTGAGCCTCAATAAAAATTGTACGATTTGTTGAGCAATGTGTGAAAAAATTTAACAAGGCGGGACAAGACCCATAAAAATAATATATTATTCTTGATAACGTTGAGTTTACTCATGTCTGGCTGTCCATCTTTCAATCTGTCCTGCTGTTCCCAGGCAAATTAATTTCTCAATTTTGAAGCAATCTCTGCAAAAGATCGCATTAAAAGCTATTTTTTTTTGTATCTTAAGGTAATTAAATAGTAAAATAAAATGTTTTATGGGCTTGGCCTTGCAAATTTTATTACGTTACGCTCCTTAAATGTATTTCTTTAAATACATAAATTGACCTGTATTTTTTTTATAATATTAAATCGCTTAGGAAGTTTTTGAATTTCCTCAAATACTAAAAAAAGTTAAATTTTTGTTTGATCCAGCTGATGGTTTAAGAGAGTATCTCAGCGTCGTCATAGATGTGCTGAGATGTGTTCTTGTTTTAATCCATTTGGTGACGTTGCGGCAAATGCGAACAGAATGCCTTTTACTGTTTTGTTATGCTCGTAGTTGTGCCTGGGCTGCATTATTGCACACATCTGCACAAACATCCTTACACATCTACACACAATTATACTATATATATATTTATATATATATGTGTGTGTTTTTGCTTCCTTGTGAGCATGTTATGAAGGGGTTCTTAGTAGTTTATAGCGCTCTCGTTGCGCTAATGCAGCAGCATCTCTTTTATTTAATTTAAAATTATTTTCTGACTGCATGACTTGGATGTCTTTCCATTTGACTGTGACGTCTGTCCGACTGTCTGTGTGTCTGTCCGACAATGCTTTTGTTTTTGCATCCACTTGGCTTAACGACTTTTTTATTTTATTACGTTTTGTTGACATTGTGGACTTGTTGGACTGTCTCTCCGCGTGCCTTTTTCTTTAATTCATTCTCTTTGCCTTTGAGGGCTTTTTCCAGTGAAACATTTTGTTGTATTTGTATTTGCATTTGTATTTGCGTTTACGCTGGCGAAAGCGCAATTAAAAGGGCAACGTAATTATCTTTTGCCACTTCCTCTCTCAGCTGCAGCTGGCGCCAATCAAAACTATTTCACGGAATAAAATATTAAATTTCTGCCTCGCTTCTTAAACGTCTAAATAAAAAATGCTCATTAGAATTGTGCTCATGCATGGCGCCGGATGGATGTGGGGGGATGGCAGGATAGGCTTAGTTAATGGAGGAGATGTGGACGCAGGACGCAGGGCGCAGGGCGTTGCCAGCTCGACGCCTGCCTAATGTGACTGACCTAAATAGTGCGACGCTTGGTTGCCACTCAGCCTGACTGCCCCCCCCCCCCCCATCGTCCCCCTCAATGTGTGTGTGTGTGTGTGTGCTCATTTGTTGGAGTGTTTGGGCTGAGCCGAGTTGAAGTGCCTCCAAGCCCCCGAAATCCCCACTCCGGCAGCTTTTAAATTATGAAATTTCAGCTATTTAACAGCTTGCAATCCATTTAAATCAGCAGCGGCTTCAGCTACGCGGCAAAGAGTTTCTGCTGCTGCTTCTCTTGCTTGTGTCTTGTGTCTTGCGACTTGCGACTTGTTGAAGCAAGAGTCGAGACGAGTGGCGAGTAGCAGCAACATCAAAAACAGGAAGCAGTTTGCCCATTTTCATCGCAATGAAGCATTTCATTTGACAGACAGTCAGACACACATATACATCTATAGCTGCACATATATTACAAGCTCACAAACATATGTATATGTTATGTATATACACGAGTATATGTTATATTTGTATGTTCCCCATCCAGTGTCGTCTCTTTGCCGCGTTGTCTGCCGTCTGCTGTCTGTTGTCTGGCTCTGCGTTTTATTAGCTCCTTTCGTTGATATGCTCATGCCGTGCTCGCTCGTTTGTCTTTCAGCGCAACGCAAACGCAACACACACACACTCTTACACTTACATTTACATTTACATTTACACTTACACCTACACCCCCGCCTCTGCGCTGTGGTTGTGTGACTGTGGCAACGTCGTCTCTCGGCGCCGCCAGGGCTCCAGTGCGTGCCTTGCATTTGTAATTGGCAGCCACATTGCGGATTTATATTCCTACTTATCAGCAGCGAAAGCAGAAGAGAAGCAGCTCAGCTTCCCTGGCTGCATCCAGTTCCAGCTCCAGCTCCAGCTCGAGCAGCAGCTCTTTATTGTTCATCGCTTGAAAGGCAAGTGTTCAATTGCTGGTGTGCCCAAGTGCTGCTCTCCTCAGCCCAAACATATTTTGTTTCCAAAGCCATTTGCCTATTTATAGTTGAAGTATTTATTGTTGTTGTGCCACTCGTGGCATGCTCAAGTGGCCACTCATGGGGGCACTTTAATTGCAGCTAGTCGGCCAAGCAAGCAACCAACCAACCAAGCAACCGACCAAGCGGGCGCCCGTGCCGCGTCTTCCCAATTCAATTCCGATCCCCGGCAATGTCATGGCCAACAAGCGCAACTGGTTGCAAGCATTCAACACTGTATCTGTATCTCTTATCCTTACTTGCAGCCATCCACAATTGGCATGGCGATGTGCGCTATGGACTGTCGCTGGATGTCGGCGACTCTGTGGACATTGTGGAGGAGTGCAAGTATTGGTATCGCGGCTCGTGTCCACGCAAATCTCGCGCCGTTGGCCTCTTCCCCAAAACCTACATACACATCAAGGATCTGTCGAAAATTGATCCTGTTGTCGCCGAGTGCACGCAAGTGTTGCGCGAATGGTCTGAGATCTGGAAGCGACTCTATGTGGTAAGTAAATACAATCGTAATCTATTTTCATTGTCTAACCACAGTCGATTTGTTTAGGATCGTGAGGCGTACAAGTTCCAGACGCTACGCAAGGTTATGTTCTCGATATTGGAGAGCCGGCGAGAGCTGCTGAGCGCCACAATGACACAGGATCAGACAACCGAACTGCAGATGGTTGTTGTGTCGAAAATCGATTGGGGAAACCGGTAAGTAAACATAACAAATATGTATTCCCTTGTGTAATCTCTGCTTTGATTACAATAATCTAAAACTGGAGCTAGTTCAGGGTTTCTACAACATCGAGACCTCGACTTTAATAGTTTTATCTTGAGCCCATAATGCGACTTCCGTTCTTTTATATAGCTTAGTTATTTTTTGCTCCATTCAATTTATCAACATGGCTCTATTCGCTTTTGGATGCCAAATGGATATGGGTATTCCAACACTATCGAGCAAAAATTTAATAAATGGCTTTACCAATTCGATTATCCAGGGAGAATTTTTGTGAAATATTCCCCATTACAATGAACTTCTACTGTGATAGTATTGTGAATCATCGACTTATCTCCTAAAAGCAATTACTCAATTCCTCTATAATTATCTACATATATGCAAAACTATTTTTCATACATTGTAGTATGATTTATTTCCCATACTTCCGCTCTCAAATCATTAGATAAATCAGCCAAATGAAATATAGTCGTATTTCGTATTTATTACAATTTAAAACTTAGATAGTTTGTTTTCTTTTATGTAAAATGTGTTCTTTTCTAGCAATAATCACAATAATTTTGTTATAAACAAAATTGCTTAAAATTACATACATTTGTATACTAAAGTTTAAGACAAAAATAGCGAGAGCATATTCATGTATACTCGTGATCGATCATACAATTCGATTACTACAGTTAGATAGATGTAAGCATGTCTCTGTGTTTATATGAGTAGTACAATATGCAGTTTTATATGTAAGTATATATTTTTGTTTTTGTTTTTTTTTTTTGTTTTATATTAAGATCAACATATCGTGAGCGTGCGTGAGCCCCAAAAAAAATGAGCATATTGATCGTGATAATGACAATCGTGACAATCGCGACGCCTCAAAGAGCAAACTATAGAGCTAGGTGGTAAACTAAATTGTATATATTTAAATGGCGCATCATTGTTAACGACGTTACTACAAATGTTTAGATGTAGTAGCATGTATTATTGTAGTATGTATAAGCATATCGGATAATTTACCTTCCACATTCACAATCCAACCTACAAATTGCACGGTCTGCCTGTGTCTCTCCTTCTCTCTCTCACTCTCTCTCTATCTCTGTAAATCTCTCTCATACTTTCTCTGACTGTCGTTTATGTGTTTTGTCTTTTATATGTGTGTGTATTTTCTTTTTCTTTTGCCTAGGACCAAATGTTAACAAATTTGCTTTAAATAGAAAACAAAAATTTCGCTAAAAAATTTTCGGAAATGTTTTTTTTTTTTTGTTGTGAATAGAATTCAAATTCGTGTTTCGCTTGAAAACAGTCTTAGATATGATGGTGTATTTATAGAAAGCCTAAAAGCCTAGAACGATGCTAAACAAAAAACACCTACAAAAACATTCCTCCTAAATCTGGTCACATCCTCTGTATACAAATATTATTGAGAAATCATTGAAATCATTGAATTAGCGCCACATTCGTGTATTTGGGGCCTATGTCTCGGTCTCCTTGCCGCCGAAGCCCTCAACGGGTGGATATATGGGATGGCTGATGGGATTCATTTCAAGTGTCGAGGGGGCGGAGGGTGTGCGTGAGGAACCCAGCGAGCTGCAGAGTTCTTGCAGCAAATCGCTGTACGATCGTGTGCTGAGATTCTGGCTCAGGAAGTGCAAGATCAAAAAGTCGCCAATCTGCAAAGCAATGAAAATAATTAGTTAAAAGAAAAATTTATAAATATTCTTCTTGTAGAACTCACCTCCAAACGACGAACCAATCCAGCGATTTCCTTGCGTTGACCAGAGCGATAAGAGCGCTTGATGATGGTCTCGCGAGTGGTGGGCATCATGATAACCACCAGCGAGTAGAGCACAGCGACGCCCGAAATTGTGGCCAAAATGATAAACCAGAACCTACGCCAGATAGTCAATTATTAACAGATCGTCTTCTCTATATTCGGTTGCACTTACCACAGGAAAATGTAGATCTTCTCGTTGAGAATGTTGAGGGCGAGCACGCAGAGTGTATCGTGTGTCTGCAAACTGCCGCTGGGACCAAATTTGTGGAACGTACATTTGGTGAGACGGGGAAAGATTTCAATCATGGGATCAAAGCGTTGTTCCTGATCCATGTTCGAGAACTTGAGCACATCTGTGCCATAGGACATGAAAGCACCGCCCAGAAACTTATCCACCATAAAGATATTCACAATCACATTGAGAAAGTTGAGCAGCTCACAGATGAAATACGCAAACGAGTAGCCATTGTGTGAGTTGAGGCTGTCCATAAAGTATTTGATGATGCGAGCCTGACGGTCCTTGCGATAGTCCTCGGGCACAGTGACCATGCCGCGCAAACCGTCGGTTATCATGCGAATCTTGTTGTCCTCCATGTTCTTCCAGATCCAATGCGGTACATAGAACATTAGTCCCTAATTTTGAAAGAACACCAAGTTAATTAATCTTCAGTTTGTGCCTTGCAAGTGATTGCTAACTCACCTGAAAGAAGAGCACGAAGGGCACCCACTGATAGTAGCTGTGGAAACGCTTTTCCTCGCCGTAATCATTGCTGACTCCGTATGCGGCGACGTCTGTGCCAATCTTTCTATGCTGTTGGCCGGGTATCGTGAACGTATACGTAATCCAGCAGAATGTGTTGATCACATGCATGGGAATCGAGCCATCGTTGATGCAGCTTATCGGATCACCTAGAGAAAGTAATAATTGTGAATGATTAATACGGGGAAGTAAATAAAAGATTGTCGTATATTTGTTGAGATAAATACACAGTTGAGATAAACACAAAAGAATTTAAAATATTCAGATTACATTGCTGATAGTATAATTTATTCTTGACTCTCCCAATCACATTTTCACTATCTATTATAGAAAATATATAATACATTTTTGCGTAATTTATGCACTTGCAAAATGTGGCTTGACCCCCCGAGGTCTGCTGAGTTGAGTCTAAATCAAATGCACGCGCTGTGCTCCAAATGGGTTGAGTGCAGTTCTATGTCGTTCATCATGAACGCTAAGTGGCATTAAGGCAATCTCAATCTCGCTGGCTGGCAATAGATGAACAAATTGTCTACATGCCTCCATTGTGGGCGCGACAAGTTTTTGGGTGTGCCACAAAACAGCCTGGGAGTAGAACTCCAACTTCAACTGTTTGTTCTCTCGCTCTGTTGCTGTTGTTCTTCTGTGCTTGCGTAAACAACTGGCTTTTATGGCGACGGAGTACGCGAGGAGTTGGAGAGGAGGGCGGAGGGAGAGCTATAGTTTCGTAGAACTCAATTGTCAATATTTATACAAGACTGACTGTATACTTTCGGAGCGCTTCTTTAATGCACAAACATTGGTGGCTTTGGACTTTTGGCCATTAATCAAGTCGCTCCAAGTGGACTCCATGCTCACTCAGTCTTATCGTGACGACTTCAATAGCTTCTTGCTACAAAAGCTGGTTTATATTATTGTTTCTCTTACTTTTTGGCCATTTAAATCGAGACACGCACCGTCAGCTGTGGCTCAAATGACTCATGCGTTTATTGTGTCGTTTTTCAACTGAAATCCGATGAATGTGTCTCAGTGATTGCGATTGGAGGGAATTGAGAAAGCGCGAATCGGTTTCGAAATTCACATTGTTGCAGTGTTTGTGCTTTATGCTGCCCTGGCACATTTGTTGCAATTGTTTACATAAATATTTGTAGAAATCCAAGAATGGTGTTTGCTCATGAACTATTCATTTGCATACACTGCACTAATTTCACAAGTTGCACTTCGTGCCGAGCTAAGCAGTGGTGCGAAATGGATACTTACCAATCAGATTGTTTGCGGTTACAATGATGCAACAGGTGAACAGTATGGCTGTTGTAATCCTGTAGTGGCATCTGAAGACCATGTTATCGATGACAGCTTTGTCCAGCAGATATCGTATCTTGATGAAGCTGGACACAGCCGAGACCATGCCAAATACCGCCATGTTGCTGCTGCTGCTGCTTCTGCTTCTTCTCTTGTTTGATGTTGTTCTAGATGTTTTTCGCTAATTGCCTGTTCCGACTAACTAAACTAAACTGTAAGTGAAACAGAGAGAGGGAGGGAGAGAACATTAAGTACATGTGATGATTATGCAATTATGTACACAGAATACTCGCAGTATGTGTACAGCGTAACCTCAACCAAAGGCGTTTGCTTTAGCGAGGCTCGACTGTTTGAGTACGAGTTATTTGAGCATGAGTTGTGCGTTATCTGGCACACACACACACATAGACACACAAGACGTGACATATTTCTAATGATGAGCAACTACACATTTCCGTTGGCTGTGCCTTGAGTTCTTAGGGTAGTGTTGTTATCATGGCGCAAGCCGCACTTACAATTAAGTAAGTGCTCTTGGGGCCAGTGCCGAAACTTCTTTACAAAACGATCTGTCTGCCTGTCGTTCCGTTCGTTCGTTCGTTCGTCGGTTTGACAATCTAATCTAATCTTTGTCTTTATACAAACTATGCTACAGACGTTTGTAGGTTGAATGGCCTCTCTCTGGAGACCACTCTTGAGACTTGTCTTGGCTCTGAACGAGAACCGGTAAATGAGCTAAAGCTTTTTTGTCAACCCACGCATAAATTTCACTTTGCCGATGCTCTGCCCCTTGGGCCACATACGGGTATATACACTATAGACACATATGTATGTACATATATATACACTTACATATGTGTGTATATAGATTGCTCACTAGCGTACACTTGAAAGTCAAAGCTTTTGTAGTCCTCTATATTGAATTCGATCAGAAGATTGAGATCAGGTTCTGTTTGGGGCTTTTGTTTTCTTTTCGCTTCGTGGTCTTTACCATGAAATTCTTTATCGCTTTTGTTTATATGCAAATTTGTTGTGTTTGTTGTTGCTGTTTGTTTCAAATTGTCTCTGTGTATTTCATTTCGGCACACACACACATACATACATACATAGGCTAACGCACGCGCACACACACACGCACTAATAGCTAGAGTCATCTCTGTCGCACTCGCTGCAATTAAAGTCAAAATGTGTCTGCATCTGCGCAGCGACAGCAGCTACTCCTTTTTCCAAAATGCAGCAGCTTCTGCCATCAGCGCACAGTGAGTGCATTGAAAGTTACACATATAATGCTTTATGCCCTGCACCACACACACACACACACACACATGCACTCCTCACGCTGGGATACAGCCACAGCTCAAAGATACACAGAGAGAGAGCGAGCGAGCAAAAGAGAGAGAGCGAGTGAGCATGAGCAGCACTTCATTTCAACTTCAATTCTTTGCGTTCGCTTCGACTGCGACTGCGCTGCGACCGCGACGCGGCTGCCTTTTTTCTTTTTCAATCAATTTTTCAAAAAACTGGTTTTAAGGTATTTTCTTTTCTTTTTTTTGTGAGTGTGTGTGCTCGACTCAAGAGAGCGGCGAGCGAGTGTGGAGCCCCAAAATGGTATGGGGTCGGGAACTGTGTTGCCACTGTTGCGCTTTGCTGCCGTTTTTCTCCTTTTCTTGGCTACCAAGATTAGCAACCTGGCTGCAGCTTCAGCATCAGCATCAGCTTTGGCCACCGCTCGTCGCACCGCACTCTCCTCCACACATTTAAGTGATTCTTTTGCTCCTGCCAATTTGGCATTTCGCATACAAATTTATAGCCACTTTGACACTTTGAAAACTCGTTTTAGTCGTTGTAGTTGCTGCTGTTGCTGCCTGCGTTGCGGCCCATTAATTTCGGGCCAGCTTGTTGTCGGTTGGCTTTTTCAACATTTTATTGTTGTTTTCAAGTTTTACACATTGTTGCAAATTTTTTGTTTGAACTGTCCAAGATTTCTATAACACGCAATACACACACACACACACACAAAACACACGCACACTGTGTCACGTAAGAGCAGCCCAGCTGTAGTTGCATTTGTAGCTGCAGCTGTATTTGTATCTCTATCTGTAGCTGTGTATCTGTATCTGCACTTGTGTGTGCGTCTGTTTTTAGCAGTACACAAACTGCAGCTTGGGTTTTGTGCTGTGTTGCCCCACAGTGCTGTTGCTGTTGCTGTTGCTATTGCTGTGATTACCGTTTTCGACAAATGTGCAGCTGCGCTCAGCGGCGTTCCAAAACCTACTGACTCTGACGCGATCTGCTGCCAAGCTTGGCCATTGCTTCGACAGAGCGTTCGCGAGAGAGTGAAAGAGAGCGATATAGTCACAGCTCTCCATAACTCATATGTGATGCTCTCTCGTGTCGCCTCTCGCTCTCGGGCTCTGCGCCTCTCTCTCTTGGCTGGAACCAGTTGGTTTGATCGCAATCGCAACTGGTTCCGGCTCACGACTTGAAATTACGCTCAGATTGCATTCGTTGTTACTACCTAGCGAATGTTACCTGGGCGCAGTCCTAACCTTGCTTGAATTGCTGCATGCCACCTACAGGTAGACAGAGAGAGAGAGAGAGCGGAGAAGAGAACGCAGCAGTCGCATGCCATTAGAGAGCAGGCAAATGTTTGATTTACTTGCTTAACCCCAAAGCCCCTGACAACATATCTGGATAAGAATAATAATCTTTTGTTTGGTCTTGCGACAGCATTAAATATTTATTGCTTCATAAGAGAACTTGCTCCAACTGGTGCTCAACTCTACTCGTTCTCTATGCTCAATGCAGCAAGCATTGTCTAAAAGGATATTCAAAATAGTCATTTACCCAAAGCAACAGGTAGTCAAAGAGTTCCCTTTAAGTAATCTACATTACGTTCTTTAAATGCCGTGCATAATGTGTTAAACTACAACTCTATTCAGGATAATAAATTGGCTTATGAGTACAGTCTTCAGCACACAATATAATGAAGTAATAAGATAAACTGTCTTTAGATTTCGCGATTAGAGTTTTCAAAAGTAATTTATGTAGATAGTATTTGATTGCGATTAACTTCTTTAAATAACCAGCATTTACACCTTAATTATATTGTTACGGATGTAATTTTTAAATAATTTATTAAGTTACCCTTTTGTTACCAATGAGACAACTTAATCTAAGCAAATAAAAATCAACTCTGTTTTATTTACATACATTTTAATTTATAATAAAATAAAAACGTATATTACAAAAAGTTTACTATAGGCGCATTTGCTATAAAATATATTATAAAGCACAATCGGTTGGCTTCATTTTATTAAAATTGAGCTGCGATTTGAATAGTTGTCTCTAGGCAAAAGCTTGAGCTGCAAGTGCAACGCGTTGCAACGATTGAAGTGGGTCCAAGCGACGTCGCTTTTCAGGGTTAAAGTGTGTCGTTGGGTTGTCGATTGTTGCACCGACCAAAGCACAGACACATACACACGCAGGCACACAGATACTTGGGCATTCACATACATGGCCATAGATCAATTTGCATGTAGAGAACGCGGCAACGCCAAGTTTTGTTGCCAGGCATGCGCCCAGAACTGCAGCTCCAACTTCACAAAAAAAAGCAGCACAAAAAAGGCGACTGCAACTCCTGTTGCAACTCGTTGTCAAGATGACTCAGCCGGTTAACGTAGCGCTGAGCCAACTCTTTGGCTGTGGCATAATGAAATGCCATTTCGAAATGGCTGCTGTTGCTGCTGCTGCTGCATGTCCTGCTCTGTTGTCGCTGTTGTTTGTTTTTTTTTTTTTTTTTTATTGTCTGTTGCTGTTGTGACTGCGAGCTGGGAACTGGGAATTGAGGACTGTAGCCTGCTCGGGTTTCTATAGTCGCTTGAAATGTATCTCACAGCTACACCTCTTATAAAGACATTAAATACAAGATATATGGCATGTGTGATTGTGATAAAAATGTATCTGTTGCCGCTGTCGCGCTGCCTCGACCTGCCAGATACAGATACAATACCTTCGACGTGTTGCCATCGCTTGCTGTTTGTGGTTGACAGCGTCGCAGCCGAAGCCACAGCAACGGCAACAGCAACAGCAACTGCCACAGCCATAGCCACAGCCGCTGCCACTGCTTATCGATGTGTAAATAATTAATTTTTTTCTTCTCTGTTTTTGTTCTTTCGTTTCTCCGTTTTGGGCCGTCGTGTTGTTGCGTATCGTATCTGCTATCACATCTTTATAGATTTTCAACACTTTCAATGGCAAGCAGTTCAACCAGAAATTTGTGAATTTCGTCAGATGAAATTATAAATCACGCTGTCACACACACACACACACACACACACATACCCAAAGCACTCGCAGATCCACAGCATCATTGTGGTAGATACTTTTTGTTGGTGTGGCGAGCGCGGTTTTTTTCACCTGTTTGAGCTTGGTCCGGGACTTAATTAAAAACGATTTAAAGGGTTCATTACGAGCATTGCTACCGTGTGTATATTGTGGCAGCAGCCAACAGCCAACAGCAGCAACCGGCAGCAAGCGACGGCAACGGCGCACGCGCGTTCTTCTCATATTTGTATCCACGAGATACATTTTTGTGGCGCAGGCATTTCTTTTGGTCACGTCAACTCCACCAGCTCCCAGTTGCCCAGTTTAAGGCGTAACAGAGGTGGCTTAACCAACACACACACACAGACACACACATACATATACCCATCAATATATGTATGTTGAAGAGTGTTTCGCTCATCGCTTGTCCGCTCTTGACCAGTTCCAGTTCCAAAATGGAAACCACTTTGATTCTCCCAGCTGCTCTCACTCTTAAACTCTCCTCCGTCAGCTCTCTCGATATCGCGCTCTCGCTCTCTGGCGTTGCTCTCTCGACAACGACAAAGCCGTTTAGGCCTCGTTAACAACAAAACGGCTTCTTGGGCTGCTCTGGCCAACGCGTTCCCAGCGTCTTGCAAGACGCTAGTCGATTTGCCATCTCGCTCGCGCCCACTTGAAGCCAGCTGCCATCTCGCTCGCTGCGTAAGCCAGGTAGAAAAACTCAAGCGTAGCCGAGGTAGCAACATCGACGACGACGACGGCGACGACGTCGGCAACATATTGCTGATGACGTTGGATCGTTTTGGTGCTCGGTGCCCGATGCCCGATGTTCGTCGGCTGGCAGGTTAACTCAACTCTCGTATGCGCCACCGGAATGCCGTGAACTCATTACCTCTGCGCTTGAGCTTGGTCTTCGCTTACAGACAGACTCCTCTCTGTGCCTCGTTGGCTGGCCGAAAGATCTGTGGCCAAGAAAGAAAAGAAAAGACTGGCAGCAACTTTGTAAGCCAAATTTATGCGTCACATCATGCGGATCCAATGGCAATACGAGAACTTCAACGCTGATTATTGCCATGTACATTTCTCACTTTCTGAACTTTGGGGCAGCTCGCGATAACATCGCACATTATAATCACCATTTTTTAACTAGAATTTACATTAAAAATTACACTTGTTCGGATAGCAATCTTAATTTTTGAAGTGTAGCTTGAAATTAGGTATCATCACTTATTTAAATGCGTTCCAATTACAATTAATAAATTAATGGGAGCAAAGGTTCCGATCTTTAAGTCTTCATATGAATGAATGGCTTTTGTAATTAAAATAATGATTTATGTAAATCAGTCTTCAATGCAGATTGATGCAGATTGGATCTGAACTATAAACCTAGATTTGAACTCGTTTCTAGACGTTGAACCCAAATTTCTGGTTAAATGCTGTATTTTCTTGAAATTTGTACAGAATTGCAAAATGAAAGTTTAAATCTTTATAGGAAGAACTGCGAATCGCTGAAATCGAAAAATAATAATTAATTTTGAGTACAGTAGTATAAATAAATAAACAAAAATATATTGTACTACTGTATTATAAACTGTTTAAATAAATACGCATCACATTCACAAGTTCATATGAATCACATATCAGATATAAAACTGATTTAAGCCGAAGTTAAACCCAAATTCATTGAGGAGTCCCAAAAGAACAGTCGGAGCAACCTTATCCAGTGATGAAATAAGTCAACGATCTTAGACTGCTTCCATTTGCAGCCTCCCAAATGCCTTTGCTACTCTATCCGGCTATAATAAAGTGATAATACCTTGCCATGGGTATATTAATTTCCACTTTATGGCCCAACTTGGCACTCAACAGTATTGTAGCTGGAGAATTCAGCTCGCATTCAGCCCCCTCTCCCGTGTCGCCAGTCAGGCAGGTTTCGTTGCCCTTCCAACATACGCGCTTCTCATGTGTTTTTATTTTTGGAATCCCTGTGTGATTAATGATGTGACGCGGCGCTGACTGAGCAAATTGAATGAAAGATGTTGGCGCACCACTTGAGAACTCTAGACTCCACATCTGACAATTAATAACGAATGCGTCAAGTTCATTTAAGCTTCGCTGCGACTAGTTGCCCAAATAAACGCAGCTGGCCAGCTCCGCTCCTCCTCCTCGATTCCGATTTCCATTTCAATTCCCATTTCCATATTGCATATCAGCTTGGTACGTGACTAAGTGGCCAAGTTATTTTAGCTGTTCTCCCCGTTTATTGCCTCCGCTATCAGCAATTACTCAGCCAACTGATCTTTGATCTGGTGTTTTGCAGCAAACTGGGGCTCGATCTGGTGCCACGTGTTGGACCATTGGCCGTCGATCCACACGGCATTGGCATTGTGAAGCTCTACAACGTGCACGTTAGCAGCGCCGACAATGCCAAGGCCTCCTCGGTAAGCAGACAGACAGATCAGCCATCAATCCCTGCATATTTAACTTTCGTTATCCTATTTTATTTTATTTTTTTTTATTTTTGTGGAGCAGAGTCGCGGCACGCTGCGCAGAAAGACGCAGCGCAAGATCTTGAGCCATCATTTGTATTTTTGCATGCGCGACTTTGGCCATCGCATTGGCGGCGATGATGCCGAGGTTTATTTCTTTCTCTACGATGGCAATCGCATGCGTCCGCTGTCCGAGCGCTTTCTGGTCAAGATCTCCAAGGATGGCTTCTCCAACTACATCGAGAAGCTGCACAGCAATTGCTCCGTGTTCACAGATCTCGGTAAGCTCTTTTCTAACCTGCATTCGGAATATTCCCATATTAAACTCTTCTATCAGGCGCCGCTGATCTGCACGAGGAACTGCATCTGGTGGCCGTTGTAATGCGCGTGGGTAAGATCATTCAATCCGATTCGATCAAGAAGACTGAGAAGAACAACACCTGCTTGGGTGGTGCCACCTATCGACGACCCTTTGGCGTCGGCGTCCTCTCGCTGAGCGACATCTGTCAGCTGGACAGCAGTCTGGAGCAACAGTCCTCGGAGGAGCACGAATACAGCTTCAAGCTGTACCAGAGCGAGGAGAAGGACTTCCACTTGTTGCCCGAACTCATTATTAAGAAATCCAGCGGCAAATTCTCGCCCATTCAGACAGGCAATCAGAACACTCAGGGCATTGTGGTCTCCCTCAAGCTCCTGCATGGCGGCTTGGGTCAGGCGCGGCAGGAGCAGCCGCTGCTCTTCCAGGGCACGACAATAACACGCAAAATGGGTTTCCCCGACGTCATTATGCCCGGCGATGTGCGCAACGATCTCTTCCTGACGCTGGAACGCGGCGAGTTCGAGCGCGGTGGCAAAAACACCGGCAAGAATATTCTGGTCACCGTTGTGGTGCTGGATGTGGCGGGCAATGTGCTCAGCGATTGCCTGTGGGGCGCATCCGGCATGGATGCGTTGCCCCAATATCGCTCCATGATACTCTACCATCAAAATGCGCCCAGCTGGAATGAGATGCTGCGCCTCAGCGTGCCAATCGATAAGTTCGCCACCGCCCATGTGCGCTTCGAGTTTCGTCACTGCTCGACGCGGGAGAAATCGGAGCCGAAGCTGTTCGCCTTTAGCTTCGCCCGACTGATGGACACAAGTGGCGCCACACTGGGCGACGGCCAGCACGAGTTGTACGTGTACAAGTGCGAGGATCCCGCCAAGCTGCAGGCGGCCAACTATTTGCGGCTGCAGTGTCGTCCCAGGGATGCGCAGGCCAAGATGGATTGCAGCGGTTGCTTTAGTCGCAGCTCCAAGGAGGTCTTTGTGCTGCGCTCGCTGCTCTGCTCCACGAAACTGACGCAGAATGCGGATCTGCTGTCGCTGCTGCAGTGGCGTGCTCATCCCGAGACCATACAGGACTCGTTGACGGGCGTGCTGCGCCTGAACGATGAGGAGCTGGTCAAGTTCTTGCAGGATGTGCTCGACGCATTGTTCGCCATGTTCTCCAATGAGGAGGGCAACAGCACCACGCACTCGGGGCTGGTCTTCCACGTACTCGTCAGCATCTTTAGTCTGCTGCAGAGCAACAAGTTCCAGCACTTTCGACCCGTGATGCACGAGTACATCGAGAATCACTTTGCCGCCGCCTTGGTGTACAAGGGACTGATCACATCCGTGGAGCATATGGCTGTGTTTATGACCAAGGCCGAGCATCCGGATCCGTTCCAGAAGTGCTTCGGTTCACTGGAGTACATCTTCAAGCTGCTGATTCAGTCGCGTCGTCTGTTCGCACGCGCCACGGGCGGGCAGTACGAGGACTCGTTTAGACGGGATCTGCACTCGCTGTTCACGGCCCTGAATGGCATGCTGGCGGTGCCGTCGTACGATGTCATCATACCCACACAGGAGGCGCTCCTCAACTCCACGGGCGTGGTGCTGGAGCAGCTGAAGGATACGTTGCCCGCTCCCGAGCTCGGCATGCTGGCGCGGAATATGCTGGATGCCATACCACGCGGTGCGCCCAATCGTCTCATTCAGGCCAAGCTGCAGGCGGTCAAGGATCTGGTTTCCGGCGAACTATTTCACGAGGATGGTAAGTGATCGATTTACATACAAGGCTAACTGCTGGACTAATCCCTGCTCTTCAGATTCACGCACTGTTGTGCTGTCGGTGGCCTGCAAACATTTGCGCATGCATTTGAGCCGTCGCGACGAGCTGCGGCTCTGTGCCGAGATTCTCTCGGAGATCCTTACCCAACTCTATGAACTGCAGCGCGAGCAGCGCGACAAGGTTACCAACACTCTGCAGCATGATCTGGACTCGTTGTGCAAGAATATTTTGGGCATTTTGATACGCACCATCAGCATCATTATGGAGGGCTCGAATGCGGTGCTGCCACAATTGGTGGCCTGTCTGTTGGGGCTGCTGCAACTGCTCGACGAGACGCACTACAAGCGCTTCTGGGACGAGCTGACGCCCAACAAGGATCCACGCGACCTCAAGGATTTCCTCAGCAAGTCGCTGCTGGTCTACGAGGAGCTGCTCACTCAGGATTGGCTCGTCTATCCCAACGACTGGCTGGTCATGAAGCTGGCCGCCAATGATGTGCTGCGCAAGTCACTGGAAGAGTTTGCCAAACCTTTGGTCTACCGTTTCCTTGGACCGCAGGCCTTTGATTCTCAGCTCTGGTGGAGCTACTTTAGTTTGGCAGTCACCTTTCTCACCCAGCCCTCGCTGCAGCTAGAGCAATACAGGGAACCCAAGCGCTTGAAAATACTGCATTCGCATGGCGACATGCGTGTCCTGATGGGCTTCCAAATACTCAGCATGTGGTCGCAACTGGGCGAGCAAAAGCTGCACTTTATACCCTCAATGGTTGGACCGTTCCTGGAGGTGACTCTGGTGCCGGAGCCAGCGCTGCGCAAGGCCACGCTCTCCGTCTTCTACGACATGATGCAGTGCGAACAGGTGAGATCATGTGCTTTAAAAACGAATAACTTTTCATTTGTTATAAAATATTTTAAACACATTCATCAAATTAACTCGTTTATAAATATATAAAAATATACACATAAATTTATTAAATAACCATGATAGACAAAAATAAAATATTCGCTTAAAGTATACAATTTGATATCATTCTCCAAAAAATACTAAAACAATATAATTTATAACTATTTCTGTCCATAGGCTGCTCGGGGATCCTTTCGGCTGGTGGAAAGCGAACTCATTGACAAGCTGGATCTGTTGATCAGTGAGAACAAAGGCGACGACGAGTATCGAGAGCTGTTCAGCACCATGTAAGTATCCTTTGTGCATTGCCATATCATGTATATGTAACATATATGTATATATGTATGTATGTATGTTTAAATGTATATATATGTCTGTATAAATGTCTCACATCACATTCATTGCAATCGCCATCCATATAAAGGGAACATCTCAGCTTGGTGTAAGTTCAACTCGCATTTTGCCTTTGTCGTAGAACTGCTTTCCTCATGTGCTTGCAGATTAATCCTTTTAATTCCAATTAATATAGTCAGGGGTGTCTGTGAATTTGTAAATTACGAAATTTCTCATTTACGTATACGTGATATTATAGAATCCCATTCAAAAAATGTAGCTTCAATTTTTAATAAACTGAAATTTAAATACATTACGTATACGTAATTTTCCAGCCGATTGAATAACGAATAAGTAATCTTTCAAATACACCACGTATTCTTAATTTTGTAAGAATTTTTAATTTTATCAGTCTTGGAAATATTGTAATACGTATACGTAATTTTATTGTAGTCTTTGCTAGCTAGCTTTGCTAGCTAATATAAATTAAATTTTAAAATTTAAATCTTTATATCAGTGACAGAAGGAATAATCTGCAAGTATATAATCAAATTCGGTTCTCCGATGGTCTCCAGCTCTTTTCCGTTTCCTTTAGTTAATGCCTCTGCCTACCACCATTTTGAACTTCCTTTTGGTACTCCCATTTCTCTCATTATTTCTGTAAAATACTTTTGCTAAACCCGAATTCAATGCCACCGTTTGAAACTATACTAATTTAGTTATATGTAAATTCCCTGATCAGTTTGCTTGAAAAAGTGCAAGTGGAGAACCCCAACTGGAAGGATGCGGGCACAGCTTTTATTGGTTCAGTGACGCGTCTTCTAGAGCGTCTGCTCGACTATCGTAGTGTCATGCAAGGTGAGGAGAATCGAGATAAACGCATGACTTGCACCGTCAACCTGCTGAATTTCTATAAAAACGAAATCAATCGTAAAGAAATGTATCTGAGGTATGTTGCAATCGGATGAAATAAGCAATACAATCAATATGTAAATATGTAAACGTTTCACAGATACATCTACAAGCTGCACAACTTGCATCTGCAGGCGGAGAACTATACTGAGGCTGGCTATACCCTGAAGCTATATGCCTCTATGCTCAGCTGGGATCGTGAGACACAAAGCTTTGCACCCTTCGACAATGGCGGGCAGCCCGAATGGCAACGCAAGGAGCGACTCTACCATGAAGTATGTATATTTTCTATCTTTCATATTATATATTTTTGATTGTGTAATTTGCTACGGTTTCTCAAAAAAAACTATTCTATTCACTTTAAATAATTAAATGACTTTGGTTTGAAAAGCCTAACCAAGTTATAAACCATAGCATGCATTTCAATCAGTACGCAGTTCGGACACGAACCAATTGACAGTTTTCAAATATTAGTAACAAAGCCACCGAGCTTATTTATAATTTAATTAATGAATTAATAAACAGATAAATAACGTATGTTAAAAATATAAACAGTTGATAAACAGTTTAAGATTTATAGTCTGATTTTTAACCAATTTTACTGCTTACAGATACTGAAATACTTCGACAAAGGCAAGTGCTGGGAGAAGGGCATTCCACTGTGCAAGGAGCTGGCGCAGCTCTACGAGACGCGTCGCTTTGACTACAACAAACTGAGTGACATTCTCATACTCGAAGCCAAGTTCTTTCAGAACATATTGACGCAACTGCGCCCAGAGCCGGAATACTTTCGTGTCGGTTTCTATGGCATGGGTCTGCCGTTGTTTGTGCGCGTAAGCAACTCTCATTTTAATGCTAGACTTGATCTATGTTTAAATTCCCCCCGTACACTTACAGAACAAGCAGTTCGTCTATCGAGGCCTGGAGTATGAACGCATTGGCGCCTTCACTCAACGCCTCCAAACCGAGTTTCCCAGTGCACAGATACTGGCCAACAATAGTCCACCGGATGCAGCGATATTGAATGCCCCCGAGCAATACATACAGATCAGCAATGTGCGACCTATGGGCGATGCGCAAGCTTTGAAGACAGCCATGGTTCCGGTGCCTGAGAAGATAGCGCGCTTCTATGAGGTGAACGATGTAACGCGTTTCATCTACGATCGACCCATGTACAAGGGACCCATCGACAAGGACAATGAGTTTAAATCGCTGTGGATTGAACGGACCACACTGGACATTGCCAGCGCCTTGCCGGGCATCTTGCGCTGGTTTGAGGTCAAGCAAAAGTCGGTGCAGGAGCTGACGCCCGTCGAGTATGCCTGCGAGATCATTAGCAATGCGGGCAAGGAGCTGGCCGAGCTGATTGTGCAGTATCGCCGCGATCCGAAGCGCAACATCAATCCGTTTTCGATGCGACTGCAGGGGACCATCGATGCGAATGTTATGGGTGGTATTAGCAAGTATCAGGAGGCCTTCTTTTCGGAGCACTTCCTCAAGTCCCCGCAGGGCGCCGGCCAGCAGGCGAATGTGCAGCGCTTAAAGATCTTGATACTGGAGCAAATACAGATATTGGAACAGGCATTGGAGCTGCATGGCCAACTGGCGCCGGCTGGTGTGCAACCGTTGCACAATCGCCTGCTCGAGCGCTTCTCGCAGCTGAAGCAGAGTCTCTCCGGCATGGGACGTCTGAAGCGTCAGCCGTCGGAGAGCATTGTGAATACACCGCTCCCGCCGCTGCCAACGGAGCAGCGAACAGCAGCAACTGCTGCCGGCCAGCAATTGGGCAGCGCCAATCCGAATGCCAACTATGTGTACGAGCTAGATGAGATCTATACGCGACCCGGCGACACTTTGCGACCGGTGGAAGCAATGAATTCCTATCAGACGCTCAGCAAGGAGAGTCTCAGCATTGAGCTGGTCGAGGCGCCGCCGGTGCCCAATCGACCGCGCTCCCAGAACTTTATTACGAACGGCGGTGCCATGGACAGTCCCGAAGTGCCGCCAAAGCGTCAACCGGCCTACAATTCACCCAATGCACCGCCGTTGCCGCCGCGCGGCATTACGCCTGATAAACGCGCCTCGAATCCATTGATATTCAATGACTTTGGCAACTCGGCAGATGCAACGGCCCGGCGGCACTCGGCCCAACAGCAGCATGGCCAGAAATACGCTGTGGTAGACATTAGTTTCGATGATCCCGAAGCGGATCAGCAGCCGCACTCGTTGCCCCACAATCTGCAGGAGGCTGGCAGCCATTTGAATGTGTGCTTTGCGCCCAATGATTTTCGTGACTCGGGCATCTCCACCACCAGCTCACGGGAGCTGAACCAGCTCAACAATCTGAGCGAAGAATCGTCCTCCATTTCGCTGAGCACGGTGCATCATCGAGAGCATTGTCGCATCAGCTCCAATGGCAGCCTGGACATGCATATGCATGCGGGTGCATTGAATATAACGCAGCGTGAGAGTTCCACCAGTTCCTTTGACGTGGAAGACATACCTGTGCCACCGCCACCAATACCGCCCAAGTCGCTGGGAGTGAGCTCCAATGGATTAGGCGCTGGCAATGTTATGGCCATGGCCAGTGAGGAGGCGCACACACCAAACACACATTCATCGCTTAATCATTCCATCAACAATCACAATCATCTTCAACAGCAGCTGCAGCAGCACAACGGAATGGGCAGCGGGAATGGCGATGCCGATGACTACAGTTCCCCGCAGCATCATCTGACCACTAGCAATGGGAACAGCTTGGCGGGGAGCGGAATTCAGGCATCGTCAATGTCCACTGCTGTTGAGGCAACCACAAACACATCTTCATCCAGTCATCATCACGATGGCGGCACTTTTTGAGTTACAATATGTCGCTGCCATCATCCACCCGATCAGCCGCATCAGCCACACAAGCCATCCTCATCCACATCGACGTCGAGCAGCACGGCAACCCAAACAGCCACCGAGAGCTCGGACTCTAGCTCGTCCACGCCATCATTGACACCACCACCGCCGCCACCACCGCCTCCGCCGTCTGCATCGTACAATCATTATTATCACACAGCTCATGGACAACTTGAACATGCTCCGACACCTGGTCCAGCGGC
Organism: Drosophila ustulata; assembly: GCA_035047365.1. Taxonomy (NCBI): domain Eukaryota; kingdom Metazoa; phylum Arthropoda; class Insecta; order Diptera; family Drosophilidae; genus Drosophila; species Drosophila ustulata. The sequence continues at coordinate 16,780,986 of JAWNPT010000094.1, forward strand.
GCACTACTGCCAGGAATGCCTGTCGTCGCCCTCGCCCACGCCCACCATCATCACTGAGCAGGCGCAGGTGCATGCCACGCCGGCTGCAACGTCCGCCACCCTGCGGCAGCCACACATTGAGCATTGCTCGTGTGGTCTGAGTTTCTCAGTGCAGCATGATCAGGAACAGCCCTCATTTGGCTATCAAATGCCGCAACAGCTGAGCTGTCAACACCAACACCATCACCATCATCATCAAACGCAACAGCAGTTCCATGGACAATCCCAGGCAGCCCATGCACAGGCCCAAACCGAATATTCTTATCAGCAGCGCTAAGCAAATGGGTTGCCGTTCAACTACCGAAGAACGTTGCGAGTATTGTGTCAATAGAAATTATTTCATTTTAGTTAATAAATTATTGCAATTATTTGTTTGGTGCCAAATGTTCGCTGCATATCCAAAGCGCAATGAAAACGCAAGTTGTAAAAATAGGTTGCTTCTAGAATTCCCTAATTAAGTTGGACTATATGTTAAGAAATTATTTTAAATTATATACGTTTATGAATTTATTATACGAGTTCACGGGGAATTGTCGCTAAAGTTACTACAACCAGATCAATAAAGTGAAATATATACTTGCAAACTACAAAAGTTTCTAGAGCCTAAGCAAAACGCAGATGAAATTTCTAATAAATATTTATATGCATATTGTATTGCGAATCAAATCAGAAACCAAAAAAATAAACATTTAACAATAATCAAAATGATGATACAAAATTTAATTATACAGTAAAAAGGTTACCAACATTATATATAAATGTAAAAGTAACACCGACGAAATGTGCAATGCAGTTTTTACTTTAACAATAAATTTATACATATTTAGATACTACATATACATATGGAACTTTTCACAGAGAACTTCAACGTCAAGCAAACATAAGTTTTCCAGTTTTGTACATTTTTAACGATACTAAAACTATTTAGTCTTTTTATATACTCTAGAAATATGTATACATATATCACGCATCGAAAGCGAGTATAATCATATTTATAACAAAGCAAAAATAAGAATCAATCGATTTGAAAAAAAAACTGAGAATACTAGTCAACTACAACTCAAACAGAGTGACGTATTTAAAATTGAAATTTTATGTAAGGTACACATACATATACATATATAATATATAAACCCTAATGTGCGCATATAGAAAGTACTATATGTTATTTGAATTTATTAGAAGTCAACAAAAATATATAATAAAATGAACATTATTCCCGAATTTCAACAAAACCATTTTCCTTAAAGGGCAGATCGTAGGACCCAACTAACATATGTTTGGCAAACCTCACATTCCAAATTAAATTTCAATATTGCAGATTGTTTAACAAATATATACATGTATAGTATATAAGTGTATTCAAAATAAATAAATAGGATTCAAAATGTTAATTACATATAAAATTTCAACTGACATCTGGATAAAAAGTCAGCTGAAGAAGTATGTCTACTCGTTGGTTGATTTCTATTACTGACCTATTGATATTAAAACGTCTATTGCAATCCTAGGCGTTAACCGAACTTACAGAATCCATTATAAGCTGGCTTTTCATTATAGTTATTACACCAGTACCACCGCAAATTATATTCATAGTGGGAATTAACCTCTCATTTGTCGCCGTCAACTTGAGATTCCTTTATCATACTTAGAATATGGATCCATCGAAACTATCTGCTTTATCGAACCAGAGTGTCGCTAAGATATTTATACTTCGATTGTACCAGTTGTAAGCTTTGCAATTTGTGACATTATTTTTCACTTAAAACCGTTTCGTGGGATACGTCGTATGAGTAATAAAACGAAATGGGTGATACTTTTTTTATGCCACATTGATCGATAACACTATCGAGTAAAATAATTTATATTATGCAACAGAATAATAATAATTGCAGGTATAATTATAACAAAATAAAAAGTATGAAAAAAAGCAATGTTTGTTCAATTTTTTAGTGGGAAGTTATTTTGCCGTCATGTTTGGATTCATTGTTGCTAACCGGACGGAAAGAATGCACAATCAGCTGGTCCGTAAATTCTTCGGTGTGTATATTATACTTCCAGTACATATAAAATACAAAGCGCGATCCAATAATATTATCGAATATTTCATGAGCTACAGTTGCCTCCTTCCCAAATGCCTCTCCAAAATCCTGGGCACTGCGCTTTAACAACATTTCACATACATCATTGAAGCAGGTCACCCAGATACTCGAAATAGAATCCGTAATCTCTATCTATACAATGATACATATAAGTAATTGTTGAAAATTAATATAATTACTCACTTTGAGCTTCAACTGATAGACAAAGTTTGGATTGTCTGCAAGGCAGTGCTGGCATTGGTACTCGACTTTGTCCACTCCCGAAACATCCATGTTAGATTTACAGCAGGGACAGGCAGTATAGATAAAATTATCAGAGTTCAAATTAGATATAATTGAATTGCACCAAAAATAGTTAGGTCTGTTGCCAGTTTCTACATTACGAATTTGTGCTTCCTTAAGTGTGATCCATTTGGTGTTTTCCATAAATTGAAATTTATTAAAATACCAGTTCCTCAGCTTGTGTGCTTTTGTAAAGTTTGGATTGACCAAAAATCTTGCACACAAGCCTGCATTAAGAAGTTTAGAATTATAATATCTAATATCTGCTGACTTTATAAATATTACTGAGTATAAGGGCCCATCAAAATTTTGGGCATTTTCATTCCATACAGTCAACTGAATAGTAGCATTACTCTGGTCTAACAAAAGTAGATTACGTTTTATGCAAACGTTGTCATTCGATGATGTAAAGTTTTCTAAGTCACCCACAGATATGCAAATGCCAATCACATCAACATACTTCCCAAACTCCGTGCGGTAAACTTCGGAGATAGGCACCAATTTGAACATGATATCAGACATCCCCTTATCGTCAATATCGTCGCATAACTTCACTTCGGTAAAGCAAGTTAAATGCATTTCGTACTTATGCTTGAGTATAGCATGTTCCTCGTTGGCCAATTTAATTTCAGCTTTGGAAATCCAATAGATTTTGTTCATCTCGAAAATAGAGTTGAACCTATCACAATCGTATGAATAAACAGTAGCCCGTATTTCTCCAGAATTGTCCGTTAAATTCATTTTGAATAAACAACCCATTTCATCACTCCACGTAATAATGTTTGACTTCATAGTAACGCGGGCCTTAATAATCCACTCGTCAAGATTAGAACTAAGGTTAGCGATGTACTGGAAGTTTGGTGTCAAATCACCATGCATAGTATTCATTTGGCTGCTCTCCGACTTATCCGTATAGACAACAGGATCTCCTATCGTTGAGTTTACTTTATCGCCCGCAACCAACACAGTCAATTTAGTCACTGTGAGCACATGGCTATCAAGAAAGTATAGATAAAGTCGGGATGTTGGTAAATTTTCTACAAGACTTACGTGCTGTTGTTTTTTGACCTTGACAAAGTATACTTATCCACTCGCACAATTGTATTATCACCAAGCAATTCCTTTTCCTTCAATTCATGAAGCTTGTCACCAAGCATTGCAACATACTTGTGTGTTCCGTCCGAGATAAACAATCGAAAAAATTCCATTGATTTACCCGACTCGGTTCCTTTAATACCCAATATTTGAAAAACTGGTCGCTCCATAGCCTCACCACACAAAATACGCTGCGCCAATATTTGTATGACTTGTTTTAACTATTATTTAGCATACAAAACAATTAATTATTTACCTCGATAGCGCCTGCCGAAAGACTTGGAATTTTTTCCATATTTTTTAATGTGAATCCAGCGAAAGATCGAGAATGAATAATTACATCTGTTTCACTTAAACAAAGAAACATGGAATGTCAAAAATTGTACATGCGGGCTACGAACTCAGCCACCGACGTACTATACATTACGACACGCATACGTACGCTCTAACCACTGCGCCACCAAACAACTTTGTGCAAAGCGTTATCATAAGAATAAGTTTTCATTACTTATTATATGGATTTTGTTTTTTCTTCAAATTTTAAAAAAACGGCGATCTGGTTCTCGCTTATTATCGAACAATCCAATCATCTTGATCGAACTTGTTTGACTTTTCGCTCAAGTTCAGTCTACTGAATCAAACGAGAATTTACAATGGGGTGCAACTCGAGCAGTTGTGATTGGATTGATGTTCGCAAAAAAATCATGACCAAACGAGCATTAATTAATCATGTTCGAAATGGGTTCGATCAAAACGAGCAGAAACAATAATTGGGTGTCAGCGAAAATTAAGTTCCTTTAATACCCAATATTTGAAAAACCGGTTGCTCCATAGCCTCACCACACAAAATACGCTGCGCCAACATTTTTATGACTTGTCTTAACTATTATTTAGCATACAAAACAATTAATTATTTACCTCAATAATTAGTATGGATTTTTATTAAACAGAATACAAATTAAAAGTCACTGATCAGCAGTTGAGCAACTTAATCTGCGTGAGTTGCAAATTGCAATAGACGAGAAATCAGTATATCAGCAGCTCTGCTAAATACGTGTACAGTATGTTATAATGTACATTCCAAATTAAAATGTTGTAATAAAAATAGTGGAATATATTTTATTTAATTTCACAAATTTTAATAAAAATGTATAAAGAAAAAGTGGAAAACATCACCATGAACAAAATATTATAATGCAGACGACAAGACTTTGACATGTGCTATCCAACTGTATTAATAAGCTTATTATTAGTATTAATATTTATACTATATTTTAATGCATTATGATGTATATGTAATACCAATTATTTATAACAATTAATTTTGCGGTGTACAATATTCAACAGACTTTAAAAAGGTACACGATAGTATACTTATATTAAGAATATTTGGTATTTGTAAATATATTTTGGGATAAATTCGATATTATGTATTAAAATAGTTTGAATTTGCATTCAATACAGATTTTTATGCGTATATTTATCGTATCAAGTATTTGTCAACAAATGCAAAATTTGTTTAGTTTAAATTTTATCTCACAGCCGATAAAAAAAACACTAGGTTTGACATGGAGCTAACCGTTAGTATATGAAAATACAGATTTAATGGAATATATTGATTGACACTAGGACCACACAAACCACAGACCAAATTAAGACCAAAATCAGCCATGCATTTGATTTGAACGGACTTTGAAAATGGTTTACAATTCCACTCCCCAGGAGCTCTGTACACGTACGTCTTGAGAAATATAGCAAACAAACTGGTATTATATATTGAATTCCTGTTCCAGCATAGCTTCCAGTAAATGCGACAAGCGTGGATAGACTATCGGTTAAATATGCTACGCAAAATGATGGTAAAACAGTCATAAGAGGGAACAATGCACGTATAAATATATTATACGATTCATATCGAGACATATCGAGGAATAGGATTTGAAGATTATTTTTAAGCGTAACAGCAATAACTGGAAAGCTCGTGGATAATGTAAAGACTGGGAATAGAGACAGAAAATAGTCAATGGCAATATATAATCCAGATAAGAAGTCTTTCGAGTTTTCTTGGTCTGGTAAAAAATTGAGCGTGTAGAGATCCTCAACGTGGGCAAAAGCAAAAATGCCCGTCATGGCCAAAACAATATAAAACATGCAAATGACAATGTAATCATATGAGAGAATTTGTGATACCTTTGACTTATTTCTAAGTGGTGCCAATAAACTAGGCAATGAATGGTGGCACATAAACGAGTAGACACAAGCGCCAAATAATGGTGGAGATCCGTAAATATTAACACCAACAGGATGTCCCTTTGGCCCATCAGTTATGAGTAACTTTGTGGCAATACATATCATGAATGTAAATGCTGCAAATAAAAGATGAGACGCATAAGAATAGCCCTCAAAACTATATGAGGATATACCAAAGATATAATCATTGGTACTTACCCATCCAACGGAAGGTAGCAGTCAAGATTTGCAAATATTTCGTTTTCTGAATCTGACACAATATGATCGGTCCAAAAATCAGATTAAACACAATTAATATTATCCTATACATATGTATACGCGATATACTATGATCCCTCCAGCAAGTATGGTTCCCATTACTTTTGAAATTACCAGGCTGGTACATAGATTTGGATTCCACAATCGAGATATCTGAACTATTTGAACGATCATGCTCGCTGAAAAGAAAAAGTAAATGTATTTAAGAGTTTCAAAAAGCAAACCTTCTGGCTCGAATTCATTAACAAATTTTAAATTAACCAATAACATACAGACAAGCACTCTCGACCAAAGCGTTCTTACTTGTTTTATGTTATCTTATCTTTAAAGAATGGAAGATCGATTGTCTTGCGTTTAATAACGGCATGCTTACCATATGATGTCTCGTAAACTTCTGGATACTGCTGCTGAATATATACTCAAGTCTCCAAAGAGGTAAACAATAAAGCACAAATAGAACAGGACGCGTCCAAAGTCATTAAAAAATAATGTTGCCATTTCACCCAATTCGAACTTGTGCGTTAGCTGATAATAGTGGCACTCTACTGCAGCGGCACCAATCAATGGAGTGGACTCTAAATCTCGTTCATCATCACTAGCTGCAATGGAGTTTCGATTCCGCCGTCTAACCTGTAGATTCTGCCAATTTTTAATTGCATTGGCACCAGCCATGGCTTCAATAATAAACGTGACTGTCATGTAACTCATAACTGCCAGCAATAATATTACGATCAGGCTGAGAGCCCATCCTGCTTTGGCGAATACTCCAGGGAGTGTCAGTGCTCCCGTTCCAACAATGAGATTAAATATGAAAATAAATCCAACCTGCAAAACAAACAAAGAATAGATTATCAGAAGTGCCTGCATATATATGTACATACATATTTGGACTAGATACATACATCCATCATATCTAGGATGTATAAATATTATTATGTATTATATATATTGTATGTTCTCATGTTCATGCTCGTGTTAGTATTTGCTTGGATTTAACTAATTACCAGATTTGAATAGGAGGCCGAAGCCACAGGTGACACTCTTTCCCTTTCCCTAGGCATTTCCTTCACAGATTGTTATTCTATTGTTTACTAAAATGCACTGAAAACATCGAAGCCTTCAAATATCGATTTTCGCGACGTACGTTTTTTCGATAAGATATCGATATCTTTTATTCTGATTTTGTATTGAACGTAGTACATTAGACATTGCACATAGTACATTAAACACCAAAAATAAATAGATTATTTAAGCTATAAATGTAGAAAATATATTATTTTTAAATATATTTACTTGAAATATCAAATACTTGAGTGAATCATCGATGTTTCATTTCTCAATCGTTTCTGAGCAACCAAATCAGCTGATTTCACACAAATTTGCAAAGCTTATCGATATTTTTATGATTAAATTTCTTATCGCTGCCATTTTGGGAAGTACGTTTAAAAACTATTGTAGAGATTTTAAGTCAAATAAATTATAGTTTTCTAGTTTTCATTTTTATCCAAAAACGTACTTTAACCCAAGTCAACTACATTTGATCTTTTGAAAATTATTTTTCTTCAAAATTCCAGCGTGCTCAAAATAAACAGTATATAGCCAATACAAATAATAGATAATTTATTTCAATCATATATATATGCCTTATATCATTATTTAAAATTATGGAATTAGGATTATGCTTGGTACGCGCACTGCACGCTAATAAACCTTCAATTAGAAGGTCCAATGCCAGTCATATCCTTCAGTTCCTTAATCAAATGTTTGTTGTATTCCTTGTAATTAATCGGAGTCATTGACTGGACCGACAATTTGTTGCGAGTCATGTCCCCGTACATTTCATTCTTGCAACGCAGCTTAAATATGAATGATGAGAAATTGATGTCGGCAAACATTTTCTCAGCAGCAGCTGGATCATTCTCCAAGGCCTCGCCCACTTCCAGAGCAGTGTGCTTTAGCAGCTGCTCGCCAGCCTCGTTGAAACAGGTCACCCAACGATTTGAGGTCCAATCGCCAATGCTCATCTACCAATCCACAAAACAGCTTTATAATTGTCGTCAATCAAAAAGACAATTTTAAAATACTTACATTTACCAGCAAACGATACTTAAAGTTGGGATAGGCTGCATTGCAACGCTCGCAGCGATACTGTCCGTTGCCCTCATCCACGATCTTCTTGTTGCACTCCGCTTGGGGGCACGCCTTATAAAAAGAGTTCTCCTGCTTGACAATATGCACGACAGCCTTGCATTGGAAGTAGTCTGGCTTGTCGCCAGCTCCCAGATTGCGCATGCGCGCCTCCTTGAGGGTAACCCAATCGGTGTTGTAGCCGCCTCCGCCGGTCCGCGCCGACACCAGATTGCTGATATTATCGCCCCCGCCGTTGTCAAACCAACCACGCAGCTTGTGTGCCTCCGGCATATCTGGATTAATCTTTAGAATCGAACCGCCTCCTACACTAAGACTCTTGCCGCCATTAAACTCGTTAATGCGGGATCCCTTCACCAAAATGACTGGCTGCACATGGCCATCGAAGTTGACTGCTTCATCGCCCCACAGGGTCAGGCTGACAGCCGCATTACTCATGTCCACCAGCGTTAAATCCCGTTTCTTGAACTCCTTATTTGTTGTGCGTGACGTGAACGTCTGCAACTCGCCCACATCCTTGCATATGCCAATAGTATCCACGGCTGCCTTGTTCTCCATTTCCGCAATTTGTGAGATGGGTACCAAGTCAAACTTGATCTCAGGTATGCCGCCATCATCAGCATCGTCGCACGGCTGCACCACAGTTTCACCCGTGAACGTCATTTCGTAATCATTCTTAAGCTGCGAATACTGCTTGTTGGCCGGCTTAAGCTGGCACTTGGAAAAGAAGTAGACATTGTCCACCTCAATCATATCGTAGAATTTGTCACACTGCTCCTTAAAGGCTGTTGCTCGTATCTCGCCCGATTCATCCATTAAGTCCATGCTGAACAGCTTGCCCTCACCGCGAGCATTGCTCCAGGTACGTATGGCGGTCTTCGATGTCACGCGCGCCTTAATTACCCATTTATTTTGATACGGACTCAGACTGGCAATGGGGTGAGTTAATCCCGCATTAAGTGTGCTATTCATTGTGTCCATTGTATTGTTGTTGTTGTTGTTGTTATTGTGGTTTTTGTACGATTGCTCCTTTTTGACGGATGCGGGAGCAGAAGCAGGAGCAGGCTTTGCAGCAACGTCCTGTTTTGGCGCATTCTCATAGGTGACGGGTTCGCCAATCTTTGACTTCACTTCTTCGCCAGAGTTTAAGACAGTCAACTCGGTCACAATGAGGACTCGCCTATGGAAACAATATTAAAATCTAACTCTCGGTGAAATTAGCAAATGCAACTTACTTTCCAGAGCCCTCTTTGCCCACCATTGAAGTCATGTACTTGTCCAGACGCACAATTGTGTTCTCATTGAGAAGCCCCTTGTGCTGCATCTCGTTCAGTTGACTGGCCAGCATGGTATAGCTGTTGTAGTACTTGCCATCTGACATTAGCAGGCGATATCGCTCTTGATCTGAATTGGTGTTGATGCGCTTGATGCCCAATATTTGCAACACCGGTTGCGGAACATCTTCGCCATGCATTATGCGCTGTAACAGAAAGTATATTATCATGAAAACTCCACATTTATGTCGCATTTATACGTACCACAAGGATGCCTGTAGTTAAACTTGCAATCGGTGCCATTATACTTTTTTATTGAATTGAATTGATTAAATGCGAAATGTGGTAAAAATTGATTTGCGAATTTCCTAATGCGTTGCAATCTTTGGGTGAAGCGATGCCAGAAGTGGCGGGAAAGTTAATCGATGGCTGAATCGATAGCAATATAAAATTCAACTCGTAGTTCTATCGCCATTGGTGGGCAGAGTGACCATTTATGGTATATCACTGGTATATTCCTTTTTGGAATATTAATAGATACAAAATTATTGTAAAAGTAATTCGAAACACACTTTTTTTATATCCTTACTTTCTGAAAATAGAGTATGTAAATAATATTGTTTTTTGTCTTTTCATTCGGTATACATCGAGGATAATTATAAAGTTTGATGTATTTTGGTGTATTTCTTGCAGTCACAACATTATGTATATTTCGAAAAGAATTTATTCAAAAATTACTAATTCTTGATCATTGTGAATTCAATAATTTGGTTACAAAAAAACTTCGATACTTAGCGTGATAAATCGATGTTTCGCGAGCAATCGATGCCTAAAAGCATCGATAATGTCATCAATGTGTCTCCACCACTACTCTTGTTTCCTACGTTTCCCAGCTTCGCTCGCAGCGAAATAAAAACTTGTCGAAGGCGTTTTATTTGCTTTAAATTGTGACTGCTTCACGAAATTTGTGGTAAAGTTCGAAAAGTGCAAGAAATCGAATGCAATCGCGGAGTTAGTGTAGGTGCAAAAGACAGAGTAAAAGCTGAACGCAATTTTCAGCTGCCAATACGAAAGTAAGGCACAAAGAGCAAACAAAAGAAACAATGAGCGAGCGAAACAGCGAGCAGCCAACAATGTGATAGCGCTAGTGTTGCTCTTCTATCCAAATAAAACAAAACAAAGGAGAAACAAAGGATAGAAACCCCGAAAACTCCACACACACACACCAACACGCAAGCAAATACACACAATAGGAAGAAGAGCAGCAGATGATGAAGGCAAGCAAAACTGATGGCAATAATTTAAAAAATGTTTGGCTACAAATCAAAAGGGAAGTTGTGGAAAAAGTGTTAAGCAAAGTGTTTAGCTAAACTGCAAGTGAAAGGAGAAAATACGAATCGCGGTGTTCACACGCATACATTGTAATCGTGTCTGTGTGCCTCACTATACGTGTACGTGTGTGTGTGTGTGCGTAGAATTGGAATTGGAACTGTGAATTGTGGGGTTGGAAATAAGTGGAAAAGGAGCGACCCGCCCCCCGTCCCTTCAAAATGCCCAGTGCATCGTTCACATCATCACGCACCTATGTGCGACGCTCGCGGCGAAAAGGAGCCAATCGCATCGCGATGCCGAATCGTCCCACGGGCAACATTATGGATCCCATGCTGCAGCAGAGCGGCGTACAACAAAGCAGCGCCGCAGCTGCTTCCTCCTCCTCGACCAGCACAGCCTCGGCAGCAGCAGCAGGTGGAGCTACCACTCAAGGCAGCAATTCGGCCGAATACTTTGACAGTGGTCAGCCAACTAGCAGCGGCAGCAACGCAGCTGCCACAAATGCTGCCAGCACAATGGGAGCAGCAGGCGGAGCAGGAGTTAATCCTGGCAACGCTTACAACACTGTGCAAGTCATGGACACAACCGAGGGCAACTCATCCACAGCTGCCGGTGCCAGCAGCAATGGCTGCACTTCAATGTTTCCCAGCACTTCTTCCAGTCAAAATACTCTGAACAATGCAACTGCAACTGCATCCGCAACTGCCACTGCAACCGCATCCGCAGCATGCTGCCATCAGTCGCCCTACGACCTGAGGCGCAAGATCTCCGCCGCCGCTGGCAGCAGCAGCAGCAACAACCACGATCAGTGGTGTTCATCGAGTGGAACTGCAGCCGCTGCTTCATCAAGTGGCGCCGTTTTGGTTGTGGGCCAATCGAGCAGTTCACCCACATTGATCAATGCCAGCACCTCATCACCTGCCAGCTCAGCGTCCACGTCCTCGTCCTCATCATCCTCGTCGTCATCGTCGTCGTCGTCATCCTCGTCGTCATCATCATCATCGACATCGTCCTCATCCTCGTCCTCATCGCCCAGCGCCATAGTGCAAGCGCCCTCCACGAGCGCCACGTTTCCCGTCAATAATGCGCCCACCACGGGCGCTACGCTCGCCCAGCCGCCCAACGTGCACAGTTCAGTGCCGCAGCAGCAGCATTGCGGTGCACTGCCAGTTGGGGGAGCGGCCGCAGTCATCGAGGACAACAATTACATGCTGCCGGCGCGTAAGCGGTCGCGTCGTCTTTACACGCAAAGCGGCGACACGGACACGGCGGCCATGCCTAATGCGGAGGCGGGCAGCGCTGGTGGTGCAGCGAGTGGGGCAACGGGGCCAACGGCTGCTCAGTACTTGCAGTATGAGCTGGCGGACGAGGTGCTGCTGGCGATCTTCTCGTATCTACTGGAGCAGGATCTGTGCCGGCTGGCGTTGGTCTGCAAACGCTTCAATACCATTGCCAACGACACCGAGTTGTGGAAGCGTCTATACCAGTCTGTATTCGAATACGACTTGCCGTTGTTCAATCCCGAGCTGTGCAAATTTGTGTTTGAGAAGCCCGAGGAGTCGGATTATGCCAATCCCTGGAAGGAGAGCTTTCGCCAGCTCTACCGCGGTGTCCACGTGCGTCCCGGCTACCAGGATAAACGGCACGCAGGCCGCAGCATCGTCTTCTTTAACACCATTCAGGCTGCCCTCGATTATCCAGAGGAGCGTGCCGCAGCCGCCTTTGCTGCCGGCTCCAGCGCTGCTGCTGGAGCTGCCGGCGGCGCTGGTCATGTGAATGCGGGACTCTCGAACACCAGCAGCAGCTCGGCAGCGGGAGGAGCGGGCGTTGCTGGCGGAGCGAGCGTCAATGCGTTGGCCAACATCTATGAGGAGAATGTGCCACCCACTGAGCATCCGGGTCCTCTCATCTTTCTGCATGCCGGCCACTACAAGGGCGAGTATCTCTTCATTGACTCGGATGTGGCGCTAGTGGGCGCTGCGCCTGGCAATGTGGCCGAATCTGTGGTGCTAGAACGTGAGGCGGGGTCCACTGTCATGTTTGTCGAGGGCGCCAAATACGCGTATGTTGGCTACTTGACGCTCAAATTCTCGCCGGAGGTCACCTCAACAGTGTCGCATCACAAGCACTATTGCCTAGACATTGGCGAGAACTGTTCGCCCACCGTCGATAACTGCATCATTCGCTCCACATCGGTGGTGGGTGCTGCCGTTTGTGTGGGCGGCGTCAGTGCCAATCCCGTCATACGCAATTGTGACATTAGTGACTGTGAGAATGTGGGGCTCTATGTGACGGACTATGCCCAGGGCACCTATGAGCACAATGAGATCAGCCGCAATGCTCTAGCCGGCATCTGGGTGAAGAACTTTGCAAGCCCTATAATGCGAGAGAATCACATTCACCACGGACGTGATGTGGGCATCTTTACCTTTGAGAATGGCATGGTGAGTGCAAACTTACTAACGTATATTAATTATTTTATCTATCTATATAGTTTATTACAAAATTTAAAAACTTGTAGGAAAAATTTCAATTGAACCAAATATTTGATAGATTTTATAATTCATTATTTATTTTAAATTCTTATAAAATTGTTAATTTATTTGGTTTTTATTTAGCTATAGTTTTCGATTTTAACTATAGTAGATAAATAAAAAGAGATAATTAATAACATTTTGTAATCAATCGAAAAAAGCAAACAGAAAGGATATCAAATATTTATTTAATTAAATTTAAGTCAAGCCTTAAAATTATGTTTTTATTGCTGCTATACAATGTGCAATAGAATCTGCTTACAAAAGGGCACAGCATTTTACCGATATTTACTGTAGTTGTAATACAGCTAAATGTCATAATAAACTGACAATTAAATTGGTCATGGTCATAATCACGTTGATTACTATTATTCATTTCAGGGGTACTTTGAAAAGAACGACATTCACAACAATCGCATCGCTGGCTTCGAAGTAAAGGCGGGCGCCAATCCCACGGTGGTCAAGTGTGAGATCCATCATGGCCAGACGGGGGGCATCTACGTCCACGAGAATGGACTTGGCCAGTTTATCGAGAATCGAATACACTCGAATAACTTTGCAGGTACAACTTAGAATTTTCTCAATAAATCAAATGTATGTAATAATATTCATGTTATTTGTGCAGGTGTGTGGATTACATCGAACAGTAATCCAACCATCCGCAAGAACGAGATCTACAATGGCCATCAGGGAGGCGTTTACATTTTTGGCGAGGGTCGCGGCCTCATTGAGCACAACAACATTTATGGCAACGCGTTAGCCGGCATTCAGATTCGCACTAACAGCGATCCGATAGTGCGCCACAATAAAATCCATCACGGCCAGCATGGCGGAATCTATGTGCACGAGAAGGGCCAAGGGCTGATCGAAGAGAACGAGGTGTACTCGAATACACTGGCTGGCGTTTGGATAACAACGGGCAGCACGCCAGTGCTGCGACGCAATCGCATCCATTCGGGCAAGCAGGTGGGGGTCTATTTCTATGACAATGGACACGGTAAGCTCGAGGACAACGATATCTTCAATCATCTGTATTCGGGCGTGCAAATACGCACGGGCAGCAATCCGGTGATACGTGGCAACAAGATCTGGGGCGGACAAAACGGTGGTGTGCTGGTCTACAATGGTGGGCTGGGGCTGCTGGAGCAGAACGAGATCTTTGACAATGCCATGGCTGGGGTGTGGATCAAAACGGACTCGAATCCCACACTAAAGCGCAACAAGATCTATGATGGACGCGACGGTGGCATTTGCATATTCAATGGCGGCAAGGGCATACTTGAGGAGAACGATATATTCCGGAATACGCAAGCTGGCGTTTTGATCTCAACGCAATCGCATCCCATACTAAGACGCAATCGGATTTACGATGGACAGGCAGCGGGCGTGGAGATCACCAACAATGCAACCGCCACACTCGAGCACAATCAAATCTTCAAGAATAAATTCGGTGGCTTGTGCCTTGCGAGTGGCGTGCAGCCCATTACTCGGGGCAACAACATCTTCAACAACGAGGACGAGGTGGAGAAGGCGGTGTCGAGTGGCCAGTGTCTGTATAAGATTAGCAGCTACACATCGTTTCCCATGCACGACTTTTATCGCTGCCAAACCTGCAATACAACGGATCGAAATGCCATATGCGTTAATTGCATAAAGAATTGTCATGCAGGCCATGATGTGGAATTCATACGACACGATCGGTAAGTAATCCCGAATTTGGTAGTCATCATTTATTTGTTTTAATTGACTTCTTTGGATGCAGCTTCTTTTGTGACTGCGGTGCCGGCACCCTGTCCAATCAATGCCAACTGCAAGGTGAGCCCACGCAGGACACGGACACGCTGTACGACTCGGCAGCGCCCATGGAATCGCATACCCTGATGGTTAACTAGGACAGCAACAGCATCAATTAAACACTAATTGTATTTTATACATAATTAAGCCGAAATGCTCTCAAAACCAGATTTAGATTTTAAGGTGCCCACCACACTTAAACACACATACATCTCTTTCTCTCGCTCTCAATCTCACTCTCACACACAAGTGTTGCTGTACATATCCACAAGACACACAATTATACAATGTAATATGTACATATACTATATTATAATTAATCTGCGTTCAAAATTTAACTCAATGTGCAATTTAGTTTAAACCAATTATGCAACGTTTTCAATATCTATGGAATAGCTTCGCCCCTCTCCACCTCCCACCCCCTAAAACTGTCACAACGAAAATACTATTTCTCGTATGCATTTCTTTATATATATTTTTTTGAAAACAATCACAAGCATAACTCAAGAAGTGACTGTACGAAACTGTAGGAATGGATGAAGATAAGGACGATCTTAAACCCCAGTGAAGATAACAATTTTGTAATGTAGTTTAATAGAGTTTTTAAATTCACATAACATTAACAAAACAAAAAAAAAGAAACATAATTATATTTTAAGCGGTAGACAAACCAACAATTCGAAAAGCAATTTTAAGTATTAATAACAAATTACGGTAGATAAACGACAGCAACCGCTTTTTGCTTCAGCAGCTAACACAAAAAAACAATATGATAACTATAAACAAGCAAATGAATAATTAAATATACAAACAGTATATAGTAAAATATGCAGTACATGAATGGACAAGTTACAAGAATCAAAAGCGTTTATAAACATCAAATAATGAGCAATATTTCATGTCTAAATGTCAAATTTATAGCGAAAAGCATACGAAAATATGTGTCATTTTAGAATTGTAAGGTAAATACGACTAAAACTTGTACTGTACTGTTTTTGATTAGAAAGGCTCATTTAACAGAGAGCTGGCGATGTCGAGTATTCGAATTATGCAAAAACAAAACAGAAAAAAAGGAAAACACTCATTATTTTCTAACATTAATGCGTATTACTAAGTAGCGCTATGTAGAGAAGTGTATTAAGGATGCACAGCAACTAGTTTTATATACATACATACGAGTCGCAAGTTTAATCAATACTTGTCCTTGTGTTGTGCGCCACGCTGCGCCTTGTATTTGATTTTATTTCCTTTTTAAGCGAACTTTACAATACGATATTTTTGTTTTTTTATATGTTGCCAATAATTGTATTTATGTTACATTTTACAATTTGCTTGTTTTATTTTTGCATAACACACAAACTTAACTTTAATGAACACAACATTTACATATAATTAATAAGAAGAAACCCATATACATATACATAATATACATACATATATATTATATACATACTTTACTTATCTAAATATAGGCCAACTCACACACACATATACACATGCACACGTACACACCTATATATTTACTAACAATTGCGTTGATTGCGATGCAAAATGATAGCGATGTGCATATGTATCTGTATCTGTATCTCGATGTAAGCAAAAGCAACGACAATTTTGAATTGTAAAACACATACACAAAAACACACACACACAATACAGACACACATCTATACTATGTAGAAATGAATTTTAATGTGTTACCTACGCATCGTCGTCGTCGTCGTCATCATCGTCGTCGTCGTTGTTGTAGTCGCCCTCGACTTGGACACTCTGACAACAAACTAATTATACATATACCAGGTATAAGCTAAAATTATATTTGAAATTATTTCACAAAAAAAAGAGAAAAAAAATACGTTGGTTTTTCCTAGAATAAGCATAGCTGCTCCATTAACTCTTGGTGGCTTTAATTTTTTCACATAGTGCTGCCATAACTTCGTCATGTTTACTCGCCTTCCCATAATGGAGTGGCTCTAGCCCCAAGACATCCTTTAGCCTGATCGTGGCATCGTCGTAGAACGGCAGTAGATATTTCACAACCAGCAAGTTGCCCAGCTGAGCTGCATAGTGCAATGGCGTTCGACCATAGCGATCGGCTAGCATCAGATTTGCGCCCGCCATTCGATAGGATTCCAGCCGATCGATTTGTCCGTTCTCGGCCAGCGTCCGAAGCTGTTCTGCCTGCGCCTGCTGTTCATCCTGCGATAGCGAGGCTCCGCTCGCGAGCAGCAGCTGAATTATCTGGTGATTATCGGCGTCAATGGCTTCGTGCAGTGGCGTGCGATTCAATCGATCGGTTAAGTCCATGGGGCAGCCAGCAGCCAAAAGGAATGCCACACAGTCCAGCTGCCCTAGATAACAGGACAAGTGCAAAGCAGTGCGTCCTTCACAATTCATTTCACATAAATTAGCGCCATAATCCTTAAGAGATTTCAGTTTTGCCACATCGCCCGTTCGGACAGCAGCATCCACGAGTGCCGGAAAGAACGTGGAGCACATTTGATCGCTTTCCTTGCACCTGGAGAGATGCAGACTACGCGCCACGCCCTCAATTAAATCAATATCCTTAATCTTGGCAGTGCTTTGAGTGGTTAATTCGCCACGCAAGTTTAGCTCCAACATATGCTTCTTTTGCTCCAAACTGCAGCTGCATTTGCCTTTGCCCAGCACATAGGCGAGTTTTGTGAGAGCCGCCTCCTGAGTCATATCGCTGCCGGGCACGGCGCCCATTTCCATCCAGGAGGCTGTGTTATAGATGTGCGCTACCTCACCACGAAGGCATTGTGTTATGTTCACGACGACTATGCCATCTTTGATAGCCTTTCGCAGCACTTCCAACAGATCCTTGTGGTCGGGCATATTGCCGGAGCCAAAGCTCTGGATAACGACGCCTTTCATTGGCGGACTGAGAAAAGCACTCAGCACCGCCGGAGTAATGCCTGGATAAATTCTCAACAGCGCCACGTTGTGCTCCAAATTTGTTTCCACTGCGAACTTGCCGGGATTACAGGGTTGAAATATTTGAGAGCTGTCAATCTCGACTTTTACACCGACTTTGCCGAGATTTGGTTGATTTGGTGAATCAAATGTTTTGAAACCCATTGCATTAATTTTGGTGCTGCGACATCCTCGTAGTAGCTTGTTGTTGAAATAGATCATCACTTCGGGTATTTTATAGTTGCCAGCCAAGATCAAGGATCCAATAAAGTTGTCCCGTCCATCGCTACGCATCTCAAAGATGGGAATTTGGGCACCAGTAAACACAACGGGTTTGCCCAAGTTCTCCAGCATAAATGCCAAGGCAGACGCACTATAGGCCATCGTGTCGGTGCCGTGCAATATGACAAAACCATCATAACGATCATAGCATTCCTGTCAGTCAACTTGTTAAATACGTGAAAAAATACTTAAATATATACTTACGAATATGTCGTTTGCCATGCGCTCCCAATCATTCATCGCCAAACAACTGGAATCTAAGAGCGGCTCATATACCATTATATCATAGATAACTCGTAATGGTGCTCTGATAATCGCCGGCAGCACTAAAATAGGTTCTCCATCAACCGCGATACTAGGTGTATACGTGCTATCGTGGCAGCTGGGATTTTCGCGTAGCCTCTGGGGTAGCTCTTTGGCAATAGATCCCAGCACTAATGATATTGTTAAAGTTATTGATAAGTCTGTATAATCGGTGCGATTTAAGGACTTACCGCCCGTAGCGTTGCGCGTCATGCCAATGGAACCGCCGGTGTAAAGTACCCGCACACGAGCCTCGTTATTATTATCGGAATTTGGACGGCACTCGCACTGCACAGAGTTCATTCTGCCCCGAACTGCCACTTTATGCTAGCACAAATTAGAATTTTGTTTATTCACAACTACATTTAAAAATGACTGAAAAATTCAACAAATATTGGGTCCGTCTGAATTTTTCATGGAAACATTTTGATTAGTGAGTGTTGTAATTAAAATTAAAATGTTAAAAATACAAACTAAATACTTGTGATTAATACTTCGACACAGCTTTTGGAGATTAATAGTTAAATGAACAGTAATTCTAATTTCTAAAATAATGAATTTTTTTATTAATTAGATGAATTAATAAAAATAAAATAAATAATACAATAAAAAAAAAGTGTATTTAATAAAAAATAAGTAATCCAGTGTAATTCACATAACTTGCGCTTGTGTGATAAAACAAAGATTCATTCCAATTACTTCAAGAACTTAAATTTTAACTTTTGGAAAATTTGAATATCAGAGAATTCTAATTAGTATTAAGAGCTTTTAATGCATTATAATAGGGAACTTGAGTCTAAATAAGCTGAAGTGAAGTTAAAGCGGAAGTTCAAATCTCAATTTAAACTTAACGGTTGGCCAACTGTTAACCAATCTGTTATTAACAGTTTATGAAATTGAAATGTCTCTGCGAATAACATATTCAACCTGCTGCCAACATCTAAAGCATTTTTTCATGCCGATTAATAATATAAATGCTATTAAGCAGCAATTAATTTAAATAAATTATGCATATATTGTAGAATTAAAACAACGCAAAAGATAACATGGTGTGACCGTAGCTAATTGCTACATACATACATATATAGAATTGCACACTCACACACACACACGCACAACGGGACACAATCGTTGTGAGAATGTAAACAAATTGAGTTGCTTTGAATGCGGCAATCGGCACGCGTCGAGGCCAAACAAATCATTTATAAGAAGCATAAGAAGAGGCCAAAACATAAACTTTGGCGTTGATTTAAAACAATTGACGTTCAAGCAGCGGCAGTAAAATGTATTTGCTTATTGCCATCGACGAGCTGTGCTCAATATACAGTTCAATGTATCATCAATACCAAGAGGTAAGCGCAAACAACAGTCGTGACGTCATGTGTGTATGTTATTGATGAGAGTGACGCACCTGCATTGGGCCGGTGTTTCTATGCCATGCGGTGTCTGTTGGTGGAGCCAGGAAGGAACGCGCTGTAGTAGTTGTTGTGCACAGGACTCAAGAAGCAAGCACGCACAGTGATGACATTTTAATTAAGATAGAAGGCAAATGACTGGGTGTCGCATGTTTGTCGCAATTAATGAGAGCAACAACAATGGACTGATGCGAACAGTTGTCGCCAATGCCTGCCAAAACCCAAAACAAAACGAAACGCAAAGAATAGAAAGAAGCCACAGCATGCAACAGCAGCAACATCAACAGCCCAGCACTAACAACAGCAACGGCCACAAATTATTTGCGTTACGTATAGGCATTAATATTAAAAATAAAGTACGAGCGCCCAGCGAAAAGGCAAACGCACATCGCTCGCAGACCACAGTAGACAACAACAGTTTGGACTATGAACAAACGCAGCGTCATCATTGTGTGCATCATTGCCACGCTCCTCGGCCTGGCAGTCGGCGCCAACTTCTACTTCATGTACTATCTGAATGCCGAGGAGGGCCAGCTGGCGAGTGTGCGTGCGCTGGAGAACATGATACGACACAAGATCCGTCACCTGAAGCCGGCGTACTTGAATCGCAATCCACGCTTCTTTATGTTTCGCAACAAGCTGCTCAAGAACTACAAATTGGCCGCATACGAGAATGCCAGCGTGCTCTGGGAGATTGCCAATTGGGTGAGTTTTCTGCTCAAATACACATAAAAGCGATGTAATTTTTAATTTACCTCGAAATTCCGCTTTTAGTGGCCGCATGAGAATGAGATTTATCCACTCTATGACTCTTCGATGGGTCAGCTTCTGAAGACACTGCGTGATGAGCCCATTACCAAGGTGAACAACCTGGCACGTGGCACACAACTGAAGCTACTGATGCGCCTCAATCATCAGCAGAAGGTCATCTTCAAGCCACAATGGTATCCCCGCGACTTTGTGGTCGAAGGTGTGGTCTACAGTGGCAAAGATCGTCATGCCGCCGAGGTTTATGCCTTCTATTTGGGCGCTGTGCTCGATCTGCGCTGGACACCCATTGTGGTGGGCCGTGTGGTGAATTTAAAGAGGGACATCTATGCGCATGGCGACCAGGAGTTGCAGAATACCATCAAAATCGAAGTGAATGAGGAAGATGGCAAGGACACGTATTGCTTGTATGGAAAATGCCACTACTGCAATGAGGATGAGACGGTTTGTGGCGATGAGAAGCACAACATTGAGGGTGTCATGATCTACATTGTACCTGGAACTTTGGCCAAACGACGCTCGCCCTGGCAGCGCACATATAAGGAGGACAAGCGAGCCGCCTGGGAGGATGACATGACCTATTGCAAGTAAGCACAGTGAAAAATTCAATTTTACAATGATTCTTTTTTACAATTCAAGCTTTAAAACCAAGTTCATAATATCCAAGAATGTGGTTTAAAATTTTAATTTAAAACTTGAGTTTTCAACCACCACTATATTATTTTGGTATAACTTTCCACTATAATAGTAATTGTCTTTTAATTAATTTGAATATTCTTTTGCAGATCACTCAAGAACAAAATAGAAACAATACGCCTGCTAGATCTGATTGATGTGGCGATTTTCGACTATCTGATACAAAACGGAGATCGTCATCATTATGAAACACGCGAGGAGCGTGTGGTGCTCATCGATAACGGAAAAGCATTTGGTAATCCCAACAAAGATCATTTGGACATTCTGGCACCGCTTTATCAATGCTGTCTGTGAGTCTACTCACAATAAATTGTAAATCGATTTCTCAACTTTATGTTTACACTTTTCAAGCATACGTAAATCAACTTGGGATCGACTGCAAGTGTTCTCCGGTGGCGTATTAACTGAAATAGTGGATCGTCTGTCCAAGCAGGATGCCCTCTATCCGCTCATCACCGACAAGCACAAACGTGGCGTGGAGCGCAGGTTACTTGTGGTGTTTGCCGTGGTGGAGTATTGCATGGACAAAGAGGGTGATAAGATGTTCAAAACGTTGTAACTCAAAGTTCTTTTTTAAATTAGGCTTACATTGTTATTAGTTTTATAGTAAGCAGCTTGGATGAAAGAATCAAGTGTGTCAAGTGCCACGACGTAAGTTAATCTAGTATCCATAGATATGAATCAATTATTTACCAGATTGATTTAAATCAAATTATCGAAATGGGTCTAATTAATAGCACAATCTTCAGTAACTATTAGTTTTATTCATAAAGTTTGGTTTATCTTAGACAATAAGCATAAAGGATGAATGATAACAAAACTGATTGTTTAATATTTCTGTAGTTTCCTAACCACATACTCGACTCGTCAGTTCGTTGGTTCCATTTGTTTTTGTTTTTTGGGTCTGGAAGCTGCAACTCCCCTGTCACTTACTTTTTACCATCTTTCTTAACATTGCTGAATGTAAAAAGCTTGTTAAACTGTTTGTTATTGCGATTATTCGGTCGATTCTGCAAAGAGTAATGTAAATGTAAATAGCTTATGTAGTTAATGGTGTTTCTAATGCATTATGCTATCACTTACTTTGCCACGCATCTGGGTCTTGATTTCTGTGCCTCGAGCACGTTGTGCACCTCCCTTAAACTGCCGAAAGTCCACGTTCTTGTAGTCAAAGTGCTGCGGTGCTCCCAGATTCGCTGGCATCTGCACTGGACGATTAGAGCTCTGAGCTTGTACGCGGGATTTTGCTTTGAAACGTTGATTTTTCTGTTGACGCTTTTGCTGACGGCTGCTGCTCGTTGCTGGTAGATTCTCTGGGGCATTCCTATCAATGGGTACTTCGACAGGTACTTCATCGCTGCTCTCAATATCAAGCACTTCATCTGCAACCAGCGTTTCCGTTTTTATGGCTGACTTCTCCTCTTTTTTTGACCGCTTTATATCGTTGGGGTGCTCGTTGTTATTGGCAGCTGATTGATGCTTACGCTTCAGCTGCTCCTTCAGCGGCAGATTATATTTGTCATCGTCCAGCTCCTCCTTGGGCACTGCCTCCAATTTGATGCTTTCCGGCGCCGGCTCCGCTGGACACAAACGTCGTTTGGCTAACTCGAGCTGTTCACGTGCATTCTGCTCGATTTTCTGCTGTTGCATGAGCGGCAAGATGGCTAGATAACGTTTGTAGGGCATGCGCAGCATTTGACTCTCCTTGCGTGCCTGCTGCCAACGCTGTTCATCCTCCACTGCTATTGCCTTTGGTTTCTCGAACAGTCCAAACGCTGGAACCAATACAGGCACCAAAGGCGAGTTTGTTTGCTGTTGATCGGGACGCAGTAATTTACCCGTGGAGCAGCGCTTCAGCAGTGTGGGCAGATCATCTCGCGTCTCCTCGTTATGCGAGAAGTCGTGTGGGCAGTTCAGTTTGCTGTTAAAGTCCTTTGTAATGGGTGCCAAGTATGATGTGTTGCCCAGACCTTTGCTATTGTGCTCGAGGATGGGCTGCAAATAGTAAAGATAAAGTAAAGGAAAAGAAAATATGTACATATATTAATATTGATATATGTCGCTCTCTTATTTGATAGTAAGAATACAGGAATAATCGAATCGTCGGATAATCTGAAGACACATCAACAGGTGGCCAAGACCATGCAAGGCCCAGCAGCCTCTTGATACGACTGCAGAGTAGAAACAGTAAGCTTCGTCTGGGTGCTGTTGCTGTTTCCATTGATTCCATTGTCATAACTCACTTTGACCAGGGGCTGTTCGCGTGCCTGCAGCACGATCTGATGAAGCGTATGTAGCTGTTGACGCACCAACGGTGGTATGGGATTGCAGCATGCCAGAATGCCTTGCATCTCTCGCGGCAGACTCTCGGCAATCTGCAGCATCATGTGATTCGGCAACACATAGCCATAGCTCTCGTCCTCCTGACGCGCCGTGCTATCGCGCCACTCAAAGATGCCGCGCAACGCATGTAACTGGCGATTGTCAAAGGAGCGCTTCGTCTTGCGCACCAGATCCAAATGCGACTCGGGGCCAATGTGCGGCTTCGTGTACCGCTTCTTGCACACCTCTGTGCTCATCTGATAGACCATGCGTAGTGACTGCTCTTGTCCCTGGTCGGCATGAAGCAGATCGTTGGTCATGCGCTCAAACACATAGATCAAATAATGCGTATCTTGCCGCGCATAGTCGATCAGCTGCTGTGGCAGCGGACGCATGCGCCAGTCGGCCAGCTGCAGGCTCTTGTCCACATCCAGATCCAGATAATGCTTGAGCAAAAAAGCCAGCGAAAGCCGTGCCATGTTCAGAGCTTTGGCCGCACGATGCGTATCGAACATGTTGACTATGTAGAGGGAGAGATCGCGTTGCAACCATTCGATATCCAAGTCGCCGCCGTGTAGTATCTTCAGCACCTTGGGATCGGTAAGTACCAGATTCAAGATGTGCATATCGTCGCGCAACAGCAGCGTATCGAATATGTAGTCCTTGGTGCGTGTAGACATCTGAACCAGGCACGTAATACCCATAAATGTGCGATACGAATGATGCTCCACATCGATGGCAATCTCACGCGCCTGTCGCAGCTCGCCCAGCGCTTGCTGCAGCTTCTCCACGCTGTCCACCAGCATTAGCTCGATGGCGTCAGGGGGCAGCGGCAACAGTGGCTTTTGCCTTTGCATCTGCTCCTTGGATGGCTCAAATTTGAGCAGCTCAAACTCATAGGGATGCAGAAAGGACACTATTTCGCCAGCGTCATCGTATTCGGGCAGCAATGCCAAAGGTTTTAGTGAATTTGGCTTTTCCGTCAGGCGTGGCTTGAAAGGATTCTGTGCACTATTGTCCACGGGCACCTTGAACTGCATCTGTGGTCTCATTATATTCTTGGCGGTGAACAAACGAGCTGAGACCGTGCTGCGTGGCAGCAATGGACTTGTTGTGGCGCCGGGTCGATTCCAGGTACCAGCACGTGGTGTCGTCGCCTCAGTTGTTGTGGCTGTCGGTGTCGCTGTTAGAGCCGACTGCACATCCACTTGAGTCTCCACCACCACGTGGTTATGCCTGTGCCGTTGGCCGCTCTTGATATCCAGGTTGGTTGTGACGCGCTCAAAGAGAATATCATTGCACTCCTGCACCATTTCAAGCTGTTCATCGCCTTGACGCCTGTGAATGCAAGGCAGTAATTATTAAGCGTCAAAATACAATTATTTGTCCTGCCTAAACTATCAAAGCACTCACCAAACGGTAATATAAGAAGGAATTTCTCTAGATTCCAACAATTTAAGATTATTGATTAAAATTGTTAAGTTAAGACACAAACCGTAGCATTATCATCA
The DNA here is from genome assembly GCA_035047365.1 of Drosophila ustulata. Classification (NCBI taxonomy): domain Eukaryota; kingdom Metazoa; phylum Arthropoda; class Insecta; order Diptera; family Drosophilidae; genus Drosophila; species Drosophila ustulata. The sequence continues at coordinate 16,806,328 of JAWNPT010000094.1, forward strand.
ACCAGTGCTTAGCGAACAGATGAACCAGCCTTGCCAGATATTTTAAACTGAATACTCACCGCCTGATGTCGCCACTGATCTTCTCCAGCTGCAGTACTTTGTTGATCAGGCCCAGAACTCGCTGTGACTGCTCCTCCAGCATGCGTCCAAATCCCGGATAACTGAGATAAACGGCACGCGCAGCATCCTGTGGAATGGCGTTGCAGGAGCGTGTAGCAGCCACAACATTTCGGTATGCTCCCTGTCAATCAAATTAATTGTTGAAACTACTGTATGTACATACATACATGTAAATTGTCATTGCACCCACCGTTGTGAAATCAGCTATGCTTTTGTTGGATTCGGCTGACAGAGAAGTGGACGGTTCGTTATCATCTGTGACCATTGATGCCGTTTGGTGATTTGCTGCTGCGTCGGCGTTAGCTTCAGCTGTTTCTTTTGTCCGTTTCGGTGGCTGCGACATTGTGTTGTAGTATGGCAGTATTGGGAACAAATGTAGAGCTCCTTTATTTAGCTAGTGTGCGGTCCAATGATGTTGTGGTACAAAAAAAATGTGCGTTTTTCTTCTTCTTCCGAATACAAGCACCGATAATTTAGGGTTGTCAACACTACTTTCAGCGCCAAAAATTTTTTTTAACTTGTGGATATGAAACGAAACGATCAAAAATCAAATTCGAGCAAAGTATTCAAATTTTCAGTGAAAATAATATAAGAAAAAAACTAATATATGAGTTTTCTATGATTCAAAACAACAGGCAAAATAATTGGTTTATAATTATGCTTTTGGTTTGTCGAGTTTCAGCCCTGGGAATTATTGCCGGTAATATGCAGTGTGACCAATTTGTTATATACTTTTTTGTTACAAAAAAAATTTAAAAATGTCAATGGTGTAATTTAAATTATAAATTGCTGCCATTTAGAAAGTTGTATTTCAACTTTGTTATTTATTTTTATGTAAATATATATTAAATAAACACTTGAATTTTCAAATAACGTTTTCCAGTCCGTCCGAAATTTGTTCTTACCAGTAGATCAATGTTATCATTGTTTTGCCAAAAATAGTATATTTTTAAATATAATGTTTCGGCCTCACTGCTGCTAAAGCTGTTTCGGTTTATCCGAACCAACCAAAAAAGTTAAAAAATAGAAGAAATATATGTATTTTTGACTTAGAGCTATACAAATCGATTGGAAGGAGGCAACTACTGCACTTAATTCGATGTCCCGCTGAAAAACCAAAACCCGACATTGGCCCAAACGAAACGTAATTATACAATTCATCAGTTAATACCACGCTAACAAATATCCAACCGCAACTTTACCTAATAAAACCCCGACCCCCAAAACATCACAATCTATAACCATGATGGACTTGTACAGGCGGACGGTCACCCGCTTTCCGATTGGCAATGTCAGTTACATGTTTGCCTATGGCTCGGGCGTTAAGCAGCAAGTGGGCTACGACCAGAAGAAGGCGGCGCAAAATGTGATCGATTTAATCTTTTGTGTGCGCGATTCGCTGGGCTTCCACGCGGAGAACATCTATCGTCATGGCAGCCATTACTCGGCTATGCGTTACTTGGGCCCAAATGTGTTGGCACGCTATCAGGATACGTTGGGAGCACGCGTCTATTTTAACACCTTGGTGCCGCTGCAGGATCTGGGCATTACTATCAAGTATGGTGTGGTGCATGAGGACAACCTGGTTGATGATTTGGTCAACTGGCGGCATCTGTATTTGGCTGGACGCTTGCAAAAGCCGGTCACCGGTCTCGTGAATCTATCAGATAATCCCCGTCTGCAAGCGGCCATGGATCGCAATCTGTTGTCGGCCTGCGAGACGGCGCTGCTGCTGCTGCCCAACAAGTTTACCGATTTCGAGTTGTTCCATGCGATTGCGGGGCTCAGTTACAAGGGCGACTTTCGAATGATCTTTGGCGAGAACAAGCAGAAGGTACAAAACATTGTAACACCCCAACTGGCCGATTTTTTTGCGCTCTATCGGCCCAGCATGAAGCAACTGGCCGAGTATCTGGCCGTCGATATGCATGGCCAGGTGCCGGGCTCTTTGAAGCCATCAATCACCTTTGAGCAGGATAAATCGCGTGCAGCGACGCGCTTCCATTTGCGTCAGCTGCCGCCGGAGCTGTGTCGACGGTTGGCCAAGAATGCCGCATGTAAGGGCGACTACTTGGATGTGGTGGAACATCTGTGCGAGTCGCCGATGCTTCCCCAGATTGTGCAGGTGTCGGTAAACGACATTGTGTGGCGCAGCAGCATCACACAGTCGATCAAGAACATTGCCACGGCGGGCGTCTTCAAATCCCTCCAGTATAGCTATCGTAAGGCTAAAAAAACATTCGCTTAGGACTCGACTGCCGTAAAATTCTCAGATTATATGTAATCCCTGCCAGAAATTCAATATTTATTAAGTTGCCCTTATATTGTTAATTAATTTTTAAGTGTCCCAAAAGTTATTGACGCTAATAGAGAAACCAAAGTTCGAAGCAAAACAACAAGTTATTGAGTTTTAATTCTGCGCATTTTCCAGCACATCATGTCCAGCGATTCCAGCAGCACGAGCAGCTACAGCTCCGAGGACCGCAGACGCAAGCGCAAGCATAAAAAACATGCCAAAGATGTCGATAGAAAGCACAAGAAATCAAAGAAGACGAAACGCGAAAAGCGGCACAAGGAGAAGAAACGCAGCAAAAGAGATGAACCAAAGGAGCAGCCAACTGTAGCTCCTGCTCCTCCTAGAGAACCAAATAATGAGGATGCCTTTGGACCTGTGCTGCCACCACATTTGATGAAGCAGCCACAAGCGACTTCCATGATTGGTCCCGTGATGCCCAGCTACATTGCTGTTGCTACCAAAGACGAAAGTGTGGCTTCTGTTCATTCCAATGATAACGATGACGATGAGGATGAGATGGGCAGCTTTGGTCCCTTACCGCATGCCACACAAGTGGAGCTGGAGGAGCGTGCCCTGACCTTAAAGTTGGCTGCTTTGCAGGGCGATTCTTTGAACGGCGCAGCAACAGATCAAGATGTGCGTGAAGAATGGATGCTGGAGCTACCCGATGTGGGCCTCAAGGGCGGCCTGGCAGCCCTCAACAATCTGAAGCGCACCTTTTACCAAGGCAAAGAGCGACCCGACTTTAGTGATCGCAGCTCCTGGACAAAGACACCACAAAGTGCGGCTGCAGCAGCGACTGCTGGTCCCAAACCATGCAGTTCCAAGGACATGGAGCAGGCAGCGCAGGCCAAGTATGAGCGTCAGCGGGACGAGGAACAGGAGCTGATTGCCAAGAAGCATAAAAAGAAGCACAAACGGGACGAGTCGCTGGTGGAGCTGCATCAAAAGAAACTGCGCAAGGAACAGCGAGAAAGGGTGAGAAAACTCTAATTATTGCAGAGAATTCTTAATGTACAAATTTTATTGTAGGAAAAGGAACTGGCTGCAGCCGGAGCGAAGCCAGAACGGCGTCCATTCAGCCGAGATGTGGACTTGAAGCTCAACAAGATCGACAAGAACCAAACCAAACAGATTGTGGACAAGGCCAAGATTTTAAACACAAAGTTCTCGAGTGGACAAGCCAAGTACCTATAATAAATAAGTGTTCTTTAGCTTTTATATGGAAGTTAAATTAGCGACAGTATCATTATAAGATATATAAAAATTACATGATTTTATTTTAATTTGCAATATTTTTCTTCAACGATAATAATTCATTTAGGTTTTATTACTAGCAACAAAAATAATGTTAATTATAATAGTTTTTTAAATGAATTATTAATGCTGAAGAAACCAATATAAATAACAAACTTGTAATCATTTCAAGTCTATTCAAAGTGTCTGATTTTTTGTATATAATTTAATCATTATTTTCGGACCCTGCTTATAATAAATAAGTAGACTGTAAGACTTATATAAATATAGAATGTATATTTGTTTAATGAGAGTCTTAACGCTGTGGCGGTGGTTTGGGTTTCGGGATCTTAGCCAGCAGCATTTGGATCTCGTCCTTTTCCTTCCAATCCTTCCACAGCTCGTACAGATTGACGATGGCCCGCACAATCTCCTGCACTTTATCGAGATCCACATTCAACTCGGCGAACCATTGTTTCGTGGTATCCTTTTGCATGATCACACAAGCGATCTGCAGGCAAGCGATGGCAATCTGCATAGCAAGATTATGTTAGATAAGGGATTGACTATTTAAGTGTGCGCTTTGCATACCTGATACGGCGGATATAGCAGACAGACATCGGTGCGCAACGAGTCGTTAACGATTCGCCAGCTGAGGGACAGCAACTGATCCTCCTGACCCATGTCCTGCACCAGTTGCAACAACGGGCGATACGGCTGGAAGACAATCAAACAACAATCGAGATTCTCCAGCAGATAAAACTCGCACTCCAGGATGTGATTGGTGCGATAGGGAAACTCTTGCGTGTAGGCATAGTTGAACTTGGTCTTGATGGCCGATTGGCAGATGGAGATCAGTCGCGAGTTCGAGATGACGCCAAACTCCTCCACTTTGGATGCCAGCAGTATGCAGGTTGGCGCCAGGAGCAGTGGATCAATGTTTTTCAGCGAATTGCGCGCATAGAAGCGCTTGAAGTAAACTGTGGCCGTGGCAATGACTTGTTGTCGTAACTTCAGCTGTTCCCCGAGCACTTGGATCACATTGGCAAAGAATATAAATATCTTTTGATACTCGTCCTCGCTGAGGGCAAGCAAATCATTTTGGCGTTCGCGCAGCAAATCTTGTTTGTCGAGTATCCACTGTTGTGAGTGTGAGCTCTGCCAAAAGTTGCCGGCCATCGCTTCAAACACAGCTGGCTCTGCTTTTTGAAAGTCGCAAAAAATTCAATGATTTTCTATTTTGATTGTAAATAAATGCAAAAAATTCCAAAACTATAATACAAAAAGAAACCCGAGCGGCGTTTCGCGTTGCCAACTTTTGAGTGGGAGAAAACAAACTGTGTGACCAGTTTTCAAAAAGACAGCAACAGCTGTTTTTGTGGCGCAGCTCACTTAACGTCGTAGTGTAAATATCGATGTGTATGTGTGTGTGAAATTTTTCAGCAGGCGCCGCGACATCGGGAACGCAGAAGTTTAACTAATTTTAAGTTTAAGTCTAAAACTATTAAACGAACATAAAACAAACGATGGCATTGCGTGTGCTTGGTGTAACGCAAAATATGCGCTCGTTCAACCGCGGCGTTAACCTAATCAAGGTAAGTTAGTTATGCATTTTAAATTACATTCGCCAATAGTAAATTACGTAATTGTAAATGCTTTACGCTACTGAAGCGTATTTATGATTACAAGTATCTATTAAAGTGCGCGAGTACTTTATAATTTAAATGTGCAGCACAGCAAAAGAATTACGCTGAAAGCCGTTTAAATAAATTACCAAATAAATACGTTCGTTTTGAGGTTATGTTTGTGCCATTGCCCAACCAAAAGTTGTTGAACTTTTTTGTTGCAGCGTTACAAATCCGCTTTGACGGTGAAGAAGACGCTATTGAACATACCCGCCACCCAGGTGACCAAGCTGGACAACGGTCTGCGTGTTGCCAGCGAGGATTCGGGCGCCTCCACCGCCACCGTCGGACTCTGGATCGATGCTGGATCCCGTTCAGAAAACGAGAAGAACAATGGTGTAGCCCACTTCCTGGAGCACATGGCCTTCAAGGTGCGTCACATACCACATATAGATTATACAATATTTATCATTAGTCCTGTATATTGACTTTAGGGCACTGCCAAGCGTTCGCAAACCGATTTGGAGCTGGAGGTCGAGAATCTGGGTGCTCATCTGAACGCCTACACATCCCGGGAGCAGACTGTGTTCTATGCCAAGTGTCTGTCCAAGGATGTGCCCAAGGCCGTCGAGATCTTGGCTGATATCATTCAGAACTCGAAATTGGGCGAGGCGGAGATTGCGCGTGAACGCTCCGTCATTTTGCGTGAAATGCAGGAGGTGGAGAGCAATCTGCAGGAGGTGGTCTTCGATCACTTGCATGCCACCGCCTACCAGGGCACGCCCCTGGGCCAAACCATTTTGGGCCCCACCAAGAACATTCAGTGAGCAGCATAACATATTTATTATAAATTAATTGCTAATTGTTGTTTTACTGCAGGTCTATTGGCAAATCCGATTTAACCGATTACATTCAGACGCACTACAAGGCATCGCGCATTGTTTTGGCTGGCGCCGGTGGCGTCAAGCATGACGAGCTTGTCAAGCTTGCTGGTCAATCACTGGGCAGCCTGGAGGCCAGTTTGTTGCCCGCTGAAGTGACGCCCTGTCGCTTCACCGGCTCTGAAGTGCGTGTGCGCGATGATTCGCTGCCGTTGGCTCATGTGGCCATCGCTGTGGAGGGCTGCGGCTGGACCGATCAGGATAACATCCCCTTGATGGTGGCCAACACTTTGGTAGGCGCCTGGGATCGCTCGCAAGGCGGTGGCGCCAACAACGCCTCCAACTTGGCGCGTGCCAGCGCTGAGGACAGTGAGTAGCAGCCAAATACACTCGTGTGATCTTTGCTAACTTCTTTTCCCTGTTTAACAGACTTGTGCCACAGCTTCCAGTCGTTTAACACCTGCTACAAGGACACTGGTCTCTGGGGCATTTACTTTGTCTGCGATCCCTTGCAGTGCGAGGTAAGTTTGCACCGTCTGTTTCCTTTATATACTTTTAACATTGTCTATGCTTGCAGGACATGCTCTTCAATGTGCAAACCGAATGGATGCGCTTGTGCACCATGGTTACAGAGGCTGAGGTGGAGCGCGCCAAGAACCTGTTGAAGACCAACATGCTGCTGCAGCTGGACGGCACCACGCCCATTTGCGAGGACATTGGTCGCCAGATCCTGTGCTACAATCGCCGCATCCCGCTGCACGAGCTAGAGCAGCGCATCGATGCCGTCAGCGTGCAGAATGTGCGCGATGTGGGCATGAAGTATGTGTACGACAGATGCCCGGCCGTCGCTGCCGTTGGTCCCGTCGAGAACTTGCCCGACTACAACAGAATCCGCTCCTCCATGTACTGGTTGAGGGTCTAAGCTGTCACCAACGTTTGTTGCTAGTTTAATTCAGAACATTTTCGATGCGAGATCAGTTAAAAACAAATACAATTATAACCAAAACAAATAACCAACAAATGCTGTGCTGCAATAGTTTTGTTCGTTCTTATTTATTCAAGTTGATGATTATGTTAGTCATGCGAGTACTTAATGGGAATGCCGCTAAGACCCTTTTGTATTTTGGCTGGCTCCGTTTGACCCAAAGCGGGATCCAAGCCCTGCCAGGTGCGATCCTCAAAGGACAAACCCGTGTCGCTGGTCATCAAGGCCATTTTGGCTTGTGTGGCCAGCGTTGTGTTCGCTGCAGTCTCGACTGTTTCATCACTGTTCTCTTGGCCACCACGCACGCGACCGCTAACCAGGCTCACATCCTGCTCCTGCACAGCGGTGGCATCAAACGGCAAGAAACTGCGACCCTCGGGCAGCAGCTGCTTAAAGTCTGTGACATACGCAGCGGGGTATTTCATATGCCAAGCCGGATTCAAAGCCATTTCAGCCTCAAACACGGACACAATGGGTTTGTAGTACTCCTTGGAGTTGTACATATTATTAAATGGACAACCGATAAGCACAAAGCAATCAATCTCCAGAAAGTTGGCCAGCTTGGCAGGATTGATGCGACCCACCGAAATGAGCTGTGTCTTGATGCCACGACTCTTGGCCATTGTCTGCAGTCGCGTGACCACATCCAGATACCCCACAGCGCTCAACGTGGCCACGATGAGTCCGAGAGTCTGAGCATCCTTGCACTTCTCGATGTAATAGTAACGGCGACGAATGTATTGAGCTGTCAAGGGATTCTTTAGGCTGATGGTGGCTGAGGCGCCGTCCAAGATGTGCCACTGCAGCGCTGTGCTGGTCAGCGACAAGTTGGCAAAACGCTGATTATCCGCACCCACAAAGATGCAGATGCGTTCGGCTTCTGTTGCAGCGGCATTCTGTTGCTTGTCCTCGGCTGGCGGCGGATAGACCTCAATGTACAACTGCTTTGGCTGCAGCGCCTCACGCAGCTGGCTATGGAGCGTGTCGTCGCCCTCATATAGATGCTGATAGCCAATATCAAAATAAACGCACACGTCGCGGTCAGCGCATTCCGCTTGCAGCGTGGTAATCTGTTGCAGCATCTTTGGCAGCTCCAGGGGCAGCACCGGATACAAGTAGAGCACCGGCAAGCGGCTGGCCTTGCTGCGGCAGGCATTGCCAAAGTGTATCACGCTGTCGGCCTCCACATGAGCAGCAGCAATTTCATCCACACAACAACTGCCGTAAGTTGTGTCTGCCAGAATAAACACTTTGCACTCCTCTGAAGCTAGAGCTGTCTTTATACAGCAGCTGATGGCATTGCTGTGTGGCAAATAGTCATCTGGGAATTGCAGGCAGATCTACCAGACAGTTCGTTATGTAAAATCTTGAATTCCATTAAAGTGAAAGGTTCAACTTACGCGCTTGTAGGAATTTTGTCGAATCCACCCGATGCTGACCTTTTCGTGTGTTTCGTTCCAGATTTGCTCGAATGTTACGCTTGGTTCATCCGCTAGCTCTGCTTGGCGCTCCAGGGCCGCCGTGTCCAAGCTGGAGAAGGCGGAGGCTGTTGAATTACTCATTTCTTAACACAAATGCTGCAAAAATCGTAAAATAAACAAATTGTGCGAAAGGTCGATAAACAGTTCAATGAAACACTTGATATCGTTAATCGATGCGCGTAAAATATTGCAATAGCTATCTGTCTCATTCTAGTACAGGGTCGCCAAAAATTTAAAGTCGAAAATGCTATGCAGTCAAAAAGACAAGCCCAAAATGGGAAAGGTAATGAAAAATAACTATCAAAAATATATATGTATTTGTCGAGGGCAAATTTAAGCACGTATGGAAAAAGGGGGCCGTATATTCGCAATACATTTTAGGTGAATACATGATATTAATTGACTTATTTTAATTACCCTATTAAAATAAAATAAAGCCAGTTATCCTGTTTTTTAAATATCTTCTGCTGTTCGTTTTTGAAAAAAAGCCAGATCTAACGGGAAAATAACTGATTTGGCAACACTTCTTGGCACTACTGTTAGTGTTTGTTATCGATATGACTTTGTTTTTCACATCACTAGGTCCGACTGCTCAACAAGCAAGCAAGGGAAGCAATTTTGTCAAAACCAACGACGACGAACAGTCATTTTTTTGTGGCAATTCCAGACGCGCCAACAACGGATGCAAAACGCGCGCCCGCAAAACTTGCATCTTGAAACAGAAGAGAATACACAAATATTTGCAACATTTACGCGGCATTTCGCTTAACTAAACAACACACAAAAATATGGATGAGTCACGCGAAGAAAGCCAATTTATTGTGGATGATGTGAGCAAAACAATCAAAGAGGCTATCGAGACAACTATCGGAGGCAATGCGTACCAACACGATAAGGTAAACAACTGGACCGGCCAGGTGGTGGAGAATTGCCTGACCGTGCTCACCAAGGAACAGAAGCCATACAAATACATTGTGACTGCGATGATTATGCAAAAGAACGGCGCCGGTCTCCACACGGCCAGCTCCTGCTACTGGAACAACGACACCGACGGCAGCTGCACAGTGCGCTGGGAGAACAAAACCATGTATTGCATTGTCTCCGTTTTCGGCTTGGCCGTTTAACGATGCAAGACGATGATGAAGATGAAGCAGATACAGATCACTAAACTAACAACTTATCAAAACGGGGGAGGGATTAACAAGATTGCCTTGCATTTGTTTTGCGTGTAAGTATGAACAATAAAACAAGTAGAAAGGCTTTAGTCGATGGTGATCGACTAGGAGATACATTGTGCCCAGTAGCTTTTAATTCTAACACATAGTCCAAATTCCTATAAATTGCTTGCAACGTAAAAACAGCTAAACCAATTTATTTTCAATGTTATATTTATTTAACTAAGTTATTATTAAAACCATGAACTATCATAAGAAATCAAAATCTGATTGAAAATTCAATATTATTAACAACTATTTTAAAACACAAATAATGTAAAGAATGCATTCTCAGAATTCGAAGTGTCAAATAATTATTTCCAAAATATTTATATATATACATATGTGTATACTTTATAGGGACAGACGTTCCTTCTTCTTCTTGCATATAATTGCTATAACCCATATATAGAATATTTGCAATAATAAATGGTTTTGCTTACAGCTCAAACACACGGACCCAATGTAGGGGTTTCAATACTCCAAGGAATCTAATGAAATTGTAATGACGAGCAAAGCAGTGTCGAATTCTGGATTTATATAAGAAAATCCGTCACCCAGCAAAATTTCCAATTATTTAGCAAAATGAAATGTTCATGTATTATTTTTCCTGAGTTCTGATTAACAAACAAACAAACGAAGAGTGCACGCCAAGTGTTGAAATGTTACTCACGATATTTAATTAAAATCTAAATAAAAAATACAAATAAAAAGTCGAAGTAGGTTTTGTGGGTTTTCTTTCGAAACGGCCTTGAACTCAACAACCCTGTGAAATTGTTTAATCGATGCAGCTGCTGTTGCAATCGATACAGGGTGTCTTATTTGTTTACAGTTTACTTTTTACGCTGGAAGCGTCCAGAGACTTTCAGAGGCGGCACCGTGCTGGGCAAACGCAACGTTAGCATATCCGAGCGAGCCTTGGGACGGGCATTCACAATGTGAGCGTAGGTGACGATGCGTTGCTTCGATGTCCGAAGAATACGTGACAATACATTCGAGTCTACTTCGTGCTTTTCGCTAATCAGCAGTGCGAGAACGATGAAATGTGTTAGAGCCTTCTCTGTACTGAACGTGGTGCGAGTGCAGGACTTGGCCACGTTGGGATCGGCGAAACGATGTCTGATATCGTTCTCGACTTTCTCGGTGATGCGCGACATTTCGACGTGTTTCATTTGCCTCTTGCGTAGCGAAATCAGCGATTGTAGCGCATCCATGTAGATGATCAGCTTGATGTTGAGAAAGTCCTGTTTGCTAGCGATTTCTTTCTCCTGTATGCGCTTAATGCACTCACGTAAATAATCCGATTCAATGCTGAAAAAAAAAGATATATAGTTAACCATTAACTGAAGTACATGACTGCCTTACGGTAGATTTTCTGTTGGAGTCGCGTAAACAGCCTTGGCCTCGTCGTCCAGTCGCTCTAGCAGCGATTGGGGCACAACATTCTCCACATCATAGACTTCGCTGACTTTCGTTGCCGTCTTGTCACAGTCGGGCACTATGGTGGCCAAGTATTCGGCATTGTTCGGATTGACCTCGGGCAACGTATCGTCCTCCTCATCATCGCCATTGCGCACCGATGTCTGCACAGTTTCATCGAGTTCCTTGCGCACCACATCCACATTGACCATCATCTCCTCGTGATTGGCCACGTATCGCGATGCCTTGCGACCGCCAAACTCCTTGAGCAGCTTCTTTGTGGCATGCTCTTTGCTGAGCATAGGTTGTTGACTGCCCTGTTCCTCTAGCTTCTTGTAGATGCTGTTAGAAAGTAATGCATGCTGGACGGGCACAATGGTTGCTTTGTTGGTGGCTTTGTTTCGTATGCAAATGTATGTATCAAATTCCTGACTCTCTTGCACATCACCGGAGTACACATTTCTGCCGGCCACGATCAGCGCTCGTTTTCGTGAATTACGTTGCTTTTTATTCTCAATTAAGCTGAAGTCGGCGGAGGCGCCAAGGGATCCATTCTGAAAGCTTACTGTAAACAAGTTTTTAGCGCTGTCTTCGTGGGGTTATCGTATCCACTTACGCATTGTGGGCACGTGTGCGTTTGGCTTCTGCTTGTGCACAGTTTCAATTAAGGTTTTTTCATCCATTTTATTTATTAAACTTAAAAAACAACAGCTAAAATAAAATGTGCTGGTTGCTGCACGTGTAAAGACTACAAACAGTTGAGCAGCTGATCGGTTGAATGGAGCTGCCAGATGGTTGCCATTGCCAGAGTTGCCAGATCTTTTGCGAAATGCGCACTTCATTTAAAAAGTTTATTTCTGTACTGACAACTTCTGAATAATAAACTAATGCTAGAGTAATTGTAATTGGTATAATTATTTATATTATAATACTTTCTTTTATTTTTAAAAATAATCTTTAATCTAAGAATGTTTTTTTTTGCCTAGGGATTTCTAATAACTTCGGTATTGACATTAAAGCCAGAAAAATTATAATGCTTGCTCTTTACAATTTGCACTACTTGCTGTAAAAATAAATATTTTAATATATTGTATATTTTTTTTAATTCTTTCGTTTACTTACGAGCACCAGCTTAATCAGAAATACGGCAAACGTAAGGAAATTGATGCTCATTAAAGCAGCTTCCGGTGGAAAATCCAAACTCGACTCATCCAATAAGCCGCGGCGTTTGCGTCTTTTCCACTCCGTTGGTTGCCACAGCACAGAGAATTGGTTCTCTTTTAGTAAAAGAGAGTTTTAGGATAATTGTTATTAAGAAAAGTTTTCTTACGCACCAATAACTTTCATAAGATTATTGCTTATCTCCTTCAGCAATTTGATTTTCTTTTCAATGCTCAACGTTGACTTCTTTATCCATTTCTTCTGCATTTTCAGCAGAAACTTCAAGAAACCTTTCATGCTAGGCACCAGAGATTCTTTGTCACTTTCAGCGGTCTGCTCTGTGGCCGTATTCGACACAGTTTCCACATGCGACGAGTGACGCCGTGATGTGGTTTCTACTTTCGGTGTCACAACCACATCCACATCGACACTCACTGGCATATCTGTGCTTTGGACCACAAGCTTAGTCCTGGCATGGATTACCTGGCTGTTGATCGGCACCACAATTTGTGCGCTGTTCTTGAGGCCACCAGCATCGCTAACCACCAGAGGATTACTGTTGCTATTGCTGTTGCCTTGGCTGTTACTTTTAGTTAATCCAAAACGCTCGCGCTGATAGTCAAGCCACACAGAACTTGGTGTGGTGAAGTCTTCCTGTTGATTCCCAATTCGCTTTGGTGGCCGTTCGACAGTCAATTGTTTAACGTTTGCTGTCTTCTGGGAGCCATCATCTCCAATTGGCTTCGACTGGGACTTCGATATTTCCACCCACTCCGCTATGCTGAAGTGGGAGAGTGCCAAAAGCAGACAAATCTTAGCCACATAGTGTCGCATGTTGTGCGTTTAATGGTTGTACCACAACTGATGCTGAAGATGTAGCTGGAAAAGTGAAAAAACGTCTGATGGAAAGTTCTTCAGAAAGGGTGTCAAGCGTTGTAAGCCACTGAACAAGATAAACGACAGAACAAAACTTTATTTTTCCAAGCTTTACTTAGTTTTGTTTATTTATTAAACTATTTTGTTGTTGTGGTTTTTGCTGTTTAAGTTTGTTTTCTTTATGCATTTGTAGTTGGTTCTAAAGAACGAGTACTCGCACAGCTCTGAGCGTTGCATTCAGTTGATTCAGTTTAGTTTTGGGCCGTTGGTCTATATAGTAGTAAATATTATATGTATATGCATATAGTTTTAAGTACTGCAATTAGTTAAGTTGTTAAGCTATTAACTAGTTTTGATTCTTAAGAAAATTTAGCACAGAGATTTCAGTTATATAAAATTGTGATGACGATGGAAAAGCATTAAGAGACACATCGAGAAAGCGCCAGTGCAGCAATGATCAAAATTATATATATATGTGTATATATATTTGTTTTCTTTATATGCATAATAGATATCGCAAAATTTGCTGAAGAAGATTTTCAAAAATTTCGGTGCTTATTAAAAAATGTTGGACAACCAAAAAGGAGCCGCTGTTAAACAGGCGCTATTTGATGTGCTTGCAGAGATGGAAGCGCATCCATTTGAGCGCCTTGTCGCCAATGGCCTCCACTTTGGGTGAGCTGGACAAACGATGGCATCCGGCGCAATTCGATGGGGATGGATAGCTATCGTTGGGCACGCTATGGCTGCCGCACAGCGGCTGCATCAGTTCGGGATTCAATGTATGTTTCTCTGCCTGTCCAGGTCAAATGTCGCCAGCACTGTCCCAGCGCAGATCGTCCGCTTCATGGGTGAGATAGCGACCGAGGCCCACTTGCGTCTCCAGATTGCGCAGATCCCGATAGGTTTGCTTGTCCTGCAGCCAATAGTGCATGAGACTCTTGTCGCAAGTGTAGCGCTTGCGCTGCTTCACTTGCAGCAAGTTATTGATGAGGTCAATGGCTAAAAGGAGTTCATAATTAATATGTGGCGCTCTCTTCATTATAATTCCATGACAATTACCATTTGAGGAGATCTCCTTCCAGGGATTGGGCGGATACATGAACGCCGCGTTCTGTATTTGATCGTTGATGTCCTCCTCCTCGTTGAAGGGGAACGTGCCACTCAGGCTCACATAGATGATGACACCAACGCTCCACATGTCCAGCGAGCGGTTGTAGCCCTTGTTGCGCAACACTTCCGGCGCCAAATACGCTGGTGTGCCCACCACGGAGCGTCGAAAGGACTTCTCGCCAATGATGCGCGCATAGCCAAAATCACAGAGCTTCACCTGCGGAAATTCGGCATCCGAGGAGAGCAACACATTCTCCGGCTTCAGATCACAGTGCACAATATTCTGGGAGTGCAGATACTTGAGCGCAATCAGGATTTGGGTGATCAGGAATTTGGTGACGCGCTCGCTGAGACGTCCACGCGAATGGGAGAGTATCATCTCCAGCATGTCGCCCTTGAGCTTCTCCATGACCACAAAGATGCGTTCGGGCGTCTCGAACATGCGCTCCAGATTCACAACGCCACAGTGCGTGATGTTCTGGAGTATGGCCACCTCATTCTTCAGCTGTGCCTCCTGCTTGGTGGGAAAGCGCAGCTTGTCAATGACCTTGATGGCCACCTCTCGCTTCGTCTTCTTGTGCACGCCGCCATAGACGACGCCAAACTGACCGGAGCCCAGCACTTCATCGGGAAATATCTGATACAGCTGGCCCATGTCCTGCACTTGTTCCTCCGATTCGCAGCATTCTATAACAGTAAAGACCGTAATCATTATAAGTTATACGTATTCTAAAAATTACATGGTATTGATTAAACGATATGGAATTCATATTATGGGTTGATCATTATAGAAAAGAGAAAAAAAAGAAAAATATCTTAAAAATAATGATTTATTACAATTTCTATTTTTTTTTTTCGGTCAAAATAAAATTTAAGTGTAGCTAAATAAATAAATTCCTTTAAAAATATATGTTTATTTTGTTAAAAAGTAAATTCAATTTATGTTTGAGTTTCACTGTGGTTGTTTTGTAATCCCTTAATAAGAATATGAAATAATATAGAGTTTTATTTTAATGGAAAAAAAAAAACTATTATTTTCATTAATTTAATTTTTTGTTACTCAAAATTAATGATCATGGTCTCTTAATTTAAGAATTCATTAAAATTGATCGGTATTCGAAGTCCTTGGTAAATGTGCTTTCTAAAAATATCACATTCATCTCGTTCTAAGTCAATTCTACGTGTGTGATTTTCTTATTAAAAATAAAAAACAATAATCATTGTTTTCAGTTCCTGTACAACAATAAACGATTAGCAAATACTCGACTTACGTGTGTTGGTCACGTGCATGTAGGCTTGGCGGATGCTCGTCTCCCAGCTCTTGGCGATGTCGGTGCCAATGCCGCTGTCTGGGGGCGGCAGGCGCACCGCTTGATCCTCGCCCAGCTGCGGATCCTGGCCCACATAGTAGCTGAGATTGGCTGTGCACAGCTCGAAGCAATAGTTGCTGTCCACACGCGGATCGCGATGCGTTTCGATCGACAGCAGCTCCGCCAGCGGCAGCTCCTTGTGGTACTTGCTGCCCTGCTCCGAAATGAAGAGCGTTATGGTCTTGGAGTCCAGACGCCAATAGTAGCGCTTGAGTGCCTTGTCCAGCGAGGTGTAGTGCACCAGCCAGCCCTCCTTGAGCGCCTGGCCACCACGCTTCTTGGTGTGCTTGACGGACTGCACGATGCGCATGAGGGGAATGTTGGCGCTGGGCGAGGAGGACGATGAGGATTGCGACTGCTCGGACTGGCCATCGCTGGACTTGGTGTCACTTCTCGCACTGCCCTCGTCCGCCATGCCACCGTTGACCAGCTCGGGCGGGGAGTTGTGGGCATTGGTTAAAGCTTTGGGCGCCTCACGTGGCCGACCGGCCACCAGATTTGTGCCACCCGAGGCCTTCTGTTGGTTGTATTTGGCAAATTCAGATTGTGGCGTCGGCCCGTCCTCAAAGTCGCTGTCGTCGAACTCCTCGCGGAAGAAATTGTCGCGCTCCTTGCGCGGCGTACCATCGCTAATCTCCGCCTGCAATTGACTCAGCTGCGCCTCACCCGTGCAATCCTGCGGCACCTTCTCCATGCACTTCTTGTGAGTATTGTACTGACAGTCGCGACACTGCAGCCCCTGCTTGAACAGTCCCTTCAGCAGCTTCTTGCACAGCTGACACACCGTCGGTATGCCATAGGTGTGCACCATGAATGTGTGTGGAATGCGGAGCACGGTGAGTCCGTTCCGACTGCTGGCCGAGTGGGTTCGTTGATGGCGCGCCGTGTAGCCGGGAATGTTCTGTGCATCAATACAAACAAAGAGATGATTAACTTTAATATTCCACTGAAAACTAAAATATTTATTGATGTGTCGCTGCAACTCGTACTTGCAGATGGAGCTAGTACAAATTTTACATATTAAGTAATAAAAATGGAAAACCCTGATTTTTTCTAATTTCCTTAAATAAAATGAAATAGTGTATTCGCATAGTGAGAAAAGATAGTGTGATATTTTAATTTTTAAAGTGATGTCTGCCCAAACAGTAGGAAACGTTCTATTAAATACAAATTAATTAGACAGTGAATTCAATGAAAAATTTAATCTCGCAATCAATCATTTTCGAGTAATATTTTTGGCTCAATCTCTGATAAAATATAAAAATTTAGCATATAATGTACTTTAATTATAAATCTAACAAAATCTACTCAAACTATAGCTAAGACTTCCCCAAGCTAAGAATAAACCATTCACCAAATGGTCTAAATCAAATTATAATAATTGCATAATTGATATTTACTGAACGTAATATTAATTCTGCTTAGACGTATACGTAATTTATGCGTTCCATAATATCAAGTATCCCACTACGAGTATTTTGTAATTATACGTTAATTGCAATTTTATACAGTTCAAATAAAAGTCAAGGCAAAACTATTGGCAATATGAAAGTTTATTCAAAATGAAAGAAATACAATAAAAATGTGTAGAAAAAATAAATAAATCAATGAGCTAATTAAGTATGTTAAGTACAATTCGAAATACTCGTAGCGAGACCCATTCACCACTTAATACTAGCAACCAACTAACTAACGTTCAGTTTGCGTGATGTACGAGAGAGATTGTTTCTTAGTTCTTAATAATATCATTCATAAGGTCCGACATGCGTTTTACCAGTGAACTGCTGGAGTCATTGCGACCCGTCGACTCCTCGTTGGACACCAGCGATTGCTGCGAGCTTCCGGATGGGCTGCGGGGTGGATGCAATGTGAACGAGCGTCGTGATGTGGCATCACTCGAGCGGTTGCAGTTGTTGGGTATCTTCACCACGCATCGCTTGTGATAGTTCTGACCGCAGCCTGTGATGGAAGCGGTTGTTGGTTGTTGGGATTAAACACATACGACCACAAGCGAGTTACAACTTAGTTTTTATGACACTATGTGTGTGAGAGTGGTTTTCTGTGTGTGTGCATGTGGGTGTGTGTGGTTGGTTGTGAATGTGTCTACATACCATCGCATTTGAGTCCTTGACGCACCAGACCAAACAGCATTTCACCGCAGAAATCACAGAATGTGGGCGCCTTATAGGAATGCACGTTGAGGCTGTGCGGCTTCAATGTTGGCATTTCCGACGTCGGGTGTAGAATGGCTGTTGACGGTAGTTTTGTTGTTGTATGAATGTATTGGTAAATGACATTTCTTAAATGGCCAACTGGCTCTGGCTTGTGAGCGGGATACTTACGACTGGCTGTTAATACAATTTCCACCAATGTCTCATCCACAACTTCCGCTGCGGAATTGATAATGTGCAGCACATTGGGCGTGCTATAGTCGTGAATGAAGAGCAGTATGCGTTCTGACAGATACGTCAGTCCACTGTCCGGTATCTGAAAGCACAACACAATGTAATATAGATATGAATGTATATAGATGTGTGTAGTATCTATGCTTGGTTTGTTAGTGACGCCAATGTTATGATATTATACTCGTAGATAAACATTCACTTCATGTGCTTTGCTTCATTTAACGCTCATTTTGCATACGCTGGACAGCGTTATCAGAGGGCTATCATATCATATCTTAATTGATTCTGCGATAAGATTCTGTAGATATTGGATAGTCTGTCAACAATATTTACCAAATGTCATATTGATATCAATTAAATTATGTGCTATCAATGCTGCTGCTTGCTATGCGACCATTTCAATACTCTAATAAATTACAGATAAACTATTATTTTATTTTTATGACTTTTTTTTAATTCAATATTAATATTAGTGATTTAAATTCTATTATTTTCATGTTGAAGTATAAGTTTGTATATTTTATTTCGAATTAAAAATAAATTGTAGTGCTTTCAATTCAATTGAATTTTATCTTTTTTCGAATATAATGTAGAATTTATTATGGCGTCTTTATTAGTTTTTGTTTTCTGATGTATGTATGAATGAATTATGAATTAATTTGCCTGACAGTTTGTTCGCTTGTTAATGAATAATAATAATAAAATCAGAACAAAATGTTCGTTTTCCTCAATATGCTATTTATTATGTGCTTTCGGTAACCAATTGAGCCGCATAGTCAGCGTTGCCTGTTTGTTTGCTGAGAACATTGAAAATTGATACTGGTGTCTGCGGAAGCAGCTGTCGAAGCTCAACTAAGCTGCCACAAAGGCCACAGTACGTGCCGCTGACACGCCGGGTGAAGCAACGTTGCCTGATTCGTGACAATCAAGCAGAAGGAGGTTAGGAAACGACGGAGGAGGAGGAGTCAACAGCTAGTGTCGCAGCTGCCAACTGGTTAATTGAATTGGTCATGGCTAACTACGCACCACAGAAATGTCTGTGTCTATATCTCGATGTCGGTATGCAACTCGGACTTACTTAATGAAATTAAGCAATTATTGTGCGCACATAAATTTATTAGGTACACACACGTGCGCATCTAGATCCACACACACACACCCACACACCCACACTGGCAAACATCGATGTCCGTTGGGGGAAGATGGACTAACGATGGACTGTTGACTTGACCGCGTTCCGCTTGCGCGGATTGTGAAAATATTGACACACTCTGGCTCTAGCTTTTGCATAATTAAGTCGGCAGATGGTGACCCATTTCTGGGGTTCCAGCCCCCATATTGTCACATTGCTCCCCCTCGGCAGACTCACCTTGGTGTTTATGAAATCGCATGCCAAGTCCTTGAGCGATTTGAGTGTCAGTGCATTCACTGGCACACAGACTGCATCGCGCACGCTGCCGAATTGAAAGAGGAACGTAACCTCCGGTCCCTCCATGATGACGGGCACGCTGCCGACGCCGCTGCCAGCGCCGCTGCTGCTGCCGTTGCTGCTGCTGTGATGCGAGTGTCTTTGGGCCACGATTGCGCCTTGGCTGTGTCCGGCTGTCCCGGGTTTACCGGGGCTGTCCGGGCCAATGGGGGGCACAGAAAGTCTCAATAAAAATGTTCGTCTTCTACTCGAACAGTTTGCTCTCCTGCTCCTGCTCTCGTCCTTTGTGCCAGCTGCTGCTGCTGCTACTTGATGGCTTCGCAAAATGCCAAGGACGAAATAAATTTGTACTTGTTTTTTGTTTGTTTCGTGTTTACGGCTCTTATTGTTATTGCTTCTCTCGCTTGCGCTGCCAGTGGACGTTTTAATGCAAGTCTTGCGGTTTGGCTTCGGATTCAGTTTTGTGCGGCGGGTTGCGGTTTATTATTATTACTGCCTGGCGTGGCGCAGTCAGTCGTGGTTTATAATAAGCGCCTGTTTTTTGCTAGACAGCCGGCCATTTACGGGTTGTAAAAATATCTGAAATTATGATTTAAAATAAAGCATTGTTTGGGTTTAGTTTGTGCTGACTATTTATAGCGTCTATCAAATGCTAGCCGTTTTATTTGCTGAATTTATTGGAAAGAATATCAACGATTTGATTGCCCTTTGGCAAGAGTCGATGGACTACGTAAATGGTTAATAAAATAAAAGCGAGTCCTTGACGAAAACAATTAAATGCGTGTCTGTTGAATGAAATCGAAATCAGAGTGCGCTCAACTTGATTATACCCGTGTCTGTAGTTGACATTAAAGCAGATAAACATTATATCAATTTATGTCAAGTGAATAATCCGAGTTTATTGTACTTGAAAGAAAAATAAATTTAATTAAAATCAATAGTAGCCCTTAAATAAATACATTAAAAGTTGAGCAGAAACTGTTTCGCAAAACTGTGACTAATCACAAGTAATCAGAGTAGATAAAATTAATGCATGGCAATAAATTAGAAACTTAAATCGAGAGTGCACACAACATGAAGCCAATTGCTAATTAATGCCTCCATCATTATTCATTATCCGTAATTATCTGATGAAGTGCAATACGTATTAAGCTAGTTCGCTCGAAACCTTTTTCAAATCAAAATCGAAATCAAAAGATTTAGTAAGTTAGGTCATGGAACGTGTCTCTCAAACAATGGAGCTATAAATAATGAGCGCGTGCATTCAAAAGTCAATTTCATAACGTCGTGTATTCAAATTTATTCACATTAGAGAGAAAAAGGTAATTGGGTTTATTAAAAAACCGGTTGCTAATTGTTAGCCTGACATATAAGACAACGAGAATATTGTTTCAGGCTTGCAGAAAGCAATATTCAGCACAGCAGCTGCTAATGTGAAAGAAATTCAATTTAATTATACGAAACAGAAAAGAAAAAAATAAATAAAAAGGGCTTTAAGGAGGAAATTGTAAGATATTGGGGCCAAAAACAATTAGTGTAAGCGGAGCGAAAATATGTGCGTTGGGCCACCAGCTGGGCAAAAGAATGCCGAGAGCGTGGGGGGCAAGCAAGGGAGGCAAGTACATAAGAAATACATGCATACTTTCTTAACACACACACTCACACACTCACATGCGTGTGTATGTAGATGAGTGTGCGAAGGTGCGTGTGTATTTAGAAGACAACAGGCCAAAGTCAAAGAAATGAAAGCCAAGTCAAGAAAAAGACTCAAGCGAGTGGCAGACAAGCAACTTTCTAAATTTTTAAGTAGGTGTATGTATGGACTGTAAAGTTGTTGTTGTTGTTGTTCTTCATCTGCTTCTTCTTCGTGTTGCTGTTGCTGTAACTGTTGCTGTTGCTGCTACCAGACGCCAGAGGGATAAACGCGTAGGAACCAAAGCGAGTGCCAAGTGCGTTTTGGATTTCAATTGCTGCTGCTGCTGCTGGTGCTGGACCGACTGAAGTTGGCCGAGGCTTTGAAACAGTTCGAAACACTTGAAGTGTCTGAAAGAATTTTGAGCAGCAAATGACGCAGCACTGAGCCAAAAGCCAATTCTGGCATTTTACACACACGCGCTAAACACTCACACACACACACACCCATTCAGAGTGTACACAGATAGAGCATTAAATCTTATTGGTATCCATGAGATACAAGCAGCTTTGAATTTTTGACATTTACATAACACAGAGCAACAGCTGCCTCGAAGAGCATTTCCATTATTGCTATAGTTACTGCTGATCCGCAGTAGCATTTAGTTAATTGTAGGTGGATGTTTAATTGCACTTGTATGTGTGTATTTAGTGGCAGCATCAATGGATGCCGAACTGACGCATTGTGACTAACCCGTTATGACGTTGTCTCTTGACAGTCGTTGTTGTTGTTGTTGTGGTTGTTGTGGTTGTTGCTATTCTATGCGTTGCAATTTAATGTTGTTGCCATTGTCGCCGCGGCACGTTCTGAGTTAACTAAGCCAAAAGAGCAACTGACTTGGCCAACTGACTGAAAATGCGACACTAGCAGCAGCAGCAGCAGCAGCAGCAGTGGCAAAAGCAAACTCAAAACCCGTTTTACTACACAACTACACAGAACAGGAGAGAGAGAGCGAGTGGAGAAGAGAGAGAGAGAGAGCGCAAGAGCGTGTGGTTGTGTGTGTGTGTGTGTGCGGTGTGGTCGTGTATGTGTGTGCCATGAACCAAAGCATTCGACCCAGCCACAGTCCTCCGCTTGGCCCCCCTTTTGGTCTATGCCCCATCGGTTTATAGCTCTTCGCCCCATAATATTCGCCTGTTTGTTTGTTTCCTTTGTTTGGATTGTTGTAACGACCGTTGCTGCTGTTGCTGCTGTTGCTGCCTGAGCCACTCTGCCTGCGTCTTCGCCACCACCATCACCGCCAAAGTCACCGCCTTTCGCTTGGTGCCTTAAAATTATCAACTAACATTGCTGTGGTTGTTGTTGTTGTTGTTGTTGCTGTGCCACTGCCGCTTCAATTTTGCACTCACTCGTATTCGTATTGCTGCTATTCGTATTCTCTTTTGTTCAACGCCCTTTCTATGCGCCCATTTTCTTTGGTTGTCATTGTCAAGGCCTTGCGAAAACTACCTGTGGTGGCTGATAAGCGATTTTCATTGTAACACCACATTTTCAGTTGTGTCTAGAGATGCGCACGTGCCGGAAAATAATTTTCAATTGTTGTCTTCCTATCTCTCTTGTTTGAAGTTTCGCAAATACAGAAAAAAATGGGGATTTCTTACTTTTTTTTATAAATTTCAAGATTCACATGAAATTTAATATTGTTGAAGTAGCTACTCACTGAGACATAACGATTCGGTTGGGAAATATTTACTATTGAATTAGCCGTTTTATTTTCTTTTAAAGGCTTAGCTAATTCTACTTAATTTTAATTTCCGCGAACTCAGGTTTATATATTAGAAGAACTTTTGGAAGTTTCAACTTGTCATTTAATTAGAAATAAGTAAAAAAGGAAAACTGGAGGTGACCCCAGGCCAATTTTTATATAAGGTTATATTTTACTTCTTTTCATTTGGGTCTTTTTAATTCTGGAGAAATTAATTCAGGTATTTTGTTTAATTCTATTGCTACTTGGCGCATCAACTGCTGCCTAGGGTGTTTCCTAGTCGTCAGACATCATGAACAAAATCTTATCATCTTAATACGTAAATCTCACCCAATAAAAATGTCCATTATTTATTATTCTTATATTCGAATAATTGAGAGAAATGCGCAAATCTAAGCTGGGGACAATGGCATTTAGAAATTCGCAAGTTGCTCAGCGCTATTCACAGGCTATTATTATTATTATTATTAGTTTTTTTTATATGTATATCTAGTCTTTGTTGAAGGATACTGAGAGCTTTTTGTCCATTCGTCTGAATAGTTAAGTTTATTGGAATATTATTAGGTTTTCATTTCGCAATAAAGCAAACAGAAAATAAAATGCAAATAATAAATACTTAAATACTTAGAAGGCATAAAACGTCGACGGGCTGATAAGGCGACAGTCAAACAGTCGAACAGCGGGCAGCAGGGCACATGGCAATGGCATCATCATCGATAGATAATTAGCAAGGTGATAATGGGGCCACTGAGAGTGAGATGCTGCTGCTGCTGCTACTGCTGCTGATGCCATGCCACGACAAGTTCAAATTCCAATGTGGGTGGAGACTAAACAGCGACAGCAGCAGCAGCAGCAGCAGCGACAAGGGCCAAAAAAGCCATTAGAGTAAATCGACCCAAATGGGAGCGAGGATAAACGGACGCCGAGAGGGTGACCGGACGATGGGACTGCGGGATGACGGGATGGCGGGATAAATGTACATAGAGAGAGACTGACTGAACTCATAAATCCATTTCAGTGCTCGGACGGGAGGCGGACAGAACTCATGTCAAGTATGCGCCAGGCTGACGCACTGGTCATAAATACCAAGGCCAAGGAATAACTTGAACGTGTTTTCTTTATTTGTTTGTCTTTCTAGCCACGCTCCACTTGTATGTGGCTGTCGGACGGACGGACAGTGGGACAGATGGACAAACGGACTTCGATGGAGATGTGTGTGTGTGTGCGTTAGAACAGCGCCTCGGAGGCAGACAAACATTTATATTAGACGGCAACAACAAAGTGCCCAATAAAATGACACATTGTACTCAGAGCCACAACTGAATAAAACCAGTGTAGGAGCGAGGGAGACGGCTCAGCTCATCTCATCGGCGAAAACAATAACAGAATAACAGAAAAACAATAACAAAAACCTGCTTTATAAAGTCAGCAAAGTCAGCTCATCTTTGTGTATATTTTGTGATGTTTTATTCTTCCATTCTTTCCTCAGTACTTGCTTTCGCTTTTTTCTATGTTGACGTGTGTGTTTTTTATTATTTTTCTAACATTTTAGCAAAATAACATTGCGATATTTGTGTGATTATGTGAATGGGAATTTTGTTGAAACATCGAATGCAATTTGTTTGGCAGGCAAGGAATGTCAAAAGTGTGTATAAATAATGTGTGTACTTGTTGTACACTTGTAGCGTATTTCTTGCAATTAATTTGAATAATTAATATGCATTGCCAGCACACACACACACACATACACAATATAGAGCAAACGAGCGAGAGGGAGAAGCGAGGGAAAGAGACACAAACGACACACCTTCACTCGTGGCCCATTTCGTCAGGCGCTTTTTCCTTCGAATTTTAAATTTTTTCTTTGGTAGTGTCAACGCGACCGTTGTGGCAGCATCGCTTCGCTTCGCTTCGTTTCGCGTCCGCGTCTTTAAGCGCTCACGTTGTTGGTGCCGCCGCAGCTAACGAGGATAATTCGCACGTTTGTACTTTGGCTCGTTTGCCGCGCAACTGATACAAAAACTGAAGCCGAACGCCATCAAAAACCCAAAAGCATCATTTCACATCAACTCGGGCACAGCACAGCACAGCACAGCACAGCACACAAACATCGCTCGCTCGCTATTCTCACATATTCTCACTTCTCAGTGGCTCAGCGCTGCTCAGGGCAGAGCCGCGTCAGACGGCAGAGAAGAGCGCGTATTGTGCCATTTGTTGTTTATGTTGACGCAATGCTCGCACACACGATTTGCCATCAAGCACTTTACGAGTGTGGCCGTGTGTCTGTGTCAGTGTGTAGTAATAGGCCACCTTCTTGACGCATTTCCTTAATTGCATCTTTTTCTGTTTATTTATATCATCTGCGATTACGTTGCCACGGCGAGAACACTCTTCCTAGTGGCTTTGGCAATTTACCTTTTGTTTACGTCGTCGGCATTCAATAGCCGCCAAATTCGATTACGAGCTTTCACAGGTGTCTTCGGAGTTGTAAGCAAAGAGAGCGGCGCATGTGTGGCAGAGAGAGAGAGAGAGAGAGTGAGATAGTGCTGGCATCCCTAAGAGAGCGCACTCAACAGCGTTGCCAGATAGTTTCCTTGCTTGCTTGTCAAACACACAATGCTTAAAATTTTAAACTAGTATTTAAAAAAATGTATTTTAGACACTAAACTTTAAATTTCACATTTTTAAATATTTATTCAAATTAAAATACGCAGAGTTCAAAATGTAATCTTTGACAGTTGCTCATCCAGCGTATACGTAATTTATTTTGTCGTCTCACAAGCCCTAAAGAGCTTCAAAGCTTGAGTTTGACGCTTTTCGACTATTAAGAGAATCGATTTCCCCTTTGCTCTTAAGCTACGCCAAGCTTTTTACTTCGATGTACACTGCACAAAATTTCGCATAAGCAACATACAAAATTGATTAAGACTTATTAATGTATTTTCATAATAAACAAATTACGTTTGATTAAAAAGTAAGTATTGTTTAAATTAATCAGTGTAATTGGAGTTTGTTATCCTTTGTTTTTCTGCTCATTGCATTTGCGATTCGTTATCCTCGCACCCTAATTGAAGCGCGTAAAATGCTCGTCAGAGCGGAAATGTAAGCGGAAACGTGAAGCTTTCGCAAATGTAGAAAGGCAACAACGTAATCGTTTTTCCATGCCAAGAGCTTTTCAGTTATACAGCCGTACAATTACTGAGCGCACAAAATGTAGAACTGGCACACGAATCAACTTAAAAAAGGAAGCGTAAAATTGTGGCAGCAACACATGGCGTTGTCGTCAGCCTTAGTTGAGAGTTGGGAGTTGGGAGCTGGGAGCTGGGACTCGGGTGTGTTTTGGCCAAAACCTTTTCGAGTTCTAGGTCTCTCGCAGACAACAAAAGCGACGCACGTAATATAATAAAGAGATTTTCCATAGCATACAAAGTGGAGCTGCGCCGAGTTCGCCATGGTTCACGTTCACGTCCACGTCCACGACCAACATCCTCCGCATTGCCACGCATTGTGCACACATTCTCTAATAGAAATCGGTTTCAGCTGAGCAAAAAATAATTGGCCCTGTATTTTACGAGACTGCTCGCAGTACAGCCAACGCATATACGCATCTATATATACAGTACATATATATATACATATATCTATCAGTTGTTGCTCTCCGATGGCTGTTTGGCTAATCCACAGCAACAGTTTGTTGGCTCGTGTTGTCTAGTTGCCATAACGACACCGATGGCGAAGGAGAAAGGGCGAGAATTGTTAATTGCAATTAGCAATCTGAAATTACACACTCCCCCCTATATATAGGGCATTGAATAGTGTGTAATCGTATACAAAGATAAGTGCGGCAGCATAATCAAACTACAGTAAAATCGGTAACACCAATTACAGCATAATATTGCGTATACGCATATTGATATTCAAATTCAGTTAAGATCATGGAATTAATTGAGCGACAACTGGTTAGAAAATAATATTCATGAAGGGTATTCAAAGTGTACAATATTTATTTAAATGTAAAAACATTTAAATGGAATATTTTTGCGCATTAAAACATATGTATGTAATATATTTGGATTACGGTCTGCTGGCCGCCGAGTTGAACCCCTCAAATGCTTTGAATAAATTCATAAAACAATATTCAAAAGGACATCACAAAGAATACACAATTCGTGGAAGCATATGGTGATTTTCTAATTGACCGCGCCTCGTAAATCTGTGCTTATGACGGGTTCATGGGTTTTTGCCTTTTGAAAATCCCCCAAAAAAAAAAGAAAGAGAAGCGAAACCAACGGCAAAAAAAAATGAAATAAAATAAAAGACAAAATCAGCAAATTTAGGATGCTCGCACATTAAATTTACATATATTTCTTAGAGTTAAACACGGAGGCAGTCTCAGCATCTCAGTTGCAGACCCTTAAAAAGGGGGCGGCTCCTAAGTAGCCAGCTTGTTCGCCCGGCTTGTCTTTTTTTGTTTGCTTGGAGTAACATAGAGGAGAGAGTGTGGTGGAGACATGGAGCCGGACTGCCTAATGCGGCAATTGTTAAACCAAATGCAAATAGACGCTGCAGTTGCAGTTGCAGACTTCTGCGTCGACGTCTACGCCAGGCCGCGTGCCCAACATAAATCAGTTGCCATTCTGAAGCTGGAGCGGTGGCTTAGTTTCTGTGTCCGCCCTTGTTGCGTCCTCCATGGTGCACGCCTCCGTGTCGACAGTGAGTTTGGTAACGCGCTCGAGCGTTTTTATGGTTTGCATGTACAATTTCTTGGCCAATTCCTTGTCCTGGCCAGCCTCCGAAGTTGGCGCAATTTCGCAGTCGCTGCAAGTAGCCAAGTAGAAGAAGTATGTTGCATAAAAGGGAAACAAAGTGCTGCTAATGCGGCGCCGTTGCAGTCGCAGTCGCAGCCGGTTGCGGAAATGCCAACTCACTTGAAGTACTCGCCAGTCACTTGTTTCAGCTGGGGATCTGTGGCCAGGCGAATGGCGCACTGGGCCCCCTCGACGGCGTTCTTCATGAAGAGCCACATCCAGGGGAAGGTGATCACTTTAACGCAAATAGCCGACATTAGCGGTGAGCTGTGTGCGAAAAAACAGAACAAAAGTTAACTAATTTCATTCCAAGTCTAATTAAAAGTCACAACAAGTTGAATGCCAAGACTGACAAATACCCTGTGGCCGTTTTTAAAATATTACCTAATTTTTTATCTTAAAGTTTTTCCACATTTAAAATGGCAAGTCGTGATATTCTGCTCCCAAAAATAATTACACAATTTTCTGTGGAATTGAAGCGAAAGAATGCTAGACAAAATTGGTTGACCCTGCCCTTGTCTGCTGTCCAATTTATAAAGGATACAAAAAAGCCAACCAGGGATTAACAAAATTGCAAAATGACGACGAGTTTCGTTTGGAACTTGAAGCTGAAAATCGAATTTGATATACGCTAGCCTTAGTTGGCAAAATTAAATATAAATATTGTACTGTATTGTCAACTAAAATATCGATTTCATGCAAAATCATTTATTGACAGTGTGCAAATTGCACTACTTATATTAATTATCCGCGAAGGGATTCGCGGGCTCTTTCATTAATCTTGTGACAATGCGCCTGAGCTCTTCAGCGGAAACAAGTTAAAGAATTTATTTTGCCATTGTTTTAATTACACTTTCAACTGTGGCGACAACGGACAAAACACAAAACCCTTTTTGTGCGGCGCTCGAATTTAAATTCAACCATTCCATTCGATTCCATTGCCACCCGCGCACAGTGACTAGGGTCAATATTAAGTATACGCCATGGTAAAATAATGGCGGGGCTGCAGCTGCCTTTTCAAGGAGGATTACCAGCTCGCGCTCAATTTGCTTAGCTGTCGTTTGGCATTGTTGTTGCTGTTGCTGTTGCTGTTATTGTTATTGTTTGTATTATTGTTGTCAGTGGGTTTTTGTTGCTGCTGCCAATGCTGCCAATGCTCGCTTACAATGGCGTCCAATGGCACAGGTTCACCGACACTTGAACATGATAAAACGATAAATAAATAATTAATGCGTTTAACTTTTCCATTTACGCTTTTTCCGTGACTTGAGCATTAACTGCTTTTCATTTTCATTCATTTCATAGTATGGCACGCCAAAGCGCACACACACAGACACACTCACACACTCACACACACATGCACATTGCAGCCACACAAAAGCGTGTTAAAGTGTGCGTGCGTCTATCATTCTGCTCTGTGTCTCTCCTCCCTCCCTCCCCCTCTCTCTCTCTCTCTGTCTCGCCTCTGTTGTGGCATAAATGGTTCCATTCACCGTTTGGCCAGAGCACTGCAACGCTTTTAAAACTGCCCTTGCCCCACGACTATCCGACTATCCGACTATACGGAATACGGAATACGGTATACGGCTATCGTTTCCCCGTGCTTCCCTCCCGCTGCACTCCTAATTCTTTAGATGCATTTCTGAATCGCATTAAGCACCCGTAGGGCTTGCTGCCTGAACCGCTAAGCCAGACAAAGTTCACGTCCATCGACCCACTCTCGACAGCCCAGCAACAAACTGCATGCAGTTGATTACATGGAAATGTTTCGTGTGAAAAGCGCATCAGAAAACACACTCGTGCTCGTTTTAAATAGTTTCCCAATACCTAGAGCACTTTTATTCGCATTTTCCACACACACAACTCGTCTACTTCGGTGCAATATCACTATACATAAATTTGAGAATTGTTTTAATGGTGGAGAACTAAGAAAACTCAATTACGATTCAAATAAACTTTCAAAATAATAAATTAATGGCTTTTCAAGTTAAAGTCTGAAAATGTTTAATAAATGCTTAAACTATAAAAACACAGCACTTACATAAATAAATATAGCTAAACATTTTTTGTTATGCTCAAAGATTTTCTGCGGCTTGCGTTAAACTTATTTAAAGTAGTGCAGATAAATATGAAAAGTTTTATGAAGCTTCTATTAACCATAAATTCGTTTGAAATATTTATGAGTTGCTTCAGCAATAGAGATAACAATTAAAAGCCTTATGCAGCTTGCTTTTGACTATTAAATTGCTGAAAATATTTTAAATTTGCTTCAAAAATAGAGATTGAACTCAATTCAGCGGAAAGGATCTGTTTCTATTTTGAAAATTGTGAATTATGTTCGGTGGAAGATAAGACTGAATTCAGCCGGAAATGGGTAGACAGCACAAGCAGTTGCCTCTCAATAAATAACGGCAAGAATCTGGCTGATTGACTGGCTGACTGACAGGCAGCGTGTTCTTAGCCCTGGCGAATGCCAAACGCCTTGACCGCCGCAGGAGAAAAAGGATGCTGCGAGCAACTGAACTGTATGCGACAAGCATATCGAAGCGGGGAGGGGCAGTGAAGACGGCGGAGGTGGGTGGCTGGCTGAGAGGAGGACAAACATGGAAAAGTGCAGCACATACTATACAGCTGACAGCTGTTTCAGCAGATACGAGTCTGCCAAACAGACAACCGGCCTGCCAGCAACGAGCTGTAAAAGCAACGAAAGTCAAAGAGTTATCTCTCAGCTGCTCTACTATGCAGGGGGTGTCGGTGTGTGTGTGTATGTTTGAAGTATAACAAAAGTTCAATTTGGCGCTACAAAGTCTGTAAATAGCAAAATCTACTTGGAGAAGCAAAACATGTACGGGAAAAAGTTGAAAAACGCCGACAAGAAAAGGGACAGGAGCTGCCTGAGCAGCGCTTGACTGAGTGCAGGCAGCCAATGGACAGGAAGTAAATGCATGCAAGGTACATTTATCTATGTATAACACACTCACACACACACACATGTATATGTACATACATATGTAGGTGAACTGTAGGCCATCTCATACAAGTCCACTTGATGTTACTTCCGCTGTTCATTTGCTGTTTTATTGCCACAGCCCGAAGCAGTTGCTCGCACACTATGTAGATGTGTGTGTGTGTGTGTGTGTGGTTTTGTTGTTCTTGGCGTTGCGCCCGGGTCACGTGCCACGTGCCTATTGCCGCTTTTGCTGAGCCGCCTCTGAGCTCTGGCTCCAACCACATCGCCTGCCTGTCAAGGTGCTGCGTTTTATGTCCAAATGATTTGTACGCTTGCCCCGGCATTTGATTTCTTTTCTTTCATTGTTTCGCCTTTTGTGCTTCACCCATGTGCAACATTGCAACACTGCGAGAAACTACAAGTTTGTTTGGCCGCTGTCCGAATGCCTCGCAATAATAAGCCCAGCTGGCCAGTTTCTTGGCGTGTAGCATTTAGCTCAGCTCTTATGTCATTTTGCAAATTGTAATGACGCATGTTAACAATGTTTTCTCTTTTCTGCTTCGACCTGGTCTTAGTTCTGGTACCTGCGATTGGCAACTTCCAACTGCCAACTGCCAACTGCCAGCTGGATAGCATTTCAAACATGTGTAGACATTACAATTTCGTGTCTATGATGGATTATGCTTTTGTGGCTTCTGACAGCTGAACTTTTCGCATGCGGTCCAGTTGTCCTGGCAGCATATTGAACCTGCCCGACTGCCTGCCATATGGCATGTCATTTCGCTCGACTATATTTCAATTATTGCCATTGAATTGTGTAATTTTGTGGTGCGTGCCACTGCACAAACTATGCTATATAAATAGCCAGGTGTAGCATGAACGCTTCAATTACAATTGTTCATGATTTGGTACTATAATCTTGCTTGTAAACTTGCTAAGCAATCGCACGTCAGCAGCAGACGTTTATTTGTTGTAAACTTTTGCCAAATCCCAAATAATCTAAACTGTCTCGGTATCCAAAAAAAAAAAAACGACTCAAAAAACTTGCAACTTAACAGCTGATTAGATTTCAATCGCATATTAAGCAAGTGTCTTACAAGTGCTTACATGGCGTATGCGTAATTTTTTCAAACCCATCTTATTTTAAATATCGAAAGTAAATTTAAAAAAGGGAAAAGTGAAAACCTTTTGAAATATTTTTCGATATTAATTTAAGGTTTGATTTTGTACTTATTTTAAATAAATAAAAAAGTATCACAACTCTACACAAAGTCAAAGCAGTGTGCGTTACATTTGTCTTCATATTTCTCTGAATATGTTGACACATTGACTATATGTTTCAGCAGATTAGCATTTGGCAGCATTCCGTGGACGACTTCATTGCTTGAAAAATGAGTTTCAGTTGCTGCGAGGCGCAACCAATTTATAACTGCCAAAAAAGTTGCGGATTTGCGAATGTCCAAACCAAATCGGAGGCATCAATAAATCTTGCATTAAGTTCGCACTCATCATTGGACAGGGAAGCCGTTGACGATGGGCGCTTGTCATTTGAACTTGCCACGCCACAACAACAATAACAGCAGCTGTGGCAACAACTGTCAGCTGAGCGCGGCTGGGCAATAACTCAAAACTGCACCACGATCTGCGAGATGGCAAAGTTTAGGACCCAACTTGGCCCCATGTTGCAAGAAGTAGGCAATTGTTAAGTGCTGGTCTCGGGTTTACACTTGCGGAACGCATCGTGTCTCGTGCTTGGCATTTTAATTACAGCGTTTCACATTTGTTGCAACAGCAGCAGCAGCATCAGCAACGTGTGTGCGTGTGTGTGTGGCTGAGTGTGTTGCAAGTGCCACTCGATGCTCGATTATCTACGCAGATGATGCTGAAGGGGCGTTGCTGTCATTCTGAGCACTCGTAAGTTGCTTACATCTGCTGCAGCTGCTGCTGTTGTTGCAGTTGCAAGTTGTCGTCATTTTGTTCTGCCGCAATTTGCGACTGTTTGTCGTGTTTGCACGTCCCTTTCTGTGTATTGTGCAAATTTAGTTTTGTTTTTTTTTCTATGCATATCGCACATATACTCGTATATAGTTGGCCAGAAGGGAAACAAAGGCTATGCGCTGACAGCCAATTTGCATGCACAGGCTTTAAGTCCATGTCATCGTGCTCCCTTCTATTTTTTTTCTGTCCTATTCCAACTCGCAATCTCGCTCTGCAGTTGCTGTCCTTGACAGGCATCCTAATGGATTTCAGTTTGTTTGCACAATGTTGGAACCTTTCATAGCGATTGTGGCAGCAGCAGAGAGAGAAAGCAAAAGATGACCAACAAAAGTACAATTCAAGAGCACTTTAATTCCAACTCGCGATAAGGTTTTTTCCAAAATGTTTCGGACATTGTTGTTTGTAAGATAAATGTTCTTGGAAATTATGAACTAATTACGAGTCTAATAAATTGCGGACAAAATTTAAAACTTTTCTTGCGTCGAGAGCTGCTTAAAGTTGTCTGTAATCAGGTCTCTTCTATTGACCTTTGCCACAGAATTCAGCATCATAATTAAGGCAATGCAGGCACAACCTTGAGCTCTGGCGGCTTTTAGCATTTTTGGTTTTTGCATTAAGCTCTTGGGTCAATCGGCTCTGGCGGCATTTCATTTTCATTTTGAAATCTTTAATTACATTAGCATTTGGCCTTCGGCATTTGATGATACCTTGATGCGCTGCCAAGTGGCAAGTGCCAGGGCACCGGGCTCAGGCGACTTTGCTTCTTGGCCACTTGGCCACTTTTGATGGCAGCCACGTGACCCGCTTACTGACCCACGCCCACGTCCACGCCCACACTGTGGAGCACGTTAAGCCAAATGGAAGTGCAAAAAGTTTTTGCGCGGTCGCGAAATGAGCTTAAAAATTTAGTTGCCGTTGCCTCCGTGTTGCAGTTGCACTTAGGACTGAGTGCAACTTTTGGGTTTTTTGGGTTTTTTGGTTTTGTGGCTTTGACTGTGACTGCGACTGTAACTGTGTCTGTGTCTGTGTCTGTGAGTTTTGATTTCAATTCTAGTTTGCTGGCTTGCGGATTTGCAATTGGTCTCGTTACTTACTTGCGCAGGTGGCTGGTGCCTCTCACAAGTCCCGGCGTGCAGCAGTTGACCGTGACCGGGGTATCTGCGGGGAAATCAAGCGGAAAGCGAGCACAATTAAATATAGAGAAATATTCAATAATTTAACAGGCGAGAACTTTTCAATTTTCAACCGATCCCCATGGTGGCCCCCCCTCCCCCACCGTGTCTCCGTCTTGCCACCTACCTTTGAGCACTCTGGCCAGCCAGCGCGTGGCCAGAATGACGGCCAACTTGGAGTGGGCGAAGGCGTCGCGTGCATGAAACTTGACCGCCCAGGTGCCCACATTCAGTGGATCGTCGAAATCGATTTTGGCCGAATGATGGGCGTGCGCCGACACAAACACAATCCGGCCCTGCTCCGCCCGCTTCAGATGGGGCAGCAGCAGCTGCGTCAGCAGAAACGGGGCCAGATAGTTCACTTGACTGTGCTGCTCGAAGCCATCCGAGGTGGGGACCCGTGTGTCGCCAAACACCATTCCCGCATTGTTCACCAGCACATCGATGTGCTCGAACTCCGACATCAGCCTGGCGGCAAACTGATGCACACTGCGGAAGGAGCCGAGATCCAGCAGACGCGCCTCCACGAAGTAGCGCTCGGCCGGATTAGTGGTGTCGCCTTTGGAGATGGGAGTGTGGCAGCCGAGCTCCCGCTTGATGATGGCTGCGGCGCGTTCGCCGGCTGTGAGGTTGCGGCAGGCAAGGATAATGCGAGCTCCACGTGCCCCCAGCGCTTTGGCTATCTCAAAGCCAATGCCGCTGTTGCCGCCAGTAACTACGACAATTTGCTCCTTGATTTGATTATCGTTGGGACAGCGCTGGCCGCTCATTATGGTCCTGCAATGCGGGCAAATGCAAAGTTATACCAGTTCGTGTATATATAGAGAATAGACAGAGAGAGAGAGAGAGAGAGAGGGACAAAGAGAGAGCGTGGCTGGGCGTGGGCGTGTCCGGAGTTGGCGCCTAATGATGTGTAACCATCATGTGGCCTAGAGCATGGCGCCCGGCAGCGTTGTCGCGCTCATTGATGGGCGTCAATGAAATCAGTTGGCTGATTAGCATAAGCAGACGAATAATTATGGATATGAATGAGCTGTGACAACTGCGAATTTAAAGCGACAGTCACGCAACATTCGAAAAGCATTCAACTGGAAGGCAAACTGAAGCAAAATAATGAAAATCCATATTTTAACATTAAAGTTTTAGTACTTGTTTCAATGCTTGAAATAAATCATTCAATTAAATTATCATTAACGAAAACATTAGGCAAACAATATGATTCATTTCTATTGTAATGCTTTTTTAATATTAAAGATTAATAAAGGTTAAAGGCTAATAAATTTGAAATAAAACATTGAGTTAAATTATCATTATCAATGGTGTACGTTAGTCAAATGTAATGATTTAAACGAAAACATTGGGCAACCACAATGAATTATTTATATTGTAATGCTTTTTTGATATTCAACATTAATAAATTTGAAACACATCATTCAATTATATGATCATATTCATTGGTGTACATAAGACAAATGTAATGTAATTATGATTTATTCCAATTGTAATGCTTTGATATTGAAGATTAATAAAGTTTGCTTGAAAACTAAGAGGGAAAGAGTTATTTCAACAGAAGAAACCCTAAAGACGGATAGACGGACGTGATTTACTCAGTTATTTATTTATCTAAACGTGTCGTATTAATTTGGAAAAAATATTGAGTAGCATCTCATTAGTTATATAAATTATTATACAATGCAATGCATTTTTGAACGTTATAAATAATAAGTAACCAATTAGATGAGAAATAAGTTGATATTATTATTGTAATTTTCGAGAATAGTTCGAGAATTTGTTGTAATAGATTATTCTGGTAATGGTAAAAGAAGTTTTAGCTTTTATAATAATATTGTCCTAGATAATAATTACTATTCTCATTGATGATATTTTGTCCACAACTTTCACTATAAATTCACAACACAGTTCGAGACACAATGCAATTTTTAGCTGTCTTCGGCGATTGCTGGGCGAACTTATCGAATGATATGAAGTTAATTTGGTAGATTGCTAGAGTAAGTTTTGCGAGTTGGCACATTTATGACCTTCCACTTCATTGGCTGACACTTATTTGGCACTTTGGGTGTGGAGAGTGCTTCCTTGCGATTTGCTAGCAAACATTTCCGAATTCATTTACTTTTAGCCAACTTGAGAAAATCCACTTTACAAATATTTGCAGCAGCTTTTGGCACTTGCCGCAGTTGTCAGTTTGCCACTTTCGCTACATATTGCAATTGCAGCAGCACATTGCTCATTGCCACCTTGCCACGCCCTCCATTTCCGGACATTGCCCAACCCTCCAACCCTCCACTCCCCCACACCTCCGCACTTGCACCTGCAACTGTCGCAGGCCACAAAAACCGTCATGCTCAAAGCGCAACGCGCAAAAATAATCTTTGGATATTACATATTATCCGGGCGCTCAGTCGCCCAGTTGGGGGTCGCTGAAGAGCAGTAAGCAGTAAAGTTAAGAGGGGACGGGCGAAGATTGAAGAAGAAGAAGTCTGCGCCCTCTTTATGAAATCCACTTAAAAAGTTTCGAATAAAGCGAGTTTTTACTTTGGCGCGACATTTATATATACGAGTATGAGCATGTCCATATCTATATGTAGCATATACTGTATATATAGTATATAGTATGGAGGGAAGCTACGTGTCCGGCGAAAGTTTGTGCAGCGTCTGTGCCGGGGTGTCCACATCTTATCGTTAGAGCTACGCTTGTCCGCAGTTTCCTCATGAAAATGTATGAACGTGGCTCCCCCACATCACGACTTACC
This sequence comes from Drosophila ustulata, assembly GCA_035047365.1. NCBI lineage: Eukaryota > Metazoa > Arthropoda > Insecta > Diptera > Drosophilidae > Drosophila > Drosophila ustulata. Next base: position 16,843,036 of record JAWNPT010000094.1, read on the forward strand.
GCAGCGTAATCACGATGCCAACGGCAACGGCGGCTATTGTGGGCCACCAGGTTGAGAAGGGATCAGCGTTCTCGAATATGGTCAGCAGGCGCTCCATGATGACGTGTGTATTTCGAATGTTCGCGTCTTTCTGAGTCTGTCTGTGTGTGTGTGTGCAATTTGAAGACTGTCGCTTGCCGCTTATTGATATACGAATGTGAATGGAAAACTCGCTGTGGTGTGCTGTGGTTGCTGCTGCACAGCTCTGCACGACCCGCGATCTCGGACTGAACTGTAATCATAATAATAAATATAAATTCTCATTGCGTGTACCCACAGAGCAGGGCAGAGCAGAGCAGTCGCCTCCTTCTCCTCGCTTGCGTTCAATCTGCAAAACTCTGGCAAACTCATACACGGATTTCCATGGCGACACAAGATGCGGCCGACAATTGAATTTAAATGGCTGCCCCGTTCCGGCATATTTTCAATTTACATAAATGCTTGTTGCGCCGCATTTAAATGAGCGCTAGACAGAGACAGCGACAGCGATAGCGACATAGTCCCAGGCCTGTTAAGCACCTGTCGCCGCCTCTCTCTTTTATTTTCACTCTTAGGTTAGGTGCAAATTTGCCCAGGCTGCGATAGAAAAGAAAAAAAAATGAAAATAAAAACGCACGCTCGCTATTTACACGCGTTTTTTTCATATTTCATTTGGGGGCTTTAATTTATTTATTCCTCTTCATTTCGCTCCGTTTTGCCGGTTTCACGCATTCAGTTTGCATATTTTTCGCGTCTGTTTGGCTAATTCAATTTATTTAATTCATTTGCGGGATACCAGTTTTAATTACATTTAACAGCTGCCTCAGCTTTTTGAATTTCATGTGGCTTTTGATATCGATAGCGCTGGCGAGTTACATGAAGTAGATGGCAATCGGTGGGTTTCAAATTCGGGTGAACAAGAATTTTCTGCAAGCCATAATTGTTGAAGCATTTAGCAACTTACCTTGAAGCAGTTTTCTTTCGAAATAAAGCAAGCGACAAAGGGCAAAGAAGTTTTTTAATTATAGCTTACATCAATGTTTGATATCTCTGTTATTATGCTTAAATTTCTACTGTAGATGCGTTTGGCAATCGATAAAATGTCGAATACTTTTTTTCTCAAATATAACTCCATATGTGTCCCATAGTAAACCCAATTTGCGACCGCCAGCTGAAGGCGAACTGGGAGTGCACTCGTTGTTACTCCAATTAAATTTAATCTATTCGCTCCAACTACTTATGCATGTGAGTATCTACTTATTTACTTGCTGACCCCTATGACGAGAGCCCATCCAATCACTGCCAGCTGCAGTTGTGCACATCAAGCACTTCCATTTCCGGCTACCCAATTGACTGACTGCCTCAAAGTGGAGGCGCGTGAGATGCGTTCAACTCGAACTCGAAGTCGAAGTCGAACTCGGAACTCGAGGAACATGAGGAGACCAGCATGTTGATGTTGAATTTTTAGCTGCAGCCTTTTGGTTGAAAATGAAATTGCACGAGGGGATAGAATTTTAAATGTTTCTTTTTCCGTATTTTTTTATTTCTTCTTTAATTTAACATTTTGTTCATTTTACATACTCGTATAGCTGATGGCGCCTATTGTTTTTTATTTTTTCATTTTATTTGTTTGCGCTGCATTTCGCATTCGCTTTCGTTTAGTGTTTGTTGCTCTCTCTTTAGCTTAGTCATTCGCTTTAGTTAGTTTGCTTTTGCTCAGACAGTTCGTTAATATTTAATGCTAATTGCTAAATTGTTTTGGATATACTGCATTGATGTGCGATACGATGCGATGCCATGCGATGTGATCTGATATGATGTGGTGTGTGTGTGTGTGTGTGTGTGTGTGTTGTGGGAATATTTGCAAGACTTTTGCTTGGAACTTGTTTAGTTATGCGTTGTTCGGTGTGTGTGGCTTACATACGAAGTATTATTGTTAATGTGCCTGTGTGTAATGCTTTTAGTTTGCTTTAGTTGATATTTATATTTATTTCGAATGCTGAGTAGTTCTGATTTCACTTCCCTTATGTACAATCAGTTTGAGAAATCACTGAATCAAAATGAATTTGATCGGATTTGAATAAGCAAAATATTCAATAACTCAAATAACACAATTCACCACATAGCCAGCCATATGCTCTGCTCGCATTTAAGTACTTAATTATATCCGATGTGTTCAGCACAATATTTTAATTTGCCATAACAGATGGCTGCCTTCTTTGCTTTCCCTCTTGGCAAACATTCAATCATGTGAGATAACTTGCAGCTGTTGCAGGGTATCCCAGTGTAGTTTGTTGGTATAAGGCATATTAACTTTTTGCCAAATATTGATTACTACTCATAAATTATGTAAAAATGTTTTGGCTTCTGTTTTTGAAATACTTTTGAGAACACATCGTCGAGTAACTAATCTGTAATCGCTAAACAAAGTAACATTATCTGGGCTTCTCTTTGGTTTTCCATTTAAAATTAGTATCACTAACAAGCATACTGCTAATTTTGCTTTGCCGAACAATGAGCGAAGCTATAAGAAACAAGTCTTCCATGTGAACTGCTTGAATTTGAAGGGTGCTATATCCGTAGTACGAGAGATGTGATTATTAAGACCAAATGCATATTAGATTCGAAATGGGATTATGCTAGAAGATTTGAACTGCTTCAACAAGTCTATTCAGTTGGCTTTCATTTAGTTGCAGCTATTTTAAAGTATGATCATTTAAGTTTCTAAATATAAAGTTAAACTTTTGTTTGGTCAATTGTGTGTGTGTATATATATAAATTTTTATATATAAGCATAGAATTTGTATTACTTGTTTTGAATCTGAATCCATACATCTTTCGATTCCAATTAGCGCTAGCATTAGATAATTTACAATTTCTTATATTCTTTTAGTTTCATGTTTTTGCTGCCTACTTAAATGCTATTGTCGGGAGGATCGACCTCCCTGCTGTCCCCCGCCAAGGCAATGAATCTTAACCCCTTCCCAAAACGTCAAAAACCCAAATGTTTAAGGAAACGAAGAGAACTAAAAAACCCATTTAAATATTTACAATTGATACAAAATGGTGAGAACTATTTTGAGAGCACTATTTGCATACTACATTTCGAGAGTTGTTATGCAATTGTCCAATTATTAATATTACTATTACTTTTGTTTTTGTTTTTGCATTTCCATTTGCGCTGTGAGGGATATTTTGAAATTTGTTCGACAACATTTTGATGCCAGTGACAGCTGACGTCGACAGTTATTAAAAATGTATTTATTGATATTGCAATTTGTGTCATAAATATTTTGGAATCTCTGAGCTAGCAGTGTGCCAGATATGAGTTCTATCTATAGTATAGTATTTTATTTATTTACGCGTATCCTTTGTGTTTTCATTGCAATCAATAACACGTCAGCACTGTCAGATCTATTAGATTCAACTACGTTATATGGCCTGTGTATGGGGTAATGGGTAAATACTATCTGTGTGTGTGAGAGTGTGTGCAATTTTAATGCTACATCCATGTCGTGTGGTTTATCTATATACAAATTGTCGCATTTTCAGTTCCGCTGAATTAGACTGCAGCCACTTCTGGTTCTGGTTCTGGCTGCTGGCATTTTGGTGTTTTAGCTGTTTAGTTATTTTGTTGCTGGTCTGGTTGGCGTTGGGGTTGCTTTCAAGTGGCCGATATGAGGGTCATCATATAATCTGCAAATATATGTATATGAACAAATATGAAAATTCGATTAGCGGCTTTCCTATGTGGGTATATATAACAGAGTGTGTGTGTGTGTGTGTACTTGTAAATCATTCAACAGCCAATTGATAGCTAACATTCCATTTTGGATTCTCTAGTGGTTTTCGGGGTCACCGAAATAACGCACACCACAAAATGCCACGAGTTCAAAATGTAATCCATAAATTGCAGTTTGCAGTGACAGATCAATGAATGCGTTTCGAGCTATATCAGAATTGAATATGCAAAATCATTGGCCATTTAATTCAGTTATTTGGGCAGCTCGCTTAAAGAGCTCGACGCATTTCAACAACAACTGATTGTTTGCTTGCTCTAATGGATGGTTGCTGTTCTCTTAATACAACTACTTGAAGAGTGCATACTTAATAATTGACAAACATTAGCGAAGGAAGGAAAAGAGAGATAACGTAGAAATGCAAATCCCAAATGCTGCTATTAATTAGTTAATTTATGAAGATGCTTGAGCTTATAATTAGCTCGTACAAGTAAATTTCATTTATGTGTATTTACGTAGTCGCATTTATTTTATCTTACAAGTTGGTCGATTGGCCCCACATAATGTACTTATTAGCCATTAGCCCTTTAAGCCAGCTTTCGTTGGGCCCATTCTGCATAATGTGCCATTCAGTTATTTGTTATTACCTTAACGAGCCCCCATTAATCCACAATGTGTAATATACGGGGCAGTGCACCAACAATGGCCATAACCATCAACAAATCAATCGATTTTAATAGACATACTCTGCCTATACTCTATCAATAGATTGCTTTTGGCCAAAACTCTGTCGGGCTGATGCGAATCAGCAGCTGTCCTGTCCATGTTCGTTTATATATTCAGCTTTTTTGTGTGAGAACTAATTCAATATTTTAACGCAACCCTTTTTACGTCCAATGTGAAACAGTGATTTTTTATTAAAAAGGCAGCTTAACATGCTAAAAGATAATTTATTCAGAGCAGCAAAATTGGTACTTGAATGTAATCCAAAAGAGCATTCAGAAAACCCTTGCCCACTTCCTGATTACAATTAATTGCTAAAGACTCCCAAAAGTATGCTATGAAAAATTAGGCAAACATTTATAAGCAAGCAGAAAACAGATGAAAATTAACATATTTTCGAGAAATATGAAACTACTAAAATGGATTTAAATTTGAATGTACAATATTATCTATTGACAGTTATTTATTTGAATGCTGCAAACTCAGGCAATAATTTTAGAATTGCCAGCAATATAAATGAGTCGAATACCAGTTTATTGTGCTCCCAAGTGCTTTAATTATTCGATCTGAAGATAGAGTATGTTATGTGTTTTGTTCAGAGCCTACTTATACATATACAAGTACATATGTATATGCTGTCCATTTTGGCACGTGCTTACTTTACATTGTTGCCGTTGTTGTCGTTGTTGTTGTTGTTGTTGCTGGCGATTGTATGAACCTTGATTAACGCAACAGGATCCACAACGAGCAACGGACAGCGGGCAACGGGCCAACGTGGCAAGAGGGCAACAGCCACTGCTGTTTGCCAAATCTCTCGACGCTGTCTCTCCAAATTTTAACTATGAATGTCCCCAACTGCCAGCGCCAACAACAATGTTATTTGCATGTGTATGTGTGAGTGTTTCTGTTTGTGTATGTATTTGTTTACCAAAACCTTCTTAGCTTGGCTTAGTAGCCCCTCGCCGTCATTGTTTGTGTATTTGCATTTGTCCCCTAACTTTTGCTTCCCTTTCGCCGACTGAGTGTGAAATTTCATGTATGTATGCATGTGGGTGTGCCAACCAGTGTGTGTGTGAGTGACAGCGTGAGTGTGTGTGTGTGTGTGTGTGTCGAATGGGGTGTATTTTGCCTTCAGCCTTTTTGCCGGTTTTTTGGTTTCTGTAACTGCTGCTGCTGCTGTTGCTGCTTGGCTTTTTGGGCAGCTGCGAACTTCAAGTCACTTGCAGACGCCTTCGTTGCCGTCACCCTTTTGACCAGGTTTAGAATATGGCAAGACGGAATCGCTTTGCCAGCCATGGACATTAAAATATGTATATAGGCGAGCTGCTGCTTTTGCTGCTCAGCCATTCTGCAGTTGTTGTTGACCACATAAACAACAGGCAGGGAAATGACACAACCAACAACAAAAAAAAAAGAGCAAGAAAAGGAAAATGGAAATGGAGAAACATTAAACCAAAGTCAGCCGCAACAATGTTGGGAATGCATAAAAAATCCAAAAAAACACCCTGCGAACCAAAACCAGATCGTTTTGCCCACCTGGCTGAGGTTGCCAGGTTTTTGTTGGCCACGTTGTGTGTGTCCCATGCTCGTACACTATTCTGTACTCCAACTATGACTATGACTGTGTCGTGGTCAAAAACAATTTAGACTGTTTTGCTGTGCTCTGCAGTTTTTATCGCAGACTCTTTCATTTTTATTAGATTCACTCAAAATGTTAATTTAAATAGGCAAACGCTCCATTGTTTTGTTGCCCGCACCTTGAGTTTTTCTCCCTTTTTGTTTCATTGTTGGATTTGTGACACTTTTCACAGTCCTCAATTAGCATGCGCAGGACAATGGCGAGTGGGGAGATGGGGCAAAGAGGCATTTGAAAGCACATTAAAAATGATTTCCTAAGTAGATTGTAAAAATTGCTGGCAATTATATTTAATAGCCCGACTTTATGTTGTATTCAAGTGGGCCATAAACGAACCGTAAAGCCTCGAGAAATATGGCGAACCAGGCGCAACTCTCAAGAACCGAACCGAACCGAATGCACAAGGCAATTTATCAAAAAGGGGGGAAAAAAAAAGAAATCCGGTCAATAATTTTGATCTAGGAAAATGTCCTTAAGACAAGCGCGTTGGCAACTCAATATTTGTACTCGTGAAACCGTTTGTATTTCTAGCTCAATGGAGCTATTAATTTATTCCCGATCAGCTTGCACTTGACAGTGATTTGATTAAGCACATAATCATTAATGCGGAGTTTTGAATAAGCAATGTGCAAGTTAATTGAATTTAATTATGTCTTATTTCAATTTAAATTAGTTTTGGCATTTTGTGCCTCAATCAAAGTTTGACATCGTTTCAAATAACCTATACAAGCCTTTCGATGCCAAACTTGTCAACAGAACTTGGCCACAAAACAATCAAAGCTGCCCACTGAGCAATGTACAAACTTGTGGGCGTGCCGCACACACACACACACACACCTACACACAGCTTTAAGTATACGCATACATGGTGGCAAAGTGGCAAACAATAACTTTCATTATGAATATTTCAGAGCACGAGGGAGCTGAAGGAGGCACAACGGTGAACAGGTGAACAGGTGAACTGACTGAGTGAACTGGGTTAGTAGCCAGACCGAACCGGGCCAGGACGGGGCAAGCCAGGCCAGGACCAAGGTGTACGCTGGCAAAAGGACAAAGTTTCGTGAGGTGCAACCGTCAGGAAATGGGGCCACAAAACTTTTGGCTGCAAGGCGACAGAACACGACACGTTGACTTTGATCTTGGCCCAGCGCCGAGCGAGCTTCATGCTAGTTGTGTGGCTCAAACGCTTGTTGGCCAAGATGGCAATTGCTGCCTGCCACTTGCCAGTTGCCAGTTGCCGTCGGTTCTCACTGCTTTTTGTTTGCAATTCAAACGCAATTAAGCTGGCCTTTGTACAAATAATGGCAGCGAGTGGAGCCAACTTAAATAGCGCAGCGCGGGGTCCAAAATTAACTTCAGATAAATAAGAATGTGTGTGTGTGTGTGTGAAAGTTAATTGGCTTTGCGCTTGGTTTAATAAGCATAATAGTCGACTGGCCACGTGGCCCGCACTGCAGGCCACTGCGAATTAATAATTAAATTAAATTTCCGCCAAGGCAGCGCGTGCGCCATAAAAGTATTAATTGCATCGCCGAATCTGGCTTAAGGTTTTTGGCTGGCGTTCAGGCCAAGGCTGCTCCCCTAAGAGGGCCAACACACACACACACACACACACACACACACACATATACGCTGGCCAGCTGGAGCTACCATAAAAAGCAACAATCCTACAATCCGACAACCCGACGACGTGCATCAAAGCAACACATCCGTTGCCCGTAGTCCAAAGTGTTGCCTGTTGTTTCCGGTGCCGCCAGCAAAAACCAATTGCAAAGGGCCAAGCGAGAGGGTGAGATGTGAAGGGGGAGGGAGGGAGGGGTGGATTTCTGGCCGAGATTGAATTGAGCGATAATAAAAAAAAATGAGCATTGCCTTGGATGAAATACGATGCATGATGAAACTGCTCCGTTGTCTTTGTGTGCCAACTTCCGGTGGATGTCGCTCTGTCCCGCAGTCCAGCAGTCCAGCAGTCCTGTCGCCTGTCGCCGTGCTGTCCTGACGTCCTTTCGCCGTGTCGCTCTGTCGCATATTGACAGGCCCACTCTTATTAATATTATAGCAATGTGAAACTGTCGTTCCAGTGCGCTCCCTATGGCCACATAAAATGCTTTAGTGTGTGCTCACAACTCTGACTCCGACTCTGAGTGACAGCCAATGGTAGACGGCAGGCAAACATCCGTTAGCCATTGTCGTCCTGTGCGTCTCGAAAAGTCGAGTCGAGGGTGTCGAGAAATTGTATTGCAATAAAATGATTTATTTGCACGTATTTGCTTCAACACAGCTGAAGCCCACAACCGAAACCAAAACCAAAAACTGAAGCTAGTGAGTTGTAGACGCCGTCGATAGACAGCCAGATAGATGGGAGCTAGTGACATGCTGAAATATGTATGTCCTGACGTCGTTGACGGCCTTGTCGCAGGATTTTATTGTCTTACGACACGCGTCGTGCGAATTTCTCATAAAAATGTAATAATTCCATTTGCAAAACGCAGCCCAAAAAGTCGGGCCCCAGAATGTGTCGCATGTGCGCCTGCAGATAAGGACGTCTGCTGCCAGGACATCCAACAACAGCAACAGATTTCGAGAAGGTTCCATTCATAGGACCCCCGTCTGGTGCGTTGCGTTTTCTGTTTTTTTTTTTTTTTATTGCAGCCGCAACTTTTATTAAAAGGCCATGGGGAAAAAGGCAGTTCGTATTTCGGCCAGCCCCCCCGGAAAATGTTAAACCTTATCTGTGAATGTCGTTTGTAGGCGTCTCCTTCGCTTTCGCTTTCGCTTTCACTTTGCCGTTGCTTTCTTTTCTCCTACTTTGGCTTTGGCTTTGCTGCTCGGCCTCGGCGTTTGTCGAGCGTAGCAAAAGGATTTACTTTGGCCCATTTGCTGCTGCTGCTTCTGCCACTGCTGCTGCTGACAAAGTCTGACTGTCCGCCTTTAATGGGCTTAAAATACTTCGAACTTGCCATGGATACTTTTATAGAGTTTATCAAAACGAATGGCAGTCATTGACATAGATACATTTCATTTGCATCCTTTTTATGCTGATTTTGAACAACAAGAGAAATTTCATCTGCCACGTGGTGTGGCACGTAAACAGAATTTGCAGCTTATCAAAGGAGGCAAATTGAGTTAAGCCATCAAAAAGCTTTTCTGCCAAGCAAAGCCGCCTGATTTGGCACAAATTGGCGTATACGCAACATACTTATTTTGCATACGCATACGCATACGACCTGTTTGCCCTCCAATTGATTACGCAATTTCTGAATTATTGTTGTTAGCACAATCAATTCGGGTTATTACGTTAAACATGTTCGCAATTTATGCAAATTGCTCAAACAAAATACATTACAACAATTTATTTTACGCCATCATCTAATTAAAGTTCATTCCATATTTCCCTTCATTTTTTTATTATAAAATATTTGTGTATTTTTTGTTCATGCTTTGAGTGAGGAATGCTTAACAGACTGTGCTTGAAATGTTTTTGGTTTTCATAAATATGCATGAATGCCAATTGTGTTGTTGCTGTTGTTGTTGTTTATCATTTTATTTTATTTATCTGCATATTGAGTGAGAACTTTATGCGCAAACAGAAAACTTTCAATGAAATCCTATTTTTATTCAATTATTCTGCATTTATAGTTTGTGCCGAGTTTCAGTTTTAAAATACTATATATATGTATATACGCCCATGCAAGAGGCTTATTTGGCTTTGCTGCCATAACAACTTAATGCACCTTCGGACCACCTAAAGTTTGTGTGTGTTTTTGTGTGTGTGTTTTTGCAGAAGATGCGAAGACGAAAATAACATAAAAATTTCATGTTCTCAGGCGCATTTGTTATAGGCCATTAAAGGATATACTGATAACGGTTATTTGTCTGCTCACCTGCTGGGCTTCTGGCTCACTAAGTCCAACTTCTAATGTGTTAGACTGTCATTAAATTGCAATTAGACCCCCCATCTGTTGGCAGCTCGCAGCTCTCCGCTCTCACTCGAAAGAGACTTGTCACTCACTTTGCTCAATATGTCAATAAAACGCAACGCCTATCCGGGCTAACAGGATTGATGGGCCAATTACAGTAACAACAATGGGACAGTTGGGTCATTAAAGAAAGGCCTCGCATTTACTTTTACACTCTGCTCTGACATTTAATAGTCGGGATAGTCGTAGGCAGTAGTCAGTAGTCAACTAAGCTGAGCGTAGACGACCTTAATAATTGAAAGTGGGACAAATTTAAATGCCAAGCCTGGCGCATTAAAATAGCTGAAAAGCATAGTTGATCACGGCACCGACGTGGTGCAGACCTGGTTAGAAGGAGGATAACCTAATGGCATTTTGATTACAATTCAAACTGCCGAAAGACCAAAAATACATTCCAAGGGTTTTCCATTTTCAAATGTCTTTCTCGATTAGCCTTGAAGTTTGAAAAGGTTATTTGTTATTGCACTTGTTGTAATTCATGCACTAATACCCTACTATTAATTGGGGCGGTACTTTGGCCGTTTTGACGGGCTGTTGCTGACAGCCCAAATCGGGCTTTCGGTGAACCTATTGATGTTGTTGCCGCAACCATTGACTTGTATTTGGACATGGCTACAAATGACTTGGCCATAAATTAAAGCCGCACTCGTGTCCATCATGTTGAAATGCTTGAATTTTTCATTGCTTGCATTTCAATTTCATGGCCAGCCATTAAAATTGACAGCCCAGAAACACACACACACACACAGACACACCTGTCTCCACACCCACAATTCATATATATGCTGTATATATATATGTATGTGTGTTCATAAATAACGTGTTGATGTGGGTGTGCTAAAAATTTTGGTGTCCGCCGTACTATCCGGGGCCTAACGAAAGGCTTGCCAAAAATGACAGCAATGGTTTCGGGTAACGAATATTTTTTACAGTTTACAGTTTACAGTTCTTTCTCTCTCTCTCTCTCTGGTGTTTGCAGCCATTGTACCCATTGAAATTGGGTGAAAAATGGGTATAATAAAGCTGTGCCCAGGTGTTGAGCGTGGAGCTGCTGACTTTATAAAGAACATGCAGATAATCTTGATGGAATTTTGTATGCAGATTTAGTTTACTTCATATTCCGGCCTCACTCACTGTCTGTCACTCTCTGCCCCTGGCGATATAATCTTAGTTGTGCATTTTGTGCGCTATGAAATTTAAATAACACGTGTTAAATTTGGTTGTACGAATTACTTTTGTTTATTGGTGTGTGCAGAGCATTAAAGAGTCGAGTACACTCCAAGGACGGCACTGATATGTTTTTTGTTGGCGTTTTTATTGTTTGCTGGGCGCATATTTTGCAATTCGAGCAACATTTTTGTTGTCGATGCCTTCTTTTTGAGCTCTTAAAAGCATGTTGCATAATTTAAGCAGCGGCAAGCGAATTGCGACCGAATTGTTTTTAATTCTCCTGGCTTCTCTTGGCGCGCTCAAAAGTATGCTACACTCTGCTGCAGCCTCGACTCGACTCGACACAATATTATGCAAGTTCGTTTCCGATTGGTTGCGTGGCAAGCTCATCTGCTGCCACAGTTTGCCGTTGGTGGCATAATCATTTAGCCGCTAAGTGAGCGTACGTCTGGCGTATTACGTATTAATGGGTCCAAATATGCAGTGAAAAGTGAAAAGTCAGTGAAAAAAAAGCGTTAAGAACGAGAAAAGTTTTGCTGGCAAAAACTAATTGATGTGTCGGTGTTTGATTGCCGTCGTCGGCCAATACGATGAGTGTTGCCAAGTGTCTTCTAATTGCTGGCGGCGGTTGCCGAATGTCTCCGAACTCAACTCTGACCTACATCCAGCCACAAGTGCGAGTGCGAGTTGATTGCTGACATTAGTGCCACGCCCCCCTCGGCGATGTGGGGGTCGCCTTCGGCATTGTCAGCGATAAATTGAAACACTGTATTCAACTTTAACTTTAAGTTAACTTTGTAATTAATTAAATTCGCATAATAAATGAACTTAAATATGAAAATGAAGTGCAAACACAACAGCTGCCATTGTGAGGGGCTGCTGGAATTGGATGGGTGAGAATTCTCCCTCTTTTCCCCCCTCTCCCTGGGAGTTTCTGCTCAGTTAGAGCATTTTGGACCATTCTCAAATGCTCGACGGAGCGTGCACACATAAACAGCAACGACAGGCGACAGGCGACAGGCGACAGGAGACAGGCAACAACAACTACAACGATGGCGACAACAATTGACAAAACAGAACAATTCAATGTGGCTCACATGAAATTAATTTGCGTAAAATCAATTTCAATTTGCGAAACCCGAAATAAATAAAAGGAATGCGAACAATTCGGCTGGACTTGTTAATACCCGTTAGCAAAGTTGCTGTATTGGCTTGACAACATTGTTAAGCCGCCTTTCAGCACTCTTATTCACGGCAGGGTATAAAAGGCAACTGAACAAAGCACAGATAGTTGGCTGTTGGCAGCCCTGACTGTTGACAGTGTCGTTGTGGCCATGGTTAATGGGAATTGTTACTGTTTTGCAAATCATGCGATGGAAATCCTTTAAAATGCAAAACAAACAAACAAGCCCAAATATTTTGCACTTTTACCACCCCCGCGTCCTCGTCGTTGGCTTCGTCCTGCGAGCCCACTTCGTACTCGTACTGTTGCTTGTGTACTCACATCCTTGGCTCTGATTTAGTGTGCTATATGAACCATATCATATTGGCTGCCAGTCTGTTTGCGTGTGTGCGGCTCTTTGTGTTGTGCACACACACACACACTTGCACACAATGAGAGTGGCAACAAATAATAGAATTTGTCTGGTTTTAAGCATGACAGGCACAAGAGCAGGATAATGTGCACGGCAAGCGAGGCGCGACCAAGCCCATTTCCTACGTCCCCCTTGCTGGCTAATGTCGACTCGACTTCGGTTGAGTTGAGGTTCCCCTGTGCACCTAACCGTAGGCGCAATATCATCATCAATCAAGCCGAACTTATCTGATGCGCATTCACATGTGGTAAGTATATGTATCTGGGGGCTTTGTAAACGATGCTGCTGCTCCCCTCCTCCCTCCGCCTTCTACAAATAGAAGCTGACTTGCAATGCTACTCGAGCAATATATTTAAATGCTGAGTGATATATGTTTATGATTATATTAGCTCGGAAATTAGCAAAGCAATTATTTTAAGGTATTATTCATGCCTCCACAAGACAAACTAAAGAATATTTACAATTAATGCTCTTCATCATCGCAACATTGCAATCAAGGATAAGAAAATGAGTTGGCTCATTTCCAGCGAAAAGCAATCCCAAGACAATGAACTAAAGCTCCACAAGATATGGCTTTATGGCGTGCAAGTTTATGAAATCATTGCCAAAACCCAATTTGGAAATGTTCGAATTTTCCAAACAACACTCTTGGAACTCTTTAAATATTTAAAAATGTTTAAAGGGAGATCTTGGCAAAATGGAACATTTAATTAAAATAATTTTAAATATTTAGACTAAATTAATATTCTATTCCTTTTACACAAATTTCATTTTATTAGTTAATAAAATAACAAGAATTGCAAAATAACTTCACAAAGAAGTGCATTTAAATATGCATTTTCAGTTTATTGCATTTTAATATATTTAAAAAACCAATTTCAGGGCTTGCCATTTTATGAAAGCACAGCTGTTGCTTGGTTCTCATTTGTGCTGTGATGCAGAAATTCGTTGGAGTGATAAATGTAGCTACACGTTTCATATATTATGGCAAGCTCAAATTCGAGATTAGTTTCTGCTTCAATGCACCATGGCTCGATTGGACGAATGCACTCCGATAATATTTTAAATGTGCACTGCAAGTGGTCGCCCAGCATAGGAGCATCCAAATTTATTGCGTATACGTAGTGCTCACACAGGTTTCTTTTTATGTGCTCAACTGGCTTAACTGGGTTTCAGAATGTGCACTTAAAAATGTTGTTTGCCTGCTTTAGGGAGTGCAGTTGGCGCTGACAAATGCCTTTGGGGGGCCTAAGTATGCAAATGCGAGCTCAAAGCGGCCTTATGGGCAGTCACGTGGTAATTGAATCGTGCCACGAATTGAAAGCGTGTTGTAATGCGCCCAAGCCGAGCAGAGCATGTGCCTGGGGCTGGGCTTGGGCCTACTCGCAGCCATTAGAAAAGTGCACAAGTTATGTGAATGAATGCAGGATGGAGGGGCAAGGGGAATGGGGGATGGGGAATGGGGGATGGGAAGTTAGCTGTGTGTTTGGCAAACAGCATTTCAATGCTTTCAACGCACACGCAAACTAACAAACAAACAAATATCATTACAGCGACTTACATATGCAAACGGCAGGCTGACATCAAATAAATAAGTATATGCGCACTCGAAAGGATATGAAAGCCTGTGACGACAACGTATATACATAAAAGATGAAGTAGAATTGCATATAAATACTTGTATACCGCCCAGGGATGAGCAGCAAGTCGGGATAAGGCTTCCGCATGAGGACGACGACGATTCTCAAGTGCTTGTACGCGAGCGCTCGCTTTGATCGAACTTGCTGTGGCGTATACTTAATGTATGCATATAAATACACGAGTACCACAGGAACACACACACACACTCGCTGAGTACAGAGTAGTAGTCTCATATTTGCAAACGCATACATCTTCATTCAATATACATGCATGTATTTTCGCGCTGATAGCAAACAAGACCAACAACGACAACGGCAACGGCAACGACAACGACAACAAACGAGAAGCGCCAACAACAACAGCAGCAGCTGTGAAATAACATTACGAACAATAAATGTGGCATCGAGCAGGCACAGTGGGTGCCATAAGTAAAATTCAATAAGCGCAACTAACTGCTAGCCTAGCTGCAATGATGCTTGATCCTTGCTATTATGTTCTTTTTCTCTATTGCCATTTTTGTATTTAGTGTTAGACCAGTTCGAAAATGTGAAAAGGGTCTATTGGCTTTGTCGGTAATTAAATGTACGGTACAGTAGATTTAACTATGCGCTTTCATTGTTAAAATTATAATAAGATTATGGCGAATTTGTAGACATCCAACTGACTGAACTATCAAAGCAAAGACCAAAGCCACAGGCTGCATCTAAAACAAAACAATTTTAAAACACTTACAAAATACAGGAGAAGATCTCGATGTAAATACCAAATTTGTAGATATATAAAATTAATTGACATTGAAGCCACAGGCTGCAACCAAAACCAAACTGTCTTAAAACACTTACCAAATAAACATTTTCACTAATTCACATAAATACAGGAGGAGTTCTCAGAGTATCAGGCGAATATAAATTTATATACAATTGCTTGACTGACTAAACTATCAGTGCACAGCCCAATAAGCAAAAGCCACAGGCTGCAACTTAACTAAATAATAAAGTAATACACATAAATACAGGGGGAGTTCTCGGAGTTAATGTTTGCCATCAGCAAAGTTTCAATTATTTGCATGCATCACAATACTAAACAGGTCTCGTGTAGCCCGAACTTGATTTTGGTGATTTTTAGCTTTTGTGTTTTATGCTTATTCTGTAAATTCAAATCCCATTGCAATTTACAAGCTGCCTTTAGACAGCGACCGACGCCAGCAGCTGCTCCATCAGTTTTGCTCCTCTATTGACACTGCGTTCACTTTAAACTAAGGCCAGTGAGCAGAGCAGGAGTACAAGGGGAAGGGGAGACTGGGGTTACTCTATGCATTGGTGCAGTAATCCTTGCATACACAATGAGCTTCCACTGCGTGCGCGTTGGCGTCAAATTAGTGTGTGTGTGTGTGTGTGCACAACCTATCTGGCTGATGCAGGACCGGAAAACATTTTGCCAGAGCATGCAGGGCAAACAACAAAACGGGCAACAAAAATGGCCAAGGATTTGGCCTGCAATTAACTGGTTACCCAGTTACAGGCACTTGCAGCTTCAATTTCCATTACGCAAAGGCAACCAATTAATAGTCCTGGCTTTGCTTTGCTTCCGAAATCCCCAATTTGAATGAAATTGCTCGAATTTGCAGTACAAATTCGGTTTTAACTATTCCACTATTTAACTAGCCGAATGCATATCGTTTGAGGTGCACACACATATTCAACATGCTGAATTACATTCGATTTTATCGAGTATAAAAAGTGCAATAAATATTCATTATGTTATTTGGTTCAGTCATTGCGTGAGTTTAATAAAGTTTATTGGGCAAAAGCGATTAAGTGATTGTTATAAATAACTCAGCATGAGTAATTGGCAGGAAGTGACAAAGCGATAAAATCAAATAACACATTAACTTTAACATATCCATAACTCTCCGAATACGGCGAGCTGACCTTCTTAAGCCGCAAAATGAGTGTGGCTTCAAGATTAAATGAAGATAAATTTAAATGGAGTTCGGTTTAAGATGTTTGCCGAGCTCCAGCTAAAAGGAGTTGACATTCGCTACCAGCGGCAGCCGTATAAACACGCACTCAAAGTGACCATAAAACATTAACAAGCTCACAATGGAACTGCTCGACTTTATGATTATTACTTGGATACACACACACACTCGCACACACACACACACTCGCACAAATTGCGTCACAAATTGTGGAATGAGTATAATTAAATATGAACACATATGTTTCTCCTTTGTTTTTCTCCGTTTTTAACTGCCAGCTGAAACAGAACCAGAACCAGACCCAGAAGCAGAAAATCAATAAAAGCAATGCCAGAAAAGCTGACAATCCACCGACGCGACGCGGAGCTGGCATTTTATTTACCATACATATTTATAGAAAAGACAAGGCGACAATGGCAACTGCAGCGTTGTATATAGTTTATAATTAAAGCGAATTAAGTAAATCAGTTGTCGACAAACTTAAGTCCTCAAATATTTATAATTCGTCAAGCAGCGCGGCCAACAAGCTTAACGACAATCCAACGGCTGCATAGGGGATGGCTAAGGACACCAAGGAGTCGGGGCAGGAAAAGGGTGGAAGGGGTAGCTAGTTAACTTGTAGCGTCAGAGCTTTGGCTGTGGCTATGGCTGTGGCATCTGTGCGTCAGCTCCTCATTTTTTATGTATTTTTAAAGCGCTGTTGGCCTCCGTTCGGTTGGGCTCATAAGTAATCACAGCCTTAACGATCTTAATAAGCGGACATGGCAGGTCGTCGTGGGAGCCACAGATAAAAATCAAGTCAAGCACTCAATATTGCTGATGATGATGAAAATTCATGCACTTCATGCTCAAGGACTGCCGACAAAAAATAAAGTACCAAAATTGTTCTCTTTATCAGCTTTCAATTAAACACAGCGGGACAGCCCTCAAAGGACTACCGAGAAAGAGGGGAGAGGGAGCTGAAGGAGCAGATAGCGAGCTCATTTTCGACGCACTTGGCAATGCAGCGAAGGGGAAGGGAAGGATGCGAAGCAGGAGTATGTCGATATGCCAAGATAAAGGCAACTTGTTATTTATTGTTGTGCTCGCGTTCATCTTCTTGCTCTTGTTGCAAAGTTGAAAAAGTTATTGGACCTTCTGCTGCTCGTTGTGAACTGTTGTTTCTTCAGTTCGTTACATTTTTCTAGCCACACACACACACACACACACACGCATGGTTGTTGCAGTGGCAGCTGCACTTGCAACACAATTGTTGCATTAAATAAATGTTTTGTACTCGCAGCGTTCCACTTTCATTTGTGTGTGTGCAGAGAGCCGAGAGGGAGCGAAAGCCTCGAAGACACAAAGACGTTGATAGATTTGCATACATATAGTACATACTATAGCATATATGAATCGCAGTTGTTGTGCGTTGTGTGTGTGTCTCTGAGAAGGCGACTGGAGACGAGATGTGTTTGCGGTGTCTAACACCATGCACTATGTCTTTTAATGAGTTTTCTCAGTCTGCAATTATTTTCTTACATTTGTAATCAGCACCCGAGCATGATGATGATAAGAAAAAGGACATGCACAACTTGAATGCATCACTTTAATTTATGGCTGCAAATCTCGGCATAAATAATTAAACGCTTCGCAATGCATTAGAGGCAACAAAGACCATCAAAGGCCAAAAACCCAATTATCATTTCAATTCTCAGAGGACAGAAATGCACAAAATGCAGAGCGAAATCACAGCAACGCACAGCAGAAAGCAAAATGCATTAATCACACTGATATTAA
This sequence comes from Drosophila ustulata, assembly GCA_035047365.1. Classification (NCBI taxonomy): domain Eukaryota; kingdom Metazoa; phylum Arthropoda; class Insecta; order Diptera; family Drosophilidae; genus Drosophila; species Drosophila ustulata. The sequence continues at coordinate 16,861,299 of JAWNPT010000094.1, forward strand.
GCTCACAAATTATGTTGTTTGCTCATTTGTATTTCGTATTTATATTATGGGATTTGCATTTACATATGTCTGTGCGACTGAGAAAGAGAGCGAGAGAGAGAGAGTGGGAATATATTTGCAGGACTGTGTTCTCATTATTAGTGGTAAATGCAGTTTATGTAATCAAGACCTCACTCCCTTCAGCTGCCCAAAAACACCCACAGAGCCCCCTCACTGGCTGCCAGTCAATTATGCCATTGTTTACATTAATTTGACATCAAATTGCATTTGAATTAAAATGCAACGCACGCACATCAGCATCAGCTCGTGTGTCCCTCGGCAAAAAGACAAAAGACAACACTGTAAACATTTTGGAGCATATTGCCGATTCGCACTGTGCTGTCGTCGGTTGTTTAGTTAATTAAAATGTTATTAAAAGCGACGACGTCAAGCTCAACAACGTCAACGTCAACGTCAACGTCAGCGCTGTCTACAACTGCCAACAATTTTGAATTTGACCACATCAATTGCAAATTGACGTATAATGCATATCGAAGAGACGATAAAGCGGCCAAGCAATTTTATCGACGTGTTTCCAATAAACTGCAATCATTACAATTCCTTTGACTATAGTATCGATTGTAGTTGTTCTTTTGACTAATGCATTTGCAACGAAAATAAAGCAATATTTATGACGACATTCACTATAAATTGACCACAAATTAAATAGCTATTATCATTGTTAATTTGAACCAATATTAAAATGTAAAATAGTTTGTCACAGACAAAATAATATAACAAGTCTCATTAAAAACAAATTACGACAAGTTAACATTGAAAAGTGCACATTAGCTTTTTCTGTGTTTATTGTTTGGTGATCAATTAAATTATGGTAAAGGCTAAAAAAAAAAATGCAAAATCCGCAATATTGGGTTTTTAATTATGTTTTTCGTTTTGTAATTAAACAATGTACACACATTTAATATATACAAAAATGTTTATGGCCAAACGAAAATTTCCACGCGCTGGCAACACGCAATAAATACTTAAATTCATTTAATTCTAAAGAGTTGTATTTATGCTGAAATACACAAATGTTTGGATTTAAGAGCCAAGGAAATTAACTCTTTGGTTAAGTTGTTTTTCTAGCCCAAATGAAAGCTTTTTACAGTTTTGAGAAATGATACAAATACCAGGGGGAAAACTTTAAGAGTTTTTCTGTGGATAAGTTTGTGGTTTACCGCTATAAGGAATGAAATCCTCTTAGCAATAAATGTTCAGGTCTTACACATATTTGCACTATATTTTAGTGCTGCTATTTGTGGAAATTTAATTCCATTAAGTAATAACAAGAAGTCGTTTGGAAAAGAGGCTGTAGTAGACTAGAATTTAGTTTGCTATTAAATCAAATTAAGGGTTGAGAATGAAATGTATTTTATATGTGTAAGTAAATTTGTAAATATTTAACATAGGGTATAACACATCTTATGCAATATGCTTGTTTACTACATACTCGGACGGACGGATGGTTGGAGCGGATGACCGCCGGGTTAATGCCGCATCTGCCTCCAATGTGGACGGGAATTTTATTTTGTTGCGCTGTCGGCCAATAGCGTACAATTTTGTTTTCAATTTTCAACACTTTTAATAGGCAATTAATTAAACGCTCATACAACAACAAATAAGAGCACACACAGACACATCTGCCCCGTTTGTATGTAGTGGTAAACCCATGACTGCACAATTTTCAGAGCCGCCAGCAAACATTTTTATAATTGTGGCAAGAGGCTTTATTATTTCTGGGCCAGCTGCTGGACAATGGACTCGGCGTTCGAGCGTAACAATAAAATAATAACAACAAAAAAAAACTGCTCTATAGGTAGTCAGTATTCTCATAATTACAAATCTATCGTCAGGCCCGTAAATCAATGGGAGCATTGATAAACGATACGGCATGAAAGAACGCATTGGCAAACTCGCTATCATGCTATTTATAATTTATGCTCTTAACAATTGCGAAGTATGATTTTTTAAACAAAAACCGGCGAGCGTAAAAAAATATGCATATAAATTACAATCGCCCGTGGCCAGCGGGACAGCAAAGGGGGGAAAGCAACAACACTCAATTAACAAAATTACTATTTATGGGATTTTGAGAGAGACACACACACACACACACACACCACAGCCACACACACGCATACACACTCAGTGAGACCCCCCACAGGATTAGTAGCAATTTACAGTCAGTCCTGAGCTGTCGCCGGCAGAGCGAAGTCCAAGGCCGAGACTGGGTCTCGCAAGTCTTGTCAAAGTTTTGTATTTATTTCTATGCATGAATTATTTATGGGACAAAAGCCGCTCTGGACAAACTTGGCCGGTTGCTTGGTTAATGTGCCAGGCCAAAAGTTGTTGCGCCTCGGCTTGTGTTAGGTGTTAAAGCATTGGGTGTATTACAACTTTTCACCACTCGCATACACACACTCATGTGTGTTTGGGTGTATTTGTGAGTGTATTTGCTGCGTATGTGGCGGCCACAGAAGGAATTCACATTTTAAAAGGTCACTTTGCTGCCTGGCACAATTTCAATGAGTGCGATGAAAAAGTTTTGCCGGCATGCCAAAGATTCTTTGACAAAACTTTTGCACCTGCACCTTTAAGGACTTCCAGGACACGGCACGCCAGGCGAGGCGAGGCGACGCCACTTCATCTCTCCACCTCAAATGAATATCAGCAATCAAAGCATATTAGAGCACACAACAAGTGGCCGACAAAAGCGCAAGAGTTTCACTCCAAGCATGTGAACAGCACTCGACAGGACTCTTCACTCGCCTCCACTCGCAGTCCTCTCCGACTCTCGCTCTCTCTCTCCACTCTCCAGGGACCGCACTCATTGTTTTTATTGTGGGCACAAATATGAGTTTGGAACACGATTCTCAAACCTATAAATTTGACAGCTGCTATAAAAAGACTACGCTCTGCTCTTCAAATTTGTTTTGTGTTTTGTTTTCTCCGTTTTTTTTTTTACTTGTATTTCAAACTTGGCCGTTTTACGGGGCGTGGCTGTGGGCAGCAATTAAATAAAGGCTCAAATGCACTACAATGGGCAAAAGAGCGAGAATGAAAAAGCCAGCATTAAAGAAGGCGCATTGAAGTGGCAACATTTGTCAGTGACAGATAGTCAGAGTCCTTCGACTCACAATTGAATTTAACAAAAAAGAAAAGTTTCAATTTATGCAGAGTGTTTGATTGAAGCATACCCTTTACTTAGTCGAATACATTTGTGGGGCTTGTAGTTGCAAAAAATACGGAGCTTATTTAATACGAAATTGATTACATCTATTTTTGTACAAACGAAGATCAATTTTTCGCTATATTTTGTGTCCGGGTTAATCGATATTTATTTTGCCTAAATTAATTTTAGAGTAGATTTGTAGACAAGAGTTTGAAAGTGGCAGTTCGAATTGATCCTTCGCCTAATCATCACATTCTAAATTTTACAATTTTCGACATAAGATTATAAAAGTTCTCTTAATCTTTTGTTAGCAGAAGTCAATACAAAATTCTATCAAATTATCTGCATTGAAAGTAAGTATAATATAAAGTCTCTTGAAGTCTCAGTTTTACTACAGCAATAAATTCGGAGTTAAACCATAAAATAATTATTAAAAATTATTATTAAATAAATAATCGAACCATATTCTACTCAGAGCCCTAACTAAATTACGTAATTAATTGCACGGGCATACCCTTTGGCTAGATGTTAATGGTTGCCAGGGTATGCGAGGCAAAAGAAAACTGCCAAGGAAATTGGCGACAGCTGCATGAAAAGATGATTCAATAATAATACCCATCAGGGCAGGGCAACCAGCAGTCAGCAGCCAGTGACAATGGCCATGGCAATCGTATTCATATTGTTCGACTGTCGGCAACAGGTGCGGCAGACAGACAGACGGACGGACGGACGGACAGGCAAACGCTTGTCACACACACTTTTGAATGGCACTCATGATTTGAATGCTGCCTGGAATCGAATAATTAAAAAATATAACTGAATATTAAATGGCAGACGTGGCGTATACGTAATATATCATCAGCAGGCTACCTTCAGTTGAGGCGTGAAAAGCTTTAAGCTTCGAAAAAGGCAACTTTTATTTGTCGTATTAAATAATGGGGCGAGGGGCGAAGTCCGGGGGGCGGTGCGAGAAATGTGACCTTAATTGAATGTTTACATGGCCATTGTTGCAGGCCATAAAAGTGGTTGAGTTGAGTTTTTTTTTTCGTTTTTTGTGTTTTTGGGTCATAATCCATAAATAATTATCATACTCACGGTCTGCAAATTGTCGTTGCCTTTGCTGCTGCCGTTGTCGTTGCTCCAGCTGACACTATGTGCTGCTCGCGGAGTCGCCGATGGGCGAGGCAATGTTGCTGTTGCTGTTGCTGTCCGACGTGGACAGCGGCCGGCAGATGCCGAGACGCGTTGTGCCCGGCGGCATCGCCTTGAGAATGGCCACGGCCTCGTCCAGCTCGAGGCCCTGGAGCGCGTGTTCGCCGACACTGATGAGGCGATCGCCGGGAAAGATCTCGTTGGTTGCCTCCGCAGCACCACCGCGTATCAGGCCACGTATCACAATCACACTGCCCTCCGCGTCGAGCGGATCCTGATAGTCGAGTATGGAGAAGCCGAAGCCCTGCTCCGTCTTTTCAATGCTCACCACCGTCACCTCGCAGCTCCACAGCGCCAGTCCCGACACGTTCTCCAGCGACTTGGAGCGCTGCTGTGCCCCGCCCGCGGCCGCTGCCGCCGCCGCCGCCGTATCCGTCAGCGTTGCCGTGCTGGACGTGTAGAGCGAACTCTCCGACTGCGCCTTGCTCAGCAGATTCTGGAGACTCTGGTGGCCGCCCGGCAGCAGGCTGCGCGTCTCAAATGCCTCCGCATTCTGCGAGGTATTGATGATGGACGGCGCCCGGGTGCCGCGGGCACAGACCAACTTCACGCTGGCCGGCAGCTCCTTCAGGATCTTGACCACATCGATGTGTCGCAGGCCCTGCAGCTTGTGCTCGTTGACCTGGAGCAGCTCGTCGCCGGGCCGCAGGATGCCCTGGCGGCCGACGGGACCGTCTTCGAGTATTGAGCGTATGTAATGATGCGGACGCTTCTCAATGCCGCACTCGACGTCGACGGTGCCCTCGAGGCTGATTCCTAGACCTGAAAGTTTATTTATTTCGGCAACTAATATTTCACTTTCGGGAAACTCACTTTTCCAGGCCACCCGAAGCGAGGCGGCGCTGGGACTGGCCAATTTGGTCGGCGGCAGAGCAGTGGGCGTGTCGCCGCTGCCGCCCTTAATGGGCGGCATCATCGGCGCTCCCTGCTGCTCATTGGTGGGCGTCTTGCCATGATCCGGCTCAGCCTCCGACAGCGTCGGAGTCACAGCCGCTTTCTGCGCGGACTTCGACTCCAAGGCCAATGCCAATGGCAGCTCCTGCTCATGCTCGGGCTCTGGACACTGCTCGTCGGTGTCGTTGCCACTGTCATGATCGTGACCATTGCCGCTGCCGGTGCCGCTGCCGTTGGTCAGACGCGGCGCACTCGGATCGCTGCGGTCCAGCACGTGCGACATATTCGAGTCCACGGTGTCCCGGGAGGGCAGATCGCTGGCGAAGTCAGTCAACAGCAGCTGGCCAATGCCGTCGCCGTCCCCATCTGCATCGGCGTCGCCATCGTTGTCGGTGACAATGGAGTCCGCGTCGGCGGATTTGGGCGGCAGCCAGCTGAGCGTCGCTATTGAGGGCGAGGCGGGCATCGACAGCTGGGATTGGGCATCGCCATCGTTGGCACTGCCGCCCTTCATCTCCGTGAGGGCCACCTGCAGATGCTCGAACTTGCGGCCGCGCAGGAAACGCTCCAGCGTCAGATGCACCTCGATGTCCGTGTTCCTCAGCAGCTCGACGGCCTGATGGTTCGTCACGCCCGCCAGCGTGCGTCCATCGACGGCCACGATGCGATCATTGATCTGTATCTGGCCGCTCATCTCCGCAGCGCTGCCCTCAATGATGCTCTTCACAAAGATGCCGGACAGATCCTCCTCCTCGCACACATAACCAGCCACCGTTATGCCCAGGCCATACACGTTCTTGTGCAGCTCCACAACATACGTTTCCGTCTCGGGTGAGTCGATGTACGACGAGGGCGTCGGCGAACCCGTGCCAATGGAACAGCAGTCGCCATCGACATCTCGATCCCGATCCCGATCCCGATCCCCATCACCAGCCGCGCGCACATCGCTGTTGGGCATTGGCAAGCGTTTGCCGTGTATCACAGAGCCACCATCGATGTGCAGCATCAGCTCATCCTGCAATGCCGCCCAGCGTGGATCCAGCAGCGGCAGCTGCAGCGATTGCCGTGCCGTCAGCAGCGCTGTCGTTGGCGGCGGCGACAGAATCGAGTACGGCACAATGTCCATGTCCATGTCCTGCACGAAATCCGAGCTGCCGCCGCCAGCACTATGCATATGCTGGTGCATGTTTGTGGGTATGGGAGGCAGGGGAAGATCGGCCAGTTCCGTGTCGGGCACTGTTGCTGCCGTTCCCGGCAGCAGTGCCGACGTGGACGTGGATGTGGGCGTGTAACCGGGCGCCGCAACATTGCCCATGTCGCCATTGTCGCCGGCCGGGGCGCCGGTGACGAGGCCGACCAGACTACCCACATCGAGGGCGTTGGGGGCAGCTGTGTTTGTGGCGGTGACGGTGGCGGTGGCCAAGCTCGGGTTCTGAAAGAGATGCCGCGACAGTTCTTCTGGGTCGGAGAGGAGCTTAGTTGGTATAATGGGCGTATGACAGGCCAGCGTATTGTAATCGATGGCCGTCGGCTCGACGGGCCGCGCCACAATCAGACGCACCTGAGCTCCGGTCTGACGAAGAACTGTGGCCACTTGCTCCGAGCTGAAGCCGCGCAGATTCACCTCGCCGATCTGCAGCAGATGATCGCCCAGCTGCAGCCGCTGGTCGCGCTCAGCGACGCCGCCCGGCGTCAGCGCCTTGATGACCACGCCCGTGCTGCGTCCGCCCACCAAAATGAAGCCCAGTCCGTTGCCATCGTTGATCAGATCGATAACCTCCACCTGCGACCATTCCGTGCTCAATACCATGGCTGGAGATGACGAGATGGCAATGGCAATGGAGATGGCGATGGCGATGGCGATGTCGATGAAGATGTTGCTGCTCTTGTAATTGTAATTCTGATTATTGTTGTTGCCGATGTTGTTGTTGTTGCCGATGTTGTTGTTGCTGCTAACATGACGCACTCTGCGTGCCTAGCTGGGCTGCTGGGTGGTGCTGTGTGGCAATGCTGCTGCTGCTGCTGCTGCTAGTTATCGTTATCGTTATTGTTACGTTTATCGTTATCGTTATCGCTATCGTTATTGTTTACTTATGTGTATGTGGATCTCAATGTTGTTGCTGCTGCTGCTGCTGCTGCTGTGGCTCTGGCTTTGTTATTGTTATTGTTGCATTTAGAGTTATTCACCTTCGGCGCATTCAAATGATGATTATGGCCTGGCACGGTAACTGGCCGGGGATCCGCTCCTGGCACTGCCAGCGCCAACGACATTATCGACTACAGCAACACGGCACGCCTGCAATTATTGAAAAAGCCACTTAGTGTTGCCACACGGCGTATACGCAACGCAACGCGTCGCAACGCGACTCGAGTCGACTCGAAATAAACCGACCGAAGGCGATTTGCGTGCTGAGCGTGAAACGCGATATTCAATTGCGAGTTCGCCCCCTCCTCATTCCCCCTGTTGCCCATCAACCATCCAAACAGCAGCTTCTGCACTTTTTGTTCCTCTTCTTTTCACTTTCGCTTGTTCATTTTTGCATTTTTGTATTTTGTTATTTATTTTTTTTTTTTTGTGTTTATTTACTTATTTTTGTTGTTGTATGGTTAGGCGACAGCCGCGTGTTGTTTTTTTTTTTGCTTTTAATGGCACCTTTTTTGCACGATTTCGTAATTTACATGCACACACACGCACGACCGCACACACACCTATACACCCACACACATACACCCATCCGCACTCACACACATAAGCCGTGTTTTTGCGTCCTGTTCACGTGCCACGCATGTTTGACATGCTTCTTTGGCCGTCACCGTCACCGGCACCGCAACCTCCCCTCGCTGGCTTGCTGGCAATTAATTTGGCAAATGAGAAAACTCCCCCGGAAAACGCGACAAGTTCTGCAGACTTAGTGCGGACTACGCTTTTTAAAACCAAGCAAATTGCACTTAACGACAACTCGAATGGGCGGCTCCTAAACCAGCCAGTTTCTCTCCCGGGGGGGTGCGGCTTTCCTGTGTGCGACTTTGAAGCACCAAGTTGATTGCAACCTTGCAGCCTTGCTGTGGCGCTCCACTAACGACGCAGCATCGGCCAGCGATGAGCAACGTTTGAAGGGCAAAATGTTCGTTTCTTTGTGTCTCTTGTAGTTCAGCTTGAATGCAGCATTGTTCAAAAATTCAAGATTTCAAAATGAATATTATACAAATTTTGGACGAAACACTCAAAATCATAAATAATTATTAATAAATAAATTACTCAAAATGAATCATTGTTTGGTAAAGAAAACAAGTATAAAAAAATACAAATATTAAATTTGTAAACAAGGACAAAGACAAAGCTAATATATTATTCAATTTATGTTACCAATGTAATGATTGCTTTTTTGGAATGTTAATAGTTACACAAATCTCAAACCAAATGAAACTATGAATAATTTATTTGTTTGATTGATAAAAAAACAATGCCGAATAATTGATGTGCTTGTTGTTCATAGAGACAAAGCCAATCATGACCTTGCCAGACATTCATTAATCTTTCGGGCAAGTGTAATTGAAAAATGATCTTTACTTTACAAATGAAAGTGATAAGAAATGTGAAATCGAGCTGTCATAACTGTTCACGTTGGCGTGTTGTTCAATTGCTCATCTCTGATGTGCTAATGACGCACATCCAAAAACCGAGGCATGATCTTCATTTTTAGTTTTTGTGGGGAGCACGTTGCACATGGCTTTTTGGAGCCTGCAATTGACTGCAGATGTCAATTAAAGGCTGATTGACTTTTGGGGGTTCGTAGTGCAGGGATTGGCACACGAGGCGTATGATTAACGCGCGCCTGTTCAGCTCTTGTCGTTGCCAGTGTCCAGCTGGCTGTTCAGACTTTGCTTTTGGTCATTTGTTTGCAAAACCCCATCGCTGCCAGCCCCCCGCTTGATGTGCTTCATTTAACTTGGTTGCGGTTGACGTGCACGAAATGGGAGCGGGGCGGAGCGGTTGCGAGGGCGGCGGTGTTGGCGTTGACGTTGGGCGAGGACTTTGGCATCCCAGCCCATTACACAAAAAGTAGGCCAAGCGCGTTTGAAGTTTACAATGCGTGTGTGCGCCATTTGTTAAATGTGTGTGTGTATGTGTGTGTGGGTATGTGGTGTGTGTGTGTGTGTATGTGTGTGCGGGGCTCTGCTATTTTTATAAGTCTCAACTTAAGGCTGCTCCAACTGCGGCTCCAACTGGTGCTGTGCCAGTTTTCTTTCACTTTTTCATTTTCATTTTCATTTTATTGCCGCCGGCCACTGTTGCTTCCAACGCACTTCAAGCTGCCGTGCCGCTGACCTACTGAGCATTATTAGCCGGCTCTCGTTTTGGGCTCCTCGACCGCCCGACAACCCGACTAACCGACCGACTGACTGACTAACTGCCTGCTAGCCTAACGGCTTGCGCCTCTGGCAGTCAAGTGTCAAAAATCGATAAGTGAAAAAAATATATATGCATAAATACTATGAGGCAGGAAGGAACAAAATACAAAAATAAAGAGAGAAAAGGCTGAAGGATGGAAAAAGCAGCTGTAGCCGCACTCTGGCATGTTTACTCCTTTATACGCCTACGCCGACGCCCAAGTCCACGCCCACAGCGTCTAATGAATTTGACTTTCGCCGACGACGACGACATCGTCGCTGCTGCTGCTGCTGCTGTTCTTGACTGTTTGTTGTTGTTCTTGGCTTGCTTCCGCCGCAGACTTTGGCTCTGACTGTTGCTGTTTCTAGCGCTGTGGCTGCGCCTTTTGACCTACCTAGGGGCGACGACAGCAGCGACAGCGACGTTGACGTCGACGCCAACAGCAACAGCAACAGCAACAGAGACGGCGACGGCAACTGCTTTTAGCCAAATTGAGCGAGCAGTGGCTGCAGCTAACAGAGCAGCGACTGTGGCTGCGAAAACTAGTGAACTTGCCACCGCGAGTCGTGCACGCAATTTGCAATTACTTAGCAGTTGGCTGTCGCCACGCTGCTGGATTTTAGTGGCTGACAACGCGGCGTATGAGTAACAGCAACATTAACGCACGCACAACGCTTAAGCATTTCTATTGATTAAACAAGCAAGTTTCTTCTTCTATTTTTTCTGTGAATATATCACACAATTCTTGTATATCTGTGTGTTGGCACTTTTTAAACTGCATTAGCAGCTGTTGAATACAATTAATAGAGTTTCGCAGCCATTGCGGGGCCGGTTAACGGTAGCTCTGTTGTTTGGATGGTTGTTGGCTTGGCTGTTTGCCTGCTAGCTTGTTTCGTTGGCTGGCAATTAACTCGCGTACTTGCGCTTGTTGGCCAAACATTTGGCCAACATTTTACTGGCGTCTGGCGTTGATTTCTGACTGCTCGTTTCTGGCACTTCATTCACGCATCACACATAAACACATTGCTGCTCTCTGGCCCCAGCATGGAAGCTGGCTCTCGTACGTTTCGCCGTTTTCGCCTTTTCGTTTCTTTGTTTGCTCTTGTTTTTACACTTGTGTTTTATTATTCTGTTTTTTTTTTTCGCTGTTGTTGTTTTTTCCAATTCTAATTATTTGGGTGGTTTACTGTGCTTTCTTTTTATCAGTTTTACGCGCGCATTTTATCGGCACAACACAACGCCCGCACGCCACGAAGCTTCTTGGCCAAATGAATTGCCCGCTGGCCAGATTGCCTCTGCTCCGTTACGCTCACGACGACACCACGACATCTCTTCCCCACTCTGCGTCCACTGGCTCTCAACTCGCACGTGGCAGCTGCAGCCTGCATGTCAGCAGCTTTGCACTCTCTCTCTCTCTCTCTTGAGTCTCTCTGCGCGCAGTCGCATTGGGATGCCAGGCTCTCTCGTGCTCACGAACTCGGGCATTATTTACATATGAAGTTGACGTTGTTGGCGGCAGTATTTAACCGCTTTTGGAGTTGCCGCTGCTTCGCATTCATTCAACTCTCGGGTTGTGGGAGAGTGCGTGAGAAAGCTTCTCGGCGCAGTGGCGCCGATCCAAAAGCTTTCTAGAGGGAACTACAAACAAACAAATAAACAATGAGAGAAATGAAGAGCGAGCGATCGAACTGGAGAAGAGAACGACAATTCTAGACTCTTGCTTTGGTTTACTCTAAAGCTTTTATGAATAGAACAGTAGAAAGACAGCTTTTGTGATACGAGCATTAAACAAAGTTTGCTGCTAATTGTGAAATGAAAACATTTATATATTGATAACAATAATTCAAGTGGGGTTTGTTTGCATCGTGACTTCCAAGTGAACAGATTCACTTTTCCAGTATTATTATTTTACATTAACTATAATTTTAGCAGGTGTGTATTTAATCAAATAAGCTACATACATAACATATGTATGTACAAATTGTTATTTATGGAAAGTGATTCTGTTTGATTTTATGCAGAGAACATTACAATGACGCATTGTTGCTTGGACGCCGAAACAGTCGCGGAGTTGACAGACATTCTACTCGATTTAATTGATTTCTCTAATGAGCAGCACAGAAAAAGAATTCTGCAATTTGTCTGTGGTCTACTTAACTCCGAAGATAAGGAAAACATAAAGTTAGCATTGAAATTGAGTCAGAAGGTAAGGACATCGATATCGAACACGAATGATCCCCAGCTGCTTCAAATGCTGCTACTGTGTATGAAATCGTGGAGTAAGCATATCGCAAAAGATGAAAAGTCCATGCTGCAGCAGATCTGGTCAACAAGTGTGACAACCGGAGCTCAATCACTGGCAGGTCAAAGAGTTATTCAGATATTTGAGGAGTTTTTAAACGATCTCACAGTTGTAAGCATCTTTACACCACCGTTGCATGGACAAATTGAACAGAAATTAGTGTCGAAGATGACGAAACAACGTGTAGCTGGAAATTATTTATTGAATAAGCTACTCGACACCTGTTCAAAGGATCCGAATGAGAGAGAACTCGTCGACTTTTCCGAGCTAGATTTCTTCTCGTACATCACAGTAATGCAGTGTCTACAAGTGGAGCAAACTTCTGGGGTGCCCCAGGACGATAAATGTGGCTTGATCAGGATGCGCCCAATATACATAAAACTACTTGGCGAAGACAATCTGTTGGTGCTACGCTGGACACTGGAATACTTGATGCTGCACACAACATCGTCAGATCTGAGACGAGCAAATTTGCTGCTTGGATTCCTTAAAGCCACCAACAGAATGGAGCTCCACGATCTCGATACATACTGTCTGCCAAAAGAACAAATGACTAATTTTGTTCCATCGATTGAAATGAAATGTTTTTTGGGGGTCCTTGTTAAAGTGCCGTGGCTTGAAGTTGCCTTGGTTCGTTGGCTTCACAGTCTGGATATTAAACGCGTGCCACAAATTACCCAAGACTGTTTGTATCAAATAGTTCGGCTCGTGAAAAAAATTCAAAATCAAGGACTACGACTTTGGGCTAGCGAAAAAATATTTGACCTTTTTAGGGTGAGTTACAGAAAGAAAATTTCTTTGAAAAATGATCTGAATCCAATTTATTTTAGAGCTCCATTCTAAAATTATCTCTGGTCGAGTATGTAACATTTTCTGAAACACTTTATGATGACAACGAGGATATCCCATTTGTTGTGGAATATTGGCTTCGACATATGATTAGGGAGTGCAAAGACTTGAGTGACCAACTTGTCCATCTTAAAAGAGGCGGTTTTGAAAAGATTTTCCATAGAAACGACTCTTCCCCATATTATCAAATATTTCAAAAGCTGGAACATATTCCAAAATCTTGCCACGGCTGGTGGCGTCTTTCTGTCCTGTTAATGTTGCACAATAAGCCAGAAGTATTAGATTTGTATCATGCTGAATATGGTTTAAATATCGAGCTATTTCAAAAATGCACTAATTTAAAAGAATTGCAACAACATTTGCTGGATAAACTGAACTGCAATGTGGAGGATGAGAAATTATATGTGCTGCAAAAAAGTGTCGATTTTTTTGTAGAAACCAATCTAACCGATTGGAGCAAACTCGAAGAGCTACACTTAAATCCTATAGACCTCATGAAACAGGGCACAGCGTACACTTTGTTACACTTGACCAATATCTTGAGCAAATACAACCAAAGATTGCAAGATGAAGAAATACTTGACGCGTTTGTGCAAATGTGGAAGACATCCACCAAAGATTACTTTACAATCCGATCGTAAGTAATTCGCCAATAAGGCAATTAAGAAAACTGATTATTTGTTTTTATAGAGATATCGCCGTAAGAATATTGAAATATGCAGAAAATAATCTCAGCGCGGATGAGAGGGAAAAACTTGTGGAAGAAATTATTCCAAGTTGTGATAATTTTCAACATAATTCGCTTTTATGTTATACCAATTCAATACCAAAATATATGGTTTTACAAGAAGTACTTGGAGGAGACACTAAAACAGAACTGTAAGATTTTCATTTATCGCGTACTACAATTGGCACTATAATAGTTTATGCATTTTCTTTATTTTTTTTTTTTAAAGCATTGAATTTGCTTTAGAAAAGGATCTAGCATCTACAAGCAACTGTACGTTGAGAAGAGATGCTTTTATCGAGTATGCATACCGACAATCCGAGGAAGATTTATATGAACTATTTAATAAATTTATACGTATCAATTTGAACATAAATCGAAATGGTGTGATTCGAGAAAACTCTAAGGAAAATAGAGCTCAAATGCGCATTTTAAGGGCCATGCTGCACACAGACCCAAAGAGTAAAGCATTTTGGTCAAATAAATTATGGCAGCTACTGTTGTCCTCATCTAGTCAACCGAATAAAATCTGCTTCCTGTACGAATGCTTGGTGGCCCAACAGTTGCCCTTTGATGAGTCGCACTTTGAACAATTATTGGAGAGAATTGAGTGTATTCCCACTCTGGATTCCATTCACCAGGATTCAATAATATCAGTCCTTTACATATATTGCATTCGCAATGCGGATCTCCTTAAGCTAGAGCATTTTGAAAAGGTTTTTGAACGGCTACTCGATCAACAGATGAGCGATTTGCATTCGCAGACTCAAACATTTATGCAACTGGTTCTGCACAAACTGGCCACAAAGTGTGAGGAGAAAAGGTAAAGTTATTGGTGAATAATTTGTACATTTGTAACAATTTAATTTTGTTGTTTTTGTGTTTATTATAGCATCGCTTTACCCATGGCCTTTGCATTCAAAACGCTTCCAGATATTGTCTTTGAGGATACGATGGCGCAAACTATCACTAAAGTTCGCCTGATGCTACCTGAAATCATGCGATTCTCTCCTTCTGACATTATATTGCATATAATAAATGCACCAATTGATGAATATCGACGTATAGTCTGGGTCGATTGGCCGAAGACTTTGCTTTTATATAACCAGCTACGGAAAGTCTTTGCGTCTCAAAAAGTGCACACTGATAATGAAGTAAAATAACTATAAACGTTTTCACATGTTAATATTTAAGAATTTGCTTCCTACAACTACACACTACAATAAATAATAAACACGCATTATTGTAGCCACACAACAAGTGTGTTTCTTTAGGGGTCGTCGGGCGCCAGCATAAACAACAAATTGTCTGCGCCTGCTCCGTTGTCACAAGCAACGGCTGCCGAATCCAAATAAACACACTCGCCACCAGTGGCAGGTGGCAGGTGGAAGTTGCAGGACTTCAGTTAGTGGCAAGACACCACAAGCACAAAATCAAAGCAAAAATAGCAATAATAAGCGTGCAGAATGTGACACTTACATTATACGCGGACAACACCAACAAACATAGAAGTAAAAGGAAAACACAAGCATTTGTGGCAACTATCGTTACATGGTAGCAGCAGCACCTGCCTCAATCTCAGCTGCCACATCCACCTCCACCATAACAGTGAGTGGGCGCAATGGGCGGTTCAGTGGAGGAGCGGAGTCATCATTTGGTCACCCTTTCGGTGTCCCACATATCAATCAAGTGTGAAAAACGAAGCGATAAATCGGACTCAGTAAACCCAGTAATCTTAGAGCCAAGTGTACAACTGGGCATATTATAGCTTCATACAAATTATTAGTATTCCCGGCACTGTTCTCAATAATACTATCCAAACTCCTAAGACATATTTAAAACAACAAAAAAATATAGTCGCATATCAAATAACACAAAAAAACGCACACAATCGCGATATAAACGGGATATTATTAGATAACCACCATCAGAGGAATTGGTGTAACAAGATGACAACGCCGCCGGTCAACTCCGACGAAGATTATTACATGGATGAGTCCTTTGACGAGGAATCGCTGTCAGAGGTCGAGGAAGAGCCGGAGGAAGATGTGCAAGAGGAGGAAAGCGATTCACGCAGCGACAGCGACGTTGAGGCCGAGTTTCTGCGAGGAAATGTGAGTGCTCCGATTGTGGATCAGCCACAGGAGTTGGTTATTAAAGAGTTTAGCCTCGACATGTCTCAAACTGGTCCTTCCTCAACACTCACACATCCACAGCCTCATGCACGCCGTCACCAGATCTTTGGAAAACGCTCTGGTGGCGGCAGCGGATTCCCCCGAGAACAATTGATGCAATATAACAGCTCGTCGGAGGATGAGGGCCAAGTGGTTGTCCGCAAGACGGTGGCCGAGGTTAATCAATACAAAGAGCCATCGGAGCAAACCGACGATGAAACCTTGTCTGATCGCACACTGATCCCTGGCAATAAAGAGGACAACGAACTGACCGAACTGGAAGAATACGATGAAATGGAAATGCCAGATGAGATGGGTGAAGAGGAAGAAATTGTCAATGACTTGATTGAAGACGACGACGACGGCGTCGACGATGTCATGTCTGCGCACAGCAATGATGATGATGTTGAGATAGGCCAATTTCTAGACGACAAAAAGCAACAAAGTGAGAAAGCTTTCGGGGCTGTTAAATCAAAGTCAAATTTGCCCCAAAACGATCTTGTTGAAATAGTTGATTGTGAGAGTGAGATTGGCACTTGTTCCGAAGAATCTGATGAGGAGAGAGCATCACCGAAAAACTCCGATGATGAGATGGAATTTATTCCTCCTCCACCAGTACCGCAAAAAAAAAAGCCACTGGCCAAGACGTTCCCGAATCTCAATCGAAAGCCCGTTCTACCGGCTGAGATTGAGAAAATGGTTAACGTCGATGTGGCGCTTGTGGCTAAAGTGGAAAAAGAGTCTCTTAATGCCGATGACGGTGGTGACATTGAAGTGGAAGATTGCTTGGGCATGGACCCAAGTGATGCATTCAATGTCAAGTTTCTGGAACAGCAAATGACTCAGATGTCCGAGATGATAATGAAAACATTTCGCTTAAGTGGCGGATCTGCAGACAACAATGCCTTGGAACAGCTGGCGATTGCTACAAAACTGATGAAAACACAAGGCAAAAAATTGTCAGAGCTCGAGGAGGAATCGTTATCCATGTCCACCATTGATTCATCCAAGACTCCGACTACAGTGCGCTCAGAGGTGACGTCAAAACGCAATGGAAAATGTCGTTGTCCCTCACTTAACGACGACAATGAGCTAGAGGAGGAGGCGGAGGATGAGTATGAGGAAGGGGAACCCTTCATGATGGACGAGTGCGGACAGGGCGATGGCCTTATGCGCTATCCACACATGCATCATCAACATGGCGGTCGCATCGATTGTCGCGTGTCCAGCGTCACGCCAACTAGCTTCAACAGCGACAACTCTGGCTATCACATTGATTTTAGACGTCCACGTTCTTCCACCTCTTCGGAGAAGGTCAAGTGAGTAGAAACCTCTAAAAAATGACAAGAATCTTTATGCATCTCTTTGCTATTCCAGCTACAAGAATCTCGGCCGCAAGAGCTTCAGCTTCACAAATCCTCAAGTCCGGGAAATCGAGCGACAAAATCACATTTTATTGAAGAAAATGATGAACGTCAAGCCAACCATTAAGCCAGCCGTTAATTCAGTCAAATCCAACTCCAATCTACCAGCAAAGGTAAGCATGCTTCCTAGTCTATGATGCTGTTCCATTAGCCTTCTGCTTATCATTGTAGAAGCAGCCACCGGCGGCGCCCCGCCTGACGAGCGCAGCGGTCAATCGAAAGAAATACCAACGACAGATTGACTTGGATAATGATGTGCTTAAACGTAAGCTGGAAGCGGTCGGTTCACGCCGACCTATATTCAAATGAAACTGTTCATAGCCCATCATTATTGTAATTTTAGAAATGTTTAAATCGAATTTAAAATTAAAATTTATTGCAAGTTAAGTAAAAGTATATAAATGATGTAATATGTAAATTTGTGTGTATCATTCGAGTATAATTTGGCCAATGAATGGCATAAATGAGATTATCGTTGCTGTTCATATTGTCAAACAACTTACGTGGCTTACAAAGTCACTTCATTGATCTTGGATAAAAAGTTTTCACCCAGAGCTTTGACAGCCTTAAAAGCGGCGTCACCATTCTTCTCAATAAACTCTTCCTCGTTCTTTGCTTTCGCCTTTTCCCGTTGATCAAGCTCACGATAGATAACCTGACCAATCTGTAATATCGTAAAGGTTAGAATTGACATTGAAATTTAATTTTATTATGCACTTACGTAAACATCGATTGCCGCATACATAAGCTGATTCTCGTCCAGCGGTATCACGTGCCACTTGCTCATTCGCACCTTCTTGCTCTTGTCCATAGCCTTCCTGGCTATAAAATTGGCCAAACGTTCCAAGCTCCATCTGCCACCCGTATCACAAATTTCATTGCACCACACACCCAAATCGACGCATTTCGCAATGAGTGCGTCGGCGGACACCTCTGGGAAGTCGCGCTGCAGCTTCCGGAAGTCGCTGGAAGAGACTCAAGCTTACTCACGAGTTGCTGGCTTTAATAAACTGGACTTACGCCTTAATATTCACACCATGCAGCCGTACTTTGGGATGGTTTATGAGTGCCATCAATGCAGCGGGTATTTTTTTCAAGTTAGTTAGCTGGTACACATAACAGCAACTCTCATCGACACATATTTGAATGACGGCCGATTTGCCGGGCCCAGTTTGAAATGAAAAGGGCCATTCCATGTCAAAGGCCATGGGAATAACATCCATATCTTTCTGCTTATCCACCCATTGCCTGCAAATTAAATAAATAATAAATGTTTAATGTTCGCATGCATTTTTAAATGCAACTATGAAACATACATGACTTCATCGGCTGACGCTGCAATCTCTTGACTTTCCGTGTAATACTTAATAGCTCCCTTGTACTTTATAAAGGGTAACTTCTCGGGTTTTTCCTTCACCGGGGAAGGTGATCCGCTCTCTGCCATGGATCGCGTACTGCGCGTCACGCGGCTGCTTCTTCGCTTGGGTGGATTTTCAGTTTCGCTGTTTTCCTTATCCTTAGTCTTTGCAAAGGCAATTTAGTTTTACTATGTTATGTGCATTTCAAGTATTTCACTTACTACTTCCGGCGTATTTTCGTTCTTTCGTTTATTAGAAATGGCATCTGTCGACTTCTTTGTGGCCATTTTTCCCTCTTTCGGCGTTTCTTTCTTCACGGCAATTTTCTGAATAAAAGTTCGTTCCATTACAACATGATATGAAACAAATAATAAAATTACACTTACTTGCTTTGGTGTTTTATTGTTTTTTGCTTTTGCGGGCACTTTAACTAAATATTTGTCCATTCTTATCAATTCAGCTTGTTTACTCCAAATTGGCGCCAAAAAATGTTTGGGATTGGAGATGGGAGATGGAAAAGATAGATAGAGAAACAACATAAGCATATATCGATAAATGCTTGATTAACATGCTCGAGTATCGATATATAACAAGAACGCTCGCGCTTTTATTAGTTACAGTACTAGCATTTTGTAGCCCTTATTGGGCTATTGTTGCTTTCACGGAAAATTCCATTGAACTGTTTTTTTTAACTTATATTTTAACATAATTAAACAGATTATCCGGGTTCACGGAATTTTTAATACTGCTTTTACAGAGCAAATAGCTGTTAATAACAGTTTCAATTTATGTTATATCAACATCATGGTAAGTTTACAGTGCAGAAAACATATGTTTTGTAAACGAACGCGGCATTTTAGCAATTTTGTGTTTGTTGTTTGTAATTAATTAAAGTGTGTTCCAAACAGTCTAAAAATGGCCACAAAGGTTGCAGTCCATTACATATCAGAGAAAATAGCCAAGGTGCGCTGGCTGCCAGAAAAATTGCAGCAATCCGAACGTTTCGTTACCGGCAGCTGGGACATGGACAACAATTTTGTACGCGTGTGGCGTCTGCAGTCGAATACATATGCTGAGAGCGTTGAATATACACCACGCTGCAATGATAAAGTGTCAATGGAGGGCGACATAACTGGCCTGGAGTTCGTGACCGATGACATCTTAGCTGTCAGCTGCTCGGACGGTAAGCATTACAGTGCACTTGAAGGACCTTTATTAATCCTCTTGTTTCCTAGGCCATCTTAGCCTCCTAAATGTGCAGCGAGCTGTCGAAGAGGATCAACTAAAGCGCACAGCACGCAGTGAACGCCTACATGAATTCAAGTGCAGTAGAACCGGCGCTCCTTGTACAGCACTTGCTGTCTATGGCACCGACATTGCAACTGTTGGTGAGGACGGCTGTGTCAACGTATTAAGCGCCAACAATTTGAAGCAAGTGAAGCGTTCCATCGATGCCGACAGCATGTCCCTGCTGGCCGTAAACTTTGTTAGCCAGCAACAGCTGGTTACGGCCAACAGAATGGGTGTCATTCGTATGTTTGATACACGTATTGCCAGCGAAACTCAGCCGAAAATTGCATTTATGGTTGCTTGTCAAGATGCCAAGAGTTCGAATTTTGTTGCCTCGATGACAACGCATCCCATGCAACAGCATATTCTTATATGCGGCAGCGAGGAAGGCTCTATTACTGTATGGGACTTGCGCAATCTGGAGTATCCAGCCTCATATATCAGTGCCCACAATAGTGCCATCACCGACATCGGATTTCACAATCAGGATCCCTCAAAGCTGTTTAGTTCCGCAGAAGCAGGAGAAATTTGGATGTGGTCCGAGAATAAAACTCACATCGATCCCAATCAACAGGATGGCAAAAGTGCCTGGCTAAGCGGCGATCGAGTGCGATCACTTCTCAATGTAGACGGTGTGCTGACCAACATTCGTAAGCCAATTAACTCTTTCGATGTGCATGGTAATCGATTGGTCTGTGGCAGCGACGCAGAAGCCGTCTACATCGTGGATGATATTCTTTAATTTTGTAAGATATTTTATACAATTATTAAAAGTTATCTAAAAAAAAGAACAATCACTTATTTTTAATATGAGAAATTTTCATTATTATTCCCCTTTACCATTTATTTTTAAATCTTCTAAATTCATCAGAATTTATATTCAAATTCTTTTAATTTCATCGGAAACTTTATGCAGATTTTTGTTGGTGTACTTTTGCCCACTCGGATTTGTAATTTTCATTCTTATCCCTCTTATTCCCGTTTACATTTATTTTGAATTTCAAAAATTCTAGTTCATGAAATTCAAAACATTACTACTCTATATCTATTGATCAGCTGGAAAATACTTTTCTTTATAATTTAAATTATTCAATAGTTATACGCAGATTTTTCTTGGTCTAATATAACTTTAAATGTATAAGTTCTACGCACAATTTTATTTTTCCTTTCATCAATTAACAATAATAACTAGTTATTATCTAGTTATTATATTCATGAAACTACGCTGATATTTATTGGCATTATTTTTTGTCTTTCCTCAACTGCAGTTCGTGAATTTGTAATTTTCGTTATCTTTACCCTTAACATTTATTTTCCATTTATTTATTTAATTTATTGGAAGTTGTCTTGGCATAATTTTGTATGTTAAATAATTCAACCTCCCGAGATTCCTAAAAACCCTATTATAAGTAATAGATTGTTTACCACATTGCGGCGTTATTTTTGTTTTGTATATATATTTTAATTCGGTATACGCAAAATTGGCTTAAATCAAAGCACCTGACTTAAATTACATATATAAGTACAACTATACCTAAATATACAATGTCTTAAATGTATGTTTCTGGGTGCTGCTACATGGCATGGTAACTAAGTAAGCGTAACCAAGGAAATTAAGTTGAATTAATCCATATATATTTATATTCGAATTTAGGCATATTCTGATGCTATTAAATTCGTTTATTTTTGTAAAAATTCCACTAGAGTGAAAATCGGGGCTTAAAATGAACTTCATATTCTGTGTTGTATTGCCTATATGTTGTTTATGTTGACTTAATGGCTATTTCGTTGGCTAATTTTGAATAGATTTATGCGTGTTTTTCAACTACCATATACAGAGATACATACGAGTATTATGATCTAATTCATCGATCGTATGCATGCGATGAGAATAATAAATACAAAATGTTTTCATGTGAGTAACTAAGCATAAGTGTTATATACAATTTGGCACTTGGGCCTCAATTAGTTGCGATTTGTTTTGCATTTTAAGCTTTAAGTTTTCGTTGATTTCAATTCGAATTTGAGCATTTACAATTGCATTTCAATCTGAATGGATATCCATAATATGTCTTGATTATTCTCTGGGCTCTTCTTAGTAGAAACGCTCGAACTTGGGTGGCTTGTTGAGTGCGCAGAAATAATACCCTGAATAGTTTTGTGTAGCGCCGGGTGGAGTATAGTCGCTGATGCTGTAGTTGCCATAGTCATAGTTGGGCATGTGGGCGTGGTGATGCATGTGATGCGGATGCGGATGTGCCAGCGGATGTGGATGCGGGTGTGAGTGCGGGAGCGGGTGCGGATGCGGGGGGTGATAATGCTGAAAACCGCCTGCACTACGCGGCTTTTGTCATGTAATGAGACTGCTGCCCGCCCCGCCGATGCCATTGCCACCATTGCTGCCGCTGCCGCTGCCATTGGCGTTGTTGCCGTGAACGCGCATGTGCCGGTTGAGATTGCCCGACTGCGAGAATCTGTTGCGAACCAGAGTTATTTGTTGGATGGGGGTAGGGGGGGTTAGAAGACGTAAGTGTTCCAGGCAATTTTCCATTAAACTTACCTGAGCAGGCAGAGCTTGCATTGATACGGCTTCTCGCCGCTGTGGATGCGCAGATGCTTGGTCAGCGTGGAGCTGTCCGAGAAGGACTTCTTGCAGGAGGAGCAGCGATAGGGACGCTCGCCGGAATGGGTTCGCATGTGCGTGGTGACGCTGGAGCTTTGCGAGAAACGTCTATCACAAATGGGACAGCGGAACGGCTTCTGTCCCGTATGTGTGCGTACGTGAGCCGTCAAGTTGGCGGCCTGTGAGAAGCTTTTGTTGCAATCCGGACAGCGATACGGCCGCTCTCCCGAATGCGTGCGTAGATGCGTCTTCAGTGTGCTGGGCCTGGCATATGTTTTGCCGCACAGCCGGCACAAGTTCGGCTTCATATCGCCGCCAGCGCTGCCCTCGCCATCCCCATCGCCATCGCCATCGCCGTCATCGATGCTATCCTCCTCGTCCTCGAACGCCGACAGGCCCAAGCTCAGCGCTGTGGCCTGATAGCTGGGACTCTTGTGTGGCGGCGTATAACTCTGGCCGGCACCTGAGCCACTGTAGTAACCCAGCGCTGCCGCTGTGCTGGAGGCAGGCGGCGATGGCGACTCCTTGTCCGTCAGTGTGGGAAGGGCGCTCAGCGGTGCTGCTGTTGGGGCCGGAGCACGGAAATCGGCTGTAAACGAATAGGTGGCCGAGGCAGGATAGTGCGTGGGACTCAGCAGCGGCGGATAGAGCACATTAACCGCTGCCGAGGAGCTGTTGGGCGGCGTCCAGTTCATCTGGGAGCACTGCATGGGCACATGGGCGCTGCCGTCGGCCCCATAGCCATGATGCATGGTCATGTTCATGCTCACATTCACACTCATGCTGGGATACATGGGCGGTGCTGTGGCGGCCGCATTGGCCGCTGCCTCGTAGTAGCAGGCGCTGCCTGCCCCGGAGCCGCCATTGCCGCCCGATGCGCCATTGGTAGTGGAGCTGTTGTGGTTGTGATTGTGGAGCCCGTTACCACCGTGCGATGCCTGGGTCAGTGCCTGCTGCATGTGCTGCGACTGCAGCTGGTTGTGGACATGGCCAGAGGACTGTGATGACTGCGAATGCGAATGGGAATGGGAATGCTGCTGCTGCTGCTGACTGCCGTTGGGGGAGATGAGCATCTGATGAGGATGCACAGTGTAGGAGAGCGAGGCCTGATGTGGATTGCCGCCGAAATTGTACGAGCCACCGCAGGGCGAGAACGGAAAGAGACTAGGTAGCGGATCAATGTCCAGCGGTGGCAGGCCGGGAAATGTGGAGGCCATCTCGTCGGTGCTCCAGTAGCTGCCGTTGCCAACGAGCGAGGAACCGTTGTTGTTGCCACTGCCGGCAGCCGAGAGATTGCTAGTCGGCGGTGTGGTATTGATTTGATTGCCCAGCACGCCAATCGTCGAGTCGAAGCAGCCGCCGCAATCAAAGTCGCTGCTGGTGAGTGAGGAGATGGGCAGGGCGGTGTTGCCTTGGCAGGATAAACAGCCGACGCAGGATGCAGCACACTCTTGCTGCAAAGATTCAAATCAAAATCGAGATGCAATAAGTTGCAATTCATTCAAATGTGAAACAGCTTTGGAAAGAATTTAAAATAATTTTGAAGCGAGCGAATTACCTGCGGACTGTCCAACGCCAGGCCGAATAATGGATTATTGGGCACATAGCCCGTTTCTGGTTCCACAGGACCTCCGTTTGAGACATCGCACGATATGTACATAGCTCCACCCTCTTGATCTTCCAGGGAATCTGCGCGCAGGTGTGCCAAAAAAGTAACAAATAAAGTGGTAGAAAATCACATTATTACATTGGAAAGCAAACACAGCATCGCAGTCGCATCTCTCAGATACACCATTTTCACAGCGTTCTCAGCGCGTTGCGACCCACTGTGCGTCGTCACGAAACTCCGCCCCTAAACACACGAACACACACAAACACACGCACACAGTCAGAGAAGAGCGAACGCGACGCCATTTGCTTTGCTCTTGTTGCGGTTCGCTGTGTGTGAGGTGGATTGCGGGTATTTTGGGGCGAGTTTTTCACACAATCGACATTTTCCCAGCTTGGAACTCTGATAACATACCCAGAATTGTGTTCAAGAGTTTGGAACTTTTATATAACAATCCCATGACATGACTCCAGCTGGTTTCGGCGATTTATTTCTTGTTTTTCTACGTTTCATTTTGCTGCTTCAATTGAGATTTCCAGCTGCAAATGCACAATTTAAATATTTTAAGATTTATTAAAATTTGTATTTCATCATTTCATTAGTTTTTATTTTGTGTATTGACCGCACGCAATATTATAAGTCTTTTGTATTGAAATTAACAAATTAACGCAAATTCATTATCATGTTCAGCAATACATTAAAAGTATTTTATTAATTTAAAATAAAAACAGAGGTGGAAATTATGAAAATTAAATAATCCAATTTCCATTTATTAATCAGACACAATATTCATTCATTTTGATTCAAGTCCATTTCGAAATTTGGACAGTTCTTTAGCTTTATTTTTTGTTAAGATATATATTATGAATTGCAATTTAATAGTAAAGTTTGTTTTAATTTTTAATATAACAATTTAAGTAATTTAATTTTATAAAATCATGGTTTTCATTTCTTCTTCTCAGTATATTTGACAATTCCAAAATAAATTATTTGTAATCATTTGGATTAAACATTCAGTTTGAATTATAAAATTAGGCAATTATTAGCTATGTTGTTGATCTTGTTATATATTAAACGTAATGTTAATATTTGTATTTTTAACAATTATAAAATTAGACCAGCAGAAGTTCTAAAATTAAATTATCCTTAACTTCTGTACCATTATTTAAAACAATTTTACAAAACAGAAGTCGTTTGCAATGCAGAAAGATTTATAATTTGAACTTAAATTTAAATTGTCTTTTTTTTATTTATTTAAGGATATTTTTTGTTGTTTCACTCGCACAAAATTGGTTAATTATTCCTCAATACAATATACTTTAAATTGTAATTTTTGTTTTTCTGAAAATTAAGTTCACTTCACACATTTATTCTGAATTATTGAGAAGTCCTTTTGTAAGTTAATTCTTAAAAATGAGAACAAAAATAATTTATTGGTTGAAGAAAATAAATTTGTATTAAATAAAATTTGTTCTTCATTAACTTTTTAAACTGCAATTTATTCACAGAAAACCACACCTTCTTATTTTATATATATTTCTCATGATCAGGACACTGCGAAGATTAAACGATTTCCGACGTTGATCGCTCTGAGAGCTCTTGAATATTTCACCAAAATATATAATTTATTTTGGAATTATTTCGGTCGTTACTTCAACTTTAATTAGCAGGTTTATATAGCTAGATTTGTGTTGAGGGTTTGCTAAGTAGAACCGTGTTAAGTTAATGCGGGAGACAACGAGACAACTTTCGGCGACGAGCATAAGACGGCAACTAATTGTCAGTTGCAGTTCGATGTCTCTCGACCGATATTGGCGACGGGGCCGTCAGCGGTAGCAGCAGCAAAGCGACAACCACAGAAAAAATGCTCACTTAATTATAAACAAGCGACAAAAGGGCGCAAAAGACAACGAAAAGCAACGCACAACCTCACACTCACACTCGCACACACTTAAAGCAGATACAATGACACAAAGTGCCCAGCTAAGTACATGGCATACGCGTACAATCACACATGAAGAGACCCTTACAGCGAGTGTTGCTGCTGTCGTTGTTGTTGTTGTTGATGTTGTTGGTGACACCCCCTCCCAGCAGCAACCACCGCCGTCACCAGCAGCAGCAGCAGCAGCAACAGAGGCAACCAACCAATGTGCTCTTGCCGCCGTCTCCGGTATGCCGGCTTTTGCGGCGACTACACTAACCCAAGCAGCAACCCCCAACCCCAACCCCCTGAGGTCCGACTGCACAACAAGCTCATTCATACGTAGCAGGCAGCAACGTCAGCGGCAACGTCGGCGTCAGAGCAGCAGCAGTTTTCAGTAGTTTTTATTTGTCACCCAATATCTTTACAGCTCGACACCAGATACCGTCGACTCGAACCCAGCCAGGTCGAGCCATGCCAGCCATGCCAGCCACGCCAGCCAGGCCGGACTGTGACCATTGATCGTCTTCTGCTTCCTCCGTTCCATTCTTTGTGGTTAAACGTGTTTTGCTTAGCCACCGCCTCATCCTCCAGTCCCCTTGACTCCCCTGTCAACTCCACTCGGCGACAGTCCATCAGCCAGTGAGACGCACTCGCTCACACTCATAGCAACAACCCTCTGCCTGCGTTCAATTGTATCTTGTATCTTCAGTAGTAGTTCTCGTTTCTAGCGCAGTCGCCTCGACCAATGACAGTTGTCTATTGAGCGATCGAACGATCGAACGATCGATCGATCGTTGCTCTTTTGCATAGTTACAACAATCCGACGACAATTGTGAATTATTTTTTGCGACATTTGATAGTTTGCTTTGTGGTCGTGTTTAGTTGTAACTGAACAACAACAAGAACAAAACAAAATTATGAAACATTATTATATTCACAGCCGCATGTCTAATCTTAGCAACAGCTTGACAACTTAGATGCATTTTTTTTTACACTCATTTACTGTTTGGTCGAAATTCACACGCATCGCACTTGGCCCAAAAAATGTGCAAATTAATTGAATCAGTTAAGTGTAAAGGCTTTCAGTGATTGCCGGCTCTCGCTTTGGCCGTCATATCATTTTACCATATTGGTGGGAATAATGCTGGACTACAATAACGTCGTGTGTGTTAAAAGTTTCGGGCAACATAATCAGAGTCTACCCAAGTCTGGGATTGGGATAATAACCAGTTTACTTTGCCTTGCTTATTCGATCACCTCAACGGCGATCAGTTTCAAGTCGGCAACTTGTTCCAGGACATGAGCCATGTTTTGCTGCCGATTGTCACATCACATTAGGCTCACAACAACAACAAAAGTGAGGAGGCTGGTGCTATCAATAACAATATTGGCTTATTTGCGATGATTAGAAATGATCTCTTCAGTGTGCTTCAAGTGTGCTCAGGTGTCAGCTGTGTGATTGTTTCGAAACCTGGTTGCCTAGAGTCAGTGTCTGTCAATTAACCACAAAGACTATTTCAAATTGTTGCCGTTGCTGGGATTTTATGTTACACAAGTAAACATTTACCAGGCACCCTTAGAATTGTACCTGTTATCACACCAGCACATCATCAATCCGAGCATAATCAATTGCCTTGCACGTGAATTTATTTACCCTCCAGCTTAACATAAGCATGCGCTTGTATTTATTCAAAGCATTTACTGTGGTCCAGATCCTGATTTGTTGGCCACAATGCTGAGCAGAAAACTCAGTCAGGCATTCGGTAATTCATTCTGTATGTTCTGTGTTCAGTTCGCAATTCCCTGAGTTCTGAGTTCTCGCTGTGTCGATTGTGTGTTGTGTGTTTTGCGTTGTGTATGGACGAGGCTTCAAAAATCAATGAAATACTTTTCGGGTGGCACTCTTAGGGCTTCGCAAGCTTGGCTACACTTTGCTTTTATGTTGGTAGTCAAGTCATTCGACTTGTTAATGTCGCTAGATGTCAGTAAATATCAATATAAGACTCGCACTTCCAAGGGGAGGGGAAGGAGCCAGTCAGATGGACAGTATGTCCAATTATGCATAACAGTTCTTGAAGCATTTTCCTTATTCATACTTACAATTTATGCGTGTAATTAGTAAACTCATAAGCTCTATAGAATTCGATGTAGCGCAAATGATGCTTTAATTTGTTTGTGCAACATATGGAATTGTATCCTATATTTTTGGCAGGACAACTTTAACTTTGTTCTATTGCGCAGTAACTGAATTCAGTGATAAATGTTTTGATGATAATTTTAAAATATAATAACTCTGTAGTTGAATACTTGCTCCATACTAACAAACTGTTCCGTTTGCGGGTTGTAGGTGTCAGTCAGACGTCAGTTGAGTCGGAGAAAAGTATCGATGACCAATTGAGAGTCGCAGCCGGAGCCACCATTGATGACAGCTGTACGAGCCGGGACTACGGGACAGTGGTCGACTCATAGCTAACTTCTTAATAAAAACCTAAGCCTGCTTATTAAATGCGCGAGGGGCAATGCGACAATTCAAGCAACTGGCAGCGGACAGGACGAGAACTCTGCCCCCCAAAAACGAATTGAATTACATTTGGAACTGGGCCTACGAAATATGTTTTTGGATACTACGAAAGCAAGTACACTTGAGTGAAGCGCGCCAAATTGAATTTGTAAGTCGATACTTTCGAGAACCACAACAAGGACGGGTGACAGGAGGCAAGAGGCAAGGGTTCATTGCAACGTCCCTTATCAATGGGTCGAGTTCCTCAGCGCACTGTCAGCTCTAAGCCAATGTACCAATAAAACGCATTCAACTGTCTTCCCGCTGTCTGCTACTGTTTTACTTTGTTGTCGTGTTTTTTTTTATATGTGTTACAGAACAGAATCACTTCCGCAAATAAATGCGTTTAAGATCGGGATATGACAATTTCTCACAGCCAGCAGGGGGTGTAATGCTCTGAGGAAGGGAAGGGGGATGACTATTCATTGGCAATTATCTAAGTGGCCACGTTTCGTTATCTGCGGCAGCAATTTGGCAAACCGCAAATGATTATCCTGTAAGCCCTTGGATAAATATTAAATTTCAATTATAGTTGTTAACATATTATTAGCCACCAATCATTTATCGTCATCATCATCAGCACTGGCGCCAGGCCGATGCACTACCGGAACCAGAAGTCACGTGTCAACCAGTCGCCGATAATAATCAGCCTCAGGAACAACCGCAGAGGGGTGTCAACGAGCTGGCAAAAGAGACAACGAGATGCGCTCGCAATTTTATCAGATTAAGGACCCTCAGCAGCTCTCAGTGTCCCCTGTGTGTGGTGCACATCCTTCGTGTGTTCGTCCTGCCCCTCAACAGGTGACAAATGAACGAACATTGTGTGAGAATCTTTTTTTGGCTACCAGTTTGTGATTCTTCTTTGACCGGCGCATATCGAATTTCCCATTGGCGCTGTGATTTGTCGATTTTATTAATTCTCATGAACTGAAATTGAAACGCCTCCTGTAGGAAATCACTTACAACCGGTTGACGACTTTTAAACAACGCGCCATGAAGCACCACTAAGAACTAGTTCGTACTAGGGCTTAGAGCAAGCAACTATTTCTGCTAAACAAAAATACTATGCTAAAATACTAGTTATAGCGACTGTTATTAACAGTGCAACTAAGTTCATTCACTATTAATACCCGATATCAAAAGTGTTTAAAGTTTAACAACATAATACAAAAAAGATTTTGTATTTTTGTAAGCAAAATAATTAAAAGTCTAAAAATTAGAAAATTTAATTATTGAAATAAAAATTAAATAATCTTACAAAGTTAACAAAAATTCTTTTGGGATAAACTGATTTTTTTATAATATTTTATATTTATTTAGAAATTTAATAAGCACAAGCAACAATGTCCGTACCAGTACAACCCATTTCAGAAAACCTATTAAAACTAAACATCAAGCTTAAATGTTGAATTATGTCTAATTTAAATTTAGCTAAAAATGTTTTTGTTTATTCCTAAAAGTATGCAACACAAACATCTACTGCCCTGGACACGTTAAATTGAAATTGATTACTTACCTTATTTCAATTTTCCATTCATTATGACGTTGTTTTGTTATATTTTCACTATATTTATATTTATTTAAATGTTCTATCTATTAGCTAAACATATCAGAAAATAAGTGTGTTGTAAATAATTAATCTCAGAATGGTAATAGAACATTAATCGAATTATTTTTATAAATTGAAAAATACGCTATGAATAATCCATTGAAATTTAAAGATTTCTTTTCAATTCACTTACTTATTGTGCAATCGAAAATTCGAATTTAAAAAAAAAATGTGAATATTGGTTTTAAATAAAAATACTCGAATGAGTTCTTACTGAGTGTTTTATTTACGTGAAGTCTTAGACATAAGGTATACTCCCCCCAAATTATGGATAGCTTGCAAAATATTTAAGTGAGTGAGCAGTGCAAAGGATGCATTATCGTTAAACCTATTAGATTTTGGGCTCCTGGGGCGTCAACTTGACAATCTTGATGGACTCCTCCCACAGCTGGCGACCCTTCTCCTCATCCAGAGCAGCGGCATTCAAAGTGGCCTCCTTGCAGTCCATGAAATACTTGCCAGACACGTTGGCCACCTCGTCCGATGTCGCCAGATAGATGGTGGTCTGTGCACCAGCTTTGGTTGTCTTGAAGAACCCCTTTGTGATGGCCATCATGGGCAAGTTGAGGGGGAAGGGAATATTGCGCCAAATGCCAGAGTCGATCATGCCCGGATGCAAGAAGTTCACCGTCACATTGGTGCCCTCCATGCGCTTGGCCAACTCGCGGGCAAAGTAAATGTTGGCAAACTTGGAGACGTAGTATAAATAGGCGGCAGGGAAAGTGCCAATGGGATTCAGTTTGTTCAGATTGACCGACGACAGACGATACAGCTCGGAGGCAACGATGACAATGCGAGCCGGGGCGCTCTTCTTCAGCACATCGATGAGCAAGTGGGTCAGCAAGAAGGGGCCATAATGATTGGTGGCCATGGTCAACTCGACGCCATCCTCGCTGGTCTGGCCACGGAAGGCCAAAGCCATGCCGGCATTGTGTATCAGCACATCGATCTTGGGCTCGGTCTTGACAATATCTGCAGCGAATTCGCGCACCGATTTCTGCGAGCCCAAATCCAGTTTCTTGACCAAAATCTTGCTGTTGTTGGTCTCCTTGACAATTTCATCTGGCACACAATAACAATGTCAGTTAGTGAATAATTTATAAACAATTTTTAAATAATGCTCACCCTTAACAGCGTTGGCGGTTTCGAGATTTCTGCAAGCCATAATGATGCGTGCTCCACGTCCAGCCAGATCCTTGGCCGTCTCCTTGCCAATGCCGCTGTTGGCGCCGGTGATAATCACAGTTTTTCCCTCCATTTTAGTCTGTAAACAGAAAACGCATTCGTGATCATCAGTTTGTCAGTTGGTAGCTAACTTGGGCGTAGTCGTGTTTAGGGGGAGGAACCGGTGAATTTTTACAACCCTAATTAAAATGTGTACTTAATGCAATGATTGCTTTCGACTTGCATCGCATAAAACGAGTATTGTTGTTGGGTTTATTATTATTTTTTTTTAATATCTCTTTCTCTCTTCGGCCCCGTGGAAACGTTCGAGAATGTCGCTCACAAACTTATTATCTTTGTTTTGAGTTTGCTTCTAATTCAAAGGTAAGCGATCTTCGTAACTGTATCTGCTGTTAGCCAGATGTGACGTACAGATTTCCAGACAGCAATAAAGAGCTAATTAACTGAACACGTCACGGCCCAGGCACCCAAAACAGTAAGTAATCCATTCCAGACACTCAACACTCAACACTCTCTATATAGACTACGAACATTTTTGGAACAAAGGAAGTGGGGGGATGTTCTGGTTTGTGTGGGTGTGGGTGTGGGTCAGGTTTACCTCAGTGAAGCATCGGCCTGCGGTGATACGTAAATATAATCGAATGCTCAGCAAGGTGGCTGCAAAAGCCGCTGTGAATGTAATTAGGAAGATGTCACGCACATAATGCTCACTTGGCAACCAGCCCAAGCCGAAACCCATCCTATAAATAATATTATGTATGTATAGTGTGATGGCAATATGCAAATCATTTTATATAATACACAAAACAAAAACTACAACAATAGCCGCGATTGTCTGACATCGAAACAAGTTTTTTTGGCCGCTTAAATTGTGATGATCAGTTTGGATCTGTTATCCGAAATGTGTTTCCAATATGAGAAGACGTTGCAATCGCAATCATGAAATTTCAAAATTTTAACATCGATACGAAATTTACACTTTCACTTTTCATATGTGCAAGACAGATAAATAATTATGAAACCAATTTTTCAAACCCAGACTCAGTCGCAGTCGCAGTCGTAGCGACAGCGACAGTCAAAGCAAAGTTCATTGCCGCATGCTCCCAGCCAGGTTAACGAAAGAAAGCCAGAAATAATATGTTGTCTTAATGTTGACTTCTTCTTCTTCCTCTGACTGTTGTTGTTTGTGGTTCGGGTTTTTTTTTGT
Source organism: Drosophila ustulata (assembly GCA_035047365.1). Taxonomy (NCBI): domain Eukaryota; kingdom Metazoa; phylum Arthropoda; class Insecta; order Diptera; family Drosophilidae; genus Drosophila; species Drosophila ustulata. The sequence continues at coordinate 16,893,853 of JAWNPT010000094.1, forward strand.
GTTGCTTTTGTGTCGCGTCAGTTTGTTGCCAGTTTTTACCGTCCACGTCACTAAAAAAATGTTGTCTGCTCTCTGAGACTGAGACTCTGAGCTGGTTACGCTTCTGTGCCTCGCCTCGCCCTGAATGCAACTTCTTCAGTTCGTCAGTTCTTCAGCTGTGCAGTTCTTCTTCTATGTAGAACTGACCTGTTTTTCGTTCGCTAAATTCTGCTGAGTAAGTCTGGTAAAAATATTGCAATTATCAAAAAGCACTCACCTGTTGAATTGCTAAACGCTTTATGTATGTGTATTGTGATTGTACTTTGAACTAGCTGCTGGAAAGATACGATTCGGAAGACTCAACCACAACCTTCGCCTTGAACGCTTGCTCAGAGACTGGCTTCAGAGGCCCGAAGCTGAAACCGTCTCACGATCGCTAAGCTATACTGCTCATTGTTATTGTAAATAGCCGCAAAATAGTTGCCGCTGTTGTTGTTGTATAGGTAGCAGTTCGGCTTGGCCGGCGGAACAAGTTGAAGCTTCTGCTGGAATCTTTTTCTGGCTTTCATGCGCTCTGGTCTTCCGCTAGGTTTTTAAGAGCATGAACAAAGAGAATGACTTTGAAAGAGTAGAAGAAATCTAAAGTTGTCTTAGCAGACAGAACTAATACGCTTGTTGTTATTAATGATATTTTAAATCTAGGGAGAAAGCGGTGCAGAATTAAGAGCAGCTTAAATTGAAAATAATAATTATACAAAAAAAATCCGAACAAACTGATTAATAAATGCATTATTTATTACAAAAACGTCGGCGCATAGGAAACAATTAGTGGCATTATATTCGTATTAATATGGGAACTAATAGAGCAATCACCTGTTATGGTTTCCCGTTTTATAAAATAGTTTAATAAATTGTATTGTACATAAATATGTTACATATTTACATCGAGTGTCTGATAAACACAATATAGTACTAGAATTAAAGGTGCTTGGACTTTCCTATAATTATATATCCTATCTATATGGCATTCTCGCCTGTATTATTTGGCCTAGAGGACTTTTCAGCTTCAGTTTCCAGGTGTTTGGTCAAGGTGTTGTACCATTCGTTCATGTGCCTCGAGATGATGCCTATGAACTTGGTCACCTTGGTTTTCACCGTGGTCACAATGCGGTCCGACAGCGACACCTTGTGACAGGTTTTTGTTGGTGATCGTTTGCTGCTGATCTTCATCACCTCGGACTCCGACTCAGTGGGTTTTGTTGAGGGCTTCACTGTGGGCAAGTCGACTTTGTACTCGTAGAACTTATAGCGTCCCAGGGGCATAAACTCATTCTGATCATCCTTGTCTATGGCATTGGAACGCAGTCCTTCGTCCGCATAGTTGAAGGGCAGATCACGACGACGTCGCAAGGCTGGCAGATCCCACCAGGAAGTGATACTCTCGTCCTGGATTGGCTTGGACAGTCGCTTGGGTGCTGGAATCGGTGATCGCTTGGCACCAAAGTAATCCTCTTCTTGGTCGTCGCTTGGCAGCTGCTTGAGCGGTGCTCGTGGCTTCAGATTCACCTCCTGGGAATGCTCCTCAGCCAGCGGGTATTCCTGTTCGTGCTCGTTGATGTGACTGAGGAAGTGTTTACCTAACTCCCGTTGGGCTTGCAGAAAATCGTTTGCCGCATGAGGTGCCTTGGCTGAACGCTTCTTGTTGCCTTCTCCCTTAACGGGCTCGACATCAGACTCCACTTCGGCCTCGGCGTCCGTCTCCAGTTTGTCCTGCGTTTGGCTCTTGCTGATGGAGCCTTTGTTGGAGAAGGGTTCGGGAAACAGCAGCGAGTTCAATGTGGCGCCCAGATTGAGGCGCTTGTTGTGCTTGGGAAGGGGAATGGGAGCTGGAAGAGCTTCGAAGAATTCCGAGGGCAGCAGACGCAGCTTGCTGCGCTCCTGCTCCTTGGGCACATCCTGCAGCTCCTCCACGCTGTCCTCCTGCGAGCGTTGCACGATTTTCAACGCCTTCCTGATGATGGGACGACGTTTCTTAACGTATGAGATTTGTTCTGGTTCCGGCTGCATCTCGCTCTCCTCGCCATCGGGCGTTTCAATGTGCTTGAGATGCACATCGCCCTCGGGCAGACGGGAATATGGAGGCGGCTCTGGCTGCTCGCCGATCTTCTTGAAGAACTCTTCCTCATCGAACTCGGCCTGATCGAAGAGCGGCTTTATCTTGCGCTCCGGCTTGCGTATCTCGGTGATCTTCTTGGTAAGCGTCGTCTTCTTGCCCTGCCTGTTGTAGAAGTAGGGACCACTGTAATCTCCCGGACTGCGTCGGCTGCGTCGCTGTCGCTGCGGCACATTCCTGCTCTGCTCGGTGACTTGACGCAGCCAGGTCATGGCCTCAAAGGGACGCACCAATTGTGACTTGGACTTGTAGCTGCTCTTGGCTGGCAGCTGACGCTTCACATTGCTCACCCGCGTCGTCGTCGGCTTCTCCTGGGGTCGATTGAACGGCTGCAGCAACTGGCCGAGCAGCGAGTTAGCTCCCGCTGTCTCCTGATTGTCGAGCACGAAGCGTCGCTGGCGATTGATGGTGCTCTGCAGCGATCCCCGGGCCACAGCCGTCTCCTCGATGAGGCGCTGCAGCAGGCGATCGGCCGAGCTGTAACCGCTGGAACGACTGGAACGACGACTCTCCGAAGAACCCTCCGCATCGATCTCATCCGTTTCGATCTCGGTGAACTGACAGTGCTCCAGGTTGACGCTGGGCAGCACCCAGAAGCCCACGGACATGCTGGGCGTGATGAGCTGCAGCGGCTTGCTGGCATCCTTGGGCTTGACCAGCGGGCGCAACAACGTGTGATTCAGCGAGAGTTTCTGATTGTTTAGACGCACGCGACCATCGTCGGCACTCAAAACATATTCCCACATCTCGCTGCTGGACAGACGACTCAAACTTCTCACCGTAATCGTTGTGGGCTGCTCCTCGGTGTTGACCACCATGAAGGCCAATCCTCCCGACACCGCGTTGGCGCAATGCGTGTACAGCTTGTTGCTGGGCGCAAACACATTCAGCGGACGCGCTGGAAACACTCTGGAGCCCATAACCTTCTTGAAGAGCGCCGTCACATAGTAGCTGAAGTTGGGACGCTCAAAGTCCTGCAGGGACATGCGCTTGAAGATGACATCGAAGCCGCTGCTCGCCGCATCGCCCAACGTTTGTGCCCAGCGCAATCCGTCCGTGGTCTCATCGCCCATCAGCCGCTTGCTAATCGACTGCGACGAGGAGCGTTCCTCGGGCAGTGTCAGCCACAGTGGCACACGTTGTTGCTGCAGCGTCTTCAGAGCCGGATCGCTGTCGTAGATGTAGCTGCCGAAGCTGGTGGCAGGCAGCATGTTGGCGGGCCTACAAAAGATTCCAAATTAGCTCAAGTTGCAACCAACTCCCAGCGCTACTCACTGTGTCCAGCCAAAGGCCGCATTCATATCCTTGGACATGTCCACGTATTTGCGCGTCTCCTCAACGCTGCTGCCCGCCGAGATGTCCGCACCCATCACCAGCCAGTTGTCCACATAGGGACTGAAGGTGTCCGTCATCAGCTTCAGCGTGCTCAGCTCCTGCACATAGTCCTTGGCTCGCGACGTGCCGAAGTCGGTGCCCAGCTGCCAGATGCAGTCGGTGATGCCCACCATGTACGAGGTGTTGAGTATCTTCAGCGTGTGCATCGAATCCCATTCGTCGGGCGCATAGGGCACCGGAATAATCATGGTCCAGTTAACGGCGCTGCAAGACAGTTAAACAACGATGAAGTTAAAAAGCTACAGTTGACAATATTCGACTGTGAGATATTTAGTTTAAGAAAATATACAATTGATTTTCGTCTATATCTCTAACTCTAAATATAAGTTTGTAAAGCTAAATTTACTTTTTTTTAAATTTTAAAATATGTAAATAAATTAAAAATTAATGTATGGTTCAATAATAATAAGGTTAATAAATCTAGTTATAAGCATTTTTTAAGGTTGATAAATTTGTAAATTTTTTTTTAATTTTTGTTCTTAAAATGAGTGACAAGAATCAAAAACATATTTGAAATCCTAAATCATGATTTTTCAATTTAGATAGAGTGAAAGAGTCTGTTTCTCTACTGTACTAATGTATTTCTTCCTTATATGATCCTATTTCAAGAATGGCCAATCTATAATTATTCAGGTATTTTGGCATGATTTAAGACTATGGGTTTTGAAATGATTTGAATTTAATAACGTTTGTTCTCTCTTAGCTGTAGGGATATTCCTTTCGATTGACACTAGGTTACACTCTCTGGTAATCCACATGCTCAGAATTACTTACCGCGTCCAGCGATTAAAGCCTTTCCAGATGATTTTTGTGGGATTGCGGAGACGCGTTGGCGCATTGGTGGCAAAGTAGAAGTCGCCAATGAACTTGACATAGGCATCCCCGAGCAGAGCTGCCATGCTGGTCACCGCCTTGCGGTTCTTGCCATCCAGAGCATCGTACATATCCTCGGGCTTGACGGCGAAGCTGACGAACTTCTCGCTGACATCGTTGTAGGGACGATTGACGTGGAGCTGCACCAAAGTATCCGCATGGGCAGCAGCAGCCAGCAAAGCCAGCAGAAATATAAACAACATTTTACTGTCGGAATCGATAGCGATCAAGATGCGAGGGTGACTTGACCAGAGCGCGTTAGATGCACAACTGCAGAACGCTGGCGCTTGAGGCCAGCTAAATAAGCTAAGTGTTCTTGTTTGGGTTTTGTCATTCGAGTTTTAAATTCCACAATGGTTTGAGTTCCAGCGAAAAATCTGCTGCAATTGGCAAGAAATTTTCGCTGAGCGCTGCCCTCAATGCAAACGACCTTTCAGAACGCTCACGTCCGCAATGTGGGTCAACTTGAAAGCCCAAAACAAAACGCAGTAAAACACCCGCGAAACTTTTTGTGGTATGCTTTATTTATTAATGGATTTGTGACCCACACAAACTGCACTGACCTAATCCTCTTCGTCAGCGGTCAGCATGGCCTTGAAATCCAACGGCTGGAAATCGTAGCCAGTGCCCGTATAGAATTTGCTCATGAACTCCACCCAATGCAGACGCAAAGTGTGCAAGAAGGCGGACAAGCCCTCCATCATCACCATGATGGCAATGGTGAAGAACACCCAAATGGCAAAGATGATGAACACGGCAATGACGCCCACATAGCCGCTCATTTGCAGCGCCTCCGACAACACCATGGTCCACAGCACCTCGGACAGCTCTGCAAGCAAATGAAAGCTAGAGAAATGTCTCGATTTTATGAGGTTTCTCAACTAACCCGCGTGAGCCAGGGACAAGGCCCAGAGACGCAGATAGGAGGCAGTATGTGAAATGGTACTCAGAATGTATTCGACTGTGTGAATGGCCTGATGAATCCAGATCTCACTCATGGGCTCCTCCTCCTCCTCTTCCTCGTCGCTGTGCGGCGCCTTTTTGTGCGACTCGCTCACCTCAGTGATGATCACCTCCTTGCCGGTTATCTCAATGGTCTCCATGATGGTATCGAAGTTCTGCTCAACCAAGCCCTTCTTAGCCTGCGAATACAGAAAGCGAAGAAATTAAATTAAATTAGAAACAATCTAGCACCTAGAACACAACTTCAAGTCCTAGTAAAGACTTGTAATACTAACTTTAAAGGGTGATTTAAGATAGTAAGAAAAGGAATATTGTATTTATAGTCTATGCCCAACTTACTCTGTACCTGCGCTTGCAGGAGATCCAGATGGGCATGCCCAGCAGAATCCAGGGAATACAGATGATGGCCACCACAAAGAGAATCGTTTCCAGCTGCCGCTGGGCGGGGAACATGGTGGGCGTGCAACCAGCCGACGGCACTTCGGTTTTCATCAAGATCATGTCGATAAACATGATGAGCACAGACGGAGCACAACCGGGAGAGTCGGCCACATTTGTGGCGTGAGCCGAGTACTGCACCCACTTGTAGAACATCATGAAGACCATGTAGCCGAAGAGCAGCAACAGGAACAGCACCTGGGGCACAAACTGCAGGAATATGTAGGCATATTTCTTAAAGTACACAAAGTTCTCCACCGACAGACAGACGCCAAAGATCATGTGCAGCACGCCAAAGATGATGGATAGCTTCATCTTGTAGGTGTTCAGGAAGATGATCTTATTGGTAGCCGACTGCCAGATGGGATCAATGCCCATGGGATAAACGCCACGTTGATCTGTCGAGGGATTCAGCTGCAATGCGGGATTCGTGAGCACCGTGGTGCGATTGTATTGCAGTGCCCAGTGCGAACCGAAGACATTGAAGGACTTGGAGAAGCAATCGTTGTAAATGAAGCCCGTGTACATGGCAAACATGCCCATCAACATGATGATATAGCGACCGCCAAACAGAATCTTCCAGATCTCGCCAGCGCGCGTCTTGCTAAGACGGTTCTCGCCCAACACCATCGCCAAGCCGAGCAGAAATACCAAGAATCCGTGGCCCATGTCGCCGAACATGACAGCAAACAGAAAGGGAAACGATATGCAAGTGTAGAGTCCAGGATTCACCTCCCGATAGCTGGCAATGCCATACGAATCGATGAGCACTTGGAAGCCATAGGTGAACTTGTTGGTCCTAAAGTAAGTGGGCGGCTCCTTCTTCGTCTCCAGTATATTGAAGATGGTGGGAATGGTGCTGCCCAGGGATATCGATGCCTCGGCCAGCACAGTCTCCACCTCCTCCAGCTCTCGCTTGGGGATCCAGCACTCACCGATCAAGCACTTGCTGCCCAGATCCACGTTGAACATATTCAGTGTGTGGTAGATGGCCTTCATCTTCTTCACCATGACCGTCCAGTTGGGTATCTGCTTCATGATGGCCTTCAGCACACAGGTGCGATGATCTCCCGTCTGATTGATGATAGTCTGCAGATCCTCGATGCGAGTGTGCACGCTCTTGATCATGTCCATGCGTTCCTCGTGCGAACTGGGACAGGGATACATGGAGGCATGGAAACCGGTGCAGACTTTGCGTATGCGGCCCTGCAGCTGATCGCCCTGGAAGAAGACCACAAAGATGCTCTTGTAGACGAGCTCTCCGGTGCGTGGATCCTTGAGCGGCGTCTCCAGGTCGCAGCTGCGAACCAGGACATTGCCACGCGAGATGCGCCACAACATGCGCTCAAAGGCGTACTGCAAAATAATAGGAAAATTGTAAAGCGATCGAGGAAAGCTATTTCATGTACTTGATCCGCACCTGACGCTCTCGTCGAATGACGCCTGCAATGAAGCCCAAGCTGCCGTCGCATTGCTCGGGATCGCGATGCGTGCCACGCTTGTTGGTGTCAAAGTTGTGCGACTCCTGCGAGGAGAAGAACTGCTCGCTCTTCTCCAGCACCTGAATCATTTCGGTCAACTCCAGATAATTGGTCTGCAAGCGCACATTGTTGGACGCCAGCTCAATGATCTCCGTCTCCGTCTTCTCCAGCAGCAGTTCCAGCTCGATAATGTCCTTGGGCTTGGGTGCTGGCGGAAAGTCCTCCATCAGATCCACCACCTTAAAGCCGTCCTTATTCAGCTCGGAGGTTGCATAACGTATCTTCCGCTCCAGCTCATCGCAACGACGCACTTCATTGACAAACTTACGCTGCAGCGCGGTGATGCCTTCGTTCATCTTGAAGGATACACATAAGGATATTTAAAAAATTCCATTTCCCATCTCTCTTTCTCAACTTACATCACGAAACTGAACGCAGCCCATTTCACCGAGCTGTGCAATGGTTTCGTAGGCCGCCTCGGGCTGTAGAAACATTTGTGCCAAGCTCATTTTCTCGCTGCGGAAAATGCTGTCCTGTGGCCCAAAGCCACAGGCGAATCCTTTTAGTTTTTTGCACCACATTTTCAAGTTTTTCTTTTTGGCGATTCTTCCGTTTAACCTGCGTGCACGCTGATGACGCCAGGAGAACTGATCGATGTGGTCAAGTGACATTTACAAAGAAACTTTGGGCTGGTGACAACTTTCCAGGTCACAATTTTCCAGGCTTATCTTTGGTCAGGCACATGCTCTGGATAAACTGGCCAGAAGACCAGCGAGGTGACGAAACGAGCAACTTGAGCCATCTATCAACACTGCGCTGTTATCAGTCGATTATTTGATATGCAGAGGTATTAAAAACTAATTGTAAGCTCATTACAAATCAATCAGTAAGTTTCAAGTGAAGCACAGACAATTTCCTCAGTTTATTCTGAACCATTTAACAGTGCACATCGGAATTCCAATCTTAAGGTACAAAAATAAAAACTCATATTTTGCTGCTCTCTTCTTGCTTTATTTCGATCAATTAGTTAAATGTTCGCTTAAAATTTAAAGCACTGATCCGAGAATCAATGCATTAAATTCTAAGCGGACTTTAACCAGTTGACTTGTTCAATTAAAATTATTTGTAACAACGAATATCAAATTATTGCTTTGAAAATGATTTTTGAGAATACATTTAAATACAAGTATAACAAAGTAAAAAGGACGTGGGAATCTGTGGGAAGAGCACCACAATACTGACAGTGTCGCGAGTGAAAAAATATAAACAAAAAATATAATAGTTAACAAAAACGGAAAAAACCATAATAAACGAGCTCGTACATATTGTATATTCTTTTACAAAAAAGTTTGTGTGGCTTTTGGCTGAGCAAAGCTTTATTCCTCTTCTTCGCCGTCAATGATGGCCTTGAAGCTGAAGGGCTGGAAGGCATAGCCGAGACCCTCGTAGAATTTGCTCATGAACTCCACCCAGTGCAGACGCAGTGTGTGCAGGAAGGCGGACAAGCCCTCCATCATCACCAAGATGGCCAGAGTGAACAGACACCAGGCGCCGAAGATGACAAACAGAAGAACGGGACCAGCGGGACCTCGTGCTTTCAGGCCCAACGACAGCACCATGTTCCACAACACCTCAGACAGCTCTGCAAAAGAAAAGTGCAAGAGAATGTTAATCAAATATGCGCAAGTAGAAATTCAGCAGAACTTACGGGCGTGAGCCAAGGACAGAGCCCAGAGACGCAGATACGAGGCCGTATGTGAGATGGTGCTGAGCACATATTCGATGGTGTGAATGGCCTGGTGAATGTAGATCTCCGCCATGGGCTCTTCCTCATGACCATGTGCGCCGCCAGCCTGCTCGTTGCCGGTGGGCAATGGTGTCTCTCCCTCGGCCAGCTCCATGTTGCCAGTCAGCTCGCCATTGTGCTTGACCTAAGCAAAAACAAGTATATTTATTTAGATATAAATATAAATTAACTATCCAGTTTTCACTGCGACTTTGTCCAACAAATATGACAGTTGAAAACCTAAATTCGGGAATTCGAAAAGCTTTCAATATTTTGATTTTGTGCAAATTTCAAACACCGTCTATCGGTCCTTGCTGAACACTGGTTGAAGAATTTTAGACACACATAGATATGCAACTCACATGGTTGACGCGACGACCACGGGTGAATTTGATGTATAGTGGCTTGCCCAGCAGCATCCAGGGAACGCAGATGAGACCAATGATGACAAAGGTCTTTTGTAGGCTGGCCTGGGCCTCAAACATATACTCCTCGCAGCCCTTGAATGGCGGTGTGTTCTTGAACAGCATCATGTTGATGAACATAATCAGCACGGATGGCGCGCAACCAGGAGTCTCAGGCTGCAGTTCAGCGTGGGCGCTGTACTTGAACCACTTGAAGAACCTACAAGGAAATGACATATGAATACACCATATATCCAATACAATGTGAGTAACTGCTTACATCATGAAGACCATGTAGCCGAAGAGCAGCAGCAGGAACAGAATCTGTGGCACAAACTCCAGGAAGATGGAGGAGAATTTCTTAAAGTGCACAAAGTTGCAGACGGACATGCAGACACCGAAGACCATGTGCAGTACACCAATGATGATGGACAACTTCATCTTGAAACTGTTGAGGAAAATGATCTTGTTGTCCGCCAGCTGCCAGATGGGATCCAAGCCCAACGGATAGATGCCCACAGCGGAGGTGTTGGGTGGGAACTGTAGATGCTTGTTAGATAGCACCGTTGTGGTATTGTAGTTGTTCTCCCAAGTGGAGCCAAACAGATTCATGGACTTGGAGAAGACGTCGTTGTAGATGAAGCCCGTGTAGCAAGAGAACAGACCCATCAGCAGAATGATGTAGCGACCACCAAAGAAAATATTCCAGATTTCGCCGCCATTCTTAATGCGTGCCAACTTCTTCTCGGACAGCACCATCCAGGCGCCGAACAGCAACAGGATAATGCCATGGCCCAAATCGCCAAACATCACGGCGAAGAGGAAGGGGAATGTAATGCAAGTATACAAAGCGGGATTGCACTCGCGATACGAGGCAACGCCATAGGCATCGATCAGGTTCTGGAAGCCACGCGTGAACTTGTTGGTGCGATTGAATGTTGGCGGCTGTTCGTTCGTATCGATCACATTGAGGAACGATGGAATGGTGCTGCCCACAGCGGCGGAACCATCGGACAACGCCTTCTGCACGACATGCAAATCCTTGGTGGGCACCCAGCACTCGCCGATGAGGCACTTCTTGGTCACATCCATGTTGAACAGATTGAGCGTGTGATAGATGGCCTTCATCTTCTTCACCATGATCGACCACGAGGGCAGATTCTTGGAGACGGTGGCCAGCACACGGCTGCGATGATCCTCGGTCTGGCTGAGCACCAGATTCAGATCCTCGAGACGTGTGCGCACGTTCTTGACCATCTCTTCGCGCTCGTTGTGCGAGCTGGGACACGGATAGAGCGAGGCATGGAAGCCGGTGCACACCTTCTTGATGCGATTCTTCAGCTGCTCGCCCTGGAAGAAGGCCACGAAGACGGTCTTGTAGATGGGATGACCGGTGGCTGGATCGTTAAGTGGAGCATCCAGATCGGAACGCTTCAGGAACACATTGCCACGCGAGATGCGCCACAACATGCGCTCGAAGGCAAAGACACGCTCCCGATTGATGACACCGGCAACGAAGCCCAGACGACCGCGATGCTGAGCGGTGGCCTCATCGACGACGCCGGCTCCGCGATTGCTCGAGTCCAGATTGAGCACTTCCTGGTCGGAGAAGAAGCCCTGTGTGTTCTCCAGCACCTTGCGCAGTTCGGTGAGCTCCAAGTAGTTGGACTTCATGTTCACCTCGTTCTGGGCCAGCTCAATCATCTCGGACTCGGTCTTCTCCAGATGCGCCTCCAGATCGATGATCTCACGTGGATTGGGCGCACGTGGAATGTCATCCTGGATGTCGGGCAAGGCGATGCCGTCCTTCTTGATCTCCGTCTCGATGTAGCGTATCTTACGCTCCAGTTCATCGCAACGACGCACCTCCGTCACGAACTTGCGTTGGAAGACGTTCACATTGCAGTTCAGCTGTTCCCAAGAAGAGAGAGAAAGTATTATTGATAAAGAATTTCTTTTTTTTCGGATAATTGTGTGGCACTTACATCGCGAAACTGCACACAGCCGGTTTCACCCAGCTCCGAAACGGAGGTGTATGCGGCCTCTGGTTGTATAAACATCTGGCATAATGCCATTTGCTCACTGCGGAACATATCCCCCATCTTGGCGACTCTTCACGTTCCCTGCAAAAATGAGAGAGAGACGCGTTTAGTTCGAACAATCCACAGGCATGCAATTAAAATTTTGAATAAGCACAAATCGACGACGACGACAACCAGACGAAGACGTCTTCACATGGCGACTATGCGGTAATTGTTTTTGTTTTTTTTTTTTGGGTGGCTTCCTTTGTCTGGCGTCGCATATCGTAAACGATGTACACATGCATACAACTATATCGTAAATATGTATGTCTGATGTATAATGTAGACAAAAGCTAAAGCAAAACAGTCAGGCATTTTTATTGGGCCCCGTTGCTGTTGTTTTCAAGTCTCTAAAAGCGAATCTGTTTTTCTTTTTGAATTGTTTGCTTATGCTGCAAAGATTCGCTGAGCCAACTATTTATACTTCCATTGTTTTGTATATGTCTTGAGATATCCACAATAGATTTCGGTGCGCTTTAAAGTAAATAATTACTCTTTATTCACAGTTGAATGATATCATGGAATTCTTACTAATTTTAGTTTAATGGTTGCCAGAAATGTAAGGACAGAACCGAAGTATAGGTAATATCAGTACGATTTAAAGTAAATAATTACTTTATTCCCAATAAACTGATGTAAATCACAGTAAATAATTGCATTACTCGAGGGCAAATGATATCATGGAATTCTTAGTACACTAATCATTCTCTAAATATTGTAAATTAATGGTTTTATATTCCAGTTACAGGAAGTTAGAATTGAACCGTAGTATATGTTATTATTATCAGCAGTTGAATGTCGAGGGTCTCATAAAACGAACTGCTTGCTTGCACTGTAACGGACTGCAAGCAGTGCATTCGGTTATCTCGCCTTTTTTGTTTAGTGTCATTGTTATATGGTAAAAGTAGTAAAACTGATTAAACAAATTAACTGTTCTTTTTATCAAATTTGTGGCAAAACATATGAAATATAATTCGGCAGCGAACTAGTCAAAATTGGGGGCACTTAGATAATGCGTGTGATTAATGTTTTCTGATTTAATTAGAGCGCGAAAAGTTGTGACTTGTTGGGCGTTGGGCATTGCACTGGGGAGCGGCTGGCTATCCGGGAGTGGGAAGAGACGACTACGGGAGCAACTGTGTGTGTGGCGTCTCTATGGCCTGAAATGTACACACAGACGCGACGCAAAGCGCCAAGGTTCGTTGTGACATCATCAGACTCGAAACAGTCAACGACACGGACAGCAGCGACAACGGCAAAGGCAACGACAACGCGACGCGACGCACATTATCGAACTTTAATGGCCTGACCAGGAATTAGCTTTAGCTTTTTGCGGTGGAAACAAGCATACATACATATGTACATGTATGTACATTTTTCCGAATATGCTGATGTATACACTTGGAAAAATGTGCGGACGAATTTTTATTAAATTTAAAATGTTTCGAAAACAGTTCTAGAGTAATAAATGTAAAGCAATTAGCTTTAGCTTTTTGCAGTTTAACCTTTTAAACACATTACATTCGAATGTGTTGTACATTAAATAATGTGTGTTCAAAAATGGAAAGGAATTTTAAAAAGTACACAATATGTATTTTAAGAACATTCTTAGGAAAATTTCAATTTGAAGCAAGCAGAATATATCATTTTTTATTTTTGTTTTTTTGTCAGTGTATATGTAGAAACGTCTGTCACTATAATATATGCAAATGTACATATTAGTATGATAAATGTGCGTACATATTTACTATGGGCACGTTTATAGCATTTGTGAATTTTGCTGTTGGAATTCTTCAGTGTCTTCTTCTGTCTTCTATTCGCCGGCAGACATTTTGAACTCTTTGGTTGGCTAAACGCCAGCAGCAAAGGCCCCAAAGGTGTTGGATCCAGACGCCACAAGGAGGACCAAGAAGTTCGATAGCTAATTTATCATGAACTCAATACAAACATATGCTCATATATAATAAACATTGCTGATTGGTTTATCGCGCCTGTTGCTCATTATTTACAATCTGCCAAGAATGCTCTGGGGGGAATTGAGAGCGCTACAATTTTACGCAATTGTTTTAAATTTATTTATTTCCAATTTGCCAACACTTGGGATTTTTTTTTCTCCTCGTTATCAACACTAGGATTTTTGCATAAAAATAAATGCTTGACCCAAACTATATTTCTTTGTGGCTTGATAAGGCTGAGTGCTAAATATAGCAATGCGATTAATGCCAATACAATGGTTAAACAATATTGCCGCCGCCTCTAAAACAGTTTTTCATTTCCTTAATGGAAACCGGCGGATAGCAGAATAAAGCTTTATGGCACTATAAACGATAATACCGGGGGCTAATTGGAGGCGCACTTATACAAACTTTTCTGCAGTATATAATAAATAATTTACAATTTTTGCGACTCAATATCGCCATCACACATATGCATTTTTAGTACTGTCAGCAAGTCTGTCCCACACACACTCACACACATACACACACACACACACACATAATGCACATCGTTGTTAATTAAGTTTCAATTAATTGGAAACGTTTTGTGCTTAAATTTCAACTTGCCTTGCAAAAATACGATATGCGGCCAACCGAACTCAGCTCAATAAATACAACTGAACATAAATATACAACCACGAATTATACAAATAAAATTTCAGTTTCTAAACACGCACAAAAAACCCCAAAAGCAACTGCAAACCAGTTTAACTTCAAAACAACTAAACACACCGTTGAGTTGAGCTGAGCTGAGCTGTGTTGAGTGTTGTTGCTGCCGCCTGTTAAAATGTAGTTGCTGCTTTTGCTCTGCTGTCGCTGCTGCCTGCGTTGTCGTTTGCTTTTCGCTGGTCATTTTCGTGAGTAGCTCTGGCTGGACGTGGGATGTGTGCGAGTGTGGGTGCGTGTGTGTGAGAGTGTTGGTGGTGTCAGTGTTTCCTTGCAATAACACACACACACATGCTCACATGCCTTACACGCAAGAAGCGGGTGAGTCTTAATTACATTTCAACGAAGCAACAGCAATTTGTGTTTAATGCCAATAGCGAACGCGCTGTCGCCCCCATTGCAGCACGCCCATGCCTGATATCGCGACGATGACGGCGACGACGGAGTTTCGTTCAATTTTTTTGTTTTGTTTGTTTCTCGCTCTTTTGCGCGCTCTCGCTCTTTTGTGAGCTCAATGATATGAATTTCGTACTCGAGTGTGTGTGTGAGTTTTTATTTGGTTATTTACAATATAAAAAATACTTCTATTGTTGCGCTCATTTGTATCTCAATTGTTATAACTATCATCAATAGAGATCACATTCAGACATAATTTGAGGTTAACTGTTGCCATGTTTCTTGAACAGTCACCAGGCAATTGATAAGAAAGCCAACTGATAAACTTACGAGAATATATTTAAATGCTTAAAATCCATACAATATACATATAAGTATGTATATGTATACGTATGTAGGGCCCCACCCAGGCATTGATAACCAAGCTAACGTTACATAAGGGGGGCTTTTGACTGAAGCACTTTGCAAATCGCATAATTCACCGGAAAAGTGTTATACTTAAGTGTTATAATACATCTTGAGTCTAGAGTCTAGACCCTAGAGCATTTACGGATTTTCTATTCCCAGGCAATCGATCAGCCATTGGAGTCTAATCAGCATGATTGATTGAAAGTGCTTATAGGAACTTTTTTTTATGGGTATGTCATAAATCATAATTCAATTGAAATTCATTGCTTCCCTCTTGCAATTGAGAGCTACTTGAATGAAGTTGGGAAATCCACATCCCAAAACAGAATTTTTTTCAAGAATTTACAATCTATTCTATCCATTAGAAGTCAATTTTGTTATGAATTATTGAAAATGAGTTTTGTTTTCATTCTACTTTTACTCTTATGAAAGAATGCATAAAAAACTGTGCGTCACATGATATTCGGGGGATTGCATAAACTCAGCTCTGTCAGTGTCTCTGTAACGAGTAACGATACTGCCGAAGTATCGAAGTATCGCACTAACTGCTGGCGTGACTGAGAGATACACCAATACACCAGCACACAGATACACACACGCACACGCGCACACTTATGTAGATATGACAGTAGCAGAGTTACGTTCGTTTCGCTCGCTTTGCTTGCTCGCTTGGCGGGGGCAGGTGGCGGTTTGTCAGCTGGGAGCGAGCATTGACGTTGACACTAGTCTCATGACAAGCCCGGGAGCTGCGAAAATTACTGAGGCTGTGTGAAGATCACGTGCTGTGTTTACACTAGAACACTTATTGGGAAATTGCCTAGCACATACATATGTATCTGTTTTTATTTAATTGACTCCTTATTCAGTCATTGCATTGCGTAGCTTTTTCTTTTTTGTTCAATTGAAGATCACCTTGAATTCGAACTCACACACAAACTTGTTGTACTTGTATCTACATTATATTATTGCCATTTAATCTGCCGTTTTTTATCTTACTTTATTGCTTTATTATTTGTTTTGCGTTTGTTTTGTTGCTTACCTTTGCAGCTTTGAGACAAATTTTTTATACGAATATTTCAAGATTCCCCCAGCGTACGTGCGATAAATTTAGAACTTGTTTTTTGCCCGTTGCGCTTTTAGAGGTTATTCAAAACGATCTCGACGGAGCCAAATTAAGCAGACGTCTGGCTAGCACCAGCGTTCACTTGCTTCTGATTTTCGGCATTCAGCTGAGACGAGCGCGTAGCCGTTTTGTGCAGGTTCTCTCTCTCTCTCTTATCGTCATGTCGCTCTTGCTCTCACGAGAAGAGGCTCTCGCTCACTTAGCGGCCTCCAAGCATTCTAAAATACGTAAGTACGTATATTAACACATTCATACAAATGATTTATGTATGTGTGCATGCACACACATAAAAATATATGTCCGATCAAGTTCTCTTATCACACATCGTAAGACAAAAGTCCAAGCCCTCAAGTGGCGAATACGAATACGTACAGTGTGCTATTTCAAAAGACACTATCAATTATTATTAACAACGCTTCTAAAAAGTAATTCCCTGTGTCTGATAAGTCGCTTGATATTGATGATGTTATATTTTGGTAGTGTCAGTTTTATAAATCGCCTTAAATTTTCCTCAGTCCAAAGTATAACAGCCAAATACGTTAATTTCAAATGCAAAATATACCGCAATATACCGAATGCACACCAATAAATTGTGTATGACCAAGTTTGCTGTATATTGTTAGCATTTAAAGTAAGACAGTATATTTTGTTCAAGATCTTACGGTCACTCTGGCTGTGAATGGTCAACAATTTGCAAAGGGGCTGAACAGCTGATTCGCAAAGTAAATATACAATTTTTGCCAAATTGAAGTGAGCAACATGCCTTATGGAGGATACACCCAACTGCCCAGCGGCAGCACTGAGCACGACAGTCGTCAGCAGCAAGTGCTAGCGAACACCTTTAATGTCCTGCAACAAACAAGCGAAACCATAAATCGCTCCAATCAAGTCGCACTTCAAACGGAAAATGTGGGCGCTGAAGTAAGTTATAAATAAACCTTATCAGTAGCTTAGTCATATATTATTGCTCTTGCAGATACTCGGAGAACTGGGGCAGCAAAGGGAATCTCTGCTGCGCACCACCCGCAGACTTGACGATGCCGACCAGGAGTTGTCCAAGTCGAGGATTATCATTCGGAAGCTGCGCAACGAAGTGCTCTACAACAGGATCGTTTTGATCCTGATTATTATCCTGGAAATCGCCATACTCGCTGGCCTGTTAGTTCTGAAGTTTGCTCATCTATAAGAATGTGAAGTTCCAAAGTAAACCTGAATCTGAATTCGGAGTGGATATGGGGAGGTTTTTTATTAAGTATTTTGTATCTTGTATCTAACATCAATGTTAATCGCATGCCTTAGACATTTAGAGTTAAGTTATATGTATCAATAAAAACACAGCTAAAATGGTAGACTTCTTATCTACATATTTCACATTCAGTATTTAGTTGTAGTAAATAACAATGATATTAATATTAATATATTATATGCATATTAAATATGTAAGTTTGTATACCAGGAATATTTGGCATAAAGCAAGATTTATGCTATGTATGTATATAAAGAGAACGAGTCTAACAAATTTGTTCTTTTTGTAAAATACTTGATATACCGATGGTTTAAGTTAATACAAGCGTCGCACGGTTAAACAAATAACAACTAAACGTCGCTGATGTGTTCAAGAGATATTCGCTTTTTATGTGTGTGTGGTGTGTATTTCTCCAATCGAAGATCATCTCATCTCTCACTGCTCATTTGCTGATGAGTGATGATGATGCTCAACGTTTTAGTAATTTTCAATTATCCTTTGGTAAGACTATGGACCAGCCAAATACGCGTCGATCAAAGCCGCACGAGAACAAATCACAATTCAGCAGCGGCTCCTCTGCCCAGGCCACCGACGACACCATGCGTCGATGTCCCTGGCGACTGGTGCGCGGCAATCGAGCCACACGCTGTCCATTCAGATCGAACAGACGGATCTGACGATTGTCATGCGGTATGGCAATGATGCCGCCAGTCGAAACAGCTAAACGATTCACCGATGAATCGGTGCGAATGGTGGCCAATGCAGAGCGCATGTTGCGCAGTTCCCACACTTTGATGGTGCGATCATCGGAGCCCGACACGACTTTGTCGTCGCGTGCAAACACACTCGACGTCACGGTCTCGGTGTGGCCCTGAAAGACAGAGACAGCGGGTATGGAATCGCGGAAGTCCCAGAGGCGGAAGGTAGTGTCACGGGAAGCGGTGACCACAAGACGTTGTGTGGGATGCGCTGAGACATGTGTGAGCTCGTGATCATGCCCAGTGAGGGGCTGCAGCGGCTGTGCAGTTTCCACATCCCACAGTATGGCGGTACGATCCCAGCTACCGGTGATGATCTGATCCATGCTCGACAGCCAATCGGCGGCCACAACCACAGACAGATGCCCACCCAGGCCGGTGAATTCGCAGAGCGGCGTGCGCAGCGTGTCGACACGATCACGATCCTCCAGCTGCCCGTCGCTGTCGTCCAGCTCCTCCTCGGAAGAATGTCCCTTTCTGCAATTTAATTTCGATTTGAAGTCGAGTTAATTTAGCTAATCAAGCGATACTTACTTGGGCACCTCCCAGTTGACGGCAGCCTGCCAGATGTGCGCGGTGCCATCGCCACTGCCGGTTAAGACGAGATCGCGGTGTTGATGGAACTTAATGGAGTTCACGGAGCCAGCGTGTCCTTGGTACTGCAGCAGGCAGCGTCCGCTCTCGATGCCCCAAATGCATGCCGTGTGATCCGCCGACGCTGTGCCAATAATGGGCTGTCCCTGCTTGGCGGCAACCTGCCAAATTCCATCCTTATGGCCGCCAAACTCACGCACCACAGAACTGACGACTGTTTGGGCCTTGAAGCTGGAGACAATGCGACTGGTTTGCGCTTTGATTTTGTTGCTGGCCTTCACCTTGCTGCCGCCCGTGGCGCTGCTCAGCTTGGCCTTGAGACTCTTGTGGGTGCTGGAGGCGGCGGCCAACAAACTGGCGCCAATCTCATCGCCCAGCGGCGCCGACGGTGTTGCGGGCGTGGCAGCCAGCGAACCGCCGCCGCTGCCCGTGGCCACAAGACCAACTGCCATAGCGCCAGCAGTGGAACGCTGCTCACTGTAGGGCGTAAGGGAGTCTTTGGTGCTGGCCGTAGCATTATCCAGCTTGTCTTGCACTGCAAGCAATAATGTTAATTAGTAATATATTTACTTATCTTACAGCTGGCTTACGATTGAGATTCTCGAGGTAGAGTTGCTCGAACTCTTTTTCGATTTGTGCAAACAGGAAGTGGAGGCGTTGGCGATATGGCGCGTCCTCGGGTATTATGGAGATGTCCTCGGTGAGACTCGCGAGTCGCGATTTTGTTGTTGCTGTGGACTTCATTGTGTGTGTGTGTGTGTGTATTTTTCTTTTTCTTTTGTGTATTTAATGTTTACACACACGCCTTTCAATTTGTTGTGGGACTTCCGCAAGCGTCTCCTGAGTGTGACTGCAAAACAATCCAATTAGTGGATTCGATTTCGTGTGCTTTATTGATTAAATTCCATTATAAGTATTTGTGTAGTGCATGGATATATTTTTCTTAAAGATTTTTATTTTTATCAGTGTTGCAAAACACCCGTTCGCGAATAGTATCACTTTCTGCAGCACTGACAGCTAGGAACAGCTGTTCGCATACACTGCATACATATCAGCTGTTTTCCTTTAACCTCTACGTTTCTCAACTGGCTTACTATATACCCGCCTGACTGTACGATCGAAAATATTCATTTATTGTATATATATAAAAGCAACTAGCAAAATTTGTCAGTGGCCAGGTGTTTAGCTAAACTGCGAAGTGAATTCGAAACACTTTTAACTATTAAAAATACATTAAATTAATATAGATTTAACTGGCTAGCTGCACAGTGATAATACCAAGTCACCCAAGGGTTAACGTTTGTTTTTTTACACTTTTTTTGTTGGCCACATAGCTGACGCTAACTGACAGGCAAACAAACAATTAACGTTGTCGTTGCTCTCCGACTGCACATTAAATATAAACTAAATAAAATGCGCAAAACATGGGTGAAACGAGAGAATATTTACTACAAGCCCTTCTACAAGGATAAATCGAAAATGTTCTTGTTACTCATATTTTTAGTGGGCATCTCATTTATTGCCTATCAGGTGGGTAAAATGCTGTTAATGAGAAATGCTGTGAATTATTGAATCATTACTGTGTTAATAGGCCTTCTCGCTGAATCAGCTGCCCAGCGTGCAGCAGCTTCGGCGAAAGCACAAACAAATGATGCAGTCGCTGGGTAGCAAACAACGCGACGTGGATGACTTTGACGGAGGCGGCGGTGGAGATGGAGGCGGAGTTGGCCTTGGCTTTGGCTTTGGTGTAGACGCCGCTGTAACTGCCACGCAAGATTCTGACGCCATTAAGATAATAAGGTAATAAAGTACTTGCTTCCTCAAGGTAACCATAACAACAACTTCTTCTTTTTAGGGGTACTCGTCTCTTTGACTACGATGCCTACAAGCCGAATTACAAAGGCAACTTCAAGTGCCTGGATGGCAGCAAGGAGATTCCGTTTAACCATCTCAATGACAACTACTGCGACTGTGAGGCGGATGGCAGTGATGAGCCCAGCACCAATGCCTGCAGCAAAGGGCGCTTCTACTGCAAGTACCAGAAGCGGCATTTCACGGGACGTGGTCTCGATGTCTTCGTGTGGACGTCGCGGGTGAACGATAACGTCTGTGATTGCTGCGATGGCAGCGATGAGTGGACGACGCATGCCAAGTGCCCGAATCGTTGTGCGTAGTTTTGGGAACGTGCTAAGAGCAGCAGCACCAAAAATGCGTCGTATGTATTTTGTATAGTAGATAAAAAAATATCTCACTTTCATCTCAAGGAAGATTAAGATTCATTAATGTCGGTAACAAGTCTGTAAAGCGCATCACACGCGATATTTTAGAGAATTACGATAATATTGTAATTTATATCATACATGTTATTTTTTAAGTAGATCGAATAAAACAAAAAGCACCTAACAATTTATTCAATTGTAGACGGGACGAAATTAGAAAATAAAGCCAACAAATTGTTTAATTTAAGACATGATATTATTAGATACATTTTTCCCTGAAACCCCCATTCCATTTAAAAATACACGATTTTAATTGAATTGAATTTCTTTTTATTACCAGACTCACGTAAATCAGTAGCCTGTTATACAGAGAACTCTATTTTTTCGTTTATAATTAAGTAGATTCGTAGCACACAATTCAATGCTCTCTTATCAACATAAGCATTTCATTTGTTTTCATTAATCATTTTATTTTTTTTGGTTTAAAATTCTTTCAAGCCGAACTATTTTTAGTGACAATTTTGAACTGCAAATTCTAGAAAGGTACGAAACGGTTGTTGTATCGAATTAATAGCAATATTTTTAAGTATTTAATCACTTGATATTTGTATTAAACACACGCTATGTTTAGTCAGCTGCCCGCGTTTATCTGTTGTATATATAATTATGTGATAGATACTAGAGGGAATTAACGGTGTTACGGTTAAGGAACGTTGTCGTCATGTAAAACTTATTGTGTTGATTTTCATTTTTTATTTTATCATTGAGATAGGGAGGGGGACGCTGCTTTTAATTTAGCAGTACATAAGGAAAGCTACGTACACAATACATAGAGCAAATCGGTTTTTGCAATCTTAAAAAATTCATTAAATAAAGTACAGTAAAGGCATTACATTTAAGGTTCCTTTTTTATAAGCCTATATATGTGTTGTATGGGTTTTGAACTTAAATTATGCTTACTTATCGCTAATGTAATACTTAATCAGAGTTTTTGTTTTGTTTTCTATGTAGAATATTGTTTGGATACTTGTGGCTCTCTGTTTGTATGATTAAAATTAATATTACCATTTTTTCTTTTTTAAATTCATTGAACGAACCGTTCACATGTGATTTCAATGCGTATACATTTTTAAATAAATAGATGAATAGGAAAAGATCATATATGGGAAAATATAAACAATTAAAAAACAAAATTAAATATTATTGCACTGACGAGATGTTGCTTCAGCTTCAATTTTAGCCAATTAATATATAAATTAAGATTTATGAGACGATGGACAGAACACAAAAAAAATTATGGGAATTAATAAATAAATTTACAATTACTCAAAGACTTTCACTTTTGAATCAATTGACATGCACAAATGGGATTACATTTAAATGTGTTTAGAGACGGAGATAGAGAGATTGGAGTAGAGGAACTTAGCCTACTCTTAAACGAAATTAGAGCTGCGTAAAATGTATGTATAGGTAATTAATTATTTAATTAATTAGGTGTACAAGTCTAACGGCAAAGCGTATAATACAATTTTTGTAGTTTGCGTTTGGAGCGACACTGATGATGATTGTGCGAATGATTTGGCTGATGGTGATGATGATGGTGATGGTGATGTCTGTGCGAGTGCTGTTGGTGTGTGTGGTGTTGCAAGTGCTGTGATTGCAATTGTTGTTGCTGTTGTTGTGCTTGCTGCTGTTGCTGATAGTGAGGGCGTGACAAACTGTGTTGTTGTTGCATATGGCTTTGATGATGATTATTTACAAGACTCGCCGTGGCAGCCGCAGCCGATGTTGATGCAGCACTCAGAGCCACCGCTGAGGATATCAATGCTGCGGCTAAACGAGACGATGGCGACGCTGACGATGATAATGCCAATGACGCTGACGCTGCGACATCTGTGGCAAGCAGCAGTTGCTGTTGTTGCTGACGCAACTGCTGCAATTGAAGTCGCTTGGCAGCGGCGGCGCCTTTGCGCATCGCATGCAAACGCCGCCTATGATGATGAGGATGCAGTTGAAGCTGTCACTTTGCCTCTTCGCTGGCATCCAGTAGATTGTTGGTACTGCTGCCAGCACCATTATTGGTTGTGGCAGCCGTGGGCTGCTCATTGTTGCCACCATGCTGCTGCTGCAGCTGCTGCTGTTGGTTGAGTGAATGGACGTGCTGGCAAAATGCTTGCAGCACCTCAAAGTGTGTCATTAGATTCGCCGGTTGGTTGTCGTAGTGCAGATGCCTGGTGATTGGGGCATTTAAACGCCGCAGCATCTCCGTGAACAGTTTCTCTTCCTTTCGTATCCAGGGCCGTCGATCGTCCTGCACCTGATACGGTGTGAGATGCACGTGAATGTTCATGCCTACAAAAACACAAGAGATGTAAGCATTTTGAAGTAGGGAGAATATATTTAACGGCTTACCCATTCTTGTGAGAGTCTCAAGTAGACTTCGCGATGTGATCCATGTGTTCTTTTGGCCGCCGTGTCCACCATCCAGCCAATACATATCTGTGATGCGTGAGAGCAGGCGACACATGCTGCTATCGTCCGGCGTTAGTGTTTTCAAGTAGTGAAACTCGTAGATAAACTGCAAGAATACATAAAAACACATATGTATGAGGCAATTGGTTCTGAAAGCTTAAAGCAAAAAGAGTGCGGCAAAACTTAATTAGCGATTTTTACACCAAATGTGACTCACTTGATTGAGCACGACGCAGCCCTTGCTGAACCCAATTAGCACCAGCTTGGACTTGTCCAAATTGAGATTCTCGCGCCACCACAGCGGATTGTTATCGGATGTTGGCGTTGCCGGTCGCGGCTGCTGTGGTTGTGTTGGTAACGTTGCTTGCAACGCCGCTGCGGCAGCGGCACAATCGTTGTTGCTATTGTTGCTGTTGTTGCAGTGCTCCACATTGTTCGTCGTTGGCGGTGACGCTGCCTTTGCTAGCGTTTGCTGCTGCTGGTGCTGGTTGTGCGACTCCTGTGGATGGCTGTTGAGGACAGCATCTTTGTTGTTGCCATTATTGATGCTGGTCACATTATTTGTATTCGTGGCCGTTTCCGTGGTTGCAGCCGCAGCTGCAGAGACTATGGGAAAGATGACAGCGCCATCGGCATCGACAGTGACATTCTCCTGCACCTGCAGTATATCAATGTCCATTTCTTGGCTGCTGTCGCTGCCCGTCGAGGACGATGAGCTGGACTCGGAGTTCACCGTGGCATTGGAGAGCGTCAACGCAGCGGCAGCAGCAGCAGCAGCCACAGCAGCAGCTGCGGCGGCCGCCTGCGCCGCCTGATCGAGTATCTCGTTCTCCGGTATTGAGATCAGGCGCTGCGACAGGTTCTGCAGCAGTCTGGAAAGCATACAAAATAGTAAATTAAATTCCTTTTTATTAACAATTGTTAATGTTGTATTTTACTCACTTTTCTAGGTGTTGCAGCGCATGGTTCATGGGCGTATGATCTGGAACTCCCGCGTTATTTCCTCGCACAAAATTGTCGAAGCAGCTGAACGTCTTGAATTCCATGCTGCAAAAATAAGTGCAATAAATTAGTATTGATATATTTGGTATTAACTCGAAGGTTTCACTTACCGAACCGGCCGTATGACTATGATGTGAGAGCGCGGAAATGCTTCGCGCAGCAATATCGCAGAGTTCTCCAGATTGTATTTCATGTAACCGCGACTATCGCGATTCGTTTCCATGCTCTCCGGAAAGTCTTGGACATCGCCGCCGAAATAAATGATCGCTTTGGAGTCCTCCACATGCTGCGATTGCTGGCGCACAATGGGCGGACAGTAGACAATGTCGTTGGCGCGATTCTGGAAGCCGGCGACAGAGAAGATGCGAAACGGACCGGCCGAAGTGCTTGGCGTGCATAAACGCTCCCCGCTGCTGCCGCCAAGCATGCCCTCGAAGTTACGTATCCGCTCTTGCAGTTGCAGAAATTGATCAATGGTGAGCTGCAGTTAGGAGCGGCAACGCACAACAGTTAGCTATTTGTATATAGAATTCTTTGTTTTCATTCACTGACTCAACTATCAACGCACAGCACAAACTGTAATAGCAACAAGGCTGCAATTTTTTTATAATATAGTTTACGATATTTGGTCGTGTAATTAGAATTAATTAAAAGTGGTTTGCTTATGTATGTCAAGTAAATACACAAGCCACAGCAAGCACATCGATCAGTGCTTATCGAAGGCACTAACCATATTTTAACGTCAATCACACACATTCACACCCACACACATCTTCGGCTACCGCTAGTAATAATCGTTCTCGTACAGATCCCGCGGATCTCCACAACAGCCCACGAAACGCAATCGCGTATCCTCCACGCACAGCTTCGTGTCCTCCTTCATCTCCTTGAGCTTGACGCGCACCTCCTCGCGCATCAGATTCCGACACATGGCCACCAATCCCATGCCCAGCAGCATGTAGATGAAATTGATGGCCAGCTTGGAGTGCTGATCCGTGATGCGTTGCAGATCCGACACCTCATTCGGATCCGCTGCAATGTCCTCGCGCAGCTTGTGCGTTGCGGCGTCCACATCTGCCGAGGTGGTCAGCGAAGCTCCCGGCACAAAGTCACCAAAGCCGATTTTGCACAGCGATGTCATGCAAAAGTAGAAGCTATTGAGGAAGCTCCACTTCTCCCAGTTGGCAAACATAATCGTGCCCGTCAGCACATAGAACATGATGACCCACAAACAAGCCGTCGACGGCACAATGATCTTCTTGCGCAGCGTCAAGGCGCCCAGACTGCCACTCTCCAGAGCCTCCAAGCGGGCATCGTAGTTGCGTTCCTGGGTGCAATCGTGCATGGAGCGATACAGGAACTTGAAGGAGCGCGCGAGCACTCGACCCATGTTCAGGAAATAGAGTATATAAAGCGGTATGCCGAAGGTGGCATAGATGACCGTGAAGCCCTTGCCCCATGGGGTGCGTGGCACCATGTTGCCATAGCCAATCATTGTGATGACCGACAGACAGAACATCAGCGCCGCAGGAAAGCTCCACATCTCGGCCGGGCTGCGTCCAACGTAACCATTCTTAATGATGGCAGCGATTTCTGCCTGATACTCCCTGAGCACAGCATTCGTTTCGTTCACCCAGAGCGGCTTGTCGATCAGATTATGCTCCTCGGTGATGTTCCACAAACGTTGCGAGTAATTTTGTCGGAGCTCCAGCACATGAGTCGTTGTTGTGTCGACAAACTCGCGCTCGATGTGCATGAAAGTGAGTGCTCCAAAGATGGCGTAGACCACGATGAGGGCGCCGACGCCCACCTGGGTGCACATGAAGGTGACAAAGTTGCGGCAACATCGCTTCACGCGCTTCCGCGGCTGGTTGCTCGGTGTTGAGGAGACTGTGGATGCCACGCCGAGCATTTGCGGCGAGTTGCGTTGAAATTTGTGCGACATCTTTTACATAGTTATATAAACTATCTCAACTATCAGTTTTGTATATTCTTTAAAACACAATAATCAGCATGTGTTTCCTTTTTTTGTGTGCAGTTAATTGAAATTTCAAAATTCGCTGCTCTCTTGTTTTTTTTTGCTTTGAAATCAGCTATAAATAAATCGCACTACAACATTTTCTACTCGTTAACAACGTGCCGAATCTTTGTATCTTTGGATCGCACTCGATGTGCTCAGCACGGCCGCCAAAATGGAACTGCTCCCAAAAGAAAAAACAGAAAAAACTACACACACTATTTCTCTTGGGATTCAACAAATGAGGAGGCAGCAACATACATATGTGTGGCAGTGACTAACAATCTCACTACAAGGGTTTTTTTCTATTTTCTATTTTCAGAATTTATGAACTTTGCGCAAAAATCGAAAATAAATTTATAAAATTAATGTTTATGTTTATAGCGAGTGTTTTTCACTCTATGTCTGCTATTTTTTGATTAATGGATCAACTAGATACAAATCTATCTAGATATAAATATAATCATAAAAATCGGAACAATAAATAGGGATTTTTTTAGTTGCCAAAAAGGGTTATTTCTATTTCTATTCTATTTTCCGTTTCTAATTTTTTTAAATAATTAATCTTTATGTTTATTGTGCTTTTCTATTAGTTGACTATGTTTTGATTAATGAAGCAACTAGATTCAAATTTATTTAGATACAAATATAATCATGTAAATCTGCACACAATTATTTACAAGGATTTTACAGTGGAGCAGAGGAGCAACAAATTCTTATCTAGATACAAAATAATTATTATTATTGCTACAAAGGTTTATACAATTGTCCATTTTCATTTCTTAGTATTGAAAATAAATTTATATAATTAATGTGCTTTTCTGACAGCCTGCTATGTTTTGATTATTGGAGCGGCGTAGCAACAAATTTGTGTCTAGATACAAATGTTGAAAATCGGCACACAATTATTTATAGGGATTTTTACAGTGCTGCTTCAGCCGCGACGCCAACGCCGACGTCGACAACATGGAAGCAAAACAAAGTGTATGTAAATATAAACAAAGAATATATGAAAGACAAAAAAAAAAAATGCGAACGAGCGAACAAAAATAAAATAAAAAAAAAAACGTCAAATGAGCAGCGTCACAGTGGAGACTGCAACGCAACGAACGCACAATTTTCGTAGGTGCCAAAAATGCTGTTTTCACTTTCGCATTGGGTTGCAAGTTGGTGTTGCACCGTTGCACTTGCATAACATTTCCCTTGCAGTTGTGTTTTTAAGGGTCGTTAACATTCTCCTCTCTGGTTAGCCGGTTTAACCTGTAGACAGACAACAGATACACAACACACACACACTTACACTCGAGAAGAGAGGCGCAGGCAGAAGGAAGATCAATGAATGCGCAAAAAAAAAAACGGGTCAGCGACGATGGGTTGCGGTAGGCGACAGCGTTGCAATATTAATTGCGGTGGCGTTGCAGGGGGTAGGTGCGGGGGAGCGGGAGGTGAGGGTGGCTTTGGCGCTGCCGACGACGCTCGCTGGATGCAGCAGGCAGCAAGCAGCGCTGCTCGCAAATGACCCTGAAGATGTGTAACACGCCAGGGCCAAAGCCAAGCAGCATAAAACAGCAGCTTTGAGGGGTGAAATGCGTAGCGACGAGATGGATTTTTTCAATACTCACACACACACTTGCACACCACTTCAGCCACTCACACATATACACACACACACACACACGTATATTTCACATATTTATGCAAAAAATTTTCAGCGCACCGCGCGATTTTTGCATTGCTTTCACCATTTGTTGTGCTCCCTTTACTTACGCCGTTTTTTGTTTTAATTTCTTGTTATAATTTGTTTTAGTTATAAAAATATTCCCGCGTCTTTTGCTTCTATCCCGTTTTCTTTTATCTCTACGTCTGTATTTTTAATTTCGTATTTTCGCATTGATATTTTTACTCATAGCCAATACGGCCACACAATTGCACTGCAAAATCTGAAAGCTGGTCACTTCGCGGTCGGTGTGACCGTCATATACATGTAATACAAATACTGAAAATACTGCAATGCTAAAAAGTGGTGCCACCCTATAACCTTCTTTTGCCGATGTGGCAACCTTGTGAACCATTATTTTGAAAATATGGCGCCCAACGATTTGCAATAAAAAGACATTTTTATTTCTTTATTTATTGTTCTTTATTATAGCCGACTGGCATTAAAAATTGCAAGAAGGCACCTCTGACATTATTAATTATAAAATATATTGGTGATCTACATTAACAGCCAAGTTCGAATAAAATTCCACATTTATTTGTACCCGGATGATAAGAGCCTCGGGAATAGAGAAGCTGTTAGTCGAGGATATTCGACTACTTTGTAACATTTATGTAAATCAGAATTGATTAATAAGAATATATGATGTACAGGGTTAACACGTTGATACCATTTATACTTACTATAACATAACACGTTCTTACGTACTTATATATTTGGAGCAATTGGCTGAAAATAGAAAAACCTGCAAAACCAACCCCCGAACCTAACTATTTGAATTGTGCTTCCGACTGAGAAAATGGGTAATTAACACCAGAATCGAGTGGCATATTTGAAACAATGTTATTAATAATAATCATAAATATTTATTTGGTTTTATTCCGTTTGACATTAAAATGCTACTAGTGATTTATATTTTTGATTGGATTTGAATAAATTTGCATACACTCGTAAGCATATGTATTATGTACTCGTATGTGTGTATGTATGAATTGATTTATATTAACTGGTAGACGTCGAAAAATTATTTAGTTTATAATAGTTGCCATTTTTGTGTTATGATTTAATGTAATAGTGATAGGGCACACATACATACAATAATATATATATATATATAGTATTTATGTATATATGCATGCTTATATTTGAGCATTTATATTATTATTTTATTATGAAATTATTGAAAGCAGAGTGACAGGAAATTTACATTAAAAATATGTTTGTTATACATGATGCAGTTTAACACTGCCCACATTATTTTGTATTTGTTATATATAGAAGCCAGTGAGCTCCTAAATAAAACATCCTTTGTGTGTCTACAATTTTCAATGTTTCGTGTATAAAAATACTTCAGGATCCAGTTAGTTGATAGTGGATAGAAGTGCTCGAAAAAGGAGCAATTCTTTGGTGGTGTTTTTGTTGTCTAAATGTTGTAGTATAACTATAGTAATTTGTTTTGTTTTTTAATATAATTTCATATTTATTACATTTTTGGTACATAAATCTGTGTGTTGTGGTTTGATTTGCCTTAAAAATTTGTGTGTTGTTGCCGTAGATGTTGCTGCAATTTTCTTGTTGTTGTTGTTGTTGGGGTGGTGGTGGTTTTTTGTTTGTTTTTGTTGTGTATTTAAGCTGAATAGTTATAAAACTAAATAAAATTATAATCATATCGCTCTATATGTATAGATGTATAATTTTGTTGTATAGTATATATACACATACATAACTTAAAACAGTGCACGAAACTAAATTGATGTAATAGCAGTAAATTAATAACTAAATAATTATTTTATACATTTTGTGCTTTGGACCGAAATATAACAATTTTGATAATTACTTAGATAACAAAGATAATCAAAAGGCAAGCAACAAAAATGATCCAATATAATTAAATATATGTAATAACAATATTTCGATGTTGCCTTTCCTTAATTATATTTGTTGTTTTCAAGTTTTGTGCCGAAAATATCACATTGATTTTTTTGTTTGCTTTGTTTTTGTGTTGTTTAGGGTTTTCATTTAGTTTGTAATCATTTTGAATAAGTGCCAAACCATAATTTTGCCTATCACAAAATGTTTAAAATTAATTACATAACGCAAGGACGTTCGAATAGTATAATAAAGTTCTCAAATGGTTTTGATGGATTCTAATTAGCATAAGTATGTAGTATTAGTTACTTACAAAAAGTAAGTAGTTGTCAAACATTTTGAAATTAGTTTTGTTTGATTAAACATTGACTTTACTTAGCAACGTCTGATATGAATTTATTTTGTTTTCGAATTTAACTTTGATTATATTTAAAGTTTTACACAAATTATTTAATTTATATTTTTGTATCTTTTCGTTTTTTTGTTTCTTTTTATTTATTTATTTTTGTATTTGTATTTATAGGTTGTAGTTTGTATAAATATATAAGCAAGCTTATTATTAATGTTTAACAAAAATGTGAGGTGGTTCAAGTGGTTCGCATTTAGTCTAAAAACTTACAACTTATCAAGAACTTTAACCATACATACATATGTATAAAAAAAAGGTTAAAAACACATTTACACGCTCAACTAAGAATCTAACAAACAAACAATTCAAATAAACAAACAAACATTTCAAATGATTTGCCATTTACCTATGCATGTATGCGCGTGTATTTGTGTATGTGTGTGTGTTGCTGTGTGTGTGTGTGTGTGTGTGTGTGTGTGTGGCAATTAAATTAATATAGTAGTAGTTTCTATTTGATTCTCTTTAAAATTAAGCAATCCATCAACAATAAAACTGAAATGCATCTGAGGTATATCAAAATTTCTTCGTAGTTCTTTGAGTAATGTGTGTACTCTTTGCAAATTATTATCAATACAATTAAAATTAAGGGTAAAATTAATCAAATTATATATACAAACATATATATAAGAAATATACATCTATGCATGTATATGTGTATGCAAACTAAATACTAATGTGACATCTGATATTTATGAGTAGTACGAGTAGGGGGACTTTGACTGCTGTGTGCCAGCGTTTTACATTTAGATTTAGTTAACGCTTAAGTTTGCAACCAAACGCTTTACATTTATGTGTATAGTATATTCATCATATCGTTAATATTTTTTTTGTAAATTTTAATTTTAATTGTAAGCATATGTGTAGGTTTTTTTGTGTTTTTATTTTAGATTAGGAAACAACACGCAGAAACCTTTAAAGTTGTTTTTGTAGTAGCAATTTTTAATTTCGCTCCCGTGGGTTCCATAATTTTTCCTTGTCAAGCAACCGAAACCGTTTTCAAGTGAATATATAGCGCTCTATATCTTGATTAGTCCTCCTCCGTTTTCACATCAGTGTTTTACGTTCTTGTTTGTTTTCAGTTTTTCTTTGTGCACTCCCTCATTACAATTGGTTAGGAAAAAAGAGAGTTAAAACTAGCCATTCATATGGTATGTACTTGTATTTATACTAAGTATATACGTAGTTTATATATGCATAGATTTATTTATATCTGTACTTGTTGTATATATGTATGCCTGCTGTATTATATTGTTATTTATTTTCTTTTGTTTTTTTTTGTTTTGTTTTTAGCATCTTCGGTTCTATATGTTTTGGGTTATTGCTTGAGGCGTTAAATCGAATCATTTAATTATTTTCATGTACAAGCGACTTTGGAGGCGACTAAATGCAAAGGATTACATACAGTAAGGATCTGTGTTATACTATTTAGATATCGATGGATGTTCATAGGACTCCGAGTCAAAAATAACTTACACGTTAGTAGGAAACGCTTTAATAAATTGTCGCGCCACTCTTCATTACTTTCATTCTAGTTTAACTTTTGTTTTCTGTTTTCTGTTTTATTTTTTTTTTGTTGCTGTTGTAGTTGGGATTTGTTGTAGTTTGCTGCTGGTGCTGCGAATCCTTGGCGCTTATATCGAGGAGTTCAGCTTGAGCAGACGATCCGGGTGCTTGACGCGCAGATGCGAGCGCAAGGTGTCGATCCGACTGTAGGTGGCCGGGCAATAGGGGCACATGGATCGCTGGGCGGTGTGCGAGTGAAAGTGATGCCAACGATTGGTGACCTCCTTGCCGCAGGAGCGACAGCGCCACATGGTGCCGGGATCGCGGGACGGCGTGAACATATTGTGGTAGGACATGGTGTGATGTGAGTTGTGGCCGGTGCTCGTCGGTGTGCTGGAGCCGCCCAGGGCGGCGGCGTGTGCCTGATTATAGCCATGGGCGGGGGGCGTGCCGCCGGCACTGTTGTGGCCATTGCCCGCGGCGCGGATGTAGTGCAAGGGATTGTATTCGCTCTTCAGGGCCGCCGACAGGTGCATGCCAAAGGGGGGCGGCGGCGGCGAGGCCGACGATGAGGTCGAGAGCGGTGTCGAGAGGTGGTGACGAACAGAGGCGCCTGTGTCGAGAACGAGAAAGAGAAGAACAGACACACAACAGCCCGTCGAGCGGGACGAAAATCAGCCCAGAGAAATAGATCTTATTGTTTTAATTTTTTGGTTTTGAATTTGGTTTTTTTTTTTGGTATGATAAGGAGATAGAAACAGAGAGAGAGAGAGATAGACAGAGACAGAGATAGAGAGAGAGTGATAGACATAAGGTAAAAAAAAGTATAGTTCGTATTTGGGAGCAAAATAATATGCTGTCAAAGGCGAATAAATACAAACTAAAGTGGCGTAACAAACTAAAGACTAAGTGTAGATACTGATCAAAAAAGGAAACAACAAAAAAATAAGAGAACACAAACAATGTAGATATATAGGTATATATGTATACATATATAGTATGTATGTATATGGGTGTTGGCTAACTACGATCAAGCAACTTAATCAACAAATTATGCGAATAAAATACAAACAGATTCACATAGATCAGATCATGTATGTAGGACTATATATGGTAAGTAAGTATATTAAAAGAAACTAACTAATAATATTTGTAATCAGATGTAACTAAGAAAGTAACTAAACATACAATTGATTATCAACTCAAGATCACTTATATATTTTATGTAAGTTTTCAATTCGATTTCCCTTCATAGTCAAGCGTGCAAGTTTTTTTTTTGTTGTTGTTTGTTTTGTAAACATAATAATAATTCATTAATTGCAGCTCTCTCTCGCTTAAGAATATTTATAGAAAATATGTTTGTATATATATAGAATGCCTCCGTTGCTTCTGCTGAAATATTCGATTTCATATCTTTGTTTTTTTTATTTTTGATTTTTGATTTTCGATATATATGAAATTAGTCACAAATCAGCTGCATCAAATTATGATTAGATAAACAGTACATTGAGGTGTATATAGTTTAAAGTAATTTGTATAATTAAGTTTTGAGCACAAATGTAAACACAATCGATTTGATGACAATACAAGTAAAAGTGGCATGTGTGTGTGTGTGTGTGTGTGTGTGTGTGTGTATATGTGCGTGTGTTTGTGAGCAATTAAAGTAATATCATATATTGTTATTTATTTCTTTGGGTGTAACTCATTTGTGCGAAGAATCATTTGATTTTGTACTTTGTTCTTTTGATTTTAGTTAAACTAAACTAAGCTCAAAGTGAAACCTAAAAGTGGAAGATAAATATATAGTAATCATACATAAAATATAAGTATATACATATACATATATATATAATTAATGTAAATTAAATAAATTATTATAAAAGTTAAAGGTAAAAAACAGGAAATTGGGCCGAGGTTCGAAAATTGTACACACAATGCAAAGCATTTGTATGCCGAGTACGAGTATATATGAGAATGTATATGTGTGTGTGTGTGTCTGCAAGTAATGTATATATATATATATATACTATATATATATTGGCGAATTTATTCATTGTTGTTCTTGTCTAATGGTATATATATTGTATATGGGCACCCCCTAAGTCTTGGAAGCACAATTCAAAGCGTTCAAGGTTCAACTCAGAAAGAAAGAAAAAGTGATCACCATTTTTTGTTTTTGGTTCCATAAAATTCAATTTATTAGCATTTAAAATTTGTATTTTTCAATTTTAAATTTTAAATTGTTAAATTGTGTGTCGATTGATTTGCCTGTTTTCCAGTTATCGGTTATCATTCACTTATAATGTTTATCATTTTCATTGTTATTATTTATTATTTGTGTTTTTTTTTGCTCTGTTGTTGTTGAAATTAATATAACGCTGGCATTATGGGTAGAATGTTTATTAAAAATGTTGTAAAATATATATGTAATCATATATAAAAAAATTTTAACAAATGCTGCAATTTGCTTAGCGTTAATTTAACTGATATTTATGCAATTTGTTTGCTTTTCATCTTGTTGTTGTTGTGGTTGTATTTTTCATTTTATAAATAAAACTAAAATTATTTGTATTGCGTTTTATTAATACAAGTTATATTAATACTTAAAATCTAAGATTACATTGAAACTAGTTAAAAGTTTATAACTTTTCATATCGAACTGCAACAAATGCGCTAAAATTGCTCGGCTGTTAAATTAGTTTTCATATAAAAATAAAACAATTGTTGTTGGTGTTTGTATTCTAAAGTCTTCTTGGGGTTAAGCAAAATAATAAATATGCATTTGGAGGGGTCAAAGGTAAGGGGCCGAGGGTCGGGTATTAAATGTTTTAAATGTGCCAATGATAAGGTGTGCTGTTTGTGTGTGTGTGTGTGTTTTGATTTTATCGAGTTAAGTTTATGACATTTAAGTATTTGAAATAGACACAGAAATGTAGCGAAAAGTTATTGTTATCATTAACTAACTGCACAATACGAGTACTATTGGTATCGGTATATATACTCTATAAATGTGTATTTCGTATATATTTATATGTGAATATGTTGCTGGAAATTAACTATATATCAGATACATACAACATATGTCCACATTCATAGTTTTAGTGATATGCTAACATTCGTTTAAATGTTTCTATAGTATCATTACTTAATCGTAATTCATCGAATGGATCGCTATTGAAATACCATAAAACCCTACAACTTCACTATCAATTTCACTCCCCATTTCACATTTCCATTTTCATTTCCTAATTCCCTCGATCTATCGTCTCTTCTTCATCATCGCTTCGCTTAAACAAAAACTAGTCATATTGCACATACATAAGTTCAAAAGCTGTCTACTGTTCGGGGTCTCTATCGGGGGTTCGTTTTTTTTGGGGGAAGTTGCATTTGCATTTAAAGTATATTTGGATTTAGCACCATTTTGCATACCACAAATTAGATATCGTCGATATTCTTTTGTTTTTGTTTTGTTTTTAATAATTAACATAATTTCATTTTGTAATGTGTGTAGTTTAGTTTAACTATAGTTATCACATCATATATAGATAAATTTCATGTTGTTCAACAAAGCAGAGTTAAAATATAAAACATTAAACAAATATTAAGTCGGGGCAGTATCTGATGTTGCATTAATTACTAAACATTTCATGTTACAAATTAAAAATTAAAACAAATAAATAGTATTAATATGTAGTATTATTAACTCTTGAACTCTTTTTTTTTTGTATTGTTTTTTGTGTTTTGTTTTGCGTTTTTTTCTATTTGTTTTAGGCAATTCATGTGCGCACCAGGTTGGATTCATTTTCATAAACAAAGTGGCAACAAATAAAATAAATGTACAACAACAAAATAAGATTTACAGAACTACTACTTAGTGAAGAAATTTGTAAAAAATATATAATATAAGTATAAGTATTAGAATAGTATATACAGTTGGCTTACAAAAAATGCTGCAAAATTATCATTAATCATAATATTAATATAACTAAATTATTGATGTATGTATGTATTGTATGTCGTATGCGTGTAGACTGGATAACAACAAAACACGCCCTTCAGCCCTATCCCGACACTCACATGCATTTACAGATTGTGGTTGACACTGAGTTTAGTTCGGAAACTTATTGGCTTTGGGTTAATGGGATGGGCGGGGGGTCGGGTCTCAGTTCCTCACTATATTACAGGGACATGGTGCGGGGAGGGAGTGAAGAATTTCATCATTCACATTCACGTTCACATTCACATTTGCATTCACACACTCACTCAGTTACACGCGTGTTTGTTATGTTATAAATAATTTAACATTCTCTATTTGTTGATCTCGTATGTTTATGCGTATCTGTTTATGTATAATTAATTAATTAATTAATATTAGGGCATCGTATGCATGTCTTCTTCCAAGTTTAACATTAAAACGCACAAATTTTGTACATAATAAATATTCTCAAATTTATGTTAAGTTCTATGTGTTCTATGTATGCGGCAACTGGTCTAGAGATACATTAAATATATATATATCGATACGGTTTATTATGGTATTTTACAATCGCTGTTATAATCAATACAGTTGACATTTATACGAGTAGAAGAGTTAAAACATTAGCTGCACTGAAATCTCGTTTTTAAAAATGTCTTACAAGTTTTGTGCCTTTTTTCTTTAGTTAGTTTTAATTTCTTTTTCTTTTTTTTTTGTATAGTTATAGAAAGATATTGTGTGAGTGTGTGTGTGTGTGTGTGTGTTGTTGTTGTGAGTGTGTGCATATTAGTGTTAAATGCAACAACGAAACAGGTGCAACAGTGCAGCCAATTCGATTGGCACAATACTTGCCCCACGGTTGGCACCAACAGCAATAGATTTAAATGTCTAACAATTAGAGTTAAAACTGTTGCCATACATATTGGTTTGGATTAATATATATGCACATATATATGCTTGTTTGTTGTATTTAGCTTTTCGAAACGTTCTCTAGTATTTAGTTGCCTTCAATCTCCATAAGTCCTCTGGTGGCTGCCTTGGAAACCCTGTTGCTTGCCTACTACAAGTTCTCATTATCATTATCATAATTATCATTTTTATTTTTGTTTTCCTTTATTTTTTTCGTTTTCGTTTGCGTTTTTGTTTTGTGTTTTGATTTGTTATGGTTAAGTTGGCTTATTAGTTATGTATCTATGAAATTGCAACATATGAATCCAGTTGAAACCATGAATCGTACACAGGTCAGCTTTTGATTCCATTCACATACTTCTTTTCTTTTCCATTTTTTTCGATTTTTTTTTTGTGTTTTTTTCCCTATATAATTGACAAATAAATTTGGCTTACCATAATATTTTGCAATGCATGGTCAACATTAAAGATTTCATTCAGTTAGTTCTTTATATTTATATATGCTTAGTCTGAGTATCAATCGGTTGCCTTCTTGCTTTTCTTGTTCTTGCTGTTGTTGTTGCGGTTGCGGTTGTTGTTGATTTTGATGTTGTTGCTGCTGCTGATGATTTGTTGCCACTGTTCACGGTGGCAGCTGCCTGTTGAAGCTTCTAGGATTGTTAGCATAACTGTTATAATTATTACTGTTGTTATGATTATTATGATTATTATTATTATTATGATTATGATTATTAGCGTTAGCATTACTATTAGTAGCTGTAGTAGTTGAAATTGTAGTTGTAGTAGCTTCCATTTGATTGGCATTTGTTGAGTTGTTGTTGCTGTTGCTATTGCACATGGTTTCGAGGGCAACATGATCGCTGCTGCTGCTGCCTGCAACATTGGGGCAGGACGTTAGCTGCTTCAGCTGCGCCATGTAGTGATTGAAGCTCTGCCTCATGCAGCTCTCCATATCACGTGGCTCCTCCTCAAGCTCATTGTCGCTCTCATCAATGACAATTGTTTGCGTTTGAGGTTGCTGTCGCTCCTGCTGCCGTTGTTGCTGCTGCTGATGGTGCTGCTGCTGTTGCAGTCTCATGTTGCCGTTGTTTAGTGTTGCTTGCTGTTTGGCCTCATAATTTTGTTGGTAGTAGTTACGCGCATAGAAATTGAAGGGCGGCATTTTGTGATGCTGCTGTTGCTGCTGCTGCTGTAAGTGTTGCTGCTGTTGGTGTCGCTGCTGCTGCTGCTGCTGATGGAGTTGCTGATAGTTGCTGGCAAAGTGCGGCGCTTGCTTAATGGACTCGTCCAGGCTCCATGCACTGTAATTCCAGGACATGTACTGGTTGTATCATTCACTTGTGGCATTGTGTTGCTGCTGCTGATGATGCTGTGGCTGCAACTGTTGGTGCAGCATGTGCTGCTGCGCCAGTGCGTGGGCATGTTGCTGCAACTGCTGCTGCTGCTGCTGCTGCTGTGACTGCTGCTGTTGCTGCTGCTGTTGTTGCTGCTGCTGCTGATGCTGCTGCTGTTGCGCGGCCGTGAATGCAGCCGCTGCTGCCGCCGCCATTGCCGCTTGCGAGGCAGCCGCTAGCTGTGTCGCCGTGGGCGTGGCCGCGCCCACCGCCGTCGCTGAGGCGGACATTAGGTTGTCGAACTTGCGCGTGTCCGGGTTGTACATGGGGTGCTTGAACTTGCAGTGAGTGCGCAGGTTGTCGCTGCGCGTGTAGGTGGCACGGCAGAGGGGGCACTCGAAGCGGCCGGGGAAGTGCACGTGGTAGTGGTTGCGTATGTGCGTCACGACCTTGCCGCACAGCTTGCAGCGATGCAGGTTGCAGCCGCCGGAGAGGCGCTCGAAGGTGAGCCGCATGTGCCAGGCCTTC
Source organism: Drosophila ustulata (assembly GCA_035047365.1). Classification (NCBI taxonomy): domain Eukaryota; kingdom Metazoa; phylum Arthropoda; class Insecta; order Diptera; family Drosophilidae; genus Drosophila; species Drosophila ustulata. Next base: position 16,932,569 of record JAWNPT010000094.1, read on the forward strand.
GAGCCTTGGTTGCATAATCGTGTTTTCATTGCATTTTTTTATTTGGTATTGTATTATTTAGTTTTTGTAATTTTAAAATGTATTTTTGCATTTTCAATGTTCATATTCATTTTGATTTTGGTTCGGGTTTTTTGGTTTGGTTTTTGATTTGGTTTGGTTTGTTCGTTCAAACGCGTAAAGAAAAAAGAAGAGAAAAACAATGTTGTTGTTGGTGATTCACAGAAACAGAAAAATCATTTTTATAATTATTCTTAAGCTGTATAATTGGAATGCATTTTATTTAGCATTTTATTTAGCATTTTTCTAGATTGTAATTGTAATTGTTGCCCTTCTTTAGCATTGCCAATGGGAATAGTGAAAATTACGATAAATTTTTGTTTGGTTTTGATTGGTTTTTTTTTTTTTTACTAAACGTATACGTGTAATTCAATTCCATATGATACGACGGATGACGTCTTGTGGCTGGGTTTTAGTATATAAGTAAGTATAGTATGTACTGGAAACTTAATTGTGTTTGCTTGGGGAAACCATGAGAGGTGTTGGGGAAAACTTGATTAGAGTTAAATAAGTAAAAAAAGGTGTTTGCTTTCATCAAAAAATTCACGCAGAAATTTTGTTACACCCAAAAGAAAACAATTAGACAAGTATTTTGAATAAAATTTGGAATATGTGTTGACAATACTAGAAGGGAGGATATTTAAGTAAATTAAACGTACTAAAGGTAATAAAATTGCGCCAATACGCAAAGGCATTGGCAAATGATATTTGCTTAACAAATATATTAATAATATATATTATTATTTACAATCAATATCGATATTTATATAAGTCGAAAGTCGATTAACTATACTCAATGATGGCAATTCAGGTGCTGAGATACTTTGAAGAACCCAAACCAAATTATGTACGAGTATGTAGACGATTATAATATATGCAATGAGCGATATTTGTTTTTTGGTATTTTCTTTTTTAAATTCGTATTTGAATATGCCGATTTGTTGATAGAAGAACTAAATATTTATAAGTTGTTTAATGGTTTAATAAATGATGAGTGTGTGTTGGTTGGTTGGTTGTTTTTATGGTTGTACTGACTGTTATTGTAATTATTATAATTTGTTCTATTTGGTTTTGTTTTGGTTTTATGCCGAAACCGTATTAGTTTCAAGTTGTACGGGGGCAGATTGCTTTTGGTTTTTGTATTTTTTTTTTTTTGGGGGAGGAATGCTAAATGTATGAATGTACAAGGCGTAACAAAGAGGGCCAAAATTCACGGGTTATATTCGATATAAACACGGAAATGATGTGGATATTTTTGTAAATTAATACTGATAAAAAATTATATTAAGTTTATATATATTAATAGAGTAATAAAAAGAATAAGTGGGACAGAGAGAGAGAGAGAGAGGGAGAGAGATAGAGTGAGAGAGCAGAGCCAAACATTGGGCCAATTATTTTGTGTGATTAGCACATCGATCGATATCGAACATATTTTCAACACCCCTCCTGCCTGCTGCATACAAATAATGAACAAAATCAAATAACAGATCCTTCCAATAAACAGAACAGAGCGAGAAAAACAGTGACAGAGAGTAAAAGACGGAGAGATAGAAAGTGAATGAATAAAGAGCAAGTGTTTCAATAAAAAAACATAAGTAAAAGTATAAACATTTTTCAATCGTTTTGGCCAATTCCTGTTTTTTCCAGTAATTTTTATAAAAATTTGAAATTTTCTTTGTTTAGCTTTTCGTAAAATAAAGAAAACACATAAATAAAATCGATACGTAACTTAGACAATTATGTATTAATAAGATGTAGTGTATATATATATATATTTATTTATAACTAGTGGAACATATCTAAATCATACTGATTACTTGTGATAACTTGAGATAATTGCTTAAGAAGAGCTTAGAAAATGAAACTTACCGTAAGTAGAAAGTGCGCTTGTTGTTTTTTATTTTTTGTATTGATTAATTTCGTATTTTACTTGAAATCGATTAGGTTTTTTGTTTTGTTTTATCAGTTGGGTTAAGTTGGTTGATCTTGGTGTTAGTTCAGTACCTAGGGGCAATAGTTGTGATATCTTTTGTTTCTTTTAATGAAAAGAACTGGAATTTGATTTGAAAGAGATTTATTAAGTAAAGTTAAAGATGTTAAGTAAAGTTCTTGTTTGATATATTTTTTTTTTCTTTTTGGATTCTTTTGTTTATCGTTTATATAGAGTTAGATTTGCATAAATTGATTGGTTTTGTTTTCAACTACGACTAGCTGTAAATACAATGCAATTAATTTGCATTTGAACTGTGTAATTATTATTGCTGAATATTATTATTATATGGCTTCCTCTTTCTTAGCAAACTACTTGATCAATCTTTTCGAAATCAATGATGTAGTTAACTTAATTTGCAACTAATGGACTTCGGTGGGTGTTTGCCAAAGATACGAGTACAATCATGAATAGAACGAATGATTTCAATGCTCTCCTTACAGATTAAGTGCGCTTTGGGCCCATTCAAATTGACACTTCTTGGATGCAATTGAAATCAGACGTTTTATATCGAATTTGTAATTAACAATTGTTTTTTCTGAATTCACAATGACACAAACTCTATGGATAAAGGTATTTGAAATAACAGTGATCTCGGGTATTCTCAATATATTGCTTTTCATTATCGTTTATTTTGCTTATCCAAAGATTCAGCTATTCATTAGTCTCGTTGTTGCCTGCCTCACTCGTTGCACCTTTCGCTTAAATGATTATTTTATATTTTGTCAGATTTTCTGGACGTTAATATATTGCTTTTGTCAATATGTGTCTTTAAGTGTATGTATAATAAAATCGTTAATATGGCACACAAAATAATTATTAGTTAAAAACTCACTACAGCACATGTTAAATGATGAAACTCTGCATGTAACAGAATTCATTGCAATAAATGAAGAAATAAGAAACCAAAAACGAACTGATGATAAATCAACTGGAAACGCAAGTTGTGGAATTCTAATGTAATACTTTTCAAAGTTTGCTCTTAAGTACTGGTCTCGGTATATTCAATCGATATTCAAAGTACCATATCAGTTGTCATTAATTGTTTAAGTTGTTTGTAAAAAGCATCTAAAGGTTATAAGTAACAATAATAAAAGTCTTTTAAATCAACTACAAGAGTACAATAAAATACATATTTTGATTTAGCTAAAATCGGCTTGAATACCTCATTGTTTCAATATTAAATATTAAATATTACGTATTTATAATTTGTATATTAATTGTGATTAGATTTGAAATTGAAAACCTTTTGTTTTTCTCTTTTGATTCGATTCAATTTGATTTGTTTAACTTTGTTGTTTGTCCTGTCTTTAAGTATATTTCTCAATTATTCATATTTTTTTTGCGGTGAGCACTGAAGAAACTCTGGGGAACTCTTAGGGACCTAAATACGTATACGTTTAACTGGGTGCAGACTGAAGTTGTCCTTTTTATCTGTTGTTGCTGCTGGGTATTGACTAGTCGACTAGTCGGTAGGGCTAACTATCTAGAGAAGTGATCACATATGTACATAATGGCTGAAGAAGCGATCCTTAATGTCCGCATGCTTGATCTTGCAGTGCGCCTTCATGTTGTCGCGCCTGGTGAACTTCTGCCCACACACGGGACACTCGTGACTCTGCGGCCTGTGGATGTTGGCGTGATGCCAGCGATTCGACACTATCTTGTTGCAGCTGACGCAGCGATACAGCGTCGGCAACGTGCCCGACAGCTGCACAAACAGCGTCGAGTAGTCGATGTTGTGATCCCGTCGATTGGCCGCCGCCGCCGCCGCCGCAGCAGCCGCTGCCGAGGTGCTGCTGCCCGAGGCGCTCGACGAGCTGGGCTGCGGCGAGAGGGGCGCGACGGCGGGCTGATAGTGCGGCGAGGGGTGTGTGTGAGGTGACGCGTGGTGGGCATGATGGCCATAGGCATCCAGCTGCTGTTGCTGCTGCTGCTGCTGCTGCTGCTCGCTCGGCGACTGCCGCATGGCGTAGCTCAGATGCGGCTGCTGCTCCCGATAGTTGTTGTTGCTGCTGCTGCTGCTCGCTGTGGGCGTGTGGATGGGCGTGTGGGTGGGCGAGTAGGCGGCTTCGGCCACACACAGCGTCTCGGCCGCGGTGGCAGCCACAATGGCGCTGCTGTGCCGCCCCAGATTCAATGCCGTCTGCGGCGCCGTGGCCACCTGATGTGGATGGTGATGATGCAGGTTCGGGTGCGGATGCGGATGCGGATGCAGATGGTGGTGCTGCTGGCGACTGCAGCGGATGGCGCGCATGTTGCGCTCCTTGCACTTGTACTCGCAGTTGTAGTTGTTGTCCAAGTACATGTCCGTTGGCGGCAGATCCTCGTCGTGCGGCGCATAGATGATGGCGCGTCGGTACTTCGGTGTGGCATGATAGGCGAGCGCAGCCGCTGCCACAGCTTCGGCCTCAGCCTCGTCCTCTTCGTCCATGTCGTGATCAGCCGCGTCCTTAACGTCGACGAGGGCCACGTCGAGGGTGTCGGCATCCGCATCGCCCTCGCCATCGACTTCGGCGTCTGCCTCGTGCTTGCTGGCACTGTTAAAATATTTAACGCGACCTGCAAACATTTGCGTTTTCGTATTATGCGTTATCACTGTGGGGGAATGGCGATAGTTTTTGTGGCAGCTACAGCCTACAGGTGAATCTTTTTTGTATTTTTTTTGGGATTGCCGAGTGCGTGGAATGCAATGCCAGGCCGTGGAATGCGCGCTCTCGTTTACATTCCATGCGCACAGTGGGCTCTGGCCAATTCGTTTTTTTTGGTAATGAACTTAAAGGTGTGCGGAATTCAGCATGTTTTGGTTTGGCAGTCGGAAGGTTGTGAAACAAAACTCGCATATTGTATATATAGTATTGTGGCAAAGTATGTATGGTTTTGGTGTAGGCAGGTATTATTATCATAAATATATTGTAGTATATTTGGTATGCAAACGAATGGAACAACAGACAGCTACAAGAATTGCATTGCATTTCATAGTTTTGGGTTCAGATTTTGTAGGCATATAAAACATTTTGGATAATTGTCGTATTTCATTTCATTTAGTACGTGTTCGTGTTCATATTGTATATATTTGTTGATGATCAGGTTGAACGTAACGCAAAATAAAACTATATATTATGTCATATTAAATCAAATGCATTGACAGTGGAAACTAGGAATAAAGCTGGCTGGCTAGCTGGATCTTGTACGGGTATTCTAAAGGGTTGTTCAAAAATCATATTTCCTTGTGAACAACAAAAAAAGGAACAATCAAATTATAATTAATGAATACGTGTGTTTTGTAGCATCTTAATGTAATTGGCACATTTTGTGATAGTCTAAAAGTAAATTAATAATTAACACAAATTAAAGTTGGCCTTAAAGCTAGGGTATCATGTTGGTATTGGTTTTGGTTTTTTGGCAGGTTTCGTAAAGGACATTAGAGGCTCTATAAAAACAATTCAGCTATAAATTATGTATGTATGTAGTTTATTGCATAATGGCATATAAGGAAAACAACAGTGTAAACAAATCAAAATGTTAACTCATACATATGTTTGTGTCATTTGTGAACATTTACATTTTATAATACAATTTCGTGTTTTATTTTTTTGTATACTCTTTGTATTTTATTTATTTTTTCATATTACTGAGATACTTCAATTGGGTTTTCATTTCAGTACTTCAATGTTGCAACAAATTTTCAGCAATATTCGATATATACTCTTTCTTTCTTTCTGTTACATAATTTTATGTAATTTATTTGAAACCTTTTTTGTTTCAGGTGCAAATTCCAGTTCTTTTCGTTACCTAAGAATAACTTGCAAATAGTTTGGTACGAGGATTTGTTAGGGATCGATTTTCATGTTATTTTTGCGCAATGTCGAGCCAATGTGCACGGCAATATTCCTTGGCATTGCCGTTGGCGGTGTGCTTGGCGATTTTTGCTTAGAATTGGTAAGACCGTAAGACTATAATTCTCACACACACAGACACACACACACACACACACACACATACACAAAACATACATGAGAACGCATACACACACACGCATACAGTGAGTCAAAGAGCGACACATACAGATACACATATATATGTATAAAGAGGCGAAAATATATTCGAAAAACATTTAGTAGATTGACAAACCAATTAAAAAACAGACAATCATTTACATCTCGTTAAACAGTGTGGCAAATAAATTGAGCTCACATTAAATTATATATGCAGCAAGAGGTTAGTGTAAATATTCAACAGAAAAATTATATTGAAACTGAATGAATTTTGAAGCTGTGGCGTTTAGTTTATGGTTTTCTTTATTGTTTGTTTTTTTCATACCGAAAATATATATTATTGTTTTTTTTTTTACTCAAAGTTATTGAATTTGGTTCTGGTTTTTACGTATTCGATTTTCTTAGACAATAAGTTGCAACATTAAAGACGAAAATAGAGTTGAAAAATTTGAGGGTTTTCTTTAAGTAGTTTAGCAGAGTTATGAATAAGTAATAGAAAGTCTTTCTCAAAAAACATATTTTCAAAAGAAACAACGCTCTTTAACGGCTTCAAAAACAAAAAAAAGTTAAGCTTAATCGCTGGAGAAAAGCAAATTTGTATAGTGTTGGAAATAATTTGAACAGTATAATAAAGTTCTTTAGTTTGATATAATTTTAAGGATTTATAGAATACGTGTGTATGGATGTCTATGTATGTATGTGTGTGATTATTCTTCATGTTATAATTGTGAGCCAATTTTTTTTTGAACTGAACAAATTTGTGGGTGTCAGCGGAGGCATTTCCTATATATGTTTAACTAGGTGTTATAAGAAAAAATAATAATTGTAATAATAATAATAATAATAATGATGATAGAAACTGAACTTAGAACTTAAGTAGATTGACAGTAAATGAGAGAAATAATATTAAAAGATTTTCTCGAGACATAAAGTTAAATAATAATACGATAATAATTATGATAAAAATAAGAATAGTGAGGGCGTGTGTGTATGCGTCATAAACATGCAACATGCGGCAACATACAAACTAAACCGTTACTATAATTTTACGATTACAGATTACGATTAAGAATACGATAAGTGAGCTAAGGTAGTTTTTGCCTAAAGCTATATATAGAGATAACCATATACGAGTAATACAAAATAATGATGGCAATATACGACAAACAACAAAATAATTATATACTAATGAATGCATGTACACATATATATATGTATATAACATATATCGTTAGACAATATATATATGTGCACATTGTAAATATTAACTAATTGGTAGGAGAGGTGTTGATCTGTTGCGCTAGCAAGTGGCATTTTTCTCATACGAGAACTATGTTTATTTATCTTTTGCTTAAGAGTTATCATTCAAAACGCCATAAAAAAGATACATACGGAAAATAAATAGATAAATACATAATTACAAAAGCATAAAAAGTAAATAGGTAAAAAATAGGTGGGTAAATAAAACTTGATAAATGTATTGGTATTGATAGGTACACGCAGTATATATACTTGTCTTTCAACGCATGAGGGGAAGGTGTACGGAAGGATTAAAAGGTCCCTTAATTGCTTTACGGATTACTAGTAAATGGATTGGTTTTCGGGGTCGGGGTTTTTATTTGGGATTATGGATACGATCAAATGCATGCAGGATATAATTTTGGGGCTTTATCGAAACACTTCTATGCACTGGACTTGAGTCTCGCTCAAGGCCAATAGATAGAAGTATTCGTGCACTCTAATTGGGCAAAGGCATTACAATTTTTCTTGTCTACGGGAAAGTTTTGCTGGGATAGTTAAGAACGGGTTATACGGAAAATTAAGCTAAAAAAACTCGCTACGTTTTTATATTACATTTTGGTTTTTTTCTACAAGAATTTGTTGTTCTTCGTTCCACTCGGAGTTGACAAAGAAAAAAGTAACAAAGTTTTTTTTACAGAAATCAAATGCTAATTTAAATATTTTTTTTTCATATAATGTTTTGGTTTTGAGTGCATTAGCTTCAAAGCACAGAGAGAGATTTACGAAAAAAAAACAAAAAAATAACGAAGAACATATTGAATGGGATAGATGGAGGTACTCACCGTCAATGTTGTCCGTCTGATCGAGTGGCAACTGTTTGGCGTCGTTGTGCTCCTCCCGCGCATCTGCGGCCTGCAGCGCGTGCTGTGTCAGGAGCGTTGTCATGTCCTCGGCGTGCATTTTCATTGTGGCGGCGCTCTATGCAATGCAATGCCGATGATGGTGACAGAGACAAGATCGAGATGGATAGATAGAAAGAGAGAGAGAGAGAACAGGTGGGGGAAGAGTGGAAGAGATGTTGACAATTGTAAATTCAGTTTGACATTCAGGGCAGAGTTTTATTTCTCAATTGCAAAATGCTTCAAGCTGCTTAAAGTAATTACAAAGCTACTAACGCTAGGTCTAATACTAATCCTGAGCAAGTGCATCATGTGTGTATATAAAAGTGTATCGTTGTGTATGTGTGTGTGTGCATTCGCGGGTATTTAGCTGGAGAAGCGATGCTTCAAGTGCTGTCCTCGCCCACATTGATGGTGATTATGTCGGGCGGCGTCTGGCGCTTCGACGTGTTGGCGGCACTGCTGGCTGCAATGGTTGCCACATTGGCCTGCTCTTGCAGCTCACGCTCGTAGCAGAGTCGATGCGATTTGCATTTGTTGTGATGGTTCACAATCTCCAGCCGAAAGTTGGAGTTGCCCTCGACGAACGAAGTGCGTATATCGGCCAGTTCTGTGCTCCACTTGCGGCAATGTTTGCAGTACATCGTGTTGGCCACCTCGTCGAATTGCAGCCAATCGAACTGATACAGCCAATTGGCTCGAAAGCGGCCGCTCTTCCTCGATCCGCTGCTGCCACTGCCACTGGCAACTGGCGGCGGTCCCAGCAATTGATTTGTCTCAAAGTTCCTCTGTTGTTGCTGCTGCTGTTGTTGTTGCTGGTGGTGTTTTTGCTGCTGCTGTTGCTGATGTTGCTGCTGTTGCAGCAGACGCTGCACCGTGCTGTCGATCGTTTCCTGCTGGTATTGCATCTGCAGGCTCTTCAGTTGCGCCTCGACCGCCTGCTGCAAGAGCAGCTGATGCATTGAGGCGCCGCCAGTGCTCGATTTGTTGGCTGAAAACGCGTCAGTGTCTTTTGGCTTGGGCTACGCGGCGGCCGTCGATCAACAACGACAACACAAAATGGGAGCGAAACAACGGAAGAAAAACAAAATTGGGATATGAACTTAAGAAAAAAAAAATGGCAAAACAATCTACTGGTAGAAGGAAGGATTTTTCGCTGTTTTAGTCAAATTGTTGAGATTTTTTCTTTTACTTGGCCGATATTCCAATCCGAGAAATCTATGAACAAACCAAACCAAACAACCAATCCTTCGTTCTGCACTCCGTTTGCTTTACGCGCCTTTTTTTTTTCTTAAATTTTACAAAACAACATTAATTCGTTAGCAGTGTTTTTTTGTATTTATTTTTTTGTTGTAATTACTTTTTCTCTTGAAGCATTTTGCAATTGGCTTAAAGTACATAATATGTATTGGTGTTGTTAAAAAATCAATAAAAAAGAACAATCGAAGCTGCAGATTTTGTACATAACAAACAAAAAAAAATTACGAGTATGGATGAAATTGGAACCATCGCACCGGTCCAAAAGAAAAAACCTTAACAATTAACTTAGCAAACTAAACGCATTAACGCAATAACTAGTTTATAGTAATTGATTCTCGATTTTGTTTTCACTAAAGGGTTGTTCTTAGGGGGGGGAGTTGTATGGGATTTGGATAGACTTACCGGCAAGTAATCGGGGGGCAGGCCGACGTGATGCTCGCGATGCTGCTGCTGCTGCAGCTGTGCATCCATTAGCTCCTGCTTAATACTGGCCGCGCCCACATTGCCGCCGCCCACGCCCAGATGGCCAACTGTCATGGACAGCGGCGAATCGCGTCTGCAGCCGCCCGCATCCTCCGACTCTGATGTGCTGCCGCCTGTCTTCGGCACAGGACTCGACTTGAAATTGCTGTGTGCACTGGCCTGCAAACAAGAACAAAATAAAACAAAAATAAATAACCAATGATTAACATAAACGTTGCCAAAAAACTGCTCTTATCAATGCTCGACAGTTATAAAAAAAGCGACTTGAATTGCTCCAATGGGAGAACGGCGCGTGCCACCGATAACACATGCGTATGCGTACATATATATGTATATGTGTACTATACATATGATCTATGATCATGAAGAGTTGATAGACACCGCACCTTGGGGTAAACTTCTTCACGTATTTTTGGCACGTCATGTGAGCGCAAAACTGAAGCCCTATCGTAAGTGCCAAGCATAAACGCTGATGTCGCTGCTGTCAACAGCACTTCGCTGATAAAACAAACGCAAATGCCAGCATGACAGACTTTTTCGTATGCCCTACCATAATACACTAACATATAACCTGATATCTCTTTATGGCACTTGTAATTTCCAGTTTATCGCATTCATAACCTGAATTTGGCTAACTGTTCGTAAAGTCACATTTTTATTTTTTTTATACCTAACACATAAGGTTAATAACTAATTTTTCCCATAAACTAAGTGCACGCGCTACATCAAATAAATACTATTTTGATACCTCAGGTAATATTAGAACTAGAGCTATGCACTTTGATGTCAGTAGGAAATTTTGCAAATTTTTGCATATTTGCTGAGTTTATTGCTTAGTTGAAGGTTTGGTAACAATTAAATTGAAATCGGTTTTTGTACTGCTTTTATTTAGAGCTTGCAAATTACGTATACGACTATTCGTCATACGTTGCATATAATTCTATGTTCTTCGCATACTCCTTTTTAGTATGCAAATTACGTATACGACTAGTTCGTGAGTCAAGTGATAAAGCATGTTATTAACTATTTACTATTAATTTTACAAAATTATGTTGATAATTGCAAATACCCTTAATTTCACATCTAAGCTAATTGCATAATATTGTATTCTAACATATTGTAGTTACATGCATTAAATAACTTTACATCTCTGAAGCATCCGAATTTTCGTTTCGTATGAGACATTATGATTATAGTATTGCTGTTAAATATTGTACGATTTTTATTTTGAAGCATAGTTTCAGTTAAATGCACCCCAGCAGTTAAATGGAATCTAAATTGTCGAATATAAGTGCGCATTCATTTGTAAAAAAAATCAATTAATAGATGCAGATTTCCCCCCTTTCGATCCCTGTTGCAGTTGCATTATTTACGAAGTGTACTGACCTGAGAGTCCTGCGCATAGTGCCTGTCCTGTATGTGGGCCGCATTCGCATGATGGCTCGAGGACAACGAATTATCACAGTTGGATGATGAGTTCTTACGTCTGCGCTTACTACTACACAGCTGATCGACCGGCGTCGTCGAGAGCTCTCTGTCCCGATCTCTGTCTCTGCTGTCGTTGCGCTCTCGGTTGTTGTTGTTGCTGCTGCTATTGTTGTTGTTGTTATTGTTGTTGTTGTTGTTGCTACTACTGTTGCTGTTGTTATTGTTGTTGTTGTTGTTGTTGCTGTTACTATTATTGTTATCCTTAGTACTGTAGTCCAGCTGCAGCAACTCATCCCGACTATCGGCCCGCTCCAACGTGCCCCTATCGCTGCCCCGATCACTGCAGGCGTCGCCGCGACTATTTAATGCATCGGCGCTGGCGCTCCTGTTGGCAGCGGCCGCCACAGCGGCGGCCATTGCAGCTGCAGCAGCGCTGGCGCTGCCCACGCTGGGAGATCGTTCGCCGGCGCTGGTTGTCAAGCCCAGCGCAGCGACAGCGGCATTCACATTGCCGCCGGCGGCTGCCACAGCAGCGGCCGCAGCAGCTGCTGCCGAGCTGCGTTCGCTGAGGCTGAGACTGCTGCTGCTGCGCTGCAGATCGTCGCGCAGATCGCGTTCGCAGCGGGAGCGCAGCGAGTCCCGAGAGTCGCGCACATCGGCGCCGAGACCGCCGTAGCTGGGACCGCGTCCAGTTGGCGAGCTGGCGGCCGACTCGCGCATCTTGTCGCAATCGGAACGATAGTTCAGATTGTTGTTGTCTGTGAGACCGCGCACCTATCGACCCCAATCATAAATAATATTAATAAATGCCAATTATCGAGATATATTTTTGTAAACAAACCTGCAGACTTTCGGCGGTTTTCAGAAACATGGGCAACGAGCTCTGGCCCACGTTGACCTCGCCCTTGTACATGAAGTCGAGCAGGGAGCGCATCTCTGAGTATCTGACATCTTTCAAATAGATGATGGGATGTGGATGCTGATTCTGTAGGAAAATCGTCTCGAAATATGGACTGCAGGCTGACAGTATGGTTTGATGTGCCTGCAATGCAATGTGCAAAATAATCTCCATTCGTTGCGCTTTATTGCCAATTCACTCTCACCTTGACTGTTTCACCCTCACAGGCGAGGGTGACATCGCAGAGCGCCTCACGCTGCAGCAGTGAGGTGAGCACGCCGGTCAAATTTGTAGGATGATTGTTCCAGCGTAAACAGAATTGCTGGTCCATAGCTCCTTGTTCAGTGTTGTACCTGTAAAACAAAGGGAATTCATAAGAATGCAATTCACACACGCTTGTCAAAAAATATGTCATATGGCAGAGGGATTTCAAAAATGTTGCTAATTTCGTATTATTTATTAACACATTTAGCTAGCCAGTTGGATCTGGATAGCAGGCCAATTCTCGTGACAAGCTGAGAATATAAATTATAACACGATCGTGTTTTGTGTTAATTTGGTAGTTTGCTGCTCTTAATTCTGGTTTGCGAATTATTAATTACAATGATTACTACGTGTATTTTATATTTTTAGAAATTTGGCACTTCATTGCGCGTATCTAAATGATAAAAAAACTCAACATGAATTCTTCACTCTCTGCAACAATCGTTTATTTTCAAGTCACCTCTCTCCAGGCAGCAGTTGTCTTTATCAGTTCCTTAAAGTAAGGTATTCAAAGGCGGAAGCGGAAACGGAAGTTTGCGCATTTTTGGGCTTGTTATCATTATCGCCATTCATTACCGGCTCTTTGATATGTCGTCTACACGCATTTTGCCAATACTGTTATTGGCAACAAATGGTAATTTGTCATTAAACACAATTGTTTATTACTGTTGGCCGGAAGCCCTGAAAGTTCTGATACGCTCGCTGGGCCAAATTATTAATTGCATTTCCGATACGCCCTTTAGGCGTGTCCTAAATCTGATTCTCCCTCCATCTCCATTACTATCCATTGCTCTGCCTCCCCCTCCTCTTGGATTTGCCCTTTTCCATAGGTATGTCGAGTGTTAATTGTCATTTGTTGCCGCCATGTTTTGGCTGCCGGCAAACTGTTAATTACTCAAGCATACATCCATGAAAATATAGTTGTAAGCTGGGAATTTGTCATGGCAGTCGAATGTAATGGCCTGGATAAGCTAATGTTAATTTACGATGCTTCCTGTCTGCACACACTAACACACTCTCACTTATACATGCAGCCGTTGACAACTAATTCACATTTTTATATCAATTTAATCATATCAGTTTTCATTTTGAATATTTTACTGCCACCATTTAAAAAGTTAACTTAAAATATCAAAAAATTAAAGTGATGTCTAAGTAAAAATAAAGGATTTACATATAAAATATGTAGTTTATTTTATTTTAATTTTTCAACAATTTATAGTTTTTCTATTAATATCAGATATTTTTGATTAGTCTAGAGAAAGTGAAAAAATGTCAAAACGCCTTTCTAATTAGCTGTCAATAGCTGTTAATTTATTATGTCTGTGTTTTGGTGCTTTCAGGGACTATTAATAGAATTACTAACGATTTGTATATATGTTTATGACCAGGTACATGAACATCGTATAGTATATTTCCTGTATCATGGTACTCTTTATACTTTTACAAGTTCGCGCTAATCTTAACAGCTTTTGGGCAAAGTTCTAGTGCAGCGTGGGAGCTGAGCAGGAACTGGGGGGGCAATTGCAAGCCAAGCAATTGATAAGAATTACTTTTGCTTTTCTTTACGCTTTGTATACGTTTTATTTAAGAAAACAAAAACAAAAAGCAATCTCGTAAGTTGCCGAGAATGGGAGCGCGTGAGAGCGAGAGAGACTGAGAGAGAGCGCGTACGTAAGAGAGAGCTTTGTGCGAAAAGCTTTGCGTAAGAGCAGCGCGACGCGCGCGCAGCTTAAAAAAATAAATAAACAAAACGTCAAAGAACTTTTTCGCAAATGTGTGTGACCATGGGGAGAGCAAGAGAGAGAGAGAGAGAGACGCTAAAGTGTTGCGGCTGTCGGGGGACGATCGCGAGAACACGAACACGAGCGAACGCATGTGTGTGAGTGCGAGCAGATGTATGTTTAACAGTAACAATAACAATAATAACGATTACAACTACACGCTCGCGTGCGTGCGTGAGTGTGCGTGCGTGTGTGTGTGAGTGTGGGGCCCGGCGCTGTCGTAAGCGCTTTTTATTTGCGATGCGATGTCTTTTTTTTTATATACACACATACATACATATGTATATTCACTGTGTGTGCGAGTGTTTGTGCGGCTTCTAAAATTTAATAGCACAAACAACTACATAATCGTACATACAACGCCATATACAGCGGGCATTAAACTATCTCGCAGAGAACTTTCGCTTTCAGCCGAGTCAACTTTTGCAATAACTTTTGCTGTTAATTTGCTCCGTATTTTATTTATTTATTTTTTGTTGCTGTTCCTTATACATCTTTCAATTTCAGCCATCGTTCTAAATTCGCACGGACTGACGATCACGCGGCTTTCATTTGGTATTACAATTTGATTGTCGTCTACACACGCTCACACACACACACACGCATGCAATACTATAATACAATGTATTGTGCAAAATACACACACATTTTGTTACGATATCCATGAATTTCGCAATGCAAATTTAATTGTGCACACTCGAAATTTGTATAATGGAAAATAGAATACAATTTTTTTTGTTAAAAGACTTATAATAATGACCTTCAAATTTTACTAAACAAATGTAAAATGATTCAAGTCTACACTGTTATTATTTTATTTATGTAGATAAGCTTTTTATCAGCTTAGAGGCATTTTGATAAGCGAATTTGTAAATGATTTCCGTCTTTTTTTCAAATAATTTATTTGACTTACAATATAATTGGCAACAACTGAATTTATAAAATATAGATATTTTTATTTTAAGTAAAAGAATTCAGTAAATTATTTTTGAATTACTTTTGTTTTCAAGAAATGCCTCATAATCAATGGAAATTATTAATAGCTTGTCGTAACTTTTTCATTGTAATTACAACTGAACTTTCATAAATCAGCAGTCCTATCAGTGTAACATTATCTAATCAAAACAAGAATTCGATAAGCTTTATTGAACATGTGGTAAATCAGTCGCAGCATAAACAAGAATTGCTTGGAAATTGAATGACAACTTGTGATTTCAGTAAACAGATATGTAAATTTCTATTGTACACCTTTCAATGTGGCTAAATTCAAAGTAATTGCCTCTCTTCGCGAAAGAGAATCTCACACATCCAAAGAGAAACATAACAAATAAATATAATAACAATAAAAAACAGAATTTTAGCGCCGGCGTCGTCGCCAGTAGCGATAATAAAATGCGAAACGTTTTTAAAAATGCTCGTTTTCATTTTCATTTCTCATTGACGAACACATAAATGCGATTCTCAATTGCAGTTTACTATTTGCAGTTCGCAGTTCGCAGTTTGTAATTTGCGATTGCAGTTTTCATTTTCACTTGCACTTTCAATGCAAATTTGCAGCGCTTGCTCATGCACATTCTCTAGATTAATTTATTTAATTAATGGGTGCAATGGCAGTAGATACTTTTGCTTTCAGTTGCTTACGTAAAATTGTTTAAGCATTATGTGCGCCCATTTGACGCTTATCAGACACAAAAAAAGCAAAAGCACTTAAGAACAAAAACACAGAGCACAGCAAACCCGAAGCAAAAGCAAAATAAAACCGAAGCGTGCGAGAGAACTAAACACACCAAGTAAATTTGAGTTGAGCTGAGTTGAGGAGCTGAGCGATCAGTAAATTGCGCAATATGTTAAATATGTCCGCATTGTCCGTTCACTGTTTGCTTGCCAAACAATGCTGTAATTGGTTGCTCATTAGGTAAAGCAGAGCAACGCACTGATAAAATTAAAAGTTCTGGCCAAACATTGCCGAGCAGCTGCTGTAAGCGAAGAGCGGAAGTTTCTAAATTAATTTATCAATGAGCTGCTGATTACGCAAATAATAGTAGAACTATTTGTATTATTACCTATAATTAAAATCATAATTTGTTGGCTTGCAATTTACAGAACAAATGAGAAACAGTATTCTAAATTTTATTTATTTACAAAAATGTAAATAATTATCATTATAATTGAAATTTATTTCTAAGTTTAAAAACCTATTGAAAACTATATTTTTATAAATGAGCATTACGCAAATAATAGTAGTACTATTATTTTTATTTATTTTTTTTTTAATTAAAATCAAAATTTTTTTGCTTGATATATTTATTTATTTTGAGAAAATTAAATTATAATATTCTGGCTTACAATTTGCAGAGCAAAAATTGATATTTTTAAAAACTATAATCATAATTTGTTGGCTTACAATTTACAGCGCCAATCGCTGTCGCTGCGTTGGCATCTCTAATGCAGATACAAATAAAGATGTGGCCGAACAACAAACGGATTGTCACGTGCCCGCCCCACACAACACATCCAACAGTACTAACTTAGATAATCAACGCTAACAACTCGTCACACACACACACACACACACACACGCACACACATTCGCACGCTCAGCTCATTTGCCAACACAACACGCGTCCTACGCGGCGTATCAGCAATGGCCTTCAACTTTTAGTTAGCTGCGCCTTATCGTGCGGCACAGCGACGTCGGCAGCGACGTTGGCAGCGCACCGCTGCTGCTGCTGCTGCTGCTGCTGCTGTAA
This sequence comes from Drosophila ustulata, assembly GCA_035047365.1. Lineage (NCBI taxonomy): Eukaryota > Metazoa > Arthropoda > Insecta > Diptera > Drosophilidae > Drosophila > Drosophila ustulata. Next base: position 16,949,622 of record JAWNPT010000094.1, read on the forward strand.
AAGCCAAATAGTTTTTCAATTTACACGTTCTAAATTGGTAAGCAGGCGGACGGACGGGACGAGAGCCCAAAGAGTATCTGAGAGATACACGAGCACTTGAAATGCCGCGCTCCGAGTGCCGGACTGCGATAATAATTATAAATACAAAGTAGTTTGTTGATATTTGTTGTTGCCATTCTCATTCTCCTTCTCATTGTTGTTGCTCATTTTCAATTTGACTTTGTTTATCTTTGGCGTTAGAACTTTACATGTTGGCGTAGGTTTTTTGCGTTTGTCTTTAGCCGTTTTTGTTGCTGTTGTTGTCGCTTTACTTGTTATTAATGTTTTTCGTCTACGTTGTAAATTTACCGTTGAGTTCAACGGCCCAGCGCCTGAAACGCGCGTGAGCGTTACAAACTGTTCGCCCACATGGCCAACACGCAAATCAATCAGCCAGATACACACACAACTTTATACTCGACAACAAATAGATCATAAATTGATGTTTATAAGTATATACAGATGTAGTGTAAGTGTGTTTGTATTCGGAATATTGGATGTTTGCCCTTCAAGACCGAAAGCGGCGCACAAATCAACGCGAAAGATGCGCGAACTGAGATAATAGCAACAGCAACAAAAATTTATATTTTTATATTTATTAATGTTTTGCAGCATAGAAAAAGATACACACGATACGATACGAAACGATACGATAGATAGACAGACAGATACATGGTGCAGAAGGTAAACGAGATCGAGATTAGCGTCGTTTGAGGTTCACCTTGGCTCAATGGTCAAATGTGCAAAATGAATCAGCCGAAAGCCAAAAGCAAATTCATTTGAATAAGCCGAGTAGCAATAGGTTTGGCCCCAACAGCAGCAGCGGCAGCTACAACAGGCAGCAGTGAATTGTAAACGATGAAGGTCAACAGTTACAGATACAGTGCACACATAGATACAGATACTTGGCAAAAACGAAAAAGAAAAAACTACGATATGATTGATCGAAGCAGCCCGAAAAGGTTATTTGGCTTTTGTCTTTGGGCCAGGGGTTTGGCCAGCCATCGCAAGGTTAAGCAAAGCAAGAGGTTACACTCTGAGAGATGTGGGTCAACTTAATAACAATAATACTTGGCCAAATAAATATTATAGAGTGAACAACAACAACACACACATTTAACATCATTCAGATGCAATTTATTTATTTTGCATAGACACAGCGAGAAAAAGATACTCGTAATTTTGAAGCTGTCTCCCATTCATTTTCGTACCCAGCAGCAATATCATAAAGCACAAAAAGTGCAAGTGAATCGGCCAAAGATACGAGCCTGCATATTGCATTTGTCAGATACAAATGTGTTAATTGCGCTGCAGATGCGTGCGCCAGGAATAGAACGCCCACACGCAAGTGTTTACGATACCAGAGCAGTGCAGTGAAAATGGGCTAAATTAAAACAAACGCCAAATCGCTCGGCGCGCCAAACTAAAACTGTGTCGAGTGCCGCGTGGGCGGCAAAGACTGCAGCAAAGTGCGAAATTGTGTGGAGTGAAATTAGTTGACGTTGTGTTGTGCAGTGCAAACTAACCAAATAATAAATATGTTATGTAGTTGACGCATTGTGTTTCAGATAAACGACGAGCCTGGCTGCAATTACAACTGAACTGAGCCGAACTAATGATGATGTCATCCACTGGACTCCCAATGAATGAATGGCCGTCTCTCATTGGCTCCAGCTTCAGCACGCAACAAAGCACCAAATATGTGCTGTCCGCTGTCCAATGTTGTGTGTATCCAATGGTAAACCTCAAGCCATGTGACTCACTCAACTCAACTCGACTCGACTCGGGGCAAGGGCAGCGTTGTGCTCTCTGTAATTATTACAGTTATGTCGCCCTGTCGTCGTCGCCGTCGTCGTCGACGTTGTTGTTGTGGGTGCCAAATACGATAATCCGGCTCTATATGGCCGCAGACGCAGCCACAGCAGCGGGGAATGGGAACTTGTTGCCGCTATTATTTTGCGGCTCACACGAATTGGCAAAGTCAGAGAGGGGGGAGGGAGGGAGAAGCAAAGCCCAGCGCAACTTGTTAGCACTTGAAAAGGCAGTTGCGACCATCATTCGATAGTCGTTTGTAGTTTGTTGATTGTGAAATTCGCCGTGGGCAGCGCATACAACAAAAAAAACTGATCTTTACAACAGTGAAGAGAGCGAGAGCGGAAGCGAGGGAGTCACACTCCCTTTTGACAGCTTGTCATGTACTTGGCGACCATTTGAACAACACTTCAGCAGCCACATGAAGCATCGCCTCTGTGAGGGCCATTCACGCAATGTTAATTGCCGACCCAAAGCGTTTTGCCAGCCATTGAATTAGCATTAATTAGGCCGGAGTAAGGAGCCAACCAGCTGGCCAGGGATGCACCAACAATTGTTCGCCGTCCAGGGCTGCAACTGCGGCAAGGGTCAGCGCTTTATGAGCTGTTAATTGCTGAGTTTAATCAAAGCTCACGTTGCCCCAAACACACGGCGTGTATACGCAATGTGTTTATCGAAATATTGCGCATACGTCACGTGCAACGCAGCTACGGTCAATTAACAGGCTGTGAACAATTCGCATTAGCCGCGAATCTCATGACCAAATTGCATACAATTAATGCAGCCAACACAATGCAAACATATATTAAACAAAAATAAGTTAATAAAATATAATAACAAAAATACTAAGCAAATACTATTGCCTGCAATGAATGCTGATCAGATTAGATTAATATTGAGAATTTACAATTTACAGTCAATAACTTAAAATTTCGAATTATTTTTATCATTAAATTTTACAACATTTATTTGTTTTGTATTATGTGGACTGTCGATAAATATAAATAATTACTGTTTTGGCTATTTGCATGAAATAGACCTTTTAGGGAAATGTGTCTACGCAATTATGACAGGCACTGTACCACAATCGTTTCGCTTGCGGGTCTGTCAAAAAACAAAATGTGCGACACGACGAATGCAAGGCAGAAAGTTGTCTGGCCAATTACGTCAAGCGCCTTGTTGCAGCGTGTTTTGTGTGTGTTGTGTTAGGTCTCTTGGCAGACACATTTTGGGCAATTAAATGCGCTAATTTTCATTTGCACTCGCACAACCGCCTGCATTTGATCACATTCTGCCAGCATTTACAAGCGTCCTCCTCTGTCGCCCAATTTATAATGAAAACGCTGACAATTTGCGTATGGCTCTTTGCTTTTTCTTGTTGTTGCGTCTGCGTTTGGCATTTTCTTAGGCGCGCGCGTGGGTAGCCAAAATGCACAGCACGCTGGCGTATGAGTGATTTTATTTTGGCTCGCCTGACTGACTGAATGGTTGACTGACTGGCGGACTGTTTGACTGAGTGTCGCGCTGCGATATTTGCAATTACAATGACACTTTGTGGCAGCAGCAGCGTCAACGTCAACGTCAGCGTCGGTGCGTAGAAGAGCTGACCTAAATTCGACACACACTTAGAAATTGTCTACAAACAACAACAGCTTCGATAGCACTAAGTACACAACATGAAAAACAAACAGTCACAGCAGCAGCAGCAATAAGTGTGTGTGTGTGAGTGTGTGTAGGCCCACTTAAACCCTGCCGAAAGCAACCTCAAGCATTTGAAAGAACCAACAACGAGCGAAATGTAAGCACACAAAATACAAAAGACAAGAAAAAAAATACATGAAGCTGACAAATCGCGCACATTTTTCGCGCGCGCATTGCGTGGGCAGCATCTGAGTGCGCTCCTTGTTGTTGTAGTTGTTTGTTGCTGCTGTTGTTGCTGACGTGGATCGCCAACATGTGGCCCTAATTCATGCAAGCGAATGAGCAAATCAACGATCGTAATTATGTGTGGCAGGAAACGCCTAAGGTAACTCAGCCAAATCAAACGAGCTAAAAGATTCACTTAACATAGTTGAGATCGTGATCAGTGGCAAATTGATGTAGGGCTTTAAATGGTTGACGTTATGAAATTTATTTATTCTCATCACTGACATTTAAGATCATGAGACATTTGCAAAGATGTGACTATCGAAATAACTTAGAAGTTATATACTAAATTATTATAAATAAATATCAAATGATTGAATGTGCAAACTAAAAGCATAGATCACGATCACTGAGAAATTGATGTAGTAGAGATTATGTAAATTATTTATATAGTCACTAACATTTAAGATCATAAGACAACGAAGTGATGATCTCAATAATTTACAAGTACTTTAAAAGTATTAATGTATTATGAACACAAATAAAATTATTTCAATAATAGCAAAGATCATATTCAGTGGGAAATCTATGTAGGACTTTAGTTAGTTAAAGTTAAGTAATTTATGTAATTTATTTATTCTAGTTAAAAACAATAAATTGTATGTATATTGAATTTAAGTTTAAAATTTTTGTATATACCACATTACACAACAACGATTTAAAAAGTATTGAAGTAAAAATCAAATTATATCGTTTGCAGACTAACAGCAAATATTACTCATACGCAGCGATGTACAAGTTAATCAGGTATTAAGCGAAAGGCTTTTCCTATTGAGGACTACAGCTCTATTTATCTTGAGGCTTATATGAATACCTAAAACGTATTATTACTCATTCAAACAAGTTTGCGCTTGAGCATTAAGTGAAAAAAAAAACTATAAAACTATTCAAGTTTAGTTGTTAAAGTGCGAAAGTAGAACATTTAGTTTTATTGACCTTAAGCGGTTGAGTCACTTTATGGCATATATTTAATTGGACAACAACAATTATGCAGTTGTTAATATATGTTGCGATTTGTAGTATTTAGTTCTGGAATGGAACTTAATCAATTAATTGTAAAAGCGTCTTTCGCTAGATGCCGAAGATTATGCGTATCTTTGAGATACTTCCGTTCCGATTGATATGAAGTGGTGGCAGCACGAACGTCATAAACTGACGCAAAGTATTCGCAGCAGATAAGGCTGTAATCTATTTTGTTGTTAATAAAGTGCTAAGTGCATTAGCTGATTGTAGATTACAAATTTGCTCAATAATATTTATGAAACTCTCTGCTAATCATGGTTAAGATGTTATCAAACTTACAATAGAGCTGAAGATTACCAATTAAATTAAACATAAACTGGTTTGAACTTTGTAGCCTGTACTTTAAGTCAAAGTTACACAAAAAATAATAATAAGTTATTTCAGTTTAAAGTTGTTGGCACATGGCGCATTTGTTGTAGTATTATTATTAACAAAATTTATAAATACGCGTTGTGAACAAGTCGAGCGTCTAAATATACAATATGAATTTATGTTTTTGTTTGCAAATACTTTTGGCCGGTGTTGTGGCATGTCTCGAGTTGGCAAACGGTCCAAGAAACTGGCAGCAGCAGGAAGAGCCAAAAGGCTATGGCTACATATGAGAATATTAAGCATTTTTGTTGCTACAAAATTTATTTATAAGCAGCGCGCGCAAAAACATCGCACACACACACACACACAGTTAGAGAATAAACAAATACAACAACAAGAAGCTAAGGGAACAACGAACATCGAAATGAGGCACACATAAGCAGGCAGCAGGCTGATGTAGCACGTAAGCAGCACAAGGTGTGCGGTGGGTGGAACAGATTCCGATTTCGATTCAAACTGACACACATCCCTTGGTATTTTGGCAGTGATCTGGCCGCATGATCAGCAGGGTGAAACGGCAGAAAGGGTGGAGGGTGGAGGGTTGGAGGGTTGGGGTGGAAGGCTCTGCGAGGGAGCGTTTAATTTTTGGTGCGCTGCTCCAATTAAACAACGGCGGAGAGCAGCAGGCGAAATGCTGTTTGCACAGTTGGCGCGCAAGTTTCGCAAAAATACCATCGAAATCCACAAATAATAATAATAATAATAATCACAATAAATATTGCATAAAATATTGTGTGAATAGCAAATAAATAAATACGCGCAAAAGGCAACAATGCGTTCGCTCTGTGTGTGCTATCAAGCGTTCTTGCTTTTATTATTTTTCAAAAAGCGGGTAACAATTTTGTTTCATATTATGAATACATATTCATAGGAGGCGAGGGGGCGGTGGCGGCGTTTGCGGGGCGTGGCTATTCGTTTTGCTTTAATCTAAATTGGCGCATAGTAATGCTTTTCTCTTCACATCATGTTTGCTGTCTATGTGTGATCGCTCGTGTCTTACATACAATCATATACGTATCTATATACATATATTATATATATATGTGTATCTGTGAATCTCTCTCTGTCTATTGCTGTCTCTGTCGCGCTTGGGATACGTTATGCGCACACCCTTAATTGTGTAAAATAAATTGGCGCTGCCGACGCCGACGTCGACGCTGCCGTTTGACGTCAGCTCAAAGCTTTTTGGGCAGCACTTTTATTGCCGTTATTGTTGTAGTTGTTGTTGCTGCCGCTGCTGCTGCTCTGTATAATCGCACACAGATTGTAAAAATTTAAATTTATAGATAATTTTCGCATGTTTTAGGTATTTTGTGCCGCATTTGTGTGTGCTGTGTGTTGTTGTGTGTGTGCCATCAAAATACTGGCGTATATAAGTATTTATAGATAAGTTTTACGCATGACTTGATGGTATCCTAAATAGGGTTGCCATATGGGATGACGCGCCTCAGAACCCTTTACATAACAGATCAGATCACAAATGGTGACGGCTCGCGACCTTATGCAATAAGATACAGTTAAACAAGTAGTATTCAAAATAAATTATTCGGGAAGGTAAAGCAATAAATATTCTAAAGCGGATTCTATGAAATAAAAAGTTTCAATAAAAATTACTATTTATATGGTCTTGTATGTCGACTCTCAAGATCAAGACTATTTACAAGTTAGCACCAAATTATAATACCCTTCTACACTATGCGTATCGAGTATGATGTGAAGCCCTTTTATAAAATCGACTTAATCAAAGCAAGACAGGAGATAAGTTACGATGTATAGTTTTTGAGCACTATTTAAGGGAATTACTGTTATAAAATAAAATACAGAATATTTTTGGGAATTACAATATTGAAAAAATTAATGAACGGAATATTTTAGGGATTTACTCAAATGTGAAAAAATAGCGGAATACCAAGAACAGCTGGGAATATACGAAAGTAATAAAAAATGAAATTATTCTACTAAAATGCGTCATTCATTTACTAGATATACGAACGAAAAAGGTGATTGTCAGAGTGAAAACAAATTCTTGTAAAATAACGTAACTCCAGGAAGTAGTGCAAAAATACTGATTTGCTGCGATATTTTTATAAAATACATTCATGTTTATCTGTACTGTTACTGTATTTAAGCTGCAGACGTTATATAACAATTAAAAAAGCTTCACACTTTTATTAAGTGTTTTTCTAAATCCTAAACGCTACATCAATTAACACAAATTCCCGAGCGGATTTCCAGAGAATTACCACAGCAGTTCCTAGAGAGAATGTTATCAGCACTTGTCTCTGGTATTATCAACAGTAAGCGTACATATTATTCATGAATACGGATTCGCATATTCACATGATATTACGGCACTTGGCGAGCACTTTTGCTTTCGTTTGACGGCGTGACAGGTCTGAGGTTTGGGCCAGGCCCATTCATCATGTCTTGGCTGTCTCTCGCCGCTTGATTTAGGAGGCGGCGGCGGTGTCGTATACTTAATGTGCGTACTAACCTTTCACAGAGCGAGTGCACCAGCCAAAAGTTTGTGTAATCCAATTTGATGCGTTTTCTGGTTGTACCGATGGGTGTGGGAAAAAATCAAAGGTTCTTTCGATCTATGGTTGATATCCAAATATATTGCTGTTGGCTGGAATTATTTGGACACTTTTTCGCACGTTGTTTTGGGATTTTTGAATTCAATTCATGCATAAAACTTTAAGATTGTATCAAGGCACCGCATTTTCTTTCATTTCTCTCTAGATATTCATTAATTTTAATTTTGAAGGCACTGTAATCGAATCACTTGCATTAATTATTTCATTCATACAAAATAAATATAATTATATTTATTATTGATATTTTTGCACTCTAAATTCTCGATTTAATTGAATTTGTATTTTATTTGTTTTTTACTAGATTTATTCTTCGCGATTCTTCTGCATGTACACATGTATCTGTGTATGCGTGTGTATGTGTATTGTTTGTTTGCTGCATGTGTGTGTGTGTGCTAGTGTAAGTGTGCGTGCTTAGAATCCGCGCAAGCAGCGTCCGTGTCCGACGCGTATCTGCCACGCAACATCACAACAAAATTGTAACTAATGCGAGGTTCGCGAGAAAATAGGTTAAGAGTGTCGCGCAGCGGCAGCGGCAGCTGCGTTGGCGTTCAATTCGCAGTCGCAGTCACAGTTGACGTCGACGTCGACATCAACGCTCACTAAACGCGCACGCGAGCGACAGCGACAGCGACGCGACTATGTTGATCTCCGGGCATCGGCAATTTGCAAAAAATATATAATACAACAAAATATCAAGCAGAGCTAGAAAAAGGCGCAACCGCAGCAAGCAGCGCAGTAAACAAGAGCCAAACAGCAACAGCGACAGCGCGGCAGCAGCAGAACAACAGCAGCAACGCTGGCGTTGACGACGCGCGACCTACCAACCGACTGAAGCGGCAGCACAAACCAAATTGCCAAAAACCTTGATACCGATCGCGCGTCGCGCACCAACACAACCAAAAGATTGCGACGACTCAAAGCTACCCCTTTAAAGAGAGCGGCAAAGCGAGAGGCAGACAGAAAATGTAACTCTTAAAGACAATGCAAAAAATTTAACTCTTCAAAAAAAATTTGCTGAGCTGAAATTTGCATTAACTTGAAGTTCGTGTAATATTTGTGTTAACTTTGCAGCTAATCTACCCTAATGCGCAGAGCATACAGCGCATCAAAATGGCAAACGGCAGCAACAACGAAACATTTGCGCACAATAAGAGAGGCGAAGAGCAACGCCGCGAGCAAAGAGAAACAAGCCATTTGCAAAAATGAAGCAACAGGCAGACAGCATGCTTTGCGTCCTCTCGCCCCCACCATAAGCGGCAAACTGATCGACGCTCTCTCTTTGTAAAATGCGCTCACTCAAATTAGATTTGGCGCTGCTGCCGCGCACATTTATGAGACAACAACAACAATGCGAGCGGCAGCCGCAGCAGCAGCGACGACAATGGCATGCACATAGCGTCATCGTCGTGAAAAAAAAAACTTAAACTGGGCGCAGCGTAGCCAGCCAACAACAACAACAACAAAACCTGCAATTTTTTGGCCAAATTTCGTTGTGTGCGTGTCGCTCTCAGGGTGTGTGTGTATGTGTGTGTTCGTATTTTGAAGGTCAACTTTACGACCCATAAGCGCAAAAATTTGTTGTTGCCGCCAGTTTTACTTGGCGTTAGTTGCGTCGCAGTCGCAGTCGCAGTCGCTGCTGACGTCGCGACGCTTGACGTTGCCATCGTTTTGTTGTTGCTTTATTTTTGGCACATTCGGCTTTTTTGGTGCTGCGCCAGTGTGTGTGTGTGTGTGTGTGTGAGTGTCTGTTTGTGTATGTGTGTGCTCGGCTAACTTTACATGCGCGTGTAGGGTCCGCTGCCTTTTTAACGGCCGCTGCTGCCTGCGTCTCTGCTGCTGCGGCGGCTGCCTTGATCACACACACATACACGCACACACTTACACATGCTGCCCAATTTGTTGTAGCTGTTAGCGAATAAAAGACACACACGCACACACATACAAACATACGTATGGAGCTTTGTTCTTGCCTTTTTATAAATTTAGAATTTTTGCAGTATTTTTTTTTTTTTTTTTGCATTTATATAATCAAAAACGCTGCTGGGCTCGTTCCGTTTGCGTATTTTTAATTGTTGCTTTTTTATTGACACTAGTTACATACAAACAATTGTGCATATAAATGTATTTGTCATAAAGTCTTGATGCGATTCACAATGAAGTGTAATTGAAAATAATACAATAATAAATAATTTACATATTATATTCGCACTTATCGCTCCGACTGCATTATCAATTTCATTCAAAGTATTTCCTAGGCGTGTGCTTATTAATTTGCCCGCGACTGTACCGCAAACTGTGTAACTAAATCATTTCAATAAGGATCTCATTTATGCAATTCCCATCTCTAGGATGTAAATTTGGGTCGAAATATCGATGTTGATGTTTGCAAAATTATACGTCGATGTTGTGTTGAAAACTTCGATGCATCGATGATGCCCGATGTTTTGAAGCCTTTCCGTTTTTTTTAACTAAATTTCATTTTGAGTTTTATTTATATTTTTAAGTAAGTTTGGGTATCGTCCATACTCGTTTGCTCTCAACATTTCCTTAATTTTCGATATATTTAAATACTGCAATTGCAACCACAATGTAATTCGAACACAAAAATTACACCTGAAAGTTAGGCTCTATCACCAAATCAGTAATATTGTGCAATTAAACAACCCATGTTTTGTCAAGCATCGATGACTATCGGTATGGACCGAAACATCGATGCTCGATGCATCGATGACTTTTTACATCACTATCTCTGACCCAATTGCGCGATAATCTCTTAATCGAATTGTCTATAATAGGAGAAAGAGAGCGAGAGCTTTTATGACTATCGGCAAAAGGGCAAACAATACATTGCAGTGTGTGAGTGTAATTCCAGTTGCTGAATGTTACACACACGCACACACACACACTCATCATGGCAGTGTAAGCATTTGCCGATTATCAATCACACAAGCGATTAGACGACGCTATAAATACGCAATATTATCGCGTTCGGTTCGGTTCGGTTCGCCTCGGCTACGAACGTTAATTGGGGCTTGCAATTATTTTGTTCGTATTACAAGGAGCTTTTGCATGACAGCTTTTTCTAGCACACATACATACAACAACACAAACTTCACTTTCAGCACACACGGACACGCCGACACGCATACATACGCATATGTAATTTGCACAGACACTTTAGCACTTTTCTTTCAGGCGCGAATAACAACAAAAACGATGCAGAAATTCAGAGCGATTAGAAGAAGAATTACACCGCATGCCGCTTAGAAAAGAACTGAACACGCAATAATGTTGACTGCGGCGTCGCGCTCACATAATCAAGCAGCGGGCAGCGCCAACAACAACAACAACAACAGCTACAACAAATTATTAAATAAAAACGCACGCGCACGCACACAGCGAAAAAGTTATGCGAAATATAGCAAAAAACGAATGAAAAAAAAAATACAAAATAAAATGAAAAGAACGGTATTTGCGTCGCAGGCAATGGAAGAGAGCCAAAGCACGCGAAAGAGCGAACGTCAGCCAATATCGGCGCTCTTTTGGCAAGCGTGACGCGCAGAGTCGACGTCGATGTCGACGTCGCCGATTCCGATGCTATCAGAGAATCATTTGTCGTCCCCATGTATCTGTGTCTGTTTATGTGTGTGTGTCGTTTCATTTGAGTGTGTGTGTTTGTGTGCTTTTTGCTGTTGGTGCGCCTGCGTTTTGAAATTTGCAAGGGAAATGCAGATGATGCTCAGAATTAGGACAACGCCGAATCAACGACGAAACAAGCTTTTAGGGGTTAAGCTTTTCAGCGAAAGTAAAAGACAATATTCAGACCCTTGGCTTTACAAAAACGTGTAAAGGGGTCTTTTAACAATGGTTATTATACAAAATAATTCGAGCAATCTATATCTTTAAGTACACCACTAAAGAATCTAATGGTCTTTACCAGTCACAAGCTTTCTTAATTATTTTTTTATGGGATTTCAAGATATTTTCAAGTGTTCACAAAAATGTTAACTACCGATTGGTGGTTGTAAAAACCAAAAGGAAGTGATCATCACCATAACATAAATATGTATCTCAAATACTATGTAAATAAATCTCTATCATCATATGCAAATCAGACAACTCTTGTGCACCGTTCGCAAAAAAAAAGCATTCGTGAGAAACTTGTTTGAATATGCCCATGTGTTTTTGTTACCTGTGATAGGATTTCAACAACAAAAAATAGCAGACGTTAAAGTTCCAATACCTGATCGCACTGTACAGACAAGGCGTATGCACTAATATATTGGGCGCCATCGTGAGGCGACAAGGCGAGTTGGCCATGACTGTTAATCAAACAGTTAATTTGAGCCAAATTAGCGCCCATTAATTAGGAGCTGTTGTCGATCCGCCGCCAGCTGCTTTGCCCAACTTTGAGCGTTAAAATATGAAATCCAAAACAAAATGGCCATAAAAGGCTGATGCTATTCACTAAGCGGTCGCCGCCGCGATGCCTGTGGTAGACAGTTGGTGTGGCACTCACACACACACACACACACACACGCATGTAGTGGTGTTGCCTTGACACACTCGCCCAAAACGTGTGGCGCATGCGCCGTGCCAAAAATCAACCCAACAACAGACACGGCAGCAACAGCAACAGCAACAGCAACAAAAACAACATATGCAACAACAGCTAACAAAAAGGCACAAACGGGCGCTTGTCATGTAAGCGAAAAATCTGAGGAAAAAAAAAACAAAACAAAAAAAAAACAACAAAAAATAAACCAAAACTCACAACAAAACAAAAACCTTCTGGCGCCCAAAAATGGCAAATCTTGCTGGCATTTTACCTGTTGTAAAAAACCATATTGTGAGCGTGAGAAACTGTTATGGATAGCAATCCGAGTACGAGTGTGTACTCTGTAGTATCTTATGCATATACGGCCGTACATAAAGTATCTGGCAGATACAAATGGTCCGCAAAGTTCACGTTCACCGTAAATGGCGGTGCGGGCGACCTCATCGTCGGCCCCATGAGCCCCTGTAATGGCTTATCAGCTTATCAATGCCTGCATTGGAATGGAAAAGCGCGCAAAAAAATGCGCACAATAGATACCGTTGTGCGTCGAAGTTGCACGTACTACAACTTGCCGCTTACTTTCCAGATAAGCTCTAAATAACTTGCCAATATACTCAACTCAACCGAAGAATTGACATGATAATATAATACAAATAAATATATTTAAAAAATATTTAATTTGTATCATTAGCAGAAATTAAGAATGAAGGAAAAGAATTTAGTTCATCTAAATACAGGAAAAATTACAATTCAAAATAAATCATTTAGAAGGGAGTTTCTCCTGAGTTTGACTATTAAGCCTTTTTTTAAACTACTATTAAATTGATTATTAATTTACACCCCCTCTCAATTATTTTTCACTGCAAAATGGCGCTACCTTTAGAGAGTTACATATATAAATGCAACAATTTAAATCGTGCATATTTTTAAATATCAGCATTTTAATTTAATGAGCCATCGCGGTCATATTTTTTGTTTTTAATGTTTTTTTGTTTTACTTTATTTTTTTGTTGGCGCATTGTTGTTGATACATATGTGGGGCAGCAGCAATGAATGAATGAATTTGTTGTCGCTGCCAACAACTCATTTACTGCGCATATTTGCACTAGCAATTTGGCCAAATGAACTAACGTGTGCCTAACTAATCAGCCAGCCAAATAATGCCACAAAAAAAGGCCACAAATCCCACTTGGTCAGGCGAAAATACAAATGAATTCGCAAAAGTTTATACAACGCGCTAATAAGCTAAACAAAATGTGCGTTGAGTGCAATTTGTAATTAACTCACAGCACAATAATTTATTGTCAAATACACGCAGTGCGAGAGTGTTTAATTTGGCCATGTAACCCACACAAATGACAATTATATTTCACTATAGCCCAGCACAGATGTTGGGCCATCAACGTTCTTGAACCATTTGCATTACATAATTTATTAAGCACTCGGCAATTGTAAATCATATTATATAATGCATTTCGATGGCAAGGGGATAGACAATGTTCTTCCCCTTGCAGCTTCGAAACAACATTTTGTTTTCGTTATAACACTTTCGAGATAATGCGATTATGTTTTGTATTCATGTCAACTACAGTATTGCAATTTCTTCAAATGTCTACCAAATAATGTTGTTACATAAAGTGAGCTATTCGTTTATCATTGACTCGAAATAGAGTCGGAGCACATTGTCAAAATGCAATATTATTTATGGTTTCTCTTGGCAACCCATTATCGTATTATTTATTTGAACTTTACAATGGTCAGATTGGGTCTGGTGACAATCCGTTTGTATTTTACGATGGCCACTTCGAAAATTGTCGTTAAAAATTAGGCAAATGCAATTATTTATTGTTCTTTGCTTTTACAACAGACTCTTCTAGTCTGTGGTCTATTCCCCATGTGTCCCATGGGCATATAAAACATAAATACTTGAGTGTGTGTGTGTGTTTACTGTAGTAGTTATGCATAGTATAGTTTAATACTTGCATTTACTCGTAACAGAATAAATGTACGATGTTCCTTTGGGCGTTGTGTATTTTACAGCACTCGGCTTTTAATATCAAACAACTATTTTGATATACTTCTGAGTGTGTGTGGCTGTGTTTTTTGTAGAGCATTATTTTTGTTTGAATAAAATAAACAAGTTTGAAAATTTTGCTGTACTCTATGCAAACAGAAAACAAACACAAATTTATACATTTACATAAATAAGAGAACTCAGTATATTTAAATGGGCAAATGCATTTGGGACGCGCCAATTGTCGGCGCTTTGAAAATGTTTTTTCAATATTTTGTCGCCTGCGCACACACATGATTTGAATACCCTGTAAAGTTGCATGTATGTTCTATTCGATTCATGTCTGACTTGTTTGTAATTGTGTAGGGTATGCGGCTGTCGAGCAGGCTCAGTGCGAGCCTCCTTACTTGCTGCTTTTGCACTTGTGTTGCATATTTTAAGGCGGCCCGGCGAGCAATTCGGGACTCGTTGCTCGTTGTTCGCTGGACGGCCCCTCGGGGTCGAAGTGACTGTGTAAAAAGCAATAAATAAAGTATAAAAATGCATTTGCTTGTTTAATTTAATTTTTAATGCCCACAAAATATGCATAAAATATTAAGCGTGTGGCGAATTTTTTGTTAAAGTTACGCGATTTCCATTGCCATCGCCAGGCATTTGCATTTGGGTTTTGCCTGCCAATCGTCGACTACGACGAGTACAAATATCATCATCATCGCTTGTAACGGTGTGTGTGCGGCACAGTGCAGTTCAGTGTGAACATTAAAATCAATTAAATGACAAATTGAATTTCGGCAAAAAATGGCGACCATAAAAATTACATGTCCTTCTGCTGGGAATTGCAATCAACGCGTCATCAGCGCGAATGTCAATTTAATAACTGCGGCAGCAAAGGCAGCAACAACCACAACAAAACGAACCAAATGAAACTGACAAAAATACAGAAATAAAAAAGACAAGGGAGGCGACAGTGTTGCCCTCCTGTGGAGCGATTGCGGCCCAGTGTGCACAGTGTGCCCGGGCTGGCAAATTAACACAACAATGTTGGCTCATTAACAGGCCCAGCAGCGGCTTCTTTTACAACTCCACAAAAGTTGGGCAAATAATTAAAAAACAATGCGCGAATCGGTCGCGGTTTGTCGACAGCGCCGCATGACAGCGGAATTATGGCGTAATTAAGAGTTGGTTAGGGGAGGCGAGGCGAGCCGAAAGGGGGTGTGGCAAGGAGGCTAGCTGTAAATCTCTGTAACCAAGCGAGAGCATGACAAGGATCCAGTTGGCAAACAATTCGCACTGCCGGCCAGGTCAAGTGTCAGAGTCTGAGGCAGGACGACGCTGTCAGCAGGACCTTCGGTGCGTTCGCATATGGACTTTAATGTCATTGCAATTGGATTGTCATCGCAAGAGATTTCTCAATTGCCCGCCAATAAAAATCATTCATTATTTATGCGTTTTTTCGCTGTGCTTTATTTGCCCGTCGAGTTGGCCAATATGGGAAATTTTTGCAAATATGAAAATGTATACTTAATTGACTTAAATCGCATTTGAATTTCGCCAATAAATAATGCCGAAAAAATGGCTGTAATGCACAAAAAGTGAATGCCATAAATAAGTGCGGTAAAGAAATACATTTCACAGCCTGTCATTGTAATTTAATTAGCGAGTGCATTTCACAGAACAAAAACAATAGCAATTCTGAGCGACAACGAATCAATAATACTCTATTCAAATTTAAAAAAACAAACCTTTAAAGCGAGAGCAAGTTAACATATAAGTTACATATTACTTGCCAAAGTTAATGGGTTTAGGGAAACATTTTGATTGCGGTCAATGCGAAACGCGAAGCGGAAACGGAAATGCGTGTAAGGGCTGTTGGGGCTCACTTACAGAGCTATTAAAATACATATTTCATTTCGAGCGTTACGCTGAAGCTCTAAACAAAAATAAAAGCGGCGCCGCATTGAACTTCCGTTTTAAAGCCAAGGTTGCAGTTTGGCCAACAATGCGAGCAACATTGAAATTGTTGTGTTGTGTTGTGTTGTGTTGTGCTCTTGTTATTGCCTTTTGTTTGCCCACCGAAAACCCAAAGCCGAAAAAAAGCGGTGAGTATTGTGGCTTGTTGTCTGTTGTCTGTCTAACCAAATGGCTGCGTGTGGCTTGTAAATGTGAAAGTGAACAAAAAAACACATATGTAGATACAGATAGATGTACTAGCTACAGATACGCCAGATATAGATGCAGATACGTTCGGGCAGATGGGCGCGTCTAAGTCGCGAAGCGCACTGAACTGTGAAATTAAACTACGCGCTGTGTAGGAAAATGCAAAACCATTTTTTGCGAATCGATTTAAAGACTTTTGTTGTTTGACGAAAATGAAAATGCTAATTGTAAAAGATCAATAATTGGCCCGCAGAGAGCGTAAGAAGTGCGCAAAGCACAGATGAAAAGTGCGCTGCTCTACGTGAGCTTTGTGAGCTGTATTTTGTGCCACACGACGTATACGCTACGTAATCATTATCAAGTGACGATTGCCTTGACCCCGCACAGCGTGGAGCACAAAATTGCCAACTGACGAATTGAATCACTGACTGACTGAGTGAATGAATGATTGAGTGTTTCGTTTTTTTTTCTGCTGACTGCAGGCTGCTTTTGTGGGGTGAAAGGGGCGACCGCAAATGAGCAAAACGTGAGTCAGTTTACGCTGCTCCTCTGAGCTGCTGCTGCTGATGATGATGATGATGATGATGATGATGATCAGAGCGTTGAGTGTGCTGCCGCCAGGGCGACCTTCAGTCGTGAGTGCTGTTGTGCTCTTGTTGTTGCCGGCTAATCTGTCTGCCTTTGACAGACAGTCAGACATCCAGCCGGCAACATTGCTCGCCTGCTGTGCGGCAGGATGTAATGACGTAGTTTTGGCGGAGGCGGCTTTGTTTGTTCGCCGGCTTGCTCGTTGTTGCACTTTTGACACGTTTCTGCTCCGTCTCGTACTGCAACTTGTTGCACTCTCATTTGTGCTGCTGTCGGCGGCCAATTAGCCAAGTTACCCACTTTTGCCACACTTAATGTTGCAACACAAAATTGTTACCCTGTTTTCGCTTTAAAAGGAAATTTAATGTGCTGTCCATGGCATAGGGTATATTTCAGTCGTGCAATATTACCATTAATGAATTTCCTTTCTTGGCTTCCCTTGTGCTCTGTTTATTCTCTTGCAGCATCTTTTGCAGCCAGCAGATTGTTGCTGTTTTCGTTACTGCGCTTTATGAACGACGATGTGCTGGCACGTGCCACAAACAACAACAAACAACAACAAACACAGCAACAATGCAAATAATAATAATATGTGATACAGATGCGAACTCGAGAGATTTCATTCAGTTACGCTACAATTTGCAGCTTAATCATTTCGTTGGGGGTTCGTTGTATGTGGCTTAAATAACTGACAATGGCCGGCAGAAATGGCTCATTGAAGCGCACGTGTGAACAGCAATCTGATTGAAACGTTAGCAATTAAAGCCCAGCATATTATCAGCTAATTTTTGACAAAATTAAAGCAGCAAAAAAGGCATTTATATGATTGAGAATAAAAGTAAATAAAACCTAAAAAATGACAATTATAATTTTGTAAAGGAAAGGTGAAAGAAGAAGGATTTCTATTATTGTTTATAGTTTTTAATTGAAATGCCAAATGCCTGCAGTGTCTGCTAGACTCAAAGATAAGGTTAAATCCATTGGATCAATAAAAACGGCAATAAATCTTTCTGTCAAATTTAATATTTATGTATATGCTAAAATCATTTTAGATATCATTTTTATTTCATTATATTTGTTATAAATTGAATGGTTGTACTTAGCAGCAATTCGTATGCTGGTCTAATCACCTGCTGTTCTTATTATCATTGGGTATTTATTAGCAGACACATATCACTTGAGCATCGTGCGAGAGCATTATTTATTGCCCCGTCATATGGATGCCCATTAGTGGCAACTTGGCTGCTTGGCAGACGCTGCCACAATCTGAACGCAAGCGAAACGCTTAGCCAATTACTTGGGAATTAACTGCGGCTGCTTACTGGCGAGTGGTGCATACTGAAAAACCGTTAAGTGGCAACATGAGATGAGCAAATACACAGACACACACACACAGACACGTACTCAGCGCGAATGACGTGTGGAAAGAGAGCAAATTGCGGACGTGGAGAGGAGAAGGATGAGGAGGAGGGGCAGATGGCTGGAGCGTGCTATGTGAAATATGCAACGTTGATGCGCGCGTTGATTGCACACGCTGCTTGCCACAGTCAGGTTGTTGTTTATTGTTTGCAGTGGCTTGTTGCCGCTGATTGAATGAGTGCGCCACATTAGCAGCAGCCAGGCAGACGGACAGACAGACAGGCGGACAGACGGACAACAGGGCGTATGGTTGATGGGCTTAAGGGACGACTGCAGGTCGAAAGGCAGCAAAGAGTCTGCTAAAAAATAATAATCATAATAATAATAAACGCAAAGTACTTGCAGCAGCAGCAAAAACCAACTGGCAACATGACTGAAAGTATGCACGACTAGCAAATACGCAGTATTAATATGTAAATTTATTGGCTTAATAAAATAGATACAATAGAACAAAATAAATTAAAAAATAAATTATTTATATTTTATTGGAAAAAGGGAGATGTTCAGTTTTCAATAACAATTTGTATTTTAATAGAATTAATTATTAATATTTTTTAATTTATCTAAATTTAAATTTAATTATATTAGATCTCTCAAGTATACCCTACTTCCACTTTAATGCCTGCAGGGTATAGAGAACTCACATGAGTAGGAAACGACGATGGCAAGCAGTCAAGTGCAGCGAAGCTAAAGTCATGAAAAACCCACAGTCATAACGTGCTCCATGCTGCCCTGCCACCAGAAATCAGCAGACGCACCACTCCACTTGCTTGTCCCTCTTCTTCCCTCTCTTCTCCACTCTTCACTCTCTGCTTTCTTCCCGCCTCGTCTTGCCTTGTCCGCTTGCCGACGCTTATTGGCTTGTTGGCTGATTCTTTGCACGCGCCTGGGCTCATTTTATTGATGGATTGCCAACTGCCTTTGCCGCCTTGCAAAGCTGTAAAAGAAATGTGCCACTGACTGCATCACAGACTGCCTTCCTCCCCCCCCTCTGGCCCTTGGCTTTGCTGCCTCTTTGGCTGCCGTTGCAGTTTGCCGCTGACGTTGCATGTGCAGTTCTTTTTCTTCTTTCTGCCTCACTCATTCTTTATTTTTGTTATATTGCTTTTATTTTATTTTTTGTATTTTTTTTTGTGTTCGTTCTTCGTCATTTTTTCTGCACTTTTTTTGCGCTAAGCTTTTGGCCAGCCGGGGCTGCTGTTGTTGTTGTTGTTGTTGGTGCTGCAACTGCAACCGCTTTTGACCCACGAAGCGTGTCGTGGCGCCAGCGATTATGTTTGTTTATAATATGCTTGCTTTGGTTTCTCTTATTGTTTTTGTTGTTGTTGGCTGCATTCACAGCTTTACTGTATTTTTACATAAATACGTATACGTATTATTTCTCTCTCTCTGTTTCTATTGCTGTTTCTGCTTGTTGGCATATGAGTTGTTGTTGTTGTTGTTGTTGTTGCTGTTTTTGGTGGCACGCTGCAGCGATTTTGACGTCGCGCATTACTTCAGCACCGTTAAAACATATTTACAAGCCACGTTAATTCTTAAAGTGTGGCCTTAATTTGATTTGTTTAGATTTGCTTGGTTGAACTGCCTAATATGCCACTTTTTTGTTTTTATGCTGAAGAAAAGCCCATTCCGAGTAGTTTTAATAATATGTGATTACTATAATCTATTTAATTATTACATGAATTCTAAGCGCTGAATATATAATATGAGTCAAGTACAGTTGCTCAACAGTTTGCAAATATTTTGCTGCATTAAAAGACATGCCAAGATGCTTCTTATCTAATTTTTATTTATTTACAAAATTATGTTTAACAAAAATATACAAAAGTAATGGTAATTTTAAGAGTTCTAACCTGGCTCTTCTACTCTTTTTATGTGACTATTGTTATCCATTAAATTTTAATACAGATTCTCAGTTCAGAAAATATAGAAATAGGTCAATTACAGTTGCTGATCTCAGTGAGAAAGTCTGCAATTATTTTTCTATTATAAAAGCCATGGCAAGAAGCTTCAACAGAAATTTTTAATTAATATCTAAAATTGAATATGCATGTTAAGCAGAAGGCTGGTGGTAACTACGCACTAACCACAAACCTGGTTCAACTTCAGATCTAGCGATTAAGTCGAGTTCTTACTCAGTAAGATTGCAGATAAAAATGATATATGAGTTGTTAGCCATGCGTAGCTCACACTTGGCCTAAATTGCAATCAATTTAGGCACACACATTTATACATATGTATATGACCAAAATGGCCGCAGCCGATTTTGGTTGCTTGTTGGCCACGTTGCACATTTTGGCTGGCCCAAAGTTAAAAGTCAAATGTGAGCTTGAATTACCAACAACAGCAGCAGCAGCAGCAACAAAACGAGGAGGGGGGAATATGCGAATTCTTTGGGACTTATGAGCGCACATGCAAAAGAAACCGGCTCAGGCAAGGGTTTGGGCCAGGCAGAGAGCAGGAATAGAGAGGACAGACAGAGAGGGAGACGGGGAGGGAGACGAAGACAGGCGCTGCTGTCTCAAGCTGAAGCTGGGGCCTAGGGCGACGTCTAACCAAATACGAGTAAGGCGGCAAGTCAAGTGGCATGCAATAGCATTTTGGCTAGCCAAAATGGCCAGCAAGGTAAATGCAGTATATTTTATTTTAGCCAAATATGGCGATCGCATGCTGCGGCCCCAAAGTGGCCAAGTGGCCATGTGCAGGCAACGACACAGATACATTACGGTCTCGCCGACTTGGACTTTGAGTGAGGTTCACTCAGAGTCTACACCCAAGACTAAGACGCTGAGACGCAGTTAAATGCTGGCTTCGCTGTCGCCGTTGCTGCTTTGGCCAATTTTTGCACTTGCGCAAAAGGTCTCAAGACAGGTTACGCGCCTGCGGCGATTTAACCGTTTTCATGCAACGAGTATTAGGGGCTGGCTTCGTTCTTCGTGTCGGCTGCCTTTATTGGCCTCGCTGTGGTCACGCCAACGCCAAATAGCTGGCCAAGAAACTATGCAAAGGGTCAGGCAACAGCAGCAACAACAGCAGCAGCAGCAGCGACGGTTTACATTTGGTAACCATTAGAAAGCAATCCGTCAGTGCGGTTTAGGCCAACAAGACATTGGTGGCTGCTGCTGGTGGCACACCCACGCAACGGCATGCTGCGGCAAACCGGTCGATCGCTGGCCTGCCTGGCTTGGTCAGCTTAAGTTCTCCTTGACTTTATTACGAATCACGAGCCAAAGCCAAAGCCGAACAAAAGCAGAACAATGCCAGACGGCCAAAAACCAAAAAAAAAGGAGCCAAACTCAGGCAGCCTGACCCAAAAGCTCGCCAACGCGTGTTTGAGATCCGGAGAATCAGAAACATTTTCCCTGCCAGCGGACGACACATTTATGACTAATGCATCGTCGCGGTTACTGCAGCAGCAACATGTTGCACAGATAGCAGATCATTGCTGTTGCAGTGGCACCAACCGTGGGCAGCGAAAGGCCATTAGAGCAGCCATCTTTTGAGCAGGTGACAGCGACTGGACCGCCGAATATCCCCGCGCCACACGGCTAAAGTATCTGACAGATGCGCACAGCCCACACGGCAGCAGCTTAGCTGCATCTTGGGCATGCGAGTGCTCTTTAATACCCTGTAGGTGGTAGCCATATAATATGCAAACTGATTTCTTTAAATTACGATAAATTATATGTAATATAGTTATTCAATTTATGTTAACTAGGAAAAACAAAGATGTACTATATTTGTAATTAAATAAAAGTTATGTGCAAAGCCATTCTTGTATTTATGTAAGCAAGATATATCAAAGTGAAATGAACTCGATTTTAAATATTTTATATATTTTTAATTAAATAAAAGCAAAGTAGTATTTAATCGATCAATAATTTCCCTTCCCTTCCCTTTTTCAGTTTTATTGCAATGCTCAATTATAAAGATTTGTTGGCATCGCTGTTGTATTTCAGCTTCTAGTTTTTTTTATGTCTGCAGCGTCTCTTGCAGTCGATCATGCTTAAACTACCGCATACTTAATTGTTTGTTTTTAATTTTATTTTGTTGGCCTCTGACATCATGCGACTTAAAAGATTTGCATAGCATTTGCGAGCGCTGAGTTATGCGCTGTGGCTGCAACTTCGTCTACGTCAACGTCTCCATCAGCAGCTCGATCTCTGTCTGCCTCCTGCATCCGCGCCTCGACCGTGGTATTAGACTACGTCGGCAAGTGTGTCTTGTTTATTTGTTTAATTAATTTGTTGCTAGTGCTTTATGGCTTTATTAGCCGCTGGCGGCCCACGCGACACTTGCCGCAGCGGACGTTGTTGCAGCCGTGGCAGTTGCAATTGCAGTTTACCACTTTATTTACCCGAAACGAAACGAAACGAAACGACACGAAAATGAAGTCATAAAAAATGGCAACCATTAAAGAAATATGACAGGCAAATGCAACACATTAAAAAATTGCGCATACGCAATGTGGCACGGCTGCAAAAACGCTCGAGCATGGCAGATGCCGTTGCTCAGAGAGATCCAGAAGCCGAAGCCGAAGCGGCGGCGGCGGCGTATCGTTGCCCCAAAGACAAACGCCGTGCAAACATTTGCTTAAACGAAAATTTATCTGTGCGCATTAAAGTTTATTGCAGTCAAAATTACAGGCTATTATTTGACCAGCAATTAAGGCTGTGGGCGTGGCCCAGAGAGGCGTCCACTTTATTACGCGTTTTTATGACAATTTTGCGCTTTTACTTTTCTGTCGACAAGTGCTTTCCGTTCCCCTTCCCCCTTCCCCCTTCCTTTGCATCTGTCGCCTGTGCCTCGTGCCACTCTCAACTTGCCACTCGACTGGGTTAAGCGTTGTTCTCTTGTTGCCTCTGTTGCCCCCTGTTGTTGCATTTACTTTTTTTTTTTTTGTGTTTTGCCCTTCAGCTGTGTCGTTATTTACCCTCGTGGCATTTTTTGTGGTTACTCTTTTTCGTTCTTCTTTTTTTTATGGTCAGTGTTCGGGGCGCCAAAGTGGAATGCTGAAAAAATGCAGCAAAAAAATGTTGCACACTGTGTGTTGTTGGCAAAGTTTCTCTTCGACCCTGCACCTCCGTCCATTGTTACAGAAGGTGCAACGCAAACATTTCAATTATTCATGCAGTAAGGTTCTTGGGGCAGCAATCGATTGCGCTACTATTATTAAACATATATCCGATAAAATGACTAATTAAATGTGGTGGCATTACCTGTGCATTTGTTTGAATTGTTGCGTACTTAAATATTTATGAAGTGATCGTCACACAAAAATTTAGTTAATATTGCATTCAGTTGACTTACCTAGAAATAGAGAAAAATATTTATTAGTCGATGACAAAACAATAAAACGGGCTAAATAATAATGCTAACGAACGGAAAAGGTGAATTTCAAACGAAAAATCATATTGTTTATAATGCGCTAATGTGTTAAATGCATTTTACACTAGAATGTTTAGTTGATGCTTGTGTGTGTATTGTATTTATTGAGTATTTTTATTTCGATATTTATTGCTGTATTTTATTGTTAGCTATTTTAATTGGCCACAGCTCTGCGCCTTTCATCGTCCTTCGCACACACACACACTACAGGCAGTCTAACAGGCAGGTTTTTTTTTTTATCTTACAACTAGTCTACATTATTATATATTAGTACATACAAGGCGAAGACCCTCGACTGCCAAGAGTCCATTACAGAGTTTCGATTATAGTATCGGGATGCAGGCACGCCCAGGCTGTAAGCTGCGTGTAAACGGTTGTGCAAATTACAACAATTTGGCCGCTACTTGTGGTCAAATCTCTGAGCAGCTTCGGTAGCCCAATCAGAGCCAGCAACATGCAACTATCAGTTCTCTATCAGCCATTTGACAATTGCAAACCAGGAAGCCGCTGCCAGGCCCACTTAATATAGCAAACTCTGCCCACCTTGAGGAGCTGTCAATCTTCATTAAACTGCAGCAGGCAATTGCTGTCTTTAAAATATCTCTTCTTTACGACTTACACTGGGCCAAGTACAAATACAAATACAGCTGTAACTTATACGACTTCCGGCCAAAGATAACATAAATTGTATAGGCTGCACTGCAAATTTCATTTCTTGGCATTTTTCCCTAATTGCAGCTCGCTTGAACTACCAGAAAAGCCTATAAATATTTAAAATCTTTTTGTATTTAAATATTCAGTAACAGTTGGCGTGCACTTTTCTGGGACACCTCGTTACTTTTCATAGCTGCAAGTGTTAATTGACGATTGCATGTGATTGACATTAAATACTAAGCTGACCATTTCCCTAATTGCAGGCCAAGAGAACAGCACAACTGTGCGGATCCCAAGGCTATTTATTACTATTCATTCAAAGAACAAAGTGTTCATTTGTAAGATATTCTACTTGTATTATGGGATAGGTTAGTACCATTTAAAAAGATTACTTTAGACGTAAACAAATCAGCCAATTCGTTGGGGAAGTGAATTACTATTGAGTGTAAAAAAAACACTTCAACTATTGAAGATTTTCAATGTTTTTGGACAAATTCAAACAGTTTAAATACGAAAGAATTAATCATAAAAAGTTTCACTTTTTATATGGGACAGTTTCAATGTTGTTGACAAAATGTAAATCGTGTACTTGATGCATTTAATAATCGAGATATGCAGTACTATTCCGTATGAATGAAATGAATAGGGTAAAAAAAGATGCTGTTGGTCAAATGTAAATAGTTTACTTAAGTCACTTCACAATCGAGAAATTTCTAAACTCGGCTTCACTGCTATTCAGCATAAAAACAAAAGGATCATTTCACAAAAATGTCACTTGTTATATGGGACAGTTTGAGTGTTGTTGAACAAATTTAAATAGTTTACTTAAAGCAGTTAAAAATCGAGAAATTCCTTGGCCAAATGTCAGCAAAGTGATGTGCGCAAAACATCTTTCGCAAATTGTCGTGTGAAATTCCACAGCGTTGTACAAGAAGTGCAGCACCCAAATGGGCCAACACCAAACACTAGGTGCCAAAAGTCAACTCCCAAAGTGTGCACAGGTATACATAAGAGTGCTTCACTCCGAGTGGCTGTCTCTTTGAGTCTGTGTGCGTGTGCGTGTGCGTGTGCGTGTTGGCCAAGTGTCTGTGACAGCTGCTCTCCGGCGGCTGTTTGCCAGCCACTGCCTCGTTCCAATATTGACTTTTGAATGTTACGGTAGCGCGGATTTGAGGCAAGTAGCCAGCCGAGCACTTTGTGCCTCAAAGATGTGTGGCCGGCTGTGTGGCTAAGCGTCTGCTTGTCCAATTAATTAATTGCCTTATGAACTGATTGAGTTGCCAAGAAGGAATACGAAGAATACGAAAATAATAGAAAGGCCAAAACCCGTCGAGACTGGCAAATTATTAAAAGGAAATTGTTGACATTCCTTGGTAAATATGCAATTGCAACGGTAACTGCAACTGCAACTGCAACTGGAAGTGCAACGGCAACAACTGCAACTGCTGCAACTGCAACTGCTGCTGTGGTAGCCGTTGCTGCAACCTGAATTAGCCCCGAGTTGTCGATGGCTGATTGCCCCTATAAGGAAAACAGCCCGTGCCTGGCAGCGCTATCTCTATTACAACAACCAGTCCAGCAATGAGAACAAATAATACTAACAACAAGCCAGCGAGTTGTTTGTTGTGTTCTTCTCGTATTTTTCTTATTTCATTTTTTATTTTTGTAGGACAAACAATTTCCGCTGCCCAGGAGCAGGCAAATGCCTGTAGTTGCTTGTTGCTGTTGTTGTTATTTTAGCTTGTGCACAACCTTTTTTTTACGATTCAGCAGTTATCATTATTTGATTTTTTTTATATTTTTTTTTACAAGTCAGTCGTGTTTGCTGCCTGGTTTTGTTGTGAGCCAAATAAATTCTATAAGTAATAAGCAGAGATCCAACGGACCAGCTACGACTGCTGGCTGCCATTTGCTGTTGCTGTGGCTGTTGCTGTTGCACTTGCCCCAACTGGCTGCCATGGTGAACAGTTAGACGCTCAACTGGTTTGCAGCAAGGCAGAAAACAAGTGCGGCAACGAGGCGGCTTCGAGGCGGCATCGAGGCCGCAACAACAACAAAAAAATAGCAGCTTCCTCCTCCTCCTGGTGGGTACCTTAAGCTCAAGCGAATTCTTGGCCAAAAGGGTATTTCGTGCGATTCGAACAGCAGCAGCAGCAGCAACAACAGCAACAGACACAACAACAGCAACAACAACCACAACAACAACATTGGCAATGTTTTTTCCGCTCCATGCACCGGAGTTTGAGAGCCAGTTCGTGCAGTTTGCTGCGAGTTGTTTGGCTGCAGCTAGATAAAAATGCAGTTAATAAAACTGTAAAAACTGGACGCATGCGCACACACATCCACACACACACATCCACACACACACATCCACACACACATCCACACACAGACTTAGCTTGGCCTGGGCAAGTGCAACAACTGCAACTGCAACTGCAACTGCGGCACATTGAAAACTTTTGCGCCTTTTGCAACGCCATTTAATTGCCTGTTTGCATTTCACATGAGTCGCGGGGCCGCGGGACAACGGAAAAAGGCAACGACTGCGGAAAGGGGCGGTTCAGTGACTGAGTGGGCAAGCTGCGCTGAGCTTTCAGCCAGATCCATCCATATCTATATCCATATCTCAGGGGGCGGCGACGCGGATCGTTGCCTCTTTTTCAAGCACCCAAAGCTGCTTTCGCCGTGTTCAGCTTACAGACAGATCGATAACCCTTTCGAAGCAGCTATGCTGAGCAAACAGATCGTCGAACATGATCTGTAGCTAGATTCGATATGCATTCTATGGCCGTTGGCCGAAAAATTCAATTTTGTTTGGTTCAAAATGCAAAAGTTTTCAACTAGAGATTTTGGGGATAACAAAGCTTATATTTCTACTACTACTCAAAATTGTTTTTTTTTACAGATATTGCCATATAAATTAAATGTTCTTCAATTGAAAAGATTTGTTTGTGATATCTCGACAACTTCACTGTTGTAAAAATGTGTTATGAATTGTTAATGATATTTGAACTGCACCCGCATTCAACGTCTCTTAGTATTACCAAAATCGAGTCTATTCAATTTGGTTAGCAAATTACGAAAATATGCATATTGGTAGTGTTGACCGCTGAGCAGAAAAGTGAGCCGGCATAAAACTGACCTTCGTTCATTAACGACAACAGAGCGCATAACAAGACATAAACCTAAAAAACAAAAAGAAAAAAAATAAAGATATCGCATATTTGGCTATAAAAAAACACAAAACCAGTTGGCTGCAGCGAACAACAGCAGCACCAGCTGCGACTAACTAACTAACTAGTCGTAGTAAAATTAGCAATAGAATTTTTGTGGGTTTTGCTTTTTTTTGCAAGATTTTAATTTGCCAAAACCGACAAGAGCAAAAAAATTACATACGTTGGCAACGTTGAGCAAAAAATGAAATACAATAAAATACGAATAAAAAACAAACATGTTGAATTAATTTCGCATTAGAACACGCGCATGCAACGCGACCAAAAACGCAGCAGCGACTGCCTGCCAAATGGCAATCCGGTAACCGAACTGCGAGTAGTTCGGGAACCGAATTGGAAGTCGTCGACTCGGCCAAACTGCACGGTCCGCTGGCCTTTTGCGCAGAATACTACGATACTATATGGCAACAGCAGCAAATACAAAAATCCAAAAAAAAGAAGAAACAAAACGTGTTTGGCAAACAAAAAATAAATAACAACTGTCTGACAACAACAATAACAACAAAATAGTTAAATTACAGCTATTTAAATTATGCTTCAACTGATTTGAATCTATTCGGAAATATAAATCTCTAGCGGAGAGTTCAGTTAATTGAACCATTTCAAATTCCAATTTTGGCCACGTTTCAATCTAATTAAATTGCAGTCTTTGGAATTGCATCCTGCGGCCATATTGATAAACAGTCCGAAATGTCAAGATACCGCTTAGATAAATACTCGTAGTTGGCTTGTTCACTTCAAGCTGGACATGGAAAAAAACATGCTTTATACTAGCTGGTCCTTAAATGTCTGCCGAGTCATAACATATTCAAAAAAGTAGTTGGCCAGAAAATTGTTGAACAACATTTTGTTGGTCGTTTGTGGGCCAACTGAGCCAGCCCATTACAGCACTTTAGCGGCTGGCGTTGTTGCTGTAAAGCTTTGTAAGTGGCAACGTTTTCGGAATAAGTTGAATTTGGTTATTTTATGTTTATTTCTGATTGCATTTTCGTTCTGCAGTTTCTGCTGCGGTTGCTGGCGCTTGAGTTGGGGGCCTTGGGGAGGGCCGCCCCGCTGACGTTGGCGCCAGCGGGTCCAACATTGTAAGCTGAGAGCTTCCAGCTTGGCCCCAGACCCCAGCCCCCAGCTGAGTCAACAAAAGCGCACACAGTGATAAAGTTTTGTTTAAACAAATCAGCAGAAATGATTTTTTAATGTTGCTCGCCAAGTTTGTTGGCGCTTGTAAGCGATTTTAACTTGGCACAAAAAAGAATTATTTACACTATGCGAAAAGTAAAAAAAACTGATAAGAATGCATGTGTTTGGCTTTTGGTACCGAGGCAGTTATACCCTGGCAGCAAGTCAATAATACTCTTAAGGCTGATTTTAATAGCAAGTCAATTTCCTGAAACTTTATTTATTGTAAAAATTGTAATTTAACTGCTGGCGAACAATAAAATTGTTAGGTTTACGGCATACGTATACCAAAAGTAAAATAATGAATTGTATTTAACAAACCCTATTTATTAAGTATTCTCAGTTCATTAAAGTCGTGTCATTCGATTTTTTGTTCAACGAAATTGTTCTAATTATTTTTTATATATTTTTAAACGCTACGCTCAGCAGTTTTCTCGGCCATAAAAATTACCTTTACCCATTTAAATAATTATAGTTTCTTCACTAACTGATATCATTTAATTAAAAATTGATTAATTAATTTATTCATTCATTCTTTGCTCCACATTTCAAGCAATTAATGTGCAACTCTATTAAAGCAACAAATGGAAATTTCGAAGAAGCAGAAAATGTTAAAATGCCTACAAGTTTCGCTAAAAGTTGTTTTTTGTTGTTGCCCGTCTCAAATGTAAATTCGTGTGTACTTCGCAGACACTGTTGTTGTTGTTGTTGTTGTCGTTGGAGTTTTTGAAGGTTAAAAACAAAACAGAAAAATATTCACCGTTTACTTTATTGCCAAATTAGTGGGTCGAAGACAACAGATCCACTAGACCCACTGACATAACCAGCACAAATGAATCCACCAACAACACAAGCAACAGCAACAACATCGAGCTCTTCACATCCCGTCCGTTTCGCCGACGGCTATTTAGCATAAAATGTGTGTCAGCAAGGTAAAGGGCGTTCGACGAAGCCCCGCCACATCCAAAACCCCCGATACCTTGCCCTCGACAGCTGCCTCCCGCTATTCAAGATATTCAAGCTATTCGCGTTCGCGTTCGCGATCGCGTTCGAGTTCGCGTTGTAAGCATTTGAATACCTAATGGGCTGGCAGGCCCATTTTACAGTTGTTGTTGTTTCTGTGGTCGCACTTTGACGCATGCGAAATTGGATTTTCGATTTGTTTTTGTATTATAATTTACAAGAAATTCGCCTTTGATTGTCTGAATGTCCAATAGAGCCAAGTCGAAGCGCGTTGAGTTGAGTTGAGCTTGAGTCTAGCCTTGGCAAATAGTTTGTTGCTAATTTGTTGTTGTTACAAGCGCATAATTAACTTTACTACAACATAAGCCGACTTGTAAATTTCGTGTGTTTGTTTGCCGCAAAGGTCAGTCCACACTTTATTTCAATTCGGAAGAATATTTTTAAATTATTTACAAAATTTAATTTGCCACTCAAATAATATGGCCTTAACTAAAAATATATTTGTATTTATTTATTTAATTTATATTTTAACGGTTCTTGTTGTTCTGCCTATAAATAAATGCAATTAAATATTTACTCAACGCTCAGCTGTCTGTAAGAGTTTTATTTCTTCAGCATACTTAGTTTAAATAAACAAATATTATTAAATGCAACTTCAGCTTAAGAAAGAGAAAATCTTTGTCTCTTTATTGAAAATTGAATGCAACAGCAAAACGTTGCGAGCGTATATATTTGGAATGTAAAATAAATACAATAAACAAAACAAAAGAATTTGGAAATACATATTTTGGCATGGCAAGTGCGATGACAACTTTCTCCGACAACATTCGCAGCAGCCTCCACACCACTTGACTGCCAAAAATCCACCTTCCACTGTGCCACAGAATGTGGCACGAGTTGTGGGACGGGATGCTGTGCTGCGACAAGAGCAAAACTCGACTTGGGGTTGCGGTTGCTCGTCTAGCTGGCGTTGCTTTGATTTGCTTACTCGCATATTTGCCACATTTTCGCATTGTTTGGCAGCTTGAGTTGCCACAAGTCGCACTTGCAGCCACGCCAAATATGTTGGATGGCTTGTAAGGTGGCTTACCGATGCGCAGCAATTTTGGCTTGACTGACTCATGTTTTTGGGCACCAACTAACGTCAAAAACTACTGCATAAAATACATCTACGTGTGTGTAGGTGCGAGTGTGCGAGTGTGTGTGATTTGTGGGTGTGTGTGGCGTCTGGCATGACTCAATTAATTTGGATGCGAAAGTGTCCAGACGCACAAGGCACAAGGCACAACACGCCCAGTCTGGGACCCATCACAAAGGCAGCGCTAAGTTGACAACGCCGAGGATTATGCAAAGTTGTCGGGGAATGTTTCGGAATACAT
The DNA here is from genome assembly GCA_035047365.1 of Drosophila ustulata. NCBI lineage: Eukaryota > Metazoa > Arthropoda > Insecta > Diptera > Drosophilidae > Drosophila > Drosophila ustulata. Next base: position 16,980,920 of record JAWNPT010000094.1, read on the forward strand.
ATATCTATAGATAGAAGCATGGAAGCATGGGATGGGACGGCAAGAAGCGTTCGTTTGGCATTGTGATTCATGGGCTCAGAAGATTTATATGCGAACCTCAAGCAAAAAGTAATATTCAAGTTTTACTTTTGTTTGATTTCTTGACCACACACAACAGCAGCAGCGGCATCATTTAATTGGCTGGCACAAAGAGCATTAACAACAAATAAAATAAATGTGCACACACATTCGCGTACATCAAGAAAATAAGTAAATAAATAATCATAATAATAATAATAATATTCATTCTGCATGCGCTCGAACAACAAATTTTTGATGACGGCACTTCCGGTGCAATTAACGAGCGCCCGGAGCAAATGCGTCGGGCTGGAACTGAAACCGAAACTGGAAGCCATCTGAGCAGCGTCTGACAGCCCCTCTAAATATTTTTACAAATGCTGCGCTCTGGGCTAAAATATTTATATATATAGTTTGTTTTTTGCCTTTTGCATAATTTGCTGCGACAGGCAAAGTGCGTATGACAAATGCAGCCAAGTGGTTCATTCGGACCCCGAGTCCGGGTCTTCACACTTAATAAGACATAATTTGTGCATTTTTATGAGAGGCAGCTTTTCATTTAGCTATTTCTCATGCGTGGGCTCCAGCGCGCAACAACAACAAAAAACAAGAAGAACCCAATTAAATGGCCAACATGTTTTGCATTTGACGAGAATGCGATTGTTTACAGAGCAACCGAGAACAGCAAAACATTTTACAGCAGGGAGGAGGAGAGGAGGCGGCCTTTTGGGCATAGACCAACGCCAACGCCTTCGCTTTCTGCACTCGTTCTGTCAAGCAAAATATTGCACGCCTTGGTACGAGACAGGCGACAGGTTGGCCCGTTGCCGATGCCCCGATGGTCCGATGGTCTGATGGCCCGATGTCCGATGCCAAGTGCCAAGTCCGGCACTTAGTTTTGCTTTGGGACAAGTTAATTTTGTGGCGTCTTTTGTCTCCTTCGCTTTTTTGGCCGGCTGATGTATTTAATGTGTAATTGGTGCAGACATGCAGATTTTTGCACAAGCCGAATGATAAATTGCAGGCAGTGCAGCCTGCCTTTTGTTTTCGCTCGCTTCGCTTACGTGGCGTATGCGCAATGTGCTAAATTAATTATACGCATCGGTGTACAAGTGTGTTAGTCTCTCGCTCGCTCGCTGTGTTTATTTGCTGATATTCCAATTAAAATAATTCATTAGCACATCTCGAATTCTCGCCCATGTCTCTAACGACAATTGACAACAGCCAACCAATTGACACTTGCCATAATTGGCAGAATTAACAGCTGCATTGCATTTGCAGCACTTTCATCTTTCACTCCAAAATGCAATTGGCAATCGACAATCGCGAATCGGCATCTTTTAGTTATCGAATGCTAATAACGCGGAAAGTCCTGTCACAGCAACTGTCACACAACTGTCAGTTCGATGATGAAGCTGCCCGCGGACGGTGGCTCATTTGACAAATTACCAAATATCTTTGAATGACTCTTGACTGACGAAATGCAGCGATATTACAATATTTACACAAAACATATTACACAATTTGCTGCTGTAGTTGAAGGCAACTGCACTGCGAGATACCCTAATAGAATAACAAACTAACAATTGCTATGTCAAATATCTATTTGTAGCTCGACATGCCGCTCGCCTAATTGCCAGAGGGTATAAACACCTTTGCGTGGCAAAGGCCTACTCATCAACGAGCTGTTAAAGATAGCCCCAAAGTGTTGGCCATCCACAATATTTGCCGACTTTTCAGCTGTCAGCGAAATTGGGTCAAATTAATAACCACACAAAATGTGCACAAGTAACGCGAAAGCACACATAAAAATAAATACAAAACGAATTTTCAAACTACACCACACATAATCACATGAGCGTATACGTATTGAAAAATTAAAAACTAAATTAAACGAAAGATGTCTACAAATTTACAAAGCAGACAAAAACAAGCCACGATGACACTTTCAATTTCAGTCTAATATTTGAGTATCTGTGTGTCTCTGCATGTGTGTTTGTGTGTGTTGGCCGCATTGTCAGTAAAAATATTTTGAAGGTGGCAACCGATGCGACAGGTGCAAAAGTTGGCGGCAACTTTTAATGAGCTGCAAAAGGCAACGTTCTATTCTAATCAAGAATAGAAAACACAATATATGCAAATAATCAAAGTCATATAAATAAATTACGTACGTAAATACAATATTCAAAATGTTTCTTGGAATTTGTCGACAAACTAAATTTGTTAATCTAATTCGAAGCACTCGGAAATCTGTTGACCCATAAGGACAATGTTGTATTATATCATAAATTGCCACACAATGAGCTGATTTAGAGACAAAAAAGGTAATTTTAAGTGAATTAAAATAATTACCAGGCCAATTTAATAGATTAAATGCCACATGGCTAACGCCAGTTTTCGAAATTCTCATTAAAAAAACAAAAGCAACTAAATTAAAATGCATATACAACATTATACATACATATAATAAATAATTATAAAATACAACACCAATGTGAACGCATTGTCAAGTTCTGTATACCCTGTAACCCAAAAGGGAGGTTAAGAGAGTTTGAAATTATTTTTGCCAAATTGATGACTCATTGCCAGTAATTTGAATTTATTCATTTAAAGATGGGACTATAAACAGTCAAAAGAAAAAAATGAAATTGATATAGTTAAAATTTGATGATAAAACAGTGTAATATTTAGTAGCTCAAAATTTGTAATCATTAAGGTTATTTTTAGACCCAAATGCGTTATTATTACTCTAGAAACCACTTAGTCTTTGGTATGTATTACTCTTCTGATTACCTTTTAAATAACAATGATTTTTATTTATCTATTTTTAAGATTCATTTTAAATTCTAAATTAATAATTTATCCTTTTTTTTAATTAAATTTTATATTTTTATTTCTTTAAATGAATAAATTAAATTTACTAATATAAAATGTGCCCAAATTTCAACCTTTTTCTCTTTGTTTACAGGGCATCTGGAAGTCGTGAAGTATTGAGCATTGCACTCTTACTTGTTTTTTTGTGTGTTATAATCTCCTGCCTGTTGCTGTTGTTGCTGCTTTTTGAATATTGCTTCCTCTTCAGCATTTAGCAGTCAGAGTAACGTAATATAAAAAAATTAAAAATTAAAATAAACAAAAAATAAAAATAAACAACAGTAACAGTTGAGGCAGCAGCAGCAACAGCGTCGACAACAACAACAACAACAGCAACACGAACAGTCACAACAACAACAACAATAGCAACAGCAGCAGCAAATAAAACGTAAAAAGCAAAAGAAAAAATTTCAAGGTCAGCGCCGAAACGTGCATGCAAAAATTAAGCGCACAGCAAAAAGAGTGAATATAAAAGTAAGCAGAAACGAAGACGAGGAAGAAATACAACAAAACAATAAACGAAAAAGGCAAGCAGCCAAAAAGAGAGCATCAAGAAATGAGTAAAGGAGAAATCAAAACTGTGTTTTCGCCTCTTTCTTTCTTTCTATCTTTCGGCTTATTTGGGAGTTGTATCTTCAGAATTGATGTATCTTCAAGATACTCAACAAAATAATTGACACTCGCCTAATTTGTAGTTGGTTGGGCTAGTGACTATGACTAACTAATGCCGCACCATTCATTCATGCCCAAAGCGTTCGAGTAATCAGCGTTTAATTAAATGCCTGCAATGTGTGATAAGAAGGTGCAAAAGGTGCTGGCGAAAAGCGAAATACATAAGGGAAGATTACATCATATTTATTTATTTACAGTCCGCAGTCCATTCGAAGCTTCCTTTAGCCGAAAGCAGAAAACAACAAGCGAACAGCAGCTAAGCAATACACAATAAGTTTTGTGTGTAAGTAGAATTCTATGTGTGTGTGTTGGGTCTGCTTAAAAAACAGAGCAGCAGGCAGAAGGCACATCGCAGGCAGGCAGCAGGCAGGCAAGCAGGCAACGGAGCCGACTTCGGCCACTTGTCCTTGAATGCCAAAGCGAAGCAAAAGAAGATCACAAAACGCCAAATGAGCAGCTAAAGCGTTGCCAAATGCAGTCAACGTTAACGTTAACGTCGACGTCGGCTGCGGCGTCAACGTCAACGACAACGCCGGCAGCGACGGCGACGCCATTAGACAACGCGACGTCGCTTTGGGCTTGGCTGCTGCCGCTCGGCAGCGAGCAACAACTGTCGTTGGTTGTTGTTGCTCTCTCTCTCTCTCTCTCTCTCTCTCAGCATAAATTCGCAAAGTATGCGAAATTTATTAGGGTCTGCTCGCATGGGCTGCTGCTGCTGCCGCTGCTGTCGTGTTTCGTCTAATTTAAAGTTCACACACAGCCACACCAAAGGCATGTGCGCACGTGTGTGTGTGTGTGTAACTGAATACACTTAAAAAAAAAACCCGAAATAGCTAACAACACACACACACATGTAGTGTTTTGTCTGTATGTGTTTGCATATGCCACCAAAATGTTTATATTATTTTTTATGTTGTTGTTGTTTAATTGTATTATTCGATGTTTGTTTCTCTCTTAATTTTTTATTGATGTGTATTTTGTTAAAATATTTTGCAAACTCAAAACCAATACCAATGCACTCTCTGTCTCTGACTCTCTTTATACATCTGTCTCTCTTTATCCCTTGTTCTCGCCCTGAATCGCTAGATATTTAATACTTGCTATCGATTCGCAGTATGTGTGTGTGTGTGTGAATGCGATTAATGATGTGGATTAAACAAATGAAAGCGCGCGTGTTTAGCTAAGTGAAATGTAAGCACATAAAGTACAATTAGAACAAATCGACCAATAATAATCACAGAAGTAAGACATTTATTGCTAATCCACAGAACAAAAAAATAAATTAAAAGACTTTTTTTATTATTGTCCAAAATTTATTATTACGTATTTATGTCTCTTATCTCCCTGGGAATTCATTCAAGATAATAGCAATGAATGGCCAAGCAAAACAATTTTATAACGTAAATATTTAGAGCCCTAACTGATAGATTTCCCATATATGTATATAAATACGGTTTGATTTGTAATCGCAATAGTAATATATGCTTTTTATTTATATTTGCATGTTTTAAGAATGCCCTATTTAATTAGCAAAGCAAAGTATTCATTCATAGAAAAGAGAAACAATTTCAGCTCAATTGTTTGTACGTATAAAATAAGTACATTTTTTCGATTTTTTATATTCCCCATTAAAAAAAGATTGCAGAATTTTATGAGTGCTAGAACGGATAAGTAAACATAATTAATGCCAATAAAATTTGACTAAACTAAAACTAAACTAGAACACGCTATTTGGGAACTTTATGATTTGGAAAATCAGAAATCGCCTTCATGCAACTTTTTTATAAAAATTACATTTATTTAGTTAATTAATTAATTAGTTTTTTTTTGAAGAACAATATTAATTTTTGAAATTATAATGCATAATGTTAATTTGTATATTTAAAAAATTGGTAGAGTAATATTTTGTTTGTTCTTTGTACCTCAATTGTATTGTATTTTGGATTTGACAAACTATATACGATATTTAAAATTTATTCTCATTCGTAGTTTTGCGAATTGGCTTGGCATCATGTTTACCCTGATATCGGCAATTAATCTTAAATTTAGCTGAACTTCGCGAATAGGCAAAGGCAAGACGACATGTTGGCATTACATAACCTATACCTGAGACCTGAGGCACATGGCACATCAGCACAGCACTCAGCACACTCTTCGGTTCGAGGCTGCCCCTCGGGTCCCGGTAAATATCGCAGGCCATTAGAAACGACTGGAAAACCTAGTTCAAAAAACATGTTTTAACCTTTTTAGTGGCGTGCAAAACTCAAACTCAAATTGGTCAAGCGGCGCAGCAACTTTACAAGTTCCAAAAATACACACGCACACACACACACACTCGTATACTTGACGACAAGAACAAGGCAAAAGGGTAGAAACGAAGCACGCCAAAAATTTTGCAAAAATGGCAACAAGAAATAAAATAAAAATTAAAACAAAATGAAAAAGAGCAAGCTAACAAGCGAAGTCCGTGGCCAAAAAGAGCGCATGCGCCGCTGCTGCTGTTGCTGTGGTTGCTGCTGCTGTGGTTGCTGCTGCTGCTGCTGTCGCTGTTGGCGTTGCCGTCATCGTTGCGTCGCGTTGAGTGTCAAACCTTTTGAGCAGCGATGGCGACTTAGACGTGACTTACAAACTAAATGCGCACGGCTCAAGGTTAAAAGCAGTTTATTTGTTGTAAGCAACAACAGCTAACAGACAAGCAGCCAAGCAGCCAACAGCTAAGAGCCAAACAGGCGATGGCTAACAAAAACGAAACTGAAAACTGAAAAACGCCAAAAGAATCTCGCAAAATTTCAAGCTGTTGTCTGGCATTTCATTGTGCGGTTGCGTTTTGTTTTTTTCGAGGACTTTGTCTGGGCGAGCCTGTCCCCTATTGTTGTTGTTGTGGTTGTTGTTGCCTTAGTTTTGGGGCGTGTTCGCAATGCCAACGAAAACAGCAGTTAGAAGCTGCCACTGATGATTGCTGCTCATATTGCACATTGGCCGTTATTGGAGCCTATTGTTGCCAGACTTAACTTGGCTTGTAAAGTGTTGTTTGTTATTATTGTCTGTGAAATTGATTGCCAGTCGGGCTTTTGTGCGCGATAAAATGGCTTTCAATTAATTAGCAGGCAATTGCTGCTGTTGTTGTTGCATTGGCATATCAATGTGTGCTAAAAGAAAAATCGTGTTGCGAAATAAACAAATGATTCAACTTTAACCTGACCCTGCATGTCTGTCACAGATACGCAGCAACATTAACAACACCAGCAGCAGCAGCAGCAGCAGCAGCATGTTGTCGAGGCAGCTGCAGGATGACATCATTTGAAATGCTTTGCCATTTGTTTTAATCGCAGCCAAAAACAAAACTAAGCATTTTAAATGCTATAAATTACATTGCGCACAATTGACCAAAAATGTGCATTTGCATTGATTAAACAAACTTCGTTGTTGCTGCTGCTCGATGTCGATGTTACTGCCACCCACAACAGCAACAGCAGCAGAAAAACTGCACGCCTGCGCAACCAAACCTGTCAAAATATCTGTTGCAACAGCTGTAACAGCAACAACAACAACCACAGTGACAAACAACTAAATTAGCAAACACAAATAAAAAACTCGGTAGTTGTTGTAGGTGCCACAATCCGAATTATTCAATTAGCATGCATTGCGTATTTTCATCTATTTTAAATTGATGACGTCGCCAACGACATCGTCGACATCGAGCTGCTCCTATTCAGCTGACACGAACAACACAGCTACAACAGCTACAACAGCTAAAACCCCACATAACCATAGTCAGAAAGCTATCGCATTGTATTTGTCCTTCACAAGCCGTTGACTAAATTGGAATTGATTTGGCAACGATTTTAGCAGCCAACCAATTTGACTTTGACCATATGGGCGCGGGCAGACGACTTTTGCGCTCAACCAAACCCAAAGCTTAACTTTAATGGCTTCGAATGAAGTTAATGCTGCTGAAATCCATTTATTAAGCAAGCTCCATGCGGGCCACTTTTATTGCCAATTGCCAATACTTAGTTGACCAACAGTCCACAATTTCATTAATGGTTGTTCAAAAGTATAATTGTATCTTCATACAGTTACATTTGGGTTACGATTTGTGATCTGCATTTTATGTTGCAATATTACACTCTTCAATTTGTATTTTCTAATATTAATTATAATAACTTTTAAAATTATAACTTAAAATAATAGGAAGTGCAGTACCGACAGGGGTAACGTGGCATATAAAGACAATATTTTAAATGAGATCTTCACTATAATTATTAACCTTATTTATATTAACGAATGTTAAATAAGATGATGCTTTATGTGTAAATAAGCCCTTGAGGTGTTTTCGAGTTTTAAGTAATAGTTGGGGATGAGTTCGGTGTTAGCTGCTGCTACATAACTATTTCTATTCTACCCCATCAAAAGTATGATATGTAATCGTTAAATTGAGTATAGTGTTATTATTGAAAAAAATCTGAAATAAATTTGCAGAATTTTGTCATCGCAAATATTTTACGAGGTCACAAAATAATGTAACAACTATGACAACCTTCGTTAGTTAAGCTCAATAATAGTCGACTAGATGTTGATTATTTCATTAATGTCGTAAAATTTGAAAATTCATACCATTATTTTACAGCTGTACATTTTAATCAATGCCCTTCATATTGTTCTATGAACAGAATTTCAGTATTTTCATTAGAACGATTTAAATTCTTTTAAATTCCTTAATGCAATTCTATTATCTATTATTATATTATAAAAAAAAGACAATGAAATAGGAGTCAAGCATTTGTAACTAAGAAATTTTGTGGTTAATAAAAACAATTTGGGGTTCTTGTCAAAAAGTAATTTGAATTGAAGAGTTAAAATTTCTAGAGAGCAATGAAAAAGTCGCACCAATATTCTTTAATTACAGATTATAGATTATTCCAAAGCATTATTTTGTAAAATCTTGTTAACCATTTACAAGTTATATGCATTTTTTTGCGGAGAGAAAATTGTAACACCAACCTTGTCATTTCCGTGAAACAGATGCGAATGCTTCAGAACATTTGCACAGTAAGGAGACACGAGCTGAGATACATGCAGAGTATCTTGTTTGAGTATATGTTGCTATTGCCTTTGCTTTTGTTTTTAGTGTGTTTGTATTTGTTGTTTGAATTTGATTTTGATTTGTTTTTTGGTATGCTGCAGTATCGTGTCTAGCGTGTCCAACTTGCACATCAATTTGTTGTAGCACCAATCAATAATTTTATTGTATCTTTTGTATCGGGAATACACACGCGCATTCTAACGTTCGACTGCCTACGTGCGACTTCCTACGCGAAACGGCAGTAAAAAATTTTATGAGCTGCGAAGAACACGCGAAATATTTGTTTTTTCAATTGTAGTTGTTGTTGTAGTTGTTGCTGCTGCTGCTGCTGTTGGCATTTTGGCAAATTATTACACAATTCTTTTTTGAAGAGAGCTGCCCGCCCAACGGATAGAATTTAGAGGCAGTGGCAGTAGCAGTAGCAGACGAAATATGCGAACAGGCGGATTGGCTAATTAGTAGCTTGGACTGGCAGTTGTACTCGTATCTGTCAGATACGGATAGACATGCTTGTAATCTGCTCTAAGCACTCTCGCACAGACCGAAAACCAAAGCAAAGCGAACCGCATCAACACCGTCAGTACCGTCGACTGGCAGTCCGACCATGCGACAGACCCTTGCCAATTCCCAAGTAAACAAAATAAATAACATAATTTAAAAGCGCAAAGCGTAAAAACTGAGCAAAAATGCGAGTATCTAAAGTCGGCAAACAGCGAACGCGCGCGCTCTTTATGCTTATGTTTTGTTGTTGTTTCTTTCTTTGTGCTTCGCTTTTTGCTAGTGTGTGTTGCCAAAATTCGGGGCCGGGCCGGTCCGGGGTTGGGTCGGGCATGGAAAGGGACAGGGACAGGCAAAGCTTACATACAGATACGTTGCCGCTGCCGCTGCCGCTGCCGCTGCTGCTGTTGTTGCCGGCAGAGCAGCCGCGACATTTCGAGCAAAACAGCAAACGATCAAGGGCATATTGGACACGACGACGTCGCAGTCGCTGTCGCTGTCGCTGCTTCTGTCTCACCCTTGAAGGCGCTTTTACAGCAGCGATCTTGTAGCTGTATCTGTATCTGTATCTGTATCTGTATCGGTGGTACGCTATGTATCTGACGGTTGGTTTTCGCTTTCAAACGAGCAATTTGCGAATTTCTTCTTCGACAGCCGCATTTTTATTCCTATTCCTCTTTTTGCCTGCTAACCTAGTACCCGATCTTTGGCGTTATGATGTCGTTCTCGTTGCGATTGTTGTTGTCTCTTAAGAGTTTGTGTAAGTCTCGTTTGTCTCTTTTCGTGTTTGGTTTCTTTGCTTTGGTTTTCTGTTTCTGTTCCGTTTCGTATGCTCATCATCATCCCCAAAAACAAAAAAAAGCCTCCGCCTCGGTTTTTGAGACTCTATCCCTGTCTTTGTCAGCGCCTCAGCCCTCGTCTCATATCATTTTAATTCCATGGAATTGTCTGAAAATTTAGCGCAAAAAAATCAAGCGAAGCGATGGCTTCGCTTTGCTGTTTGCTGTGTGCAAAATGTGCGCCTCACATGTTAGACATTCAAAGGGACTGACGGATAAACCTGATGACGATCTTCATCCTCATCTCCTACTGCTGTTGCTTCATAATGATCATCAGCTGTTTGGCTGCCTGCCTGGTTGCCTGCCTGCCTGCCTTTTGTGCGCGCACCTTTTGTTGATTTTGTGGAATTTCAAATTCTCCATTCTCAAATCGCAATTCGCAAATCGCAATTTGCATTTGTTATTCTTTTTACAGGCACACATTTTCAATTTGCATTTCACTCGAACTCTATTCCAGATAACGATTGTCTTGAATGCCATATATCATATATAGTATTATTACATTTTATCGAACTTGTGCCACAAAATATGCAATTGCTATTCGCACTCGTATGCAAATACTAATTAAATGGCAACCTTATTTTTAAACTCAATTTCTAACGAAATTTCAACTTGTTTTTTATTACAATGGATTTCGCCAAAAAAAATGCTTATCGCCTTGGAGTGAATTAATTCTAGTCGAAGCTGAGATTCCCTTCGCCTTTCCCCTTTGCTGCTCACATACTCGTCGTAGTCGCTTTTTTGGATTGCGGTTTAAATAGCCGCTGATCTCATTTGGGGGATCGCCGAAAGTTCAATATGTTGCGCGCCACATGTTGCACGCTCTCTCGATAAGGTTTGTGCTTCGTTTCCGAATTATCGTTCAGTCATAGTTGTGTGATTTTATTATACTAATTAACATTGATATTGCACTGATATTTTGTAAGTCCACTTTGCACTTGCGATCGCATGTATTTCGGCCACGCTAAGAAGGCGCCAAGTCTTGGCCTGAGCTGAGACTAAGATCGTTTGTATTTGTTGTGTCGGAGTCTTTTTCGTTGTTTTTTTTTTTATTTTCTTGTTACGATAGAAACGCGTGCCACAACGTTGCGGTTGCAGTTGTTTTTAGCGAGTGTTCGTTGCAAATGCTGCAAATAATGCTAAAAGTCTAAAAAGAACACGTTCAGCGGCGGCAGCAACAACAACACCACCAACAACAGCAACAATAGCTACAACTTTAGCAGCAGCAAACGTCGCAGTCGCCGCAGTTGCAGCTGAGAGCAAGGCAACATCACATCGCTTCGTAGCGTCGCGTCGCGTCGCTTCGCGTCGCATGTGGCAAATGCTGAAGCTGCTGTGGCAAACTGCAGTTTGCCTCTCTGCATTCTATTTTGTCTCTCGCTCTCTCGCTGGACGCCAGTGTCTTAGAGTCTTGCCTCACTGTCGCTGTCGCTGTCGCTGTCGCTGTCTCTTCGCTGGGCCATGCATGCATTAGAATAGGCTTAGATTAAGACTAAGTCCGAACCAAAGTCCGAGTGGGCTTCGTGCCTTTGGCCTGATCGGTTTGCTTTCTTGCCTTGCCGGTTTCCAGCCTAACCGAACTTGCTCCGAGAGAGTGTGTGTGTGTGTACTTGTTGTGTGCGCTGCTCAGTTCTTGCGGCACATGTGCGCAACATACTTAAGTGGCTTTCAAAGTGCTGTCGCTGCTGCTGCTGCTGCTACTGGCCCAGCTACAAACTCAAACTCAAACACAAACACAAAGGCAAAAGACAAACACAAAGACAAAAGGCAAACACAAACAAAGGGGGCAGGGGCCGTGCGTAAACTTTGCAAAAAGCACACACAAAAGATGGCACACCAAAAGGCACACACACATGGACTATAAGCTCTTACACACACTCGCAGATCGGCGGTTCTTTCGTACGTTCGGACAGCCCAAACTATCTGACGATGCTCGAACGCTTTGTGCAAAAATTTTTGCGCGCCTAAGCTCGCACTCTCTTTCACTCTCACACTTGCCGACCACACGCTTGCTCTTTCCCTCTCGCCACTCTCTAACACGCTTTATCTCTCTCACTCTCTTTTGTGTCTCTCGGTCGCTGTCGCTGCCGACGTCGCTGCCGCTCATGTAAAAGCAATTTGAACGCCAAAAGATACACAGCTGTATCTCATAGAAACACGCACTCACATTCAAACAGACACTTAACTCAACGATCGCACGCACTCAGCGCTGAGCGACTAGCGTCAAATTTGCGCTAATTATTTGCAAGCTTTTTTTGTATTTTTACGATATGTACGATATTTGGATATGTAGCTGTATCTGTGTATCTGCTATATCTAGACATATTTACGACCAGATATTTGCTTGAGTGGGCGCACAAAAAGAGCAGGCAGCAAGCTCTCTCTCTCTCTCTCTCTCTCTCCCTTTGGAAAGAGGAAAGAGTGCGGCAGCGATAAACGTCAATAAAAAAACGTTAAAGGTTTGTATTTAACCTTTAACATTGCTTGGTTTTAGCCACCCGCACAGTTGCAAGATACTCATCTCTATCTACTATATGTATCTAGTCAGCATTCGCCACGCATTCGCAAACACAGCGAGCGATTTAGCTGCAGACCTGCGAATTGGAGAAACGGCGAAACGTCAAAATGTTAGAGATAGTTTGGGGGTGTGTGTGTTTGCTGTGTATGGCAGTGTGTGTGCGAGTGTGTGTGGGGCACCAGTAATTGGCAAGGTCGTTTCGGCGTTTGTCGTAATCATTGGCAACGTTTTGCTTGGCTTCTGCCCGCGCTGCGTTTGCTTTTTGGCCAAACTGCAAACGAATAAGCGAACGAGCGAACGAATAAGCGAACGAATAAGCGAACGAACGAACGAATGACAAAACAAACTTTGCCTGTTTGCATTTGTTTTGTGGCCCATGAAGAGCACCAGGCACCGGCCGCATTACGACTTCGCCAGGCTAAGAGCAGCACCAGCAACAACAATATAAACCAACAAAAAAAATGAGAGAGAGAGAATGAATGAAATGGTTTGTCAAATTTGGCATTGGGTTGTTGGGTCGTTAGATAGCAAATATTTTTCTTTTTTGATTTCGCTTCGTTTTCTTCTCTTTCTCAATTTGCTCGAAATAACTTACAATTGATTCTATGACCCTTTTTACTTGATTGCTCGTAGTTTGTTGAAGAAAAAAGCCAAGACACACACACACACACACACACACATATATGTATATGAAACAATAAATTGAAAAGGGCACGTTGTTAATTAGAGAGTAAAGTTTACTAAGTAACTGATTTCTTAGACGATGGTCTTCACATATTAAATAGCATTAGGTTAAATTCCAGCAAGTAAGAAAACAATTCGTGGGAATTTTAATTAGATTTAATTCCCAAATTAAGTTCAAACAACAAATTGATGTAAACAAGAACTGTATGTAAAACCCATCTACCAATAGAGATTAAAAAAATACCCGCTTCGAATGCGCTCATCAATGCCACCGAATATTCAGTCACTCATTCGTTTACACATTCGCCAACTAAAAATAAACAAATAAATAATTTAACGGCAACGACGTTGTTATCTCTGACCTGTCCCAGTGACAAAGCAATAAATAATGCAAACGCTTTGATGATATCTTATCTCAGCTATCAATCATCAACCGTTGTTAGTATGAGCACACACACACACACATTCACACATTTACTCTCACTTACACACACACACACACACGGTCGTGTGGGGCAAATGAAAGTGAATTTAGTTTGGTGTTTGCTTTACAATTGCAGATAAAATCCGTTTGGCGCAAACGTTTAATCTCTTTATAAGCTAACGTTAAATCGGCTGTTGTTTATTGTTGTGCTCATACAGGGTGCCAGAACCGAGTTCTGGACAGATTAAAGCATAACGTTGCACGATGCGTATACGTAACGACATCTATCGAACGTATCGACAACATTTTTCAGAGTTTGACTTTTTTTATTTTCTATTTGGCATTCGCCTGAAGTTTGCACACATGTGTTTTCCTTTATTTAACAACATCGAAATCGGCAAAACAGCAACAACTCGTTTTACAAATAAACGCCGAAATTTAGGGCAGCTAAATTTCATTGTAGACCACCCCGAAAAAAAAATGTTCCATAGAGCAAATTTATGTATGTTACTTAAATGCTAAGTATGTGTATTTCTCGCCAGAATAGTATCTGGTGTGGCGAAGAAAACCCAAGGAAAAGTAGGGCGCCATATGCAACACCTACAAGCTGGATTCTTGTGTACGATCTACGTACATATGTATGTACAGTACAAAACAATATGGTTTTTATCGACGCAATTTTGATTATAGCAAAAATATTACACGCTGTGGTGCGGTGCTGTGCTGCTGTGCTTCTACTGAAGCTAATTGAGCTATGCACACATACGACGAGTATTTGTATGCCTTACAAATAGACTTTGTTTATCCGGCTTGTTTAGTTTAACCGAATGTGCGTAATTTACTTAGCCCAATTCAAAATTCCGCATAAAAATATTGTTTACTTGCATTGTAATTCATTTAGGCTATTGAACTATCTAGCTGGCTTGCGACTACAAGATACAGATACAGATGGAGATAAAGTTATATGTAAGAGATTCGAAGCCTTCCTCCAGAGCAGTCAATTATGTCACCCACAACTTTGGCGATCTGATCATAAATTTCGTTTAATGAATTTAATTGGCTCGGCGCATAAATCTAAAGCGCTTCAGTTGAGTTTACGCTGAAAACAAAGCGCCTGGGTTTGGCGCCTCGCAATTTATTAAAATCAACCAAAAATTGCCAAAAGCAAGGAAAATATAAATGCAGGAAGAATCTGAAGAGACTGTGTGAATTGTAAATACTCTCACACTGTGCAAATTACTTTGTGAAGGCAATAATTCAGTCATCACATTTTCTGCATTCATTAATATATATAATATAAGTTTGAACATAAAGTCGTTAAATTTTGAGGAACATAAAATAATAATTAAATAAAAATTTTTTGAAAATGAAGTAACAAATATTATTGCCAAGTAAAAATTATATAAAAATAGCTAAGCTGTTTATGCATTCGCTTAAAAATTACATACATTCTTTAACATAAAATATCATTTTTTTGAATGTCGTAATGTTTCCACAGAAATGAAGTAATCAAAATGAATGTCTAATATTAATCAGAGTTGTTTGTGATCTTGCTTAAATATTACCTAATCGATGAATAAGAGCTCAAGAGGTATTCAGTTTATTAAATACGCATTTTATTGACTATAAAAAATCAGCTATGCTTCACGATAGAGTATTCAGCGGCCAGACAGTGACGTCGCACTGCAACGTTGACAAAGCCAGCGAAACAAAATATAAATATGTATATGTGTGTGTACATATGAGTATGTATAGTAGTATGTGGCATGTAGTATATATACGCGCATTTGCCCTTGAAAATAAATTTTAGTTTGCAAAAAAATTGTGCGATTTTGTTGTGTTGTTGCTTTGCATTTGGTTTTTGGTTTTGTTTGAATTTGTTGTTGGTGTGCTGTTTGCATTTTGTTTAACATTTGATTCACACAAATATACAACATAAACGCAGGAAGACACGTCGCCAAAAAGCTCCAGCAACAACAACAACAACAACGACAACAACAGCAACGCAACTGCGAACAACAATAAAAAAAGCATTGCGGTAGCAAATAAAATAAATGTTTTAGTTTGCATTTCGAATGCTTTGCATGTATTTTAAAAACTGGTCTAGTGGGACCACAACGACAACGACAACGACAACGACAACAACGACGACGGCGATGACGACTCAGACCTTCGTTAACTTTGCCAAAATTATGCGAGCTGCCCTCAACCGAAGCCCCATGACCGCCTCCTAGCACCCGTAGTCGCGACAGGTCGCCTCGTAATTTATAGCAGAATGCCGTAGACCACCAACAACAAATGCAACAACAGCAACATCAACAACAACACAACGGCAATAACATTAGCGACGTTAACAATAAACTCAAGCGTATACAGTGACAACAACATTTTGGCAAATGCGGAAGTTTTAATTTCGACTGCGTTTTGCTTTTTGTTTTTGTATACCCTGTAGTCAACAAAAAAAAACATTTTTTTTAAAAGAGTTTAATGACTCTGTTAGCTTGATTAGACATTCGATTTTTTTGTATCACTCAAATTATTCTTCATTTGGGTTTGTTTCGTTAATATCATTTAGTCAAAATCAGCATACTATTTATTTTTTTCGAGCATTTTATTAATTGATTTAACTTGTTTTATTTTAAATTATATTCAATATTTTATACCAAAACTATATTAATTACTTACTAACCGATTCCCTCATAGCTTTAGGTATAAGAAATAACCCTAGGTAAGGGTATCTTTTAGTCATGCAATTTTAACGCAAATGTTAGAAAATTGTTCGTGGTTCGTCGCTCGCTGCAGTCATCAATATGTATTTGTTGTTGTTTCTTTTAATTATTGCTATTTTGTGAGTTTAGCTTAGATTTTTTTGGTCTTTTGGTGTTGCGACTACTTAATGAATTGCTTTTGTTGCTCGGGTTTGGGCCGCTGCATGAGAACAGCCTTCAAAATGTATTCGTTATCATTGGTGCTGTTGTTGTTGCTTATTTGCTAAACGACCTTTGCTATTTCGCAGCGTTTAGATTTTTGCATATTTTGTTGTTATTGCTTTGCTTTTTTTATTAGATGTATTTGTTGTTTTTGGTAAAACATGTTTTCTCAATGCTTACATAATCCATGTGGCAGATACAGTTTCAAATTAAGATGATCACAGTTTGCTTTTCAACAGAACTCGGCAAATTTGTATTTCAAACGGTTAATGTAAGCAAGTATTTATAGATATTTCAAGCAACGGAATCTTGACTTTTAATTGTGACGTAGTTTTCCAAACAGGAACAATAAAATTTAAATCTTAGTTTATGAACTTTCTTGGCATACAAGGTCAGTTATATAATTTCCAGTGAATTTCGTTTATATAAAACAAGCAACGTTTAATTACTACAACAATGAAAAAAAGGTCACATTTCATTTTTTTAAAAAGGTGAAATAATAGTTTATTTTTACCTAACAGGAGATCAAGTTATATAATTCTTTGATCATCATGTCACATGGCTTTAGATATAAAAATGAAGTAATATATTTGCTAATTGGAATTTAATTGGAAAATATTTGAATAAGTTTACTAAGATTTTGAGGCTCGCGGATGAAAATTCGTGGGCAATTTTTCGAACACATATTTTATTGCATGCTTTTAGGCCATGCATGTTTTTACTGCTTTTGCTTTATTTGAAATAATTCTAAAGGATTGATTTTCCTCCTTCTGAAGCACATGAATATCGACGAGTGCCTTACAAGCCATTCACGAAGCTCATCAGGATTAGATTCGAGTACAGTTGGTGGCATTGTGAATCTGCCTCGCGCTTGCTTACTCAAATATATGAATATGTTGCAACATGACTGTGAGTGTGTGTGTGTGGTGGACTTTTGTTGTCCCTAAGTGGCACATATGCACATTTCCTCACGCCTGGACCAATTAGCGAACAAGTTCGTCTTGATTTAATGCAATGACTGGAGGGCAAGTGCGGCAAGTCGCAAGTTGCAAGTCGCAAGTGTGGCTGATGCATGGTGCATTAACCTCTTGCGTAATGAACACCAACAGCGCCACCAACAGCGCGACAGGCAGGTCGCAAATATATTTGGGGCTAGGGGAGGAACTCGACGAGCTGGAGAGCGAGGCGGAGGAGAGTTCCCTGTGCAGCCTGACGCGCAGCTGCGTTTGCAAAATTAGAATTTCCAGCTAGACCAAAAGCTTCGAGTCGAAGATGGCCAGCTTGCTGATAAAGCCGAGTCGAGTGGAGTCGAGTTGCGCCGACTGGGCGAACCAAAGCCATGGCCAAGTAATTCCTTTGGCTAACAAAATAAAGTGCGCTACAAAATAATTGCAAATAAAATGCAGTCGGCTTCAGCTTCAGGTGCAGTCGCAGTCGAAGTCGAAGTCGAAGCCGAAGTCGTCTCTTCTTGGCTGGGGCACAGCACCTGTGCGCCGCGTTTAATTCCAAACGAAAACAAACAGCCTAGGCTGAGGTACAAAAAAAAAGTGTTTGGCCGCGCTGGCTGTGTGTGAGGCGAGCAACAAATGTTGCATGATAGGCTGCCTCCTCGCTGCAGCCTAAGCAATGCGGCTGCAAAGTAACAGCATCGAAGAGCCGTTATCAATATCTGGTTTGTCCACTCGGCTCAGCGCGGCATGGAGCCCAGCTCGTAGTACTCGCACTGCGACCAGATAGGATTGGGCCAATGTACCTGAGAAGCACAGCCACTTCGGCCACTTTGGCCACTTTGGAATGCGTTCATCAGGCTCAGCGAGAACGCCATGCGGCCATTGGGTAACTGCAAATGCTGCCATTTATATAGCACAATAAACATTAGGTGTTGCCTGCTCTCATGGGTGTGGGTATATCGCAGTTGTTGTTGTTGTTGTCGTTGTTGTTGCTATTGTTGCTGGTGCTTTGGAGTGTTATCCCGTGCCAGCGCTTAGTTAGCTAACGTTTTGTACGCCCAGCGCCTTTGTGTGTTAGCTGTCGTCCTCCCCTTCGCCCTCGTCCAACATCTGGCCATCTCCCCCAGGGCCAAGCGAACGGAACGGAACGGAGTTTGGTTGCTTTTTTTATTAAAATTACCATCAAGATTTACATTTCGGTAGGCAACAGGTTCGAGTTCAGGTTCAGGTTCAGGTTCGCGTCTCCGGTATCTGTGTCTGGGTGTGAGCTTAGCTTAGCTGGGATTGCGGATTGGAGGCTTTGGCTCCTTTTAGGTAAAATGTGGGCAGTGACCAGCCGACAAACGGTGGCGGTATCTGCTGCGGTAGGGGAAGCTCCCCTGCTAAATGCCTAGGCCGTCCTCTGCCCACTTGTTCGCTGGCAAGTTGCAACTTGCAACTGCCTCAACTGCCACAACGCTCAAGTCAAGTGGAAAATTGCTGTTGCAGCAACTTTGCTTGTTGCCATTTGCGGTTACTCTCATTTTGCATTTAATGCCCACATTTAGCTAGCATGCCACGCGGCATTAGTTGCAACATGATGAACAGTAACAGCAACAGCAACAGCAACAGCAACAGCAAATGTGGCACATCCCTTACGGGACTTGCATGCGCATGATTTACAGTTCAATAAAAGCAAAGCAGATAAAAACTTGACACGAAAAAAATAAAATGCAAATCAACTTACAAGTAATTTAGCTTTTCCTTGAAATAAATTACATCACTTGTTTGCCAGAGACTCCAATTATTATTGCACAACAAGAACATTAAAGTTTCCTCCTCTAGCTAAAATAGTTAAACATATTGTTGTGTCCTTCAACATAAAAATGATGTGTAATTCAGGGATATTACATCGTTACACGATTAAATCTATTTTGAGGCTCAGGGTGCCGTTAGATGGCAACGGGGCTACGCCTCGAGCTCGGTTGGAGCTCAGTTGCGTCGTGGTTTGTGGTTTTGTGGTAAGTGGTAGCAGGCCATAAGCAATAGCGATAAGCATTAAGCACTGGCCGGACCATCTGGTTGCCCACTTGGTCATGTGCAGACGTCAATCGCCGCTTGGCAAAAGCAAAAGCAAAAGCAATAAATTTAAATTTTATTTAACATTTTACAGGCTCTCAAAAGGCATAAACGGAAATTTAAAGCAGGTATACAGCAGTAGCCCCACTAACAGCAATTCGAACAGCCAGCAACATCAACTGCAACAACAACGACTGCAATCCCGGCCCAACAAGGAAGCAATTGCGTTGTTGCTCTCCAGCAGCGCTGCCTTACGCATTAGGACATGCGTTGGCCCAGTCGACGGAGGGAGGCCACGAGGCAGGGGCAGCTAACAGCACTCCAAAGCATAAAACAATTTAAATATTGCCCGCGCTGCACTTGCAACAGCAGAAAAAAAAATAATAACAACAGCAACAGCAACAGCAACAACGACAACAACAGGAACGGTAACTGCAACTCGAAGGAAAACTCGTTTAAAGAAAATCCGCGCAGCATAAAAAAAGGGAGGAAGAAGCCGAGGGGGAGACGAGGCACACTCGCGGATGCATCTGCAATCGGAATCGCTTGCCGCCGCTAATCTTCATCATCGCTGTGCCGGTTGCCGCTGAGCTGGGGCAAGCTCATAATGACGTTCGTCAACGGTGTCAGCTATGGGCAACGTAACTGCAATCGCTGCAAATCGCGGCACGGAAGGCGGAAGATCAACACGCATGGGCCTGGGCATTACCACAACAACAACAACAACGACGAAGACGACGACGATGTCCCTTGTCCGTTCTAGCCAGCGCCATGTTCATTTAAATCTACAACTTTTGGAGGGACAACTTGACTTGGCAGCCGCGCAGCCAACTTGGACTCGCTCTCGCTCTCGGACTCTGGACTTGGATTGGTATTAGTATGAGTACTCGTAATCGCAGTCGTCGTCGTCGTCGTCTTCGTACTTGGACTGGGAATTTGGATTTGCGACTGCCATGTGAGAAAATTGCACACTTGAGTGCTGCGAACCTTCGGGCTGCCATTGACGTTCTGCTGGGATCACCATTCCATCTGCTTGTCCCCCCCCCCCCTCAGACCCCATCGTCGGGCTAAGTGAAAATTCCTAGGCACAAATCGTAAACGGCCAAGCTGCGTCCAGCTTATCGCGAATTCATTATTGAAATAATTCTCTTTCGCTTAAGCCCTCAGCGAATAGCTTTTTACCTGTGCGGCTAACGGTAAATGCAAAGGGATCTAGCGAACATCTTAATGAAAATTGAATTTTATGTTTATTACGCAGCTTGCCACTCAAGCGGCCACACTGAAAAAAAAACCCGCTCCAGCCCTCCACATAACCTTTAAATATGCCAGACGACCGGTCCAAGTCCAGCTAACCAGATTTTAAATGCTGCTGCTGCTGCTGCTGCGAACCTACGACCACTCGTCGTAGGCCATGGGACGAGACCATACTAAAGATAGCGGACCCCGGACCACGGACCACGGTCCACCATTTCCAATCCTCTGGCAACAGCCAGCTAGCGGTAGGGGGCCGTGCAACGGCAACATGTTTGCTTGATAAGTGAAATAAAAGTAATAGAATCCATAGCAAAAACCAACTGCAAAAGCCGACAATCGCGATGCACTTCAAAGTATAACAATATATACAAATAAAATATATATGAAAGTCATTGCATAAAAATATGGTATTTTAAGAAATCAATTATATGTTGTTGGCATAAAATTCTTTATCATAAATTAAATATTTGAGTGATGACCGAAATATATTTATTTTTAGATAATATTTAATTTTAATAAATTTGAAAAAAAAATTATATTTTCCTGGCTTTAAATCCTATCACATAAATTAGAAATTGTAACTGTGAAATGACGAACGATGTTGAAAATTTATTATTATAATTTTTAAATATTAATATTATTTTAATAATATATGTATGTATATATCAATTACAAAATTATATATGTACATACATTATTATCTGTTTAAATAAATATCTTTTATATTAATCGCCTCATTCATTTCAGTTTGTTGCAACCTGCATTTGATAATTGATTTAGCCAATTGAGTGCATCAAAGACCAAGGGACAGCGACATTTAGAGCCAGTCACAGAACGCAGCGAACCTCGCGTCTATGGAGCCAAATAGCTTCCTCTGCCCCTCACACACATGGATACACAATTACATGGAGCAGCTAGGAGCAACTAGGAAGCAAAATGATCTGGCCTGCGAGCGAGAAAGACCTTGGTATGGGCCCATTGCAACAACGCAGCAACAGAGCAACGGGGTAACGGGCAACGGCAACCTGCCACACGCGGCCTACGTAAGTGGCAAGATCGCACACAGCCGCCAAGCTGCCAAACGAAGGATGCCGAGCGAAAGGTGGCCAGCTACAGATACACACATACCTATGCACACACACATCTATACTCGCACACACTTAGGTCCAAGAGGCTGCATGTGGGACGCCTTTGGTTGCCACTGCCTGCTGCTGCAGTTGGCTGCTGCTGCCATGCCCCCAAGTTGTTGCATTGATTTAGCAAACATGCATTTTTATAGCCTTACAACGCGCCCAGGCAACAACGAGTTTCTCTACCTAGTATTATTTATTCCAAGCTAGCGGCCACAGTCCACGATTGCACTGCTTTTTTTTGTTGCTGTTGCTGTTGCTGTTGCTTTGCTTTTCAGGTCTTGGCTCTCAGTTCTTGGCTCTCCGCTGATTATTTTGATAGCACCGCTGCGCAGCTGCAGCAGCATTGAGCGCCTTGCCCCTCCTGCCACACCGCTGGATTAAAGTGTTATTAATGTTTATTATGGCTGAATGAGTTTTAATGTTTGCTGAAGTTATCATTAAAATGTTGTTAAAATTTGAATACCATGTGAGAAGAGGCCGCGCCACTGCGATCGTCACAAACGATCCGTCCAGATCTTTGGGTGATGTGAATGTGCCTGTGTTTTGCTGGCCAACATTGTCTCTGGCCTCACTGTAATTGGCTGCCTTCTCTCAACTGCCCCCGAAACATAGTAGACTCGAAGTCAGAGTCATAGTCAGAGTCAGAATCGCAGTCTCAGTCTCAGTCTCAGTCTCAGTCTCTCCACTCTCGACATGGGCAGGAAGAGCGCGTACTTTATTTTGATTGGAGCTGCCATGGAATTTCTTTTGTGTGTTCGTAGAGATTTTTTAATGATCGGTGACAGGATTATTAAAGTCATTAAGCGGCCACTTGCAGTTGTTGTTCAAATCGACGCAATGTTCTTCTTATTATTATTATGTTGTTCTCAATGGCGGGGCTAATAATGTTGCTCTCCCGTAACTGTAACTGGAAACTGGCAACTGGCAACTGGCAACTGACAGTAGTCAAAGTTGGTTGCGTTCTCACCCTCGGCTCGTTGGCTGATGAATATCATCACTGCAGATGCTCGCAAATGGCAGGCGATCAATGAGAATCAGTTTTAAAGTACATCTATTAAAGGTCATCTATTTTTTGCATATGCGAATATGCTAACAACTTTCTCTTGAACCAACCCTGACAAGCTCAACTTGTAGACTAAATCTATGACAGTTTGGAAAACCGCTTCCATGTGATCGGGCCAGCTGTTCAACGCTGTTCAGCTGTAGTACTTAATTGTGTGAAATTAAGTGATATTAATAAAATTGCTTGATATTAAAAGTCAATCATATTTAAATTCGCAACTTTCGTCACTATTCGTGCTGATGACCAAAGGCAAAAACACGTCGTCTAATTACTGGTCACGCTCGATAGTTAATTGAACACGAAGCGTTGCATTGTTTCCTAGATAGTTTCAGAAGCGTTGCAGAATAGTTGCTAAAAATAGTAATTGTCCCTTGAAATATGATTGACATTGGCACTTTCATGCTCGACACGTCTAATTAAAGACCAGGAGCGTGAGAACAGAACTGCTGTTGGACTATTTGGATATTTGTTGACGATTTGTTTGAAGTGGACTTAAACAATTAGTTTATTACTATTGCTTCTGATAGTCACACTTGCAATGCCCGGTTTATTTGAACTAACAACTCCCGCTCCTCTGTCGGTTCGTGTCCGTTCCAGGGACTGTTGCACCTATTTGTATCGGGTCATAAAGTTCGTCGGATGGCTACCTCCAGGGCAGGGTATACAGCAATACGTATATTTGATTTGGTCGTTTTTGGCATTCGGCTTTTCCACGTTTTATTTGGTCGTTGGCTTTGCCGTCAGCCTCGTCATGGACTTTAAAAAGTTTACACCTGGCGAGTTTCTAAGTGTCTTTCCAGTGTTTCTTAATGTCATCGGTTTGATGGTCAAGAATATTATGGGAATAGTTTTGCTTAAGCGGCTGCATGATACGGAGTTGGTTCTCGATGTGCTCGATAAGCAATTGCAGACTGATAGCGATCGCTGCAAGATCCACAAAGCTGTGGCCGATTGTAACTTTGTCTTTACGATCTACGGCAGACTTTACTTGGGCTATACCCTGTCGGTGTTCTTGACGGGTGTATTCAACGGGCAACCCCCTTGGCTGATATATAATCCGCTCTTCGATTGGCGTGATGGCCTGGGCCACTTGTGGATGCAAACGGTTCTGGAGTACATCATTATGTTCTTGATGGCGTCCATTGAATTAATTGTCGACGCTTGTCCTGTTATATTTCTAATTATTTTTCGAGCTCATGTCGATGTTCTCAAGGATCACATTTGTAAACTACGCAGCGACTCTCAGAAAACTGAGGAGGAGAACTATCAGGATCTAGTTGCTTGCATTATAAATCATAAATCGATCATAAAGTAAGTTCTATTGATATACACATTTTTGATAGAATAAAAAAATACATTCTACTCTCAGATGCTGCAATCTGATGAGACCTTTTATGAGCCTAACCATATTTATACAGTTTCTTCTGATTGGCATCGTGCTGGGAGTAACCATGATTAATATAATGTACTTCCTGGACATCATGCACAGCCTTTCTTCTATTGTTTATCTTGCTGGCATCTTGGTGGAATCATTCCCCTTCTGCTACCTATGCGATCTGCTGGTCGAAGACTGCGATGACTTGTGCAACTTATTGGGTCAGTCGAACTGGATCGATGCTGAGCCCAGATACAAGTCAACCCTGCGGATATTTATGCACAATTTGCAACAGCCGATTATCTTCGTCGCTGGGGGCATCTTTCTGATCTCAATGAGTACCAATATTCAGGTGGGTCAATACTCAAGTACATACAAATATATTATGATCTTCATGTTTTCCATTTTGTAGATGGCGAAATTTGCATTTAGTGTAATGACTGTGGTGCAACAAATGAATTTAGCTGATCGATTTAAATAAGAAATGCATATAACTTTAATAAAACTATTTAATAACTGTTCGATCTTAGTTATAACCTAGAAATTTATGGTTGTTGGTAAATTGACAAGGAAATAGTTTAGGATTTTTAAAACATTTCCTGTACTCAATTTTTAGCATATAAATTCAATGAAGACGTTGAAACCTAACAACGCTTCATTCAATGGAATTATAAAATTAACTACACGCAAATATCTAATATTTCAATGAATCAATTTCTGATGGCGTTCCTAAATTGCCAGAGGACACAGTGCACACTTAATTACTATTAATTAAGGTAAGTCAGGAAAAACAGCTGGACGAATCACATGATTAGCAATGTTCACTGGCATTTTTAGTATAAAACCCAGTTACTTTACTTCAGTCTCATCAGTTCCAAATAAAATGGTTCGCTTATTAAGACTAGATTCTCTCCCACTGCGCGTAAATTCAAAGGAAAGCTACATTTATTTGTACCGCGCTATGAGCTTTGTGGGAATAATCCCACAAGGTCAGGATAAAAAGCGATTTTCGCATTTATTTCGTACGTTCTGGGCATGCATTGTCCCTGGGATTTATTTGCCGGTCGGCCTATTCTTCAGTCTTGTCGTGGACTTACACAGATTGTCTCCGGGAGACCTTCTAGGCGTAATTCAACTATCCGTGAACATAACTGGAGGATCAATTAAAATCTTTGGAGCATTCAACTTATGGACGTATTTACGGCAGACCGAAACTATTCTGGATAAACTGGATCAACGGCTGGAGAGTCAAAAGTATTGGCTGAGGATTCAAAAGGCCGTCGCTCAGTGCAACTTCATTTATCTAGTTTATGGACTGAGTTACATGACTTACGGATTAGTTATGCTGTTGGTTGGAGTGATTAACAGTAAGCCGCCTTGGATAGTTTACAATCCCTTATTCGATTGGCGTGAAAGTAGAGGTTTTTTAATTGTTCAAATAACAATTGAGAGTTACCTCATGTTTTTTATGGCAACTATGATACTTATCGTCGATGTATTTCCCATCATATTTATCACTATTTTTCGGACTCACGTTGACGTACTTAAATGTCATATTAGTTCTTTGCGCTCCGATCGAACGAAAACAGAAACCGAGCACTACGAGGAACTTGTCAGTTGCATTGAGGATCACAAATCGATTTTAAAGTAAGTTAATTACATTTTATTCAACTTTATTTCGATTTTAACAAATGTTTGTTGTTAGTTGCTCAGCTGTGGTTCGATCAGTTATATCACGTCTAATATTTGTGCAATTTCTACTAATCGGCTTCGTGCTGGGCGTGAGTCTGATCAACGTATTTTACTTCAGTAGTCTTATCCGTGGCATTTCCATGATAATATTTGTGGCCGCTTGTCTAATGCAGACATTTCCCTTCTGCTATCTGTGCGATTTGCTTCTCTCCGATTGCAATGAGTTGCCCATTTTATTGTTTCAATCGAATTGGAGAGAAGCTGAGCCCAAGTATAAGACTACTCTCAGGTTCTTCATGCTTCATCTGCAGCAGCCAATTAGGTTTATTGCTGGGGACGTATTTCCCATTTCAGTAAGCAGCAATCTTAAGGTGAGTACAACAATAAAGTTTAATTAAAGCCTCTATTGTAACTTAGCAATGTTTTGCAGGTGGCCAAGTTCGCAGCAAGCGTGATGGCAATAGTGCAGCGAATGAACCTGGCTGAGAGGTTTAAATAAATAATATTCAGCCAAACCTAGCTTTTAATTATCAAAAATGAAATGTTGTAGAACCTAATATAAATAAATAATAATACGGCAAACATAACTTAAACCTTCTTCTCTTATTTTATTAAAAATATTTAAGTAATAAAGTGTATAAGAGAGGAATCCTTATCATGTTCTAAACTAAATATAAATTAATAAATATACGACAACCATATGTTTAAATTATTAAATAGAATATTGGTGGATCGGTAGTTAAAGGTTGGCAAAATTGTTAACTACTAAATTCTTGTATTTAAAACGGATTCTAGAATATTTATAGCAAAATATAAATGATTATAGACTCTATTCTGGAATTTATGTTCTACATTTGTTTATTAAAAACCTAGATCTATTATCGTAAATGTTCCATATTCCGCTCAATATTATTGTGAAAATTTCTTCCCCATCAAACTAATTTTATTACAATTGAAATCTCAATATTTCTTCTTTGAATATTTCCTTATGAATTGATAGCATTGGTAATTATATTTATAAAATGACAGAACACTTTCTGGTGTTGCAGTGCTAATTATTCATTACTAATAACTCAATTTTAAATGCAATTTGGGCATTAATGACTTTGTGCACTTTAAGGCCAAGTGAATTTGGCATCAGGTCAGTTCACATACTTAAATAAATTGGTTTTAATCAAATTAGTATAAAAGCTTAATGTTGTGCTGGTAGGTCGAACAGTTGATTCTGAAATAATGAAACGAATATTTCGACTAACCGATCCAGCTCCGTTGAGTGTTGATGTGCGTTCCAGCGAGTGTTTCACCTACTTGCACCGGGTTATGAAGTTCGCTGGATGGCTGCCTCCACAACAGGGAATAAAGCGTTATGCCTATTTATTTTGCACCTGTCTGGCTATTGTGGTATCAGTTATGTATCTGCCAATTGGATCAGCTCTCAGCCTAATTGTAGATTTTCAGTATTTGACACCGGGAGAATTTCTTAGTGTGCTTCAATTGGGCCTAAATATGCTGGCCACCTTGATGAAGACTCCCTTGGCTCTAAGTTCCATTCCGAGTATCCGCAAAGCTCAGGTGGCCATCGATAAACTGGACGACAGTTTGCAGAATAACAGTGATCGTCGAAAAATTCATAAAGCCGTGGCATTGGGAAACTACGCCTTCTTGGCTTTTGCAATGCTTTATTTTATCTACATGGTTATGATGATCTTGACTGGGCTTTTAAGTGGCAAGCCTGCCTTCTTGATATACAACCCATTGTTTAACTGGCGTGATAGCAGAATTTTATTTTGGATCCACGCAGTTCTTGAGCACATAATTGTCACAATGGTTGTGATTTATGCTCTTATTTTGGACAGTTACACTGTAGTATTTATGATTATACTTCGTGCTCACGTCTCTGTTTTAAAGGATCATGTTCAGAGTCTGCACACCAATCCACAAAAGACGGAGATTGAGAACTATGAAGGACTTGTCAGTTGCATTAAGGATCACAAGTCGATTCTCAAGTGACTATGAGCTACATATTGATTATTACTATATTTAAATATATTTTCTTGTATATACCTTTTCTAAAGTTGCTGCAATTTAATGCGTCCAATTATTACACGTACAATATTTATACAGTTTCAATTAATTGGTGTTCTGCTGGGATTAACTATGATAAATATAATGTACTTTGCGGATATATTTAGTCGCATCTCATGTGCTTTGTATCTCACTGGATTATTATTGGAAACTTTTCCCTTCTGTTACCTTTGCGATTTACTTGTTGAGGACTGCATTGAATTGTCCAACTTATTAGGACATTCACATTGGATCGATGCCAAGCCCAGGTACAAGACGGCACTGAGAATTTTTATGCATCACGTGCAACAACCAATAATGTTTATTGCCGGCGGAATTTTTCCCATCTCACTGAACAGCAACATTAAAGTAAGAATATGTTTTTCAAACAGCATGCTAACTAGCTTGGTTCTCAAACAATTCCACTTTCAGGTGGCCAAGTTTGCATTCAGCGTGATGACCGTTGTGAGACAACTAAATCTGGCTGACCGATTTAATGCAGTCCAGAAAAATATATAATACTTCACGAATTCACACATATAAATCAATTTAAAATATATATATAATTAACTATATACTTTAGAAAACAAAGCTAGCAATAAATCTAATATCACTTCAAAATGATGACAACAAAACTGAAAAAAGTTTAAACATCGTAAATGGAATGTGGATTAAATACAATCGAATTTTAAACAAAGAGGTTTTAATATTTTGCGGGGTAGATCTTTTTATAAAATTTTAAAATGTAAAAATTGTAAAACCTAATCTGATAAATATTGTAATTGTATTAAACTTTCAATTTATTTTCACTCAATTAAAGAGGAGCTTCACAAATGAAAATAAACAATTGTTAAATTGCAGTCGAGTGACATTTCGCAGTTGATTTTGACGCCTTTCCTAATTACAGGGCAGAAACATTTCAAAGGTGTGGAGGTCACAGTCATTGTCACCTGCCTGAATCACATTGATATATTGTCAGATTGACACATCTAGTAGTATAAAAGCCCAGTGCAGCTGCTTTGATTAGAACAGAAATATTGGAAATAGCCAGAATGTTCAGAGGAACTCATACTGCGCCACTATCGGTTCGACCGATTTCCAGGGAATGTTGTTCCTATTTATATCGGATTATGAAGTTCTATGGCTGGATATTGCCGCATCCAGATACTAATCGATGTGTTAACCTAACATGGGCGCTGTTTATATTTGGCATTACGTTGGCTTATCTGCCAATTGGCTTCTTTTTGAGCCTTGTGCTCAACTTCAAGAGTTTTACAGCCGGAGCATTTTTGGGAGTACTTCAGATCTCGGCCAACACAGTTGGAGCTATGATCAAGAGTCTCATTGGACTCTTTTGCCTACAAAGTCTGCACAATACGGAGGCGGTGCTGGATAAACTGGATAATCGTCTGCAGAACGATAGCGATCGACACAAGATCCACAAGGCTGTCGCCAAATGCAACTATATTGTGCTGCTCTACACGATACTCTATCTGGGATACACGGCATCTGTGTTTGTGGCAGGTGTTTTGAGTGGTCAGCCACCATGGATGGTTTACTTTCCCCTCTTCGACTGGACAAATAGTGCGGGTCTCTTTTGGCTGCACTCGATCATTGAATACATACTCCTTTCTGCGGCCGTGATGGAGGCTCTTGTGTGGGACGTTTACGCCATTGTGTTTATAACAATCTTTCGAGCTCACATTGACATCCTCAAGGATCACATTCGAAACTTGCGCAGTGATCCAAACAAAACTGAAGCGGAGAACTACGAAGATCTGGTGACGTGCATCATAGATCACAAATATATTCTGAAGTAAGTTAAGCAATTCATTTAACAATTTAATAATGTTATTGTTTCTATTTAGTGCCTGTGACTTGATGCGTCCGGTTATGTCGCGAACAATCTTTGTGCAATTTCTGCTAATTGGCATAGTCCTGGGAATTATTCTGATCAACGTATTATACTTCTCGGATATATTTCGAGCCATCTCGTCCATAGTTTTCTTTACTGGTGTCATGCTGGAAACTTTTCCCTTCTGCTATTTTTGTGATTCGCTGGTCGATGATTGCGAGGAATTGTCCAATTTATTATGTCAGTCAAACTGGGTCGATGCTGAGCCCAAATACAAGTTAACTTTGAGGATTTTCATGCTCAATCTGCAACAGCCAATTATTTTCATAGCAGGTGGCATTATTCCCATCTCAGTTAACAGCAATATTAATGTGAGTATCATACATAAACAAATTGAATTTATGCTGTGTTCTAACACATTCCAACTTGCAGGTGGCCAAGTTTGCATTCAGTGTTATGACCATTGTGCAGAATTTAAATCTGGCTGATCGCTTTACATAATTGTATGAAATAACTCGTTATTTCAAATCGATATTTGCACTTTACTTGTTGTTAGATTCACCCAAGCTTGAATATTTGCAGTAAATTGAAGAAAGTTGGATACTTCTTTATACCTTTTGTGCTTTTTCGTTGCCCTTGACTCGTATATCTATCAATACTGTAGCAAAAAGGCAAAGTCTGCAACGACATCTCGGCATAAGCGCTCTATAAGCGGCATTAATGCCATCACGTTTATCAAATTGCAGCTTACAAAGCAGCAACGCGTCGAGGGTGGCTGCAAAGTATAACGGAATTACAGGCTGGCCAAGTTATTACTTAACTTCGAATGCCGCCGACATTTGAGCAGCGTTCTACCAACTACAAAGAAACTATTTAAAGTGAGTCTTGCTTAAAAAGAACCCGAGTCGCGTCCATAAATGGAGAATTTAAACAGAATAGTTTAAGCAATATTGCAAAATTAAATTTATTCAAATTTTAAGATACCCAATTTTTATGACTTGAATTTTACTTCAGCATAAATTTAACAAAATTATTGCAAACAGCTTTAGTTGAAGTAAAACTCGGCTGCATTTTGGTTGATGAAAAGATCTGACTGATGCCACACCCATTCAATGCTTCAACATTCAATAGAAGCTCTTGCAGCAGCAAGTGGCAAGCAACTTACTTGGTCAAGGTCAGCTGAGAAACAACAAGTGGCAACTGGAGGAGGCAGAGGCCAAAACCTGACTAGTGTGTGGGTGGTGCACTGACAAAGCACTGTCAGAGACTTTTGGCCAACAGCTGAAGTGGGAGCATCAAATGTTAAATAGAAATGCAACGTTGAGAGCTTCTCGCTGACTTCTAAATGGCAAATAGAAAATAGAAAATTTAATTGCCAAGCGTC
Source organism: Drosophila ustulata (assembly GCA_035047365.1). Lineage (NCBI taxonomy): Eukaryota > Metazoa > Arthropoda > Insecta > Diptera > Drosophilidae > Drosophila > Drosophila ustulata. Next base: position 17,012,330 of record JAWNPT010000094.1, read on the forward strand.
GACAACATTGTGACCGTTAGACGACGACAAGAGGAATAACAACAAAGGCGACGGCGATGGAGACTGCGATGCCGGCTCATTTGACAAGAATCAGCGACAACAAAATGGAGCACAAACGTGGCTAATTGCAAATTGTTGCAATTTAAATTGTTGCAAAGAACAGTAAGCGACTGCGGGCAGGCAACTGGTCAGCGACGGGCACATGGGCCATAAAAATGCTGTTAAGGCCTAAAAACGATTGTTGCAACAACGGCAACAAGATGCTGTGGTACCTATTGAATAGCCATCGACTCGACTCGACTGTCGTGGGCCCAGTCCTGCCGGCACAATCGTTAAAAGGCATCGTTAAAGGGGCAGCGCATCGTAAAAATTTGCGCATTAATAAACATTATGCAAGCTGCATCAGACGGACAGACAGACAGACGGACGGACAGTCGGATAGACAGCAAATGAGGCGACACGTTCGATGGCAATCTACTCCAGCTTCGCTTGACCTCCCCTGTGGTGTGTGAATTTTATGTAATAAGCAGACCTCGAGATCGGACCACAGTTATAACGACTAGTGGCTCTCATGCGGCAACTTAACGACGCGTTTATTGATACCTGCCCCAACGCTGCTGACTGTGGCAGTTGCAACAGTGGCAGTGTCAGAGACGCCGAGGCGGCATCGGAATCACAACGCGCGCATTTTATGCGGCCTTTATCTCCGTTATCAATACGCTTAGAAATGCATGTTTTACGATCATGTAATTAATTGGGCAGCGTAACTAATATCGGCAACAAAGTCGCTTTCTTATTGCTGCTTGCATTTATGGTCGCATTAAGAGCCTGCAAATTTATGGTCAAGGAAGTGTTCTGCATCTTTTGCATCTTGAATTGCGATTAATCTGGGAATATAGCTGAGCCTATTACGGCTTCCTTGCACTGGAAGAATGTAAGCAAAAATAATATATATATTGCTAATCATTTTATTGATGAGTATTAAATATTGAAATCTTTTGACATAATAATTTAATATGATGAATGACTAAATAATATCGTAAGAACTACTCAGCTTCGGTTTACTAGAGAGAAGACGAATGAAAAGATTCATGTCCTGAAATTCCCAAATATATACTACGTATGCACATAAGTTGACAAATAGTAAATAAATGTGTAAATATCTATATTGTAATATTTCAAGCTTAAATCATTTTGCGAGAAACTAATTTCATTTATTTGTTTTTAAAATTAATCATTATTATGCGAGAATTTCTTTAGAGGTTAACTTTGGCTACTTGAGTTCATGAGCATTATGCTGTGATCTAGCTGACGTTTAAGTCGAGCTTAAAGAATTGCTTGTAGAGATGGCAAACAGCATTTAAGATAAGCGGATTAATTTCAAACGTTATATAAGGAAACTATTTTGCACAGTTCGATCTCGTCCCAAACATAATGGCGATGCTCTGACTGCGACTCGGACTCCAATCCCATCCCTAGGCCCATACCGATGTCAGTGCCAATCCCAGAATTGGCATCCTAAGCAGTGCATACGATACATTTCCCAGGCAATGGTTGAAGTTGAAGTTGAAGAGAAGCAACAAAAAATGCCTCATCGCATTTCCCATGGCCGGCCATTTATGGCAGTGAATGCCAGACTGAATGCCGATCTGTGAGTCGGCCTTTTCTAACTGTCCCTCTGACAAAATGCCGCAAACTGCAAGTGTAACTGACAGTCGATGGCCCAATGGCCAGGCCAAAACAGAAAAGAGCAATAAAGATAGGCCAGCAACTAGAAATGGATGAAGCAGAGAAGAGGAAATAATAGAATACGAATAAACGAGTAAACGACTCGACTCGACTCGAGTCGACTCGACTCGTATGTGAAGCAATACGTAGAAAAAATAAATCAAATTTTCTCATCAATCTCATCGAACATGAAAATGCACTTTCAAAACGCATTAAATAAACCATAACGGCACGCATGTGCAGCACAGCACCACAGCAATCGGCAGGCAGACAGGGCGATCGTTGAGAGTCGCGAGTTGCAAGTCGAGAAGGCCGAGGCCGCGTAAATCTTTCACTTTGAGCAAATGCAGCACAGCTAACTGAGGCTAACTGGAAAACTAGCGGCAACAAATAACGTAAACGATAAATGCGCATGCGCAAGTGCACAACAACTGCAACTGCAGCAACAACAACTTGCAACGGGCAGCTTGCAACGTGCAACGCTGCAACAGGCAGCTGGCCAAGTTGAGAGACGCAGCATTTGCCATGGCTCGACCATATTTGGCATTGGCTTTGCCAACTGCCCAAACTTAAACCCAAACCCAGACACGTTGCGGCTGCGCTGACAAATTGCTGCAGTCGCCTCCTGCTGCTGTTGCTGCCGTTGCTGGTGTTGTTGTCGCCAGCATCAGCAATGAATGCAGGTCCTCCGGCAAGCATGGCGCACAAATTTGGTAGCACACCGTGCGGCGGCAGTCAAAAGCGTCTAATAATTCATAACACAGCCATTGCCATCGCCATCGCCTTTGCCATCGCCATCGTCATCGACGACGGCGACTGCAACTGCAACTGCAGTTGTTGCCAAAATTGGCAAAAACTTGGCCGCTTGATAAGCCGCCGCGCGGTTCGCGTAATAAATCTGAGCAATTTGTTGCACGCTAATCGCGCCATCGAGCAGCGGATGAGCGCAAGAGAGCTTTCAATTGAAAGTAAGTATCCACGGCGCATCAGCTTATTGGGTTGCAGGTGTTTCCACTGCCCAAACACAAGAAATAATGCGCTGCAGTAGCCAAAGTCAAAGTGGGTCAACTGCACCAGTGGGGTAATTATTAGTTAAACGCCGTGAGTTGCAGCTTTGCGATCAACTTAATATTTCCAATTAGATTTATGGCTAGCATAAAAGACAGCAACTTAAGCTTCCCTAAAGAGAATCGATGTATTTGATTGCCACTTGGGCGTGGTCATAAACATAATTTAAAGTATTGCAAGTACTCCGCAAGTCGCAATATATATGTACCTGTCTCGACGCTGTGCTTGGCTAATAATAACAATAATTTAAGCAGTAAATGAAATTAACATGCATTACAACAGCAGGCCAAATGGTCAATAACGGCAAAAACCTGCCATTGATCCTTGGGGCGTCCCATTGGGCAAAGCTGCAATTGCAATTGCAAGTCGCCAAGTGTTCTCAGTTCTCAGTTCCCAGTTCTCGGTTCCCTGCGCGTGTCTGTCTGCCTAACTAACTGCCTGATTGAGTTGGCCCGCATCGCATCGCAGCGAACCGGACTCGACTGGACCGGACGGGATGGCAATGAATGAAACTCTCAGATAGCTGTTGCATGCTGCATGCTGCATGCTGTGGCCTAACGGTACCATGCCAGCTAGACCCATCGACAGTTCCCCTGGCTGCCCATCGGCTCTTTCTAATGGTGCACGCATCGCATTTGCCGGCTCAATGGCCAGCTGACTGACCATCCAGCTCCATTCGACAGGGATGCCTCCTGCCTCCTGCCTCCTGCCTCCTGCCTCCTGCCTCCTGTCTGCATTCTCTATTCAGGCTGGGCGCCATGGCGTATGCATTTTTTATGTAAATTGATTTTTTCTACTCCGTTCACCATTCGTTGTTTGTGCAAAAGTTGATTGTCATTAGTTATGATGGATGATGCTTGAAATTATTTAAATATATTCAATTAATACAAACAAATACCAAAACAGACACAACATAAACAACAAAAGTGCAGCGAACTATTCCATAATCTTGCACAACATTTTTCAGTTTCTTTCACAAAGAATTTCCATTTCTTTAAGCATTGATTTACTGTTCAAAATGTTGGCATTTTAATTGCAATATTCATAACAAAGTAAGTTGTCTTGGTTTTGGTCATAAACACATTATCAAATTGAGCAACTGCATTAAGCATACGCCCTGTGCAACTGCACTCAAATATGAATTCACTGTCAGGGGACAAAATGTGAAGACTGTCAATCAAATCGAGACATTTTCATTATCGGCCCAGCATATTGTTTGCATTCGCCTCCTACCGAAAGTTAATAAAATAATTGCCTGGCTGCAACGACAAGACAATAAGATGTGCAGTCCAGCATAAGTGTGTAACGAGAGCAAACCAGAGACAGACACAGAGACAACGACGACAGAGGACAAAGACAAAGGCTGGCGAAGGAAACATGAAAAGCGTGAATATAAGATCGAAGGGGACAAAAGTGGCAACAGGTAACGGCAATTACCAATTGTTTTTGGCCCTAGCCAGCTGCCAACTGGCAACAGGCAACAGGCAACTGGCAGCAATTTCGCGATTTCTCCAATCAGCATCAGCATATTGAATTCCAAGTAAAGTGCAATAAAATGAAATGGAGGCATTAAGCGACAAGGCACTATGAATATGATTTACATGCAGCGTTAACTTGGCAGAAAAGGAACGATAGCGGTGGCAAGTGGCAACAACAGCAGCAACAGCAACAGCAGCAATCGGAGCAGCAACTGGTAACTGGCAACAGCAATTGCATTTGCCGTTGTTCGTGCAACGTTTGCCACCTGTTCCTGGTTTTCTTGTCTTAGTTTGCCGTTATTGTTGCTTGTTTAGCCTTGCCTTCATATCGTTAGCTAATTTTATTGTTACAATAACTGTTGTTGTTGCAGCGCGCTGTGCTGCAAGCAAAAACGGCATTGCTGCTGCTGCTGCTGCAGTTGCAGTTGCTGCTGCTGCAGTTGCAGTTGCTGCTGCTGTTGATGCTGCCTATCTTTCGTGTATCTTACGACCGGCCTTGCTTATATCAATTCTATTAAGCACAACAGCCTGTCCGCTGCTTCTTACCCCTCCATCTTGCCACTGTGCGGCGCTTTCCTTCTCTCTCGCATTTGCCATCCTCCTATCCACTCTCCTTTCAGCATGTGACTAATCATGCAGAGCCAATCATGCCACAAGTTTATTTATTTTCACATTGCATTTGCAAAAAACTGGGTAATCCACTTGAAAATTCCTCGATTTTTCTTTCCCTGCTTATTGTTGCTGCTGCTGTTGCTGCTGCTGTTGTTGTTGTTACTCCCTGTTATCGGGCAACTATCAACACTGCTTGTACTCGTTATTGTTCCCTGTTATGTTTCTTGTTTCTTGTGGCTCGACTTGGGTTCCAGCTTGCCTCAGTCAGCGCTCTGGGTTGTCTGCCTGTTCAATTTTATAAAGTGAGTTATCTGCTGGGCTGTCGTATAGCATCGCAGATATATATATTTCATTGCTTCTTTTTCTCTCTTTTTTTCTGTGCTCTGGCACTTGGGTTGTGAGTCGTGTGTGGCTCTACTGCTAGCAGCCACTGTAGCTGCTGTCACTTCGCTGGCCGTTATGTGTCCTTGAAAGAGTTAACTGTAATTGATTGCTGATGGACGAGCAGCAGAGGCTTACAACAGAACTCCATAAAATTATTTAATTAGAGTTAATTATGAGTTAATAGTCTGCAAATAAATTGCAATTTCATGTAAAGATAAATAATTGTAGTGTGAAAATGCCCTAGGGACATTTGGGCACTCTTTGCATGACATTTCCATTTTGTAAGCTGTCTGCAGCAGCAGCAGTTGTAAATGTAGAAATGGAATTACAAGAAAAGTGGCAAGGACACATTTATTATTTTGTTCTCTTGACATCTCCGAGGTGAGAAATATCATAAATAAAAATCAAGCGACTGCCAAAGAAACGTTGTTTTCAGCAGGAATAATTGATGATCTGTGAGCTCGAAGAATCACTGCACAGATGTTGCTTGCCAGCAAAACAATTGATTTGAAAATCAACACAATAAAATAAAGTATTTAGCAATGAAGTTGTAAATATTGGTAATATTTTATTTGAATTATAAATATTACTCAGAATTTATTCAAACAATTTTACTATTATAATTTTCATAATAATTATAAGATTATTTTAAAAGTAAAAAAAAAACATAAAATGTATTTGTTTTGTATTAAAATTTTCAAAAAGTTCTCAATGAAGTGCAAGATATGACGAATTATAATTTTACAATAAATGTAAATAAATTTGATAAATAAAATAAAATACTTAACAAATTGTTGTTATTTTGCTTTAATATTTTTTACGATCTCTGTGGTGTGCAAGATCTGTGGCAATCTGCAAATTGACCAAATAAATCCCGCTTGCATTTCAGTCGAGCTGTCAATGTGGCATTGGCTTAAGTTGACCAGGAACAGTTACGATGAGCAGGGGCAGATGCCAATGTCGATGCCACTTGCTGTAAATGTGGCAAATGCAGAATGCAACATGCAGCATGCCGCATCTAGCATCTAGCATCGAGCATCTAGCATCGAGAATCTAGCATGCAGCCAGCGTAATTGATAAAGACCGACAAATCCGTTGATGGCAATGTTAATACTTCGAGGTATGTGCTCGAAGCTGGCCAGCTCTTGTGCATAGACTGGCCAGGGTTTGGGCTAGATACCGATGAAGGGGGGGGAAAGCGGGGAAGGGGGACTGGACCGGGGGTAGGCTCAATGTCGATGCGAAACGATCTTGTTGATGACAGGAAGACAAAGACCTAAGATTGCCTGCTAATGCCAGTCCAAAGCGGGTCGCTGTCGATGTCGATGCAGGAGGATGACGCGTGCAGAACCTGTTGCAAGTCGCTGCTTGTTGCTGCAACAGTGTTGTTGCTGGTCTTGTTACCTGCCGTTGTTATCAAGTAACGTTCGATTTTTATAATGATTATCGCCATTACGAGCTGGCGCTGCAGTTGCATTGTTGCTATTGTTGCTGTTGTCGCAAACTGCTGCCAGCTACTGTTGCCGCACACACACACACACACACACAAGACAGCTAACAATGCAATCAGTTGCAAGTTGCCAGTTGCCAGTTGCCAGTTGGCGATTGGCGAGCTGCAGGTTGCCGCTTGTTGCAATTAGGTTGGGCGTGGGGCGCAACTGATGTCGGTGGCGGTGGCGGTGGCTGTTGCGGTGGTGTGCATAAATTGCGTTAGGATAATGATCGCGCTTTGGCACAGTAAATCGCAATTCGGATTTGAACGGACGCTGCTGCACAGAGTACAGTTCGAGCCTCCCAGATCGAAGATGTTTGTGGTGCTGCAGCTGTGTTGCCTGCCTCTCAACTGGTTCGGCAACAAATTTGACGCGCGCTGCTACAAATGAGCATAGATACCGAAAGAGATCGAGCGAGAGCGAGATGGAGCGACGGCCAAAGCAGAAAGCTGAAGGAAAACCAGTGGAAGGCCAAGCATCAAGCACCGTTTTGGCCACGCATGCTGGGGCGCCATTTAAATTGAGATTTATTGCAGGCAGCGAGTTGCTCCTGTTGTTGTTGTTGTCGTGGTTGTCGTTGTTGCCTCTATTGCTGCTGCTTGCCGTTGTTATTGCCAGCAATGATGCGCCAGTGGCGGCTGTTGATGCTGCAGGTGCAACGGCAACCAGCAACTAGCAACGGTTTTGTATTTTCGAAGCGAAGACAAAACTGTAAAAAAAACGCTGCCAACGCCATCGCTTGTCTTTGACCTGAGCATGAGAACGGGGAGAATGGGGGCATGCAGCTAGCAGCTAGCAGCTTGCAACTTGCAGCATGTGGCATGTGCCACCTGTTATATATAACAATCAACAAATCGCTCGCTGCGCTTCTCCAATCCAATCATAATGAAGTTATTAGACGCGAATTATTTTTGTAGACTAAGCAACTGTTTATCGTTATTTATTTTATATACAAAAATAACTCTGTGAACTGCCATTAAAGATGTCGCCAGTAATGGAACAACTTAATTATTTCCGCATTGCGAGACTTGCGAATTAGCTATAGATGGGTTTTAATCGAAGCTGGCTTAAAGGATTTCTGCATGATTATTTTTCATGACTTTATTCACAAGGTATTCGGAGTCGTGTGCGTTGTCTCTAATTACAATTGACACTGATTTGCCGGAGAGTCAGCACGGAAATGCAACGGGGCGTTAAGTAGCCAGAGGCATCTTTTAAATTTTTTGCAATGTGGCAAAACATAATTTCTGCATGTCACTCAGACAGCTTGGCGTTCGAAATGGAGATGGTTGTCAATGCTGCAGATAATCCTGCTCATCATCTGCAGCCTCAACTTCGGCTTGTGGATCGTCGCCGCACGAATGCAATGAAACCAGTTTTGGGAAGCTCTCCGCCATTCACGGATAGAGATGGATGGATCTGGATGGAGACTGACTGGCCAACTGACTGGCAGCGGCACCTGTTGATTTTTATCCTGGCCGTTTGGCTGCCTCTCCATTTGATTGTCTGCCGTTGATTGCCGCTGATCGTTGCAGCTGTGTTGTAAGTTGTTGCTGTTGCTGTTGCCGTGTGTTGTGTGTTGTGTGTTGTCTGTGTTTGGGAAATTAAGTTGCTGGCTTGCCAGCGTTTACATGTTTGGCTGGCAACTTTTGATGTTTTAATGATAAGATTTGCGCGATTGATTTTTCCCGGGTGTCGAATTTGCTGTCGTCCATATCGGAATACAGCATCGCCAACCGGTCTGGCGGTCCGGCCAGGAAGCGCAGAGCAACAAAATGTGGCGCAAAAACGTGCCGCATCAATCGTTCACCCACCGCGCAACCGCCTTAACAAGGTCAATGGGTTAATGCCGCACGCTGGCCAAAACAAAATAGACGCCCACCACTAAACGGATTAGGATTCTGAGGCAGCCGAAGCAGCAGCAGCAACTGTAGAAGCAGGCCGGATGGATTACAATAATTGCATGCTTTGTAGGCAATCCAATCCGCAAGTGCAACTGTAAAGTGCCACCGTTTGTGGCGCTGGCGGGCAGGCCAAGCCAAGACGACGATTGACAGCCGAGTTGGAGCTGCCACTCAGCCCCCAGACGGCAACAACGTTGGCGATGGCGATGGCGACGGCGCATGTTGGCCATCAAATGTCTAAGCTAAACATTTAGATTAGAGGCAAAAAGACGACGACGACGACGAAGACGACTTTGGCTAGTCTTCCGTCAGGAATGCATTTTTATGGAGCAGACAGACAGCTCAGAACAATCGACGACGAAACTGTAGCTGTGTAGCTGTGTGGCTGCAGCAGCAGAAGTCGGAGGCTAATCTAAATTGTTGCATGCAACAATTGCACAAACAGATAGCTGAGATACAAGTGTCCGGTACCGAGAGCAGGTAATTTCATTCAGCTAATTGCGAAAAGTGCTCCTGTAATTCCTGCAACGGTGCCACAGACAAGTGAAAGACAAGCGCGCACGTGCAGCGGGGGCTGCAACTCCAACTCCAACTTCGACTGCAACTTTAGCTTGCTCCCTAGGTAAGTGACACCTACAGAGCGGGGCCACAGCCGAGACAGCGATGGCAATTTTGTGTTGCCAGGCCCCACAAATAATAGCTTCATTGGCTCGCTTATTGCCCCCAACCAGGGCCAATGCCAATGCTAGTGCCCAAATGGGTAAGCGGCGTTCATGTCACGGCAATGGAATCTGCTCTGAAATTTGCATTGTCTTGCATCTCAGATATAAGCCGAAATCGTCTGGATCGCTTGGATCGCCTGGATTGCCTGCTAGCGATGTCACTTTGCTGACCAAAAATGGTCGGCAATGCTTGACATTATTGTAGCGAGTCCGAGTCCGCCTAATGGCGCCGGACAGCCATTTAAACGTCCATCAATTTATCAATTAACTTTAAATATAACTATTAATTGTCAGCTCTTGGCCTGGGAATTTTACTCACACTTTAATGCCAATTTGTATTTGCGTTTGTAATTGTATTGTATTCTTTTTGTTGTTACTACTCTACGATTTTATGGCCACGACGATTCGTCATTTACTAAAATGCCCCAAGCAAGTCAGCAAGCGATTCATAATTTTGCATTGAGCCAAACCAAATGCAAGTGACAATTTCCACTCACTGATTGAGTACAATTTATGGCCTGCGCACATGGCTGCAAAAGGTACAAAACGGAGGACCAGACCAGGTAAACAGGTAACTGTGACAGTCCGCTGAAGGTTAAGCCAACGCTGCAGCGTTTTGAGCATACAAAGTGTAAAGAAGAAAGCAGAGGAAGGCGACACGAAATGTTAAAAATTACTAAATCCGCTTATAGAAGTGTGGGTTGTGCCAAGGCTCTGTTCCGCTGTGGATAGTTGTGTTCTGTGGTTAAGGTTGTAACCATTTACAATAAAAATTAAATAAAGAAATGAGTACGTGGTTTTACGGGAGTATAATAATTCAAAATATTTATATATATATATGTGATGATACATAGGGAGGAGGTTAAATTATGAATTGTAAATATTTTTAAAAAGGGCAAGACTAAAAATACTTAAAACCTCAAATAAGGTATTACCAATTTTATCAAATTGTGAAAATTTGACAACAATAAGACAATCTTGTTTTTAGGTGGCAGGTTATGCAAAAATAATGAAGAACAAAAACTTTTTTCTTTCGAACACATGAAGTGCTTTTATTATGATTAGGCTGAAAGCGTATATAAGACACAAAACTATCACTTTTCTTTCATACTATCATCCAATGTTATAATCAAGATTGTTTTGTTAAAAACAAATATTTTAAGAACCCATAAGTCCAAACCTTAAGTTTCAAATAATTTATAACATTGTTTTCTGGTACCTCAAAGTCTGAGGTGATGTATGTACCTATTAATTTGATCAGGTGTATTTTCTTAGCTTGCGACTAGTCGCAATTGTCTGCATACTCTTTCTGTTCGTGACTGCTTTTGCTGCCCACATTCTGGCACAGTAGTTCAGGCAAAGTGTCACAAGTTAATGAGATTAAATTACAAATATGAATAGCCGCTACTTATATTGTTACATGTCCATTGAGCCCTTTTGGTCTCTTACTTCTACTTGCGCCTCTCTTTTGCTGTCAATGTCAGCGAAACCCAGATTTCGTTGCATACTTTTAGGCAGTCGCTGTTAAAGTCTTGCGGCGCTTAAAAGTAGGCAATGCTATTTTCTTATAGCATACATGAAATACATGTTACGCATTATTTGCACGCTGGCCGCATTAATTAAAAGCAAAATAAAGCCAAGCCATGCACTTAGGAATTCAATAAGTTGCATTAGGCTGAGCAAAAACTGGAAAGCTAACAAAACATAAAATAAAAAGTTATACACCTTGAAGCAGTTTCAAGTTGCGGCCTGCATAGCAAAAGTTTCACTTTTTGCTTTAGCGCACACGCATCGGAACTTGGGGATCTCGAACGCCCACGCACAAATTGACGCCCCAGCCAAAGCTTGCCCCAGCAAAGAGTCGTGCACTTGCTTGCCGCAATACCTTTTACTGTGACTGCTGCTGCTTAAGTGTTACGCACATGATTATGCGTGTGCGTGTGCGTTTGTGTTTGTGTTTGTGTTTGTCTGTGTGGGTGCGGATTGTGCCATTTCAAAAAACATACGCACCGTACACTTGTTCAACATGGCTGTGAGAGGGTGAGGGCAGGGAATTGGGGAGATTGAGCTGCTGGCGAGGTGGCTCTCGGAGTCCTGATGCGTGCACTGAAGCAGCCAACAGTTACGAGTACTCAACTAGGCAATGGCATGCAATATTTTTAATGAAATATGCAACACTCAGACACAGCCCCTGCAACCCACGACCTCGTCGCCGTGGTGTCAGGGGACATGTCTGTCTGCTTAACGCTGCCATAACTTGCAGTAGTCTCGTAAATGGTAGAAGAGATGGGAATGCGTGTAAAGCACAATCGGAGTATTTGTAATTTGCTATTGTCATAGGTACAAGCTTTTCTGTCTGCCAATTTAATAACCCAAACGTAAATTACATTCTGGAGTTCGTATAACCCATGCACTTTAATGCTAAGTGACCCAAATTGTTGGCAAAAGCGAGCAATATGCGAACAGTTTGCGCATTTGCCCGGTCTGCTTAATTGTTACATGCCACACAGTACGTATACGTAACATGGGTGCGTGACCGTGCGCAAATTATAATTGCCGGCAGGAACTCAAGTGCAAAGTCTTTAAATTGCCCCCGGCTTGTAGAATAATACTTGTAAATAATGTAATTAAATTACCAATGCAATCACAATAGTCCAGGCTGTGTGTGAACGCCAAATGGGCTTAATAATCAGTCATTTTCCATTTAATTAAACAATTTGCAATAAGCAAGCAAACACCTTGCGAAGGATGTGCTTATGTACACATCAGCTTATTCCATATTGTACATTTCAGAGCAGCAGCAGCAGCAGCAGCTACGGCAGCAGAAATTAATTCAGCACATTAAATTAAGCAACTTGTATTTATTTTTGGGAGTCTGTCTTGGAAATAATCAAGACCAAACAATTCCACAGACATTTGCCACAAATAAATTGTAATCAACAGTAAATCAAGCACCCACTCGCATCAGCTTCAGGTGACAATATTCCGTGCATGTGGCAAAGGCGCAAGACACACCGAAGTAGACACAGACAGCGACTTACTGTGCCACACGATGGCGGCCAACCAGCCAGAAGCTTGCCCTGTCACTGCATTTGCCCAAGTGATAAGTTGCAGAGCGTTGCGCGGGTCACACACACACACACACACAGAGAGAAGAAGAATTGTTTGGCAATAATATATATAGTATATTTGAATGTGAGTATGCACATATTTAAAATTATGATTTGTGCCATTGGCCACACTCGACAGCATTTGTGACTCGACTTGTCTCGTCGCCTGGCTCCTGGCTCCTGATGTCCTTTGTCCTGGGGATCATCATCAAGCATCGTAAAGCCAGGCGAGACCAATGTGTAAAATGTTTGCTGACATTTGACAAAAGTTCATTATAAAAAGCATTTCGTTTTGTCAGTCCTCTTTCTGTTTTGTAAGCAAGCTTCACTTTAAGGCTTTTGTGAATTATTAAAACTGGCAGACCGAAACTTAAATAAATTTTGCCAATTAGTCAAGCATTTCAATGAATTGCCAACTTTTTATTTGGCCAAGCACTTTCCACACTTCCATGTCGCATATTGATTTCACCTTTAGTAAAGGCAACCTTTTATTTCATTTATTTGTTCTTTCAAATTTAATTTGATCTGTGCTAATGTATATAAATGTTTGTGCAAATGTAATTTAAATTTATGAGAATGCACGTTGTCAAGAGTCGAGCTATTTGCATTACGAGCATATATTTTAAATTGGAATTTTCAGAGACATGTGTGTAGTTTATTTATTTGATTTTGAAAGAAATAGTCTATTAAATCATTATTTTCACATTCAAATAATTATGTGCATATTTTATGGATGACTTTGCCCAGCGTTGTTGGCCATCAGTGGGGTCAAGTTAGTTCAGTTCGGCTAATAAAAAGAGCAACAATTTAAATAATTTATTTGAAAAATATTATTGCAGAGTTACACAACCTCTTCATTAAGGCTTCGTAAATTATTGCGGCTACTCGCATAAGAAATCTCTTTATCGAACAAACCAGCCAGGCAGCGAGTAAATACTCCGAACCGGAAATGCCTTAAGCACTGCAATGGCAGCTCAACAAAATGGCGCATTAAGGGAATGTAAAAAGTTAAGTCAAACAGCTTATACTGAACAGAAGCTGTGAGTCGAGCAAAAAGTGTTGACTGTTTTTGTCTGTTCAATGCCATTTGCAGCAGTAATGAAAAATGCTGATGCTTGTGTACACAAGCATTTATTATTATTTTTTGTTTAGCAATTTGTTTTTGAATTTTTTTTGTTGCTTTTGTTGTTGTTTGCCAGTGCAATGGCAGCTGCATTTGCTTACTGGGAAGTGATTTATTGACTTGTCTTAGCCGCAGGTGCAAATGCTTCCTATTTGTGGTTGCTTCCGCAATTACTTTTGACACTTGCAACAGATGCCAATAGCTTTTACTGTCCACATCCGGGAACATACATAATTCCCCATGAACTTGGCTATACTATATGTGTTGTGCAGTGTTGTATTCTGTTGTGTTGAGCACAGTTTTTAATTACAGGTTTCAGCTAGCCGTAACCATGGGCAATTCCTTTTGAAATACGCACAACTTGCTGAGTGAGGCCACTTAGACTGGGGGCAGGCACAATGGGCCGAAGGAGCGGAAGGAAAGCGGAAGGCGTGCAAACAAATAGCGACATCACTTTGCCTATTCCCACAAGCGTTCTGCATGTATGCGTATCCGTGTGAGTGTATTGGTGTCAGTGCGTGCTTCCTGGCAACCCCAACAACAACAACGCCCCAACACCACAGTCTGAGGCTCAACATCGACATCGGCGTCGGCATCGACGTCGGCGTCGGCATCAGCATCGGTCTCAGCCGTAGCCCCAGCCTTTTGTGTTTATCCTGCTCCAGTTCCACAGTCTGCTGCATTCATTAGACTAAGCCAAGTGGCATTCACTCTTGTTCAGAGTTGTGCAGGCTGCACAGAATTAAATTCCATTAACAGTCGCTGCCTCAGCCACAGTCTCAGTCTCAGTCTCAGCCCCAATCTCAGCTACAGCTACAGCTTCTGCTCAGACGGCCTCTGAAATTGCAGCTGCCTAATGGTGTTACATGACTTGAGGCCATCAAGCCATTATTATTATTATTATACGTCTGTGCTGGGGCATGGTCGATATGGCTTGGATTGCATCGCTGCTGGCCTGCTGAAAATATGGCCTAGCCGAGCTAAGCATTTTACAAATGCTCTTCTCAGCCAAGCTTAGGTCAACACAAACAATGCGAGTGCGCTGCTGGGCAATTGGCTCAGTTACCACAATCACATTCACAATCACCAGCACTTTGACAAATTGCAAATTGACGAACACCCGGCGAGTCTCTTTACTTACGTGAGTATTGAGACGCCTTCCATATTGACACCAAACATTGATACCGAGTGTCACCTTTGATGGCCATATACTCGATATATATGCGATTTACCAATTTGCATGTCAAAATGACGCCAAACAAAGAACTGCAAGTGCCAGAACTTTACTTTTTGACATTTACATGTGTTACCTAACTACAAAAGAGTTAATACAAAGGCATTTAATGTTCACGCTCCGCAGGAAATGCATGGCCAAAGCCCGACTGCCAAGTGCCACATATCATGCAACACGAAGGCTTCAAGCTTTGCATTGCATGCGCCTTCGCAACTATTTCGTTATGCAAGATAAACACTTCGAAAAAAGCAATAGACTTTCAATGAGACGACAGTTTGAATGCCCTTTTTAAGGCTTTACTTCGATACTTTTAAAACTTAAATAACAAAAGCTTTTTATTAAAATATATTTTCGATTTTCAAAAAAAGGAACTATATCTCATTCATTTTCTGGTATATTATTTGGAGCGTCAAATTCTTTCAACAATTCAAAAGCTGTGGGAAAAGAGTATTAAGTAAATATATACGTTATGGGCAAATATTTGGCGTGCTTTAAGGCACTTGGTTAATGGGTATTAGGACTCTTGTAAAGACATTTCCGTTAGATTTTATTATGGCCGGGGGATCATAATTCGCTCGATTGCGCACGGAACATAGCTGATTATTATCGCAAATTAAATTACAGTTTGCATGATCTAAGCGAAAAATGGCTCAATATTTGGCTGGTAAGTTGGAGGGCATACTTAAGGATATGGTTGCATGTCTATAACTAAAGCTCAAGTTAATATTATTGTTGCATGTGGGGAAAGACTTTAAGTGAATTATTCAAAGTATATAATATAGATGTAGTATACAACACGGATTGCGTTGCATGTTGCTGCACCATGGGGCACAAGCGGCTCACAATTGTTGGTTTTAATTTGCCATGCGCATAATGCATCTCTACGAGTTTAAGTTGATTATGTTGATTTTAATTCCTAAAATCTAGCTAATCCGCTACACAGATTGCATATGGTTCGAGCAAGTTGTATCGCCCTGCGAAGGGCCTTCACATGCACAGCACAATGTTCCTTCCACCGAATGCAGTTCTAAGAGAGTTTAGTTGCTACTACATTTGTCACTACGATGGCTAGACACGTGGTACGTGGCACGTGGCACGTGGTAAGGGATTGGTTACAGTTAAATGTAAATGGCTGTTGACTTACCGCGCTCGTTGACAGGTTTTGGGTGCATGTTGATTGTTGTCAGGTTAAGGTTTGATTACATTTTATATGAGAGAGAAATGGAAAAACTTTTCGACTTTTCAACTACGACTAATAAATTGTTTTTTTTTGTTTTTTTTTTGATTTGACTAAGAGTTTGGGATTAAATGTTGATTGATGAGTTCCACCACCGGTTGTTGCTCAATGGAGAAGGGTTAGGTTATGTTGATTGAAGACGGCTGCTCCATTCCTTGGACATTCTCACAGTACGCTTGATGTGGGCTCCTTAGCTTAGATAGTACATTTATGTCACTTGAAAAGTGTTTGCTTTACAGTTTGCTTAGTCCTAAACTTAAGTATGATACTTGTTTCAGTTTCTTGGCATGCCAATTTGGGGTTTTTAATTTATACATTTTGTACTCTTGGTTTAAAATTTTTCATTTTACAATGTGCTCATTAGGTGCATGTTTATGCCTAGGATATAGGATGTCTACTAGTCAATTAGGCATAAACGAATGTCGCTTAAAAATACTACAAATTAATTTGCACTACCAAATTTAGAAGTTGTCTAGTATACGTTTAATGTTGCTATATTTACTCTGCTACATATTCATAATAATATATAATTTAGTTGATATATATTCAGTGTAGTGTATTAATTATTGTTTAGTATATTGCTTTGAAAGAACTACTTAGGCTGCTTATGAAAATTCTTAAGTTTCAAGAGGCTATTCGTGTACGTATACTTTGAGTTAACATTAGTATTGTTGTGTTAATGTTAATGTTTATGTTGATTAGGCAATAGGATTTTAGAATATTTATTGGGAGTATCATAAATAGTTCTACTTGTTAGTAAATGCATATGCTTTATATAGTAATATATACTGTAGTAATACTGCGCAGTATGGGAACCACTGTGGACCCTCAAATTTAGCTGTTTTCTAGTATGTATATATGTTAATATATTAGTACATATGTGTGTATGTGTCTATGCCTAGATTTCTGGTAGTGTCGGTATATAGTTTATTATTGCATATATTTACTCTAATATTAGAATGTTGGCTTTATTGTTTAGTAATTGGTATACTTTTGGTAATTTATATTATATATTTTTTTATTCATATAATATATAATATTTCATCTACTTTTGAATACGCTGATTTGGAGCAAATGTTAGCAGTCTACGTTACGTTTAATTTTATTTACTTACTAGTAACTCTAATTAAAGTTAAATATCAATTAAGGTTTTCGAGTAGGTATTGCAAATATAACGATTTAATCTACTGTAGGTTATGCTTTACTTATAAATATAATTTCTCAGCTTCAACGGTACAAGTGCATTTGTGTTTGTTGAACTGCTCTGCAATAGCTTACGATCTAGGTATATTAATTTTTGTTATAATAACTTTGGATAACTCGTTAAAGTTTCTACTTGGATTGGTGTTGAGTCTTACAGATTATCGTATACACATTGCCAGCTTATTGAGCTATGTATGCGCTTACATCTAAGATTAAGTACAACTAACTTTAGGACTTATTTGAAATAGCGTAGCAAACACTTTTTTATTTGACCTTTATTGGATTAGTTATCTCTCGTTTTTCTTTGTATTTTCTCACTCTCTCAATGAAGATGGGATCCGAGTCCATTTTGTAAGTTTAGGTTTAACAGAAGCTGCTAACTTTGTTGCATGGCCGTGACTATCTAAGGGCATTTACTTTACTTTAACTCGCATCGAATCGCTAAGGAAATCGATTGCGAGACAATGAAAAAAGAGGGAACTCAAACTTTTTTGCTGGCGCGCGCGCTCTGTTTGTTGATTGAAGACTTAGCATAGAAGAAGTGTTGATGTGTTGCTGATGATATGCATTTCAATTCGTATTCGTATTCGTATTCGTTTTCAATTCAATTCAATTCTGTGCTTGTCTAGCGCTACTCCGCCTTGCACACTCGACTCGTTCTTACCTCGGCGATGACGGCGGCAGCGGCAGCGATAACGGCGGCGGTGGCAGCGGTGGCGGTGGTGCACGCACATCCGTCTCGATGTGCCGCTTGTGCGGCGTCTGCAGGTCGAGCGCCGCATACCCCACATGAGCGTGGCCGCCCACGCCCAACGGCGAGGTACGCGGACGCAATGTGGTCGGCGGTCCGCGAAATAGTGCGTAAGGATTGCCGAAGTAATCCTGTGAAGTGGCCATCATAGCGATGTCAGTAAACGTGGCGCTGTAATGGGAAAAATGGCCATTTAATTATTTACTCAATTGATAATTAATAAACAAACAGTCAGTTAGACTGATATATTAGCCATAACCATAAGAGGTAACTATCTTAAATCGCGTATTAATATAAGTACGATAAGGAGCGAAGTAAGCTCATTATAAGTTAGAAAAAACAGCTAAGTAAATTTGGATTTCAAAGTCAAATAAAGAAGGCTTCTATAATTTGATCTGAGAATTTAATGGCATAACAGATCACATGAATAAATCAAAATGCGAATATTATATACTTATAAAGATTATAACACAGCCTTATACATTGCCGGCTATATTTCTAAGCTTACAAAATTCACAAAATTGATTTACATTTCCTATGCCTTCAAAAATTGACAAATTATTCCCATAATTACATATTTTATACATTTTTATATTTATGTGTAAACATACTAAAAATTTTATTATTTTCAATTTTTTTCACCTAATGTATTAAATCCATTTATGTTAATAAAAGCTGATTCATATATTCAAATCCTAAAAGCAAAATAACACCACCGGGGCCTTGACGCATTAGTTGAGCGCCTAACCCCTTATAAAAGGCTGCAATGCCTTCCTCTCTGTAGATTGTATGGAACGTAGGCAACATTCTGGAATACTTGATCTCACCCTTTACAGGTTGCGGTCCTTGAATCCGGGACTTGACCACATCAAAGGGAATGCTATTGCAGGCAGCAATGCAGCTGCAAGTAAACGCACATATACATTTTCTAAAGAATTCTCCAATTTCAGACTTGCGAACAGGAATTTCATCTTTCATAGTGGAAAATAACCCCAAGTAGGCTATGTGAAAAACAAAATTCCGAGAAACTGTTGCGCTCAGACCTTTATAAAAACCTTGAGAGCCAAAGCCACCCGTTCTGTAAATCTTTTTGGCCACAGACAAGGTGTCAAGTTTTTTCCTTCGATTTGCCTGCAGTGTAATCTTAATCGTTTCGAAGGGATTCTGCACGACTGCTTCGATCATTCCTGCCACTCCTCCAGCCAGTGAATAAGTGATAAAAGTCGGTTTGTCGCCAAATAAAAATATCGGCTTGAGTTGCTCAAAAGCCATAAACTTGATCGCTCGCCGAGGAGTGCCGGAGAGCATTGGCGGCAAAATACCTCGCCAGAATGCTGTGATGCCCTCCTGTTGATAGATCTTGACAAATGCATCGAACACACTGTCGTAATGCTGTAGGCCCTTCAATGCCGTATTTTTTTGTAGCTGCAATCGTGTTTTAACCACGTCAAGTGGCATAAAGAGACAATTCTCTATAATACTGGAGGTGCTGCCAGATAGTAGTTGTATAATTATCTTCTGTGAACTGCAAATTGGTGGCTCGGCTGGAATGCCACTAATGTTAATTGACATAATTTCAGCCTAATTTTTAAATTCCATAATTTTTTAACTGACAACACTAAAATAATTATAGCGTTACGTTTTCCAGTAGGCATAGAGTCTACAAATATAATCAGTTTAAATTAAAGAAATTATTTATATAAATACATTTATTTATCCAAGAAGAGTACAATTTTGTTTAACAAAGCTTACGACATTTGAACGAATGACTAATGGCTAATGACATAATCAAGTCAAAAGCCAACTTATATTTAACATATAAAACAAAAAGTCTTTCAAGCATCAATTATATAAAAAATGAAAAACAAATGCATTCAACAGTTTCTTTTCGCAGAAATCTAAGTTAGCATTTTCCTGCATTTCATTAGTGATTAGTGAGCGACTGGCCCTCATCCATAGGTATGTAATTAAGTTTCAACATTTTTTAAATGCTGTCATGTCAATAGACCATTTTTATGGGCAGCTATTCAAAATTGACTAAACGTTAGCAGCTCATATATTTGTCCTGTCCGTGTCCTTTCACCGTCGCTGTCACTGTGTGCTGTCCATTCATGTTTTTTAATTTAATAGTCATGTAAATATGCGCGGCACGCGACTGCATTTAATTTTGTTGTGAAATGAAATTATTGTAATATGTCCAGTTGATTGATACCCCGAACATGGATATTGCCCCATGTCGTACATGCCATAATTGACAGCCTGCAGTCTGTCGATAGACTGCTAGTCGAGCAGCCAAGCGGCCACCCAGCCGAGCAATCCGGCAAACGACACGACATGCCACGACAGGATTGTGCTACGCATGTAATTAAGTATCCTGTCCGCTTGTCGCTTTAAGTGCCTCCAATTCCCTCTCCTCTCTCTGTGCGAGTGTATGTCTGACTGTGTATAACGAGGCGACGATGAGCAATAAAGACAATGACAATTATTGGCAGGTGATTGGGCAAGAGTTCCCACAGATAGGGCATTAGCTATTTAAGATAACTGAACTGACACCATGAAATAAACAATTCTTCATTATATTTATTTTCCCTAAAAGTATTTGCTTGCAAGTTGTTATTTAGTAATGTGTATATATTCGATTTTAATTAAATTCAAATATTGGTCCCAATTTGCCAGCCAAACACTTGACTTGACGCATTTATTCAAATGGCATTGCTGGCAAGTTTACTTGGGCGCAATTAAGAGTGAGCGCGATACTACAGTAAACGCTCGATGCATTGACCAATGCAATGCATTTTTTAACGAACCTTTTATATTTTTTTGTAGCCTGCAGCATTTGCATAATTTAACACGACAGCGCGAACGTTGACTGATTTTCCAGGCGGGTGGCCGACGATGGTGTGACGATGGCGGCGTTTAACTTTTGCATAATTACGTGTAAGAAAAGCGAAGAAACAAGAAAAAAAGAGAACTGCGAGGACAGCGACGACGACGACGACGACGAGGAGTAAAATTCGAGGCAGACGAGAAGTTTACAAGAAAGTGTCTAAAGGAACAGTCAGCGTATCACAGATATATCACGCGCTCGCGTTCAGCTCGCAACTTGTGCCAGCATTTGAACTAACGTGGCTTAACTTTCTATATAATATATAAAATGAAAGCCCGTCGAGGCTCTAATGGCCTCCCCTCGCCGCTCTCATGTCTCCCCAGAGTATCGTTGACTTTAACTTGTAAGCAACTACACACCGTTAACCCACACACACACACGCACACGCACAAATCTGGAGCAATGGCGTCAAGTGCATGAAGCGACGCCATGTGGCACGGTTGCCTGCAACAACTGCTGCAAATAGGCCAAATGATGTGGTGGCAAACACCTACGCCGCATCGGTGTCACCTACTGAACTAAACCGAATAGTGCCACAGAATCAGGCAAAGTAATCTCTGCTGCGGAACATTTACAGCGGCTGCTGAGAGCCACTGTTAATGAGTTAAGACATGCCAAACAGTGTGCGTGGGGAGTGTCTGAGTGCGTTGGCGCCGCCCAGACGACAACAATGCCACAACGGCAACGACAACGACAGCCTCTTTGTATTGCCTACTTTTGTGGGCTGCATTCGCGACTCGGAAGTTGAGGAAATCCATAAACAACGGCACTGCAAATGGGTGTCTGCCAAGTTGTTTGCTTTTCTCAATTACTGCATTCGAGAGATGCAAGTTAAAGTTGCGAGGAATGAATTCAGCATAATATATTTTACAGCGAGGCTAATTGATGCGTGAGTTCGAAGGCGGAGACCCTTGGGAGTGTAGCCCTAGTTTAGCTGAATCTTTCACCTTTCACGCATTTGCCTGCTCGTTATGCATTCGCCTGACTTTTAATTAATTGAACTACTTGAGGGGGCGTGGCATGGACTGACTGCTCAGCATTTTAATGCGAGCCTCTTGCGAGTATGAGCAATGAGGGAGATTCGAATGAAAAACTTTGCCAGCACTTTGCATTCTTTTTTCGTTCTCATCTGGAAAGTTGTGACCCGTTCGCTTGCTATCAGCGAGCAGTGTACAACTTTTTGCCGACTTTTACTTTAACATTGTCCCCCTACAACTTATGTGTATAGTAACTTTTCAAGTCTTCCTCTTTGACGGGGGACATTGGGGCTGCGAGTGAAGACGTGGGCGTTGAAAGGTTCGGGCCAAAGATAATCCTTTGTTGCTTTATTGCGTTATCCTGTCGTGTTGTGGTTTAGCGCTTTAAGACAATGAATTGAATTTGGCGACAAGCCAAATGGCCTCAAAGGCGCCAGATGTGGCACGTGGCAGCATCAAGTCAGCTAGTCAACTAGTCTGTCCAGCTCGGCACTGTTGTTGCTTGCTTGCATAGTCAAATGCAGCACAGAACTTAAGCTGATTTGCGGCAATTGCATTTGATGCACTCTATTTCTTTTTGGCCAAAAAGATGTTGTTTGGCCCTGCTTTGTGTTGACTCTGCCATTAGCTTAGCTCGACCGCTGCACAAATATTATTCCTTTGTTTCCGTTGCGTTCTTATTACACAAGACAAGAGCCGCCACGCCCTTGGTCCACACAACGAAACGCCCAATTGAAAATTGTTCCGCCCCCACCCTCGTTCTCCGCCCCCGGATCCAAGCTCGACTGCTGCCCCTGGCCAACAATTGCAGCATGTGCATTTGCTTGTGCGCCACTTTGTTTGCGTGCAATTCCGTAAAGTCCTGTGCGTGCATTCAGGTTATTCCACCAGCTCAGGCGTTTGACATGAAAAATGCATTTTATTGGGATTATTTTTATATCGTGTCCAGGCCAACCGTCCGACCACCCGCCGCCGCCGTCCCCACTACGCAGCTTGGCAGGCATTTATACTAGTTGGGTGAAAACACATGCTAATAATATGCAAATTCAATTAATTTTACATTTAGTATGTTTTGTTTAGTTAGACGAGAGCCACACTTCCCTCTCCCCCGCTCCTCTCTTTTCACTTTTAGTCACTTTTTTTAATGTGATCTCTGCGAACTTTGCAACGGATTTTCGCACTTTTAATTCAATTAACAGCAGTAATTTTAAGCAAAAATGACAACAATAACAAGTGCTGCAATTAGCCATTATGCTTTGTGCAGTGGCCAGTGTTAATAGCCAATTACGTGCCTGATTTTCAGCTTCACATACGCGTTGCATACAGATGGTGTGTCACGGCACTTTGGCCTGTTTCAGTTTCAGGTTCAGCTTCAGGACCTGGGTCCATGTTCATGTCCATGTAGTCACTGCGGTTGCTCGCTCCGAGTCGCTACGTGCTCGAGTATGAACTTTTGCGATTTGATGTCGAAAACTCTTTCGTCAAAACCCGCGCACACGTCTCTCTGCTCCCCACATTAGTTTATAATTTCATTGTGCAAATGGTTTGTTGGTGTAAAGCCTTATCAGCATTATAATATTTAGCTGTAAAACAACACAGAGCTTTAACATCAAGGCGTGTCGGCGGTTCCCCCTTGTCATCAAATATAAATAAATATATTTATTTATTGAAACATTTTGAATAAAATTCAATGTCCTAAGTGGACTATCAACCCAATCGTAAAAATAGTGTTGTAGTTCGTAGCTTTTGTTTGTCAAGAGGCGTAAAAATGCCTTGTTTTTTTTAAAACTTTAAACATCAATTAAATATAAACTGTTCGCTAATTCTATGCTAGTTGATTATTAATTTAGAGCGTGTTTAATTCACTTCCATTGATCCCACTAAAAATCAGCTGTCCAAATGAACATGAATTAAATAGAGCTAAAAAGCTTATAAAACTAGCTGGCTAGTAAATTTAAATACAACAAAAAAATTAATTAAAAAAAAATAATTAACAAAGAAATGTAAAAACACATTCTTTAAAAACAACTTTGAAGTTTTACACAAACTTATGATTTTAGGGATTCACAAAATTCTACAAAATTTCCCACTCCCAGAATTTCCCTTAGATTAATTTCCTTGCATATGACTTTCTATTTATATGAAATTATCAGAGCAAACTACAGCCACGTTGACTTATCACAACGTTGATTATGACTCAACTTTTGCAAGCTGTTTTTTTTTTGTTTCTTTCTTATCGCTCAACTAAATGGCACTGCTTCATTTAAAGCTCCATAAAATAAAGCCAATTTCGATTAGGCAAGCATTCGTAATCTGACATAGGTTAATGAAAAATGTTTGACAGTCTCTTCTCGAGTCGCTACAACAGAAAAAGGGAAATCTTCTACACACAATATGAGAGTGAGTTTACTAGTCTGTCATTAAGAAATATATTTTTATTCCCTTTTTATAGAGACACGTTCAAGGTTTCCCATGCTGCCGTTCTATGCTCGACCCAAAGAGCCCTTGAAGATCAAGCCTCCAAAGCAAATCTGCAAAGCGAAGCAACGGCGACCCGCAGACTACGATTACGACGAGTGGCAAGTTTTCGCTGCCATGTGGTAAAGAGAGAAAGGAACGAAAAAAGTAATTTGGTGTCTTTTGCATTCAAGGATTTCCGGCAATTTCGTGTCCATTGTGGTGCGTCGGGGTGTCGAGCAGTGGAGCTGCTGCCAATTAATGGAGCTGGCGCAACTTCGCGGCATCGATGTCTGCAGTTGGCGGTCGTGGCCCAGAGAAGATGACGAGGAGGAGACACAGGCGCTGAGACGTTCGCTGCGTCTCACGGATAAACCAAATTTAAAGCTCAAGGATATTGGCAGCTCAAGAGTTGCAATCAAATGGCAACAGCGGCTGCCAACACTTGAGACTGGAATTAAGCATGAGAGCACAGCTGGCGGGCAGAAGCCAGCGATGACCTTTATCGATGGGTGCGTTGTAAAAACTTTTGCTATTGGTCATTTGTAATAGTTGCACTTCCACAGCTGTCGCCGAGTCTCCGAGCTGCAGTGCAACATGTGTGGCAGCAATTTCGCCATTTCCGGCAACTTGCAACTGCACTCGCTCGAAGATTGTCGCAAGAGTTTGCTTGCCACACTCTCCAACTGAGCACAAAAGTAAGAAGAGTTCTCAGTTAATCAAATATAATTTGCCTTGAATTCGCAACTAACTTTACTTTACATTCCACGCCATTTGCCTCGCTGCATTATTTATTATTTATTGTCGAGAAGCGAACAATTTGAGAGATAGGCAAAGTAAATGTTGGCTCAATTTGGAAAAAAGTTACACTCTAGATTATTTTTAATGGAGACATGCATTTGCTGCCCTTTGAGGACGTGAGCAAGTATTGCAGTTCAAAAGTAGAACAAATTGATATTCCTTTGTTTGCCCAATAAAATGAAAAATACTCGAAGAGCAACGTGGTCTGCTGGGTTGCTACCTATGCATAGTAAAATATGCATTTATTGGGGCTACTTTGCATTTATATGAATGGCTTTACGTGTACTCGATCCCAGACCAAGGATGTCGGCACGCAGCCAATAAACTCGACGTACTTAAACGGCAAATAAAAGTGGGCGCTGCTTCGAAATTTGCATTCCCAGTTGTCCTGCAATTCTGCACACGTATCTTTGTGTGTGTGTGTGTGTGTCACACTTAAGTTATTAACTCGTCAAGCGGTTGGAGTATTGACAGCCCTAATGCTGAGCCAACTGTCAATGGCAGCCGAAACAAAGCCACAGCTCCAATGAACTGCAAGCGATTTCATCTGGACAGCCCTTAGTCTTGTTTGACTAAGTAAATGTTCTTAAAGAGTGCTGACAGATCGAGTATCCGCCCCGTCTGCCAGTAAGTAAGTAATTTGTAATGCAAATGCAGTGGCATTGACTTTGGCAGTGGCGCCTTCAACTGCACTTTGTGGCTTCTTAACAAGAGTGAAAAACTTAACGCCACATATTGGCAGAGCAATTAAAATTTTAAATTAGCATATGTGCAAATAGTTTGCAGAGTCGAAACATGTGTGTGCAGTCATTAAATTTATTAACAGAATTAATGCGTAAACTTGGCTCACAAGACAAAGGATAAGTAATTCCCAAAAAAAACCGCAAGAAACGACTTCAACTGTGACTGCGACTGCGATTCGGCGGAAGTCGGAAAGCAAATAGCAAAAGAGAAAATTGCCAGACAAAGACAAAGAAAGAAATTGCAAGTTTTTCCTTTATCATATACAAAGTGTGTCTGTATTATGCATGTGACCAGCAGCACTTCAGACAAACTCCAGCTTCTCTGCTGCTCAAAAATTAACAGTCAGAATTTTAACAACACAATCTTAAAGATAGCTCGCTACAAATTAGATGATTGAAAATATTACAAGATTTCAATTCAATTTTGTAACTAAAAATAAAAAAAATATTACAAAAGCGCCTTCAAACAGATACCTATCAAAATTTTATAGTTACAATTCATTTTGCTAACTTATAGATACCAATTGAAAAAGTGCTGAATAGACAATCGAAATCGAAGGTCAAGTTGCAGCTGCAAATTTGCTGAAACGTTTCCGCTGTCTGCCGCCACGTTTATCTCTTGAAATTCGCGCATTTTTATCTCTGCTCTCGCAGCAGATTCGCGAGTAATATACTCAGAGCTGTGGCGCCGCTAAGTCGCAAATGCCAACACTTGCAACACCGCAGGCAATGCCGTTGCTCGCAATGAAAGGCACGCGTAAACGGTGCACTTCTCCAAAAATCTAACAGAGCGTGGCAGGACGATGTGGTGCAGCGGAAGGCAAGAGGGGAAGTGCTAACTAAACCCCAACAAAACGTTTGCGACTGACACGCTCTCGCAGGGAATCGCAGAGCCGTATATCTTCATTAAAATGCAATGCATCCTTGGTGCTCAGCAGCGAGCACGCGGCAATCGAACGAGGCAACCACAGTCCCCACCACAGACGATCTGACGCAGGCTCAGCTCTCAGCCCGTAACTCGCAACTCGCTGCTTGCAGCTCCCACACGTATTCTGCCCCACCTTCCACCATGGTGTAAGCGTCGGCGCGTGTAATGACAATGGCGACGCGTGGCTTTGACTTTGACATGGCCAATGGCCAGAGGAGGCTGTCGGAGAATATAGCGGATGGTGGATGGTGGATGGTGGATGGCGGATAGAACACCACAGACCAAACTGCAAATACTCCGTAAACAGAATTGCGGTTCTCAGCTGTGGCAGCGGCTCTCGCATCAACACGCACGTAAAAGCCGCTGTAAAGTCGCCGGAGGACGAATAAATTCTGCAGCAAGTCGTCAACGAAAATATAAACAAACATCTTGACTGGCAGCTAAAAGCAGCACCTTATAAACATTAAACTGGGATGCATGAGGGGAGAGGGTTTGTTCTCTATGCCAGAGGGCAGGGGGCAAGGGGGGGCGGAGGCATGTGGTAAGTGCTCCAGCCATCATACTCGTAAAATGATGCACAGATGCACATCCGCCTAGGTGTAAATCACGTAGCACTCCAACGCCTTTTACAGTTTCAGTTGTTTTCCACAATAAAATTGAAAAACAGCCAAAACAACACAAGAACAACAACATGCAACGCCAGCAAAACGCAAAAGTTTTAAAAGTAAAATGACAAGCGCACGTGCAACCTGCCAGGAAGCCACCACAGGAGTCGAAGTCGCAGTCGGAGTCGGAGTTAGGTTTGGCCTCAGTTAGGCCAGCTTCCATATAAGGACGTTTGTTTACGCCGCCTGCGACGAATAACACTTGCATCTGGCACAGCAGTCTCTGGCAGACTTATGGTTGGACATCGATCTCACGGGACTCCGAGTCCTGAACTACTTAAGCCCAAAAACTTTATGCATTTCTCGTGCGCCTCATTACAACTCCAACCAAGCTGCAAAATATACATACTATTCTATGGCTATCAGTCGAAAAAAGTCGGAACGTGTGCAATGCATGGATAGTGCATTCGCTACGTAAAAGTTAACCTTGACGTATACGTAATGCTCTCGTCCACGAAGCACACGCGTCGAGTATTTTG
Organism: Drosophila ustulata; assembly: GCA_035047365.1. Lineage (NCBI taxonomy): Eukaryota > Metazoa > Arthropoda > Insecta > Diptera > Drosophilidae > Drosophila > Drosophila ustulata. The sequence goes on from JAWNPT010000094.1 coordinate 17,040,314, forward strand.
TTTATTAAAATTAAGTGCCGAGGACACAGGGCAGTCGCAGCACATTGGAACCAAACAACATAAGAAAAGTATAGGAAAACTATAAAATGTTTGAAAAAATTGACAAGCAAGTTATTAATATTTTTTTAGAAAGCGTCCATAATATGAAATATGTTAATATGTATGTACATATATATTTTTTATTTTTGCTGACAAAACTGACTGACTGAACTATAAATGCACTCCTACATTCAAAATTATTGATTGTTGTGGATTTCTTCGTTAAGTTAAGTACGGACACAAACCATAGCATGTAGTTCAACCAGAACATATTGAAAACGCGAACTAGTTGTAGTTGTAAAGCATACTTGAACAAAATTTCAAAATTCTGACTAGTTTAATGTATATTCAATACTAAGAATTTAATGCTAAGGTTGAACTTGTTGCCAATAAATTGCACACCAAGGTGCAGGTCTCGGTTCAGCCAGTACCATCAGGTGGTCCGATTCTATAGCTCTTGATGCTATTGTTGTTGGTATTTTTGTTGCTGTCCTCGTGTGGATGTTGTTTGTCGACAGTTGTTTTTAATGCCTCACAGCGGCCAGCGGCAGCATGGCCAGTGACCAGTGACCAGCGACCAGCCACCAGCGACCAGCTCTGTCCTCACTCGTTGCAACCTGATGCACACTTTTTTATGAGCCGCACACGCACACGTGCTCAGGTGGTCTACCCACCTGCCCGCTCTCGCCCTCCGCTCGGTGTGCCTGAACAGCAGCTGCGTGCTGGCCGCATGGCAACAACGAGCAACGAACAACGAAACTTGCTACGTGCCTTTTGTTTTACCATTAGCCGGACAGTTCGTCGACGACAGGACCAGAACCATATTAAGTGATATTTGTTTTACATGAAAATCAACGCGTCCTTGCGCAACGCCCTGACCAAGAGTGACAACAGTTGCCTTGTCCTATTGTCCATCCGTCCGATTGTCCGTCTGTCCAACTGTTCGTCTGTCTGCGGCTATTTTTAAATTCTCATTTGTTTTGGCCTTGCAAATTGCATTCCTGCTTGATTGCTGTTCGTGGTTAAGTTAAGTTCATCACACTTATTTAAGCCAATTTTAATCAGCCATCAATCAGTGCATGAGCTTGGCAAATTGCAATTATAAGACACGTTACATGCCACACACACGAGCTGTCTATTCACAGCGTGATTTAATGAGTAGCAGATACACACAGCTATAGCTATTCAGTTATGCGGCGCCACATCATCTGTATCATCGTCATGATGAGCATTGGTGAACCAAAAGCTTTGCCTAACCCACATTACCTGGCAATGAGTGAAAGTTTTTGGCTGCAGCGCTAAATGCTAATGCACTAATTAGTTCACACTGCCAACTACTCAGCATTCAGCAGCCAGACACCCGGCAGATAAATCCACAGCTACAGATATACAGATGGAAATCGCTGACGATGGACCCGGCAAGTCATGAAATAAAACTTCAGCTGCGAGCCGAGCTCGAAATGATTAAAAATGCGCAGACATCGCAAATAAAACTAAAATACTTTAACTTTTGTGCGCCAATAAAAGTGAAAATTACTCGCATATGAAAACAAACAGAAATTCCACCAACTGCTGCAGCTGTCGCTACTCTTGTCCTCCCCCGCCCGCTTGATGTCCCCTTCTCCCACCAACTGCCTCTTCTGTTGGCCATTTCAAAGTTATTTTTTTGTAGCGCGCTTTTGGGCGACGCGTGTAAACGCTTGTGGTAAAAATGCTGTTAACTGGTTGATACCCTGTTGGCTCACCTCAAAAGGAATATTTATTTGTAAATTTAAATAAATTGGTGACTAACTCAACTATTATCCAATTTATGGCTAACAAATTTCCAAATCGAATCATCCAAAAATACAAAATTAAATGCAATAAATGAGCAGGGCATTTAGAAGTTACTCAAGCTCAAGCTGAATGTGGTTTGTTGGCAAGCAGCTTAATTTGATCAATTTACATCATTTAATTACAAACCAACCAAATTTCAGTAAATCAAATTAAACTGTCAATTTATTTATTTATGAGCTGTAATTGAAATTTAAACAAATATTTACACTAGTTACAGAGTATTTTTTCAACGTTTCAATACAATTACAAAATGTAAATAAAATATGCGCTTTTGGCATGTCGAAATTTTAGTCAATAGAACGGATTTAGTTTGAGTTGTTGCCCCACTAAAAACATGTTAACTGTTTGTACGCGAAACCAATTGAGCAAAATGAATTGTGCCGTAAACATTTTGAGAGCCAATCGAACGATGCTCAATTTTTTTCTGGCTTTAAGTGATTTCAATTTAAAATCGACCACGTGTTCAAGTTTTTCAGTGCGGTCATAAAAACCCAACGACATCTCAAAAGACCAGTAAATGGATGGGTAACAAAGGCAGAGCAGGGCAGGGAGGACTCCAAAGGCTAGTGCATTCAGTTTGCTAGCCGCAGCAAGTTATAAAGATGTCCAAAAGGCCACAACAGTAAAGTTTATGGCAGACTGAAGTAGGGTAGAAAAGGGGCGAAGGAGTTGAAAAAAAAACCAGACCAGGCCTTGTCCTCCACCTTTATTGTGGCACTCGCAAATGCTTTTGGGTCCCTTTTCTTGCACTTGACTTTCGTGTCGACTCCTGCGGCTTATACGTTGATTTCACCTAGCCAGTCCCTGCTTTAAAGCCTACAAAACTCAGTGCAGAGCCAGAGCCAGAGCCAGAGGCGGAGGTATTCACACCCCGTCCACACCCACATCGGCATTCATGGCGGGCAGACAGGGCGAAACAAAACTTGCATATTTGCTGCTGGCAACGCACTAAAATATGCAACACATTTTATGCAGGACGACGTAAAGTGGGCGCAGGACGCGTCGTGTTGAATTCCCAACTCAGGTGTCATAATTAATTTCGACGTCAGTTTGTTATTGTTACGGCTTTTGGCGCGCTTGTTTTCCGCTTGTAAACAAACTTATTTGTTGGCCATGATTTAACATTGCCGCACATTGATGCCCCTCTTCCGTTTCCCTTTTCCCAAAAAGTCTGATGAATTATTTAACTAGTGCAGGACGCGCTTTAAAAGCCACAGCATTCGAATGCTGGAGGAAGCTGGTACCCGCCCTAAACGGCACTCAGACTGTTTGAATAGTGCTTCAGTCTTGAGGCAGACACTGCCCGTCTAACCGACCCCCGATCCCCTTTCTCAGTCTGTTCCTCTGCCACCCTTGCTGACTGTCTGACTGCCTGGCTGACAGACTGGTTGGCTGCCTGGCTGCTGAATGGCGGAGAGGAGCACTGTCCTACATTTTCTCATTAAATTGCCACGCCAAATAGTTGGCATTGCAATAAACTTGGCGCTAACAAGGCGTTCGTGCGGCAAGCATCGCATTTGGCCACGGCAGGTTGATTTTTTGTGCCAAACTTTTAATTGGCCAAAACAAAATTTTAATTGTTTTTGGGTTGCTTTATTTTTTGCCAGTGTCTCGGATACAGAGACTCACGTGCATCACGACAAGTTGATAAACTTGATATTCACACTATTCGTAAGCCAAAACACACACAAACACACTCCTACACATTACGAGTTTTGTTGACATTGCACCTTCAATACAAACACAAATTGCAAGCCATAAATTATACGACACAGTTGTGTGCAAGTGTCAATAAAGCAATGCCCAACAAATGTCACATTGAGCCATTTGCAATGCCCAAAAACTTCTTTGGGGCCAAATTAAAAACACATAACGATCGCCAGATTTATGAACCCAAAAACTCAAATAGTCGTGTCGCTGCTAACGCGCTGTTAGCACTTTGCAGCACATTTAACAGAGCCCAGTTGTTGCCACTTGACACAGAGACTGAACTCGTTGAACTACAGTGAAGCGCACTTTAGTGTGGATTACATACCAACTACCAAGCGCACAAAAATAAACAAGAAAATAAACTATTTCTTTTTTGTGAATGCGCATAAATTTGAATTTAGGGTGAGCCTATCTGGCTAGTAAGTAAATAATCGAAATGTAATAATAAACCATGATCAGTTAAAAGTGTTTTAATTATTGCACATGGAATACATGAATAACACGATATTTGGGCAGACTTTTCTTATCTACAAATCGTTTAATCGTCTGTGTAAAATAATTGTTATTAATTTAAATAATTGTCTGCCATAAATTTGGGGTGTTTCTATCTGACTGGTAAGTAAATATGCAATTTGTGTTCATCTAAAAATATTCTAATTAAAATAGCATTTACGTAAGTAAATACACTAAATATGTGGTATCTAAAAATCGTTTATATATTTTGTGTAATGCGTATTTACAGAATTTAAGTACGCTTTTTTGCAGTGAGGGTTTTTTTAATACAATACTTTACTGCGACCGATAAGAGAGGCAGTGCAATTTAATAAAGTGGAACTGTGCAACTGCGAGCACTATTTCACCTCTGTAAAATGGCAGTCGCATATCCCCTGTGTGAACGTTTCCGCCTGTGGCCCATGAGCTCATTTCAGTTTAAATTGAATTGAAGCCAAATGCACGCCATGATTTTAAATTGTTTGGTTTGGTTTACATTGCATTACGCAGCGTCGCTCTGCTTCAGCATTCATTGCATACATTCAGGCGCTGTAGCTCTTGGCGCATTTGAGCTCAAAACTATACAAATTGCTGACATATTCAAATCAATGCGCTGGGGCATTTGTAGTGGGTGTGTGTGTGTGTGTGTGTGGCATGCATCTTTGCATCTTTGCCCTACGCTGCACTTGCAAAAACAAATATCAAATTAAATAAATTGAAATGTGGCTCTCGAAGAGATCTGATCTGCATAGCTCTTTCACAGCTTTACAGCAGTTTATTGGGCGTCAAAAAAAAAAAAAAAAAAAACAATTTAAAAGGCAAACGTGTTGAATTGATGTTAAGTGGTGCATTTAAGCTTTGATTGCGACAATTACATGCGGGTGGCACATTTGCTATTTTAAAGCCAAATCGATGTCAAGAATTGAGAAGCATGTCTGCGAGAGAAAAGAAATGAAAGATGGCACCAAATGTTCAATTCAAAGCCAAGACCAAATGCCCGACGACACAAACAGACGGACGGTTAAACAACTCTCAGCGCCAGCGAAGCTCGTAAGTAGATGGCACAATACACAGACGGGACGGAGAGACAGACGGAGAGACAGAAGCAAAGACAAACATATAGAAAATCAGTTGGTCTGTCTGTCTGTCCGTCTGACCGCCTTGGCATTGGCAGCATAGACGCGACACATACGCCCAGCAGCCCTTGGTGCCACGCTGACGCACGCACAAGGACTGTGGCAGAGAGACACAGTGAAAAAGCGACAGTGGCAGCATCGCGTCGCGACGAGACGCGACCAGGCATTGTGTTGTGTTGCAACTTGGGTGCTTGTTACTGCTGCATGCGGCTCTGTAATCCCGCATTGCTCTTGCTGCAAAAGTTAAAATTGCAAGTAAAGCTTTTATCACGTGTTTATGGCCGAACTCAGACCCAAGCCCAAGCCCCATTTCAATGGCTGTGTTGTATGCAAGCAGTAAGTAGGTTGTTGCCATTGGCCAAAACTTCGTTTTTGGCATAGGAAATAGCAGAAAATCGAATTCCGTTGCCTAGCCTGTTGTCCTGTTTGCTGTGAGCCAACACGAACCCAAACGGCAAATACCAATAAAACTTACTACAGCAAACTGGCTCAACTGCAATTCCAACGTCGTCGTCATCGCCATCGCCATCGCCATCGCCATTGCCATTGCGAACTCGAAAAGGGCTTTGAGCTTTACCTTCATGCTGCTGACCCTGGCTGTGGTACTCAACTGATTTATTGCCATACGAGTATAATATATGTATACGAGTAGCTTGCTGCCACAATGCCTTTTTGGCTTCCATTATTCATAATTACTTTTTGGCTATTCATATAAATATATATGGATATTTTAAAGTCAATTCGCAAAAAGTGCCTTCTCTTCATATGTGATTATTTATTTAAATGATGTGATTAGATTGAAATTAAATGGTCTTTAAGAATTTGTGGATAATTGCCAAGTTAGTGGGAATTATTGGCAGGAAAAATAAAAGAGGCTTGCCAAAACTATCGCTTCTGTTGCCACTGCTAAAATGTCGACTCTAAACTACCCATTTCCATAATCATCTCCATCATCATAATGCGCTTTGTGGCGTTGTGTCAGCCTCAAGAGCTTGGTGTCCGGTGCTTGGTGCCTCGTAGTTGCTGCTTGGTGACTGGTGGCTGGTGGCTGCTGCATGTTGCCCTGTGCCTCAAAGCAGTGCATATTTTACACAATCTGTTTGCCCCGTTCGTCTGCATCTCCCGATGCTGCTGCTGCTGCTGCTGCTGTACACAAGCACAACTTTTGGCTGAGATTAATCGTGCAACTTGGCCAAAAAGGAGGAATTCTTGGGCCACACAAACTTATTCCGGCAATGCCTTTTAGTCGGATCATAAACAGACAGACGACCGACTCACCACACACACACACACACCCACACACATATGTATCTAATGTTATACACAGTCAAATCCTCTATGACAAGCGGTTCCCATCTATTCCATTTTGAGATTGGCATGCAACTGGCAATTGGCTACTTTCACTCAACACAAAAGCAGCAATGTTTTTAAGCATTGAATTCAAAGTTATTATGATTATCATCATTTTGATTGGCTGCGGCCCTAGCATTGTATTTGTGTATCTATATCAATGTCATGAATAAATTACATGTAGGCCAATGTTGAACTAATTTTATGCATATGCTGTAAGATTTTTGCATTTTAATGGCATGACCAATGCCAATGATCCACATGAACAGCTAATTTTCATGTAAATCAGGTCGAAACAACAAGTGCAAGTGCAAGTGCAGAGCACATCCTTAAGCGGACTTCCTCTCTGACTGGTGTCATAACTAATGCCACATATGGTCGCAGTCAACAGTCAACAAACAGTCAGTAGTCGGCTTACCTATCAAAACTGACAAATACCTGCTGCTTGACCAGCAAACAATTGGGGGGGCAAAGCAAAGTACCCTTTATACATATACCTGAACGGAGAGACAGAGACGGAGACGGAGAGGCAAAGTCAAGCCAGAAAGGCATAGCAAACGCACTCACAGCTAAGCACCACAATTGTCGCTTCCTGCTTTTGCGTTTGCTGCTGCTTCTGGCCGCAAGGAGAACGTTATATGCAAATCACATTTGGCATACATATCTAGCCAGTTGCCAGTTGTTGCAAAAAGAGGCAAGTAACAGTCCTGGCATTAGCATATGCCAGCAGCAGTCGCTTCCTGCTGCCAGGGTTACACAAGCAAGCATGGCAAGCATTGGATAAATGGCCCGTGCGTTGCATGTGGCACGGGAGGGAGGGAGAGAGGGAGCCCAACGGAAGCACAGGACATGTAAGGATTGCCGAGAGAGAGATCACAGACAAACAGACCGGACACCCTTGCTGGCATTAAAAGTAAAAGGCAAATATTTTTCGGCCAGTTTGCTGCTTAAAACATCGATTACGATAACCAGTCCATAGATATGGATATATCTCGGACTCGGATAATTGCATTAACTTTGCCTAATTAAAAATGCAGTCGGCTTTTAGGCACATTGCAAAATACAAGCGACATCCAGACGGTTCAATGTTTGTCGGATGTATGAGGAAATTATTGCTGCATTTTTCGGGACATTGAAGCCTTTGAGCGACTAATTGAAATGCCAGCTCGCAATCTCGCAAAACGGACAGCGGAAAACCTGGTCAAAAGCAAAATTAATTGCCAGATGACAAACACTTCAACATACAGATCCTTGAGCCATTTGCCAGCCATCGATGACATTTAATTTCCGCCCAAAAAACTTTTAACTTGCCCCTCCGCAGCAACGACATGGCTTAAAGTTCTGCTCAAGTTCTGCCAGCTCGCTGCTCGCTCCAGCGTTCGTATGTATTTTGATATAAATGCTCGTATATATAGAAATTCTCGTAAATGCGAGCTACAGAAACAATTTGCGATGCCAAACAAAACAGCCAGCCATACGATGTGGCACAGTTACTGGTGCCACGGCGCTGCTCCTTTCAATGAGCTGCCACAATCCCCAGCCTCCAATTTGCCACCCAGCCACCCAGTCTAACTTGTTTTTAAAACAGTGGATGTTGTTGTTGCCACTTGCCACACAGCCGTTGACAGTCGCGATTCAGCAGATTCTGCCCACACCTCAGACGTCTGGCGTTGCAGCGTTGCAGTTAATGAAAGCAGCGATTTTACAACCATACAAAATTGGGTCGACGCGACGTTTCTGGTTCGGTTTTTGCAGCTCGTTTTTACATTTACTGGCATTTACTGCCATTTCTCGCTGCTCACCGACATCGAGGAGCCAGACGCGCCCAGGGCGAGGAGAAAGGGCAGCGAAAGGAAAGGGAAAGACGGGAAGTCTGTCTGCAAAGCTTGCCAATTTTTCGAGCACCAACGGGAAGCATTCGTGGGGTATATTCGTGCATTTACATAAGCAGATTCGTTAGTCAGTAAATAAATCAGAGGGATAAGCTTTTACTATTTGTTTATGTGCAACATCGTTTGGCATTGCACTAATCGGATCGTGATAATTTTGCAATTTCAGGCGAATTGTTTTATTGCCTTTTTTAATTCTAAAACAAAATAAAGGAAAAATTGATTTTCTAATTACCTAATTAGTTTTATTTTGCACACCTCAATGCATTTTTAAGAAGCTCTCTCTTAGTCAAAATGTGGTCAGCATCATCAGTCCTGCAGACACATATTAAATTAAAAGTTCTCCCTATTTTCTGTATCGATTTTAGTTGGCCAAGTTGCTTGCTTGCTTTAAATGGCTTTCCAACTTTCGCTTAAAACGCAGTCAAGTGATGCACAAAAATGTTGCACTCTTATTTTTCGCTATTTACCGTTTGGTTTGCAGCTCATACATCTTTCACCAATTATATGGATTATTTGTAAAGGTAGTAAGCCAAAGTTAAAGCCATAAATACTCAAACGTTCACACTTTGAATCAGAAAATTACACAGAGCTTAAAGTAGAGATTTTCGCTTCATGTGTATTTATAGTGGAATATTTTCACGCCTCAATAGCACACATTTGTCTTCGTAGAGCGCCGCCAACGTTCTCAACGTTATCATTTTAAACAGACACTGAGGCAAGCTGGTGCCAGGGAGAAGGGCAAACGACAGGAGGACAAGGACATGCAGCTAGGAGTCAGTCAGTCCTCTAGCCAGGGGAGGCAGGCCGAGAGCATAAAATAAAATGCACTTTGGTTGTGCGTCTCCTCTGCTTGGGTGTGAAGCAGGGAACTCGACTGGACAGAAGCTTTAAGCTGGACACGTGGCCAATGGCCAGTGACCAGTAGCCAGTGACCAGTGACCAGTGACCAGTTTTAAATGCATCAAATTGGATCAAGCATAGTTTACAGCTAGGTGTAAATATCTAACACAAAAAGCAAAAAAAAACTCACACTAACAGACATGTCCTGGAAGCAACCTTAATGGACTATAAAATGCCTGCCTCAAAAGCATATTTAAATGGACATTTTCATAGACATATTTGGAATTATTTATTAAGTTTGTGCAACTTTTAGCATTGTTGATGCACCTTTGGCATTTGTGGATTGTAATGAAATTAAATATTGATGGAGATGCCGGACAAAAAAGCCAAGGCAACTCCATCACCGCAGGCCTAATAAAAATGCTCATAGGCATTAGATGCTCATCGAAAACGAACCAATTTGTGCAATTTGCAATTTACAATTTTACGTTTACGTTTCGAGTAATTTTATTACTTTAAGCATTTTTGAGAGTACTGTATTGCTGGCCAAACACTTGCCATGTATTTTTCAATTGAAGCAATTATGAGGCTGCATCTTTGGCAAAAGATATTTTTGCCTGGCTTAATTGGCAGTCCGACAGACCATCTGCAGCCTGTTAGCCGGATGTAAAATGGCCAACCAACACACTTAACTTGGTTGCAATAAATATTTTGTTCGTTTCTCGGTGTTGGTTTTATTGTCAAATTGTGGCCTACAATTTGCTTAACAATTTGCGGTCGGCTTAATAATTGTGTTAGTGTGCGCCATTTGCGAAAATATTATTGACAAGCGCAAATAAGCTGGCAAAAAATTTATATTTTAGTTGAAATAAATCAAATGTGAATGCAGTAGAAATTCTCAAGGTTTTTTTAACATTCAAAAAATTATCATTTTAACATATTAGTGGCCAAAGTTAAGGCAAAAATATGTAATATAGATATTCTAATTTGTTTTTTTTTTATCCATGTTCCGAATGGAAACATATGCCACGATACTGGTAAAATATTATTTTAATAATTGCACAACTAGCTGCCATGTTTTATATGTTATACAATATCAAATGCTTATTGCAATAATAATAAATTTATTGAAGCAGATTCTAATTTACAAAATTTACATAATTTGAAAAACATTAACTCGTGTAATAGCTGTGCAGAGCATAAAATTTATAAAATATTATGATTGTCGCACACCAGGCGTATTAGTAATTTGGACAAATTGTCATGTTGCGAGTGGTCGGGCGGCACAATTACATTGTATTAAAATTAATATTGTTAGTAAATTATTACAGCTACATTTACTTGAATGCTTTCAAATGAGTTTTCCGGCACACCGGAAGGGCTCATTTGTCTCCTAAATGGCATTATGGCCGCCCCAAGCTGCAGCGGAGCGGAGTGAAGTGAAGTGAAGTGGAGTGACGGCAAATCCGACAGCTGTGACAATTCTGACGACTCAGACAGTTTGTAATCTTTGTTTGACTGTTTATTTGACTGGCTGTCCGTGGGTTGCACAACAGTGTCATAGGCTCATCATCAGCATGCCACACAAAATCGAATTACTTCCGTATGTTGTGGCCCTGCTGCACTTGTACAAACATTCAGCTCCACACACACACATGCACAGTCACAAAGATATGATACAGTATGAAACATACAAACTACGTATGTGTTTATTTGCAACACCCGATCTGGCCTAACTGGCAACCGCAGGACAGTAACAACAACTGCAACGATGCCGACACTTTGCTTGTCCTTGTCGGCTTCCCGTTTTTCCACTTGCCACACGCTCACTCCATTTACCATGCCACAAGCCTCAATCCTCAATTCTCATGCCACACGCCTCTTGCCTGCACACCACACGCCACACGCCTGCTAACTTGTTGGACTTTTGCAACGGTTTGTCTACATGTTCAGCAGGCAGCAGTTTGGCTTACACACAATTTACAAAATAACCTCGACACTCACTCACTCATACAGTTTACAAATAGACAGACAGCTCCGACTGGCTGCATCACCTCTGCTCCCCTCCATCCCACTTCCCTCGTCCCTCGTCCCTCGTCCCTCGTCCCTCGTCCCTCGTCCCTCATCTCGACCAGCTTCTGCTGCAGCGATAGCTCCAGTCTGTGCTTGGCTGCCATTCAGACGGACGATTGTGTGTATATTGTCTTGTGTAAATATGCAAAAATGTTCTCCTTTTTTTTTTGTTTTTCGCTTTGTTGTGTTTGTTTGTTTGTTTTCATTATTGTCGTTACTTTTGTTTTTGTGGCTGAGGGAGTGCGATTCGTGTAAACAAACCAAGGCGTCGGATTAAAAGTTTTGCAAAAAGTGGACGCTTGTAAAAATGTTTTGATTATTTAACAACGATAAAAACTAATTGCAATTATATATTTTTATTGAATATCAAAGGCATCCGGATCCGATTGCAATGCCAGACGAATAACCGAAACCATTCACAATATTTTCTACTTCAATTTTTATGAATATTAGTTACCAGCATGATTTGTTGGTCTTGGCCTTTTAGACAAATGCACTGTAACAATTCCATAAAACAAAAGAAAATAAAACAACAAAATCTTGTGGCTGCAAGTACATTTTACTTTTAACGTCAACCATTTATCTTCACAAACTTTTCTGCCTACCTTAATTTCTGACATTTGTTATTGATATTTATGAAAAATTGTAAATTTACTGCTCGTCGCATTGATATATATTTTGAAAAACCTAAAGCTTTTTATTTCTTTGATTATCTACAAAGATAATTTATTGACCAGTGAATTTAATTTGGATTTAAAATGGATTAATTTTGACTAATTGCACTTTACACGTACAAAAATATTCAAACCCAGTTGTAAAGTATATATAACGAAGTTCTTGTTCTGCACCAATAAGTATGATACAAATACTTTGCTGTAATTATACAAAAATATACTTTAAAATGGAATATTATTTGTTATAGTATTCACAATGAAAAAACTTAACTCTTCCATTTTTAAAATGTTAAATTTGTTCTTTCCTAAAGTGAAAATTGCATATAATTTGTGGAAAATGTCAACGTTAAAAATGCACATTTAATATTTGTTATTTTTTTGTCATAATTGAAAGGCGTATTTAATTTTAAGAACATTTCTAAGAAGAATACCAGCTGCTATGCTTAATCACAATCAACTTGTTCTGCCATCGAATCTTATTTTAATCTTTGATGTCGCACATTTTCTACTTCATGCTTTGCTCAACAGCTTAATTCAAAGAATAGTGCTTGGAAGCTAACCCAGCCTTCAGCCATGGTAATATCATGATATTATAAACACTTAGGAATAATGGTTGCATGTAAATAATGAATATACTCGAATAAAGTGGATGGAAGAGCAAAAAGAAAAAAGAAGAACTCTGCTTTGTCATATGAAACTCACCTGGTTCTGGTCTGTGTTATTTTGCAGCAACTTGTTGACTTTAATAAAATTGCACTTTGAGACGCCGCACTGGAGGCAGCACACACAATATGTTCGTCTAGTTAATATTAGTTTTAGTCGACGTCAGTATTGTAAGTCGAACTAATGTTCACTCAGCACGATAGGCTAACAAAATTACACGTCTTGTTTGTCGCAACACAAAGGGGGCGCCACAACAATAGTGACACCGGCAACACCAACAAGTCCAATAACAACAAAAAATTCAATATCATTCACGTACACAAAAATGATTTTAAGCTGTAAACTGTCAACTGTAATTTAGCGTATGTTGCAAGTCTGGTTGCATGCGGATGCAAATATCGGATTCTTGCGAAGCCAATTAGCAATTTTGATTTTGATTTGCATGCCGGTGCCCCAACTAATCTGTGGGGGCGGTCTTCCAAAATGAGTCAATTGCCTGCAGGCTGGCTGGCCACTTGGCCACTTGGCCCCTTGGCTGCTTTGCTGCTTGGCTAGTTTCGCTGTTCGCTGTTCGCTGTTAAGCCTGTCTATCGGCTATAGCATTTATGTAATGAGCGCTGTAAAGTTTACAGCGCCGCTTGCCGGCTTCTGCAGTGCTTCGGTCGCTTGTTCAGTGTTAATTGCAGGTTGACAAGTTCATTTTACACCGCACAGGTTACAGTGACGCACACACAACACACCAAAAAAAATATGAACAAAAGGTTGGCCAAGTTACTAACACTAGACTAACTGGCTGCTGACTAACTGACTTAACTGACTGGCTGGCTGGCTGGCTGGATTGAATGAATGAATGAAGGAAGTGCTGTGCGTCCTTACTGAAGGAGCAACCGCGTACAACTGAATGCCAGTGAATGTGCAAAATGCGCTTGTTGCAACGACAGTCCTGTGCTGAAGGAAGCGCAGCAGCAGCGCCAACCAACACATAGACATGTGCATGTGTCGTCGTATGTACATAATGCACGACAGACGAGCACAACACGAAGCTGTGCCTTGGTCAAGGGTTGTGTGGCACGCGCCCCCCAACAGCGCCGTTGTACCTAGTTGTACTCGGCTGTCGTCGTTCTGCCTGTAGTTGTAGTTGCAGTTGTAGTTGTAGTTGTAGTTGCAAACCAACACAACGCGACGCAACGCAACGCAGTAGAGCAGCGCAGCACAAACGCAGCGCTGTCGTCGCTGTTGCAACCCACGCGACGCGTCGTCGACAGTCGCCCGTTTCTGGCCCACATACGAATGTGTGAGAACGAGTCCGAGTCCGAGTTGATGTTGGCTTAGTGCCACGCAACTACAGGGCGCTTTACAGTTGCAGCTGCAGCTTACAGCAACAACAACAATTGCTGCTGGCAGCAGCAAAAGAGAGCGTCGCTCGCTCTCTTTGTGCTGTGCATTTCGCCGGCTCTTATCACTGTTAACATTAACAGAGCGCGGTTATTTTCTTCTGCGTGTTTTTTTGTTGTTCTCGCACTTTTACATTCTATTCTTTGCTCCTTATTCATTTGCTGGCTGCCGGCATTGCTTCGGCATTGACTCGTTTGTTATGTAAAAGTACAAGGACATCTATACTAGATGCAGTCGGGCAGTGCACACGGCTTCATTTGAAGCGTGTGCGTGCCAAGTGTTGAGCAAACAAGCAAAGGAAGCGGAGGAAGCAAAGTTGACAGCCCCAGAAGCAGCAGTCGCTTAACGGCTTAGCAACAATCCGCAGCATGGCGACCAACTCAATCAATTGACTTAATGCGTTGCCCCACAAGCAGAGCATTGATTTAAGGCTTATATCGATAGTGGATTTCAAGGCCAACGCTTATGCAATCAATGCTCGTCGCTGCCGCTGCGCAAGCTCAGCACCCAACTAACTGTCAGTTGCAATTAAGCCGCGTTAAATAAATGCAAATTACATGGACAGCGGACATGCATATTTACAGGAGACGTCGTAATCTATTTTCAGCATCGCCCCCAATCCCAACACCAAGTGCCGCAGCAGCCGTAGGACAAATGCTCAGGACCATTTTTCATGGCTTGTTGTCAACTGAACGTCTTAACAGTGCGCTGTTAACGCGGCACTGTTAACAGCACGGCACGTGTTTCTCTCACGCCGCTCAGCGCACGCACACAGAGGAGCGCATTTTTTGATTTTGTTTTGATTAATAGCTTCGTTGTGGCTTATCATCAGGTACGCACACACACACACAGGCGCACGCACACACACACACGATAAGCAGGAAATGCAACAATGTCACGTGGCCGGCATATCAAAGCAGCTCGCTCTCTCTCTCTCTCTGTCTCTCTCGTTCTCTCTCGCTGGCCTTCTCTCTTCGCATAGTTTCATCTCGCTCACTGTAAAGCAAAGAGCCGCCTGCGCTGTTTACAACAGAGAACTGCCTGAACTCGGCCATGGTTAACTTTTTGGCGCCCTGCAGCATGCAACACAAACGCTTCGCCACTTCGAACATGTTGCATGCAGTCGCATCCATCTCGCTCTGCCATTGCCCCGCCGAAAAAGTTATAGAAAAAAACTACTTTTGCGTACAACAAAAAATAAATTCTTACATAAGTCGGTGCTCCACCTACAGAACTGGAGTGTATTTACATATGTGCATATACATGTATATATCTACATGTACATGGCAGATCGGTACTCGGTTTTTTGGGCAACGAATGAAATGTACGAATTACTCGTAGTATGCGGACTCGTTTTAATTGCAAGGCGTTGTCTTAAACCCCACTTAAATGCAGCTCGTTTTGTGGGGCAGGTCGGTTACGAATTCAAGTCTACATTAATTACTTTGAACAATGGCCTATGCACGAGTGTTGGCCAATAACAATTGGTATATATCGCCTATGTCAATAGCTAAATCCCACTCAGGTTCTAGTGCAACTTCAAATATAAATTACATATCGATGCTAATCATATATGTATATGCTTGAGTATTTAATCAACACATTTTAATATGACACTAGATTATAATAGAAGCAAACATAAATCTTTCGACAATATGATTTCTGTAATTATTTTTTTCATTTACTTTGCAATAAAAAAAAACAAATTGTTTATGAAATTAATAAAGAAACATTCCTCCAAATAAAATACATGTACAAGGTTATTATAAGTTCGTATAAATTTACACAAATTTTGGAAAAAAGTTGTCCACATTTCAATTAAATTTTCTACAACTTACAAAGTATTTTGTATTGTGTCAGTAAAAAATATTATTAGCAAGGACTCTGAACAGCAATCTTTATTAATACAATGAAAATATATTCTTAATACAAAACAGCAATGCTCAAATCTAGTTTCTTTATTAGAAAAATAAATATATATTCAAAAAATTAAAAATATCAAAACTCTGAGCAATTTTTGTTATACAAAAATAAAAATATATTATAATTAAACTACAAATTCAAGGTTCTGAGCAATTTTCTGTATTTGCAAACTTATGGTCAAATGGTTAGAAATTCTCAACTTCTATAATTTGTACACTTATTAAATTAATTTCATTATATTTTTTTTTACTTTTTCTGCAACGAAAAACACTGCAATCCAGCCTGCAATTGTTTAAATAAAGTGCTGCTTGATGGCAAGTGTAAGAGCCGACTTCACACCAGTTATAATTCAGTCAAAACTCCTCCTCTTGCAACATGTTCGGCGTAAACTTCCCCTACGTGGGGCTCCCTACAGATTTGGCTTTTACTCCACTACCTTTGGTCATTGCCATGACTCTTGTTCTTGCAGTACATGTCACCTACATACACATAGACGCCACACACACACACACACGTGCACGAGGAGTGCGTGCGCCGTTTACATAGGCTCCATGATGTGGCAGCCAACCAACGACGGGCATTCATGTCGCCTACATCGCTCGGTATATACGGAGCCGGGAGGGCGACGGAGCAGCTCGTCGTCTCATTCGTCGGTCGCTTGACAGGCCCTCGCCCACATCCTTGCCCGAATTGCCATACAATGTTGCTCGTTTAGCCTCGTGGCCGAGCCGGGCTTCGTAAGCGTAAGCCGGCTGAGGCGAGACGAAGCGAGGCGACATGGGGCGAGGGGAGGCGACACGAAACGAGCCAGGGCGGGGCGGGGCGTAAAGTTTACAAAAATGTTTGCAACCAAATTCATTTAAAACACTTTTGGATTGTTTTTTATTTTCGTGTTGTTGTTTTGTTTTTTTTTTTTTTTTGGCATTGGCTGAACTCTTTTTGGTTGCATAAATTTCAATCTTAATTAAATGCCATTTTAATCGCACTTTAAAGTGATTGTTTATGCTTGTGTGGCAGAGTAAATGTATAACAAGTTTTCCGCAAAGGAAACTACTCTGCATTAGTTAATGCAATTGCCAAAATGCGGAAACTAATTTGGCAAATGAAATGAAATGTTTTTGCTTACAAATGGGATGTGACTACGACGCGTCAGCCTTTCATCATCATCACAGAAATTTGAAAACTTCCTTTGGCTGCCCAACTGACTGCAGCGCAAAAATCAACGACTCAGCTCCAGAACTTCTACGCCAGGATCTAGGATGTTTTGTGTTTACAGCTGAACAACAGCAGCCAGCAGGAGCATTCCATGCATTCGCATTACAGCCGGCGACAAGCAAATGAGTCGCCTCACAGGATATGGATGTACGAGTTTGCGAGTATGTGTGTATTTCTTGATGAAAATGCCAAATGGTTTGTGTCTCTTTATGGGAATTGTTGTTTGTCGTTGTTGTTTTGGGTTTTTAGTTCGAGCAGCTGCATATTTAGCAAGCAGATAAGCAGCAGCATTATACTTAGACTGAAATATGGACCAAGATGCTAAAGCATTCGAAAATTCACTGGAAAAAACATCGTTCACATACACAAAAGAACAATGCTTGATATCGGCATGCATGAATTAGTACAAAGCTCATATCTTTGAATTGTTTGCAAAAATATGGAACAAGCAAAACAAATTTGAAAAACGCCATGCAGAAACATTTAAAATCTGTTAAATTAAAATTTCATTCTAGGAAAATGTATGCCACAATGCAATGTCTTTAAATACAACCATTGCTGCCATTGTATATTCCGCATACGCCCCATAACGCCGAACAACTTTAGCATCTGACATATTTAAGATCAGCGTTTCCGGCAAGACACCGCGTAAGCATTAAAAATAAACCTTAACAAAGACTCGGGCACAGATCCCAGGAAGTGCAACACTTGCAAAACTTTCGGCTTGCCGGCTGCTTAATTTTAATTATGCGCCGCTTATAAATTCAATTGCATTTAACAATTACAAACAACTTCGCTTGTTACAAAAGTTTTTGCAGAAACCGACAGAACCAAAAACAAGATGCCAAGCAGACAATTTTTACAGGATTAGTTCACAGCAAATGGGAAATTAATCCGCCAAGTTTTGAGAGGCAAGCAAAAGATGCTGTCCACAGACAATTGGCAGTCACTGCTTGTTCCACAAGTTGGTTCAAAGAATCATCAACAACTGGAACATACTCTATAGTGACAAAATTCTAAAAACAAAAAAATTTGAAGTACAGAAGTAATAGCAGGAAGGAGTATAAAAATATTAAAGGTAATATTTGTACATGCTCCCAATACAGATTATAACAAGTAGAAGTCTGTGACAGTTTTGAGGGCCATCACTTTAACCAAATTAGTTTTGGAGCTGTAAAAGTTGGCTCGAATAACCTTTAGTATTGTTCGCTTTAGGTAATAAAATGTAAAAAAGGTATTAAACTGTAAGGAATATTAAAAAAAATTGCTCCTATTACAACGATTTTTATCATGAAAATTACAGTCTGCTGATAATGGGTGTTTACAACTTCCTGCCAAGAATGCTGGTGCTCGTTTTGTGACAGTAATCTAGCAGTGAAGAGGCATTTTTGGCAGCTCTGATGGTAACTGTGGCCATTCACTTGAGTTAATGATGGCCCTGACATTGTGCAGCAATTGTTCAGCAATTAATTATTCATAATGCAATTGAATGAAGTGGCCAGACGAAGACTGCACTTCATTTTCGGGGCCACTTTAAGCAAATATTCATTTGGGTTAGGCCCGAGGGAAAAGCCTTTCACTGTCATAACCTTGAGAACGAAGCCAAATTCATTTCTTTACAAAAATGTGCAAATCGGACGTGAAAACCTTGGCCGGAATTAACATACAAATTCATGTCTGGTAGCCTCGGGCGATGGCCAAAGAAAATAGAAATAGAAAATTGTCGCAGAGAAACAACTTTCACTGCCACACAAAATGCGAAACGCAACCTGTCTTAGCCCTGTTAGCAACCGCTGACAGAGATTGAAAATCGTGCCCAAAATTATAAAATATTAATCGTAGTCGCATTGTATTCGAATTAACTCGGTCTTGGGTAATTTATCCGACTTCATTTTGTCGCGACGTGCCAAAGTTCTAAGTTCCAGTTGCCAGCAACAGAGGCGGCAAATGAGATTTTTCGACTGGCGAAAGACACACATACCAATCTCTCAAGCCCAATCACAATCTCAATCGGAATCAGAATCACAATGCCAGGTGAGTATGCCAAAGTGGCCAAAGAAAAACTAATTTCATGAAAATCGTTTGAACTGTGAAATAATTTTCACAGCCAGTGCCGGAGCCCAAAGGCAGCAGCAACATGCGTTCAACAATTGGCAGCTTCTTATCGGCCACTCCTTTGCGTAGAAACCTCCGACCCTCGGGCGTTAAAGTTTTCTTTCCTTTCTCGTCTACTTTTTTTTGCAATCTTTTTTTTTTTTTTAAGCTGTCGTACCTTGTTTTCAAATAAGATGTTTATAAAAAAAATGTGTGAGCATTAGCTTGGCTGCAAAGTTTTTCAATTGTTGATAGAGATATATGTGTGGAACAAAGTTAGATGAACTGCTAGAAAGGTGATAGTCGCCGCTAAACAAATTTAAATTATCGAATAATTTCTGTAAAATTAGAAACATATTTTTATTAAAATGTACCTTAAACATAGTTTCTAGTTTCGTTTCCGTAGAATCTCGAGCAATCCTAATCGGCAATAAGCAAGAGACCACGCACAGAGCATCTCATAGAATTGAAAGCTCAAAGCATTTCGATTATCACAATGGCCGAAACTTGAACGCATTGTCTTAGACAGAGGCTAAATGCAAATGGATTTGCAGCAGATGCTGCCAAGGATCTTAAGCTCGCCTTTTGAATGCCAAGCGTAGAATGTTAAATTTCAGTTAACTGTTTTGGCGCACGCACACGGTAAAAACAGTTTTCAATTTAAAACTTGTGAAAATTGCATGCATAAGAAATGCTGACGTTTAATTTCTCATTAAACTGCAAGGAGTCGAGAGAGGATGGCGAGGATTGGACGAGAAGCCGCAAGTATGACGGCGTCAATTGTAAGATATGAAAATATGCAATTATAATTTACAGTTTTTCTTTTTGTTTCCATTTTGAATTTTGATCTGGCTTACCACATAAATTGCTTTGCTGCTGTGCTGTGCTGTGGCAAGTTTGTGCATGATACGAGCACTTGCGGCATGCACATAAAAACATGGCCAAACTTTGATGCTTAAAACAAAGCAGTCTTGTTGCAGTGCCTGCTAATCCCGACCAAGCTGCTCTACGTGGCAAGCACTTAACAATTAACTTGACTTGCACCTGCCTCAAACGTTGCAGCCCCACACCGAACACCGAAAACAAACACACGGCAAAAAGAACTGACACGACGCGTAATTTATGTTAAGCGTCGCATTTTTATGTTCAAACAGGCGAAGAAGCTGCTTAATATACAAGGCAGCCAACGATGCCATAGCCACCTCGAGACCGACGCATTTTCGAACTCTGGAGTGCATTCTCATATCTACGTCTTTGGTGAAGGCAAAAAGTTAATTGAAACACACGCAAGAATGAAACTTGACTGAGATGTCAGCACTGCAGATGCGTTTATGCCGCAAGGAACTCGTGAACCCATAAATCACTCCACTTAAATAAATATAGTTATCAGCATTTTAATAATTTCAATATTCATGGAAATTACTCAACAAACACAAATTGATTTAGTAATGTATTCACTTTTATTTATTCTTGATACAGCGATCGTATAAACATTATTAATGAAAAGATACGCGGAAATAAGAGAAGTCGTCGAGCTCACTCTCTAAAGTCGCTGCATTTGCATCCTGAATCTTAATCCTGCGCCATTCGCCGATTGCGGCTGTGCATTAAAAGGCCAACGAGAAAAGTGAAAATCTGCAATATAATTAAGTGCATATGTACGAATGTGTGCGATATAAACAATAATAATGTAAAATAAATAAATGAATAATCACAGCACCAATCGCTGTCGCCGTTGGAGTTGCAATCGCAGTCGCTGTATCGCATTTATTAAATTAAGAACAATATTATGGCAACATGGCTCGTTGTTCTGACCAATTATGGCGACAAAGTGTCTTCATTAAATTATAAATTCATGAGCTTAACATAATTTGCATGCCAATGCACTTTATGAAGTACTTTGAGCCCATTAAAAAAAAATTGCATTTAAACCACAAACATGCGAAAATGCGAATATAAATCAAATGAAATAAAGTAAAATAAAGCTGGATGCCATAATTACAAATCGCCAGCGGCCTATTGACACTTGCGGCATGTAAATTAAGAGTTATTATTATTGTTCTTATTTTCAACAACAATGCAAACAAATGCAAATACTAACTATAAACATGCAACAACAAAAAAAAAACAACTGCAATAAATAGCCGATGCAGAAGGGGCTTAAAGTGGCAAATTGATAAATTGATAAATCGGCTATGGACCAAACTAAGACCTGGATCGCTTTTTTATGTCAGCGCATAAATTATTTTCACTATAAGCAAAAACCAGAATGCGCAACAGATTTGCCAACAAAAACAGAAACAATTTATGGCTTGCCCCCCAACTAAATGCATGGCAAATTGCTGAAAAAAGGCTTTGTGCTTGATTATTTTATTTATGTGCAACATTTTTGATTTGAAAATTTGCCCTGCAAATGGTCGAAACGGTCCAAAAAGTGCAAATAACGACGCAATGGGGGTCGCTGGCACAACTGGGGAACACCAACTGAAATTATTAATTTGCATGTGTGATTATTTCTATATAAATATACACAAACACATTCACATTCGCAGCGCGTAGACGGTCGAAAAGAATTCATTTTTAAATGCCCCGAGGCGCTGAAAAGTATGCTATGACTGCCAGTGTGTGTGTGTGAGTGTGTGTGCGTGTGTGTAGGTTTATTAAATTTGCATATGCATTGCATATTTCTTTACTATGCGCAATGCAATAAACAAACACATCTATTTTTTATGCATAGCCTGACGTGGAGTGTTTCCACTGAGCAGAATCAGAATGCATTTACCAGGATAACTAATAACATTTGTGGGGACTTAATAAGTCTCAAGGCTGTGCAGCTTGTGCATTAATATATAATAAGTCCTTGGACAAATGACTTGTAATTACATTGTGCATAAATTTGTTGGCTGCTGCTCAGTGGAAACAAAACCAATATGTGTTTAAGTGATTTTCATATCATTTTCAGCTGTAATAATTCCCATATGAGCCGTCCGTATTTATGTTTAATTCAATTAACATTTGTTTGTTTTGCTGTAAACTTAATTATTTGCTGTGTTCATATTACTAAGGATTAACAACGGACTTAACAACATTGAAACCGACAGCAGAGAGCCGCAGCTGTTATCAATGGGCTAAGCGAAAATTGGAAGCAAATTTATTTGCTACGTGCAGTCTATAAGTTATCGCCCAGGAAGGCACGATCAGAATATTAATGGTCGGAAAGTATGTTGGCCACAATTCGAGTTGTGGCAATTGCTGCCACAACAAACAAACATTTGTCATGCTGCATTGATGCTAAAAATTGCAAAGCGGACAACGGTTGTTGTGGCTCTTTTATGGACTAAACTCAGAGATACTCGAATCGACGGAGCGATGGTAGGTAGCCACATTTTATTTATGGCTGCAATGCAACAGTACAAATTGGCTAACAGCTCAGGCCAAGTAATAGACCCATAATGCAGCAACGTGCTCGGCAACAGTTGCTCTTCTAAATTTCAAATTCGTATTTCAAGTGTGCAATGATGAGACTCTAAAGGAGCTATTCTAGTTTAAAATGGATTTTGACAATATTTTGAGAAGTTTGCAGAAGCCAAATACTTTTGATACATAAAATAATATGCAGATTTCAATTAAAAGCAAAATTATGATATTAATTTACTGAGTTATAGCAGTTGAAATATATCAATTTAAATGATGAAGTAAAACAAATTGTAAATGTATTTATAATTAATATTTTTGAATTGAAGTATTTTCATTGACATAAAAAGAATTCAATAAATTAATTTAAATCATCCCGAACAGTATTGTTTGAAATCTATTTAGAAATGACGTCAAAAATATCACAAATTGGAACTAAAGTGCCATACAGGGACACGCCATTATTTGAACATTTGTTTTGTGTCCATTAATTACAGTCAAGTGATGTCTCCCTGCTGAACCGTATAGAGGAGCACCGCATAATCGTCCTGCCAGGCGAAAAGCCCACCGGCCAGTGTCCAAATCCGAGTTAGAATCTCTCCATGGTTGCATGGTTGTTTATGCCACACACGTCGCAGGGGCAGCAGCAGCAGAAAATGCAGTGCAAACTTTTGCGCAAATTAACAAATTTTCAAATCAACTCGTACAGGAAAAATAAGTTCTGTTTGCCTACGACGTAGGTTGTTTAAACCTTTGACTCCGTCCGGAAGGGGAGGGCACAGTCCAATTTTGTGGTCATGCCACAAATGCTACAAACAATTGTGTTTTGCTTTAGTAAATAACTCGACCGACTACGGACACTTTGACACTTTTTTGTTGCATGCAATTGCGGCATGCAAATTTAATTTGGCAACGCCTGCAGGCAATTCGAGTCGTTATGGCTTTACCATAACGTTAGACGTAGACGTGTCCGGCTGCCGAAAACTGATTTGATTAAATTATACATTTTTTTATTTGCCTGGGATTTGTGGAATATTAAATGAAAGACAAACACAATTTTTAAGTAATTTATCAAATGTGAACTTATTTTATTTGAGTCGAACAACACGCAAATCCTTCTTGAGTTTTGCCAGCAAAGTAATTACATTTCAAAATCTAAAATTTGCAAAGTCGTGTGCTTCCCTTAGCCATTGATATCGCATGGCCTAAAAAGATTTTCCAATGACAAGACATTGACAACACCACAAGTATCACGACTTGCGATACTTCATTTATATGTTGATGACTAAATTTAAATGCAAACTTGGCCAAAAGCCCATTGGGAGCAACGAGACGGATTTATTGCATTGAAAGCTTCACGATTTGACTAAGATTGTTCAGCAGCCGTAGTTTCAAGTAAATGCTGTTGATTTTATAAACTAGAATTATTGGCAATTGATGAATTGATATAGAGTTGATATAATTCTCAAATTAAAGGTACATTGATATATATAATAATTTCATTAAACCGAACATTTGTGTTCAAAACTATCTTAATATTGTCTGCTGATTTAATTTCATCGTATTTCGTAATAAATTTAATTTGAGACTGATTAAAGTAATTCAAAGCTGAACTTTAAACTTAATTCGAGCGTGAAATACACAACACAAGCAAATTGTAATAGAGCGCGGAAAATTGAGTTTTTCTTGTGTCTGTTGACCCACAACTCATTTGCAGTGTTTTGTTGTGCTGTTTGTTTGCTAAGCTTCAAATTAGTGGCCACTGTCAGAGCATAAAAATGCAAAGCACATCTTGTCATACGGAATTCATTTGATGTGCTTTCATTACCCGCTGCGTTGCCTGAGGGCAGGCAAGAAGGCAGAGGCAGAGAGAAGTCTGCTTTATAGTAGAGCCCAAAAGTATGCAATAATTTTTTTGCAACTGCCATAAAGTGCGCTGTTTTGTGCCAAGATTGCGCACTGCAAGCCAAAGCAAGCAAGCAATTTCAATGTACTTGAAATAGATTTTTAATAGTCCAACTGACATATACACAATCAACTCACACACACACACACACACACACACTAAGCACACAGTGGATCGTTTCATTGCAATGACAGTCGCTTTCATGTTGGCCTTTGTTGACAGTCGAAAACATTTATGCGATTTTGTCGTTAGTCTCACAGAGCAAATAAAAATTTATGAAACACACAATATGAAAAATGTGCATCTGTGTGCATTTCATAGATGTCCATAACGTATTTAGAGCCTCACCAAAGGAATGAGACTGACACAAAGAAGAACAGCCAAGCGGAAGGGAAAGAGGGGCAACTGAGTAAATTTGCAATTGTCAAAATGAATTAATGTTTAACTGGCAAATTGCATGTGTTATCTTTTGCAATAGCCTCGAGCCACATTTCGAGCTTCTGCATTTTAAATTACCCAAGTAATTTGCTGGCCAATATTTTGTGGTCCTTCAGCCGTTTAAGAGCAACAGAAACAGCAAGAGCAGCAGCAATAGCAGCAATGAACGTGGGGTAATAAAGTGCCAAATAAATGAAATAAAGCTGTTGAACAAGTTGGGTAAGCGTATGTTTCTTCCGGCTTTTATTACAAAACACACTTAAAACACACACACACACCCACACACACAGTCACAGACACCAATGAAAAAAGCAAATAAATAAAACGTAAACTGCCAAACAATTGAAAATTTTCACAATGCAATAGCACGGACTTAAGAGCTTATTGAAGGCAGTCCGTCGAGCGCAACAGCCGACGCAACAGCAACGATGCTCAAGAAAACTGAAATACAATTCAATTTCGATGCTTAAAGCGAGTCCCAGGCAGGAAGATGGGACGCAGGCAGTAGCTGGATTACAGGCAAATTGCGAAACGTCTTTGCATGTCTCGCACTCACACACACACTCACATTTGGCAAACTAATTTTATTGTAGACCACATTCATGAGCACTCCTCTGATCGCCTTCCAGCTTCCAACTATCCCCCGAATGGTGTACGAAAAATTTGAACAAGAAAATTGTTCAAGTGTTTCGTCTTAAGTGGCCTCATGAAGGCTACTTTCCGGACTTTTGCTTAACAATGGCTTTAAACTTGGGTTGTAAACCGTATCACAGCACAGCTTAACTTGTAAATTAAATAAGCACACATTTGTTAATTGATGTTTGATTTATTTGCCACTTGACAACTCTATCGGTTATCGGGTTGGCAGCTCTAAGAATTTGACACTTGACAGAGCAAAGCATAATTCTGTAGGGCTAAAGGTTTATTTCTATTAATGCTTCCGACGATGCCAAGTCTCTTTCGCAGCCTGCTCTCCAATCGCTACGATCGCAAGATCGAACGTTTCTATGACCGTTATGAAGGTAAGAATATGAGTGAATACTATATTATGATTATATTAATTTTATTTTCTGCCAGCTATTTGCCGCGTGGTGCCCAACATGCCGTCGATGCCGCGTCCTTTTCCCAACCGTGGCTCAAACAGCACGTTTAAGCCTGCCGGAGGAGATGCCAAAACTGGCTGCCGAGCCTTTCACTATGGCAGCCGTGACCCGAGCTCCGATTGGCGCACCGGCGACAATGTGCCCATTGTGGAGCGGCGTCGCATGGAGGAGGCAAGTGACACACAATTGATGGACATCGAACGGAATCCAGGCAACGAGTTCAGTCACACAGTTTGGCAACTCGAGCTGCCTGGCCAAGAACTCAATTTTGCGGCAAACCACAAAAAGAATGGAGGCGCCAAGTTGGGCAAAATTAAGATAATCAACAAGGGCCGAGGACGTGGCAGGAAGCCTGAATATCTTCGGCTTGCAGAGCAGCAACTAAAGTTGCAACAATCCCAAGCACAGCAGTCACCCAAATCAACCCGAGCTGCCAAACTTGAGGCAGTGAAAAAGACTCCAGATCGACGGCGCTTCAAGCTGCCCGGCGAGCACTTTGTCTGCGAGGACTGCAATAAGAAATTCGATCATGCCTGGATGCTGGTGGCCCACAAGCGCATCCACACCGGAGAGAAGCCATTCATGTGTCCTGATCTGAACTGCCAGAAGTCCTTTGCGGATCGGTAAGCAGTTATTTAAATTACAAATGTATATATTAAATATTTATGCAGAGATATAAATAGTTATATTTATACATAGATATTAATACGAAATATTAATACAATTATTTAACATACATATAGTTATGTTTATATTAATTGTATGTACTTTAGATATAACACATTATATGAAATACTTATATTTATATATCAAAATATTATTCACATTCCATACATTTCAATTACATATATTTTATGTACATATTTTATACATCACATATTATATTATAAATTTATATTTAAATATGCAAATCTTTATCTTCAATATATATAATTAATATACATATTTGACGTTTATATTTTAATATTTGCAATATACAAATTGTATTATCTACGTATCAATTTTTTTTACATATATTTAATACATATATTTAAATATTTACTATATATATATTTCACATATATTAATAGCTCAAATCTGCGCTCGCATCAGCGCACAATGGGCCATCATCTGTGGGAGTTCCAGTGTGGACAGTGTGGCAAGTACTTCAGCCAAGAGTGCTACCTCAAGCGGCACTCGTTGGATGCCTGCCGCAACTATCTAATGTCCATACGGCATAAGAAAACATAAAATGCGAAACTAAACAAAACTTATCGTGTTAATTCTAATAAATTAATTTAAACAATTATGCAACTGTTTAAAGTTCAAAGATAGCATTCGCATTTCTGGAGTTTTGTTTGTCTGTGAAGCAAAACCAATTTTGACACCCAAATGCAGCTACTTAACATTTCAAAGCATTGGCATTGGCATTGGCCAACTCGAGTGTTGAGTGTCGAGTGTCGAGTGTCGAGTATCGAGTGCGTAGACCGGGCAGACAGAGAGCAATTTCGAGTTTGGTTGAATGCAACTAAATTGGCTCATTAGAAGTAAGGAAACAAAGAGCCATTTCTTTGGGGTTTTGGCCAAAAATAAAAAGAGGCAAAGTTTGAAGTTTGAAGTGCCTGCAACGAGTAAATCAAACAAAATGTGAAGCAAAACTTTAGCCACCCACACACTTGCACTCTGTTGTTGGACAATTAATGATCAGAGGGAGTTTTTCGTGTCCGGTCGACTTCGATTGTGGTCGAGCTTGGCCGCAGTGTAAACCCTACAATGGCCACGACTTTGATGGCAGCAGCTGCATGGCCAAATGCAACGGTCAGAATGCAAACAGTTCGATGCCTGCTTTGGCACAAGGACAATGACAACAACAACAACAACAACAGCAGCAACGGCAACAACAATGTCATTGACAACAACGGAGAGGGGGGTAAATGGGTAATGCGTTAATTTATGGTCGCAAGATAAACAAACGCCACGACCGTTGGCATGAAGAATGATTTAAAGGCTCGGTCAAGTATGCAACGTGTGTCCACTAAAATGCAATTACTTAAGCGCCGTGCGCGAACAATGTGCCCACTTGTGGCAACTAAAGATGCGGCAGCCACAAACAGCGAGAGAGTGAAAGAGAGCTGGCATTAAATATTCGATGTAGCCGAGACGCGCGACAGGCGTCACATAATAAAATTGTAAAACACGAAATTTTATTGAGCATGGCTCTTAAGCGCTTTTTTGGCCACGTTTATTGAACTGCCCCCCGTTGGAGAACGGCAAATAGCTGGCAAAGTGAATTTTTATGCCACCCAAAACGCATGCAGTACGCCGCTATAAAAAAAAAAAGAAAAACACAACAACAAAGATGCAGACAGTGCAGCAAGTGCCCCTGCCACATGCCCCGTTGCCGCCACTACATCGAGTATTTCATGCAGTCCTTTGCCTCGTTGCCGAGACGTATTTTTAAACTAATTTTCCAACTGGGAGCATTTCGGTGGCGTCTCCGTCTAACGTGCCGGCCATCAAGCCAGGAGATGGCAGGACATTGGCAATAGTAGCTCGGTTGGATTTGGATGGGGCTAGTTGGCCCGTAAATTATTTTAGCGTTTCAATTTGGCCAGTAAGGTGACCAGTTAAGAGCTGTTGCACTAGACTTGGCTAATTCGATACAGCAAATAATGAATTTAAATGAACTGCAAAGCAACTAAATGAATTCAATTTAGAATGCGTAATGTAAGTGAAAAGTTAGAAATTAATTGAATTTATTTTATTTATATCCAGCATTTTCAAGAAACTCATTTCTTTTAATCCAACAAATAATGCAGGATTGCAAAAAAGCTTTGCAAGTGAAAAAAAAAGAATTTTCTGGCGAACCGTGATTAAGTACTTGTGAGTGATTTGATGTTTGTTTGCTGTAAATCATTGACTCATTCATACTGCAACTCGCATTATAAATGCCACAATTAATTGCTCTTTTTAAACTGCGAATTCTTTGCATTTACTTGCTCGTTAAGCAACCGTCTGTCAGCCAAGTTAAAACGTCGAATGCCGTTTATTAGCGCATTCCGTGCTGCGCCTGATGGCCATCTCAGAAAACACGCTGTGCGACGCTAAATTTTGCGGTTCATGAAAAGAAACGTCAGCACAACAAGTGCAGCGAGCGTATCCTGACAAATTTATGACCTGCCTGCCATCCACAAAGGCACCAAACCCAAGTCACGTTCACGCGTTCACACTTTAAGTGGCATTTAAGGTGCAGGTATAAATGGATAGTCGTATACTATATATTTTGACAAATTTATTTACTCGGGCACGCGGTAGTTACGTTTCTTGTACAATTCACTCATAACATTCGCTGTATTTTGATTCCACTCGACTCTCGATGCCGACTCCATGGCATCGAGATCTCTGCCCACGCTGCTACTAGGCTGGATTCTGTCGTGTCTGTGCAAGCTATCGGGATTCCGAGGACGCACAGATGGCACATAGCTGGGAACGATGTGAATGTCGGGCTCGTCGCTGCAGGACTTGATGCAGAAGAAGCAGCAACAGCAAAGTAGTATCAGCGAGATAATACTCAATGGCGCGATCACATACATTAACGGTATGTGCAGATGATCATCGGTTTTCATTAAAAAATCCCAAATCTTTTCGAATTCCTTCTTGAAGTCCATTTTTGAACCGGTTTGCTAAGCGAACAGAATCGAACTGGATTATAATAAAAAGTGTTGATGAATTTTATTTTCTTCACTTCTTCTTCCAGATACCAAGTCTATATATAATTAGAGTAAAGCTTTGTGGCTTTCATCTGCGGGCTGCAGTGCGTCATGGTTTGCAAAGTATTCTGAAACTACAAAGCTTCTGTTTTGTTATTTCTAGACTACGCTGGGTGCGGCGGTTTCTATTAATACTTATGAGTGATTGCAAAGAAAACATCTTTATAAAGTACAATACAAAATTATATTACATTAATACAAATTCGTATAACCACAATTGTCATATATACACCGGAGCCGAAACTCGCGAAGAACTGTTTGAAATTGTGTTCAGAAAAAAACATATTTATTATTGAAGTAAAATATGAATATTTTCGTTTTCATTCCCTGCTCAAATTATCAAAGTTTGTTAGGTTCTAAATATTTAAATTTTCATACTACTCTATTCTGCAGTGTACAATTTGCTGAAGATATCATTGCAATTCTATTTTAGCAAACAATTGAAATGTAGTGATAACAAACAAAATGTCATAACTTGCGTTATCGGGAAGTAACTTATACATATTGTGATGGTGTATTTTTGGCATATTAGACTATCTTCCGGACATTATGGCATCGACATTGAAGAAGCAGAAAAATAATAATACATAGTGATGTTTCCGTTGTTTCAAATTTAAACTTATCTAAAGTAAATTAATTAAAACAAAACATGATGTACGAAAAGTGACATTTGGAAAATATTCTCTATTAAATAAATAATAAGAGTATTCGGAAGTTTTATCTCTGCGATCCGTGGTGAGTCATGTAAGAATTCTGAAACTGTGGAGAAAATACAAAGCTTCTGTTTGATATTTATAAACTAATTACTGGACACACGCTGAGTGCAACAATAACTGTTTACTCTCCGAGCCTATAAATGTGTGCACAATATGGGAATATTAGTTAGCTAGTTAGTTAGTTAATTAGTTAGTTCTAGTCGTGGAAAGTAAAAACATATACATAATCTTTCAATTTCGTAGTTGATATTAAGACGAGAGTGTATCTTTTAAGTCGCATAGCAAATTTATTATTCAATTAATTATCGTCAAGTGTTTGAAAATTCCGAAGCAATCGCTTAAT
Source organism: Drosophila ustulata (assembly GCA_035047365.1). Lineage (NCBI taxonomy): Eukaryota > Metazoa > Arthropoda > Insecta > Diptera > Drosophilidae > Drosophila > Drosophila ustulata. The sequence goes on from JAWNPT010000094.1 coordinate 17,071,315, forward strand.
AAATACAGTTACAATTGCTCTCCCTTGGGAGGCTGAAATAACGAATAATTACATGTATATAATTTAATTTGCATTTGAACAACAACAATAATACTTATATGCTACGTATAAAGTTCGTTGAAACTTGCTGTACATTGTAACAATTTCACATATCAAATAATTCAATTAAAGCATTTTGAAGCGAATATCATTGACCTTAACGGGCGAAGTGATAAAACATGATATTCTTCATTGTATCTTACACACTGTCAACAAAAATACATTTTACTCCCAAGATAACAAACTTTTTTTCTCTTGAAAAAAAACGCTTGGGGTTTTGTAATATAATTTGTACTCTTATCTTGAATGAATTCAATTAAAAAATTCCATTTGATTGGAATTAGTAGAAATCCGTGTTCCTCGTTCGATGTGATTCACGCGTATGATAAACGGCGCTAAATCGGCGGATCGGCGGATTCACAGCATCACAGGGTGTTCCATGGCCATCGGGTGTCTTGCGCTTACAACACTCACGCACACACAGATAGCAGTAGTACAAATAACTGATCAATAGCAGCGCTGATATCAGTATCGATGGCACCAGATACAACGGACTGACGACGAATTGATGCTCGACAGTTGCCGTTGTGTTCATTGTGTAAATTTGAAAGACGTACTGCCTAAAGCCTCGGCTCTAGAACAGAGGGCGCTGAGTCAATTGGCAATCGCGAGAGTGCGAGAACCGGAATGAGAGCCATTGAGTGAGAGAAGTGAGTGAGTGAATATGTGTTTGCACATTGAGAATAAGTAAATATAGTACTCGGTACATAAGTTGTGTTTCAAAGTGCGCTCAAATGTGTGATTCACACACACATCATTCAGAACACAAGCGGAGAGTTTGTTTCTGGTTTTGGCAAAAATCTTTCATTATCGACAAGCGCAATGCGTGCGTATATAGTATATTGCCTATGGGACCCAGTGCCAATGGGAATACCCTGTACAACTCGTAGATGATAAACAAACTGTCAGACAAATAGCTCGCGTGGCACGACAAGTCCTGCTGCGGATGCGGATGCGGATGCGGATGCGGATCTGCAAACCAAACTCAATTCAACTTTGAAATTGTTCCTCGTCTCGCGTCACAGTCTCGTTGGCTGTCGCTGACTTTTGACGCTTTATGACGAAGTAAAAAGCCACAACAACTGACAGCGAGATGTGTGTGTTAAATCACAACAACAACAATTCGCGTCAATTCATATCGTGATCTGAGACTGATGAGCAAAGTTTTGATTAATTTAAATTCATACCCTGTTTTTTCTTCCAATGTAATTTACTTTCAGCTTTAACATTGACTTTGCTTTATATTCATTTCCTTTAATGATTTTTCTTTTAGCTTTTTTCTGACCAAATCCCAACTAGTTCTGGCATTTAAAATCCTTTGTAGCTCACAAATCTTTTGGTGGAAAAATTGTTGTGGTAACTATGTTCAGAATCCGATTCAAGCTCTTCTCTATCTATATATATATCTGTATTTTATATAAGCGAGTGCATAGATAGAACTCGTGGTAGTGGAAATAAGTTTGAACGCAGCAAACACAAAGGAAATTTCGCATTCAATTTCGCAGGCGTTTGATTCGCCGTCTGCTGTTGGTGTGTGTGAAGTGTGTGAGAAGTGTGTGTTGGGTGTGCATCGGATGTGTGGCGTCTACCTTTGTCGATTGAAGTCTATTTTCAAAAACTATTCAGGCAACTAAAGTAATTTCATAAGCTAGCACACAAAAATAACAACTTTATATAGTGTAAGACCGGCAGATTTAATGCTGAACCGCAGCCTTGATTTTGTTTATACATTTTTATATTTTGTATTATATTTCTCTTTTTTAGAAACATTACGTACTTTGAAAAAAGTACTTTGAAATTATAATTAAATAAAATATTATGACGTACGATGAGAGAAGATTCTTAAATATTATATTGACAAATTAAATGAATCCTGCAAAAGAATTGGTAATTAACTTATAAACTCATCTTTAAATGCACAATTAAATATATATAATGTTTCTTATCAACCCCTCCAATTAATTATTCAACAAATAAATTCCTCATTAAATTAAATAACTCATTTTCAACTGCCAAATTAAATGTATATAATTTGTTCAATGTTAGTTCATGTGCAAGTTCAAGTTCACGTCTCAGAGTTGCTTTCAAGTTCCTTAAGAAAAGCAATTCTTCTACTCGTTGCACGCAGACAATACTTCCGCGCTTCCACCCCAATCTCGATGGGGAATTATTGGATTTGCGCTCCCCTTTAAACTGAAGCTTCGCACTCGAAATAAGCGCCTAGACACCGACAAACTTACAGCCAAGACTTAAAAAGTGGCTGCATTTAAATTTGTGTAACTGAGACCCGCATCGCAGCTTACGCGCTTTTGCTGAGGGAGCGAAAAGGCGGGGGGAGGGAGTGGGGAGCGAGGGTTGCTCGCCGCATTGCATTGTTTGTTTATTTATTTGACCTCTTTGCAGCCCAAGTGCCCCGCCCACGTTGCCACAAGCGACGCTTTAACTCTTTTGGCAAACGTGTTGCATACTTTGCGGCTGCAGCTGTTGTGTGTTTGCCTTTTGCTGACGTTTAATGGGCGTCGACTCGAGGGTGTTGATGACGCTGTCGATAATGATGGCAGCCACAGACACATTACATCCCCAATCTCCCCCCTCTCCGGTTACCCCTACCTACCTGTAATTAGATGCAGAAGTTGCGATGGTCGTGTGTGTGATATTAATTAAAACTTTCGCTGCCTGCAAGTTTCGCCTTCCAAAAATAACTTGAACATTTTTATCGAGCGTGAAAGTGCGCGAAATGCAGCTTCAACTTGCTACAACTGCAACTTGCCGCACACATGCAGAGACTTTCAGTGAGTAGCAAATTGCGCAGAGCAGAAACTTTGTCGCAAAGTCAAGTGCAAAGTGGCAAGCTTGTTACACTTACAACATAAATCAGCGTTGCATTCCCTGGACCAGACAAGCCTCTTCTCCCTGCTTTCAGCCACTCTTATTTGTCGGCTGTCTGCTGATTGTCTATCATCGAAGGACACGAAGGATCACAGGGTGGGCATCATAAGTTTTTGTTTTGCCCAAGTTGTGTGTGCACCATTGGCATCCCTTTGGCATTGTTTTCGCTTCCGAGAAGTCCCAACAGCTTGCTGCAGTATGCTGCGTATTTATGGCATGCCACAAACGTTTATCTAAACTACATAAAGCAATAAAAGTTAAAAGTCAAATAACTGTACGCTACTTCAAGTTGCTCTTGTTATTGTGCTGCCCTTGTGGTTGCTGCTGCTGTTTGTTAAGGTGTCTGTTGTTGCAAGTTCGAGTTATCAACTCCCCACAAAAGGATGAATACTCTGCCAATATTCGAAGGGCTAATGCTACCAGATAAGGCATGTTAATTCCGGAACTACTCACTAAATATATCTAGTTCTGATAATTTAATAAAATTGTGTGTTACGACTTATAAATTATACTGGAAGTATGTATATATACATAATCTTCTCAATTATACAGGCTGATTTATTTACGACAAAAGTCTCCAACAATTTCTAGTTATATTAATTATATTCAATATTCTTTACAAAAAAAAACAACAACTTTAAATATTTGTATTTAAAGTAATCCTTTAATAATACTTATATCTTCAAATGCGTAGCTGACATTTTTAATTCATTTTTAATTATTTATATACTTTCTTGTCCACAATTTCTTGTTATACAAATAAAATTAAATTGCATTATTCCTTATTATTTAAAATAAACATTTACTTTACATATTAGACTTTATTGTATCACCAGCAGTTCAAATATTCAGTATGCGTTAATAATAATTCTATTAATATTTACAAATATTTATATATTTTTGAATTCTTCAAAATAACAATTACAATTGGTAATTATTTTATCATATTTAGGTAAGCCTTAATATTTATTTAATAAATATCTACAAATATGATGCTTACGTTTCAATACTAAACATTTTTCTATATTCTTTTAAATCACAACTACTTTATATTTCACTATTTATTTGATCATATTTAAGCATGCTTTAATAATTCTATAATTATCTGCAAATATGATGCTTCAATTTTTAATGCACTCACTTAAGTCGCAGCACGCGTTGCACGTTGCACGTTGCTCGATTGTGTGCAGCGCATTCGCTGGTTGCCGTTAACTGATTCTAGTCAGCTTTATGTATCTGTTTACACTTACAAGCTGTCGATGTCGATGTGGATGTGGATGTCGAGTTGTGTGTTCTGTGCCGAGTACCGAGCAGTTGCTATTGTGACCTGGCTGGTGCAACGTCATGTGGCAATCGTTGTATCCTTTTAATCCTTTTGGCATTGCATTGAGTTTGATTTCACACGCGAGCACAAAAACAATAATATTATGCCACAAACACTCGATGCCAACGAACATGGCCATGTAATCACACTTGAGCCGGCAGCAATGGGCGATTCACTTCCTCCTCCAGCGAGTCCTGCTCGCCTCCTTCTCCTCCTCGTCCTCGTCCTTCTCCTTCGGCTGCTGCCTGCCTGCCGTCACAGCCAGACGCTATGCACAGCGTCAACGAGATTGCAAAACTTCATTATATGTCCGTTGGACAGACGGACGGACGGACAAAACCCAGTGCCAGATCCAGACCCAAACCCAGACCCACATCCAGTTCCCAACCATTCACAGTATCGTTCTCAGGCGAAGCCAGTTCTTTTCCATTTCTATTTCTGTTTGCTTTGTTCTCTGACTCGCCTGTACTGTATTGTTGCTGTTGCACTTTTCGCTGGCATTGAGCTTGAAAATGTGTTTATTTCCATCGCCACCATCGCCACCATCGGCCATGGATCGGCTCCAAGTGCTGCCATAAAATCGCTGAAGCCTTCCGACGCAAACAAGCTGCCACATGTGGAGGAGGTGACCAGTTCCACCCACAATTCCCTTTCTGCTGCTTGCTACCCTCGTATTGTGCGTGTTTTTGTTATCTCCAGCCCGGCTGAGCATCCGACTGGTTGACTGTAAGGAATGCTAATGCTGTGCCATAAGTACACCTCAGGTGTTGGCTTCCGACTTCGACTCCACGTCGCTGGCTGCTCCTTTTCGGGTTGTTTTACTTATGCTGATGACATTTGCCGTGTTATTTCTTAACTAGCTTCGACTGCAAATGAAATGAAGCTGAGACAAGCTCCATTCCCTCCTGCTCAGCTTGTGAACGTGTGCGGCTGCCAAATGAGCTGCCTAACGAGTCGCTTGGCTTAGCCGGGCTCTTTAGTCGCTATCATTGCACTCTGCACTCCACACCCATGAATTGCATCTCCCTTGACTGTCGCTAATATATCAAGGCACTCAAAGTGATTGCATTCTGTGCATTGCATAGGGTTCCTGATGCTCCCGACGACGGCTGCATTATGAGCTCAGTTGCAGCGTCACGTTCCAGCAACTGTCCTTCCGGCTGACCAGCTGGACAGAACGACAAACAGAACGGCGTGTGGCATTTTAATTGTTGCCACACAACAGTGCGACTCGACTGTGGTAACAGACGCTCCATCAAAATCCAATTACCAGCCACATTCCTCAGCTAATTGATGCCTCAAAGGGAGGCTTACAATCACTTTCTGAACCCAAATCTCGCCTCGAGATTGTAATTTAATCAAATCAAGAAGAGTTCAGTGTTCATTACATACACAAAGAGCCGAGAACGAATCACAATATTTTTAATATTAAGAATAAGTTTGGTTTGTATTTACACAAATTATGGTATGTATTTACACAAATTATAACCTATACAATGTATTTAGTTCTATAACTAGTTGCCTTCATGTTGCATTTATATATTTAATTAAAATGTATAATTTTTTAAACGGCCTTACTCTATAACATCTCATAAGGATTTTAGTAATATTTTTATTTTGCAAATCCCTGCCGTCTATTCAACGGATCCTTTTGAATTGCATTAATTTTTGCTATCATATTATTATATAATATTAAATTTAATCATATATATTATAATGTAAATGTAATTCTCAAAATTAATGAAAGTCAAGTGATTTATGTTTTTCTGGTATTTCACTACCTGTTTTTAAATGTTTTGAGAGCATGAGCCGTCGTTTGTTTGGTCGTAAGAGCGGAAGACAATACTATATGTAATGTTTACTTCTCTTTTTTCAAATTTCAAATTTTAATATATTTGAATTAAATAAAATCATTCAGAACTATTCTAATACTGTTGAGATTTTTCAGAACAACTGATAAGCAATATGCAATTATTGCTTGCGTGCTTTGCGTTAAGTTAACTTCGTGTCTTATTCAACTGTTTCGCACGTCAATTGAAGCGCTGCATTCAACCGTTTTGCCGCAGTCGAGTGAGCTGTTAAATGATTCCAATGACCATTACCCAGTTCACCCCATTGCTGTAATCCGTCAGACTATATCGGATTATGTCACGCGCAGATTTGCCCGGCAACTCTGGGGTAAATTGTGGGGCAGCAACGGGGCCAAACTGTGGCGCCCCACAACATGGGGATAAGCTGTTGAATCGCGCATCAGCTGCTGACATTTAATTACATGCGCCGCTGCAGAATGTGTGTGTTGCCGGAGGACTGAGACTGAGGACAGAGGACAGCGGGTGCGCCTGAAGGGGCAGAGGGCGCTGCAGTGGGTGGCACTGCTGCAATTTGTTGCGTTCGCACGTAACTCAAATGCCAAACACCTGCAGTTAACACGTTCGCCGAGTTTACAGCGAGCAAACAGCAGCAGCAGCAGCAGCGAACGAAATGCAAAACCGTATCGTAGTCGTAGTCGTAGTCTAGATGCATGCAACGGTATCCAGACAGGCGCCTCGCTAAAACTGCACTTAAGTCAAACTTGGCAGACAAGTGGCGAATTGCGGGTGGCTCGTCTGGGGCAAGGACAAAGTGTGGGATGCGAGGTCTGTAAACAGAATAGTGGCTACAACAACTACTAAAATACCAAACCGGCAAATGAGCCAGCCGCTGACGTGGCCATTTAACGAGCGCCCTTCGGGTGTAAAATTTCATTAGGATCTAAACGGCTTTCATGTCCCAGACCATCTGTTGGCCCAGCTACTGCTGTCTGCAGCTATACGAGGAAGCTTTCTTATGCTAATTCTTGGCACTGGACACTTAGTTGATTGGTTTTTGTCAACGTCGCCGTCGTTGACTGATTGGATTTTGGTCATTTACGGCAGCCAAAGATGCGCCACCAACCAATTTACGCATTAGTCGCTAAAGAGTGCAATACTTGAAGGATAAGAACAGTACATCAAGGGAAAACTGTGATGTCAACGTGAAGTATCTCAAAAAACACTGTCATACAATTAATAATTGTATTTTCCAAATTATTTTTACTTAAAAAATTAACATTCCGAAGCTGACGAATAGATTTTCAAATTTCCCAGTTGGCGCCAAAGCACAGCAGTGCTGCAAGCAGCAGTGTTGCAAAACACCACTTTGCTTGCCACTCTCTCTCACTCTCTCACGTAATTTTGTGGTACAAATGGTAAACAAGAGAACACAACGCAACGAAATAAGAACGAAACGCTCTAATACAAATTGAATTGTATATATTTATTTCGTGCCGCTGCGAAACGACGTTTCGTGAATTTTGCGTTCAAATTTTATCGTTGGCCAGCAGACGGATAAAAGTGCAAAAAGTTCATTAATTAATAGCGAACCGAGTGCAGTGGATAACAAACAGTGTGTAAATATACTAAATAGCGAATTTGCCAGCGCAGCACCCGCAAATCGTCCCCCACTTCGTGAGCATAGAAAAAAAACGTTTCGTCACGCTGAACTTTCAGCTTGCGTTGATTTCTGCTGGAATTTTTTAGTGGACGGACGCTATAGAACTTTATTAGCTGTGTGAAGCAAAGGGAAATCGTGTACTCCAGAGCCGCAGCGGGTGCAAGAAGAAGAAGCCTATTGGTTTTTAATCGATTTTGCCGACTGTGCCGCTGCCAAGGGAAAACAGGTTGGTTTTCATCTGCTTTTTGCTTACATACTTGTGTATTTAAATCTGAGTAACTGGTTCTTTATCGCTTTTTAGCATAGTACATATAAGCATGTATTTTATTTGAGTTTGCTTTTTAAACTTTTCATTCGTTGCGGAAATATAACATGAGCTGAGCATCGAATACCGGCTTGTTGTCATACATATGCAGAGAGAGAGAGAGAGAGAGCGCACTCACACGCACACATATGGAAATTGAGTGCGGCTTGCGCTCTCTCACTTCTCACTCACTGTGACGGTGACTCAGAGAATGCGCTTGTAGTTGTGTGAGGTTATGCGTGTCAGTTGGAATTGGAACGCGCGTGCAAAGCGGCCTACAGTGGCGTCCAGCGGCATTGAGCCCGCCCAGCCCCGCCTGCAATTGATTGAATTGCAGCATTTTGCTTAATTGATACGAACTTCAAATGGACGTCGTTACGACGACGACGACGACCATCCGACAACTAGTTTCAATTAGTTGCATTTCACCAGCAACAGCGACTGCATCTTGTTGTGGGTGCTGCAGCAGCTGTCCAGCCCAGCTGTTTGCTTGCCACCCTCTCGGCTCCCTTTGCTCTTCCCGCGCATTCGCATTTTGAATTTGCAATTGCCGCTGCAGCGCAGCGTAAGAACGTCACGTCCATTATGCAATAACAAATTTAGCGTGTTATCGTTTTTTATTACTCGTGTGGATTTTGTTGTTGTTTATTGCAGTAGTTGTTTTGCATTATGCCTTAACTCGTCACTAAGGTTAATTTTCTCACACTCATTTTTGAAGGTTAATTGTAAACAATTTAAGTGGTTGTGAACTTGCAAGTTCAACTCAAATGCGTCGCATTTTGTTGATACAACCCAACAATTGTTGCAACTATTTCACAAGTGGCCACGCGCCCAAATTGCCAATACAATTGCCTACCCGCCTCCCCTCCCCTCGAGTACTCGATGTGATTTTCAAATGCCTGCTAATTTAATTGATCAACGCTAGGCAGCTGCCCAAACATCCTCCTCACGTCCGCTTCAATCGCCTGCCATTTGCACCTCTCACATTTTATTGGCTGCCAATTTGCGTTTACAATTAGCCGCATCCGTGCCTCAAAATTATGCTCGAAGATGCCCCATCGACAGTTATTATTGCTGCCATCAACGTTGTGTTGATTTGTTGTTGTTGTTGTTATTGTTATTGCCGCTCATGTGACTTGCCACCACGTGCATTTAGTTGTCGGCCGAGCTCGTTGAGTTTATTGATTCAATGCACCTAAATATCAGCTTGTTGTGCCCTTTATTGATTTAGAAGAAAGTTCAGAAAAATATTCGTATCACATGCGACTTTTTAGGCAAGAATTTGCTGAAGAACTATAAACACTTTGAGAGCAATTGAGTAATAAAAATCATTGCAAAATGCTGTGTTTTTATTTGAATTGTTAAGAAATCCCCTCGTTACTGATAAGCTTTGCTACAGCTAAAAAAACACCCAGTTGAAGAGAGTAAACAATAAATAATAAACAAATATATAAATATATAAATGTAGCGAAATAAGTATCTCAAAACACTCTCATAAAAAGCAAAGCTTTATTTCCAAATTTCATTTACTTAGTTTACTTTTACTTTGAAGTTATGAAGAGGGTTGCATCTTGAGTGATTGTAGACTGTTCAGAGTCTGTTGCAATTAGCCTGGCAGTCGGTTGAAGTGCAATCAAAAAAGGATCCCAAAAAAGTCTCGTTGCCGCCCAGTATATCATTCATTTTGCACATTTATTTGTTTGTTGTAGTGCGAGTGTCGGTCATAAATTTATGCGCAATTTGTTTGTCTTGCATGTCATTTTGCCATCCACAAAGATTTAATATTTAATACGCTATGATGTCTCTGCCTCTCTCTGTTACTCCAACGTGGCTTTCACATTTTGTTTCGCTTTTGTGTTTTTGTAGTCGCAAAATGCATATTTTAATGGGTTTTACAGCACGTGCCGTTGTACGAATGTTTATTTGTTGATTGCTTTCGCCTCTGTGTTTATCTGTGTTATTATTTTTGAGAATTTTCAATAGGCAGCGAGCCAAGCATAAAAGTATATAATTTATGACACCTGATTAAGCCGGCAGCTGTCAAGCGAATGTTCCGCTCCTTATTTCGGAAATATCTTAAATTCAGTTTGAACAACTTTTATTGGAATTGAAGTAAATTATTCAATACAAGGAAACACTTCTTTTGGCCAAAGAAAAAGCTTAACTTGACACACATTTCAAGATTGTAGTTATTTATTTTCATTTTAGCGTCATGAAATTTTTTTTTTTGATGGCCAATCAGTCATTCAGTCAGTCAATCACTCGGGCTAAAAAGTTTTAGATATGAAGCCAATAAATTATAAACAAATGACATATTTATCAATTGATTCCCAAAAGATTTCCCGGGCTTTCCATATAAATAAATCAATATTCATTTAATTCTCGTGTACATCCCTTGTATTTATGAACACATTACTCAGGAAAATCCATGGAAAAGGATGACTAAGGGTCGAACTTGTAGCAGACTGTTTTCTCTTATTTCCTTATTGGCCTGTAATTATAATGTCATTACCATTTGTCAGGTCATGGATGTTTGTACAATGTCCAAGCGCACTTATAACTTCCTGGCACAGTCAAGTCAAATTATCTGATTTTCGAGTAAATGCAATGAATGTGACGCTGGCGAAAAACAAAACCATCAACAGTATTGGTATTGAACGTCAATAAATGATTTCAACACAGTTTATTCAAAGAAAAACATTCAGAAAAATCATATGCCCATATACTCTTTAAAATAAAGCCACACGCTTTCAGTAATAATTATTGTTATTTGGGCCATAAATTTGTCCTCGAGCGTTTGTTATTTTTTTTAAATTCATATTATTTATACCGAATATGTTCGACGGGGAGGCTAATTTGAGGTAACAGGTGCCCCGGGGGTAACAGTGGCGAAACGCTTTGCTTATTTTGCCACATTTGGGATAATGTTGGCCCATGATTTATGGCTATGTGGCCACGACTCAACTGCATTCACTGGGGCGCCTACAAGTCGAGAATCTCTGCGGTTTATTTTGGTACATCTATTATATTTTCGACCCGCAATAAATAACATGTAAATCTTAGGAGAGCATCAAATTAATACAGCATTTTGTTTTGTTTCTATCTTTGCAGATACTGACGGACTAGCTGGTAAGTTAAACGTGTGTTTTTGGGGATTAGTCACTTTGTGGCCAGACAAACATGCTTTAGTAAATAATCGTGTGTAGACAGAGAAATGCATTAATTAAACTAATTGCAAAATTTACAAATTGCGAATCTAAATTGTGATCTAAAATCGAGATTAAATTCGAAATCATGCTGCTCAGTCAATGGCGAATTGTGGGCAGAGAATTGTGGGTCACGTTCAGTACGGCGCTAATCGCCTAATTGCCTGAATGTAAGCACGCGGAAATAGTGTGTGTGGCAGGGCATGCGAATAGTTGTAGTGCCCACTGTACACTAAATATTGTACGAATACTGTACGACAATGTTAATTAAATTTTCGCTAGTTCGGAGCAATGGCGTTCCCAGCTTTTAATTCGTTTGCATGCTTAGCCGAGCAGAAAAACAACAACAAATTGACATGATCGGGGCATGGCACTGATCATCATCATCATCATCAGCAGCAGCAGCAGAAACATTTGTGGCGCCCCCCATTACAGATATATATATTTTTGACTTTGAACTTGTCGTTGTCGTTGTTGCTGTCGCTCTGCTTCTTGTGGCTGTTGTTGATGTGCATGTTATTGCTGTCATCCCCTTGTAAAGTGCAATCTGTGCAGAAAGTCTGTTCGGTTTATGCGAAATGAATTTATCAACTCGCCTTCACGTTCTCGCATTGTAGATTATGTAAAATTGCAAGCGAAAATATCGTCATTTACATGGCATAAACGTGGTCGCCCGGCTACAGCTTCTCATCGACATTTTTTTTTAATGGATGCTGCAAGTTTCCTGGACAGTTTTTTATTTTTGTTGTATTACCCAGTTGCCCACTCACTCGAACGAGCGCCGACAATGGACCGACGAACGATGCTCCACGTTTTAAATTTAGCAGCAACAATACACAAGGCAGTTGGCTTTATATGGAACGACATTTCAATTGCGACTGCTATTTTTAGTCATTGTCATCAAGCGCGCAAACATTTTACTTGTTGCTCTGCTTTTTTTTTATTATTCATTTTTTAATGATTATTTGCATATTGAGCAAAATGTCGTGCGCTTCTGGAATCGCAACAAAAAATACATAAACTACGTGACTCGGACTAAAATTGTCTATAAATATTCTTGGGATTTGCGACAAGGTCAATTGGTTAAGCTCTGAAAAACATTGTATAACAGCGAATAAGCATTACACCAGTGAGAGAGAGAGAGCGATTTTGTTTTAATTGCAATCACTTGTTTAAAGTGTGCTATAAACCCCGAAAACATTTGCAAAAACGATGCCAAGCGAGATCCCTGAACTCGTGCTTTGTGTGTGCTTTGAGCTACATTGAGTTTAGTTTATAAATAATTTACATTCATCTGCGTTTCGAAAGTTTCACTCACACACTTAACTCGGGTACATTATGGCTGGCGATATTTGCCTCCCTAACAGCTTTATAATTATACGTACTTCCTACAGCAAAAAGTTCATTCAACTGAAGTGACCTCGCCATCACTCAGTGAAACACAGGTGGAGAACACATCAAAATAAACACGAACATTGCTCACAGTAATGCACAATTTTTGCACGCCTTTTTTTTGCAATTGCTGCCAATGAGCGAGAGCAATAGACGACTGTCCTTGCCTTGAGAATATAGATATGGGAATTTTGGTGAATTTTTTGGGATCAAATAGAAACGAGTTGAATCGCTTGATCGCCATAGGCGAGCTGCGTACATACATATGTTCCGACTTGATCAGCAGAGATGTTACGCATATTTCGCATTTTTTCAATGAACTCGGGATATATAAAGTTTCCGACTTGTTTAAAAATACAAATTCGAAGCGACAGCCAGAAATTATTGCTATGACGTCTATATGATGGAAATATGTACTAGATACAGTTCAATCTGTCCATAGTTTTTTTCTCTCGTTTTTGTTTTTGTTTGTTTTAGTTGGTCTTGTCTTGTTGGCTTGTTCGAGTACTATGAATACTATGACGCCTGCTATTCATTCACATTCGCTTCGCTGCGGCCATTCATGGCTAATTGTGTATTTGTTTTGTGGTCGATGGCATTTTACAATCTGTTAATGTCTCAGTAATGATCTGCATATATCAATAATAAAAATTTGCGTACATTTTCAACTTTGTCCCTCCCACACACGTGCTATATAATTTGAGGCGTTAATTGCTGATCTTTTGGCTGTTGCATGTGACGCCAATTTCGATCAGTTGACTCGTGTTGCGGGTACGCATAAACAAATGGCCCTTGGAAACAGATTCAATCAGAGTCAATGCGAAAAATTTCGCACATTTCGTCAATAACAAATATATACAATTTAAGCCTATAGTATACTAATAGCTATAACCATACGAAAAGAAAGCCAGCTTGACTATAAACAAAAAATTTATAAATAAATATCGCAAAAGGCTGTGTGCAAATTGTTAAGATTAATAATAACTGGGCAAAAAGTACCTCAACATAGTGCCACTAAATGTTATGCAAATAAATGTTAAATACGCAGATACGCCAGGGATGGCAAATCACCTGAAAATACTCTACAAAAAAGTCGCCACAATCTTGCCAAATAATCATTTCGTTTCCCAGTTATTTTCCATTTCTAAATAAAGTGCTCTGAGCTGGTCGTAAAAACAACAGCTGAATACACGTTTTTTTGATTGGAGCTTATTAATTCGGCAAGTTTATTGGCTAAAAACATCTGTTAACCTATATTTGCACATGTTTTTTAATTCTAAAGCATATGTACTAAAGACTTAAAGCTACGTTCAGAAGTTGTACAAAGATGAAATACTCTGTAAATACGTTGAAAACACGGTAAATCAAATGCGGAAATAACTTAAAAATAAATACTCGCATTTAAACTTGGTTTTTCCTTAGAAGTACCGCAAAAACAAAAAGTGTCGATAAGTAATTAGTGAAAATTTTCAATCAAAGGCAAAAGTCATGCATAAGCATTATTTTAGACAGCAGCCTTAACACTAAACCCCAGAAAATCCGCTCAAGTAGATGCGTACTTAGTCGTAGCTACCCATAAGAATAATGAATACACTCGTAACTAACGCCGACCACAATGGAGGCGGCAAAATTTCGCACTTTTTGTGGCTTCGTCCCGTTCCCGGTTGACGCTGCGCTGCTGTCGTTGCTGTTGCCGAAGCCGTTGTTTTTGTTGCTGCCGTCGTGTTCCGCCATTTGTAGCATTCATTTATATATATATTTTTTTATTGTTGTTTATTGCTTAACGAAATGTTCATTTTAAATGTTTGATTACAACGATTTGTGAAGTTCAGTCGAATTTGTGATTTTCGCGCTGGAGGAGCGACCCGCAAGCAATGCGATTTTGAATTGCACGCGAATCGATTCGATTGCGGCCTATCAGATTGTCGCGAAATCAGATCGTTTTCGTAAGGCACTTCAAGTGCCGCCTTGACTTTTGTGTAACACTCAGTGCTTCCACAGACCTTCAACAATACTCAAAGAAAGTGGCATTCAAGTGAAACAATTGCAACCAACTCAAAATGCAGTTCCTCAACATGATTTGCCTAAAGCAAAGTGGGTTGGCATTTTTCAAAATCATATTTTTCCAACTTTTCGTAAATCTTTAATTGTTATTCTTGTGTGTGTTTTGGTGTCTGACATTTTGCAATGCGACTAACCAATAAATATAATTTTATTCCATCGCTAAAAACATTTTGAATGCGCGGGCGAGCATTTATCATTCATAAGCCAGCCCAAACAAAAGATTGCTAAATGCAAATGGTGAAATTTATGGCCAGCATTGAGACAACCACGTGAAATTTAAACCAACTTCCTTTAACTTCAACGGACTTATTTCGTTTTTGCAATGCAGAGAGAATCTACTTTAAAGTTCCTTTCATTTTGAATTAATGAGTTGCTTATTTATAAAAGAAATTATGAAGAAAAGTAACAAATTCTCTAAGCCTTAAAAATAAATATTTTATAAAGATAAGTATAAGGAATTTAATTCATTTTTGATTTTTGACAATTTTAAAATATAATATATTTTTTTAAACAATTTGTATCCAATTTATTATATTTTGAATTTTTAGAAAACGTATAATAATTTAAAACATTATCAAGAGCAACACAACTTTTAACAATATAAAGTAAAAGTACAATAAAGTATATCACTTGTTTAAGATCGACATCAACTTAAAATTCTGATAGTCATGCTCCCATTAGGAAGTTTCCAATTTATAGTTGCTACCTCATTATTGACGCTTAATAGCCCTTTATTCAAATGTGTAAGACATTAAATGAGGCTTTTACTACCTAATAAACTTGTTTAAGTGTATGCAATAAGTGAGTGCCATTGATATCTTATCTGCTATGTTAATTTCACAAATGTTACTGTTTTCTTCGTAAATATAAATAGTGAAAAGTATATTTAAATGAGTTAATTTTGTTTGTGAATCATCGTCATATTATTATTATCCCTTAGTAAATATAACTAGCCAGGACTTTATCGATAAGTAGATAGAAAACCAAATATATGATGATATACACTTGAGGGTGTTGGCACATTAACGATCTGGCAACTCCAATATTTGCCATGTAGATAAACTTTCATTTCAATTTTGTCTGTCAGATAAGATGAATGTGAAAAAAACGAAATCAAATTGGTTGAGTCTGATATGAAAATGGGAACGTTTTCTGTTGAAGCGAATGGCAATAAATTAAATTAAGTATATTCACGTAATTCGCATAAAGAGTTCAAGCACATCACGTTGTCGTGCGCATTAATGTGTCAATATTGAAATTAATAAGATCGTATAAAAATCGCCAGATCTAAAAATAATGCGGCTCATAAATACATATTTGCGAATGCAAAGTGCAATAAACGGAAAATGTGTTGACGCCTCGTCGCACTTGTATTAAATATGCAAATACAAACACAAATACAAGTGCAAATACGCATAAGAATGCGTGTATTTGCATAGATCGCGTATACGCACCGTCGTACATCGGCTAGCCGATCGCGATTCACCTTTTGCATGCATTGCATTGGAAATGATATGCAGAAAGCTGCGAAGCGGCGAACTCTATAAATAAACAGTGAAATCTTCGCGCAAATTTTTATTTTTATATGCAAGATATAGTAAGTCGAGGAATGGCGCATAAAAATGCACAGCATTTTTCACGCCTCGCAAATTTAGACTCTAAATCCATACAGACTGCGAAGATGAAGATGATTATACCACGAGTACATACATATGTTTGTGTACTATATAGTTGGCAAGATGCGTCTGTGCCATATGCTCAAGACATGGTAACTGAATCATTAGCCAGCTCGCAATGCGATTCACGAATTTTCCATGACGGCTTCTCGCATTTGTATCATTTGTGTGCTCCTCTTACGTAGATACAAAACTTATCTAGTCCAGAGATAGACAGACACACGTGTCGGTGTGTGAGTGTGCGTTGTTGGGTTGGGTTTGGTTTGGTTTCGTTCGGTTGGTGCGATTATGGGGCGGCTAGGGAAATGTATTCATGCATTTAAGTCAATGCTCCACATTTTGGGGTTTTTTGTCTTGCTAATTGTTTTCGTTTGCTATTATCATTGTTGTTGCTGTTACTCGGAACTGATAAAACTGTTGTACAAAATAAGTAAAGCGGACGAGCGCAATCAAGATAGAACTGCTCGACATATACGAATCAGGGTACGCTTTCTAAATAAAAAAGATATTTTGTAAAGTCGACCAAATTTAAAATATTTATAAAAGGCCAAATATTGTTTTTTATTCAAGTAGGAACATCAAGTTGGATATTAAGCAATTGAAATAAAATTATTTAATTTGATCTTCGTAATTTGTATCGGTATTAATCAAAATTAAAATTGTTTTTCAAGAAGGGAAATTAGAAGGATATTTAGTAATTTAAATTATTAGTTTTCTTTAAAGCTAATGTTGCAGAGATTTTTGTATGCAGTGTTGATATACAAATAGTATTTGAAATAAAATTCTTAAATGTGTTTTTCGTCTATCGGTATTAATCAAAATTAAAATTTCTTTAAATTACATTTAAATAAATTTAATAAATGAAGATTATTTGCGTATTTAGATATGATACATTTTTAGAATAGCGATCTTGGGCTATACGCCCCACTGTGCCACAGTAGTATCATGGCGCTCTCTCTCTCCCTGTCTCTCTGTGTCGCTCTCTCGCTCGCAGTGCAGCATTGTACCCCACTTCACAGCACTTGCGGCAGTCGCTGAGGCCGCTTCGTCGTCGTCGTCGTTGTTGTTGTTGTTGCTGTTGATATTTGCTCAATACATTTATTTTTGTAGTTCTTCTAATGTACTTTTTTTTACCCAGTGCGGCAAAGTCCCCGCTTCTCGCTCCCCTGCCGCACACACACACTTGTTACGCGTCGTCGTCGTCGTCGTCGTTGTTTGCGGTTGCTGGTTGCTGGTTGCTGACGTTAACGTTGACGTTGACGTTACTCGCGCTTGGCGACTTTGGGGGCTATTCCGATTTGTGCTGCGCCACGGTCCGCTCAGTTGTTGTGCGGCGTTGAATACAAACGCGTCGAGAAATCGCGTGGAGCCGAGCGAGATATACACGGCAAAAAAAGAGCGACAGCGACGAAGGCGGAAATCGAAAACCATTGACGATTATTGAACGGAATACGAGAAAAACCAAAAACAAAACGCGCGCGTGCGTTTTACCAGCCAGAGTTGAAACACAGATCGGTGGCCCAGTGATCGTGGCTCGTGAGAGGGCGTGTAACTAAAAAAGTAATTACCAGAGCGAATTTCTTAATAGTTTAGCGCAAATTGTTTTGATTTCGATTGCGTGAAATCAATAAAACAAGAGCTGAGAAAAAAAACAAAAATCGAAATGCAGACCTTAATCGAAACTAATTGAACTCTTGTGATCATCATCGGCAACTTTTACTGCTGCTGCTCGTTTCGCTTCGTTCCGTTTGTCGGTCGTGTGACACAGTCCGATTTGAGTGTGTGTGCTTATCATTTTCACATGATCGTCTGAACGTTCCAATAAATAATATTTTGGCTTCAAAATATTGATACATTGTGACATTCCTTCTGCCTTCCCCCAAAAAGTGGAGGCGGCGCCTCTCGAGCAATCCGCTTGGCAACGATTTCTTCAGTCTGCTTCTGTGTCTGTTTCAGCCGTTTTGCTATTTTCAAATAGAAAAGAACTTTTCGTTTGTTTTTTGCTGTGCTTTATTTTTAAGAATTCGCTTAAATTAGCATACATAACATACAGCTACTGCTGTTGGCCATAACCTTCCCCTTTTTTCCCGGTGGCGCGGTCAAGTGTTTTCATTTTGGTTGGGAAACATTTCCTGTGCTCTCTCTGCCGCCTTCGTGTGTTTGTTTTGTTGTGTAAACATTTGGTTTTCATGCTATTTGCTTTTCTTATTATTTTGGCTCTGAGGCAAGTGTTAGATTCTGTATTCGGTTACCAATTTGGTAGAATTGCAACACACTTCACAGTCCACAGGCCACATGACGGCGCGCCCTAGATAATTATTACGATTACGATTATTTCCATTGTTAGATATTCTTCACTTATCAGTATCTCGTGCGCAGGCAAACAGATACTTCATATCTGTATCTGCGTATCTATGTCTGTTTTAGACTGCCACTGTTTGCACTTGACTTGGCATTAACCACAATTAATGAGTCGCCGCTGCTTTCAAAGCCAAACCGCGCCCAGTGCTATCAAATTGCCCCAAAAAAAAAAAAAACTTTGATTACCTAGCCGCTCTCTGGTCGCAACAAACACAAGACGCGAGCAATTGTATCAAATTGATATCAAACAGTAAAAACTGAACTGAACAAAACTTAATTGCACTTTCTACGTCTTGTTGTTATTATTGTTGTTGTTGTTGTTGCTATTGCTGTTGTTGCTGTTGTTGCTGCTGCTGCGGCGGCATCTAAAAATAACTGAATGCGGTCATTGGACCCTCGCCCACCTCCTCCTCTCCCCTTTTCACTCGCTCAGCTCACAACTGATTGCGAGAGTCGTCGTCGTCGTCGTCGGCGTCGAGCAATTGTTATGCTACACACCAAGCATGCTCTCTGCTGCATGCCGCCACTGTGCACAGTGCGCCTCCGAAATTGTGAGCACACCTCCATGAAATGCAGTTGATTCATGAAACGAAAACAAGCTTATCACGAAACGTGTGGAAAAATTTTGCCTTTAATCGATTTATCAGTCATTAGCAGGGCAGCCGATCTGCCAAATGTCTGAGTATGAATGTGGCGTAAACAATTTGTTTTTGGCATGCGGTGAATTCCCTTCATCGGTGTAATCGCACATGTGCCAGCTAATATTGTAAACTATTTGTCAGCTATGCTTTTCGCCTCTCGCTTTACGCTTATCGATACACTTGTGGCAAGGCACTGACTTCATTATCCTCTCTTTTGCTCTCTTGCAGAAGTTGCATACTTCAACAACAACAACAACAACAACAACTACGACAGCAACAACAAGAATAAGAATAGTGACTGCAAAGCGGCGCAACAGTCGAGCGAAACAAGAGCGGAACGTCGAACCTGCTGCTTTGCCAAGCGACAGTCGGAGGAGCCCAAGGAGCACAGCTACAACGTGCAACAGCGCAGCAGCAGCAGCAGCGAAGAGTGCCACACGCATTCCGTCTACAGGCAGCACAACAGCGAGTTCATCACTCAGCCCAAGGAGCAGCCAAAGCAACAGCAACCAGGACCACAAGAAGTGATTCTTCGGCAGCCAAAAAGGCGACCGATAACACTGCGATCACAGAGCCAGCCGGCCATCTTGCAACAGCCGCAGCGCAAGCAACGTCCGGGCACGCCGCCGCCACACGCCGCCGCCGCCGTGAGAAGCATGAGTTCGATACCCGCAACGCTGTCCAGCAACAATGTGGCAGCTGCCGGCGCCGCCGCCGTTGCCCCAGAGAAGCAGCCGTGGCCCAACTCCAAGGATGATTACGAGCTGCGCGACGTGATCGGCGTGGGCGCCACGGCTGTGGTGCATGGCGCCTACTGCATACCGAAGAACGAGAAGTGCGCCATCAAGCGCATCAATCTGGAGAAGTGGAACACATCGATGGACGAGCTGCTCAAGGAGATCCAAGCGATGTCGTCGTGCAATCACGAGAACGTCGTCACATATCACACCTCGTTTGTGGTGCGCGAGGAGCTGTGGCTGGTGCTGCGTCTGCTCGAGGGCGGCTCCCTGCTGGACATCATCAAGCACAAGATGCGCACCGCCAACTGCAAGCAGGGCGTCTTCGACGAGGCCACCATTGCCACCGTGCTGAAGGAGGTGCTCAAGGGCCTCGAGTATTTCCACTCCAACGGCCAGATACATCGCGACATCAAGGCGGGCAACATACTCATCGGCGACGACGGCACCATTCAGATTGCGGACTTCGGTGTCAGCGCCTGGCTGGCCACAGGACGGGATCTGTCACGCCAAAAGGTGCGTCACACATTTGTGGGCACGCCCTGCTGGATGGCGCCCGAGGTGATGGAACAGGATCATGGCTATGACTTCAAGGCGGACATCTGGTCGTTTGGCATCACGGCCATTGAGATGGCCACGGGCACAGCGCCGTATCACAAATATCCGCCCATGAAGGTGCTGATGCTGACGCTGCAGAACGAGCCGCCCACCCTGGACACGGGCGCCGAGGACAAGGATCAGTATAAGGCCTATGGCAAGACATTCCGCAAAATGATCGTCGAGTGCCTGCAAAAGGAGCCCTCGAAGCGTCCCACGGCCAGCGAGCTGCTCAAGCACGCCTTCTTTAAGAAGGCCAAGGATCGCAAGTATCTCACCCAAACACTGCTCCAGACCGGCCCCAGCATGGAGACGCGCGTCCACAAGGCAGCCAAGCGCCAGCCGGGCGCCTCAGGTCGCCTGCATCGCACCGTCACCGGTGAGTGGGTGTGGTCCAGCGAGGAGGAGGACAACGTCAGTGGCAGCGGGGGACGCAAGCAGCCGTCGTCGGACTCCGAGTCCGAGGATCGTCCCATCAATCGACTGGAACGCGCCGACTCGTCGGACAGCGATCGCGAGGAGACAACACCCGAGATTACCCGCAGCCTGTCCTCGGCCACGATGACACCGGGAGGCGCCGCCACCACCGCCGCCGTCTCAGTTCCAGCTCCAGCAGCCAGCGGTGCTCAGGAACTGACCGCTGGCGTGGCACAA
This sequence comes from Drosophila ustulata, assembly GCA_035047365.1. Taxonomy (NCBI): domain Eukaryota; kingdom Metazoa; phylum Arthropoda; class Insecta; order Diptera; family Drosophilidae; genus Drosophila; species Drosophila ustulata. The sequence goes on from JAWNPT010000094.1 coordinate 17,092,730, forward strand.
ATGCAGCTGCCCAGCGATGCGGCGGAGGCACCGCCCGTCAATCTGGTGCTGCGCATGCGGAATCTGCGTCGCGAACTGCACGACATCCGGTTCGAGTTTGCCGTGGGCAAGGATACGGCCGAGGGCATTGCCACGGAGCTGGTGGATGCGGGTCTGGTGGATGCGTTGGACACACAGCCGATGGCCATACATCTGGACCAGCTGATTGCGCAATGCGACACGATGAAGACAATAACGTTCCAGCTGAGTTCGGGAGTGCAGCCTGGCGAGACGCCAGACGAGCGTTCCCTGGTGGGCTATGCACAAATCTCCATCACGGACTAGGACGAGGAGTTGGCCTAGTGCCTCCAACACATCCTTCCGCCTGCAAACGTGCCCCCCCTTCCCCATACGTAACGTCGCCGCCACCGCCGCTGCTTTTAGCATATAGAACTATATAGAACTAGAGATGTAAAAATGCTAGTTATAGATCTGCAAAGCCGTTCGTTAACTCTTAGAAATTACATACATACATACATATGTATATGTACATTAAAGTACATACTTTTATTTGTATTCGTATTGTATCCCTCTAGCTATCTATATATCTCTCTCTCTCTGCGCATTGTAATTACTTCATACGCCCTCAACCAACCTCACGCAGTCAATCCTACCTCCCTGCCGTAGTTAGCCGCAGCTCCCTCTGCTAAAAAGTAGCTAAAAACTAATCGATTTAATCGTAATGCAAATCGAAATTGTGTACTTATTACTACTATTCGTTTTTGTTTTCGTTTTCGCTTCTCGTCGCTCCACCTGTACATACATATATATATATATACATACTATATAATATATATTATTTTCAACTCCATCTCTGAATTGAGTGCGTCGAGGAGCGTCTTTAATTTATTTCTCTAGCGATCTAAACGTGTTACTTTTAATGATCTAGTTTCTAAGTCACAAGATTTTCTTTAATTTTTTTTGGTTTTCCTTTCTTTAATGCAAAGAATATTACACTCTAGACTTTTAGCCTTAAACTTTAAGCGGATTTTGTCGAATTGCGAAATTGTCACGAAAACAAAACACAACGTACAGCAGTTAAAGCAAAATAATTATCAATTATTGTTAGTAACATTTGCCTGTTGCCGCCTCGAGCGAAAAGAAATTGTATTTATTATTTTCATGGAGTACAGAAAACAAAACAACAACAACAAAAATCGTACATTTTAATAATGAATATTAAAGAACATACTTATAGTATCGAAAAGAAAGAAGGATGAAGAAAAAACGTATATAAAAAATAACAAAAAAGGAAATGAAAAGAACAAAATTAATTTTGTGTTTTTATTGAACGGATTTCTATTTTTGTTTGGTTTCCTCATTTAGATCGTAATTTAACACTCATCATCACATCCATCTAGCATTCCAAGTTTCGGTCTTATCCCAATAACTACTATAAAACATACTAAATATGACTACGCTAATTGCGGGACTTAACACTCAGCTCAAGTTAGACAAATACCTTCGATCTAAAAACAAATACAGTAAGCACGAACACGAACTATGGAGAGTCTTTAAAAATCCCAAGATGCCAGTATATGCCTGTAATTTTAGACTAGTGACGAAACTTTTAAAAACCAATCTAAAACATACTTAGGCTCTAGAACACACATTTTAAATGCAAAGACCTCGTTTAACTACAACTACAACTACAACTTACTATTACTCGTAGCAACTAACTAAATAATAATTAATAAAGCCATAGGCTGTACGCAGAGGTCAGTGTCAACTATACTACTAGATAAGATCGAGTTCAAAATAAATACATATACATATGTATATGTGTGGTTAATACCTATTGTACTTACTACATATGTCAGAAATTGTATACGATTCGAATTGAATTTCAAATAAAATGGCATTTGGCTCCACAAACCCAACCAACAAAAATACAGCAAATTCTCATTGTGCTATATAGTCTCTTGTCCAGGAATTTCTCTCAATATTGCATCATATTTGCAGACTTTACAGCGGAGCTATGGCGGATTACTTTGATGAATTGGGACACACGCCCACTGGGCCCGAGGGTGCCAATGATTTCGATCGCCACTATCGCCGCCTTCAGGTGCTGGCCGTCATGAACGGCATTGATATGGAAATCGAGGCTCCTGAGGCCTCCAAGCGGGCCATTGAGGCGCTGCCACTCCATGAGATAACTGCTGAGGAAGTTCATCCTGACTTGGAGTGCGCTGTGTGCAAAGAACCAGCTGAGGCTGGTAGTAAATTCAAGGTGCTGCCTTGCAAGCACGAGTTCCACGAGGAGTGCATTCTGCTGTGGCTGAAAAAGGTATTTGAAATTGGTATTTATTATTTCTGATTTTGTATTCAATAAAATTGTTGTTGCTCAGGCCAACTCCTGTCCCATTTGTCGTTACATCTTCGTAAGCATTCTCTGAAATTTATGTTTTTCTTTAATGTACAACTTGAGCTTCACATTTTGTCCTACAGGAAACCGATGATGAGGTTTATGAGGAGCTGCGACGGTTCCGTCAGGATGAACCCAATCGTCGTGATCGCCAAGATGCTCTAATGGATTCCATGTTCGGTTGAGATTAATAATTTTGCTTGTATATTTTATGGTTCTGGTAGTTATTGGTTTGTGGATTAATATTATAAATAAAAGTAAATGGTTGCAGCAATTCTGAATGTATTTATTCAATTTGATTTTGGTAAATTCGTTTGAACTCAATACTGACAGTTATTCAGTGTAACCGTTCAATTTGAAAATATGCCAGAAAAAAAGTTGCAGTATTTAAAATACCACAAATAGTCCCACTGGCGGCCAAGCTTATTTGAACAGCATGCAGATCATCTCATCAACAAAAGTTTTAAATAATTTTTGAAGGTAGCTGAACGTCTGCAAAATTATGAAATTGCACAATTTGCCAAATGTTATTAAAAAACGTAATTTTACTTTTAAATTAAAGTTACCTTAGCAGTTCCGTGAGCTGAACTGGTGATCTCAGCCGTCATTTACAACACTGTTGTCAATTCAGAGTTATTGCGCACTGGCATTGTTGCCGGCTCATTTCGTTTTTTTTCAGCTCCGCGTATCGTAAGGACGTTGTCGGTTAATTGAATGAAAAAAGTGCTTAGTAAATAATAAAAATGTTATCTGACGACAGCGGTGTAAAGTTATTTGATCGCAAGTTTGTGGCATCCAATTTGCGCAGTCAACTGCGATGTCCAAGTTGCGCTCACGAATATTCTCACAGACACTTTGTGGGAATGCAAGCAGGTAAAACGATTTTCAAATTGCTTTTGAATTGCAGTTCTTTCGAGATTAAATAAAATTTACTTTCATATTCAATGAAAAAGTGAAGTGAAATGAATGTAATTTTTGCAGCACCCTTGCACACACACACGCACAGAACTTGAAGCTCGCCCATTCATGGGACTGCCGTTATTTTGTGTGCATGTGTGTGTGTCTTTTTCGTGTTTTGCTTTTGGCTGCGCTTCTAAACAGATTTTAACGGAATTCGTTTTATGTGCAGAGAATTATCGTCCCTTCCTGCTGCCCTGCGGTCACAATATGTGCGAATTTTGCATTTCGCAGCGTCGTCAGCAAGTCGACTTCAAATGCGCCGTCTGCTTTAATTTGGCCCCGCCCACAATCACCGCCAAAGATCATAGGTTCCCGGGCAACTTACGCGACTTTTATGAGCTCAACTATCATGTGATGGGCCAAGCGAATAGTCTGACATACTATCGCCGCACCTCCGTTCACTCGGCGAACAAATCGCAGCAACTCAGCGAAATCGTAATGGAAACGAAGTGCAGTGAATGCAGTCACATTGTCGCCAGGGGCGAATGCAAGCAGTGCAACGCCTTCTACTGCAAGCGTTGCTTCGATACCGTTCACAGTCACAGTCGCGTCCTCAAGACGCACTCCTTCCAGCACTTCAGCGACCACGGCAAGCGAGTCGTCAACAAGGGCATTCGTGTGGACAAGAACATATTTCGGATACCGACGCCGCTGCACTGCAGCGATCACAAGTTGCCGGCGAACATTTTCTGCCGCGTCTGCAATCGCAACTGCTGCAAGCAGTGCAAGTCCAGTCAGCATAGTCAGCACAGTACTTGCTTGATGGATAAATTGGTTAGTTGCCAAGCATTGCAAGTACTGTGTATATTGGTTAATATAGTTAATAGTAGTAAATTTGCTAAAAATCCGTTTAACCAATATACACTGTGTTTTTTCAACTTGTTGCAAGAGTCGAGAATATTTATACTAACGTACTTTTAATTTATAGAACGAGCGCTATTTGACCGAGATACCAGCTTCGATCAACTCAATAGACGCAGCAATTTTGCAAGTCAACAATGCACAAATGGTGAGCAAACCAACAAAACTTTTTACTTAATACTTGGCATTTATATTATTTTACATACATACAAACATATATCTAGATGATTCCTATAGCTATAGTTTCAATTTACAGTTAGCTATTTACAGTAATCGCTCGCTAAGAATAATAATTTAAGACGTACACGAGTACAAGAATTCTCATTACAAATATGGCAAGCATTTTCTACCAAGCAAGGCTCCTTCTCACTCTTTGCTCTCTCTGCTGCTCGATTCCTGCTGCTGCTCACTGCTGCTCTCCGAGATGCCACTGATGGGCATAAGGTGTCCCGTGTTGCCATCCGGCTTTATCTCAATCACTTCCAGTTTCTCTACGCTCACTTTTGTAGTCTCTTTTCGCTTTTGTCCGGCAACTGCATTCGTATCCCTCAAGCTCTGTAGCTTGTCCTCTGCCTCCTCGCTGCTCTCTGAATCTGCTGGCGGTTCGCCATCAAGTTCCGCATCGGCATCCAGCTCGGGTTCCTCCTCGCGTTCTGGATACGGCGTGGAGGACACAACAATGGGCTTCAGTCCCAGTGTTTGTGATTCCAGCGACGTTGTGGTAGGAGACATAATTGTGGTTGGCGCTTGGCCATAAGTGTCGTATGTGCCACGCTCTGATATGTCGTCGATTTCATCATCAATCAGCAGATTGCGCTCGGAGCTCTGCTCATAGACTTGAGCATTGATGCCGCTGCCATGTTTGGGCGATGCCTTGTGGTTCTTCGGTAAGGCCGGTGTGGAAGCCTCCTCTCTGGCTTCAGGTTTTTCCGCTTGCTGTTTGCTCTTGCGTTGCTTTTCCAGTCGCATTTTCTCCTCCATCTCCTGGAACTTCATGGCCAGATATCTGCATGAAAAGGTTACAAAATTAAAAAGATATATTGATTTAATTTAGAATTGCCATTACTTGTCCACTATGGGCCCATTGTAGTCCTCGGGGAACTTTGGATTGAAGGGCAAAATGTATTTATAGAGTCGTTCGTTGAGCACGTAGAGCTGCGATGTCGTCGAACACTTGACGTTGAACCACCAGTCGCAAGTCAGAGCAATCTATGGGAATAATGGGAGTAATAAAGGACTATTAAGGTCTTTTAAATATTAGCACGAACCTGACTGAAGATGGTGCCATTGGGGCAGAGGAAGGAGGCCTTGCCGCCATTCAAATCGCAATAGTGCCACACTTGGCAATTGGTTTCGGGATCTCCAAAGAAGCCCTTGTAGCGCTGTTGCGTGCACTCAAAGTCCGTCTTGGGTATCTCCGAGTAGTTGGGATAATCAATACCAGCACGTCCTGTCGTCGGTCCAGGGTGTTTGTCTAAGTACAAGTTATAAAAGATTAGTTTATGTGATAGTTTTCATGACATTCAGTTACTTGGCTTATTGAGATGCTGCAGATCCGCTTCGGCATTGCCTGCTACAGTGGTTGGCGGTTGCTCCTCTTCGGTGTGGTCTGTGTTGTAGTCGTCGTCGTCGTCGTGATTGTTGCTGCTGCTGCTGGGCTTTGCCTCGTGATGTTGCGGCGGATTCGGCACAATTGTTTGCGTCTGCTTCAAATTCTGGAGGATGCGTATTAGCGTCTTAATCGAGTTGTCAATGTTGTCCGGTGTGAGCGTGTGGGGCAAGTGATTGCTCGCCTGCAGCTTGTGCAGTATTTCGGCCAGCGATGAGGTGCGTATATCAGGCAATTGATCCGCATCCTCCTGGGCATATACTTGGCTGGGCAAGGGCGCAGCTGTTGGACGCTCCTGGGCGTATTTGTAGACGGGCTTCAGCTTAATTGGCGGCAAACTCGGCGACGGGGCAGCCGACGGTGGCTTGCTGGAGACATAAACGTATTTGGGTGTAATTTTAACAGTCTCGCTGGGCGTGGGCGGAGTGATGTAGACAGGACGACGGGTGGCCTTGTAGTTGTTGTGCACTGGAGTGACGGGCTGCAGACGCAGCGTGGGCTGCTGTTTGTACACGACGGGCGCTCGAGTGGGCGTCAAATCATGGACACGTGGTGCCTGTGGATGCTCGGCAAATGGAGCGGGAGTGGTCACCAATATGTAGGCATGTTGTGGTGCACGAGATGGCGACGACTCCTGATGGTGATGGTGTTGTTGCTGATGCTGCTGCTGCTGCTGCTGTTGCTGTTGCTCCTCGTCCAACGATTGGCGTGGCCCATCAATGAGATAGTCAATGAATTGCGCTGGAGCGGGTGACCTAAGTGAAGCACATTACAAGGGATTAGACATGGTCATTTGGCCCAACGATGCATAGCCAGCCAAGCGGGGCAAGTTTGTGTGAACTTACCCGAGCAGCGGCTCCTTTGCGTACTCTGGCTGCTCATTATTATGGTTAAGGTGGCCCATGAGGGCACGTAATGGAATATGCAGCACCTGTTGATGCGTATGCTGTGTTTGCTGCTGCTGGCCAGCAACAGCAGCAGGAGGAGCTCCGGCTTCTGGCCGCACAAACAGACCATTGTAATTGTGTAACTGACTGTGGTGTTGTGATTGTGGTGGTGGCTGTGGCGACGATACAAGCGTGGTATGTGGATGATTGTGGTGTTGATGTTTGCCAGCTTTCGTATTGCTTTGCGCTGGTTGTTGCGGATGATGCGCATCCTCTGCCTCATGATGATGGTATCGCTCAGCCTGCTGCTGTTTTTGCTGTTGCCGCTGCAGCTTCATGCGCTGCTGCAAGTAGAGCACGTATTTCTCCTGCGGCGTCAGCTGTTGCTGATCCGGCGACATATGGAAGTAACTCTCGTATTTGTTCACGTGTCCATAGCCAGGCGACTTTTGATGCACTATCAAGGCGGTTTTCGATGGGCTCGCCGATGAGGAGGCGCTGCCAGTGGCTGGCTCGCTGTACACATTATAGCCCACACTGTGGGGCATGCAGAAGCAGATGATGAGTTGGTGTATTGTCGTGAGTGGAAGTAGAAGATGTGGCAAGTAGGTTTGTAAAAAAAAATAAATGAATTGCCTTCGACCTGGCAACCAAATGGTGGCCAATTGTGTTGACCATTGCCTGAGGTGGTATATGACATGATTTTGCAATTTGAACATTACGAGATGAACACGATGTGAAACGTTCTCTCCCACCTGACGACTGTCGTCAGCCCATTGCCCATTGGCGGCGCCTCATAGGGTACATCAAACTGCTTCTTACGTCACCAACAACAAACAATGTTGTCGTCACAGACGGAGACGGCGACAGAAGTAGAAGTTGAAGTGGAAGCAACAGCAACAGCGGCAGCAGCAGCAGAGGTTGAGCCATGCATTAAATGCAATTGATTTCTGCGCCCAAGGGCATTGCATGCAACGTGTTCAACGTCTGCCGTGTTTGCTGCCACTGCCACTGCAACAGCAACGGCTGCAGCAACTCTCTGCTGCATGTTCGCTCTGAATACCTTCATGTTTCCATTTGATAAAGTGTCGTAATTATGTCACAACAAAATTAAATAAACTTAAGCAAGGGCGCCATTGTAGCACAATATACTTTACTTAATGTATTCCAAAGATAATTAAGCTAATTAATAGCAAACTCTGGGTCCTCATTAATTAAATTATGTCTGGTAGTTGTCGTGCATTTTTGGCACAAATTATATTCGAGTTTCGAAGTATATGTTTACTTTGTTTTTCGACTAATATTTAAAAAAACTTCTATCTCTAAATATAAAAGTGTTTTGTTCTAGAGCTAGAAGGAATTTTCACATAATTTTCGTTGCTATCTGAAATCACTCAATAAAAATACTATTGAAACTTGGCTTTGAAAGTCAAGTAAAGTAGGATGATTAATATAAGTTTGAATATTTATTTGCAATCGATTAAATTTCCAGCAATTAAAAAACTGCATGCACCCAAAAATCAACTTCATTAAAATAAGAATTAAAATAAATCAAAATGCATATTTGACAATCACAATTCAAACGGAAAGAGTATTTCAAAATTCGACAGCACTACGTTGACGGTACTGACAAGTGAATGACTGTCGAAATTGGTGCAACATTTTTAATTTGTATTCTACATGAAAATGCCAAGGCAATATCAAACGACAAAGACGACTATGACAACGGCAATTGTGGGTGGTGACAGCCAGATTCGTGTCGTGTTCGTGAGAATCTCCCAGAAAGTATTCGAGTTTTGGAAGTTGGTCTTTTAAATGTGAATGCGAAAGCGAGATATGTATCTTGTAGATACCCTGAGATGCATTCATCATTTGTATTGGTATAAATCTTACCTTTGTGTTGGATGCACCAGCACCGTCTCCTCTTGTCCCCTCTCCTGCTGCTGCTCCGAAGACGAATCTGCTCCGGCTGGTGCATAATCCGTAACAATTTGTGTTTGATGCGCATTTTTATGGTAGACAATTTCTGTTGGCGACGACGGCTTCTTGTTGTAATTGATAGTATTGCCATTATGGACTTCGTTGTTGTGGTTGTTGTTGTTTGGCTTGCTGCTGCTCACTGGCGTATAAATAATGGGCATAAAGTGTCCCGGCAGCGTGTTCTGTGCTGTAAACGGTGTTAAATTGACTTTTGATTGCTTGCCGCGCTGTCGATGGTACTGCACTTGTGGCGCCGACGGCGGTGCCAGCAACTCAAACTCCTGTTGCTGCTGCTGCTCGTGTTGGGACAGCGGCGGGAAGTGCTGAACAGTCTTGTGCTGGAGTTATTATGAATTTCACGATTACTTGACTTTATTTATGCGCAGTCTATTGTGTACTTGCCTTGTGTGCTGTTGGGTTCAATGGCTTGTAGGCAATAAATGTGGCGCCCGCATCTGCCGGCAACGCTCCATCCTTGCCATGACCAGGTGCCTGGCCCTGATGCTGCTGCTGCTGCTGGTGTCCGCCTATGCCCAGCGGATGGTATAAGTCGCCTGCGCCCTGCTGATAATGCGTAGACGCTCCCTGATGATGTGCGTGTGGATGTGGATGAGGATGCGGCGACTGCGGTGGCGGTTGCGGTTGTGGCATGTAGGCGACCGGTACTGGGATGCGACTGGGGGCAGCCAACGGTGGTCGGAGTTGCGCACCGCCTGCAGATGGAGCATGCTTCACAGCATATTGCTGATTGATGGGCAGCTCGGGGGCAGGCAGATAGAAGGCCATGTAGGGAATGAGACGACGATTGCGCTCCGATGCGCTGAGCTCGGCGTCGGCGATGACGCTGCTGTGATTGGCTCCATTCACGGCATGCGGTAGGAGAAAAGCAACTGCTGTAAAGTAGATTTAGATGTATTTATTTTACAAGTAACGACATTGCGAAACAAATTTAGCCAAATATTATTTCATTTATGTGACATAATCTACAAGCATTTGAGAGTTGTGTTATCGATCATTTCACTGTTACACCAACGTTCTGGTTTTGATGCTGGTGCGGATTCTTTTCCATAACCACCCAGCTGCAGTTGAGAATCTCGTGCATATCCCAACGTGTCTCAGCAATGGGATCGAGCAGCACAGCAACAGCAGCCTTGGCCTGTGGCGTGATGACGTCGTGGAGCTTCCGACGAAAGGCGAACTTCATGGAGCGCTGATCGTCCAGCAGTTTACTGAGATTGCTGTCATCAAAGGGCATCTTGCCGTTCAGCATTATGAAGAGTATGACGCCCAAAGACCAGGCATCAGCCAACTGGGCGTCGTAGGGCACTCCGCTGACAACTTCTGGAGCGGCGTAGGCCGCAGACCCGCAATACGTTTGGGATGCGAACTTGTGGCCCTCCTCGTTGCTGCAGAGACAGGCGAAGCCAAAGTCAGCCAACTTGACATTGCTGTGCTCGGACAGCAGAATATTCTCGCATTTGAGATCACGATGAGCAATGCCATTTTTGTGCAAATACTTCAAGGCGACGGCCATCTGCAGGAACCAGATCTTTGATTGCTTCTCTTTGATGTAGCCCGTCTTCTTAATGTGCGCCAACAGATCGCCTCTTTCGGCGTAACGCATAAAAATGAAGATCTTCAAACCGCGCTGAAGAATGCTGTGGATCTGTATGATATTAGGATGATCGAGTTTTGTCAGGATATCCAGCTCGCGTGGAAAGAACTTGTTTACAAAGTCAATTGGTGCCTTTGCCTTGTCGATCACTTTGCAGGCCAAGTCGGCGGCCTTGCCGGTCTCGCTGCGATATTGGGCTGTAATCACAGTGGCATATGATCCCTCGCCGATCTTGTGGCCAAGCTTATAGCCCTGTAAAGCCAAGGCTTCGGTGTCTGAGCTGCGGGTTTGCAGCTGGCTGTTATTTGGTGTGTTGGCCATTATTTATTAAAGAGCAGCCAATCTGTTGTCAACTATTTAGTTGGAAGGATTATTAGGTTGTTGGGGAGATTCCATCAATTTAATTTATTTTACCGTTTCATTGGTTGATCCTTATTAAACTATAATTTATTATTCCAATTTATTTAAAAATAAAATTGTTGGATTTTCTAATGCATACCAAAACTGTTGTACAAAATTATATCGAGTTGAAAGTAAACAGTCTTGAAATGTATGACAATCAAAGCCTTGTTGTTTTGTTAAGCTAATATTAAAAGTTGTATTATGCAGCATTATGCAGCTATGTCGAACATTTCACTTTTCTCTCACTCTGACTTTAATATACATATATTTTTTGTTGAGATGCGAGATTTTAATGTATACTTAAGATTATTCTTGTTGAGCTATATTTTTGGTTATCTTAGCTAGAGAGACGAACGTTTTCGTTTGGGGAATCTCAGTAGACGCAGCGTACTCCAGCAAAATTACATATAATTCGAATTGGAGTATCATTTATTTTATTACTTGTCTTTGCTCTTTCACAACGTTTGTAGTTTTTTTTGTCAAAATTTCTGGATTGGAATAGGAAATTTCGTTTACCTTATATTGTAGTACCATCAAATTCAAGTTTAGTGAGGTCGACCAACCTCACGGTAACTAACTGTGCACTTCAACTACTTAACCGTATAATGGTTAACTGACATCTGACAATTATTCACCACATATATTTAGTTGGTTCAATACCACAACCATTGGCAACACACAGCACATCGATTTCGCACATTACCCGGAAAATCATGTCCAACTATGCTGGCAATCGGCAACTGACCACGCGCAGCTCTGACATTGACGCATTGGCCCAAAGGGGCTACAACATTGGCCACAAGATCGGCGAAGGTTCCTATGCCACTGTCATCACCGCCGGCTATGCGGACGAGAGCGGTCATGGCGTCAGTTTGGCCTGCAAGATCATCGACAAGGCCAAGGCCCCAACTGATTTTGTGCACAAGTTCTTTCCACGCGAACTGGAAATCCTGACAAAACTCGATCATCCCAATATCATACAGATCCACAGCATCTTGCAACGTGGCCCCAAGATCTTCATCTTTATGCGATACGCCGAGAAAGGCGATCTGTTGACGCACATCAAGAAATCGGGCCCCATAGATGAGAAACAATCGAAGGTCTGGTTCTTTCAAATGGCAAAGGCTTTAAAGTATCTACATTCTCATGAGATTGCCCATCGAGATCTGAAATGTGAGAATATTCTGCTCTCGAAACGCCTCAATGTTAAACTGGCCGATTTTGGCTTCTCGCGTTATTGTCGCGATGAGAGCGGCAATCAGGTTAAATCGGAGACTTATTGTGGTTCAGCTGCCTATGCGGCACCCGAAGTTGTTTCTGGTGTACCCTATGATCCGAAGCTGGCTGATGCCTGGTCCCTGGGTGTCATACTGTTCATCATGATGAACGCCAAAATGCCATTTGATGACACCAATCTGACCAAATTGCTCGAGGATCAGCGCGGCAAGAAGTTCGCGTTTCGTCGCAAGCTGCAGGACGTGATCTCATCGCATGCCAAAGCCACAGTTGCAGTTCTGCTAGAACCCGATGCAGGAGCTCGTTGGGACTTGCGAGAAATACTCAATTGCAGTTGGTTGGTTTCCATTGAGGAACCACGTCCTTCGGCCTCCACTTGAGATGGGAGAGGGAAATGTGCTAGATTGACTCTTTGGTGTAATTAGAAATTGTATTATCAGACAGTCTTTATATATATCTATTTCTTATCCTACTATGTGTATATATGTATGTATATGCTGCACATATATAAATGTGATGCACACCTCTGTGTGTTTATGTAAAATAATATTAATATTCCACAACGCATTTAATTTATTTGAGTAGCTTTAAGCTGCTCCAGATTGCGAATAAAAATTGTCAAGCGACGAGTTTGATGTTTTTGTTGTGCAACCCGCTGGAGCTGAACAATTAAAAGACTTGTGGCCTAACCACAGACGCTGTCATAACCGTTAAGGAAAACCTATTATAAAATAGCATTAAGCAAATTTTCAAATTTTTCTTCACATTGTTTATCGGACTTTGTTTTCGTGTGCTTAGTGAGCCGAGACGCGGCTAGAGATGAGACAATTCGCAGTATTTTTTATACATTTTCAAATGCATATACGGGGAATTTCCTTTAATAGTAAAACAATTTACTAATTTTGTGGTTTATTGTACACAAATCGAAATAAGTTTTTTAATCAGTTAAATGGTTCCATCGCTAGTTTGTTTGGTGTCCGCATCCTGGGCGGCATGTGTGGCAAACTAGCAAACTTGCAATTGGCAGCCATGACGACGCCAGCAACACCAACAATTGCAACAGCAATGTCGACAACAGCGACAATCTCCAGACGTCAGTGATACAATAAGTGTCCGAAAGTACGAGAATACGAGCCAAATCGGAGCTCTGGGGTGGATAATTTGCATTGGAGCGCGGGCAGCTTAAGTGCCCGCTCCGGTCGCACAGTCTTTAACTGGATTTACCTGCCAAAGTCCATGCCAACAGACAGGAAGACAGCCCCGCCAGATAGACAGACAATGTGACATGTGTGTTGTCTTGTGTTGTGCTGTGTTGTGGAGTCAACTCCCACTGGATTGCTGGCAGTAGCCAACTAAATTTTGGCCATGTGCAGCCTTAATTTTCTATCAAAATGTTGTGGTGTCGTAGTCATAGTTGGTCGGTCTGCTATTCGTTAGTTAGTTTTGTTGTTGTTTTCTTTATTGCCAAAGTGTTTTTATTTTACGACTCTTTTGTCGCAAGTGTTGCAAGCAGCTGCATCTGTGGCTCGGCCTCAGATCGGTATAGATTAGTTTGCGCACAGCGTGTACACCTGTGCGTATGCGTAATGCAATTTTGAATTAATTAATATGTGCATGCATGTGCCCGTCTCCCGTCACCCTCTTGTTCTCTCTCAGTTGGCTGCCGGCGGCACTTAAATGTTGTGCATTGGCTCATCCATCTCTTGTGCTCGGAGGTGCACAGCCTGGTTGCTTTGAATTAATTTCCAGGCAACGTGTCAGATTCGTATGGATGCAGCATCAATGTAGGCGCTTTGCTGCTGCTGTTGTCGTTGTTGTTATTATTATTGCAACGGCTTATTAAGTTGACCCCCACCAGGTCTATCGCTCGCTCTCTCGCTTTTCATGTGCAACGTTTTGCGGATTGCATGTGGAAAGTTGTCGGGTAACTTCCGTTCACTTTGGTGCATCCATCTTTTGTCTATTGTCTGTTATTGCAATTTTCAGCAATTGTACAATTTTGTGATCGATTCAAATTGAATTGGCAAACGACTAATTACGCTATGATTCAATATCTTCTTGCTGGTGAAAAATTACAAAATTTGACATGGCTGCAATAACGAATTGCAGGTTTAAGATTAAACTCAGTTGAGCACGAGTATATTTTTAAAGTTCAACGGTTGCTTATATGTTTTTTACCAATCAATTTATATAAAGTTTCAATTTTGTTGATAATAATAATATCTACACAATCTAAATGTGAAATGTAATGATTCGCGATTTTTTTAATGGAAGGAGATTACCAATCATCACGAACTTGTTGGTGTAATAGTAAAATTATAGATCTTCAAAATGTAACGAAAACAAGGTGTTTGGTGTTTAAGTAGAAAAGTGCATGAGTCGAGAGCAATATTCAGTTTTATAATAAACTTTTAAGAGAAAGAAGTTTGAATCATAACGATTGGTAATGTGTGTCCCTAAACTTGACAAAAATGTCAAATGAAAGTCAAGATGAAACGGAAGCGGTAATGAGCCTGAGCAGCTAGAAGCTGTCTTCTTACAGCTTTGTGTATTTCTTGTGAAACATTGCGGGCTTAATCTTAAAAACTTCGCTATAAATACATAATAGATTTAGTATGACTCGTTACATGTATATTCTATACTAACTAGTTTGGTAGTTGGTAAAATGAACTTATCCAAATGTCCAGCGCCCACACAATACAATTTCAATTACACACGCTCTTGGAGTGTGAGTGTTGCTGGGAGTGTGTCTGCCAGGAGTATGTGGGAAATGCAATTAGGCGCGCAAAACAAATATTCGACCCCTTCAAAAAATGGAGCCTGACAAGTAGGAGGCAGGCAGGGGAACAGACGAAAAGGAGGAGGTGGATAGTTCGGATACGTTGTCTAAACAGTTGTCCATTGTTGCGTACCGTTGATATTTTTAGCTGCTGTGAGTTGGTTTATGGCTAAAACACATTAAGCGAACCGCATAAAAACATTTTAGCCACAAAACAGCGCAAAAACCAAAACTCCTGCTTGTAGCGTTCATTGAAGCGTACCAAAAATGCGAGAGCTACCCATCATACTTAGGATGCACATACAGCAATGTATACGAGTACAAATACATCTGCAGATACTACAGACACAAACAGAGATACAGATACAGATACAGACACAGATACAAATGCGATAGAGATACATACTCGTTATTTGCCAAACACTTTTGCGCACATTTTGCATAACATTTGCCAATGAATTGTGAATCGCTTCTTATTTGGTGCAAATTTGATGCGATTTTTGGAGCCGGTTGCAACCAGGTTAGGCAGGTTCAGGCAGGTGCAGGTGCACAAAACCCAGGCCTAAAACCATGCGTCCTCCTCTGCCACATCCTCACACAGGACGCACACTGACTGTTATTCATCGCGTCTCATCCAGGGTTAATAGGCACCTCTGGCCGTTGGCAAAACATTTCACGCTTTTTCGACATTTCTGGCGCATAATTTGATTAGATTTCGATACGTCACACAAATTGTTTGCGTCGATTTGCAGCACTTGTTTTTGGTAGCGGCGGTAATGGGCATTGAGAGGGTATATCGTGGCACGGACACTGAGGTATTGGGCATTGTTGTTGCTGTTGCCTGCAATTGGCATTTGGACTGCATTTTGTGGCATGTTTTCAAATTTGATTTGATTTTGGCCAATGTTTTGTGGCGTTTTTCACGTGCCATCCGCGGCGCTTCACAAATGCAATTAAATGCAAATTTATTGCGTAAATATTTACTTGAGCGTAAATGAATTTTAATTTTGTCAACGTCGCAGCGATTTGTGTTTTTGAAAAATTGTTTTCCAACCAGCCTGCGGCCAACTTATGCCACCCACCGACATCCCAGACTTAAGCTGCACCATCTATTTGCCACCAAATTATAACAACCAGACGCCACAGATTTGTCGGCCTTCTTTTTTTGTTGGCGGTTTTGTTGAACAGAGTTTCTTCGATTACAGCTCGCCTGGAGAGGTTGAAATAATAATTGCAGCCTGTCCGTTGCACATGCGCCGTGCAACGTGCGCTGCCACGGGACTCGATTTGGTTGTGGCAAATTACAGTGTCCGTAAAATGAAATAAGTCCGCACCAAAATATTAACTAACTGCTCGTAAAGTGCGAAGAATTGCGATTACAGCCAACGTAGATTGGTTTAAAGCGACGTGAGGTCAACGCAAATTAAATATTATTTCGTTGCATTTGCATAAGATTTTGGCTTATTTACAAATCTTGGCCTGCAGCAAACTATTAAAACTGAGGAAACTAAATGCTTATACTTTAAAATGCATAACACGAATTGCTAGTGAAAGTTGCCTAGGAAAAAGTTAGCTAAAGTTTCCTTTAAATAATCAAAATGCACTGCAATTCTGACTCACTTCCAGATGGTAAACCTCAGCAAAAGTGTTTATAGTAAAGTGACCATGAGACAACTTAATTATTGACAAGTTTTTCAAGCGACCGCAAAGTTTCTTTAAGTACACAATGAATTGAGCAAAAATCAGATACTTCATTGTAATTTATGACTTATAAGCGGTGTCTATTTCTATGTTATTTAATCTAAATTATGCAGCAGAGTTCTGATCAATGATCCGCGTCTGCAATCGCGGTTTCTATTGCAATGTCAATTTATTCCCATACTTCACAGTTCAATTGTGTTCTTGATTTTGATCTATGGCAGAACAACTTTGCAAAAACACAATTCAAGCAATATAAGAATGAGCATAACAGGTGTCTGTTGGGTTGTTCAACAAACATCCGTCAGATATATATATACATGGTTATATTGTTTGCCGTTGGTCTAACAAATTTATTTAAGTAATGAAAAAAAATACAAAAAATGTGGTTGTATGTTTTCCACGTTTTCCTTTCCAAAGGCCAGAAAAGTGAATGGGGGGATTTGATTTTTGTTTTTTATCAATTGTATCGTTTAAGTTTAGTTTTGCAAATGTCGCAATTTGGTCCGTGTGCTGTCCGTCTCTAGGCCTGGCACTTTAAAGCGCACTAATGTTGTGCCACCAATCGCAGCAGCAGCAGCAGCCAGCCGCCCATTTAAGAAACTGGCAATCAAACTGCGTTCATCAAAGTCACAATCCCCGGGCATGTTGTCAACTCGACTCTAGAATGCTAAAGTTTTCTGCCAATCGCCAGCAAAGTGAACGAGCTCAATTTGTTAGTCGTGGAATCGTGTTGCCTCCTGTCGGTTGTGCCTGTGCTCATAAATATGAATGTATCTGCAAATTGATCGCACATGAGAGCTAGACATAACATTTAAAAATGCAGATAACATTTAAGATTTATTATTTGCTCTTTAATATCTGATATTCCATCACAACTAGTCGCTATCACTTGTCCGCTAATTGCATGCAAATGAAATGCGTTTCAGTGCATTGACTCTTGGCCCTTGTTACACTTTCTGCTCGCGGCAGTTGAATTTACATTTTTCTGCTGTCTGCCGTCTTCATTTGGGCAGCTGCATTTCATTATTGGCGAGATTGCATTTCACGGCCAACTGGCCAGAGGTCTGTTAAATATTTACATACCATAAATGCTTCCTCTATTGTGTTAACAATCTGATTTCCTCAACTTAGCAATTAATACACGCTACATTTTGCGGATTGTGACTCATGTCACTTCAGTTGCATGTTGCAACAACAAAATTTGTCTCCCATTCACATTTTTTTGGTTTTGGGGCTTAGCTGCTGTTTGCTGACCCGAACGCTTGACCTCCCATATCTAAATGCCGCCTACGGGACGTATGAGCAATGGCACAGGATTGTGCACGATTTGTGTGGCCAGTTCGCTGACAGTTGCTGTAAATGCGATTAATTTATGGCCCACTGACTTGGCTCCCACCGCTTAGAGAACGCTAATCCAAGTGACCATCTCGGCAAACAAACGACCCGACGGCTCTTAATGTAATATGATAATAACAATTGGTAATATCGATATACAAATATATTGGCGCTTTAATTCTTTACCTTCCCCTGGCTGAAAGCTGTAATTGCATTACGAAATTTTCCACACAATAAACTCATAGAGTCGCACTTCCAATGAATGCCATTGAAAAATGATTACGCAAATTAAATGTAATTTATTTATTTCCTCCGCGCAATGCAAAGTAAAAGCAACAGAGTCGACGGCAAATCCAAATGTGATTTTTATCATTCGAAGCGCAGCCAAGCCAAACAAATTTAAATATAATTCACTTACAAGTCGAGCCGCAAAACAAAAGCCCAAAATGGAAATGAAAGAAACATTGCATAAATTAGACGCTGGCGACGACTGAAAAACTTTATTTAATGGCGGCTCCGATCGATTTGCAGCGCTACAAAAAAAATCGATCGATCGATTCCGCGGAGATCGTCTAGATTTTGTGTATGCAAATGGCTTCATCAAGGTCGCCCAGCTGCCAGTTGCCATTGCCCATTACCCATTGCCTGTTGGCAGCAGCCCCCGCTGTGGCTGCTAAATGTGGTTCACTGCTGACCAGAGTTTCCATCGATTGCTGCACTCCGAGAAGTTAGTCTAAGTAGTCTGTTTGTCTGTCTCTCTGTCGCCTTATGATTTGTTAGTTAGTTTCTGTTTGTAGGAACGTGAATTAATTGAAGGCGGAAATTGCTGGGGTCATGAGCTAGCCTCTGAGGTTAATACTAATAGTGGCCATTGTCTATGGTCTGGTACATGGAATCACGACGAGGTCGTTGCTTGTCGGTTTTGATCACTAAATGGCAATTAATCCAAGTTTTTTGCCTGTCGACAAAGTTCAGAATTAATTGCTGGGTGTCTACTTTAGAATTAACAGTCACTTTTGGGTTCCTTTTTGCTATGTATGCTATGTAATAGTGCAAATGCTTCGTTAATTAGTTCGTCACAGTCACGTTTCTTAGGGGCTGGGCTGACCTAACGAAATCCATAACTAATAACAACTCTACGGACACCGCAAATGTCTTAATCTTCAGCACGAAATTTGTTAATCAAAACGTGCCCCGTTAAACTGAAAGCAAAAGTCTAATATTTGTTGTAGGTTAACTGAAAAAAGAGAAAGATTACAAAACGGGCAGGTCTAACCTTTATTTATTTTTCTCTAATTAACCTAATTTATTATGACTTCTGTTTGGTTTCCCACTTTCATAATGATTGAATAAGATTAATATAGCAGTCGGGACGGAAGCGAAAAGAAATAAATATGTTTTGATATATTTATAACATCTGCACCAAAACGAATTTCTCAACTCTAGAGCTGTATTAGGCGCAATAATAATTAATAACTTCCCTTTCAACACTCAGCATGTTTCCCTTGAAAATATCCATTGCGATATTAGTGAAAGATGCAAACTATACGTACTTACAGATAGAGGGAAACACGTGATATTTGTAAATGCCGTTTATCCCAATTTGCGCATAATTGCTCAAGATGCATAATAATAACGACATTGACCGCCCTCTACCAATTAAATGGAATAAGTGAAGGCTGCCACAGGAAACAATTAAAGTAATGTTTACAGAAAACATTAAGTTTTGGATAGTGTATCTCATAGATGCATTTAGTTGGTTTCTTAACAGATACTTAAGTGCGTGTGGCAAATTACAAGTTGGGAACAGCTTTACTCCACTCTTTAATTGCGAACCTCCGGTCAAGGTTTGTCCAGAAAACTGACCGGCACACAACAAATTGACCCTGTGCACTTTTCAATTGACAATGACGAGAATTTTTGTTTGCAAAACAATTGAACAAAATGGGGAGAAAAAAAAATAGAAAGATAAACGATGATAATTTTCAAGAATGCGACCGAATGCTACAAGTTTTTGTTGTAGTATTCGGCTAAAATGTGCAGCATTTTAATTAATTACAGCAACATTTAAACGGCGACTTAAACCACTTTTTGGCATTTGTTAACTTGGCATGTGTCTAGCAGTCGCCTACGCCGCCAAATGCCGCCCCTAATTTATAGTCGCGCCAACTTTTGTAGCGGACTAGAAGTCACCGCTCTTGTCTCTGCTTAATTGTTTGCTCGAGATCATTGGCTTTAGATTGTGGTCTGGGCTCATGCCAAAAAACCACAACGAAAAAAGAAGAAAAAAAAAGAGACAGTCGCCGAGCTTTAACGAGCTAATTAATTGCCTAACTGCAGACCTAAAGCTTAGGTGTTGAGAATCTTGTTTGCATGTTGGCAGCTTGTCTGATTGCCGATTGTCAGCTGCCTTAACTACCAAATTCCAATTCGATCGAGAATCGATTTCACGTAGCAAAAGTTACACAATCTCCGAAGTATATCGGTATAATTAGTATTGCGGTTGTATCATAATTAATTTGACCTTCGGTTGCAATGATAAATATGTTTAGTTTGTTTATCTTAATAGTGGTTAATTTATGTAAATTGTTAACAACTGCGTTGTCCGATAACCCATAAGTTGAGCTCACTAATAGACTGGTACCGTTACAAGCGGCCCTAGGGTTAGCCATGGCGTAAGGCGTAAGTTGTGGCCATAAACCTTTTAAAAACAAATAAATGTGTAAGCATAAATTAATGTGTGGAAAAGCTGCCGTGGAATAATTGGCGAAGAGTTCAAACTCTAAATCAACCTTGACAACAATCGCTCTAAATTGCTTTACGCAACAGATCAATAATCACCTATAGTTATATTTATCTTTGCCTGACCAATTTCCTATTGCAAAAGTAGGATAAGTCGTGTACCAAATCCACTTGAAGCTTAAATCATCTGCAGAACATTCAGTTGCGTCTCTGGAGGTATGGCGACAAAAATGCCAAGAGCAGTTAGCCAATTAAGAGCCAAGAGTGAGGGGAAATTATCTATTAAAAGTGTTTTTATTTATTGATTGAAGCGATCAAAATGCAATCGCAGTAATCGCTATTCGCATTGAATCGCATCACTGATGTCGTGATTATTGCAATAAGTGAACAATTTCAATCATGCCTTTTGTGCAATCACATAGATGGCTTCGCCATTTGGCGACCGTTCAATAACCTGTCGCATCCATACTTAATACTTAATGCTGACTGACCGCATGCCACTTTCTCAATGAGTTCAGATCTACAAATTGGCTGCGATCCGGCCAACTTTCGCTGAACTATTAATTGAGTCTTATGTCATGCACAGCAATACAGTATTTGCCAGTTAATTAGATCGCTAATTATAGCACTTCTAAGTCAAGTCTCAGTTGGAGTGACAACGAAAACAATGACCAACATTATGTCATGTCGCTGGCAACTCGTCTTCATTTCTTAGGCCCAAAAGCAGTTGCGCACGAGCCATCCTCCTATTGCTGCACTGCAATATGAAAGCGCACCGCTCTAGGCTCAAGCAACAATAACAATAACAAACTGAAAAGAAACAAAACCACAATGGAATGTCTTGCCAAACGCAGCATTTTGTTTGGGTTAGCATTACACATTGTCTGGCCACTTAACTAACCGACTCTCTGCACTTTTCAATAATGATCCACAAGTTAACACACAGCAACACAAAGAAGAAGAAATCAAAAATTTGAGATGAATCAGAGTGATTGACTCAGAGATTCGCTGTGTTTCAAATCAACACTTCTGGTTGGCAAATCGATTGCTTTGCTATAATATTTCTTTTCATAAATTTCATTTATTTATTGTTAGAATAGGTTTCTACCTTCTCTATATTAAGATACCCTCTTCAATCTACATACAGGGTATATAAATGAAATGAATAAAGTGTACTATTATGTGTTGACACTTTTTGACTTTATTTGGCCAACGGCGCCATGTGTTTGTTGTTGCCAAAAAATGCGTGTAATGACTGAAAAATATTCACACACCTCAGCGGTCCCAGTGGCAGACATCATCTGCTCATGCAATTGTTGTTAGCCCAGTTTTCGATTGTTGTAGTAACGCCAAGTTGGCTTGGAATCTATTCGGCTTGTTTAGCGGCGCATGAAATATACGTATATGAGATACTCGTACTCAACATTACAGATACCATGTTACAAACATACTCTTGCCGGTGGCGGGTCACTAATTGTTATGCATTCGACATGTGAGCCCAACTGCGCGGCGTTTATATTCTTTATGAGCATGACGCCTAATTGGATACATCTTGATTTTCGGGGCGTTTGCATAAATATTCGCACATTAAACGGTAGACGACTACCTAAGTTTAGGGCGATAAAACTGCTCGCTTCATTTATTATTGTCGTATATAATTCGGCGTTAGACGAGCGAAGACTCTTTTTTGGATTGGCATTGGTTGCATTGGGCTTTCACTATTATAAGCCAGTTCGCGAAACCAGTTCACTAAACGGGTTTAATTTACATTTTGCTTACACATTCTTTGATAGACCCGCTACCGAGAATGCTGGCCAAAGACCAAGTTCCATTTGTTGGTAGTTCCTCATCGATGTTACGTTGGGTTAGATGGTAGAGTATTAACGCTGCGGCTCGCTGAGCTCAGCTTTCATTTTCATTTCGATTGAAGAAAAGCCTGTATGACGTACTTGTATGTTTACATACATACTATATGTATTTGTGTGAGGGGCTTTCCCTGACTGTTTTGTTTTTATTTTTTATGTAATTGCTTTTGGTGTTGTCTTTGATTATGATTATGACACATTTTTGTTAATGTTGCCAGCTAATTATGCACGGTAACAAATGACTTTTTGGCGAGACAACTTTGTATTCTTAGCATATTAATTTGGCAACACTGGGTAATTAATCTGTTGTCATAAAACAAAACTAAAAAAAGAGATTTTAGAATTGTTTAGATTGCCTTTCTAAACATGAAATGCATTAAAAACACATATATTGACACCGGTTTTGACCAAAATTCCCACCCTCTTGTTTTTATTTATAATAAATTGTCGCGAGATTTAGACATTATTTCATTTCGAAAGTCGAATAGAATCTCTGTTGATCTGATCGAATTACTATAAAATAACAATGGGTGTTGCGCTTATTTTCGGTAATTGAATTATTCATCTCTGACATTCTCAAAGAAGCAGTTTTTGTTACTGGCAATGCTAAATATTATGGCCAGTGTGTTGACATAATTTTAGATTAAATTTTATCTAACTTAATAACTGCAGTTAAACCAAATTGGTCAACGGGTTTTGATCAAAGTATCCACATTCCATTCGATTATAATTATTGAGGGCAATTTGACGGAATCAGCGAAGACATGCTGAGTTCGAGACGTTCTAAACCCGTTAATAGCTTGAAATTTGCATATGACCTGCAAAATGTCTTCCGCGTGGTTCAACAAAGCACTTGATCGATTTTACGGACAACGGCCACAAATTGTGTGGTGCCAAGTTATTAACTGTTTGGCTTAAAATTGTGTAAAACTGCCGCAAGCAACAAAACAATCAAAGCGAAGCAAAGTCCGCATTGGGCACAAGAAATGCGAAATGCTGCAAATGAAATGCCAATTCAAATGAAAGCAACTTGCCAAAATAATGTTGCAACACCCGTAGCTGCGAGAGCCGCGTTGTAATTGTGAAATTGCCTGCAGGACAGCAAAGTGGCCAACGAATAACCTGGCAAACAAACCAGCCGCCAAGTCAACCGGTTGCCTGCTTAAACGGCCATTGGCCGGCCAGAGAGTGCGAAATTGCTTCTGCCGGCAACATGCAAACGCATTATCGATGCATAATCTTTTCATTTCATTTTCATTTAAATATGCGGAGACAGGCGCCAGGAAGTGCAAGCGGCGCTTTGGAAAAGCCAAAGCAGCATTGAACTTGACTTGTCACAAACTAATTGCTTGCTGCGTAAATGTTGCGCAACTGGCTTTTAGTCCCATTTCAATGGAGTAACCAAGGTGCCACTAATTGGGTTAAAAGTAACTGCGTCATATCCGCCTGAATAGCTGCTCTGACGGACTGGGCGATCAACTGATGTTACAGCAGATCTTAAGAGTGTTTTGAGCGGACAGGAGGCTCATTTGCATTCATGCCACAGACAAAGTGCCATCGAAAGTGTAACAGCGTACGTGGTCAGTTAACGACTCTAAGTGGCACTCTTTCTCTTTCCATCAGTCGAAAATGGCATTATATCAATTATCCAATTGCTAATCAAATTCACGTACAAGAGCTGCTGCTGCTGCTGCTGCTGCTTGCTGACCCGCAGCCACCGACTCAAGCATCGATGCGGCGCAACGCGATGCGTCCGTCCCCTGATCAGTGAAATTCGAAATGAGAAACTCGCGTTGAAATCATTTCAAAGTCATTGACACAACAGGCATCGGCGGCGTCTACTTCGACGACCACGACGTCGACGATGAGGGCGACGGTGACGGCGGCGTTGGTTCCGTTAACTGCCGCAATGCCTCGTGGCCAACGGATAAATTTTTCTTCTGTTTTTTTTTTTTTTGTTTTTGTTATTTTTCGGCAAACATTTTACTTTTTCTTTTCACTGACGCTGGCGCGCTCTAGTGTCCGTCCAGCCTGGACAAGTGAAAAATCTTGTTTTAACTGGCGCCCACTCTCGAAACGATTACAGCATTTTCCATTTGCTTCGCCACCTTTCCCTGCCTCTGCCCCACCTTGGGGCTGCCACTCAGGCCGCGGTAGGCGTAGTTGCAGCTTGGAACACATTTGGAGGTCGCTTGCGATGACCATAATTTATGTAAAGCCCCGCATGACTTGCCCGAAAGTATCAAAGAAAATTTGCTCAGTTTCCCTACGCCAAAAGTTGACAACAATAACGTAAATAATACTGTGGTAAAATGGCGCAAAATGTTTGCAAATTTGCGCTGTTCGAGGTAATTAGTAAAAGTGAACTTGGATATTTTTTTATTTATTTCTCTTTCTGCTGGGCGCAATAATTCATTTAGCTTAGCTTCAGTAGGAAGTTATTAGTATAAGAGTTTTGGAAAGTGGTTCCACAATTTGGCGAGTCATTCACCAAAAAAAAGCTGCATTTCTAGTTAAGCGGTTTACGCATCCGCTTAAATTCAGTTCAAGTAATCCATCTAAAGATATCTGAATACGCAAAGCTGACAGGCGAAACATTTTTTGAGTGCACTTCGGAAAAGTGAACGTGGTGGATGTGTTGTTGCAGCATCACACATGTTAAACAGCATTGATACCTTGTACTTGATAATTGTGAACATTAATCAGACGCAGCTCTGGGATTGTAAAGTAGCTTGTGAAGTGGTTAACAAATTCCCTATGGATTGCATAAGAGTTTTTTCATGTCTTGTATTCACACATTTATTCTGTTCTCACAGAATTAGCTGCGTGTTGTCAAAGTAGCAGTAACAACTCATTTCAGTTATTAACATGGGCAATAGGCCTGTGGAAGGCAGCTTCCCGAACTCCCACGAAGTACATTCCACTCACTGATGAACTGCATAAATTAGCGCAACATTTTCGCAGCTGCAAATGCCGAGCACACCAAATGCAGCACGTTTACCGACTCCACTTCCACAACCATTCTCACACAGAGCGAGTGACAGGCAGGTCAACATCCTGTCGCGTTACTCCGTCGTTGTAAATCGTCGACACACTCGGAATGCGAATGCCATTGAATATGATGTTAATTTTGATGACCATTCCATTAGTGGAATAACTCTGCCGGCCAGAAAATGTTGCTGCTGCAGCAGCTGCAGCTTAGCCACAGACGCAGCAACAGACAGCCAACAATCAAATGGCCAATGGGCAAAGTGTGCAGCATTAAGGACATTGCGCTCATCCGTGGATATTTTCGCATCGGTGAACGAAACAAACGCTGCTATTCGCACGTATTTCGGATTTTTGTCATTTCGCGAGAAGGAAAGGTATTTAAACATAATTTTCATATTGACCACCAATGTTGTTGTTCTCGTTGCATCCAATGCTGCGTAGCCATCGGCAATTGATGGTCATTGTTGTCATTTCGTAATACATTGTCAGCCTCCTTCGTGTGGTGGTGCGGTAGAAAAGCAGCACAGTTGAAGCCGCGGGGGAGATTGCATAATTTCTAGCCAATACTCAATACTCGAGCGACATTTGCGACCTTGCTCCCGTTGAAGCACCCAGAGCAGCAAACGAGTTTGCCGAGTACGGAATAAACGGGTAATTTGGTAGTTTTTGTACTTACCAAACGCCAATGGCAATAGCCACCAGCAGCTGCTGTGGCTCCGTCTCCGGCTCGGATTGTGCATATTTTTTTGTCGAGTAGACTTTTGATGTGATTCCTGTTCGATATTCGATGATTCGTCTGTGTATAAATCAACCTGTAGTTTTTGTTTTTTATTCACGGCTTATAGAATCATATTAAATCTTTGATTTACGTGCAAACATCAACAAAAAGATTGCATTAATTGATGACCGACCAAAAGCAAGCAAAAAACTCTTTAACTTTTAAATTAACTCAATTTATTTGCATAGAAAGCACATTCAATATCTCGCTTCTCTTCCAAGTTCTAATTCTGGGCGTTTTCTACACATACAAATTAAACAATCTCTCAAGAGCATCAAATAGACGAAGAAATATACATAAAAGAGAATGCCGATATGTGTATTGTTTCTTTCTGTTTCGTGTGGGTTTCGATTGTATCTTTGGAGCGATAAATGTAACCGTTGTTGTTTACTGTCTCTGAGTGCAATCGAATGTGATACGAGTATAGTTGAAAGTGCTGGTGAAAAGTCTGCCGAAAAGGAAAGTCTTTTAGAAGTTTTCGGTGAAATCGTAATGTAGAAATGACCCAAAAATAAAAAACAATAGGAAAAATATGTACTAAAATAAATGCTGAATGCTAATGACTTAAGTTATGGCAATATTAAATCAGAAAACTAAGCTGCTATTAACACGCATATTTTCCATACAGAATACCGAAAACAAAAGTGATGTCTCTTTTATTTTGCAATATTTCGATTCGCATTTTATGGCCATTTGACACCTCAAAAATGATCTGCCATTTACACTAATCTACCGCTCTCTCTCCCCTAGCTAAGCAAAATGCTGGTCGATCAAAGCAAATTAGTGCATAAATCTGTCATCTTTTATTAGGGCCCGCTTCATAATCAATTCAAAAGGGTCGTTTGTATTTAGATGTGTGTTGATTAGGGTTCGTTGTGTGGTATTTGTTGCCGCGTATTTTCACTTTTTTTGTTGCATTTTGTTGTGGCAACACATACAATAAACTAATTTTATTAAGAATTTTTTTTTAGTAGTCGTTAACTTTCACATTTAATTCTCAATATAAAATAAATGATTCACTCGCGTTTCCAAAGACCCGACAAATATATTTTTCAAATAGTTCATTTTAAGAATTTCTAGTTTATTTTTGCCACAACCAAATCAAAGCTCACGATCACTAAACAGACAAAACAATGGCCAAACCGATTTACAGTTGTCGACAGCGGCGTCCACGGCGCATGCGCAACGTTCCAATTGAAACTGAGGCGACTCCGCAGCCAGTTTGTTTATTTAAACCGCTGCAACTTACACAAAGCAGTGCACGCACTGCTTGCTCACCGCACCGTCAGCGCGGCCAACTGAGAGAGAGCCAATGCCAATGCGCTCTCTCTCTCTCTCTCTCTCTCGCTCTGTCGCTCTACTGTCTGGGCAGACAACGCGTGCTGCGATCGGGCGACGCTGACTGATGATAGCATGGCCCCTTCTCCGGCTCTTTGTCTGCGCCATTGACTGCCTTTGCATTGCCCTAGGTCAGGTCTGTGTTTTGTTTATACTACCGTTTCGCTGTGGTTGTAGTTGGTGTTGCAGTTGTTGTTATTATTGCTGTCTTGTTGCTTGTAATGAAGCCATTAACGAACAATTACCGAGCCGAGCTCTTCATTGATTGATTTTCAAATAGATAGTCGATGTTAACATGATTGTTTGAAGGGTTCAAATTTATAGTAGACCCAAAGCAGCTTGCCTCAAGTAAAAGCTTCAGCTGCTCGCGATTTGATAATATCATTTAAATTGATTGTAAACATTTCTTGTAATTCAATAAAACAAACCAGTCAGGACACACAAGCTACCGAGCAACTTTTAAACTGATTTATTTCAATGGCGATTTTAAATGCTTGTTTTTTGCTAATGTGTGATTATTATGTATCGCTTAACTTAATGCTTTAATTGATATATACTTTATTAATTTTCATGGATTTTGTAAAATATAACCTATTGATTTTCTCCCAATGTGAGTCTGGGGTTAATTAAATTGTTTGTATTATTCGCCACCTTTCACTACCACAAAATTAAAGCTACCCGCTTTCCACGAAATGTAGCCATAAATTTAATCAGCTCAACCCACAAAAAATTCAGATTTGACAAAATACCTGGATTTTTAGCGGAGGCTATGAATCTTTTGTGAGGTAATAGAAAGAAATGCCATTTTTTGTTAAAACAATTTCTTTTGTATCCTATTAAAAATATTGAGAGTTAAGCTGTGGGTTCAACATAAGATATTTATTTATTTACTTATCGTTTTATTGATTCGAGGATCAACCATTTTAATTTATTTCTCAACGAGTTTTGGTCATGTTGCACGCAATATAATAATGATTGCACTTTCTATAAGTTTGCTTTGATGCTAAGTCGAGAGATTTATTTACGAGCACGTATACGAAAGTCGTATTCAATGACCTGGAATTATATTGTATTGTTCACATGCTTTTTCTCACTGTTGTTGATGATGTATAATGGATGTCGTTAATTTCCCAACATTTACATACTTTTAATTTCTCAATTTTCAAGTTCAATTCGAAGTAGGCATTCACGTATTTGCAGATTAATTACATGAAAGAAATGTGGTGAAAATAATGGTTTTCCTTCCCATAAACGGAATGCAAAACCAAGCTGAAAATGCGGCAATGAAAGTGGCAACTTGGAGGAAGTTGAAGTTGCGTGATGTCTGCTTAACATCATTAGGTCGTCAATTTTTTTATGTGTTGCATTTTCAATTTGTATTGCCTTTGAAGTGGAAAATCCTTGGTAAAGTGCTCAATCGTTTGTTAATTGGACTAGAGCCGCAAGTAGAGTCAACTGCCACCCGCAGCTAACATGAAAACGGGGTGTATCTGTTTTGTAAGCTTTTCTTTTTCAAATGGGGGAAAAAAAGGAAAATCAACATTTAGAATGCGTAAAGTGGTTTAACGACGGAACTCAGGTTTTAGTTAGTTGTTTAGTTTGTATCAGAATATAAAAAAACCGATTACTAAATTCAATTTAGTCACAAAGCACAGACGACACCTTTGTGGGATTTTCAATTATAATGCCCAGCCAAAGAAATATGACATGCTCGTTCTACTGATTCCTTTTTTTGCATTTCCGTTTCCTGTTTTTTGTACTCCTATTTTTTCCTTTTAATTCAGCCCGCAAAGAGGCAAACGCAAAATCGCCAATGGCGTCAAAATAACCCATAAAAAGGGAGCATGAAAAAAACATCTCGCCTGACAGCAAGAACCACCAACCCAGCAAAGCGCTTAAATGGTTTTGAATTGCGGACAAGCAACACGCCAACTGTGGAATTGGCCGATAGAAATGTAGAAAAAGGACACAAATGAATGTGAATGCGACGACGTTGTCAACATTGTAGCTGCGGCTGCCTGCTGGCGAAATGTTGCGGGTGCTGCGGTCGCTGCCTGCAAAAATAGTACAAGGCAAATCCAGTTCACAAGTTGCAAAATCACGCGCCTCGAATAGCAGAACGCAATTGAATGAAACTCTGTATCAACTCTGACTCTAGTAGCCAGCACAACGCCCACGCTCCAACTCCAACGTCTGACTTTGGCTTGTTTGGACAATTGAAAGGGCAGTGGGAGTGCTACTATGGCAATAGATGCTTCTAATAAAAGCATATTAAATAGTTTACAGACCTTCAACTCTTCGCACAGAAATTATATAATTGTTTAATTTCAAATAATGAAGTTGTTTTGAAAAAGTAATTTAATTACAAGGTATAACTTGAACTTTGTTTTTCATAGAGCATCAGGCAGTCAGTCTTTCTGAAGTTCTTGGTTCTTACTAGTTGTGTTATGGCAATTGCCGCATTTGTTTGCCTGCCGCACAAAAACAACTGCAACTAACAAAGACGTCCGCTCAACGCCATCGGAAGTGTATTTTTTGTAGTCAACAGTCAGCAAAGGTGTGTGGGAGGAACTGTGAAATCAATTGGCATTTGAAAATTGCACGCCTTTGAGTTTGGTTGCGTTTCGTTTGAGTTTTATTTTTGTTTTTCTATAATTGAAATATTTGCCAGCAAGTTAGGGAGCCACAAGGAAGGCCAACTCGAAGGCATAAATTTAATGGTCGAGCTATTTAAGTTCTGGGTCTCAGGCCTCGGCGTTAAGGTAAATAGAGCCATGCAATTAATGCAACAGTCGTCGTTGCAGCAATGCCATCAATGTATACGTGTGGGCGTCTTCTCTCTCTCTCTCAGGTGTGTCTCTAGCCTGGCCAGCTGCATTGGCTATGGCAACGGCAACAGCAACAGCAACGCCTAACTGTTCCTTCATTAGGCACGTCGACTGTTGCAACCAGGCTGCAAGTCCATTAAAAATATCATTCAGACACACCAGCAGAGCAGCATCCAGGCCTAACCTAGTCCTAGTGTCTCCCTCACAGTTGCCTGAAATTGTCCATTGTCTTTGTGGTGCAGGCTGGCGGCGGCCCTCGTTTTGTTTGCTGCATAAATAATTTGAGAGTAAATTAATTTATTCGTTGACATGTGTCCTGCGTTTATTTCAAATTGCATTGTCATTATGCAAATGCACTTTGCTCACACCAGGACCAGCACACCATCACCCTTTCGCCTCCTCTCCTCCGCCTGTGTGGACAGAGGTCTGTCATCCAGATGCATCTGCTGGCGCATCACCGTTTTTCCCGTTCACATGATCTATTTGTTTATCCAAACGAGTTATTTACACTTAATTTGGCAATGCGTGTAATGGTTAGCAGAGAATCGAGAGAGTTTTCGGGATTTAATTTGCTTTTATTGCCTGCACACACTATCAATATTTTGATAGCCATAGACACATATGTACAGAGTTGATTGTTTAACTGGGAATGAAATACCTGTGATAGGAATGCAATACCTAAATGAGTTTTCTACCATGTGATTAAAGCAACCGCACAAAGATCAGCTAATATTACAAAAAAAACGACACTTGATATTAATGTTGTTGCCAAATTGAAACATAAATTCAAATCGAAACTGTTTAATCCGATGTAAACGTAAAATTTGGTATGCATATCAATTACTTTAATTTATTACTATAGCATGTAATCTCAGAGATATATCGAATTGCATCGATTGCTTTCCAGCCGGGAGCACTCGAAGCAGGTCGAAGTCAATTTTTCAATTGTAATAAAGCAATTAGCCAGTCGTTTTGCATTCTTTGGCAATTTTGCGAACATAATGCAAATAATGATGCAACACTTTTATTATGGACAACTGCGTGACGAGATGCCTGTGGTGGGTGCCTTGCCTGCCTCCAGCTGACCAAGTAACCGACATTTTACGCCAGCTAAAGTTACATTTGTAGAGTAGAGTGTATAGTACAGCGCCTGGTGCCTGGCTGCCCACGTAACAATCAGCAGGCAAACATGCAGAAAGTGGCTACAAGCAACAGGCGACGTGCAACAACACACCGCGAGTATTCAATGCAGTTGCCTCACATAGCTAAGGGAAAATGCATAAGTGAAAATGTGCACGCTTTTCTTTGGCAGCGCCGATGTGTTTGCCAACCTGTTGTGTATTTATGAATGAAAATGTAATTTTACACCTTAATTGCGTGACTTGCGGCGGTTCTCATATTTCGCAGTGCGGCGGCGGCTCGAATTCTCCAGTTATGCTCTCTTCGCTGCGAAATGTTGCAATCAAACAAACAAACTGCTAATTGAAGAGCATTGATAGGCAAATTAGCTGTTGCACAATCGTTACACATTTTGGCCACCTAGAGAATCTCCCTCTTATTAGAGGGGCGCACCTTGAGCGAATCCTTTCACCGTCTGTTTGCATTCACTTTTGCAACAAGTGGCATTCACTTGGTGTTTAAGCAACAACGCAAAACAAACCATTGATCACACAAACAGATCAATGATTGTCTATTGCTACCTGCTGCTTTTCAGACGATTCCCATTCAGACGTGTTGTTTCCTCCGCTGCAACTTGCGGCCGCCAGCAGAAGTCATTAACAGTTAAACCACACCTGAGTCTGACACTGATTTGATTTGGTTTGCTTTGAGTTTTGCTCTAACTGCACAACAAGTGCAGCAGCAAGAAGTCGCTGCTCGTGATTTGTAAAGTGCAATTGCAATTGATTTGTCGTTTTTTTATGTTTGGCCAGCAACTTTTTACAAATCATTAACCTGAAATATTACACATACGCCGTGTTTGTCAGCTGTACAGAATGTGTACCACTTTTGGCCGCTTGATGTTAATGTCAGTTGTTCGTCATAAGTATTTTCAGACACACAGAGCGACAACGACAACCACTTCAGGTCGTATAACTTTGAATTGTAGCAAAGCTCCCAATTGAAAAATTCAATTAGAGATGGGAGCTCAAACGATTGTTTTCTTAGCAACTTGAATTTTTCGCATTTTTTTCTGTTTACTATTAATTAAGTCGAATTTTTTAACGACATTTCTCACGGGCTCATCGCTAATACTCAGCTCTTGCATTTACGAATTGACACAGCTGCTGTCCAACTGCCGGACTGGCATGGATTGAGCAAATACTGGCTGAAAAGTTGAGCTCTTTATGGCTGATTGATGCCGTTGATATTGCTGAACTGTGACTAGAGGATAACTGGCACTGTGGCATGTGGCGACTTGTTTCGGCCAAAGTAACTGCATTACAAATGTCTGTGTCTTGGCCCGCAGCTTGTGTCCCGCTTCGGCGGATGAATGACGCGAAGGCCACACTATATCAAAACTTACAGATTTGCGTGGCACTGGCAAGTGAAAGTGGTTTTGGAGATTACAAAATACGATGCATCTATTCTTTGACCAAATTGTGATGATGCCATCGGCCGTAGGCTTAGTTAGCGTAAACGAAACCGAAAGAAAGAGAAATTATAAACAGAGCTATGCTTACATCATAATCTGTGTGGATTTTCGGCCACAGTTGAAATATCTTTCACACTTTCAAATGGATGCAACCGAGCTGCAGCTGGTGCAAAGTAAACTAGCCGCAGCGAATGAAAAGCTGGCAAAACACATTCATTGTTCAATTTTCCAATTGTCATCGATAAAACAGCAGACACACACACATGCATAACACTCAATGCTTTATCGCCAAGTCAATCGGAGCTCGCTCTAAACAAGTTGCATGTGCTCTGTGTGTGCGCTGCATTCAATCGCAATGAAAATATTTTAAGCCATGGTCCAAACGGGCGCCTTTCATTATCGTCTCCTCCGAGTCGTTGGCTCAAACCGGCAGCCAAAACTAATATCAACCGGCAGCCATCCGTTCGCCAAATACTTTTCATATCTTCACCTGCCAATCGGTCGGCTTGTATGCTTAATTAAATTTACCATAAAGTGCCGCTGCTGCTGGAGGCTGAACATTTGTGTAAAACACGCTTGCTAAAAAGAAAAAACCAAAATAATTGTGGGCTCAACCGGGATTTGAACCCGGGACCTCTCGCACCCAAAGCGAGAATCATACCCCTAGACCATTGAGCCGCTTGGCGAGCAGACTTTTATTGCCGTACTCTAGCTACGCGTCGCTTCTGCGTTTTGGCCATGTTCCGTTTATTTTTAGTTACCACATGCCGCAGCTAAAAGTATGCAGCGGTTGTGCCTCGCGCCGCGTATTTTTGCAAGCGCCTCAATCTAGGCAAAGCTATGCAGAATTGGCATCTGATGAGAGCGCAAAATAAAAGCAGACTTTTAGGTAATTAACATCCGTCTCCTTCGGCATCTATGAATAAAAGTCATTTCCATTTGTTGTTCTTAGCAATAGTATTTATTATAGTTATTTGATCTACTCATATATACAGATTTTACATTTTACAGCAACTTAAAAATACATCTTTAAAGAAAATAGTTCACAAAAATGCATGCACATGAAAATTAGCACAAAATGAAAATACTACAATGGATTTTCACAATTATCTGATTGCTGCTCGAAGCTTTTCACAGTTTTGAAATGAAATTCTAGATGAAATCTGTGTTAAATGTAATGCAAATCTATCCTTAGTTAATTAGTTACAATGAATGTGTGTACATATGCCTATGGCAATAGAAACCTATCAGCTAATAGTCGTTGCAAAACTATTTATGTAAGTCTGTTCAGGTGAAGATGTCCTCGACCAGCTGCTTGGTGATGATGCGATGTGGTCGCGTCGGATTCACCTTGGGGCGCTGGTAGAGACGAGCATTGATTGCGTACAGCCGGGGAGAGAGATCGCAGCGTACATTGAACCACCAGTCGCAGACAAAGACCGCCTGGGAGAACTGTGTGCCATTGGGGCACAGAAACGAGGCCTGACGTCCATCAATGTCGCAATAGTGCCAGCCTAAAGCAAAAAAAATTGTAAATCGAATATTTTTAAATACTTGTCAACTTACCCTGGCATCTGGTTTCCATGTCCGCAAAGAAACCGGGATAGGCCTGCTCATCGCAGTAGAAGTTTGTGTAGGGAACAGCCGAGAGTATGGGATAATCAACGCCGGGTCGACCTGCAAAAGTTATTGGTTATTGCAATTAGCGACTGGCGACTGGCGAGTAAACAACATGTCCTCCTCTTCTGTGCATGTCATGTCCTATCCTGTTTGTTTCCAATCAATTTCACTTCATGCCGCTTTACTTAAAAGAAAGTGCAACTGCACAATAAAAAACTTGGGTGCTGCCTTTGCTCTGCCCCCAAAAAAAAGCGCTGCTCTGCTGTCAGTTGCACGCGACAATTGCGAAACGCATAAAAAAGTGTTGAATGTTGGCATAAACAAATCTGAGCTTCCTTCCCTCCCACTTCCGCTTTTCGTGCGCAATTCGCGGCTTCATAGTCCGATTCGGATCGCTAATAAATGAATTTACGAGTAGGTGCACTGCTCTTCCAAATGAAAAAAAGTGAAGTGTATTTTTTCGCACCACACGAAAATGAAAACATATTTCTGCAATCGAATCCTGTCGCATCCTTTTGTTAGACAAACACTCCTGCCGCGCATATTGATTGACTTCACTCACCCGGTATGGACTTGCCCAGCTCCAGATATTCGCGCACCGAGGGACTCAAGAAATTATCGGGTATTTCCGGTATATCCTTCTCTTGGCTGCCGCTCTCCTCATTCTCCAGATCTTGCTGTGGCTCCGGCTCAAAGTTGACGGGCTCAGGAGCACGTGGTCTTTTCGCTCGCTTCGATCGAACCGTTTCGCTGCAATCTGCAAAAGCAAGAGCCAAACGTTAACTCTAATTACACTTATTCAAATCAAATATCAAGTGTCAGATCTTAAAGTTCAGGGCTCACGGCGATACAAATCGCATTAATGTCAAGATTATAATTTTTTGGGAGCTCACACCCATCAACAACACATCAACTGAATTTAATTTATGTTAGGTCATCTTTTTAACTGGCAAATGGTGACCTGGTTTTAAGACCGTGGTCTGTGATGGTGCAACATATGGATTCTAACTTGTGTCGCATATGTTGCACAACAACAATTGTGGCAATGTTGACAAGATGTTTTTCTTGCGGTCGTGTTCTGGCCGTTTCTTGACCTTGCAGCTTCTCTTTGGCAGTGGGAAAATCTTATTTACCTGACAAAGTCAACAACAGCGTTGACGGTAATAGCTTGGTAATAATTTGTTGTTGCTGCCTTTTCGTGTTTGCCTTTGTGGCACTCAGCTGTGCTCATTAGCTTGATTTGCAGCTGCAACAACGCCGCTTCCTCCATTGCAGCCCACACGAATTTTGCATAAAGCTTGAGGGTCAGTCTCCCTCTCTCTCTGTTTCCCTCCATTTGTATTGAACCTCTTGATTTGAATTCACAGTCAGTGAGTCCGTTGGCCTGGTCAAAACTGCAACTGAAACTCGTTCTTAATTTCATTCTACAAATCGGGCAATTTATTCACGTCGCTATCGCTGTCGCAGTTGCCTTTTTGTCGTTTGCTGTAATTGTAATTGACCTTAACCTTGTTCCGCTGTTGTTCATTTTGTCTCGTTCTCGTTCTTGCTGTTGTTATTTGTTGTTGTATTGTGGTTATCATTCAAGTCAAGCGGCTGTAGTGTAATTATCTTTAGGCGTCTGAACTCTCAGCTGCGAGAAGGGCAACCTCTAGAGCATGTAACACATCGCCAATAAATTTGCATGACATTTCGGAGAGCGTAAGATAATTCTTTTTGAATGGCAACGTATTGAAAAGCCAACAAAGGAAGCAACATTTTGTTGTAAGTATCTACAATTTGCAATTTTCATATTATTTATGTTTATTGTTTGCAGTAATTTTAGTTACAATTTGCAATTTTCATTTTATATTTATTGATAGCAGTAATTTTGGTTACAAATGCAAGAAAGAATCTTGACAATCATTTGAATCCATTATAAAATGTACAGTCTAGAAAGTTCTTAATTCATTGCACATTCAATTGTTTCTCACTTCCAACCATAAATAATGGATGTAACTTTTAGTAAGTTCAATCTCAGATAATCAGCTTCCTTTTGCAGCAGTTAATTGGCGCAGTTATGTGTGCGGCATTTTGCCAACTACATGAGTAATGGCGCACCTTAAAAGCGCCAATTGATAAAAATGACAAGCTGGATTTATGTATTTGCGACACAGCGGATGTTGGCATAGATGCACCTACATATATATGTGTCAGGAGTTGGGGATACAGAGAACTAACTCCTGTGATAGGCGACGGACTGGTAGGCGTGGCTTGGTGTGATTTTAGCAAAAACGTTTATCAATTGGCCGGTTTTGCAGTAGTAAAACCAATTACAATTGTGAAATGCGTGGCAGTTGCGCCGACCGCTGTTACTGTGTTGTTAGCTGCTTAATGTAGCAGCTGCCACAATTTTGTGCACAACTCCACACAACACAACACAACACACTCACACACACATCACCACCACCGAAAGGCAATTACTTTAATTATGCGACTGCGAAAACCAAAAAACCCAATCACATTGGGTCGACGACAAGCCACCAATGTGTTGTATTGTGGATCGTAGATCGATGTTGTGTCGACTGTTTGCAACATATGACTTCAGCTTACCTAACCCAATGCCATAACGTGCCACAGGGGTGTGCCGCTGGCCAGACCGGGCATATGATGCACTGCATCCGCTGGACAGCTGCCCAGCCCAGCTCATTCTCAGCCTCAATCCCAGGGTCTCTCAACACCAACACGCTCTACTAAAATGTTTCATTAAATTCGCCAATTTTTTTCTAATGGTTACGCACAACTTTTGCCTAGTAGTTAGAGATAAAACCACAGATACAGATACAGATGCAGGTATAGATATAGGCACGTACTCATAGCTGCGAATTGTTTTTGCAGCTTTTACAATTTGTCGCCGGCAACACTTGTTGTTGCTGTTGTTGTTGTTATTGTTATTGTATTGTCGCTGTGGGTTTTTGTTTGCCTCGCGACTCGACTCTAATTACAATTTGATTGTTTTTCGCAGTAATTATTTCAATTGTAATAAATTTTTCTGTCCATTTTACGAAAATTTAATGTTGCAATTTGTCGCTTCCCATGAGTGAGAGTGTCGGTGCAGAGTGTGGCTAATAATATGTTTTTCAATTGCATATTTGCTCAGCCAACGTCTGTGTTTTGGGTGGGTGGTTCAGTGGCTTTCAAGCGGTGCTGATTGGTTTGCGTGTTGCGCTAATTTCACTTGATAAAATAATTACCCCAAAGTCTAGCTCTAATTTGCAAATAGATTTCAACAGAGAAGAAGATATTAAAATCAATTTTAGGAATAATAAGATAAAATCTTTTAGGAAATCTTACTACCTACCCAGGTGTTGTTATTATGGAATGTTCTGGTTCAAAGACTGTCTTTAAAATCCACACAAACTTAAATTTAATTTATAAATTATACCTGACAAAATTATTTACATATTTCTTTATTAAATACAGGCTTTCAGCTAGTTGAGATGATCGCCTGCAGCTCCGCTAGTTTTTATTATATCCTTGGTGATATCTGCTCTGTTCCTCCTACCCAATTCACAATCACGAATCAACAATTAACCAATATTTAAAAGCGCGAATTCTGCCGCATTTAATTTAACAAAAGCCTTCGGCAAAGCAACGTTCCAGATAGTTAGTTAGTTGATGGCAGTTCGAGGGCGTATTTCGATAGCCTCGATAAGAATCGGAAAAGTCAAAAGTAGTTCGTTCTAACGGCTTTTGTGTCAAATTCGATTTGGCAATTTGCATTTTTCGGCACAACTTGTTCATGAAACACGGATCGGATTGGGCGACTTAGCAGCCCATAACGAATGGATGGATATGGATTGTCTGTATTCATAATTTTTGATGTGTACCGTAAAATACGTTGCATGTGGCAACACACAGAGTGGGCGGCATGGTGGAAGGGAGGGGGTGCTACGGTTACGGCTCGGCTTGGCTCGCTTTTCGAAGACAAAGCGCCTTTGAGCTATTTACAATCGTCGTCGTCGTCGTGGCGTTAAACGAATGAAAATGAACAAGAAAAACTACGACGAACTCGTTTGTTGCATTGTTTTAGTTTTATAAATCGTCGCGTCGCTGCGGCGTTTAGGTTTGGCCAGCAGTTTATGCAATGCATTTAGTCAATAGATTAAGGAGCCGGCTCCACTATTTGCAATGCCTATCGGAGCGTGTATTCATTCACGTGCATGTGTCAGCGCCATTGTAAGTGTGAGTGTGCGAGTGTGACAGTGTGTGAGTGTGTGTGTAACAAATCGTGACTGCATGAAGTTGGCGTTAAAAAATCTCCGACTTTGCC
Organism: Drosophila ustulata; assembly: GCA_035047365.1. Taxonomy (NCBI): domain Eukaryota; kingdom Metazoa; phylum Arthropoda; class Insecta; order Diptera; family Drosophilidae; genus Drosophila; species Drosophila ustulata. The sequence continues at coordinate 17,131,566 of JAWNPT010000094.1, forward strand.
GCAAACGCTGCGATCAAGGCACATGCGCATTTTTAAGGTGGAGCTCGTTGCGCTTTTTTTGGGATCGACAATAATATTTGAAGCGATTTTGAAAAGCGTCTGGCATTGATTGCACTAGCCAACAAAAATTAATGTTATTAGTTGAGCTAATTAACTGAATGAGTGCGCATAAGTCAATAACATAAATAATTGCTAACTTTCGTCTTGTTGCGAATTTTGTTGCCAAAGGCATCGGTTGTTTTATTCTCTATAGTTAGTATTTTAGTACTGTACATTTTGTATTTAAATCTGTGTAACACAAAAGGATTATCTTCATTTGTATGGCAAATGGAATCTGTAATAATATAGATAATATCTTTAATAAATGTAGATGGGCGTCAAATATATTTATGTACACGTCTATATAAATATATAGATGAAGGGAGGAAGAAGGTGTGCAATCCACCTGGCAGATTTATATGATGTCGACGGGCGCAACAGGAAATTCATTTACATAATTTTTGCACTGTCCATTGGCATCCTTTGCGCTTGACTGGGCATCATCCTTTAAACGAGGCACGCACACACAAGTGAGAGAGAGAGACGTAGATAGCAAGAGTGAGAGAGAGCAGGAGACATGTTCGCAGTCAGATGGCTAGCCGTGTGGATAATCAGCCTATCAAGGATTCAATTATATAATGAGCTTAATTTATTTTGCGAGACTCGGCGGATCATCGTGGAACTGAATTATGTTTGCGGCGACAGTCACTTGCCATTGCCGGTCTGTTGTGCCCGAGCCTTTGTTGTTGTCTCCGCTGCATGTGGTTGTTATTATCGGCGGTCGCGTTGTGAAAGGATGTGCCACATCGTCTTTTGGTGTTTTTCATAAATGATTTATGTGCCCGTAATTGTCAATGAAATGCTGCCCCATTTGCATCGCCGTGGCTTTTAACCCTTAACGGCTCGGCTTTGCGTGCTTAAGTGCGTGGATCATCCCAGTTAATGCCACACATTTGCAACACTTCAATTCTTCAACTCATTTCAACGCATTGTGGCAACATGCAATTATAATATTTTATGGCTGCAAAAACATGAGCTGCGCTTAAAGATTAGTCATCGGATCATTTATTTATTAAACAGAGCCCGAGAGTCATCACGAGTTGTGTGCCGTGCAAAAATAACATCAAACATAAATTGCACTTCTTTGGTCTATACTTTTGGCCACGTTAATGACATGGTCGGCTGCCAAAAAGTGTTTAATACTCATACAATACTACCTACGTACATACATACATATGTAATTATACATTTTTATTTCATATTAATTGCATTGAAAGCCGCCTCGGCCACAGGCAGTTTATCATCGGCCAGCTCATAAATATAAATGAGCACAAATTTGTATTTTTCTGCGCTTTTATATTGCGTTTTTTTCGCAATTTGTCGCGCACAAAGCAAATTTCAATTTAATTGAAAATTATGCCATGGCATTAACATTAATCGCAAATTAATGGCAAAACGCAATAAAACGCTGAAGCCAAAAGAGGTTGCCGCCTGCGTGTGACCACCAGATCTGATTTGATCCTCCGCAAAATTGTAAGGAAATTTGCCACCGAGCAATTGAAGGCGTTTGCCCAACTGGTTGGCCTCAATCGAATTACAACTTGCCGTTAAATATTTGAATATGTTCGAGAATATGTATATAACTTTAGGCTTATCGCCTTTGTACCATTTGCATATGCCAGCTGGGGCTGGGTCTGGGGCGGCTCTCGACTCTTTCTTGTTTTTGTGTGTTTTGTTTGGCCATTTTGTTGAGTTCGTTTGTCCGACAGCCGCATAAATTGTTTTCCCATGTGTGCCAAATGTTTGACTTACGCGCCAAAAAATATTTGCGCATTTAAATCTTTTGTATGCACTGTGCGTGTGTCTGCAAGTGTTTATGTCTGCGTGTGTTGTGAATATGTGGAATGGGCCACTTTTTGTTATCCACAAATAAATCAATTAATTTTTGAACATGCGAATGCAAATGCGTTCTTAAGCTGCAACTAGAGAAGAGCATGTGTCGTAACGTGACACGAAAAACTGTTGCATAAAAATATATATCTATGTAAATATATAAAGTAGTTCACTCATTGTTTGTTAGTTTGCATCAACATATATTCCGAATGGTAAATGCTACGATGCTTCAATTTTAACACAACGTAGATACCAACTTTCTGAGCTGCAGTAAGAATCCTTTTTTAACAATCTTTAATCACAGTTTTAAAATGTTATGAAATGGCCTAAGTTTTAAAATCCCATCTCTTAATGCCAGAAATAATCTGTAATTCTAAATATCATAGTATTAAGAATTCAGGCTAAGGTTTCAATTTTAAAATTGTTTCAATTTATGTACATAGCAGAAAATGTACAAATGTTGCTAACACCATAAAACATACAATCCAATATACTACATTTTACATTAAACTTGATCGAAGAGCTTAACTTGGTTTTTTAGAATCCTTGATCGCGAAAGCTTATACCGAGGATTCTAATTTAAGTATAAATGCAAATTTAACAATTATCTTTAAACTTGTTCTATCGTTTGAGCTGCAATTATTGCAGAATATATGCAGCACGCTCCCATCGCTAGCTGCAAGTGTAGCAACTATGGCATTTTACCACCTGGCGACAGTGGGACAAAAACGCACTGCGAAAAAGTGACAACTCCGGAGGCGGGCGGAAGGCTTTATCTGCATGGCATATATGTCAGATATACAGTGTATACGAGCTGACAACGAGCATTTAGCTCAATTTATAGGCTCAACTATGCATTTATTGCTGCCATACATCAGACTGCTTTATCATTGCATAAAAGTTTCCGTTTCGCATTAAGCAGATAGCAAAAAGTATTGAAAGTCTTTTGCCTTTTGGCTCATAAATTTGTTTTCCTATCGCCGCATAACAGAAAACCATTTGCATACTTCTTATTGATGGCAAATGTTTTGACATGCAGTAGTTGTTGTTTGTGTTGCTAGTTGTTGTTGTTGTTGTTGCGCTGGTGCTTGTAGCGGATGTGCGCTCGAAGATCGAAACAAAAGACGCTTAGTTACACGACGTTGCATTAAGTATACGCGCCGTTGCGCCTTGCAAATTGTGAATGGTTAATGGCGAGTGGGTAGCGAACGGTACATCAAATTAGCACGACCACAAAGATGTGGCATCCACTTTACAAACCCAATCAAATGCGATGTGATTGCTTGCATACAATTAATTATAATTCATTATGCAGAGTTATGGAACTTAAAATAAATTATTTTTACGTTGAGGTCCCACATTGTAGACCAGCTCAGATGACCTTTATATTCTAATATTTTTAAATATTATGCTTAACTAATGTTAAAAAATGAACTGTCAAATAAATGAACTGAGCTGCAAAAACAGAATTAACATCAATCATGGAATAGACATACAACATGTTAGAAGCATCAGATGAATAATTAAAACTTATTTACTTCCTTTCATATAGAACTATTAGAATTCGGTTTTGATAGCTAAATTTATAAATTTGGTATGCAGTCACTCAACATTTTATAAATTTTATTGTGATGGGTATATAAAAATCGTATATTTTTTTGAAATGTCAAACAGAAATTAGAAACTTTTAAATCTTCTGGGTCTTTTTAATTACTTATATAAAAATGCTATAAGTTTTATTTCACAATATTATTGTTTTTGAATTTGCATTTAAATTTCGGAATTCACAAAAAACATAATATTGCCATAAAATGAGTTGTCTTCACTTGGCGCCTAGCAAAAATACATATTTCATTTTTTATCACTTTCAATTAGCAGTAAATTTGTATGCGACGTCTGCACTACAAATTGATGTCATCCGCAAGATCACCTCAAGACGACTGCCATGAAGTTTGATCATGTGCAGCATTAGTAAAACTGTCATGCAGTTGCCCCCACTGAGCACTCATAAAACATTCAAACACAGTCCAACATCAGTACTGTGAACAGAGCTCAGAAGTATTTAAATTTCTTCAATTAATTAAACTAGTTACTCATAGAGAAGTTTCACTATAACATTGAATTTGAATTGCAAATAAAATAAGAAAACAATTGTCAACCATTTGGCATTAGCCACCAGTTCTTGTTATTGTTGTGACTGCTGTTATTGCGGTCTTGAATGTGGGCAACTCTATTAAAAATATATTAATAAAATGCAATGCCAATGCGACTATTAGTTTGACGCGAACCCAACTCTCTCACACCTCATCGAAATGGCAAACGAATATTAATGCCTTACTTTGGCCACAACAAAATATCGTGCAGCTTGTGGGTGCGGACTGTGGCAACCTTCAAATCTCATGAGAGCCACTCGAGCACAAATTGTAGCTTCGAAATGTCAAAGGTCAAATAGAACTTTCCCAAGTTTTTGGCGCCTTTCAAATAATTCGAAACTCTCGCATGATGCAAAACTTCGAGTATGGCAATTACATAAGCAATTACATCACAGACTTTTTTGCGTGGCTGCTGCGTTGACAACCCCCGCGTCGTGTTTTGGGTGCTTGATGTTGCAAGTACTTGCTGCCCCCAGGTCTCTAGCCATAAACTAGCATTCAAAGCAACAAACTGAAATACACAACAAGACGACGCGTTGCGTTGACCATAAATACTACGAAATAAAAACGCAACCCGCGCGCGTTCTTCACGCAGTTTTTTGGCTTCTTTTTTTGGTTTTTGTTTTTGTTTTTATTTGTATTTTTATTTTAACGCCTGACACATCAAGGCGGCTGCGTTACCTCGTTCCCGCCCTCTGTCTGAGCGTCTGAGCGGTGCGACGTGTAATCTGCTTGAATTTATTGCGTTTAACTTGAGTTTTTCTGTAATTCGATTTGGTTGCATCTGAGTAACAGCGACAACAACATCAACTGCAGTTAACCGCCTGTGCCTAGTGGCCATAAATTATATTCTCGTTGTTGTTGTTGTTGTTGAGAGTTGCATAAACATTTATGTATGGGAATTTTGATTAATGTCGCCGCACTGCACTTGCAAAAGCGAGTTGCAACTTACCCGTAAACAGTAAATATCCACAAAAGACGATGAGCACGAATGTGATCCTGGGCAACATGTTGCTAACGAGAATGTTGCCAACGCTGCTGACGACGACAACAACGATGAATGTTGCTAAAGTTGCCGCCCGTCACTTTCTAGTTGCTTGCTTGTTTTGTTTGTTTGTCAGTTATTATTGTTGTTATGTACTTATTTGTTTTGACCTTTTCACAGCCGCTTGGTATTGGTTGCAACAAGGCGACAACAAGTGTCTCACTCGACAAACACAACACAACACAAGGCAAAAACCGCAATTGCAATCTCCTCGACTTGGGTGTAAATAAACACGAGCGCGCGCGACTAAAAAACGCGTGCGATTTTACGAATCGTTAGACTAAAGCGATTAATCGCTTTTCCATTAGCCGCAGCTGCAACACACGGCCAATTACTCGGCTTGATTTTGTTCCTTATTGTCGCTGATGGTGCCACACCAAAAAACTTCGAGAGTGTGTATTAAATTTGCATGAGTTGGCCTAGTAATAAACGTAACTAGAGTTTCTCTTGTGTGTTGTTGTTGTTGTTGTCTGTTGTATGTTGCATGTGGTTGCCTAATATGCGGCCTCAAGTAGCGGGCGGGCGCTTTGCTAGTTGCAACAGCAACAGTGGCAGTTGTTGCCACCAGTTGCCTCAAACAATAGTACAGCACTTACACACACACAAACACACACCGATATAATTTTTATATTTTTTTGTTATTGTTATTAGGCTACTGTCTGTTGTTGCATGTAATTTGAGTTTTAAGTTAAAGCAATAATAATATCGCTTAGATCAGAAGTGGACGCGACTCAACAACCGTTCGCTGTGGGGTTTCAGCTTCAACTGATTTCTGTTTTCAATTGTTGTTCAATTTTCGCAACGAGCATCCAGACAGACAACGAGACTCAGTCTCAGACTGAGTCGAAACTTGAGTCGCTTGGCTGCTGCTGCCGCTACTTGCTTTGAGCCTGGCTCGAACTCGTTTGTCGTGCCTCCAAAATATTTTTTTCTGCTCAGCTGCTCGCTTTTAATTGTGCTAACTAGACTTGGCCTTACGCAACTGCAAATCAAATTAAATCAAATCGCCTGATGAGTCAGACCCTAGTCAATGGGCAGCCTTCATCGAAGCGCTCCGAATGCTGCTCGTTAGCAAAAAAGCAAAACTAACTACAGCTGTGACCCCAAGACTCACTCGCACAACTCGCAAACAAACAGCTCCAAATCATGTAATTAAGAAGTTTTTTGTTGTTGTGTTGTTGGCCAGAACGGAAAAACCTTACCAAAAACTCTGACACTCTTTTGCTGCTTTTGGAGGCCTCCTTTCATTTTTGTTTATCCATCTAAAAATGTTTTTTTTTTTTTATATATAAATTGTGTTTTTTTTTTGGCAACCGCGCAGCTGCTGTTGCTAATCGTAGTTGAAGTGGAGCGTCGAGAATCTCAATTCACGAATCTCGAATGGTACATGTTGAGCTGAGCTGAGCTGCGCTGTGCAACGTTGACCTTGTAACCAGTTTGTTGTTGCTGCTGCCACAAATGTCTTTGCCCTCCAGACTCCTGACTTCAATTCCCATGGCACTTCAGCTCTGGCTCCGATGCTTCCTTTGGCTCTGCTGCACGCTTCACTCATTTACACTGGCCGCATTTCAATTTTGTAGACGAGTGCCTGATTTGTGCATAACATACATATATCTTTACGGCTGACCAGCATGTCTAATTAGCCTGGTTTTTAGACAGGAGACAGACAGGCAGCAACAGCAGCAGCAACAATAGTGGAAGCGCCAACAGCAGCAGCAGTAGCTTTCAAGGTCTTGCATAATAAAAGTACAAACATAAATCATAATCGCATTAGGCAGCTTCCCCGAGTCCGAATCGCCCACACGTGTCCATTAAATAATGCAAAGAGAAACCCAAAACAAAAACACAGAGCAAGCACCATAAACAATGCACACTACACGAATTATCTATTATACAAACAAAAAACTACTAATAGCAAAAGTTGATTTCTCATTACAAGTCGAAGTAAGCGCGGCACGCACCAAAAATCGCAATGCGGCTAACGAGGCGACTCAAAGCGCCGACCAGCAAATTGTGTCCGTGTGTCCGTCCGTCCGTAATTGATAAACTGGCCAAAATTAAGTGTCTAACTCCATGGCTGACTGACTCACAGACCAAAAGACGGACGGACACTGATCTGACGTTCACGGTAAATTTTATTAAACAAAAATTCAACTTAACAGTGCGCAATCATTTATTTTTGCTGTTTTTCATTTACTTTTTCAAACTTCAATTGCCACGCTAATTGTTTTAATGTGTGCTAAATGTTGTATGAGCAAATTATAGCCAGAATGATTGCGGTTCAAACTTTAGCGCCTATTACTCTAAAGTGTGGAAAGGCGTGTTTATTGCACGCTACCTCATATCAAGTATACGAACTGTCGAACCATTAAATGTACTACAATTGTACATAAATTCAAAACTCGATTGGAATAGTTATAAAGATATTCAGTTAAGTAACTTGAATTAAATCTGTACATATTTTTGATTAATTCCAATAGAAGTATATAGTGTGCTATAATTCTAGCAGCATATTTTAAATTCGTATATTGTTTTAGACATTTTTCATGATTACTTCCCCACTCATTAAGTACTTAAAGAGCACTTCGACTTCAATTGTTGAGCACTTCTAGTTCCTGGGATATCAGCTTAGCTCCGCTTGTTATTATGTACGCAAAAAAATGTTCTAAAAAGTCTAGTTGCTTGGCGAGTTGATTGATGGCTTGGCTGCTGCTTAAAAATGCGTGGGAAGTATGCGTGGTGATTAGATGTTGACCATTAAAACTAATTGGCAAAGTAACTCGGCTGAGAACAAAACTCACACACAGCTACCTCCAATTAAATCGAACTCAAGACTCGCCAAACACAATAGAAGAGATATCAATGTGAGTTTAAGATATGGCCAAGACAAGGTCAAGAGTGGCTTGACTTGAGATCATGTCGATCACTTTAAATGCTTGTAAAGCACATTCAATTGGCGCTGCCCTGCCCTAACCTCTGGGGCGATCCAAAACGAAACTGAACAAGCATCATAAACAACAAGCCTGGTTTCGTTTTAATGATGTGCCAAGAGTTGACGCTCCTTCACGGGTTTCATTTACACGACGATCACCATCGATCTGACTCTGACTCTGGTGATGGCGATCTCGAATCTCAGCTGGCTGCCATTTATGGTAGAACCGAGCGATTGGCGCGAACTTGCCTGTCATCTGCTACAAATCAGCTGTCATAAGGCCCAAAACGACGAAGCGGCGCGACGCCAGCATTTTAAAATTTGTATGTTATTTGGCGTTTTTTACAATCACTTTCAAAAGCCAACACCACAATAGCTAAATAACACAACACTAACAGCACAACAAGAGTCTCCAAGTCGAATTCGCTGATAATGATCATTGCGAGAAGAAGCACATTGAGAAATGCACAATTAAAAGTGGCAACTTCAAAGACCGCTTACCTCCACCATTCACCACAAAAGTCGCATTTGGATTGGATTGGATGCGATGCGAGGCGCTGCAGTCGCCTATCGTTCGCATCATTAGAATGTCTTTTTAACGGCAGCCCACATTCATGTCCAATGTCTTATTACAGGTGCTGAAGAACGCCAAGAAGAAGCTGAGCGATTTTGCCGACGAAACCCTGACCGGGATCTTAAATCATTTCCGCTTGCTGCACGGCCAGCTGCAAAATGCAGAGCTGCAGGCCATCGAAATGCTCCGTGAGTCCAGTTTGTCGCCCCAGGTGCAACTCAATGATGCCATGAGCCAACTGAATGGCTACGAGTTGGTTCTAAATGTAAGTTTTAAATGGATTTTCAAACCGATTTGTTTGCTAACTTTCTTGATGTGGTGTTTTTGACAGAAACTACGCAAATGCCTGGAACCTGAGGTGTCGCAGAACATGTGGCTAAAGGAAGTCATCTGTTTGATCTACGAGCACTTGGAGAAAATTCCAACACAAGTCAGCGTCACCAAAATCGAGAGCAATCCATATCAGTAAGTACGGCTAACCCATTAATTTATTAATTTAAATACACTGCGATTTTTCGAGATTTTGATTTTATCATTAATTTTTTTGGGGAATGCAACCGAAGCTGCTGATTTATCTGGCTATAGATTCATTAATGATTTCCCAAATCAGTTTCAGAAACACCATCGACAAACTATCGGACTTAATAGGAAGTCATTTCATCACCAATTTCAACGATCCACATATTGAGGTGCGCTTCTCCAACGAATATGATAACAACAGTAGCATCTCTGCCATTAGCTATGATCGCCAGTCGCCAGCAAGTGGCCGCTCCTGGCCCGCCAACAAAATCCAAACACCGCAAATGGATTTGGGTCCACTTGCCGTTGCCCTGCCAGGCAAACAGAAGCGTCTGTTCAACAATCGCAGCTCCAGCTCCGTCAGTGAAAACACCTTGGAGCTTCACTCACAGCACAGCAAGTTTTTGCGTTCGTTCTCCGAGCTCGACATCATGAACTCCAGTTACCACAAATCCAATACGCTGGTTGGCGACTGGTTTAAAACGGGTGCCAGCGTTCTAGTGCGCTCTGTCAACTCTCCGGAAGATTTCTATGTGCAGTCCATTAATGCCGCCCAGCACATACGAGAGCAGCTTGAGAGATTTGTGTCGGAATCAGATTGTCTGACACCCGGCATGATTATTGTGGGTCAACAGTATCTAGTGCATCTCCAAAAAGTTAAAATCGATCGCTGGCAGCGCGCTTTGGTGTGCCAAACATCGGCACAGCCCAATACCTATAGTGTCTTCTTACCCGATATTGGGGTATATCAGACGGTGCAAAGCAACGAGTAAGTAACAGATCTTGATCGTTATGTGAACCAATTTTAAAGCCTATATACTTGCCAGTTTCCATCAGCTGCCCGAGAGTCTGTTACTGCATCCCTATGCCTCAGTGCACTGCAGCTTGAAGCAGCTGATGCCCATCACTGGCAACTGCGACTGGGAGCCCAAGGCTGCAGCCTTTCTCAAGCAAGTGGTGCAGGAGTACGTCAACAACAAACCATTTACCCACCTGATTAACTAACAACTTTGCTTGTTCTATAGCCGTCCAGTGTTTCTCACCGTGCAGCGTTCTTTGGGACCACAATTCTATGAAGTGGACTTGACCACCAGCAATTACAAGTCAAGCATTTCGGTACGCGAAGCTTTTTTATACACAGGCCTGGCACATACACGGAGTGGCTACGGGCTCGCTCAGCTGACGAATCCACAGCAGCAGATCGCGCGAAAATCGCAGCAATTTCCACAACGTGAACCTCATGAGGGATATATGCTAATGGTGCAGCTGCTCCACATGGAACATCCTCAGGACTTTCACGTTATGTGGCACAACAATGGCGACAACCACAACGCTAAGCAAGACGAGCTGCAACTTGTCATGAACAGCATGAGTCTCGCCCAACTGGAGCCCATCTATATGGGGCGTCTGCATTTGGCCTGCGTGCTGCAGTGCGAAGGCCAATGGCATCGGGGTCGTATCGAGCAAATGCTGCCAGATGGTGAGTCGAGTCCTTCCTGCTTGAGTAGTTCACAGCTTACATAATTTGCAGGTTTTGTAATAGTTCGCTTTGTGGACAGCGGAGCAACGCAGAAGCTGTACTGGGATATGCTGTTTATGCTGCCGGAAAAGTTTTGGCACCGTGAGGTGGCCATCGAGTGTTGCCTGGCCGATGTGGCACCATTGCAGAAGCATGGCTATGCCTGGACAACGGCGGCCATTGCTGAATTCAAGCAGCTGGCCTCGAATCCCCAGCTGCAAATGGAGGTAATCGCTGTGCGCGACAAAGTCGCTCATGTAACGTTGCATTTCGCACGCTCTGGCAGTGAAAATAACAACGTGGCTGCTTTGCTCGTGGCTCAGGGACATTGTGTGTCCACTGGCGAGAACAGCAAGGTGTCTGAACCGTTGCTGGCCAAGATATCGCCACTCGATGCGGATACACGCAGATTGATAGAACTGAGCAAGGAGCAGCCTCAAGAACAAGTTGTGGGCGACGGGATGGTAACAATTCAACGTAGCGCCGTCGAGATACTTTATGTTCTGCATCCCAGCGAATTCTACGTCACCTTGACGCACTTTCTGACCGCAATATCCGACCTAAGATTGTCGGTACAGGACGCAGCCGTTCTCATGAAGGAGAGGAACGAGCTCATGTATCAGTTGGATTGGCTACCAGGCGAGATGTGTTACATCTGGGTCAAGGCCAAGGTAGAGATGAATGAGTGCTGGCATCGCGGTCAGATTATCAGCGTGGCTGACGAAACTGGGGATGAGTACAAATACAATGTGCAGCTGCGTGACATTGGCGAGCTGGTGGAAATGGTTCCCGCGTCCAGCTTGTTGCCCATTGACGATGCCATGGCGCGCATCTCAAACAGCGCGTTGCGCTGCCAGCTATACGACATCAGGGCAAAGGAAGCAGAATGGTCAACAGAGGCGATTGCATTCTTTAAAGCCCAGTTGGTTGCTTACAGCTCGCTGCATGTGTCTGGCCATGGCCGTGATGGCGACTGCTTGAACGTCGATTTATGGGGCTCGCTCACTGAGATCTCTGGTCCCTTCTCGCCAACACGAACTAAATTTGTTAGCATCAATGAGCAACTGGTCAAGGCCGGATGGGCCGTGAAGAATACCAACAAGATTCCGGATTTCGATGAACCGTCTGTTTCAGTGCACACAACACTGACGCTGTACTCAAGCAGTGACAATGATGAGGGCTTGATGGCGTGCCTGACAAACGTTGACAATGACATAAAGTGTAAGTAGACTTTATATTGCTGATAATCCAATACTTAAACTCTTCTTATAGCTGTGACACCTGTGATCTTTGGACCCCGCTCGGATACCTCTTTCGAGCACAACGGTGATATGCCTCCGCTTGAGCTGTTGGAAGATTTCAATGATGAGACATCCACCACAGGCTGCACTGTGGCGCCTTTGGCTTGGCAAACGCCGCGTAATTGCAAGAAAAGCATCTTCACTGCGTTACCCACGTATGTGAATCACCAATGCGAGCTCTACCTGAGCTTGGGTAGCGATACTGCATTCATCAAGCACATGCGCGAGCTGCTCTCAAAGCGCTTCAGTCTGCCGCTGCAGCGTCAGGAGCCAGGCACCTATGTGGTGGGACAACCGGTGGTGGTCAAGTACCATTTGGACAACCAGCTCTATCGCGGCATTGTGAAGAGCAAGATGAGCAGCCAAGGCGAGTATCGTGTGTACTATGTGGACTACGGCAATGTGGAGAAATTGAAGCCTTCAGAATTGCTGCCCTTTGCGCCCTTTCCACATCTGAAAGCGATGTGCTTTCGCATTGTTCTAGACGGCATGCGACCCAAGCAGCATAAATATGATATTGCTGCCATGGACATGCTGCACAGTGCTGTCGTTATGAAATTGAGCAGTATTCGCGTTGTAGAAGCCGCAGCGCCCAACGGATTGCCATTGTGCCAGGTCAAGGTGGACAATGAGGATGTGGTCACCATGATGGTGAGCAATGGCATGGTATTGCGTCAGAAGCCGCAGGATAAGCGCGAGCTTGCAGTGCCTTGCCCCAAGATTCTCGAGAGCTTCAAGATGTTCGATGAGCTACAGAAATTAGGTGATTTGTCAATTCCAGTTGTGGGTGAAGTGAACAACAATACGACCGTGCAACCGCCGCCAGCAAAGAAAAAATACGTTATGAATAGCCAACACATGCAGAATATCGACAGCGATGAGGATTTCGATTGCAAAGAAGAAGCCCTACAGCAGTTGCAAATGAGTATAAACTTCGAAGACGACAAGGATGGCAGTGGCTTCTTAGATGACTATATTATTGAGGAGTGCATCGAAAGTATTCCCAATACGGAAGCCAACTCTGTCAATCCCGAATCCCCAGAACCAGATGGAAATACGTCATCGCCACACATATCCGCAATTGATCAGGTACGACGTCGCATTCAATTGCGTAACAAGGTATGTAATAAGTTAAGTCCCATTTACTTCTAATCTCACGCGTGGGCATCAAGCAGGATAGACTGGAAACCTCGCATTTCTCCCCGATGGACACTTCCACGGAACGTTCGTATCGCACGGAGGTCGGTTGCTTCAAGGCACCCAATTTGCCAGCAGGTGTCCGGAATTTCAAATGCAGCATCGATAAGGTTCTGTCTGCCACAGAGTTGCAGATATCGCCAAAACTCTCCGAATTTGCAAAGCACGAAATCGGGCTTACCCAGGAGACGAGCTCATTGATCAAGGAAGCCAAACGACTCCATCCTGTGCAACTGGAAGCCCTGTGCCTGGCCCGCTACCCGCAAGACAATCAATGGTATCGTGCCATTATCAAGGAAATACATCAATCCTGCCGTAAGGCAACCGTTTTTTATATTGATTTCCACGACACTCAAGTGGTGCTTCTGAGTGATCTTAAATGTATGCCCAAGGAGCTATTCATGTTCCCGCAACGCACCTTCCGTGTCAAGTTGCACGGCATCAAAATGAATACGGATTTCAGCGAGACAGCCGTGCGCTATTCACTTCAAGCCTGTCTTTGCAAATATCCCGAGGTCTTTGCTCGGGTCCACTATCCGCTCAACTACCATAACAATAGTGAATCCAGCAACGATTCTACGAGTTCCATAAGAAAGGGCTTCCAACTGCTCGAGATCGATGTCTTTGAAGATGAGTACAACTCAGACTTACTTTATAAACCCTTAATTGACAGTAGAATGTACTTGTTAAAGTAGTTCTACAATATTACGTTATAATTTAACAAATTGGAGCAACAAGTCTCCAAACGAATTTCAAATGATTTAAGTTGTCGTTATTTTTACATATTCGAATATGTATTCCAATTTTAAGTTCTCTTATTAACTCAAATGTTATTAGAAAATAACACCAGATTTTTTATTTCAGCTTATTAATTTTAGTGTATCTCATCTAACATAATTGTTGCTATTTCAGCCAAAATACATAAAGGAAAATCTCTGGTATTTATCCATAAATTGCATTTATTTCTTCCACAAAATGGGTTTTGTTTTATTTTGTTTGTTGTTTCATTAATTCTCGTTGAAATTTGTATGTAAGTTGTAAATATTTGAAAGTGGATTTGTTTTTTTTTTTGCACGTTTTGTTTTCCATTTGTTTTTGTTTTCCATATTATAATGTAATGAATTATTTAATTTAATTCTCATGCTTATGCTGTGTTGTGTTCACTTACAAACTAGAAATTTTAACTAATCGCTTCTTAATCGAAACCATCGAAAACAATTATTGAAAATAGCCTAGAGAAGTTGCAACTACTACAAATCAAATATATGCTACATACATCGAAATGGTTTACTTTTATGTTTTACGTTTAGTTTTAGCTTTATGTTTATTCAATATGACAGTTGTGTTCGTGTACGTTCGATCGCTGGCAGAGTGTTTTTGTCTCATTGTTTGCAAAATAAAAATAACCCTTCACAAATTTCTTTATCTTCTTGTGATGGTTATTGTTAATGTAATCATTACGTATGTGTGTGTGTGTGGGTGTGTGTTTGCTTTGTGGTTTAGAATGTGCTCAAGTTTCGAAAACTCAAAGATAATATTTTGAATGTAAGAATTATATTTAAACCAATTGCAGCTAACTTAAATTAACTAGATTTATGTTGTCCTCTAACATACGAGTTGACACTATATAAAATATATGTAGACATAAATGAATAAACTTAGTGGATATCAAACTAAAGTTGAGTTGCTTAAAATTACAGCATAAAATTAAATGATAATGATTTATATTGCACTGAACTAGGCATGCCATTTCACTAATTTAATGTAGGTTTCATAATTAAAAGAAATTAAAGCAATTTTGCATTAATATTTTGTTTTCGTCGTTTTGTGTGTTGTGTGTTGTGTGTTTAAAGCAAAGTATTTTTGTGTTGGGGGCCGAGTGTAGTGTGTTGTGTGTGGGGTTATCTAGGGGAAAACAGGGTAAACACTTTCACATTTAGCTAAGTCTCTTAAACCACATCTAAAATGTACGATTAGTAAAATGTTAATATTATTATTATTATTATAATGATAATGTTTTCCTTCGTTTGTTTTTGTTTATCAAGAATTGGCATTCGCATATGTAAAGTATACATATATATTTTTGCATTTAAATATATATATATATATATATATGTAAAATTATATAATAGTTCGATAAGTAATACTAGTTTGTTTTGTTTCGATTTATATAACCACAGACACACATTACACACACTGAGAAGAGCCATGAATAGCTAGCTAATTAATGTATTAAACTTTAGTATGATTAGTCCTTTCCCCCTTTTCAGGCGATTTGTTTAGACCTCCACGGTAAAGGGATCACGCGAATGATGTATCTTCAGATGCTTATTGTGATTGGTCTTCGTGGTGGAGCTTTTGCCGCAGATGGTGCAGTGGAAAGGTCGCTCGCCCGTGTGAATTCGTCGATGCTCAATCAAATAGTAGTGCCGATGGAAAGTCTTGTCGCACTGATCGCAGGTGAACTTCTTGTTGCCATGATGCTCTCGCCGATGCCGCATATAATTGTATTTGCGTATGAACTTACAACCACAATACTCACATGTGTACGGTTTGATCTGTTTGTGCGCATTCATGTGATTCTTAAAGTCCAGTTCGCGTACAAACGCCTTGGGACAGTGTTCGCACTTGAACGGTTTGGCAGTGCGATTGGCGTGCACCCACGAATGTATCTTGAGATTCCATTTGGTGGAGAAGCTCTTGTTGCAGATGGCGCAATCGTATTGCGGATCCGTTGAATGCGTCGCCATGTGCGCCTTAATGGACGTTTTCGCAAATATTTGCTTGCACATGGGACATTCCATGGGTTCGGCGTAATCGAACTTGTCCGAATGGGCCAGCCGAATGTGTCGACGCAATGAATTGGCGTGCACAAAACGATCACAGCAGTACGGACAGCATTTGGGCTTCAAGTCGTGCGTTTCCTTGTGCCATAGGAAGCGTGCCTTTGATGGCAACACCTCGCCGCAATGACACACATACTCCTTTTTACGTACGGTCATTTTGGTGTGACGCTTCCGATGCTGAGTCAAGTTGGAGTAGCGTTTGAACTTTTTGCCTGTAAGTACACACAACACATTAACCAAAAATTGCAATAAACTTTAAAAAAATAGGACTCACCGCATATCTTGCACTTCAAGGGAGTTTGGCCCGTATGCATGCGCATATGCTCCACGAGAGCACTGCGCACCACGAATTTCTTATCGCAGACATAGCAACCGAACTCCTTCCAGCCAAGGTGACGTTTTAGATGCAGTGAGAAGTTCTTCCAGCGATAGAATTTCTTGCCGCAGGTAAAGCATTCGGCGGGATGCTCAGTTAAATGGGCATCGTACAACTTCACCGAGGGAAAGTCGGTGCGACACACGTAGCACAGAAATATGGATTTCTCCATTGCCTTCTGCTCCAGTTCGCTGAGATTATGATGGTCCTGGCCCAGCTTTGACTCGTTGTAGGAAATGAGCATGCGATAAATAGCCGCCAATTTGGCAGCCGGTGTTGTCATGCTCAGCGGCGTTATGGTGGGCTTCAGATCCGTCGTCACGTTCGTTGATGGCTTCACGTCTGCATCGCTAGCGTTTTCACCATTGACGGCCAATAAACCGGCATCTTTTACATCGGGCAGTTCCAAATGCACGAGCAGCTGCTGATCCG
This sequence comes from Drosophila ustulata, assembly GCA_035047365.1. Taxonomy (NCBI): domain Eukaryota; kingdom Metazoa; phylum Arthropoda; class Insecta; order Diptera; family Drosophilidae; genus Drosophila; species Drosophila ustulata. Next base: position 17,148,392 of record JAWNPT010000094.1, read on the forward strand.
TTGAATCAGGCTTGTCCTGACAGTGCTCCTGTTTGATCTTAACAATGCCATCCTTGGAATCTTCATGCACAACTTCGCTATTGCTGCCGCCTGGTTGCAGCAACAATTCTTGCTGCTGCTGCGGTGGTTGTAGAACCTGGGGCTGTGCCAGTATAGCACCATTAACCAATGCCTGGGTGCAGATGAGTCGACGGTTCTGGCGCACATAGTTATGCTCGCCAATCATATGGGCATTGCGATCCTTGAGCTTCTCGAAAATGGCCACACAGTGTGGACACCTGTAGATCTTGCGGCGTTGACCCTTGCGCTGCAATGCAGCTGCAACGGCCTCTGCTTCGGCGGCAGCTCTGGATGTCGAGGCTATTGGTGGACCAGCCAGCAAAGCCGATGACGACGTCGAGGTGGTGGGCTGTGCATCCAGCAATTGATTGCTACGCGCCGAGCTCGAGGAGGCGTCCAGTTCACCCGGCTGCGCATACTCGGATGCCACCGCATTGAAATCAAATCTGAAACAAGATTGTTAGCAACAACAAAATAATGGTCATCATCAAAATTAGACGCTTACCGTTTGTGCTCACGCTGCTGCTGCTGTTGCTGGCCACTAAGATCCTGCACCGGATAATAGTCCTGACGCCATTCGGACAGCTGTTGATTGTAACCATCCGCAAACTGGCTTCTAAAGTATCGCTGTGATATGTCGCCATACATCTGCAAAGGATTTTCTCCATCATTTGTCTAACGTGATCAAAATTGTTTGCAGCAAAGAATGGCAAGTTCCGATATTTTGACTTGCATTCTAATTGTTCTTTTAGCTACTCCAACGACATACGGCCAATGCAGCTGCGGCATCGAAGAAGTGTCTAACGCCTTCTGTATGAAGAGCAGTCATTTCAATTCCTGGGAAGACCCTTCTTTGAAGAACTAGGCATTCTGCCAAACGTGCGCCTGAAGGACCTAGCACTCTATCTGGACTCGACAAGGTGACTAGTAGAGTTCAAACTAAAAGATTTTACTCTTCCCGTATGTATCATCCTCAATGGGCCAAAAGGTGCTCTCGAAAGCTATCTGACCAACCTAACTAATCGCGTGAGATTCTTTTTTTCTATTCGCGCACATCAACGTCTATCAATCACCATGTATGAAAAAAGGGAACAGCTGCCTTTCTGAGTGAACTTAATCCAGAGGAAGTGTTTTTGTCATGAGTACAAAATTATCGTATACGTAAGATACACAAAACACTAGTAATACCAACATGATTACTTTTTACTTTGTTTTCAGTGGATAATCCCAAAAAGAGACACATTAAATGATTTCTCACCGATTGACTCCAAGAGTTTTCAATGTCGCAGTTGCTCTCCTGCTCGGAAATTTCTCCCTTGGCGGGCATCTTCTCGTCGGTGCGTATATTCAAGCCCAGACCACCAACTAGACTGCTCTCTGTGGCAGCCGCTGCAAATGAGGATGATGTTGTCGATGTAGATGCCGATGCCGAGGGCAAATGACTGCTGCTGTTGCTCAACTGCTCCCGCTTGCATGTGTCCAGATCCAAATACTTGGCATCGCTCGCATCGCTGTCCATCGCGACACTGCAACAATCGACAGCCGCCAAGGCAGCAATAAAATTACTTGATTGCTCCACATTCTGAGAAGTTGTTGGCTGCGGTTGCTGCTGTTGTTGGTGAAGATGATGCTGCTGCTGTTGTTGTTGCTGCTGTGGTTGATACCACGCACTCAACGTTGACTGCGATTTGGCCACTCGGAACGATGCATTCATGGATGACTCGTGATCCATGGCTGACGAGTTGCTGGAGGATGAGGCGAGCGTTGCTGCATTGGTTGCTTCGCTGGAACCGTGTTGTGGCTGCTGATGATGTTGCTGCAGGCCGAAAGGCGCAAAGCTGGAGGATGTTGCTGCCGTTGTTGTTGTTGCATTTTGATGATACAGAAAGTTGAAATCATTGAAGTTTGGTGGCTGTGTCTGCTGCAATGTTGAGTTCGCTGCCTGCACTGTCGCAGCAGTTGCATGTTGTTGATGATGCTGCTGTTGATGTTGTTGCTGTTGATGCTGGTGGTGCTGCTGTTGCGGCTGCTGTGTGGCGGAGGCAAAGGAAGACGACGAGGATATCACAATTTCATCCACTTCCACTTTGTTGTCATCAGGCAGTATGTACTCGTCACCCGGCTTCTGTTGCTGCTGCTGCTGCGAGTTGCTGGCAAACACGGATCCGGCCGAGGCAAAGCTTGCGGCATTCACCACAAACGTGGTGGGATTGCTGCCACTTGCCAGTGGTAACTGTTTGGAGTTGGCAAACTCGAGCAGGACGCGCGCATCGTCGTCGTTGACTGTGGAGTGTTTGCGCGCTGATTGTTGCCCCGCATAACTGGTGGTCAGATGCTTCTCGAGGATGCTGCCGCCACTCGAGGTGGACGGTTCGACGGTCTCGCTTTTGATTTGCACCAGTTCGGCCGATGTTTTTGATATGCTGAGAGATTCGGCGCAGTTGTTATCAGTCTTTTTCGTCGCCGTCGCTGCTGTCGTTGCCGTTGCCGATGCTGTGGCCTTTGGTTTGATGACTAATTTCTTGGGACCACGTTGCTGGGCTGGCGCCGAGAAGCGTTGCGGCAACAGCATCGTTGGCTCCACCTCGACCTTCATGGGCGGCGGCTGTGTGAGATCCTCGGCCGGAACATTGGCATTGGCGGAGCTGGTGGTGGCCATGCGTATGACGCTGGTTGCGCCGTGTCCATTGCTGCTGCTGTTACTGCTGCTGCTGCCGGCGGCATTCTCCAAGCTGGGCTTCTGTTCCATCACTGGCAACTCGCCGCTCGGCACGCTGTCGTATTCGTCCAGCGGCTCCTCCTTCTCGACCTTGACCAGCGGAATGGGCGCAACGGCGGCAAATGGACGCGTGGCACCAATGCGACTCGAAGCCACAATATTGCCCACCAAATCCAGATACTCGTTCATGTTGAGCGGCACATCGCTAAGGACTGTGACGCGGTTCTTTTTGGACTTGACGGTGCTGCTGGACGTGGCATTCGTAATGCCAGCGAAGGCGGACGACGCGGCTCCGCTGCTCGTCGACGGTGCCGTGCAAAGCTGTGGCGACGAAGACAACGCGACCTGCACAGCAGCCGATGGCGACTGCTGATGATTGTGATGATGATGCTCCTCGTCTTCTTCCACATCTTCATTGTCGCTGCTGCCCACGCTCATGAACTCTTCCTCCTCCTCGACGGCCAACTGATGCTTGGAGGCACGTTTGTGCATTCGATTGCCCGGTTTGGTTTTGCGTGACTTTCGCGTTGTTGTTTTGAGGCCAACTCGGCTGCGACTGTCCTCGCGTTCATCGTCGCCATCCTCGACATGATTATGCTCCACCTTGACGTGATCTTCATCTTCACTGTTTGCCCAGCTGTCGACAAAATACATATTTTATTATTAAATGTAATTAAATCAATTATTAAATACAATTACCTCTGATCCTCCTCATCATCGTCGTCGTGTATATGCAGGACGCTAGGCGGTGACTGATAGATGCGTTCAATCACCGAGAACTCGCCGTCATCCTTCTCCACGCACTCGACAATGTGCTTGGGCGTCTCTTGCACTATAAAGTCACCATTCTCCCGCTCCAGATAGTGCGCCACAGGCGATTCGGCATAGCGCAGCACCGAGGCGCTGGAGGAGGCGGGCGATGAGCTGGCAGCCTGCGCTGCTGCATTCAACAGTGCACCAAATGGTGAATTGGTCGACTGGCGACTGCTGCCTCGACTGGCACTCGACGCTTGGCCGCTGGAGCAGTTGGTGGCTGCAAAGCTACTGCTGGCTGGAAGCGATTGCTGGTGAGGATGTTGTTGTTGATGTTGTGGTTGCAGTCTGGAGGCGCAGGAGGTCGTTGATGATGATGTGGAAGATGACGACGGCATCGTCGGTGGTGGTGGCGGAGGATTCAGAAAGATCTCCGTGTGGGCTTTGCTGTGCTTGCCATTCGGTGGTGCTAGATTAACATTATGTTGTACGCTTATATGTGGCTGTTGCTGCTGTGGTTGCTGTTGCTGTTGTTGTGGATGCTGTTGCTGCTGTTGTTGCTGCTTGTTTTGGTTGTGCTGAGATCGAATTTGACTGATGGCGGCGCCATAGGCGGGCGGTGGCTTTTGATGCGACAGCGCTGTCGTCAGCTGCTGTGTAAAGAGCTGCAAAGCAAATAGCAGAGATTAGAGATTAGAATGAAAAGAGTCGCTTGAATGGAAACTCACCTGTAGCGGTGGTGGCGGCGGTGGCAGCGTGGCGGTGGCATACGTGTACTTCATGGGCGACTGTTGCTGCTGGGCAAAGTGAGCGGGCTGCGTTGCCAGAAACTGATGCTGTTGCCCAGCCTGCGGTATCACCAGCATTGTGGTAGCACCACGTGGAAAGCCATGAAGTGTTGCTCCTGTTGGCGTCGCCTGTTGTTGCTGCTGCTGCTGTTGTTGTTGGGGCTGCTGCTGTTGCTGCTGCTGATCGTAGCGATAGTCGGATGTCAAGGAGGGCGGATAGGCGGCGGCCACGCTGCTTATGGTGGGTGTGTTGTTGGATGTGCTGGCTGATGCCTCAGTCGAGGGTGGCGCGCTTTTGACTGCCTTAATCGGTGGATTGCTCAATTTGTTATTGTTGCTGTTGCTGCTTGTGTTGGCGTTCGCATTGCCCAGCAATGGGGCAGCTTTGGCTGCTGTTGATTTGAATGTATTTGCTGCTGCTGCTGTTGCTGTCGCTGGGGCTGTTTGCGTTGCAGTTGCTGCTGCTGCTGGTGTTGTGGGTATCGCTGTCGTTGTTGCCACAGCTGGTTTCACGTCAGCATCGGCCGCTTTTGCGGAAGATGACGAGGAGGAGGAGGAGGAGGAAGCGGCAACGTCTGACGCTGCCACCGCTGTTTGTTTGCCACTGCCGGCAGTGGCAAGCGCAGCTGCCGCCGCCAGCGAGCAGCCCATGGGGTTGTTGCCAACGATTGTCATTTGCACCAGCGCCTTGATCACCTGCTCCTTGGGATGCGTCTCCAAATGATCCGAGAGATTCATGCCCGCATGCAGGTACAAAGTGCACACGGGACACTGCACGCTGTTGTCCACCATGATGATGATGATAAGTTTGCTTACTCCAACGAGGGGTCACAAAGAACTATTCTCTCTCTTCTCTCGCACTCGCTCTCTCTATAAATCTCAATTTAGAGTCATAAAACTGCGACTTTTTGAGCTGTTATTGCAATTGTTCGTGTGGCAGCCATTTTAGCTCAATCCTGCGTTAAAACAAATAGAAGAAATTGGAATGTCATTCATTTGTTTCATGTTTATGTTGCAACTTGATAAGCTGGGTGGCTGACAAACAATATCCAACTGATATGGCCAAAAGAATGTCGCCGGATCGTTCGTTGTGCTGGGGCAGGCAGCAACGTAATCTGTGCGAAACGTGCTTCGATTTGCTGCTGCTACTGCTGTTGAGCAAAAGCTTTTTGCAACTGAAACAACTGAGAGAGCGCAACGCAGCCCCAAAAGCGAAGCGAAGCCAAGTCAAGAGTTGGCAGCAAATGGAAAAACAGCTAAACAAAGGACAAGTGCGGCAACTGCAAATCGAAAATAACAAATAAACATAAGCAGAGGGAGATACATATACAAGTGGGAATGTGTGTGTGTAAAAGGGAAGCAAAGCTTCATCCAGCCAACTGCCTCTGCCTTTGGGCTCTGTAGCAGAGTGCAAATGGAATGGAATGAAATGGCAGCAACAACTTTGGGAACAGCTTTTTGTGTGCATCGACGAGGACGACGACAACGACGACGTCGACGATGGCGATGGGCAACACACGGCAACATCACGATAATGACGAGTTATTTCTGCTGAGCATGAGCAATAATTGATGCGATGAATCACAGAAAACTGCGACTGCGATTGTGACTGTGACTGCGACTGTTCAAAATGAATATCAGTGAATGTGATTTTTGAATGGCATTTGCATCAGCCCCAAAAAAAAAATTGAATACATAAAAATCAAGTAAAACTGCTATTATCACTGAAAATATAATCAATTATTTTCCAGATAATTATAATTATATTCCATTGTACATTGTGCACGAACGAACTTGTGATTATCGTTTTTTTTTTTTGTGTATTCAACTCTATCAATTTTAAAGTGCCGTTTATTTCAGCTGTCAATGCAAACAGCTGTTCATCAAACACATAAATAAATACAACTAATTTTCAATTTTGTCATAGACAGAAAATGCATTGACTTTGTTGTACGTATGTAAATCTAATGCATAATTATTGATCTGCAAAGCGTTGGTGGCTAATAACAACAAACTAATATATTCAAAAATTTATTACCATTTATGTAAATAAATATTCGCTAATATATTTTGTGGCCACGTTAGATTTGAAATATGCACAAATGAGAAAATTATTATTCATAATTAATGATCAGTGCAAAAACTTTGCGAGTAATAATAATAATAAATTTTATTTATTATTTTTGAAATTAATAATCTTTAATTAAATCACATTAAACCATAATCTGCATTAAAACAATATAATCTCAACAATTGTTGTAGCTTTAAAACCCCTTTTTTTTTGTCCAAAAAATCTTTTTTAATTAATTACTTTTGTTATGTTAATAAATATTCAAAAATTATCTCTGATCAACTAATTTAATTGCAGTTGTTGCAATAGGCACACAAAATGAAGAAATTCTTTGTTCTTAAAAATCTTATTCAAAAATAATAAATACAAATTTTAATTTGTTTGCATCTAGTTGAATATTTTATAATTATCCCTGATCTGTGTTTTTTTTTTTCATTCAAAACATTTCATTAACAATTATTGATCATCAATGTTGTTGTTGCATGAATGTTTATATTTATGTAAATAAATAACGTATTTTATCTCTGATCTTTCCTTGCGGAAATTCGCATTCTTCCTGAGAGAGAGAATAATATCATTGATTGCTTGCGCTCTAACAGAACACATACAAATGCAGAAATGTATATAGCGTTGTCCGTGTATTTGTCGATTTCACACACACACGCACATATATATAATACATACATATATGCATAAGTATTCATCTCTGGTAGTTGCGGCTTTGTTGTTTTTAGGCAATGGCAATGCCGTTGTTGCAAACCTTTTTGCGTTGCGTTTTTCTCACATTCTGGCAGTGAATAATTTTCCGTTGTTTTTATTTGCTAAATATTGTGTTATATGTGGGCACTCTGTGCCTCTGAGACTATAAGGGTTGTGCACAAAAACAAACAGAAGCAAATCGTCTACTACGTCTGTTGCTATTGATTTTTCCTTAAGAGCAAAAAGCTTGCGTAGGAAAAGTGTCGAAAAAGTCGCACAATTTATAAAGTGCGTAACCGTAACAAAGCACACACACACACACATGCACACGCATAATGAGTTGGACTTGAAATTAATTAAACAAGTCAACTCTCTCACTCTCTCTGTCTCTCTATCTGTTTTACCTACCTTCGCTGCTAGGGTGTGTGTGTGATCTTGCTTAGGACAGTGGGCTGCGCTGCTGGCGTATTGTCTTCTGCTGCTGCTGTTGTTGTTGTTGTTGCTTTGATATTCCACACACACACACAAACGCGCGCACGCACAATGCGCTGTCTCACACACACACGCACGCACTCGCAAGGTAGACACAATTTCCAGAGTATTTCCGCTTTTTGATTTTTCACTCTTCGCTCTTCTCTCTTCAAGGAGAGGCGTCTACACTCACACACACTCACGCACTAATTGTAAATGAATTGCAGTTGCAGTTGTATCTGTATTGGTATCAATACACAGGCGGCGTTCGTGTATCGATCGTAACGTGTGTGTCTGTGTGTGTGTGGGTGCCAGCAGAAGACAAGGGCAAGACGGAGAGAGCAACAGTGGGAAGTATCCTTGTAGAGTTCTGCACCTGCAGCTGTTAATTATATAGATTTATTGGAGCTCCTTGTTGTTGGTGTGTTTGCTTTGCTCGCCTGGTCGTCGCCTCATCGCCTCGTTCAATGACACAGAAATCTTTCTTCTCGTCTTCTGCTTTGTGCGCTCCTTCTTCAATATACAACAACCGAGACTCTGAGCTTTTATATATGCTGCGAGTGCGAGTGCGACGAGTGCGAGGCCATTGCTGCGTTTATCTCCATGTGTATGTGTGTATGTGTTGGTGTGTGCGTGTGTGTGCTGCTACACCACACAAAGTAAAATTTTCAATCACGTTTTTCATGCATTTACGGTCGAGTTTTCCATGTGCATTTATGCAGAATAGTGCAACGCCCTAATTAGCTGCAATTTGACGATCAATTTGGTGATTTTAGTGCACTTTTCACTAGTAAAAAATCGTCATTTTCGATTTCACCTTGCGACAAATGAAAAATTACAACACCAGGCGTTAGAGTGTTGCAAAACGTATAAAGTATGCAGAGTGACCACAAGAAGGAAACGAAAAATACACCACTTTCATACAGGTTCGCCTGGTCACACTGCGTTTCAGTGGGAGGGAAATTTACAAGATAAGGCGCCACTTTTTAAATAGCTACCAGCTGGCTGCCAATTCGAAGAAATTTCGCTTTCAACTCAACAGACTATTAACAAAAAGTTACGCATTTGTGAATTGCGACAAAAATGAGAAAGGAAATACAGTTTGCAGTGTATTTTAATTTTAATACCGAAAAATATTCCAGCGACACTTACCAGCACTGATCCAATCGCAAATGCAACTCTGTCTGACTGCTGGGAAATTTATTAGCCGATTCTGGCGACGCATCACGGTTCTCAAGTAAATTGTTTATATTGTTTTAAGCAGCGACCGGCAAACAATTGAAAGCACCATGACGGATAAAGCACAAGAACAGAGCATCATGGACAAGTCCATGCGGTCGGTGTTCGTAGGCAACATACCCTACGAGGCCACCGAGGAGAAGCTCAAGGAAATCTTCAGCGAGGTCGGCCCGGTTTTGTCCCTCAAGTAAGTTCCAAGGCAAACTCTTCTCCCCGCCTGCTTGACTTTAATTCTCCTCCACTCCCTGTCAATTCACAGACTCGTGTTTGATCGCGAGAGCGGCAAGCCGAAGGGCTTCGGCTTCTGCGAGTATAAGGATCAGGAGACTGCGCTCAGTGCTATGCGCAATCTGAATGGCTACGAGATTGGCGGACGCACGCTGCGTGTGGATAACGCTTGTACGGAGAAGTCGCGCATGGAGATGCAACAGCTACTTCAGGGTCCGCAGGTGGAGAATCCGTATGGTGAGCCCTGCGATCCCGATGATGCGCCCGAGCTGATCACCAAAACGGTTGCTTCACTGCCGCCCGAGCAGATGTACGAACTGATGAAGCAAATGAAGCTGTGCATCGTCAGCAATCCGTCGGAGGCACGTCAGATGCTGATGCTGAATCCCCAGCTGGCCTATGCGCTGCTCCAGGCGATGGTTGTGATGCGCATCGTCGATCCCCAGCAAGCCCTCGGCATGTTGTTTAAGGCCAATCAAATGCCGCCTGTACTCGGCGGTAATCCGCATGCCAACCCCGTGCAGCTGCCGCCACAGCCTCCGCAGCAGCAACAACAGCAGCAGCAGCCGCAGGTGCCGCCACAGGCAGCTGGCCCGATGCAGAACATGCCGGTTGCCGGTCCCAACTTTAACAATATGCATTCGAACGACATCGATTTGCGCATGGTGCCCGGCGGCGGCGGACCCGTCAACATGGATCCACGCATGCTGGCGCGCAACATGGATCAGGATATGCGGCAGGTGCCGGGACCGATGCCCAATCCCGTGCCGCCTCCACTGATGGATCCGCGCACACGCGCTCAAATGCAGCCGCAGCAGCAACAGCAACAAGGACCGCCAGCTGCGCCCATTCCGTATCCTAGCGATCCGCGCCAGCGTCCCATGGATCCGCGGCTGCGTGGCGCAATGCCACCCGGTCCTGGACCAGTGCAGCAGCAGGTGCAGCAACAGCAGCCGCCGCCACAGCAGGTGCCGCAGGTCACACAACAACAGCAGTCGGCGGCGCTGCAACTGCAGAGTCGCTTGGGCGCCCATGGCGTGTTGCCGTCGGATGCCTCGGACCAGGAGAAGGCGGCGCTCATCATGCAGGTGCTGCAGCTGTCCGATGATCAGATTGCCCAGCTGCCGCCAGAGCAACGCGCCAGCATCCTGGTCCTCAAGGAACAGATTGCGAAGACCAGAACGGCACGTTAAAACTGTAATTGAATCTATTCCGAGTTATTTTGAACATTACTTGAATTGGAAACTAATAAAGAACTACATTAAACAAAATATCCTTTGAGTTATTATTTTGAACATTATTTAAATTGGAACTTATACAATAAAGCGCTCTACAAAAACAAGATTCACATATTGTAGTCTGGAATTCTTCAATAGGCGGAGACCAGTGTTTGGTGCAACTTCTGCACGGTGGTGTTGAGCATTTGACGCAAAACTTCATCCTCGGCACAATTGACAATCTGTGGAAGAAAAGAGAAATTAATTAAAATTAAAATTAATTTAAATAATAAATATTTACCAAAGTCTCCAGGTTGATTTCGGCGTGCTTGCCACTGACAGTGACCGGCAGCAGGTCGCCCTTGAACATCTTGGGCACGCAGCTGTCGCCGAAGGTGTCTTGCAGCGTCTCGATGAGGCACTCGCGGAATCGCGACTCCTCCGACTTGGTTTGCTTGGTGGCACCTTTGATGTTGGTGCCCCCCAGCTCGGATTGCATGAGACAAGCCAGCACAGCATCAGCGTAGACATCATTCACATGCGTCGCCTGCCACTCCATGATGATGATCTTCTGCTCCACCGTGAGTTCAACACAGTTAAAGACGCGCAGCTTGCGCTCCGGCTCGACAACTTCAACACAGCCGGCGCCAATGCGATCGAGGAGCAGCTGCAGCGTGGCCAGCGAGCTGGACCAGGGAATCGATTGACGCTGCGTCACCACAGACATGCTCATGTCCGTGTATTCTTTGTAAAAACAGGCATTTAAGTAATAAAATTATAATTGTCTATATGGTTACTTACTGCCTAGATCCGAGGGTGCCAACAGATGATACTTGAAGTCGCGCTTGACCAGCACGCCGGACAATTTGCTGCCGACCTCGGCCTTCTTCGCTGCCAGGTGACCCATCACCTTGGCCGTCTTCTCGCCCCGGAAATACAGATCGACGGCATGCGTGTTGCGCGGATTATAGAACTTGATGTCGGTGCTGGCATCCGCCTCATATTCACGCTGCAGCGCCAGCTTCAGACGCGACATTTCGTTCTGTTCGCCATGGACGAGCACCACATGATTGGGCCGCAACATGCGAATAAATTCGCTGGTCTGCTGATAGTCTGTGTGCGCCGAGAACGAAATGTAATCGACGGACATATTGAGCGGCAGCTTTTGGCCCGACAGCGTGGTGATCTCCTCCGGCTCGGAGAGTATCGTCTTGGCCAACGTGCCCTCCACACAGTAGCCGGCAATGATCACGCCGTTCTTGGGATCTGTGCACCAGCTTTCGAAGAGCTCGCGCGACAAGCCCGACTGCATCATACCCGGCGAGGCCATGATCACACACGGCCCAATGTCGTCGAAGTGATCGATGCCCTTCAGATTGGAAATGTGACGAAACACAAACGGATTATTCACGGCGATCTGGCGACGAATGCGATCGTTCATTGCATTGATGTACGTCTGATAAACGGCCATGCACTTCTTGGCCAGCGACGAGGCATAGTAGATGGGTATCTCATGCAGATCGGGATTCTGTGACCAGAACTCGTCTAGTATCAAAAGCAGTTCCTGGGCACGTCCCAAAGCAAAGACGGGAATCAAACAGCGGCCGCCCTGCATCACAATCTTCTGCACGAGAGACGTAAAGCGACTTTCGCGATCCTCGCGCTTCTCGTGGATGTGTGTGCCATAGGTGGACTCGGTGATGAGCACATCGGGCTTCTTGGGCGGCACCTCGGCGGCCATCAAGTGACGATCCTCTTGACGCGAAAAGTCACCGGTGTAAAGAATCTTGATGCCGGCAATTTCAATCATAAACATTGCGGCGCCCAGCACATGACCGGCATTGTAGGCGCAGAAACGCACGCCCATCACGTCGCGTTCCTCGTGAAAATTAATCGTCTCGATTTTTTCCATGGAAGCCTCGAGATCGGCTTCTGTGTAGAGCATTTGCTCGGTGGAAATGTTGCTGATTTTAATGTAATCGGAGAGCATCCAGCGGTAAATGGCTTTGGTCGCGTGTGTCATGAAGCAGCGGCCACGAAAACTCGTCTTCATCAGGAACCAGGGCAAGGCGCCACAGTGATCCAAGTGGAAGCTAAGAGGATCGGAAATGTAAATAAACGAAGCAGGAATTCAAAACTAAGAAACGCACTGTGAGATGAAGAGTAAATCGATTTCGTCCGCTTCGATCAGATCCACATAGGGCAGCGCATCCATGCCGGTGAGTCCAGGATGTATGCCGCAATCCAGCATTATCTTTTTACCCTTAAACTCCAGCATGATGCAGGAGCGTCCCACTTCCTGGCCAGCTCCACTGCAAGAGGGAAGACGATCAACTAAATGTATTAATTACCACTCTATTTTTCCACTTACAGTGGCTTGATCTGCAGCAGATCGCTCTCCTCGTCGGGCACACGCGAATCGTTATTTGTTTGCGCCTGCGACATTTTGTGAACGATTTAAAATTCAATTACGAACTAAACAACGTTTTGCCGGCAACACGAAATGCCCGAAATACACATATGTTCAGTGTGACCGCAAGCTGCATTTACAAATATACCAGTATCTGCAAATATACCAACAAGCAATCGAACAGCTGTTATACTAGGGCAGAAAAACAAAAAAATGATTGCATTGCACCCCTGGCAGTAAAACAGCTCAATTCATTGTTTTTGCAGCGAAATTTAGCAACTGGATTTATAAATGCAAATGGCTGGCTCTAGCTACGATGGTATTTATTAACAAATTACAATTAAGGAGTATGCACTCAATACTATACACATACAAATGCAGTGCTGCGCAAGCAGGCGCGAACGCTGGAGAACGAAATCGACCTCAAACTTGTGGCATTCAGCAAAATTGGAGCTGGCAGCAGCAATAGTATAAGCAACAACAGCAACAACAACGCTGACACATCACCGCTGCTGGGCGAACACGTCTTTGACTCACTGTCTGCCGAAATCGAGCAAATGCTCGATAAGGTAAATTGTATCCTAATCACATTGTCTTACTGTTTGTAATGAAATCCCTTTTGCAGCTGTCGTCGCTTAATGAGGCAATGTCCGAGTTGCCTGCTACAGGCAGCGCTGCGCTGCACACGTTGCAGCGCCACAGAGAGATTCTGCAGGGCTATCGACAGGAGTTCAACAAGATCTACGCCAACCACACGATGCGCATCGAGCGCGAGGAGTTGCTGCGTGGCTCGGGACTCGCCTCCAGCGGAAGTCCTTCGATTTCGGGTCTCAGTCGTCGTGAGATGTATCTGAAGGAGAGTGGACATCTAAACAGCGCCAGCAATATGGTTAATGATCAGATCAACATCGCTATAGAGACGCGAGAAAATCTACATGCACAGCGGCAGGCTTTCAAGCGTTTACAGACGCGCTTCAACGACATTTCCAATCGATTCCCATTGATATCCAGGTGAGCGAACAAAATGTTTCTATTTCACTTATCAGCATAATTAATGTATGTCTCTGTGTTCAGTCTGATACAGCGCATTAATATCAAGAAACGACGCGATTCGCTGATTTTAGGGGCGGTAATTGGGTTTTGTGTCATCTTGTTGCTGCTCTACGCTTTTAATTAGCGTTTGTCGAGATCTGAAATTGGGCCAAAGATAAAAAGCTGATTTCCCTTCTGACAAATGCAATTTCAGCATGTTTTTTCCTTTTTGGTATATTTTATATGTATAATCAACTTGTGATAGCAATAAAATTTAATATTTAAGTCAAACAGCGAAATAATAAAGTAACTAAATTATAAACAAACTAATTGATTCCAATTAGAAGGGGCGGGAGGGAGTGACCACAATTGGCATTTCAAAATAAAATATACCAGAATACACGAAAAGCTTATAGTCACACTGTTGCAGTGACACGTGTTATCGATTATATTGAGTATGTGCGACAACTCTGCCGGCAGCTACAGCTGTTTAGCGATGTGATAACAATTGGATTTTAGTTTTTTGGAAGCACACGGCTGCAAAAAAGAAATTAAACAGTTTCGCTGTATTAAACACGCCACATTTAAAGCAAGCAAATCATGTCGGTGTTACCCAACGCCGAATCCAAGCCCGTCGAGGCCAACAAACCTCATTTAATAGATACCGCCGAGCTGGACAGGATGGCGATGCATTTTGTGGGCAACTTGAACCGATATCGCGAGAACATCATTATACCCAAGGGTAATGGGCCGGTCAAGATCAAAACAAACGAGGAGAAGCTCATCGAAACGGCTGTCGAGAGTTGTGGCTTCAAAAGTGCCATGGCCTGTGTGATGGGTAAACAATTATTACATCGATTGCATCCTTTTCTTCAACAAAATCTGATCTTTTTAGGCTACGGCTTGGGCGCTGCTTTGGGTCTGTTCACCGCCTCTGTTAACCCCAACATGGCGGATCCCTTTGCCAACGAGAAGAAGCAGACAGCACGCGAAGTCTTCCGTGAGATGCGCGCCACAACGCATTCGTATGCCAAGAACTTTGCCTTGATTGGAGCCGTCTTCTCCGTGGTCGAGTGCACTATCGAAAGCGTGAGTTTGAGTTCAAATTGAGAGCTTTCCAAACGCTCAACCCTTGCAGAGCAGCGCAAAAATAGAGCAAAAAGATGCGCTCAACATTTTCTTTCTCGTGCTCGCTTAAAAGTTTGCCGAAGACGCGTTTCGGCTGTTCGGCTGAGCCGAACTGTTTTCGCTCAATGCTTGGCCTATGATCGTGCGTCGATGTCACTCAAATCATTTGAGTCGAATGTCTAATGCCTATTCCTTTCTCTTGCTCACACAGACACAGCACTTAAGGAACTTTCGCTCAAAAGCAAGCCGAAGACCAGTTCGTTTTGTGTTCGGCTCAGCCGAAGACTCGTTCGTTTTTGTCAGTGAGCCGAACGCATTGACAGCAAAGGGTTGATCGTTTTGAGGCAGCTCTGATCAAAATCAAATTTAATTGCTAACTAAATAAATAAATCCTTAATCCCTACAGCAACGTGGAGTGACGGACTGGCGCAACGGGACCTACGCTGGCGGCATCACCGGCGGTTTGATTGGGCTGCGAGCTGGACTGAAAGCGGGTTTCATTGGCGGCTTGGGATTCGCGGCCTTCTCCACGGCCATCGATTATTATATGCATTCGAGATAGTTTGTTGTAGCGTTGTGGATAAATGTTTGTTCTTAATTACCGAATATGTGTTGCAACTGGCTTTCAAGTTGTGCCGCCGGAAGTGCCACCAAATGGTCAGCTTTAACGAGCTGCGCATGACGTGCATTTCCGTCTGTCTGTCAGGGGCAAGAAAAGCGCCGCCGTCGTGTGGCATAAACAATGTGCCACAGTCTCGAATTCGGCCACCGACCGGTTTGAGTGAGGTCAAGGGGGAAGGAGGGGGGAGAAGCGTCTCTAGTCTGGCATCCAGCTTGTGGGAACGGGAATCGTTTGCCAGCTTGCGGCAGAGAATGACTTGCCACAGTTGCGGCTGCTGTCTCGACTCGACTCGCGTCGATTTCCAGTTTCAGTTGAATTCGAGCAACAGGCAACGAACGAACAAACGATCGCTGCGCTTTTTTCGTTTTCGCTTTCAGTGCGGCGCGTTTAAGATCCGAAAGACAAGAATAAACAGGAGAAACATTCACAGCAGCGGCAGCTGCAAAAGTGCAACAACAACCACAAAGAAACGAGTTTCATTTGCAAGCTGAAAGACGAAGTCTTCACTCACAGGTATTGCTGTCTCTCTTGCTCGCTCAAAATGTGCTTTGTGCTGACAAATAAAAAAAATATTGAAATTTGAAATTAAAGAATAACACAAGCAGCGTTCAATGAATGACTCACAAGAGTCGAGCCGTCGCTCCGTCTTCGTCTGTCTGTCCGTCTGCGTTGTTTATGCAATCAATTTCCACTTGATGCGACCACAAACATTTCATCTCAAGCAGCTGCCGCCTTCTGGCAATTTGCATCTACGCTGGAACAACTCAATTTGTATCAATACACTCACACACACACATGCACGCTTGAATGTGTTCCATGTGTGAGCATAAATTGAGGCGCAAAGTTCAATGAAACCAAGTGACACATGGTTGGCTAGTTGTTTGGCTGCTGCAATTGGCCCCACAGCCTAATTGGAGAGAGCGAGAGTGAGAGAGGCCAAGCAGTCTTTAATAGTTTCCGTCATCTCAGTCAGACATTCGCAGTCTTTAAGCTGAGTCAACTGCAAGCGCTGTCCCGTTATCTTATCAGCTGCATTCATCGTGTGTGTTTTGTGTGTGTGTCTATCTGTGTTCATTACTCAAATTGGAGTAACAACAACATTCAAAAACAGTCTGCAGCTGGCGGCCAGAGAGAGAGTGCACAACAACATCAACAACAACGACCTTGCAAAAACACAAAACAATCTGTGGATGACTCAATTCTAATTCACTTTTACTCAAGACTTCTACGTAGAACGATCCATCGCGGCTTCAGCGCGGCCAAAGAGAGCGAAAGTGAGCGTGGGAAGTGTGACTGAGAGAGCGCTTTTGCTCTCCGTTCTCAGCTGGTATCTAATCAAAACAAATAAATGCCAACCAACGGCTGTTGTGCTTTGATTCATTAGTTTAGTTCCACTTCGACTTCGAAAGGTGTTTGTTCGAATTAAACGGTCGTGAATTCGAAATCAAAACCATTTGCAATTGGAGCACAGTGTCTGAGTAATTAATACTGCAAGTGCATTGAAATTCGTAATAAAATTATCAAGAAATAAACATAAAACCAGCAGACGAAAGAAAATATCCACAGACGACGTGTACAAAATGAAGCACAAATTCTTGCTGCTGGTAAGTGAATAAAAAATAAAAGTTTCTTAATTTACCAACGTTATCCTTATCTTATCGCAAAAAATTGTTTTGTCGTTGGGGTCAGTCATGGAGCGCCCAAATAGTATATAACATTCATTATATTTACCTGTACACTTGTGTACACACACCTTCTATATAGAGAGTGATACTTTCGAGTTGGGGAAACCTTTTTATGAGAGGGAGAGAGCATAAGATACTATTGCCAAACGAGCACATTTTGATTTACGGCAAATAGGACAGAACAGTTGTCGCAATACTAATGATTATCTATACATTTTATAATACTTTAATATCAGGGATTTCATTTTGGTTGTTTTATAAAAAATATAGATAAGCAACATAATAATTTCCTTTTTGGTTTTCATATCTTTCGTCCCACAATTTAATTTTTTAAATTATATACATTTAATAATCAATATAAATATATGTACATATCTAAATACAAGGAGTGCCTTCTTTTGGATTGCTTTATACAACAAAATATAGATACTGATTTCCTGTTTGAAATTCATATTTTTTTCACCCAAAGTTTTTCCGTTTTTAAATATTAAAAACGAAAACGTTCTATAAAATTCATGAATTAAAAACAAAAGACATACCATATTTCCGTTCAGTAAACTAATAAAAAGAAGTTAAAAAATGCATTATAACTGCAACTGTTTGTAACAGGTACCAGCGATTCTATCTGTCTGTCTGTATGTCGAAATTAAATAATTACAATTAAATTAAATGTATATATTTTACAATATTAAAGAATTACAAGTTCTTTTTATGTTATTCAAATAAAATATGTTTTTTTTTTAATTAACTATTAAAGTTTATTTATGACCATTAGTTATATTATAAACACCACTTCACTACACACAATTAGGAGAATAGTTTGAAATTATTTTGAAAATCTAAGTTAATTAATGATCTTTCTATTAACACTCCTACTCTGCCACATAAAAAAAAACTGAATTAATGAATGATCTTTCTGTTAACAGCTCCTAAATGCAACAGCACTGCTGCTGAGCGCAGTGAGTGCGCAGTACGAGAACATTCCCTACCAGTCGGTGACGGACATCTGCAAGACGTGCCTCTGCCTCAGCTCGCAGGATGACAGCAATCGGGTGCACCGAACTCTCAACTGCGCCATGAAGGGCTTTGAGCACATTCTTGCACGCTGGCCGGTGGAGTTTGGCACCCAGCACACGGGCACCGAGATTGTGGCCTCGTATTCGGGCAACAATATACGGTTGTTGCAACAGCTGCCTGCCACAACGGCGGCGGTGACGTTCTCGTGTCGCCACTGCGGCATGCAGCAGCTGCAGGCTCCGCTCTTCATGGACGTGCCCAACGTGGAGGCGTTGTACCTCAGCTGGAACGACATTGCGGACGATGCCCTGAAGCCGGACCTGTTTCGTGGCCCCTTCAACAGCTCCAAGTACGAGCCGATTGCGCTTAAGGATCTGGATCTCAGTCACAATCGCATAGCTCGTCTGGATCGCAAACTATTCGAGCACACGCCGCAGCTGCGCAAACTTGCCTTGGCCTACAACAAACTCAGTGTCTTGGATGCGGCGACGACGGCGTCACTCGCTTCGATTCCCAATCTGCAGCGCCTGGATCTGTCCTACAATGGGCTGCTCACATTGCCCAACGATCTGTTTCCCACACTGCACAGTCTGCACATTCTAGACATCTCGGGCAATGAGTTTTCCGTAGTGCCTGCCGTCATACGACAGCTGGACAAATCGCTGCAGCAGCTGAATCTGGCCTACAATCCGTTGGCCAAAATCGAGGCACAAAGTTTCCGGCAGCTGGATGCACTGCGTCGTCTCAACATCAGCAATCTGCCCATGCTGCGCACCATTGAGCTGGGTGCCTTGAAGCTGCCTGGACTGGAGCAGCTTGATTGTGCACGCAATCCAAAGCTGGAGCGCTTGGAATTCGATGATCTGCTGACGAGTCGCAATCTCACGCAGCTGGACATCTCGCAGAATGCGTTAACCACACTAAACGTCAGCAGCAACTCAACTGCAGCCTGGCCACGACTGCGCAGCTTGGCCATCGCCGGCAATCCGTGGTACTGCAGCTGTGAGCTGCTCGAGGCCCTGGAGCTGGCCGGTGCTCCTCAAGTGCTGCTCTCGCCAGAGAATGTGGCACGCTGCGACACGCCTTATTTGCTGGCTGGAGCACCGCTCTCGAACTTGACGGCCGAGCAGATCTGCAACATGGTCATACCCAAGAAGTATCGTGCTGTGGAGGACGATCCGCCGCGTTTCCTGCGTCGTCGCTACATCATTCTCACCGTCATCATTGCCAGCGTTGTGGTGGTCGCCGGGCTCATCATCGGCTTTATTGTGGTGTGTGTGCGACGTCGCCTCAAGGGCAACGACTTTGGTGTGCAGCCCATACGCTACACCAGCGTTCGAGGCAGCAATCTGTCCGCCTTCTCGCAACTGCAGCCGGCTTCGGTGACCAGCAAGTTCAACAATGCCGCCGCCAATGGAGGAGGGGGAGCTGGTGTAACAACGGGTGCCCCAAATGCCTGATTCGGCAACTCGTCTCGTCGCGCTTCGAACCATGAGCCAAAGATGTCCACGAAAGTCGAAAGTGTAAAGACTTTGCGTGCATGCTACCGCTGTACATATATATTTTGAATCCTAGAGGAGTCCTTCACGCCACCACATGCATACACATCCGTAGTGTTTAGTGTTGCCATCGCTGTTTGTATTGTACTTAAGTTTTCGATAGTTTATAATTGTCAAATAAAACGCATTTTTATACCCAACGAACATCTGTCATCAGTCAGGACAAAGAGTTTTATATAAATGCAGTTGGCATTGAGGAAAAACGGAGTCTTATTGCATAATAAAATCTCAGCATATTAGCTTTAATTTATTCAGGCCGTCAGCCAGGACAAAACGTTTTATATAAATAGATATGGATGATACAAGTCTGCTATTATTTATTCAGTATATAAGTTTATAAAATTTTGCTAGGCTTTTTTGTGTTTGTTTGTACAGCAAAAGATCGCAACGCATACCAAGAAAACAGAACAAATTTGATGACAAATTGTGCCGTGCAGAAGTCGGGAGTCGCTGGTCGCAGCTGTGCCGCCGTCTCTTATCGCGAAAAAAATATTTATAGATAAAACCTAAAGGCAGAGATAATGTGAGTAATATTGTGGGTGAGGGTGGGTGAATGAACATTCGCTTAGCATTCGCTTTCCAGCACTTCTTCGCTGGTTGCTGGCAGCGGCGGTGGTCTTGGCATCTGTCCAGCGTCCAGATTGAAAAGATTCACAGCCTGCTTTTGAGCCAAGAATTGTCGCATTTCAGCAAAATTGTCGCGATCTTTGTTTTGTTTGCTGCGTCGCTTGTACAGCTCATCAGCAGAGTCCGACTCTGAGTCGTCAGAGCCATCGTAGTCGCTTTGCCTTGATGCCTCCGTTAGGCGATTATCCTGTTGCAGCTGCTGCTCCTGTTCCACTTCCTCCATTTTGCCAAACAATTCGTCCACGTTGATGCCCTTCGCAGTGAGCACTTCGCGTTCTCGCTCCAGCATCACTTGACGTATGGGATCAATGCGATCCTTGAGCTGTCTCAGCACCGGCTTAAATTTGCCCTTCGTAATGCGCTTCTCAAAGTTGAGCAATTCCTTCTCGGGCGTGGGATACGGCGCCTGTTGTTCGTCCTCATATTGTTGCGCCTCCTGCTCATCGTACATGTAGGCATAGAAGTCATCGCATTTCTGCGGCTCATTCGGATGCTGCGAGAACTCCACACGCAGTATGCTCTCGGGAAACTCATCGTCCTTCGCTGGCTGACTGCTCGGCCGAGGCGTCTCCACATCCAAGTCCAACTTGCTGTGCAGAAACTTGTTGTAGACGAGCATCAGGCGTTGGAAATCATCACAGCAAACGGCCAGAGCATTCTCAATGCCTCGCATATTGTTGGCCACCGCCACCAGTTGCTTGGCATTGTTCTTGTGCGCCGCCTCCGTTGCCGTCAGCTGCTGGAGCGTGACATCCAGGGCCTGGCATTCGCCGGCCACAGCGACCATGCAGGCGCTGAGCTTGAGCGACGAATGCTGCAGCACGGCAATGGGACCGCTTTGCTGCTGCAGCGCCTTGGTGGCATGCAGCTGATCCAGCTCCAGTTGCTTCTTGTTCTGCATGTTCAGACCCAGATTCTTGAAGTGCTGCTCCTCTTCCTGCACCAGCTGTCGGACCTGATTCTCAATTTTAACCAGATCGTCGCTGAGCCGTGAGATTGAGGGCAGCGTCATGATGGACAGCGCCAAGCGCAGCAAATACTGCGACTGCACATAGGCGAATATGTTGTGAAAGTCCTGTGGAAATCAATAGAGATTAATAGACTATATTTTGCACTGAATTCTAGATATATCTGACAGTCATAGTGCTGTACCTTTATGTGCTTGGGGCTGTAGTCGGTGACGTTGTTCTTGAAGTATTCGCAGTCGCGCAGCTCCTCCATGGGCGCATAGAAGGCGCCAAACTTGGCGTGCAGCGGATAGTCCACCTCCAGCTTGCGTGTAGCATCGTAGAGTATCTCGGTCACCTCCTTGGCCGCCGTGATGCAATCCCAGGCGCGTTCAATTTGACGTGATCTGCAGGAAGAGGAAAAAGGCAAATTAAAGATAGATCTGTTGGCTACGATGTCGCCATAATTACTCTATTAGTTCGGCCTGCTTCATGATGATAATCTCCTGAAAGTAAGTCATATTGCGTCTAATGCAGTTGCCAAACTCATCTATGGTTTTGATCAGCTCCTCCAGCTTGCGTTCCACCATCTTGTTGCGGCAGACAAATACGTTCTTCACCGCATACAGTGCTCCAAAGGTGCCGCTCAGCAGCACAGTGGGCAGGAGCATTAAACGCCAGCCACGCGGCGTCACCAGATGCTCCAGCACTGTGCTGCCGAGGACAATGCAAGCGTTCCTCGTGCTCAACAGCTGCAGACTGCCGCCCGTTGTTGTTGTTGCCGACTGCATGCATTGCTCCAGCGCTTCCACATGATCCACGAGCAGACGCTTCGAGTAGAGAATGCGCTGCAGCAGCTGCGCTGTTATGGCCTAATATGGTTAAATTGTTTATTAGTTGCGTGCATTAATTTTTTTTTTTGTACACGGCACTCACCTGTTTTTGCTTTAGCTCGTCAGCCAGTTGACGGCGTCCAAATGTTGCCTGCAATTGCATAATCAGCTATATATATAAACTATAGTTGTGCGTGCCACCCACCTTTAACCTGTCCATTTATTGTGCAACTGCCGCGCACTATAATTTAGTGTTTTTATTGCAGTTTCTTGTGACAACAATATTTACATTTCTCACACATGAAATGAAATGACCAGGGCTGCAGACTGCAGTTCATGTGCGAATGGAGCAGCACTGCGTAGTCTCTAATGGCGGTGTTGTTGTCGCTCTCTTACACACAGCATTTCCTTACTGTGAGAGTAACCAAAACAAACGTGAGCGAGCGCTAAGAGAGCGTGTAACGCATGATGAGCAATGTTAGCGCAAAATTAAGACCGTTTCCGATAACCAGCGGCGACAGCATTTATCGTTTAACTGAAATTATAAATTTGAATTTTTTAATTTTTCATTTTCAAACAAGCATCATTTTAAATGTAGTAATGCAGGTAAGTCAAGCACATATTGACTGCATATGTAATTGTGGAATTTAAATTGAATTGCAGTTGGCAATTATTATCCAATTTATTTTGCGCCAACCATTAATTATATTGCGAAATTATCAAGTCCTGTATAAGCAATTAGAGCTCCTTGTAGGCTTTAATTAGCCAATTGAGGAAAGGTATTTCGCATAAAAAGGCGTATCGTGTAATGCTTATATACAGTTCACTTTTTAAGTCGTAAGGATTCAAATCTAGTGCAATGGAACCCTTAAAGTTTGAGCAGTTTTTAAGATTTATTGAATTTCAAAAATGGTGTTGTTTGCAGCACTTTCAGATCGGACGCGATGAGTTTGGACGATTGTGTAACAAAACTCGAATGGTATTTTATGGTACAGCTGTTCTGCATTTTTGTTTTTTCGTTGGCATATTCGGCGAGGTGATACGCGGAGTATTCTTGGGGTTACCTGCTAATCCCAATTTACCAGTACTATTTATCGGTTTATTTTTCACAATTCGGGGTATTCTGATGTTTATTAAGCATGACGACATAATCAAGTTTCTTAATGTGTTAGATCAAGAGTTTCCCCATGATTTGTCTGGCCAAAAGGCTGTTCGTGCTCCACAGTATTACGATAGATCTAAATTACGCCATAAATATGTAGAAGTTATTATTCAATTTTCCATGCTTGGTTTTGTCACGGTCCCTCCAATGGTTTACGCTTTAACCCGTGATGTCAGTGGACCCATTCGAGAGGAGCAACAACTCCTAGGCGGTTGGCTGCCATTCGGCATCAGGGAGAATCACAATTTATATATCTTGGCCTGGCTATTCGATGTCATGTGTTCGTTCAGCGGAACTGCCTTTTTCTGCACCTTTGATGCCATATTCAATACAATGATACTACAGATCCTTATGCATCTGGATGACTTGGCCAGGCAGTTGGAGTGCCTCGATTTAGTGACTGGCAGCCATGAACAGCTTTACAATCAGTTATGTCGTCTGATCCGTCGTCATCAGTATCTCAATTCGTTTTGCGATCAGTTCAACAGCATCTTTAATTTGTCCATTATGTTGACCGATTTAATTGTGGCAGCTGCTATTTGCTTTCATCTGTATTTGGTTACCGAGACGCAGGACTTGATGATGAAGGTGAGGTACATGGTTGTAGCCATGGCCTTGGTGGCTTTTACCTTTGAAATTTGTCTGCGCGGCACACATCTGGAGGAGGCCGTAAGTTGCCTTCAAATACTATATTTTGAAATAAATGACAATAATTTATTTAGTCATCGCAGTTGAATGCTATCCTCTACAATCAAAACTGGTTTATGTGTGACAAGAAGATACGCAAATTGATCCTGATGTGGATAAAATACACTCAGTTCACAAAAACACTAAATGCCTATGGATTGATGGAGCTCAACATGGTGCATTTTACTGATGTAATAAAAGAGATACTGTTCAGCACTCTTTATAGAAATAACTATATTTTTACTTTATTTCAGATCATGAAGCTGTCTTATAGACTATTTGCTTTTCTGAAGTCTGCTTAAAGATTAAATTTGCTGACAAAATAATTACTATAAATTATATGCACGCACATAGAAGTTATTTGTATTTTTTGCACTCAAATTAAATACATTTATATAGCGACTACAATAACTATTTTTTTTATGGAGTTAGCTATATTATTTTCTAAAAATTTCAGATCATTTACCTGCTCACCAGACAGTTTGCTTTCCTAAAGTCAGTCAGATTGAAACCGCTGACAAAATAATTACTATAAATTATATGCACGCACATAGAAGTTATTTGTATGTTTTGCAATCAAATTAAATAAATTTATACTACTACTACAACTACTATATCTATCTATATAGCTAACTATATTATTTTCTGAACATTTTAGATCATTAACCTGCCTGCCTGACAGTTTGCATTTCTAAAGTCAGCTTAAAGATTAACATTGCTGATAACATAATTCCCATTATAAAATCAATTTTTACTTTTATTGTTTTTATTTTTTTTATTATTATTTTTATATTAAGGTACTTATCATAGTTTGTGTTCACGATTACATAGAATTTGTATTTAGTACATATAGATATCTAGCGAACTAGTATTAATATCCCATTTTCACACATATACATATATCATCATCATCAGTATCGACATCATAAAACACTTGCTCTCTTGGCGATTTGGACCAGCAAAAAATAGTTTTGGATTTGTGGGAGTATTAGATAGAGGGATGTGCGACTCTTTTACAAAAATAAATAACGATCGTACGCCAACTCAAAGAAAGCCAAATGGAATGGAAATGTTCTGCTGAGCATGATGAGGATGACGTACGATCTCTCTAGATGATGTGTTGCTGTTACTCCTGCTGCAGCCCTTTACAAGGGGTAAGTATCGGGAAAGGCACGCGGATAGTCGAGATCGTACATTTGGGCCTTGATGAAGGCCAGCTTGTTGGCTGGCTCTGGATGCACGGTGGCCAGTTTGTTCTTGAATGCATAGTCCACAATCTTCTCGGCAATGGTCAAGGAGCAGTTGACAATCGAGTTGAGTGGTGGATACAGACTGCCCTTGTCCAGATCATCCTTGGACACCAGATCCGCCAAGCATTGGGCGGAGATCAAGAACGCCTCCTCCGGAATGGTCAACATGCCGGCGCACAGAACGCCGAGAGCGACGCCCGGAAAGATGTACGAGTTGTTGCCCTGGCCGGGATAGAATTTGCGGCCATTGAAGCTGACCGGAGGGAAGGGTGAGCCGGAGGCAAAGATGCAACGGCCATTGGTGTGAGTGTAGGCCTCCTCAGCGGTGCACTCGGCCTTGCTGGTGGGATTCGAGAGGGCGAAGATGATGGGCGTCTCATTGATCTCGGCCATTTGCTCCAAGATCTCGGCGGTGAAGGCGCCGCCCTGGGCAGCGGCTCCAATCAGCACGTTGGGACGCACCTTGACAACGGCCTCCATCAAGGTGTCGATGGGTTCGTGCATCTGGGCAAAGTGCAGCTTGTGCTCGGTGAGACCGCCCTTTGGACGATCGCGCACAATCACGCCACGGCTGTCGACCATCCAGATGCGTGACTTGGCTTCCTCTTCGCTGAGGCCTTCGGCCTTCATGGCCATGGTGCAGAGCGTGGCGATGCCCAGAGCAGCTTCGCCGGCACCCAGGAACAACAGCACATTGTCCTTCAGCTGGGTCTTCTTGATCTTCAGCGAGGCCAACAGACCAGCAACAGCCACAGCAGCTGTGCCCTGAATATCATCGTTGAAGGTGCAGTAGTGATCGCGATACTTGGAGAGCAGACGGAAGGCGTTGGCGTTGCCGAAGTCCTCGAACTGAATCAGACAATTCTGGCCAAAGCGACGCACACACGCCCGCATAAACTCCTCCACAAACTGATCGTAGACCTCGCCAGTGACGCGTGGCTCACGCAGACCCATGTAGAGGGGATCCTCCAGAATGGACTTGGTGTTGGTGCCCACATCCAGGGTGATAGGCAGACACTGATGTGGCTTGATGCCAGCCAGCGCAGTGTACAGCGACAGCTTGCCCACAGGAATGCCCATGCCATTGGCACCCAGATCTCCGAGTCCCAGGATGCGTTCGCCATCGGTGACAACGATGGCACGCACATCGGTCTCTGGCCAGTTCTTGATCACCTCGTAGACATGTCCTCGGTCCTTGATGGTGATGAACAAGCCCTTGGGACGCTGGAAGACCAGACTGTACTTCTGGCAAGCCAGGCCGACGGTGGGCGTGTAGACGAGTGGCATCATGGCGCCAATGTCGGAGCTGAGCACCTTGAAGAAGAGACGCTCGTTGCGCTCCGAGAGTCCAATCAGATACATGTACTTGTCCAGATCATTCTCCAGACGATTCAGCAGCACGAGGCAGTGATTCACCTGCTCGTCTGGGGTGCGCACCGCGAAGGGCAACAGACCATGGATGCCCAGCAGCTGACGCTCCTCGTGCGAGAAAGCGAGACCCTGAAAAAATAAAATAACATATATTGTTGTTAATTATATTTTTATAATTTTTAATTTTGCTTATAAATTGCATATTAGTTTTCGATATGTTTAAAAATGAAAGGTTGGGAACACTCAATTAACGCATTCAAACCGCTTGTACTACTTTGTAATATAATATATTGAAATATAATATAATATATTCAAATGTTAATCCAAAATCAAGTAAATTAATTTATCAAATAAAAAGATACTCTATATAAACTCTGATTATAATATGTAAAGCTATCTCAAAATGTGAATTATAAAGGCAAATAAACTAAAGCAAAAAGTGATTATTATTTAAGACAGATTTGGTGAAGAATGCTTGAGATAAGTCTCCAAAGAAAGTTAGATAGTATAATTAGATAAAGAACTTAGTAGCCTGCGCAAACCCTTTTTGAAATCCGTTTCAACCATAAGATAATTAATATGAACGGTAGATTCATCTTAAGAACAAAAATAAAGGGTATCAAACACAGGCTTGGAATCAGATTTCTTGTAATATGAACAGTTTTTGTGGTCGTATACGCAATATTTGATTGCAACCGCCTTTATTAAATCTCTTTGTGGGTCATCGCTGTCTGACAAGACCCTATAATAAACTCCAAAAATTAATTAACAGCTAATTAATTTAATCTGCAACATATTGTGTCCGCTATCGCCGTGTGACCTATGCTGCCAACCATCACTTGTTATTGAGACACAAGACAACGCATGAACACGCTGCATGCCACGCGCCAGCGACAACCTGTTTAGGGCGCTGGCGTGATCTCGTGTGGCGTGTGTCCATGGGCTGACAGTCTGACGGTCTGAGAGTCATCTATGGTTGACCTCTGGCACACACCTGCCCCAAAAAGAGAGATAGACAGGCAGGCAGGCAGCCAAGCATCACGGAGATCAGCCGCGATATGTTTGAAGTTCAAAGTCAAGCCGTATAGATGGAACACACTCGGTTAGGCGTATCTGTAGCGGCTTAGCTTAGCTTTTCGTATGTACGAGATTACGAGTGCCGGGCCCAATGCCGGGACAGACAATTTGAAAGTCGAATTGATGCTGACTCAGCGCTGGCCTCGATACGCGGCTAAATATGCAGCATGATTCGCGAATAAATATTTGAAAGTGTTAGCATTAGATTTGCTGTAATTTGTTGAGGCTATTGTGTAACAAACTCTCCGGCTTGTGGGCGTAGCCAATGACCAACAAAAGGCAACTCATTCAACTCGCAATTAATTATGCAATTACATATTTGCAGGTACCTGAACGTAATGCACGTTTAAAAGCAGAAGCTCTTATGTTAACTGCATTCCCGACAACCGATCGTGACATTCTTGAGACTTGCTGGGAAGCTCGTATGTGGAAAGGCTAAAGTTCAGTTCAAGTTGGTGTTATGGCATAATCGTTTGATTGCTGATGAGCAGCTTACTAAATATAGCCACTTTTAAAGTGGCTGAAAAGTACGTCACAATCAAGTCTATTTTGTTTTGGGTTTTTTTCAGTCGAGTCATTCGCTGGCAAATCCATGAAATAACTTAGAAATTCCTCAGCACGCATAGAACACACTGGAAACCTAGAGCAGAATTATAATAAATTAATTTTAATCTAATCAACAGTTGAAACAATTTAAGTGAATGCCCGAAAAACAGTCTCGTCATGCGTTAAGTGCGTGTACGAGATGGCTTAAAAATGCGTTTGGCGGCTTTAAAGGCGCTAATTGAACTCTTAAAAATGTGTGGAATAAAACAACAAACACTTGACAAATGTGGGGCACGTCTGTTCAATTGAGCCATTGAGCTCTATAGGGGAAATGAAATGTTGTCGAACTGGTCGCGATATCGATATCATTTGTTTATGGTACGTCATCAATGGGACGGACGGACGCTGGTGAAATTCGAGTGGGACACCGTTGAAAACGACACCATTGACATTGAAATCGCGCGTTGCACGATAAGCGGGCGAACTACACAGATCGTTTGCTTGGCAACAGTTATAACTGTAGCTCACATATACAAATAGATTTCAACTGGGAAACGCTGTAAGCTAACGCTGCTTGCTTCATCGTCACACATGGCGTATACGTAATACGCAACGCTATGATTACGCATATACAATTTTAACCGAATTGCAAAAAAAGAGCGAAAAATACAACTACAAAACCGAACCAAACAAAAAAAAACACAATAAAACAAAATGAAATCAAAATAAAAACACGAATGGGTCGCTCAGCTGATGCTTGCGGTGTCTGGCACTGATCATCATCATTATCACTGTCATTATCATTATCATTATCGGGGCCCACAGCCGACGGCGATTAGCGGCATTCAACTGGCGTGCCAGACTGCCAGATGACGAAAGCATCCGCCGCATGAGCAACACAAAAGTCGCAGCAATTTCTTACAAATTGTTTCCTCCGCCAAAGGTGAAAAGTCTCAGCAATGACAAAAGGATGCGAGCTGAGAAATGTTTGCTTCACACAATGCTGAAGCTCGCTCGCAATGCTCGAGTATTTCCATAGTGAACTATTAGAGTCAGTGCACAGTTCTGTCCATTGACCGTATAAATTATTTAAATACTGCCACACAAACAGTGAGCACTAGTTGTGCTCGCATTACGTATGAGTGATAGTCCATACAAGTGATGATATTACAGCAAATTGTGCATTAGATTAATTATTATTTTAGCAGAGTGTTTTCACTTCGACTTGCGGTTGCTTATCTTTGTATTGCTGTAACTTCGTAGGATGATAAATGACAGCAACATGCGGATAAGCGAAGCAAACATGCAAATGATTTGTCTACCACATATTATATTGTCTCATCAGGCCAGACAAATATATTGTTCGTATAACAAATAAATTTTGTTGTTGCGGTCGCCCGCAAAAAAAAAGTTAATTTTATGCCTTAATGTAGGTCAGTTCTTGTCGGCTAGGGAGTCTCGACCGATGTGATAAGAACTGGAAAACTTTCCATTGTGAAAGAGCGCTGAATAGTTTTGCATGGGCAATAATATAAACATTTACGGCATATCTACTATATGTTATTATATATATTCTGTTTACAGAGTTTTTCAGAAGCAATTTTAAACAAAGTGTAATAAGTGTAGATAGCAAATATGAAGTGTTTTGAGTATTTCGACAGTTCGATAAGCAATCTTGAGAACTGCTGGGTCACCTTTAAATAGATAATGAACTTGTCCGAACTGAAAGTCATCATCAAAAAATAAAAAAAACTTTTATATGATGTGAGCACATTAAGAGCACTCAGTAGGGAGACAACCCAACCCCTATTTATGCGCTTTATTCTCCCTCTCTCATCTCTCTTGTGTTGCGTTCCATTAGCTCTCTGAGTGCAAAAGTGGCTCTCAAGCATGCAAGCGAATTGCATGAAGAGGCGATAAACAAAACAACAAAAAAGAAAATGGGAAAATAAACAGCATCACTAAATTGGCACTGAACTTGAAAGTAATGCACAATTCTCGCTATTGCATATTACGAATATATTGTGTTTTTATAGCGTACTCGTAATTCTGATAGTTTAATTATCGACATATTGATTGGGTCAATTTAATTATAACTACCGGCGTTGCCACAGCAGTTACTACTATTGATTTTCTATGCCTCACGCTGACATCAACTTCTACATATTTGAATTAATGAAAACCACTGAGGCAGCGTCATGAGCTTTGGTCTTCCAGTTAGACGGCGCGTGTGGACAACGCTGCTGACGGTTGCTGTGGCTATGTCATCTAAAGGTCATACGGAACCGCCAGTTGCCAGAAACTGTCAGCTGATATTTCGGTTTAATAGCTATTTAAATTATTATTAATGAGTTCATTTTTTAAGCACTGACATAAAAATAGCATCTGAAACTTGGCATTGCCAATTTCTGTGACAGCTTTTCCCAAAAAGGGCTAACACACTCAGAAAAAAACTCATACTAAGAGAAATTTAAATTTGAGTTTTATGAGAAATATTCTATTGATTGGCCATGAATTTCTCATCACTTTTTCGCAGTGTGTGCATAAACGTCTAACAAGTTGCTAACGCTTCTCTTCTTCTTCAGCCTGCGTGTATCTCTGTGTGTCTGTGTGTGTGTGTCAGCGAAACCAACCCCAAATAATTGGTCTGCTGTGCTCTGCTGGTATTTTTCCACTATGATTTTGGCACTCACCTTGGCATAGCGCTTGTTCTGCAGCCGGTCCAGACCCGTGAGATTGCCCGCGATCTCGTTGTCGCCGGTGCCCCACAGACCCAAACGATCCCGTTGCTGATCTTTGCTGTTGCTCATCTCGTTGCTGTAGTTGCGTATTTGTTGTTGCTGGATGTGACTATTCTGCAAGGTGTTGCCCAGTAGTGGTTGCTGCTGGTGATGGTGAAGCTCGTGGAGGCTTTGTTGTAGCTGTTGCCAGTGGCTCGAGGATATGATGGGTGGTGGCAGAGCTTGGACTGTGGAAGTCGCTGTTGCCTGGTCAACGTCAAGTTGCGTACTGATTTGTGTTGTGAGTTTTGCAAAATTCGAAAGTTCGTATTCGAGCGTTGTTGTCGTTGTAGTCGTATGATTTTTACACACACGACTACTGCGCCATTTCGCAGTCGCCGTCGCAGTGGCAGCGCTGCCGCCCTCATCGTCACAAAGGCACGCTGTTGTGCTTTCGTGTGCGTGCGTGTGTGTGTGAGAGAGTCGTGGCTGGCTTATGTTATTATTATTATTATTGTTGTTGTGAGCGCTCTCTGGCAAAAGTGCGCGTGAGCACAAATCAGCTGTTTGACACTGAGAGCAGCCCCCGCTGCCGCTGCTGCTGCCGACGGCGCTGCCAACGGGTATTGTGGTCTTGTAGTAGCTGTGCTCTTTGGCATTCTGCTGCGGCTGGCGATGATACGGTGTTATTTGGCCATTGGAAGGGCTCTGGGAATTATTGGCCGTTGGATAAATCGGCGTGCTGTGAATGAGACAGAGTACACAGGGAGAGAGCGTGAGTGAGTGAGTGAGAGTGTGTGTGTGTGAGCGAGTGCAGAGTGCGTGTGTCGTCTGGCTGGGAAGGGTTAAGGGGGGAGGCAATAACTGTGCGCGGTACTCGCAATAATTTAATTATTAGAACTATGGTCGCTGTGACGTTATGTGATGAGCATTGTTGTGAACCTATGACAGCAGCACAGCGGAAAAGGAGCGAGGGGTGCTTGGAGTAGTTAAAAGCGAAATCTAACATGCCAACAAGTTCTCACAAGAATTTCGTTGAAATATGGTAATTGAATAGGACATTTACGTAATAGGAATATGCTTAAAATAGAATGACCGGTTGCTTAACACAAAAACAATAAAATATAATATAACAGATATGTTCTTATAGTATTTGACATTTTATTTATTAGCAATTTTTGAAGCAGTTGACTTTGTTTTGATTTCGGCATTATCAGTCAAAAATTGAGGAATAGGTGATGCCCGCCTAGAAGGCCAGACAGAAGGCGACAATATTGTAGATACTTTTTGTTTGTGGCGCTTATCAGCAAAGTGCTACGCCCACTTCCAAGCGAGATAATGCTGAACCCACACAGATGATAACATATGTACAATAACTCACAGCTTCTTCAGTCGTCCAAAGGTCATGAATGAGGAAAAACGTCGTAGAGCGAAATACATATTGAACACTTTGAGATAAGTCGACAGTCTGCACTAGATTGGCTATCAATTAATGAATTATACTATATATTAATTTATATTGTATGTTTTGTACTATTTGTGTCAATTCCTTAATCGATGGTTAATTGCTTGTTTCTCGCACTTTTCTATTTAGACTGCAACGCTTCAGCACTCGGAGTGAACTGAGAACAGCAATTACAGGGAATTTTGTCACTGCGCCTTTGTTTTTCTCTATTCTTCTTTTCCTATTACATTATCTAGCGTTTCTCGGTGATTTGCTTTGCCTGGCTTAGCATAACGTCAGGGGGGAGAGCGGGAGAGAGATGGGAAAGGGACAATAGCACATCGAACTGATAAGAACTGTGCGATTTTACGACAATCAATCAGGGTATAAAAACATTTCGCTTGGGCAAGTAAACAATTCGCAAAATAATCAGTGGCGTTGTGATTACAATGGGGAGAATGGGGAGGGGATTAATGTAATGCGATGTACATATGTTTGCCAGTATCGCAAATGAATATCTAGCTGAATACGGAATGCATTAGGATGTTATTATTGCAATTATTGATAATAGCATTCCTACTTGTTATTTGTTTAGCTAACTTTAACTTTAGACAGTGGAAATAATTAAGAAACAATATAAAAACAAAAAAGTCTAAATTGACTTAAAATTAGAAATTTATGGGTATACTATTCAAATAGTGTTATTTATAATTTTATGTTAGATTCAAATTTAAATTATTCGAACTAACCAAAAACAGAAATTACGAAAAAATAAGAATAATATCAACTAAAACATAGCATAATATTAAAGATTAAGATCATTTTGGTAGTCAAATAGTCTTAAGAATGTTTTAAATTTCTTTTACTCGTACAAATATACAATTTTTTTCACAAAATTTTAAAACTCTTTTTTAATTTAATTCTTTAATTTCGCTCTCAAGTTTCCTTTAACACGAATTTATTAATGCAAATATATTTTATGTCTGTTATTTCAACTGTCCTTACAACAACAAACAATTGTAGCACCATGCGTGCTCTATGAATATCAGATTTAAGTGCTTGTTTAATTTAATCAACCGAGTCAAACACATGCCCCAGTAAGCGAATGCAACAAATTTGAAAGTACCCAAGTAATATGTTGTCTGGCAATAAATTGGAACATTACACACATGTGCCTAACCTTCATAAATATTAATGGGTTAGCATATATATATTTTTGTTCGTCATTGAGGATTTCACGATCAAGGTAAAGGTAACCATAGATTTATTTTGTGATTGCTTTCTATCGTAACCTTTTCATATTTCGTGTCCGTCGAGCGATTTAATAGTTGTACAATTGAATCGCTGCTCGACCACGCCCACAATGCAGAAGGCAGTCAGCCAGGTGTGTGTTGTGGGTGTTTCTTTTTTAGGGTCTGTGAATCGCGCGTAAATCACTAATAAAACGCTATTAAATCGCATCGTTAAGCGTTAATTACCATTCCGACTAGTTGAGTTTGTGTGTACTTAAATCAACTGCCAGTCCAGCCAGTGGGCGTGGCACTGCTGTACTTGTGTTTGCACTTGTGTGTGCCGAGGACTCACAGCTTGACCATCTCTAATTGCAGTAGTTGCCATTAAGTGGTAAGGATTATATACTTAATATGGACTCAGTGAACGCTCTAATGACAATAACTACCAACGTCTTCTTATCTGATTTTGGACAAAAGGCGACAATACAATGTGTGAAGTGTGTGAATACATTTTGCAGGGGCTTTACGAAGGGTTTGGATTAAACGAATTAAAGACAAATATAAAAGAACATGTAGATTGTATATAAAATAAATAGCTGTTCACTTCATCTTATAGACGTTTTGTTAAATGCTCAGTATTTCGCTTTTTTATAAATATTAAAATTCATTAAATTTAAAATTCAATTGCTACTATAAAATATAATTTATTGTTTTTATATAAATATTCAGGCAAATAGTAAAGTATTTGTAAAGCGAAGTATTTGTAATTTTATTAATTTTATTTACAATATCTATAAATATTTTAATTATATTATATTATTTATTTTATATTCCTCTTTTCACAATCAAAACAACTTTCTTACAACTTTTCAGACACCCCTCGTAGGTGAATGTATTTTATTGTTTTGCGTGGTCTCCTTTTTTCCTTCTTACCCGTTTTCATCGAAATTCCTTACGGCATTGCGATCAGCGCAAATGGAACTGGAATTGCCCATTGCAAATGCTTATGTAAAATAATGAACGCTTGTTTATTTTATTTATTTGTACAATAGAGTAGTTAACTTTAACTGCAAAAGCACAAACCAAACAGACTTTGGAGAATCACACAAAATGTTTATAATTAACAACGGGGTTTCCACTGTTGACACGAAAGTTCTTTAATTATTTAAAAGAGAACGCATTTGCTATTAACTGATATCGCAATTGTTTATTGTTTACATTTACTGCGCATCTGGGAGTCGGCGCTCTTATTCCACTGAAACTGAATCAAAAACTGAAACCGAAACTGAAATTGAAACAGAAACTAAACCGCAGTCCGGCAGGCGGCCACTTGTTACAATCGAAATATTTGTCGCGTGGCCAAAGGAGAAGGCGACTGGCAGCTGTGCAAGGGAGACGGCTTAATTAAGCAGCTCCCTCTCGCTCTCTGTCTAACACACACGGAGTTAGCACGCGACGACAGGTGCTGGCGAGAAGGAGGAGGTTAGGGGCGATCGGTGTAAATCGGGCGGTTGCTTCACACGACTGCGGCTGAGTCACGTTGGGGCCACACAGCTGTTTAATTGGACGCACAGCCTTACGAGCACAGAGCCGAGCGTAGACTGCTAGACTGCTCAGACGGTAAAGTCGGAGTTACTCCACTCAACCTGGTCCGTTGGCTAATCGTAATGACCTTAGAGCGTCACAAATTGCATCAAGCCGGAGTTGTTGTCTTTGTTTGTGGCGGCTAATTACAAAAAAATAAAAACACAATTATTTACAATAACTACAACTGGCGACGCACTGACCATCGTCGCACTTGAGTGAACTCAAATGGGAGTCAGGATCGGAGAGCAAACTAAAATAATAATAACCTTTTAAAAACTTGCAATTATTATAAACATTTCCTAAGCTTGGCAGCGCATAGAGAAGTCGCCTAACCCACATACACTCAAATACAATGTCTCGTAATTGTCAATCTGTGATTTCAACATTTTTATGTTTGTGCCGTTCATTTAGTTGCACAAAACTTTTAATTAACTCAACAACTCAGTTTATGGTTTGATTCGCATTGAACTAGAATACAATACATTAGCAGCAATCGCTGAATGAAAAGTCATAATTGCTTTGCTCACTAATTAAAATACTGATACAAGCGGGAGATAGAAATTTGAATTTGTTGAATAATCGTGTTAACATATTTGCTAAGTACTTTTAATCATAACTTCCATATTAATCATCTAAATGATATTTGAGGTGTGTTTAACTGTTATTTATTGTCATCATGTTTGTTATTTATTTGTTTAATTTAGGTACAAATTAAACATTAATGAAATGCTATTGTATTTAGTCATTTAACCTACATTGAGTGCAAAGTGTTTGAAGTATGGGGTGCCAGGTGATGTGTAGCGCTTGCAATAGATGGCGCTGCTGAGGTTTGTGTCTGGGCTAAATGTTTAGTACTTAACTTATTGCATAGATGGCGCCAACAACTGTCTGTTAGTTTTTGAACTCGAAAGTCTGTTTATGTTATATAGATTGTATTTTTCTGTATAATTTATAAATAGATATGCTTAAACAGTTTAATTGTCAGATGGATCCTTTGTAGAATATCGATGGAAAGTAATTTCTTTTGATAGTTATGCAACTAATGCATAAAATGTGGTTGCTAAGATCTGAAAAAGGATTAAGATTACTCCTTTTGATGGATTTTCCGCTTGCCAGCTGGCTGCAAACAATTTACCGCGTTGCCTTTATTATTTTATTTTTTGTAAAGACTTCAATTTAATAAAAACCTTTGGCTGGCAATGTCGACAAGCTGCGCAGAGCAGCGCAGCAACAAGCAACAAAGCAATTGAGGGGCCACTTTTATCATCAAATGATTTTCTTCTTCAGCTAAGCCGGGCACAATTTTCACGGCGACGTCAACGCTGCAGCTGCAGTTGTGCAATGAGGAAGCCAAACAAAGCCAAGTC
Source organism: Drosophila ustulata (assembly GCA_035047365.1). Taxonomy (NCBI): domain Eukaryota; kingdom Metazoa; phylum Arthropoda; class Insecta; order Diptera; family Drosophilidae; genus Drosophila; species Drosophila ustulata. The sequence goes on from JAWNPT010000094.1 coordinate 17,184,940, forward strand.
ACGACAACTGTACCACAGTGTGTGTGAGCGGTAATCTATCATAATTTTTATATCCTAAAATCCCATTTTCGTATTAGAGCAAAAATGTCTGCGAGCAAATATAATAAAATGGCCAACACATCGACGTGGACAGCAGACGGAAAAAGGCAGCCAGCAGCAGGAAGCGTTAGCACGCGGTTCAGGCGCAGGCGATGCTGCACACTTATGCTGCTTGTCAAAGGATAACACACACACATGCACACACATGCACTTGGCCAAAGGACATGCCATGCCAACAGTATGAAATTCCAGCCAAGCGCTTGATTTCGTTCCTATTTTCGTTAGATTTTTTGCACCCTTTATAAACTTGATGCGCAAGTGTGAGCGAGACAGAGAGATAGTGTGCGAGTGTGTATGTGAGTGTGTGTGTGTGAGTTTGGTTTAGCTTCGCTGGCTGCGTTTTATTTTTCAATGCCTTGGCTTTGGGTAGCACAAAAACGTTCAAATAGCCAACAATTTTATGAGTCTCGCGCACACACGATCTCACTTGCTCTTCAGGCCATTCCGGAAATGGCTTAGAGGACGCTCATATGGCTGTTGCTGTTGTCGTTGGCCCTCTAACTGGACGGGGCACACGTCCTGTCATTGTCCTGGCTGCTTCGCTGAGACTCGTTACGTTACGTTCGCATTATTTCGTAAATTATGAACTATGCATCAAATACACAAAAGCATTATTATCATCGTTTATTAATTGAAAAGCACTGGCACAAATTGTTGGGCAAACGCCGCCGCGTTCACCACCATCAATAAATGAAAAGTATTTTTTAATAAATAAAGCGACGCGTCGCACGGAAAATGCCCGCAGAGTCAAGTTAATTTTTTGTACATACATATAATAATTCAATGCAATCAAAAGTCAACAGCATGCATTAACAATACTCTATTAACGCAAACAATTTACGAGACAGATTAAGTTGAAAATGTTGTAAAGTGCGATACTGAAGAAAAGAGCGAAAACCTTAGGCTAAATAAATGGTTTTAATCCTTGCAGGATTTACAAACGTTGTTGGTAACACGTCAAATAATAAAATGGGAAATCCAACTATTTTCAACGCAACGGAAAAGTCTGTCATACCTTTCATAGAAATGTGCAGGGAAACCGCGGCAAGATGCGCAAAAAATGGTAAACTTTGCAATGTGGCGTATAATTAATTTTTAAATAATTATATAAAATGCAGCGAACAAAAAAAGAAAATATACAATGTTGAACAGCAACCGCACACACCTGCATCCAATTTGTACCTCAAATACGAGCTACCTACCAATAAATAATCATTGGAGCCACAATAAACCGCTTAAAACCTGGTCAATGAACGTCAAAATTGCAAGCCAACTGACAGCTGCTGTTCGAATATTGATATATACGTATTATGTATAATAAATCGTAATTGATTTATCGATGATCTAGAACATAGATAATAATATCGAGAAGCGGCAGAGATTAGGCATGGATATGTCATATATATGGAGAATAATAACTATAGAATTGTGTTTTTTGAGCTGATTTTTCGCTTTCATATACACGGCTTTAATGCAAATAATGTTCATATAAAAAACAAAATAAATTTGTAGTTTGAATGGCAACGATTTCCAGCTAAAATGAAAATTTAGGTAAAATAAAATATATGTCACAGAATTTGCAAATTTCCATGCGGTTTTATTCAATTAAAAGACAAATATTTATTAACACAATTGATTTAATATATGGGTTTGATTGACTCAAAAATCAGTTAAATAAAAGTGAGTTATACAATTATTTATATGCAACAAATTGCACCTCACGGTCTTCTGCTTAATTGCAAAACTAATCTATTGCATTGACATCAAGTGAACCTTATGAAGATTGAGTTTATTTAAAATGTGAAACGCCTGTCGATGATGTGATTATATGAGTATGAATTCAATTACGGAGAAAACTGTTCACGTGATTGAAGCCATCATTGAATTGATTGTTAATTGCAAGTTATTGTTTTTTTTTGTATTTTTGCCGTTTTCTTTTTTTGTCAAAATGAAATGAAATCTTTTCAGAGTCTGGAATTGTTGCTTATATAAATAAATTGTAAATACAGTAGAGTTGACTAACAGGCGTCGTCTGACAGCAGGCAACAAAAATAAAAACAACAGAGGCCAAAAAGAGACAAAGGCGTTCAAGACAACAACAATTAAATTTAATTAAAAGTTTTAACAAGCTTTGGTTGATTTCACTTTTGTCAGCTTCGCAGCTGTCCTCCTGCTCTGATTTCGGTGCTATTCGAGATGTTGCTCTCTTCCTCGGTTATGGCAACGTTTCATATTTGATATTAATTAAAAAGTTTACACTGTCGCTGCGTCGCTGCGCTGGGCGCTTTAAACAAATTGTCAGAGTTGACGAACCAGCAAGAATATGTACGAATATTTCTCACTCTCTGCTTTCGTTCGCTCTGACGACAAAAAATCAAACACAATGCCAGCTTTATGTTGTCCATTCTCACATGCATCACTCTCTCTCTATCTATGTGTGTGTGTGTGAGTGTGCCTTTGTTTGTGTGCGAGTGTGCCTTTGTGTGTGTGTGTGTGTTTTCATGTTGCGCTGGCGTCAAACCAGCGCCCTCGGCGTCGACAGCTGCTAATGTCACGCCTGTCCCTGACATCAAAAAAATTCTTGTCCTGTGTTTTTTGCTTTTGTTGTATATATACATTTATACTCGTTGATCGAAGGGCCGGGGAATTCCCAGGGTGTATCAACAACTCAACTCTCTGACAGGTTTGAAAAATTTGATGAAAAAATATCATATCATTGACCTTCAGTTGATGTTAAAGCTTAAAGGGCAGCATTTAACAAGCTGACAGCCACATTTTTTACACTATGTCCGCAATTGTTTAAATTCTGGGTAATCGATAACGGTATCGACAACGGCTGAAATTCAATTAAATTTTAGAACAGCATTTTTTTTATATATATTAATCTTCATTCAAGTTTTCAAGCGCAAATTTAGATTTGTGCACATTTACCCTTTACCTTTAAAGTTTAATTATTTTGGAAATTCTTTAAGAAGTACGATTTTATTTTTAGTTTTAAACTTACCTACTAAATAAATTTTGTGTAAAACTATTATTAGCCTTAATATATAAACTAAGCATATTTTGTATTCACATATACTTGTTAATTTAAGGTACATATATCGTTTTACTTTTTACTCTTTTTAAATCAATAAGAATATTTCAGAAGAAAAAGTAATTAATTTCATTTAAATTTATATGGCTATTGGTACGCCCAAATACCGCCAAACAAAATCTACCAAGTCAATAGAAAGGAGCAGCTAAAAGTCAGCACTGCAAGGACCAAACATATATTCACACTCCTGTTTTCCTGTTCCTAAACTTGCTTAGAGTTAATGTTGTCTATGCTCTACTTTTTCAATTAGTGGAGTGCATTTCAGATTACAAGAGATGAACGGGAGAGATATCTTGTGTGTGTATTGGGTATCCTGTAGGCGTAGAATGTAAAGGCTTAAACTTAAATAATATGGAGAATACCATTCGGTTATATTTTATTTATTTTATTGTATTGGAATTATAGAGAGATATTTTCTCGAGACTAAAGAGGATTACTATCTATATTATTTGTAATATATAAAAATATATATTATATTAAATTTTTTAGATATCTACAATTAAATGTTGTCACCTGTATTCGCAAATAAATTCATATTGTAAAGAGAATTGGAAAGTCGACTATTATCACCCTTGAATAACAATTCAGCAATGATATATTTTCGTTCATATTTATTTAATTCAAACGGAATCGTACAACTCAATTTTGCAATTTGAATAAACTTACTTATGCCCGAATGCGTGTATTCGAATGTCTTGTTTTTGGAGCTAATGTAAAGTCTGTCGCATAACTTACGAGAAGTAACGCTGGCAATAGCATGACTGCCAAGGCAGCTTGCAGCCTCGAGCACAGCAGTGAGGGAGAGACTGAAACAGAGAGAGAGAGAGAGAGACAGATGTGTGCCTATGACACAACACTCGTATTCAAATCAGGGCGCGGCGACACGCCTTTCACTTTTTCACTTACACGTCGCGGATGGGTTGGCTTGACTTGGATCGGGCTGTGCTGGGCTGGGCTGGGCTGTGGGATGACGGGCTGTGCTATAGAGCTTATTGGGGACAGCTCTAGGCGGCAGTTTCCAACAATATCTGCAGCTTGAACTGAGCTCAACTTGCGCACAATAAACGGGCACACTTGACTCAAAATGTAAGCGATAATCCCTCGGGGGCCGTCACATATATGAAGGTAAAAAGCGCGCGTAATTGAAGTCTGCACAGAGACAGAGAGAGAGAGGAAGGGAGAGAGAGAGAGGCGAAGGAGTCGAGGAATAAGCGGATGTGGGGTGTGTGTGTGTGTGTGTGTGTGTGTGGGAACGTGTGACTGCATGTTTATATCAAAGTTGCGCCTTTTGCGAATGCCACTCAAATGGCCGGAGTCGGAGCCAAGTCCTTTGAGCCGTGGCTATATCCTGTGTTTAATAAACTCTCGAGTTCCGACTCTCGAGGAGTCAGCGACGTTGCCAGCGACCAAAAACTTTGTCGATATTTATCGAATTTCATAGCCGCCGGTTAAATGTTTGTCGGTTTCGCCTGCTTTCGTTACACACATTGTGTGTGTGTTTGTATTTGCATTCGGTGGATGGCTGTGTGGATGGCGTCTTTGGGAAACCCTAAAGATTCAGACGCTTCCTGGGTTGAGTTTATGGCATGTATTGAGGCATGTTTTAAGTGGTTTTACAGGACGCGCCTCATTGCGTCTTGCAATCAATTTACTTTGCTCGTTACGTATACGCAACGTTTCGCAAATTGTTGGCACACACTCACATAGAGTGTGTGAGTGAGTGTGTGAGTGTGTGTGCTGCACAGGTGGGTGATTCGTTTGCACTCATAAAAATGTATTCATATTTTAACTAATATTTATCAATATAGTATATGGCTGGGGTTTCGGGTGAAAACGAGTTAGCATTTGGGGGCGTTCTGCATATTTAGTGCTTATTATGGCAAAATGATTGTTTTCCCTTCTACGAAACGCACATTTACATACAAAACATTTACTCGCTTCTTCTCTATTTACATGCAAAAGAAAACGGGAATCTATGCTATCATAAATTGTATTCAATGCCATCGTCCTTGCCCCAGTCTTTAGTGCCTGTTAACTTCACAAGCTGCCAGAGTTGGCAACTTTCAAGGTAAATGCTTAAAGCGAGTTTCATCTTAATTATTATTTGCATTTTCATTTGATGAAAATCTCAAGTAATTTACGGAAATTGACAATTGATGCGATATCTTTAATGCGAATAATATTAAATTTATTGACCAAAAGCAAAGCAAATTGCAGTTACTATCAATTTTTGTGGCATATCACTGACATTTAAGTTGTCAGGCATTTGAAAAGAGAATTTGCAGTTTTATTGAATAGATAGGAAAATGGTCATTTACCAATTTTGTAAATATTTGCTATCGTACAAAATGCATGTTAAGTAAACGATCAACTTTGTCAATCTTTTCAGCTTAATATGCAAAAAGTGATTCCTGTTTCGTGTGTAGTTACCTCAGTGCGTTTTATTCCATTTTCAATTGACAAGATGACAAAATAGTCATTCAACATTTTTGTAAATATTTTGGTTAGTACAGAATTTGTAAAAAAATCAACGATAAACTTCGACAATCTTTTTTGGCTTGCACTAAAATATTTAATATTTAAAATAAATACAGAACCCGAATACACTTTATTCCAGTTATAACGTTGAATAATTTTACTCGTTTCGAAGCAACTTTAAAAATACTTTTAATTTGCAAGCTCTTTTCCCCATTAAATGTTATGCATCAGTGCTTTAGGCCTTGTTAAGAACAGACTTTGCCTAAGCGGACGACACAGATGAGAGAGGGGATGGCGGGGGACGGGCAGGCTGGGGACTGACTGACGCATTCGTATTATAATTTGCCGCTCACAAACACATGCACACACAAAAGGTGTCAGGGGCCTTTTGTCTGCTTGTCTTCCGCCTGTCAATGACAACAGCCAAAGTGTGCCAAAAAACCAGCAAAGACTTTGTTAAGCAACCTCCCCCCTTCTGCTCTTCTGCCACCAGACCTAAGACCCTCACCCCCAAGAAACGCCCACAGACCCGAACATCGAAGGGCTGCTGGCTTCTTATGAGATGCGAATGAGGCGACGAGACGGGAAAATTGTGTGAAAAATTCAAATCGCTTTGGCGTTGGCAGCTCTTTGGCACATTTGCTTGCCGGTTATGTCAGACATAATTTAAGCCCGGTAAGGCTTTTTGGACAACAATGGGCCCGATTTGGGGGCCATAAGCTAAGCTCTGTTCTGTCTGCGTTGACCCTGACGACCAATCGATTTGCAGACCCCAAGACTTTTCCAATTGTGTCACTTGAATTGGAATTTTACACCCAAGAGGAAGACTCGGGTTAATAGGGTTGATCAGGGCTCGACTTGAGCTGGATTATTGCGTAACCCCTTTGACTTGACTTCTTCAAGCAATCGCATCTTTGGGGAATCCTACAGCTATTGTAAATCCGAATTATGTGGCTCTGAATTTGTGTACGAAAAATTACAAATAATATACACATAAGTATTCCCGTATTTATTTATCAAACTGCATTTCTAAGAAGCTGGACAGTTAAGATATCAGATATTAGCTTATTGCATGTAGTTTATGGAATGTACATATCTTTTAATTTTTATAAATAGTCAGTGACTAAACTGATTTTGCAGTAGCACAACAACATCGCCAGTGTCAGTTGCGACCACAAAACTAATTGGAATAATTCTGCTTGTTGCCTGTGGCTTGACCTACGTCAGTGTGGCACGAGGAATGTGCTGTCGAATATCTTTAACTCTGGCGTATACTGTGGTTGGAGGCAATTGTGCTGAATTTGGTGGTTATTTTAGCAGAAGAGGATGCATCACAACAATTTGTGCTGATGGCAAACGTCGGAATGAAACGCGAAACGTGCAATATCTTTGGCTGTAACTTCGATAAAGATTGCTTAACCGGTAACTGGCTGAAAAATTTTTACGATGTTAACGTAGGTCACAAAATCACAGTCACCAATATGAGTTGAAACTAATAATTGAGTTGCATGTCTGTATCATGAAATATATGTAAACATGTGCTATAAACAACAATACACCAAGATAACATTTCTAATTATGTGGCATAACTATGTAATTTGAACTAAAAAGGATAATGACGATGTAAAAATCAAATTTCGAGTTGTTAAATGATGAAGTTCTTTCAAGAGCTCATTAAGGTACTCAAAAACATAAGTTCCGTATCTTACAAAAATCGTTTTGTAGTTTCAACCGAGTTGTAAAGTTGGACAATTTTTTGGTTCTAGGAAAATATATATTTGAAAAATTAAATTAATTACTAATTTTTTGTTTATAAAATCCTTTTCTTTAGGGATGTTTAATATGTTTAATTTGAGCTTAAAAAAAGGACGGGCATGCCAAAGAATTTTAATAATTCTGTTATAATCAATTGCAAAGAAACATCATTGCACGATAGGAGATATTTTGCCCAACTGAATATTTTGTCTTTAAATCGAAAATTCTGTATGTTTTCTGTTTCATTTAAAACAAAAATGAAGAAAATTTCTTAAGTAATTCACAAGTTATGAATTTTGCCACGTGTTTTCAGAAAACGAATCACTGTGCGATTATTTAAGAATCATTATCACCATGCACAACTTGGTCAAATATTAGACAAGCCCTACTGAAAGATTATTATTACTGAGCAAATGCAATCAATATTGGATAAAACCCCCTAAGACATCACCAACTACCCAGCACCGCAAACTTTCATCCAAATCGAAATTACCTATAAATTACTTTGTCGGTAGAGTGTCGCAAAATTGGATTTCAATCACAAGCTTTCAAAGTTTATTTGTTATACAAAAGAAAATCAATTGAGTTTTATTTCACAAGTTTAATTACATATTAATTATTATAATACATATTATATAGTGCAAAAATAAAAAAAAAGTTGGAATAGAATGTACAAAAACAGATATAATATAGCTTTCCCTACTATAAATGTGTCGACAAAAACTCGCAGGTGTAATCAATTATTTCGACAGATTTTGTAAGACTTGGAAATACTATTGCCATCAATATTTGCAAAGTTTTTTTGCTGAAACCGTGTAGTTTATTTAATATATCATTGTGTAAATTATTTAATACCTGGACTTCTAACTCATATAAATAGTGGATAGCTCAGATAACTTTTCAGTAGAACTTCGTTCGCCGCCGAGTAACAATGAGATCAGTCGGAGTAATTGTTCTTTTAGCTTGTTTTCTGGCTTATATTAGCCAGGCTCAAGGCGAATGCTGTCGGGCATCTTTAACTATGGCTTTTACTGTAGATGGAGGAAATTGTGGTGATGTTGGAGGTCATGGAGGTGAAAAAGGATGCACCATAACAATATGTGCTGATGGCAGACCTCAAGTGGGAACCTTCTGTGGACGTGGATCTTGTAATATATTTGGTTGTGCCTGTAAAAATGGTTGCATTACGGGCGACTGGAAAAATAGTTTCATCAACAACAATAGCGGTCACAACATACATGTAATCGATACGCAATGGAATTCTTAATAGAAGTGGATACATGTCCAAATGCATCATGAATGCAATAATGATAATAGTACATATGCAAACAAATGTATCAACAAACCAATCATAATAAATATATTTTCTGTTTGAGCATAAATGAATAGGCCACTTATTATTTTACTGAAAATGAAGTGACTTGTCTCATGAGCAGTTTTTAGAATCATTTTGAAACCAAAATTTCTCATACCAACTTCTTTAATTTTGTGAATTACCACGTATCCAAGCTCATTATGATATACATCCAATACATAAAATAGAAGACATACGTCATCTCTTTTTAAGCCCCATAAGGTAAAGGGGTATTATAACTAACATAAGTGCCAAAAGATAATGTATTTAACATGCAGAAGGAAAAGTAGTATATAGTATAGACCCGATAAAGTAGTATATATATATATTCTTGATCAGTGTTAACATCAGAGATGATATAGTCATGTTCGTATGTCCACCTGCCCATATCTCTGTTTGTCCGTCCCAATTCATTTTTCTATCAGATTTTCCCCGCATAAGGATTGGTCCAAAACCCAATGAACTCGCATTGAAATGCAATTCAGTCTCGTCAGTTGGATTATGAAACTCTTGTTCAGGTGCCATTTAAATGTTTTGCACTAGTATCGATTTAGGGGCCATAAGTTAAGCTCTTAGACGGCCGTTGATCCTGACGACCGATCGATTTGCAGACCCCAAGTCTACTACGATTATCTAAATTCTAAAAAGCGGAGATATAAAATATTTAATGTTAGCGTCTTGCACATGGTTGCTGGTGGTCTTCACAGTGGCACCAAAGAATGCACAATTAAAATTTGTGCTGATGATAAACCTCAGGTTGGAACCTACTGTAGACGTGGATCGTGCAATATCTTTTGCTGTTATTGACATATAGATTGACCGATATGAGTTGGAACTCATAATAAATATAAACAACGCATTATTAAATGCAACAAAAGAACATTTCGAATTATGTTTTTGTGGCCCAACAATTATGCAATTGAAAGCAATAAAGATTATGTCGATATCACCATCACCATCGCTTTTCACAACTTGGTCATTATTGGGCAAAACCCACCCATTATTATTACCTTACTAAGCAAATGTAATCAATGTTGGGTTAAAGCCACTGAGACATGCTTATCATCAAGCACCCAGAAGCATGAAATACAATTCGAACCGCATTACTCATATATTAAATTGTCGGTAGTGTGTCAGCAAAGATTGATTCGAATCTTCTTTGTGGATAGTGGGTCCTTAGCTTGATTAATTTGTTTACAAAGATATAATCGAGGGACGAAATGCATTCGGATTCTTATTAATATAATCTCTCTGCATACAATAATATTTGTCTACTATCGATGCCACAAAATATCAGTTTGTAATGCTTAAGCTCTAAATAAAAAAGTAATTCAATTGAGTTTTAGTTTTACTTTATTACACAAGTTTAATTTCATATTAATTACTATAATACATGTTATGTAATGCATAAAGTGCTTTTAAATTGGAGTTATGATAGATTTTCCGATTACGTATGCAACGACAAAAATGTACAGCTCCACAATTGTAATCGATTAATTCGACGTATTGTATGAGATTAGGTCGTCAATACTTACAATGCTTCTACGCGGGAACAAAGACGTATTTCACTTATAAAAGTGGGTTGTTCCGCTAATTTTTCAGTAGAACAATTGAGGTAGTCGAGTAAAAATGAAATCAGTCGGAATAATTGTGCTTTTTGCTTGTTTTCTGGCTTATATTAGCCAGGCTCAAGGCGAATGCTGTCGAGCATCCTTAACAATGGCTTTTACTGTGGATGCAGATTGTGCGGATGTTGGTGGTCGAGGTGGTGCAAAAGGATGCACCATAACAATATGTGCTGATGGCAGACCTCAAGTGGGAACCTACTGTGGGCGTGGATCTTGCAATGCCTTTGGTTGTGCCTGTAAAAATGGTTGCATTACTGGCGATTGGCAAAATAGCTTCATCAACAACAATAGCGGTCGCAACATCCATATAATCGATATGCAATGGAATGGATAATTGAAACTAAAACATATTTTAATGTATCATGAATAAATTATTTCTATGTTCCAAGATTTATTTATTTATAATAAACAAATTTTCTGTTTGAGCATAAATAAATAGGACAATTGTTATTTTGCTGTCCCTAACATTCTATACAGTGTAGTCGCCAAAAATGAAGAGATTTGCCTCACGTAACCAATTAATCTACATTGACTAATTAATCATTCACTTTTTCACTTTAAATTTACGACGTTATAGCACTGTATTTTTGTTTCCAGTAATGTCACCAAGTCTCCGCATTGTCTTTCTACATTTAGCAACATTCGCAATGAGTTTGTAAACATCTGCAATGTTGATAGCGCTCCTAGCAACAAATGTTGGCAGCATGTCTTTGACAACATGTTGCTTTCGCTGCTCTCTTTTCGTGATCTATAATTTTCAGCACTCTTCAAGATATTTTTCTAATCCATATAAATTGTAGGTTGCTCAGCTGATTTTCATGATATAATATATAATATAATATATATATGTAATATACATCATATAATTCCGATGTTAAACAAAATATTATATATATGGGCATATCCGTCAAATGGTCAACCACGTCCGAAAAAAAAAATCTTCATAATCATCGTATTTTTTTGTATGACTTCATAAAGAAATGTTAAAATTTTCATAATACAATGGATCCATAGCATATCTCAGTTGTTTTTATGAAAAAATTGGCCTGAAAACTGAAAAATTGTAATTTATTCACTTTTAACTACTTTTAAATGCATTTTTATGATTAATTATTTCGCAAGGAAAACATATGATATGTTTGCACTTTTTCTATTAAATCTCTTCATTGCAATCTAATAAGAAGAGCAAAGTGCAAAAAGAGCGAAAAAATGTTCAATTAACTGTTAATTTTTATTTTGCTTCTTATCTATGTTCGAATCGTACGTTCGCGACCGAAAACATAATTTTATTGTAATTGCTTCGCATTAAGAGCAAGCAGGTGGATGAAACTTCACGTGTTAAGTTATATTGGTACAAATATTATAAATATAAAAGATCGTTGGGCTTACTCTAACCAATAATTTTATATTGATTTTTAAAGTAACGTACGTTCGCGACCGTAAGTATTTTTTTTTTTTTAACTTTTGCTTTTATTTGTTCAATAAGCATATAAATATTCTTAGATGGATAAAACAATTGAAAAACGTGCCCGATACATTAATAAAGTTAAAAACGATCCACAGAAGTGGAAAGAGTTGCGTAAAAAAGCAGCTGAGAGAATGAGAAAACGCCGCTCAGCATTGGCAAACAACAAAAATCAAATTGTTCTGAGACAGATGCAAGAAAAAGAACGTAAAAGACTGAAAGATTATAGAGAAAAAAAGAAAAGAGAAGCTCAAAACAAAGAAGAACAAAACAAGTATCATTGTAAGCAAACTTTGGGAAAGGCTATAAGAAAGGCAGAAAGAGCATTGCCAACCGATTCAACCAAAAAAATTGAGATAATTAAAGCGTTGTTTAATAAGTATGTCAAGCCGGAAAATGTGAATAACAGCAATGCTATAAAAGTTAACTTAGATTGGGAAAAAAGGCGGAAGTTTATTTCGGACATTTTCTTACGGGAAGACGTTAGCGTTCAGTCGCCAGCCAAGAAGGACACTATCATTGTTGACGGAGAAATAGTTGCTAAGCGTTTTATGTTGCTAACCGTAGCGGAAACATACGAAACGTACAAAAAAGAGTTAATCAGAGAACGCGTAAGCCGGACAGCTTTTTTCGAAAATCGACCTAAACGTGTCCAACTTTCGACTAAAATGCCGCATAACATGTGTGTATGTATCTATCATGCAAACTTTAATTTTCTAATGAATGCTTGCGCAACAGTTATCAAGACTCTTCCCAAAACGTTCGAAAGTTTTTTGGAATTAACTTGTTGCAATATTAAGTGTGAAAACTGTATGACCAACACATGTGAAAATTGTGAAACAGATGTAAAATCTATTGTTCCATTAAAATATTTGAAAAAATTGGATAAAATCGTGAAATGGCAACACTGGAGGAAAGTTGAAGATAGAATAACGTTGACGTATTCTGTTGCTCCGCTTTCAGATTTATTCCATGATTTAAATGTTCAGCTGCCTCTTTTTAAAACACACTTTTTCGTAAAGCGAGATCAGCAAAATTATTTTGAATCCACTAGAAAAAATATCAAGCCTGGTGAACTTGCCATACAAATTGATTTCGCAGAAAATTATAGGCTACTGTGCCAAAACGAAGTTCAAAGCGCGCACTTTAACTATAAGCAAGTGTCGATTTTTACTTGCGTCGCATGGATGTTTGAAAAAACTATGTCGTTTGCAGTAATAAGCGATAGCTTAAGTCACAGCAAAATAGATGTGTACATTTTTATTAATACAATTGTTGAAAAAATTAAATACCAACATGGCAATTTCGAAAAAATATTGCTATTTTCGGACGGAAGTAGCTGCCAGTTTAAAAACAAATTTATTTTTTGGAGCTTAGCCGATTTAAGGGCCAACTTCGGATGTAAATGCATTGAGTGGAATTACTTTGCAACTTCCCATGGAAAAGGTGCAGTCGATGGCGTTGGTGCGGTTATAAAAAGAAAGGTTTGGTCACTAACTAAAACAAAGAACCTTCTTTTAAATGACGCTTTAGAATTTTACTACTGTGCCCAACAACACATAACTGGAATCAAACTGTTATATATTGAAGCAGATACAATTAATAAGATGTCAACAACTTTAATTAAAAAATGGGAGGATATACCGAATATTCCAGGTATCAGAACAATACATTCCGTTTATTCTGATAGCAATGTTAAGTTAAGCACAGCTCGAACGGCCTATTCATTAAAAAGAAAAATATTATAAATATTTCATTACGTTATTTCTTATTACTTATTTTTCTTGTTATGAATAAATTTCTGTACACATTTCATATATAATAAAAATTAATTTCTTGCTTTAAATGTTATTAGCCACATTAAATTGAGTTAAACCCGTTTTTTTAAGAAATATGAACTTATTCATCAAAATAAGTGGTGGTAAAATAAAAAAACCAACATGGAAAAATCGTACGTTCGCGACCCGTACGTTCGCGACCCGTACTTAATTAAATTAAAAAAAATAAAACAAGATATTTTCTTGGGAATAGACTTAATAGAAAGCTACATGAATCTATTTTAAAAGTAAAATTATTGCTTTAGAATATTCCGTCCCAATTCGCAGATTTTTGCGTTTTACTAGATTAAGCCAAAGTCGACTTCCATTTTGCGTACGTTCGCGACCACATGTTTTTTGCTAATATTATGAAAATTAAAACTCGATTAGCCCCATAATTTACACTAACCAAAGAGCTAAACAAATGCTATCGAATAGCAAAAAAAAAGTTTCAGGAAACGTTCTTTTTTAATTTTATTTTTAGTTTAACGCGTACGAACGTACGTTCGCGACCCGTGGAAATGCCCATATATATATACAAAATATATATTGATAGAAGAAATCGGACTCTTTTTGAGTCTTTCAAGCGCACTCGGACTGCCTTTACTTTTGCAACAATAACACCTCATTTTGTGCACTGGTTTAAACGTAAATGTCAACTTACCATAATAAGTAATATAAAGATATGTGTCTTAAATTAACATAGCAGAAATCACAAGGGCTTTGACCGATTCTGATTTGGTTTTTGCAGATGACGCAAAATAAGTTAAGCAAGCAAAAATGGGGAAGAACCAAAAAGAGAAATATGTTTATTAACTCACGCAGTGTGTGTTTGTTAATTTATGCATTTGTTTATTGTGCATAAAGATTGCAAAGCATTGACGATATTTATAGAATTATAACAACAACAATAGATATTAGCACTTCATTATCAATCAAATCCAAATGTTGGGCTAGTCTCTTTTCAGAAGCAGTTTGCTGCATGGAACCAATTATCCAAATGAATAATAGTAATCATAATAATAATACAATTTTCATTTAAGCTACAGCGACGCAAGCCGACAAACTGAGAGGCAGACTATCTGCTGAGAGCATCTTATTAAAATTAAGAGAACTAACAGACAAAGCTTTGACAGATTAGACCATATAAGGATTGTTAAGTTAATGCTCTAAGATTGGTGCTCATCTTAACAAAAATTTTCCTTAAATAAAAGAATCTTATGGTAGTTGTACTAAACAGTATGTATAAATGATTAGAACTATTAATTATACATTTTGATTGTAAATACAAATGTATTAATTTAATATTATATTAAGTTGAAACAATTTGATTTTAAATCTTATCAAAACTAAAAATAATTTGATAGCATTTTATATAAAAAACCGTTTTTTCATCACTTAGTGCAATTCAAACTCAACATATCCAATATTTGTTCTATAATTAGAGTATTTAAACACCTACCGAGCTGGAGTCATTCAACCATACTTTTTCATAATGTGCGGTTAAAATCACTGAGAATTTCTTCTTATCGAACTTTGGGTTAAACCCTCTGACCACACCAAGCGAAGAACAACATTGACGCATTGTTGAATTTATTTCTCAGCATGTACATATGTACATCTCCCATATATAACGCATTTTATACATAATCTTCCAATTCGTATAAGTAGTCGGTGGCTTAACTGATGCTTCCATAGTACATCGTTCGCGGTAGACCTGCAACAATGAGATCAATCGGAATAATTTTGCTCTTAGCTTGTTATCTGGCCTGTATTAGCCGGGCTCAAAGCGCATGCTGTAGAGCATCTTTAACCATGGCGTATACTGTGGATGGTGGGAATTGTGCTGATGTTGGTGGTCGAAGTGGCTCAAAAGGATGCACCATAACAATTTGTGCCGATGGTAAACCTCAGGTGGGCACCTTCTGTGGACGTGGATCTTGCAACCTCTTTGGTTGTGCCTGCAGAAAGGGTTGCATTACTGGTGACTGGAAGAATAGCTTCATCAGTAACAATAGCGGTCGCATCATCCATGTGATCGATATGAAGTGGAACTCATAATAATAAAGACATATTTTACCATAAGTAAAACCAGTAATTATTTTTTTGCAAAAAGTTGATCTGAATACCAAATTTGTCTTTGTTTTAATCATTTATATTAAAATCATATAAAATAGTACTTTAAATTTAAGTTTACCAATTCTTCAACGAAGATTAATTTTGCATCCTGATATACATAACATTTACACCAAGATTACAAAGAAGTCACTTCAGTCACTTGTCACTTCATATCATTACAATTTATTTATTTTATTCTTATGCATAAGTGTTTGTTGATGCTTTAGTTTCCCAGTAGGCGCAGCTCTTGGTGCAGCTGGCAGCCCCACTGTGCGCTTCTGCATTTCAGCTCCATTTATCCCCCATTTCTTATAGAAACTAAAACAAATTTGTGCAACATTTTAGTCACATCTCGTGCACTTTTTCAACTCTTTTTTGTTTGCGAGTCAAAAGCTGGCTGCAATTGAAGGCAATTTTGCAGCACTTTTTCTGGCGATTCACAAGCATAAAAAGCATAACATTTGATATGATGGGTGTGCTTCTGTATGTGTGTGTGTGAATATGTGTGTGTGTGTAGTCGTTGCACTTATCCTTTCACTTGATGCGCATAATGAAGAGCACTTTACGCTTATGAAAGCAATGGCTAAAAAATGGTCTCAAAATAAACAAACAAACAAACAAATGAAAGAAGCACGCTTTAGACGAGGGTGCTCACAGAACGTATACCCTGTAAAAACATTAAAGTACTTGCTATATACATATTTGTTATAAGCAACTCTTTGGAAAAATGCACTTGCGGCTATTCACTATAACTTCCATAAGTCTTAGACGATCCTGCTGATGTTTTCAGTATTTCAAGTGGATAATTTGATTACAATTTGCATGCCCCATTTAATTAACTGTTGTTTGCGATTCATAGTTATTACAGGGTATAAAAACGATCTCATAGCAAGGGACAGGGCCGCTTCTAGGCGTTTGGGTTGCCACATTTACATACTCAAGACTATTCACACACACACAGATACACACACACACACACACACACTGGCATGTCGCGTCATGCGTGCAAAGGACACGAGCAGTGACTGCAAAAACTAAAGGACCGCCCACAATCGCAGGCTTCTGCTTCTATTTGCACTTTCAGACTGCTGCTCCAAATGAAATGCAAACAGCAGCAGCGACGACGACGACGACGACGACGGCGACGCCGACGCCTTTCAATTGACGGCCACGCCCTTTGACAGAAATTTAGTTTTAATTTCACTTTCACTTTCACTCTCACGCTGTAGCGTCGCCCCCTCAGGCTCGAGCGCTTTTTGCTCATTTAATGCATACGTGCGTTGGCCACAAGGACACTCGGCATTTGGCTCGCAGGCTCTTTTTTATTTTGATGGGTTTATGTATTTACACCAACACATAAATCATACATGCATGTGTGTGTGTGTTGGTGTGTGTGTGTGTGCTGGTGTGAGCATAAGTGGCTTTAGCCAAGCGTGATGGCTCCGCCTGCTCATCTGTGTTCGCTTTGGTCCAAGTGAAACAGTAAACAGCTGCGAGATAAATTGCTCATCTGCTCGACCTCGCCGCCCCCTAGGGGTGAAGAGCGAGTGAGCGAGATAGCGGGAGTGCGAGTGGGAGGGGAGGGGAGGACAGAAAGGCAGAGAGATAAAGCTCGCTTGGTTTCTTGCCCAACTGTGACTCGGTGTGTCATCAGAGCGCGCCGAGCTGAAGTGTTAAGTACATAAAACCCCCGCATACATTGCGTTTATCCATAATGATGACCTTACTTATGACTTGAATGCCAGCAACAAATGTCGTACGCTGCGTATACGTAATGGGCATAAAAAAGGCGCCTTGCACTCCGATTGCCCGACGACTGCGCCCCACAAAATCTTTCGCCCATCAAATTGGATTCGTTGTGACAGCAACAAACCGAACTTTAATTTGGCAGCATAAATATTGATTGAATTAGAAATGAATAGAAGGCGGGAGGAGGAGGCGATGTTGGCGATGCGATGCGATGAGCTGGAAGTTTTTGCTTTGCAATTAAATTATCAAACTATTGACATCGCAATGATTTGCTTAACTAATTGTGCGACAATTAAAACTTGCGCCCAAAGCTAAATGATAATTGAGGTCAGTGCTCTTTGTGCGTTGATTGTCCAGTTAAATAATATATGTTATTGTATTAAATTCAAATATTCAACTTTAAACTCTTTAAATACGATACGAAATTGTTGCTATGAATACTAATGCGAATGCCAATGCCAATGCGTTGGCCTTTCGCCCATAATCTATTTGCATTTCGTTAACAGATTGCGAAGGTTGTCCAGTGCAACCGATGTTGGTTTTGCTGGCATTCCAACTGCCACATCTCTGCTTGGGTTTCATCATAATTTGCTGTTACTATTTCAGCAATGCAGCTGCAATTTCTCATGCCCTTTGCCGTTATGATGGTCTGATGGTCTGGTGGCCACTCCATCATCAACTGACATCGGGTGGATGCCGCACCAGGGAGCACTTTGCCACTCAAGTGCCAAACAATTTCAAAAATCAACACGAACAAACACCAAGGGCAACGTTGTCGAGCTGGATGACAGGTACAACAGAGTAGATGGAGGCTAGCCAGGAAAAAGAGAAACAGAAGCCAATCCATTTAGAAGTCGTAAGGCAAGCAGTGCTCAGTGCTCAGTCCTCAGCCTTGCGTCTTTGTTCGATTAATTAACTTGGCCAAGAAGTGACGGGTCGAGCAGCTCTAATGAATACCAAATGAGGACATCAGCTCATTGAGGCGCTGCGTGTATGTGCAATTTTCAACAGGATGCTTGCGATTTATTTTCAAGTAATAAATTCGCAGAAAAGTGTCACAAATTTATGGAGCGCCGACAGCCAAGCGCAGATGACAGATTGCTGCGGATGCGGCTGCGTTGGGCTGCTCAAGTGGCTTCATCCTAACCCTAGTAACAAGCCTGTCCATATGTCGCCTGCCAGCGGCGACTTCTCCGCCTCCACCTCCAACTCCAGCTCCAGCTCCTATTTCTGTGGCTCTGCTCGTCTTCCTATCTCGTTTAGACCTCCGCGCTAATGTAAATTTTTTTATGCTCGCCGCTGATAAGTAAGATCCGGACAGGTGAGAGACGCTAGCTGTGGCAGCTTTCTCGTTTCAATTTACATTCAACTGTGCGTCGTCCCTTGCCCTTTCCCTTTCTTTTTTGTGTGTTGCTATATAAATGATGTGTCAGTTTGGGTTGCCTGCTGCGTTTTTATTTCCGACTCGCTTTCACTCATTTTATGCTTCAGCGCCGCTGCTCACTTGACGACGACAACGACGACGCTTTGCCGGCTTTTGGTTTTGTGGTTTCAAAAACCTGCCACCCTGCGTCTCACAAATGGCGGGCAGGTGAGGCAAGGCGCCGTCCTGGATTGGCGTGCGCGCGAGCGCAAAAACAGATTACAGTTCAAGAACATGTTTTGATAAGCAGCAATTTAAAACGTGATGCTATTTTTGGTTTACACGAAAGACGAAATTCGTAATACGTATACGTAATACGCCCCTAAAGCGAAGCGTACCAACAACAACAACAACAACAACAAAGCAAAGGAAACTCGCTGCCAAGCTCAACAAAAGGCTGCCTGCTTGCAGGAGAAATGGCAGAGCGAAAGGCGACACCGAAGGAGCAAGGAGGTGAAACAAGAATGGGATGGAGAAGGGGAAGGGGAAGGTGGGGAGAGTTCTCCGCTTGTAATTTCATTTGCTTGCATATTTAGTGGGCGAATCTTTGGCGAGCTTCGCGGATGCCAAAGCGTCTGATGAGGTATTCAACGGCAGCTTTAATGCAATTTCCCAATAAAAAAGTGGCACATTTTAAGACTCAACTTAATGAGAATTAGGAGCACAAACTAAAAGGGAAAGTGTGGCGGGTTAATTATAAGTATTCTTTATTACTCATTTCAATTTCAATTTGCAATTGGAGAGTGAACTCAAATTAATGAGATGGGCGAGGATTAAAATTAGAATTGTTGCAATCAATATTTGATCAATTTGAGTGCAATTTAAGAAAGAAATTCAGCAGAAGAATAATTATAAATTCGAAAGAGTAATCATCAATGAAAATTCATATTATAATTAGATATACAAAATCTAGAAATCCGTATTTCAGTTCTATTCGTAAAGAGTTTTTAAGGAATTTCAATTTGCATTGCTACAGCATCATTATAATTATCGATTCAAAAGAGTAATCATCAATCAACAATTCATATTTTCTTTTTCTGTCTAAAATTAAACTAATTTCTTATGAATTTGTACTGTCTCAAGGACTTGTTAAGTTTATTTCCATTGCATAGAATTTGTAAGCTATGTCAAACAATTGTTGGGCCAAAATTATCAATTGTGAGAGTCAATAATTGAGTTCAATGGAAACATAGCTCAGTGCCACAGACATCATAATAGCAATACAATGTGACAATAAATAACAATAATAATAAATGAACAAGGCCCAAATAGAAATCTACGCTTAATGCGCTCCCAATGAACTCAAAGTTAGAAATGTTCAACAGCCCCCCAAAGAAGCAAACGATAAAAATGAAATGAATGCCAATTTTTGAAAAATTAATTTACTGTCTCTGAGTTTTCTTCCACATCGATATTCAATGAAAATTGCAACAGAGCCAACGAAGCAGCACTCGCAAAAAAGAAGAGAACAAAAAATATATATGAAATGAATGAAAGTACATGAAACAAGTAAGAACACTCAAGTTAAGAGTATTTGACGAGCAGATACTCTACAGTGCTTGCGAGTATATGTGATGTGCTTTCACTGCACTCAATAATTGATTAATTTTTCGATTGCAATAAGATAATAAAGATATTTTTAAACTTACCAATAACAATTTACCGAATTCGATTACTGGTGTTTGCTTAGCTTCAGATTAAACAGTTTACTCAGCAATTACAGGGTATTTAAATACTTGTGCAAGGGCAAGCATTTAGACAGACGCAGGGCAACAAGATGGCAGCATAAGTCAACGTCGTTGCTTTGCACTAATGTGCTTTTGGTTTTGTTGTATTTTTATATTATTGTTGCTGTTGTTCTTGTTGTTGTTGTTGGAAGCAACGACAATCGATTCTCAAGGCATCAATAAGAATGGTAGCGTTGAGGGAGCTGAAAAGTCCCTACAATAACTTTTCATTTGAAGGATAAGCACAAAGTGGCAGCATTTCTGCTGCTGCTCATTTTGCAGAGATTGCTGATGGCTGAGGGGAGGGGAAGCCGACAGACGGCAGGCGGAAGGCAGACAAGCAGCATTTGTAATAACTGTCATAAGCGAAATTGGTGTTATCCTGTGCAAGGACATTGCCAACGCCCCTTGCGGCGTGCGGCAAAATGAACGAAATTAAATGACATTTCTTCTTGCTGCTGCTGTTGCTCTTGTTGCTGTTGCTGGTATTGTTGTCATTTGTAGGGAGGGGGCAACAATGAGGGGCGGGGAAGTTAGCGCATTGAATTTAGCACCCAATATAAAAATCAACAATGTGTGAGTATGTTGTGTTTGGGTGTGTCGCAGTGTGCGAGAGTGAGGGTGTGTCAGAGCACGCGATAAGGATAAGCTTTAAGCATGAGCATGTGGCAAAAATTCTTAACGCCGAGATTTCATCTGGAAACAAGCTGCAAACTGCGCAAATGAACAGACAGGCGGACAGACAGTCGGATGGAAGAATGGAGGCTGCCATCTATGTGAGAAAGGACGAGAGCGCGACAAGCCAAAGCCAAATGTGGTGGCACTGGCACAACTGAAAAGCAAAATGTCAAGTAACGCCCCATTATGACTGTCATAGAAATGAAAAGTAATTTTGATTTATTAAACGTTAACAAAACACAGTAGACACACCGACAGCAACAGCAACAGCAACAGCTACAGGACTCACAGACAAGGAACAAATATCTCCACCTTCCCGAAACTTCTTCCACACATTCGCATAAATGTTGTGTTTGCGTTTGCGACATTTGCAAAAAGGTTTTTTTTTGTCGGCTTTTGCATCGTGTATAAGCCCAAGTGCTTAACCTTAGCCCTTTTCCCTGTCGCTGTCGCAGTCTCTGTCCTTGTTGCCTCCCCATTCACTTTCCCTTGGTCCCTGTCATATATCCAAATCCAAACCTAGCATCACGTTCTCGCTTTTTGCTGTCGCTTCATTTTGTTTTCACTCGCCTTGCCGATGTTGTTTTTGCTTTCTGCTGTTTGTTATAAGAAACTCATTCGCATTGTCAACTTCGTTTTCATCAGCAGACAGGCGGACAGGACGACAGGACACACTGAGTGGAAAAACTGACAGTCGCTTTAAGATAAAAATTTTTATAACTACACGTCGTCATCTTTCAGTTTGCCAAGAACCCAAAGCCTAAAATTTGGCACGCCCCTTTTCTTGGGCCATTTATTTCCAGGACGAAGGGGAGAAGGACGACAGATACGAGTACGAAATGAGTTGGCGGTAAAGCAAGTGGTTCGAGTCCTTGTCGTGGCTTGTCATAAAAAAGAAAAAAGGAAACGATATCAGGAAAGTTTAACATCTTGGCGGCCTCATGACATATTGCTTAAATGGGGCCCATGTGGGATATTGAACCGTAGAAAAGCCGCTTGGATGGGGAAGGTAGTTGTCTGGGGCTGCATTAAAACATAATTGGTAAGTGATTTAAGCGTAATCGGAATGGTCGCAATGGATGCGAGTGTGTAGTGCAGACTGATAAATGGTTCGAAGTCCTTGAAACTAATCGATAGATGCTAATGGACCTCAATCTGTCTTTAAAAACGGAATTGCTTGTAATTTGAATTTGTAGACGAAAACAATCAATCTATATTGAGTATGTAAATCAATAAAGTTAAAATAAAGTTTTTAAATTTAACCAATTTTGAATAGCGAATTAGTTCATAGTACTAATTTTAATTTGTAGACAAAAATAATAATGTTATCTTAAAAAAATTCTCAATAAATTTAAATATTCTTAAAGTATTTAAGGAAGAAGTTAAATAAATTGTTTCTAACTTGAATCGGTAGATAGGAAGAAGAACATTAATTTGTTCAATAATTTTCAAATTCAACAATGCAAACAGCTTGTGCTTAGCAGGAAATGTTTTTCCTTGTAACTAGAGAAATTATTATATTTCCTTGAATAAAATCAATGAAATTCAAGACAAATGATTATTTTACTTGCATAAAAATAATTAATAAAGTTGAGATTAATTTAAGTAAATTAACAGCATTTAAAACGGCTATCAATGAGAAAGGATTGTAATACTTTCATGAAATAAATCAATGAATATAAAAGTTGCATAATTTAAAAAAAGGTCCTATAGCAATTGGAAAGTGTAATATTCGAGCAAGTTCAATTTAAATTAAAGCTCCTTTCCTCATCTAGTATTTCCGATAGCATTTCATTTATGCTGCCCAGTGTAATTGATGATATCAATGCAGCAATTGTGATGCTCTAAACTGTCACCTTGCTATCACAACAGCAACTGGAGTAATGAGAGCAGCAGCAATGGGAACGACAGGACGATATGTGGCCAAGAGGAATCCAGCTTGTGACTCGTTCGGCCAAAACTCATTGGACGATAAACACATGCGATTAAATGGCCAAATCGTTTAATTATAAGTTCACTTAATGCCCAGCATAAAGCCAAAGGCTTTACTGCCGACAATTGCCGTTAAAACTCGACAGAGAGATAGAGCGCAAGACAAAGACAGAAAGAGAGAGAGTGAGAGGGGCAGAGAGTGTGTGAGAAAGATAGAAGATAGGCACGCGCCTGATTGCCTTTTGTAGAGCCAGAGTTGGCGTCATGGCATCGTGATGTGGCATTTTGACAGTCGCAAGGCAGAAGGCCGATAGCAACAATATGTCAATGCAATTGCCAATGCCAATGATATGGCCAAAACACAGAAAACAGAGCAAGAGAGAAGGGCCAAGAACAGAGAGTGTGTGAGCGATAGAGAGAGAGAGAGAAATTGAAGGCCGCTAAAGCCTGAAGCTGTGTGCCAGCTTTGGTCCGCAGCGAAACGAGGAAAACAGTCAAAATTCATTCGACAAGTCGACTTTTGGTAAATTGCACTTGGCACTTGTCCCAGTTGGCGACAAACGTGCGCTTCTTTGACGACTGCGTTTTTAATTACAACAAAGCACTGGACAGCACCTAAACCTCGGACCAATTAGGCCCTGATCCGACTGACACAGCTGCCGTCACCATCAACGGGAGCCGCTTCAAAATGCAATGGCAATCGACATTGGCCGAGTATGCAAAGGAGTAAAGCACAGAAAAAAACTTGAGCACTGCTCGAGGGGACTGCGACGACTGCGACGATATCCTATAAAATAGATTATTTATTTATCATTTGAAATCGAGTGTACGATACGAAACTAGCTGCTGGGACCTTCGACTCGATAAAATTCATATAGATATTCAATAGCAGGTAAATAATTAAAATTCATTGCAGATGCAAAGAGTTTAAGTAATTTCATAACTACCCTATTCACATCTCTGCAGGGTATTAAAAACACGAAGCGGAAATGTTGCGCTTGTTTAAATTGCCATCATCACGTTGAACGCATGTCATGTTCAGTTTTGGAGTGGAGGTTGGGGCAGTCACAGTCACTGTTTGTGTTGCATGTCTGCCATGCGACACTTTGACTGACAGCCGCGGCTCAAAATGGAAAATCAATGCGCTTGTCCCGTTAGCCGCCGTGACTTGACTCATTTTCCAAAGCAATGACGGGCGTTACACTGATTTCAGCCGACATTTTGGGTACAGTCCATAATAGTTTTACTCTTTGAATAAAATCCCTAATTAGCTGAAATCGAAAACTTCTCTCAGAGCATGACCATGCAAGCTTTTAATTATTGACATAATATTTAGTGGAGTAGTTTATTTTTTATGAGCATTAAAGATATAGAGCGGATTTCACATGACAATTAGTGCATTAAAACAAATGCTGTCGCTCTCTATGTTTATCAAATATAAATTGTTTCAATTATCTCGGTCATATGAATATGCATACGAATAATGAACAGATGGATCCTTCGCAAATACTATATGCTGCTAATAATGTGTGTTGGCTGCAGGCCATCTGATATGCCATGACTGTTGTAATATCTGTGTATATATTTTTATTTTTTTTTATTTTAGCAAATTATTTGTAGAGTCGCGTGTTTAACTAACCGTTCAGTTTTAAGTGGATTTTACTTTAGTTATTTTAACAACACACGGCGACATTGTCGAATGAATTTCATGTTTGTTTGCCGCTCATGTTGACAGAATGATGGAATTGACAGCATGACAACGCCGTGCTGGCTCAAATATTTAATTTAAATCAGTGTCACTGGCCATTAGGCAATTTGTGTTGACCATCTGCGGATCAGAGACTGAACTGAATATTGTTACTGGACACAAATCCAGTGCGTGGGTGTGCCAATTGTCAGGCAGTTGCTAAAACTGTCAAACGGCATGACGTGCACTAATACAAGTCCAGTCTCAAAAGACTTTACTTAAATGCCAGAACAAATATTTGATAATATTTAAGGCATGCATCTGAAAAGCGCTTTTATATTCATGCTGGTTTCATTTCTGGTTGAATCCACATGACTTGGAAATAATAAAAAGCATCCACCGACAACAAATCAACTCCACATACTCGTGGATACATAACAAAAAGTGTATATAAATATAGAAATAGTTTAATTAAGAATTGGAAAAAATCATAAAAATGGTAAGCATTTTAAAATAAATATTAGTGACTTGTGCCCAAATTTAAAAGCTTTAGCTTGTAGTGCAAGGAATCAAAGTAATCAATAAATAATATAAATAAATACAAAGAAATGATATTTTTGAAAAGACCAGATCTCAGAAGACGAATTCACTATTTGTAATATATAGTAATCAATAAATATAATAAATAAATAAATAAAAATAAATGATTTTCTTTGAACAACACTTTTGTTTAAAGACCAGATCTCAGCCGACGAATTTACTATTTCGTTGAGCTATAAGCTGGCTGAGAACTATAAATTAAATGCAACACTGGCAGCACTTTCAAATAGGTTCTCTTTGAGCGCTTGAGGGAAAATTGTGGGCGTGGGCTGCAGAGAAAATAATCTTTTCGTTATAAAGCCACCTGAGTGGGACTCAAGCGGAGAGGCTTTGCTATTGTTTCATTTGCCAAAAACTACAATACATGTCGGGCCGTACTCGACGGAGTACCTTTTGCATGTTTTCATTTAATTTGAAACATTTTCTTAGCTTAAATTACAAATTCATATGAAATGTTCTTATGAAGGATGTCAGATGTGTCTGGCGACATTCGTTCGGCTCGGCTTATCTGTTATCGGACCGAATGTCGCTGTGGCTCCAGCGCTCTGCATCCACTTCCACTTCCACATCCTGCCAGCTCGAGAGCTGTGCTCTCGGTTAGCCTGCGGCTTAAATTGAGTGCCAAGCCGTTTTTCGACCATGTAAGAGAAACACACAAAAAAAAGGTAACAAAAACGAAGGCAGACAGTTTATTTTGCACGCGCTGGGGACTGATAGAACCCAAACCCTGAAAGACAGCGGCAACCAGCCGTGGCATTAGAAACAGGACTAAGAGGAGCTGCAGGAGCAGGACGAGGAGGAGGAGCTGTAGGAGCAGGCAATTTACAGTTTCGTGGCCACGTGACTTACTAAATCAACTTGCCGCTGTCGCTCGCTGGCGTTTTTGAAGTTGAAGTTTGTTTGTGGCAACAAAAACACAAAGTCTAATTCTTGGCCCAAACTCTCGCCTCGTCGACGTTGCGTCGTCTGGGCGGGCGACAAAACGTTGGAAATGTCAGTTTGACAAATCGCGTGCAAAAATCTGTGAAATCTTCTTTTTTTTTATTTGGCACACAGTTTTGAATGCTGCTGTTTCGCTTGCCGCGTCCTGTTTCAGTTTCAGTTTCAGTTTCTTTTTTGGGCCAAGCGTTGGATTTGATGTCTCCGTATTTGCCGCAAGCCGTCGTAGCAGCATTACGCGAGATGGTTGTGGGAGGTGGCAGGTGGGAGGCATGCCCCATGTGTTGTTTTGGCGCCTTTGCCACAAAAGCCACCGAACGCCGACGGCGCCTCTTTGGGTAATTTGTTGTGTTTGTCTTGAGCTGCCTTTTTCAGTCCGCTGCCCATGGGCATGGCAAATTTTTTGATTAATCAAAGGACATTTTTTTGTTGATGCGTTAAAGAAGCCTGAATTAATGCAAAAATGATGAGTGGAAATTTGTCAAGCTTATTTACTTCCGTCATTTAATGGGCCCGCGGCACATTGACAGCGGCTGGACGACCCCCAACTCACACACACACCAACACACCAACACACCGACACACACACACAGACAGCCGAATTTATCTTTGTTTGCTTTTCGTTATTTTTTTGTATTTTGGTTTTCGGTCTCGGCTTTTTTTCCAATTTTTTGTGGCAGTCCCGAAGCCATTTTATGCATAATTTTTCGGGCCATGCTGGTGTTGGCTCTTATTGTCCACCATTTTTACCTGCGGCCATTGGCCCTTGCATATTTTAGCCGGATTTGTCATAATGCGTTGAATATTTTTCTCTCGAAGTGGGTCGAGCCAAGGCGACAGAAGTGTTTTGCGCCTGGCGTGCAAAGTGTTTGGTTTTTTGGCTTTTTTATTTTGGCAATGCTAAATCGAATCTGGGTTGTTTTTGTTGTGTCGGTCGCCTTTATCACCGGGCCATAAGCAGGGTAAACGAATTAGATGGGCGTACAGGAAATCTATAGCATAGGCTCTGGGTGGGTCATTGCCACAGATTAAAAACGAGAAAAAAGAAACCCGGACGAGGGACTATTCATTGCTGCCATCAACTGATAAAAAGAAGCCGCAGCAGAATATTTTATTAGCTTACAATTTAGTTATCAGTTGTCATTATTTTCTCCATTTTAAATTGAGCTTTAAATTTGGGCAACATTGAAAAACCATTTTGAATTTCGTATAATAGTTGTGCTTTACCATTTATTGTTATTTCTCGTACATCGTTTAATACAAATACATTAACATTTCACATACAATAATTAAGATTACTTTTAGTTGCCTTTGATTGTTTTTCATAGTTTATTCTTTGCGTGCAAATACATACGAGTATGTGCAGTTTTATTTTACTAATTTCCTTCCTTACCTTTGCTTTTATTATTTTGTTTTATGAGATATACATACAAATAATCTGCGCTTGTAACTATTTCAAATTTAATTTGTTTAGTATTATTTATAGAATTTTTTGTGTTTGCACACAGTTTTGGCATTACAAATATCGAAGGGAGAATTCAATTAGCTGCTGAGCTGATTCGATTTCAATCTCGTTATGTCGATATTCGAACTTTGCTTATCAATATTCGATTACTAGGTTAATTTATATATACAAAATTCAACGGTTTACCTTGTTAACTTTTCATTTGCGGCGCAGTGGACACTCCATGGATGTTGCCGCCTTTTTGTGGACTTAGAAACGAGCATTACGGATTAGGCTAAAATGAAAGCGGCCAAAAGGGACAGCTACTAACTTAAACTGCAGTGCCAGGGCAACAACGAGGCCACGCCCAACAGCCAGGCGGCGAAAGTGGCTGCCAAAAATGGAATTGACTGATTATAGAGAGACAGAGAAAGGGGAAGAGGTCGACTCACCTGCTCGCACGCTGGCACAGGTGCCATTCTCGGTGAAGCGTTGATTGTAGCCGTTGTCCTTGAGCGCCAGGACTGTGGTCCGCACTCGGCTCTCGCGCCTCGGAATGGTCAGAGCCATCATATCGGCCACGCAGCGCAGCTCGAGCACCTCGCTCTTGCTGATGTAGCGCTGGTCGTCAAGGTGGAAACGCAGTTGCAGGTTGCTTGCATAGAGCGGAAAGCCTTCGATGTTGCGTGTGATCTCATTGATTTGCGGTTGCAGGCTGCTCAGTGGTGCCTATGGTAACGAAGAAAAAAACCGATATCGAGAACGAGAACGAAATGTGAATTCGAAACCAAAGCGAAAGGCAAGCACTGGTCATGCTGCATGCCACATGCCACATATAATTTGCGATTTGCATTTATGAGTGCTGCGGCTGCACTAATGCTGCTGTCAACGTTGCATTTTGCACATTGCCGCAAATATGAAATCAGGTTAACCTGCATCCAACATTGCCCGCAAATATCTAATGGGCAATGGGACGGCCAACCGTGCGTATGTGTGATGTTCGATATTTGTGTGTGAATCTACTTACGGTCTTGTTGTCGATGTACCATGTCAGCCTCGCCGCAGGATTCGACCACTCGGAACTGCAGTTGGCGAGCAGCACATCTCGATATTTGTAAGAGTGTCGTATGCCGGTGATGAACGGATCGAATTTCGGCAGCACTGCAATCATAATCAATTCATGGGGCAGTGAGTTAAATCCACATCAAGTGAGGGCTCCGCCTCTAATTTATATTTATTGTCACTTTAAGCTCGCCTGCAGGAAGGGCTTGATTATTTTGGGCGATGATCTAACAGCAAATGCGGCTGGGTCAGAAAGTGTTTTGTGTGCTCAGCGCAAAGCCAGGCAAACCAGCCGAAGCCAAAACAAGCAAACAAGCAAAACCAGCCAACCAGCCAACCACCCAACCACTTAGGTAATTATCAACCCGCCAACAGTCTAAATATTTATTCAAAGTGTTAATTAATCTTTACAAATAATTGCCCAGGACAAACTTTTTTGATGAAAGCAAGAATAATTTGGTTTATTGCGTCACACACACACACACACACCTACACAGATGCAGATACAGTGAAAACAAGGTATCCGTCACCACCAACCGCCTCAGCAGCAGCAGCAGCAGCAGAAGTAACCAGAAACAACTCCAGCAACAACAACGTCCAACCTCGAGGACGACCACAAAACAGTGGGCACAACAACAACAACAGCAGGAATAACAAGTTGAGTTTCAGTCAAATGAATGCCGACTGCCGCAGTTGTTGTTGTTGCTGTTGTTGTTGCTGTTGCTGCTGCTGAAAATTTGTGAAATATGTTGAGAAGCAAAGCTGGAGCTGTGGGAGTGGGACAACAAAGCATTAAGGTGGACGGGGGGTGCCAGGGGCCATCAAAAGTCAGGCAGTCAGCAGTACTATAAACTTTTTAATTGACTTAATACAAACCACTTTGGTGGAAAGTTTCTGACCTGTTTCAAGTAAAACTTGCAGAGGCGATGGCGATGGCGATGGCAATGACGATGCTGCTGCTGCTTGTACAGAAGTTGATGATTGCGGCCATGTTCTGTCGCTTGGTGGCATCAGTGTGGACCAAATGCATTCGGGCAGTCCACAGGTGTACCCATGTACAGGTGTGTGTAACGGGGGGTTACCAAAAAACTGGAGTTGCGGTAAACTGAACTGTGACTGGAATTGGCAACAACACGCAACAGCAGCAGCAGCAACGAGTGTACGAAAATTTGGTACGAAAACAAAGCAATCAACTCGGATAAATAAACCAAAAATACCAAAGTACCAGTAAAACACAAGGCAACAACAAGAAAAACAACAACTCAAAACAAACAAAAAATAAAGAAAGGAAACAAACGACTCCATAGGCAGTTGGGGAAATTGCTCTCTGCCAGCTTGAATGCTAAACGAGACAAACACCAACAACAACAACAACAACAACAACAGCAACTTCGACATCGACATCGACAATAAGATAAAGTCAGAGCTGAGGAAACTGAGGTGAAGCACAAGCACAGCACAGCATGCCAAACAGGTGTAGCTCTTTGGGGCCAATGCGGTGTCCGGTTGGGGAGCACCGCACAAATGATGACCCCATATTAAAAAGTCAAAAGTGGACAGGCTAAGGGTAAATGTTCTTCTTCTTTGTAGCTCTGGAGTTGCCCTTCAAAATGCGCCTGGAAATCTCTGAAGTAATTAGGTGTGGCACAGGCTTGTCCACGCTTTTTCTTGTACACACAGATCACATCCTGAGCAAACTTTCGAAACTTAATCAGTGGGCAGAGGGGCGGAGGGAGTGAGGAAGCTATGGCGACACATGGCACGCAACTAAGCGGAAAAATATTTGCACTGTAAAGTTTTTCGAGCAGCAGCCGCAGCCGCAGCGTTTTCCGAGCATCATCAAAGAGCACACACAAGGTGATTGCCGTTTGGAAAATCGACACAAAGCCATTGGCTGTCCGAGTCCCTCGCAGCGATCCCCACTTTGCACGTTTTGTTTTAAAGTTGTTCCAGGTGGGTTAGGTGGGATAACTGAAGCTTGACGATGGCGATGCGATGGCGATGGCACTTTAGTGACAAAATTCCCAAGTTGATTGTTGGTCTGTCAACAGCTTCGCAAGCCATTGAAACAAAAAACTGGCTACACTAGACTACACAACACCATGGTACAGGGCTACAAGGCATGGCATTAACTCGAAACTACGTGCTGCACTGGACATGCGGCACACAAACATACACACACACACACACACACACATACACATTCTATGCAGCTGCAACATCAAGAGTGTGTGATGTGGTGGTGCTTAAACTTTGTCGCCAGCTCGTTGATGAAGTTTGATGCCATGGCTGCTTGGTTGGCTTTTATATTCGCAATGCTTCAGCTCCTCATTTCATGTATGTGCGCTAGTATGTGTGCATGTTTGAATTGTGTTTTTTATGTCCTTTACACACACACATGCACACATAAAATTAAAATGGCGAATTGAAGGTGGCATATGCCAAAAATGGCTGCTTTTGCTTCGGCGTTGGGGGCGAAATTCAGTCATTTTGTTATATGGCGGTCAGTTTATGAGTCCCTTGTTTGTTATTGAAAAATTTTTATTACACACACGAAGCGAAAAGGAACAAAATTAAATACAATAATATAATATGTGTAAAGCATTAGCCGGAATGTCACAATATCAGTTGGCCGTAAAAAATATGATTGCATTTCCAGCAGAACTTTAATTGACTAGTTTCAGCAAATTGCTTAATCAGCAAAGTATTTCAGACATCAATTCAATACTTCTAAGGTAACATATTTATGGAAATAATTCCCAGTCTCAGTTCAGCTGTATTTGGAGGCAATCCTCGCTTCTTGATGGTTAAATTTGGAATGCGATTTAGATCTAATTTAGTCTTTGTTATTTGCATGTTGAACAAGTTAAGCGTGGCTTACTTGCCTACCTATAATAAGTACAATAGATAAAAGTCGGAATTGACATGCAAATATCGCAGACACGAGGATGTGGAGAGGAGACAACAAGCAAACAAGAAGAAAACATCCAATTAAAGGCGAAATTCAAATACGAAAATGCGAATTCAAATTTGATTGTTACGCGTAAACAAATGCTTAAGTGCGCATTATGCAAATCAATACTCTTAAAGTAGCGCCAATAAATAAAAACCCCACTCTGCGTCTCTCTTTCGCTCTCGCTCTCTTGATGTATCTCGATGCGGCATCGCCCACAAACTGAAGTAGAAGTACCAAGCAACCGAGAAACAAATCGCTGAGCAGGAAAATTGCGACAAATAAATCATTTTGAGCCGCCGCGTCGTCGTCGTCGTTGGCGTCGTGCAACAAAAGACATAAGCGGGCCATTTTCATTTGCGTGAAATGACATTGGGCTAGAATCAATTGATTTGAATTTCAAAGTGTCGCGCTGCCCCAGCGCATGCCACATTGGGCCACAATCAGCGCGGAGCGCCGCAACCGCAGTGCCGCGGCATCATGTACGCTGCCAATCAAAGCGAGTGCGACCGAGTTCAAAATGGCGCCCAACGTGGCCAGCGGCATCGACTGTGGCATCGACTGTGGCAGCAGCGACAGCGGCAGCGGCAGCGGCGTTGACATTAACAAGCCCCAACTACAGCTCCCCAGTGCCACAAACGAGTTGGCATTGTTATTGCTTTGCCGCTGCTGTAACCGTTTGTGTTGTTGTCCTCGGCTATTCCTGTTGCCTAGGCCATGCACGTGACAACGGAGATGCTGCTTTGGCAAGATTATAAATTGATTCGTACGAAGCTCACAATTGAGTTGAATTTGTTGGCAGGTGGCGGATGTGTGTGTGTCTGTGTGTGTGTGTGTGGTGGGCTGTGGGCGGCCAGGATTTATTAACAATCATTACTCATACAAATGGATGACGCGTGTCACAATTTTGCAGCATTTATGCGGCAGCCTTTGAACTGCGAACGCGCCTCCTACCATCTGTCTGTCTGTCCACCAGTTTATTCGTGCTGCCTACTGCCAATGATAAATGGAAAGGAGTTGAGCTCACCCCGCGGGCGACGACCCGTGCAAAGACCATTTATAATTTTATTAAGTGTTTGCAAAATTGCACATAATTTGTTGTCTTTGTGCGAAGCACACACATAAATCATACGAGTAAACAGCAAAAATTACGAGAGACAGAGAGAGCGAG
Organism: Drosophila ustulata; assembly: GCA_035047365.1. Taxonomy (NCBI): domain Eukaryota; kingdom Metazoa; phylum Arthropoda; class Insecta; order Diptera; family Drosophilidae; genus Drosophila; species Drosophila ustulata. Next base: position 17,218,113 of record JAWNPT010000094.1, read on the forward strand.
TGAGATGGAGTCAGGAGAGAGGGCAGGGTAATGACATTTAGTGTACGTACCGCCAACGGTCATATTGGCCGACTTATCGATCAGCTTGAACTCGGGCGCATCGCCAGAAACCTCACAGCGATATTGGCCGGACGAGTGCACATTTAGTTTCTCCAGCTCCACGTTGCAGATGAATTGATTGCAATGCGACGAGCCTTCGGCGATGGTGACACCTTTGACGGGAAACCAATTTGTTGTCGGCGGTGTTAGCGGCGAATATCTGCAAACGGAGAGAGACAGAGAGAGAGAGAGAGAGATAGTGAGAAAGAGACCAAAAAACAGTCAGATAAAGAGACTCTTCACAGCGCCAGAGAAACAGAGAGAAAGAGAGAGAGAGAGCGACTTCGAGTGCTGCGCAAAAATCGAATCCATGAAATATTTATGAGCGCATGCAAAAAGGTTTTCGATTTCTGCATTTTGCGGCAACGTTGCCGCAAATGGCGTGCAAATAAAAATCCATCGATTTGCCGATTTGTAGCCGCATTTCGGCGTCGCTTTCCACCGATTTTTATTATGAATACCCCGGATACCCTGGCTGACGAGTGCGAGTATTATGCAGCTTTCAATGCTTTGCTGCAACTGCATTTTCTGCTTGAGGCTTAGTCTTTTCAACTCCATCAATTTGCCCAAAAATAGACCAAAAAAAAAATGACAATAATATTCAAATTGCATAGCCAGCCGCATACATCGTATATGCAGATATATGCATATATACCAGAGCTGTAATCTGCGAATAATTTGTGCAATTCAGAATTTGCCAGCAACGAGCTTCCATGCGAAACTCTTCTTCGCTTAGTTCTGTGTGGTAAATGTTGTAAGAAACTTGTGCATGGTTAACTGAAATTGATAGCCATGATTATCTTTGTAACCATTTTGCTTTTAAACTCTACATATCACATTTATTTTTTGCATTTCATTATGCCAATCGAAGTATTTTCATCGTTTGTGGCATCAAATTCGATTGACCATAAATGCCAAGCCCAGGAGAGCTAGGTTTTTTTTAATAGTTCAAGTATATATTACTTTATCAGTTCAATTTCAAATAAATATTCAATAAATACTTTTTAACAAAAGAATATTATTACAATTGCTTTACACTTTTTTGTAAAGTAGAAAAAATGAAGAAAAAATAGTGGCTCGAGTTTCGTATTGGGAATAGTCGACAAACGAATACCCTATATTCAGCATTAATTGTAAAAAGCCAATTTGTTTGTTAAGAACCCTTTCAATGAGTCCAGGGAATTATTTTATAATCTAGCCGTTGCATAATACAATTTTCTTCTGCATACACTTTTTGTATGCCTTAGGGAAAGTCAATTACTTCATTTAAATACTTTTTCCGCTGCTTTTTGTTAAAGAACTCGCTTTGTTTAAAACAATCATTTGGCTTGCATATTTTAATAGCGAAATCCAATCAGTTGCTAATTTTGCACGTTGAAAATAAAACAATTTGAAATTGAAGAGTTGTATTTACTGTTAACTGTTAACGTTTTTCTCTTTACATGTATCTATTTTTCAAAGACATTTCCAATAAAACCGCAATGTCAAATGCAGTTGAAAATGGCAATAAAAATGAAATAGAACACAATGTGTCAAAAACAATAAGCTGGTTTGGAAAGCAATGCAAATCTCATGTGGTTAACGAAGATTAAACAGACATTTTTGATACTCTGTTTGCATTATATTGCACTTTTTTTGGAAGAGTCCTTGAATCGATATAATCCATTAAACTAATTGCTTGACCGGCGATATTAATAGGGCTTTAAAATCAATAACAAACGTGGCCTAAAAAGGATTTGTGTGTGCCACACACAAAATACTGGGCAAAATTTTGCGCTCGATTAAGCCCAACCAATGACCAGCAATTAAGCCAGTTAAATAAAAAGTGCTCTTCACACATATTTGAACGCGAGCCGTTAAGGGGACGTTATGAAGAGGGCTGAACTGTCGAAATGGCAACGTCATCTGAGCGCAATTGCTGGCGCCCATAAAAATCCATTTCAATTAAGCATTTAAATTAGTCGCGACACTTTCAAGCGTTCGAGTGTGTACACCTATAGCTGTATCTGGCCCATGCCCCTTCTCCAGGACCCATCTGGCATCACTTTGTTGCGGACACTGTTGCAATTTCATGACGTTTTCAATTTACACCATAAAATCTGCATGAATGCGCCGACACACTCGCCGGGCCATTTTATTATATCGAGCTGAGAGCCGAAAATATTTTTATGGCACTTTTTTATTTGTTTTATAGCCGCAGCCACAGCACTGCACAGCACAGCACAGCACAGCAGTTCGTAGTTGGCAGTTGGCACCGAGATCCGAGCTTACCGTACGCTTACCTGAAAAACTCCTGGCCATCCTTGTACCATTTGACTGAGTTGAGGGTCCGATTGCCCATTTCGTAGCTGCAGAACAGTTTGGCCTTATGTGCGGCATCGATAATGGGCGGGACGGAGAGCGACGATAGATGCAATGCGTCAATGGGCGGCACAGCTGCAATGAAAAGCGTGCAGTGATTGGCGTATTAATCAACAAACTTCAGCTCGCATTGAGCATTCATGAATGAACTTCTTAGCTACTTATTCACTTAAATAATAAAATGGTATCGTATTAAATGAAAGATTTGATGTACAGTGTATACAGTTATAAAGTCATTAAATTGTGAATTATTTTCTTACAACTTTTTTTAAACTTAGTCGCGAATTCACTGAAATAAAAACAAATTAATCACGTATTTACTAAAATAATTTGAAATAAATATCATTATACATTGCAGCTATTTAAAAAAGGAGAAATAAATATAAAATTGTTTTAGTTATAATAATTTAGTTCAAAAATTGTAATATTGAAATGCTAAATGTTAAATTGTATTGCTAGGAATAGTCATCAATAAGAAATAACAAATAAAGAAAACTAATTATAAAGTGTAATTTAATTTATAATTACGCCTAGTTATTATCCGTATAATGTAATTTGCTTTAAGGCAATTAAGTAAAACTGAGTTCATGCTCTGGTTTGCCTTGAACTCCTGGTTTGCCTTTGATCATGTTTAAGGGTCAAAAATATGTGCAAGGATTCCGCTTTTCACACTTGCCCAATGAGCAGTCGTGTTTTTTTCCACATTTATTATTGCATTTAAGCGAGCATTTCGCAAATGCAAAGGCCATGAATCAAATGGCCGACCTCGCGCCCAACGTGGGTTTTAATTAAGTTTATTTTACTTGGCTTGATAATAAAAATTACTGAAATGAGTGCGAGGCTGGCTGAGGGAGACAGGGGCGTGCTGATGTGGTTGTGGTATTGCAGTCATTATTGTTGTTATGCCTGTTGTTGTATGTTTTATATCTGAACTATGAACTTTTGCGAACCGACAAAATAATTAGCATGGTCCATCTCCCGCTCTCTCACTCTCTCTCTCTCTCTCCCTTGTACACATATTTTCGCTGTCTCTTTTTGTCTTTGAGCGCTACACGGACTGCGGAAGCAACAGTTTTTCATTTGTTTATGTCCGAGTTCCGTTGCAGGGTCGGATTTAATGGTCCTGGCCAACGGCTTGAACGACGGCTAATTACAACAAACAGCAGACAAACAAAAATTAACTTATGTGCTCCATAAATCAGCCAAGTAATATAACTTTTTCCCGGCAGTGTCTTGACATGTAGAGCTTCTGATAACTTGTTCATAAACTTTTCGAAAGAATAATTAAATCAAATTCCTTGCCCGCAAATATATTGTGAAGAGGATAAGACTTTCGATCAGATTATGACTTTCAAGAGTCGTCTTAAATTATAATAATTTGTATGTAGAGTTTACCATAAAAAATGTTAATAAACAATATGATAATAAGTTTGCATAGTTTATGTAAAAATTGTTAACAAACTTTTTTTTGCGCTTTTTGTTGAATACAATTTTATTTTATTGGCATGATATTTCAAATGCGAGTTGCGAAGAAACATTTAAATGCAATCACATGATCAAATATGCAAATGAAAGTGCTAAATGATAAATATTTTATATGTTTATTATAATATGTACATGTGTATTTACAAGTATTTACCTTTTTTTTGCGCATTTAATTCATTCATTCTTTTTTGCATTATTTGTTTACAATATTTTGTTTTGTTTGCATGGAAAATTAAGTACGCTTGACGTATGCGATTAAGTATTTATTTTTGCATTGTGGCTGACGAGCATTAATGCGGCTTTAATATTGATAAATTTAAGTCCTGTCGAGCTTAACGCAATTTGCCACTCGGAAACTTGGCCGACAAATTGCTTTATGTTTAGCCAGGCCAATGCACATTACTCATAATGACGAGCAAAAAATTCGATTAGCTTAGAAAGCAATTAACATGCTAAGCATACACACACACACACACACACACACACACATGCAGACTGGCTGAAAGAAATTAAAAAGGATTTCTGGGCAAATGACGAGGTGATTTGTGGGCCGCAAGTATGTAATATGCTCAGCCTAAATCTGGCTTAAGTCGCCAGCCTTCTGTAGACGCAGTCTGGACTCTGGTCTCTGGTCAAGTCGTGCGTTTGTTTTGGCTTTCTTTTGGCTCCACTTGCTGACTGATTGTCGGTCAGTTAATATCACTCAAGCATGAGAGCTGCCTTGGCGACGCCCGCTGACAGATAGCCAAGCCGGCCATGTGAGCAGGCGATGAGTTGGCCAAAAGCCAGCCCTGTCCAGCCCCTTACGGCTATAAGATAATGAATGCGTTGACGTTCAAGCATTTAATGTGCCGAAACAATGATGAATTAGTGACGAGACAGAAACTTCTCAAGCGCAAAATAATGAGGCGTTTGCTTGCCCTTAGCCTCCGTTCTTCGTCTTCAGTTACTCACACACATACACACACACAGTTTTAGCCATGGCCCAAAGCTCACAGTGCGGGCAATTTGCTTTGAATTTACTTGATTGCCGGACGGAATTTGGCGCCATTTGTGTTTCACTCAGTCAGCGCGTGTGTGTGTGTGTGTGTGTGTGTCTCCGTCAAACGGTGCATTAAATTTGCACAGCAGCATCAGCATGCTCGGAATTTTCGATTAAAGAACACGGCTCAAACGAGCATTTCGTATTTAAATTTTGAAACGCCAAGTGCTTCACGTGCTCGCCATATTAACTCCAAGGCAATACTCGTTTATCTGACCCAGGTATCAGACTACCACAGTATCCTTATTCTTATCCTTATCCTTCAGCTTGTGTTGGATACAACGCACTCTCTGCGAACCGAATTTGTCTTTGTCATCGCCATTGACATTGACATGTGGTTCAGTTTTTGTCTACTCCTCCACTTGTTCTAAGACGTCGTTATGTAAGCCTTGAGATGATAGTTCACATTACCGCCAAGAGTTCATTTTCTGAGGGTGCCTCTTCAAAACACTAATAATTATATTTGCAAATAATATTTCGCATGCTCAATCTACTTTTTCCTTAGCTTATTTAATTACTCTTTTCTATTTTATTAAGGGTATGCACCATTCACCCATCTTAAGTTCGGTTTGGTATTGTAAGAAAAATGAACCGCATACATACAAAGCTGGAAACGCACTTTTACTTTTTTGTTATGGGCCACATACTCGTAGTATTTGGGTAAACATTTTCGTTGGCTTTCTGAGAAAATTCATCATAGTTTTTTGTTGTTGGTCTTTGTGGGCTTTTGACAGCTTTGCCGGAAAATTAAAGGGAAAAACTTAAAGCCAGCATGTTGTGTGAATATGTGCGTGTGAGATTTGTGCTCTCATCACAAGTTTTTGACAGTTTTGTGAGCAGCGAATATACTCAGTGTATGCTATGCTGATGGATTGTTTTGGGGGCGAGAGCATTGTTGCTATGCCTTGTTACTTGGGAGTCGCCCAGTTGTTGCACATTCACTGGTTGCAAGTGGGTAGAATGAAGCTAAAATGCTTAAAGTATTTTGCAGTGTCTGATGGAAGCTGCTGCAAAATTATGTATAAATTGTAGATAAATATGTAATCAGATGAGCAACTAGCTACAGATGCTCTACGAAATATTATACCTTAACAGATTTGCAAGGAAAAGTTGTAACGAGTCGACAGTTGATTGCATAAGGACTCTGCATCCGCATCCCAGCCATATAATACAGCCAAGCAGCAGACAGCGAGACTGCGAGACAGTCGGACAGACAGAGAGACCAACTGAGTCGGCAAGTGGGTAATAGTTTCAGGTAAAAGCCTGTAAACGAGCAAACTGGCACAAACGAGCAGCAAGCTGAATGCTGATGATGATGCTGTCGCTGCCGCTGCTGCTGCCGCTGTCGACGCTGCTGCTGCTGCGGCTGCTGGTCGTGGAGGGGCAACGATGCGGATGCTCGATATCCAAGGCATCTGTGGCAAATGTAGCTCGAGTCGTAGATATAAAGTCATTGAGTTGGAAACTGTTTGCCAGTGCCAAGCCAGCAAAAGGTTCAAGTACCAGCAGCATCAGCTTCACAATCACCTCCTCTGTAACCACTTCCACCATCGACCCAAGCAACAGCAGTTTTCTCTGCATCGCCCATTCGCTGCTTCTTTTATTTATTACATGGCGTATACGCAATATTTGCACACGCCGTAGTCCCAGCGCAGATATGCAGCAAATGCATTGTTTATGTTTTGTTTCTGTTTTTTGCTGTCTCACAATTTCTCCTCTACTTCGTTTTTTGGCTTGTTGTTGTTTACTGTTTTTTTTTTTTTTTTTTTGGCAATTTTGTAATTGTTTCCTATTGTTGAAGGGCTTGCAACTTTTTTTTTTTAATCATTTTTATAAATTTCCACAGTTGCATTTGCCCAACAAAAAAGTTGTGGCGAAATTTTTGAATAGGCAACGCCCAGTAACCTTTTCCATTCTAGCTCCTCCTTTGGCTGGCTCTATTCTCGCTTTTCCCTTTTCTTTTAATTAAAACGAACTCTCAATACAATATGACCGACCGTGTGGGGCGGGGCGGAATGGGGACGATGTTGGGCCCAGGAGAAGGGCATCCAAGCTTCGTTTGCCTTTTTTGTTTGCTGTTAATTTTTTGCGAGCTCTTGTCGTGTTTTTTTTCTCACTGTTTTCTTTTTTGGCGTGTCTTTTGTTAGATTTTCCACGTCTCGTCGGGACACGTTGTTGCGCTCGCTGTAGTTTTTGTTGTTCCTGCAGTCCCAGCAGACGCTTGTGTTTATTTATTGTGGATTTCAACAGCAAAAGTTGCAAACTAAAATTAGTAAAATGGGGTTTGCATGGCCGATGTGTCCTACAAAAAATATATTATATAAACCCAACAAAACTGTTTGAAAAGTGTGCCAATTGCAGAAGTTATTAGCTCTTGGGAGAACCGATTTCTGCCATGTTCAAGGCATTGTGTTTAAAGTTAAGAAAATGCAGCGAAAGGAAATTATGTCAGCAATTAGATTTATCTTTAAATTACATATATTTTAATGTGGAAATAATGCATTCTATTGAACCATTTCGCTTTAAAACGACGTGGCTTGAGAATAAAGCAATTTAGTTGGCTTATGGGGAAACCAAAACTAAACTGAAACTTATGCTTTAAATGGCAAACTAAACGCTTGGCAAACCAAAGCTAAGCAGTTAACAAAAGATCATTAACGGCGAGGTAAAAACAGAAATCCTTGGCCAGTTATCGGAATACTTTACCTGGGAGTTTTGTGACGGCGAGAAAGGAAGGAAAAGTGGCAACCGAGCGAGAGAAAAGTGCAACAAGCACTTGAGAAACTTTTCTCATTTAACGCTGAGGCAAACTGAAAAGCTACTCAAAATCTATTTGAGTTGAGTTGGGGTGTGGGAAAAATGCGAAAAAACATTGGACACTTACGAGTGCGAAGCGAGACAAGTACGTGTAATAACAAAATATTACGTTTAAACGAATTTCGACTGAAAACAAAGTTTCCAATTGACGGCCATTAAAGTTGGCCTTCTACGCCACGAAGAAAGCAGGCAAATATCAATTTACATTTTCAATTGCGGCCAAAATCAACGCTATGTTTAGCCCAAAAGTTCGTTGCAATTTGTTGCACCAGAAAATCGTTGCCATATTTACTTATTTTGGAATGTAATTGATCTGTCTCTACTACTTTGCTCTGCACAACCTTATGCTTTTAGAACAGCTTTACACATGTCTGTGCGAATATTTTTCATTCTTTTCACATCAGCGCAAATGTCACGCATAATGTTTAAGAAAAGAAAATATATATAAATGTAGATGGATGTGTGTGTGTGTGTGTGTGAGTGTGGTATATATTATATTCATTCGATGCTATGCTGTGCTGCGTTATTTTTCCACATCGTCTCCTTATTTTGCAAAAGTCAAATATTAGCTGAAAAGTTGAGAAAGTTTTCTCAAGCAATTTTTCGCTTACTTTTAGCAGCAGGAGCAGCAACAGCATCAGGAGCAGGAGCAGGAGCTGAAGCAGCGACAGCTCGAAGGCAGCCTGCTCCTGGTGTTGGTCCTGCTCCTGGTGCTGGTTCTGGTTCTGGTTGTGGCCATGATGCTGCTTGGTCCTGCTCCTGGTCTATCTGTCAGCAGACGGAATGCTGTTGGCATTTCCTTCATTTCTGCCCCCACTTCGATCCTTATCTACTTAGTTTTCTGAGCGTCTGCCACTGTCGGTTTTCTTTTTATACGTTTTGTTTTCGCCATCTCGTTTCGTTTCTTTTTGGTTTCGTTTCACGTTCTTTTCTTTGCTCTCTTCTCTGTTTCGGGCGTCTCTTGCCACGCGTTTCAGTTTCCCCCAAAGTGCATTAAAAAATATTGTTGCTGCATGGTCGGATACGAACTGCGCGTATCATTTTTGATAAAATTCATGGTAATTGTTTCAACTGTGAATTTATCGAAGTTTTTCATGTTACGCACAAACTTTGCCCTGCTCGGCAGCCAGCCAGGCATTGCTTTTTATGGCCAAAGATGTGGCTGGCGATGTGGGAACGAGATGGCAACTCGAACGAGAATCTTGCCATGGGATAATGGAGACTAAAAACATCGTCATGCTGTTGGCTTGCTGTTGCCAAAGTGCGCAGACAAAGCGAAAGGCCAGCGCGACGACGAAACCGAAATTAAGTCTTTAAAATTCATTAAATTAGAGGGTTTATTGCACATGAGTTTGCAATAACAGATTGGGCCGTAAAAAACGCTCGCTTTGATTCCCAATAAAGTGTGAAAATCATTTTCTACATACATATATTTGAGTCGCGATAGTTGGGTATTTAAATTTTGTTTGGTGACCCCCCAGAGACAGAGCGAGAGAGAGATGGAGTTGGAGAGAAACTAGGAAGCAGACCAGTAGTGTGCACTATATCAAAGTTGAACTTTTATCACTGTTTGCCACCATGCCACATCGAAAACTTGCAACTTTTAATTTAAAAAAGCCCCGCGCCACCCTGGGAAACTGTCTCAGTTCTGGCAGCCACAACATTTACATTAACTTTTGACCTTATCACAACAAAGCCAATAGAATCAATTTTGGCCCCCAAACGAGAACAACAAAAGGAGCCCGCAATGCCAGCCAGCACATTGCTGTGGTCCTCGTCCTCGTCTTCGTCCTGTTCCTGGTCGAGCCGAAGCACGCACTCAGCTGGGCAGCAAGCAGATAGTCTGAGTTGGCCTTGAGTTGTCTTAACTGCACATGGTAGAACTCACAGTTACAGCTACAGTTACAGTTAGAGCTGGAGGAAAGTAGTATATTATTGGCAATAATACAAATGCTAAGGGTTAAAGTTTCCAGTTTGCAGCACAAAAGACAGATAAATGTCTGTTGTTTTAGCTGGCAAACTGTTTTTGCAGCAATCATAAGAAGAAGGATGGCTAAATGTACTTAGCTTATGCAACTGTGCGAGGAGACTATTATTATCAGTTAGTCCAAGCAAACTTTGCCCTGGGGAATGCTTAAGTTTGCTACATAAATCGCTTGTGTGTAAAATAATATGTTCAACGGACAATTTAATTGAAACACTGTGTGGATTTTGTGTGGCCATTCGGTGGCAGGAATGCCAAGCTGCATAAAGACCTCTTGCTTCAAATAATGTGGCAACCTGTGGCGTATTTTCACCTGCTAATCAAATGACAACAACATTCAGCTAAGTAACAAAGGATTCGAGAAGTTGTTGAATTATTTCACAGCCAACTTGATTCACGATGTTAATAATTTAATTTAATATATTTGTAATGAACAGATAAAATAATATATTTATATTGAACAGATATGCTTCAGTAGTAGTAGTAATATTTGTCAATTCACTGCATAAATAATTTAATTCTTTATAATGATAAAATAATCTTAAGTTCGCTTTTTCCAAAAGGATTTTAATTGGATACATATATTTGTATATTTAAAATACAATGAGTACATATTCTTCAGTCTGCCTTATTATTTACTATAAAATGAACAGATATTCTTTAGTTTGTGTTTCTTCTATATAAAAGTTAATCGCATGACACTATTTTGCCAGTCAAATCAATTGTGTAACACGCTGCAAAGTGTTTCTATGGGAAGATTACAATTTAATGGCAGTTTCGATTCTTTTTATCAGTTTTAATCGATTTTCGTTTATCGGGCGCATAAGGACGAGCCCAAGGTGTGTCCTTTGCGACAAAGTATGTGCTGTTAAAGGCATATTTCATATTAAATTATTGCCGAAGTACGTGGAGCACGGTGGCGCACAAGATGATGGGAATACAATAACAATAGTTGCAAAACTGAAGCATATTTTAGGAGCACTAGGGGAATAGAGGCAACGAGCGCAAGGAGGCAGAATCTTGATTCGAACTTATGGCTGCTCAAGTCGCAGTTGCAGAATTTAAAATTTATTGTTGGGTCTTGTGAAAAAGTGCTGGCTCTGAAGCCAGCTCCGAAGCTGGTACGTGGCCCAAGTACTGCCTGGAAGCTACATGAGATTATGATTAATTGTTGTGTATGCATGCGCACTGTGGGCGTGGCACGTGTGACAAAGCGCAACGGTCAACGACACGAGCATGCAGCAGGGCAACTAGGAAAGAGTAAGAGAGAGAGAGACTGCGAGTGAGGCAGTTGGCAGGAGGCAACTCAATGCTGCCACGCTTGCCACATAAATATGAAGCTGAGTGACATTGCGAGGGCATTAAAAATTAATTTACTCGCAACATGACTAACTGCCTAGCTGGCTTTGGCTGGCTTTGGCTGAGCTTATGCCACATGCCACAAAGTATGCGCTACTCGCGCTAATATTTCACGCTCATTTTTGCGTAATTTAAAAACATCAAATATCCAATTAAACTTGCCACAAGCATTCATCCTCAATTTATAATAATTACAAACTAATTAACTGTGATCCCTGCGCCAAGGCAACGCCAACCGCAAGCAATGCCGAAAATGTGAAAATAATTATTAACTGAAATTAAACCAAATTACAGCGGCCCAACAGCGAAGGCAACAAACGAGAAGCAGAAACAACAACAACAACTACAGTGGCAAACAAGTAAGAAAGCTACAGTCGAGAGTGCTCGACCGTATGATACCCGCAACCCATTTCGAGAGAAAACAAAAAATTTAAATTATATATTAACAAAAAATATACCAAATATACTAAAATTAGTTTTTTGTATATATTTGAAAGTAGCGGGTAAAAATCACAACACCGTTTTGGTCACACTGTCAACTAAACAAACAAAGCGCGGGCAGCTGCAAGTGAATTATGCATATAAAATTGATTCTTTAATAACTTTCTTGTTTTTCATTCGATCTCAACCAAATTCACAGGAATCATTTAGAATATAATTATTATTATGCATACCAAAATTCAATGCTCTAGGTCTATTATTACGGCTTTTACAGACTTTTGGGGGCGGAAAGGGGCGTGGCATCCAACTTTTGAAATAAACTTGACCTGCGTAGGACCTATAGGAGTACTGTCCCCAAATTTGGTAGCTCTAGCTCTTATAGTCTCTGAGATCCAGGTGTTCATACAGACGGACAGACGGACAGACGGACAGACGGACAGACGGACAGACGGACATGGCTATATCGTCTCGGCTGTTGACACTGATAAAGAATATATATACTTTGTGGGGTCGGAGATGCCTCCTTCTGCCTGTTACATACATTTTCTGTTGGCACTAAGTTATAATACCCTTCTACCCTATGGGTAGCGGGTATAATTAAAAAAATAAGGAGAAAAAGAGAAAACTCACCATAGCAATCGAAAGCATTAGCATAGGGTGTCCTTGACGGGAGATGGGAGACGAGAATCAAAATAAAAATAAAAATGATACAAAATTTAAATTTCATTTCATTAACAATTTGAAGCGAACCGCAAAGCGAGGACTCTGCTCAAGCATGAAACTGGCCTGCGGATGACGAGCTATGGAAATCTGTACACAACTACAGCTCATTAAAGCTGACCACGACCATAACCAAGAGTCCAAGAGACCAAGACCAAGACACACAAACTCTGGGTCCAACTCGTGGCCTAGTCAGAGTTTTTGTGGGCCTTTATTTATTTTAAAGTGAAAATTATGTGGGCAGCAGAGCTGAGCACAAAGTCAGCTCCAGTCAATTTGAGAAGTCACGCAGATTCCTGGTGCCTGCTGCCTGCTGCCTGCTGACTGGTGACTGGTGACTGCTGCCGTCTTGGCCAATGCATGTGGCAACTGGGGCAGAAACTTTACCCAGCAACAAAACGTGGCAACAGCAAAAAGGACCTTCAGCCAGATTCTCGCATGTGCGTTACGTTAATGGAATTAGAAAAGTTTTTAAGCAAAGCCGAGCTGGAATATACATAGATCTAAATATACACATACATACATACATATATGTCTCTATGAGTGTGAGTGTGATTTTGTTAAAAAGTGCGTCTTTATGTGCGTGTGTGTCTTTGTGTATGCGTGTGTGTGTGTGCACTACAACTATGAGCATGACATAAGCAAAGCACAAAAATTGCGTAATGAAAAAGTTTGGCGTCTTGGCTGACTCACTTTATGTTATGTCGCAACATCCTTATGTACACGCATCGCATCTCTAAATATATTTCATTTCTGTTAAAAGTTTTCGTTCTACGCAAATCATGAGCAATGCCAGATTATAATCAAAATGCCTTGATCTTATCATAATTGAAGCCAGATGAGACAATCTACCAAGTCAATTCAAATTAATTGTAATCTAATTTGTATATAAAAATAAATATTTATATTTATTTAATTCCAAACTATTGTTATTTTAATTGTAGCGGGTATAAAAATGATTTGCAAAATGACATTTATTTTTATGGAAATTAATAATAAAGTATTCAATCAAAATATGACGTAAAGTTGTTTTTAATGTTCGTTTATGAAAAATCCTTAGATTTTATAGTGAATCAAAGACACAAAAGAAATTAATGATGTTTTAAATTTAAGAGCTCTTTTTATTGTCATAGCCAAAGTTTTCGCAAATGTTATTAAAATCCACATTTGAAGCTCAAGTGAATTCATATTATATGCTTGTTTTGCCTTATCGCAAGTTTGAGGAACAGAATACCGAGAACTTTTTGCGTTTTATGCGGCCGGATTGAATGCGGCTTAAAGTGTTGGCTCACATATCAAAACGCAATATAAAAATCAAATTTAAATTTATGGTCAGCAGAAAGCAAACGCCAACTGAGGCCAACGAAACTTTACCGATTTGTCGACTGGCATTATAATTTCAAATTCCATGACTGCTAATAAGAAAGGACAAGGACAAGGACAAAGACTACGAATATATTCGCATTCAGTCTGACTGTCGGCGTGTAAAATTATGCGAATTGTCTGTCCGGGGGCTATTAAGGCGGCATTCGATTTCGTTTAGACGCAAGTAAATCACCCTGGCAACACTTACAAGTTTCGACAGTTTTACCACCAGCACAGAACAGAACACGGCGAGAGTGTGAATGGACGAACAAGTCAACGACTTGGCTCGAATGCTGTTGGCCACATAAATCATATTTCAAATGGCGCGTGGATTTGCTGCAGGTTATTATTGATATGCATGAATCGGATAAGCAAACACAATGACTTAAAGCCGAACATTGCAAATTATGGATACATTGTTCAAGAAAAGTCGTTTTGCCATTCAATCAGTCTTGAAATTAGTCAATTTAATACTCGGCCAAAGTTGAGTCGTTTATCTCGGTATCTGTTTGGCAACTTTTATAATTGTTTGCAACAGTTTGTCAATTTTGACGATCAACTAATTGTTTATGAATCAATTCGCGACAGTTGCCTCGTTAAATTGTTGGGTTAAATGTTTTACGGTTATTTTGGGTCATTAGCATTTGGCTGATGTGCAGTTTATGGCCAGAACCAGACGCTTTAAACCAGATATTTATTTGTTTTCTTTCTTCTATTGTATTCTATGCATTCATGATATGAAAATGGTGAACGTTAACGTTTGGTTTTTATGTAGCTGGTCGAACTATTGCCAAATAATGGTCTTGATATTCTTGATATTATTATTATTATTATTATTATTACGATAACTGTTCGCTTTATGTGCAAAGTTTGAGCTTAAGAGCCGTGGCAATGGCAGCTTATAACTGAATATAATTATGCTTCAACCGATGCCAATCAGGCGGAAATTTCACAAGCGCCTTTTGTCGTGTGTTTGTGGGATGTGTTGTGAACGCTGAATCGTTGACGCGTCGACAGCTGTGTGGCATAAATATTAATGTACCGCTACATTTGTATGTGGCAGCAAATTAGGGTTTACTACGAATAATTACGCAAGCAATGCAAGCAAACTGGGCAACGGGTCGTATGCGTAACAGGTGCATGTGAATAACTTGTGAGTGGCTCTCAGCACTAAAGTTAGCGGCAGCAAGCCGCCACCTCAGCATTGTTGACAGTCAAAGCCGCACTCGCAACAGCAACAACAGGCAACAGGCAACAGGGTAACAACAAACAGTTGTTGACTTTTATGCCAGCAAATGTCATTTGCCTGCCAGCCTCAAGGCACGACAGGTGTGTCGGAGAGAGCCTCTGCGTGTGCCTGTGTGTGTGTGTGTTTGAGTGTGATTATAAGTACTGCTGGCACAAAGCTTAACATAATTCAAAGGCCTACAGGGCTCTGCCGTCCACATCCGACACAGCGACACAGCGGCACAGAGAAAAAAGGGGAAAATGCAGCAGCAAGCGGAGAATGTGCAGCGCATATTACGAGAAAAACGAATGCAGCTCACACACACACGCATTACAGAGCGAGGACTTTAATGGTGTGTGTGTGTGTGGCACGTAAATAAGGAAATTTCTTTATTATGAAAGAAATGTCTGCAAGGAGACTGTGATGGATGCAACCCTTCAGCTTCGCCCGCTTGCGATTACAACGGCGACAGCAATTGCGACTGCAACTGAGAAGGATATATGAGTTCATAAAGTGTTTGCTGAGTGCTGCAGGAAATAACTGGGATAATATCACCAGCAAAATATTCTTAAAGTCGGGCAAGCTTCCTTTCGAAATCGGCTCTTAACAAAATGCAAATTATACACCCAAGCGTATACGTAATATCGAAGGCACACACACACACATTGGTGGCATTCATAGTATAGAGCTTACTGCCATTCTGTGTGGGCATAATTTAAAATTGCAATTAATTTATAATTTGAATAATGACCTTTAAATTGTGGGGCAATGGCAACTCACGCGTATTTATTAACAGATTTATTTTCTTGCTTCTGGTTGAGAGTTGCTGGCAATTTTATTGTTATTTTTCATATTTCCGGGCTCTGCATGCGAAATGCATAAGGAAAATATTTTAATTAAGTGGGGCCATGCCAAGCAATTGGGGGCAATTAATACTAAAAGCAATATTCAGATATTTCAACAATTTAAACAGCAGAAAAAACGACTTAATATAGCCACAAAAAAATGTAGCTGTATTTTTCTTCTGAATTTAACATTCGCTTTTGGCCACCTGTGATTGATAATTTAAAAGTTCAATTTGTACATATTGCTGGATGTGTGTGTGTGTGTGAAGTTCATATAGCTATTAACCGCATTGTTACCTGTGTCAACCATATGCCAATTGATTGTCAACTGTTAAATGACTAAGTAATTGCACAAAAGCATGGGGTTAGCTTGAAACGACAGGGACAACAGAATACAGAAGTCAAGTTGCAGTGTGGCTGCTGCAAGGACAAGGTAAACAGCAGATACGGTTTGGGGCAGGTAGCAATTTGTAGGGTCATTATTCATGGTAGTACTACATATTGAGGCATGTGGGCAAGCGAAGCCAAATGACCGGCAAAAGTGGCAAATCTTTGTTCACACCTCGACAGCGGAGAGCGGCGGTCAGCAGCCACAGCATTGACCAAGGACTATGGAGCAAGCAGCAGGACAACAGAGCAGCGTATAGAGTCTAGACTAAACGGTTTTTGGTCACATGTGTTTGGGAGCCATTTTTATGGATTCGAATTGCTGCGTTTGGTCTTTTGGTCAACCTTAGAAGTGTTTTTCCTCTACATAAATTTGCTATAAAAACCATTTAAACGGAAACGTTGAAACATTCAAAAGGCAAAAGGCAACTACCGAGTTGGACGGTGCCAAAAACTAGTAAGCAAACCCCCCTCAAACACATATACACGTAATCTCACACACAGTTAGACACACACACACACACAGTCACACTTGTGAACCTCACTCTAGTTGTCGTTTGAGTTGTGGAAGGAGTTTTGTGCCCGGTCCGCTGCCCAAATCTAAACTGCTCCAATAAAGCAAATTATCGTTAAAATGCTGCTGCACATAAGAAGATTTACGATTGCTCAGCTCGATGCTTGGCGCTCGCTTTTTGGCATCAGCTTCAGCATCAGCAGCATCAGCTTTTGCTGGGGCAGTCCCAGCCTTGGCCAAATGATTCGGTTGTACATTTGCGGTTCCTCTGCTTCTGCTTCTGCTTCTGCATCTCCTTTCCTTTTCGATTGCTTGAATCGTTTGTTTGTTTTGCGCTGCGCTGGGGCTCGCTTGATTTTTGCGCACTTTCCGATTCGTCCCATCCAAGGATACGATTTTGCGAAACCTTTTGCCTTTTTGTATTTTTTATTTTCGTGCGCTTTTCATTTCAGAGTAGCTGGTGTTCCCGCATTCGATTTCCCTGGCCAAAGCCAAATGAGCGTATGACCAAAACAAATAGCCCACAAAGTGAGTTGTTCTATGGGTATACCATATGCATGTTTGTCTGCTACTCTCTCTCGCTCTCTGCGCTTGTGTGTTTGTCGTTCGGAATGTGTGCGTTGATTTGCAATGCCATGAATGCTTCAACGCTTGAGCTCCGGCTCCGGCCATGGCTTTGACTGTGGGTCGAACATGGACACGGACACGGACACGAGCTCGGGTTTTTGGCCACAGCTGGTGCACAAATCTCACACAGTTGGTTATTTGACAATTGATGATAGCATCAAGTTGGGTCGCCAAAATGGTTCGCACACACTGCCAACAACACACATACGCAGCGTTGACCCACGCTGTCAGCTAGAGATGGACACGTGCAGCGGACGACAACAAAAAACTAACACGAATATTGAGATCACGTTTTGTCAATTAGCTCATGAGCTGCAACGTGATATTTTCTCTGTACATACATATTTGTAATACAACATTTAATTGATATATAATTAGTTGAGATATCTCAGAGTAAGAGTATTCAGAATTCAGTTTCTATAGGTCATCAATGGCTTTTAGTTTGGCCGGAATTGCTTTGGTTTTTGTCCTACATTTTGCTGCTTAAATGGATTGTTCCCATATGCCCATCTCTAATGGATTGCTTCACTTGAATGTGGCGCTCGCATTAACTTTTGTCAATCTATTTTATTTTATTTTATTTTCGCATTGCTTCGCTCCGAACTATTCTGGACCGGGACTTAAAAGCTTTTGTGGTTGGTTTATCTAACGGTGTGTCCTTAATTTGAAGAAGCATTTGATTGCACTTTAACTTTTTGTTACCATTCTGTCTGCCATTCGCATTCGCATTCGCATTCGCATTTTGCAGGATTCCATTTGCTCTTCGTAAATTATTAATGAGCCTGCAACGTAGCATTTCATGTTTTATGTTTTCTGTGTTTCATGTGACATGCAAATCGGGCGTGAGACTTCCGCCATGACATGCCCACCATTTTTGGAGATAGCACAAGGAGCTTGGACTCAGTTTCGGTGCGGTCATTTGGTTCCACGTTCGTTTCCGCTTCCGATCAGCGCTAATGAACATTTTGTTAGAGATTTCGGCCCCGTTTCTTATCAATATTAATGCATGCATTTTCCTTTTTCTCATTTTATTCGCTTTCTTCTGCCGTATTTTTCTCAGTCTCTTTTATCGGCTTTTCCTGTCATTACTTCAGCTATCGCTTTGTGCCCTGTGCCGCTTCCGTGTGCGCACATTACAATGTCGATGCTCCGACCTGACCTCGCTGCTCCCTTCTCTGCCGTGGACTGTGGACTGTGGACACTGAGATTACATGGCTATGGCTATCGTCGCGGTGGCAACAATGGCTTTCATTCTCCTGCCGTCCATTGCTTAATTTCGTTGGCAATTATTTATTTAAACTGGAATTCATTGGAACATAGCAGCGCTTAATTGTTTGACTTGGCAGCTAAAACTATGCCCCGGTGCCGGAACTTTGACAACTCGTTGACCGTAAATTTTCAAGTTTCTCATTAGGCCCGCTTGCGAATGGAGAGCAGAGGGTAGAAAGCAGAGAGTGGAGTCCCAGGCGACGCGTCGAGTCGCCTGCCACCGCTTTCTAATCAACTTGGCCGCAGTTTGTCGCGCCGTCCCCCCAGAAAACTTTTGTCCACGCCTTGGTGTGCCTAATGAAAGCATTTTCACTGCGATTTCATTTCATTTAGCCATCCGTTTTGCCCAGTCGGCCAGTCGACTGCTTCATTCATTATGCGTCCCTCAGATTTGTAATTTACACCTGAGGCTGCCGCCAGGTGAACAATGGAGTCCCAATTCAGCTTTAATCAGGCTTGTTCCAATGAATAACATTTCCAAGTAGGCTAAAAATTGAGCGTAACCAAAGAATGGCAACTGGCATTCTGGTAATTCGAGTAACGGAAAATATGATTACAAAATGGCAATTTATATTTGTACATTTCTATTGAATTTGCATATTTTGTTTAAGCAGTTTATGGTAACTGGAATATATTCACAAAATTTAGATTTCCATATTGAATATGTTCTATTATGAGTTATATATATATAGTTAATTATTTGAGTAACTCTTCAAAGTAATTTATGATTGTATATTGACTGATATTCTGATAATTTAACGACTAAAATGCGACAAATCTTCATCTATGTATAAAATTCTGTTGCATTTGAATATGGTTTTGTTTAAGTAATTTATTATTGAATATTAGCTAGTAACTAGTATCAAGTGACAAATGTTTGAAAAATTGAAATTTTTCCAAATATCAGTTTCTGTTTATTTTGAATATTTTTTTTTTAGTAATTTATAATTGAATCTGTGGTTCGAATGCGCCTGGATGCGCTTTTATACAGTCCCTTTGACAGCCTAATGAGTAGTAATATGATTTCACCATTTTTGGCTGCCAAAAGGATACATTCCCATCCACTTTAAATGCGAGTACTATAAAAGTTTGTTTTTGCACAGGGACATTTTGACAATGTCATAAAGGCCCTCCCCCTCCCCCGCTCACTCTCCCTCGGCTCTCCCAGACGCACTCTGCCCCAACTATGGCATCATTTCGCTAGTTGGCTTTCTAGCTGGCTAAACTGGGAAATGGCTGGCAGCAATTATGGCCCTGGCGCAGTTTCCTGCAACAACTGCAAGCTGTAAAATGTTTATGAAGCTTTTATGAGAGCCGCTGATGTGCGGCTGGCTTGGCCCAAAGGAGGATGGAGCAGAGGGGAGGAAGAGAGAGGGGCGACAACTCTAAGAATTAACAATATAAATTATATAAAAGGCAGCGACGGACAAAAGTAAGTGCTAAATGGCTTATTATTACGAATATTTTCATTTGTAATTGTGTTTTGTGTTTCGTTCTCCGTCTTGCCTAATTCGGTTGCAAGTACTGCTTTTGTGTGCCGCACACTGCTTCTTCTTGTTTACACGACACGAGGCAACGGTTGAGCTCGCTAGGTTGGGCAATTTTCTATGTGACGTCACAGAGTAAACTCATCATGCGCCACGTGGATGCGGATTTAAGCCCTGCGCACATATTTAAATTTTAAATGGACATTTTGTTGGGGTCAGCTTCCACACATTTTTTTTTTTTTTGGTTTTTTTTTAACTTGTGCATAATCTTTAATTTAAACAAATGCCCAAAGCCAAAAATAAAGCTAAAGATGACGTAAAAAATAGAGCGGAGAGAGGTTGAGAGTGAAGTGGCGATTGTATGAAAAAAGAGAATAAAAGGGAAGAGAGTCTGGCCAAAAATCTACACCGAGCTAAACTAAAAATGAAACGTGCCGTGCGAGCAAATCAGCTTAAAAATAATAATAAAAGAAAATGTGCACATAAAATAAAGGAAAATGCTGGAAAATATCACAGTCCAGTGCAGTGTGTAGGGCAAACACGAGCTGTCATTGACAATAGCCGAATCTCTGCATTGTTGTTTTAACCATACGGATATTTAGTAAAATAATTGCAATTTAATTCAAGTTGAGTACATTTATTTTTAAAGATGAACTGCAATCGATAATTATGAAGTTCAAGAAAGTATTTTAAATATTATTATTTATGCCAAAAATGTGCTTAAATGTGTTAGAGTATTTTGGTGTTCGGCTGCTTTGGGATAAATGTTGTTTCTTGTTGTCGGTTTTCTTTTGTCTGCTGTATATTATAAATTCCATCAAAGTCATTGCGCCTTGGACGTACTCGCAGACGTGGCGAGCTGCCCACATCCCTCTGTCCAGAGAGACGACCTTGTAAGTGGATTTCCGTTGTGACTGGACTCGACTGCAGTGGCATGTCTCGGGCATACGTCGCAGACACTTTGCTGCCTTCTATGTTGTGTGTTGGGTGCTGTGGTGGCAAAGTGCGACACTAAAGCACATATCTAACATACGCGAGACTGAGAAATTTGCGGCACGCGTTCAACGAATGCCTGAAAGCTGGCAACGTTTTAGCGATTGTCTAAATCGGCTTTAAGTCCAAGTATATAGCTACAGTGCGTGGGAGATCGAGAAGAGCGAGCAAATTAAGTGGCTATTCTGACGCCTGGTGTGGGATCTTGACCTAGCCTAGCAGTCTGCAAAATGGAAGACGGAAGATGGAAGATGGAGCATTACACCTACGTAGTTTATTTTGGCCTTGTTATTTGCTTTTGTTTTGCTCTGTTTTTGTTTCCAGCTGCGGCGCTTGACTTTAGGGCCATTGCTGCGTTGGTTTAGGCCAGACCAAAATTCCGACTTTTGCCATGTGCTTTTCATTTTGTGCGCCGTTTTTGTTATTTTCATACTTTATGCAGGGTTTTGTGTTTTTTTTTTTAGAAATTTATTTATCAACGCTTTTTGTATTTCCGTTGCTGGTTGTTGGCGCTGCCTGCTGCTCGCTGCTGTTCCGCGGGCCGTTTGTTTTTGTTAAATTTCATATACTTCCTCATTTTTAATTTATGACAATGGCCTGGCTATTGTTGTCGTTGCCGCCCCATGCCACAGCACGCCACTCCACGCCCACAACGCGCGCGCTATATTATTGTAACTGATGCTCTTATAAATGGCCGTCCCCGTCAGACAACATTTCGTTTGTCGCTTTTATCGCGTCGGTGCGACAGCTCTAGGGCAGCTCTAGGGCGGTACGAGTCGATAGGGAGTTAGGAGGCTGCCAGGAGGCAGCTGGAGTGAGGTCACCGAGGCCTGCGCGGAACACGTACACTTTGTATTTCCGCTGGCCGCCATTGTCCTTGACTGTTTCATTATGACAGCTGGCGCTGTCTGCTTCCCGCTTCCCGCTTTCGTCCCCATTGCTGTTCCCGTTCCTCTTCTCCATCTCCCGTTCTCAGTTTCGTTGATTTTGGTTTTGTTTAGTGCCGCATTTATGCTATTAAAGTGTCATGTTTTTGTTGTTCTCACTGTTCGCGCTGTTGTTGCTGCGGTGACT
Source organism: Drosophila ustulata (assembly GCA_035047365.1). NCBI lineage: Eukaryota > Metazoa > Arthropoda > Insecta > Diptera > Drosophilidae > Drosophila > Drosophila ustulata. The sequence continues at coordinate 17,240,210 of JAWNPT010000094.1, forward strand.
AAAACAAAAGCCAAGTGTTGGCATTATTATTATCAACGCGCTTCCTTTTCCGCAGCACAGAACAAAAGCAAGCGGCGAGATAAAACGCTGCCATTCATGCTCTTGAGTGATTTTAAGTTGATTTCCTTTGGTTACTTTTTCCCTCTCTCTTTCTCTGTCTCTGTCGCTGTCTCTGTCTCAGTCTCACAACTATATCCATGCATGCATATATAACGAGCTTAAAGTTTCTTTGTTCTTTTGTGAAACAATGAGGGCAATCGATCGAGTTGCTCGTGAAAGCCGTCAATCATCGCTGACCCATAGGTAATAATTAATACGCCCTGCACTGCTTTATATTATATCGATGGGACTAGCAAATTAAGCCATTTGGTGAGGTTTTGTTCAATTCCCAAGTGTCTCAATTAAATCTTGCATTGATAAATTATGACAAATTAACTCAATCGACAACAGAATCAAAAAGGAATTTGCAATCTAGTTTAATCGATGTTCACTGCTAGGTTTAATTGAAATATTTGATGTCATTTGAACCCAATCTATTGCAAATCAGTCTTAAAGCATAAAGCAGCCACGAGTGTTTGCTTATTTAATTGAAAAGCATTTTTGCAAGGCTGACATCAGATTTGTTGTACATTTTCGCATCTGAGGCGTCATTAAAAGGCGCGTCAATGCAGATTTATATTTATGGCCTTGTGTGGCAAGAGAGTCAGCGGAGAAGCTGCTCCGATTGCCCATATAAATATGCAATTATTTTGCATTCGCCACAAGTGCGCTCCGCCTTCAACTTTTGATATGGCTTTGGCTTTTTATTTACTCGACGGCCGCACGCCATTTTGGCCATGTTTATGACACTTGCGACTTCTGGGCGACAGCAAACAGCAAATTGACTTTTGCACGACATGAAGATGTCGGGGCATGATGCTGTGTGGCAAAGTGGCAATGTCGTGTGTGTGTGTGTGGCACGGGCCAACCACATATCGTTTTATGTGACATATTTATTTGTTGATTCATATATTTATTTATATTTATGCGCATAATTTGCATTTGACATATTTTTATGGTGTTCGCAAAGCCAACACAGAGATCTCAAAATTCGAATATGATATTGCCATTTATGCTCGTTTGTACATATCATAAGAGCTCATCACGTCTGAGGGAATGGGTTGAAGTATGAATAATCAAATGCGAGTACACTCGTAACGAATACAGAAATGCATATTGGATATTGTAAAGGGATCAATTAAATAATTCTTACAGCTGTTGTTAAACGCTTGTTGACGATGTAAATGGGACGTCACGACAAGCAATTGATTGAAGCGCACCGAGGGCAGATTGAAAAGTAAATGCATTTATTTGTAAAGAAAGAAGAATAAACAATAGATTGCAAATGTTTTTAATAAGTGTGTTCAATTTACGCATTCATTAGAAGAGCTCATTAATGTTAAATCACAATAAACTGGCAGTTTTCAATAAATGCGAGCAAGAAATGAATTGCAAACTATTCGCATTATAATGCAAAATACAAATTTACATACTGCATCGAGGTATATTTCATTTGACCCGAAAGCCAGGAGATACATATGTTTGTCATGTATGTTCGAATGTATGTGTGAATACATAAATAAGTAAATGCCCATTATGTGCAAGTATTTTGTGTATTCAGATAGTGATTCCGATTCTGTATGCACTTTGTCTTTAATGCATTACAAATTGAAATGCATTGTCAAATTTGGACCATACTGCCACACACACAAGCGCATTTAATCTTTTCGTTGTTGTTGTCGTCGTTGTTGTTGCAGCCTTTTGCGGCATCGATAAGCTTTTTGTATAACCATATCGCATTTTATTTGCCAGGATAGCAAGGCAGCAAGAAAATATTTGTTCATTTAAGATAAATTTATGACTGTTGTCGATGCAAATTGTAGCATTTATTGAATTGTTGTTCTTGCTGTGAATTTTGCTGTTGCTGCTGCAGTTGCCTGCATTATTGTGTTGTGTTGTGTTGTATTGTGTTGTGCTGTGTTGCCATCGGCAACGCTCGTAAATAGTTATGCAAATAAATTGGCAAACGAAAATAAATCGCGGCTCGCATGATAGGTGCACATTTATGACATTTATGAAGGACCTCCCCAGCAACAGTTTACGCTTAATCACGTTCATAAATATTTGACAAATGGATCCTTTGTTTTACTTACCATTAAGGATGCTCATGATCATCAATTGAGCGCCCAGCAGCAACGTTGACTGTGACATCGGCGGGCTGCTCATTATAAATCCTTTTTTTTTCAATTTAGCCCGTAATCCAGGCGGGCTTCAAGTCGAATGTCGTTCTCAGCTCTCAGTTGTTGTTGGTGTTGTTGTTGTGGACGATGTCGTGTAGGAGCATTAAGCGGAAACGCTTTTACATTGCCGCGATAACAAACGGAAATGCGCGCCTGGCACAAAAGGAGTCGCATCAGTCGGAGCAGGATGCGCACCCGTTGCCCGCCAGTTTGCTGCCAGTTTGTTGCCTGCTGCCTGCTGCTAAATTCGCCGGTTTCCCCAATGTTGCTCTTCCTTTCATTCGTTGTTTCTTTTTTGGGCTTTTTTATGATTTTCGTCTTCGTTTTGGGACCTCTTCCTTTTTGCTTGTCAACTTTATGCTAGCAGAGCTCTGAGCTGCTGATAATATTTATGGCTCGCAACACTCGCAGCTGCTGTAATTTCTATCAACATTTGTTTAGGCCTTGAATTAGTTGAAGGTCTTTAAGCATTCACAATGCATTTTAAGTACAAAATAATTGCCTCAAATGTTTGCAATTTGCATTTAACTTGTGTATAATATTAAATTTCTTTAGTGCAATGCGCTGTTGTACATCATCTTTGAAGGTAGCTCTTTTGTTGGCTTACTGGCCAAATCCATGCTAAAGATTTATCGCTGCCTGCCTCTGGTGTTTTGTTGCTGTTGCTGTTGCTGTTATCTTTCAGAATTTATATCCGTTTCGTCGACTTTCAGACATTGGCAAAGACCTGCTTTAGCATTGGCTTAAAGTCTAGACAGACACGCTCCAGCTGGAGAACATGAAGTTGATTGTTGCACTTTTGTGACCCGCGGGGCGTATACGTCATGTGGATTGCCTTTATGTTGCGCTTACGCTGCTTGTCTATGGCAGAGAGAGAGAAAATCATGTTATGGAACAGTTTATATTAAACTTATATTGACAGTAAAATATGCAAATTTCCCCCAAAACTCTATTTCATTTCATGCAATTGTTATCGTTTGAGTGAAGTTCGCGTTTAAGCTGTTACCTTGCTTTGTTGATGTTGCATTCACATTGATCGGCCCAAGAGGCCCCAAGTGCCATGCGATCAATCTAAGTTTGCATTCAGAAAGCCAACCATTCGATACAAGCACAAACTGTAATTCAGTGAGCAACTGCCTCGCTGACAAATCGACAGCTGGGGAGCAGCCTGGAGGCCTGCAGGCCATTCACCGATTGCTGGCCAAGTGAGTTTGCGGATGCGGCGCAAATCAAATTGGCCGCCCTCGCGTCAAAGGCCATCCATCAAGGACGACAGCTTTAGGCGAGCGCAGCTTGGCATGAAATTGGCTGTAAGCACAAAAGCAGATGCAGGAGAAGGAGATGGAGATGGGGATGGAGAAGGAGTGAAAGCCAACTACGAGACTGAGACTCGCCACTTGAGACTTAATAAACTGCGCGCCCGCCGCCGGCCGGCATCGAAAAAACACAGTGCAAAAAAATAGGAAAAAACGTCAAATGACAGGAGGAGAAACAACAACAACCAATGGAGGAAGAGCAGAGCAGCAGAGCGGCAGAGCAGCAGAGCAGCAGAGAGAAAAAAACGTATGTAAATAAATAAACGCTTAACTCTTTCAAAGCCAAGTTCGTGAAGCCATAAAAACGCGACTGACGCTGGCGCTGGGGAGTGCAGACATTACGAGTATTTGGCTAAATCCCCGCCGGCATTATCATCAATTCATCATCACAGTGCGGCGCAGTTGCTGTTGCTGTTGCTGTTGCCACTGCTGTTGCCAGCCTCCTTCTACTTCTCCTGCTCGCTCTGTCTATCTGCAGTTTGTTTAATTTTGAGCAACGCAAAAAGTGCGGCACGTCAAAAGGCCGCAAGCCAAAAAATGTTGTGTTGCTGGGCCACTGTTGATGTATGCGTCGTGTACATCAAGTCAACCAGTTGGTTGGGCTTAAGCTCGGCCTCGTATCCCGTATCCCGTATCCGTATCGCTGCTCTGCCCCGTCACCAACATGGCCACAGTCGCAGCCAAAGCTGTTGTTGTGTTGCGGGCTCCTCCTCTCTATGAGTTTGCTTTAAATACTCTTTCTCTCCCCATGCAATGCGTGTGTGTGTCTGTGTGTGTGTGTGTGTTTTTGGTCTCATTTTATTTTTTTTGTAGGCTACGTTGTACACTGCAGCACATTGTTGGTTGTTGCTGCGGCTGCCGCTTTCTAAACAACCCAGCAAAATGCCATGAGTCAAATAAATTACCCCAGCATTGTTGTTGGCAAATTTTTGATGGTTTAATTTTGTGGAAAATAAGTTGAGCCGCTGCGTGGCTGCTGCTGTGGCCATATAACACACACTCACATGAAAGCGACACACACACGCACACACACATGCCAAGCGAGGAACAGAGACAGCAGCATGTGTGAGAGCGAGAGAATTTGTTGCCTACTTTGGGGGGACGCGTATACGCAATAAAATAAACGCGCCGCAGCCATCGCAGTTACATTTCCGTTTGTTCGCAGCTCCTCGGCACATTTTATGCCGCATTGCCATTTTTATTTATTTATTTTTATTTGCCATTGCCATCGCCATCGCCATCGCCTGCCTGCTGCCTGCTGCCTGGGCCCTTTATTCATTCATTTATAAATTATTGTTGCCAGAGTTCTCATGCCCTCTAAGCATACTTATATTTATACTCGGCTTTATATATACTATATAAATGTGTATTTGCAGCAACGAGCTGTGACTTTTGTGTGTGTGTCTGTGTCACTTCGAGTGCTTTGCATTTTCAATTTCTGGCCTACACGAAAAAAACAAAACATAAAACATTGCATATTTATTTAAAAAATTTATGATTTAATGACTTTACCCCCAGCTCGTATGGTAAATAAATTAGCCAACTGCGTATAAATCTGCCTGCTTAAGTGGTGAGAACGAGAACGAGAGCGAGAACGAGACTAACGATGAGAATGAGAGTCAAGAGCCTGGGAAGTTGAACAGCCTTCGTTTATAATATAAAACATTTATGCACATGTCAGTACTTGAGTTGGCAGTCATTACCCTCCATTGAAGACTCCTTGAACTCAAAGGGATTCACTTCCAGTGCTCGACTTCATGTTTGAGTTGTTCTCGATGCTATTTTGGGTACTGGTAATTCTTTCCAATAATGTTATGCCTTTAAAAAATATTTGCTGCACGCTTCGTCATATTGTCGTTGTATTCTTTGAATTCAGCCACCTCATCATCATCATCGTCGTTCAGTCATAATCATCATCGTCATGATCAGGCGGAACCATCAGCGCTGTCAACTTGATGTTCCCCCTGTGACATTGTCAAAAGGGTTTAAGTGCCTGCTGCTCTTGAACCAGCAGCGCGAGGCTAGCGACGAGGCAGCAGCTGACAGCCATCCCCAAAATAATGCTAGACAAAGCCAAAAGAAAGGGGGTTGCTGAGGGAACGTGACGAGCAACTTATACGTCTAACTGAATAATATTAAAGTAATGATATGCACACGACTTTAAGAACGCTCAGCTCAGCTCACTGCTCATTCTCGTAATTTCTCTCGTTCTCTCATTTCATTAGACCATTGAGATGGAAATTGTATATTGATTTGTTGCTGATTTTCATATGCGATATTGAAATGGAAATGGAGCAAGACAGTCGACAGTAAGTCAACTGTCAACATTCATTGGAGTTGGAGATGTTAGTTCAAGAGATTAAATACTGCTAATGCCACATGTTGTGTTTATTTAACTAATATGCTTTAAATGAGCAAAGTTCATACATTAAGTATCTTAACATCTTTGGTCAACATAACGAAGTGTGGCTTTCTTTGAGCTATCGAATAACAGGTGTACTTCGGGCTTAACGCGGAATTCAGCCTCGTCCACTTAACACTTAATTATAGACTCTGTCGCTGAGCTATAAATTAAACATTGCCACGCCCACACGGAATCAAAGGACTTCAATCGCGCCCAAGTGATCCGAATTCCTTCGCGTTCGACGTGCTTGAAAATCGCTAACAATAAACAATTAATTACAAGGCGTTTACGCCTCGTCTCCCCCTCCATTTGCACTGTCAAACCCTTCACACCACAAAAGAGGCTAATTAAAAATTTGTAAATGCCTCCAACACCAACAAAAAAAAACACAAGTAAAAGGGAACGTGGGCAAAAGAAAAACACCATAAGGTAGATATTGCTGCGGGGAACTGATTTGAGTTTGCAGTGCAAGTGAAAATGTCTTGAAAGCGGTACTCGCAACCCTTGTGACTAAAAAGAGTGAAACACGCAATTCACCTTCGTCATTGTCATGTTAATTAATTTGGAAGCACTCGAGAAGTCAAGTGAACACGCCGTTAACTGTTTGCTTCGCTCGGCAATTTCAATTCGGCTGTTCAACTTTGACCCCAGTCGATGCGGGGGCGATCGGCAAACCGGTTAGGCGACTGCGACCAAAACTCAAACTGTCAGAAACATGCGAGGCAACAATAACAAAGCGTCGAGTTCCGACTTGGCCAGTCAGCCTTTCACACTTGTTAAGACTTTTCAATGGCCATCAATTTTTAATAGCCCCCCACAACAACAACAACAACAACAGCTGAGGCAGCATCAGTCTCGTTGCCCTGGCCACGTCCATGTCCATGTCCATGTCCAGTCATGGCGTGCCACAGTTCAATGCCTCCGGCACGGTTCGTTGGGCCGGCAAATGCCCACCTGGCGCAGCAAGGATAAACACTCGCCTCGAACTCAAAACTGATACACATGCGAATGCAGACACAGATACTCGACACTCACTTCACGTGGCTGTTGGTTACGTCTTTTTGGTGTTGGGCGCACGTTGCGTATACGCCGTGTGTGGCACGCGTTTAACCTCTGCACGCACAGAAGGCTTTTCGAGACTGATGCTGGCGAGCTGCTCGACGCGCACAGCGTGTGAGCAAAGCGACAGCGACGCCAGCGTCGGCAGAGGTAACTTTTTCGTAGTCGTCGTCGTCGTTTTTTTGGTCGAGAACTCTTCGTCCTGCTGAGACGCGTCCTGAGTCGAAGACGCCACAGCAGCAGCAGCAGCAGCCGTGGCTTGTTGTCTTTTCTGGCTGTCGCCTCAGCTGAGACAGCGTCATGCCAGGACATAAGCAGCAGCACTCACCAGCGTAACATATTGTCGTATCAAGGACGAAGCCAAGCACTTCGTCACCTGCCTCAATAATGTTCGACTCATTGTCCCATGGACCACTGCACTCCACTCAGTTTCTCAGTTTCTCTTTTGTCGCTTTGTCGCCAGTTGACTCTCTTACAGCGAACGCTCGTTTCTGGGTCAGTTTACAACGTTGCCGGCATTGTTACACATAAACCATTGCCAACTAGCAACTATAATTATGGGATTATAATACTATATCCAATAAACAGTGTAATTTCTGCTTATATTTTATTCTATACCAAGTTATTTAGAGCCACTTCAATGCTCTGAATCTCAAATGGAATTTGCCACAGCTTACATGCTGCTGTTAGCTAACAGACTGTTGTACTAACAGCCTGTTAAAAGTCTACAAAATGTAAGTGCTGGCGGACAGCATGTTAAAGCTACTAACAGCGCTTGACACTTAACATAAAATGTTAGGGAGCTCTGTTAGCATTACAGAATCAATGTTGTTGGCTGTGCCGCCCTTTTAAGAACTGCGTTTCAGACATGTTGCAATTACAAGACTCAGACAATGGGTATGGAATTCGTGCTTTCGACAATTTTTTGATGACCGGCAATAAAAGCAGGTCGAATAGCCACTCGACTAGGCAGGCGCTAGTGTTAACCCCGAGTATATAGCCAAAACCCGTGCCTTAGACTCCATAGGGAGACAGGGAAGAGGATGAGGCTGAGGCACTTCACGTAGCCAAGAAAGTCGCGTCATGTAGATTCGTTTGGATATTTAATGGCCTCTGCGCTCGTAAAATTTTGAGTGTATCTTCTTTGAGGCGGCTGAGCAGCAAATTCAAAGCAAAGTACAACAAAGTAGTCCAGCAGCAATTATCTTTGACTTGCTTTTGCTATTAGCTGACCAGGGCGTACAATTTCATTTCATTTCGTTTCGTTTCGTTTCCCCCCTTTGGAGTATCGCCATCGCAATCGCCATCTCAACTATTTGCGCGTATATTTTAAGCATATTTTATGTCCCAAAATGTTGACTGGCTTTTTTTGCACACTGTAACTACAACGCTAAAGAATTCGACTTAAGAATACCCAAAGGTGGAGTTAATGTAACTTAAAGAAACTCAAAATTCGTTTCTATATTATCTATCTATTTTTTGTATGCTGGGAGAAACATACATAGAACTGAAATTGGTGCTAGATTTGACTGAAGAATACCCTAAAGAGGAGTTAATCTAATTTAACCAATCATTAAAGAAATATCAAAATTTGTCTATATCTCATATATCTATAAATAGAAAAGTATGTATACAATGTATCTAACTATGTGTGAGTATCTTACAGATGCGTGTGATGGTGATGTGGTGATGGTTGAACTTAAATACGCATTAAGTAAGTTTCTTGGGAAAACAAAAGCTCACAGTGGGGTAAACGTACTAAACTATATGGCAAACAACAAGAGCAGTTGTAGAAGCAACAAAAACAATTTAGAAATTGCGCTTGAAGCAGGAGGCAAAACTTTTTGCATTTCATGTGTTTTTGCCATTGGAGCGCGCTAATTTCCGTGGATAATAGTTTCATCTTCGTGACTGCGTCTGCGACTGCGACTGTGGCCACAAGACACCGCACATCCTTCTATCCTTGCCTATTCCCAGACCACCTTTGAGCTCGTTCCACTCGCAGATTCACTTTTCCCAGTTGACATGTTGAATTTGTCGTCGTTCGTCTCCATCATGTTTTTTCGCTTTTCTTGGGGTTTTGTTGCGTGTTGACGATGTGCGTGAAAAACTCGACGAGCCTGCAGCTTGAAGCGGCTTTAAGTTGTCGGCCAAAGTTTTGTGAACTGAAAGCCAAATTGATATACTCGTTGAATCTGTGGACTGTGGCTCAACTCGCGTGAAATTGTTTGCCTCTCTCGTGGTCATGCTTTATGGTAAGACACAGTTGCAGTGGGAGCTGCCTGGCATATTCAAATTGACCAGCTAGCCAGAGCAAATGCCACTGACCAACCAGACATCATCAGCCAGAGCAACAGCAAATGACAGCTACCCAAAAACAGAAACAAAAAAAATAAAAAACTTTTGAAACGCAACAAGGACAATTGCAGCAACAAATTCGCAGATTTCTTGCATTGTGCCAAGTCTTTGGCTCTGGTTGTTTGGCTTGTTTATGGCTTGTTGATTCGTGCATGAGATAAAGCATTTATTTTTGTCATCTGCTTGCGAAGCTGGCAAAAGATTCTATTTTTTGAGAAAGAGACTTCTCTGCAATAGCTAGATTAACGAGCATGAAATCAAAATTGTCTTTTCGTAGGTTAATTTTTGAAGGAAGCTGCTTTTTTATTTCTGATAAAACCTTTACATAATTTACGAGTACGCGTAGTTTGCGATTACTTTGGCCATACAAAAGGGCTTAGCAACCAGTCCTTTGTGGACCCTCAAAATATGATACATACTCAAACAAGTGCGAGTGTGCGTAAGTGTGTGTGTATAACAAATGATCATCACTCGAAACTGTTGCGTTTAATCTTGGACTTGGGCCAATGCCCAAGGGCTATTAATCATTTTGGCCATCAAGCAGGAAAGCGATTACTCATACATAGATGACTCCCCCTCCAATTCTCTCCCCGTCTCTCTCTCTCTCTCTCTCGGTTTCTCTGTTCACTCAATTCGGTACAACAAACATTGCTTAATAGGCAGCCAAAAATGGCTAAACAAAGCACATGGATAGAGGGAGGGAAGGGCTAAAAATGTGATTCAAGGCTATTGGAATATTTGCTTAAGTGTTATTTCTGTCAGCTTAGTTGCCAGAAATTATGCTACAATATTTCGTTATATTTATCGCATTCGATTGCGCGTATTAACCGAGTGTTTAGTGGGGCGTACGCAGGGCATTCACATTGTCCGTCTCTCCGTCTGTCCCTCTGACAAACTGACTCTTCGACTGTGTGTGTGAGTGTGTGTGTGTCGAGGAATTAATAAGATAAGTTTACGAGTAGATGAAAGAGAGAATTGACTGGTTGCCTTGCCTCGTCTGGCTGTCAGCGGAGCCGCAAAAGTTGTTTACTTAACAGTTTGGCTTAATTTGTTTTTATGACTGCCATATGAGCGAGCGACTTTTGCCTCCATTTCTGTGTTAAATCAGCAGATTTATATTTTAGTCTGCGCTGTCTGCTAATTCGATTTTGAGCAGACACATTTAAGTGGAGCCAAAGTTGGGGACATGTTGTGCGAGTTAATTACCGACCAGCCAAAGCTGGGGGCAGAATGTTGGCTGCGTGTCAATTTCCATAAAAGAATAACAAATTGTTTCAAGGCCTCGGCCTCAATTCAATTGCTTAGCAAAATGCCATTTACAATTGTTTATTTTAATTGGGCCTAGCATACACATACTTGCGGGAGTGTGCGGGAGTGTGTGTGAGTGTGTATGTGACCGTTTATTGCGGCTAATTAAAAACAAACAATGGCCCTACAAAGTGGGCTGCAACAACACAATGGCCGCAACAACAGCATCTGCAAAAGGCAGCCCCAATCAACTCAAAGCCGCATTACGAGCTCACTCTCTCTATCGCTCTCTCTGGTGTAGGTTACATCACTAGAAAAGTATTTGAAATCTTGCTGCACGTAAACCACGTGCCCCACAGGCAACCACAGCACACTGCCATACATATGTAGAGTACATGCCGAGCATGTTGCACGTAGAGCTGGCTGCAGATGAGTCTGGCATTTCTTTGGACGTTTCGAGCGTTTCTTTTGCCGCTCCACTTGAAGGGCCGACGGGCCTTTTGTTAATGTGGCGCCATAATGAAACAATTAGGTGCAGAAAATTAGGTTACAGTCGCAGTTCACAATGGCATGCAAATGTTGCAAGTGCAAGTAAATAAACCATAGAATGCACTGCCACAAAAGCAGAGGGAGGGGGGCAAATAAAGAACGATAGCAAAGGCAGAATGAAATTGAATGACAGGATGCCAGAAAGCCACAGTCTCTCTAGATTGTGTGGATGGGTTTGCTGCCAGGTAGCTGCTATTATTGCAACACAGAGAAGGGGGGAGGGTGCTGAAAAGGTCGACTAAGCTGCAAATGTAACTGGCTGCATAATGTCGGGCCATAGAGTCGAAAACCTTTGTCCATTTAATGCGCCAGACGATGTGTTATCAGTGTCAAGTGCTGCGCTGCAAAGTATGCCATAGAAATCGTGCACCTAACTGGGCTAAGCTTTTGTGCATGTGTATGTATTTATGTATGTTGTTGTTCTGCATATTACGTAAGGGTTAAATAAAACCTGATCTACTTACCGCCAGTGATCCGATCAACCGCAACACAACATCTTTGTCCCTTTGTCATTCTGATTTTGGGTACCGTGAACAATATTGTGTGGCGAATGTTTAATTAAGATAACTCGGCGTAAGCTACTTAAGCAGTTAACTTGTAATTAAGCTTATAATGTTCCCTCAACTCCAATAAATACGCAGCTATGAGATGTTCCATCAAATGGGGATAGTTCGCTGCTGCTGATGACCCTTGTGATAACATAATAATTTCAGCACTGCAGCTTTGTTTTTGTTTGTGTTCAGCTGGTTGCATGCAGCAGAGCGAATGTTTTCATTAGATGCTTTGTCAATATAGCATAGGATTGACCATATCGCCATATAGCCATATCGGCTCGCTGTCAATTGCCAACTGTAAGTACTATATACATATGTAAAAGTGTGACATATTTATGTGGCACGTTCTGTACTCTCTCTATCTGTTTCTGTTCGGGACTCTGACTCCGGCTGCAGCAATTTGTTGACGTTGATTTTAATGTTTGGTTGTGTTGGTTTTGCATTTTATGCGCTCATGTGTCATCAGCCGTGCGAGCTAAACCAAAACATGAAATGAAAACATGACATCGTAAAATGACGGTAAAGGCAGGCCAGGCCGGTCAGCACAGCAGCAAGGACAACACTTGAAAGGCTAAGCGCTGTTAGCTTAGCAATTTTCAATTAAAGCAAAAGCTTTTTCCCTTTTTTACGCCAGACCGTTCTCCGCCTCGCATATTTTATTATATTTTATTTCATTTAATTAAGCAAATGTATTCAATGTTAATACAGCAACTTAACTGATTTATTCGCCACGCTGCCTGTTGTCTGTTACCAGTTGCCAGTTGGCCGTTGTCTCTGTCATTTGCCATCTACCGTTTACCATTGCCCATTCGCAATTTGGCCAAATTAATTTGGTAAGAAATCACGTAGATAAGCAATTAACATTGCGTTGGCGCCCCGTTGCCGTTGCCCACTCGGACCTACCCTTTTCATCTCCGTCTCCTGTCATTTCAATTCATTTACAGGCCACGTACGTGGTGTCCATCTATTGTTAAAGAGCATAAAATACGCTGACAGCTTTCAAATGTAAAGGCAACCAGGGCAAAGGGCATCCCAAATACACAGCTTTATGGCAACATTTACAACTAGTTACATATTGTTATGAGCGTACAACATGGCGTATGAAATGCTCGTCCAAATATGATCCCAGAGTGCTCGGAAGTTGACATGAATGCTGTCTGCACCAATTTATACTTGACAACTGTCACTGAGCTGGCTCAAAGTCAAACAAAATTCGTGATATGATATATGAGTATGAGTGAGAAAACTATTCTTGGCTGCCTACTTGCATTTCCTTAAATTGCAGAGTATCTCGAAGAATAAAATAAATATTTTACTTAATATTAGCAGAAATAACATAAATTCAAATTAGCATATTTTAAATGTAATGCATGCTGAAAATAAACAAAAGCCGCCATCGAGCATTGTAATTTATTATTTACGGCGCATTAAATGCAAGCTCGATAAAACCTAAAACAATTCCTGGCTCTCGTCCTGACAGTCGTATAAACTAAACTCTTGACACCCTCAACACACAAATCGCATAATGAGAGTATGAAATTGTTGTGCACATTTGCGAATGCTCATCAATACAATAAAGTATTATTTTAGCAATATTTAAAGCGTATCTATTCGTCGAATGAAGTGAATATTTAGGCAAACACATATTCATTTTTTAAAATACCATATTAATATAAATTATGAAAGTATTTGCAAGGTATGTGGGTTTAGTTCTGGTGTGGTTTGCATTGTTTTCATAATTATTGTTTATTATAATTAATTTTCAACAGTTTTGGCAGCTCATTTGTAACTGAGATTTGTAATATGCTTATCGCTTTTAAAATTTATATTGTTCTCGAATGCAAAAAAAAAATAAATTAAATTAAACGAGATTTGTCCGAAAATATTTGTAAAGCCTTCGCTTCGAACTGTGCGGTAAAGGGCATGAAAATATCAATTAATATGCTCATAAACTGTAAATATTATATACTTAATCATAGATTAAAGTAGCGATTACAAATAATATTCCCAGAAATTATTAAACATTAAACGTAATGTCCGAGCTTCGCTAATTTAATTTCCACGCTGGGCGCAATAAAAGTGTTCAATAATAAAATTCAGCTCTTTGTGAAAACGGCTGCAATATTAAAGATTTTATAAACTATTGGCATGACAATACTTAAATTATTATATTTATTTTATATTCGCTTGTCAGCGACAGCAAAATATTTGCCTGGTCACGTTTTATTGTTCATTTTAACAAATTCTGCAAAATGCTATCGAATTTAACGACTCTCCACGATAATGCCGATACTGCTTCCCAAGAGTCGTCCTCTAGCCAAAGGTCTGAACTCGCTCTCGACTATGATGGGGACAAAAACAAACACAGTGAAACGCTTTAAATATTTGGCTGTAAGGCACATATTTTGTTATAGGCCGATGTGGAGCTCTTTGTCCCCTTTGTCCCCCTTGTGCGGCTCTTTGGCAGTTTTTTTCTGTTGTTGCTACTGCTGCTGCTGCTGTCGGTGTCCTGTGCCGTTCTCGGGCTTGTTGAATATTTAAGCGGTTTTAAAACATTTGTTACTCGCCCTTCCACTTTTTTACGTTAGCTAGTCTGTGGTGGAGTCTGTGGCCCCGGTTTTATTGTTTTGGTTATCAACGCTCAGCGCTTTTAAAAAATTCAATTGCGGTCGGAAGTCGTCGCACTCCCATAAACTGCGTCCCCTCCTTCAGGGTGGTTCCCCCTTTCAGCAACAATTTACATTTAAATGGCGATAAAAATGTGATACAAATTTCAAATTCTAGACTGGAGAGTGTTGTGGTGTGTGCCCCAAAAACTGGAACTGGACTGTGGGCTGGACCGCTTTAATGATGCTGCTGTTTCTGCTGCTGCTGCTGCTGTCGACGTGTCCCATACATTTCGGGCAGCCAGGAAGCAGAGCAGAGCAGAGACTGTAACAGCGTGCCAGGGTCTCACTCTTACAATTTGCGCAAAATGCAAATTTAAATTCTTTTCAATTGTTATTGTTGTTGTTCCATTTGCACTTTGGCACAAACACTCGACGCCTTGGCCACACCACACAACACACAACAACAGAAAATAACATACGTTAGCTCTCTTTTCCCTTTTGGGGAATTTTACTTGTCGGAGCAAGCAGCATTGTCATTGTCCTTGCCTTTAGTGTGTCTTCTGCGGTTTGGTTTGCTTTTATTTTTATTTTTATTGCTACAAGATTTTTAAATATTTCATGGATGTCCTTTCGCCAGAGACCTGATGTTGGACCATATGGAATATAACGCAAAACTTATTACTTTAACAAATTCCAGATACTCAATGGGAATTATTATTTACTACTCTTGTGCTGGCATCACACGCACACACACACACACACACACAAAAGTAAATGTGTCAATATTAAATGCTCTAAATTTATTGGGAAAATAAACAAACTGTGGCTAGGGGGAAATTCTTGGCCCTTTGCGGATATTTTGCCAATTTCCGAAGTGACAAAATCAGATAATTTAGAACGCCGTCAATCTTTATCACTGCCATTGCAGTTGGCTGGCCAAGAGCAGCCAAGAAGCCAGCAAGAGCAACAAAGTGGGCGACCGTTTGCTGGAGGCGTGGCATGCGCCATAATTTCACATGACTCGTGCCAGGCCGATAAGCAAGTGCAAATCAGTTGCCAAGGCGGAAGCAGCAGCAGCAGCCGAAGAACGAAAGAAATCCCTCTAATCCGAATCCGAATGCGAACCGAAAAATAATTTCTATATTTGATTTTCTGCTGCATTTATTTGGCTCTATTTGGAATCTAGTATTTCCAGTTGTTTATTTGCCCGAGTTTTATTTGTCGATTAACAAGTTGCTGCGGCCATTCGCAGGACGCTTTTGAACCAGTGCCAAGCAGCTGCAAACGTTTCTTGCCAAATGTGTTATCGGCTCCCAAAGTATGCTCCAGGTTCCAGTTGACTGCAAATGAAGCCATCGACTGTGCGATCGCATTGGTCATAATTGAAAAATATTTGGGCAGATTTGATTTATGCGACAGGGTCGCAAATTAAGTCAGATGCATTTGCAGTAACGGAGACTGATTGGAATAGAGATATTCCAATTACGTTTTACTAACCAATAAGTCGAATTTCATGGATTGCAGAATGCATATTTCATGCTCCAATTGGCTGCAACGTCAAGTGTTGTTGCTGCTCTTGAGAGAATGCTCTTGTTGTTGTTGTTGTAATTGCAGCGCACGCATTTTAATGAAATCAAAAATTTACGACACTTTTGCCGATTCAAGCTGAAAAATGCTGCATTGCTGCTGTCGTCGTTATCGTTATCATTCGTTTCCCCCTCGAAAGTTTTTCGCCAGCAAAAATCTGTTTGCGCTTAGGATTGTGCATCAGCTGAGACTTTAGCGGATACAGCGATTTGGCACGCCCCAATCTCCCAGTCTCCTCTGCTCTTCGCACTTCGCACTTCGACTCGCCTTCTCATGTATGCAAATGACGCCATGCAACAATAAAATGCTGCAATTCAGTTCCAGATAAGAATGGACTTTGAGCTCCAGTTGCAGTTGCAGTTGGAGCTGGCGCTGGAGCTGCAGACGAATTGCGGGTGTTTGGAGCATCTGCGTCATGCTTTTGGGTTATTTATGCAACGAACCGGAGAGCCCAAAGTGCAAACTGCACAGAGATTCTGCCACTCAAGTGGCGAGTCATGCAAATTTAAGTTGTGCTTCAATTTTTCCGCAGCGAGGCTACCAAAAATGTCAATGCAAAATAATGCGAATTCACCATTTCAATAGTATTTCATAATTTCTAAATTGTTGTTTAATCTTAACTGACATTTGCACTGTAACAACTTACAACATCATCTAGCTGAACTCAGGTTTAGAGTGTCAGTTGCAATTCTGCGGATTTGTCGAGTTTATTGTGAGCTTCACATGCGACTCTTGCTGTTCAGCCGCAATCATAGCAACCTCAAGTTTAGCACTGAGGCTGACGCAACTCGAAAGCCACATAAAATTATAGCCATAATGCAAACGCACTGAATGTCAGTGTCAGCAAATGGCCAACTGCAGCCGTCCCTTGCCTGCCCCCCTCTTGTCCCTTGCTTGGCATCTATCAAATCGGAGCCAGCGCCAATTTTGAATGCCAGCCGCCAGAATCTGTGCGACGGCATCTTTACTCAGCCTCAGCCTCAGCCTCGGCGTCGGCCTCTGCTGTTGTAGCTTTTGTTGACACGGCTTTTGCGGCGTTGTTGCAGCCGATGTCACATGTTGTGTGCAGCAGCACATGTGTGCCCCAGTATGTGGCAGCCCCAAGCTAGAGTGCCACACACCCTGCCTGCTGCGAGTGGGAGTGTGTGGCAGTGAGTGGCAGAGTGTGTGTGTGGCTGAGTGTGAACGTGCAAAGCTGACAGCGTCTGTCATTTAAAATGTCGTAGCCCCCTTTTTTGCAAGATAATTTTTGGCATTTGCGAGTCAGCCTCGCACTTGCAGCTTGTCGCTTAATTATGTGGCTCTTGAGGTGGCAAAAAGTAGTTGACACTTTGACATGACTCGGCGCTAAGTTGACAAATCCGAGTTGTCGGCAAAAAGGTCAAAGCAGGCAAACACACAACATGCTTGTAGACGTGCAATTAGTCCAAGTACGTACTACGTACTGAGCTGTTTCCCCAGCAATAAATATAAAGGGTTTCGATATGGTTGGGGATGGATTTCAACGGATTGAAGAATACGATCAGAGTAAGTTGTCATCGAAAGTCCTAGAAGAAGAAAAGTGTTATCGAAAAGAGATTCAAAGTTGAATTGTGTTGAAGATGTGAAATTGATTTGTGAAATTAAGGTTGAACTTAACTTGTCAAATAAAACTGAACAGAACTTATCTAACATAATTCAACCTATTCAATATAATAATTTCAATAAATATAGAAACATTATTGACATTATTATAATTAGTCTACTTCGCTGTTGATCGGCAAGTTAATCTACTTGATTTAGCTTGCAATTGGCCAGTGCTCTCCATTATTGATGGCAACTTGTACGACATTCAGGCCATGTCTAGTTTTATGCTCCAACTTGAGTTGCGCTGAAATCATAGAATAATCATTATTTGCGTTGGCTGCTTGTAAAAGTTTATTAACTACTCGTACAATCATCAGTTGCATTTTGTTTGGCAGTTTCCGCTTTTGCAATCTGCGAGACGCTGCTGCCACTGACAATGGGCGAGGGAGAGAGAAGGAGAGTGAGGACGATGCCAAGGACGCCTCACAACCAGATCCTGTGCCAAAGTGTAATGGAATAAAATATTAATAATCAGAGAGAACTTTTGCAAAAGTGACTATCATCGAGCTAGAAGCGGCCGGATTCGGTCTTGGACAAGGATTGTCCAGGGGGTGAGGAGGGGAACTGGGATCAGCATCTATAATTCCTTGCGCTCAAACAAACTTGGACACAACTGTACTGGCTATCAGGCAACTGAACTGAACTCAACTCAACTCAACCGAACTGAGTTCAGTTGACAGCTTGGCGGACCAGCCAGCTCTCTGCAGCCGTCTGCCCTTCTCCCCCGCGTGCGTTTTACAATTTGTTAATTACTGCAAAATGAACTTTCCCACTGACGTTGCAACAGCACTCGACGCATCACATAATGCTGCTGCAGCTGGAGGGGCAGAGAGCGGAATGGAGCTGGAGCTTGAGCAAACAGCAGATGCTTTTCCTGTGCGCACTTTCAAGTGGACAAGCAAGGGTGAACGCTATCTTCTATCTGCCTTCGATGTCCATGTCCAGTTGCAGCTGCATCTGCAGCTTCGACTTCAACTTCGGCCTCGAACTCAGTTTCAGTTTCATTTCGGCGCCTGGTGACAATGTTTTCAACGCTGCCGCTGCTGCAACTTCATCTCCAACGCCGACTCCAACTTGCATCCTCTCGTCATCAGTTGGCCTGTCATCATTGTTGCCGTTTCGTTACATTCCATCATTGAAACTCCCACATCGTCATGCCTGCTCCCCTCTTCACTCTCTCTCCCTCTCTTCTGTGCTCACTAATGCGGTTTGTTTTCGCAATTTTTGTTGCATGCTTCGTTATTTCTTGTTGTGTTTGGAATTCTGTCGCTTTTTATGCAATCTGCTCCGTTCCAAGCATCGCCCAACCATCGTCCAACCATCCGCCATGTTGCAGCAGAGCAAACAATGTCACTACGCGGCCTGACTGCCAAACCCAAACAAGCCTGATACCGCGACCACGACCGCGACGTTCACGTCTATGTCCACGTCAACGTTCCACGTCCACGTCCACGTCCATGTCCACAACCGCGTTCGCGTCGCAATTTTTCATTCTCAGCGAGAGCCTCAGAGGCGAGCAGTCAAAGCACAGACGGGCCATTGGGCCAGCTCATTCATTACCAGTGCTTTGCTTCAGTTACAATGTCGGCGTGGCCCTGTCCTTGCACTCAGTCCAGTCCAGCAGCTGCTGCTCCGCCTGCAATCGCCGCTTGTTCATCATCCACGCCTCCGTCCGTCCGTTCGTCTGCTTGGTCTGCTTGTCTTTCCTTCCTTCCGTTTCATTGCCAGTCACAGTCGCAGTCGCAGTCGCAACCGCAGCCCAGTATCCTTCCGCATGATGACACTGTTTTTGGCGGACGCCGCATCCTGACGTTGCCAACGTTCGCCACGCTGTTGGCCTCATTTAACTTGTAATTACGCTTGAGCAAAAATCAAAGTGGCTCAAGTTGCCAGCCAGCTAGCCACCCTACTAGACAGTCCCCGCTTGGTCACTGCTGTTGTCCTGTCGCAGGACCTGGCTGGCTGGCTGGCTGGCTGGAAGAGGGATCCCTTTTGGGCTGCCATGACAGCAGCAGCAGCAGCGGCAGCAGCAGAAGCTATTGCCACGCGTCCCACAAGTTTTGTTGTATTTTTCGGTTTTCTTTTGGCCGCCAATTTGAGCAGCATAAAATATTTAAAGTCTCGCTTGCCGCTGATTATTACCGCCTACCCTTTTCGCCTTTCCGTTTCTTTTGCTAGTCACCGAGATGCCTCCGCCTCCCAAACTTTGCCCCCCCCCGCTTGTTTGTCGGTTTTACTGTGGCGTTCCCCAAGCGTCGTTGCGTCAGCTTGGGGACACATCACAGCCTTGCCCCTGCAAATTGCTGCGTAACTTTAGCTTTAGTTACATTTTCGCCAAATTTGTGGCAACTCGCGAACCTAACCCTTTTTTTGTTGGCTTTTTACTTTTGCTTTTCTTGCCACTTTTTTTGTTGTTGTATTTTTACTGATTTCCTGTGCGACTTCTACGCACTTCCGCTGGGGTCCCAGCTCCCATTTAAGTGTGTCCAAAACGATGTGCTGAATAGCCGCCTTGGCTTTTAGTACATAATTTATAGCGAAAAACCTGTGCATAAACAGCTGAAATTATGTGGCAAGATCTCGAGAGCTCAGGTTGCTAATAACCTTGCCACCATGGCCTAGGCATATAACAAAAATATTGTGCAACATAAAGAACAAATTAGAAAAGCAAATCAAAAAAAAAGGGTAAGGCATGTTTGTTAAGCTGCTGATAAAACTTGACTAGAAATTTACTACACATTTTTGAAATATAATAAATGTGTTTACTGGCATGAAATTCAATGGAAAACTATTTATTATTATCTATTTATTAAAGGAAAATGAATTCATACTGAAAATGTATATGAAATTAAATTTAGAGTCAAAACTATTTGAGCAAATCTGTAAAGCATTTCAATTGAGGCGGCGCATTCCTGAAAGAATTTCAATCCAAAAATATGCGAAAGTCAGTCGGATTCTTTGATGAGTAAATATAGTATAGCCAAAGTCTCAAATAATCACATAAGCTGGTATTTGCGCACTTGTTGTCTACACATATGAGACGCTTAAACCATTGAAATCAACTCATTTGGCCTCAATGAAGGGGGACGCAGAGGCAGAGGCGAGGAGACGACGACCACTTCAGCCGCAATATCAACACATTTGGGTTTTAGCCATAATGAAGTTGCTAACTTCAGAAATGCGGTAGCAACGACAACGACAACGACAACGAAAACGACAACGAGAACGGCAGCTAAGACCAAAACATAATCAAAACCGAATTATGTGCTTTAAATGCGTCCTTTTGGTCGTCCTTATCGTCCTTTTGTCGACAACGTTGTCTGAAGAGCATTCAAACTATCATTTTCCTACTTAGCCAAATGTGTGTCGCCAGTCGCCAAGAGTCTGTCTCATGTACACACACACACACACACCCATACACGCATACAGTCGCACTCACACTCTTGCATAGAGTAATTAGAAAAGAAAAAGAGTTGGTTGCAAAGAAAAGCAATTAGTGTCTCTCTCAATTTCTAGCGTTACACAAACAAACATGCATATGGCTCTTTGTCTCCGAGACAGAACTTGGGCTGCAAGGACTAAAGCTCCGAGTCCTGCTCGCCCCTCCCCTCCTCTCCTTTGCCCCACAAGTGATTAAGAGCATTTGTGCGTCGCACAAAAGCACAGTTGGAATGGAGTATGCCAGTTGCTAGTTGCCAGTTGCCAGGCAACGGAAGTTCATCTTCAGTTTATTGGTGGCGCCACAGCGGCAAGCAACATCAGCAGTATCAGCGCAACACACGGCGAATGAATGTTGTATCTGTGTGTTTGTGTGTGTGTGTGTTGGTTGGAAGCAATTCAAAGATCCAAACTAGTCCAACTAGTCCAACTGTCCATTAATGCCCTTTCGATAGATGTTTTGTGATGCAAACGAAAACAATTAACACCAAATGATAAAATGAGCCCTTGGCCGGGACTCGGCTGGACATGGACACACCCTCGACAGATATGTAGATAAATAGACGACGGGGGCCGAAGGGATGCGGGAGGCAAACCAGACAAACTACATAAAAGTTGAGAAGTGTTGAAGGCAGGCAAAGTTTTTTCATCAACGAAAACATTTTCAGAGCGTCGAGCAGCGAGTAGTTTGCTGGTCAAGCGACGGCGACGACGACGATGACGACGCCGACGACGAGCCACAAGTTTGATAGACAGAGGCGGAAGTGTGCAGATAAACTTTGAGCATACCCATTGCCAGTGCTTGGCTTTTGGGCTCACTCCCACATTCATATATAAATGATGCGATATTGAGTAGTGGGGGAAAATGGAGCTTGGATATAGGTAAACAGCGTGGCAGAGCAACAAAGTAAATATCAAGTTAGCGCCTGCGGCATTCACTTGCCTTTCGAGTGCTTCAACAGCGGACACGAAAACTAAAAGCGGAAACGGAAGTTTGCCAACGTGCTGCAGCCCTTATTGTGCGTGCGTGCGTGCGTGCGTTCGAACGTATCTGGTTGATGGCAAATGGTAAATGCTAACTGGTAACTGGGCGTAACTGTATTTGTATCTGTGTCTGTATCTGTAACTGTGTTTGTTTGTGATGTGTTTGTGTTTGCATCCGTGTTTGTGCTTGATTGCTGTTATCAATCCGAGTCCGACTCTGAGTCCGTCTTCGAGTCACATTCGCTTCACTCAGGCCGCGTCCTCGAAAATCGCTGGCCAAAACAAACATGTCCTGCGACTCAGTTCCGCAAAAAGGTTTTATTATTATAATATTCCCAATTGATTTTTCTTCAAGCAGTCTTAATGTTGTGCAGCCTTAGTATTTGCAACACTTTCTTTCCATAATCGCAGTTGTCAGTTGTTGCTCAGCGAACAGTGAATTTTCTATTCGAATTTCAGATAGCTTCCTTGCTGCACATACATAATAACTTAGAAGATGTTAGCTTATGGAAAAATTTAAGAAAGGTTTATTAGTTTGATTAACAATTTTAATTATTGGTGTAGCTAAACATTATTAGTGACTAGTGACTATCATAATTAATAACCTTAAGCTTGTGGCAGTAGATTAAAAATAAATAAAAAATTAACATAAGAAATTAAAAAAATGTATTATAGGATATTTCTTTTAATTTAATCATCAGCATTTTCTTAAATGGAAACTTTTGTGAGTTACAGTGCTATTTATGATAAATCGAAAGTGAACGGGTCTGCGCTTGTCAACACATATTTGCCGTAGCCGATCCTACTTATTCTAATTGAAAAAAAAAAGAAGGAGAAATGGAACTATGCTGAAAGTTAGTTTGCCATTT
The DNA here is from genome assembly GCA_035047365.1 of Drosophila ustulata. Lineage (NCBI taxonomy): Eukaryota > Metazoa > Arthropoda > Insecta > Diptera > Drosophilidae > Drosophila > Drosophila ustulata. Next base: position 17,263,090 of record JAWNPT010000094.1, read on the forward strand.
GTTGCTGTAGGCCAAACATTTTAGTTTTTACTGTCTGCTCGCAGAGACTTCGTTTCAGCAAAATTAAAGAAGTTTTGTTCTTTCAATTTGCCTACGGCTCAGCTTCACTTCTCTCCGCAGTAGGCATGACAGCAAAATTGCACAAGAAGAAACAAAAACAAAGACACTGAACATGAGTGAAGCGGAATACGAAAACCGGAATGCAACGTCGCGTTCTACGGCAGAACGCGCTCAAAAGAAGTCGACAAAATACTTGACATACCACAAAAAAAAAAGAAGATAATAAAAAACGGACAGTTTCATTTATAGGCAATTGTTGGTATTTGCAATTGCATTTTAAACTCAAAGAAGATATGCTAAAACAATTTGCAAACTATCAATGGTACTTCAATGTTCGTCTATTAAACTGCGATTAATTCATTTTGTTGAGCAATTACATTTTATGCACTTTACACTTTAAAGATCCCTTGCAAATAAAATGTCTTAGAAACCTGAAGGTCTCAAGAATTGCAGCGAGCTAAAGCTATTTAAAAGTGGGCGCAATTTAATATTTTTCATTTCGTTGCAAGTCTCGCCAAGTGCTTCTCAGCGCCCCTCTTGATATGAACACTGGGCTGGTGGTGCCACGTCCGCTGCGCCTCTAAGTATGCAACAATAACAATATTTAAAGGTATCTGCCAATTTATTTTAGTGGCCGCAATTAAAGTTAATTACTCGCGTAGACAAAACGTGCAAAGCGGCACGGCAAAGACGCTGCTGATGGCGACAGCTTCAACTACGGCTACGGCTACGGCTACAGATACAGCCACAACTACGGCTGGGTGGCAGGATAGGGCTCTGAGTAGGTCTAGCTCTATTCAGGGTGCTGGGTACTGGGTTCTGGGTGCCTAGTGCCTGATGCTGGCAGCGCCCAATTAGGCATAATACGCTTGACTTGGCTGGGCGTCCTGCCCCGACACGGTGCAGACCAGGGCAGGGCACGGTGCTCTGAGTACAAGTTGCTCGTGTTTAATTTTCCTAATGATATTATTGCAATTGACCCTATTACAATTTGACTGTCGCAAATGAGTCAAAATGAATATTTAGTTTCGGATCGCTCTCGGAAAAATGTAAACGTTTTGTGTAATTGGCTGAAATGTGATATGACGATATGGCGGAGGCGATCAATTAATTCAACTGCCTAAGCCTTAAAGTCAGCCTCTTAGCTTAGCCTGTTCCGTCAGTTAATTGCTTGCACACTTAAAGGACAAAGTCCCCAGAAATTCACAGCGCAGACGACTTAACCGCATGGCAAATGGATGGATATGGTATGAGGAAAATGGAAAATGGAAAATAGAAAATGGGTTGGCGATGGCGATGGGTATGCTCCATCATTTGCTTTGACGTTGTCACCGCAGTGTAAAAGGAAAATGCGCCTTGGCACATTTCAAAAAGTGTTTACTCCAAAAGCAAATGCCTGAAATGAAAATTGTTTTCTTGTTGCCTGCCTCGTGTCTCTTGCGTCTTGCCGCTTTCCTTGTGCTTGCGGCTGTCTTGGCCATCAGCAATATAATTTTGCTTTGGCACAGTCGACGACAAACACTTGAGAACAATAGTTGCAAGTGGTGGCTCAGACTGCAACCACAACAATAATGACTTTATAAAAAAATGATTATCCTGTCCGACAGTCTGAAATTCTAACTCATCTGAGCTGAACAGAGTTGCGCTTTTACTATTGAAGGATGTAAGCTTTGCCAGCAAACTAATTGCAAATAGAATTCTAAGAAATCCATTAGTATACTTTGAACTTACCAAATATATTACAAGTGTTTTGAAACTTTTTTTAAGATGTAATGTAAAATCAGGCAAGCGAATGATTTTATTTTGCTTCTTAGAATATGAACTTAATTCCTTCTTCATATCTTTAGATATTTCCTCAGAATCTGCCTGAAAACATTTCTTTAAAAGTAATAAAGTAATATAAAGTGTAATTTTATAAACTTTTAAATAATTTTTTTCGTATTCCCTTGTGTATAATATCTTAGGATAATCAATAAAAAGTCAAAATATATAATTTTGATAACAGTCCTAATCAATACGACAACTAATAAAATATATAAAGTATATTAGTATAGTGCTAGTCACAGTGATTTCTGTAATGTTTTGTGATTTGTTCATCTCTGACATGACATCGCTTTCTATTGTGGCAAATAAGCAGAAAATCTGCTGCCAAAAATTCGCCATCCACGGAAATGGAAATGACCAGGCTGAAGTATGTTAGCACTAAAAGGAGCACGTGGAGACAGTGGAGTTAATGCTAGTTAGAGATAGAGTCCTTGCTGTTTACATGCGATGACAAAGAAACGACGACTCACTGGAAGATGTCCTGGTTAAATTGGGTCCCATTGCGGTACTCCGTTAGACAAATGGCAATGGTTATAGAAAATCGTTGGCCACTCTCCACACACACACAAACAACCGATATCTTGGAGTTGTCATCAGAAAGGCAATGACTTCAGTAAGATTTTGGTTTTCAGCCAAATTACATGACTAAGTGCTTGGGTTGGGTTGCGATTTATTCTTGTTTTCGGGGCGAAATAATTTGGATTTGAAGTGAATGAAAATCACATTTTTGCTGCTAAGTTTTGCTAAGCTTGCAAAATTTTAATAAACTCTCGTCGCTCTTGAAGAGACAAATGAACTTCAAAGAGCCCCCTGAAAGATAGACTGACTGAATGAATGAGTGATAGGAAAATGTAAATTTAGTCTGGGATTTGTCATTGAATTGAGTTCGGTTACAAGTTCTATTAAATTCACTTGCTTAATTAGAGTAGAGCAGGCAACTTTATGTTCTCTGCATTTTGCAAATTGCAAAGACAACGTCTATTAAAAGCTACATTTACTATTTCATATTGCATAAAATAAATGCCATGGTCATTGAAAATGTATAGAATTGAGCTCAATCGGTTGGCCACGGTGCTGGAGGTTGCAACGAGGGCGTGACGGGACAATGGAATGCATTTGCGGCACTGTTGTGACCCAGGCAGCAGGCGAAGGCATTTTTGCAATGTGGCAAATAATATAAATAAACTGAAATTGCAAAGCAAAGAGTTTTTAGTTAGCAGGCGAACAAGAGACAGTTTCCAGAAAATGGCCAAAAATATAATTTCAAAATAGAATATGCCACGTTCTCGATGGGGGGAGGGAAAACTGGCACTGGGCGTCGTAAACGAAGCGATGACTTACATAAACATTGGGACAAGGGCAAGCAAACAGCAGCGCAGCAGAGTAAACAGAAATGACACAAGCCATAAAAATCTAAACATTCGATGTGGGCAAGAAAGAGAGAACGCTATAGAGAGTGAGAGAGAACGATGGATGGGGGTTTGACGGGGTATGCTGCAACTTAAACGAGCATCCGAAAGGATTTTGTGTACAATTTCCGTTTTATGACTCTCCAGAGTGGTAATAAATCTCACACAAAACTATTTCCGTTGCATTGGAGCTGCTTAGCTCTCACGCCGCCCCCCCCCCCGTCCCCTCTCTCTTCTCGGCCAAAAGCAGCTCACTCACATGCAACGATTCAGACTGAGATCCAGAGACCCTCGGGCGGGGCAGCGGCGAGACTTTGCTGTGCTGTGCTGCACATTATCTTGTGCGCAAATCCGAAATCCAAATCCAAATCCATTCAGTATAAATGATGTTCAACCTCAGTGCTCAGTCCCTGGCCCCAGACAGACGGACGGACGGACGGACGGACAGAGAGATAGACGGACGGAGAGACAGCCGTCTGGCTGCGGTTTTGTCGTGCCCCCGTCGCGCACTTGGGTCATTGTCGGCCAGAGCTGCTTATGATTCGTCTGCGCCGCCATTTTGTTGGCCCGTGGCACGTACTGCACGGCTTTGTTGCACTTTTTTCGACTATTTCCGTTAGTTGTCTTTGCGCTGAGTGCGCTTTTAGTGTGGCATCCGCTCACACACACACACTCTTAGACATGCATGCAACATAGAGACACAAATACCATACTCAGTATTGTTGACAAAGCTTTATCTTATACCCATTTCATAGCTGCAAATATGAACTATCCGTAATTGCAATAAATTTGATGACAAGCAGCAAAACGAAACACTGAAATGCCAAAATGATTTGCAAGTCAATTTGTCAAGTAACGAAAACACTTAAATGGTTTTCATTTTGATGGAAAGGAACGACCTCTCAAGCGTCAAGAGCGGAGGGGACGCAGAGGGAGACTGACAAGAGTCTATGCCTCAGCTTATGTTGATCATTAGCACAAAAGTCACGATTTGACTTTATAGAAAGCACTTGAATTTAATGTGCGTGGATTTTGCCTCCCACAATTTTTGCATAATTTTGCATAATCCTTTTGTGTGCGGCGTTGCTTTTGCCTCTTCAGTGCGGCTTGAGCTTCGGTTTGCCGGTTGCAGCACGCGGCGTATACGTAACTTGTAATTTCATTGCATTTGCATGTTTTATGCGATCTCTCTTTTTTTCTGTGCCTGCGCACTTTATCTAGTATTGTGTTTTTTTTTGGTGTTTTACCTTCCTTTTGTTAGCTACTATATATGCTATAATCTATGCTGTTTTCATTTTGCCAGCTCAAGTAAAGTTTTATTGACAGTAAACGTGGCCAATGCGAAACTAAAAGTTTTGCAGCGCTTTGGGGATTTTTGTCGAGCTACACATGGACAAGGACTTTTGCTCTGATTCATAAAACACAACAAAACACAAGCGAAAACGTTTTCAAATTGAAACAACATTTCGTGTACAAGTGTTTAAAACTGAAGTTTTACACGTGTCCAACATTTGAGTTGCCTTCATGCAGACAACAATAAAATGCATTGTTGGAAAGTATCGGAATACTTATGTGCATTTCGTATTTGCTTTTTATGGGTTTAGAATAACTTTCGTATCGACGAGATTTGCTGGAAAGTGAACAGCACGTAGCTGCATTGTTCATCTAGGCAATCCAACAGTTATTACCACAAAATGATAACCTTATAAATGCATTTAAATTGCAGTGATAATTCCCAAATCTCGTGTAGTCTGTGTTGCTCATGCTTCACGTAATCACGTTGCTAAATTCAAATTTGTATTAACTATTTTGTTGAGTCTGAAATGTTAAGAGTATTGCCTGGATACCAAAACACATTTAACTAACAATTGTTTGTTGCATTTTGCGAACTGAAGCCACTAACGAGCTCAGTTTGCCAGTGTTCAGCTGCCAAAATATCAAACATCTAATTAAGTCAAGGCACTGACAACTGTACTCACAGTTGCTGCCCACAGAAAGATAGAACTGCCTGGTTTGGATATGGTTATGGTTGCGGTGTCTCCTCCCTCCCCCTCCCCTTAGTCTGTTTGTGGGTATCGTGGGCGAGTGGCAACCCACATAGGGAGTTCATTAGGCACAGCTGCGTCAGTTGAAAAATACACTTTTTAGCTAACGCTTTTCGTTTCAGTTTTGCTGCTGAGCTTTCGCTGCTGCTCCTGGTTACGCTGCGTATGCGTAATTTATGCGGCACACACACAGACAGCTGGCAGCCGAGAACAAACATTCCGCTGGGACTTCTCTACCACCCTCCCTGCCTTCAGCACACCCAGACACTGCCAAGGTGTTTGCACAACTGCTAAACGAAATACTAATGCGGTAAACTCTATGCAAAAACCATTTTAATTAGCACGAAAATCATTGTAACTCGTTAGGTTTCGCTGTGGCCCACGCGCCTCCTCACTCCCCTCATCTCATCGCTTCTCCCTCTTCTCTCTCTCTTTCTCTCGCTGACAGGTACGTGAGCTCGATTCTTGGCCGCCGAGAATCCTGGCCAGGCTCACACATGCGCTGCTAGCGACAACTACACGCGCCATGCAAAAACCAGCCACCTGGGGCCATGTTTTGGGGATGCTGTCGGGGAGGGGACGCGGGTGACTGTCAGACACATGAGAATCTCGCTTTGGGCTCTTTTTGTGTGCCGACAGAATGCCTGCATGTCCTGCAAGGACTGATGAAGAGATAATATTGTGATCACGTTCGGCAACCTGCTGAAATGCAAATAGTACCAAGAGTGGAGAGGGGAGTTCAGAGTTGGAGTTGGAGTTGGAGTTGGATGAGAATAGTGTGGCGAGGTCAAGTCGCAGGTCGCTATAATGTGAGCGAGTTGCGCTAATGAAACGTTCATTAATCATATGTCTATGCGGGCTCCAGCCTGACAGCGCCAAATTGCTCATACGCACTGGTGCACGCCGTGGAGCTAAAGAGTCTTGCGGCTGATTGTGAGAAGATCTGGAACGCGAAATATGTTGCCGGCAAAATGCCACTGCACATATTCATTTCGCTCTCGCTCTCGCTCTCTCAAAGCCAACAATGGCAAGTGCCAACTGCCAACACTGCTGACCCGGAATGGGCAGAAGAAGCATGTGGCAGGGTGCAGGGGGCAGGGGTAAGGGGCAGGCGGCAGTTGCACTCTCCTCTGGCTGAGCGTACTTGTGTATGTTAGTTAATTAATATTCCCGCTGCCGCACGTTTCATGTTTGCATTAATTTGGCAGGTAACTTGTCAACGTTCTTGTTGTTGCTGCCTCTGCTGCCTGTTGTTCTGATGAGGATGCTGCCGCAGTGAGGCAACATATCTAACGAGCAGCACACACACACACACACACACACTGATAGACAAATACATGGCCAAGTCTCTTAGCCATGCTGCATACATGTAGCTGTAGTTAGCTGTATGTTCTTTGCTTGTAATTAGCAAAGATCGAAGTGATTTAATTACTTGGGCAAACTTTTAACATTGTCTATTCGGCATACTAAAACTTTGCTGCATAATCATTGGCCACAAGTGTGAGACGCTCATGATATTACTCGTGTCCTTACCCAGTTCTCTGTTTATCCTGTTTGTTTTCGTATTCGGATTTGGATTTGCTGGCGATGCCTTATCAACAGTTGCCGACATCGCATCGCATAGCATCGCATCGCATTGTTGTTATCATTGATGCGAAATGAATGTAATTAGAGTTTGCCAATTGCCGCTCTTCTAATAAGCTACTAATTAGCGGGGTATTAACCTTGTTCGCTCTAAAGAAGGCCGCCACATTTTGTGTGTTGGGCCTGTGCTGTGTGTGTTGCCGGAGGCTGAGGCGTCGATGATATCATTTCACAGTGTCAGCCTAATCACCACAAAAAAACACCAGCTAATCAGGCTTATTTGTTTGCCAGTGTGTGTGTGTGTGTGGTATGTGTGTGTGTGTGTGGGTTTCGTTTGACTTTTTGGCAAAACATGAGTTTTATTAAAGGCGACAACAACAAACGGTTGCGCATACGCCGCAAATGTTTAACAGTCTTTTTGCCCTCCACTCTATCTCTCTCTCTTTCTTCCGCTTTGTTTCTTTCTCTTTCTGCACACTCTTTTTATCTCTTTCCTTCGCTCTTTTTGCCTTTGTGTGGTGTGCTGCGCTTTGCGGCTGCACATGTACAAGTAATCTAATTAGTTTTATGCTAATTAGTTCGCGGCTTTAATTTAATAAATTATTATAGCGCATTATTTTGGGAAAACTACACGGAACAGGGGAATTAACTACACAATAGAAACACTGCAAGGACGTTGGCAAAAACCAATTTTGATGCTGCTAATAGACACAGAAAGAATATGTTGTGGCTGAAAACTAAATCAACATTTTACATCTAATTTTAAATTCGTACTTAAAGTAATTATGGAAAAAAACACGACTTTCGATTCAACAACAAAGAATTAACATTTATTTTGTTGATTGAAACTCGAATTTAAGGAGAGAGGCGCTGAGACAATTTAAAAAAGTTATTTGTATAGAGATATTTAGTAAAATATTTCGATTGCTAACAGAAATTTAATAATTTTAGTTGATGTTTTAGACGTTTAAGACTATTTCGATTTTAAAAAATTCGCTCTAATTACAAGCGATCGGCCGGAATGGATGCCCATTGTCCACATGAGCCAAAGCGAGAGGCATTTAGAGTTTATAGGCACGACGGACGACCAGATCGAAGTACGCATCATTATCGATTGAGGCACTGATTGTCGAATAATAGTTGTCAAACTCTTCTTTAGTTACAACGCCATCTGGATTGGGAGCGCCAGCTTCAAAATTCTTGAGGAACTCCACCAAAATTTCATTTTCGGTCATTTCGCCACTCAAATACTTCGGGTGATCGCGAACCGAATAAACATTCTTCAAATCGTTTACTGTAATTTCTCCATCTCCATTCTTGTCCAGTTTTTTGAAGGCTTTGTCAATAATGTCCAAACGTGATGCGCTCATGGGGGGCTAAAGATTAAAAAAGTATCGCACTTAGTTACATTAATTAATTACCCAAAATACTTACACGAAGTTTGACTAGAAATTCAGTCATGTTAATGGTGCCATTGTTATCGGCATCGAAACTGCAAGCAAATGGTTTAATTGATGGATTTTTCAAAAATTCAGATTCGGCATTTTTACCGCTTGAACATGTCCTCAATATCTGATTCGTTAACATCCAGCCCCATATCAATGATGCCCTTTTTGAACTCTTCCAGATTAAGAGTCTTGCTGCCATCATCGTCCATCACACGAAATGCCCTGAAATGAAAAATGCAAACAAAGGTGATAGAATTAAATTTCGAGTCTGATACACTGCAATATACCCATTAAAAAATGTTCTATATTTAGAATCTGCAGAGAATTTGAATACTGAACAGTAAATAGTCAATATTCATTTAACTGATTAAAGGTTGCCGATTTAATGCTGAAATATTGGCAAGTGAACCGAGTATAACCATTGCGTTGAAAAATATACATTCTAGTCTAAACAAAAATATGTTTCTATTAATGGCCTCAAAAAGCAAGAGGAAAAATCAAACGAGGGAAGCTATTGAAATGGGATGATGGGAAAGGGAAACACGGTTCGAAATACATAGCGCAATACGGTTGGCAATGCATTGAATTTTCCAGCTGGCAAACAAACAAATTGCATAAATACAAATAAAAATCCACACACAACTGGTCAACACACACACACACATGGACACATAACGGCACACACATACTCATACATGCACATGTTGGTAGTTGCGATTTTGTTCAAAATGTCTATATATTCAAAACGGAAAATTGTTAACAGAATGTCTGTCAGTTGGACAGATGAGCTGAAATTGAAATAAAAACTAAGAGGGGAGCAACTCGCAATGGGGGCGTGGCTGTCGCTGCAGCTACTGTTGTTGTTGTTGTTGTTGATACTGGTTAGGTTTTCGGGTGTAGATGCGTTAGGGTGAACGGTACCAGAAACCAGAGAAATCCAATTATGTTTGTTTGCATTCAGTCAGCGATTTTTGCTTCGCCTTCCCCCCCGCAAACGTCAGCGGCAAAGCCTCAGCCCCCGCTCCCGTCACCGCTCCTGTCCTCCGTGCATCGTGCATAGTTTTTGCCGCTTGGCATACACTTGGAGGAGCTTTTCGAAATGTTAGTTCAACATGCACTCGACATATTTGCCTGTGCCTAGTTCAAACCTGAACACAGAAGCATCATCATCGCAGTCATCATCATCGACATCGACATCGTCATCATCGTTGTCGTTGACGTGATCAGCAGGAGTCGACATTGGCAACTACGAGCAGAAGCTGAGGATATGAAGAACATCCTTCAGTTTTCGGCAACCGCTTCACGAGTTTAGCTCTCAACAGTTTCATCACTTTAAAACATCCAGAATATGTGTGTTTGTGTGTGTCTGACCAACAATCTCATCCTCCTCATATAAGTATCTATCCTCAGCCCGCACATTTGTTAATAAATATTCCACCATGCACGTACATATGTAAATGTAACAGATGAAAAAAAAGACGGGCAGATGAGAGGACTTTCTTTTTTTTTTGGGGGGAGTGAACCACAAACCGTTGCCATGTTAAGCAAACATGGCATTGCGAAACTGAATGTTTCGGCTTTCAACCAAACCTCAAACATGCAGCAGCAGTCAAGGCTTGGCTTTGCCTCTCTCTTGTGTTGTTTGGTAGACTAACTCACCTCGCAAGGCCCAAGATGCCGGTGGCACCACGGCTGAAGCACTGCAGGCGCAATTTGTAGATTGAGTCCTTTTCGAGTCCATTGGCCAGCTCACGCTTCGCTTGGTTCTTCAGCGCGGCTTCCTTTGAGAATAAGTCCTCACGTGGCATCTGCCCCAGAAAGAGAAGCGAAAGATAAAAATATAGCAGATATTAAAGGTAATTGAATGTCAATTTTCTACCCTGTTGGTTATATATATTTTTTTGCTATAGCTTATTGATGGTTCGGGAAATTTTCTTTTCTCATTAATTTGGTGTAAGTAGCAGTGTTAGTAAAAAACAGAGAACTTAAATATGTGAAGTTTGATTGAAAATGAACTTTAATAGTGTAATGTAAATTGAAAAGTAATGCCCTACTTGGATTGCTACATTTATGACTGACATGTGTTAAAAACAGGCATTGGAAATTAACTAAATTATCATTTATTTATTTATTTTATTTTAAATTAAACTAGCGTCTAGAAGTATCTCATAGTTATTCATTTTAAGTTAAAGATTGCAAGTATAAAAAAATAATTGTTTTTAAATAGAAGAACTTTAAAGTAAAAAAGAATATGTTACATTTAAAATTCTGAGGATATTAATTTAATCTAAAAATATTCGTTAAAAACCAATCTGATTTGATGATGGTCATAAAACTAAAAAAGCGAATAATTCTCAATAATGTACACATCTCAAATTAGTTGAAAAATATCCGGTACAAATATATTTTTAGCCTTAAAGTTGTATGAAATTTATTGTTGAAAGTTCTTCTTCAGTTAAAAGCGTCTCAGTCAGGATAAAGAGTTGTATTCGAATTCAATATTTTCTTAATTCTCCCGGTTTTCCTTGTTAATCTTTATCTTTTATTTGCTTGAAGCGAAACTAATTAAATTTCACATTTATACATATTTATAAGCCGGCAAAATGCCCGGGGAACTTTGAAGCTTCGTTTAATACTTTGCTTAGTTACCTCGAATAATTATGTCTATTATGACAGCTATAGCCAGCAGCTATTGTGCTTGAGAATTGATTTCGCCCGTATGTTGGCAGATTGTTTTTAATTATACGCAGAGACAGAGCAGAATCGTTCGGGTTACGAGAATACCAATGGTTGTGTTTGCGTTACTTCTTCCCAAACATTTCGAATGCCACATTCAACATTTCCAAATATGTACTTTAAGTTATTTTAAGGTGCTGTATTTCGCGGTTCAGTGCGCCCAGTTGGCTTCATTTTTGATCGTACTTATAAGGTTGTTGTGCCGTTATCTTAATTGCTGCTGCATATGACGCAGACCTTTTAACGATAATGCTATCGTGCTACATCGCTGATATATGGAAATAACTCATCACGTATGCTTGAGACTGTCGTTAATTAAAGCTGCAATACTAAAGTTATTCCAGTGAGCAAGCGCTCTTAATTCTCGGATAAATGCTCGGCCACCACACACACACACCTACATATCAATAAGCTGGCACTTTGTTCAATGAACTGGAACAACTTGAACTTCAACTAGTTCATTAGTGGTTCAGTGGTAGTCGAGTGGGCGCACGCATAAGTGTGCCCGTTCACCTCAATGTTTCATGCATGAGGTAACGACAACAATTGCAATTGCGATACACACTCACACACACACACACACACGCAGACGCGTGTCCAACTCGAACTAAGCTGCAGCGAGTAAGAGAGAGAGAGAGAGGGAGAAAACTTAAGGTGCGAGTGAGGGAGGCAACCTCAACGCATTCATTGCCAAGCAACGCTGGCTATCATGAGGTAAAGCTCAATTGAACCAAAGCTGTTGCGTTATCAATAAACGGCGACTCGACTCCTGTCATATATAGTATATATATATGGTACGACGTAGGTAGTCAATTTAATAGCAGTGAGAGAAAATGGCAAATGATTGCCTGCCAGACCATAAATATTTCATCGCAGCTTGTTTTGACTATTCCAACTACAACTGGGGACAGGGACAGAGAGAGAAATTGCATGTAACTATCTGTAATTTGTGACACAGAACTGAGCTTTTTAGTTTGCTTATTGATTAGGCCAAGTCAGGGTAAATCCAGTCACGCAACTCGCTGACTAAACACGGTTAAATTTACACGATATGCTGTATGTTTTTGCAGTTTGTTTTTATGCGTTGCGTATACATGATATTAATAGCATTATGATCCGCTAACCCGTGCAATTTAAGAGGCATATTTTAATGTCAGTCTGCAAAGCAATGCTTAGTGAATAAACAGTTCATCAACCTCAAAAATCGATGCGCTTCTACGTTTTACCAGGCGACTGTCCGTTTCATTACAGAATTGATGACCTAATTAGATAGTCACCCGCTGTCACGAGTGCTGCGATAAGTAGTACACAATGGTCCTAATTAAAATACCCAGGTGGCACTTTAGTACCGAGTGATGCGTCATACTTGGGGCACAGTGGCTGCAAAACTGTGTTGCTAGTTTGCTGGGTGCGAACAACATTTGTAGCTGGCAACTGGCAACATTTGCTGCAACTACTGCTGCTGCAGCATCCTGCAGCTGTAGCTGCCACAAAGCTTTGGCCGAAAGTCAAGGTCGGTCACATATCGATTTCGGCAAATCCCAAGAGAGAGATGCGATATAAGGCTGTATGTAGTATTCTACTACTTACTTACTACTTACGTCGTATGCCAACGGATGAATACACCACGTGTGTACGTGTATGCAAAAACAAATGCCAGCTAACGAAGGATAAAAGAGGCAACAGAGCAGGAGAAGCGAACGAAAAAAGATACGAGAAGAGAAGAGGACACATAACGAACGGCAGAGCATGAAAAATAAATTATTGCTTTATTGGGGGTAAACAAAAAGACAATTTAACACGTCAGCAGGATGCTGAGTGTGGCTATAACAAGGACGTTGACGGTGACGATGGCAGAGACGGGGACGGAGATGGCGATGGCGATGGCGATGGGAATATCGGTGATGTGGACGAGGACAAAGGACACTGCGCGACGAAATAAAGCAAATAGGTCACGTTCAAAGACAACATCGATTAACCATAAATTGCGAGTTAAGCAAAAAGCAACGAGCCAGCGCAGGACCCAAGAAACAGAAAAGTCTGGCCGAGTTTAAGCATGATTTGTGCGTGTCTTTATGACATGAAACACATTCCCCACTCGCACTCGCATTCACATTCACATTCGCATTCACATTCGCGCGAATAACTTTATGTGTGCGCACAGGACACACACTAGATACAGTTACACAGTCACAGATACGTTTCAGCTACAGATACAGCTTCAGCTTCAGCTACAGCTACAGTCACAGTTACAGCTCCAGTTGCTGGTGTCTGGCAGCAGTTGCAGCTCGCTAACAAGTCAACCAGTTGGCCAAGAGAGCGAAAGAGAGAGAGAGGGAGAGCAGCTCCCAGGCGCCTGTCACCAACACCACAAGCTGTCATCTGGAATAGAAACGCCAACGCAGCAGCTGGCGCTGAAGCTGACGCTGGAGCTGGAGGTGAAGCCTGAAGGGCTGACAATTTGTATCCGCGTGTGTGTCACAAAACTTTCACAATAATTAACAGACATGTCGATTATTTCTTGGCTCACAATTTACCTTTTTTGTGCGTTTGTCTCTGTTGTGTGTGCGTTTGGCAGCTGGCTTGTATTTTATTTTATTGTTCCAAAATGTTTCAACTTTTGCCGCTGACAATTCAACTTTGCACGCACCTCGCACGTGTCGCGTGTGCCGAGCGTTGGCAACGAATGCGGCACCGAATGCGGCAACATAAAGCGCCACCCAGTTTGCCAGCCAGCCAGCCAGTCAGCCGTTGCCGTTGCAGCTATTGCTATCCATATCATTGTAGTTGTAGTTGACGTTGTCGTTGTCGTCTATGCTGTTGTTGTTGTTGCCCCACCCAGCCAGCACCATAAGCGGAATCCTTATAAAACTAATGCTGGCGGCAGCGGAAGCAACAACAGCTGGCTCAAAAAACTAAGAAAGCTCTAGACGCAGAAGCTCAACAAGCAGATACCCTGCAGAGAGACGAGTTAAAGCTTGCGTGCTGAGCAATTGCCGTCAGATAATCAGACACGTTCTATGTGTAACATCCCCTGTTTTTGTGAGTTATCTTTATGAGTACAGGGTATGTAAAAAAAGCTTACTTGGAACCATTTGGCTGCCAATTGTCAAAATGCATAGCTACATTCTCAAGTGAGCTTTTGAGCCTTGTCGCATTTTTGTTTAGCTACATTTGCTGCGCACCTTTTTACCACCTTCAGCAATAGATAGAGAGAGAGAGAGGGAGAGGGAGAGAGAGGAAGTGGAAGGGAAGGCGAGACAATGACAGGGTGTTTGGGGTTGTTATGGCGGATTTGCTTTTTATGACGCGACACGGCATTATCATTACCGTTTTGTGGTGTCGAAGTGCATAAAATTTATACGCTGATATCATGGCCCCGTTTTGCCAAATTGATGTGCGCTTTATGAGTTGTATTCTTTGACATTATTTCGCAGAAGATAATTTGATTGCCAACGCTACATTTTTTTGCGGGGGCATAACGAAATTCGAAGTTGAATCCGTGGCTTATGTAACATAACATTCTTCATTCCATTCAACTGCCACAAATAAAACACATCATATTATAGTAAGCTGTGAGTTTATTTTACTCCCATTCAGCGTCAAGGCTGCTATCGATAGGTTGAGCTGGCGAAAACTAATATTTTTATTGTTCTACAGCCTGTTGCACGGCAAGTTAATGTATCTGGCTGCCTTGGGGCACACGTTCACCTTTACAATTAAGTTTTCTGCCTAATTAATTTTTATGGGGTAATTAAACTACAGTTCACAGTTCGCCTCAGGTGCTTGTTTGCGGTTGACGCTTGCGTACTCTTTATTTTCACAATTTTACATTATTCCAAGATTTTAATGTCACGGAAATTGCTGAATGTTTATTTATATTGATGTACCTCAGGAAAATAGGTATATGTGGATATAAAATATGTTTAATTTTAAGGCTGATAAGTAGAGACATTCATCGATTTTGAAACTAAAATCGTCTTGTTATAAGATAATTTAACTTCATGGGAAATTAGTATGTGTATGCTTAAAAACAATTCAAAACTTATTTCAAATATGTTGGTTGAAAGTTTTACTTTCGAAATAAGTCTGCAAAAATTTAAAATTCGTTATAAATGTTGGAGAACGCAATTTCGCACTTGGCGTATAGAAAACTTTGAACATTTCTATTCGCATTTTCCGTGTGCTGGCATTGTAAAATAAGTAAGAGAAATTGCTTCATCATACGACATTTTTCTAGCTTCTCATATGTACATTTACTTTATGTTTGCCAGCTTTTGTCCCTATATCATTTTGTCGCTATTATTTTATGCGTGCATGTGTGTGTGTTTGTGTGTGTGAGTGTGACTTGCTGGTACTTCAACCTACTTTACTGTCAACTACATTTTGTCAAATTACTTATGCAAATCTTTCAACTTTTACAAGCGCGTCCTTGCCACGCAAAAATCCCGTTTAGTGCTCTGCTCCCGCTTCTCCCATTGTTGCCCCCTGCCCCCAGCCTGGGCTGTTGTTACTACAGCTACTGGCATTGCTGTTGCCCCTAAGATTTTTTCTTTTTCGCAAGCAAAAAAATTACGCTCAAAGCCTGACATGAAGTGGCAGCCCTCGGCACTGATATCACACACAGTTCCAGTCGCAAGTCGCAGGTCGCAAGTCGCATCCGTGGGTTGGCCAGCTCCCATTCATAACGGAGCATCCAAGCTGGCGCTGCAGTGTCACGGAGGTCTACTAAAAACCTATTTGAGGAGCGAACCGAGCGTGCCAGCACAGGACAGAGACACCACAGAGCAGGGAGGGGGAGATGGGCATTAGACAACAATGTTGCCTGCCATCAAACTGACTATTTGTCGCCTGGTTGAGTCTACGAGCCGGGGATCTGAATACCTCTTTGCCTGGACAACGCCAAGTGCTTGGAGCGCTTATAAAATAAATAAAATTTATGCTGCGACGCATTATTGCCTTGTCTTTTGTTGTCCTGCAGGCGAAACTTTCTCCAGTTGATGCTCTAGACTCTTGTTGTTGCTCTGTTTAAAATATGACAAATAGTCGCCAGGTAGTGGAGGGCCAGACGAACACCGCCGCACCGCGGGAACTCATTTTGTGGCACTGATAAATTTGGCGACCATAAAAATGCTTCACAAATTTCAAATACCCTGCGAAATGGGCACTTTAGCTGGAGCATAAAAACTTCAATAACCGTTGCAAATATTGTGTGCAAAAAGCGGTTCAAACAATAGCTAAAACAACAAACAATTCTAATGAAAATAAACAAATTTTACCGTGTATAATTATTAAGCAAACAAGCGAGAATATTTTCATTGAAGTCCTCAACTGCAAAGCAAACAAAAAGTACGAGTGCGTGAAATGTGAATGTGAATAGCGAACTATGAATACCCATTTTATGAAAGTGAAATTAATTAATGATGAATTTATATTGTGTTTTTATAAAATTAATTACTCGCCCATGGTAGTTGTTAGAGTAACCCTGGTGCGGGCTTAAGCACTTGCTCACAAATTGTTATTGTAAATGATAAATATTTTGCTGGCTTTGCCTTTGTCTGTACCTGAGTTGGAGTCGGAGTCGGAGTTGAAGTCGGAGGAGGCTGAGTCCCTGAATGTATGCGTAGCGATGGCAATGACAAAGGCATTGCCGCCCAGCATTCTGGCCAGTTCATTATTTATGAGTGTGTTGACATGGAATTATTCTTAGTCTTTATTATGGCGACACTGCGTTCTGCTGCGAAAGTAGAGGACTTAGCAGGACACAAATAGTGGGGAGGGGGGACAGAGAGAGCTTAGAGCTCTCTGCTGCTCTACGAGTGCAAATTTTCAGATAACTTACGAGTGGCACAGCGTGGCACAGTGGGCACAACGACCAAATGCCTGAAGCCTGAGAGCGCCTAGCAAATATTTGCTTAATTAGTGAAATGACGGACCTGGCAGTCGCCATCGCCATCGTCCTCGCCCTCTCGTCATCATTGTCGCCGCATGCAAACAGAGCGGTTGACCAAGGACACTCTGTGGAGGATCTGTTTTAAAGCTACGCTATTTATGTGACGTTGAGATGTGGCTGTTGCTCTGTTGTGGGGCATGAGGAATGAAGGCAATGCTGTGTGCTGATTGTTTGCCCGACGCTTATATTAATTGAGTTTGCTACGATTTTTGACCTTGCCACGTAAGTAATTCAGGGCGGTCGTTTTTGTTGTTTTGTATCGCAATAGAAGTTTTAGCAAAAGTTTTGCGAGCTCCAACTACAATCAGGTCGTGCATCATTAATCATGCAAGAACTCGCTCGGGTCATACATCATGGAGCCCGGCCATTTGATATGCATGAAGTAGTCGACTTTAGCAAATTGCAACACTGTCAATAAAGATACAACATCCAATAATTTGTAATACAAAATCTGCATGATTGCTAAGGGGAGTGCGGTGTGGTGGGGAGGGGGAGGGGCAGGGCGACGGGAAAACAATTTACTGGCAATATTTCACAAAAGCATCAAACTGTCTTTGACAATTACGACAGGCCAAAGTTATTTTATTTAATGAATGGCACACAGAGAATATACACTGTAAAATACGGGAAAAATGGTTGTCATGTTCTCCCATGTGCCTGTGTGTGTGTGTGTAGTCGAGTGTGTGTGTGTGTGGTGTACTCATCCTGCAACGCCTTAAAATAACTACCGAGTATAATAAATTATGTCCACGGACAGCTGCAGAGCAGCAGCAGCAGCAGCTCTATAAGCTAAACAATACAGCCGACTGCTTGGCTTGGCAAAGCACCACTTACAGGACATTCGGCATACCTGATTCTGTTGCTGAAATTGTCCTTTGTGCCGGCAGAAGGAGGATCATCAGGAGTCGCTACAGCATGGCAGCTTAGCGTGTGGCATGGGCATGTCAGTAATTTGCAAATATTTCAATAGAACATCATGCAACAAAAAAAGCAAAACAGCAACATGTTCCTCTCGTCCTGCCATCCTGCCATCCTGAATCCTGTCGTCCTGCTAACAAGCTAGACATATGCTGCTCAGCACTACGGGCAACGACTACAACAATAAATTATGGGCGAGTCGGAAAATTGAATGGCATCCTGCACAGAGTGGCGCAGACACAGAGCTTCGTTGGAGATACAAAATATAAATGCAGCTGCAGCTCCACATACTCATACTCTCTGCTCACATTCATGCTAACACTCATCGCAACACTCATACTTGCACTCACACTCACAGTCCAAATTCCCATACACTTTTGATGTCTATATGCAGATTCCTGTTCGAGGTTTTATTAATCATTGAGGGGCAACCCACAGCGCGTCCATTTAGCTCTATCCGCCTCTCTGTATCTCTCTATATCTCTGTGTATCTGTAGCTGTAGCTGTGTATATGTATCTGTATCTGCAGCTGTGCTGTCATGCAATGTGTGAGTTCGTTAATATGCCAAGGGCTGCCACCGGCAAATCTCTGTGGGCTCTGACAAAGGCTTGTGCCCCATGTCAGCGTCCCACCGTGTGTATGATTGCGACTGCACTTGTTCGGGCAGCTGAAGCACCAGCTGGAATCAGCACGAGGCGACGACGACGTTCATGTTTAGTGTTCGGTGGATGCCTTCTTTCCACTGGCAGCAGTCGCTGGAGCTGTCAGCCAGCCATTGGGTTATTAAAGACACTGCTCATCAAAGGACAGCACAGTCTCTCAGCAGGTCCTTGCAGGGTGTGACTTCCGCTGCGACTTGCATCAACTCGTTGCACAGCAAATATGATTTGGACGCAACCAAGTTGCTGTTAATCGACTTCGATTGCCAGTTGCGGAGCAACAACTTGTTATGCAATATGAGTGGTTAGGGTAGCTGCTAGTCTGGCATGGCTGGCTCTTCTTTCTGGCTTAAATTTTAGCACTGTACCGTTGCCCAAAGAGGGTTGCACACTTTCTGCAGCCACTGTGAGGCAGCTCAGCGACCATTGTTGTAATCACATGGCGGGGGCAGTGCAGCAGACTGAGCAGGCTGTCTGTCGGTCTGGCTGTCGTTGGGGTTTACACATGGTTATCTTCGTAGCTCGTCTGCTGTTGAAGGCTTTATTAAAGCAGCCACATTGCAAAGGTGATGCCTCATGTGTGTATTAGTACTTAGATCCCCACATACATCTATTCATAGCGTCGCCATATACGAGTGCAAGTATATGAACAGAATGTTTTCAAATGCAGCATAGCTCTGCAATTGCGTTGTCAGTAGGTGTGCCGGAAATTTGACTTGTAACCAAAGTGAAATTGCACACACACACATTCTCAGAGTCTCTTTGGGGTTGTCATTGCCTGAGTGACCAGCATAGCAGTTGGCTTTTGTAGGCGTTCTCAAATACAGTTGACATTTTGCGTAAAATGTGAGGAACAAATATTTTCGTTCTGGGTTCTAGTTGAAAATTGAAAAAAAATAAGCAACGAAAAATCAAATTTCCTTTGGCACACCGAGCACATAATTTATGGCCAGCATATTTTGGAAATTGAACTCGACTCAGTTCACAACATGGCAAGGTGATCCAAATTATGTTTACCAAATGCTCACACTTGCAATTTGGGAGCGGGGATTGAAGTTTGCATTTAGTCGCATTTGGCGTAATCGCTTTCAGCACTTTGCCAGCACCATTTCAGCTCACAATGATGGCATAATCAACACGGTGCAACGCGGGGTCATCTATGCAACATCGCGGTGTGGCATCTACTGGTAATCAAAATCATTTTGTAGATAACAAAATGCATATAGGGCCGTTAAAACAGCAGGAATTCAGCTGAAGCTATCCTGCGACCGGTTCAATGGTTCACCAATTCACCGGTCCACAGGTTCACGGGGGTATACTGGTCTACCGGACGTATGCGCAATTTGGCCGCGGCCGCTGTGCATCGAATCACACGGCGCCCTAGACAAGGCAAATTGAAAGCAATTTGCATAAATTGCAACTGCAGAATCTAGGCAATGGGATGCATTTCCACTCACACACATTTGAGAGCTGCTCGAATGTTGAATGTCGAATGTGTGCTTGGTGGATGCCTCGCTTAGATCGCTCTGGAGTAGATCGCGCGTTTTAAAGGCGGCTGCTGCTTTAACTTGCTTCAGCTGCATATTGTATGCAACCCAGGGGAACGTGGCAAGTGGCTGCCCCCAGTTGATAACAATAGATTGCCCCGCCGCCGCTTTAGTCTGTCATCGGGCTGCGACAAATGCCGCAATTGCATATTTGATTATGAATAATTAATAATGTTTGGCAGCCATTGAATTAATTAACATGCCTTGCCCGCTCTAGCAATTCAACCACACGCCTTATTGTCCTGTGCGCGTCCTTTAAATTTGTGCATTGTAAATTAATTAGAAACCTATTTGCATTAACGCATTGCTCGAACATTCACAGCGGCCGCAGAATTCGTTGTGCCTCACACTCGACTGGCAAAGTGCGAATTATTAACAATTAGTCAATTGTACTAATACAATGATAAATAATTGGTGCTATTATCTCGCATGAAATTAATAACAATGATCGTTAAAAAAAAACCTATTTATTGTGCCTTTCTATTCGACTGACTAGATGATTTATAATTAGTGTGGAAAAAATAAGCGACCAACGAACGTTGATTATTTTATCGTGTGCATTTTAAATTTAATGCAAGCCTATTTTAAAGTGCTACAACTACCCGGCTTATTAGCTGAGGTCTGTACATATTTTTGAGTGCTCTTTGGGCAGCCAATCCAACATAATTGCTGCAGCATTTCATCAAATTCTTTGACTGCTACATGTCTACATATATCTATCCCGACTCTCGACTTCGCGAAGCTAACGGCAACAGAAGTGAAGCATTTGCAGATTGCATTACGTCAACAACCGCAACATGAACTAATGGCCAGCCACTGGTCTCGTGGTCTCCTCCTGGTGTCTGTGGCACAGTCAGGCAACGCTACAGCGAATCTTTACACAGTTGTGGCTAGCTAGATAATATATTTAGTGCAGTTCGAAATTCGGTGCGGACTTTTAAGTATCCATTGCAGAGTTAACCATAATTTAAAGTTTAATCTGGTGTGTTTTATAGTCGGTCGCAGTTTAAGTTGGCTTTGTTGACTACTCTGCTGATACTGGCATAAGTTTGCCATAGTCTCGCCTGTCCAAAGTTCGGCCAGAGATCTGCGATAGCAATGCGCTTGTATTTTTACCTCTTTTCTTCGTCTCTTAATTCGCTATCACAAATCCACATACACATACACAGACACACCGAGCAAGGCCCGCAAACCGAATGGTAAAAGCTCTTTCAATATCCTTCATTACCCAGAAATGGCAAATGCGCAAAAAATAAAATCATTGAAAGAGCCTCATTGCTTTGTACGTAATGCGTTCGACTGCTCAGCGAAACTCGTCTGAAAAAAAGCGCGGTGGAGGTGCGAGGGGCGAGGAGAAGCACTTCTGCTCTGTGTACCTGCAAAAAAGATAAAAAAAAAAAACGAAAGAAAGAAAAGTTGCATAAAGGAGTTATCGAAAAGTGGTGCATGGTCTGCCTGCTTGCCTCGTTTGACTCGTTGCCTCTTTGCCTCTGGCAGGATCCACATCAATGGAATTGCTTTCAATGTTGCAGTTTTTTGGCCAGCCTCCGTCTCTCCGCCTCGCCCTGCTCTTCTGCTCCGCTGACCTCGACTTGCCTGTCTGTTGGCTGTCTCGTTGCAGTCAAGGCCTGGCAATAAGATTTCGGCAACATAGCCATGGATATGGATACAACAAGCAGGATGTGCAGTAGGATGACGACTTATTGGCGTAAGCATGTTTGACGTATTAGACGCACGTGCTTGTGGCAACAGGGACGTCAGGGGCGCTGCTAATGCAGCTCATCTCCCTTTCTGTCTCTGTCTCTGCGTCTGTATCTTGCTGGTGAGGCATTCGTTGGCAATGAAGCGAGTCAATCAATTTGCGTTGCAACAACTTGCAAACTGAGCACGGCATTGGCAAACGCTTTATTCCCCAACTCAGCACAGCTGCTAAGTGGATTACGATTGCCAGACGCCACATATGCATTTAAATCCAGCTGCCAACTGAAGTTCATTTAAATGTGCAGCCTGCCACTCTAATGACCTCCATGGCCAAGCTAATGAACTCCGCAAAGCGGCATCTAATGCACTGACCACTGGCCAATGTGTGGCGGCTTTTGGCCACGACGACTTTTGCGGTCGTGCCTCATGTCCTTGCCACTGATGATGCTGCCCATTTGCACTGATAGTGCGCGCTAATGAAGTCATCAGCTACAGCTTCAACTTTAGATCTCGGCTTTGGCCACATCAAAGGCACTTCGAGGCAGCTGCCGCTGCTGGCGACTGAGTGGGCGTGTTTTTTAGGGGAGGGGGGGCGCTGCGGCGTTGCGTCATGTTTTTATTTGCAACATTCTGCGCCAAAAACCAACAAATTTCGCACCAGTCGACTGGGTGTCAGGACGACAGGCAGGACGCGTGCCTAGCTCGCTGTCCACGCTACAATTTTGCAGCACACAGCGGCTGATGCTGATGGCGTAATGATGCCTACGTGATGTGCCGTTCAAGGACTCACTGTATGTGTGTGTGTGTGAGTGTGTGGCCGAGGGTGAAAGTTTGCCGGCTGGAGAAAGTAGCCAAGGACGACATGCTCTGCATACTTTTAGGCGTCGGGCCAAAAACCGGAAGGACATCTTTATCAGCTGGGCGACGTCATTGGCTTCATTGTCTGCAGCCGCATCATAATCAAAGCCAGCGACGGAAGCGCCAACGTCAGCGTCAGCGTCAACTGTCAACGGCGCCTGAAATGTTACACATGCTTCCACACACACACACACAGATAGCTAACTCACGCACACACTTGCAGCGGCAGACGCATAACTTAGCATACTTTGCGGCATAGTTTTGACAGCAAACTTTCACGACACCCAGCTGGACGACTGCGACTCCAGCTTGAACTCGAAATTGTCGCACCTTAACCCGCCCAGGACTCATCCTTGAAATTCTGGACCGAAACTTTGCCGGCTCCGCATGTAAATTGTCTCTCTTGCGGTCACGTTGTCAGAGCTTTTAAGCTTGATGATGTTAGCTTAGTCCATTGTCCCTCACTGATTATCCCTGGCTGTGGCATAACTCGACTCCGGTTACGTTTACCTTCCTTCTGAATGAAGGGCGTCAATCTCTCCCCCCTTCACCCCCTTCAGCTGTCTGTTTGCGTTGTCAGTTATGCAAATTTTGCGCTTAATTAGGCAGCTGTGTGCATTGATTTGAGACCAGCAGCAGAAAGTGCAAGTGAAGTAAAATAAAAGAAGGCAAAGTGCGATAAAGTAAAGTGAATTAATTTAAATGTGAGGCGGCTTTTATGGACATCGTATTTCCATATGTGAAATTGCCGTCAGCATTCGAGTTGACTTTGCTCAAGTTTCTGCATTATTTATTGAAATGCTTGGGCAGCAGATACAACAATAAACATCAGCCTGCCAGCCAGTTAGCTTGTTATCCTGCCTGGCCCAGCCCCTGCTCCCCATCCTCTGCTGCAAGGACCTGCGGGCCATAAAGGGCAACTCGAACGGCCAACAGTTACATCAAATGTATTTACGCAGTTTTACGTTTTGTCATGAAATTTGCGTTGATTGTTGGCCGCTTGGCCGGCAATGACTCGACTCGGCCGGATCTTTTCGCTTGCCGTCTCTTTCGCCCCCTTGCCACACCTGCATACACACATATATTGTGTGTGATGTTGCATGTTGCCGTCTCGCTCGTATGTTGTTTCATTTGCTTGCTCGCTGGCAATATAAACATAACAAACTCATCGTTAACTTTTTATTTGTTGCTCTTTTTGTTGCTAGTCGCATTATTGTCCCACATCCCTATGCCTTCTGCCCTGCCCGCGACCATGCCCTGCAGGCCCCGCCTACTGGAATGGCGCGCCCACGACGCGTTACAAATAAGCGTATTATGGAGCCGCTTGTCCTATGGAATGGACACAAGCAAATCCTTGACACGCTGTGATAAGGATTTCTTCATTTTTTATCTGCCCCCAGGGAAATAAAGTGAAAAGGTTATAAAACAAGCCAGGCAGCCCCGGCCATTGGCAGCAGCATCGGCAGCAGACTCTGTTCGGTTCTAGCCAAACGCAAAAGAAATCAACTCCAGCAGCGTCGACACGATGTCTTGGATCTTGGTGAGCTTAACTACCACAGTTCGTTTTGCGTATGTGTGAGTGCGAGTGTGAGTGAGAGTTTGAGTATATGTTTGTTTGTCCAAGCCTGCCCACCTCCCCTGAATTCCATCTCGAAATCTACTGCCCAGCCCACGCACTTTGGACTCGGGTACTTTGTTGTAACTGCTGCTGCTGCTGTTGCTGGTTTTTATTTGTAAAGTCGTTATTACATTTAGGACACACATCCTTTGTTTTTTCGGGTTGTACGTTCACAATGCTCGGTTGTGAACAGACTGTGATTCTCTCTCTCTGTTGAATCCATGATCACAGGTAAAATGATTGCAACTAAGCGTAGTTAAAAGACTTTTAAAATAAACTCGAATTTTTTGTCAACTTTTAAAATTTGTTAATATTTAAATTCCATATTTATATTTGTTAATTGGTATTATATTAATTAAAAACTTAATGCCCTTAGTTTTATGTAAGTGAATTGGTTAATAGTTTCTATGCTTTTTTCGATTATAAAGTAAAGAATATACAACCTGATTTCCTATAAAATATAAATTGGTTAATATGTTTTCTATTTTTATATTTTAAGTTCAATTTATTTTTTATTTGCGTATACTTTACGTATTTTGTATTATTAAGGTTACATTTATTTAGTAGTTGATAGCCTTCAATCTAAAATCTTCCATTTCCAATTTATTTAAAACTAAATAATTTAATTAAATAATTATTTATTTAAGTGAACTTTATGAGTTTGCTACCTATTCTATTTAGATTTATTATTTAAATATGTTTAAATTTCGTTTTTATTTTACATTCATGATAGTTTGTCTTTTTAATAATTTTACTCATGTGTTTTTAATATTGTTAATAAAAATAATAAAGTTAAAACCGTAAATAATTCAATTAAAAAACTTCCACTAACAAAAAGAGTATGTAAATAGCCTCCTACGTATTTCTGTAAAGTTTGGACTTTAAAATTGGTTATTATAATTGTATAAATATATACTCGACATCCACAATATGATTTGTTAGACGACAACAAAAGTTATTAATTCAATTGTTAAGCAGGGCATTCCGAGTCCAAATATTTACTCGGCTTATTGCACTCCATTAAAAACTTCTAGATCGATTTGGCTTAGAACTTAGAACGTAATCCTTATCAGGAGAATTCACAGTGAAATGCCAAGGCATTCCTTGTCCACATTGCAGAGACTAGACGAGGGACTGACAGCTCAGTGGTTATGCGCACCCCTTCCTGTTAAGCCACTGCCCATTGGCTGGATGCTCGTCCAACAAAAGGACATATTGTTATTGCTGTTGCTGTGGCCGTTGCTGCTGCTGCTGTTGGTAACTGTAGTATCTGCAAGCAGACCCTTGCCTCCTCCTCCTGCCGCTCCTCCTGCTCCTCACAGTTGTAATAATACGAATAAAATGTTACTGTGTGTGTGTGAGGGGGTGTGTGGGGGGCAATGCTGGCGCTTGTTGTGGTCCCATAAGTCCAATTCAAATGTCCTTTTTTATACATTTTTATTTCAACAGTGATTCTGTTTCTGTTTCAGTGCCCTGTACTCTCTCCTCTGCCCCCTTTCCCACTGCTCGGTCTGCGTGTGTTTTATTTGCGAATGTAAACCAAAGGCGAGTGCATGCAGCAGCGAGTTAATGGCTAATGTCATGTTCCGGACTTAACAACAACATTTGAAACGAGCCGGGCCAGCGACCGGCGGGCAAAACAACAGCATTGCCAATGGCCGCTCGGTAACTGGTAACTGGCAACCTCCTCCTGCTCATTGTCGTTCTCGTTCTCGTCGTCATGCTCATGCTCAGGCTGAGCTTCAGCCGCAGCGAACAGAGACATCAATTGTCCATAAGAAAAGGTTGCGTATACGCAGCATTGTGCGGAGAGAGTGCAGAGGGTTGCAGAGGGTTGGTAGGGATGAGATCGGCTCATAATGTTCTGAACCATTCAGTGCACAATACACATCAGTGTGTGTGTGTGTGTGTGTGTGTGTGCGTGGCTAGCCACAGTTCGTCCTTGTTGTCCTTCTGCTCGGCTACTGCTGCTGCCTTTATGCTTCTGTTGTGATTTGCAGTCATAAAGTGAAATTACAGTTATTGTTGTGTGGCATTTCGTCCTAAGGCGAGACGAAGTAAAGGGACCTCAACGCAAAGGTTAATAAATATAAAATGTAAGGTTACTACTGACTGACCATAGCCCGCTTTAATGACCACTCTCTTTCCCTCTCGCTCTCTCTCTCTCGCTGAGCCAAGTTCATTTTATTTTTGAGCTAATTAAACTGCACTCGGTTGATGTTGTTAACGTGGCTACCTGTCACTGCTTGTCACTGCTTGTTGGCCATCTGTGCTTTACGTCCTAATGGCCAATAATAATCTCCTCTGTCCTGCTGCAACAAATCACAATTCAACCAACATGTTGTCGTCGTTCAATCACAGTTCAAATTAATTTCAGCAGTAGATAGTTTTTCATATAATTTACAGGTGTGGCAATTCAATGTTGTTAATCAGTGCAATGAATGCTTAATACTTAATGCAAACGCCTTAATTAAAACCTTTGCAATTGCAATCAACTCTATTCAACACTAGGCAGCTGACCAGCTTCTGGCCACAGTTGAATACACTCAAATGTATTCAGCATATTCGTATTTGTGTGCGTTGCCAAAGTGGCAACCACATTTATCAATAACCTTTAATAAGCAGCATCCATAACTTGAGAACTACTTAAGCGACGCACACTCGACAGCCGATTGGAAGTATAAATGACATATCAAACACACACACACACACACACTCAGGTGGAGGAGGAGGTCAGAGGTCTGCTGCAAGTGACAAACCGCAAAAGGTTGTAACGTTAACCTTAAGCATTACTTGCTTACTTAACGCCCACGCAACGCACCGCAAATGTTAACTAATTTTGCGGTTTTGCCTGCAACAGTTGGACGTGTCCATTGGGGTTGCCCAAAGGGTTGAATGTGCGACTGTGTGTGTGTGTTTGTGAGTGTAGCAGTGTGTGTGTGTGTGTGTGGTCACTATGACATAATAATGCGCTGTTTGTGGCGGCACTTGAATCGTCACCGCAAATCAAAATCAACAGCTGCCAGCTGTTGTCAGTTGCCGTTGCCGCTTACCAGTTGCCAGCTGTTGATGAAGTCCGAAAGACTATTTGAATTTTGTTGTTGTTGATGCAGTTGGTGCTTTTGCTTCGGCTGCTGCTTATGCTGCTGTAGCTGTGACAACAACAACAGAAACAACAGCAAGTCAATCGCGAGGCGACTCAAACACAGTGGTCACAAATGGTCACAGGTAATCACAATTTTTGCCAAGTCACTCACATGCTGTATCAAAATAAATTACCCCAATGAAACTCATTATTAAAGGCAGAGTTAATAAAAAAGACTTTTTTCAAAATGTGTAGTTACAGTAGCAAATAAAATTACCCCAACTAGTAACAACAATGAAGCTAATCACTCATTTACGTGTTGTTTTCAAGTTATTGCAGGCGGAGGAAAATAGAAAACAATTAAACATGTATTTATTGAGGTGAGAGTTAAAGAGCTTTTTAATAGGCGCCTCACTCAACTTCAGACACTAGTGTATTAAAACAGGAGGCAACTAAGTGCAATTGAGATCAAGGAATGGGAAACAAGGAAAGGTCAAGTGCCCAAACTTCCAGTCATAATACTGAAGTAAATGTTTGTAGGCAGTGATGGAATTGATTTCCTTTGCCTGATTATTGGCAACATGCATTTGAAATACGCCCACTGTTTTGGCAGGACTCTTGGCTTGACGGCAATGCCGAGATGGTCATTCCGGTCTGTGTCAACTCATATGTTGGCACAGTCAACGATGCATGCCAGGGTCAGTCGGCATATGCATATTGTGGCCTTAAACGAGGAATGTTGCTGTCGATGCTGCTTTTGTTGTTGTTATTGTTATTGCAGTTGTCGTTGTTATCGGTTATCTGTGCCTCGTCCGTCTAGCTAGGCATTAAGTTTGCCACCATGGCACACGATGCAGGCCCCGGAAAATTGCAATAACATTGTCACACGTCGACAACAGAGGCCGGCAGAGGGAGGCATCGAAGCATCGAGGCGACTCGACTCGACTCAATTGTCTGTGGTAACCATTTGAACAAAGTTCAATGTTAATTTTCAACATTTACCTGTGCTAATATTGCCAGCACACACTCACACCAGCATATGAGCTTTTAATACTTTGGCAGAGTGCGTCTGTTTAGCAGGCAGGATAACGGATAACGGAGAGCAGGACGGTCACTGACTGGCCTCTCTGTGCAATATAGTAGGTGAGCTGTGACCAGTCGACAACTGTTATTCTACAGTTGTTGGTTTTGTAGCAGCAGCCATGGAAGTAAAGCGTAGAGTATAGCAGAGTGCAGTGTTCAGTGTTCAGTGTTCAGTGTTCAGTCAGTGTTCACATTCGCATGCAATGTTGTTCTTTCTGATGTCGTTTATTTTTGTTCGAAATTGCGCCATCAGGAATATGCACAGGTGCATTTTAGCACAATAAAAACGTAATTGCTGGCAATTTAATACAGTTGTTATGGTCCAGGACAATGCAGGGGAGCATAGATGGACAGGGGGGAGCGATGGACTCCCGCCCATGTGGCGTGGTGGCGTGTTGCATATGTCAACGTCATGCAACAATTCATATGCCGCATTTCATCACTTGCGACTTTATTAACGCAAATGGTTCGGCACGTGAGGCCACGTGACGTATGAGTAATGTGCATTGTAGTCCCTTTAATTGTTTGCCAGCCAGACAGCCACTTTGAAGCCAGCTGAAATTAGCTTAGTATTTGATTAATGTATGTGCTCTATGCATTTTTATTTGGCCAGTCAGCAGAGCAGCCAAAGGAGCAAAAGTCGATGGAAACCCTTTTCAAAGATGGAGCCCCCAAAAATCATTTTCAGCTCTTGGCATCGTTTCAAATCGAAGCCGACCGCTCGTTTGTCTTGTGCGCCAGCAAACTCACACTTTGCTCTTTGCGCCTAATTAAATTTGGCATCAAGTCCCTTTTTTTTCTCTTCTCGAACACAAAAAACAGCTAAGAAAATTACAACTTCAGTGGCGAAACTTTGTCCAGATAAATACGGGAAGCAAACCGAAGCGAACACAGCAGAAAACAGAGATACAGTCAGATAAATTTGAAAATATTTCGACCAGTCGTCGGACCTTTTTTATGCTGCATATATAAGTGTACATAATTTCAAAATTGAAAGGCAATTAATCACAGGCGCTCGATTGCAAATGAGATACAAATTTGTAAGCGCGCCCCGCCCATGATTTTGCCTAAATGACTTTCAGGAAGCACAAAAGCAAAATAAGAAATGAAATGAATTCGTTCGCATGCGGCAAAAGTTAAATACATCGAAATGAACACTGAAAAGGCGCTCCAAATGAACATTTATTTATTTTAAATAACTTTCATTAGTCATTCAGCCGTGAAGAGGGACAACAGAAGCGAACGATTGAAAGATGGGAGTAAAGAAGACAGGAATCGGATGTAAGGCAAATTTAATTTGATATTTTGGCTGACCATAAAGGCGAAAAACAATTAAGCCCAAGTCGAGGAACCCAAAACGCTTGCTCCACCAACTTAACACCAATAAAAAGTACTTTTAAAGGCAAAAAAGTTGGATCTATGTCCAGGCAACAACTATGGCAACGGCAACGGCAACTCCGGAGTCGGCAACCGGCGCCGGTGAAGTTTCGCTTGCCGGAGTTTTTAGCAATGTAAATCCAATCCGGCGTGCAGCCATCATGCGGTTAACACTTCGTATGACATAAATTACGAAAGTTTGCGCATACTTTTTCACACACAGCCCCTTTGCCCCCCTCCTGCACTGCACTGCACTGCTGTGGCCATATTCTTTACCCCAAAATAATACTGGGAGCTGGGCGCTGGGAAAATGGCTTTCAACAGGCCCAGGGATCGGGTGTCCTGTTCTAAAACAAGAAGCCTCTAAAGTTCGTCTGCAGTTCTTTCATTTTTGGCGATTTAAAAAAGTTTAAAAGTTCGCCAAAGATAAAAGATATATCCGAATGTTAGGGGTGTGTGTGTGTGTGTATGTCTGCATATATATTGCGTACTTACACCATACTCATAAGTATTTTACTGCTGTGTGCCTACAACGCCGCCTTTATATGCCCCAAAAGGGCATCAAGTCCTGTGGCAAGCAGCAGCAGCAGCAGCAGCAAATGTTGCCCATTTGCATGTTGTACGTGTGTGTGTGGATATGTGTGTGTACGCACTTAACACTTTGCACACGCATAAATGTCGCATAAAGTTAACTGCGCATAGAAAAATGGAAAATTTTATTAGATTTCGATTCCGCTTTGCTTCTGCTTCCGGTTCCGCCTCAACTTCGGCTTCGGCTTCGACTTGAGCTTCTTTTGTTTCTGGCTAAATGTTTATAGTCCCAATACATTTGTAAATATTTGCAGTCGTTTTATGTGTGCCATGCCGAGCACTTGACATGGTTATTTGGGGCTCGGTTCATAGGTCACATGACCAGCAAGCAACGGATGCAACGGATGCTCGACAATCTATCAGGTCAAATTAAAGGCAATTGAATACCATAGGAGTACATAACTTTATTTGTGCTGGAAATGGAAATTGACAAGGAAATTGAACGAAACTCGTAATTACAAAAGACAGTTGCTCATCCGAACGTGAACTTGTTAACATATACTATCAATGTTTCCATTTAATTTATAATGGGTTTCCCCAGCATTCAGGGACCGGAGCAAACGCAGCCATTGTGCACGATTACTTGAGCAGGGGCAATTCGGTTCATTGTCCATTAGCATGGTAATTGAATATCACGGGCTATATCCATTTATGTAAATACGTGTATATTGTTTAGTTGAATTATTTTCCGCCTTTTTGCACATTTTTATTTCCCAGATATTATTTCCCTGGCTCCCACTCTGGCCGCTCTGTTGGAGCTTCATGCGATTTTATAGTTTATCATTATTTGCGTAGGGCTTATCTCTTGGGAGAATTAGTATAAAAAGAGAGAAACAGAAAGAACAAGGCGGAGTCAAAGGCAGCTGCAGCTACAAGGGGGCAAAAGTCGACGCAGCACGCGGCACGCAGCTCGCAACACAGCAACAGCAACAACAACAATCATAGATTGTCGCATCGTCCGTCGACTGTCGTCCGTCGGCTGTCGTCTGTTGTCGCTCGTCTGTCGCACAGGTGCGTGCTTCGCTTTGGTCCTGAACAGGGATGGAGATGGGGATGTGGATCCTGGATTCGCGTCTCAGTTGCTTTCGTGTGCTGCTGCTGCTGCTGCTGGCTTTGCTGTAAAATGGAAATTTGCTAACGTTTATTTATTTTTTCCTTCTCGCTCTCGCCTGTCGTCCTGCCCCGCCCCGCCTCGCGTTCTTGGCCTGTGCAAACGAAGCATGAACTGGGAGCGTAATTCAAGCGGAAAATTGTCGCGTAACGTCATCTTCCCATTGACGCAGCGGCGCTTGTCGCTTCAGCTTCCATTCCCCCGTTGCCAGTTCCCAATCCTCTCGCTCTCGCTTTGGACTACGTAAACTGCACACGCTGTTGTACACATTGTACTCTGCTTGTAGTTGTTGGGCATTGTTAATATTCTTCGCTAGCATGCCGCATGAAATTGACGCACATTAGCCAGAGTGTCCAGGTGCAGGCTTCGACTCGGGTTCAATTCGGTTCAGGTTTTGATTTAAGCATTTGTAAATGAAACTGCGTCTATTCGTCTCAGCAACGGCAGCGAAACCAATTGGAATGTTTGATCAGGCATTGCAGCAGCCCATCATCAGAGAAGGTGAAGCCGGGGCATTGAGCCGGCCGCATAACCACTCGCGGTCTGCCACAAATCGTGTTAGCCACGCCATTAGCAAAAGCTGGCCAAGACCCCGAGCAAACAACAAACGCACATGCCATTGAGTAGACGTGGTAAGAACACGATAGGCAGAGCCACAGACACAGAGTTCGAGGGCCAGCAACCAGCATCAGAAACTGAATCGTCGTCGTAGTCGTAGTCGTAGTCGAAGTCTGACTCTTCTATTTCCCGTTGCGTTGCCAATGTGCACGCTTCAATGGCCGTAAACCAATTCAAAAGCATATTTGCATGCGCTGATGGACCGTGCACCGCATTGGGGCCAAGGTTCGGCTGGAGGAGAGCGCGTGTGTATCGAATTGTCGTGTCGGGCTTGAAATATAATATTGAACCTAACTGGGAAGTCAGTTAGCAGGCGTGAAATACCCTCAACCTGTACTCTGTGCACAGTAGCTGTAGCTGCTGTTTGCCCTTCGGCAAAATCACTCGAAATTGGTTGCGCACGCGATTCCCAAACATTTCGGCTTACGTTTGTAATCGAAATACTCAATGGCAATGGCGGCAATGAGAGCCTCCTTTTAGACCTGATGCCTATTCCATATTTCCATGTCGATGTCGATGTGGATGGCGATGGCGATGCCGATGCCGATGCTAAAGCTGATGCTGATGCTGATGCTGAAGCTGTCGCTTACACCATGTGCGCCTCATAACAATGTGGAAAATTGTTTCCTGTATCAATTTCACACATTAAGGAAGCAATTTGATTTTATCGCTTCCTCATGACTTCACGTTCAATTATTGAAGAGTTTACGTTTGCTGTCTGAGCCTCCGATTCCCCATCGCCATGCCCCTTCCCGACTTCTCCACCTCCGCCCCAATTCCTTTGCTAGTCCTTGTTGCCAAAAACATTTTGCACATGTGCTTTTCAGCGCTCATTTGGAGTTCGTCTGTGGGTTTTTCTTTTTTTGGTAATTCTTTTCAATTGCTGGCTTATAAGCTGCTTTACATGCCATTTTCCTTCTACTTGATGATGCTGTTTTGTTTTTACCTTTCACCTTTCCTTGCTGAGCACTTGCTTGCATTTACATTTTTAAATTGATCATATGAGTGATCAGATATTTTGTCGAATATTATTTGCTCTTGAATTTATTGTGCTAATCTGATGAGCTGACGACATGGAGAGCAGCACAACTCGACAGAAATGTCAACAATGCATTAGGAAACATTATAGTCAAGATGAGTCTCGGATACAAAATTGAAATCTCTGCTCTCCCCCGCAAACGACAGTATGGTGAAATCCAGGCTCTTCTGGGTGCTTGGCTGTTACTGTTTGCATACCAATCTGGCCACGGGCAACTTGAGAGCGTTTGCATCGATGGCTGTTTATTATGCGTGACATGTTGGGCGATAAGGCCGCCGCATATGCCACATACAAATGAGTCATTGTGGGGCACGTAGTCACATGGCTGTCAATAGGTCAATGGGTCACAACAAAATCAGTTTTCCATGCAGTAAATAACCAAAAGCAGCCACAGCAGCAGACTAACTCTCTTGTAATTACTAAAGTCTATGAAGTTTAAAGCGAATTGCAGGACACAAAAATGCCACAAATTAACGAAGAAATTAAAAAGTAATTTCAGCTGAAGAGAAGCCAACGGGCAGCGCTGCGAAAAAGAGTGAGAAAAAGATTTGTAATTGTCATTAGAAAATGTTGCGCATGCAAATGAAGCCGATGCTAAGATTTAAAGAGTGTGCAAAATAAAACCGAACCCCAGGCGAATCAGAACCAGAATCTGAATCACAACCCGAACCCGAACCCGAACCGAAAACCAGTCTATTCGTACTCGTAGTGCCAAAGGAGGAAGGATACCAGAGTCGTAAGTAAAAGTAGTCGTGACGAAGGCGACACTGACAATGATGCCGACTGCTTGGCAGCCTGTAAAAAAGTGGAAACTTTTAATTTGATTTGCAGCATTTTAATGGATTTTAATGAAACGCAAACAGGCGAAGATGGCAATGGCGAATGGCGAATGGCGAATGGCAATGGCTGCAACAGCGGCAGTGGCAGCAGTTACAGAACTTTGAAGAAAGGACACTCGAGCAATGCTCGCAAAACTTTGACAAATGCCAAAGCGCGAAAAATTCACTTCACTTTATTTTGCCGCATTTTTTGGTAACTTAGAGGCGACTCAACTCAACTCAACTCAGCTCAGCGCGTCTTGTCTCGTCTCGTCTCAGCTTTGGGCC
The DNA here is from genome assembly GCA_035047365.1 of Drosophila ustulata. Lineage (NCBI taxonomy): Eukaryota > Metazoa > Arthropoda > Insecta > Diptera > Drosophilidae > Drosophila > Drosophila ustulata. The sequence goes on from JAWNPT010000094.1 coordinate 17,297,461, forward strand.
GAGGAAACTCTGCCTGATGTGCACCACCCGGACGGAACTTAATTGAAAATGTTTAAAATTCCATGACAAATGACAGTCACAACAGCAGCAACAACTACAACACAAGCGACAGCAACAAAAACACATACTTGCAGGAAAAAAAATGTATAAAAAAATAATGCAAAATTAATTTCAATTACTTGCAGAAACATGAATATGACAGCTATGCGTCATAAGTCATAAGTGGCAGGCAGGCTTCGACAGGAGGCAGAAGGCAGAAGGACGAAAACAGGCGACAGGCGACAGGCTGTAGGCTGTAGGCGTCACGTTGACGTCGACGTCGACGACATCCTGCTAATTAAAATCACATAAATTACGCGTACACCATATGACACTTCAACAAAATGAAGCGCAATTTTCCAAAGTTTTTCGCATATTTGATCAAAAGTCCTTGGCCAGCTAATTTGATTAGCTGCCAAGGCTCAGCCTCATTAAGTGGCCATCAAAAGTGGCCTTTGTTCGTTCACAATTTTTCTTGTTTTTTTTTCCGCTGTTTTCTGTTTGGGTTACTCCTCATTTTTTGTAGCTAGGCATTGGGTTAAAGTTGCCTTTTTTGTGTTGTATTGCAGGACCTATCTTAGCGTTTCTTCTAAGCGAAGTGGACAGAACTCATGAAAAATTTAGTGGAAACTAATTGCAACAGCATTGAAATTAATTATTTAACCCTTTTTATTGTTTAAGCTTTTACCCGTTGCCTTTTTGGCCCGAGTTTCGGCCTCACCCGGGCCAAGCCTTATTAGCATAATTAATTGTACAAATTTACGTACTTAAACAAGTTATTATTTCAAATTAAGCAAGTACTTTTCATCATTGGCAGCCAGCACAATGGGCTTACAAGCTCAGGAGACTCTACAGGCGAAACAGTCGGAATGCGATGCAAATGCATTTTACAGTAGTACAGTAGAAGTGAAATTAAAAAAAAATTAAATAAATACACACAAGTATCTCTCTCGTACTCTTCGAAGGAATGTTCTACTCATACTTGTGCCCTTCAGCAACTGAATTCTGTAGCATGTGTTCAATAAACATATTCCTATTAAATTTCTGGCATTTGATTAATTGAATACCAACCAAATACATAGAGTATGTATATTAACAACTCGTCAAGCTCATTTTCCAGTCATTTCCTCTTAATTAAAAATCCCTTTGTGTATTGCATGACACATAAAATACACAAATTCAAACCAACGTCGATCTGTCGATAATTTCGCAGATTAGTGAAATAAATATAGTTTTTTTTTTACTATTTATGTGGGGAATGAAATAAATTAATTATTTGCCTTTATGTGCTGAATGGAAACTTATGCAAAAGCAAAAAAAAAAAAACTTTGCGCCGTCTGAAATATTCCATAGTATTAAACGATTTTACCGCAGACTACACGCAAACACACCAACAAAAGGCATATATTTTTATTTGTTTGTTTTTTTATTATTATTATTAATATTATTTTAAATAAAACAAGTTCACAACCAAAAGATGTGCGAATGAATAGACGAATCAATTTATACATTTGGCAGTAATACTCGCTTTTGTTTTCATATTACGAGTACTCGTACTTGTTTATTATTTTTATAGGCCTTCATTTTAGTTTTAATTGCATATTGACTAACAAAAAGTGATTAACAAGTGCCCGACTGTATTTTGTTTACCTTTTCAATTTAATATATCAAGTTACATTGTTTGTTAAAGCGTTTTTTATTTATATTTATTCATTTAGTGTTTTTGTTTTCTTTTTTTGCAATTTCTCCCGAGTTACTTTTTTTTAGTTTCATTTTGATGTGATCTGAATTCGTTTTGTTGCTTTAATTTACGCTCCTGTTTGGCAGTTAATGCAGTTTTTTGTATTTTTATTGATCCTGCTTTTTTTTATTGAACACCAGTGCTTTTCGGATTGTATTTCTAGTTACTCATTAAATATGAAATGCTTGCTGCATATTAAATTAGTAACTCGACTCAACTCGTTTCTGTTGCTGTCTGCTAAACATGTGAAATTAAAGTACGTACATTGGATGTTCGACTCTTGTTTTTTTAACCCGATGCTGTTTGGCTTCTGAAGTATTATTTTTATGATTTTTTTCTCTGTTCATAATTTTTAAAATTTTATTTACAGCTCTCTATGGTAACTAACCTATACATATCGCTTTCTTTATCCATATTTGTTTTTTACAACATTTGCATATTCCACAGATAACATGTGATGTGGTATTTTTGTTTTTTTTTTTGTTTTCTTTACTGATTTTAGTTGCGAAAAGGGTTTCATGTGCGCAAAAATGTGTGAGTGGGTGTGTTTATTATTTAATTTTGAAAATGTTTACATGTACATTAAAAATTCGTGTTTGCTCGAGTGTTGGCTTATCATGGCTAGTCGCAAGCAAGATGAATTGAACACACCTTCGGCGTCCCTTCGGCTTCACTCACTTCACTTGCTTGTTTCGAGTGCAGTTTAATTGTATTTGTATTACTTATTATGCTGTACGAGTATTGGCATTTGTGTTTGATTTCATAATTGAATTAAGGACATGCAATCAATTTATTTGGCTTCCCTGAGAAGCAAATGCTCGAAATGCCCACATTTTGTTTATCATAGCTTTAAGTGTTAAGCATATAAAAATGTAACAAACACAGCTTTTCAACAATAACAAATGAAATCAAATCGATTAAAATGCATTTTTGGATTTAAATGATATCTTTAATAAAATTCATATTTATAGAAACAAATTCAATTTAATTGTCAATTTACTTAGTACTCTTTACTCATTTCTGGCATAACCCTGTATACGAATACGGCCCAACAAAGATGAATGCATTGCGTTGCAACCAAAATGCTTTAAGGGACTACATTTCCAGTTCCGCCTTAATCCCTAATATTCACTTACTATAATTATAATTATATATACTTTATATCTTTGTATTTATTGTGCACATTGGGCGCACTTTCCAAATCAAATCATAGTTTCTGCCTCACCTTCATAACTATTTACAAGTGAAAACCTAAGCCCGCCCTTTTCGAATCCTCCCTATCGACTGTCTTGCCCCTGGCATCCCATGCTCAGTTCGTGGGCAACCCGTCGTCTTACCATTAGCCAGCTTTTCCATGCTTAACCTAACTAACTAACTAATGTGTTGATATATTTGCCAAAGTTGCCGCTCTCATTGCTGTTGCCGCCTGCTGCGACAAAGACTGAGACTGAGATTGAGATTGAGACCCGAGCTGTGGCATTTCCATGGCTGCTGTGGATGCTCATGATTGGCGTTGCAAGCACTTTGTGAGCAGAATTATCGCAAAAAAACCGGATATTAGACATGTCCTTGTTAAATGGCAGCTCCTTTCTGCACTCGCAGCGCCTGCGAATCAAAGACAAATGCAGAGTGCAAGAAACAGAATGTGAAAATCAGTTGCGATAAAGAACGTTCAACATGTTGTGGCCAAATGTATGTGAACGCTGAATACGTACTTATGGAATGCTTGAGCATCAGATTATTCAAATTATCGAATGGCGTGAGGGCCGCACTAAGCGTCATCTCGCGTCTCAGCTCCGGATAGTTCTCAATTTCCGCAACGCACTTAAGCCGCAGTATATTATCGGACTGGTAGAAGCGTTGTCCCTGCAGATAGAAGTGCACCTGGAGTCGCTGTCGCCGCAATATATAATCGTGGGCTGGTATGCTCGTGTCGATGCTCGGCTGCAGCTCCCCAAGCATGGGCTGCAAAGAGGGACGCAGAGAGAGCGCGGTGCAATCAAGAGAGAGAGATTAAGTGAGAATGCTCTGTGGTGTGTGTGCTTGGGTGTGTTCGAACCTGCTGGCCATTGATGTACCACGAGAGCTTTGTGGGTAAACTGGAGTAGTCCGATGAGCAGGTGGCACTGAGAAACTCCTCCATGCGATACATGGAGTTGAAGCTCTCGATTAAAGGGTCGCTTTGTGGCAGGGCTGCGGGCATTGAGGTTAAATGACACAAATTAGCTAATAATGGTATAAGTGCTTTATAGCAGTCGCTGCGTTGCCCACCTGCCACCGTCATGTTGTCCTCCTTTGCAGCCAGCTTAAAGTGCGGCGCATCGCCGCTCACCTCGCACTTGAAGGTGCCCGTGGACTTGGCCCCCAGCAGGCTGAGTTCCACACGGCATGTGACCTCGTTGCAGAAGTACTTGCCGTCGAGCACTTGAATGCCAGCCACGGGAAATGTGAGATACACGGGACGCATCAGCGGCGTATATCTGATGAAGAATACAATTTACAATTGGCTTTCCGCAAGGATTACACCGATCAAATGTACCTGAAGAACTCCAAGCGATCCTTGTACCATTTGACCGAGTTCAGTGTGTGTCCTTTCATATCGTAGCTGCAGGAGAGCGTAACGTTATCTCTGAAATCCACGATATCCGGCACACTGATCTCCGTAACAAGCAGCGCCGAGATACTTTGCATATCTGGAATGTCGAAAAATACAAAAAAGTTAGTACAGAAGCCAATGCAAACAGTAGCAGGGAAACTGGGAGGGGGAGGAGAGGGGCTCTCATAATTTCTTAATTCACACAGGTGACCGGGCAAAATGTTGGACTGGAAATGCGAACTGGGTCCGTCGGGGGCCAAGTTTGATAGCCACTGTGGCAGGCCAGGCCGAACCAGGCACATGAGACATCGAATAAATTTGAAATTTCATGAAATGAATATGCAAAATAGTTGGCCAGGCAAACGGCAGCCAGGCAGCTCAGCAGCCAGGCCAGTCTGGCAGATAGGCAGACAGACAGACAGACAGTCAGGATACGAATATAAAAGCGAGCTAAGCGCAACAAAGTGCAGCATTGGATGTGGCCACATGTAACTGGCATATGTATATCTGTGGCAAATGCAATGTTTGTGGCATGCGGCGTGTGGCTGGGGCAGGGCCAGGGTCGGGAACAGGCTGGCGATAAGAGCAGCTGCAACATACACAACTGAAAATTGATAAGAAATACGAACCAAAAATGTCAAGCGACTCGACTTCACAGTGTTTTGCACAAATGCATGTGTCTGGATGGGCCAACATAAATTTTCATGAGCCGAACAATGAGAGAGATTGAGAAACCTGACTTATAAATATGCACCGTACCAATTGGCCAAAAAGAGAACGGCAAAAAATGACAGACAACCACATTGATAGAAAAGTACTGAAGAACCATTTAGATGGAATCTTTAAAGAACATTTCCAACTTCAAAGTTCCTGATGCAAATGGGATTGAATTTGCTTATTGATAACTTTTAACTTCCAAGTTTCTTTATGACTGTTACTGAATTAAAAGTCAATTAAGAATTCATTTTATTATTAAAAATGTAGCTCGCTGATTTTATATAAGAAGCCAACAAGTTAACAACAAGGTTCAATAAAGAGTGCACGCAAGAAAACTGAACATAAAGCCTTGCTATCGTAGATTTGAATGTCATTGTAATTCTAAATATCCTATTAGTTATGCAGTACTATTATATCTCAATGAAAGAAATTTAACCCATTTAAATGGGGCTGCTATTATACCCATTTTCGTCTCATGTGGAATATGCAAATTGAGCTGTAATTACCTAACACACTTCATTTGATAGTATCGGACACATTTTCCACCTTAAGGCAAACACACACGGAAACCTTTAATTGTTGGTTAGTCGAAGAAATTTGCATATGCATTTGCTTTAAACCGCGACTGAACGTGTAGTAATAAAATCACTTAAAAGTGTCAAGGCGTATATTGAAATAAACGAATATTTACGAGAATACTCGTAATGTGATATGCATTTTAATTATATGTTTCTTCAAATAGTTTCCATCATAAATGCGCAGTTTGCATACGAATGCAATTTATAGTTCTATCTGAGTCTTTGTTGAAATTCAATTTATTACAATAGTATTTTTTTTTTATGTAAAGAAAACCGAAATAAAATATGTTAAGTCAATGAAAATGGCATCTACATTTTGCTAGACAATTGTTCAATTGTTTGCTAGAAAAAATATCAGCAATTTAAACAAAATGAATGAATTAAATAATATCAAAATTTCCAGTAGTAATTAGTTAGGTATATTTCATTTGTGATTAATTTCTTGTCCACATAGAGTATTCAAGAATCAGCAAGTGGTTTCAAATTTTAGCGAAATGCATTTTAGTTAACTTGCGGTGCACATGGCTGCAAAGCGCCGCTGAGAAATGAAAGTCGACGTTTGGTTGCCATTGGGCAAAATGGCAGCTCATTTAATGCGCTGCAAATTAATTGCCCCATTGCCATTGGCAATTTATGTGCTGAAGGCGATGGTGGCGAAGAAGCCTTTGGCAGCCTGCCTAATTGCGAACATTTCCGAAATACAATTTAACTTTAAACTGCACTCAAACTGTGCAGCAGCCGCTGCTCCCCGCTGCCTATGCGTCTGCCACAAACCTCCAGCTGCAGCAGCAGAGCAAAAGTTGCGGCAGCACAAATTACCAAGTGCCAAAAGGCAGCGTCAGCATCGGCATCGGCATCAGCATCAACATCAAAAGCAAACTGCGAATGAAAATGAATGAGTGGCAAGTGCAACTGCAGTGCAATTGCACTGCCAGCGGTTGAAATTATGGCAAAAGTCATTAAAAGAGCAGTCAGCCACGAAGGCTGCTGCTGCTGGCCACGTCCAGTCCGAGCAGCATCCTAGAAGCCCAGAGGCTGGCCCACAGGCAAAAACTTTGTCAATATTGATTTGCGGTTGAACTGCAGGCAAACAGTAAGCAGCAAAAAAAAATTAATCGGCTGGCGAGCGGATCTGAAAACATTTAACAATCAATTGAAACAAAGGCGATTTGTGAGTATACATATTCGAGTATCGCGCATACGGACCGTGGGCCCAGCATCGATTTGTCGAGCTGTAATTTAAGCTGCTTACAAATTCGTGTTGATGCTTCATTACTGCACACAATAACAATTTAAAACAGACACAGAAAAACAGAGGACGAAGAAGATGGAGGCGGAGGATGAGGAGGAGGAGGAGCACAACAATGAATCACATTCACTTACCAATTAAAGAGCAACAGAAGAGGAACAGCAACCAGCCGTAATCCATGTTTGTTGTTTTTTGTTTTTGTTTTTGTTGTTAGTTGAGTTCGGAAATTTGTTTGAATAAAATTAATTGATATGTCGTTGCACGCGTTGCAGTTTGTTGTATTGTCGATGATGTTGTTGTTGTTTTGGTTGTTTTTATTGTCGCTAGAGTTGGTAGATTGGCAGTGTTGTTGTTGTTGTTGTTGTTGTCTTCACTGCACAGGAAAAAAATATATATGTAAATCGTTGTGACTTTGTCGACGTTAGTTATTTATTATTATTTTGTAGCTGCACTTTGCGACATGCGAGTCGAGTAGATTGTTTAATATTTCAATGGCAATCGACAGCACAAAGGCCGAATGGAATTCACTAGCTCGCAGCCAAGTAAAATGATAAAAGAAGGGATGCAGAGAGTGCAGGACTACAGAGAGAGTTCAATGGAAATAAAATTAATTGAATGCAGCGTCAAAGGCGAGTTGGAGCACTGGATAATATATAGAGAAAATAAAAACAAATACGAATACGAATACGACAACGACTACGAGTATAGCATGAAAACAGTTGCAAAGCCATGCAGGCAAGTTCAAAGGATACGCTCTGCGTTGGCTCTGTCGTTATAAATAAATAACAAACATTTGAAGAAAATAAAGAAAGCAGGAAGAACGAGCCAAGTGGCGTCCATATAAAAGAGAAAGCGACTGGGCATGAGAATGGAAATTCAGCATGGCAATGGGAATGGGAATGGGAGTGGGAATGGCAAAGCAAAAGAAAAAGGGAAAGCATAACAGACGACATCAAAACAGGAAATAAGGGCGCTAGCTGGGAGTTGGGCGTGGCGTCTTCGTACGTTTGTCAACTTAAATAATTTAAATGGTAAGTTCAAGCGAATTCATGTGTTTAATATTTGAGAATGCCATCGCCATCGCCATCCCAACGCCCGAATTTTCTCGTCTTACAGCTCGCGCTTACATTTGGCTCAAAGTTAAGCGCACAAACACAAACACAAACACATACACACACACACGCACACGCACACGCATACAAAACTCACAAGCACGCAGCGGAAACGGAAGTTCCGCGCTCAATTAATCAGTTTGTCCGGCGACTTCATATCTCAGCTCAGCTTCTATTTAACTTCATTTGGCCACTGCACAAAAACTCTGTTTATTTAAGGCTGCTCGCTACGTATTTAAATTCTCGTTTATCGGTCCGTCTGTCTTGCTTCACACAACCGCCACACACTGCGTATGCGTAATATTAGCATTTATTTAAATAATCACGCTGGCGCATGCTTCACATTTCTCGGGTTCGCAATGCAATTGAAACTTTCAAAGTTTATTTTCCGTTTAATTTCTCTATTTTTCTTGTGGTTTTGTTTTCACTTCGAGCGATTGGCAATCTAGGACGACGACGACGACGATGACGCGTTGCTCCAAAGTATCTCCGCACGGCTTCAAGTTTACGAACTGACTGAAGCTGCAGCCGCAGCCGCAGCGCGAGATACACGGCTCGTCGTCGTCGTCGTCGGCGTCGGCATCGTCGGCATCGGTGCCGTCAGCGTCGTCATCGTCGTTGGCGTCGTCATCGCTGCTGCTGTCGTGGTCGTCGTTAATGTTGTGGCGGCGGCGTTGACGTCTTTCTCGTGTAATTGTAATGCTTCTCTGCTCCTGTTGTCTGCCGCTCTCAGCATCCGGCTCGTGAGCAGCTGCGCTCGTTTACACGACACGTTACAATCACGATTCCCAAGAGAGCGACGACCCTTCAAAGAGCACGCAGAAAAGAGAATGAGCAAGAGAGCAACAGCATCTGAATGTAGCTTTGTGGCTGACTGTTAAGCAGCTGTAATGTTATTAGCAGTATTTAGCGCTGCTGTTATGCTGCCGCTGTTAAGCATTAAGAGCTGTGCAAGCTGTTAGCGCCTTGACAGCTGCTTAGCTGTGAGATTTCGTTTAGTGCACAACTAACAGCATATAAGCTGGCCTTTTGTGGTCTAACTGTATTAGCAAGTTATAGTTATTAGCATATTTATGCAGGGGCAACTGTTGGTGCCGTCTGACAAGCGTTTGATGTGACATTTTTGGTTTACATTTTACTTTAGTTTATGCATCTTTTAAGCTCGAGTTTGTGCAGGTAGTAAAGGCATATCGTTGCTAGTTAAATACGGCTAACAACAGTGCTGCAGCTGCATGGCAAAATATAACGTGCGACAGCGAAAAATTCTGAGCAAAAAATGTAGTAGAAGTAGCAGCAGCAGCAGCAGCGTTGATGGCCACGAAGCCAGCACAAAGTCATCTTATCATTTCATGAATAATGCAGGGATTTGTTAGGGACACATGACTGGAATTTTACGCAAAAGTTGTGATGATGTTGCTGCTGTGCTGCTGCTGCTGCTGCTGCTGCTGCTTCTACTCTGGCTACATCAACCGCCAACACGCAGGCCAGCACTTTGTTTTTGTTGCTGTTGTTTGTTATACTATAACTGCACGTTGGTTAGCCCACCCACCTCTTCAGCAGCACTTGTCTTCCGCTGCTGCTGCTGTTGCTGCTGCTTCTGCTGCTCGGCTTCGGTGCGGCAATCAACAGAAAATTGCAGATTTTAAATTCAAAGCATTTTCGTCGTAGTCGCTTTTAAGCTCACTTCTTTGCTTTTCTCTCTCTTCTCTTCGCTATTCAACACTCTTTGCTCTGCAGCTGCCCTTCGGTTGCTGTGCGTGCATAAAGCAACTTAATTTCAACGAATAATTTCTGATGCTAAAATATGAATATTAAAACAAAAGCAGCAGCATCCATCCACCATCATCCTGCCAGCGTCTGTGCATATGCTATGGATGTTTTTTAAAGCGGAAATAAGACTGACATTTCCGACGCGTTTCGACACACGTGTCCCCATAAAGACACCGACTGCAGCTACTTTCAGCCGCGGGCGCAGCTACTTAGTATTTTTATAAATATTTTCCATCTGCCACCCAAGTCACGTCTTTGTTTTTTTGTCGAGCAGTAACCATTCTCAGCAATTGTAACTACAAGAAATAATTCGAGAAAAGTGATGGTGGGTCTTCCATCATGGCAGCATTAATGCATTCATCATATGAAGAGTGTGAACGAAAGTTTCGTTACAAATAAATCACATATTTTACGAATTCATAACTTGAAGTTTGCTATACGTTTTACACTGTGTATTACGAGAACACAACACTGCGTATGCGCAACATTTGCAATGCACATGCACAAAACTTTTCGCGGTTGCTGCATTGAAGTCAATAATTGATGCGTGTGAGGAAGCGGGCAACTTGAACATGCAAACTTTCTCATAAATATATTAAACAAGAAAGTTAACGATAAAATGTCATTCTGTTTCCTCACTTTCAGCATATTTCTTTCCTCAACTACAATATTAAAAAACATCCCTTCTGACCATGTTCACGAAGATAGGAAAGTTTTTTTTGTGTTGACATACATATTTCCATAACTAGAATCCTTGGGTTCAGTCAAGCAAAAATAGTGTTGGTCCCAGCTTTTGGTGGTGTGTTGCATGCCACAGCGAGGAAATCAAGTTAACGAGGCCCAAGCGGTGCTCGAGTCTCGAATCTCGAATCTCGAGGCTGGGCCATCGCCGGGTTACCTTAATGAAAAACTAAATTGTCAATCAGCCATGAATTGCATGAAATGAAGTGTAAAATTACAATTTCATCCAATTTGCAATTAACTCAATGAGAAGATACAATTTTTTATTATTTTTTTCCTTTTGCCATTTTCAAATTATTCCAATGGAACGCACATGCAACTACGCGAGTGTCGATACACGGCAATAACGGTGGCAAGTGGCAAGTGGCAAGTGGCAGGTGGCAGTTGCTGGTTGTTTGGTGTGTTGAGTGCTTGCCACTTTCACTCTATGCGACGCGTCGACAACAAAAGCAACAACATCAATAGCAGCAGCAGCAGCAGCAGCAACATTCTGCGGTTGCAAAGACCGCTGACAACATAGCATAGCAGAAACGGATTGGGCAGCAGGCGAAGCGAGAAAGAGAAGCGAGAAGTGAGAAATGAGAAGGCGCCACTACGAATCGTGCTGCAAGTTGAGGACTGGCCAAAGTTCGCTTGCTCCTTGCAAATTGCAATTGCGATTGCTTCGGCTACCTGGCGTCCTCTTCACTCTGAGCTGAGCTGCACAAGTGCAAGTTTAATTGCATTGAGTGTAACTAGTTAATGGCTGAAATTGCAAATTGAAATGGTGACAAAGCAATTGAGGTCAAAAACTCCCCGAATAGCAGCAGCAGCAGCAGCAGCACCAGGAGGCTGCATTGACAGGCGAGCGCTAATTACAAACGGGCATTGCAGCCAATGGGGTCAGTTGGCAGTTGTCTGTTGTATGGCGAAGCAATATCAAAAATAAAAACACAAACAACAAAAAAAAGCCACCATCGTGAAATGCGGCAACAACAGCAACAGCTGCGAACAGTGTGAAATGTCAAAGTTGCAACGGCACTAAAAACATTTACAAATTGATTTTTTGTTGCCGCTGTTTTTGCATATGAAACCATACATGACCGCAACGGGAGTTGCTCGCACACACACACACACCCAAACACATACACAGACAGGACGACTGTCACATACAAAATACATGCAACTAATGCATTCAATAGCACATTTTGGCACAATAATATAATGTCCATAATAAAATGGCCATTTGCATGTTCATTTTTGGTTCCAACATAAACGCAAATAAATGAATCTAAAAATTGCTACGTCACTGCTAGTTGTGGTTGTTATTTCACTAGTCGTAGACACACACTCAGAGTGTTAGATGTTGTTGTTGTTGTTGTTGTTGTTTATGTTGCTGCCGCATTCATTGCTGTGGGGAAATTAACATTTAACATTCGATGCTTAGTTTACCAAATTTGAACAGCAAAACGTGTTTTAATGCATCGACAATTTTTATTTGATGCCAGCGCTGCGTATACGCAATCCCACAACATTTATAGCGGATTAATTATGGGTCAGTTGCCTCTGGCCGCAAAATTTGTACACTCACACACTCGTGTGTACACAACAAAAGGGCTGCCAAATACTCGTCGTGTATGGTATATATTGCATTTGTGTAAATGCATTTTTCTACCTTTCGGATGGATGATTTTTAATTTAAAGTAATTTCACATAAGCGGATATGGCATATTACTTATATTGTAATTTAAAACAAGTACTGATACTTCTTACAGATTGTTCGGCGCTTAAATAAATCGACCCTCAATTAAGCTTTAAATCGATAACTGACAATTAAGCTCAGCAGTTACTCGACAGTTAAATGAAACAAGAATTCATTAAACAGAATTAACATACTGCACTCTGAGAAGGTGGAAATATGAAATGAAAGCAGAGACCACCAGCAGAATCAGAGAATCAGCGTATGAATGGATGAAAACCGAATTGCATAAAAATGAAAATCAAATGATGAACATGACGAACATTTCAATCAATCAAAGGTGTGAAAATTATACGAGCTGCGTGCAGAGGAAACGGAAATTGTAGCGCATTGTGTGTGCACTTGCACCAGCTCCCAGTGAATGGTGTGTGTATTTGCATGTGTGAGTAGGTGAGTGTGAATATGGTGTTCATTGCACTGTGGGCTGAACTTCCTCTATTCGCGAATCGACAAATGAAAAACGCGATTTCTGCTAAGACAACGTGTTTATTACTAGTAACAGAAATGTTAATCCACAACTCAATACTAGAATTAACAGCTATTCATTTCAGCTGATAAAATTACAATGACTCCAATTAAATTCCAACTAAACATTTCTCATGATTTTCTAAATAGCTGCAAACTAATATTATATCTGGCAATATCGAGTATCTTAAATTGATTACTTACTTTTCAAAAATTATCATTTTTCCCCATAGTAGCTTGCAGGTGCTCATCGCTGTTGTAAATGGCACTCGATTTCGATATTTCAATCAACGATGCGCGCAGTTTGTTAAGCTTTTTGCATATTTTATGCAATTTGAGCGACGGATGCCACCAGCTGCCCACAAAATATCTGTAAACTACAGCGACTACAGCAACCACAACAGCATCATCAGCCACAACAACAACATCATCAACAATTTTATTATTAGATATGTCTCATCCAGCGGCGACGTCTCTCGTAAATCATCGATCCTGTAAGGACGAGTACCTGTTAAGAGCATTCGGTCACATTTTCGTTTTCGAGCTTCATTTCGATTTAGAGTTGGCCAAGTGCCCAAGCACAGGCCGAGAAGACTTGCACCGCATCCGTGTCGTGTCCATTTGCTCACTTGTTGTTTATCTGTGACTCTCAACTGCTCTGTCTCTGTCACACTGCAGCGACTCTCTCTCCGTCTCTGTCTATTGGGGTCGCATTCTGTTTTCGCTTGTGCATATTTTGAATGCGCGCATTTCGATCACGTGATTGAGATTTTTACATTTAAAACGTGACTGAAATATTTTGCAGCCTCGTCACTACACACTTCAATGCCTACCGACATCCGCCATCCGCCATCCGACCTCCTCCCCATTTTCCTGGCCAGGACCCATTTTCGCCTTTCAACTTGCAATGAAATTTATTCAATACTCCTTCAATGATGTACCCTGTGGCCGAGCAGGACCTTCTTGAGAGTGGGCCAGCCTTTTATTATTATTTTTATGTGCTGGTCTCTTTTATTCGTGATGCCGTCCTGGGCTTGGCTTTTGTCAGGAGTCCACTTTTTAAACCTCTTCTCTTCTTTCCACTTTTTTTTCAATCAACAACAAATGGCAAGTGTTAACTAGATTTAAATAATGCATTAGCCACCACAGTCCTTTTCGAATGTAGCACAGTGTTTTCGATACAGACGAATAAATATTTCAGAGAACCTCATGTCTTTCAGCAGCCAAAAGTGTCAGCTGCAAGTTGTCAGACTGCAATTTTCATTTAATTCATGCCTCATTTATGCAAATTTTAATGCATATTTAATTGGCAGGCCATACATGTTGTGTGTTTAATATAATCATTAGCTCTTATTAGTCATTTGCCAAGATCAGCAGAAATTTCTCAATTTAAATTATGACAACGAGATTATATTTCCTTAACTCTTCGAAATGGATATAGAAATGCCAGAAAACAAGATATTGTCATAGACACAATTAATTCAGTTCGCAATTCAATCAAAAAATGCTAGAGAATATTAAATTTAATAGAGATTTAAAAGGCTTAGCTCGGTCTTTCATAGAGTGAAGGTCTGACAGTTGTTAGCTTTTTCTATTTTTTTTGCCAACTGCTGATGCTAATTTACAAACCATTTCAATAGATTTTGGCACAAATATGCAGACGAGCAGAAGAGTTTGGATGAGCGTGTTTGAGTCTGTTAGACAAGTAAATTTTAGTATTTTTGGGAAATCCACAAATTTTCCAGGCACTTCACTCAACCAAGTGTGAAAACTGCAAGCCAATAAAAGGCATTTTCAAGCTCTAAGAGCATAAAACAACTCGACACATGGCAATCGTAGCAACAGCAGAGGCTGCTGCAAACGAGCCTTCGGGCCTCATATGGAAGCCAATTAATTGAAATTGAAATTGGTTTTGTGTGGCCAACAAGTTGAAGACGACAACAAGCTCAAATAAATGGCAATTGAAAATTTTTTATTAAGCAGTTCACGCATTTCACATTTCCAAAAACTTTGTACATTTATATTTGCAGTAGTCACAGGCAACAAAACAAACTGCATTTCAATTGCTAAACGGGGAGATACTCTGCAAGTCACTATTACTAATTATATTTTAAATATTCTTTATTTTAGTAGATTATAGATTAAACGAGAAGCATGACATAACATTTGTCATAAAAATAATAAGAGTTTTCCAGCCAGTATACCCGATATGCCAAGCGTTTGCTGGGTATTAAAAGAACTGAAGTAGTTGGAATTGTTGCAGGCTGTAAATAAAATTTAATGAAATCATACTACAAAGTTGTAACTTTGTGATTTACAGTGAAGATGATTGCAGCGAGCTTGTTAGCCATGTCTGTTTGTCCCCTTGTCTCCTCTCCTCAGCCCGCCCCAACGTCTTCTCTGTCTGGATCTCAGTCTTTAGTTTTTGGGCCTCCTCACTGGCTGCGTAATTTCAACATTGGCAATTAAAATTTCGTATGAGTTGCTTGCAATCAGTGCACAAGTTGCCAGTGCCACGCACAAACAACTCACACACTCACACACACACACGCACACACACACTCTCACATGTGCGGCGACAATCTCAGCTGGTGTCTGCATAATTTAAAGCATACATTTAGGCTGCCATTGCTCGAATGCTCAAACCGTCCTCAGCTCCAACTGCGACAACTGTGTGATAAATGCCTGGCACACCAGCCCCAACAGCACTCACACACACACACACTCGCACACACACTCAGCACCGAATGCTGCTGACAATTCCAAACAATTTTCAGAGTCTGCTGAATGCTGCCATGTTTGTTGCAATGATTGCCGTCTTGGATTTGGTAGCTTTCGGTTGATTATGGGCCTGGCCTGGCCTGGCCCGGACTGCACTTAAATGTATGTAAACTAGCAACAAATGTTTAGACAAAACTTTCAACTTGTTTGCATATTTAACAAAGGCTCTCCACAACGATGGTGGTATCACTTCGAGGATTTCAAGATCAAATTGCTTCTGCAGATAAAAGATTATTTTTTATAGAATGAAATATGCATAGAATGTGTTATAAATAAAACATGAGCGACTAAATACTAGTTAATATTTATAGTTAGACACTTGAGAATCAGAGTTCTATTCGGCTTGAGCAATAGACGATTTAGAAACGGAGTCCTTACATTGCATAGGCACGACGCATCATCAGATCAAAGTACATGTCGTTGTCAATTGAGGCGCTGATTGTGGCATAATAATTGGTAAACTCCTCCCGGGTTATCTGTGAATATCAATTGCAATTAACGAGGATTATATATGGTAGCTTTTGCCATCGCACCTTGCCATCCAGATTGCCACGGCCTCCTTCGAAGTTGTGCAAGAAATCTGTCAAAATCTCATCCTCGCTCTTCTCGCCGCTCTGATATTTCGGATGCTCCTTGACCGAGTAAACATTCTTCAGATCATTTATGGTAATGACGCCGTCATCATCCTTGTCCATCTTGTCAAAAGCCTGATCGATGATTGCCAGACGACACTGGGGCATTGGAGGCTAAAACAACAATTCCAAAATGAGTTTAGCATTTCTCACAAATTAATTGTCACCTACCCGTAATTTGAGCAAGAACTCGGTCATGTTTACGGATCCGCTGCCGTCCTCATCGAAACTGTGCACAACAAGCTAATTAGTTGCAGAAATAGTTGAGCAATGGGTTTTAGAACTCACGTGTTGAACATCTCTTTGATTTCATCCTCAGTCACATCCAGACCAATGTCCCGAATGCCCGAGATGAACTCCTCCTCGTTGAGCGCCTTGCTGCCATCATCGTCCATGGCGCGAAAAGCCCTAAATAATTAATTGAACATAGAATAGTTAAATAACACTTGCAGAGCAGAGAGTATGTGTCACTTAAAGTCCATCAATCGAGGACGCGAACAACTCACCTGCCAAGCCCCAAAATGCCTGTTGCGCCACGGCTCAGGCAAAGCAAACGCAACTTGGTAATGGGATCCTTGTCAGCACCATCTGTCAGTTCTCTCAGCGACTTGCTCACCAAATTGGCTTCCAGTGTATAGAGGTCTCCATTAGAGGGCTGCAAGAAAGCACGAAAGTAGTCCAATCAATATTTCAAGTATTCACATTGCATATATAGTATTGAATTCAAATGCGGCAACTCTGATTCATTACAGACTGCGGAGGGAAGTAGTTGAATGTAACTTGGAAATATAAAATGTACACGCAATTTTACAGGGAAATCCGAAGTCGAGTAGCTTAGCGATTATGCTTTTAGTTGTGGCTTTATTATCGCTTATAATTCCACGTAATTTTTACGCATACGAAAGTGACTAAGGCGAAACTCAACGCAGCCCGTATAATTAAAGTGATTGTATAAACAAGAGTGTGAAGAAATAAATAAATACTAAAAGGCGCAAGAAGTGAAGAAGTGGAAGTCGCAACGAACTCAAAAGTCGCTCGCATGAATCATCGAACAGCCTCAGCTGATCTTACGATGTTTGTTGGTTGGGGTTTTAACTCTTGCCGCTTTTAGCGAAATTATTTTCATTTCTGTAAAAGCACTTGAGTGCAATTTGTTTAATTGAAGCCCAAGGTGAAGGTCGTGCAAATAAAGTAAAGTTTAGCCACACAAATAAAACCACAAAGGCAAAATTGGGGAGTGGGAAAATGGGTGGAAAAAAAACCAAGCAGCTTACGTCCATTGCAGCGAAATTTGTATATCTTTTTCTATGGCCCTTTTCACTTCACACAAAGATTGCTTTTTGCTGCGAATGTATCTTGTTTTTGAACCGAATACTCGCAGATAGCTCCAAGATACTTGTTACTTTAGCGGCTTTGAAATGCAAACTGAATACGAGAAAATAAAGCGGCGGCAATGAATAAACAGCTAAGCACTCACAGACAGAGCGAGTGGAGTGCGAGAGGGCGACGGAGAGGGAATGAGTGTGAGACCGACTGAGAGCGTAATGGAATGAATGGAAATGAAATGTGGGCTGTGGGTTGTGAGGTTCAAAACTAGTTACTTACTTACAAACATTTATAGTCATATGGAGCAGACAGTGGGCCGCACAGACACAACACCCGGTCAGACGTGCCAACTGTCTGACTGATTCATTCGTTTCCATCTGCCTCTCTTTCTTGCTCTCGTAATTGCACTTGCTCTCGCTCTCTCTCTCTCTCGCTGTCTATTTGTCTCCCCTTCTTTTCTGACCACCTGTTCAGTCTTTGTGCTACGCCGCTGTGGAAACATTTTATTTCAATTAAAGTTGCGACCTGGTACCGCAAAGCACGCCCAGTCAGTCTCTCAGTCAGTCAGTCAGTCAGTCAGTCAGTTAGTCAGCCTCTCTGTTGGGCTGCCCTGGCAAATGTTTAACCGAGACAAACATGTGACGCTGTTGAAGCGCCAGAAACACAAATAACTACAACGTTTTCACTCTGCTGATAAATTGATGTAGATTAAAATGAAAACACCTGCAAGTATGCAACGGCATCTGCAACCTTGCAACCAGCAACAACATTTTTCCAAACCCTAAAATTATTCTTTTGTCACGAACTGTGTTGCAACTGGTGCAAGGCGTATCCCGAAATGATCAAAACATGTGCACAGAATATCAATTTTAAACACATTAATATGAAATCTAATAAAATAACTATTAAATTAAAAATTAAGAAATAATATAAACTGAAATAGCCTGAAGGCCTGAGATACTATAGAATTTAATTTTCAACAACAATTAAAGCAAATAAATAAATTAAACATAATTAAAGTAAAGGCAATAAACGATGTCGAGTAAGTTTGAGTTGAAATATTATTGCACTTGACACTAAATGCTTTCGTCGCTTCAAGTTTCTGTGGGCCAAGTAATTTGCCAAATTACATACATTGCAATTTCCCTTGACAGTGTTTGAACACAGTTCGTGCAACGGTTTAATTGAATGGCCGATTGAAGTGCATGTGGCATGTCCTTTGGCCATTAAGGAGACAATGCTGAGCACGAGCCGAGTGCATTGCCGTGTCGCTGCTTTAATTGCAGCTCAGCTGGTTTGCATTGAAATAATTGTATATAATGCCTCATATGAATGAGTCTTTAAGGCACACACTTTTGTAATTTCTTAACTAACTCATCGATTAATTGGGTTCACCTTTCGCCTGCGACGGCTGCTCGACTTGCGCACGGCCTCAAAGAACATGACGGCACTCAAATTGAAAGCAAACTAAACCAAAACAGCCCCGCCAATTGACTGAATATTTATATTTAGGGCAGTTGGGTAAAGAAACCAGGCAACAGAGCTTGTGGTCATCGTGCCACAACATAGAAAGCGGTCACTGACCGGCCACAAAATATATATTGTCCCCAGCAAACAAGTTAATTATTAGCAATCAATAAATATAATTAAAAGCAAACTAATTTAGGCTATTTACATAAATGGCCAAGCAGGTGACCCAGTTCAAAAGAAACTCAGCTGATAAATGGTAGCTGCATTTTTCTTTTTGAAAAATCAGTGTCAAGGCGACACAAAGAAGGCGACTCGTAAAACGTTAATCAAAGCTTATAGGAAATCGGTAAAACAGTTGATCAGATATGCTGTAAATGCGTATAGTAAGCCTATAGTCCGACTGAGATGGCGACATCGAAAGTGACGTGTCCTCTTGGGTGTGCTGACGTTGTTGTCGCATCAACTGAACCTGAACTCAATCAGTAAATCAATTCACAATTCGCTGATCAAAAGGAAACAATCATACGCATTTGAAGTGTCAGAAATGGCCAAAAAAAAAAAAGAAGAGACGAAGCGGGAAAAGAAGCAGAAAGACTGTCAGATGCGAAGTCAGATACAGATGTAGAGGCGAGTGTCAGGCCAGACACAGTCACAGTCACAGTCACAGTCACACACACACACTCGCACTCGCAGCGAAAGAGAAACGCGCCGAGGACCCTTTCGTCCTTTGGCGCGTTGACACATGGAGAAGCTCGAGTGGATAAGTGTATGAGTGTGTTGGTTGTATGTATTTTCTTTTTAATCAATTTATATGCAAATAAGTGAAATGCTTAACTGAATTTGAGCTGCCTCGCAACACGCCACACGCCACACCCCCCACCCCAACCATCCCCTATCCACCCTCATCGTTGCCTGTAGCCTTTTGCCAGTTGCTTGATTGAAAACGTTAAACGCATTGATTAACGAATCGAGCAAGAGAAAGAGCAAGAAAAGCCAACTGAAGAGCGTTTAATTGAACTGCTTTTTATTAAATTCCTTTGCAAAGGGTGTCTGATTGCGAAAACCACAGCAACAGCAACAGCAACAGCCACACACAGCAACCCAGTGAACTCGCCTTCAACTTTCGAGCATTGACAACAAAGTCAACGTGGCAACGGCAACTTGAGTGAAAATGCCAAATATTTGCCTGGCCAACACTTGAGCAGCCCGTTTGTCTAACTCGTTTAACTAATATGCCTTTCAAGCTGCACAAAACCGAATCAAGTCGAGCATAAACCACTTGGCTATTTGCATTTGGAGCTATGTATATATAACTATCCCGATACCATCTGGGCACCTTCATCAGAGAGGCGTCACCGGCGCCAGCTCTGACAGCCCAGAGAGGTCCTTTTGTCTGAGACGGCGGCGTCTGTGTGTAAATTGATAGAATCAACTTGATAACTTCATTTCATTAAGTAAACATTAATCACATTAACCTTTGGACTGGCACGAAAATTAACCCTAAAATGCCAAAAAGCCCCCAACAAACACACGCACACAGGCACACACACATACACACGCAGAGCGGCATTAACGCTGTTGTATAGGTTTAATAATAAGAAAATCTGGCTGTGCGCCTCACACATTCAACCTTTCGACCACAAAGGCAAAAGCCAGCCAAGAAAATGTCAACGAGCTAATACAAATTCAGACTGTATCTGTCTCAGTATTCTCAAGTATTTGTGCGTGTGTGTGTGTGTGTGTGTGAGAGTGAGAGTGTGTGAGGTCAAGACGCATAAAAGTTATTACTTAATTTAAGTTGTCCCGCAACATGACAGACGCCCCAACGAATTTATTATGTTGCAAATTTCATAAAATGTAAAATACATTTTCAAACGAACATCTGCATATTTCAATTTCGAAGAGATTTGCATATCATGAAAAGGGTTTTGGGTTCGACATTGGACTGTCAACTCTCCGTCTGATCCCTCCACCCCTCTCCCTGTTATTGCCCCCCGTCCACATCCTTGCCTCTGCCCGTTCGTCTGTGTCCCATACTAATTCTGTCTACTGATTCTGATTAGCTCTCGACTTTGGCCTTTTGACAGCCACAAAAATTATTAAAACTGACATGAGTCAGAATAATGATTACGTGTTGCTAACTGACCATTCTACGACAGCAGCAACAACGACAACGACAACAACAACAACACAAAGGACTACAACAAACACTAGTTGCCGAATCGGAGAAATGCTGCAAATAAATCGAAAAGTTTTTTCATTAGTTCGCTGTTCGTCTGATTTGGCAATTAAGTGGCCAAAGTTGTATGCAAAAAGTTGCGGGTTCCCATTGACTTCGATCGGAATGTGTTAGTATATATGTATGTATCTGAGTGTGTGTGTGTGTGTGTGTGAGTGTGAGTATGTAGTTCAACAGTTATTACACCTGCTGAGCATAGAGAGAGGTCTTGTTGCTTTAGCCAACTTTTCAAATTAAGCGCAGATTTTACCAAAAACTTCCACGGCTACCCCTTACTTGACTGCTGTCTCCCTCACTCCCTTCCTCACCCTCTCTCTTTCTGTTACTGTGGGTAGATGCCGACTATTTACTAGTTTACTTAGTAACTAAATCACGTTTCTTATTTAAGCTTAAGAGCTCATTAACGCCAGGTTTGAACATTATCATAAAATGAGCCAAAAAGCCAACGGAACTCGCAAGCGAGTCGCAGCCTCGTTTTTGGCCTCAGTCTCAGTCTCGGCACTTTCCACCAGTTCACATTCTAACACCTGCACATGCGAGTACGTGTGTGTGTGTGTGTGTGTATGTGTGTGTGTGCTGTGCACACAAAACCAATACACATGCATATATCCCTGCAGTCGTCATCAATCGCCATTGAAATTCAATCCACAAATTCTAGCGACACTCGATTGGAGACGCAGTTGGAGTTGGAGTTGAAGCTGTTCGAGTTGGATTTTGATTTTGATGTGAGCCTTGCTCTTTGCCAATGGCAATCAGTACACACATCAAACGCACACTCACTCACACACACACACCCACACTCACACGGCGAGGTCCATCACACGTTGCCATAAAAATGTAAAAGGGAAATAATATAAAAATAAAAAGTTTTTCGCACTTCACGTGTCAAATCCTTTTTAATGAGTTTTTGGGAGCATCAAAAAGTTTGCCATTTCTTGAACACTTTGCTGTACATACTCATGCCACTTTGCCACACACACACCCCGATGCATGTCACTTCCTCCGCCTTGCCTCGCCACGTTTCTTCCAACATTTTTTCCTTTTGCTGTTGAGACTTACTTCAACTTTTTTCATTTGCTACTCGCGCAAAGAAGCAGCAGCTTGGCCTTGAAGCTGCCTTGGCTGCCTTGGCTGCGTTCCGCAAATTAATTTCGATGGCAATTCACCAATTAACTGCGGATTCATTTATCCAACCCACAGAACTTGGCGAAATTATGGAGATTGCAGTTGTGGGAGCAGCGGTTGAAGTGCTCATGTGAGGAATTAGTAACTTAATTGCTTTCTCAACTGATGGCCAGCTGCTTATCGAAATGGGATTGAGGCACGCCATCGATAAAATATCTGCGCAGACCATTTGAATGCACTCGCCTCCACAACACACACACACACACAGATAGAGATACAGATACAGATACATTCATAAATGATGTGCCGCAATTAAAGGCAGTGGCAACACGTTCATTCGTAGCATAAAGTGTTAACCATATTGTTGGCGGTCTACCAAGTAGGGGGCATCGGCATCGGCATTGGCATCCAGCTAGGGGCTAAGAGCCAAGGGCGGTCGGCAATCGGCAGCCAGCTGCCAGTAGCCTGTTCACGTTCGTCACGGCATCAAAATGTGTGCGTGCCTGCAGTGTCCCAACTGAGCGGCATGGGTAGACCGACATCCTGGCCATGGACGACGACTACCACGTTCACATCCACGTCCACGTCCATGTCCATGTCCATGCTCATGCAGCTCGTCACGCAGCAACGTTTGAAGTCAATTTAAAATGAGCATCCGAGCGTGCAGTCATGAGATGCACCAGCTGCACCCTCCCCTCCCTCTCTCTGCACATTGTGAGAGTTATCGTTATTGTTGTTATGGATGCGAGTGGCTTGCTTCATGATTTAACAGTTGGCCTGACGTCCAGTTGGCCAGTTAGCCAGTTGGCTTTATGGGCATTGCTAATTTAATCGCTTCTGGCCACAAACCGTCGCCATTTGCCATCCTCCCAAATACCTCCTCCCCATTGGGTCGCAATCTAATTTCTAGTTGTTTAATTGATCTCGGCCACTAATTTGGCTGCAGTTAGTGCTGCTTCAAAACTTTAACTCTCCTGAGCCAGGGAGCGCTGTCGAACTCACTGACTATCTGTCTGTTTGTCTGTCTGTCCGGCTGACGACTGAAATGCGAATCTAATTACTGGCCACACAATGAAATGCTGTTCGTCCCATCATTCCATCCCAACCACTCAGACCATCTACATAAGCCCTTCACTCCTCTCTCGCTCTCTCTCTGTCTCTGTCTCTGTCTCTATCTCTGAACTTTTCTTTGGTTGCCCTGGATATCTGCAACTGCAACTGGCGCTGCCACTTCGACTGCCTCTGCCACTCAGTCTCCCACTCGCACTCCAGTTGCTGCCAAACTGTCAAAATTAGCTCAAAAGCTGGCGCCTGCAGAGGTAGCAGAGGCAAACTTCCTGTCGGTCATTGAAGTGCTTGTGTGCCTCGTCCCGCCCACAAGTGCTGGGTCCTGGGCGTTGTCGTGGACGTTGTCGTTGACGTTGTCGTTGCCGTTGTTATCGTTATCGCATCCTTCATGCAGCAACCGCTCTGCAGGCACGCACTAAAGTTGCAACATTTTTCATGTGCAACATACAAATTAATTGAATTTTAAGCTAGTTTCGCTTGGGCAAACCAAATTGTTGCTAAATTTTTATAATTATACCAAGATATTATATTTATCACTGATCATTTAATACCCTTTCCAAGACAATAAATTACACATGATTAATCGAATTTTCATAATAATATCATTATATTTTTTGTACAAATTACACATGATTGATCAAGATTTATTATTTTTGTAAAATTAAAATTCTAGCTTGACAATTTATTTACTTATTAATTGTCAATGACAACATTTTGCGTTACTCGTTTCGTCCTTAGTTCAGCATACTCTTTGCTAAAGGGTGTTCTATGGAAAGTTACGATACGAACGACAACCAACAAATAAAATAACGCTTTGCAGTCAAAGACGAGTCGAGCCAGCAAGCATGACAGTAAAGCAACAACATCATTTCTGCTACACTAAAAAAATATAATTTGAAAATTAAAAAAACTTTTTCTGTTGATCGACAAGCTAAATACACTAATCGATAGATAATTATTTCTATATTTTGTTGCTACTCATGTTATAGTAGTAGATCAACAGGAATAATGTGTTCTGTTCATAGATTCCTCGCAATATTGGCGAGTCAAGCTAACGGCGCCCAAGGCAGGGTATCTTGTTAGTTGTACCCTGGGGACCACATAAATGGTGGCTGTTGCCATAGTTTTAGCTGTGCTGGAGTCGGACATCATTAGTCCTTTAATTGCCATAAATAACCACAGTCAGCTGCCGCAGGGCGGGTGTTAGCGAAAGGCTCGCAACAGAAAAGTTGTTAACGCTACATATATATTTTTTTTGGCAACTTTCGCACACATTTCGCTTGCTCGCACATCTCACATCGCATCGTCGCCATTCCCGTGTGCATAATAGTGTGATCTACTTTCTGTATATGTGTTGTTGTGTATGTGTGTGTGTGTGTTTGCAATTTTTTGTGCAGCATGCTCAGCTTGTGGTGAGCACTGTGCGAGTGTGTGAACAGAGGACACATGCACTTTGGCTATTGCCAATCCCTCACTCAGTCACTCGCCCAAAGTCCCCAGCCAATTTCTATTGTCGGCTGTGTCAAGTGACATCTGTGTTACATTTTCCCTTAACCTCAGCTGCATTACCATGCTGTCTGCCACCATTTGGAAATTCGTCAACAAAAGCCAAAAAGTCGTAGGCTGCTGACCACATCGAACTGTTTAACTCGTTTGGCCAGTTTGGGCCTGCTGACTTTAATACAAGTCAACACTGAGAGAAAAAACGTTCTATATCCCAGAATTTAATATTAAATCAAGTTCAAAACAAATCAAATTAGCAATAATATAATAATGTTTATTAGATATTATTAATTATTATTAATTTTGCATAATTGAAATGTAGACTTTAGAAATTAATTCTTGATTTTAGAGATCCTTAAATATATCATTCGCTAAGTTCAGTAATTTTCTTTCTTTTAAAATGTTTAAAAAAAATCGGTCTATCCTGCCTCTGAATTTGCATGACAAAGGATGTTCACTGATTTGCCAATGGCGTTATTTTGTTCCTCAAGCAAACTCTTAATCAGTCAAGCGATTTTACACAAAATGCCACCTTACACTAGCCTACACGCATGTGGTTTTCCATCCCTCAAAAAGGGTTCCCAAGAGCAGTGTCTGTATACAGACTTTGTGTGTTCAACGTTTGTCTTTGAGATCAGGAGCTTGTTTGCTTGGAGCACACACTAAACGATTTAATTAACTTTAGGTGATCAAAGGGAGCTCGGCTGTAGTCCAAGGGAGAGTGACTGCTCGACTTTGATTGCCAAGCGTCAAACAATGAAACGAAACAATGAAAATCAAAGGATTGTCAGCTTTAAGAGCCAATTCAATGGCAACAAATTGTACTTGCAATTTCATAAACAAAAGCTGAAAATTATTAACAATAACAATGGGCGAAAGCTGAGCGCAATTGCAATTACGAATGGTCACAGCGGGGAAGGAGACAGCGCTGAGAGGGGAGAGGGGTAAATTGTAAAACTCTATTTAGCTGATGTGGAAATGCATTCGAGCGGATGAAATTTACGCTCAGGCGCATCCAGTGAGTGACTTTGAAACTGGTTGACTGACAGACTGAGAGACTGAGCGGCAGAGAGGTTGGGAAGGATTATAGCTAGACACAGACAATGGGGCAAGACAAGCGGCCAAAAGCTGCAAGCATTCTAGTCAGGACATAAATGCAAATAAATACATATTGTGTTGGGGTTGGCTCCGCATTCGGTATTCGGTATTCGGTATTCAGTATAAACTCGATACTCGTTCCTTATCATTCTCCATTGGGCTGTCAGGGATTTGTTGCTGTCAGAGGCAAAGCCCAGTTACGAGTAGAGAGCTTCAGCAAATGCAAAAATGTTAAGAATAGAAATAAAAAGCTGAATTGTGTGCATGTCCTGTGGAGAAGAACGGAGCTGAGCAGACTGAAGCCTGACGATCTGAATCGTTGCTCCAATGAATGCTAATTACACGCGCATTTGCCTTGTTAATTATCAATTCAGTTTGGCTGCCATCGTTGTCATCGTCATAAAATGCCAGCGCTGAGAACATTAAAAATTGTTTGCTTCCTTTTGAATTTCAATTGGAGCCGCTCGCTTGGTCCTTGCACAAGTTCGAGTACATGCTCCTGAACTTGTAGTACGAGTACTCACTGAACACACACATACACCCAACCTTGTGTAGTACATAGATATATATATATATATTTGTGTTTTTGCATAAATTAAAATGCAAATCACAAACAGTTTCATTAATAAACATTGCGAAGGAATAAAATGCGCGGCTTATGCTGCTTCCATAAAAGCAGCTCGCCTGCAGGGCATTCAATATGAGAGGACATGGGGCAAGGGCCACAGGACCTTGCGGGGCGTGGAGCAGGGGGCAGGGGGCGTGGCAGAGCCATAAATGCGCGTTAGCTTTGTCTACTCGCTTAAATTAAAATGTAATTTCCTTAAAGGCAATTCCTATGCGCCAGCTGAATTGATATGCAGATGTCATGGACCAATTAGCACACAGTCTACACAAAGGGCCAAAAATACGAGTACACAACGAATTTCCATGAATCTGACATTACAATAATCCCAATATATAGGCATAAAAGATTGGAATTACTTCAGCAACGAGATCTAAAAGTATTATGAAAATTGTTGTGAAGCCTGTTAAAGCATCTTAGCTGCAGCTGAGGCAAATTGTTATGAAAATCCGAGTTGCATTACAGGCTAACTGACATGTAAAATTGGAATTTAATTCAAATGCGCTTACCACACACACTCACAGGGAAGTATACACTCAGAGTCATCGCATAGCCACAATTTGATGATCAACATCGTTTCTCGTTCATCGTTGTATGCCTTGTGGTGCGTATCGTGCTTATATGACTATTAAATTTCTACCGATTGGGCACATTGATACGCAGTTAAGCTTTGCCATCAATGCAGAGGAGGTATCCCTATCTGGGTCTGCCTCTGTCCCATGCCTGGGGTGTTATGAATGTGCCACAATAATATGCAACAATCTTCTGCCAGCATTCATTGCTAGGCCGACGAATAACAGTTTCAGTTCCCCTCTCTGTGTCTGTCTCCGTCTGTGTGGAGCGAATGCATTGAAATGAAAAATTTAATTTTCATAATACTCGAAAACAGTGCAATCCGTTACCAGCCCATCTGATTTTCCTGACTCCGTTCTCTCACTCCTTGCGCACTTTTGTAATGGAAATTGAAAATATTTTCTCTGGCCTCACCATATTTGCTCTGCCCGGGCAACGTCTGTCTGCCTCTCTGTCCGTCTGTCTGTCTGTCTGTCCGTCTGTCTGTCTGTCTGTCTGGTTGTCGTCTGACTATGCATGATTTCAACTGTTTGAACAGCAATGCATTCACATGCACATTCAAATTCACACTCATACGCACATTCACAATTTTGCATGGGCATTATTTTGATCGAAAAATGAATAAATGCCACAGCGTGAGTGTCTGTCCCAGCCTATTCACATATGTGCATATGAGTTTTGTGGTTGGGCTCTATTAATTGAGTACAAATATTTGTTCGTTGCCATCAAGTCATACGCTGTCCAACACAATCATTCTTTATGATTATTATTGAAAATATTAGACAAAAACCTCAACTACAAATGGAATCGTACAATGCAAGTAGTCGTTATTTCAAGTGATATCAATGAATTACGACCCAGACAAATGTAAATTAACTAACATATTATTATCGCAAATCTAAAAGACATTCATGTATTTTGTGTTACACACAAAAAAAGCGCCCTTCTTGTAGACAGATCCAATTCCGCTTTTTGTCAGTTTGTTGAAAATTTATTCATATCGCTGGATGTGAGAAATCGTGTATAAAATAAATATGTTTTCGTCGTAATGCCCATAAATATCATAAATATTACGTATGATATGTTATTATACGCGCATTGTAGAATGTTTTATTTTCGTTTGCAATGCGCTGCGCTCCTGTAAATAATTACAACGACGTGCTTTGAGCCGCGTCTTAGCTGAACGAATTAAAGGCCCAAACGTTGCGTCAAATACGTGACCATAATGCCAAATAAACACGACCATCTATCCTGCAAGTGTGACGTAGCACACACGAGGACGAGTGTGTATCCATCATTTATAAGCAGATGTTTATGTACGAATATACGAATATGTGCACTCAATATAAAAATAAAGCACTCAATAATTTGGTTTTTTAAATTGCCTGTTGGCCATAAACCTGCATAGCATATTGGCGAAGATCTTGGCCGGGCGATTAGTTCAATTTAACTGCCTAAAAAGAAGACAACCGAGCAGTGCCATGTCATTCATTTGTCCACGCCCGACTACTTGCGGCACATGTATAAATTTCGCTCGCCAGGACATCCACATCCACATCCACACAGAACAATGCTCCATCTCGGGCCATGGCCATGTATCCCAGACTCTGCTTCGGGCGCTGCCGCTGGCTCTGGCTCATGGCACTGGCATTGCCCCGACTAGCTGTGCACTATCTTTGACTACATAAATCACAGACTAATAAAGCCGCAAGACTGTAGCTGCTCTGCCCAGGCAACACCAGAAAAACTCAGCGCAACGTGCAAAAAAAAAACGAGCAGAAAAAACAAAAAGAAAATGGCGACATGCGACATATGAAGTTTATTAAAATGGCGAACGGGGCAGGGCAAAGAGTAATGGGAGTGCGAGAGAGCGATAGGGGATGAGGAAAAACAAGGGTAGGTGGCTTCGCCTGATTCAGTCTCGGTCATACGCATAGTTCAACGTCATGTGGCGACCGTTGCCATAAATAAATTCCAGGCGAGATGAGCGAGGTGAGGCGGAGACGGAAGCTGCGACCAGCGACCGTCAAAAGTCGGTCCCAAAAAATGGTCTCCTCGAGACTTTTCATACCCTACTTAAATTTTGATTAGAATGTCAAATATTTGGCCAAAGTTTTATGTTAATTTCACTTGTTTGCATTGCTGTTGTTGCCTTTAAAATTCTGCTTAAACTATGCAGTTTTTGTTGTGTAACTGGCAAGACTTACAATTACAGCCAATTAACATGTGTTTGTACAAGTGCAGAAATACAAACATAAAAGGCACACACACACACACAGAGAGTGAGGGGCCAGCAATACACAAACAAATACAAAAATATTTTATTGCGCCTTTGGCAAAAAACAACAAAAACCGAGAGCAGAAGGCATCGGCAGCATCGGCAGCATTCAGCTTCCGGCTCGCCCTGCGCCGTCATCCAACAAAGCAGAGCGGAGCGAAGCCGAGTCCTGTTAGTCGCAATCCTTTGCAGAGAGAACTCTCGACATCCTTGTTGGCATCGCCTAATGAGTGTCGGCATCAAAATTCATGACAACAACCAACAACCCAGCCTACCAGAGAGGGCCGGGCCACACCTACAACACGTAGCATCCAGTTGTTGAACGAGGACGTGGCACTCAGACTCATAGAATTCTGCTGATGAAAACGGCACAAAAATGAAATATTTAACTAAATTAACAATCTTGTTTATTTATTCAAAATTTGCATAAACAATTTGGCCAAAAGATGAAAAACCAAAAGTCTATTTCATCCTCGCCAGCATATTTGTTTTTGTTTTTGTTCTTGTTGTCGTTGTCGCTGTCGTTGTTGTTCCTCCGTTCAGTTCCGTTTGGTGTTCTTGCTATCGCCGTTTTTGTTATTGTTTTTGCCGATGTCAATGCTGGCCTTGACTGAATCCAGATGGTTGGCTTTGAGTCCTGGGGAGAGCTCGAGTCTATCTATAAAATATCTATACAGCTGTTAGTGGAGGAAACTTTGTTGACCCCGAGACATTTCTTCATCAATTGTGACTCTGCATTTAAATGATGTTGTCTGCAATATTATTTTTGAAGTGTTTCAACAATTGAGAAATACTTGTCGAAATATATTTTTACTGTCAATATTTAATTTCAAAAACATTTCACATATAAGAGACATAAATAAGTGTGTTTTTTTTTTCTAGATGTTCATCATCAATTTGGTCCATAATTTGTCGGTTGGAGGGAAGGGGACCGTAAATAAATAACCCTGCAGCAGCACGTGAGATGTCAATTTATCTAATCCCCGACCCGCCACCGACCCGATATAATCCTCGTTGTGAAGTATATCGCGGTTTTGGGTATGAATTATGTTCGCTGCGTGCGAACATCTTTTGACAAATGCGTAGAAGCTGTTTAATATTTAAATTTAATTATTTTTGCGTGAGTCGCTGATGCCGCAGAGGGCAGAGAGAGATTTGGGACCCGCCAAATGTTTGGCCATAAATTATGCTTATTAATAGATGAGCGCTGAGTGACGGGGATGAATCTGAGAGGCCCCAGCGATTCGCAATAATTGCGACCTTAAAGCGTATCCCAATTATTGGTCATGGAATGAGTTATGCGACGTCCTAGTTGCAGTTGACAACTGACTAAGTGCTGACAGCTAACTACTTATGCAAGTCTGCTATATGCGAGTGCACTGGCGTGTGTGTGCGTGTGTGTGTGTGACAATGTACAAGTGCAAAATATGTCATCACAGTTGTCACTATCGACACCCACACACACACACACGCACACAGCGACTGAGCTACACTTGCCACATGATCTGAGAGAGTTGCCGTTGCCGTTGCCATTCACCGTAGTCAACCCTTTTGATGTCACTTGAATTTTAATGAAAAATTCACACATGCCACAAGCGCACAACGTGCAAGAAGCGCCTTCCTCCAGCCTTTGCCCCTCCTCGTCTACCGTCTGTCGACCGTCGTCTGTCGTCCGTCGTCTGCCGCCTGTCGCCTGCCAGTTGTGGGCGTGTCATGCGTTACGTGTCTGCGTCTGTGTTGGCTGCGGTATTTGGGTGCGGTCGTGGTCAGTCAAGCTTCAGCTGGACCCTGTGCCGCATTCACTGTCTGGTGTCTCTGTTGTCCGAGCATAACTAAAGCTTATGCTGATGTTGTGGACGTTGACAGCCATAGTCTCAGCGGAACCTTCAACACTCCCCTCCCTCCCTCCCTCCGCTCACACAACACTCAAATACAGAGACACAACGAGTTGACCGAGATGCCTGGCCCTGACGTTGAGCATGCGGAAGTTCGGAAGTGCGGAAGCAGACGACAATGCAGTTGAAGGCCTCCGGTTTGATGAGATAATGACCAAATGTCCATTGAGCTTTAATGACATATTACTTCAATTTGTTGGCTTAACATAATACACATTAGAAACTAGAAATTTGCTGGCTTCTGGCATCTGTTTTGTACTGGCTTTTAAGTGCGTGTCCTGCTTGCTTGCTTGTCTTGTTTGCTTTCGCTCTCCTGACTCCTCGAATAGGTAATCGGCTCAATAATGAATTCGATTTTGATGTCAGCTAAATCACATAAATACCAATTATTCAAGCAGTTTATTCGTTCTGCAGAAAATGTCGCTCGTCACAGTCATGTGATGAAATTACTTAAAAAGCCAATTGTCATCTTTATTTCTCACTGTCTCAACTTAAATTTCCTCACTCTCCAATGCGCCTTCTCAGTGGCTTTCGTTGTCTCTGCTTTACACTAAATCACACAAATGCACTCTAATATGATTAAGCACGTTTTTAGCTGGAAAATAAATCAAGTGGTGCAGCGAGCGCGTTTATGAAACCAGCTCTACACACATCACACACACACACACACACACTCACACGTGCAAAACAAACAAAAGCTGTTACACACTTATGCATCTTTTACTGGGCAAGAAACACACACACACACTTACACACGCCCACCCACACGGACACACTCATACAATCGCAGGTGAAATAAAACGTCTGTATAACTCTGTATGGGCGACAACACAAAAACATATATCTTCAGGAAAGGTAAAAAAGGACAACAAGTTTGTTAAGTAAGTACGAAGGTAAAATACACTGCTTTATATATTTTGATTTATATTTAGTTAATTCATTCAATAATATTTCCAAATAATTTAACAATTTATCTCTATAATTTTTCAATATTTGTATAATTTGGTTTTATAAATTAGATTATTCTTATATTGACTTCAACGCTAAATATTTAATAAATTGAATTTAGTCCAAATGCACAATTTATTTATTTAATTAATATTTGCAAAAAACAAATTTTGTATATTTTAGTTGAAATATTTAATCAATTTAATTTATTTTGAATTATATAAATTTAGTTCAACTCCACAATATGTTTTGATTTATTTTCTAAATATTTAAGCAAGTTAATTATGTTTAAGTTTATAATATATTTTGATTTATTTTCATAATATTTGAGAAAATTAATTTTGTTGAAATTAGCAATATTTACTACAGTTGCAAAGTTAATAAATCCATCAATAATTTATGTTCCCCAGTTTCAAGCTTAATATAATGCTATTATGTGGACAAAGCTTTGGTAATATCTGTGTAGATGGTGTGCACTTTCCTTCCAGAGCGAGAAGAGATTCATCCTTGCCAAGTCAGGACAAGCCGTGCCGATCCGAGCCAAGCCAAACCAAACTCTTACTGCAATTTTAATGACATTTATATGTACGACTGCGTGTGTGTGTGTGTGTGTGTGTGTGTGTGTGTGAATGTTTGGCTACAAAAAGCGCACGTGTCAAGGTGTTAGTGTTAGTTTATGAGCTCAACGTGAAGCTAACATATTTCAAGTCTCCGGCAAGAACAACAGACAACAGCCAGCGAGCAGCAGCAGCAGCAACTGCAAAAAGAGCAACGAGGCGGTGAGGGTTGAAGAGAGGTTTTCTGGCAGAATGTGACACACATACACATTATCTCATTTTCACAGGTTTTAGACGCAAGAAAAGCGCCAAAGTTAAAAGCCAGCTGGCAGCGGGAATCGCTCCAAAGGGGGCGTTACAGTTACCTACTTCGCCTTTACAGTTGCCATACATAATGCAGGTCGGCAAATAAAAAGTATACCACCCATATGCCCAGATACTCGTACGTATGAGTAATATTGTCTAAGATGCCTGCTGGAAATGGAGACGTCTACAAATGGTAGTCGTATAAGCGGTTATCCTTTATTACTCGGTGGTGGTGGCTTAACTTTACGTTAGCCCCGAAATGCACTAAGGATAATTAAATGGAATGTCTGGCAGGCAACTGTCTAATCAAATTCACTGGCTTTGTGTGCTTCCAATTGACTCCTTCATTTGCCAGGATATCAAATCCCGATTTCATCGCACACACACGACCAGCCAACAACATTGTAGTGTAAACATTTTCCAATAAACTCAACGGATGTGTGTGCTGCATTTAGACATCAGCAGACATGAGCATCAAATATAAGTGGACAGCCATACTCTACAGCAAACAAGCTTCCATGTAAATTTATAATATGTATATATGTGTAAGACTGAGTGTGTGATATAGAGACAGATAAGTCAAGAACAAAAGCAACAGAGTCGAGAAACCAACACCAGCCAGAGTCAAACAAACGCAAACTGTCATTGCTACACCAACAAGCAGCAGCAGTAGCAACAGAAACAACTTGATGTTGGGGCAGAAGCATAACGAGCCGTAACCGTAACATTACCCGATTCCCAGTCTCCCCAATGTGCTGCTCTCTGGCCTCCCTTGCTGCCCCACTCCCTCCTGGCACACATTTGCTGCAACGGAAACATCCAACATAAATGTAAGATATGCCCGGAATGCTAATCACAGACACAGACGCATCGTAACCCATACGCAGACACACACACACACGCTGCTACACCCAATCAGAGAGAGGTGGGGGGTAAGGGAAGCAGGGGAACGAGGGGCTCGGCACTAAAACATTTGTAAATGTTGCAAAGTATCATCTTAAAGAGATTTGCAGCTTAGCGGCCGCGCTATGCGTCACGCATACGTAAACAACAACTCGACAGGAGTATTCGCATTCACACAAACACTCACACTCACACTCGCACTCGCACTCGCACTCACACTCAGACACCCAGTCATATTCAGAGCCATAACCTCCACCTCAAGCACACGAATACATCTTGATGTATGCGCAATGGGCTTGGCGTGATGACGAAGCTGCCTTTTCCGCAACATCTCCAGGAGTCAAAGCCATTGATTTGCAAGCATTCTTGCCATTGAGTCGTTGGACAAGTTAACTTCAGCCCTTTTGCAGCCACAAGAAAAATTGCTGGAGGAGAAGTTTGCAAATATAATGTGCAATAAATCATCACAACGCATTCATGATAAAGGCTAACTAAACTGAAAAATAGCCTTTAATCTTCAAAGACAAATTTCAGTTGATTCAGCAGCGTGAAAACTTTAAGTTTTTTGTAAATGTCAATTTTAAAGAAACCGACTTTCAATCGTAAGCAACAAAACAGATTTAACAGATTTTAAATCTCTCAAATTTTTCACTGCATTGTGCTCTAGCTTAGCTTTTTTTTTGTTCTACATAAAACGTTGAAGATTATACTATTATCAAATTTGTTGATGTTAACAAATAAATTTCTATAATGATATTGTTTTAATTAAAAAAATCTCTATAAAATCTTAATTTACCTTGCAATGAATTCTCCTTCATAAATCATTCTCTAGGAATCCAACCAAACTGATGTTTTTACATTTATAAAACTTAATATAAATGCAAATTCAAAGCAAAAAATTTGCCATTTGTTAGTCGCCATATAAAAATTGAATTTAATTGTGTTCTGTCTTTAATTTGGGCAGCATCATTTGTGCGGTAGCCTGGCTTTAAGAGTTGGGCTGCGTAAAGTTGCTTTGCATGCCCCGAGAAACGCACCAAAGGCGTTTTTACGACTGCGGGGCATAAAAATCCTTGCAGCAAAGTAGAATAAACAAAGCGCACGCATTACGTGCCGACCCATTTTTGTCATTATGCGTGAACTAATAAAGCCATGAACCTGTCGACTGTTGCCACTCGCCACTCGCCCCCTCGCCCATCCCAGCCCTTGGCTGGTGGCTAAAACGTGCTAAGCCAAATGGAGCGAAGCGACGTGCGCCAAGTCTCAGACAAGCACTAACCCGTAGGCAAACAGAGCGAGCATCAAATAACAAACACATTTACTCTTTAAGCTGTTTAAAGTGTGTGCGTGTGGCAATGCACGAAATTGTATCTATTCCTGGAGCTGGTCTCCCATTAGCCATCGGCTCGGGCATCCAAAAAGCTCATTACGAGCTTGGCATTCATGCAAAAGATGATTGAAATCAACAGAAGGCTTTTGTGAACTCTTTGATAAACGCCGGCAACCGTAGGCCGAAGCTGAGCCAAAGACTGTGACTGCGACTGCGACTGCGACTGAGGCAGGAATAGAGACAATTGTTTTGACCCACACACTAAGTCGAGAGGGAGGAAAGACGGTGCAAACAGCAGCTGGCGAGACAAAAGGCAACAAACAAGTGAAACACAACAAGAACAGCAACTAGGCTGACACTGGCAAGGATTTACAGGCGAACTGGGCTACAGCTTAAGACAAGCGGATAGTTTTTCATTTAGCAGCCAACTGATAGTGTGGGAATCCGAGCCATTGCCACAGCCATTGCCATAGTCCGTGTCCTGACTCTCTCTCTCTCTTTTGGATGGTGTTGGGACTGAGCCTGGGCCTCTTCGTACATCTTCGTTTATTGTCACTTGCTGTGGATTATAACGGATTTCCTATGGTACAATCGTTCGCAATAAAAGCATTAAAGCGCTTTATCATTATTCACTTTGCGCACGGTGTGCACCACGCGTCGTATGAGTTACGTTGCTGTTACGTTTCCCTTGCCCCCCCTTTCTCCCTTTTACCATTTGCTGGCAGCTTTTGCCCATGCATTGGCTTCACTTTCGCGTTGGCGTTGGCGATGGCGATGGCGATGGTGTCCGGTTACTCGCCATGGACGACCTCGTATAATGGCTTTCTTTTCACTGAGCGAGAGGTGTCCGAGTCGCAAGAGAGGAGGGACGCAACGTCGTAATGCTCTGCTTGGGCATTGCGTAAAGATTATAGGAATTATAAGCGAGCGAAAGGAAAACGCTATAAATGTCAACGTCAATGGCCATAAAAATGAATTAAATGTGAGTGCGTCCAGCATTCTTGGGGCTTGCACGCTGCCAGTGTGGCAATAAATTAGCAGCCTGCAGCCATAAGCAAATTGTATATGCCACAGTCTCTTTGTTTTACATGTGCAACTGACTATGAAAATCGTTGATTGTCGCTGCCGGAAAAGTTGTGGAACCCAATCCCAGTTCCAATTGCAAACAAAACCCCAAAACGAAACTGAAACTGAAAGTCACTGTGACAGTCGCAGTCGCACTTGCAGTCGGAGTCGGAGTCGTTGCAGTTGCTGCTGCTGTGGCACAAGTTGCAAGCAACTTTGCAAAGTGATATTAACTTTTAATGGACAAACTATACGCAAACTGTTCCATGTTTTCTTCTTTTATTTTATTTCATTTTGTTTTTTTCTGTGTTCCAGCAGAGACTATGGCTGATGTTGCTGCTGTTGCTTTTGTTATTTCTGTGACCCGGCCTGGCACTATACTAAGTGCTGCCAAAAGTGCAGCAGAATGTGTCGTGGCCGATAAAATAAACATTATCACAACTGGCAATGGTAAAAATCATGTGCAAAAAGCGCAAGGCGAAACATTGGTCCACTTGCGAGGGCAGCACTTCAAGTAATAAATGGCATTTGCAAACGCACTTGAATAAAATAAATAGTAAACTTAACTGAGATGAACTGAAAGTATTTTAACAAATTGAATGAGAAATATTACAAGATACTGTCAAAGTTATTAAATAAAGAAAATTTATAATAAACTTCGTCTAACTAAGGTAACCCTTGAAAGTAAACTAATGACTTAAACCATAAATCATAAATATTGCAAGATTGCCAATATCAATTAAATGTTTGGTCAAATTTTAAAAAATCTTTGAAATAAAATAAATGTATTGATAGTTACTAATTTATACATTACATTTAAAATTCATTTATAGCACAGAAACAAATATATTAATAAAATTAAGTATTATTCAAGCCACCCTTGCATAGCTGGAATGTACTGCGTGTGTCCTTGTTATTGTTTTGACTTCTTGTGCAAGAAGTTTGTTCTTAATTTTAATATGGGTTTGTTAGCCAGTAGAATTTTGCGTTTATTTTACATTTATTATCATTTGCGCAGCATTGAAATTTATTTATGTTGCTCTTCGGGCTGGCCGAGCACGTGACGTATGCGTAATGTGGCCAGCAGAGCTTTAACTCTTTAAAGCTGAGTGTCGAGTTTTTACTGCACCACACTTTGAGTATTCTTGAATCACTTTGGAGTATTTTCATTCAATGGCCCCGCTTTGTTCGCGGCTTTTGTTTTACTCGCCGCGCTGATTAGTTTTTCTACAGTTTGTTGATTTGGCCAAGTGCTAGGAAAACAGCAATGACAACAACAAAACACAAAAGGGAAGTTGTCGCTTCTGCTGCTTATCGCGCATACATTTTAAGTTTCGAGTATTGGGCATTGTGTCCAGGTCCAGGCCAACTTTATGTAGTTGTGCTGGCAAAACTTTTAGCCATGGCCATTGTCTTGGCTTGGCGAGAATTACTACTGATAAAAAGTGCAAGTGAGTGTCTTTCTGTCTTCCCCCTCTCTCTCTCCACCCCACTCTCTGAAGGTCTCTCTGTTTTGCTTTTCTTGGCATTCCCCTTGGCAATTCACACGCAGCAACTTAAGAACTGAAGTGCCGTTGTGGAGTGGCCGTTGTCGGCTCTGTTACCCGGCTTTCATTATATTCCAGCACGTTTTAATGAATGTACCACAATTTAACGCAATGTTAACAAAGTCAATGCCATTTTTCCACGAGTGCTCGTTTCACCTCTTTATGTTTTAATAAAAATAAATAAAGCAAACGACGCAAAAGCCGCAATTGAAACTATTTGCACACCACTCACGTAGCGCGCGCTTAAGACTCAGCAAACCGGAAGCTGGCAGCACCACATCCGGTCGAGGTAACGTCTACTACACCCCCCCCCCTCGCCACCCCCACACGACTCTGCGACCCTAAAAGCTCATTAACATTTTAAACAGCAACGCAAAGCGACGACATTGCCATTGCCACCCGTCCTTCGCTTCACCTTCCATCGCCCCGTCGCCGGCCGGCTAAAAGGTGTTAAAACAGCCCTAAACGCACACACACACACACACACACACATACACATGCAGACTGCGTTAACTGTATCTGTGTGTGTGTGTGTGTGTGTGTTTGCTGCCGTGTGTTGACATGCAGCCGTTAAAGTGCTCGAGCGCACCTCAAGTGGCTTTGTTCAGTTGGCCCTTTGTAAAGTGTTTGAGCTAGCTGCTGACGTCGTCATAGTCGCCATCATTGTCGTCCTCATCGTCCTTGTAGTTCTCAGCGTCCTCGGCGTCGTCGTCGTCGGCGACACCCCACTGGGTCACAGTGGAGCCAAGAGGTCCTGACTGCGAGTGCCACACGCCTCGCCTTGCTCAAAACGAAATGCTAAATTATGGCATTTAACTGGTTAAAATCGCTTGGCTTCGGGGTAATTATCATGAACATTACTTCTTGTTTATTCACTCTAAAATTCACATTTTATTCACGCCATGAATTCGACAATTTTACTGGCGAAAGAAAACGCAAGCTAACGACAATTGATTCGGATTACACAAGATTAGTTTCGCAAGCAATGTGAACAAACATGCTTAGTTATGTTATCGTTGCAATAACAACGATATGTCTTCCATAAATATTACATTTTAGCATAAAGATCTTACTCACGCCTGCAAATAGTTAGTCACCACATGGCCTTATAACTATTATGCAGTGTTTAAAGCACAGTGAGATTATTATTAAATAAGAATTTTATAGGTTTTCAACTTTGTTAGTGGCTCGTGTCGGGGTTGGTTGCCATGTAATTAAAAAGCTGAGGCAAGCAACTTGCATTATGAGTCTGGAATACGCTCAAAGGATAATATGCTTAGGAACACCTACATACATATACATGTATACGGGAGATGCGCAGATTTACACACACACACTAAGGCACACTAACAACGCACATACAAACTCACACTAAGGCACATAATAAGCCGTTTTGTGAGCAACTTTTATCAGCATCATTAAAATTCTGACACATGTAACACGAAATCAAAACTTTGACTAAAAGTGCAAAAGGTGTTGGAGCCTCTCCTCCTTGTGCGTCTGCTTCCCCTCTATGTGTGTGTATGTGTGTGTGTGTCAGTGGCAGTGGCAGGACGATGATGCCAAGCGCCGTCTTCGCCTTCGTCGTCGACATGCGCTCCGTCAGTCGCCTTTGGCGCGTTCTGACTCCTTATACTAATTTCCATATAAGTAGCGTTAACATATCATTTGCATAAATTTTGTTGACATCTTTTCAAAATCGCACGAAAATGTTTTAAGGTGTTTCCGCACACACACACACGCGCACACACACTCACATAGACGTCTAAGGATGTTGGGATGTGAGCACCCTGAGTACCTTGTATGCTTTAATGGTGAACCCAATGTTCTCTCTCCCTCTCTGTTCTGCCCCAAAGCAATGACAAATAATGTGTGTGTGTGCCTGGATTTTAGTTTGTTGTGGAAAACGGAAGTTGAATTCGACGCAAAATTAAATAAAGCAAATAGAAAACATTTAGAATTAAATGCACACACAGATATTTGGGAGGCTAATCAAATTAGTGTGTTAAATATTTAATTAATGTTGATCAACACAAACTGAATCATAATTTCGCTCTCCATAATTTATTTCGATTTAAATAGATACCAATTTGGTAGAGATTCAACACAAAAATGGATTAATCAATTATTATAAATCATCACACTATGAGCATGAGGGTAAGAAATGGAAATGAGGACGAACGACGTTGATGGAGTGCAGCATAAAAGATCGCGACATTCATTAAAATTTCATTAAAATAACGTGAAGTGAGTGACTGAAAGGTTTGTCAGCATTTTAATTCGTTATACCCTATAGCAATCAAATGACTTAAGAGTGTGCTTCACACATTTTGTGATTCTTTTCAAATGGGGAAAGCAGCAACGGCAAGAGAAGAACAGCATTAATTAATTATTTAATTATTATTATTATTGTATTGATAATTTATTCATTTTTAATTTTCTTTAATTTGAAATCTATAACTATCTCTATTTTCCTATTTTAATTTATCACCAATAATTTGTTCATTGTCGACTGTTATTAGTCGACTTTAGATTTATATAAATATCACAGGGTATCTGCTCGTTCATCTCTGCTGTCAAGAGCACGCTCACTTCTTTTACTCGCTTTGTATGTTTTAAAAAATTACACGACCGAAGTGGCAGCAGTTTTCGCTGGAGCGTAAGATCGCTGCGTATCTGAGAGGGAGCTGAAGGCATTTAGAGGCAGAGATGATAAATTTCCGTGACATGCGCTGCACACTGTCATCTGACAAGAATCAGTGTCAAATATGTTGTCATTTAATTTCGCACTTACATTTAAATACAATCACACTCACACACAGCTCACACACTCTCACACTCACACTCAAAGATGCACGATGTCAGATTTGAATAAATGGTAATAAGGCTTTTCTCTGTGTCAAGCACAATCTCTCTCGCTCTCACTCTCCCCCTGTTTCTCTCTCATTCTCTCTGTTTTTCACGCTTTCGTTG
Source organism: Drosophila ustulata (assembly GCA_035047365.1). Lineage (NCBI taxonomy): Eukaryota > Metazoa > Arthropoda > Insecta > Diptera > Drosophilidae > Drosophila > Drosophila ustulata. The sequence continues at coordinate 17,338,449 of JAWNPT010000094.1, forward strand.
AGTGTGTGTTTTAATTGCTGTTTTACGCGCCGTCGAAAAAGAATTATGAATTTTACATTGAGAGCACTCAACGCTGGGCCCTTTTTTGTTGCATACTTTTGCGCGCCGGCATTCGACTGCACCTTTAATTAATCAGCCCGTTCATTTTAAGCCGTACAACTGCGCAGCTATCTGTTTCGAGTGAAGGCATTTATCAAAGCTACATGATTATGCTCTTAATGGGCAGGTGAAGTCAGTCGGCCAGGACTGCGTTGGCGGCAAGACAGGCAAAGCAGCTGCTGAAACCAAATCCCAGGCTGACTGGCGGCAAACACGCTGCTCCTCCTCCCCCTGCTCCTGCTCCACGTCGCTGTCTAACTGGCGGGCTGGCGCAGTGGCATATGTGACAGCCACAACCACATGGGCGACAATGTCGGCGTAAAAACCGCAAATATGTTTTGCTTTTGTTGGTATTTGTGCTGTTTGCCAATGTTGTTGTTGTCGTTGCTGTCGTTGCTGTGTCTGTGTCTGCCTGCCACGGAAGAAGGCGCACATTAGGGGCAACAGGATATCTATGGCTCGTCGTCGACGTCGTCGTCGTTGCCGTTGACAATGGAACTTGTCTTTTTAATTAAATGCTAAAAGAAAATGCAAAAGATAAATGAAGTTGTGCTAAATGCGTGCTGTGCGTATCTCCCCAAAACCAGCCCAGACCGCAGAGTTTGAGTGCGAGTATGTGGTTGCCAAAGACAGTGAGGTGTGCGCCTCCAGTTCCATCTCTCGCTGTCTGTCTGTTGGTCTGTCTGTCTGTCTGTCTGCCTGTCTGTGGCGGATTTCAATTATTTTATACCAAAATGCTCTACATTTGGGGTTTCTGTGGTGGCGTTTCCGACTGCCATCTTCATTTATCGTCGTCGTATTATTGAATTATGCGTTTAAGTGCCAGCCAGCACCTAACTAACAAATCGCTTTAATGCGCTGCATGTAATGAATTGGCATGATTTCAATTAACCAACTGTGACTAAATTCCCTTTTACTTTGTGCTCCACACGAAATTGAATTCCAGCTTGAAGTTAACTTAAAGTGAAAGAATCCACTTGCAATTGCAGCCCAATTATACGTGTATTTGTTTATGCCAATTCTGCTGCAAATAACCCATAAAATCCACAATCCAATTGTCAATCAATTCTACAAAAATAACGAAAATATTAAAGAAACCATTTGATTGGATAAAATCCAAAAGTTCTTGTGACATTTGTAATCGTTGTTCAATAATTGTTGGTCATTTTATGGCCATGGCTTACTGTCACACACACACACAGACTTGCATTTATTCCGTATACTAGACACTAGCTTACAAGTGTCATGTTTTAAGCGAACAGAGGCAACAGCAACAACTACAGCTGGAAGTTACATCGGTTTTAGTTGTAGCTGTTGTTGGAGGCGTTGTTGCTCCATCGCTTGCAGATCAAATTAGATGTATAAATAACATACCGATTAAGCGATTGTACAACTAAGCCAGGCAAGTGCGACCGACATCCTCAGAGAGACATTCTCTATCTCAAGTGGTTGCGTGCTTCGTAGGGGTAACTGAGGTTGAGGGCCACAAATTTGTTGTATTTTATTGCCAAGGCGGATAAGAGAAGCTCGGCAATTGTTGTGCGGCTCATTTGGATTATAATTGATGTCTAGTACTGCTACAGACTGAAGGCGAGGGCGTCCAAGGCTTCAATTGCTTTAAGCCTGGCCAAGTTAATCGCAAATCTTTGTGGATCCATTCAACTACAGCAACAGCAACAACAAAGTGTTTGCAATTATTCTGCGCCAATGCGCGTCTGGGGAGATGCACAGCAAAAACGCCAAACTCAATTTTCAAGTTATTTAGCGCCGTTGAGCCATTTGAGCTTCCCAAATGTGTATCATGCCAGTGACAGCTATTTATTTTGGTTGGTCTATTTTTTTTTTTTCGTTGTGCTCTCATTTCCCGTTTTTGGCTTTGCTTGTGTTTTTGGTTTGATGCCTGTCGAGGCTTCAATCGTTGTTTTATTGGCGCCCATGTGGCGTATGATGAATATCAAGCGCAACGCCTAATCAACTGCAAATGAAATGGACAATTGTTCAGCGGTAGGTAACCACACGCGTCGATACATCAAATCGACACTACACATCCTCCTAAACACACACACACCCACACACACACAACAACTACAACAACAACAATGATGTGGTGTTGTTGTTGCTACATGGCTGGGCTTGAAGTAAGGCTCGTTTGTTGCTGCTGTTCATTTTGTGCTTTTGGCTTCGAAAATAAATTGCTCTGGCTTTTTCGGGCCAGCAAATCCGCTCATTGCCATTTCAGACTGTTGCTGTTGTTGCTGTTGCTGTTGCTGTTGCTGTTGGCCACATTGTTTGCACTATTGTTGCTGCTGTTGTTCAGAGTCGCAGCTTAATAACCATTGTCCGCCCAGCTCCACGTGCTCAACGTGGGAGCTATAAACTGTCATTTAAGTTGTTGTCGATGTCATTCTCGTGGCTGGCCCAGCCGTTTGTTGTTTCAGCCAAGATTTGTAGCTGCAACCAAAGGCCAAGTTTCTTCAGCTGCAAAAAGTGAAAGTAAATATATTTATGAGTCCAAGTAGCAGCCAACGGCTAACAGCCGCTGGCAAAAGTACTCCTGAGTAAAATAAACAAGTTCAGCAAGCAGCTTAATATCTCTAGGTGTTTCGCACTGCATGTCTATGTGAATGCGAATGGGAATGTGAATGTATAAGTATAATAGGCTTAGCTGCCAAATAACTGGGACCGTTAACGGCCCCACAAAGGATTTAGTCAGCGGCAGCGACAAACTATGAAAATATATATATATTGCATATACGAAATCTTTAATTGGACAAAAACCAGCGCCATAGTAATTAATATCATTGAGCACGAAAAATCATGAAAAAAGTAAACTTTAATTGGTCATGCGTTGTGGCAAAACGCATATTAAATTCTAATTATACCTGACACCTCGTATGATTTTGGAATTTGTTAAATAGAATAATAATAGTATACTTTGATTTGCCAGTCTGTGCTGCCGTGTTTAATTATGATAAATAAATAATAAAAAAAACATAAATTAATTTGCCAGTAATGCTTTGTTACAGACTGCCAAACTGTTTATGCATATTAATTGCAACACAATTCCCACTGAACCATAAATAATGTAATTCAACAAAATTAAATATAATTTAATTTAGTTTAACATGCATTATTTTTAGTAAATATTGATATATTGGAGTTGTAGATAAACCTGTGCTTTATTTATTTAATTGCTGCCAGAAGTCGCTGAGCGTGCAGTAAACAAAATGTACTATAAATGTACTTTTAACGACAGTTGGAATTAAATCGAGTTTTATCTAATTTCACATTGCAGTAAAAACTTGCTAAATTTCCTAAATGTATTTCAACCGCAACTGCATAAAAACTCTTCTTAATTTCTAGTAATAAAGATTAAACTGTGGCACGTAAAATCCATCAATGGTTTTGATTTTCGCATGTTTTTTCAAAACACTATTTACCATTTTATGGCATATCATAACACAGTGTTGAATATGTTGTGGTGTTGTTATTATTTTATGTTAATTAAAATATGGTAAACAACTAATGGCAAATGCAAATTTGACTTTTGTGCCCTGTGCACTCACCAGTCACCAGTCACCAGTCGCCAATCGCCAGCAGCAACGGCTGACCACAAACATGAGTTGCTTTCAATAATTGCGGCTGGCCCCTTTTCGGGCTTTTTCAACTGCAATGCACGAGTCGCTGACTTTGACGTTAATTTGTCAGTTTAGAGCCGCGTCGCGTACATATATCAAATGCATGCTCCAACAGGCTATTCATGGCATTCTATGTGAGAGAACTTTGTTTATGCATTGTGCGCCACAATGAGCCTCTTGCTCAAAGCACCAGTCATCAGTCAAAGGAATTTTTCAGTTGGTTCCACTTATTATGAGCGTGGGCTTATCGACGAACCTCCTTTAAATTTGGTAGAGAAGAGAGAAAACTTAAATTCCATCTATAATACTTAACGGTATGAAAACTAATGTGATATCTTTGGCTGCACATTGCACTTTACGATAATATTATTTGATAAATGGTCAGCTGACCTGATTGGAGCAAACAAATCGTAATGCCAAATATCAAATGGCCGGTCAAGTGCGACTGTTAAGCCCGGTGAAGTCAATGGCAACGCATACGTGTCAATGGTGTTGGGGCTTATTAAGCTTAAGGGAAAGTGCAGGATATAGTACATGACTTTTGCTTTGCCGCCCAGGCCAAGGGTAGGCTCGACACAAAACACAAACATTTGCACACAACTCAGGCGCACTGTGAGTTTTTTACAACATGTGTACTTTTGTGATTACATGAATTTTTAAAAAGCGCGCATTCGCACACACAGGCACTCACTGGGGCACACCGACACACACTCACACACTCTCACAGCGACAGAGTGTGTGAGAGAGAGACAGCGAGATGGAGGCGACATGAGAACTACATTAAAATAATTTATTTTAACGCATTTTTTTGTCATAACCCGATGGGGAAAAAAACTCATTTCCTTTAATGATTTCATCTTGTACGCATGCTGTTGGCCTGGCCAGGATGCCCATTTGGGGCTGTGCTTTTCTGTTCTGCTTGTTGCCCTTGTTATTGTTGTATTTTTGTTTGTGTTTCTGGTGTGTGTGTGTGTGTGTTTTTTTTTTTGCCAAAATGACTGCAACAGCGTGTGGCACGCACACATCGCATGGTTATTTCATTAAAATGGCCTTTTGTTGTTTGTAAATGTTGCTTATTATTAACGCTGCTTTATCGCGTCTCTTTGAATAAGTATCTGCGCACAGTGTACCGTAGCTGTATCTGTATCTGTATCTGTGTCTGTCTCTGACAACTGCTGCATTTTTATGGGTCGCAGAGTCACAAGACACAACATTTGCATTACTGGGCAGACAGTCATGTCTGCTGCTCTTGCCGCTGCCGCTGCTGCTGCCGCTGCTTAATAAAGACTAATTGACTTTTGCGTAGCTTGAAGTGCTGCAACTGAGACCATTTCTGATTGCCAATTACTCGTAAAACAAAGCCTCAGCGCATCACGAGGCTCGATAAACGAATTAACATTTTAATTAATGCATGTCAAATTGTTAGCATCCTCTGAAAATGTTTACACTGCATTTGTCGCTGCAACAATCCCTTCAAGTGCCTTCCTTGTCTCGTGTTCAACATAATACGACAGCATATCAGGTGCATTCAAATTTATGTAAATTGAGCCGTCGACTTTGGTGTTTGCTTATGTAAATAGATAGTTGTGTTTAATTAGCACAGTAAAATGCAACACGACTTACAGATATGCATGTTAATGTTTCTTAAATTTGTTAAATTGCTAAATATTCCTCAAAGCAGCTGGAAGCTCTCCATCAAACTTCACTCAAGGGCAATCGTTTTTATTGTCACGACTCGCATCTTTAGTTAATTGGTTTGTAATTCTCCTTGACTTTTAAGTTCAAGGTGAGCTTCTGACATTAATGTAACTATAATAATAATCACCTTTAGCAATTTCTATCGTACTAGACTTTATGGAAGCCTCTAATAATTTCAACTGTTAAAATATTAAGTGGAATTTCTGTTTCGGGGATGATGGTAGCCAGATAACCATAAGTCCGTTAGCTAATTTTACGCCGTAATAACGTTGATAATAATGCAATTTATGTGCTTGAATAAGCGAAACACATACTTACCTACATCACTGTAGGTAGGAAGAGAGAGAGAGAGCGAGAGAGAGGGGGGAAGGTGCTGCTCCTCTAGTTAATTAGACCCCGGAGTATTGACGTTACTAATGAACATAGTTATAATGGTAATAATGATGATGATAAGATGATGATGGAGCTGTAGACAAGGCAAAGTTGCGCCTCGGATTTCATAGCTGCCATTAATGATGATTGTGCAATAACTTTACGCCAGTTCGCCAGAACATCGCGCATACGCCGTGTTGCCGCCTGCTCGTCGTTCATTTCAAAGTTTAGGCCACACCAGGGAATTGGCAAATAGTTGCCATTCTTGTGTGTTCTCCACAATCCACAATGAAGTAGGAAAAGAGGCTTTAAGTGCATTTTTCAATTCGTTGTCAAAGATAATTGGATTTGCTGAATTGAGTTTTAAACGATACGACATAAATAAATTAACGAAATATTTGCAAAAATATAAAACAAGCAAATGAAATATTCCTGCTCACGCTCTTGTAATGGCCCTTAAGTAAATTACAATATATTTTGCGTAAAATTACAAATGAAATGTGCATGCTGTGAAAGCCACTTACTGTTGGCATTAATTAAATTACAAATTAAATTCCAAATTAAAGAGTTTTTAGCCAAAGCCCTGCAGTTATTGAATGCGGCATTTAAAATGGCATTAATAATGCATCAACACCTGAAAAACCAGAAATACATCCACACACAGATGCGTGTGCATGTTATTTGTAAACCAATACAAAAAGCTGATAGTAGACACGTATTACATTAACATGGCGAAAACTAAAAAACTATCAATAAATAATAAAAGCGAAATAAAAGCAACACGGACCGCAGTTGGCTGCAGTTCGACCTGAAAGTGACCATGGCCATAAATCAGTAGCCATCTGTACGGTTGTTTGTTTATCATATTTATTGATTTATGCAATATGTGAAACGAAACGACAGAATGTGACTTACAATTTGACAAATATACGAGTTTGTATACACAAATAGTTTATCGAAATTTCATAAACAATCATAAACAACCAACTGTCATTTGAGTAGCGAAAGATATGAATATGCCATTAAGATTATAATTGCAATTTTTTTCTGTAATTCGCAAAGCAGTTTCCATTATTGTTGCATTTTTATTATACGTAATTAGTTGACGGTCGACATTTAAGGGGCCACATCTGCTACAAGTATTCTCTTCTCTTAAATGCAAAATAATAATTTCAGCTTTGTCCTGGTGTTTGCTTTTATTTTCGCATTTTTTCCCCCAGTTTTCCCATTCTGCCGTTTTTGCCATTAATTTTATGGCTGTCTGCAGCGCTTGCCTGTGGCGAAAAGTTTCAGGCATGTTAATAGCACTCATAATTAAAAATTAAATGTTATAATTTCATGTGTGCTGCCGTGCGGTTGCCCCCAATATGCAACTCTCTTCCTCCATGCCATCAAGGACATGCCATCCATGGAAATGTCTATTCGAAGACGACAAGTGTACAAGTGCAGCGTAATCATATGGGGATCATAAAGTCCCTTCGTCCGGCCGAAATGCCAGTTGCATTTATGGCCACGCTTTATGAAGAAACTTTCAATTGCAATTACAACGCTAAGCCTCTCTAGACAACAGAACAATTAGCAGCTGGACATGGTTTCTGAACAAACCTAGAGAAAAAAATAAGCCAAAATTACACAATGTTTGACCACTCGTTGAAGGCCAACAGTTGCAGCACTTGGATCATGTCGGTTGGGCAATAAAAGTTCCCAACTACTTAGAAAGTTCAGCTCGTTCTACGAGAAGCCAATTTAAATGTTATTTACATGGACTTTTGCGTATCAAGGATTTTATGAAGAGCGAGTCGAAAACAGATCTCACTGAAAAGTAATTTATTTACTTGTCCACCGACGCACATATTTATGGTCGAAAAATTAAAATTCTCTTGGATTTCCATTAGATCAACAACAACATCGATTAATACGAGTGTGTGGGCAGTAAGTATATACTTATTTACGACGCTTTTTTAAGAGCACACAATGATTTAAGGAGAGAATAATAAATAATCGAATGGCAAATGGAAAATACTGTGACATATTTAATACAATTTTATGCGAATACTCAATGGAATGTGTTGAACTCAATTTAAATTGAGTTTAAAACGCTGCAACTGTACATACTCCTTGAATAATAATTGTGGCAGCGTCAAGTGTGAAGTGAATGGGGGAAGCTGGCAAACCAAAAGTCAATCAGTGGAGATACAGCATCCAATTCAATATATCTGCGGGTCAAGGCGCTTATTTAATTAATTACTCGTACGTAAAATAAGTGGCAAGCGACAAGCGACAGATGCACGGTGGGGGGGAGGGGAGACTGAAAAGCCGTGCAAGTAATGCAAAAAGCCGAGTAATTATTTTACACTTCGTTGCTGCTGCTGCTATCGTTCATCGTTTGCTGCATTTTGATGAAGTTTTTCCATCCAGCCGCCGCCATGTGTTGCATGTGCTGCATGTGTGCTGTGGCAAAACTCACTTAATGTTTGTTAAAGCCGCTGCAATATACAATTATCATCAAGCGATTAAATGAAATCAAAACCGAGACTTTGGCGCCAGCTTAACTTTAATACAGGCAGGCCACACATAAATTCACTGCGAGTTTCGTTCCCAATATGTCAAATGACATCCATCGAGGCATCGATTTTTATGCCCCTGCCGGGACTTGGGTCATTTATCAATATGTAGATTTCTCGTAGCCAGATTTCACTGAAAGTTCAATGGGTCGCGTCGTACACTTGTATAAACTACGTAATTTTTACACGCACACACAATTGGAAATAAATTGACTGATGTGTTGCGTTGCGTTTCGATCCGTTGTGTTGTGTTGTGTTGTGTTCTGTTGTGGGTGTCTGTCTCGGTCTGTCCATCCATCTGTCGGTCTGCCTCCCAGTTTGATGTATGCGTCTGTCTGAAAAAGTGTCGGCTATATACATATATACATATATATATGAGTGCCCGTAAGTATGTCGGCCTCTGTCCTTTTTCTCTCAGTAGCTTTCACGCTCGCTTTCACTTGTTTTTGCCAGTGGCATTTTCTTTAAATAAAACTGCACCTCGAGCAACTTCCGACTTGAGCTACAGCGACTCCAAACAAAACCGTAATGGCATCAATTTCCGCCTGCCCAAATTCAAATTCGCCTCGACTTTGTCATGGCAATACCAACTGAGCTATTATTAGCTTCTCACTAAAGTGCTGTGGTTCCCATTTCACAGTCAACAGTGGACTTGGAATTTCCTTTTCGTCTCTGCTTACTATATTAAATCAACAGCTATCGACAGACAGACGAATCGTATATGTGTTAATAGTTAAAAAAGTGGTCGTTCTTTAGACGAGTTGTAAATTTCAACGATGCAACTAATTTCACAAGCATGTCCAGTTTGGCAATTTGCCATACTTCATTCGCATAAATCTTTCAGACACAAATAAATCGAAAGCAATGCAGTTTCCCATTGAAGTACTCATACAGCTCTTCCACTTGATATTCCCCGATGACTACCTACAAGCCTGGCAGCCTGGCAGCCTGACAGACTGAGAGCGTAACAGCGCGGCTGTGTGGCAGTGTGGCAGTGTGGCAGGCTGGCTATGTGGCAGGCTGCTTGCCATTGTAACCACTCGAAACTGTCAATGACAATGATGATGAACTGCAAAATAGAGCGCTGACAGCTGCAACGAGACACGGACTAGATAGATAGATGGATAGTTAGATAGATGCCTGCATATAGAATAGTATGTGGCACAAAGCAGCTACCAGCCATGAGCTGCGAGTAGCTGCCACATAGTCTCAGTGACGGAGCCACCAGCAATGAGCTGTGTGGCAGTGGGGCAGCCCCAATGCCAATGCATGTGGCATAATTTCAAATATGGCGCTCCAGAAATACTTTGCACTGGTTGAATGCTCCGCTGGCTCAATGCTCAACTCTGCTGACTCGTCTGAGTCTGGCTGAGTTGGATGACAGTTTGATTTGTTGGCAGTTGGCATACAATTGACGTCTGATGGATGGTGTACTACATTGTCAGGACATTTTACGAGCATCGAACATCGAGAGTCGCCAAGCGCACAATTCCCTCCAATTTCGATTGCCCTTTACTTTCTCAATGCCTATTATATTAATTATTTTCAGCAAGAATTCATGCACTTTGTGAAATTATTTGTGCTTGCCAAATTGACATCAATCGAATTTCGCAAGTTTTTTAGCTCATTTTCAGTATCCTCTTATTTCATTTGCCAATAAGTTATCTCGTGAAAATAAAAAATTAAAACTTAAAATATGCATTTTTTGTCAACATCATTTTGGTGTATTCTCGCAACATTTTGACCCTTTGCAGTTGCCACGTTGTTGCCCTCCTGTCGCGAGCTTGCTTATTTAATAATATTTGGAAAAACTTTATGCTACTTACAACAGCAAAAAAAGTAGAGGAAAAAAGATGTTGGAAGTTATAACCAGCTCGCGATCCCCGACCCACTTGGACTCGTTAGGTAATTTTGCAAAAAATGTTAAAGTTTTGTGCATGGGCAAAAGTTTGTTGTTTAAATAAAAAATGAGACAAAGTCTGCAAAAGTGACGAGTGGCAAAGGAAGCGCCGCATGAATTCGACTCAAGAGTCATGAGGACAAACTGCTAAAAATGCATAAATAAAACAAGCGGCAGTTTTTCCACTATTTCCACATTGTTTCCAACCATATTTTACGTGCCCACGACTGCACCTAAGCCTCTCACAAACTTTCTTCGTTATGAGAACTTTTGCAGATTCCTAAACAACACGAAACTTTTACGAGTACGAGTTCACGACAATGATACAATGATTCAAAGCACACCAAAAACAAACTCAGATGCACAGCGACAAAAAGGTGTCCTAAACTCTGACAGCAATTTCACTTCGAGACTCCACATTAATTAATTATCGATTTTGTACATGAACTAAACTCTCTTGACTATACATATATACATATATATAAATATTGCAAATATTGTGCCATCCAAATAGCTAGCGTTAAGTTCAATTTAGCTATTTTGCATAATGGCAAAATAATAAAAACATTAAAAAGACAATACTCTAGTATAGTATATTTATGCAGAAGTAGAACTTATCGCACCTGCAGAGTAAAGGCAACACAGAGTAGGGTATTAAAATAATGGAGAGCAGCTACAAAGTTCCTTCAAAGGAAGAAGGGTGGCAAGAGGCAGGGCAGGAGGCTCTCTGACAGGCCGTAACAAGAAATTAGCAGACATCATTTGCTTAGGATGGAGAGTGGGGGAGATGAGGAGTCCGGATATTTGCTAGCTGAACTCGTCTTAGCCCCTTTGCACGTCTAATTAGCTATGCAAAAATTGTTGTAAACAAACTTAATTCAGTTAAATGTTTGTGTTTCGGCATGCGCGCGTTGATTAGCCCGCCTGTTTTGGGACCATACGTTTCGTCTGTATGGAGATTAAATACATAGTATATCATTTGGTCTTTGGTGGTAGGATTGAGCTGGAGCTTGAGGCTGGCAGCAGAAGCAGCAGGTCGTGCTCGGCTTGTATCCTATATACTTTTATACTTGTACTTACTTTGTTTTCTGTTTGTTGTTTGAGTTTCGTACTTGCGTGTAAACATGCATGATTAAGTTGCCAGTGAAAGAAAGGCGAAAAATTTGCATAAACCAAGAGACAAGCCTAATGAGTGCCAACAACAGACCGCCAGCATTGGGGCTAATGGATGTGTGACATCGCCCGGTTCCACAGTCGTATCTTATCGCCGTTTCACACTTTTTAGCCCACAGTGCACAGTGGTCTGAGAGCTGCCAACAGCCTTTGCTGGCCTGCCAACTGCTGACCCCACAATCAGCCAGGATTTGCAGTGAGAGCGAGAGCTGAAGGGCTGCTCTCCTTTTTTGCCCCCAAACACACACACACGTGTAAATTATGACGCGAGTCTGTTATTTTACTTTCCTGTGCGCCACAGCACATATTTCTTATGGACACACACATATATATGTATGTACATATATAGTAGAAGCACAAACAATGGAGCATTTGTGGGAGCTTTGCCAACCCGAAGTAAATCTTCACTTGGCGCTGTCGACTTTTCCGCTGAAGCGCATTTTTTTCAGGTTTCCACTGCCAAAAAGTTCACAATTACCGTGATTGTGTCATGTAGGTGTGTTTTGTGGGGCAACTCGTAGTATTCCGCAAGGCACACTTTGGAGCGTTAAAGTTTTATATTGTTGCTCAATTCGTGTTGCCATTTATAAATCAAAAGAAATCTCACCAGACATTATCTGTAAATCTTTAGTTGTCACTTGTTTGAAATTGACAACAAACAACTTGTTTAATAAACGTGAAAAATGTGTCACATCTAAACTGGTAAGGCAGAGGTTCTTGTATTGTGTGTAAGGTCTTAAATTGTTCGTATTTTAAACGCATAATTCTTGCAATGATTTCTTTATTGATTTAAACGGGAGTCAAACATGAGCTATTGCAAACATAATTATTTTAATGAAATTCTAATGATATAAAAGTGAAACTTTATAAGCAATATCTTATAGTTATAGGAATAATAATCAATAAATGAATAAATAACAGAAAATAAATTACGAATTGGAGATTGTAAATCTAATCTATCATTCGCTGAAGGGGTTGAGGGAAATCTTGGAAAAACACCAATTGTGTCTGATAATAGTATTTAGTTTAGCTTAGCCATGGAGGCCTTAGGTGCAGTGGCTCACATCATTGTAGGTAAGTAACTTTATTCTTTAATACAATCAAATAAAATTACTAATAATATTTGGTTAGTTATCCACAGTGATTTGCTGCTTCATTCCTGGTTCTAGAGATGCTATCCTACTCGATTATTGCAACAGCGAAAAGTAAAGTGACAAGGGGAGTAAACATCTAAGCAAATTCAGCTCCGCACATTGCCAACAATGTGCCAAGTGCAAGTATAAATGCAACAATAGCAACAAATTGAACTAGACTGCGAGTGCATCGCATGTCGATGCGGTAATAATGTCGCGGCACCTGCTGCCTCCAAAGTATATGCAGACACTTATCTGACTGTCTTCCCCTCTCTCTCTCTTCCGCTCTCGCGCTATCTCTGTCACTCTGTGTGCTGTCCTTGAGCCAAGCAACAACACAAACAGAAGTTGGCAATATGTTTGCATTCAGCGCATCCCTTCAAATGTGAACTTCACTTACAAGGAGTGAATAAATAACAACGAACGATACCTTAACTTGTCCATAGCAAACGTTGAATACTCTACCAGATTCCTTTTACACTTAAGTTATATTCAACTCTGTGTGATAAAACTCCTGCCATAAATGTATTGATTTTTAAATTTGCCTAAACTTAAAGTTGTTTTCACACATGAAAACATTACCATCACGCAAGTTCACCTCAAATAAGGGTATAAAATGTCAAAGCCTTTTTCAGTTGCCAGGGGCAAAATTTATGTGTGCACTTGCCAGGACGGACATTGACAATGCCAATGCAAATGCGGACAAATGTAAAATAATACGTGACAATAATGCTGCCAATGGCAGTGCTGATTAGCCTGGTTTATTTATGGGGCTCGTCGCTCTGCGCCAGCTCGAATGGAGCTCAGCAATGTGCCGTTGTTCTGGCATCATATCCGTTTTCATTGACCGAAAGCAGTCGTCATTCATTTTGCCATGGAGTCAAGCAAAGTTATTTTCTTTGACAATGCTAGTTTTAAAGTCACTATTAAATATGGAGTGCATCATAGTTGGGGTGAATTCAAAACTAAATATTTGAAATTACCAAAAGTGAACTTCATAATTAAAAATAATAATTTATATTTCTAAAATTCTTTACAATTTTAATTTTAATTTTTTGATTGCAGCTAATCTATATTATTTATTAAAGTATGAATTCAGTATAGTAGCATACTGAACTTAACATTAAATATTTAAAATTTCTAAAAATATACTGAGGGTTAAATTAAAAAAAGTCCATATAATAGTGAGTTCAAAATTGCTTCTAATTTAAAAATTTTAAAATTCTTTGAAAATATTTAAATTGCTTTAAATTTTTAATTTGTTTGGCAACTAATCTATATTTTTTATTATAGTCAAAATTCTACACTAAACTTATAATTAAATATTTGTAATTGTCAAATAAATTTGTGTTTTAAGTCCAAATTTCTAGAATTCTTAGAACTGATTTAGAATTTAGATTTTTGTTTTTGGCAGCCTAAATATATACTATATTATTTATTGGGAAAACATCTGCTTGTTCATTTGCAGCTATCAGTAGTTGTGATTGCTGCTGCTCAGTCTTGGGTAATTTCTTTTTGAAGTCAAGTTACTGCAGACATTAAGACATTTATTTAACTGCCTCAAGTTAAGCTACAACTTTTGAGTTACAATTTGTGTGAGTTTCTTGAGCCGCCTAATGAACCGTATGTCTCAGATACAGGTGTATTTGTATGCCAGTGTTTGTGTGTGTGTGTGTGTGTGTGTTTGTTTTTTTGGGTGTTTTTATTTGCGTCTGTGTATGGGTAAGAGACGGTAAAGTAAATATTATTTGATGCGAGTGTACAGATGTGTCGAAAAACATTTCCAGGTAGCTGATGTGCTGCTGTGGCTGAGACGAAGCCTCACTGTGTTTGTGTTTTTGCATAAAATATTTACAAAGTTGTTCGGTGTGTGTGTGTGTGTGTGTGACAGTGGCTTTCGCTGAGTCCAATTTACCCAAATGTACAAGCAGCATTTGTAGCACTCGCAGTGTGCGAATTTGTGATGTTTTCTTTTCTCGTTTTTGCTCGTTTTTATTACTTTAAGTTTATTTAGGCAGGGCGCAGGAGACGAGAGAGAAGGCACCACATCAAAGCGAAGCACGTGGCACGCATGACTGGCACTGGCAAAAAGTACAACAGCACAGCCGGTAACAGCAACAGCAACAACAAAAGAAATAACATCACAGCCAGCAAGAGGAACCAACAAAAAAAAAAAAAAAAAAACCAGTTGAGAGACTGCTCCAATTGCAGCACACAGAGTGACCACAAAACATGCGCCTGGCTTGCCATGAGCAGAGCAAAAAAAGTAAATGGGAATAACCCAAATGCAACAGAAGGAGTTGAGGAAGGAGCAGCAGCAGTAAATCAACTGCTGCCCTGTTGGCCAGTGTACGTATGTGAATTTGTAATCTAAACTTTTATACTGCCCGCTCGACTCGTGTTGTTGTGATGCTTTTTTTTCTTTCATCAACAGGGCAAGAGGAAACGGAAATTGCTGCTGTTGGCCCGTTGACAAAAACACGACACTTGCACCTCAAGTTGCCAGCAGGAACTTTCAACTTGATTTTGCAACAACTGAGCCAAGCAAAAACAGCAACAAACATCTGACATTACAGGTTTGTACAATTGCTTACAGTTTTGTCGTTGCGCATTCAATGTGGCCATGATTGAAGTTCTCCGTGTGAACATATGTGAATGTGTGTGTTTGTGCTTTTGTTGTTTGTTTATTGGGCCATTGATTAAGCGTGACCAAGCTGTCGAGCATTTACAGTCCCGACTGAATCGCCGTAAATCGACGCCAAGGCCATTGCATTTGCATTTTCTATGACTTTCAGTTGCTGCCTTTTGTTGCAACTACAATTGTGATTATGCATTTTTAATGCAAATTGATTTCCTGAGCTGTGGCTTTAAGTCAGCAATGGCCCACAGCGAAACAATTTCGCAAGTTGTTACCAGATTTTATGTGGCTTCCTCAAGCAGAGGCGACACCGCCAGCAGACACGAATTCCCTTGCCACACGCCCACATGCGGCCGCTGCACATGCTGCACCACAGGCAAAAAAAAATAAAAAAGAGAAAACGCTGGCATTGCCAGTTGGCTGCACAATTTCGCGGGTAACTTGGCGGCGCACAAAAATTTTTAACTTAAATTACTTTTCGTAATAACTTTATTTTGTAATTTACGTAAGTAGAAGTAACATTTATGCAGTGGCATAAACCTCCAGCTATGGCAAAGTAGCTTTCAAACTATGACAGCGCACGTAAAAACTTCTCAACAGTTTAAATATCCTTGCAAATTTGCTAAGAAACGCTGAAAATGAGGATGGCACACAGCCATGCAACGCAACGGCTTGCACAAAACGGCAATATCCTGGTCAGGACTTTGCATTACATTACTCAGCCTCAGCTTGGCCAAGACGATGGGCAGCTAAGGCGGCCATTAAAACTGCTCTGCATATGGAAATAATAAAAGTTTCATTCACTGATATTAACAAGTAAATTTATATTTCAAATATTAAAACAAATATTTATAAATAAAAGGAATACATTGTGGCTAGTCAACTGCAATAGTAATGAAAAAAACTGTTTTTATTTGATAGTTGTAGAGAGCAACAAATGGAAATTCATTTTTGAATTGACTCTTGGTTTCTATGTTTCTTTAATGAGCAAAAACTTTACTTGTATTCAATTGAATGGTTTTGTTGTTGTGGCCATTTTGTTTTCTTTGCTGGTGTTTGTTCTTCGCATCCCTTGTCCTTGTGAAATACCATTTGCATTTGGCAAAAGCACAGCTGCATATGAGTGAAACCGCAACAGCAACAAAAGCTACACACTTTACCTCAATACTCAAACAAAAGTGCGGCATACTTTGCGGCGCTTAGCATCAGCTATATGTGACTCTCTCTTCCTCTTCCTCGCACTGCGTGAGTGTGTGTGTGTGTGTGTGTGTGTGTGTGTGCTTAAATGTTATTCCCTCGTCTGACATACAAATCATTTTGTCGAGTGGGCGAGCAGCGTCCTAATGTAAGCATGAAAACAAACCTGAAATAGAAACATATTTTAAGTATGGCGTCACAACAACACAAAAGTAAAAGTACAAGCAAAGAGCAAATATGCCACATGCCACATGCAGCATGCAACACGGCAGCTTACCTCAAATAATTTGAGGTAGCAGGCGTTTTTGCCCTGCTGAGGTATTTGCATTTTAATTATTCTGCTGGACAAATTTCGTTGCGAACTAGTCGAGCACACTGCAATCGCTTTGACAATCAATCAATAAATCAAAAGACTTTGCACACATTGCGTTGCATTGGATTTGCCAATCAGTAGCTGGATGGCGCCTAGATGTGGGTTCCAATTATGCCCTACACCAGGGTCTCCTCCATTCTCTCTCTCAATCTCTCTCTCTGTCTCTGTTACGCTTGTGTGCCTTTGGGGCGTGTCAACCAACAAAATGCTTACAACAAAAAGCATCAACAGCAGCAGAAGCAGCAGCAGCAGCAGCAGCTGCAGAGATGAGCCAAGTGAAATGTGTAAAATGCAAAAACTCATTGATGATTGAATGCAACAGCAGAAGCAGAGCAGAAGGAGCAAAAGGATCTGCAGAAGTGGTGGCTGGGTGGCAAGCAGCTCGAAGCCGGCGTCGATAGCAGTTTTTTGTTCTGCTTTGTCTCAATCTCAATAACGAAATGCAAATACGAAGAAAAAAGCGAAAGCAAACACACAAATACGCACAACGACATGAGAGATCGGCTGTGGCGAAAGCAAAAGCAAATCGAATAGCACAGCGCAACGAAAGGAAGCTGCCAAGTGCCCGTCGAGGCAGCATAAAAAACATGGATCAAATCACGCCGAATCCAAAGCCGACCAACGTATATGCTTACTGACAGATTTCTATGACCGAGAAAACGTTTGATGGCCAACAGCAAACAGTTTATCGATAAGGCCAACTTCTACAATTATCTTATGCTTTTTTTCAGAAGAGAAGATTGTTGTTGCCACAGGCAACGGACTGTCGCTTTGATAGAGCATAAGGTGGAAAAAAGTATTCGTTGCTGGGGCTTGCCGCATCCCAAGGAAAATGGCGTTAGCTACAGCACATAGAATTGCAAATTCAATTTCGATTCAATTGAGCATGTGTTTGCAACGGCAACGGCATATGCCTTGTTTGAGTGCATGAGTGTGAGTGTGAGTGTGAATATGTGTGTGAATGGGCGTGAGTGCGTCTGTCTGCATCGGCGATGTGTATACATATGAGTTGTTGCACTTATTGTGTATGGCTGCCTCCCTCTGGCTGGGCATTGTTGCGCTGTTGCTGCCTCGCTTGTTGCATTGTCACTTAAGGACTGTAACCGATACGATGACTTTGTCAATAATACAACTGGATTTGGGGCAAACTATTCGGATTGTGTTCAGCCGAATACAATGCCAATGCAATGTACTCCGAGACTGCAGACATTATTGTGCATTTTGATCAGAAATAATTAAACAACTATTCGTAATTGTTCGCACTTTAAGGCTGCTCCCATCAGAGACGGGACAACAATTAATGCCAATTGAAGCTCATTAAAATGCAAATTTGGTCAATACAATCGCAGCGTTTGCCAATCTCTATACATTATACATTTTTGCTCCAAATGTTAATTAGATTTGAATTTAGAAATTTCACATTTTCATTTTCAGTCCGCACACCAATAAAATGTGAATTCGACAACGACGACAGCGCCACATGCATAAAATGCAAGCACAAATCAGCAAATATTATTTCTATATTCCTAAATGCAAAATGAAATTGCTTTTAATGATAATCATTTGCGGCACTTGCTGTCACAACCAGACACCGCTGCCTCAACACCAACTTCACTGTGGATCAAATTCAAATTAATTCGGAATAGTTTGATTTTCAATGTAATCGCAACATTCTCGAGCTTAATAAATTTAATTAATGTGCAGACAAAACACTGCGAGTTAAACTGAATATTTATTATCTATTTTAAATTCTAACAAAGCAAAAGCAAAGAACAAAGAGAAGAGTAAAATAAAGGTGAAATTATAAAATAAATTAATGCTCAAATGCAATTATTCATACTCAAATCTCTTCAGTGAAATTCTATTGAGAGTTGTAGTAATTGAATTGGGAACAATTTGATTGATTTTAGCCATTGTACTGCCGCTGGCAACAATGGTGCGATGGGCATTTTGTGCATAATATGTATAATCAAATTAAAATTAACAAAAACGCCAATGATTGCAAATTAGTTGCTGAAAATGTGCGCAAAATTGAAATATCGATTTGATTTGATGCCTGGGCTTCACTAAAGTCAGTTGGCAAATTGATTTGGAAGGACGAAAAAAGATTCCAATTGGGGTAAAGTTGACTGTTGAATGTTGACTGTTGACTGCTTAGGCAGTCAAACGGATCAAAAGTTAAACTCATGTTTGACTTTTCATTCGAAAAATTGGATTTTGCATTTGGCCGAAAACTTTTCACTTGGTCGAGACAGCCAGACAGCCAGACAGTCAGTCAGAGTCAGTCGCAGGGATAAGCAGCTCAGCTCAGTTTTGCTCAAGCTCAGGCAGCCATAGAAAGTTTTTTAGTTCTACAACTAATTTATCAAATTTCAGAGATTTACGCTGCACTTTTTGTTTGAGCCAAAGTTTTTGTGAGCTTGAACAAAACAGGCGAGTGAGAAACCAGTTTAGCTTACGGCTGATAAAATGTCCCGGTTAGATGCCTGTTAAATGCCAAAAAAAAAACCAAAAACCGAACCAAAAAACAATAGCCATACAATTTTTAATTATGAGAGTAACTACAATTACAAACACAAAAGCCAAACTCATAGAAATGCAAAAACAAATCCACTTGTCAATTTGCTAATTGCTGTGGTTTTTCGCTTTAATTGCGACCGCAGCTCCAACCGAATGCCAGCACATAAAAAACCAGGCCATAAGCTGGCATCCATCGCAAGCTCTCTCTCTCTCTCTCTCTATGTCACTCCCGAAAAAAAGAATACCAAAAACAGAAAAAAAAAGAAGCAAATCGTAATAAAAATAAAATAAAATGCTAAGCGCGGGAGGAAGTTGGGAATGCCCGCTGGCATTGCTGGCACAATTGAAGCGTGTTATTAGCTCTAATTGTTATAAAGCCCTTTTAATTGGGTGTCTGATAAAGTTGCGCCAAAACAAAGCTCAAGTCTTGGGTTCCACTCAGCTCACAGACTCTTTTCTTTGTTGTAACATTTACCTTAATAGGAAAGGTCTTTTGCCTTTTATGCCAGTAGAAAGACTTTTTTCTAGCTTAGGCTTAACAATTTCTTCGTTTTTTTTCTCTCTGTTGCTACTAAACTTGTTCACAAAGTATTTTTCACACGGGCCACATTGCGTATGCGTAATGCGCACAACTTTCCCAATAGGCGTCACGACACGACGGGGCAGGAGTCGCCACATTTGTTTTTGAGAGCTTTTTCTTTTAAGCATCTTGTTAACAAGCTTTTAACCTGCGGTTTAATTAATTTTCAATGTGTGTATGTGTAGGTCCGTGTGTGTGTGAACGTGCCAAATAACCGAACTTCAGCAAGGAATATGCCGCAAACATTGCGACGTGCAAACCGCTAATCCCAATGCAGTATTTCGACAGCTTACAACTGGCCAGAGCATTAGAAATTTGGAATTTCACAAGAAGTCTCATGATAAAGGGAATAATAATTGTGACGATAACGTATTAAACTCCAAAACTCCACTAGAAAGCATTTCAAAAAAATTTGGGATCAGATTAATTATATTATAGTTACATTTAATATGGTCCTTTAGTTTTGAAAATATCTTCGTTGCTTAAACTGCAATAGAGCGCGATCGAACAAAATAAATTATTTGTTCACAACAATTTATTTATGTTTTTTGTCAATTTTCCCCATCAGATAAACTATAAAAAAATAATATATTTTAGAAGAACAATTTATTTATTTTTTCGCCAATACTGCCTATAGGATTAATTATATTTTACACATTTTTTCTCTGCACACTTAGCAGCTCAATAAATCTTTATATTATAATCAAATTTCGCTACAAGTATAGCAATGTGGAGACTTCATTGTAACACAGATGAGCAGCTCATCCATTAGCTGTGTGCATTTGTAAATTTAAAAACAAGACGCGCCGCTTTTTTGGGAATTTCGCCTAAGCTCTGTCTGTTCTGTGGTCAGACAAACGTCGTTCGTTTGTCGGTGGGAGCACAGATGTAAATCTGGTATTTGAGCTTAAGAAAAATGATGGGCATAAATATCGCGTCGATAATCCCAGTTAAAAGCACAAACATTTGTTTGGATTTGTTCAAGCATTTTGCAGCATTCGTTTTCTATAATTTTTTGCCATTACGAGTACTTTAGACTGTTTGGCTCCCGGTGGGCTGCCAGTTCAGTTCTGGCAACCTACAGTTCTGGTGGTTAATGGCTGTCGATTGCCTGGCTGTAACGAATGGCAGGCCATTAGTTATGGTGCTGCCAAAGGGCTTATTAATATGCGGCATGTGCAAGGTGACAGCAGACAGCAGACGGCAGACGGCAAACAGGAGACAGTGCTCCTGATGCGACCAGAATGAGTGGGAACTGGGAGCTGGGAACTAACAAGTATTGCCTACATTTTAGCACAATCTGCAGTCCAAATCGTTGGCAGCTCCCGCAGGTGCTCCATAATCGTCAGCGTCTGGCGCTGTGGTTGCGGACATGTAGTTGTCATCAATGCAAATACAACATAGCACACACTTGTCAGCATCGTCGTCATCCTCGCATGATTGATCAAGTGCGTGCGTGCCAGGGACAGCATCAAGGAGCAGCAGCAGCAGCAGCGGCAACTGGAGCAGGAGCTGGAGCAGCGGCAACAGCAGCTGAAGCACAGCAAGTGCTATTGCCGGCCATTTTTCTGACATTTAGTTGACAGAGCAAATTTTTGTTTGCTCGTAATGCGCTCTCGACATGGTCGGACATGGACATGGCTATCGACAGCGACGATGATGGCGATGGCGACATTCACATTTACATCGATTGTGTGTGTGTGTGTGTGTGCGGCCGTGTGAGTGCTTAAAAAGCATTTCACGCCGGGAACAGCGAGGACACTCAAAGCTTATTTGACATTTATCAGTGCAGCTGCTGGATTACTTCGATTCCTCGTCCACGGCCAGCAGTGTGGGACAGGGACAGGGGCAGGAGCAGGCTTTGTCATTGATGGAGCTGTTTAAAGCATGTTCAACGCACTTTGGGTCCAACGTGCGAGCGCAAGTTTTAATGAAAAGTGTCAGCCATGGGCTCGGGCCATGTGATAATCCAATTGGCAAGCCCAACCGCAGAAAGCCTTGTCTAATGCAATTCGTGATTCAGCATAAAATGCCGAGCATTCGCCATCGACGACGACGACGACGACGACAACAACGACAACAACACATCCCACACGCCCTCAATTTATTGGCATGCTCCTCTTCACCTGCTCTCGTCCTGGCTGGTTGCCTATTTGGAGCTGGGCCCGTCGCACTATCAAACGGGCGGATAGGCCAATTGCCAATTGTCAGATACAATTTATTCTTCCCTTAGATGTTGGCCCCGGCCCCTGCCACGTTTGCCACGTCTGCCACGCTTGCCACGTTGCCACGGCTGCACTAAATGCGAATTGAAAATAAAATATTACACCGAGATTGCAGCGACAGTGCGAAAAAAAGCAGCGCACACCAAAGAACCAACAATGAAATCCAGCCCTAGGCTCGTTCCATCTCCCGTCTCTGATTCTCTGCGCGCCGGCTTCGTTTGGAATTGTGGAGACAAACAAACATCCAATGCAGCAAACAGCAACACGATTACGCTGCCGGCCATGCGAAGGCAGGGAGTGACAGGGACGGGGACTGGTTGCGACAACCGGGATGACAACAGGACTGAGCTGGGCGGGGCGGGACGGGAAGGGGCGGGGCAGGGAACAGCAGGACGAAGCTACCGACGCGTCGCGACGCCCGCAACGGTGACGATCATCAAGCGCAAAAGGAATCGTAAAACAAAAGCGACAGATAGTTTGCAGCATGCCATAAAATCAACAGCAACAACAATAGCTACCACAACAACAACAACAACAACAAACACCAATCGATTGTGTGAACTTTTTCGGTGGCGTTAAGTGTGGGCCGCCATAACGACGTTGCTTGGCCAGCTTTTTGGGTTGGCCCAATGTGGATAGGCGGAACTCCCGCTGCTTCTGTCGTCGTTCAGATAGCGCATCCAGACACACTTCTGCAGCAGCAGCAACAACGCCAACAACGGCAACAACGGCAACGACAGTAACGTCATCAGTGGCTGCGCTGTGTTCTGGGGACCTGGATCTGTGTTAGGCTGGTGCTTAAAAGTCAACAACTAATTCCAAATGGCTTAATAGAAACTAAATATCTAAAATAAATAAATAATATTGGTACAGTACACAAATCAAAGTACAAATAACAATGTTATTGCTGGTAATATTTCCATCATAAAAATAGAGAACATTTAAATCAGAAAATTAAAAGATTATATAAATTATATCAGTATAGTTTTTTACAATTGCATCATGAAAATAAATATACACCGAGATAATATTTATTGATTCTTTTTTTCTTTGAAAGAAATAAATAATGATGAGTAAGTAAATTTCGATGGCAATTATAGTTACAACAAAATTGTAAATTTGATTTTACTTATTAATTCAAATAACTTAAATAGAAAAACATCTATTAAATATTTGAAAAAATTATTAAATTTATCCTTTATTGAACAATTCGATATTTATTTTGTTTTTGTAACTCGTTGGCAATTAAAATCGAATTTAACATTTTAATTTGAATAACTTAAATGGACAAAAAAATTATGCATTCTTACACATTATTACAATTATAATTTATTAAACAATTCTAAATTTATTTAATTTTCGTAACTGGATGACGATTAAAATCTATTTTTTTGTTAATTAAAATAACTTAAATGGATAAAATCTATTATATATTTGTAAACATTATTACAATTAGCAATTATTGAATTCTAAATGGAATTAATTTCTGTTACTCGTTGGCCATTGGAATGAAATTCAAAGCGGTTGTTATATGGAAAAGATGAATATTTTAAATGTAGTTTTGCGGACCAGTCTGATGGCAAGTGTGTTGCATTACTGTCGCAAGCAAAAGTGTGGCAAGAGCGCAGCGCTGTGCAGCGACACCTTGAGGCGCTGTTGGCAAACTGCAGAAATCGCATAAACCTGAATGTCGACGCAGGCGTCAACGTCAACGGCAGCGTTAGCGTTAGCGTCAGCGTCAGCGTCGACTGCGCTCGCTTGGTGCCCGCATTTCCACAATCACAAAAACATATAGAATAAGTGAGCGGGGAGCTTAATGGGCGTGGGGCGTATGGGCGTGACGGAGAAGGCGGTGTTGCGATAGACAACCCACATGCGGCAGCAGCAAGTGCAACGTAAAAATGCATAAATCCATGGGATTTAAAGATTTTTTTCGGAATTTGTGATTTTTCGCATTCGTTTTTATTTGCCACGTTGCTTTCGGCTTCAGCTGTGGCATTGCTTTTTGTTTTAGTTCACTGCGATGCAGCACGGACGAACTCCCCCCCTCGCCTGCACGGAGGGGGCGTGGGCGTGGGCGTGACTGGATTTACGCGCTGTCCTTTTACGAGCAAGCGAGTGTGTGTGGAGCAGGATTCACCTCGCATTCCACTCTCCGCTCCCCGCACTCTGCGTCTGTTTAACACGCGCAATCAGCAAACGCTACAAATTTCATATGACATTTTAAGTTGTTTTGCATTGCGCTACTTGGGGAGCGATGTCCTCCTCCCGCCCCGTCCTGCTTCTGACTCCTGTTGTATCCTGTGTCAACTTTGATTTGCTTTCAAATTGCAGAATGCGAAAAACTCAAAATCTGCAAATCCGCGAGAGTGCTTTGTTCATTTTGACTTTGAGGCACAACATTTGGTTGCATTGTTTCAATATTTTTCCGTTCGTTCTCTATCATCGCTGAAACCAGCAAACATAAAGCCCAATGGCAAGAGATTTGAGGGATTCCCAATTCAAATACAAAAGGTATCTATGCCCATTTTTGTTAATCAAAGCCACCAACGAGTTTTTTCCCCAAAACTAACATCGAACCATCGGATGGCTCAAAATTGAAATGCATGTCTGTATTCAGGCGGCAGATCAATGCTGTGATCTATAAGTATTAAAAATGGTGCGAGAACGTTTAATATTCAGCAAGTTATGTCCTAAATCTATTTAATGCGCTGTTTAACACCGCTCTGATTACATCGCCGGCAATTTAAAAATCAGCATTTAAGGCTGAGTTTTAGCCGTGTGATTTAATGAGCTGTTGATTTGCCAAATGCGCGTGAGTCAATTTAAAATGGCAATGGCAACTGCGAAGGCAAAGGCAGCGGCAGCGGCAGCGGCACAACGCATATATTTACTGGCAGCAAACAGGACACCAAAGGAGGCAGCTGCTGACTCATAGTCATATTTGGCTCTTATGCAGCGCGTTTGAAACAATTTTGCGCCGGACGAAGGCACAAAATTATTTAACATGTAAATCAACGCAGAGCCAAAGCAGAAGAGCGTCTAACAGCGCACAGTGAAAACTTTTTTAATTTCAAAGCAAATAACGTGCTTGCTATTGGTGGCGGGGAAGGGGAAGAGATCGGGGGCAGGGGTCAGCTAGGCAGATGCTTAGCCAGGGGCGGGAGGGGGCGTGGCAGCATTCCCGTTGCCATTGCAGATCATGTGGCGCAGTCATCGCCAAACGCGCGTTGATTATAGTCACGTACATGTCAACGCCCTTTCTGCAGCGAAAAGTAATTATGTGTGTGTGTATGTGTGTGTGTGTGCATCACAACCAAGTATATATGTATAGTAATGTATGTGTGCGAGAGTGTGCCGGCAAATATTGACGCTCAACTTTTATTTACGCGCGCTAATGTTCAAGTTTCCTGCTAAAGATAAATATTAAGAATTCTAAATCGTAGCGCATAGAAAAACCCCCCTCGTTTCGGTCCCCTCCCCTGTCCATCAGCTGTGCGCAGGCTCCGGGCTCCATTTACTCATTTAACTGACAGTTAAAATTACAAACGCTTATCATGTACCAGAATCATATCATACGGAATAATTTATTATGCCCGACGCTTAATGTAATTCCCGAGCAGCGAAATTTGCGCTTCATATGTGTTCGTGTCTGTCTGAATGTGTGTATGTGTGTGTGAGTGTGTGTGTGTGCTGGTTTGTCTTTGAGTTAGAGAATAAAGTGCGTAACATACAAAATGAGTATGTACTCACACACACACACACACACACATGCAGACACATAGTTTTATTTGCTCAGCTTATTTCATTCACTTGAAACGTTTGCGTATTAGGCAAACTGCTCTCGCCTTGCTCGTGTGTGCGTGTGTGTGTGTGTGTGAGGACTCGGGTGTGTGAGTGTGTGAATGTGCTGGTTTATGCTGAGCACCCTGAGGTTAATTAAGATTTTGTCATGCATTTGTTTGGCATTGCGCGGATGAGCGAATTCCACGCTGAGTAAAAGTATCTGTATCTGCACCTACATCTCCATCTACATCTCCATCTGTATCTGTATCTGAATCTGTAACGGAATTTGGCCCCAACATGACAACGAAACGAAAAAGTTTTTATTAAGTAGTTGTAATCCCTAATTAAATGAAAGTCGTTATTACTAATTCAACGACACAAACACATATAATAAATGTGGGATTGTAAAAGCCCAATTGAAGTGTTTCCCTTAAACTCAAAAACTATGAAATAATCATAATTAAAATATTGCACTAGTTGAGAATTTAATGCAGGTCTTTAATTAAAAACGTTTTCATGAGCATTTAATTATTTTATAATTAATTTTTGCGCTATGATTTATTTTAAATATCAAAGCTAACTTAAACAAAATTGGATTAATAATATTTCACAATTAAGGAGGAACTAGTAAGGAATACAAAGTAAACTTGTATAGCATATTTTTTTCTTCAACATATGTTACATTAATGCAGGTCAGTTATTAAATATTTATTGTAGCCAGACCTTGAGGTTAGCATTTTAATTAATAAACATGTGAGCAGTTGGAACTGAGGAGATTACAATACAAATAGAAAAGCTGGCTCATATACGAGAGTATACACAATTGTATGTACAATGCCGCACATAATTTAACAAAGTGAACAACTTGGCCGACAAACAACAACTACAACTACAATAATAATAATAACCTCGTTGGCCGCAGCAGCAACGTCAGTCGTTGTAGTTGTAGTAGCAGCATCAACGGCAACAGCAACAAACATTCGACTTCATTGTGGTTGTGGTTTTCTTTTGGCGCTCTCGCAATGTACATAAAACTTTTTCGAGGTACTACTACAATGCTTAATGCACTCTCTGACATTGCCTCGTACTACTTCTGGGTGCTGGATACCGGGTCCTGCAGCCGATGCCGAAACAAGCAAATGAAACTCAAGTGCATGTAGTGCTGGCCAAGTGGCTCCAAACAAAACAAAAAATAAAATAAAATATATAGCAAAATAAAGCAGCCAAAGGAAAACATCAGTCGGCAACAAAACAAAACACAGCACAACATCAAAAAAAACCACGACGCTGAAGAGAAGCGAAAACAACAATAAAATACATGGAAGAGCCAAGCGCGTAGGGTGCGCTCAAAATTTTTAATAAACTCGCCCATGTTTCGCTGGCCGGCCGCATTTTTCGTTGCATACTTTTGGGTGCTCGGCTGGCATTGCAATTGCTGTTGAGGCTGTTGTTGCCATCCTTATTTACGAGCATTTGCCTGCGAAAATGTTACAAACTGGCAGAACTCTAGGCCGTCTGGGGCCGTGTGCCAAGTGCTGGCCGCGACTTTTGGGCCCTGCCACTCGGGCTCCGTCTGTCGTCTGCATAATGAGCCGCAGCCAACCAAAAAAAGTTAAGCGGCCAAGACGGCAACGTCAGCGACAGCAGCAACGACGGCAGTTCATAAAATCAACGAAATAAGCGAATGCCAAAAGTCGAAAAACGCAATGAAAATGCGATTTTAGCGGGATCACATTTGAAGTTTATCAGCGCATCTCAGCTGCTGCAGCTCCATGAGCTTAGCTGTCTCTCTCTGCTGCAACTCCATTAACCCGAAGGGAGTCAATGTGGCACCCGCGCACATATGCGGGATATGCTAAAAAACAAAAAGAAAACTATACGAGTTCATTGCATACTTATTTCGCGCTGGCAAGCCAAATGCTTAGCAAGTTTTTGGCCATTTCTGGGGCTGGGCTGGGCTGCCAGGGCTTGGCTGGGCACGTTCGACGTGTCCCAAAATGTAAAGCTGCCATGCTAAAAAATACATTTTTAAAATACTTGCGCACATTCTCGCAAATGGTAACAAACGGTGCCAAGTTTAGCAGCTTCGCGGCGCTTGGGCGCGCTGTAAAATGCAAAAACCCAACAGTTCTTCGTGATGCTGCTTGCTGGCTGCTGGCTGGCTTTTGGCATAACATTTTTAGCATATTTGTTGTAGTCAAAACACGTGTCGTGTCTGTGTATAGGTGTGTCCATGTGTGTGTGTGTGTGTGTGTAAGCCATTAGTTTCTTCAGTCATGCACCGGCTGCAGCAAAACTCACGTGTCGCATTTGCAGCTTGCCAGAAACTAATGGCGACGCAAAAGCGTCGCAGACAACACACACACACACATACACAACAAAACACACACACACACACACACTAGGTGAACTTTTGTATGCACAGAAGTGCAATACTTGCGGTTATTTATTTGCAGTTCATGGCACATAACATTGACATTCTTATCCACATTTTAATCAATTTTTAAATAGTTGCAAAGTTCAAGGAAACTAGCTAACACTCTTGTACCCCAAAATGTATATAAATACAAAGGGAAATGGAAAAGCTTTTTGTGGTTGTGTGTGGGCATAAGTGCTCACTCATTTGCGATAAGTTCTTCTCTTGCAATCCTATCATAATCCGTTTTACAGACTACCCGCAATCAAGCATTTAATTGAGTATAATTTTTATATTTAATTCCCTTACATTGAGTACAATCTGCTGTACATTTCAAAATTACTATTAATTAATTCGAAATAAATATGTGCTTTACAGTGCACAGCACAGTGGACTGATCTTATTTGATACATAGTGAAAAAGTATCATTTGATGATGTACTTTCTTTACTTTAGATTATTTAGAATTTCATTCTAAGATGTAGCTAAAACTGAGATCTTAAGAAATAAATATTTGTAATGCTGTAATACAAAAAAATAATAATTCGTTTAGAAACTTTAAAAACTGTTTGTTTACCCAAAGTATTTTCAAAATTACAAATCAAATTACAATTTTTGTTAAATCCCATTTGTAGGATAAGAAGAACTTTTTTAATCACAATTATTTAAATAAACAAAATAAATTGGTTAACATAACATACATATCAAACATAAATAGGGCCACAGATATTTCGAGATTGGCGTTAATGCTGCTCCCCAATGGGCTTTATGATGAGCTCGTGAATCTGCACATTAGGCGGTGTTGAAATGCAATACGAGATGGCGTCAGCCACATCCTCGGAACGCAACATTGGAAATTTAGCAATATCTGGAATCGCGGACTTGTCAATAATTTCCGTATCGACGGCACCAGGGCTAATACTCTGTAAAGAAAAGATCGCATTGAATATATATAAATTCAAACAATTGGAAAGTAAATGTGACTCACAGTGATCTTAATTTGAGTTCCCTTGCTCTGCAGTTCCTGACGCAGCACCTCGGTCAACGCAGTGATTGCGTACTTGGAAGGCGCATACATGTTCAGACTCATGCCCACAACGGGCACATTATGGCCCAGAATGCTGTTCACGATCAGAATGTGACCGTCGTTGATTTTGCGACGCTCCATCGACTGGAAGGCCTCTCGGGTGCACCAAGACACGCCCAACACATTGAGGTCCAGTGTGGAGCGCAGAGCTTCGCTATTGCCCTGGCCAAGGATGCTGGTGAATGCCAGTTTGCCAGCATTGTTCACCAGCACATCGGCACCACCGAGTGTCTTATCCACCCAGGCAAAGGTATCGATCACCTGCTGCTCGTCAGTCACGTCGCACTTGCGAGCGTGGAAGCGCGCTGCCTGATCCGACGGCAGTGCAGCCTTCAGCTCCTCCAGACGATTCTCACGACGAGCCACGCCCACAACAACCATGCCCTTGGCCACCAGATCCTTGCAGACAGCAGCTCCGATTCCAGAACTGGAACCCGTCACGACAGCAACTCGATTCAACCAGCGATTCATTTTCAAGATATTTGTTTTCTGCTCAAACAGTTAATCAACTGAACGCTTGCGAAGATCGCGTCGCTGCTTTTATAGCTAGCCGGCTAAAAGCTCAAAGTTTGTGTTTTGCAGCGTCATGCTGATAGCTCTCTTTATGCTTCTCTGTTTACGTCTCGCTTGATCACTTATCAGCGCAAGCGAGAGAGCGACAGAGAGAGAGAGAGAGAGACCGGTGAGCTGTTAAGCTTAATTGATAATATGTTAGCGGAGCGTTAACGAATGATGGCATCATTCAGAGAGCGAAAGCTTTGCTGAGAATAGCTTAATATTGTCGAAGCAATGCCGCTCTCGCATAATTATTAATTGTATTAATTTTATTATTATATAATAATAGATTGAAATAATTGCGCGATTCTCTACACTGAAAAAAAAAACTATTTCTAAAATCATGAGCATTTATCTAAAAGTTATTTATTTTGAAATGAAAATGTTTAAAAACAAAAAAGGGAATATTATAAATCTTTAATCTTATAATATTATTTGTGGTCTTATAAGTATGCAATTTTTGCTTCTTATTAAAAAAGCTTATTAATATTATAAAATATTCTTTTACGTTTTCGTGACCGAAGATTTTTGTGTTCTCGACGCATTTTTTGTACGTAATTTGTTACTTCCAAGACCAAGATCGGAACTTTAGAACCTTTTTTTTATCAGTGTATTTTTTGCATACTCTCTATTTCTCCTTCTCTCTTTAAAAAGCTTTCTACACATATTTTATATGTACTATGCGTATAAACCTGATGCACTGTACACCGATAAGCAGCTTTTGCTAGAATATTCATATCGAACCAGTCGAATAAAACAAACTAATTTATTTTTAATTCGCGTAAAGAACAAGCTGAATAATGAAAATCATTCATAAAACAAGCAATTTCACAACGCCATTCACAACTTCTAGAACTTTCAAACTAATAAAAGTGGTGCGATTAATTAAATAATTAATTCCTCCATTAAGTAAATGATCCCTCTCTAGCATATCATAATTGATCTCCCTCTGCCTTTAAGCTCATCGAATTATTCCCGATGGCTTGCGAAATAGTTTAGTGAATGCTTTGTTGCAAGTGCGTTGGGAACTCGCCACAAGAAGCCACAACAAAAGCATTGAAGTCAGCTCAGCTGTCAAGTGCAAGAGGTCAGATAAAACTGTGTGAGCTGGGAACAACTGCGTTCCATTGTCCAAGGTCCATTGTTGCCCATCCAGTCCATCTACATCTCTGTGAGTGACTGATAAGCTACTCCGAACAGAACTTAAACTATATACAGTTGCGATTCGCTGTCCACGTTTGTTTAGTCTGTGGAGCAGACACAATAAATGAAATCGGCAAGAACAGCGACCCAACTTTTTTTATTCCATTATGTTGGTTTTTTGTTGTTCTTATATTTGGATTTCCCTTTTATTTTTGATAAGCGGCTTGGCAGTTGAATATCTTTTCCTGCAGCCTCAGCCGAAAAATACATTTCCGCTTGTTGCATTGCATTTCGTGTGTTTGCCTGCCTGGGCTGTCTGAAGAGCACAAGAAGACAGGCATGTGGCTAATAGGATTTCACCACCAACAGCAGTCACATCAAGAACAACACTTGTAGCAACAACAATGACAACAACAAAGAATGCCTTAGGATTTTGCAATTGCATACTTGGGTGCACAAGGCTGCCAGTTGATGTTGCAGTTTATTCCGATGCTGAAAATGGAATACGAACATCAACAGTCAGCCAGACATCCCATATCAAATTATACAAACATCAAAGCAAGCAGGAAATGATCAATTATTATCGATTTGAGCACATATTAAAATTCTCAAAGTGACAGATTTTAAAAATTGAAATACATTTTATAGGGTAACGCAAAGTGCAATAATAATATTTGTATTCTGTGCAATTTATAATCAAAGTAGTACCTAAACAATTCCCAGAACTGACAAAGTTATATATAAATTGCAATCAATTAAAAAAGATTAATGGAAATAATTATTTTCCTTTTTGCTTACCTTTAATTATATAGAAAATAAACTATTGAACCGCATTAATTGACAAATTCAAAATCGACGCAAACCGAGATTTCGTTCTAAGCCGATTGCGAGATGATAAGTCAGTAATCAACTTTGAGTTGAACTGTGAACAGTTAAAAAAGTAAATAAGCAACAAAATGGCCTATATCGCAATTGTATTTCTACTAGTCGCCTTATGTGCCAACTATGTCTCGCCGGAGATATTAACGGGCAATAACAACCCCTTAGACGAAGAAGATATTTTCAAATCAGTTAAGGAATATACGATTGTAAGTAGACAACAAGATCAATTTTATTGAAGTATGCTAATGGAAACTTGCAGTTTTCTAATCAGCGGGTAAGGCGTGAACATGCTGGAAGCGATGCACTTGCAAAACATTCTGAGCACCCAAGATATAAAGCAATTTATGATCGTATGTAGCGCAAATATTTTACCAAACCGTCTTCGACAAATTTCTTACCGATTGATTTTAGCTAAATCTACTGATTCCGACAATATGCGTTCGATCAAATCTTTTCATCCTATGGATTTAGTGAGCTCGAAAGTAAAAGATGTGCCGCCAAAATAATAAATAAATACATAATTGTGTTAAATAATTAACATTTCCATGTTTTCTAATTTTTCGAGTTTCGCACGATTACATTTCATTTACAACCATTAACAGCCCGACCAGATGTATGCTAACAGTCATGCTAAAAAGTCTCCACTTGCTGTTAGCCTAACAGCTATGTTATTTAACAGCGCCACAAAGCGACAAACGGTCCACAACTTCTCTTTGCAAGAGCACAAAACAATAACAAGGCGCGCCCAAAAGCAGACTGCGCTCTCTTCACAGCGCTCACAAGCACGAACGCACACGAAGACGGCCGAACGGAGCCGAACACGATGACAGAGCAGCATCAGCTGCTGACTCACAGCATCAGTGCCGGCGTCAAAGAGTTGCCGATGAGCTCTTTGAGCGCCAGCTTTGGCAGCACGACGGAATCCAGGACATGGACTTGCTCTGCTCCCGGCCAGAGCAGCCGACGACGCTGGCAGCAGCCGCGGCTTGTCAGTTAGACGCCAACTTCTGTGTGACACAGTGCGTGCGTGCGGTGCGGGCGGGTGGCAGCGACAAAACAGCGACGCGACCAAAACGCGTGGCAAATAAATAACAATACAAGCGATTCAAAAGCACATGTACATCCATATGCATATATGTGTGTATGTGTAAAAATTATGCATTTATGCAAAGCAGAAACTGAAAAAATTGGCAAGGCAGCGCCAACAACAACAACAACATCCACTGTTGCACACACAAATTCTAAATAAATATTTCAAAGTGTGCCACGCGCTCAATGTAGATTTGAGAGTCAACATGTCTGTGCATGCTCACGAATACGTATGTGTGTGTTTGTGTGTGTGAATGTGCTTTCAGTGCCAGTCAATGAAATGTTTGTTAATTATTTATACGCCTGTGCATTACATTGCCATTAAGTAATTAACTTAGATTGAAGCCTCGTCCGACAGAGGAAATGTCTGTGTGTCTATGAATGTTTTTGTATTCGTTCGCTCCACATAATCTTACCATTTGGCAGCAGACATTGCGTTGCGTATACGCAATGTGTGTTCGATAAGCTGCACACAAGCTGCCAATGTTGCGCTGCTTCGTCAAACAATAGACTTTTCTATTGCAACATTTTCTTAATTGACAACTCGAAAGGGAGACTGAAAATTCAATTGTGCATTGTTTGGATTACCCGAGCTGCAAGTCTAATTGTTTGTTTATTGGCAAATGCAAATAGAAAAGACAATACAAATGGTTATTCACCAAGGATTCATTAGATGATATGTGCTTTGCTCGAGCTTCAGTTATTTGCAGATCAATAACTGTGAGTTCATAATAGTATCTAATTTTAACAGTTCAACGACTCAAGTTCACTTCCGCCAATAATCAATATCAATTATCTACAGCAATTATGCTGTGCTTAATTTGTTTGCCGTAAAGAGAGTAGCTTATTTTTAACCAGGCAACGGTGAAAATTAAATTAGTCCAACCACAAGACAGGCAGGGGAATAAGAAATGAGGAATGAGCAAATATTTTTAGTAGGCAGCACAGAAAATTAAGTAAGAGGCCAGCTCAAACTGCTCTGACTTATTAAAAATAAAATGCTATGCCGTTGAGAAACTTTGCCACGGCAATTTTAATAAACGCGTCAATGAAAGCAAAACAATGACGACAGCAAAAGCAACAAAGGCGCCAACAACAACAACGCCAACAACGGCAACAACAGCGATAACAACAAGTTAAAGTTGACGGCAAGTCAGCGCAAAAAGAAGCCACAATTTGATTAGAGCATTAAAGGACTTTATGCCACAAAGCCCGTAGCGCCACAGGCTTCGTTGGCTCACATTGTGCTGCTGTAGCAGGCGGAGATGCGAGCGGCAAGGGGAGGACAACGGGGCAACATTGGACAGCGGTGGCGGCAACTAGTCATGGCCATGGAAGTTGGCAGATGTACAATCCCGAGCCCGAGCACTGGACCCAGAGCCGACAAAGTTGCCGGCTGCTACATTTTCATTTTTACCACACCAATTTCTCGTTTTTTTCCAAAAACTGTCAACGTTTAAATAACGCTGACAATGACAATAAACAAATGCACTGGCCGCCAGAAAATATAGAAACACAAAAAACTTTAATAAAGGCAGCTAAAACAAATTTGGAAATTTGTACTGTAAAATACCCTGTAACAAAATTGGAATATGAATTTTTAAGATTAGTTGAGAAGTTGTAAAAATTGGTTTACATAGAACATAAGTAAATAGAGGAATTATTTAATAAGAAACCATTGCTTGAAATATTTTCTCAATGCAAGAACCAAAAAAATGGTTGAAAGTAGTTGTAAAATATCAGTTAAGTATTTCCATATTACTGGCTGAAAGTTAGTTGAACAAAGCATGTGTTATATACCTCTCGATTGCTCGCTGCAGGATATAAAAAAGTCAAAGCGAAACTTTTTAAAAGTCGGACACAAGCGAGGCAATAGACAACAGGGTGTGAGATAGATGTGGAGAGTGTGTGTGTGTGTGTGTGGGTGCTGCACTGGACGCCAGACTTTGACGCCAAAAAAGTTTTCAAATTTAATAACCTTAAAACATAGTAGGGAAAAAATATCGTTGACGGCGGATAACGTATTATTTGAAACAAGGACTCGTCACTTACGAGTATCTGAAGTTGTTTGGCCAATTCGCACATGGGTCCCAATGGCATGTCAATGACATTTGTCGATAGCGAAACTATATATATCTGCATAAACATAAGCGGCAAAAGTAATATGTTGAAAGTTTGCATAGACACGATGAGAAATATGCCAGAGCCAAAGTTAGTGCGAGTGGCTTAGGTGGCAGGAAGCGGCGCAACAAGGAACTTTAAGGAGCAAGGACACGCTACCATGGATTATGCCCGTTGGCTGCTGCAACTCGGCATCCACATGCTGTTGGGTAAGTAAGTTTTCGAGAGCGAGAGAGCGGGAGAAAGAGACGGCTTTAAAGTCTAGCTTTTGGCTGTGGCCAGCAGCAATAATAATAAAAATATTTGAAACTTTTCATTTTATTGCCTTTTGCTTTTAATCCCTTTAAGCTGGCCAACCTTTTTACGACAAAGTCGACGACGTGGGCAACTTTGCGGTTGCCCCAACAACACCCGCTCTCAAACACACACAGGCGGAGGGGGAAGGGCCTGAAAGGGGAGAAAAGTCGGGCCCCGGCTTCGGCCTGTGTGCCCCTTCATCGGCGACACCATGAAAAGTCATTTAGGCATTTCCGTTTCCGCTTTGCGCTTTTGTGCACTTGGCTTTTGTTGCTGCTTGTCCTGACCCAAAACTCAAAATTAGCATAGCAATAAATGTGTTTGTTGCCTTTTGTTTGGGTGCGTCCGCCTGTGTGTGTGTGTGTGCGTGTGTAAATATGGCTAACAGAGAAACCGCATAAATTTATGCAAATTTCGAGCCACTAAATTGTTTTTTAAATACACTTTCAATTATTGCCCAACCACAGCCAGCAATAAATGCCAACAAATGAAACGCAAATCGTAACATTAAAATCATAATAATTGTGCTTCATGAGACGCAGATACGATGCCGATGTATGCATCTACTATATAGTATAGTTATTTACAATTTACAAAATAATTATCATTATTGGTTTTTTATTTCGTTATTAGGCAAAAAGCAAATGGAAGTGGAAGTGGGAATGGGAATGAAAATGGAAGTAGGTTCTATTAAAGCCCAACTGGCGCAAATGCATTAGTAATTGGATTTTGTATTGCACTTCGGTGTATGTCACTTGCTGTTTTCCCCAACATCTTTCACTTTCCGAGAGCAATTTTTCAGCTTCTACAACGAATAACGAAGCTGACAGCAAAGCGAAAGCAAAGCAAGAATAAAAGAGGAAATATAAATGAGTAGTGTAAGAGGACAAGGAGCAGCAACTAAACATTTAAATCTATTTCGTTTCAAGAGCCATTTGACAAACGAACACAATCAAATATGAAAATCCATTTGAAGATTTCCACAACAGCAAATAAATAAAATATTCTTACCATAGTTTTACAGTTATTTTCTGTTATTTTGCAAAAATTGATTGCTGCAGGCGGCTTGTATAAAATTACTTTTGTTTTATGCTCTTCAAACCTGTATATTTATCTATGATTTGGCAGCCTTGTCCAATCCATTTGCTTTGCAATAAAAAAGATATCGATTTTCTTAAGAATGTTTATTTTTGTATTATACATTAATGTTATGGCATACAAATGTTGCTTAACTTTTCACACATTGTCTGAGCGGAATTTTAGCATAAAGTTCTTTGGCATTATTTAAGCAGAGTCGCACAGAAGCAAGTCTTGAAGTCGGAATCTCTTAGGGAAAAGCCAAAAGAAAATTTACATAAAGCAAACATAAATGTGACAATTTCATTTTGGAGTACGCCTTAAAGGATTTAGCCCACACAACAGGCATAAAAACTTGCGCTATATTTTATTTGCACTTTTCTAAAATTTATAGACGCTTTTAAAATTTACTGCAAACAGAGTATGAAGCCGAGACGAAGGCGACACCAGTTACTGCCAAGGACATGCCAAGAGTATAAATATTTGGCTACAAGTGCCTGACAAACGGACGGACCGACGGACGGA
Source organism: Drosophila ustulata (assembly GCA_035047365.1). Taxonomy (NCBI): domain Eukaryota; kingdom Metazoa; phylum Arthropoda; class Insecta; order Diptera; family Drosophilidae; genus Drosophila; species Drosophila ustulata. Next base: position 17,375,536 of record JAWNPT010000094.1, read on the forward strand.
CGTACGAGCTGACAGTGCGGCACTCAGAAACGTTTGCTTCGAGTGCCATAAAGTTTATTTAAACAAATTGCCTATTTTACAAGTGTCTTCAATTTTATTAAGTGTGCGATTTGGGTGGCAAAGTAAATGATGTACTCCGCCTTCCACATGCTTTTGCTCTGCAGCATATGGCTGTTTGGGTGGCTTGTTTAAGTTTCAGCTGAGTTCAACTGTCTGATGTGTGATGTCTGCTGTCTGCTGTCATGTGGCCAAAACTGACACTAACGTGAAGACACTGCGAACCAGTTTAAGAAAAAACGTGGCATGCAACTAAGCCAAAGTCAAAGCCGCCAGACGCCAGCCGAGAAGCCGCAGCCGATGTGGAAAATCAAGTTTAAACTTCGATGTTTTGCATAGTTGTTGTTATGGCTGGGCTGCAGCATACCAAATGGGATTTAAACTAAAAACAACAATAGCATCAGCAGCCGAGGAATCTCAGCTTCAGCTCGTCGCATAGTTTGCCAGACAAGAGCAGCAGCAGCAGCCATTTATTTATTTTATTTTTCTATTTTTTTCTGCGCTCCTTATTTTATTTTTTGTGCTCGATGCTGCTCGTTTTGTGAGCCATTTAGCTGCTCAATTTTTTGTTGTTGCTGCGCAACTACGCTTTACTGAGATTAGCATCTTTATTTGTGTTCGCCTGCCGCAAGTTGAACCCCGAGTAAACCGACAAAAAAAAACCCCAACGAAACTAAAGCAAATCAAAGCAACGCAACGCAACGCAACGAAAAAGAAAACAAACAGCTCGGACTGCGTGTGGCTAGAAGCTCGAAGCTGGAAAAGCTGGAAGCGTTGTCGCATTTATATGCAAATTATAGATGCTTGGCATTTCTTTATTCTTCGGCCTGTGCAGATTTGTCTGCTCTGGCGTTTATCGTAAGCAGTAAGCAGTAAGCAGTGAATGTTTCTAGCCAGATTTAAATTGGCCTAAGCTGCAGCAGCAAAAGTAAGTTTCAGGCCAGACAATTTGCATTATCCAGTCACGGCCAGAAACTATGCTGCTTCTTGTCTCTGACTTAAGCAGCAACGAAACAACACAAAAAAAACAAACAAAAACAACGCAGAAAATGCCTCTTGACTTTCTTTAGGCATTTTCACGGCGCTGCGTGCAACTTTCAACCTTGTTAACCACAAGCGAACAGCTGTGCAACAATCTCAGACGAGCAGCAAACAGACAAAGCAGCAGACAAGTAGGCGTACTTATAAGTAAGTAATACCTACACAAACACACAACCACACACACACACACACACAGAGGCAGACAGACAAACCAAATTGATGTCTTGAATTGGCATTGGAGTTGTCGTTTGTCGTTTGTCGTTGTCGTTGTCGTTGTCGTTGTTAGGCACAAACTTTGCTCAAGTGCGTTGATTGCCGTGCAAAAAAGTTGCCTCTGCTGCTGTGTATTTTATGTACTTATTTTTATTATTTACATATACAAAGACAGACGCACAGACACCCACACAGAGAGACTCTGCTCGGTCACAGATACAGCTGTCATGCCTTTTGCTGTGCAGGTGAACTTTTCCCAATGCTCTGGCCTCCACCCTTCCTCTGTTTGTCTTTTTGTCTCTGTCGCTGTCTCTGTGCTCTATGCTCTGAGGCTGTCATTAAGCTGCGGTTGCCGCTGCCATTTGCAAATGTGTTTGCCATTGTCGATGTTGTTGTTGTTGCAGCGAATGTTTGTTGTGCTATGTAACTGCTAGTCGGCAGCTTTGACATGCTTGAAAAGACTCATGTCAAACTCAAACTCTGGGATGTGGCATGCGGCATGCAAGATGCAAGACTCACCTCCGGCACAGAGCGACAGCGAGAGACTCTCCCGCTTTGCCTGCCAGGCACTTTTGTTTGTTTATCTATTGAAACTTTAAACAAGTTTGCAATTTTTGTTGCTGTTGCTGTTGCTGTTGCTGCCATTGACAATGCCACAGGCTGAAAACAAAAGCTCCGATTTCTCAGTATACAATATGTCGCTAGCTATTTGCATATGTTGCTGCCACAAGGTAATCACAAGTCTTTGGCAATGCATTAATTTTTGGCGAAATATTTAGCGCAATTTCCACGCTTTTATCACAAAACGTTGCCGTGCAACAAACTTTTTTCGCCTGCCGCACACCTTGAGTTATTTCAACTGTAAAGTGCAACAAATTAAATTCACTGAGTGGTGCTTGTTGCTGCTTGTTGCTGCCGCTGTTGCCGTCTAATGCCATTTACAACGCCAACAAAGACGCGCCAGCAAAAATTATGCAGACAACTCGCAACTTGTCGTCTCTTGGTTCCTGGTTCCTGGTGCCTTGGTTCTTGGTTCTCGTTTCGTTCGCATCGTTCGCTCGGAAGCTTGCCTTAAATTGTTGCTTATCATGTTGCACAGCACTCCGATTTTGCCAACTGCAGCGACATGGCCAAGATTATGGAAATTTCACACAACTTTCGCACAACAAACCAACAAAACAGACAAGCAGACACTGCGAGCGACGCGTTTGGCATTTAGTGCAATAAACAGTTGGCCCACTTGCAGCAGCATCAACAACAGCAACAGCAGCAACAACAACACAAGCAAAAAACGCAAATGCAGCTAATGATATTAACCACTTTTTTCTGGCATTTCCTTTTCCATTTCGTCTGTCTGCTTGCACTTAAAAACGTTCTGCAAATTTGTAAAAACCCACGCGCGGTTTTCTTCATGTTGTTGCTGTTGCTATTGCTGTTCCTGTTGATGTTGCTGATGTTGTTGGGGAAAACGTTTAGCAACTGAAGTTGTTGCTGTGTCATTTAGATGTTCAGCATTTTTACAAGTTCATTCAATTAGGAGTTGTGCGTCAGTTTTTGTGCTGCAAATTGTCTCAGCGTCCCATTTCATTTGTCCCTTTCTCTCCGTCTCTTATTTCGCGAATTTTCTTTAATTCCATTTATGTTAATTTGTCGTCGTTCTTCGCTTATTTATGTGCTTTAACTTCCACTTTAACTTACTTAAGTAAGAAATAATTATATAAAAGGTTCAAGGGGTTGAGCAGCTCTCAGCTTTAAAATTTGTAGCATTTGCCTCGAAAATTTAAATGTATTTTGGGAAAAGTAAATTCCATGTTCTTAGTATTTTATGAAATTCCATATAATGAAATTTCATATTTACTATATAAGTTTATTAATCTTTAAATAATTTTTATTTTGATTTTCTTTCTAACATATAACTTGTGAAGCTGTTAATAAGTAGCAGTAAACCTGTTTAAATTATACAAAATAAAACGAAATTTTCCATTAGTTCAATTTGAAATATTTGCAATTTATTTCATGGAAAATATCACATTGTTTATAATAATTAAATACCATATATAATGTACAAATGGCAGCTTATTAAATCAACTGCCATCTCTCTCTCATTCCTCTCGTTCACCTGTTTAAACAGCTGCATTAAGCATTATATATTTATTGTTATAAATACTTTGAGTCTACATATGTTTATCTAACGAATTAATCATTTTACAATAACATAGGATTTTGCGCTGGGGCAACAAATTGTGCAATACGAATGCACTCGCTTAAATCTGTGGAAATACAAAAACATTTGCATTGTTTTCATATGTTGTGTGCAACATTTTTTTATCAGATTTTCAATCATATTTATCTGACGGTTTTTTATCTAGCAATATCTCAGCTAACTATACGCTCTGCCCTCTTTATCGTTCTCTTTCACTCACTCTTTTTATGTGTATTCTGTCTCTCGTCTCTTTTTTGGCAGCCATGCGACGCAGTCAGGGTCTACTTGTGACTGACATCAAAGTGCCACATATTGTTGATTTTCGTGATAACGCGACATTATCCTGCAGCTATGACATAAGTGGTCACACGTTAAATTCGGTTAAGTGGTACAAAAACGACAGCGAGTTTTTTAGGTAAGTATTCGCCTCGCCCACAAACTGCCTGCGCTGTGGGTGTATTTGATCCCTGTCTCGCTCTGTGTTTGCGTTTATAATTTATGATATTTATTTTGTTATTTTTGCTGCGAGGCTGCGCGAGGTTGCGCAGCTGTCAAATGCATCGAAATCTGTGCCATGACCGGGCATCTCTCTCTCTCTCTCTCTCTCTGACAACACACCGTAGTCATAAACAGTCGTTGCCCAGCCCAGCACAAAAAACACACACACACACTCTCTCAGTTACACACACACACACACACACATACTCATACTCGTGCTGTGTGTATTTGCCGCACATAAATATGTTCATTGTCAGGCGACTTTCTTGCCTAATTAATTATTAAATAAATTAATTTGCGTTGGTTCGTTTATGCTACGGTAAATTAATTTAAATGTCCTTCCATACACTCATATAAAACACTCTGCTTCGGCTCTGTGGTGATTTGCTCTACGGCTCGCTTTTACGGCTCTGTTACAGCCAGCACACTCGCATCATCATTCACTTACATACTCACTCACTCACTCACTCACTCACTCGTATTTCAAAGTTGATTGCTAAGCGGCATTTAATATTTATGGCACACAGTTGTTAGGCAGGCCAGACGACAGCTGGTTGACAGCCAGGCGACAACAGCAACAAAAGGCCCAACTAATTGCCCAAAAAGCAGTAATTCGGTTATGGCCATGGCCGGCAGTGGGTAACTTCTGAATGATTATTAAATGATCATTTGACCGCAAAGTCGACCACTTCAAGTGTGAATCTGCTGACTACAGACTGCAGACATAAACGGACTTCATCATCAACATACATTACGTATACGCATTATTATCATTAACAAGTCGAGGCATATGCGGGTATTTGCACTGCAATAAGCTTCAACTTAATGAAAAATCTCAAGTGACTGCTTCGCGTTTTGCTTAATTAAAAATGAGAATGAGCAGCACACACCCTCACTCTCACTCTCGCTCTCGCTCGAGAGTTTAGATGCAACCCCTGTGCGAAAAGTCAGACTACCAGCGACTGTCAATGGGGGGCGGGGCAGTAGGGCAGAGGGTGCTTGTGTAGTGCAAGTTTTAATTAGACAGCGAAAGCACGTGAAAGCCAACTGAAGCCAATTGCAATTTAACTTGCACACGTAAATGCAAAACAAATTTAAACAGAACTTTAAGCTGATCAGCATTGCACGCCCAACGTAATAGATTTTACAAGCGGCACTTAAAACAACAATAAATAGTAATCCCTCATTTAGTGAAATAAATTAAAATCGAATTATTTTGAAATGTCTTTGGCATAAAATCCAATGGAATCGTTGTTTTATCTACAACAATGTGAATTGTTGCAAGGCTTTGCACATCAAATATAAGAAAACTTAATGCTGGCTAGTGAAAAAGCGGCATTAAATGCCGAAGAAGAAAAAAACACACACACACACAAAGACAGACGACTATAATAGATGCCACAAAATCCCTTGTAACGAGCCGCATTCACACACACACACACACAGAGAGAGACAGCCAGGCAGCCGTTTATATTGCTTATCAAATTTGTTGATTTGCTGCCACAGCAGCAGCAGCAGCAGACGCCGCCTAAGCCGCAAATAATTCGTACAGAACGTCCCGCAAAAGCCCCTTGGTCCAGGGAGGGCAACAAACGGCTGGCTAACAGCTATTAACAAGTAGCGCACAAAGCGACTTATCAACACTACAACAGCCCACAAAAGTAGGCAACGTTTTCTTGTTTGGGGTAGCTATTTATACCCTGTGAATTGAGTGCGTAATGTATGCTCAGATTGTGGATCGCTCACTCTATTTGCCCTCTCAAGAGGTATTTTAAAGTCAATCAACTTGCAATTCAAGGCGGGGGCGTCTTGTTTATTTATGTTGCTCGACCATTTTTTGGCTGTGGGGCATTGGACAAGTTTTCCACTTGAACACTTTTGTTGTAGATTTTTATACACATCGATTCAATGCGTATTTGAGGGATTAATGAGCAACAATCTACAATACAAAACAAATTGTAGAAATCTCCTAAGTGAGCTCAACGCACACACATACACACACACACGTAAACATCACGCACATGGACGCGGAGTGAAGTCAGCTGAGGTTGAGTGCATGTAAGCCACTTGTCTGAAAATCTCCATTTCCTGGCCTCGATTCGTTTATGGCTTGAAAAAGCTTTTAGAGCCCAGCCTATGGGCCGATTATCAGCTGACCATTTTCCGAAGAAAAAAAAAAACAGGACACTAAATGAAAGCTGGCGCAATTTGCGGGCCATTTAGCCGTCGCTCAAAGGAAACCAATGCCTAACCCTTTTTTTTCTCTTTTTGCACTCTTCTTCTATTTGTTCATCCTTTATCCTTGATGCTCCTGCGGTACTGGACAGATATGCGCCGCTAATGCAGACCGTTTTCCGAGAGTTCCCGGTGCAGGGCGTGCAATTGATCGATGATAGCAACGAATGCAATGAATCCTCGTGTCGTGTGGAGCTTAATTTATTGGGCGTCAAATCATCGGGCGTCTACAGGTGCGAAGTGTCCGGCGATGCGCCGCACTTTAAGCTAACCGCACGCTCCGCCAACATGAGTGTCGAGGGTAAGTCACGCCCCCAGGGCGTATAAGTAATGATATATAATTTCAATTGTTTGTCTTAAATTAAACTGCAGAAGAGCGAGACTCTCGCTGTGTGTGTGTGTATGTGTGTGTGTGTGGGAGTATAATGCAAATATTTTGGCGCTATCCATTGGCAATCCCCGCTGCGGTGCTGCACAGCATAAACCGAGTAAAATGTGTAATTTCCGTGATATTTTAATGGTAAACAACATGGGAAGAAAACGGCAAGAAACATGCAGCATCGTTTGCATACATATACATGCATGTTGTCGTATATACGGTCGGTCTGTATGTCTGCGGGCCAAAGTAGCTGCTGCAACGCCAGAGAACGGCCAGCAAACACGCACAGTCAGACAGGCAGCAGGCAGACAGCAGGCAGGATAAGCAGTCCGCCAGCAGCAGGATGTATTCGCGAAAGAAACGGCAAGCGAGCAGCCCAACTAAAGCTGAACGTTTTCATAAAATGTAACCAAGAGATGCATGTGATTCGCATCCCTAGCCACATACGAACACACACATTCACAGTGAGAGCTGGGCAACAACGAGGACGCTAAAATAGCGAACAGGAATCGCGCTTGCTTGCCTCGAGTCTGCGGGTGTGCGAGTGTGTGTGTGCTTGTGGGTGTATTGGTGTGCGCCTCTGTGATTTACGGCAGCACTTTATGCTTAAAAAGGATATCGCTAAAATGAAAAGCTCCGCTGCCGAGTGCCTCGTGTCTTCTGCTGCTTTCGCCTTGTTCTGCATCGATATATGTATATGCGGATGTGTGTGTGTGTGTGTATATGTGTGCTCGTTTTTCTTCCTTTTTTATTTTCGCTTTTACTTTTGCCCACACTCACACACACACAGCTGGATGTTTCAGCGTGTCCTGGCGTTGCGCTCGCTCTGCATGTGTTTTATGATCATCTATTTTTCCGCTGATATAAAATAAATATCTTGTAGATACGTTGCGTACATGGGGGCTTGCTGCTGCTGCTGTTGCTGAAATATTTTTAAAAATTTATCAAAAGCAAATAGAGAAGTTGTAAAATAAACAACAGAAACAGAAACAGCAGCAGCAACAGCAACAGCAACGAAGCAAGGAATGCGCTGGGTTTATACATGAGCACAACACGGGCAACAACAAGGTGCACAATTTGCATGTTTAATGCACATTTAATATTAGCCCGAGAAATGTCACGGAAACACACACACGCACACACACAGGATACGCAGCGTGCTGCATCATTTAGAGTCTTTTACGTGCGTTCTTTATCAATTAATGTTCAGACACGGCATACAAAATAGATTGAATACATTTCTCTTTGATAAGCATTAAAATTTAAGGCAATGTTGCCTGTTTACCTGCATACAATATTTAACTATGTTTGATAATATATGGATATTTCACTGTTGATTCTAGCTCTGCCCCAGAATAATCCACTCATCAGCAGCTTTCGCTCCATGTACCGCTTCGATGATTTCGTCCAGGTCAACTGCAGCACTGACTTCTCCAGTCTCTTGACCAAAATAACCTGGTTCATTAATGGCGTGCAGGTAAGAAACGCTCAACTGATGTATTCACACTGCGACTTTAATGTTTCTGGACTTCAACTAGGCATCGCTGGTGGATTTGGAGCCCGTTGTGGAGACCACGATTGCAGCGCACGATTATAATTTGCGACGCATCATATCGCAGCTGAACTTTTATGCCAATGATCCGCGTTTCCATACGATGCGACTGACGGAACAGCTGCAAAAAGTTGCAGCGCCAAGTCGCCTGGGGCTGGATCTGCGTTGTCTGGCCGAGATCGAGAGTTATCCGGAGCTGAAGCGCGAGACGAGTCTGCAGGCGGTGCTCTTCCGGGATGACATCGATCTCAAGAACCAGAAGTCATTCAAGTCAGGTGAGACCGCAATTACAGCCATGTCGCACTGTGGTGGCCACTAATGAAAATTAAAAATAAATAAAAAATAAATGCCCATCGAAATGCAGTGACAGCGGTCGCATATTTGGACAATTTGAAAAGCAAATAAATAAAAATGCACTTCACTCGTCTATCTCGTTGCAGCTGCACCAGGTGTCGCTCTGATCGGCGCCCAGTTGCTACTGGCAGCGGCAACCGCAACGGCGGCCGCCATCAGCACACAATGGCTCTTTTTGCCACTGACATTTCAATATGGCGGACGGAAGTTGACGCGCTACAAAATGGCGACGGCTTCCCATTAGGGTGTTTGTTTGTTTCCTGTTTTCATTTTTGTTCGTTCACATTTGGTTTGTATACATTTTTAGCTTTAAGCAAACTGAAATGCACGTGAGAATTTACAAAAACAAAAAACAAACTACAACTTACAACAAATAACAACTACAACATATATAACTTAAGTCGCGAAAAGCCAAACTGTGTAAATAGCCTGTAAGTATGCAATACAATTAAAAGTCACCAATAAATATGCACGCGTGGCGTTAGTTTCACTTCCTCCACATCATCATTGGCATGCCCCTCGGCCACAGAGGGCAGCGCATGCACTTGCAACCGCAAAAGTGCTGTTAAATATGCCATTGGCATTTCCACAGCAACCAACTCTGACGGGGCATGCCACACCAGCAGCTACAGATCGATGAGCAATAAACTAAAGGGTATCTGGTAGTCCTGCATCAGCAGAGGCCTCGACTATGCGTCCATCTCGTTTTCATTTCGTATTTTAAATCGAATTCAATGAATTCAATTGCAATTCCTTTTTGCATACGCAAGTTTGTGGCTGCAAAAAATACGCGCAACGGCAACGCTTCAACTGTGCATGTGTGTGTAAGTGTGTGTGTGTGGATATTGCTGTGTCGCTGTGTGCTGAGGCATGTGTTAATGGCCCCCAAACTTGCCTCCGACTCTTGCGACCGCATCGGAATAAATTCACTCACACCCCAGGCTGGCCACAAAACACCCCAAACACCCCAAACCCCCAAACACTCCGATTGCATATCAATTACAGCCCTTGACAGCCTGAGATTGATTTTTGTTTGCATTTCAAGGACTTGCCCATGGACGGTGGACGGTGTGTCTGCGTCCCTCTGTACCGACTTTAATTTAATTCTGATTCCCATTTTTAATGTTTCCTTAAAGCTTTTCAACTGGCCAGCTGCTTGGTCGCCATAGCAGTCGATGTTCTCAATTTCCAGCATATTGCCTCATTACTAAGCGCGTTTTGCAGTTCAATGATTGAAGCTCAGCATAAGTCCATAGAGCTTTAAAATGCAATGCTTCCGCAGGACGACAACGAAAATATAGTATTGAAAATTTATTAAGGATCTGAAAAGAAAAAATCTTTATTCAAGTTTCGCAGAAAATCTATCAGGGAGACTGATAAACAGTTCATTAAGAAATTTAAAAAAAATGAACTTAATAAGAAAACCTGTAATAATACTGATTTTATAGAATTTCAAATAGAAATATAAACTTAAACACTTATAATTCACAACAAATTAATTTCAAACCAATTTGAAAGCTATTTTAAATGAAAATCTATTTGAAATTAACTACTACCATCATTAAACAATAGCAGCTCGTATTCTTGGCTCAAATGTGAATTTCGATTTCTGCAAATATAAATGAAAAATGCTTAATGCTTAAAGATTATTTGCACAACTGCTCGCTGCCAACTGGTGGAAAAAGCAGCATCAAGTGCATCGACACACACTCATATAAAAATGAAGGATCAAAGCTGGCGGCAAGCTAGCCCCAGGGAGCAGCTGGAGCGAAGCAGGAGCCGACGAAGACCAACAAGAACTGCAGAAAATAGCTAGCCCAGTAAAAAGACTATTAAGCGATAATTTATTTGTAATCTGCGACGTGAATGCAACTCAGCAGCGTGGCAGGACGGCGAAGGAGAGGGGCTAGAGTGCAGTGTGCGAACAGGAAACAGGACGCATGCTGTTGAAAGGATTCCGCGCGTCTCTTGGGGTAATAAAAACGGCTGCGGCAGCAATGCCCGGCGATTGGTCGGCGCAAATATTTAAAGACGCCGCAACGGTAAGTCGGCCAGTTGGCAGTTTGCCGACACACACCCCGCCCCCCTCCGGCAGGTTGCCTTAGGTCCTCTTTTACACACACACACACACAGGAACATAGCCTGTGGCCTGTGGACTCCAGTCGTCTATCGCTGAGCGTCTCTAGCGTGAGAGCCGAAGGCTATTTGATGCAGACAATGTGGACAGCTGGGCTCTGGTCAGCTTAAAGGGTTTAACTGCGAGTGGGCAAATAATTTCGAGAGCTGCTTACATAACAACAACAAATGCCAATTACAATTGCTTTAATGTGTGCCAGTTGGGCAAGAGAGAGAGCTGCACTTGCTGCTCCAGAAACCGCAAGGATTAAGTAATTTCTGCCAGACATGCAGCAGCCACAATCGCCAAATGAACACAAAAACTTTGCCAAAAGTAAGGATAACAGAGAGAGAGGCAGCCCAAAAGACGGTGCCAGCACTCTAATGCACTCGTGTGTGCAATAAATTGGCATATCCTTACAAAGCACGCACACAGAGAAAGATGAGGAGCACACACACATGCCATACCAATGAGTTTTGCGTGTGCCAATGCGACTGTATTATGCACAGGATGCGCATAAGAATGAAAATCCTTTTGCACTTAATGGCAACACGGAAAACGGCATCAGCTCCAGAAGAAGCTCGCTACTCTGTAGTCTGCACACTGTCTGCTCCTTCGTCCTGGCGTAATATTATTTTGTGCAAAATTTCTTATTTTACCGTGGAAACTCATAAAATTTGCTGCTCTTTGTGGGCTCAATGAACCCCTTAGCGTTCTGCTTCCGTTTTGCTGCTGCTTTTCCTTAACCACTTTGAAGGCCATTAATTTGCAATGACCGTGGTCCATACCAACATTCCATCTCCTTCTCTTCCTTTCACTCTCTCTGTCTTTCTCACTCTTTCCCGGTTTCTCTGCTTGTGCTCTAGTTACGAGAATTTTATGAGCATTTTCACACTTCTCAACTTGACTCCTTTTATTGTTTTTATTTTTAATATGCACATAATGCTCGCTATGCAAATATGCTTGATGACATCAAAGGACAATAAAATTCCTGCTGCAAAATTCAAATAGGTTAAGTTGGCTTTAAGAGCCGCACGCATGCCAGTCAGCGTCACATGATGCCCATTTGCTTCCAAAGATAGATTGGCATTATTTATTCAAGTTTCACATAGAAAACTAACACACAGCATCACCCCCCCCCCCCCCACCATCATCCACATCGCATGCAGACCGAAAAGAAAAATTGTGCCCTGAAGCAATGGGCCAAGTTTGCTGAGATTGCATACATTCTGCTTTGGCAGCACATTTTTCAGCCGAGCACGGCTAATGAACCATTGACAGCCGATGTGTGCAAGTAAGGATAACTAACGTTGAATCCCCAGTGCGATCCACAGAGCAAACAGTCTCAAAAGTGCTTCAATTTCAAAAAGAAGCACAACTCAAATCAATTTCAGTCTAATTTTCTGAAAGTTAGATTATTTAAAGTTGTACAAGATTTTTTAAATGCATACATTTTTTAATAAATTTGATTTAATTCATATACATTTTAAATTATAAATTTTCCACTTCTCGAATAATCTCCTATATTGTAACAACAACACAAAAAATTATTTCAAATAAATATTTTCTAAATATCAGAAGAGATATTTATATAATATAAAACTTTAATGACAGTTTTTTTTTGTTATATACATTTATAAGCAAATATAAATTATTTCTTTCTATTTTTTGATTAGCAAATTCCTACTTCTCAAATAAACTTTCAGCTACGACTCAAAAAGCATTTTAAAATATAAATGCATACTAAATATTAAATATTAAATTTTATAAATTTATTATCAATATTTATTAATTTTATTAGACTCGACAACTTTTGCTCTTATATAGATTTATTATGAAACATAAATTATATCGTTCTATTTTTTTTTTTAAGTTAAAACTTCGAAATTAGTCTCTGATCTCGTAACGACAACGCAAAAAGCATTTAAAATACATATATCTTAAATTTTGTAAATTTATCATCAATAACAATTAATTTTATTTCACTCTCGTCAGAAGAGTTATTATTATCATATTGAGCTTTAATGACAGCCTGTTCAATTTGAAGTGCGAAATCTGAAAGATTTGCAGATTAATGTAATTAAGTTGGTGCAATTTTTAATTGCCGAGCAATGCCTGGAGGTAAGTGCATTACGGTGTCTGGTCCGGTAGCAGGAAATGCTGATGATTGTCAGTGGCAATGATGGCGTCACCTGCCACAAGCAGCCGCCGCACAAAGCTGCAACCTAGAATGGGCTGCAATTACAACAATGAGCGAGCAAAACAGCAACAGCAACAACAATAATGACAATTGCAATTGTTGCGAATATATGAGAAAGGAAAAGAGACAGAGAGCGAATGATAATGTGATGCTGAATATAGGGAAAGAGAGAGTGAAGAAGGAAAATGAAAGGGAAGTGGAGAAAAGCAGAAAAGCATTTACTTGAATTGACTTCATCCGCCGTTGCTGCTGCTGCAGCTGCAACTGCTGTTGTTACTTCTACTACTTCTACTGCTGTTATTATTGTTGCTCTACTTCTACTACTCCTTATCACTGTGGTTGTTGTTGTTTAGGACTTTGCTGGACCCGGGCAGGCAATCAGGCGCAACGACTTCCGCAAGGACAACGCCGGCGTCGACGCCTGGCAACCGCAATTGAAATGTTTTCATTGCAACAACTAAAAATTGTCATCAGGATTTTCATTACCTGCGGCCAACTTGGCGTTCGCAACGGTTTATTAAAGATGCTGCCACAGACAGCAGCAGTCCTCGCTCCCCTCCCTTATTCCTGATCCTTCGTCTATAGCTATAGCCTGCCTACCGTAGGCGTAGTTGGGTCTGGCTTAATTAAGTTTCGCTGGCAGCTTTAGTCGGTTCGGTTCGGTTTGGTTTTGCTGCTGCCATTGTGGAGATTCATTTGCAGCCCTGGCAAATCCCTTTATCAGTGACAAAAATGGCGTGAAAAAAATGCAATTAGTGTTTGCTGCGTACATTTCAAGGACTCGCAGTTAATTGCAAAATGCGGCAAATTAAATCATTTTCGCATTGCTGCCGTTTCGCTTGCTTCTTCGCCATGCTGTTCTGTTCGTCAGCTGCATGCGGCGCTTAAAGGGATAAGTAAAAAGGCCATCAGCTAACCACACAACGTTGCATGCAACACACAGATTTGCAGACTGCACTTTTAATTACACTAAAAGCTACAGCAGCAGCTGTTATCTTCAGCACGTTAAGATGATTCAGCTCCTTCAGCGCATTATGCAGGACCACCATTTCTTCATTTCTGTGTAGGAGCCAGGAGCAAGGAGCAAGGAGCTTGGCAGCTAGCAGCTATTTGGTTGACACATAAAAATTAGCATAAATGTGTGGCTCAAAGGATACCAAAAGGAAAGTTGTAAAAGCAAACGCCATTAAACACATCAACTGGAAAGAAAAACTCATTTCTTCTATGACACTGGACAGCAGAAGAGCAACAAAAAACAAAAAAAATAAAGAATATATAAAAATCAAATTGGACACACAACAAACGATTTTCACTCACAAACACACACACACACACACACATACACATAACGAGATCCCAACAACTACAACAATGTCCAGCAGTTCGGAGACCAACTTGTAATATAAGAAAAACAAAACAAAAATGTTGTTCTTTAAATGGCACAAAATGTTTTGAAAGCTTATTTTTCATTTGCTCGGTGTACACCCAACAAAAAGGGCAGCAGCATAATGTGAGGAGAGATGGGAGCAAAGGCAAACAAAAACTACCAAAAACGAAATAAAAAACATTCTATAAGAAATAGCTGAAGATAGTGAAATACTAAAACAGCAGAGCAGAGCAGCAGAGGATAACGGGTCGGGCAGGACGTGAGGACACAGGACACGGGAGATGGGAGTTGGGAGTTGGGATACAGGACAACCAGCGGCAACGAGCAGCAAATAAAAATAAATAAACATGGCAGATAAAATGAAAACAAAACTTTACAAAAATTTTTATGCTTTGTATATACAAGAAATCTATGCACATGGATGTCCTTCTTCCCCCTCTCCCCGTCCCGTTGAATACCATGGCTGCTTGCTTTTTTGAAGTTAGCTGTGCTCCAATTGCCCATCCCAACTGATGCCATGGCATTGCTTGATGTTTTTTGCATCTTGCGACGCATTTACTGCACTTTTTACGACACAAATCGAAATTGTCATCCATTCGCTCAATTTGTCGTCTTGGGCGCGTCTCCCCTTCCCCTTCTCCCACTTTACCCCAAGTTTAGCTCAATTCCAATACCAATCCTAGTCGGAGTTCCAATGGCAAGCCAAATATCCATTCTTGGCTGCACGCATGTCATATGGAGCATTCTGTTGTTTTTCATTTACCACAGCAAGAACAACATCAACAAAAATATGAATATTGCTATGGATTGAACTGCTGCTCATAATTTTGATATCAGCCATCGAATAAGTGCCCAAATTCCATGAGTAATGAATTTGTTATGAAACGAACTCCACAATATAAAGTTACAACGCAAATTAAAATTTAGTTGAAGCAGATTCAATTCTAAGAATATTTCCAGCAATTAAAGCATTTTGAAAGATAAATTCCATAACCGAGGTATTTAACCAATTAAATTAAAATCATTAGCCCATTAAAATTGCAAACATATCGTTTTCAATAGGGAAAACAATACAAATTATGATAACGATATGAAGGACAAACGAAATCCATAATTCAGTTAAAGCTGCTTCAATTCTATGAACTCGAAATAATGGAATTCCCATAACTGTGGAAAACTAAAATCATAGACTCGTTTAATTTGCAAACATATCATGTTCAATGTGAAGAACTTTCCATATTATTGAAGTGTTAAATGTCAACTTGCAAATAGTAAACATCCAATTATTAATTGTGATAATTTGCAAGTCGTTCGTTAGCAAAGTTTATCGTAATTATTAAAGCGTAATCGAAGCCATGACAAGCCAATGTTAAACTATAATGGAATTTACAAATAAGTAAATATATAATTAAGCCCAAAGCTGAAATTGCAGTTGCATTAAAAGGAATATTCCTATCCGTTTGCAGCGTAAGTGCATTGCGAGCCCTTAAAATCGATGAGACAGCGACAGAGACGGCGACGATGATAATGCAAGTCGCATATAGTCGTAAGTAAAGTATGTAAATGCATTAAGGGCTCGTCGGATTGGAAGGCAAGATCTTTAACGACATTATTAACGCAGCAACCCTATGAAAGAACAATGGAAACTCTGGCTCGATGGCTGACTGGCTGGCTGGCCTCGTTTCCAATAATGGCCAGAAGCCGCGACAGCCGCGTCGAAATTATGGATACTTTTGCCGACTCAATTAATGTAAAGCAAACAGACGACGTGCCGAGGACACTCTGTTGTCAGTAAAGTACACACACACGCACAGTACACATTATGTGTGTGTGTGTGCCAATCAGCAAAGGCAACCAGAGTCAGCACTTAGATACTGTTTCGTATGGCACACAATGCAAAATTAATTAGCTTACTTCACTTAATCGCTTGCAATTTGACTGCAACAATGCCGAGAGGCAGAATGTCCTTGCGCTCGTCTCTCTCTCTCTCTCTCCCTCTCTCTCTCCCTCTCTCTCTCTCGTTTTGTCTGGCGTCCTTTCCGTCGTCGTCATCGCTGACGATGTCAATGGCGGCGTTGCAGCTCGTCCTTCTCCTGTTGCTGCTGCTTCGTTGCGCAATTTCAACTGGCATGCCGTAAAGTAATTTGCATTTCAAGCTAATGCCATTTGTATGCGCATATTCCGATTACAATTTAGTTAAATTTGTTGCCCCATCTCCCCTCTCCCCTCTTCCCTCCCTTCCCCATTAGCCGAACTCCCAATTTGATTCTCGTGCTGCAAGCAGCAATTGTCCTTGTCAGAATGAAATTTTCAGCAAGCAAACTATTGACAATGAACTAATTGCTATTGTTGCTGTCTAGGGACATATTTCGACTGCAAATAAACTCATTGCCCTTTGCCTCGTGGCGGACAGAGAGAGCGATAATGGCAAAGAGAGAGAGCGATAGAGAGAGAGAGAGAGTGCGCTGCCCACATCAGCCTCGGGCACCATCAGGACAGCTTTAACTGAGTTGCTTTTGCTGCAGTTGTTGTTGTTGCTGCTCGGCACCCGAGCGGCCACTCAAATGTCTCAAGAGCACTGCCAGCCATGCTGACTGCATCCACATCCACGTCCACATCCTCGTCCATAGCCACATCCTCGTCCACATCCGCAAATCCAGACGACTTTCGATGTGCTGCAGCAACTTCTGGTGCTGACACACGCCACACTCTCCAAATCGCAAACAATTACTTTTTGAAGTGCTGCTAGTGCTGCTTGCCCCCCTCCATCTTCCCCCGTCTCTCTCATTTACCTGTGCCGCATTGATCTACCATCTTGCCACATACCAGATAACGTGCCTCAAATGGAATGCCTCAAGCGCTCCGACGATGCACAGCTCGTAAAATGAATACGTAAAGAAATCAAGTGCTACAGTGGCTATTGACCATGCAGCGCAACGCTTGAAACAGCAGCTAATCTCTTTCCAACTGGTCGAATACGTGATACAATCGAATAATGAGAACAGAAATTAATCAGCAAACTATTGGCCATCGCAGAGCTAAGAGTTAAGAAGTTGTACTATATTCTCGTTAGCATGCAAAATGCCTTTATACCGCGTACTCTTAGTAAAAAAGGGTATAATAGTTTAGTGGCAAAGTGTTGCAAAGGAAGAACAAAGCATTAGGTAAATATGAGTTTTACAAATCAGCATCCGTTTTACAGATGCTCTTGCTCTTATATGATGATCTAAAGTATAACTTGCAATTAGATCAAATAGAGAGAGAATATTTCCTTTTATGTATATATTATTTTATTATAATATTTTTTTTTAATATATCTCGCAATCAATGTTATGGTCAAAGAAATAAATTAAATGGATATAATTTATTTTGTAAAACATTAAATAAATTAATTAGCTTCTCGAGAGTAGAAAGTTCTCAACAGCTGACAGAAACCATAAATAATTTGCTCTACTACTCAACATGTTACATGTTCATGAAGGTCCAATATTTCCAGTCCAGTAAACAAAAACAACTTTTATTAATTTCAACTTATTTCAATGTATCTCAAATCGAACATAATATAACGTATCTCAAAGTCGAGCATTCGTTACTGATAGTTTTTTATTCGTTTTTGTGTATGCTGCAAGTGGCCGAGACATCCCAGTGTTTTAGCCAGGAATTTGAGCATAACTGCAGCTTGTTATGCTGTTGCCTCATCGTTGATGCTATCGCAAAAAGAATGCCGTCAATTTTGCAGTATTTAAGCATGAAAATGCCCGGATTTTACTGTTGGCAACAAGTTAAGGACATGCATCAAGTTGGACCAAATCTAACGATAGATCTAACAATTAGCAGCAAGATCTGCAGCTGATTGTGAGTTCGTCTGTCAACGACTGTAAAAACACAAATACGAACGCAATTAATATGCAGCAGTAGAAGAGGCGTTGTTACCGTTGCCATCGTCATTGCCATTGCCACTGCTGTGGATGTTGATGTTGCAGGGAAACCAACTTGCTTCCCCCAAGTATTTATGAACTTTGTTAACAGACTAAGAATTACAAACTTGGCAGCGTGCGCAGTGCAGAAAACTTCTGAATGAGAAATTGTGTGCAAAAGCGACAGTCTTGGGGGCGAAGAGAGGTCTAGTGAAAATGAATTAAACGGCCACGCCCACACACACACACACACACACAGAGAGAGATACATACTCAGACTGCGTTATACAAGCATCGTGAAAGGTGCACTAATTGCCAGCAAGTCGCCGGGCAAGTTTATGGCCAAGGTAAACGCGGCCAGAACTCCATAGGCTAAAGTTCAACGTGAGCCAAGTTTTTCGACCGTGTAACGCCTACTTTTTCAAGAGGGCTTCAGACTGGTGTGTGTGTATATGTATACCGTTACGTATGAAGTTTTCACGGTGCGCCTTATGCAACTTTTGCTTTTGCTTTTACTTTTGCAATGCCAGCAACGATTTTCAGTTTTAATTTTGGCTGCAATTTTTAGTTCCCTTTCAGCGTGTTGTGCGTTGTGTCTCCATGTGTGTGTGTGTGTCGCTCTACCTTAAGCCCTGTTCATATCAATTTAAAGTTTTCATTTTCATTTGGTCGTTTTTTTTCTCTCTTCACCGCTGTCATTTATTTTATTTTTGTTTTTTGTTTATTTACAGCTTGTTGCATTTTTGCTCTTTTCACAGCGTTAATCACTTTACTTAATTCTTGGCTTTTCATTTTCCTTCGTTAAAATTGCGGCTGAAGTTAAAAAAGAGTTGTGTGCTGATTTTATTAAAATCTCATAAAACAACGTCAGCGTAAATAATAATAAAGTTCTCGTCATTTTGTATTTTAAGTACGTAATTACTTTATTTTTACTTTACATGTGTATAAATTGTCAGTTTTCATCTTGTTGTGCTTGTCAATGAAGGCAACGAAGCAGCTAGAACAATACTTGAATTTAAGGGCTTGTGTAAGGTAAGCTCTTAAAATATCATAAACTGAAATACATTTTTGAAGATAAGTCAAATTTTACTGTTCTCAAGCTTTAAATTAAGTCCAACTTATTGAACAAAAATTGTAATATAAAAAAAAGTTAAATGTTTGTGATTATTTGCAAAAAAAAAAAAAGCTTTTATGTCCTTACATCATTTTACTCAATATATTTATTTAAGAAATTATTTTTCTAACGAAGGAAAACATTGTTGAGTTGCTGGTAACCTTAGGAAACCTTAGGAAATACTTTCATATTATCCAATTTAAAAATGTTAGCACTTATATACTACATATGCCAACTCTTATCATGGATAAATAAGCAAAATGACAACGACAATAACAACAATGGAAATGGCGTTGTTACAGATGCAATGGGATGGGAATGGCAATGGCAATGGCAACTGCATCTTTACTGCTGCCAGTAAAAAGAGCACTTGAGTGCAGCTTATTTTCTTAGGCTTGCATTATTCACGAGCATTTTCATTGATGATGCGAAACAGCAACAGCATCAGCATCAGCTTACAGGATGCTTGGGACAGGTAGTCCACCTGGAGACACGCACTCAAAACTCACACACATACTATATACAAGGATGGTCTGTGCAGTCTCTTAAATTAGCTTTAAGTTAAGTAGCTGCAACGAGTGTTTTGCTTAGTTACTTTTTGCTATCCACTTGGATAAGTGCAACCGGCAGCAGCAGCAAATGCAAAAAGCGCAACAAAAAAAAAAAAAACAAAAACAAAATGAGAAATTTTCTAACTGGCTGTAAAAGTCTTGGGCCAGGCTGAATGCATAAGCTGCATGCTGCTCATGCATATCTAAGAAGAATATTTTATTTTTTCTTTATTTCTGGGAGAACATGTCCAAGTTTTGTGACTTTGTTAAGGAAAAGTTTTGGCCAACCGAAGTCGGGCAAACGCCCTGGTCCGCCCCATTTGATTACAAGCTTTTTATTAGCTGCCCAAAAGCAATTTGAATATGTTCATGTCCTAGTCAATCCCTTTTGCATGACCCTTTTTTCAACGCCTTCAAGCGTTTTTTTAGCTCACACTCCTCCTACTCTTACTACAAGCCATGACAGTTTGCAAAGCAATTCAAAAAAAGAAAAAAAATAAATAAAAGACGATACTTGCAACATCGCATTTTGGTCTGCAACATAAGTTGATGTCATTATCTGACAAGCCATACGACAACAGCATTGGCAAAAGCAACAATAAAAATAATAATCATAATAATGATAAAGACCATTTTGGAGTTCCCAATAATTCTGTCTAGTGGCTGGTCTAAAACAAGTACCAAAGCCATCCTGGGGTTGGCCTTTGAGATCATCTGGTTAACGCTGAATTGGCAGCAGCTGTTGCACATTGCCGACTGTTAAGAGAATGTTCATTAGATTATTTGTATAGAAGCAAGCTTTAATTTACTCTGAAAGAACCAGAAAAGAGCTGTTGAGTTTTAAGCCAAACAAGTCGGAAAATAATTGTCGCTAACTGACTGTGGGGGACCTACTCATTCACAAATTGTTAGCAATTCATATAATAAGAATAAAATAATCAAGCACGATAGAAATTTATATAAATACGTATAGTTAGATATCACTTTTTGCCTTTTACGCAAGAAAAGTTATTTATTCATTATTTGTATCTTCGAATTAAATTCTTTAGTTCAAAGTATAGCCATAACAACTGCATAACCACTGCAGGCTGATTTATTTCACAAATATATAACAGCTTATTATACTGCATAAATTGCGAAAAGTGCTCTTGATTTTCTAACAGCTTCTACTGCATAAATAAATATTGCATTTTGTTGGCTTGTTTAATCATAGACAGCTTTATGCTTTCTGATATATGTATGTATTTATATATTTTTTTTAAACAAGTATATTCTCACCGACAGGGAATCATGATTCGCTTAAAACAGACACACTCACACACACACACTCGCACGTATTCGTGTGCACTCCATAGCATAGATGTAACAGCCTCGATTACGCTCCCAGCGGGCTGTAGCCAACCGAGAGGAAAGTTTTATTATCAGCTGCGTTTGAGAGGCAACAGAAGCAGCGACAGCAACAACAGCAGCTCATAAAATATGTTTCCCATCGCACACACACACACACACACACAGACACAACATTACTTGCTGTTGTTGTTGTTGCTTTATTCTTCATTTAACAGCTTGCCCCGCGGGAGGTGCGGCCACCCGCCGCCCCACCGCATCCATCGCATTGTTTTTTATTTTTGGTCGTGCCTCTCTGCTGCTGCCGCGCTGCCCTTTTTTATTAGTCGCTGCTTTTTGGGCTTATTATATTTTGCTTTTACACTCATTTAAACCATTTTA
This sequence comes from Drosophila ustulata, assembly GCA_035047365.1. Classification (NCBI taxonomy): domain Eukaryota; kingdom Metazoa; phylum Arthropoda; class Insecta; order Diptera; family Drosophilidae; genus Drosophila; species Drosophila ustulata. The sequence continues at coordinate 17,397,081 of JAWNPT010000094.1, forward strand.
CAGTAATTTTGCTTATAGCTAATTTTAAGCTATTGCCCTGTGGCCTACACCGAACGCTCTCGCCAGGGTTGGCCAGCATCAACATGGTGGTCTTTGCTGCTGTTTGTGGCTTTGTGACAGACCAACCCCAAGGCCACGCCCTCATTCCATCACTGCCACATTTGCCAGTGCCTTTTTGTTTAATCGGGATCAAGCTCTCGCATTAAAGGGTATAAAATAGTCGCTTCATATTTGCAATGCTGAATAACAAATAAGATATCTTGGACTTTGTCAAAGAGCTAAAAATAGTGCATTCTGGTTGAGAGCAATAAAAGTTTTAGTTCGCCTAGGGTATCTGGTAGTCAATCACTCATGATTAAAGTAATTTTACTTGTTTATGACAGCTATTGGTCCGCTGAGAGCTGTCCGCGACTTAAGTTATGCTATGGCTTCGCAATAGGCTTTTGCAGCGCCACAAAGTAGGCAACATAATTCAGCTAATTTTTTATTTATTAAACTTTTGGCATCCATTAGCTGACACTGCTACTTGCCACTGTTACTTACTACTGTTAGTCTGTGTGTGTGTGTGTGTATGTGTGTATTGAAGCCAAAAACTTTCACTTTATAAATTGACAATTTGTTTTGTTGCCTTCATACTTTTGCGTGCCGAAATTATTATCTATTTTTCATACAGTCAACATGGGAATCGAAATCAACAGCTGAAGCTGAGAGTTGAGAGTTGAGCAACTTTGCTGTACATTATTCAAGAAGTTGCGGGCAAGCAAATCTAAGGCAGGGCATTCAAGCCGACAGAAAACATGGCCAGGAGCAGGATCTCTTTCACTTGAGGTGCGAAAAAGAATAATTTATTTTGTGCGGAATTTGTCGTAGACCAAGCGAACAACCAAGCATACCATCGAGCAACTTGTGCAGCTTAAATGCCGTGCTGGGGTTAAGCTTTTCAGCAATAACAGCAACGCAGCGACGACAAAAGCAGCAAGGAAAACAATGAAAATGACCACAAAGGCTCCTCGAGTCGCATGACAGGGCAACAAATTCTAATATTGTCATTGTTATTGTTTTTTGCCTTTAGCCCCGGCTCAAACACAACGACAGGCACACGCACTGTGCTGCACAGTGGACTCCAAATTGAGTTGTGTGAAAGCGGTAAAAACGAAGCAAAAAAAAAACAGCAACAACTAAACCGAATATAAACTTCAGTCAGCGCCGTTGGGGCCAAGCGCCAATGCGACAAAAGTCAACTGCTGCATAGGGAGCCGGGCAATGGACGATAGACGATGGTCCTTGGAGAGATGCTCTGCGCAGTGTGAAGATATTTATGGCCAATGGCCACTGGACACCCAGCTTCTGCTCTCCACTGGCCACTGTCCACTGGCCACTGGCAGCAATCGCCTGGAGAAGACATTGTAAGCCGTTTAAGGTTGAGCACGCTTCGATGCAAACGCATGCGGCCAACGTGGCGCATGAGTGATAACACACCACAACTGCATCAGCTGAGCTTCCACAAAGCAGCTGTTAAAAACCAAACAAAATCAATTTAAATACGCCATGCGAATATGCCGTAACAATGTGGCCAGCAGCAAAAACTCGATATTACACAGAGAGCGAGCAAAATAAATAAACAACGCTTGTTTTTGGATTGACGTTTGGGATATATTTAGTGCCCGAATAACACTTGCAGTCTAGCAAATGAAATGTTTTATTTGTGCTGTTGTTTAATAATAAATTATGCATGCAACTTGACGAGAAAAATAATAAATATGAAAACTGAACAAGAATTTAAAATTATTTTGTACACAAACTAGTTTAAAGCGTACAGAAAATCAGGGTCAATTAATTGGCATTTTTAGAGACCCAGTTTATATGCTTCCCTTTAACTTAGTGAGACTATTGTGAATGAAGTGATGGCACAGATCAATTATTATATCAGTACAATCAGCTTATTTACTTGACTAATGTTATGCTGCACAGGTTCAACAAATTACTCATTCCCCGTCTAATCCACTTCAGCATGTTCGCAGCTCTCGTCGCTACGGCAACTAAATCGTAAGTATATTTACCAGTGGCAAATCAATAGCCTTTGACAGACGAACGGACAGACCGACAGACAAGCACACACAAACACAAACACAGACACAGAGCAGAGAGACGTAAACACACTCGTGTATATACTCAGTTGGAAGCCATTCCATTTCCATTTGCAATCTATGGCATTACACAATGGCACATTACCTGCGATGCATTTCAAGGTTTTTAACAAATCACCTGCACTTTCACGTACACTCACCTTGCGCGTTGTTTACACCACTTGCAACTGAAAATAAACTTATTTCAAGCTAATTAAACAATAAAAGCGCCAGAGCGCAGACCCGAAAGCAAATGAAATAATAAAAACCAAGTAAGGAGCGTGCATTCTTGCAGTGAGAACTGTTCGAAACATACCCTGCAACATCCTTTCATCCTTTTCACAGCAAATATAACGCATATACCTATTGCATAGTTTTGGAAGTACAGGGAATAGGAAGGGCAGGCAAATTGAAAGGCGAAATGCGCGCGCGTCCAAATGAAATTTAGCAAATAGTGGCGTAAAAGGGGAAGTGCAGGCGAAGACAAATGGGGGCGCAGGCGAGTGGGGGGCGTGTCTCTAAGTCTGTGTGTCTCACACGCTGACGCTGACGGCGAACAAACCCGCGGGACTCGTCACAAAAGTAGGCAACAGCGACGCTGCGACGTCGAGGCCGAGGTCGTGGCACAGTGATGTTGCAATTTAATTTGTATTGTTAGCTGTTGTTGATGCTGTTGTTGACGTTGCCGCCGTTGCATCTATTGTTGTTATTCGCGATGCTGTTGCTATTGTTGTTGTTGTTGTCGACACAATTGCAGCCGCATCAGCTTGATGATGATGATGATGACGATGAATCCACTTAAGCTCCACTTGGCAATACGAGAACAGGTAGCGCGCTCGCACAGCAGTCGTCTAATTGAACAGCAGAAACAGCATCTGCAGCATGTGAAATATTGAAGTTGAGCCAAGGCAGCGAAGGCAAGCCGTTTATTTAATTCTTTTTATTGCCTGACAAGTACTTAATTTAATTGGCATTTATTTCAGCATGTCGCATGCATGTGCTGCGCTTTCTATGTATTCGTTTCGTGTACTAAATAATTGCTGTCTGGGAGTTGGTGTGTGTGCAAACTTGATTGAAATGCTTAAACGTTGCGACCGTTAGACGCTAATCGCGGCACATACGCTTCGATGGCGGCTCCTCATCAGTGGGTGCAATCGACTGCAACAGGGCGCAGTTTGTCCGGTTGCCAAACAGTGTAAGCAGCAATGCGACACCGTAGCCTGTGGCACGTTCGTCCTGCAACAGATAAACAACAATAACAACAACCACAATGTATTCGTGTCAATTACTTACACAATGGACGGGCGCTGCCATATCAACATGCATCCAGACCCCTGGATAATCAAAGCCCAGATGAGCGGCCACAAAGAGGCCAGCGCAAGAAGCCTGCGCGTTTTGACGATCCTGCAAAAGCAAAATGGCGAATAAAGTTAGATGGCCAAAATAAAACGAAAAACAATAACAATGAAAATACAAAAGAAAATGAAAATGGTGAATGGTAAATGGTAAATGCAACAAGTACAACACAACAAACGACGTTTTATTAAAAAGCATCCTGCAGCGCATCGCAATCCAGGAGGAATCTTCACAGCATCCTCTGTGTGTAGTACATGGTGAACACATGCTCACACATACACACATACACATACCATACATAGATAAATACTTATATAAATGTGCTAATGCCTAAATTATATGCCTTGCAATGGCAGTTACCCAGAAACGGAAGCTGTCGCTCTGCTAACTTGAACGGAAATTACACAGCTTAAATGGGAAAACATAAAGTGCCAAAATACAATGGGCACTATTTAATACTTTTTGTTCCTCAAAAAACTATAATGGTATGTTCCTTAAATTAATTTCTGTAATGTAGATTATTTTATTCTTTAATCTCCTTAAGTAGAAATGGTCCAATGGCCTAAACTTTCAATTTGTAATATACATTTTTAATAATTTATAACTTAATAATAATAAACTTTCAATTTGTAATATACATTTTTAATAATTAATAACTTAATAATAAATAATAATAATAATTGTAATTATCTATAGTTCAAAATGTATAAATGTAAGGTATAATTACTTTAATGTTTTTATTCAATTACAAAATGAAATAAAATAAAAAATAAAATTCACTTGTGAAATATTCCCATTGTTTCAAATAAAGTCGTCTAAAACTAGTTTACTAAAATGACATAATAAAGCAATTATTGTGCTTCTCACGAAAATAATAGGAAAATATTTATTTTAAGTGGAAATATGCCGATGAGGTCCATGGTGCACAGTGGCTGCTACATGCATGTGTAAGAAGCCAATGTATATGCAGCTTTACACATACGTAATATGTTAAAGAACGTATCCCGAGAGTTGCCCAAATATAAAAAGAAAGTGTAAAGACATTAGTAAAGTGTGATCGACAGTCTGATACCCTGTACAAGAAACTCCAATACGTTTATGCTCAGACAGAAGAGTATATAATTAAAAAGCCATTTTAAGTAAATAAATATTAAAGTCAACTTCTATTCCTGATTAATAAAATCAAGAATGTAATGCACTAAATATTTGAACTTGTAAATATTAGGCCGGAATTGGACTTCATATACCCATTAGTCGATATGGGATCAGGACAACGGAAAAACGTCGACAGCAGCAACGGACAGGACACCCAGTGCTTTGAAAAGGAAAATTGCATGACAACGCGATATGCCCAAAATGAAAATTTCCCGAACACACACACACACGTTCACACTCATGCACATGCACACCCACCAACACACACACATACATACACACGGACGCACATATGTGGAACATGAAAAGTCTTTCATCGTGCAGCGGAAGTTAGTAGTCCATTGCAGCAGTAGAGTAAAGATTTCTATTCACACATATCTGTTGTTGCTGTAAAATGTTGTTCATGATGTTTCAACTGCTTTTGGCGGTTTCACCGCTTAGAAAACACGACGAGCTTGAGTTTCGCTTTTGTTGTGCAACTTGAGAAAGCTCCGCTGCAAAAGTTGAGATTTATTTACTGGCAAACTTCTATTGACAAAGAACTCGCTAACTAATCGCATTCAATTGTTAAATGTGCAAATTTCTTGCAAGTGACTCTGACAGTCTGCATATTAAGAACCGAGTTCAATTAAAATTAACTCCTTGGATATGTTAACTTCATTATTTACGCACTGTATAATCTAAAAGATTCACATCAAAGAGTTGAGAAGCACATCAAACAATTTTATTAAATTTGTTTTTAATCGAACGACAGCACCAAGACAATGTTTCTAATTAAATGTTAAACAATTTGTTCATTGCAAATGTTCTGGTTTGGATCCCTTCATCCAAATATGCCAGCGAGTATTTGTAGAAGGGGGAGGAGAGGGAATTAAACGAATGGATTCGAATCAGTTTGAATCAGCTCATTCAACCGACTGGGACAGCGAGAGCCGGCCTACGCGCTTTCATCAATAATGGCAAACATTTGTCAACATAATGTCATTAGCATTGATTGCATTGCGCGACGCATTGATTGTGTGAACCTTTTGTAAATAGGCGAGGAGCTGTGCACACATCGCCACATATCAAGTTTGGCAATGGGGTCGGCGACTAATTGCGGTTAGGTACGTGACCAAACCCAAAACCCCGACCCAACCCCTGAGAGCAGCGAGCCCAATCCCAACTCGACCCTTCGCCACCATGTGTGACACACACACACACACACACACACACACACACGAGAGAATCGATGGCAGTTTTTGATGCGATGCCATCCGCCATTGAAAGCGACGCGTCCCATTTACGATTAACGTGCATTTTAATTAGCAGTCAAAATTATCGCGCTACGTTGCCTACATTTAAGCTGTCATTAAGTAGCCGACGCGCATGCATTGCCTATAATCAGAAACTTGTCCTGAATACATAAGCGGTTTAACATTCATCAGTTCTTAATTGAATATCGCGGTTACAATAATTGGCAGCATCTTCGTTACTCTCGCAATAATTATTATTATTACCAAATTTATCAGATCTTAACTGAATGTCGCACTCACATGTCTGCATAAAGTTTCTACGTTTCAAATTAATACTACCAGAATAAATTACATTTAAGTTTGTAGTTTTGATCGAAAATAATATCTTTAAAATAGTCATATCAATTTTTGTCATCCAATATAAAACAAAAGAATTCTTATGATAAATCGTTGCAATCGAGAACATAAACTGCGAGCGATTAACTTGCTGTTTATCCAGACGATGGGTCTCTAACTGCTTGGGACTTTAAAGGCAGCCGGCAACACTTAAGCAAAACATGATGCTCAAGGAAGCTTACATCATTGACAGGCGTAATACTTGCCACGCCAGCTTTGTCTGCCAAGTTCCAAGTACCCCGTTCGGCGGTCGCTTGACGCCTTGAGGCCTTGGCAGGCATCGATGTATTGGATGCCTTTCACTGGTTTCGGTATCAATTACACATTCATTGAATGGGCGTGAGACGACGCAAGGATTTGCACAGACAGTTCCCGTTTGAGAGGAGACTGGCTGGTGAATCGATGCCTGGGCGCGCTGAAAGCGACAACCGTTTTTATTCAATTTTCCCCTGATGTCGCAGCGCTTTAAAAACTTTTTAGCCGGGGGCCAAAGCGTTCGTTCTGTGAGGCAGGCAAAAGAGCAAAAGGAAAATATTAGAAACATTCAATGTGAGAGCGACTGGGTTTTACTTTTTTCTTATTCCCTCCAGTTTTGTTTTTTTTTTTGGGTTTTTTTTTGTCTTGCCTAAGAGACGTGCAAAAGTTGAGCGGAAACCAACACATAACAAGCGGAAAGATTTGTGTTAACAAAGTCGCCGGAGTTGCAGGAGTTGCCGCAGTTGTCGTAGTTGCCGCCCCCGTAAGTAGGCAACGGAAATCGCGGGCATTGCGCAAATTACGTGACTTACGGCTCTGCGCCGGCCAGGTCTGAGGCCTGAGCTGGTCAGGACGTGGGGCGGAGCTTAAAATCTGCATTTAAACCACTGAACCACTAAGCTGAGGCATTATTTATAAACTGTTGGCATTATTTAATCAAGAGCGCACAACAAACACAAACAAAAACACAAAAGCATAACAAAAGCCATATTTGGCGCCTTGAGGTCGCTGCGTAAAAATAAAAATACACGAGCATAAAAACAAACTTTTGCGCATAAAAAGTTCAATTTAATTCATTAAAAAGCGTAAAAAGTCGCCATACAATTGAATTTAAAATGTTGCCGCTTAATAAAAATTTACCAACTGCGATTCAAACAAGAGCCAAAAAAAAAAAACCGAACAACACAACAAAAACAAAAATGTGAAGGAAAGCAATTACGCATACGCCGCATAAGCCACACAAAAGACATTGCAACACGTTGCTCCTCCGCATGCTCGATGGGTTTATCTAAAATTCATGCTCTCTGGCCTGAACGCTGCCAGCAGCATTTTACGATTTAACATAAAAATCAATTACCAACAATGGTAAAATTTCACAGTCATAAAATTTGAGTAACTTGCTCGACGACGGCGACGGCGTCGCTGGGAAGCGTCTCAAAATTGAGAAACAATTTGAAATGTTTAAACCATTTTATTATTTTATTTCGCTTTCGCTTTGGCATTGCTTGTTGCGTCGCGCGTCTATGTTTAGCTCGTTTGCCAAATAAATTTAATCCGTGTCTCGTTCTAAAATAGCAACTAAATTCTTTGAAGCGAGAATGGATATTCTTGGCTTATTACAATCTGTTCGAAACTCTGCCCCAAACGTTTCCATAGCGAAAACATTCCCTTTGAATTTGATTTATACTTTCGACACGGCAACTTGCCAATGCTAATTACTTCCCAGCCCCGAAAGTTAACCCATAGTTCAGTTCCAACTGCTAACAAATTGCAATGAAAGCCTAGCTAATAGTGAAACAAACCCAAAAACCATTCAATCCAACAGCGCCAGCAGAAGCTCATCAAAATGAGCCAGCGACAGACGGACGGCGGCAGAGGGAGCGAGGTCAAAAAAACAAAGCTGCTGCACAAAGAGCCACCAACCACTAACAACACTCATAATCCGTCCATTTAGTGGGCAACTAGCAAAAAGTCATGTAATTTAAACGAAACTCGTAGAAGCGCAGGTCCAATTTGTATACTCTGCACTAAGCTGAGGGCAAGGCATAAACGACTTCATTTAACTGTGCGCAGGGTATGCGGCAATCGAGTATTCTTGGTACGCAGTTTCGTATGCTGTTTTTTTGGAGGGTCTGCTATCGCTTCACCTTTTTCGCATTTAACGTTGAATGCATTTTGAGTTTAAAACACTTTATCACAGGCACATTGACAAAGTGCGCGGCGCAGCGCTGATGTCACATCAAATGCAGTCGGGGGGCGTGGCTGGGCCCACAACAGGGACTTGTTTTTCCGTCACAGGAGACAAAAACAACGACCATCAAAGTGGTCGAAAAATCAAACAGCCAGCAGCCAAGAGAGAAGCGGGAAACGGGGTGCGACAATGCAGACAGGCGGCAAGTCAAGTGGCAAGATTTTGGAGGGTATGAGTGCTGCAGGTAATGGCAGGTGGCCAAGCCAATGCTGCCACTGCCACTGCCACGCCACTTGACCCCGCCTGGCACCTACGCACTCCAGTCGGGCGGCAGGCAGCAGGCGACAGTCGCCCATGGCCCATGGCGTGACAATGATGAATGACCATTGATCCGAAGCGTTTTAGATGTACAATAAGGTAACTCGATTTGGTTGCTGTTGTGGTGTAGCTTGAGGCGACCCACGCAACACAGCAAAGCGACCAGCCAGTTCCGACCCCGATCCTGTGCCATTTTACTTTTACCCAATGGCTGCCAACGTAGATTGAACGCCAAAGTTTTTGATACATGTGAGCAGAGCCATGTGCCAAACTCCACGTGTGTGTACACTTCTCTCGCTCAGTGTGGGTATAGTAAATCACAGTAATACTAATCAATCTTTAAACCGAACATGACGTCCATCATTTTTCGCAACATTGCGGCGGTAAAAAGAAAACCAAACATTGAGTGACCTCCCCGATAAAGTTAATTAAAAATCTGTGTAACATATTTGCAAAAACACAACACACACACACACACTCGCTCTCATAGTGATTTTACTATTACTGTCTGTGTGCCGGAATTTCGGGTATATGGTAAGTAAGCATGTGTGTTTCGTTATGAGTCGAATCTGCAGCACTGTCCATTATTGATCAACAACATTTCGTTGCAAGTTATTTAACACTTAAGCCGCAGTGTGGCTTTACATTTTCTATTGATTTTCGCAGTTTGCATAGTGAACGTGGCCAAAACAAACATTACTCTTGCGTGACTGCCCTTAAAGCACCAACGAAATATTCAAGCCAAATTCATTCTATATAAATATGAAGGCCATTTTAATTGTCCGAATCTCTTAAAGTTGTTTAGAAAATGAACGAGTTTGCAAGGCAAACACTTAAACCTTTAAGAGAGAAGATGAGATGACTTTAATTTGATGTGAGATTCTGTAAATTACTTATAATTATAGTTACTAAAACTGTCCTAAGTACTCAAATTGATAATAGCATTTTTATTAACTTATTATTAATTATTATCCATCTGATTGAGTGTTGTTCGTTTTTGATTGTTGTGCAATTCAATTATTTTAAAGATATTAACTAACCTTTAGGCACAATTTTGATGTTAAAGAATGATAAAATATGCATAATAGCAAAACGTATTTACAAAGCTCTTTATTTTGGCTTATTTAAAATAAAAACGGTAGTTGAAGAGGTAATAAGGTAAGTAATTAAAGCTAGTCATAATTAATTTAGTAAAGAATTTAGTTTCAAAAACAACCTAACATAATTGCATATGAAAAATGAAAGTGTTGCAGAAAACGTGTGTCAAAATCTCTATAAGGGGACTGGTGTCGGCCATAGGATACAATTAAAACTTGCTGTGGGAAGATGGCTCACCATGACTAAGACACCCATTGAACTCAGTTAATGATCAGATCATGAAAGATATTTTCTTGGAATCACAACTGAAAATTTTTGAATATTTTCCGCCATTACGTTTTGCATAAACGTTCACAATATTAACATAAATATCGAAGTATATACATTAAAGGAAAATAGATTCTAATTTGAAATTTAAAAAAAGTTGAGTTGGATTTAAAACGGCGTTTAGCTGTTATTTTTCAGTCTACTGTTAGTTTCCAATCAACTGCCACACTTTTTTACCAACTCACAAGCCCGAAAAAAATGAAAATTCGGCATAAAAATCGACTTTTTCTACTTTGACGGAGATATGTGTGGGCGAATATGGATGCAAGTGTGTGGGAGAATTGTTTGATTGTGTATGTGTGTGTGTGGAGGAGGATGTTTTTGTTGTCAAGTGCTCTTTTTTATGGTTGTTGTTTTTTGGGTACTTACCGAAACAGAGTTTTTCATATCAGCGACGGCCGATGCAAATTCCGAGAAATGCAATTCGGGACTATAAATAATGGGCGCCAATAAATCGCCGGATTTGCGTCCGGCTTGCAATGCCTTTGCCTCCCATGGCTCCGAGTTTGTCAATATGGCACCATGATATTTGCCTGTTGCTATGCCCTGAAAAAGACGCAGAGTGTGAGAAGAGAAAACCGAAAGTGAGTAAAACGTAGCAACGGGAATGATATTGCCTTTAATGAGAGGCCATTTCAAGCGATTGAAAACATGCAATATTCAACGAAATTCTAACAATAAAACGCCACTACAGAAAGAACGCTACTAACAATGTTAAGTTGGCAACATCCCCTGGTGTCGCCCCCAACACCGCCGGATGGAGTTGAAGGGCCGGGATGTGTTACACATCAGAAAGTTGCAGCAGGGCGCAGCCAAGCGGCGATGCATGCTTGCCACCGAAAATTGGAAGTTTCCGACGCCAACAGCAATAAAAAGGTGCAAGGTTATTTAGCACAAGCAACACCAAACCAACAGCAACAGCAACAGTAACAGCATCAGGACGACGACGACGACCACGACCAGGACGAGGACTAGCCAGGCATTGACTGCATGGCGCGTGTTCAACTGCAGCTGGACAAATGAAAGGAACACACACTCACACAGCAGTAGCAACAACTGCAACAACAATGGGCATAACAAGCAGCAACAACATAAAATGTAAAAGCACAAAAGTGTTGGCTGCTGTTTTGTTGGTCGTTATAATATACCCTATAAACTGTTGCAAGTCCAGCAGGCATTTCCACTAAGCTGAAATAATATAATGTGCTGCTCGGAATTGGAAATCGATTTAAAACTAGCTTTCTGCACCTTTTTTTATTAATATTAAGCTTCCAAAGTGTGTAAACTAAACAATTTATAGACAGTATTTGTTAGTCGCTATTCCATGCTATTTTACTCAATTTTACTTTTGTTACTTATTGTTGTTGTTGCCGTTGTTGTTAGTGTTTGCGTTGTTGCAGTCGCAGTTGCGCCAATGTTGGCAATTAATATTATTGCATGTTGCAGAAGTGTACAGCAATTTGTATATCCGTAGGGTGTGTGTGCGCGTGTTTAATGAAATTAAACACAACAAGCGTCAAAACAAATTCTAAACAATTTTGCCGAAACTGACAAACACAAAAAAAATGAGTCTGCCTATTTTCGCTTAGCAGAATTCTTGAGTTTGCCGTTTAAGTAGATGGCTTTTTTAACTGTCGAAGGTTTCCTCCCCTGACAGCCTTGCCTTGTCTGCGCTGTCGTATCCTGTCCTGTCCCGTGCTGTTCTGTCCTGACCAGTTTCGATTTATTTCCCATCGAACCACAAATAACGCAAATTGGCATCATATTTTAAGCAAATTGCATCCAAGATTTATGGTAATTGTGCGCCATCGCAGCAATGCCTCCTTCTCTTCGTCCTGCTACTGCATTGGAAAACTCAACAACCCTCTGCGCCCTCTGATTCAGTTTCAGCCCCACCAAAAACCAGCAGCAACCGCAAAACGGGTTTGCTTCGTTGCCTTTTGTTGTTGCTCTTGTGCACACGACGCGCAGTGGTAGTTGCTTCTGCTTCTGCTGATGTTGCTCCAAGTTGCCGCCAAAAAACCAAATTTGCAATTTATTTTTGCCAATTAACCTCGTGACTTTTATAAAGCGTGGCATAAATTTTGCATTTACGGAACGCAAGAAAAATGCATAGTGTGAGGCTAAAATGTGTACAATTCGTCAGGAATAGAAACAGCTAACGCAACTACTTTAGACATTTTCCATGGGAAATTTGCTTAGACTACAGCATGAAGAAAATTATGTTCTCAAATGCTTCAAGGTCTTAATTAGTCTAATTCCAGCAGGCGAAAGCATAAATAGTTATTGGTTTACTAGATTTGCAAACAACCGGAAACATGTTAACTACAATTTGCGTAGGTATTAAAAATATGTTGCAAATATTATATTTGCATTCCAATAATTTCATATTGAATCGAATTTTTAGCCAAACTATTCTCGACTAATTAAATAAAAAATGTCGAATCCCAAAATGTACTATGTATTTTTATTGGATTTTAAGAATTTCATTAATTTTAAAATCCTACTACGAAATGCAATTTTGTTTGCAACTAATCAGTAATTTGAGGGTGACATTTTTTGCCCTTCATAGCTTGACTAATTAGCTAATTGATTACTGAAGAAAAATGCAATAAGCTTTCAGCATACATTGGTAATATAATCATCATATATTTCCTTCAAATTTACGCGAACGGATAGAAAAGGATCAGCTTTGCTTTGGTGAACTATTATCCTATCCGTACTAGAATCTGTTTTTTTTTAACAGTCAAATAGGTTTAGCATAACGTCACTTTTTCTGGAGAACTTCATTATTTAGGCAATTTTATAAGGTTTTTTTTCATGACTCACTTAATTGGAATATGGTAACGAAATATATTATTACAATAATAATGAAAAAGCTGTGAAACTAACTTTTCATTTAACAATATCAGGCACTTCATCAAAATGTGCTATTTCAATGGCCATAAATGTTGCTCGCGACCCAAAGTTAAGCATAACTTAAAAGGAAAATCAAAACGGTCAACTTGTGAAAGAGAACGATAATCGTTTGAGATCAAATAATTGAGAATCGGATGTAGAATATTGTGCAAATAATCGATCAAAATATCCTGTTTATATGTATACGGCTGTGGATATGAAGAGCTACCAACAATTGCAATAATAACTCACTTGAGCACCAGTCAAGGTTGCCATATCCAGAATAATGTTCGCCTTGAGATCCTTTCTGGCAAAATAAACGCCGTCGGCAAGAACCAAACGCCCCTCAGCATCGGTATTATTGATTTCAACGGTCCGACCAGAGTACAGCGTATGAATATCATCGGGACTGCAGCAGGGGTTAAATCATACATTATAAACAATGAGGCAAATGGAAGCGTTCAACAGCCTTACCGTGTGGCATTGGGGCCCACCGAGTTCTCAGCCAGGCAGAACACAGCATGCAAATTATCCTTGAATCCACACTTGACAGCCGTGTAGAAGGCACCAAGAATGGCTGCAGCTCCGCCGCAATCCCGCTTCATGCCAGGCATGGCGGTTTTGCCCTTGATGCTCAGGCCGCCGGTGTCATAAACAATACCCTTGCCCACCAGCGCAATGGTGTCCTGTGCGTCCTTCGGTTCGTGGGAGAGCACCACGAGAGCTGGTGGGACAGACGACGCCTTGCCCACGCCATAGATGCCACCAAAACCACGCTCCTGCAACTCCTCGCCGCGGATGATCTGCGGCTGCAAAGATAGTTCCTTGGCAAATTCACAGATATTCTCAATGAAATGGTCCACGTTCATCTCGTTGCACGGCGTGTCCACAATGCGAGCCGCCAAGCGAATGCTGCGCGCTGCCTCCGTCAGACAATTGAGCTCATCCTGGCTCAGCGGTTTCTCCTCAATGCAACCATCCTTATCGATGACAAGAAATTCGACATTTACGGTGGACCGTGTGGCGTCAGCATCTCCGCCATCGGCATTGGGCGATTTGCTGGCACTGCCCGTTTTACGGGAGAACAGGGGGAAGGCACGGACCACAGCACAGGCGCTGGCGAAGATGTTTTCACGCTCGCAGACCAACACCACGTTCTCCTCCTTCACATTGAACACATTGTTCTTCACCAGACGCGTAATGGCGTGTGCTCGCGATGCAGTGTTGTGTCTGGATGCCTTCAAAGGCAGTGCGGCAACGGTGGCCACATCCAGATACAGCGAACACTTGTCCGTTGGCGCCGGATGCAAGCAGGCGATGGCACTTTTGAAGGTCTCCTCGCTGACACGCGGCTCCAATTTGCTGGCCAAGTGGCTAAACTTGAGCAAATTTAGATGACGCAGCTGACCAATGATCAACACTGGCTGCGCCTGGGGATCGCTTTTCGACAGCGACTCATGAAACTTAATCTCCGTGGCCATCTGAAAGTTAGAACAATACTGAAATGTGAATCGAGTTACAGCTTATGCGGGATTCGAATGAATCGAGTACCTTAATCGTTGATTCTGTTGAATTTATGATACTCCAGATTGGCGCAAATCGCCGACTTTGTACCGTAAACTTGTGCACATGACACAATTTGATTGGAATAACTGATTTCAACCGAATACTAATCATTTGAAACCGTTGTTTGGCAAAACTAATAATAACAAAAAATATTATGATTTATGACATTGAATTTCTCTAACTGCCACATATGCATAACAACAAGTTTATTGTAAGGAAAATCTTAATATTGAATTGAATATTAGTCACTATAAATCGCATAGTCTAATCTATAAATAACATATAAAATGTCATAGACAAGACAATTAAACGGAATATGCTTAATAATAATCGGGGGCTTTCGGCTGCCGAAATTATATAGCACAGACTGATAAGCGGGCAGCGACGTCATCAACGACGTCAGCAGCGCAGCGCAGCGCAATGACTTCGCAAGGCGACAACGCGTCGTGACCTTGTGGTCAAGCAAGCCAAACAAGACCAACAAGTGGCTAAGCGGGGGGTTGAATTGCCTTGCAGAAATTATTCTCCATCTTTGTCAACAACAAACGGTAAATTATATACATTCTATACATATATGTATGTATTTGTGCACTCAATAGTATTCGGTAGCAACACAGATTGTTTATGCAAATGTCTTGTTTATTTTTAGAAATTAAATGACAGCGTTTTCGCTTTGTTCGCAAAAAACGAAAATAAGAAAAGCAAATAATCCGCCCCCAACACCGGCATTTTGTGCGAATCCAGTTTTACTTACCTTTCGTGTAGAACAGCTATTGCTATAGCTGCGACTTAATATAGCGCTTATTGCCTTTGTGCTGTGCAACAAACGCATTAATTTTTAAACCGCAGAGCCAACAAAATCGCACGTCCACAAATCTTTGCAAATTTTTTCTTACTTGCAATTTTTGCCGGCTATCAATGTAATAGGGATGACTGAAACATCGATATGGACGGTAATCGATAGTTTTGCGCTGCGATAACACATTGGCAGCTGTCTGGCAGCACTGCCGGAAAATATTTTCAATATATATTACTGGCATTAATTAAAAAAATTATGTGCTTGTTTATAATTAATTATTATAAATGATATATTTTATCGACGTGATCGAATAATATTTATTTTAAACTGAAAACAAACATCGCATTTTGTGTGAAAGTCTGGCAACACTGTATTTGTGGAAGCGTCTCTCACATATCATTAACTGGAATGAAAGCAATCAAAGCGCTTGTTTTAAATTTAATTAAAATTTAACGATCGAGAAACAATGGGTCACCAACAATTTAATATTAACAAACGCCTTATGGCCTTGCTCCAAAATGAAGCAAAAGCGGGACAGCAAATGAATGCGTGTGCCAAAGAAAC
The DNA here is from genome assembly GCA_035047365.1 of Drosophila ustulata. Lineage (NCBI taxonomy): Eukaryota > Metazoa > Arthropoda > Insecta > Diptera > Drosophilidae > Drosophila > Drosophila ustulata. The sequence goes on from JAWNPT010000094.1 coordinate 17,413,086, forward strand.
CACAAAACTCCACAACAACATTGGTATGTGTGAAATTTATGTTTTTGTTTTGCGTGCAACGAAAATTAATATTTCTGCTATCTAAACAGCGTCGGTCAAAGAAACTGTTCAACAACAGAAGCGTGCATTTGAAAAGGCAAGTGCATTGATACAACAACGCCGTAAAGATCTGGAAACACTCGAGGCACTAAACGAAGCTGTGCAGGAACAAGTGACGGCCGCAAAGCAGCGCAACGATGCGATACGAGATCGCTTGGCGGAGGCGAGGCAAGAGCACAATCAGTACAAGGGATGGTAAGAAAATCTATAACATCTAGAAGATAGAACATTCAGTAACTATTTTTGCTTGCAGTGTACGCATATTATGCGAAGCCACCAATATGTATGTAAATTCAAGGGAATTGCCAGCCAGGATAAAGGGAGTCTCTGTTTCAGCTGGCGGAGACGAATGGTTCGCCTTTGACATAGCAGTGGGCGATCTGAAGGGTCTGAGCGTGCTGAGGAATCAGTTTCAATACAACAGCGTGCATGCTGATAAGTGGCAACAGCTTATGCAAGTTGGCAATCCTCAAAACCAAGCAAACAATAATGTTACAGCCTCATCGATAATTGAGATAGATTTAACCTCGCCGCAGTCTCAGAGATGATTTGACAGATTCTATTTCCTGTATGTGTGTATTATTGTTTTAATGTTCCATTGAAGTGCAAAGTTTAGTTCTAACGACAATGTTTGATTGATTACTACGCTAAAACTATTTATAAAATAAATCTATTTATAGGTGTAGGCTAGCATTGCATATTAAGCATATAGTAATTAAAATTGACTTGAACTAAATGCCTCTTATATATATTTTATATAACATAACACACTCATGTTATTGATTGATTTGGCGTCGAGCAGGTTCAACTGCATACGTATTAAAAATATAATTGTTATTTATATTTAATTTTATGTGCACATAGGATGTAGATAGGGAAAGCGACAATTGCTATCGCACATTGTGTGAATGAAAATCGGTCATTCGACAAATCCCAATGATCAGTATTTGCCGAAGCTTCAATTGCATCGCGTCGAAAATGCTTACCGTGTTTCTACTCGCAACATGTGCAATCGTATTTCTTTATCTATCATACAAATATGCCGTTGATCGTCCCAAAGGCTTTCCACCCGGTTAATAAAATAAACACTTTAAAAGCGAAAGTCAATAAATTTGATATTTTTACTATCAGGTCCTCCTCGTATACCCGGCTTCGGGAGCTACTTATTTCTGTTGATGATCAATTACAAATACCTGCACAAGGCCGCGTTAACACTAAGTAAATGGTACAAATCGGACATTATTGGCCTACATGTTGGCAAGTATCCTGTAGCCGTCGTTCACAGTGCTGAAGGCGTTCGCGAAATATTGAACAACCAGGCCTATGATGGACGACCCGCTTTGTTCGTTGGACAAATACGTGATCCTGGCGAATGCGTTCGAGGTCTGCTATAATACTTATATTATTGTTAAATATTCGACAAATTTTTTTTTATGGTACATATTAAATTTATCGCTGGTAAAGTTATACTATATGTATGTCAGTAAAATCTGAGGCAATGGACGATTGGCACACGAGCCTACGCGATAAGATTTAAAATGCTCCCAATCGATTTATAAAAAGGTTATAGATTAGCTTTGTCAATATATATATGTTATTTCTTAAAAAGTGGACCCAAAAACAAATTACTCTTTTTTTTATCTAACAAATACGATGAAGTAACATTTAAATTTAAAGTTATTCTTTGTTTTATTTGTTATATAGAAATTAAAATTTAATTACAATCTTCTAGGTATATTCTTCCAAGAAGGCGTACTCTGGAAGGAACAGCGGCGCTTCATTCTACGATATCTCAGGGAATATGGATTTGGTCGCCGTTTCGTAGAACTAGAACTCATCATTAAGGAAGAGATTTCCGATATGCTGGATCTCATTCGATCTGGACCACGTTATCCACACGAGCACCACCTGGTCAAGCCTGGTGGATACCGTGTGCAATTGCCATTGTTTTTCAATCCGTTTTCGGCCAACTGCCATTTTCACGTTGTCTACAACGAGCGACAGTCGCGTGCAGATATGGCCAAGTTGGTGCAACTGGTTCAAATGGGCCTGCAATTCCAGCGCACTTCTGACGATTACGGCAGACTGCTAAGCATCATGCCATGGATCCGTCACATTTGGCCAGAAGCTAGTGGATATAGGAAATTGATAGAGTCCAATAAATTTGTCCATGCCTACTTTGCCGAGTTTGTGGATCGTTATTTAGCCAGTTATGATAACTGCAGTGAACGCAACTTTATCGATATGTACATTGCCGAGATGAACAAGTGTCTACCTCAGGAGTTGGGTTTCAATCGGGAACAGTTCATCATGGGCCTCGTAGACTTCTCCTTCCCCGCCTTCACTGCAATCGGGGTTCAACTTTCGCTGATGGTGCAATACTTTCTGCTCTATCCCGACGTGCCCAAGCGCATTCAACGCGAGATCGATGAGGTGGTCGGCTGTGGACGCCTCCCAACGCTGGAGGATCGTAAGAATATGCCCTATACAGAGGCCGTTATTCGTGAGAATCTTCGCATTGAGACGCTTGTGCCATCTGATATTCCCCACAAGGCGCTGGTGGATACACAACTGCTGGGCTACAAAATTCCCAAAGTGCGTTCTATTTGCATATTCCTCATATATTGCCAAATATTATAATTGATTTACTACTTTCAGAACACAATTGTGATACCCAGTTTGTATGCCTACCACTTGGACAAACGCATCTGGACGGATCCTGAAAATTTTAGACCCGAACGTTTTCTAGATGATGAGGGCAAACTATCCCTCAAATTGGATGTATCCCTGCCCTTTGGAGCTGGCAAGCGACTCTGCGCTGGCGAGACATTCGCAAGGAATATGCTATTCCTGATGACCGCAGCCATGCTGCAGCACTTCGACTACACTCTAGCACCAGGCGACACTCTTCCAGATCTGTCCAAGAATAACAATGGATTAATTATAACCCCACCCGATTTCTGGGTGCAACTTAAGGAGCGAGTCCATTAAGACCATTACATTTCAGTATAATATCCCATGGAAATCCCTCAAGAAATAAAAACTAAAGATCGTTGAATTTGAAACACAACTGTATTTTAGTCTTAATTTATTATCATACGAGTATATATTACAATTTGCCTTTAAACCTTTAGATTTAATAATTTAATCATAATTTGTAGGGTTTTTGCTTTAAGAGTAGTTATTGATATTAGCGATTAATTACAATATGTCTCTCACCGACCAATTCCATGTCATCGTCATCAATTATTGCTTGAAATCCTAAAGATTAACTTAACATAGGTACTAGGTATTATATATAAATGTAGATTATGGGACGCCACTTGGCTCAAGCGTCATTGGGTACTCGTAATACTGCATGCACCCCAATACTGAACTAGACTCAATAATCTCAAGGTGCATGGCATCAATAATTAGTATGCACAGGGAGTTTGTTTTGTTTTCACCACGCTTAACAATAACATCTTACATTAGTTTAGCTTTGTGTTAAACATTATTGAATTTGGAATGGGAATGGTTTAGAAGGGATTGTTTTTCATTTAGTAGTACGCCTGTTTGATGGCGGCGCTGGTAATCAGAAAAGCGGAGCCTATCAATACGAACGTGATGATTTTAAGAGCGCTGGGCCTACCGGAAGAATCTGAAAATATTGATTAAACAAATTAGGAAAAATCCATATAAATAATTTCCCATTTGAAGCAATTACTTTTTTTGTTGGGCATCACACGGATGCATTGCTTCTGTTCAGTGTTGGCCTGATAGCCAAATTTGCACTGACAGACGGAATTGCGGCATTCCACGTTCTCAGGATCCTTTTCAACAAAACACTCTGTGGCCTTATTGCAGGGATCGTTCAAAACTGTCAACAACAAAGTATGTAATTATAAATGATTGGATCGTAGTCTGAAGTGATCTTACGGCGTTTCGTTTCGCAGATTCCGTTCTTCTCGTGCTGCTCCTCCGTGCAGCTGCATTTGCCACTCACGTCGCAGCTGGCGAGCAGAGGCTTGCACTGCTCGTCGTCGACGCACTCATCGTCCAGCTCCGCAGCTAAAGAAATTGCATTTAATAATTAATCGAAATGGAATTGATATAGACAAACCTTCCTTGAGGCATTCATCCTTGAAGTGCACATAGCCCTTGCGGCATTGGCAGGAGCGTGCCTGGTCCGAGTCCTTGACTGAAGTGCTGTTGCTGCGCTCCAGACAAGCCGCATTGTCTGCAAGGCATTCGTCATCCTCAGAGCAGTCGGCACCAATGCCTTTAAATACATAACATAGGTATTAATATATCAATATATCTATAAGCTGTGAGTCATCTAACCTGCCACGCAGGCCTCGTCCTTAACGAAATAGTTATCCCGACACACACAGAAGCGATTTGAGCAAATGGAATGATCCACCAGACAGCCATCGTTGGACTCACACTCTGCCCCCAGACCATCCTTGTACTCGCAGAGCTGAGTGATCTCGTTGTATTGCGCATACTCCTCGCAGGTGCAGCGTCTGGGTATCTGGGAATGGCAATAGGAGGCTCCAAAGGGACTGCATTGGCTGTTCGATGTGCACGACAAATGATACTGAATGGCTGCAAGAGAAATCCTCAATCAAGTTGTTGTCATTTCTAAAACACTCTTTTGGTTCTCACGTTTTCTGCAGCTGCGCAAGTCGCGTTCGTAGAAATAATTCTTTTGGCATATACACGTCTTGGACAACTGATCGAATTCATATTCACATTCATCGCTGCTCTCCGCTATCTCACCCAGCTCTATACAAATAAATATATTATAGTTGTGCTAAGAATTTCAATTTATGGTAAGTCGATTTACCTGCAAAACATTTGCCATTTCGCGCATAATATCCCTGTCGGCACAGACAGATCTTGTTGGTGCAGATCGAGTGGGCCAGGCCCGTACAGGACTTGCCATTATCTGTGCAACTGCTGCCATCTAAAAATATATAAAACATAGTTTCGGTATTTTAATAAAAATCTTAATTAAAATAATTAATATTTATTAAATACTAGTAGCACCATTTATACGAACTTTTCAGCCCAACTGTTATAATATACAAATACTATTTGTTTCTATTTGTAGAATAACCAAAACTAATTGTACGAAATGTAAGAATAAGATTACAAAAAAATAAATTTAAATATGTTTACTACATGCTGAAATTCATTAATGGTTCTATCTATTCGCGTTTCAATTTGATATAGAAATAAATTGAAATGGCAAAATAAGAATTTCCAAAACTTTACAAAAAAAATAATATAATATTTCACTTAAAAATTAATTTAAATAGTTTGAGCACTGCAATTCCCAAATGGTTCTAGCCAACTATTAGAGACCTTAACTATGGACATGGTAGTTTATCAAAGTTTTGTTAGTGTGTTTTGTGTGTTGAATTTCAATTTAGAAAGACGCTTAGAGGTTTACAATACGTTATAGCATGAGTTAAATGTGCCTAACGAAAAATTATTAATGTAATCTTTTCTTAATGCAATTTTTTAAATTTAAAAGTCCGTTACTGCCACAACAGCATTGTTCACTCGATATTGCTGTCCAGCAATGTATATTTTTTTTTGTAAAGCACGCAAGCATTATTCCAACGTCGATATATTGTTTTTAAATCAATATTACTACAAATTTTAAATTTTCCAACAACAAAATTAAGCGAAATTATTATATTTTTTACTTTTTAGTTCGTTAGTACTGATAACTTTAAGAATGAGTCAATGTCTGAGAATTAAGAAAAAATTTACCAACTGCTTCCTGAAACTTGTAAAGTGCAGCAATTGAAAATTTCTTGACCTAAGTCAGCACATTTCCCAATTCTTTGGATAACTGAAGAGAAGTGTGTTTGCTTATGAAGAACTCACACCTTTTAACTTACTCAATACTGTTTTCTATGATGAAATTCTACTCTTCGACACTCTTTTGCAATTTTTAACAAAAATAAATTGTTATCAACTCATATCTGATAAGCTTGCCGGCTCTCTCTTCAAGGTTGGGAAACAGCTGTTTATAGTAGTATCAGCATGATGCGGTAATTTCAGATAACCACATGAATCGATAAAAAGAGCTTTTCATGCTCTATACGAGCTATAAAAGTGGCTTCGTTGGAGAGAATTTTATATCAGTTATTGGGTTGCAAGTAACACAAGCACAACAAATAACTATATTTTATGAGAATGGATCGTTGGTTAAATCGTGTGGCTGTCGTGACAGGTTCCAGCTCCGGCATTGGTGCCGCCTGCTGCAAGGATTTGGTGGCCAAGGGCATGATTGTGGTGGGCTTGGCCCGACGTGAGCAGCGCCTGTTGGAGCTGAAGGCTGAGTTGCCGGCGGATCAGGCTGCTCGCTTCCATGCCCGCAAGTGCGATGTGAGCAACGAGCAGCAGGTGATCGATACCTTTGCCTGGATCGATCAGACACTCGGCGGTGCCGATGTGCTGGTCAACAACGCGGGCATCTTTCGCTTTACGCCCATCATCAGCGAGGGAAATAGTGGAGATCTGCGCGATACGCTGGACACCAATGTGCTGGGTGTTGCATGGTGCACCCGACAGGCCTTCCTCTCCATGGAACGACGCAAGATCAACGATGGTCATGTGGTGATTGTCAACAGCATTGCCGGTCACAAGATTCCACAATTATCTGGCTTCAGCCTGAACATGTATCCGCCCTCCAAGCACGCTGTCACTGCCATGACCGAGGTGCTGCGTCAAGAGTTCTTCAGCAAGGGCACCAACATCAAGATCACAGTGAGCATTAATTAAATCTAACTTTGTGTTGGTATATTGGATTCTATTTTATTTGTAGAGCGTTAGCCCCGGCGGTGTTGACACCGAAATTGTGGACAAGACTCTGATTCCAAATCTGGAGGATTTCCCAATGCTGCGCTCCGAGGATGTGGCCGATGCCATCAGCTACTGCATTCAGACGCCGCCAAATGTGCAGATTCACGAGCTGACCATTAAGCCAGTGGGCGAGAAAAACTAAACTCTAAATGTTCTCATAAAAATGTCGTCAATATTTTTTTGATAATTAAAAAATAATCTTTTTCTAATCCGTCAATTAATTCCCATTGTAAAGCTACTTGACTTTAGCAAAATGTAACTGCCCTTTAGAGATTAGATAAGCCTAAATTGTTGGCTGATAGTTCAATGAGCTTGCATGGCCATAAAGAAAATGATTGAAGATTATATGCGATTAATGAAACAAGCTAATCATCACTAACTGAATGAATCTGAGATAGTGTAATCTCAACAATTCAAATCTAAATTTATACATATTTCTAATCTTTGAGAAATTGGATTAGAAAAGTAAGGTATGAAAATTATAAATTTTACTTACACTTCTTGTCATCAACATCATCGTCATCGCGGCTCGATCCCAAAGTGGAATACGTTTTAATATCCTCATTATCGTATCTAAAGATGGCCGGCAATCGCCTCCGATTATTTTGGGTATTCGTGGAGGTTCGTCGACTGCTGACGCTATTCGATGTGGTGGTCGTTGCGGTGGCCACATTTTTAACGCTGGGTCCCAGTTCCTTAAGCTCGTACTTCTCGATGCTCGTCTGCACGGCGATTTCACGGGATCGTCGCGGTGTCAACAAAAGATCATCCTCGCCATTGATCAGCGATAACGAGGCCTGCGCAGAGGCATCCTTGTGTTTGGGTGAACTGTGGACAAACGCCTTGGCAAACTGCTTTCTTGCGGGTGCCGAGCTGGTGGGCAGGATTGTATAGATGGTGGAATCAAATTCAGTTGTGTCTTGTGTATTGGCTTCAGTTTCGGTAGTTTCGATGTCCCCAGCGGTGGTTGCAGTGTCCGCTGTGGTGTCCCCCGTGGTGCCCGCTGTAGTCCACGCTGTAGTATCTGGTGTGGTGCCCGCTGTGGTGCTGACTGTGGTGCTGGTGCTCGACTCATCGGCTGTCGTGCACACTAATGCCACGCAGGCGGCACTGGCGCCCAGTGCATCACAGTCCGCATCAACGACGCAAGCATCGTTCTTTTCTGAATATCGAAATAACAATATAGTGTTGAGATTTCATAGAATATTATCGCATACTCACCCATTGATTTGCGACGACATATGTTTCCATATCTGTGATAATAGCCATTTGCACAAGCACAAACGCTCTCCTGACAGCTGACGGATGCTCGATCGTAGCCAAAGAAGCAGTCCAAGTCCTAAATCATTAGATTGGTTTATTTGAATTACTTAATAATAATATTAGTTGCTGTACCGTCTCGCAGGGCTCGTTGAGTCCGTTCAGTGGCCTACATTTGCCTCGCAGATAGGTTTGGCCATCGGCGCAATCGCAGACCCCGGTTTTACAACTGGCTCCCGTTGGCATAAGATTGCATTGAACAGAGTCTTGGCATACGTCACCAATCTGCGAGGTCTTCAAGCATTCCGTGAAGTTCTCGGAGAAGACCGTATCAAAGCCGGAGCATTCGCATTGACTGGATTCGGAGCCACAGCTGGAGCCATCAGCTGTGCAGTCTGCGTCATTTTCACATGGCCAAATCACAGCCAATGCACCGCCGTCTCCTGAAATAAAGAAGCAATTATCGTTATCTATTTTAAGATGGTTCTTTCATATCGTTGTCTGCCTTGACGCCACCGCTAATATCGACCAATAATTTATATTTATCTGACGAATTTTTGCCTTCAATAATTTAATGAATTGAAGTATAATTGCATTGCCATTGGTCAGCCGAATCAAGTTCTTTTACACAGTATACCTAATTATTGATTTCTTAACAATTTGGGTCAAAAGGGTTACATTATTTATTATAATCATGAGTAAATAAAATGTACTCCAGGATTTCCACTTTTCCATTCATACACTCGAAAAGTTAAGAAACCGTTTGTGGCTGTGTTTAATACAACAAACCATTCTGTCAAAAGTTCATTTAATTGGCCAGCTAAGTGACTTATTACTCGTACACTAATTATTTATTGACAGGACGGGAGTAGCAATTAAAATTAATTCAATGCTTGATACACGCCAAACTAGACAAACGATAGTCGTTTTGACCATCAACTAGTTACTGACTGGTTTCAACAATTTAAGTATGAAAAGCTCACATCATTTTAAACAGCACCAAAAGGTATGCAATAGATTTTAAAAATTGATTTCTTGACTTGGAAACGATATGGGATTTTATCAATTACTTATTACTGTCGCATTTTTGGCACACGCCTAAGGCCAACCTCATATAGTCGAGGCCCAACTGTTAATTAACTGATTAAAAATCCAACTTTCAGCTTTAATGTTGGCAGCATTTTGCGGCTGTTACGGTTTCCAGCACGCAAGCCAGCCTGCAAATATGTATTACGTATACGCCAACAACTTCCGGTTGATGCAGAAAGCGAAAGGCGAAATAACAACATCGTCAATGGTCAAACGGTAGACGGGGAGGGGGAGGGGGAGGGGGAGGGGAAGGAAGATGGGAAATAAAATATGCCGCATACAAAACAGTTTTCAAGAAAAACAAGAGCGCTGAAATTTTTGCTCGTCACTTTGGCACTTTAATTTCCATTTTCCGTGGCCTGCAAAACAATTTCTCAAGCTGAATAGCTTGAAGGCCTTCATAAAAGGGTGGGAGCTTGGGTCAATAGGGCAAAGCACTTGACCTTGATTGCGTTTGCATTAATTACTTTTGTTGTTTAATATTATGACTGACTTGGCCACTGTTATTGTTTTCTTTTTTTTTTTTTTTTGTTTCTTTTTGTTGGCATTTTGCCTTTTATTATTTGTTTTCCAATTTGGCTGCCCTTTGAATGGGCCTCACACTTATTGTTTTTGCACTGAACGACGACTTTAATTCAATTACCGGCCATTGCCCACAATGATTTGAATACTTTTCGGGTTCTTGGACAGGGGAAGGGAGTAAAAACTGTTTGGGCTTTCCAAATTGCTTGTTTATATAGTATATAGTTGGCTGGTATACCTTGTGGATTAAGCAAGGCGCACAGGACACCGAGTGTTACAATAAGTTTCAGTTTTTCCATTATTTGCACAGTTCACGAATTAATTTCAAATGAAATTGCACGTCGAGCCACAACCAAATCGCTACTAAAACTTTCCCAACGGAAAGCCCATTCGGCAGTCGGTAGTCGGAGCTCAATTAAGTGCTTGATTACGCTAATCTTATCGGAAGTATCGAAATGTTCAGAAATGTACATCGATTTGGTTTTTAGCACTCTTGGCCATCTGACGATTGAGCAATTTATGATGATAAGGTCGTCGAGCTAATCAGCATTGTTCTAGTCAGCATTAAGTTCGGCTTTAACATTGTGATGGTAAGAGTATTTGTTGCCAACGCCACATTAAATGGTAATTAGTCATGTTAAGCATTATACTAATCTCGTAATCTGACGAATTCGTCTTAATCAGTAAGAGACCGACGCAACCAAAAAAAATGCTCTCTTATCGGTATCAAACACCTGGCTCTGGACACCTGTTCATTTATTTATTGAACACACTAAAAATTTACAATTGTCGAGTCCCAACAACAACGTCAACGTCAACGCTCATAGTTCCAAGTGGTTAGCTTAATGGTTTCCGATGACTAAAGAAACTTTATATAGTATCTGGAGTGAGGCTGATTTTGGAGCTGTTCGAGCTGTCTGGCGTTTCCGTAATGACAAATTAAGAAAAACCCAAAATCGATATTGACAATGCGAATGATAAATATGTTTGGTATATATGAATATGCTGCATACACCTATCCAATGTCCTTGATAATAAATTTCCCATTAAGCTCCATTGATAACAGTTATTCATTATTTATAATTCCATGTGTTATTCTTAAGTAAACAAAATAGTGCAGACGGAAATAGCACAAGAGTATGGGGGGGGACCACAAAGCCAGAACATATGATTGTCGGAATGTATCAGCGCATATGTCATTATATATATATATGTGTTTGTGTGTACAGGTGTGCGTGTGTGTGCGTGTGTCTGTGTGTGAGTGTGAGTGTGCGCATGTGAAGTGTCACGAACTGAAGTCATAATTGCTCTGCTAATTGATTAACTGATCCTTGACAACATACTTGTACCCTAACGTCGAGCAGCATTAATTTGACATGCAATTCGGGTCTGAAAACATCACAAAAATTCGAAAAAATTAAATATTTAAATTAAACTAAACTTTAAAATTCAAAATAATGGATATGTAAACTTGTTGCTCCTATACATTTCATTTTTATAGTTCCAAAAGTAAGTAACATTGCTATCATAAAACAAATTTAATTTATATTTTAGAGAGACTATTTGTACTTCCATTGTATGTTTGGAATGCGCCTATTTGGCTACTAGAATCGGGCTATTCGGTTTACTTGCCGCATAAGTCTTTTAGCCCACTTTTGTGGCCTGTTTTCAGTCTTTGTTGTTCAGACACAACGTGAAAAGACATTTTGTGGCTGTAAAAATGCTTTGACACGCACGCGATGAAGGTGGAAATACCAACGGCAGGTGCATGCAGGGAGAGTCCTGCCATCCAACTATCTAACCTACATATGTACATCCCATCCACCACATACACAGACACAATCTTAGCTAAACTGCAAGAAATCTAACTAGACACATGAGTGTGTTAATGCAATTTGTGTGTTAATACATTCCCGCTAACAAGAAATGCAATTCAAATAATTTGGTTAACAGATGGCCTTCCTCCCACACGCAGTCTTAAGTAGTTCATGGTCAGCTGACAACTTCATGTCGCAATTGAATCACATTCTAACGAATTCTCAGAATTCTTACAGCATTTAGTGAAGCAAATTTTTTTTACTTTTACTTGTTTTTAACTCTTTACATATACCAAAAATGCGTCAACTTGACAACATATTGTTCAAGGATCTGTTCCGGAAAATACTTTCTTTTTGGAAGTCATAAAACCTGCTGTGAAATTGATTCAAAAGGGGGGAATTGGGAACTAAGAACATGCCTGATTATTATAAACAAAGTTACATTTATTGTGTACTAAATGACCTCTTATTAATGGTGTGTGGGTGTGAGATTATGTTCATATGTATATGTTATTTGTCGCATGTATCCGTGTCATGCACACATACATCCACACATCCACACACACCCACACACAGACATGTTCATGTATGCGGGGAAGGAATAGTGCTTTTGGTGTTTTGGTGGATATAATGAATTGGAATGCGCTGAGCAACGGCGGTCCGCGTATAATGACCTCCACGACCCTTTTTTTTATTGTAGCACACACTTTTATTCCACTTACGACATATTTTTTTATTCAATCAATACTCATTAAATTTTCCAAAAACTTGTAATTATTAACAATAGCGACGCGTCGGCTGACAGCACCGAAAACTTATTTGGTAACGAAATTGGGGCTTTTGTATTCCCCTATTTTGTTTCTCACAATGGCCTTAACGACACATTAACGATTGCAATTGATATTCGTTTAAAGAACCTCAAGTTCTTTATTCGCACATTTTCACTTAACACTCGAAATAATTTCAGCAGGATTTGATTAAATTTTGTATCACTTAAAATATCGTTGCATACTTTTGCGCGCAAGTCGGTTGATTATATTTCTTCCGCACGGAAATTGTGTTTGATCCTTTCGTGTGAAGCTCGCCAGCGCGACTGTTTGAACCTTTGCCTTTTGCTCGTCCAATGCGGCACACCTGAGAGAGAAAAATAATAGATGAAGAGAGTGAGTGAGAGAGAGGCGAACAGAAAGAACAAAACGGACACGAATGCCTCTCTTGCTTTCTTCGGCTGCGATTGAAAATGTTTGTGGTAAAAAGCAACAATTTTTTCTTTGGCTTATATGGAAATGCATGAGTCTGCTTGTGTGTGTATGTGTGTGTGTAGGTGAGAGTGTGCTTATTACATGTCGCATCAAATTGCCGTTGCAGGTTGTAATTTGAGAATCATAAAAACTTAATTGAAATCAAGTTGCATACGAACAAAACAAAACGATTCGTAGCAATTAAAGATTAAGCAAAAGCCTAAAAGTAGACTAATTGATTTGACTATAAATATATCGTAAATTGATTACATATTACAAACGGATTATACACTAAGGAAATGGACAACTATTAAAGCATGTAAAATCGAACAGTGTGGGAATAATTGGGTCAAGTGACCAACTTACACTTGTAGTAGACGCCGCGTATTTGGTTAAGTCTCGATGGCCAACACGCCCTCGCCCATCACATGTAACAAAACTATGCAACAAATCCGTGGAAGAAGGCGAGAGTGAAGTGAAAATGCCGAAAGTGGCAAACAGAACCGCCAACTGCCACTGAGAGCGAGCACGAAATGGAGTCGTCTGTGTTGGCCACATTATTACACTACACTCGTAATGCCAAGTCATACACTTACACGCCCGTCCGTCAGTCCGCCCGCCTGCCCAGTCATGGCTAATTTCGCTGGCCAGCCATCAGAGTCAACGTCTCGGTTCTATAGTATATTTATGTGTGTGTAGTGTGTGTGAATGCATGCGTATATGTGTGCGTGGGCCGTAATGTATTATTTGTATGCGCCCATTATAGCGCGAAATAGAATTTGTTACGGCGAAAATAAAGAAATTATAGAAGCTTTGCATAATAAAACAAATTAAGTAGACTTTCTTAGGCCCTATAGAAATGAGACAACAACGTCGCTTTAATTTAAATTATAATTCAAATGAGATTAAAATAGAAAGAGCAGTACAAAAATATATGTATCTTCGTGATATACTTTAAATTAAAACAAAACACCATCACTTATGATTTAAATTATCGTACATTCAACTAAAATAAATTGCACTTTCAGATCAGAGTATTGTGTGTAAACTATTACCTTAGTTCTAGCTGCATTCCGTTGGAAACTGATATACATACATACATACGTCTTCGAAGGCACTTTAGCAAAGTCAACGATTTAATCTTTGGAGTAGGGCAGTGCTGGCCTCATATAAGAGTTTTCGCATATTTAATGATTTTCTTGGACTATAAATATTGTTACGGCACGTGGCCGAATGCGACAGATGCAGTTGAGAGCCCGCACGAAGGACGAAATGTATAAAAATATTTTCATAACTTGGTCTCAAGGCGACCATTAAATTGGGCGAATGGTGAACGCGACAACGAAGTACAGTGAGTGTGTGTTAAATTTTTCATTAATTTATCGGTTCAAATATTATTATAAGACAGGCATTTGTTTCGGCAGTTCCCAAACATCATTTCGCTGGGCAAATGCCAGTTCCCATGCGAGCGATGTATGCTATTTTTAGGCCAAAGACAAACTGTCCAAGCTTTAGTTGGGCCAGAACACGCGACTTGACGTAGCTCTGGCTATGCAAATGCAAACAGTGCAACACCCAGGAGAGGTTAAGATACTAGCATATGCGGTTTTCAAATGCAACACACACACACACACACATACAGACAGAGAGAGAGAGACAGAAAGGGGAGGGAGAACAACAACAATGGTTACAAATAGGCCATAACAGAAGGACATATGCGTTGTCTAAACAAAAAATCAATCAAAAAGTCAGTAAATACATATGTACAATACCACACACATATTCCAACCACACACGTGTACGCTATGGAGTATGGAGATTGTCCCCGCCCCCTTTCCCGACGCCGCCCTCATTTTGTGTGCACGGGTTCAGTGCACAAGCACAGCCCCCACCATTATAAAAAATTCAAAATTTTAATCGAAATATAGTGCAGCGACTACACAACAATAACATCAGACGGCAAGCGGCGAGCGGCTACGAACATGGCCAACAAAGAGCCATAGCAAAAATAGAATCTATTGCCCCGCAGTACAACATCATGTCCCTATGAGCGATGCAGCAAAACAGATAACAATATATACAAGCATATATAGTACATATAGTATAGTATGTGTATACTACGTTGAAATATAAACGCGGTCACAAGCCAACTAAGGTGAAAGCCAATTGCATTGTTAGCCGCTTTAGCCGGTCACCAGGTGAGATTGGCCCATGTTCTTGCCCCATTGCAACTCGACCCCCTTTGCCTGGGGTTGGCGTGCAAACGAAATTAGTGGCTCATAAATCGTAATGCGGAAAGCGTTTGCTCAAGGCTTCCAAATCTTTAATTAGTTAAATGATATACTGTGAAAACCGTGAAACTAAAAACTGAAATACTAAAGTAGAAAATTTACTCCGATTTGCATTAGCTACGTTAGTTTATCCGTGTGAGGTAGCTTACCTTATGTATGTCTGATTCACTTTCATCAGGGTGTAGCATCACATTAAATAATAAGTGAGAGTAAAGTGAGAATTCGTGGAACGCTCGGAATGTGTGTGGGCTTGTCGGATTAAAAGCGGTGTCAAGACATTTGCCTCGTCCACTGGTGGTTGCCCTGTCCAACTAACTCGTAATTAAGCTCGGCACTGACTAATTATGATGGGCAAAATGCCAGCTTGACATTTGAGCTAATCCGAGTACATCATGTAAATACTTTATGCACCACTGAGAGACCAGCCAAACACGAATGGGGTATGAAAAATGGGCGGAGTAATAAATATACTTTCAACAAAAGATTTTAAAAATTTAAGTGTAATACTTAAGAGCTCTAAAAATCAATAAATGTATTTATAAATTTAGTCAAAAGTAAAGATGAGCAATACGTTTTTAACAATCTATTATTAGTTGCTCTAGAAATATATTAATAAAGTTCATAAATTGTAAATATCAGGGATTCAATTAAATTATTTAATTTATTCACATTTAAAAAGATTCTTCTGTTGGGCTACCTAATTTTTTTGTTAAAGTTTCTTACACACAGCAAAAATTGTTAAATTTTATTTTACTTATTTCCATCCATTATACAACTTGTTATATAAAAACCCCATATTAAATTAAGATATTTATTTGTAAAAGTTCAATCAGCTGACAATGTTTTGCTTCGTTCTGATCTCGAGTTTCGTTTCGGATCTTTTTCGCATATCTGGAAATCTGTTGTTGTTCCCAAATTCGGTTGTACGGTAAAATGTTCGATACGATAAGCAGGGCGTCGAAAGCTTTTTGCTTTGATAAACGTAACGCGAAGTCGTGACAAATTGTAAAATAGTTTTGCGCTTAACATTTGAGCCGCCGTCCGTTGGTCAGTTCAATTTTGTGAGAAGCACGAATCGGTACAAGATTATCGTCGCAATAGTCGTAACTACATAGTTCGCCAGCTGTCATTATCCAATGGTACGGAAGTCATGGAACGTGCCCCACTTGGCGAGCCTGAAACTTGGGCCTCCTCAGGCAGCAGCAGCCACACCAGCATCCAGTTCCCAGCAATGTGGATTATGGGGCTCGGTTCGACTTACCTACACGATATGCGCCTTTCTGTGCAATTTTCTGCAGTTGGCCTTACGGAATATGCTGGGCCTGGTCATCTTGCGTATGGTCAAGGCGCGTCCAGAAGATGCGCTCGTATATTCTCCGAAATATCAATTCAATAATCTGACAGCAATTCCAAATTGCGGCAACGAACTGTCTGAGCCATCTGCCCGTTTCGATGTCGCCCAGCAAGTGTGTGTTATCAACGATTATTTGATGTTGACCATTGCTTTATAGACACTGCTCACTTTACAGAGGGGCGATCTGGCGTGGACGCGTAACCAGGAGCTGGCGTTTCCCGGCACCTTTTACTATGGCTACGTGATAGCCTTGCCTCTGGCTGGGCACTTGGCTGATCGCTTTGGTGGCAAGCTGCTCTTCATCAACTCGTTGACGCTGCAGGCGCTGGCGTTCATAGTGCTGCCATTTATTGCACAATTTAATTACATTGCGGCAGTCACAACGCTAGTGTTGGCTGGCATGTTTGCGGTGAGTAAAGCAAAACAAATTTCGCTAAATTGAAAATATTTATATTTTGCATTACCTTAGGGCTGTGGAGCACCGCCTTTGTATCAGCTGTTTGTCGTCTGGGCTCATCCCACGGAGCGCACTCTGATGCTTTCGTTTGCATATTCCGGCATGGTCGTGGGCTCCATATGCATATATCCGCTTGCAAATTATTTGAGCGATTTTGGCTGGAAAGTTCCGTTCTTTGTGCTGGGCGGCGTAACAACATTATACGGCATTAGCTGCAATTGGCTGATATATAATAGCCTGGATGACCATCCACGTCTCTCGGCAAGCGAGCGCACCTATTTGCAGCCTACAGGATCTGCGCAAACACCACAGGTGAGTAGTTGTGATATTCACAGAACATTTCTTAACAATACTTGTAGCATTTTAGCACACCCTGGAGATCACTGTTGACCTCTGGGCCGGTCTACGCTTTTGTCTTCACCCATGTCTTTCACAATTACGGCTTTCTAATGCTATCGCTGAATGTGCCGCGTTTTATGAGTGAAGCCATGCAGTTCAACATGAAGGAGGTAATAATCTCTAATATTTCCATGCAAATTCTTAATATTTTTTTTCCAGATTGGTTTTCTGTCATCGGCTCCATTTCTTGGCAGTTTTTTCTCCAAGCTATTGTGCGTATTCAGCTGCTCTTATATAGAGAGACGACTCATTTCACGTCTCTCTTGCCTACGTCGTCTTTTATACACCCTATGTGAGCAGCTTAGAAAACTCAACAATGAAATATTCATATTTATATTTAACTTATTAACTTTGCAGGTTGCGCTGTTAGTATCGTTTTGATAGTCGTCATCATCCTCGCCAGCTGCAAGCAGAAGACGCTTGTTTTACTGATGTATTTCCTATTGGGTGCCTCTACAGATCTGGGCTTTAGTGGCGGTTACTGGCCGTCTTTATTGTATTTCGCACCTTCGTTTGCTGGACTCATTTCAGGGCTGGCCAACTGCCTTGCTCACATCTCTGGATTTGCGACCCCGCATCTCATTGCCGCTTTGGTGCATTCTGTAAGTTACAACAGTATGATTATTAAACAAATTGATTTGATTTGATTTATATAATTTTTTCAGGGCATTAAATCGGAATGGAATTGCGTTCTATTAACTCTAATATTTTTTAATGCACTTGCCATGATTGTTTTTGGGCTTCTTAGTAGTTCAAAAATACAGGGATGGGATCCTCGCAGTCAAAACTCCCCTCAACCATACGATGGAAACAATACAAATAAAAAAGCGTCAAATACCTGCTAAAAATAATCAACTGTTTCTTGTAGATTTGTTTTTAATTTATTCAGTCTCTTTTATTATAAATGTAAGTGTAACATTTTAATTTTAATCTGTGTATAAATTGTATATTCTCTTAAATTAAAATTTCTTGGCAATCAATAAGATTCATTTAATAAATGTACATCAATCGAAAATGGTTCGACTTGGTAACTTGTTTATTTGTTATGAAACTAAATTTTCGCTACACAAAAAAAAATGTTGTTGAAATCACAAAATTTCCGACTCAGAGTCTTTTTACTCACTGTTGATTTAGTGTCTGTTTGGTTTTTTTTTTTTTTTTTTTTTGTAGTCAATCTAAGACGACTTGTTTGTCAGTTTGAATTGGCTGAACGCGCTCTCTTTCGATAAAAAACATTTGCACAGCGGCAAAAAAGTTTATCGATTTAACACAGTGCATCCATCGCATATCGACTATTTTGATGAAGTTGTGTCACACTCAAACAAAAGTGTAACCAGCGGAGTGAAATTTTTCGAAATAAAATAATATATTTTTAAATTTAAGATGCGGTCACGCTGTGTTTGTCAGTTTTTGTTATTTATAAATCATTTTCGATTCGTTTGCTTGACGTTCATGGACGTGTTTCCGCACCACAGCATTTGAATTGGTTTCGCAATAGAAAAATTTTCGTGTTTTCTATCTGGATGCAATAATAAATTGTCAGTGTTTTTTTCCCTTTAATACGTTTGCAATACAAAATTCTCAGTGGAATATAAGCAATCCAGAACAATAGACTTCAATTTTGCAGCGCATCAAGCTAATTTTCAAAGTGAGTACAATAACAACAACAATATTCTGCCGCATCTAGCAAACAAACAAACGTTGGTAAAACGTTGTTTTGTTTAATTATTTCGCTTGCGCTCTTTCGGTTAAAAGAAGAGGAAGGAAAGGCGGAAGTTAACAAAAGCGTTTCCTGAATTTGTTTGTTGCTTATTTAGTCTGGGCATCGAAGCATTTCCGTAAGAGTTGCTCGCGCTCTTGACAAATCAATAAACGCCAAAATGTCGACACTGTTTGTTGTTCAATCCAGATCGCTGCTGGCCCTGTGGATTTATTTTTTTTGTAATTTTTTTTTTTTTAACTACGTGCCAGTGTTGACAACCTGACGTTTTTTGATGGCGACGCAATAACACAAGCGATTATATTAATTCTTTTCGTCGAATGTTTCAAGCTTTTTGAAACACTTGTTACCTTGAGTGCGCTGGGTTGAGGGAGGTTCATTCAATCACATATATGTATATGTATGTATGTACGTGTATGTATGTATAAATTTATGTGCATATATGTACATCTGTTTGAGTTCACAGAGTAAATACATTTTAATTTTTCGCAATATGGCAACTGTAGCAAAAGCAAGATTTAAGTGTGTGTTGTAAAGCACGTACACACGTACATACATACACACACACGCCTATACATGTCTCTCACACACTCACGCACGCAGAGCGCCATTTGTTTGGGGCTAAAACAATTGTCGACGCCCATGAACCAAACAACGTCCACCATATTCCATATTCGAGGCGATCGCTTTGTATCGTTTCGTTCCCTTATTGCGTTTTGCATAAATGCTAAAGTCGACGTCATCATCATCGAATTAGTTTCAATTTGTTCACGTCCCAAACAGGTGATAACGGGAATTTGCAGAACTTTCTGCTCTATTATCTTTATTCCTATAGCATGTATACTTGTATGTATGTATGTAGACAAGTGTCCGATTTATTAATGCCTTTATACTGATTATCAAACGTATGTATGTTCGTTTGTCTGTATTGCACTTGTTTATAAACAATTGACGCTGCTTTTTATACCCGTTACCCATAGGTAAAAAGGGTATTATAACTTAGTGTCAACAGGAAAAGAACAAATGTAACGGCCAGAAGGAAACTCAAGAAACGTATCAAATGCAACTGGATGGTATACTATGGTTTATTTTCAACTTAATAGGAAATACTATTAAGTTAACCAAATATACTTTTCGGTGAATTTAAATGCACGGATAAGACTTTTGCAGTCTCCCAAAATGGGTAGCGGGTATCTCACAGTCGAGTGCTCTCTACTGTAGCTTTCTTACTTGTTTTCTTTTTGTCTGTGTGCACACACATACATACATATAAAACTATGCGCTGGTGTGCGTGCTTTTATGCTCTTCTCTTTTGCTCTTGTACTTTGAGCTTCGTCATTCTGTTTTTCAATTTGCGCCGTGCAAAAAATAGACTTCGCATAACATATAAACAAAAGATTGCGCAAAAATAAAAGAGAAAATTTCGTTTACCGTTCGCTTATTTATATATACACAAAATTTACATATATTTTTTTATATACAAACCTACTTGAATGTAGGTGTTCATAACACTTTTGTTTTGCGGCTTGTTTTTTGTTTAAATTGTGTTTATTCAAATACTACAACAATTGCCAATGGTGTCAAACCGGTTTCTTTAAGAACGACGCAACTAGCAGCTTTTTTGCCGGCAGATAAACAAGCTACACAAACATACAGCACATCTGTATTCACCATACACCAATTTACATATAAATATATACTACTCTTTATACCCGTTATGCGTCGGCTAAAAGGGGTCTTATAATTTAATGCCAACCGCAACAAGCCCAAGGGGCATCTTCGAACCCATAAAGCATATGCATATGTACGAAAACACCGAATAACAAGTGCTCCAATGCTCAAATCGAAACTGAAGGAGGAATGGGACCAAATAACAGCAGAAGAGCTGAATAATTTGGTTGCTTCAATGCCCAGACGTCTGCAAGCAGTTATTGATGCTCGTGGTGGTCCAACCAAATATTAAATTTATTTATTTTTTTTTTTTCAATAATATTACTTAAGTTTGAGAATCGTACGTTCACTTTTGTCAACGCCTTTTTTATGTTTTTTATGTATAACTTTGAAGGTTTTTGTTAAAAATTTATAATTTTTTGGATATTGGCATTAAATAATATTTAAAACAAAACTGCATCATTACTTTTTCAGTAAAAGCTTTTAAATGGTCAACATTGGAGAAAAAGGGGTCGTACGTAGAGTTTTGTCCGCGACTGTATATTCTTGTTTAAAATAGTTTGCATGAACACCACATTTCTTTATTTTGTTCTTCATTATATATGTTATCATTTACAACTAGGTTTATATACCAAGTATTATTCTTTGTCCAACTGAAGCACAACCCAGTTTTGTATGGTAAATAATTCATTTATTTATTGCATATTTTTGCAGCACTACCATGTTATTAAAAGTGCCATCTGTTGACTGGACGGATCAAATAGTATATATAGTGGACGACGACGAATCACTTTCTGACTTCGATGATGAGCCCGATTTTTCAGAATATATGTGGATGGAGAATGAGGAAGAGTTCGATAAGAACGTAAGTCCGAAAATGCACAGCTTAATATCCAAAAATAGCCCTCAACATTGATTTATTTGAACAGGAACTGCAACGATTAGAGGAGGAAGAAATAATGCAGGAGTGCTTTGAGGCAATGATCGAGGATGAACTCGAGGAGCAAATAAATGAGTGGGAAAAAGCCAAGTAAGTAAAAACATTTAATTTAATAAATTCCAAAAAAAAAAGTAATATATATTTACTTTCATTGCAGAACGGAAGAACAGAACTCGGCACTATCTGCACTGCCGAAAAACCAATGTAATGTTGAGAAATCTATTCTTAATCCCATGGCCGATGAATTCGTACCGCTTTGCCACCAAATAGAGTTTATAGCCTCGTAAACCTGGCCCACAAAACAGTCTGAACAAATCGAACCTCACACAACAGTGTTTCAGTTAAGGTGTCTGAAGCGCTATTCAATTCAAATTCACAATAGCAATAACTTGATAAACGTTTCTATATGATATACTCCTCCCTCTCTCCCTCCCCCATGTCTTGCAAAATAGTCCACTCCAAACCAGGCAACAGTGTATAAAAAAAGAAAAAAAACTACTATAAAACAAAATTTCAAAAACGCGCACAGACACACGTTAAGATTACATTAACCAACTCAACCGAAATGCAAACGAATACCATTAACAAAAAAAAAATAACAAAAAAATTTTAAACAAATACAAAAAAGAGAAAAATATAAAAAAAATGTAATGAAATCAAATGAAAAATATACCTTAACTCAAATTACGCGTATCAAATTTCTCGTTTAACAAGACAAATTTTGCTATCTGCATAGAATTACAGACGTGCCGTGCTAAAGCTAGTGAAACTTTCGTATTAACGTACAAAAACATAAACTAATGACTTTTACAAACGATTAATTGTGAATTGCAATTTCAATTTAGCCCCGACCCATATTCATAAATTTCCAGAAAAAAAGCGAATGTTATAATAACTACAAGACTCAATTGTGTTAGAAGATCGTCAACGTTGAAATTCGATTCAAAGACTTTAATTGTAATTAGTTAACAGCACCTGCCCACGACCTAAACTCACTATAAGTACCATTGTTTCTCTACTTTAGTTTCTCGTTGAGTGTTTGTTAACTCGTTATATGTTCTGTTTATTTAACAAAACTTGACTATCGTCTTATATTTTTTTTCGGGACTCGTCTACTTGTAATTTGCAGTTGTAAATAAGTAACAAACTAAAAAAAGATAAACTAAATTAATTAATACTATGTAATAATCTGTAATAACTCTTTATACGAGATGCTTACATATATACGACACTTATATGTATTTGTATATCTACTGTTAAATTTAAAAGCTGCAATACCATTTTGTTTATAAGTTTAAGCCAAAATTCAGTTTCGCGTATTTGCCCAGGCGCAAATTTGCCGAGAAAACACAAATTAAATATACTTCTGTTTTTGGATGTAGAAAAATAATGATAGCTTTTGGTTAGTTCTAGATATTTAAGACAGCATTAAAAAGATCTTATTTACTTTGTGTGATATAAAGATAAAAAACCAATCAAAAAAAATATGAAAAAAATATTTTTAAAATCCCAATAAAAAGAAGTATTATAGTATACACAAAAGTATTTTTATTTCTCAAGATCAACTGATCATCACAAAGGTGAGCGTTTGAATGATGTCTTTAATATAGTGTTAACAAGCGGAAGCGGAATTGTTTTGTTAATTACTTATTAATTGACTAATCACTTGAATTATATAAATTTGTGATAAACGAGGTAACTAAAACAAACAATACCAGTTCAAATAACCAGTTATGTTTATTCACATTGTTGTTCAACAATGCGTACAAAATAAATGAAACTAAAAGCATTGATGATTTCTTATTATCCAATTGAGTTTATTTATAATTTAATTTAATTATTATAGTTAGGATAGTTTAAAAACTAACGGCTCGGTTCCATATTGGTATCGATATATTTATCGCAGTAAATTATCAAAGTTTGTTGGCGATAGGTATCGAAAAAATAGTCGATAGACATTGATGATAGCAAACATGGCGTCGTCGCCAATTTCTGGCTGATTTTTGTTGTCAAAAGGAGCTGTGCAGAAAATGTTGCAATAAACTCGCGTGAAATGTGAAATATAATAAATAATTAGTGCAGTCCAACAGAGTGCAGTGTGCCGAGTAATAGTAAACCATATCGGATAGACGGCGTTGCAATGGCTGCGGCTGCTGCAGCAATGCCAGCTGCAAACACAACAACAACAACAGCAGCAGCGACAGCGACACCTGCAAATCCAAATGCACCTGCAATCAACGCGTCGTCGAGCAGCGGCAGCAACGCGGCACAGTTTCGGGAAATACATAAAAATACTTGGCTCAAAAGACTGACGGCCGATGGCAAGAAATTAACTGTTGGCCCCAAGGTAAGCAACCGCACCCCACAAAAAATCAAACATTAACTAAAAAGTGAATTTGAATGTATTTCGTTTCGACATAGAAGTCCGAGTGCAGTTGGGTGGTGTTCTGTGTGCACGACGACACTGATGCGCTGCTGGAGGGCT
The DNA here is from genome assembly GCA_035047365.1 of Drosophila ustulata. Classification (NCBI taxonomy): domain Eukaryota; kingdom Metazoa; phylum Arthropoda; class Insecta; order Diptera; family Drosophilidae; genus Drosophila; species Drosophila ustulata. The sequence goes on from JAWNPT010000094.1 coordinate 17,437,292, forward strand.
ATGCGGAGCCGCGTCAAGCGGCCGCTCACATGCCCGAATGGGCCGTTTCGCTGCGGGACACGCTGCACATATCACACGCCCTCATACCTAATTCCCATGAGTTTGAGTTCGTTGTAACTCTCAGCAACGAAGTGTTGCGCTTTCATGCGGTGTCATGGTAAGTTGAGCACGACGCTCCTTTGCCTTTTACAAAAGTTTATTTGAAATTTATTATTGCCAACAGGGAGATAATGCAAGAATGGGTGGAAACCTTGCGTTCCAAGCTGCGCGAAATGAAGATTCTTTCGCCACGTGAAAACCTCTACACAAAGTTACCTGAAGTGCGCGCTCCATTGCTGCCAACGCGCGATCCCACATCACCGTTGCCTGCACCGCCTCCAGTTCCCGCGGCTATCGTGCCCGGCGTGGAGCGCATTCCGGCATCCCATCAGCATCAACAGCAGCAACAGCCAAATGTCCAACATGAGAACAACACGTCCAGAGCATCAGCACCGAGTGCTGCAGCTGCTCCAACGCAAGTGGTTGAAGCGGCCGCCGCTGCTGCTGCCACAACAACAGTAACACCTCCAACCACAGCCATGTCGAATACATTAACACAGCATTTGCTGAATATGCTGTCGGACCCCATTAGCACTTACAGCGAACAAATTAGCGAAAGTCTAACGCCAAATGCCGTCGAGGAGCTGGACGAGGAAGTCAGTGAAACAGCTGGCACACAGACATCACACATCGAAGCTGTCTCTGACATCAATCTGTCCGACGATGAGTTTCTATCGCCCATACTGCGAAATGGTGTCCGAGTTGATGTTGCCGCTGCATCCGCTCAGCGCATCTCAGCGGGTAAGCGCACTAAAAATATTCCGAACCCCTTTTCCATAATTATCGTATAGTTTGTATAAAATATCACAACATATTGTCCTTTTGATCCATCAGATGTCTATTCAACAATAAACCCAAATCAAAACTGAGTATTCAAAAAATGTTCAATTCGCTATTGTTTCACATTAAACAGAAATATTGCTGTCGAAATTAGAAAAAGACAATCATTCTCATAAATTTTAATTTATGTATTTGAAAGTTGTTCACTATTATTTGAATTAATTAAAGTTCCACATTTAAGAGCAATATGGCTTCTTAAATTAGAAAAACCTGATAATACGGTGTTTTATTATTTATTTTTTGCATTTGAAAGATGAATAATTCGTAAATGCCAATATGTAGACATTCAATTGAATTCATTATTGTTTCACGTTTAAAAGTAATATTCCTTAGAATTAGAAAACTTATGTTAAATATTTAATTTTGGTAATATACGATAAGTTTACGAAAAGGGTTCGACTTGCTACCATTTATAGAATATCTAATTGAAATATATTCTTTTTTTTTACAGATCAAATCATGAATTTCGAACAAATGCTGCAATGCGAGCGTCTAATCCCTAGGTAAACTACTATCCCATAAAACTGCTATATCTGTAACTATTCTCTGTGCAAGGCGTTATATTGTTTATCCAAGTATGCAATCACCTTTGATTTCATCTGCTTGTCGCCACTAAACGTGCTGGTGAACAAATTCTTTAAGACCTTTAGGCACTTCTTGCCGTAGAAGGACAGCTCCTTCAATTGTGTTGCTTCTTGGCCATCAATAACCGTCATGTAGCGCTCGTCTAATTTGGCACGCAGTGCATCGTACTCCTTGATCATTTGTTGCGACATTGCCTCACGAGTGCTGTGATTAACGCGTTCACACAGTATTTCACCAAGACGTTCGTCTAGTGTCCGAAATTGTTCGCTGTCCTGCGCATTTTGGCAAAGCACTTTAAATAAGAGCGCAAAGTATTGTGGACACTCGTTTAACGTCAGTTTCTCTAGAGCAGTAACGGATGAGCATGAAAAAATATTCTTCATGCCGTCGAAGTCCTTGTGAAACATTCGATCCGTTTTCTGCAATTCCTCGATGTTTGCCAGACAGCAGTCGCGGCGCTTCGCTAAACTATTCAACTTGGACTGAAGCACGTGCAACTCTTTGCTCAATGAGGTGTTAAGCCGAATCAATCGCTGATAGGGATCTTCATTCTTGTTTCCATTACTCTTCGATGAGGACGATATGCTACCAGAACTGCTGCTGGAATATCCGTCATGGATATCATCACAAATGCTGTCACTATTTGAAGACGTCAAGCTCATCTCATACACCGTCTTTAAGTCATTCTGACGTGCGTCGTTAAATGGAAAACCGAGTTTGTCGTGATCATTGAGCTGCTTGTGCAACATCAGCAAGATGTAATTGCGCTCAAACTTTTCCTCTTGCGTGGCGCTCTGAAAAATGTGGAACCAGCGTGTGCATGTGGGTAATATGGCATCATTCTTGGGCAAATTCGTGACAATTTTTGTCACACTAGCGATCTGTTTAACGAACAATTGATCCAGATGCTCGTCAGATATCATACTCTAATACTGCTAATTGCAAATAATGTGAATCGGATTCAAGTTTCTGTGATCTCTATTTAAGCATTGAGCATGTAAATTACTTGGTTGCAATTATTTTCATAGCCTGCTAATAAATGTATGAAATTGGCTCTCTCTATCTCTAGACCACAAACATCACGTTCCATGTCAGCAGGAGCTGCTGATAAAACGAAGAGGCCACTGCGAAAATCGCCACAGCCAAAAGCTCAACAGGCTGCCACTAACTCAACTGCCGTCGAAGAGACGCCAGACAATAACATCACAATTATACAAGTGTCCAATACGGATAATCGCAATAGCGAGACAATGCAACCGCCCGAATTGCCGCCCAAAAATAAAATCATCGCGGATATATTTCGTTTTCCTGAAATCAATGCAAAGGCCAAGACGAAAACTTCTATGCAGCCCAAACTACAAAACGATTACAAAAGTAACGTGCAAATTATTCCGTCCAATTCTGTCGTCAACTCGAATACAATTCAGGTTCTGAGCCAAGCCAGCAGCAGTAAAAGCAGCATCAGCAATGGCACCAGCTGCAATCCCTACACGATTCCATTGAAACCGAATGCTTCCAATGCGACAACCACTCAAAATGCGGCCAACACAACCACAGTCCAGGTGCTAGCGGATGGTGATGCGATGACTACAACGCCATCGGCCACCACTGTGGCCGTCTATGGCACCTGTTATCCCACAGCGAGCGGAGCTCAACAAAGTGCCAATAAACCGCAGACACCAAAGGTCGGCAAGAAGATTATACTCAGCGCCAACAGCTCTGGCATCACCAACATACGTATTAACAATGAGCAGGCGAACGACTCGAATGTAATCAGCGGCAATGTGCACTACGAAAAGGTATTCCTGTCGTCGAGCATACCCGTCAGCAGCAGCAGTCCCACGGCTACGCGAGAGGAGCAACCCACCAGTAGCCATGCCCAGGCTATTGTGAGCGTGGAGAGCACGCCAACACCTCCCGTGAACGGAAGTCCAGCGCTGCCACGTCGCGGCATTGTCATTGCACCGCAGACGCCGAGCAATGGCCGCACTAGGCCTCAATTAACTCGTGGCCTGACTGAGCTGGTCATCAGCACACGGCCAAGTCGACGAGATTTCCACTATCTAAAGATGCTCAATACACCGCTCAAGACGAAGACAGTGCATAAAACGGCCAGCGCCAATGCCAACAATAACATCGAACAGACTGTTCCCCGCACGTCCAGTTCGAATACGGCAAACTCCGGGCAGACCAGCAACGTTGCCGTCAGCTCTGCTGTGGAGAGCATTGAGCAGCGCAGGCGCAGCTCATCCACATCGGATGCACAGGCGCCGTTGCAGCGCGGCGCCTCAGTAACCGCATCAACGCAGACGAATAGTCAACGTGGCGCCAACAACAATGAATTTGTGCCAGGTCGCAACGTAGCATCGAGTGCCTTTCGTATACAATCACCACCCCAGGTCGCATCAGCCCAAGCGACGAGTAGCAACAGCGGCAACAAGCGATTGACGCTTCGCGAGCAGCAGGTGATGCAACTGCGGCGCGAGATCATGCATCCTGGTGGCGTACGATTGAATTTGCGGCGCAAGGATTGTGTGGGCTCCATTGCCTGGGTGGACGCTTTTGGTGGCGTCTGGATTGCTGGCTGGAAGCAAAAGGAGCATCCGGTTCTATATAATGCGCTGCACATAGGCGATCAGCTGCTCTCCATAGCGGGAGTCAGCATCAGCACAGCCGCAGAGGCTAATAAAATTATACGCAATACAAACACGCTATTTGTGAGTACATTCATCAATCACATTAATCATATATTCCCCTAAAACATTTGCCAAAAATATGACTTTAAAAGCCAAATTAATGTTTCATTTTGCTGAATTTTTTTAAAATTCTTTGTCTAACCATCTTAAATCGCACGTTAAAATTAGTACGAAAAGTTTTAAAGCAAATTAAAAAAAAGTCATGATAATTAGTTTGTACTAGAAATCGTTATGTTCTTGTTATAAGGCAATTATTAATTGATTGATGGCATTCAAGAATTTGTATACGTAATTTTTTGCACATTATTTGTTACGGTCCCTGCTCTCAAGTGATGTCATTAATTAATCTTTATTTGTTTGTTTATGGATTGCAGGTCGAAGTGCTGCTCCGCCGCATCCCCTTTGGTCGTGCGTATGCAATACGACGAGATCGCGAGGGGCAATGCTTAGGACTTATACGCGATGGCAATACCTCAACTATTGTCGATGTGGTTCCCAACAGCTTGGCTGCGCGGCACGGACTGCCGCCTAAAGTATGACGAATGCATTGAGCAGAGTTTTTATTGATTGTGATTAATGAATTGTTTGGTATTTCAGACGCAGTCATGTGATGGTACCTCGCTGACATTTTGGATACTCACGGAAATCAATGGACGACCGCTGAATCTGTTCTTTAAGGATTTAGAGATACGTGATCGCCTGAATTCGGTAGGCAGGGATATATCGATATTAGTGCAACCGTCGGATTTGATAACCAAATTGAAGAAGCAGCTGAAATCGCTGCGCGGCTACAAGGATTATCTAGTACAGTAGACGCCTCACTTCAAAAGTGGTCGCTTTTATTTTATACATATATATGCATATATATAGCTATGTAGGGAAACTCAAAACTGTTATACTATGTTATACCTGTATATTTTTGTATAACACTGGGCCAGATAACCATTCCAATTTCAAGTAAAATTGCATGTTTACTTAAGCGACAAAAAGCTATATAGTCATCTTTTATACATATGTAGTAACCATATATTAAATACTTATAGACAGAAAGATAGTGCTGCGAGTGAATGAAACGGAGCGTGGAGAACGTGCGCTAGCGAACAAAACATACATATATATATTTTTGCAAATTTTATATAACTAGTTATACATGTAGATATAACGGTATAAAGCAGTCACTTTGAGATCTATATACACGTCAAAATTGTTCGAATATTATGATAGAAAAAAATTATGAAAATTTACAAATCAAAACGGAATCAAATGTTTATGATCAATTTGTAGTATTCTCGATTCTCAAAAAAAAACCCTATATTTTATTCTTAAATTAAATTGAATATACATATACACACACACACACACACGTATTATAAACCTGTGCAACTTAGTATCCTTATGCAATATTAGAGTGCCTCTGATTTTGTTTCTGTATTTGTGTTTTTTATTTGTTTTCATGTGAAAAGACAAAAAAACATCTATGTAACTTGAAGATGTGATAAACTGAGTACTCAAATTTTAGGCAATTTTTAAAAAGGTACATTTGTAAATGCTTTTTGATTTGTTTTAAATATACATATAATTTTGTGTTAATATTTTCCATATACATATATTATATTACATTATTAAAAACATACACATATAACGTCATTATGCAAACTCCATTAAAGCAATTTCATATACATAAATCACTACTCGCAGACTGTGTTGCGTTTGGCCTCGAAAACATCCTGTTTCCAGATGCGGAAATTGTACGTGTCCGGATCCAACTGCGAGTAAATGAATATGGGCATCGAGTTGGACATAACCCAAATGACGCCTTCCTCATCGATCTGCAAGAAATTGAAGACATATTGATTCAGTTCAAATACGAACAACACATTTATATTCTATACACTAACCGTTAAATCACTTGGATAGATCATATTCTGAGGATCAGATGCTACAACGCCATGGTTGTCCGCAGAGAAGGGCTTACTGGACTTCCAGCAACCAACGCCATTTGTTTGAATCTCTGCATAGAAGACAACGCCAGTCCGTGGATCGTAATCGTGCATTGTGGACTGTTTGTTCACACCCCGACTGCCGAGCACACGGAAATCATTGCCATGATCTGAACGCGCCGCATTCGACTCCTTTTGGAGCACCTGATTGGAAACAACGAACTCATTGTTGCTGGCCATGGCATGAAAATAAACATCACGACTGCCGTCGTCATTTTGTGATCCCAGAGTGGTCGAAAATATGCCATCATCCCAGCGGAATGTCTGACCACCGATATGCAAATCTCCAGCCAGCGGATCAAAGTTAAAGTAGTTGTGCTGAAACACCCACATGCGATCCTCCGCCAAACTGTACACATACAGTCGACTATTAACCAGATCTGGAATATAGGCATAAGCCTTGTCGCACTGGTTTTTAGAGCCCACATCAATTGTCAAACTGGCCAGACCGCGTCCCGTCTCCACAATGCTCTCGGGAATATAAAAGCGCTTCAGCACACGATCATTTCGAAGGTCGACAATCCAAATGCATGGCCGCCTGATTTGCTGACGATTGTCTATGGATCGAGTTTTAATAATGTGAATGCGATTCCATTGAGATATTTATTGACCTACCTGGATATTCCAGCATGCCGGTGTCAATGAACCATAATCTTTGGCACGCATCCACTGTGGTGCGGTAGACAGAGACCAGATTCTGTTCGCTTACATTAAACTGGTTCAACTCGAAATTGGGATAGGCACGAAGCTTCGGACTGCGTTCTTTGCCATCGCTACGCATATCAATATAATTCAAGGTTGATGGTATTCCCACACGTCTGCGGGGCATGGTGACAAACAGACGACCTCGGAAATGGGTCACACCCATGGGCACATTGTTGTAGGCCACATATGGACCTGTATTGGTGGCCGCGAAATTACCGCGAGCCATGACTCCAGCAGGTGTGTCCCTTGAAGTGAGCACATCACGTTTTCCACGTTCAAGCTTTTCACGGCCATAACGACCTGGGAACACGACGGGCGCTGTTGGAAAAGCGAAATAGAAATAATTTTATAGTCAGATTACGCGTCACAATTTTGTAGAACTTGGTCACATATTGATAACGTCTCTATAACTCGGTATAATCAATACCTGACGGATCGGGCATTCGGACGAGGCGACCCTCGCCGCGATTGTAGTAATCCATTTGTTTCCATTTAAAGACCTCAATCATGCCATCGCCCAGCGTCAAGTTGATCAAGATCAGCACTTGTAAGCAGAGCAGGAACAGAGATTTTGTCATTATTCTACCGTATTTAAAATAAGTACTATGCTGAAAGTGGAGCTTTCAGCTTTCCGTGTCCACGACTAAATGATGACTGAAGCTAGCCTTAGAAAAAGTGTAGTGCTTAGTACTGTACAATTCTAAAACTCAGAACTCAGAGCATCGAAAGCAATTGATAAGAGCGATTTACGTGAGATTTGCTCACGCAAGCCGGAAACCTGTTTCTTACTGATTCTACATAAGTAAGTAGCTTTATTTACAAGCATCGCAGTGTGATGTTTGCTAACTAGTTAGATCGTGCAATAAAAGAGTTTATGAATTGCAAGCAAAATTAATTATAGCCAATATACTCATACTATAATACTCTTGCAACTCGTTTGGCTTATCAACTTAAGATTAATGCGCAGAAATTGAAAGTTTTGTCAGTGAAGGTAAAAGCAAATAAATAATTTTAATTTCAAAAATTATTTTAAATTATTTGATTTAAAACTGGAGATAAAACACAGGTCATTTAAGCTGAGTGGTACATTATCACAAAATGTACTAAATAAAATATTGTGGTACAATTATTCAACTACGGTACTAAAAATATTGTTGCATACTTTTAGGATGTACTTTAATAACAAAGAGTACAATTTAAGTACCATTTTCTTTGGGCAATTGTCAATTAAGTGAGGGCGTGGGTAGTTGTACATGTACAAAAGCAAGCATGAATTTAATACATTCGCAAAAAATTGGTATTACCGGCATTTTTAATTTTGTACTTTTTTAATTCGATTAGCAAGTTTTATATACTTCCAAAATACAGGTTTATCGCATATATCGAGTTATACTTGTCTATCGAAACAACACCGATGCAATACAAACTTTCTTGAAAATGTGACCATTTTAGTATAAAAAGGCAAACCCTTGAAGCAATCTTATGATATTGTTTATACTTAAATCAAATTCAATCAATTATTTCATTGAATATTTAATTTAAAATGAAATTTACCAACGCTACCAATTTTAAAGAATTCTATCATTCTTAATAAAAATTATACCAAAATTCTTCAGTGAACTCAAAATAATAAAACAAAACAAACAAATAATCATCATTTCAAAACATTGACATTCCCCGCTCTTATTGAAACCATCACTACAATAGTGTTACCAATTGTGCATTTTAACGAAACAAATTAGTATATTTGAGATTGAAAGTTGCGGTCACGCTGACGCTCACGTACACACACACAAGCAAGGCAGAAAATTGCAATTGCACCGAGCGGACGACGAGCGAAACAAAAACGAAAAAACCCCAAACAATTCACTTGTTTAATAAACAGATATTCATTGCTGCCGAGCATTCGAATTAGGCTAGAAAGAAACGCTAAAAGGTAAACAAATCAAATTGTAGATTAAAAGGATTCGCGCTCTACTCGTTGACGGCGCGCGCGTTTAGGGAAAAAACGCGTTGCGTTCTTTTCCATTTACTGTATGTGAGAGACTTCTTCGACATACACACACATACACACAGATTTACACATACAGAGAGAGAGACTCGCCAGCAACGAAAACGACGGTCGTTTTTTTGGTTGGTTGGGTTGGAATAGACGACGGCGACGACAGCGAGACGAGTGAAAGTGTCTCCACCACACGGAAGTGCATCTGTGATTTTTGTATAATAATGCGTCGCGCATACTCAAATTTTAGTTACGCCAATGATTAACTTGAAATGCCCAGGCTGCGTTTTTGCCTAATTGACGTGTAACCAAAAACAGAAAAAAAAACATAAATAGAAAAAGAAAATATATATACATATGCGAAAAATCAAATAAGATGGCTGAACAAGTGGAAAAGGCATTGGCGTATATCAAAACAATGCCCGTTTCGACCACGTTACAGGTGACAGAGGCAGCCGCCACAACTTGCATGAATTGCTGCAGCAGCAACGACGACGACGCCAGCGGCAGCAGCAGCAGCAGCTCCTCCAAGTCCAAGGGCGCCAAGGCGAAGAGCAGAACGACCAGCAGCAGTAGCGGATGCGGCAGCGGGAGCGGGAGCAGCATCGATGCCAATGTTGTGGCCGCTGCCGAGGCTGTTGTCAACGGGGAACTGGATGCGGCCTCTTGCTATCATGTCAGCATGAAAATGTCCATTGATGCGGCCACACCGCGCATTTGTGGCGACAACATGCCGTTGAAATGTGATGCGTTGGCGGCAATGCGAGAGGCGCTAAGCGCCAACAAACCGTTGCCCCTCAACTCCTCCAACTCGAACTCGAAGCAGCAGCAACAATCGCACAGCAAACACAGTCCACCGCCGCCGTGCCAGCTGCTGGAGCGTCTCAATTTCCCGGAGGGCAACATCATCAACACATTGCACACGATACTCGCTTTGCCGCCCTTCGATCCCTACGCTCCGGCGCCCAAATCGGATGTCATCTACAAGGATGTGGTCTCGCTGATGCAATGGAGTCTGCGAGAGGACAACGTCATCGAGATGGAGCTGAGCGACAAGCTGCTGCACGAATGCAAGCCCAGCACCTGCAAGGATGCCAACGATGAGACGCGCTCATATTTGGTGAGTATTTCAATTTACTTATAAATTTATAGAGCTTTTAATAATTCCGACCTTACAGATGGCCATTGAGAATATGCGTCTGTTTTCGGAGGATCCAAAGAATCCGCTGCGCGATGGCGATGGACAGTTGCGTGCAATTACGGTGTGTGTTCCCAGTGTTGTGCAGCTCGTCTTCGTCTGAAAAACCTAATCCATTGCAGCTTTATTTCCAGAATCTTGCCTTGATATTTGTAAAGCATCGTAAGGAGGAGTTCTTTACGTTTTGTTCCTGCAAGGAATGTCTCGAATATCGTGAAACCATCATGGCCATCATGATGGATCAATTCAAGGCTGCTCACATGGTGGTCATGCTGCTCGATGTGCTCATCAAGGCATACAGCCCCATGTTAAAGTGAGTCCCAATCCCATTCTCATTTATTTATGTTTGCACTGTATAAATATTGCTTGTTTGTTCTTTTTTAGAAACGATGCTGCCTACAACAAATTTGAGAAACTGCTCGAATCAAACAAACAAATCTATTGGATTACCAGCGGTTTTCTCTACGATAAAAATGCCGAATATCTTGATTTTATTGATGATACTGCGATCTCTGATAATATGATATTAGTGCTATTCAGTGCCATGTAAGTTATCAACTTTAATTTAAATAACATCAATTTAATAACACCGAATTTCTCTTTGTCTCTCAGTCTGATGGCCAACAATCCAATGCTGCTGCTACAAATACTCGCCTATAATGTTGAGTGCATTGTCAAGGCATTTTCCGAGGGCATGATCGAAATTGCTCAAAATGTGCAGGAGAACGAGAAGATTTCTGCCGAAAAGATGCTCACATGTACGTTGAGAGGCTGCTATTTACACACTAAATCAATAAGCATATTATAAATATTGTAATTCACGCACTAATAACTTTAGTTGGTTACGGATATTTTAGTTGCATGTAATACTAAATAGAAAACACCATTGTAAAATCTATATATAACATTTGCTCTCCGAATGTATGATACAATTCTAAGAAGATTTTACAGCATTCCACTAACAATGCAATATTGTATTTAATGCACGAAAACATTGCACACATTTTTTTTGGGTTATGGAAATTTTAATCATATAGTACACAAATGATATTATTAAGGTAATAGTTCATAACATATACTTAGTGAAATGTTTGTTAAAATTTAAAGATTTTACAGCACTAAAATTTAAATTACACTAATACGTTAAGTTGCTTGTGGAAATCATAATTGCATGTTGCACTTATCAATACAATCATACTGAACAATTAACAATTTATCATTCTTTTAGAAGTCTTCGATACAGTTAGAAGATTTTGCAGAATTCTACTAATACTGCAATTAATGTACTAAAATATTGCACATTGAACATAATTTTTTTTTCGGTTTCGGTCATTTTTCTTATAAAAGCTATTATCATTATTGTATCATAAGGTTTGTTACAAATTTGTAGGTTTTAATTTAGCTTTACAAAATTTGTTTTACATTTATATATAGATTTACTGGACGGCTACTCCGATTTGAACTGCATCTCACAGAAGATATCGCTTAGCCTGTTTGCTTTCGAGAATGATTTTCTGCGCAAGTTCAAACTCTCCTGGGTGCTATTGTGCCAGCGTCTATTTCAGCAACATGTGTTCAATCCGCTGGGCGACACAATGCTCGCTTGCATCCTCTCGCTGAAGGAGGGCGATGGCAGCACACAGACAACGGCGCTGATCAAGCGCTATATGCTGTTCGATGAGCATATGCACTCCATTGAGCGCCGCTGGACGGACATCTGGATGGAGCTGAACAAGTTCAACTTGTCGCCCACGGAGCATGATCGTCGCATGGGCCTGCTCGATGTGTATAACATATTCGACAAGGTCGTCATGGATGCCACCTCGTTTTCGTTGCCCGACATTAGTGATGATGAGTTTATTGATTTTCAACGAATCGTCGATCGTCAGCTGGCTTGGAAGAATATTATGGCATTCACCAAGCTGAAGTGGCCCGACGGTTTCTACGATCCGCCCAACAAGCTGGTGCACGAGGATCTCTGCAAGAAGTGCAACGCAATGCTGGAACACCATAATGAGTAAGGATCTTAAATATTAGTATAAGAATGACGCGGGTGATTTACAAATGTTCTGTTGTCTTAGGAACTGCAAATGCATCACTTGCTCCATTGCTGGGACACCTCTGTTGCCACGACAAGCCGGCCATTGTGCCAAGTGCACAACACTCGGCATTGTCGAGAAAGACGCCAAGCTGATGAAATCAAAAATTCTGAGCACCTGCACCAACGATGAGGCCCGACACAATGCAGCGTCTGCAGCTGCTGCAAGCACAAGCGCCGCTGCGGCACAGCGTCAGCAGCCACCAGAGCAGAGAGGAGACGAGCCAAATGGCAGCAGCGGCAGCAACACCAGCATGTCGCTGCGACGACAGGAGATGGATACGGCACTGCGCACCACATATCACATTGCATGGGCCGTGTTCCAGCATCTGACCACGCGGAAACGCTATCGCTTCGACAGCATTGAGCCGCAGTTCTTTTGCGGCGAAAACTGTCGAGTCTCTGCTTGCCAGCTGGCGCGTAAAATCCTTGCCAATGAATTGTCGCCGCCACTGACGAAGCATTTGCTGCGCTGCTTCCAGCCGCTGTCGTTTTCGCGTGAGGAACTGCGCTCCACGCTGCCATCGCTGATGTTCTTCAATCGAAAGCTGGCACCTAGTCCCGCCGAGCTGCAGGAGCTTAAGAACCAGCACTATGTCTATAAGACCTACTGGACCTTTGTGCTGTCCATCTATGCCAATTTCTTTGTCAAGTTCAACTCGACCTCCACGGACTTTAAGCACCTGGAGCTACTCAAGGGCGATCTGCGTTTGCGCCCCAACAGCGTCGTTGGTGACAAGGACGACGGTCGCTTTGAACAATTTCTCGCCCAGGTCATTGGGTCTGTATTGATAATATATATTTATTAATTCAATATAATTTCCTAACATATATTTGTTTTATTTCGTTGCAGCTACTCGCCTTTTAAGATTACCGATGAGTAAGTTGAAAGTTTGTAATTGATTTCATAACCCTCTCTAGTTAGTGTAAAAAATCACTTTTCGTTAGTGATGTGCGATATATTAGTGATTTGCTATGAATCGATCAGATCGATATTAATTGTCAGACCTAAAACTCCATTTTGATTGAAATGTCCTTTTGTTTTATGTCAACAGTTTCACGTTGGGTGACGCAAATATTGAGAAAATGCAATTTGGAGTAGATCATTTAATGATGTTGCACGACTCACAAATGATGTAAGTACTGTCGTAAATGTAATTGTAATCAGCTAATGGACATACGATTAATATGCAGTAAGCGAAGTAAGCCGGACAGCACATCAAGCATGTCGGCCAACAAAGCCAAAGTCAATGAGACGACGCAAACTGGAGCTGGCTGCAATGATCCGAATAACTCGAAGAAAAGCAAAGAGAAGATGCGCAAATGTAAGTGCCGATAAATGAGAAACACGAGAGATTCTTACACGCTTCTTTACACTGACGACAGGTTGTGCGGACTACGCGGACATGGGCGAGACATGCAAGGAGAATCACTCGAAGAAGCGCGTCAAGAAGGAATGCAATCATGCACGCTTCAACGAGACACGTGATCGCCTGCGCAAGAAATTGTCGCAGAGCAAAAATGGCCAGGAGGAGGCCACAAAGGCTCAAGTCGCGCCCAAGGCGCAACCAACGCCACCAGCGGTGACGACGGCTGCGGCTCCCAAAAAGCCCGAGCCCGTGACATCGCAGCAACATCTACAACAGCAGCAGCAGCAGCCGCCCACATTGAAAATGGTTGCATCTGCCCAGGTGCAAGCGGCTGCACGCAAAATGCCAGCGGCAGCAGCGGCGGCTGCTGCGGCAGCGGCTGCAGCAGCGCTTAACGAGATTGGCGAGAACATCGAGGACGGCGACAATAGCCTGCTCTGTTTGGACAGTCTCTGCAAGAGCATACAGATGCATACGGATGCCACAGCAGCGGCGGCAGCAGCAGGTGGTAATGAAGGTTTGCCATCGGATCTGAGCAATTACAGCAAGGAGGAGATGATGATGCAGCACTTTGCAGAGTTTCTGGGCAGCTATACGCGTGAACAGGATCAACAGCGCTGGATCAATGAGACGCTCAACTTCATCGAAGGCAAGCCGAACCAGCCACAAACATCGAATCCGAAGAAGGCGGCTAAAAAGGCGAAGCAAAAGCAACGCAAGGAGGAGGAGAAACGCATCAAGGAGCTGGAGGATTTGCGCGGTCAATTTCTTGATATCTACTTCAAGGAGTTCATTGACAAATACGAAATGAAAACATTGATGGCTGCTGGCGGCCGCAAGAGGGAAAAGAAACGCATTGGCGAACTGGAGGCAAACATTAAGAATCTGCAGCGAGCTAAGGGCAAAGTGGAGACAATCATTCTGGAACTGATTGCCACCGTTAAGCAGGCAAACAGCGATTTCAAGTTCTCCTATCTGCCCACCAAAGAGCAGCAGCTGGGCAAACTGGCTGAGCTCGAAGAGATTTTAAATGGTGGCGCACGAATGTCGGCACCAGAGCCATCACCACCCCCACAACAACAACAATCTGCCACTGTGACCGTCACGGCACCGATACCAAATTATATCAGCTCTGCGGCCTATTTTCCACCCCATCTGGGAGCAACGCACACACCCGTGTGCTATGCTCCGCCCATGCAGCACCAGCAGCATCAACAAATGCCCCGTGATGTGATCGCTGCCATGGCCAGCAATGCCATAACCGCTGATCCATCCAAGCGTATTGTGACCATACGACGAGTGCAGCTGCCACACGCTGGCGGCGATCAGCAGGTGACTGTGGTGGCCAAGGGCAGCTCGCCCGACGAGGACAAGCTGCTCTACACCTTTGTCAACGGTCACATGGTGGAGTCTGCTCAGCAGACGCAAGACAAGCATGTTGTTGCTGCAGCTGCTCCAGCGCCTGTTGCAGTGCCGGAGAAGAGCGCCAAGGCTAAGAAGAAGGAGGCTAAACGAGCGGCAGCAGCGGCGGCGGCTGCAGCAGCAGCTGCTGCTGCTGAGCTTGAATTGAAGGCGAACCTTGCCAAGAGCAAGAAGCAGCAAAAGAAGGCAGCAGCAGCGGCTGTAGTTGCCACCAGCTCCAGCTCTGGCAGCAGCAGCTCCAAGTCGCAGACACCACAAAGCAGCGCTGTCAACACGCGCGAAAACTCCGTGTGCAGCATAAAGCCGAAGGTGACGACGACGGCGGCGGCAAATAAAAAGTTGAAGCAGGCGCATAAAACTGTTGTGGAATCGCAGGTGCCAAAGGTGCTGCCCAAAGCGGAGCCCGCGCCGCCGCCGCAACCAGCGGAGCCACTGCCCGAAAAAAGACACAAACGCTTAAAGTCGCGATTGGAACAAGGACAGTTGGACAATAATCCGTTTAAATCGTTGCATGTGCAAGACTCCTCGGACGGCGAATGGGAATCGGGCAGCGATTCGGAGCAGCCCCCACCAGCCCAAGCTGCGCCTGCGCCGATTAAGCCACAGGTCAAGGCAGCTGTACCGCCCAAACCTGCAGCAGTTGCATCGAATGCCAAACAAAAACCCGCAGCAGTTGCTGCGGCGCCCGTCAAGAAACCCAAAAGCGAGGCGCCCCCAAAGTCACAAACGCAACAACAGCAGCAACAGGCCAACAAATCCACAGCAGCAACAGCCGCGAGTAGCCAACGCAAAGCGGCAGCGCAACAGCCAACGACGCAGTCGAAAAGCCAACAAACTCAACGCGTTACAGAACCGAATACCAACTCACGCAAAGCCAAGTCGGGACAAGGACAGATGCAGGCGCAGACCCAGAGCAGTCAAGTGGCTGCTGGAAATCGTGCGGCACAACAGCCAACAACGCGTGGCGGACGCGGCAGCGGTCGCAGCTCCAAGCCCACAAATAGCGGGCAGCAACAGTTGCATGTGAACAGCAATAGCAACGGCTCCCTGAACACCTCGGAGGGCGGCGGAAGCAGTGCGCAACCATCGAAGCGTTCGCAGCGTGGCAAACGCGGACATCGTGGCCAGAAACAGGGTAAGCCAATCAAGAGCATTTAACTTTAGCAATTCCTTAACTTGTCGCAATCCCTTTGCAGAGGATCTCTCGGGTATACCCCACAACATGGGCTATTTCAATCCCAACGAAGTTGCCATACCACCGCAGCTGCCACCGCACGCTGCCAGCTATGCCAGCACACTCGCCCAGCAGATGCAGCACCTGCGCATTGGCAGCAACAGTTCCGCATCCAAGCAGCAGCAACAGCAGTCGGCCAATTGCAGCATTATGGATCAATTGAATCGTGGCGTTCAAGTGGAGCATCTATCACTGCCGCCGGGCATCACGCTCACCAAGGTTGATCCCGCCAAGAGCGAGCAGCTGCGTCAGAAGAGCGAATCCATACGCAAGCTGTCCAAGCCGCTGACCGAACAGCAGCTGCAGCAGCCGCCACAACATCTGCTGCAGCAGTCCGCACATCTCATGGGCGGCTACTATGCCACGGGTAATGGCGGCCTCGATCCGAACACGGGCGTCTTTATGGTGGAGACGAATCCGCCAACCAGCAATCGTCACTGCCAGCAGCCGCAGCCGGTTTCGGTGTCCACCAACAGCAATGTCGCTGCCGCCGCCGCTGCTGCCAGCGCCAGTGGCAAATCGTCGCGTCGACGACGCCGCAATCGTGGCAAATCGGGCAGCAGCAGTTCGACTGTTGGTTCAGCTGTGAGCCTGGCTAACAAGCAACGAGGTGCAGCACAAGACCAGCAGCAGCAGCAACAACAGCAGAGCCAAATGTCCACGGCGCCCATCATAGAGGCGAGTGCGGGTGGCAACATCATCACACTGCGCAATCCCATGTTCCATTCGGGTGTCAACAATGGACCCGTGGCCGGCAGCATGCCACCCAATCCGAATCCCATGCCACCAGGTGAAGTCTACGATTAATATAAACAGTAAATAGTAATTTAATGTATCTATATTTGCAGCACGCACTTTTGGCGGAGCTCTGCCCATTGCGGCACCGATGCAGATGGATCAACCGGCCGCGATTATTAAGAATGAGAACGGCATGTTCACCATACGCAACCCGGCGCTGCATCAGGCGGTTACCAATGGCCTGGCCATGGGCGGCTATCGACAGTTTGGCAGCAATGTCAACTACTACACTCCCCAGGAGGCGGTAGCCGAGGCTGCTCGTGCCACACAGCAGAAGCAGTCTTCGCCGCCGCCGACATCATTAGCAGTTGCACCCGGCGGCGGCAGCGTCAGCTGCTCCTCCGGCCCTGCTGCTGCGGCACCCACTAATTTCTCATATTTCTCCAGTGGTTCAGCCAGCGGCGGCAGCAGCAGCTGCAGCAGCGGCGGCAGTGCTGGTGGTAGCGTTGTGGACACGCACAATAATATCAGTATTAGCTGCACAAACGTTTCCCTGGGCAGCCCTGGTCGCTTGGTGGGCGATGCCGCTGTCATTGCACGTCCCAAGCATGCACAGAAATGCTTATCGGCCATCGGCAGTGAGCTGAAGCAAAAGACCAAAGACCACAGCCACTCGTCAGCGTCGGCGTCGAGTCAATGGTCAAGCTTTGGCCAAGCACCGCAGGAATTTGTTGGCAGTGGAGCAGGCTCCGGATCACTGCAGGAGAAGTATCAGCAGTCCAGCTACTACAATGGCTTTGAGGTCTTTCCCTCGGCAGTTGGCACAGCAGCTGGCAGCGCTGGACCCGGCGGCGTTAGCGTGAGCGTTCCTGGTGATTGCCACATGCATCATAATTGTGGCGACGATTCGCCGCCGCCAACCATCACCGGTTTCAATTCCTACCTTGAGGGCATACCCAACACTGGTGTCATACGCTACGATGACGCGGCGTTCCTCAAGAATTTGATACCGGGCCAGCATCTCAACAACGAGGTGCGTGCCATTTGCATGGAGCCCTTGTGGCCTAGTCGAACGAATCTTTGTCGCACCAACGATCAATTGTCATTAGAATTACTGTCATCTGCTTATTTTGCGTTCTATTCTTAAATGAAAAGCAATGTTTTACGCTCATTTTTCATTATTAAGCGGCGGGCAGAGACGATTATAGGCGGTAATCAAAACTAGGCTGTCAGTTAAGAATAGATAGAATAGCATCGATTATTCAGTATCGATTGTGGATGACATTTAATCGACGTCTAGCAATATATTGACATCTGTGTATCTCTCAATTGCAGGTCTCCATACACAACATATCGGAGTCCAACTTTGCGCGCAACAACACATCGCCATCGCCACACCATGTGGAGATAACAACCGTGTTCGGGAGTCGCGCCTGCGCCCCAACAAATACCTACGAGCAACAACAGCAGCAGCAGCAGCCGTCGCAAGGCAGCGTCAGCTCCGGTGGCAGCTACTGCGACAACGTGACCGCCGAATACGGCAGTGGTAATTTATTATAAAACAAATCTAAATTATGATCAATCTAAATGGAAAAACTTTTGCAGATTCCACCCACCTTTTTGTGCAAGGCAGCATGCTGCCACGATTACCACAACCATCGCCGGCGGCTTCGGATCCCTTTGGTTATGACTTTGAGCCGGGAGCAGCGGCTGGCTCGAAGCCAGCTAGCGTGGCGAGTGATCTGAATGAATTTTTACGCCGCAGTCCGCACAGCCAACGCACCTCTCCGTACAGTCCGGATGAGAATGTGGCACTCGAGGCATTTGTGCAGAATATGAACGCCCTACAGATCGATGCGGAGCAGTGCTCACGTCTGAATGGATCTGCGACTGGTGCTGCGGCCACTGGAGACGCTGCCGTGGCCGATGCAACGGCGGCTGGCGGCGTTGGTGCTACTTGGTGGTAAAGCCTCGGCTGCTGCCATGACCATGACAACTGTTGCTTCACTTCACCACACACACACACACATCCTTCATATACATCCACGAGCCAGTGACGGCCACATAACGCAAACATTTCATTGATAAGGCGAAAAAAAAAATAAAAATACAAAAAAACAAAACAAATACCACACAATGGCTTAGAGGTCAATTTCGATGTTTCAACAAGCGAAAAAAAAAATAAATAAAAGCGAATTAAATTAAATGGAACTCGAATCGACTTTATTCACTTTCAATTGGTTGCTAAAAAATTGTTTGATTATCTCATATATAATGTGGAGTTTTAGCTTAAATTCAACACGAAACTAATCACTTTAGTAGAAAAATACTTGTTTTTTTCATTTAATTCTCAAATATTAGTGAGCCAGAGGCATAGCTGACGCTGGAATCTTCCATATCGACGCACTGGCTGCTCTGTGCATACTTGAGAAATTTAAAGCTCATATTTTTAAAGCCCTGATCCTGCAGAGCTTTAACAGCGCCCAACATGACGCCAATGGGATGACGACCGCATATCGTATTATTATATTTACGCAAGTACTCGGTAAATGCGCTGGGACTAAGCGTCTCAATGATATCCATTCCCTGCTTATCCAGCTGCTCGATGCACTTGTGAATGGCGCCGCAGGAGCGATCATAGTACGTGTAGCTGAAACGCTGGCCCCAGTGGCAAAAATCGGAAGATATCACAAAGAGGTTCGTTGGATCCATGAAATATGGGGCCAATAAGCTGCCGTATTGCGCCTCCTGCTCGGGATTTAGTGAGCCCACCAATATAGGCACAATTGTGAATTGGTCCTTAAAGCTGCGAGTGAAGATAGTCAAAATAAAGCAGTGAAGCAGTTTATAAGTTTTTAAAACGTACTCTTCCATCACTTTGGCTATGTAAGGCAAATGCATTTCAATGGAGTGCTCATCCTCGTCCGTCTTCATGTCCATCCACGAAAATTGACCTGTCTTCTCCAGCTCCGCGTTGACTGCAATTGAAAAACCGTTAAATGAATATGTTAATTGCCAACTAATATTAGGCCACACACCTTCGTTATCAATTTTGAGATCATATAGCGGCGTCTTGTACTTTTTCGCCACCGATAGCGCGCATCCACGAAGCCGTACATGATGTGATGGACCCAGGATGAAAATGCGTTTGCTGCAGAAAGCAAGAAATGGGACATCAGCTCAGTAGTGTTCATGGAGATCGGTGATCTATCTGGCGGTCATTCCACTTACACAACAACTGGGCTCACTTGGCGATAGGCAAACGCCCCACAGGCACCACAATAGGCATAGCCGGCATGTCTAGGATGGTTCGTCAATAAATGGGTATAAATGTAGTATTATCAACAAATTGCTAAATACTTACGGTGCAATAATAGCACGCGCTGGTCCATGGGACAGATCTGCAGCACTCAGCCAGCGATCCAACTGCCTTGAGAGATCCGAGCCTGTAAATAGATAAGTAAGTAGTAAACATTTATTAACCTAACATTTTAATTCCTATTGTAAATATTAATTTCATCAAAATTTTAAAGGATGAGTAAATGTACTATTATTTTGTAATATTTGAAACGTAAAATTTGAGTTATATTTCTATTTAAATGAAATTATGATTCAAAAACGTAAATATCAAATGTTGCGTTCAATAATTTATTATATTACAAAATATAATGAGACAAAAACATTTCTAAATTATTTAAATGTATCAAACATTAAACAATAATAATACCTATAGATATTAATTTTTATTTCTTTATAGAGATCCTTATTTAAAGTTATTGAAATTTATATTAATCTTCTTAAAAACATAAATGTAGCACTAAAGTTAAGAAACAAACCAAATTACATTTTTGAGGGGAACCAAGTATTTAAAAAAAAAAAAACATTCTCTACTATCTGTATACATTTAGTAAAAAATTGTTACTAAGAATATTGCTATTGTAGTCGAATCGATTCAAGAAAAAACATAGTTGGCATGTCGTTGTCTAGCAACAGATAAACAATTTTCACTTCATATCAAACAGATTTATCAGTTGAAACAAAGCAGCAGCAAAGACATATGCAAAACTTGTTATATAATATATTGTATTGTTTAATAAATTCCTGTAATTCTAAATGATGAACAACAAAGAGAAACAAACCGATGAATTACTCAGTCGCATACGCGGCGAACTTACTGCAATTCTGGCTGAAAAGTGAGTACAATTATTATGTGTTTAATTTGATATTGTAGAATATTTGGAGTGCTTTCAGTGCCAGCAATGATCCGGAACGTCAAATTTCCTATGAGATGCTGATGAAGCCTTCGCCATTGGACAGCATGGAGATGCAGAATCGCTCGAAGCCAACCAAAAAAAATAAAACCAAACATTCTGGAGTATTCCACAATCCGCAATCGCATCGCCAAGCTTTGGGCGGCAAATCCATAACCATGAAACCGTCATCCGAAAAATTGGGCGCACGACAAACAAGTCCATCGAATGACGATCCTATGTCCGCATCGAGTATTCAATCGGCCGCTTCAATGCTGTCTTCACGACTAACCAACTTGGATCGCAGCATGGCAGTTGATTTCATGGAGTCACAAAGCTCTAAGACGATGGATGAGGACATTAAACGAATGCAGTTGGAGTTGGGACAGAGTTATAAGCTCTTTCAAAGCATTGGCGAGAAACTAGAGTCCATTAACTTCAGCAGTCTGAAGACGCGCATTCGTGACTTGCATTTGAGCAATAACAATGATCTGGACAAGATCACCACGGCACAGTTGAAGAAATCCTTTGAAGCCAACTACTTGCAAAATAATTTGGACAAGATCACAACAGATGTCGGCGATGATTTTCGACGTCATCCCGGCGAATTCGGCGACATTCCCGAACTCAGTAGTTTCTTCCAGGCGTGCGCCCAACTGGAGCACGGCCTGGACTCCCTGAAGCAGCAGCGCAAACGCAGCAGCGAACTGGAGCAGCGTCTTTGTTGGGCTAATGAGATCGCCTTCAATCGCATGCAGGAAATTCGCTTTGCGGTCGGCGACAAACCGGAGACAAATTTCTAAGAATTCTAATTGATGCTAAGATGCATTTTAGTCTCAGATGTAATTGGTCTTTCAATAATATTAGTCATTTTTTGGAAATTGGGACTTTATTTTTTTTTAATTATTATAAAATACACACTTCGACCCTTTTTTATCATATTGTACATTATGCCCCCAAAGAAAGGTCAAAGACACCGAGCTACATTGAACAGGGATTTTACCTGAATCTGTGTACCAGCTTCCTGCGTGCGATGCTCTCCTGGCCGACATATTGATTCTCTTGCTAAGTGTGCTAAATTAATTGGCCTGTTGAAGACAATTTCGACAAACTAAGTTTTAACGCCCGCACTCTTTGTGCCTCTCTTTCTTAATGCAAAAGTGACGAACACAAATGCAATCAGGGTGTTGGAGTGGAGAAACATCGATGGCGCTATCGATGTTTACAAATCGATGTTTCTGCACCCACAAATACGATGATATCGATATGTATAAATCGATTTGTTTTGCACGCATACATGAATTATTCTGAACATTTATTTTTAAGTAATTATTCTTTTAAATAGCAAAAATTTGTCTTCAATAAAAACGCTTTCTTTAAAGGTAATTTCATTTGCATGGTGACCACAAAACTGTTTCGAAAATAAACTTCAGAGGTTGGTCACACTGAAAACAAATGCAACATGCATTTATTGGGATCGATACCATACGATTCAAGTATATATCGCCAACGATACCCGCGTAGAATCTATGCAGTATATTTATGATTAATTATCGCACATACAAGAGTATATTTTTAAATTAAACTTGCGGTCACGCTGAACCCCAGCGCAAGTCGCCCGAAGGTTTTGCGCGTTTTTGTTGTTTTCGGCATTTATTTAAGAAATAAATAAAGTTTGTTGCAAGTTGATTACCTTTACAAGTCTATTGTTGTTCCAAATGTAAGACAAACTTGCAGTTTTAAGTTTATCTGCTAAATACCAACTGCGTTTCATTGTGAGTGTGCGTGGGAGCGTAAACACGCGAATGGTTGCTCGAGTGCCAAGAAGAAGAAGCATCAAAGGGAATATTTTGTGTGCAAGTGGATGAAGCGAAAAATTAAATAGTTAATAGTGTCTTTTTGAAATATATACCGTACAAAATAGAGTCAGGTGTGTGTGTTGTCATTAACATTTCTATATTGTACATATAGAATTACACGTTATATTTGTAATACGCGGCAAATGAGTAGCATCGCGGCGCACTGAGTTTTGAGTAGCATCGCGTCATTGCTGTACTAAAAACTAAAAATTGCCGTATTCGTATTCCGCCATTTTGAAAGCTGCGAGTCGAAAGTGGAATTTGGACGCGTTGCTGGTAAAGAAATTGCTGAAAAATATAGAAAAAGTACATCGAATTGATGAAAAATTCATGCAAATTGTGCACAAAGCCATGCCGCTGTGGTCGATATATGAATTGTGCGTGTGGCAACGCGTTTAACACGTGAATTAGTGCAATTATAAAATCGCAAAAAAAAAAAAACGCGAGTGCTGCGGCCGCCAACGTCGCTGCCGCCGCCGACGTCGTCGTTGCCGCTGCCACAAAGAAGAAAAACGAAAAAAAAAAAATATATGTGTTGAAAAATGAAATGAAAAAACTAGTGCACAAAATCAATGGAGTCTTTGTACAACAAATACATTTTTTAATAATGTTTTCTCCCCCAATTTCTCGAAATCATCGTATGAATAAAAGTATTGCTTCTTCTTGGTACCAAGCAGTATGTGTGTGTGTGTATGTGTGCGCTCTCGCTGTGTCCATGTGTGTGAGTGCGTGCGCGATAAACGTGTACAAGAAAAAGAAAGAAACAAAAAATTTAAACGTGCAGAATTTCGTATGAATTTTTAAAGCCGATTTACATGCGTATGTACGTGTGTGTGCGTGTCTGTATTTTTGGGAGTGCTGCTAAGCAAGTGTGTGTGAGCGAGAGAGACACATACAATTTGTTGTTGGAAATACGCAAAACATAAATAAAATTGTGCAATAATTTTATTTGCAATACTACACAACATTTCTTTTTTGCTGACAATTTACACGCAAGGTTCACTGCGCAACGCCTCTTAAATACGCCCCCTCCCCTCCACTGCAACATGCTGCTGTCGCTGCTCATCGTTGTTGTTTTGCCGCCGTCACAATTTGTGTTGGAGTAAGCGGGTGTGCGAGCGAGCAAGCAATACAGCCAAATGCCGAGCCTGTCTTCTGTCTTTGTTTGCCAAAGCCAAAGCGAATGACATATTTCAGCAACATTTCTGCCGTTTAAGTCCTTTAAAGGGTGAAAGTGTATCTGTAACTGTTTGAAGTTGCTTCGTTTTTTCTTTTATCTTATGTCAAATTTCCATACTTGAAAGTTTGGCGCAACTCTCGAGTGCGTGCGAGAGAGAGGGAGACGAAGAAAACTTCAATCGCTTTAAAGAGCAATCGTTAAAGCTGCTCATTAAAGTTCAGTTGTTGTTCCCCTTTTCCTATAAATAGCCTGCAACACAACCCGCTTCACTTCCTACTTTGTTTTTTTCCCCAGTGGTCGCCTGCATATTGATTGAGTTTTCCCCTCCCCTCCTCTCCCACAGGCTGTTAAAGGGGTTAAGGAGGGAAGGGAAGGGGAATGGGCAGTCCCGTTTGGTAGTTGAGCAATTTATGCATACATAAATAAATAAATACAAAAAAAGAGTTTATAAAAACTTGCTGCTGTCAATGTCCATAAATATTTAACTTACATTGCGAGCGAGACAGAGAGAGACAGACATTACTGAATGTACGCCTTCCCCACTCCCCCCACTAACCTTACCCTTACCCTTGCTTGCAGCCCAATGAAATTGGCGCTTGTTTCTAGTTTTATTACAACATTTTTTCTCTTTTTGCGCTTGTTGTCATGTTTTTCTGTCGTTCGCTCGCTCGCCCGTTGTGGCGCCCTCCCCTTCCTTCTCCCTGCTTGTGCTGTACCCATCAGAGTAGAGAAGTGGATGAGACGGTTAGGTGGGAAGAGATACATTCACTCACACAGTCACAACACTTGTGTCTGCGCTGTGTAATCATATTTTTTTTGTGTTGCCACCCCCCCTATTTTCATTTATGTCTATTTCGCATATTTGCATTGTTATGGATTTTTCTTTTCTGCTCTTTCTGTCTATCACGATGTATGCGCTACAGTCACACACACGAAAGTCTCTATCTAGCTGTGTGTGTACATATTTTGATAGAGATATGGGGATTGGACGATAGGCGAGTCCAAGTCGAATTAGCTTTCCTATGTGTGTGTGTGTGTTTGTGTCGTTTTAAACATGAAAAATCCACTTGAAAAATTTTCCTTTTGGACATCAATAAAAAGCAAAGGATTTTTTTTATAATTTTTCATTTTTATTTGAACTGAACTTTACGGTTGCTGATGGATTGATCAGCCAGTATCTTTGCATTCGATATTTGCTATCAATGTGTGGCATGCACTAAAAATCTCGAGTCTCGAGTTTACACAGCTCATCGTGACGCTTCTTTGTGCTTATCACATTATGAGTTTGTTGTATTTACTTTTTCTAGTATTGCTTATTTTCATTTGTTTGTTGCTAGCTGCCAAGCAAAGAATAGAATCGCATAGAATAGAACTGAAACAATTGCCGCACACCTGCGACAGGAATTTCACACTTTCAAAGCGAAAACAAAAGCCAAACTAAAATAGACGCTATGCGTTTAAATTTAAATTCTTATGAAAGCAAACAAACCAAACATACATTCAATTTAAAATATATGTACATATATATATTGTATTTAAGGAAACTTTGGTGGCTGCTGCTTTGTATCATCCATCGATCTGTGGGCCAAATAAAAACAGATAAATCAAGACACAATACTCTCTCACAGTACACAATTGGATTGTTTTGCCAAATGGTTTTAGCAGCTGGGAACGTGCGAGAGCCAGTATAAAGTGTTGTTGTTGCCCCCTCGAGTGACTTGCAACGCCTGCAGTTTTTTTTTATTTTGTTGGTATTTCAATTTGCGTCATTCAATATACATGAAGTGCTTAGTATAAGCATGGCACGCTCTCGCAAAAAATAGACAAATCAAAATAAAAAACACAACTTGTGCAAAAAATTCACAAGCAAAACAAAAAGCTTTGCTTAAAGCGATCGTAGCTTTTTTCTCCTTTTCTTACTTTTGTGTATTTGCCGGCTTCAATTCAAATAAGCGGGCGAGAAAGCGGTTGGAAAAAGCGCGCCAAATGCGACGTCACGGAGTTGCGAGTCCGTTAATTCAAAGTCAAAACAAGTTGAGGGAGACAGAGAGAGACAGATAGAGAAAGAAAGAGCGCAACGAGCGCACATTAAGAAATCAACAAGATATAACAGTCACATATATGTAATTAGCATTTGCAAACCAGATGTAGAGTACTTGGGTACAGTACTGCTTAGATAAAGGGAAAACCACATGGGGAATTTGAATAGAAATTACTAACTTTATATGTTAGTACTTAATTTTTATTTTATTTATAAAGAACATTTCATATATTATTCTTAGCTAACTTTCTGAACTGTCTACTGACTATAAAAATGCAGTATACAAAAAGTTAATTAAATTAAAATACAAATATAAATCTGTACAATTCTAAATTATAAATGGCAATTTTTAAATGTCATATCTATTTAACGAATACTAATTGATTTTCGTTTTAATATTAATCGCATTGTGGAATCAAGTATAATCATTCATAAGTTCAATGTGGTGCAGTAAGTTCTGTAGCTAGTAATTTGTGCGTCTGAATCGCACTTCTTCCCACTACCCGTCCTCCGACCTATTCTAAACCCAACGGAAAGCAAAGCACTCATATGTCGCTCGCTCGCTCGCTCTCTCTCTCTCTCTGTCTTTATCTCCCCTTTCTCTTTCGCTTTGGCTTTGGCTGCCTATGACTGTTGACTGCTGCAATGGCGTCATCAGCATCAGCGCTTTAAAACTTTTTGCCTGCCCCAAGACTTACACAAACAAACACGTATCGAAGTATGTCTGTTATATCTGCTATGTGTTTGTGTGTGTTTGGAGTGTACAAATGCGCATGACTTGTAAATATGTATATGTGTTTGAAACGTGTTTCACTCACACACAGCGAGAGTCGGCTCGAGCCAATGCTTCGTTTTCGTTATTGTGGCATTAAGCCAACAAACAATTTAAGCCAACATGAGTTTTTCCTGCCTGAGAAATTGTGGCAAAAAGCAGAAAAAAATAGTCATGTGTGTGTACTCGTCTATATGTATGCATTGAAATTGTACTTTTGCTGTCTGCTGCTTGCTCAGGCTCTGGCGCTGTTATCGTGCGTCGTCGGGTTGATAAACCGGTTTGCTGGCTTCGAATCGCTCGGCTTGGCTTGGCTTGGTTTGGCTATGAAAAAAATACAACACGATTGCTGCTGCCTGCCATTCGCCATCGTCGTTTGTGTTGTGTGTGTTCTTGGTTTTAACTTTTGCTGCTGTTAGATAGCCGGCGGCAGCAGCGGCGGCAGTCGGTGTTGTTCAGGTAGCAGCAACAACAACAACAAATTTAAGCAGTGAAATGTATCTGTTAGATACGCGGCCAAGATTTACTGTACACTCATCGCGCTGGCGGCGCTAGTTGTGATTTATGTGCGTACAATTTCCTATGTGATTTACTTTGTCATGACTTTGATGAACAACTACAACTACAACCTGTCATTATTCATATATTTACTTCTTTATTGTGTGTATTTGTGAATCAATTTAAATCTTTTGCACACGCAAAATACCATCAACATCAACAGGTTTTCTTTCAACTTCCAACTTTCTCAATAAAGTTGAAAAAAGAGCGCGCGTTGTTTGCTGTTTGCTGCGTGGGCGCGTTGAACACGTTGCTGCCGCTGTTGCTGCATCCTGTGGATAAATTGAAACTGAACTGAACTCAAGTGGTTGTTGTTGTAGTTACTGCTGCCCCGCTGCCTTGGATCGGTTGCAAAACTGGTTTTTGGCGCGCTTTCAAATTATGTATGTGTTCTCTGTGGCTTCCTTTCACTGAAACTGAACTGAACTGTTGCCACACCGTGTTCGGTTTTGTTGTACTTATTAATGCAAATGTTGTTGTTTATGGGGCTGCTTTAAAAATAATAATACATCACACGCAAAATCAAGAATAATCACACAAAATGTGTGTCTCATGCATTTAGAAATTGTTTTTAAAAATAAACAAAAGCGTTTGCACTGCTGCTGCTTGTGAACGAACAATCGTTTTGGTTAATCGGACTGCGGAAAACGACGACGACGACGAGCCAGAAAGGCACATGGGGCCAAGAGGGGGGACGGCATGTGTATGTCATAATTGCGTCGCATATTTTTTTTTCTGTTAGCCATTTGCTGTCATTATTATCTGCTGAGCATCTGTGCAAGTCTATTTTCTCTTCTTCTATGCGGCATTGCTATTAATATGATTATAATTATTATGATTGTAGTAGTCAGTCAGATGAGTTCAGTTCATTTCGCGTTTCAGTCGCGTTGCCGCCTTATACGTGACACACTAGTGATGTGGCTATCTGTCTCTTTTGTTGTTTGCGCGATAGACAGAAAAGTAGATTCACATGATGTGTGTTGTGTGTCTTATCAATGCTGTGTCTCTGTGTCTCAGCCAAATCTGCCATGCTATATATAAATATATTTTCGTTTTGTTCCGCAAAATTTCATTTATGTCGATTGCATTTTAAATATTGAAGATTTTCCGTATCTGGGGTGTTCCAATTCTCCCCGGTAATCAGTGTATTCTTATCATTCGTGCTGCTCCAGATACACAGAAACAACAAAAAATGTTGTTCTATTCTGTTCTCGACTGTTGCTGGTGATAAGATACGCGTGTGAACACGTTAACTAATCCAAAATTAGCTACAGTTGTTGCTGCATTTGCTGCTGGGGCCTTTTACTGTTGCTGTCTTGGTGTCCGTCTAACGTCCGTCTAATCAACGGCAAACGATGTTTGATAAGGGCCAATGGAACGCGTAGTATGAGGGGGCAATGCCATATTCGTATCATGGTGTTTTGTTAATGTGACAATAGTAACAAGAAATGTCTTTCATATCACCGACCGACCGTCCCAGCGACAGACTGCCACAAATATATAAACGCACACACACACACACTCAGAAACGCTGATCCAAAGTGTGAAGCGTTAAATTTCCATGTTCCCGCTCTCCAGACCATTCCATTCCAGACCATTTCATGGCAGCCCAGCCAGCTGCGCAATCTGTGACTGTGATTGGAGGGGCAGCGAGCGGTGTGCGGGGGGTGGAGGGTGGCAGCGTAGTGCAATCAAAAAGTATCTTTATCGCTGATGATTGCGAAATCCAAACGAAACTTGTCATCGGTGAATTTTGTGCTGACACTGGCGCGATTTGTTAGTGATTCGTAAGCGATTTGTTGCTCTTGTCGAAGCCGTTTATTTTTTTTGTTCGTGCTTTTATTATTGTACTTTGTTTGTACTTTGACATCAAATTTCATGTTTTCCATTAAATTTGCAAGTTGTAATAATGTGACTCGTTTATATTATGCATTATTTTGTGACATACTATGTGTATTCTCTCTCTTTATTGTAGGATTCTCTTTCTCGATTTCAATATGAAGCGCCAAAAATGATTGAAATGTGTGAATCGTTGTCTTGAAAAGGTTTTGTTTCCGTTGATTGAAATTAAAGTAACTGCAACACGCAACAAAGAAACAACCAAAACAAAACAACAACAAGGAGAAGAAACGTTACAACACTAACGAAGATTAATTTCTGATTAACAAAACAACACACAAAACAAAGCCCAAGGAGGAAGGAGTCAGAAAACCAGCACAACAGCAGAAGAAACCACGGTGCAGTAATTTGTTTAACTCAGCCGCAAAGACCCGCAATCAATCAACAAACAAACAAACAAAAAACAAAACAGACAAACAGCAAACAAAAGGAACATGGATAAAAATCTAATGATGCCCAAGCGTTCGCGCATGGACGTTAAAACCAACTTTGCCAATGGCCCATTGCAGGCGCGACCGCTGGTTGCCCTGCTGGATGGACGCGATTGTTCGATCGAGATGCCCATACTGAAGGATGTGGCTACAGTGGCCTTCTGCGATGCACAGAGCACATCCGAAATACACGAGAAGGTACATCACAAGAGTGCTCAACAGCTTAAATAGAATAGATTTAACTCAGATTTTATTTTGTTTGCGTTTTGCAGGTGCTGAATGAAGCAGTTGGTGCATTGATGTGGCACACCATCATCTTGACTAAGGAAGATCTTGAAAAATTTAAAGCTTTACGCATCATTGTGCGCATTGGCAGCGGCACAGATAACATCGATGTTAAAGCCGCTGGCGAACTGGGCATTGCAGTGTGCAATGTGCCCGGTTATGGTGTCGAGGAGGTGGCAGACACAACAATGTGCTTGATATTGAACCTATATCGGCGCACCTATTGGCTGGCGAATATGGTGCGAGAGGGCAAGAAGTTTACCGGCCCTGAGCAAGTGCGGGAGGCGGCACATGTAAGTGGAAACGTAATCTTTATGCCCTCTAAATTACCTATCTAAAAATTCATTTGTAATTTATTTTCTAGGGCTGCGCACGTATTCGTGGCGATACCTTAGGATTAGTTGGATTGGGTCGCATTGGTAGCGCTGTGGCGTTGAGGGCAAAAGCATTCGGCTTCAATGTTATATTCTACGATCCCTACCTACCCGATGGCATTGACAAATCGCTCGGCCTCACACGCGTCTATACCCTGCAGGATCTGCTCTTTCAGTCCGACTGCGTCTCACTGCATTGCACGCTCAACGAGCACAATCATCATTTAATTAATGAATTCACAATTAAACAGGTAATCTTTTCATGCTAAATAATACAAATTGTGTTAGATATTAACCGAAGTATGTACATTTTAGATGCGACCTGGAGCATTTCTGGTGAACACCGCCCGAGGGGGTCTGGTTGATGACGAGACCTTGGCGTTGGCACTGAAACAGGGCCGGATAAGAGCAGCCGCTTTGGATGTGCACGAGAACGAACCATACAATGTATTTCAAGTAAGAGATTGTTGTAAAACGAAACATTTTACGCAATCTGAGATGACGCCGCGATTACGCTTGGCATGTTGCAATACTAAACGAAATTCTATTTTCATATTGTAGGGTACACTGAAAGATGCTCCAAATCTGATTTGCACACCACACGCCGCCTTCTTCAGCGATGCATCCGCAACGGAGCTGCGCGAAATGGCAGCCACCGAAATACGACGAGCGATTGTCGGCAATATTCCAGAAGTGCTGAGGAATTGCGTTAACAAGGAGTACTTCATGCGCACGCCGCCCACAGCTGCGGCCGGCGGCGTTGCGGCGGCTGTTTATCCCGAAGGTAAACTACAAATGATATCAAATCAAGAAAAGTAGTGGGAGGCTGAAACAGATGCCAGGGAGAGAGCGTTACAAACAACATAACAAAATCCAGAAACAGTAACAGAAATCAGAAATCGTTTATACACACACACATACACACACCACAATCACAAGCAAACAAATACACACACACATATTAACACACACATTTATGCAGCGACAAAACATACTTCTATACTTCTTCTGATTCATTTGCAAGCACACACATACATATAAATACATATATAAAATGAGAGAGATAGAGAGAATCGCGTTCAATGCAGATTTTTAAGAACGCGTGCTATAAAAGTTGATATATAAGTTAAACAGTTTAAGCTCTACAAATATATATATATATATATATATATGTATATATATATATACATATATATATTACATAGAAGTGACTTTTCGGGTCGCACTTCGAACATGAAAATTAAATGTTTGATGACGATGAGAGACGAGAGGTTTAGAGCGCGACCGATGTTGGGTCAAAAGTTATAAATGATTATACATACATATACAAATCAAAATCATGCATAGTAAGCTTTATAACTGCAAACGCTTAACAACTGAACCGACTTTGTACTAACAAATCCGTTTTAATATATATATGTGAATGGTTTAAAGCGAAAAAAGAAAGAATTGCGGTTTATTGTAGACTTAGAAGGGTCTAAAGCAAAACACTAATTCAAAATTCATTGTTAAAACATTAACTCTGTGTATTCCAAATAGGTTCGATTAGGATTTAATGCAACCGCAAGTGCAAAAGTACTTACAAATTGATTGTCCTCCAAAATTCCTGGCCCAGGCTCCCCAACTTGTCAGCGTTTGTAGTTAGAGTAAAACTATAATTTCGTTTTGTGTAATGTACAATAATATATATATATGCGTATGTAGATATGTATGTATATGTGTTAACATATATATATGTATAACTCATAATTATTTACAGCAAAAGGTGAAAGTAAACAATTTGATGGATTGTTCTTGTTGTTAATTGTTTTGAGACCCTGCCTCACACATTTAATATAACCTACTTTAAACAAGCAAAACTACTACTTAACTCTCAGTCAATATAAAATACTGCAAATATATGAAAACATTTCGATGAAAGCTATACACCGTACAATGTATAATTGTAATAGTACTAACCAAGCACAAAGTTTTATAGACCTCTGTAGCTTCCAATGCCTCTGAGCTGTAGTATACAAACGCAAAGTATTATTTTTAAGAACCGATTGATACAGCGCCATAAATTACTGACTTTCTTTCAAATATGCCAAACAAGTTTAAACTAAAACTGATTAAATGACAAATGAAACTATTTAAATTATGCGATTCATTATTTATGTTGCTCAATTACCACTGCTCTATTAAGCATAATGATCTCATCATCCAAGTTTATTTTCGCCTTGCGTAAAGATCGTAACATGCTGAGACCACAATATAATTAACTACACACAATTATACTCTGAGAAGAAGAATTAACAACACGGCGCGTCAAGTAGAACCACATCTATAAATAATAATAATAAAGAAAAGAGAGAAAACTAAAAGTAAAATTAATACATAGTCTATGTACATTTAAAATATATAACAGAAATTATATTAAAACAAAACAAACAAAAACAAAATAATTACTATTAAAACACTTAGATTAACATTATTGATAAAGGCAGTTAAACAAACCAGAAGATAAGAAAAAAGTAAAAATATAAAATACAAAAAACAGCACATTATGATCAACCGAGTAGTCGGTACATTTAAGAATTGTTAGCGTAAACAAATGTAAGAATATTTACAGAAAACAACATAAGAAAAAGAAAAGAAAAATAAAAAACAAACAAGGCGCAAAAGTATAATTTTGTAAAATTTTCGCAATTTAAGTTAACAATTAAACAATTAATGCAATTAACGCCAAGTTTTTCACATTTATTCTTTATTAAGTTTCGCTCAAGACCAATATCAGCAAAACTCAAAACATATTCCTTAAATAAAACAAAACGAAAGTCATCAAGAGTTTTTTTTTTATATAATATATATTTTGTTTTGTTTTGAAAACAAAATTTATGAAATTTCAAGCACAAAACAACATATAGGCATAGAAACATACACACACCCGCATAAATATACAACTATATATATATATTTATATATACTGGAGCATAAAAAAAAACACAGAAAACCCAAAGCCCAAAACACACATGAACACAACACACATCCACACACAACACACACAAGATCCTACGAGCATATAGCGAGCTGCAACAACAAATGAGCAAAATAAAGTTAAACAGAAATGAAAAAGAGGAAATTAATAAGCATAAGCGTAAAAGTAAAGAGACAAAAAAATAAAATACTGTTATTTTGTAATGTATAAAAATATTTTTAATAACTGTGAAAGCTAAATAAAATTAAAAACTATTGAAGAAACCAGAGCAAGTTAATTTCAAAGTCAACTGAACGTAAAACTTTTCCAGAATACGAAAATGCAGAAAAATTAAAACAAAACAAAATTAACAAATAAAACAAAATCTTTAATGAACACCAATTATTGTTGCTTTTGTGTGGCGCTTGGTTGCAAAATTGTTTAAATCAAATCTTAATTTATTTTTCAATTTTTTTTTTCATATTTTCTTTTTTTTGTTTGGGATGATGGCATCATTGAGTGCAGAGCAGAGCAGAGAAAGCGTAATATTAAATGTACGAAAACAAAATCAATAAAAAATAGATTTATAAATAGAGTAAAATTTAGCGAAACGTTCCCCTTATAGAAAGTCAGTAATTTATGACCATCAGCCAGAGGAATGAATCGATTGCATAGACGATAGCCCATTATATGTTAGCTCTAAGGAACGCAACAATCATTTTACCAAATTGATTGCACTGTGGGACCATGGGAATTCTACAGATGTAGGCGCCTGTTCTGAACTCATCGCATCATAAATTCTTTAAAATTTACTGACATCAAATGGTAGTTGATCTTTCCTATTTGTCACTAGCCACTTTTTAGACCACACGCAGCCACCACCAATCAAGAAATATTCTATAACCGAAACTTCCTCACATTATATCCCCTCCTCAAAAAAAAAAAAGAACAAGCAATACAGCAACATATTATTAACATACCTAAATATAAAATACCAATACAAAATCGAAATACAAAACAGGATTAAATGGCGGCTATTATACAGGCGCACTGCATCATCGGGCACACAGCACCACACCGCATGATGGTCCCCACAGTACAACAAATCTTGGCGGCAGCAGCAGTTCTGCCCTGGCACCGCCTCTGCCCTCCGTCGGCGCTAACTCCGTGGCCGCAGCTGCTGCTGCTGTGGCCGCGGCAGCTGCCGCGCTCCTGCCGTCACCGGTTCCGCCGAACGCTGCTGTGCCAACGGTGCCACATTTGTCGCCGCAAGTTGGTGGATTGCCGCTTGGAATTGTGAGTAGCCAATCGGTAGGTACACAAGTTACCAGTGTTGTGTTTTGTGTGTGCGCAATGTGTGTCCAAGTCGTTCGTACCTGCTAGTTTCATGTGGTAGTCATCTGTGTGTGTGCGTGTGTATGTGTGTGGTCTAGCTTGTTATTGTTGTTGATGTTGTTTGCCACTTGTTCTTGTTCTTTTATATTGGTCATTAGTTGTTGTTTGCCTAGGCTAGGGTTTTTACTAACAGAACTACACAATAAATAATATATATGCTTTATGAACACATTCTATATATTTATTTATCTATATCAATTTAAATAAATATATATATATATATATCCATTTTTATTTAATACATACATACTCGTGAATGGTGATTTCTTGAGAGTGTATGCTAATCGTTTCACATCTTGTTTTTAGCACCAGAGTGCGCCCGACCCTAATAATCATCTGTCATCGAGCATTAAATCCGAAGTAAAGGTCGAGTCAACGGAGACGCCGTAGGCTGCTGTGTCGTTGCTGGAGGAGGCGAAACTGGTGTGGCAACGGGCAGCGACATTATGGAACTTCACGCGGATGGCAGACAGGAGACAGGAAGTCAGAAAGTCAGATCTACATATACTGAATCTTAAGTTAATAACTGTGCATTTCGCATAGCCAGACATACAAAACGTGATCTTACATTTGTTGTAAAATCAATCTACAATCACATCATCTGCATCTGTATCTCTTCTGTATCCGTAACTGTTCACCACATCTATCTGTCTATCTGGGTCTGTGTTTGGCTCCTGTGTGCCAGATTCATGCGCACCCGCCTTTGATTTGAATTTTTCCAAGTTACTAAGTTATAATTTAAAATACAATACATATTTGC
This sequence comes from Drosophila ustulata, assembly GCA_035047365.1. Classification (NCBI taxonomy): domain Eukaryota; kingdom Metazoa; phylum Arthropoda; class Insecta; order Diptera; family Drosophilidae; genus Drosophila; species Drosophila ustulata. The sequence continues at coordinate 17,473,039 of JAWNPT010000094.1, forward strand.
ATTACCAACCCTAAAAACAAAACAACAAATCTAAATGAGAACCCCAAAAACAAAAACACACACACAACACGCCTCAAAATTAACTACGTATGTATTTAGAATTTAATTTGTAACTATTTAGAATTTTACAGTTACAATTTAAGACTTTTATTTGTATTGCAGCAAATTGTAAGAGAAAATAAAAATATGTTACCTACATATAAGCGCAAAAACAAAACAAAATCACAAAATGTTGGAAAATTTTAACTAAAAACGAAAAGAGAAAAAAAAAGATTTATGGCATACAAAAACAACACACAAGAGAGACGTTTAGTGCTTAAGATACGTTTAAAGTACATAATAAAAAACAAACGCAGTGTATATCTCATGTGTATTATGAATTGAATGAAGGCCTGCATGGCTGTGGGATTCCATGAAATTGAATGAAGCGAGAGTCCAAACATTCAAAGTTTGAAAAACAAATAAGCAGTATCTTGTAGGTATGTAAACTTTTATTTGAGTCAGTTATACACAAAGGTTTTCTTTTGGGTGGAATTCTAAGTTAAATGCTACATAACTCCGGTTCTAAATTAGCACAAACTACACATCGTCAAGATAATTTGCTTGTATTTGTAATACAGTTTTTGCTTTTACAATTAAAATCTTTTAATAAAGTAATTTTTAAGTAGGTTTCTGTTTTGTTTTTCGAGTTTTTTTTATTGTAAAATTCCTCAATATAATATGTAACATTTAACACACGGCCATTCTTCCAATGTCGAAGGTCCATCACGTTTTCACTTAATTTTAAACGATACTATCTAAATTTTAGAGTTTTTACTACGGAATGAACAACAATTACATACATGAGAGTCGAGTTGAAGATAAAGTATTGGATCTGCTGCACGGGGCACATTCACATTTAGAGTTATGCTAAAGTTATACACTATACAATTAACAATTCAAGTATTTTGTTGAGCTAGAATTAAGCTTGTCGCGAAACCATGTGCATACAATACGGGCGCCTAACTAACTGGTCAAAACTCATGACTAATTATCTGAAGGGATCTATGTGTGTATGTGATTGTGAATAAATGTAGTGTCAGTTTTAACAACTATGCAGGGACTGCAATATAAATCAAGTCCGTCTGCAATAGAATATGAGTCGATGTTGAAATGTATATCTTTATGTCTGTACTTTTCAATAGTATTTGTATTGGGTTTTTAAAACCAGGAATATGTTAGAATGTCTTTTTTTCATGTTTTGTTTTTTTTTTTGTGTTTTGTATCTTGTTTTTTGTACACTTGTGTAGTGTGTAAACAGGTTTTATCAAAAGCATCAAGTTCGTACAATACTTATAATATGTCAACACCCATCGGGTTGTGCGGGCGTATTACTTAAAAACGAGAATAAAATCAACAACATTGAAAACATGGTCCACGATCAACTTAAAAGAATCGCGCCAGACGTGGCCTCATAATACGAAAGACGCCATAGAAAGCGAGACCGAATAGTCCGTATTTGAAGGTATTCTTGCAGACCCGTTGGCCGAGGCTCGCTGGTGGTATTTCAAGTATTGCTGGTATCTTCTCCGGATTGACTTCGCCCCACATTTTTGCAATGCCGTTGGCATGACCAATGCCTACAACACCAACAACACGTACGGGACGGACCTGAAGAACGCCAGGGGCAGCTTGCGGCAAAGCGGCCAATTGCAGCGAATGACACAGATATAGATCACGCTCACGCACAAATACATCGGAAAAGGCTGGAAATTCGCCAGCCATTTCTTGCATAAGTTTCTCTAACAAATCGCGCTGTTTGCACTCCTCCACCTCCTCAATGCTGATGCTATCCGTGAACGTCAATCGCCAGACTAATTTCATCGTCTGCCACAAGGATAATGCGCGTAGAGCGCGATAGAGTGTGATGCGTATGGGTCGATCCCCGAGATGCAGAATACAGCCGGGTAACTTGTGTATTTCCTCGAAAGCGCGTCGAAATTCACCACCAGGTGCCATGCCCAGATCCTTGGCAATCTGTGCACTCATTTGTAATAGCAAAATGAAGAAGATGCCATTGATGTAACCATGAGTCTGAATTATGCCGCGTATCTATAATGAAAATACCTATGAGTGTTTTTTCGCGATTTAGAAATAGTCTTCATTTGGCTACTTTGGGTATATTGATGTTCTTTGCCTCTTCCAGCAGTGTTTTCTCGTCAAGCTTCAATATGTGTACACGCGATGGACATAGCTCAACCATGACCACATCTGGACGGACATTCCGAATGACCTGTGCAATAAGAGACATTGATTAGTGATAATACCCAATTAATCGATTACTCTTCAGACTTACAAAAGACACATCATCCTGTGATTCCTCACTGAAGTGTGCCGTGCCCACAAGGTAAACCTTGCTGCCAAACGGGGTGTTTAATAGCGTGACGGTCGACGGCAAATTCTGATCGAATTCCTCCAAAGTATCATAGATGACAATCTCGCGCTTGGTCTGCGGGTGATCACTAACAGGTGCAGCCTCCGCTAGCTGAAGGTTGCCCTCATTGCCATCGGCTGCTGCTGATGCCTCGGCTATGGATATATCCAATTTCTGCTTGCTAGTCTGCATTAGCGATTCCGCCTTGCGCCGACGTTTATCTACCGTATTATCCACGGCTTTATTGGGTGATTTTCTAAGGATATTCTTCACTTTTTCGGCTGCCTCATCATTGTCTTCACTTGACAGACGTTCGATCAGTACAACCTCTTTCTCCAGGTCTTCCACTTTAATAGAGTTTTCATTAATTTCTATAATTGACAAATTGGGATTATCGGTCTTAAATATTGTCTTGTTGGCCAGCTGAGACTTTGGGTCCACTTCCTCCTGCGAGGTATTCGTATCGGTGCTTTCGGATTGTATCAACAACATGCTAGCGTTAATTGCCGCTGCATTATTCGTTGGTGTTATCGGGGCATAGGAGTTAAGATCAGATCCTTCGCTGACATTGCTGTTGCCATTGGAAAAATCGTCGGCACTTGATATTTTCTGTGCGAAGTTTGAATGTTGAGAGCTCGAATTCAAATCACCGATGAGACTTTCTGTAGTGAATATATAAGAGATGAAAAAATGCGATGGTTGAAATATGTACATTTACTAATCGAATCGGAAATATAAGTAAACTAGAAAATATACAATAAATCAATTATAGTTGCTGGGTTTTTTGCGAATATAAAGCTTTCAACTCGTTCAAGTATGCTGTATGATCCTCATCCTTGCAGCTATTAACCAGGAACTGATGCAACAATTCGAAGCATTTCTGCTTTAAGATCATTAAATTGGATTTATGCGTTTCCTCCAGTTCATCCAACTTGGCTTCATATTTCTCTGCCAGATGTTTTCGAGTGCGTTCCAGCTTAATCTCAACCTTTGCTTTATGATTAAGCTTCTGTGATTGGTATTCCTTCATAAATAACTCCTGCACTTCCATCTCGAACATGGTATCTGATTGAACGCAACTTTTCATAAAATCGTGATCATCAATAAATATCGCAAAGATACGTGTTAAAAAATTGCTTGGAAATGTTGTCGAATTGTTGTCATTGAGCACCTGCTGAGCAGATTCTATGAGTGAGGACTTTAGATCCTGAACGAATTGTTTTTTTGCCAGATTTTTCTCTTGCAATTTTTGTTGGTATTGCTCCAAATGCTCGGTCTCTATACGGAGTGCAGTTATTTGCATCTTCAATGTGTTCAAGTGATTCACATGACGAGCATGCTGACTTTTTAGCTTCTTGAGCTTTTGCATATCTGTAGGTTTATTGTCCCCGATATCCATATCGGGCTGATATTTTATATATATTATTATATTTTATATTTGAAACTAATTGCCGAATGAAGTCGCCCGGCAAGCTGATCAATAACAATTTATATATGCTTACCGTTACATGATTTGAAGGCCGTTGTGGATAGTTGATGATCCAGAGCACTGTCATATAATGTACTGTCGCCAATATAAGATGATTTGTTCTTCGGATCGGGGGTTTGCAACAGCGAATTACTCGAGGATGAAGCTGATAAATCCATTATTGTGCAGAATCGGTGGCCGTTACGTACGATAGATATATGCAGATGGTAATTTGGTATACGTGTTGTGTGTGTATGTTTCGAAGTGTGTGTGTGTGCACAGCTGCTAACTTGGAAGAATCGGTTACGGGTTGAAATTCGGTTTTAGTTGGTGTTTCTGTTTATTTGCTACATACATATGCGGGTGTATGTATTATGCGACTGTACGTCGGTCTGACATCAGTTCATCAAGTGAGCGCCGTGTTCTGAGAATATAACTGTAAGGTAAAAACAAAACAAATTGAATGAGAGAGAGCGAGAGCGATTAGCGGTACCAATAGATAATTCGAGTCTACCTCCTCCTATCACGAACTTAAAATTTCAAAGATGTATTCTGCGTACGTGTACATATCTCCTGATTAGAAAATCTATGCCAGGTACGTTCTCAAATAGCAGTATTCAATAAGGCACAACCAATTATTCGAAGAGGCATTTAGATACCCACAATATAAATGTTTTGCTTTCGTCAGCTACTTATACAAGTGCTTCATATGCGCATACACAAACTTATACACACACACATAAGCGCGCATATATGCATATGTATGCAGCATCGTAATACACACCAATTGCTGCAAGAAGCTTACCTGAAAGTCTTGGTTTTGCGTGTGCACTGGACTCACAGAGTTTTAATTGACATAACAATTTTCAGCGGTAGGGTATTGTGTCTTGTTATTATTTTTCCGTTGCTTGTATATTTTGTTTTTGTTTAAATCAAACCCAAAAAACTAAAGAATGAAATTGTGATTGTGGCAAACTGAGATAAAGCTTTCTCTTGTTCTTCTAGCGACGACCAGTGTTACCCTATTGCATAGAAAAAAAAATGCAGCAAAATAATAATCATATTGGTGGTACTCCCGAAACTAAATTTATTTGTTTTCGTATGCGACATTTGCGACAAAAAGTACTGTTCACTAAAATATTTATAATGACTGATTTTTTGTACAATTAGAAATTAGTAAAATATATTTAGAACTTTATAGTTTTCATGAAAAACGAGTCCACATACAACATTTATTTATTTATATTCGAGTAGAAAGGCAACACTGGTTATGAACAGCTGTTTTCCTCACCGCGTTGGTTAATTTTACTACTCGGCAAATTTAAATTAATTTGTTTTAATAAACACCATGGCGGACGAAGCTGAGGATCCTAACAAGGTAATTGTTGTAGATTTTGTAATGATTATTGAATCAATTTAAGTACATTTCATTGAATCTCCCGCAGAGTTTCTATATATTTGGTCGCGATGTTGCTCAGATTCCATGCTTTCGTAACAGTTTTCTTTACGGCATCAGCGGCGGGCTGGGAATCGGGGTGTTGACGTTCTTGGGCACTTCCCGACCACATCTATCCACGCACGTTGGCTTCGGTAGCTTCTTTTGTGGCACAATTGTCTATTGGATGGCCTGCAGGTTGGTTTTAAATATTGGGCTGCTGTTCTTTTGACAATATTAAATGTTATGCGATTGTTTACAGATATCAATGGTCATCACGCCGCTTTGAGCAACAACAGCTGCGAGAGGCGATGCGACGCCAGGCACAGTATGAAGGTACACAGGTCGAGCGTGACTTGGATCTTAAATCGGCGTAGCACCGACCATAGATTTACAATCTAGCTGTTTTATTTGTGATGTAAATATCCAACATATACTAAGTACTTATACACTTAAGTATGCCACTTAAGGCGCTGACCTGTTTTAGACCGATCCATGGGAACTGCAATGATTAGCAATTGAAGCGGATCGTAAAGATAAAGATTAAATTGACACATTTTTATTTGTACTAATTTTTTGCAATGCTGACGAGGAGTAAAAACAAATAATATATGTATGTCTAAATAAAAGTTATGTTTGTACGTACATTTAAGAGTAATAAAAATATTTAGATTTCGAAAATTATTAAATATTATTGGGCAGATAAGAAATGTTGTTAACATGCAGTTAACGCAATCTTCTAATTATTTTTAATTTGACTGCATTTACCTGACTGATAATGGCGCCACTTTGTTATAGGAGTTCGTCTATATTATAGTATACGCAATATCAATGAACTGACGACTCGGGGCAGCGAAGACTCGTTTGATTCTCTACCTACTACGGAGCAATGGCTCTAATCTTGGAAATGCTTTGCACTCGCGTCAGAACAGTTTCGCGACTTGAACGTGGCGGTTGTATTTCGGAGAGCGCATAGTGTCCAGGCAGTTCGTTACTTTATTTAATTTTAGTCTTTAAGTTCCGTTGCCGACACACATAATAAATACAATATTTGAAAGTAAAGATTTTTAAAGTATCACCGGAAAATGTCGAAAATCGAAGCAGCTAAATCAGTTTTAGTATTCTTTGTAAATGGAAAAAAGGTAAACCCGTTTTTGGACAAGTGAATTTCAATCTTTTTTAAATGTTACACAAAGGCGTGCGCTAGCACAGGGATCAAATAGTTGCAGTGAGGTTTATAGTGAAGCAAATACCAATTCCATTTATTCACGTGGTTGTGACATAACGCAAACAAAACTTATAAATAAGGTTGTAAAAATACTTAAGACAAAAAGAGCTGCACGTTAATAAGTTTGTGCGACAGCAGCTTGTGGAAAACACAAAAGAAAATCTTTGACTCGACATTTTATGGGGGCATCAAGTTTCCCCCTCCGCGTACGCCTTTGTCTGAAAAAAGTAACAGTAAACAACTGATAGTAAAATAAGCGAGTTTCACTCGGCCTTGTTGAATTTTTAAAAATTAAAATAATGGCTTCATAGTTCTGATCGATGCTGAATTGGCTTTTACATATACACATTCGCCATCAGCTCGACCGCATTTGAATAAAATAACATTTTACCTACTGGCTACTTCTTATATTTGTTTCTCTGTCCACTTTTTGTAAGTGGCGGTAATAAAACCTCGATTCTTGTTCAATTGACCATAGCTCACGCTATTCATAATAAATTGATTGCGCGTGTGGCGCTGATAACAATTGACCCACAATATTGGGTCATTGTTTATTGGGGGGCCAACGTCGCAAAGCATCAACAATTTTCGAATTGCTCTGATAACTACTGCTATTGCGTGCGTTGTGACGATAATAAAGCTAATGATTAAGATAAAGAAGTGTTTTACAATAGAAACTATTTTTGCCTAAGAAGTTGACATTAGGCTTAGAGACAAGAGAAAGTCTTTTGTTATTTTATTTACTTGGTGCAGATTGTCCAAAGTACATTGTGTATTTTGGTTTATTTGCATTTTAAATTTATTTGTGAACTACCACTCACACTTCATGCAACCATAAAGATAAAGACTAGTGTTCAAATAAAAACAACAATTTCTTATCACATCTTTCACGACAAAGGATCACAAGAGTCTGGATGGTGATTTCTTAGATTATTTCTATAGCATCTATAAACTCTTGCGTTGTGTCAAAATTATTTGCAAAAGTTTTGTCAGATTGATGAAATGCACTAACTCTCTTTATCTGTTTACATTGTTGCTGATGCATGGTGAACAAGACTTACTAAATACGCCTGTATTTAAACATACTCATATATTCTCTTTCATTTACAAATATTATTATTTACATGTGTGCAGCAATAATAATCAAGCAAACAGAATTGCAATCAAGTGGTGTTGTTTTTGCTACCGCCTCCGATAATAGGAGATAAGGGGTTACACAACCAGGGGTGCAAAACTAGCATCTGAACAATATACTTTTTCAGAGAGTTTAATAATTACTCAATACATATGAGACACGATATAGAAGGATAGAATTAATGCAGATTTAGTAGGCTTGGGTAACATCGATTTATTGAAAAGATCGAGCGGAGTTTGAAGTTTATTTATAGAGATACGGTTGCCACGCCATAGCTCTTTCTACTTCTATGGGTCCTACGACATAAAGTCTAGCTTCTTATCCGTTTCTTACTTCATGACCATGTTGCGAATTTCGAGAATTCTGGGAAATTTTTGTAGGATGGAATCGCAATAATAAATAGATCGCGGCTCAGGTAATAAAACAATAGAAAACTTCGGTTTATTGCACTTTGCTATTATATGATGAGTGCTGAAAAGTTTTTGGTTTATTACTGCTGACTATTATAACACACAACCAAAGTTTTCACGCAGTTTTTCCTCTGAACTCTGAACTCTGGTTTTAATGATCGATGAATACGATCGTTCGCTGTGAGAGTATTTAATCTTCGACGTTCAATATTCTTGTTATGCTAATTGCTCACATTGTTTTATGAATTGCAGGTGACTGATGACAATCCCGATCCGGAATGCACACTGCTCACCTACCTGCGAGACAAGCTGCGTTTATGTGGCACAAAACTGGGGTGCGGCGAGGGAGGCTGCGGCGCCTGCACAGTGATGATCTCCCGCCTGGACCGTGACAGCAACAAGATTAAGCATTTGGCAGTCAACGCCTGTCTGACGCCAGTCTGTGCCATGCACGGTTGTGCCGTGACCACAGTGGAGGGTATTGGCAGCACACGGACGCGTCTGCATCCGGCACAGGAACGTCTGGCCAAGGCGCATGGCTCCCAGTGTGGTTTCTGCACGCCAGGCATTGTGATGTCCATGTACGCATTGCTGCGGAATGCGGCACAGCCTTCGATGCGGGATCTGGAGGTGGCATTTCAGGGCAACTTGTGCCGCTGCACCGGCTATCGTCCCATCCTCGAGGGCTACAAGACGTTCACCAAGGAATTTGCCTGCGGCATGGGCGACAAGTGTTGTCAAGTTAATGGCAACGGTTGCGGCACTGGTGACGAAGCTGAAACTGATGACAAGCTCTTTGAGCGCAGCGAGTTTCAGCCCTTTGATCCCAGCCAGGAGCCCATCTTTCCGCCGGAATTGCAATTGAATAAATCCTACGACGAGGAGAGCTTAAACTTTCGCTCGGATCGTGTGTCCTGGTATCGTCCGACTACGCTGCAGGAGCTTCTGCAGCTGAAGACTCAATATCCGGCTGCCAAGCTGATTGTGGGTAACACCGAGGTGGGCGTGGAGGTGAAATTCAAGCACTTTCTCTATCCCGTGCTCATCAATCCCATCAAAGTGCCCGAGCTGCTGGAGCTGCGCGAAACCGATGAGAGCATTTACTTTGGTGCCGCCGTCAGTCTGATGGAGATCGATGCTTATCTGCGACGCCGCATCGAGGAACTGCCCGAGGAGCAGACCCGCTTCTTCCAGTGCACCGTCGACATGCTGCACTACTTTGCCGGCAAGCAGATCAGAAATGTGGCCTGTCTCGGAGGCAACATCATGACCGGCAGTCCCATCTCCGACATGAACCCGGTGCTAACTGCAGCGGGTGCCAGGTTAGAGGTGGCCAGCCTGGATGGTGGTCGTCGCTCGGTGCACATGGGCAGCGGCTTCTTCACGGGCTATCGTCGCAATGTGATCCAACCGCAGGAAATCCTGCTGGGCATACACTTCCAGAAGACGACGCCCGATCAGCATTTTGTGGCCTTCAAACAGGCGCGTCGACGTGACGATGACATTGCCATCGTCAATGCCGCCGTCAATGTGCACTTTGAGCCGGGCACCAATGTGGTCCAGCGCGTCCACATGGCCTTTGGTGGCATGGCACCCACGACGGTGCTGGCACCCAAATCCTCAGAGTTAATGGTGGGACAGACCTGGAATCAAGCGCTGGTCGAACGTGTGACGGAAAGTCTTTGTGATGAGCTGCCGTTGGATGCCTCTGCGCCCGGTGGCATGATTGCCTATCGACGCGCCTTGGTGGTCAGCTTGTTCTTCAAATCCTACTTGTCCATTAGCCGCAAGCTTTGCGACGCCGGCATTATGCCACCGGATGCGGTGCCCAAGGATGAGCGCAGTGGCGCCGATGGCTTCCACACCCCTGCGCTACGCAGCGCTCAACTGTTTGAGCGCGTGTCCAGCGATCAGCCCAGCTTCGATCCGGTGGGCAAGCCAAAGGTGCATGCTGCAGCGCTGAAGCAGGCCACTGGCGAGGCCATCTACACCGACGACATTCCACGCATGGATGGCGAACTCTACCTGGGCTTTGTGCTCAGCACCAAGGCACGTGCCAAGCTCACCAAGGTGGATGCCAGCGAAGCGTTGGCTTTGGAAGGCGTCCATTACTTCTTCAGTGCCAAGGACATCACAGAGCATGAGAACGAGGTGGGTCCAGTGTTCCATGACGAGCACGTCTTTGCCGCCGGCGAAGTGCATTGCATTGGACAGATTATCGGCGCCATTGCGGCGGACAATCAAACGTTGGCTCAACGCGCTGCTCGCTTGGTGCGCGTGGAGTACGAGGAGCGCACGCCCGTCATTGTCACCATCGAGCAGGCCATCGAGCACAAATCCTACTTCCCCGACTATCCACGTTACATCAACAAGGGCGACGTGACGAAGGCCTTCGAGGAGGCGGATCACGTGTACGAGGGCAGCTGTCGGATGGGTGGCCAGGAGCACTTCTATCTGGAGACACACGCAGCGGTGGCTGTGCCCCGCGACAGCGATGAGCTGGAGCTCTTCTGCTCCACGCAGCATCCGTCCGAGGTGCAAAAGCTGGTCTCGCATGTCGTCTCGGTGCCCGCGCATCGTATTGTGTGCCGTGCCAAGCGACTTGGCGGTGGTTTCGGTGGCAAGGAATCGCGTGGCATCTCGGTGGCATTGCCTGTGGCTCTGGCTGCCTATCGACTGCGTCGTCCCGTGCGCTGCATGCTCGATCGGGATGAGGATATGCTCATCACTGGCACCCGTCATCCGTTCCTCTTCAAGTACAAGGTGGGCTTCACCAGCGAGGGTCGCATCACAGCCTGCGACATCGAATGCTACAACAACGCAGGCTGGTCCATGGATTTATCCTTTTCGGTAATTACTTGCTATTATTGATTATTGATTTTTAAGTTTATAATTATTTTTTTCTTTTCAACTATAAAGATTAATTTTAGCTTGTTTTACAAATTTGAGAGCATAAACATAAACATATTTAATTTATAAATCAAAATATAATCATAACCACGTAATTTTTTTTAATAAAACTTATAGGGATCATGATCCGTTATTTAATCCATTTCCCTGTCATCATTTCAGGTGCTGGAGCGTGCCATGTGCCACTTTGAGAACTGCTACCGCATTCCCAATGTCCGCGTTGGCGGTTGGGTGTGCAAGACGAATCTGCCCTCAAATACGGCGTTCCGTGGCTTTGGCGGTCCACAGGGCATGTTCGCTGGCGAGCACATTATTCGAGATGTGGCCCGTGTCGTGGGCAGGGATGTGTTGGATGTGATGCGTTTGAATTTCTATAAGACCGGCGACTACACGCACTATAATCAGCAATTGGAACGATTCCCCATTGAGCGTTGCTTCCAAGATTGCATCAAGCAGTCGCATTATCACGAGAAGCACGCCGAGATTCAGCGTTTCAATGCGGAGCATCGTTGGCGGAAGCGTGGCATCGCTTTGGTGCCCACCAAGTTTGGTGTGGCATTCGGTGTGATGCATTTGAATCAAGCCGGTGCCCTGATTAATATTTATGGCGATGGTTCGGTGCTGTTGTCCCACGGTGGCGTCGAAATCGGACAGGGCTTGAATACCAAGATGATTCAGTGTGCGGCACGTGCGCTGGGTATTCCCATTGAGCTAATACACATCTCGGAAACGGCCACGGATAAGGTGCCGAATACTTCGCCAACGGCAGCCAGCGTGGGCTCCGATCTGAATGGCATGGCCGTGCTGGATGCTTGTGAGAAGATCAACAAGCGATTGGTGCCCGTTAAGGAGGCGCTGCCAACTGGCACCTGGAAAGAGTGGATCAACAAGGCGTATTTCGATCGTGTCAGCCTCTCCGCCACGGGTTTCTATGCCATTCCCAACATTGGCTATCATCCCGAGACGAATCCAAATGCACGCACCTACAATTATTTTACAAATGGAGTGGGCGTCTCGGTGGTGGAAATTGACTGTTTGACCGGTGACCATCAGGTGATCAGCACTGACATCGTCATGGACATTGGTTCCAGTATCAATCCGGCCATTGATATTGGCCAGATTGAGGGCGCCTTTATGCAGGGCTATGGACTGTTCACACTGGAAGAGCTGATGTACTCGCCACAAGGCATGCTCTACTCCCGCGGCCCCGGCATGTATAAACTGCCCGGGTTTGCCGATATACCCGGCGAGTTCAATGTCAGTCTGCTGACCAATGCGCCCAATCCACGCGCCGTCTACTCCTCAAAGGTAAGCATTAACTATATTTACTGTCGTCAACTTTATCACATTTTGCTTTTTATTTGTAGGCTGTTGGTGAACCTCCGCTCTTTATTGGCTGCTCCGTCTTCTTTGCCATCAAGGAAGCAATTGCAGCCGCTCGAGCGGAGCAGAAACTAAGCACTCACTACGAACTGGAGGCTCCTGCGACCTCCGCACGCATTCGCATGGCTTGTCAGGATAAATTCACCCATCTGGTAAGTGAATTTCTTGTCGTTGCTGATCTAATTCTAATAACTTTTAATTTTTGTAGTTCAAAATGCCAGAAGCGGGCACCTACACACCATGGAACATTGTGCCATAGAAATTGCTAATACTATTTTAAAATACTATATGTTGCGGTTTACAAAATACTTACTTGTAAAGTAGAAATCGCTTATTATTTAGACATTATCAATGCGAGGTCAGATCACAGTTGTTGTACAATAGATGCTAATGCTTTTTGAATACAATCTTCTCAACCCAATCCAAGTAGGAGTGCAGTTTGGTGTAAACGCCTGGCGCATTTGGTGCCGCACAGAATTTGCCAAACGATGTTATGCCCACCACGAAGGCCACACAATTGTTTTCGGGCAACACAGCATGCAGTGGGCCACCAGAGTCGCCCTGGCAGGTGTCCTTGCCACCGGGCAAGTGGCCAGCACAGAACTGCGAATCAATAATGCCATTGGGCAGACGGCGCTCCTTACGATAGATTTGCTTGCAACGCTGCTGCCTAATCATGTCCAGGCTCACCTGACGCAGCGCATTCGACTTGGCGCCCAGGAACTCGGTGCGTCCCCAGCCCGTGGCCACGACAAGCTTGATGTGCAGATCGGGCACTTGCCACAGACATGCAGGACGCACTCGCTCCGTGAATTTGGCACGTTTGGTGAGCTTAAGCAGCGCTATGTCGTGATAGTAGGACGATGAACGATACTTGGGATGCAGTATGATGATAAGGATTTTAATATCCTGTTGCCACGGACTGGTCACGTTCAACTGCTGGGCGCCCAGTCGCACCATGTCCGGTGGTTTACTGGGAATATTACAGACAAATATATATAGTTGGCATTTAAAGGACGTGCGCAACTCACCTACCCGATGTGGCACAATGTGCCGCTGTCAGCACATACAGCTCACTGACCAGCGTTCCGCCGCAGCCCCATTTGATGTCCTTGTCGCCCTGGGTCCAACCGAGCGCTGTCATGTGAGGGAACAGCGCCTGGTGGGTGAGCGAACCACCCACGATCAATGGCACGCTGGGCACGCATTGTTTGCCCGAAAAGACGCGATCCGTGTCGCTGAGACGCAGGTTTCTCGCTGCATTATTGTACTCCTGGCATTCTACATTTCAGATTGTTGTGGAGTCAATATAGTTTATAGTCTTGGAGATTGCTGTCGTCTACTTACTTGTGGCGCTGATGCGCTGTGCTTCGACGTGCTTGTCGGCCAGTGGGCAACAAATGACCGGCAAGTTGTTGCGATGCGTGCAAATATCAATGCGAGTGCCGTGCACTCGATATTCCCGTATGACGTGCAGACACTGATACGCCAAGATGCAGTAGCCGCTGCGCCCATCGAAGCTGCGTCTGCAGAAGGCGCCTTCAAAGAGTGTTTGTGTTCTGCTCGCTGGCGGCTCCTCATCATCGCCGTTGCCGAATTTCAGCAGACTATCCTCAAGAGTCGCCTCATCTTCGGCGGCCACTGCAGACGCCTCTTGTGGCCAATGCTCTGCCAGTGTGTATTTGGTTGATTGGTAGTTGACTATCTCAAAAGTATCAAGCGCTGCAATAAATTAAAGTTATGATATGTTTTGTGTATCACCTGCCTTTGCTTACCACTCTGCGCGTGCATTTCAAAGGCCAAAAACAGTATTTGAAATTGCACAAATGTTAGCCAAATTCGCATTTCCGCATTTGTCGTTGATGTGTTTGCTTCTAATCACCGCTTGAACTCGTTTAAAATAACTGTTAGAGGTCAGCTGTAAATCAGCTGCGCAGCCGTGCAAATCAACGATACTTTGCAGCAGGTGATGGGTGAGTGTTGCCAGGCATCGTTTGTTTACATTTCGTAGCTGTTTAATCGATATGGCAGCATTGGTATTGAATTTGAAAATTTAATAATTTGCATGGCTCCAAAGAGCAAAAAGAAACGCAACAGCAAGGATTCTACATCCAGCAATGCTGGCAGCGGTGAGGGAGAGGACAAGAAAAAGAAGGATGGCGGTGGGGCAAGCAAGAAAAAAGCCGGTGTTGGAAAATCTATTGGATGCGACATTTTTAATGATGCGGCAATGGATAATGCTTACTATGTGTGTCATAACGTTCAGGTGGGTAAAAAGCCCATTTCACGAGAGCTTATTTAAGCAATATAATTGCAGGATGTCCTAAAATCTCGAGGCTTTCCTTGGCCAGATGGCCAAAAGAAGAAGAAGAAGGGCAAACGTTGATTAGACATATTTTGGTGAAAATTAAAATAAACATTCTAAGCTCTTAGAAGTTTTTCAATAAATTACTAAATTAGTCAATAAGTCAAATACAGCAATTAAAAACACAATTAAAATTTAATTATAACCAGGGATGCAACTAAGAGTCTCATAAAAATATAACGCTTTTTTTTTTAATTTTGAAAAATTAATTCAATTAAAATCTGTATTGTATTGTTAGACCACAAATCTTATTTCTAATTTTTGAAATTCACTTCGTTTTTAACATAAAATTTTTGTAGGAATCAAAAGAAGTCTAAGTTTTGCAATAAATATTTTAAAATATAAACGAAAATGTTTTTATGATTATTTGAATGAAAATTGTAATGGGTGCACTCCCTGATTATATCGCGTTCAAGGATGATTTTGTTTGACCGTTGTTTCTATTTTTATCAGCCAAATCAAGTCATCATCAATTTCAGTCCAAATACAATTTCTCAATGCGCCAAACGTCAGCAGCAACAATACTTTCTAGAAACAAACTCGAGAATCTCCAAAATACGAAACGAAATCAAAATTGTCGGCGTGTGAAAAACAAAAATAATAAAAATATACAATCGATTTATATGTGTATATGTGCATATGTTCAGGCAACGACTCGTTTTGTAGAATTGGCCAAAAAGCTGTGCAAGGCAAGTTGCAGCAATAAAATCACAGTGTCGTGTGCGCGATCTGTTTAGTTTGGCATCGGCTGTAGTAGCAGCAACAGCAGCAGCAGCAAGTGGATCAATTGGATTACAGATCATTAGCGTCGTCATCATGGGCAAGACACCGGCAATTGGCATCGATCTGGGCACCACCTACTCCTGTGTGGGAGTCTGGCAGAACAGCAAAGTCGAGATCATAGCCAACGATCAGGGCAATCGGACTACGCCGTCATATGTTGGCTTCAACGAGACGGAGCGTCTGATTGGCGATGCCGCAAAGAATCAGGTGAGTCATCAACAACGCGGATTACATGTGACACCAAATGTGGCAAACGAAATTACCAAATAAGAGCACAAACATTAATGGATATACAAAATATTTGCGTTCGTACGTCTCGCACTTAATTGGACCATATAACCATATTTATAGTTTGGCACATGCATCATCAGAATCATCAGAATATTTATGGGAGCACCCCACCCATTTGTGTATCTAAAAATAGTAATTTCGCCCACTAATTTCATATATTTACGTGTCATGTTGTGTGCAGGTTGCGATGAATGCCAAGAACACGGTGTTCGATGCGAAACGTTTAATTGGCCGCAAGTACGATGACCAGAAGATACAGGAGGATCTCAAGCATTGGCCATTCAAGGTCATTAACGATGGTGGCAAGCCCAAAATTGAGGTCGAGTTCAAGGGGGAACGCAAACGTTTTGCCCCCGAAGAGGTCAGTTCCATGGTGCTGACCAAGATGCGTGAAATCGCTGAGGTTTATCTGGGGGGCAAGGTGAAGGATGCCGTCATCACAGTGCCCGCATATTTCAATGACTCGCAGCGTCAGGCGACCAAAGATGCCGGCTCCATTGCTGGCCTAAATGTGCTGCGCATTATCAATGAGCCAACAGCTGCTGCCTTGGCCTATGGCCTGGACAAGAATCTGAAAGGCGAGCGCAACGTGTTGATCTTCGATCTGGGCGGCGGCACCTTTGATGTGTCCATACTCACCATCGATGAGGGTTCGCTGTTCGAGGTGAAGGCCACCGCCGGCGACACCCATCTGGGTGGCGAGGACTTTGACAACCGTCTGGTCAATCACTTTGTGGAGGAGTTCAAGCGCAAGCACAAGAGCGACATCGCCAGCAATGTGCGTGCTCTGCGTCGTCTGCGAACTGCCTGCGAGCGTGCCAAGCGCACGCTCTCCTCCAGCACAGAGGCTTCGCTGGAGATTGATGCACTGCACGAAGGCATCGACTTCTATTCGAAGATATCGCGTGCTCGCTTCGAGGAGCTGAACATGGATCTGTTCCGCTCGACGCTGCAGCCCGTGGAGCGCGCTTTGAACGATGCCAAGATGGAGAAGAAGGCCATACACGATGTGGTTCTGGTTGGCGGCTCCACGCGCATTCCCAAGATCCAGCGTCTGCTGCAGGACTTCTTTGGTGGCAAGCAGCTCAACTTGTCCATCAATCCCGACGAGGCGGTGGCCTATGGAGCGGCTGTTCAGGCCGCTATACTCACTGGCGTGGGCAGCTCACAGATTCAGGATCTGTTGCTGGTCGATGTGGCGCCATTGTCGCTGGGCATCGAGACGGCTGGCGGTGTCATGACCAAGCTGGTGGAGCGCAACTCTCGCATTCCCTGCAAGCAGCAGCAAACATTCACCACGTACAGCGACAATCAGAACGCGGTCACCATCCAAGTGTACGAGGGCGAACGCGCCATGACCAAGGACAACAATCTGCTGGGCACCTTCAATCTGACTGGCATTCCGCCGGCGCCACGTGGCGTGCCTAAGATCGATGTGACCTTCGATCTTAATGCCGATGGCATTCTGAATGTCAGCGCCAAGGACAGCAGCACTGGCAAATCGGAGAAGATTACGATTACCAACGACAAGGGACGTCTGTCCAAGGCGGAGATTGATCGCATGCTGTCCGAGGCCGAGAAGTACAAGGATGAGGACGACCAGCAGCGTGAGCGCGTGGTGGCCCGCAACACCCTAGAGGGCTACATCTATGGCTGCAAGCAGGCTGTCGAGGAGGCTCCAGCTGGCGCACTCAATGACGCTGATCGCGCAAAGGTGCGCGACACCTGCGCCAAGGAGAGCTCCTGGTTGGACAGCAACACTTTAGCCGAGAAGGACGAGTACGAGCATCACATGAAGGAGTGTCAGCGTGTCTGTGGCCCAATCATGTCCAAGCTGCATGGCGCTGGCCAGACACCTAAAGGCAAGCAGTCCAACAGCAGCGGCGGCCCCACAGTCGAAGAAGTCGATTAGGCGACTGGCGATGAACTGTGATGGTTGAGCATGTAATTAATACAATTGAATATGTATCTGGCATTTGGGAATAAATGTAAATTAGAAATTAGCAATTCGTTGTCTGCTCAAGAGCTTGTGGCCAAACAGTCGCCCCGAAATTGGCTCCGTAGTTGTGTTTTGATGGGTGCACTAAGCAAGTACTTTGTGGAGCACGTCAGCAAGTGTAGCTGCAATGATCTGGTGCATCCGCATAGTTGTCGGCGTGCCGCGCTGCAGAATCTGTTCAACTTTATACTCTCGAATATGAAATACTATCTGCCCATGGCACTGCTGCATCTTTTGCGGCGATCGCTGCGCGGATTCAATGTGGATTTGCTCCAAGATTCGTCCTGGTACTTCACCCAATTGGTGTCCGGCGGAGTGTTGAATGGCTACCTTGTGGCTACTTTCATTTGTATGATGCGGTATGTAAGAAGATACAAAAAATAGCTATAGTATCTATTGTGGTGTGCAAAAGGTTGAAGTACAATCTAACTTTCAAGTGCTCTAAAGAACAGTTTGCTAAAGATATCATTAGCATGCTTTCATTTTTATGATGAGAAGATAAAACAGAAAAGTACAGCTTAATGTGCATAATTAAGAGACGTATAAAGTGAAAAAGATACAATATCTTTAGAATGCTTTAAATTCAGCATAATTTGCTTAATGGTCTCAAGTACTTTGCGCAGACTTAACAAGCGCCCATCTTCAACATTAAAGTAAAATAATTGTAATTGTTCTTTTAATAAATCCAACTAAGATCATCTTATCGATGTACTTTATGAAGCTAAGCGTTTTCTAAACCATTTTCAATTATTTCAGCAATTTTCTAGGCGAGTTTCGCTACTCCACGCTCTTGTTTGCACCTTCCGTGTTCGGTGGCATCCTGACCGCCTTTTTACCAGAACGAGTCAAAAATGTGGAGCACACGGGCATATTTCAAGCTGTAAGTAGTAGATGAAGATATTTCCCAATAATGGTATACTCATTTTTGGATCAGTTGATAGAAAGTTTTCTGCTGCAACGGGGAAATATTGTGACCAAAATGTTGGCTACCTCGCTGACGTTGCAAACGCTGGTCTTTATGGTCAGCAGTGCGGTTATTCTGCTGGGCAAGGAACGCCACTGGCACAAAGGCTTCTGGTTTCTAACCCCAGAGGCTGTGCCACCACAAAGTGTCACTAATTTGGGATTGTATGTGCTGCAGGGCATGCGTAAATATTTGCTCATTGGCCTGGCATTGGACACCTTTAAGGCGTTAATAGGCTGCATTAAAAGCGGACATTGGCAGTTGAGGCATTTTCGCTTGGAGTCCATGGCTTGGCTGGGTTGCTATGCAGGCATCTATCGAGTAAGTTGTGAATATTTCTTTTAATTTTAAATTTCTTTAATTTATACAACGTAGAGCACGCTTTGCTGTTTGCGAGATCAACGAAACATTACCGAAACACAGCTGCGAGTATTGTCTGGATTTCTGGGCGGGATCAGCTACATTTGCTTTCCCAAACTCACCATTCTTAGTTATGCGCTACTTGAGGCAAGTCGCACCATCTGCGATAAGTTCAAGAAGGACAAAAGAAAGCGTATTGGCATTAGCGATGTGATCTTCCCATTTGCCTTGGCCTATATTATCCACACCTATGTGTTCTTCCCGAAGAAAATCAGCGGCTTGGGCGGCATCATCGTGAATAGCACAACAGCCAACTAGTAAGTTTTTAACTGAACCGTATTTCCGATCATGTTCATTTATTCCATTTTATTTTAGTGCCATCGACATTAGAAAACACTTGTTGAAACTCTATCCGTATTTTGCAGCGAACTCTTAAGACTCTTTCTTTCTGTCTAGCAAATTAAATTAATCCTTCCAGCTAGAACTATTTAACAATCTTAAACATATATCCATTATACAAATTTTAATTTCCGATAAACTCAATAATTACACAAAATGTATTTAACATTTTAGTTTTCATTTTACTTCATAAATAGTATTTATATTGTGCACTTATGTATGAGCAATAAACTAAAATAAATTACAAAACTGTCTTTTTTTTTATATATAGCACTTCTATACTATTTAGATGCCGGCAGTAAAATAAAACAAACGAGCTAGTTATGCTTAAATACTTAGATATTCGCACTTAAGTATATAGGCACTTATGTACCTAACATATATAATTTGCAATTTAACCTGCAACTTGAACCTGACAACTTGAATCAAAACAGCTGTTGAGAAAGGTTTTGGTTTAGGTTGGGCTCTCAGTTCGGTGTCGATTGCGGAACTTGAACAATCAGTTTGGTAGAATAAAATGGTTGCGCCCAGCAAGGTTTTTAAGTTACCCTTGAGTCATAAGCATTGTGCTGGCATTATCCACCCTCTGCCCCATCAGACTTGCACCGAGGCGTACCTCTGGAATATTTATCGTAATCACGTGTCCAGTGCCAAATATTATTTACCATTGCTGCTGGTGTGTAACTAACAATTTAAATTTAAATAATGCGCCATAATTTAATACAAATTCTTCCGAAGTTTCCGTTACTTATGCAATGCTACAAATTGAACAGGAAGCGTGTGAGGTCAATAGTGAGAAACTATGTAGAAACGTGTATTGTAGGCTCCATGATAAACGCCACAACCTATTATTTGATGTGCATCTTTAGACGTTTGAACGGTCGTTTCGTTTGGGCTTTTTCACCATTTATTTCCTGCTTAATCGCATCGCAGTTCATCTGGTTAGCCCCACCAAAGGTACTGCAACTATATAACACCGGCATTCTGCATGCAGTAAGTAGAAGCAGTTTAACAAACTACTCCAACTCCTCCACTTCGATTTCTAACCTTTTCCAACCATTATGCAGGCACTGGAGACCATGTTGCGGCAACTGAACGTGGTAGTTGTGCGTTCACATGCAGCTCGCACTTTGGTGTTCATGATCTGCTCGTTCGTCGTGCTGCGCTGGCAACAATCCGTTGGATACTCGGATTTCTGGTTCATCAAGCCAGTGCAATTGCCGCAAGATTATCACAAGCGATCCTTGCAGAAGCGTGTCAAAGATGGTCTGTGGGAATTACGCACCTATCTGGGCATTGGATTGGCCATGGACTTTTTCAATGCGGTGATAAGCAGAAAAATTGCAAAGATAGATTTGAAATCTACACGTTTCATTGTCAGTTATATGGGCATATATAAGGTGAGTTCATCAACAACTAATGGCAAAGGCTTAATTAATAATTAAAGATTATTTCGCTTAGATGCTACAATGTGTTCTAATAGACCGAATGGATGTAAGACAAACAAATTTAGTTGCTGCATTTTTAAGTGGCGTCGCCTTCTGGTTTGTTAGGCAAATACCCTTAACCTTTATGTCGTTCGCTGTGGTCGTTGCCAGTCAAGTGCTGTGGAAAGAGTTCTGTGCAGTCGACGCGTCTAAAAGTCAACTTCTAGCTGGTCTACAGTGCTTGCCATGGGCCCAACTGCTAATACCTCCAAATCTGGCATTCTTGGTGCACAACAATATATTCCAAAGACATCTGGTCAGCGGTTTATCAAAGTCTTTTATCGACAACACATGCGAATACAAGTAAGTAAAGTAGTTAATCACGACAATTGTGTTTGATTAAATGCAAGCTAATCTTTTCGTTTAGTGCTCTTCGTATATACAATACGCTTTCGCAGCCCATTGAAGTCATACTAGACATGTACAAGAAACTTCCAGAGAGGCCGTTTCTTTTTTAAATCAGGTAGTACCAAATGGTAGGAAAGGATTTAATTTTGAACAGAATTAAAACATTCTCAACTTTATATTGCCATCGTTTGAAATATAATTAAACTTAAGATTCATTGGCCAGCCAAATGTCAGAGGTGCAATCTCCTCCTGGATAGCGCATCTCATGTGGTAGACTGGGTCCATATGGCTCCTTGCCAAAGTCCACAAAGAAATCCTCATTCAGAGTCATGCCTCCGTTGACCACATCGACATCAATCAGACACACATGTCCACCCTTGGACACCATATCGGGATAGAACTATAAGCAAGGCTCAACAATATACTCAGTGGACTTTAAGTAGACTTCTTTAAAATGTGCTCACCTGTTTATCCCACGGTGAATAAAGTGAAGACGAGACATACAAGCGCTTGCCATCGAGGGAAAGTTGCATCATTTGAGGTCCTCCTTCCAGGCGACGTCCCTTGATATAGCGCGGAGCTGGCCTTTCCTGTAGGGACATAACTTATAGATCTCTGCATAACTTGGGTTCTATTAACCTACAGTCAATTCTTTATCCTCTTTGACGACAACGTTGGGCAGATCACTGCATATGGCACCTCCCAAGAACAATTGACCTGTGAGTTTAGGTTCCTCGGGATTGGTTATATCGTATTGCCGCACGTCACCGTGGCGCCAACAGTTTACATAAAGGAATCTATCATCCAGGGAAATAATAATATCTGAAATCATGCCACCCATCTCGGTTGCAGTGCCACTACCAGTATCAACAAGCTTCTGGGGTATGTCGATGACTTTTTTCACATCAAAATCATCTGAGTCCGACCGCTTCTTGAAGTAAAACACCTTGGCATTCAAGGCACATCCAACATATCCATCGGGGCGTTTAGGATCGTGTAAGAAGCGAACCTCCAATGGTGTGAACCCATCCAGACCCAGATCAACAGTCTGAAATAGTGTTTGAGTAGACCATTTATAGAAGTTAAGTCTGCATCCATATTGGGTCAGATCATTTGCATCTTCCGGTTTCCAGCCACTGAACAAATTCCAAAATTTTAATATGAATTTTTCGTAAATAAATTTAAATACGAACCGTCGGAACTTGTTGGGTGCTCCCCATTCGGTTGAGACCATGACATCGTAATAGGGCTGATACCAGAAATCATAACCACACGGTGCCTTCTTCTCCCCCTTGGTCCAAGTGCCGACGCAGTTAAATTCAGAGTCAAAGAGAATAAAATCACCCTTGGCATATCCCTCAGCATCACCCAATACAGATATCATGATGTTTCCATTGGCCAAGCAGTGAGTTGTGTGCGGTGCCGTCACATTGTGACTCTTCAACACGTCACCATCGATGACCTTGATGATCTCGGGCTTGCGTGGATCTGATGCCACGTCAAGTACGTAGATGAAATCCGAATTAATTGCCGGCAACACGAGACGATTTCTCTTCGGCACAGACTTGGCATCCTTGTCCACATAATAACAGCTGGAGCAAGCATTCCAACCCGAGTGGTGTAACTCGTTTCCCTTACGATTAGTAAAGGTGCGATGTACTATCTATAAAAAACGCCTCATTTAATGGAAAGAATCATTCTGAGTGATCTATCTTCTTGCCTGGCAGTATGTTGGGCTGGCAGGGTCCACATCAATTGTGGACAGGTAATCGCCGTGCTCCTCTTCTAAGTTCGGCTGGATTGTCACCGTATAGAGAAGAGTCTCTCGGGGTCCATTTTTCATGGCATCCAATGGGGTTGCGTAACCGGGACCATGACAACAAGCTGCAAATATTTATCAGCATTGTTTACTATTTTTGATTTACCTTTGAACACACATATACTATATACACATATGTAAAAGTACTAAGTCTTACTTTTGTCCGACATTATTCTTCAATTCTCTTTGGCACGTTGTTATTGATCAAAGCACAGCGAGATACTGCGCCGCATGTGAATGAGAATTCGCTTTTAAGTATCTGTTATCGCCCGGTTTTGAGCGAACATTTATTTCAGTGGCACAACAAATACATATGCTTACATACAAATATACTTATGGGATCAAGTGTTTGCGCTTCTCTTCATGCCCTCTTGTTGATTCTTCAATATGGGTTTTATCAAAAAAAAAAAAAGAAGCGTGAGCCATTCATGAATATAGATAAAAACACTAGATACAACCATACATATTTCGTACCAGGAGATACCAGGAGATTCCAAGTATGTAAATATCTCACTCTCTTAAAGCAAGCAAAGAGAAAGTGGTTTTAATCAGCTTTCTTTGAGCCCGCATCACAAAAAACTCTGATTGAGACAATGAGATTAATGGTCAACAATAGTGATAACATTAAATAAAAAAACAAGCAATGCAATAAATGATTAAATTTGGACCCCCACGTCATTGTTTTTGACCATGGTAAACCAGAAAATAATACAAAGTAACATCAATAAAAATGTTGCAGAAAATATTTCTTTGTTTAATTAAATTTTAAAATTAAATTTACCATCCACAATGAGATACTTCACTTCGAAAATGTATCTTGTTGTGCGTATATTCAAAAAGCTTAAACTTTTTTATCTTTCTGATTTACATATCTCCAAACACGACACGCATCCATCGCTAGCAAGTTATGAACGTCTGGCAACGCCACATTGCTCATCAGCTGATTTCTGTTATTGTCCACATTAATTTTCTGTTACGTTTGTCGTTACAACATGCGCCTATTAACACAAATTCGTAAAGCATCAACACAGGCCACTCGCCGGCGAGTGGTCATCACTGGCACCGGCGCCATCACTCCACTGGGCAACACTGCAGCTGAATCGTGGCAACGTCTACTGGCCGGGGAATCGGCTATTTCCCGGCTAGGAGCCGAGTTCAAGGGCTTGCCTTGCCAAGTAGCCGCACAAATACCAAAAGAACGGTTGCAAATCGACAAACAGCTAACGAAAAGTGATCTGAAACTCATGAGTCCTGCCACACAATTCGCCGTCATCGCAGCGGACGAAGCACTGGCTGCGGCCAAACTGCAGCCCAAGGAGTTGAGTGAGGAGCAGCGGGAACGTTTCGGAGTGTGCGTCGGCATGGGCATGTTCGATTTGTCCGAAGTGTACGGCGCATTCCAGCAGCTACAGCGTGGATACAATCGAGTCAGCCCCTACTTCGTGCCGAGACTGCTGCCAAACATGGCGTGTGGTCATATTAGCATGCGACATGGCCTGCGAGGACCCAATCATTCCGTGTCCACGGCCTGCGCTACCGGTGCCCATGCCATTGGTGATGCGATGCGCTTTATACGCAATGGCGACGCGGACGTGATGCTAGCTGGCAGTGGAGAGGCTTGCATAGACCCCCTATCGATTGCCGGCTTTTGTAGGTTACGCGCACTTAGCACTGCCTTCAATGATAACCCCGCAGTGGCCTCGCGACCTTTTGATAAAG
Organism: Drosophila ustulata; assembly: GCA_035047365.1. Taxonomy (NCBI): domain Eukaryota; kingdom Metazoa; phylum Arthropoda; class Insecta; order Diptera; family Drosophilidae; genus Drosophila; species Drosophila ustulata. The sequence goes on from JAWNPT010000094.1 coordinate 17,497,955, forward strand.
CACGCGATGGCTTTGTGATGGGTGAGGGATCTGCTGTGCTGGTGCTAGAGGAGCTGGAACACGCACGCGCCCGTAGAGCTACCATATTGGCCGAGCTGCTGGGCTATGGACTTTCCGGTGATGCACATCACATCACCTCACCCAGCGAGGATGGAGCTGGTGCCACACTGGCCATGCGTCATGCTATTGCCGATGCGGGAGTAACACCACAGGATATTAGCTATGTGAATGCTCATGCCACTTCAACGCCCACCGGCGATCGCATTGAGGCCCATGCTATTGGTCGTGTCTTCGGCGAGCACAAGTCCAATGTTTTTGTGTCCTCCACAAAGGGTGCTCATGGTCATCTACTAGGCTCATCGGGAAATCTGGAAGCCCTTTTTGTGGTGCATGCATGTGCGGAAAATAAATTGCCACCGTCGATTAACATTGAGAATTTGGACGTGGATGCCAACGTGGTGACGAGTACATGCAAATGGTCAGAGGTTCAATCTCGACGCATTGCTTTAAAGAATTCCTTTGGATTTGGTGGCACCAACGCCTCCCTTTGCATTGCCAGCTTCGACGAATAGATTTTTATCTGAAGAAAGATTTGTACAGTGATTGTCATTATGCGTGAATAAATTCTTAAATATATGAATATTTTTTTTAGGAAAATTTTTAGTTTTAAAACTTTATTTGGAAAACTTTTCGGTTTCTTGCCCCCTCCCTCCCCGCCAAACTACCAGCGTTCTTGCTTCCTGCATTGTAAAAATGTATATGCGTATTGTATGGTGCAATGCGCAGATTTCGTACTGTTATACTGTATATCTGTATATATATATATTTATATATAGGTATGTATATATAATAATGTATATAGCTCTGTTTGATTTGCTTCTGTTGCTTGACTTTCGGTTTATTTGTTACTATATGCAGCATGCATACGCTCTTGCATTTATATTTCTAAACAAATATTGTGTTGTGGTCGTTTTTCTGACAATAGTTGCTGGTTTCATTCCCTTTTGTGTTTCTCGCTTAATTTTTTTAATTTAAAGAATTTTTTATTTTACAAAATTACTTAAATTGTAAAGTTAAAAATACATAGATTGGCTTACAATTAGAATTTCTTTATAATCATTATTTATAAATGTTTTTGTTGCTGATTTTTTTGTTTTGCTTTAGGTTTTATTTGGGTTCTCAATGCTGATCTACTTTTGGGTTTTACTTGTCATTTGCCAAATTGTTAATGTTATCATTATTTTTATTATTATTGTTATATTATGCTCAATACATTTATAAATGTATATTATGTGGTTTATTTTCTTATCAATGCATTTATAGGCTTAAATAATATGCTATACTTGTGTGTGGTGTGTATCTGTCTGTCGTATGTTTATTATGTATCGCTTTTAAAGTATTAATTTGCAATTTGTATATAAATTATGAAAATAAATTGTATTCGAAGTTATAAACTTTATCCCATTTACTGTACAATTTGTGGTAGTTTTAGTTTTTTTAGTTACAGCGTATAATTAATTTTTTAAATAATCTTGCACGTCACATTTATTAACAAGGTTAGTTTATAATTTGTTTTGATACTTAAAGCATTAAATCAATTTTAAAATATCTTTCTTCAGCTATTTGCATTATCAAATTTTTAGTGAAAAATATTTCAAAATTATGGAGGCCTTTGATTTTCAAATTTACGTATCTGGTTTTAGCTAGCATGCAACAAACATTAGATTAACAAAATTTAAAATTTTTTTGGTACCTGAAGGTGAACTGCAGAAATTACAAATTAAAAAAAGGACGTTAAAATATTTTACATATATACGTAAAAAAAATTAAATTGGACAATGCAGGGAACAATATTATTAAGAATGCCTACACATAATCTAATATAGAATCAATGAACTTATTCCTTGAGTTTCATACATGTCCAATGTCGCAGTGTAGTTGATTTGTTGTGTACGGTTTACTGAGATTTTAAAAATTTTAAAATTATGTAAAATATGAATAAATATTTGATTTGTTTTGCGGTGTGTTTACTATTGCTTTAGATCTTAACACTTATTATCTTACTATTTGTTTTTTTTTGTTTAAAAAGACATCTATTTAAGCGCTAGTAAAGTGTTTTTTCCTGTTGGTGTCAGTGGTTGGATTACTGTTTTAGTGAAAATGGGGATACCAACGTCATATAGTGATGCTGTAACTCTTGCCTACACTAGATGTATGTATGTTAATGTATGTTTTGTGGATCTGTATGTGTGTACGTATGCATGCAGGGTTTATGTATGTTTGTATGTACATGGCAAGCCACTAAAAGACAGAATCTGGGTCACTAGTTTAGCAATGCATCCATTGTATATGGAAATGGCGGATGCTGCTGATGCTGTTCGAATCTGTTGGCTGAGTATGACAGCAACTTAGCCGCTGCTGTTGCGGTTATTTTCGCTGATTTTTCGGCCGTCGACGGTCAGTCCAGTATAACGATTTGTGATTCAATAGGTTTGCTGCTCGGCTCAGGAGCCATTGACTTGATGGGCAGTGAGCGCCATGGTTTGCGCGCTGCACGACGCAGGTCCACAGCTGAGAGTATTTTTCGTGTTTTTCTGCAACAAACACAAAGTGTTAAGATGTAAATTTACAAACATAATAACAAACTATAAGCATAACTCACTTGTGTACATCTGTGGCTCTAAAGTAAACATCGTCCGGTGCATCCATCCAACTAATGACCTGCTTACGCCCGTTGCCACCGCGTGCCATTTGCGCGATCTTTTGTTTTCCGTTAAGCTGCATGAAATATAAACATCAGTTAGTGCGATTTATCTTACACATAACATTTACCTAGCATATTTACACATTTCTGCTAATAATTATAACTATTAAATTAAGCGTAACTTACGTGATGTCTCGAGAGAGGCTGTCCTGACGCTGCCATCATGGCAGCAAATTGTTCCGGACTTGGGCAGTGCGAGGGCATGGGATCCTTGTTCGGGCGTTTGGCAGGTGGTCCGCTGGGCACAATGGTAACTGCAATAATGGAATTAGTAAATGCCTCGAGATGAAAACTTAATTAAACAAACATACCTTCGGTACCATTAAGTTGCTGTTCTTCGTGGGCACGCTTGCGTATCGTAGACGTTGCTTGCGCTGGAATAATGGATAGTTCTTTGTTGTCAGCCGTAACAGGCACTGCGACAACATCTGGTGTTTTGTTGGGCACGCGTTCGTAGACTAAACTGCCGTCTGGAGCTTTAGGCGGCTTTGGGAATGAAACAACAACGGGTTGAGGCATCTGATCCTTGGGCGTTAGCACCAGCCATTCATGTGGACCACTGCCAGGAGCACCCAAACGATTTGCAATTTTTGTAACGCTGCCACGATCCTTGGGCTTGAGCAAAAGCATCTTTTTGATTTCCGCTTGCGATTTGCCGCTAATACGATTCGTAACTACAAATGTAACCCAATGAAATAATGTTTCAATTAAATATACAAAGATAATTCTTACATTCCTGCTTGACCAACAGTGCATTGATGGCATATGCACTTTGCCGCGCGGCCTTCTTCGGTTTCACAATGCTTCGACAGACAATGCGGGCCACACGCGTCATAGGATTCGTGTGCAAATAGAAGGCAGTGCGCGTCTTCATTATTGGCCGCGGCGAGCCGGAGCTGATGGCAATGCCGTGCGCTTGCGCGTAATGACGTGCCAGGTGCGTCTTTAGCTTGAACTCTTTACCGCAGTTCACAATGGAACATCTGTACAATAATAAACTATTAATATCATGATCTTCGGGGCAATCAATCTTATATATTGTAGTACCTGTGCAATTGACGATTGCTTAGATCGCTGACTTTTTCATCGTCGTTAAGATCGACGACAGTTGTAGCGCCTGTTGATGCTAACGCTGCCGCTGGTGTCGCAGTAATAGCCGCTTTTTTTTTAGCCTCCCCATCGTTGGCATCGCCCTTGTGTGCCGATTTCATACTGCCATACTTTCGCCAATAGTCCCAACATGTTTGGCAAAGGCGACACGTCAAATGACCATTGCTGAACGAGTTCCACTGTGAAGAAATTACGTAAATAAATATGTATTATAACATAATTCAATGAGGTACACTACCTGTGATGATTTAGTTGTCCCGCATGATTCACACGGTTTCCCATTATTGGACAAGTCAGCGCCACCATTGGTGGTACCATTATAGATGCCTCCTGGGCCACCGCCGCTGCCCGCCTTTACATTGGCGCCGTTGCCTTTGCCATTATTATTATATTGGGGTATATAAACCTGTTTGAGCTTTAGTTCCGCCTCGACAGCCTTGACGCGTTTTTGCTGCACGTATCGATCGGTGGTTTTCCACATATAGTAGTATTCAATGATCTGCTTAAGCGTTTTCCATGGCAGCTGTTTCAGCGAGAGCAAATAAGAAAATCAGAATAAATACATTGGGTGATAGGGGCAGAGTTAAACTTACGAAATCTCGTCGTATGTCAGTGAAATCCTTGCCATATTTATCCAGCGCTTCCTCAAAGAGATTTGCTTCTGATGCGCTCCAATCTTCGATTTCATCGCGACAGAGTACGGGCCCAGTGGAAGGAACTAGCGAGGACATGGCCTCCTCAATTGAATAATCGTGCTTGTGTAGAATGTCCATAGCATGAAACTAAAATAATAAATGTCATACAATTAGCTAGATGATCAATGCCAGCTGCAGCTTATGTCAATTGGTTACCAAGGTAATGTCTCGACTGGCGGCCGCTGCAGACATGTGCAGTGAGGGTTGCTTCACCGAACTGCTGCAGTCAAGAGCGCGGGCAAAGGTGCCAATGGAACGCGAAACAACGAGAAACTGATCGATCTTACGATCGGTCAAACTGTGTTCCGGCGTCCACACCAGTGACTCCAGCTCCTCCAGCTTACGCTCATCTGTGGCGGTGTCTTTTAGCTTGGCGGGTATATCACACTGATAGCGACTGCCGACACGTATCTCACCCTTGTCAGCGAGTAATGTTTTTTGATTCGGATCGAAGACCAAACAATAGAAGAATGTGTCCTGCAATCAAACAAATAATTCGACAATTAAGCATACACATACAAAACATATTTTGTGGAAAAAGGCAATGTCATTGCAATCGACACTACAACTCACGTCTTTATTGAGATAGCTTTGTAATGACTCCGTTTCGTTGAGCAGCGTGACGGAGCACTTCCCTCGGATCTGTGTGGCGGGTATCGTCTCAACTTGTCGCGAAAGAAACAGTTCGCGATGCTTGATCTGGTATCGCTGTTTGCTGGTAAGCGCTTCGCTCTTCTCCCCATCGCCACCAGTAGCAGCACCGCTTGCTGCGCTGTTATTGTTAGTATTATTGGTGCTGGAATTGCCTGTGGTGGCGCCGGCGGATGCTTGTGTTGGGCTGGTGCGTTCCTCTTCGAGTGCAGCTGAAATCAAATCAATCCATGTTTTTATGAATAAGTGCATTTGGATAGCTCTAGACATGCCACATACGACCACTAGACAATAATAAGGGCTAAGTTTAGAAACAATCAACCATTGCATGACCAATTTGGCGTTCGTAACTAGACTACATTACAGCTTGGTACTAATATCAACAAATCGGTTCATGAACTCAGAAATCTACTAAATACAAATTCGATTTATAGAACAATGTTGCTCGCTTCCATTTTAGAAGTCAAATATTAATTGCAAATACATTTTATTTGTAAGTTAAGTTCATGAACATTGACTCCGTTAGTATCAAGCTTGCTCTACCATAATAGCAATAAATAAAATAAGAAATCAATACAATATTTACAAATTAAACATATGAGAAAATTAAGAGATTTATTAATAGACAAATGTAGTAACAGAAGTGAATGCATTCCCAAAAGAACTTATTTAACTACGTTCAACATAAGACTTAATGATCGATTATATATTGGTTTTAGTAATAGCTGCTTTGCCAGAGAGAGAGTTTGTACCTATTGAAGGATCGAGCACAGCTTGCGCCGCCTGCTCCTCTCCCACGGGTGTTCGAAGCCAGGTTTTCTTCAATTTCGTTGCCAGCGGTGAGTCCTCGGCGGTTGCCACTGCATCATCATCAAGGTAGGTTGTTATTCAGTGTTTGTTGGTTGTGAGAGGTGATTTTTGTTGGGAAATGTTGATTTTACAAACATACATATGCATATATATATATTTAATAATATTTACAATGTTAAGATGTGATAGAGAATGTGTTAACAAGCGAGCGACCGAAGCTTCATTTATTTATAGTACTTTCGACTACAACATTACAAACAAGTTGGCAGCGCGGAGTTTCAAGTGAGGTTAAGTACGAAAAGTAATTTCACTAAAAGATGTCGCATTTGCCCACCAAACGAAAGCCCAACAAAATAAATACAAAACTTTTGGAATTTATTTTTAATACCCGCGCACCACACAAGCCATCATGAAGGGATGGTAACGCGTGGTTTAGTCTCTGTACGCCTGCCCCGGGGGGGGTGGCTGCTGCTTCTTCAAGGAGTTCGAAGCAGAGCCCTAACCCAACCCAACCCATCCCACCCCACTCCATTTTCTTCTGCCACGCAAGGCTGTGGGTGCATTGCTGAATTTACAAGAGCGTAGGTGTACTATATAATATAGGAAAAGAATAAGAAGCAGCAGCATAAGCTAGTCGATGGGTGGGGGTGGGCTGTTTGGTGGCCATAGATAGGAAACATAAAGTCTGGCAAGCCCGCGGTAGGGCGGTCGGCTGGCAGGGGTTGCCAGATGGAGATGGAGGCGGGTGCGTTTTGTTTGCTACCACTGTCTGCCTCTGCCCTACTCCCCTCCCCACACCATCCTCCTTTGCTCAGCCTCGCGTATTTCAGTTTTTTTTTTTTCGTATTCTCGTGGCCAGTGTTCAGCTTTGGATTTTTTGCTTGTCTCTTTTTATATTGTTGTTTTTTCTCGCTTCTTGACACGCTTGAATATGGTATTATTTGTGGTGTAGTTTGGAGTGCTAATTTTTAAATGAATTATTAGCAGCTAGGCTGCAAACAGGCAGCGCACGCCGAAAGAATTTGCAGCCGATCCAAAAAAAGATATAGCTGCGGAGTCGAATCGAGGGAGGGTGGGGCATGCGACGAAGGGTTCCGTTAATGGGCATTGTTGACGCTATTTGAGGAGGGGGGAGGAGGCCGCGATGGAAAAACGCATTTTCGTTGGGTCACGTATCGAATTCGAGTGGGCCAAGTCAACCAAAAGCAGCCAACCCGCCAACCAACCCCACCAATTTGGGGGTTGTATGTGTGTATGCTTTTCGGGAGGAAGATACAACGAAATGGTCTGGTCTGTCCAGGCTGAGCTGATGACTGCTAGTTGTTGGGCGGACCTGCCTCCCCCTGTCGCTCTCTCTGTGTGTATGTATACATGAATGGAGAATGCAAAGCGCGGCTCCTTCCGATGCTGTTGCTGCAGCACAACGCAGGGCTGCCACCTCATGAAAATTTTCACACAAATGTGTGCAGTAGGAGTCGGAGTTGGAGCCCAGAACAGAGGTAGACATTCAGTCTACCTTCCTACCTAAATACCTATCGCTGCCTAGTATTCCCACATTGAGGCTGGCGCCGCCTGTCAGGCAGTAGCAGTAGCAACAGCAACCAAAAACGGTAACAACAACAACATCGAAGTACAGTGCAGCTCAACACATATTATGCTTATGTGCTTCGTGTTGTTGTTGCTGTTGTTTTTGTATCTACGGATGCTCGGATTCCGTTTACTCTTTGCTTTGGCTGTATGCTTTACAGTTGTTGTCATTGCGGTTCTTGTTGCTCTTGATGTCGGCTTTTATTGTTGTTGTTTTTGCTGCTGCTAAGTGGGTGTGAGCGTGTGTGTGTTTGTTGGGAGGGCTGTGCTTTGACACATTGCACACAGGCATATGTTAAGGGTGGTGGGGGGAAGAGGGGGAGCAGCTTCGGTTTTGGTTTCGGCGTGGTGTATGATGAGGTGAGATGAGATGAGGTGAGGTGTGGTGTGGTGTATGGTGGGTGTGGTGTATTCCCATCCGTGCGCCTTCCGACAACTGAGCTTTGGTTTTTGTGGTGAAAATGTGCTCAGGATCTGTAGGGGCCGCTTTTGGTTTTTGGCTTACGAATCTTATGCGAAGGCCGCGACAAATACTCTTCGTAACATAACCTCACTTAGCATAACATCAACAAAAAGACTTATGAATATACAAAACTTACACATACGATATGAAGTTGAAGTTGAAATTGGGAAGTTTGTTGTTGTTGTACTTACGTTGATGCTTATCCGCAAGCTGGACGAGGGGGTTGGGCAGATCACGTCGCCGGTAGAAGCACATGACCTTCGCTTCCACATTGCCATGTTGGTTTTTATTCAACTCCTCGATGCGACGTATCAATAACGGACTATTCGGACTATTCGGCGGTGTCTCAACGTACACGTAGTCTGAGAAAAAAAAGAAACGTGTTGCATTATTAAGTAACAATTACGGCTGAAATATGAAGTGCTGGAGCTGCCGTGGAAGAATAATTGCAGTTCTCCCCAATCATTCATTATCAAAGCGAAATGGAGGCAACGCACACCAACACAAGCGCAAACACACGAACACGCGTATGAACACACACATATGCATGCATACATGTATTTGAATGTATGCAGACTCCAGGCTATTAGAGATGCGTAAAAATGAGGTTACCTGTGACTACGCCAACTTTAATGATTTTCTAAAACACAATAACCGCTGAGTAAAGTTTACTCAGTAAACTTTTGAAATGCAATTACTTTAAGCACATATAATTTCATTATTTTATACAATACTTTTTTAAATGGTTAATTAACAATTTATTTAACTTAATTTTATATTTTTACTCATCTAATCAGAATTTTGTATTATGTCTTCAATGTCGACTGTAAATAAATAAATAATTGAGAATTTCCAATAAGGAAACAAACCTTATTCAACAATTGAATATTTGCAATATTTATGGGGAGCAGTTTATGCTTGTGTTTGAAAAATCACAGCCTTTCTTTGCACCGCTTAATTACGATGGCCACAGTACAATGAAAAGTATGCGCGTTGCTCAATTAAATACAAATGTGGGCATCCATCGAGGCGAAGCAACCAAAGGGGGAAGAGAGGAAAAAGAGGAAGGAGGGACAGAGGAACGCGAGCAGAGCGCGCCGGCTGCGACTGCGACGGTGCGGAACCTGTCGCAGAAACCGTTGCTTGGGTTTTGACCACGGCAGAAACAACGATAGAAGAGAGCAGAGAAACGAACACAAAAGAAAAGGAGAAAAAAAAACGAGCAGCGATCAAGCAGCAACTCAAGGCAGGCAGGAAAATGTATCTTTTGCATTTTGGGTTGATGTTGTAAAACATAAAAAGAGATGAAAAAGAAAGTGTCGCCTGCGACGACATTTCGCCTCTTGTTGTATGCGTTTGTGAGTGTGTGTGTGCATGTGCGTGTGTGGCTATTAAAAGTGACTAACAAAAGCGCTGATGAAGTCGAAAAAATTCTGAAGCATTTTAATTTTATGCATGCTTTGCTACTCGGATATATTTTATTATTTATTTTGATTCGAATTTTCAGTTCATTTACATTTGGGAGCCGAAGAAGAAGCGCAATGCAGGTGAAGACAACAGAATAACGTCATCGGATTGGTTAATTGACAATTGGAGTTGCCAAAGGCAAAAAAAGCGAAATTCGTTCAAACGTTAAGATGCTGCGCCAAATGTGCAAACTCATTAGCATAAGAAAACACACGACGACGGCGATGGGTCAAAAACAAAGCACACACGAAAAAGTAACGAAATCTACTTTCAATTACACAAATTCACGCATACAAGTGCACGCACACACACACACACACACATTCACTCAAGCACGATGATCGGCTGCGAACTTTGCCAATGCAATTTCATTTCATCACTATCCCCAACCCTACACACACACAAACACACATCATCAGTGCTAATGCTTATCGGAGAAATAACATATTTATATGGAGAGCATTGTAGAAAAACACTTGCTGCAGCTGCGACAATTCGGTTGGGATACACATAACCTCCCCACTCTCCGCTCTCCACTCCTCACTCCACTCTCTTCTTTTCACTCCTCGAACCGGTCGACTTGATGATGTTCCATTGCCGCCGCTTCTCTCGCGATGTTGAAAAATCGTCTACGTTGTTAAAACTCGAGTCGGCAAATCGAACAGTTCGCATACAAATCGCATATTCAATACTCCATTATTGATAACAGCATTAAACGTGTTAATGTTTTGCGTACAGATTTGATAAATTTAATGCACTTTCATTAATTTCATTACTTTTGGAGTCCCACTCACACACGCACACATACACCGCACACGCACACAGTGAGACGGCGCCGATAACGAAAGATGATAGAAAAGCGAGTATGGAAAAAAATTTTCTCACCTCCGACTCGATACATATTTGTGGCCATTTTCACAAAACGCTCGCACCAAATTTCACATGTAAAATATTCTGCACTGGTTCAGCACTGTTTTTCAATAGTTTTGTGTCAAATTAGCGCACATTTATTGGCATAAAATTAAAGTTGTTATGATTGCATTTGCATTCACATAAGACGCGTTTTTTTCGTCGCCATCTTAGAAACAACTCTAAAAAAATACACACACACACACACGCTACGGCGACGACGAGCAAACAGCTGCATCAGGGCTGCATTTGTGCACAGAACTGCCCACTCGCTTCAAATTCTGTCTGTTTTCTTTTCAAAATTGAACAATTGTTTTTAAACAAACCAAAAATGTTGTAAATATTTTTTTAACGCAACCCTCACTCGAAAATTAAATATATATTTTTACACACTAATATTTAACTAGCTATTTTGTATCGTTATTTTGTTTCACAGAGTGTGCATACGCTAAGAAGCTGACTGCTACACAACCAACTGTCAAATCCGTGACGTGGCCTGGCCAAACGATTTTTCCCAATCAGAGTCGCTTGAGTGGCATTCAGTTTTAAGCTTAATACACGCACTTAAAACGCCATTAAAGGCCGCTCAACGATGACTACCTACGAGGAGTTCATCCAGCAAAACGAGGATCGTGACGGTGTGCGTCTAACGTGGAATGTGTGGCCCTCAAGTCGCATCGATGCGTCTCGCCTCGTCGTGCCGCTTGCGTGTCTCTATCAGCCTCTTAAAGAGCGCCCCGACTTGCCACCGATACAATACGAGCCCGTATTGTGCACTCGCAGCAATTGTCGAGCCATCCTCAATCCTCTCTGCCAGGTGGACTATCGTGCCAAGCTCTGGGTCTGTAATTTCTGCTTTCAACGTAATCCCGTAAGTGCTAAATGAGCTTTTGGACTTTCAATGATTCATAGCTAACACTCTTTCTGTAGTTTCCTCCGCAATATGCTGCCATTTCGGAGCAACATCAGCCTGCCGAGCTGATACCGGGTTTTAGCACCATCGAGTATACGATTACGCGGGCACCGACGATGCCCCCCGTCTTCATATTCCTGGTGGACACCTGCATGGATGAGGAGGAGCTGGACGCTCTGAAGGATTCGCTTCAAATGTCGCTCAGTTTGTTGCCGCCCAACGCGTTGGTCGGTCTGATAACCTTTGGTAAAATGATACAAGTGCACGAGCTAGGCACCGATGGCTGCTCCAAGAGTTATGTGTTTCGTGGCACAAAAGATTTGACGGCCAAGCAGGTGCAAGATATGCTGGGTATTGGACGTGGTGGCGTAGCGCCAGCTCCACAACCCCATCAGCCGCAGCAACCGGGTCAAATGCCGCCCAATGCCCAAGCGGGAGCGGCACAACATTTGCCGCCAGCTCATCGTTTCCTGCAGCCGATCAGCCAGTGCGACACGGCGCTGGGTGATCTGCTCAGTGAGCTGCAACGCGACCCTTGGCCGGTGCCGCAGGGCAAGCGCTATCTGCGCTCCACGGGCGCAGCGCTCTCGATAGCTGTGGGCCTGCTGGAGTGCACATACCCGAATACGGGCGGTCGCATTATGACCTTTGTGGGTGGTCCTTGCTCCCAGGGCCCCGGCCAAGTGGTCGACGATGAGCTGAAGCATCCCATACGCTCTCATCACGACATACACAAGGACAACGTGAAGTTCATGAAGAAGGCAATAAAACATTACGACGCCTTGGCGCTGCGCGCTGCCACGAATGGTCATAGCATCGATATATACTCGTGTGCGTTGGATCAGACGGGCCTGATGGAGATGAAGCAGCTGTGTAACTCGACGGGTGGTCATATGGTCATGGGTGATTCGTTCAATTCGTCGCTGTTCAAGCAAACATTCCAGCGCGTGTTTGCGCGCGACAGTCGCAACGATCTGAAGATGGCATTCAATGCCACGCTGGAGGTGAAGTGTTCGCGCGAGCTTAAGATCTCGGGTGGCATCGGCTCGTGTGTGTCGCTGAATGTGAAGAGCCCGTCGGTGTCGGATGTGGAGATCGGCATGGGCAACACGGTGCAGTGGAAACTCTGCACTTTGAATCCGAGCTCAACGGTTGCCTACTTCTTTGAGGTGGTCAATCAGCATGCGGCACCGATTCCGCAGGGCGGACGCGGTTGCATACAGTTCATCACACAGTATCAGCATCCAAGCGGTCAGCGGCGCATTCGCGTCACAACGCTGGCCAGAAAGTGAGTATCGTTAAGTTAATTGTTATCGTTATCCAAAGGTTAGAAAAGTGTCAAGCAGAATGAGGGCTTTCCGATCCCATAAAGCGTATATGTTCATGTCTTAAACATAGGTTTCAGAGATTACAACCACAATTATAACGCTACAATTTTGCGTTTCGGTTTACACATTAAGAACTTTAATTTAAATGATTTCTGAATCGATCGGATAATCAACTTACAAATTTTTTTAGACAACAATTCAGTTGTAGATTGCATACACAAAACATAATTCAACAGCGCAGATGTTTCTGTAAAGCGAACTTTTTTTTAAAATTTGTTTTAAACAGGTTTGGATGTTTTGAAACACAAAATCGCTAATTAGAAAACATTTTTGTTACTAATGGTTCGTCAGGGCACGACTCAGGCTTTTTTCATTATTTTTTTAATGAATTTCCATTTCTTTATGCAGTTGGGCGGATGCTACGTCGAATGTGCATCACATCAGCGCTGGCTTCGATCAGGAGGCGGCTGCTGTTCTCATGGCGCGCATGGTTGTCTATCGAGCTGAAACGGACGAAGGACCCGACATCTTGCGCTGGGTGGATCGCCAGCTGATTCGCTTGGTATGTTTTCATCGCATCACTTCATTTATTACACAGTTTTTAATTTATTTTTGTGGCTTTGCAGTGCCAGAAGTTTGGCGAGTACTCCAAGGATGACCCGAACAGCTTTAGGCTGTCGCAGAACTTCAGTCTGTTTCCGCAGTTCATGTATCACTTGCGCCGCTCGCAGTTCCTGCAGGTCTTCAACAATTCGCCCGACGAGACCACATTCTATCGACACATGCTGATGCGCGAGGACCTCACCCAATCTCTGATCATGATCCAGCCCATACTTTACAGCTATTCGTTCAACGGTCCCCCCGAGCCCGTGCTGCTGGACACCGCATCGATTCAAGCGGATCGCATTCTGCTGATGGACACCTTCTTCCAGATACTCATCTATCATGGCGAAACGATTGCCCAATGGCGCGCCCTCAAGTATCAGGATATGCCCGAGTACGAGAACTTTAAGCAGCTGCTGCAAGCGCCCGTCGACGATGCCCAGGAGATATTGCAAACGCGTTTCCCCATGCCACGCTACATTGACACTGAGCACGGCGGATCGCAGGCGCGTTTCTTGCTCTCAAAGGTCAATCCCTCGCAGACGCACAACAACATGTATGCTTATGGTCAGGTGGGTGCAAATCGAAGAGCAATCTGCTCGCAAACTTTTTCAGCGACTTGTGTTATTTCTATTTATTTGTTTTTTTTTTTTTGTATACTTTTCTCGTATTCGTTCCCCGTTCGTTGTTCGTTCTTATCGTTCTGTTGTTGTTGTTATTGCAGCCGCCCATTGGCCAGTCGACGGTAGTAAACACTCTTTTATTTTTCATTTAATCTTCAACTTTTGGGTTTGCTTTGCTTCTTCTACTCTTGCTCTTGGTGTCGGCGATTCCCATATTTACAAAAACTGCCCCTTCCCTCTCCCAGTTAGCTAACTCTTTTCTGGTCTATTCTCAACAGGATGGCGGCGCTCCTGTGCTCACGGATGATGTGTCGCTGCAGCTGTTCATGGAGCATCTCAAGAAACTGGCTGTCTCGTCGACCACCTAAGTTGTGGTATAGTAATTTTGAAAAGCCCTTCTGCATGCGAAACAAAAAACAGTTAAGAACTGGGCAAAACTGCAAAAATTACATTATAGTTACATATATACACATTAACCACATAAATAGATTCCAATTGATCGCCTGCAAATACAATAAACTACATTCATACATCGGTATTTACAATGTTTTCTTTTTATTTAATGCAATGCAACTAATAAAAATACGAAATAAAAAAGAGCAAAAATAAATATTTGTAATATTGACAAAATGCAAGAATTTCTTTCGTTTAGATCGGAATGAAAGCAAGCGACAATATAAACTATGCGTTAAAAGCAAAGCAACAATATAATGTCTGCAAACAATCTATATAAATAGTCGTATATAGCTTCAATAATAATCTACAAATTACACGTTTATGACATCGAATCTTCTTCCACATTATTTTTACTAAACTATTTGGTACACAGTGACTAAAGAGTTTTCATTCTCAATTGGCCCTAATTGAGAAACCTAATGGACATCTTCTGATCCACATCGGTGCGCTCCAGCGCCTTGCAAAAGTCCTCAAACGAGATCTTGCCCTGACAGCAAAGATCCGCCTCCAGAATAGTTCGCTCCGCAATGCTAACCAACTGATCCTGACTAATATTGGCACCCACCATCATGTGCAGGATGGACAACAGCTCATCCCGGCTAATCACACCATCATCGTCCAGATCGTACATTTTGAAGGCAAACTTCAGCTTCTCCTCGCGACTATTCAGCTTGCTCTGCTTGTTGTCACGCAACGGTCTAAAATGGGCCAAAACATTCATGAATTGCCGGAAATTGACGCGATCATCGGTGCTCTCCGCGAAGAAGGAATGAACGATGCGTTCGCATAGCGGATTGATGGCCAGCTCCGGGATGCGCATCAGATCCTCGCGCGACAGTGTCCCACAATCGTTGCGATCCAGCGATGTGAAGCGTGAGTACAAGCGTTCGATCTGATTGGGAGTAACTGTTTAAAAAGAATGTTTAAACGAAATTAATTATGGGGGTTTAGAATACGTATTCTTTAAATGATAGTTGAATTTGTTGGTGGTATAATGAAATAACTACATGCAGTTAAAAAGTAACTTAATAAAAGCAATAATGTAAAATATGTTTAAGTTAACAAAATAAAATAAATAAACAAAATATAATTTGTATATCAACATGCGAAGTTGCAAATCAAGCTTGCAAGCTTTTTATTTATTTTTTTTGTAATAATTATTGTTCAGGCATACTAGTGAAATTTTCTAAATTATCAGAGTAATAATAAATAAAACGGGTTGGCACTTTATCAATTATCAGGCATAAAACCCGGTGATAACAACTCATTATCAAGACAAGCAGTTCTTGGATACAAAACTGTTGCGCCTTATCACGCATAATAATTACACGCATTCGGACACCTGATAAGGCAACTAAAACGGTTAAACATCAAACGAGCAGCAAACTTTGCCCCAAAGGTTCGACGATTGGTCAGCATAATTTGTCAATGACGTCATGACGTCATAAATGCATTTGCCAATACAAGGAACATATTTCCAGCTTATGTAAATCACATGCACTTTCGAAACAACCTTTAACATTAATGACCCTGTCGCTTAATGACCCTGTCTACTACTATGGCAACAATAATTAGACAGACTTAAGCTATTATTAGGTTTATGTGCATTTGGCGCGTGTGTGCGAATTGATTATTAAATGGAAAGGCAAACAGTGGAAATGCTTTTAGCAACTGCGTATTTGTTTTGCACTATTTTCGACAATTATGGATTGAATCTTGCTCCAAGGTTACGGCTCGTGAGGGCACTACAAATTTCTTGTTTCGTTGTCACATCTGTTGATTGAACTTACAGCCGGTTTCATTCTGAATTTGGGCAATTTCCTCGTGCCGCAGGAAGAGTGACGATTTGTTGCCCATTACTTGTGGCTTAATTAACAATAACCAATGTGAGAGCGACACAAATACAATCTTTCTAATGAATTGAATGAACGAAGTGTGACCGTGTTATAAATGCCATTAAATACCCAACGCAATCAGCAGCTCTTTGCGTTCCAGAGTTGCCAACTAAAACGTTTTTGGTCTATTACAATTTGAGAACGCTAAATTGATCAGTTTTCTGAGGCTATTTAAATAATTAAGCAACTAGGTGATTTACAATCTCCCAGTAAAACAGGAGAACAGCGTTGGGGAATATTTTAAAGGGGCGCACAAAAAAATATGAACTGCAAGTAATTATGTTATATTTTTTAGAAACAAAACGGTATATTTTGATATTTAACTACAGGTCCCACTGTTTTTGCTTGTCTGGCAAATAAACAAATTGTGCAAAAGAAAACAACCGGCTGCACAGTGCGAATGCAAATGGATAAGTTAAATTTAACATTAACGGCGGTAAAGAATCTGCGTGCCAATGTGCGACAATGCTTTGAGCACTTGGCCGACGGCACCGACGGCGAGGGCGTCGAGGAAAGTCGCAACAAGTTTGTCCACGACTTTCAAGACAGATTCGGTGCAATAAACTCGCAGTTGCGGTAAGTTAAATTAATTAAATTAATATATTTGTACTTAATGGGCTTTATGGGTTGGTACAGCGAAGTGGAGCAGCTGATCAATGGCTTGCAGGTGCCCCCCACAGCCTACCATCTGGGCAACACAACGTTCCTGGCCCAGGAGACGTCGCAGGATCGCCAGGCGCTTTATCCACAGCTGGTAAACAGCTACAAATGGATTGATAAGGTGCACGATCACAGCTTCCTCGCCTTCAACAACCTCAATCAAAACACTTTGCGTCGCTCCTACAACTATTGCTCACAGAAGCGACAACGTTTGCCCTTCTCCTCTTTTAACAATGATCCAGAGTAAGTCAAGCTACTTCCAAGTTGATTGATTTTCCATTGACATGATTTTCCTTTTATTAGTCACATAGAGAAGCTCTTGAGTGAGATTAATCACCCGCCGCATACGTTTTACAAAGTGTTCCGTCCATTTGGCTCCAATGCCGTTGCCATGGTCACAATCAGCAACGTTCTCAAGGCGGCCATCGTCTTCAAGGGCGTCCTCATCGAGTGGGTGACCATCAAAGGCTACGACGAGCAGTTGGATCACGAGGATCTGTGGGCCGAGTCACGCTACGAAGTGTTCCGCAAGGTGCAGGAGCATGCACACTCAGCCATGCTGCACTTCTTCTCACCCACGCTGCCCGATCTGGCCGTGAAGAGCTATGTGACTTGGCTGAACAGCCACATCAAGCTGTTCCTGGAGCCCTGCAAGCGTTGCAACAAATACATTGCCAACGGATTGCCGCCAACGTGGCGAGATCTGCGCACGCTCGAACCGTTCCATGAGGAGTGTCGCAATAGTTAAGAATATTCACAAATAATGTAACATATTAATAAGCATAACTTTTATACTTCATTTATTTCAAAAAACAAAAAAATTATATGTATGTATTTTGAATGCATTGCGCGTGGATTCTTCGAAACCGCAACGCGCGACTGAATAACTACAACGGTTTTAATGCAAAAATTAATGGCCAGTCGAGGTGGCGGTGGCTCCGGCTGTGGCATAAGTGGTGGCAACACCACGCTGCAGACACAGACGCTCGAAGTTTTGGCGTAATGTGGCGCGCAGCTGTTCGCGCTGACGCTGCACTTGCTCGCGCTGGTATTGATAAGCCAGCACCACCTCTTGGGGAATGTAACAACAGTTTTCATCGTCTTTATCGTAGTCGTCAAAGTCGTCCTGGAAGCAAAAGCAGAAATTTAGTAAATAGGATTGATGATAGTTATTTATTTTAAGATATAAACGATGGCACATGATTTGAATTATTGCATTCAAGCTATTTTAGTTCAAAAACTATTTCCAAATTTAAGATTTTAGTTGTTAGTTTGATAAATATGATAGAGATTCACTGGATCGTATTTTTTTTAAATTATTTTCTTTTAAGGTTATTTTTGCTAGGTTACATTGAGCTCAATAAATTACAAAACTCATAAAAAACAAAATGCATTTTTTAATTGCATGTCTCGACTTTACTCACCCACATCTGCAGCAATGAGAACTTGTGGTCCATTTGCATCTGTTGGCCGAAGAGCAAATCTGAGACGTAACTGTTACGAGCCGCAACATCTGCCACGCTTTGCTCCTCATCCAGCAGCAGGCCATCGTGATTGCATAGACCATCGGAGCACGAGACTTCCGAGCCCTCTGGCGACGAGATGGCGCTTGAGATGCGCGAATTGGCATGCGAAGTTGGCGGATCGCTGCCGTAGCCCGAATCACGCACATCCTGCTCGCAGGGGCAGTTGGGCATGGGGGCCAGGCAGTCATTGCATTTGCCAGTTGTTGTTGTTGCCTTGGACAAGTCGTGGCAGCTTGCCACGTCGAGGTCGTCGTAAGTGCACAACTTGTTGGCATTCTTCTTGTTGCTTGCAGATTTTTGCTTCTTTTTCTTCGGTTGCTTCTTCGATTTCGATTTTGATTTCGTTGGTTTGTCACTCGGTGGCTTCTGTTCGACGTCGATGTCCACATCCACATCCGTCGTGTCGGCGGCACAGAGTATAACAATGCCATCGTCCACTGCATCCGCATCAGCCTCGGCCTCCTCCTCCTCCACTTCCTCCTCCTCCTCTTCATCATCCGATTCGGCAGCTTCGTTCGCATTATTATTGTTATTATCGTCGTCGTCATTGTCGCCGCACAGATGACGATGCAAGTTCTTTTTCTCGTCCTTCTTCTTCTTCTTTTTCAGCTTCTTCTGCTCACGCTTCAGCTCCTTGGCTTTCTCCGCCCGACTGATCTCCTGATACAGCAACTCCAGATTGCTAATGCCCTGCTTTTGCTCCACACGCTCATGAAAGCTGCGACAGAGTGCATGAACTCCCACCGCGGCCAGCACTTGGCAGGCACGTTCCTCCTCGCGCAGACTCACATAGATGCGACGCAGTCTCTCGTACATAATCATGCCCACACACGTGAGCACCTCCTCCTGGGCGATCTCGAGCGTTTTGGCATGGCGTTCTCGCAGTTTTGAGTAGCTGCCGTTGACCTCGGGCTCGGCGCGTTTGATCAGCGCATCAAGGAACTCGATTTTGTTCATGCTCACATGAATGTGCTCGTCGGGCACACACTTGCGTATATGGGCATAAAGCTGCGCCGCATAGCCCTTCTCCTTGGTGGACACCTCGCCAATGAGTATTTTATAGGCACGCTCAATCTGCAGCAAGTAGAAGTGAATTAGTTACGAGCAAAAGGGAGAATACAATTTACTGCTTACCTTTGTTCGACAGCCGGCACAAAACTTGTGCTTCTTCAGATACTTGTCGAGCACTTCGTGCAGTTCCTTGGTCTCAATGATCGTCACTTCGGTGCGACAATTGCGGCTCATTGCTGACCACACTTCGCGCCAAGTCTCCGAGAACGGTTTAGCCCTGAACGTGTCCAGCGAGTGCAGCACACAGCGCGTCTTGTTGCGCAGCTTATTGTCCAGCAGATTGTTGAGCACCTCGTGATGCCGATACAGCAGCGTGCCCAGCGCCTGCGGCGTCTTCAGCTTCTCCTCCGCGATGCCCAGCGTGCAGCTGGCACGCAGCTCGAGCGGATCCAGCGTTCGATGTCCGGACTCGGTGAGCTGGTAAAATAAACGCTCGACACGACGGCGGCAGCCGACGCATTGAACGCACTGATTCAGCACCGAAATGAAGCTGCTGCTGTCGATCTCTAGCGATTGCTTGCGTTCGGTCTCTGTGAGCAGATTGAATTTGCGTGAAAACTCCTCGAGTTCGCGACCCCGGATTTGTGGGCTGTCGATGACAAGTCCTTTGCTGTTCAGGTCCATTAGCATCTGGAATAGCAGAAGCAAAATCAGTATCAGAGAGAACTGAGAGCGAACAAAGCGAAAGAAAAGTGCATTTGAAACCTGTTTTTGTTTCACTTTTGATGTTGCCACTGCGGCAACATGGCGACGCAATGCAAGGTGCAGAATGGCATTATTATCATCATTAAACATTACTGGAAATCTTGGCTAGTCTTAATTAAAAAAGCCCAATTACATTTATGGGCGCAGCGCAGACACATACATACATATTTATGTGTGCATACATATATATGTATGTATGTAAGTATGTTTGTATGTGTGTATGTACTTCGAACATAGCACACACACACTTGCACGCGTACGTGTTATGAAAGTTTGACAATGTGCACACAGACGCAACCACACACACACACACGCAAACGCACACGCATACAAGCGTATGTGGGTTGAAGGGGGTCATATTTTTTAAGACTTTTATTACATTTCGCATAATAAATCACACACCAACAAACAAAATAATGCATGTTGTCTTACCATTAGCTTATCGCCTGCTACCAAAGGCAAATGCCTCCTGCCTACATAACTAGAATCATCATCCTCGGTATTATAGACTTTAGTTAGTCTCGCCATGTTCTTTCGAAGACCAACCAACGACGACACACGGCACTTTTAGGCACTTTTACGACACACTTTGTGGCAACGAACACACACTCGAATGTCTGCAGCGTATATTTAAAAATCTATTATACAATAACTTGTGTCTTTTACTGTGTAAATCAACTACAAAAATGATTTTCTTCTATAAATTTCAAACACGTATGTAGGGTTCAGCAAATCGTCGTCCGGTCGCCATTAATATATAGTGTTGCGTAACGAGCGATATTTAATACTTTTGCAGCACAGACATTCAAAGCACCTCTGCGCTCGGAGTTGCCAGATCAATGTAAATGGCAAAAATGAGTATTTTTTTTAGCGCGTTTTGTTGCTGCTCGCTCGTTCCGTTTTTGCCATTGCACAGTTCAATTTTTTTCTATTATAGTTTTCAATAGAACTGCAAAGAGTGTACGTTTTTATTTCGAGTGTTGCAGCGACGCATAGATTTGTGACAAAATGTCGCATCATTATGTGGTGACCGCCCAAAAACCCACCGCGGTTGTCGCTTGTCTCACGGGTAAGTCACAAAAAAGAAAGGAAGCAACAACAGCATGGCCGGCATTAAATATGTTGCACATTTGGCAGGCAATTTCACATCGCCGACAGACCTGAATTTGGTTATTGCACGCAACAATCAGGTGGAAATTGATTTGGTTACACCCGAGGGCTTGCGTCCGCTCAAGGAGATCAATATAAATGGCA
Source organism: Drosophila ustulata (assembly GCA_035047365.1). Taxonomy (NCBI): domain Eukaryota; kingdom Metazoa; phylum Arthropoda; class Insecta; order Diptera; family Drosophilidae; genus Drosophila; species Drosophila ustulata. Next base: position 17,519,445 of record JAWNPT010000094.1, read on the forward strand.
AAATTACGGTGATGAAGCACTTTCGGCCGCCAGACAGCAACAAGGATCTGTTGTTCATTCTGACGCGCCGCTTTAATGTGATGATCCTGGAGGCGCGCATGGTGGGCGACAGCATTACTGTGGTGACCAAGGCCAACGGCAATGTGTCTGACTCGGTCGGCATTCTATCTGAAGGCGGCTTCATTGCGGCCATCGATCCAAAGGCGCGCGTCATTGGCATGTGCTTGTATCAGGGACTGTTCACCATCATCCCACTGGACAAGGATGCCAGCGAACTGAAGGCCACTAATTTGCGGTTGGTTGCAAAAGTCTGTGGTACAATTTATTACAATTCACTTATTGGTTTTGCACTTTTGCAGCATGGATGAACTGACAGTTTATGATGCGGAGTTTCTGCATGGCTGCTTGAATCCCACAGTGATTGTCATACACAAGGACAACGATGGACGTCACGTAAAGTCTCACGAGATCAATTTGCGCGACAAGGAGTTCATCAAGATGGCTTGGAAGCAGGACAATGTGGAGACAGAGGCCACCATGCTGATACCGGTGCCATCGCCCATTGGCGGCGTCATTGTCATCGGACGCGAGTCCATTGTGTATCACGATGGCAGCAACTATCATGCCGTCGCACCGCTCACCTTCCGCCAGAGCACCATCAATTGCTATGCCCGTGTGGACAGCAAGGGATTGCGCTATTTGCTCGGCAACATGGATGGCCAGCTGTATATGCTGTTTTTGGGCACCACAGATTCGGGCAAAACCATTACGGTCAAGGACATTAAAGTGGAGCAGCTGGGCGAGATTTCCATACCCGAGTGCATTACCTATTTGGACAATGGTTTCCTCTACATTGGCAGTCGTCATGGCGATTCGCAGCTGGTGCGCTTGAGCTCCGATGCCATTGACGGCTCCTATGTCATACCGGTGGAGAACTTTACCAATTTGGCGCCCATTCTGGACATTGCTGTGGTTGACTTGGATCGCCAGGGACAGGGTCAAATCATCACCTGCTCTGGGAGCTTCAAGGACGGTTCGTTGCGCATTATTCGAATTGGCATTGGCATTCAAGAGCATGCTTGCATCGATTTGCCGGGTATCAAGGGAATGTGGTCGCTCAAGGTGGGCATCGATGACAGCGTCTATGAGAACACACTGGTGTTGGCCTTTGTGGGACACACGCGTATTCTGACGCTGTCTGGCGAAGAGGTAGAGGAAACCGATATTCCCGGCTTCGCCAGCGATCTGCAGTCGTTTCTTTGTGCCAATGTGGACTACGATCAGGTATGTCTTCAATGCTTTCTTTTAGAATTGAATTTGTTTAATACTTGCTTTGCTTTGCAGCTCATTCAAGTTACTGCAGAAAGCGTGCGCCTGGTTAAGAGCGCCAGCAAGGCGCTGGTTGGCGAATGGAAGCCCGAGGGAGATCGCTCCATTGGTGTAGTCTCATGCAACACCACGCAGCTGGTCGTTGCCTCAGCCCGCGAGATATTCTATATCGTCATAGAGGATGGGAGCCTGGTGGAGAAGTGCCGCAAGACTTTGCCATATGAGGTGGCTTGCTTGGATGTGACGCCGTTGGACGAGAAGCAGAACAAATCGGATCTGGTTGCCGTGGGCCTTTGGACAGACATTTCAGCAGTGATTCTATCGCTGCCCGATTTGGAAACAATTTACACAGAAAAGCTCAGTGGCGGTAAGTCGATAAAGTAACTGATATGAAATTCAAATTATACTAAATGTATTGTTTTGCAGAAATAATTCCTCGCTCTATATTGATGACCACTTTTGAGGACATACATTATTTGCTGTGCGCCTTGGGCGATGGCTCGATGTATTATTTTATTTTAGACAAGGCCACGGGCCAGCTGACGGAGAAGAAGAAGGTGACGCTGGGCACACAGCCAACAACATTGCGCACGTTCCGGTCGTTTGCCACAACCAATGTGTTTGCCTGCTCCGATCGTCCCACTGTCATTTACTCGTCTAATCATAAGCTCGTCTTCTCCAATGTCAACCTGAAGGAGGTTAATCACATGTGCTCGCTCAATGCTCAGGCATATCCCGATAGCTTGGCACTGGCCACCAAAAACTCTGTCATACTGGGTACGATCGATGAGATCCAAAAGTTGCACATTCGCACTGTGCCGCTTGGCGAGGGACCTCGTCGCATTGCTTATCAGGAGGCTTCACAGACATTTGCTGTGTCCACGTTGCGCATTGATGTGCATGGACGTGGTGGAGCGAAGCCGCTGCGCAACAGCGCTTCCACCCAGGCTCAAAATATAACATTCAGTTCGAACATATTGCCCAGGCCAGGCGGCGGTAATTCGACGACAACTAATGCTGAAGTGGGACAAGAGATTGATGTTCACAATTTGCTCATAATCGATCAGAATACGTTCGAGGTGCTGCATTCGCATCAGTTTTTGCCACCAGAGACGATTTCATCACTGATGTCTGCAAAACTGGGCGATGATCCAAATACCTATTATGTGGTAGCCACATCCTTAGTTTTCCCCGATGAACCAGAGCCCAAAGTGGGTCGCATCATCATTTTTCATTACAACGACAACAAGTTGACCCAAGTGGCCGAGACAAAAGTGGACGGCACTTGCTATGCGCTTGTGGAGTTCAATGGCAAAGTGCTGGCGGGCATTGGCAGTTTTGTGCGTCTTTATGAGTGGACCAATGAGAAAGAGTTGCGGATGGAGTGCAACATACAGAACATGATTGCAGCATTGTTCTTAAAAGCCAAGGGCGACTTTATTCTCGTCGGCGATCTGATGCGCTCGATCACATTGCTGCAGCACAAGCAGATGGAGGGTATTTTTGTGGAGATTGCTCGCGACTGCGAGCCCAAGTGGATGCGTGCCGTGGAGATTCTTGACGACGACACTTTCTTGGGCTGCGAGACGCATGACAATCTTTTTGTCTGCCAGAAAGATAGGTAAGCATACCGCTGATTCGCCGCGTTATGATTTTCTAAAGATAATTTTCTTTTGCAGTGCGGCCACCACAGATGAGGAGCGTCAGTTGCTGCCGGAGTTGGCGCGTTTCCATCTGGGCGACACTATTAACGTCTTTCGTCATGGCTCCCTGGTCATGCAGAATGTGGGCGAACGTACTACACCCATTAACGGGTGTGTGCTGTATGGCACCTGTAATGGAGCCATTGGCATTGTTACCCAGATTCCGCAAGACTTTTACGATTTTCTGCATGGCCTGGAGGAGCGTCTGAAAAAGATAATCAAGTCAGTGGGCAAAATTGACCACACATATTATCGTAACTATCAAATCAATACGAAAGTAGAGCCCAGCGAGGGCTTTATTGATGGTGATTTAATTGAAAGCTTTTTGGATTTGGGACGCGAAAAGATGCGCGAAGCCGTCCTAGGCCTTGAAGTATGTCAAAACAATTTTTAAACATTTTTCGATACTAATATTTAATACTTTTTTTTTTTAGCTGACGCTAAATGGTGAACGCAAGGGTGCCGATGTGGAGGATGTTATTAAGATTGTGGAGGATTTGACACGGATGCATTGAAGCGGAATGCATGAGCTGTATATAATTCTGAAATATTAATTAATTTACAGTTTGTTTTTTGCTTGTAAGTGTCATTACCGTGTTTTTAACTAAAACCAAGAAAAAATATTAATAGATACTCTGCCACAATTGTGTACCAAAATTTTGATGAGCTCCACTACAAAACCTCTCGAGAAAATCATTTTTCGTTTCAACATAATCTTGAAGCAATTACTTAGATATTAAAGTCATCTATATTATCGGCGATTTGTCAGTCTTGTTTTAGACACTAATTAGTGAAACATTTATAATTTCATTTCTCAGCCTACATTCACATGAAATATGTAGGAAAACCTATGTAAGCAGCGCACTTTAAAAGTTGCGCCTTGTATAATTACAATAAATTGCTTAAATTTATAAACATGCTTGTAATCCTCAGAGTGATGAAAATCTATATCTATTTACTCGATGTGATATCCTTGCTGAAGATCTACGAGACCAAATATTTGGCTGATAGTAGAATCAGATAGCAAATGATGCTTTCCTTGTCTTGCGCATGCGCAGCGGTTCGCTCAGTTTACGCACTTCCAATCAAAACACTGCACGTCTCACACACTCTGTTAGAAGTGTGTGTGGCTTTAGTTCCGGAGCAGACGAGCGCTGGCTGGGCTGTGTTGCTCACGTGCGACAGGCAAACGTGAGCAATAAGTGTTTCGTTCTAGACAACAGCAGCAGTAACAGGAGGAGGAGGCGGGCGGCTGGCGGCATTGGCGTTTCATTCATTAATACACGTACACACACACACACTCACACTTAACACGCATACGCATACAAATGGACAGCCACTGGAATGCTGCATGTGCTCAGCCACCACCAATTTCCAACACCCTCAGGCAAACAGTTGTTTTTACATAAATACAGCTCGTTAATGTGTGTGTGTTCGTGTGAGAGCTTGTGTATTTGTGGTCGTGAGTCTGTCCATCTGTGAGTGTATGCGTGTGCGCACTCGTTGCGCCTCCACACACTTTGGGCATCGCCTGCTGCCTGCGCTGTCGCTGCCACTGCCACTGCTGCTGCTGCTGCTGCTGCTGTTGCTGTTGCTGTCTCCCCCAGGTTACTGCAGCTGAGCTCTCGGTCCATTTGAGTAGTCACTCATTCGTTCGCCGCCTGCTCGCTGGTTCAGCTGCGCTCAAGCGCCCGTTGTCGTTATCGTTGCCGTTGCCGTTGCCGTTGTTTCCCGTTGTCGCTGTCGCCGTTGTTGCCGTTGTTTTCGTCATCATCGTTGTCGCCTGTGTCCACATCCACATCCTGACGGCTCGTCCCTAGTGCAGTGTTTAACCATTATACATATGTATATATGTATATAGTACTACATAAGAAAATACAGATTTATGTATATATGTAGCTATATATTATACTCATCTGGAGTACTCTCGTACAATATGCAAAACTATTCACACATGTAACAAAAGATGTCAAGTGCCGTAAAATCAAATAACCAAGTGGCGCACTCATAAAAAAATATAATATTATTTTTCGATAATTTGCGTTAACATAAAAACTCGCTCGGCCGCAGCACATTCAAATATTCATTTGCAAAATAAATAGAGGAAAATGTTTTAGCAACAATTAACATTCCTTGGCCGTCCAATTAAGAAAATATCGTTGCTCGAGCCGACTATTCGTTCGGAGAGCTTTTTGGGATTAACGACGGCAGCCATTTTATAAAATAACCAGCGGCAAAACGGATAGCTGCGAAAGGTGAGTTAACTTTGCATATAAAACATTTACCTCTGACTGACTAAATAATTAAAATGCAGACTGAAGGATAAGAACTAGCTATCTAAGATTTTGTATACAGAATAGCTGCCCAGATTTATAGCCTCAAATTGTAAGAGTTGGGGATAAACTAGTATATTCAAATCTGTTGCACATATAATTAAAGTTCTGTAGAATATACAGCAAATAATTTGCATACGAACCATGAATAAGTTTCTATTCCAATTCAAAGTTCATTTCAATATCATTGTGCCGACGGCAATGAACCTGATCCGAAACCCTCGGCGAAGACTGCATAGATCCCCATTGAAAGCAACCTTCTGTTCAACCAGGCAACACTTGCAGCAACCCAACACATTACAAGTGAAATTCAATGCGAAAAGTTGTAGGCGATCGCAGGAGCGAACAACAACAGAAACACAAAAATAAAAAAGTAGTTGAAAAACATTTGTAATCATGCTGCGAACACAAAGAACCCCAGAGCCATTGACATCGTCGTCATCGTTCTAGAGGGTCCATGGTATGTCACAGAGTCGTAGTATTGTAATATGATTCTCAGGCAGCGTTGGCGTTTGGTGACGACGCCGTCAGCAGCAGCGACTGTGGCTGCTCTTGCGCCGTAAAAGACCAAGAATCAGAAATTATTGTTTAGCAACTATAAAACACAAAAAATACGAAAATTAAAAGCCTCGTCCTACCCCCGAAAAAAAGTCCATAAAGCGCAACGCCCGACTGCCAAATGCAAATATTAAAAACAACAACAAACCATTTTATAATAACGAAAAGGGAAAAACAGCAAATCGAATTGCAGTCAAGACTCCAACTCCAACTTCAACTCCAACTCCGACACCAACTGAAACTGCGACCCAAGACTCAAAACAGAAACGCAGGCTGCATGGACCATGTCGGTCATCAGGCTAATTTTCTACGGAAACCGTTGGTAGCCTCATAAAATCATATATACACATATATGTTATGTCTATATGTTTACTACATTCTGAAGTTAACGACACTTTAGAAAACTTGCGGGTATTAATGAAAAATATTTCAATTTCAATATTTTATAGTTTTAATAAAATTTAATGAATGACAGTTTTTGCGACGATCGGGTTTAAAACTTTTGTTTACTTTAAATATTATATATTTAGTTAGAATTTTTCGTCTTAGAAACAATAATTTTATCTAAATTCACAAAGGTTTTCTGAGTATGCAATGCTGTTAAATATGTACATCGTATGTATTGAAAACTCGTTTCCTCTGTCCTTTTTTGATAAATTTGTTAAGTTCAGAAAACTTATATTTTATTGTTATTGGTATTGGTTTCAAAATCCATTGACTTACTTAAAGATCAGTACTTCAAACATGTTTAAATCGTTATTCTAATGGAGTTTGAGTTATGCTTAAAGTTACCTTCCTTTGGAGATTTACGTTCTACACAGATCTCAATTATGCAAATGTGAGCACAACATACGAATGCGTATACGTATTGTGTGTGTACAACTGAATCTTACAAAATTATTTATGCTGTGTGTATTTAATGTTGAATATGCAAATTGCGCATAGCTAATTTGCATTTATGACAAAAAGCAAAAAATAATAACTAATAATCTGCCGAGAGAAGACACAAAACTCAGTTCCAGTCGCTGTCGCTGTCGATGGTTCGGGTTCGGGTTCGGGGGACAACAACGCTTGCGAGATATGCGAGAAATTTACTATAATACTTCCAGGAAGGCGAAAAGAGAGCCGACCAAAGAGTTGGCGTAAAAGCACAAACAAACATGTGACGATCATCGACGCGTCGCCAACCTGAAGAGATGCGTTGTCCAGCGCTATGAAGTGACCATGACGGCCACTCGAAGGCAGGCCACAAGAAGGAAGGAAGGGGACAAGCCTTCAGCCGGACCGAAGGTGTCGCGCGCCAAGCAAATTAGCGGCTGTGTCCAATTGGAAAACGAGCGTCAGACGACGACACACAAAGGAGTTGCACTTCTCTCAGTGTACGAGTGTGTGAAGTATCACTGAGTGTGTGTGTGTGTGTGTCGCCTTGTCACGTGAAATCAAATCAGGCATTACAATTTTACGCTCAATCGCGAGTGTAATTGAGCCGCACAGCCGTCGCAATGTCTGCCACAAATCCAATCGGTTGTCGCTGCTCCAGGAGGGTTTTCCGGTTGTGGAAAAACAATAGCTTCCGCCTAAGCCGAGTCAAGCGGGCGGCAGTGAAGCATGTTAAGCAGCCGGCAGGCGCAACAGTCCAACAACAACAAATTGATGCCCGAAAAATTCTAAAAATAACCACTTACACTACTTAATTGCAATATACGTATTACGTATTAACAACAAATTGTTTATGACTTAATTTATGCGCTAACACGACTCGAATGGGTTTGTGGCACACATTTTGAGGTCCCATTGCCCTGGCTCGCTGTTGTCCTTAGCCTGGTGTCCTGTTGTGTCCATTGTTTGGATCACGTACCATCGCACCGATATCGAATTTGTTCGATCTCTGCAACTGGAAAAAAAAGTGCTGTTAAGAGGCGCAACTTTGTTTCCAAGTGAGCAACTCGACGCAGAGAAACGCAACGCAAAAAATATTAAGTGAAAAACATTCAATGCAGCTCCTGTCTGGCTATGTCCTTTGTGTGTATCCTTCTATTCCGCTATCGGATAACAGCGCCCGCATCCACGTTTCATATTCTTGCCGCACTTTGTATCTGCATCTCTCAACATCGACTAGAGAACTTGTAAGTTTTTTCTCTCTCCGCGTGTTTACAAAACAAGGGTTAAAGATTTTTGTGTGAAAAACATGGGATTCTTGTGCATTATGATGTGTGAGATCGAACGTCTTTAGATATAGATCTGTGGTCCACCATGTAGGCATGGGAAAATTATGCGTGTTTGGTTCAGGTCTCTTTCAAATATTTTCATAATGTGATATGAAACTTTTCAGCAAACGAAAAGATGCAAACAAAAAAATGTAAAGATTTTTTTTATTTTTTGAACAGCAGATAGTAGAAAAGTGAATATGAGAATTTATTTAATTTATTGAATTCTTTATTTTGAAATATTAAATTTAAAAATATTGGAAATTTTTAATATTTAAATATATTAAAATAAATTTCTGAAAATTTGTCCATAATAGTATAATTTTTGAGCATTCAATTTTAATTCAAGTCGGGAAATTTATTCAGCTATGAAAAGTCAACAAACTTGTAAAAATGTTTGGTTTTCATCTCTTTAAAATATTTTTGCAATGTGATTTGAACATTTTTAATAGCAAACGAGATTTTCATCACAAAATGTTAATAATTTGGAATTTTTAATATGAATTAATTAATAAATTTAATTTCCGGATTTTATTTATTGAACTATGGAGAGTAAAAAAATGGAAGAAAGAATTGTACTATGAACTATAGTACAGACAGTTAAATTATAAACGTAATTAAAAACAAGAAATATGAAAATAGATTCTTTGATTTTATTGGTTTAAAAACGGGTTTTCAAATCTCGTAGTACCATCAGCCATTCAAGAGTTTATCAAATGATGCTTAATTAAGCGGCGCCATGATGATTCAGTCTGCTATCAATTGGGTGGCTATGGAATAGCATATTTTACATTTTTGCACGTTATGTGATGATAAGTGGCAATATGCAGCAGCGGCGACAGCAACAACAGCAGCTGTAAAAGTTGCAGAATTACAAGAACAACAAGAACAAAAACAGCCACAGCTGAGCAGCAAATTTTGCAGCGCGTGCAAAAAATGTTGAACGTCATAAGCGATTAGCTCATCGACAACAACAACAGCAATAACAAGAACTGAGCCATAATATTGTAAGACCCAAAGAGAGACGGTAGCCCGAAAATAAAACGAAATCATCGCCAACAACAATGATAACAAAGAGTAGCAACAAAAACAAAACAAAAGCTTTAAACATATCGAAAACACGTGCCACACACGGGACTGGGACTCGGCGGCAGGTGGCAAAACATATGTACGCGTGATCGGCCATAAGTCGGATCAATGAATGAAGCGATAGCACATGGAGTGAAGTACAAAGTATAGAAATAACAACAACAACAATTAGTTACTCTGAGCATAACAATAAAAAGCTTAAGCACTGCTGATCTAAGCATTAATGTTTGTGTGTGTGAGTTTTGTCAGGGGTCAAATCGCAATGTCTCAAAATATCTTTGGGGGTTTTGCCTTCTGTTCTGCCGAGATCAGCACTTGCGGCGAAAGAAAGAAAGTCGAAGAAAGCGCAGCAGTTTCCAGAGAAATGCCACCGCCTTTTTATGCAAGCTGCGCACAAGTCACGGTCGCGCCGAAAGTTTTGTTTATTTACTTTTCGCAGCGCCTCTGCCTCAGCTTGCAGCTCACCGCTGCCCCAGCCCGCATCTGGCAATGCGCACATGTGACATTGCCCGTAACGCTGGCGACATTGAAAACGCTGGCAAGCCAATCAAAAGCAGAGCAGAGCAGCAAGTGCAGCTCAAATGAGCTAAAGCTCAGCTCCGTTGAGCGCAAAAAAAGCAGTAAGCAAGCAGCGTGCGCTGCTACGTCGCTTACCCACAACTAGCATACTTAGTGTTTTTAATGAGTAGAATATCGACGGGTTCGAGCTCGGTTCGGTGCGGTTCAGAGTCATCGCACTGCAGCGCCCAGTGACCAGTGACCAGTGCCAGTGGGCAGCTTTGAGTGTCGTCAACGTGAAGCGCGCGCGCGCGACGTTTTATTCTCGATTTGTCGCGCTTTATTTTTTGTGGACACCCAACCGACGTTGCACGCAGCGAGCGATGCAGCCTGCAGCCCAAGTATCTTGCTTATGAGATGGATCCAAAAAGTAATCAAACCAGTGACTACAAAAAAAAAACAATAGTGCAGCTGCAACTGCTGTTTGTTTGCACAGTGTCTCGGGATACACATAAGTTTTTTTTTTTTTTAATATTTTGTTTGCATGCCGAGTGTCCCCCCGAAAATGATTTGTTTTGTCTGGCCCCAGACATGGTGGGCACGAGTCTGCTGTGGCTACTGTCGTTTCACCAAGTATTATGTAGTTGTTGTGTTATTGTTGTTGTTGTTCTTCTCGGCACTCGGTCTGGACATGCGCCTGTCGTTGAGCCAGTTAGCGGCAACCGTTTTGTTTAGTGTTGTTCCTCTTATTTTGCTTGTGCTTTTGCTGAATTCTTGTCGCTGAATTAGCAGAGTGTATTTTGAAATCTGTGACTGTGAATATTGAATTACAATTTTAATGTTTAGTGCGAATGCACTGGAGCACTGCAAAGGATAAACTGGAAATGTCAAATATCGTATACGTATACGTGTTATTTGATTTATTGCAATGCTCAGCACTTATTTTCGAGGACACTGACAAACTTCGGGTGACCTTGAAGGTCAGAGCATTGACTTGAATCAATGGATATTAAATGACAGATATTACAGTGAAAACTCGCTTGGTGGATGCCTCTATTATACGAACATTTCTCTGAACATTATCTTCACGAACATTTCAGAACATTTTCACCTCTTTTAAGAAAGACGAAAATTTGTTGTAAAGAAATGTATTTTCTCTTAAAGTAAAAGTACATAATTAAACAATTATTTCTTATAATATTTAAAATTTCAACGCATCAAGGATGAGTTTCCGGTCTAGAGAGTTTTCACTGTCTTTGACATTTTAAAAATGATTTGATCAGATTTATAATAAGTCGTTTAGAACGCTCTGAATGCATAATTTAATCGAATTAAATTTTTATTTTTATTGACACAATGTCTCGTTAAATTTGTTACAAAATTTCGGGGAGAAATGTATTTAAATTTTTTATGTGCTGCATAAAAACGGCGAAAATCAGTTAAAAATGTCAGGGCTCAAGGCTCAATAAAAGTTTTATGCGAGCATGTTTGAGATTTGTGTGCTTTATGATTGTATTGCAAATATAAAATGGCGGCCAAGTAAATAGAAAGAGACATTCAAGTACATACATTGTATACACATTACATACCAATACATACATATGCACGTGCAAGTGCCAGAACTGACATTGAATTTTGACAAGCGCACGCGGTCCAGGCCGGAAAAGCTTCCACACATTCACACGCCCCCAAAAACACATGCACACACAGACACACACTCACACACAGAGGCACGCTGGTGGCCCAAAAATCAACAACTTCGTCAGGCAGGCAGGCTGACAATCTTTTTGCCCAAAAGGGCTGAAAGAGAAAGCTTAACACTCGAATGCCTCAAATGCTCGCTAATGGAGTGTACAATACACACGCACACACACATGGATAGCAGCAGCAGCAGCAGCGGCAACAAAATGAAACTCAAATAACAATTATTAAGGCGTTGCCAGACGTACACACAACAATTATGCGTCTGTGTGTGTGGGCGGAGCGGTGAGCAGGAGGAGGAGATGGAACCAGGCGCGATACAAATACACAGACAGACCCGCGAGATACAATACACAAACACACATAAACACACGCACGCACACAAACAGCAATGGCAATTCCAGTTCCAGTTTGTCGTTCCAGACCCGCGCTGCGTTTGTACGCGCGCGCGTCTGTATGGGTGTCTATTTGCGTGTGTGTGTGTGTGTGTGCGTTGTTTGTGTGTTCGTGGGGCATTAAGCGCGCCGAGACAGCCAATGAGATGTTGTTGCCAGTGTACTCGTATTTGTGCAATGCTTTGCTGTCTCTCCCGCTCTCGCTTGCACTCATTGTGTTGTTTCTCTGCTCGTTTGACAGAGGGTGGCATGTGTGTGCGCTTGTATTTGAAAACCAGTTTTTTTTTGTTCTCCTTGTTACAGCAACAGCAACAGCCACAGCAGCAGCAGCGACGGCGGCGCAGCCGTATTGCAATGGTCGGTGAATGAACCGTGCGTCGGCCCTAATATCTTTCTAATGTTACCTGGCTGAGACACCATTTTCTTTTCGTTTTTTTTTACTTTTTGATTTGTTTGTCGTTTTGTATAGTTTATGGTGATTGTTGCTGTTGTTGTTGCTGCTGCTGCCGTCATTGTTGCTGTTGTGCTGCTTCCTGTGCTCGTTGTTGTATTTCTGGTCTGCTAGGATTTATGCTTTTTCCTTTTGTCTCGTACATTTTTGATGTACAAGCTGAGATTTGTCTGGGGGCTTGAGTCACTGACAATGTGTCTGTATCTCTGCGTGTGTGTGTGTGTGTGTGTGTGTGTGAGTTTGGGCATTAATGTTGCACGTCTGTGTTCGTGTTTGACTTCATGTGATAAAATCCTCTTAATGCTGTAATATTGTTGTTCTCCATAAACCGAATACGATATCGAATGAGCTGCTAAGTGGGGTTTCTGCAGTTATTTACTAAACTAAAATTAGATGATGCGCTTGAAGATTGAATTTTTATTAGAATTAATTTTAACAATATCGTAAATAGGTGCAATTTATTTGATTTTTGCATAATTACAAGTTTTGTTAAATTTCTTAATTGGTTTATCTATTATCCTCATAATCTACCTTATTGTATTCTGATTTAAATGTTATTTTAAAGCATGCGATGTTTTTAATCCGAATCCTGTTTTCTCTTAATATTTAAATGAGTGAAATGTTTGTGAAAAAAACTTTAACAAACAATTCATCAATGATTTTAATTTTTATAAATGCTAACATACTACATTTGTTGCATTTTGATTAGTATAATATTTCTTAAGATTTTCTTCATAATTTTATCTATTATCTATAGGATCTACGTGATTTAATTCTGTTTTATATTTTCCTGTTTTCTCGAAATACTATAATTAGTAAATTGTTTATAATTTGAATCCTGTTTTCTCGTAATATTATAATTAGTAAATTGTTTGTGAACAAAACTTTCTTTTCTGTGGTTTACGTTTGTATTTGATTTAAATACTATTTTAAAACATGCGCTTTAATTCGGAAATCATTTATTTACAAAGAAAACAACAAAATATTATAAAATGTGAGAAAATATGAATCCAATTAGCATTCTGACAGCTAATAATAAAGATAAGAAGAGTTTTAAATGTGTTAGGAAATTAAAAACTGAGATCTATTGTACCACAGATGAAAAACGCTGTGTGTGCATAAATCATATGCAATTCAATTTAATGATGCTCAATTCAGTTTAACAGCAGCTAGTCAACCCCATGAAAAGCGCTTCTAATCTGCTACTTAAGACCAAAATATCTTGAAGTTGTCAACACCATTTTGAAAATCCAACAAATTGCTAAGCATTTTAAGGGGCTTACGCATGGGGAGCAACAAACATCCCCTTGAAACCCCTAAGAATGTAACACCGCAGTCGCGGTATCGTCTATATTTGGATCTCCGCCCAAGAAACTGTTAACCTTGATAGTAAAGTGAAAATTGTCGTAAATTTCAAGGTGAGCGAGGGATATACACAAAAGCGGAAACTATATATACAGATACATATAGTACTACATATACACGAAATAGAGACATTCAAAATGGCCGCTGTTGAATTCGACAGAAATTTCAATAGCGATTCCATGATGACTTTTTATTTTTATTTATAATTCCAAATAGTTTTCGCTTACATAAAACTAAATTGTAGCAACAATGGAATTTTCATTCTATATATTCAGTAGTGTGATTGTGTTAATGTGTATGTGTGAATGTGTAGGGTATATAGTGCATACGAGTATACTGAACAATATATAGGTGTAGGTATCTAATGAAACGTGATTTTCTCTAAAACGTGACTTTGTATTGATTTTTTCCATCCATAGTTTTGTTTCATTCTACGACTGAGTTCGAGTTGCTATTGTGCTTGTTCTTGTTGTTGCAGTTGTTGTGTTGTTGTTGTTGCAATGGCTTTAGTTGCACATTTACTGAAGCAACGGCTGCGGCAGTCGCCAATATCATAAAATGTAAAACGCAATAAATACAGAGCAATTTGCAATTCATTGGAATGCCTAAAATCGATTACTGAATAATTGGCAATTAATGTCTACAATATTACATTTAACGTCAGAAAATATTTTAGATGTTTAAGAAATTTAATGGGATTTAAATTTCTGATGATTTAAGCAAGACAAATTAATATGCCTAACAATTGGCAAATTTAATATCGGCAATCAATGTAATATAGAAGAATTTCCATAATTCAATTTGTCAGAAATAGTAGAATTAAATTGCTACAATTAGAGTATTAAAACCTCAAAACAATTATTAGAGAAATTAAATGTGATTAAAATGTTGACAAATTCTGCAAGCAAGAGCAAAAGTAGTTGAAAACTGTATCAACAGTCGAGAGGCTTTTTCAGCATTCAAATCTTTGGCAATTAGATGAAGCACTGGTTAATATTTAAGGTACCTGCTTCTCTGTCAGAACTTGTTGAAATTTTAAATGTATATCAATAATAAATCAATACGTTACAATATATTCTCCCGTTTAGTATCTGGTCTTATGTCTGGTCTGGATAAATCACAAGTTTAACATTTTAATTTCTAACAATAACAATTCAGTAAATTAGAATATATTCCCATGCTTAGTATCTAGTCTCCAATGTGAAGCTGGAAGCTGGAAACTTCTGGTGATATTTACCTCTCAATATGTGGCATATTTACATTCGATGTTGTCGGTCCGCCGTCAGTTGTCTGCTCGTTTATTGACACTTACCTGTTTCCCCTCATAGTCGCAGTCGTCGTATTTCTCGTATTTGTCCAGTGTCCGCCATCAGCGCGGTAGTCAGTACAATTGTCTATTGTTGTTTCTGTTGCCGTTGCTGCCGTTTTAGAGCAAATTCAAAATCAAATTCAAATTTATAGGGAACATCACGTACTGACAACAGCAATAGCAACGGCAGCAGCAGCAACAACAACAACATCGACAACATCAATAATAACAACAATAAGAGAAGCAATGCTGGGCATCATTTTGTGTACCGCGCTGTAAGTGATAATGGAGGTGTTTGGGTATTTACGCGTAGGTGAGGTCGGCCAGGAGACCTCTCTCCATATGCTGCAACAAAAAAAAGCATCAATAGGAACAACTGAGAGAGGGAGATGGGAATAGGGGCAATACAGCAGCTTGTGTGCATAGGCCAATGCTATAAAATTATGGTTATCGATTTGACCCTTGGTCGTCGCCGCCCCGTTGCCGCACTTTTGACTTGTTTGATTTGCCGAGTCTGGGACTAGAACTCCGAGACCGAGACCGGACCGAGACTGCGACTGCGAGAGGGAATGGGGCAATAGGAATGTGGTATAAGAACTGGTCGAGTACTTGCACTGGAACACTGGGCTCTGGGCTCTGCTCTATTGGGGGCCCAGTGGCCATTTGGCTGCAAGTTTGTATTGTTGATCGATTTTACGTGATATTTTCGAGATTTTCCGTATTTATAGCTGGCTGCTGTTGCCACTGCTGCTCCGTGGTACACATTTCGCTGCTGCCGTATTTGTTGTTGCCCATTGCCATTGCCATTGTTATTATATGTACACACACACATACGTTCATAGCAGTTTGTTATTGTTGTTGTTGTTGTTTTTTATTTCATTTGAAAGTTTACTTTCGCATTTCGAACGCCTCAGCGCGCTTTGTGTATTTGAGCGCTTCATATTTGTTTAACAAACACAAATAAAACACATGCACAAATAAAACACATGCATAATTGCTTTCGAAAATATTGTAATGCACATAACGATTATGATGTTGCTGCCTGATTATCATTATGATTATTGCTCTGTCGCTGTCGCTGTCGCTGGTCTAGCTTTTTGCACATTGTTTATTTTCACTTCATATATGTATATCGACACTTTAATTCACTCTCTGTTGACACTTGGCTTCAAACATATTTCGAACTGAATGATTTCAGTTTAGCCACCAGTTTGACCATTTATATTGTGTGTGTTATTTACAGACATCCACACAGTATTTGCAGTGTTAATATTTAAGGTATTTATGCCATTTCGTTTACCCGTTCTATCCGAATGTGCACGCATTAAGCCATTTTTGTTGGCCTGTGATAAAGCCCGATTGTGCTGTTTTCTGCACCAGATGCAGGCTCTTAATGCCATTTCGTAAATACAATGCAAAATATGAAAATATTTTGAAAAACCCATAAGCTTCTGAATTTAGTAATATCAAATAGAATTTGGCTGATACAACAAAATATCAAAAGATTAAATAAAAACATTAACAACTGTTGGATTGTGGTTACCAACTTTATTTATGATATGGAAAAAATAATTAAAAATTTAAAACAAATATATTTTAGAATCTTTAATTAACTTTAGTTGGAGACAGGAAAACAATTGTAAATTTGCTGAAGCCTAAAAAATGAATACAAAATGTAAATTATAAATTTGTGAAAATATTTTAAAAATCTATATTTACAAAGAGAACTTCAAAATTATACTCGATAATTTGTTCGTATCAAATTTGATGCTCTGAGCAAACGAACGCATCGAACGTCTGGCAAATAAAACCGAACCCCTAAAATATATAGATTTATGGAGAAGAATGCTAATTATGCTAATCAATACGCAGTTCTTTGCGCCCATTGGGGCCAATTGTAGCGATTGCAAAAGGCAACCAAAATGCCGTAACCCGAAACAACAACAGAAACTCGACGCAATTAGCGGATTTGGATTTGGGATCTGGGCGAACTTAAAGCAAATGCAAATGGCTCATTGTTGTTGCTGGTGCGTTGTGATTGTTATGGCCAACGTTACTTGTTATTGCTGGCAATTAAAAGACACACCCCTCATGGCAAATGGCAGACGATATCACTCCTCTCGGGTGCATAAACCGTTGTTTGATAATGTTAAAGTGGCGGGCAAACAAATCAAAAAGCATATTGAAATTGGGTTAATGTGCAGTCGTCAGTTGGTGTTGTTGTTTCTGTTGGTAGCCGGCAGGCTGCAGGCTTGCTAAGGACATTGCGTTGCCTGTTTACTTTACGGGTTATAATCCGAAAATTAAGCGCGGCCTGAGCATTAAAATTTGCGCCCCCGAATCGCGGGGGTTGCCCATCATCATCATCACCATCATCATCATCCTCATCCTCATCATCATTGTCGTTGTCGTCGTTGGCTGTTGTTTCAAGATAAAACTTCATGTGCGTTGGAAAAACACAAAAAGAGTGCGTCGAGCAATCTGCTGTTGGGTGGTAGGGAAGAATTTGACGGGAGCAAACAAGGACGAAAATAAAAAGAGTGTGAGCACTGGCTGGATATGTCTTATCGTTATCGTTATGGCAATGTCATATGTTGTGCACATTTAAAACGTATGTTGAATTTTCCACTGCCGCCTGTCACCTGATAGCGCACCGAACGAACCTCATAGGACAGGACACGACAGATATCCTGGACCTGGTGCTGTTCTTGGCTTGGAAAGTGTGGGAATCTGCATTGTACCTGAGAGCGAGCAGCGAGTCCTGCTTGTTTTCTCACACTTCACGAGCAAGCGAAATTCCTGGCCATGAAGCGTTACATGTGCTCGGTGTTTTTCCCGCTTGTTTATCAATTGGTCCAGTGGAAATCCCCGCTAGACGCTAGCGTGAGAACCTCTCAACTGACCAACGTGTCCATTTTTAGCATATGTATATATTCCATATATACCTGTCCATATATAAGAGTGCGCCGTGGCCATCGCCGCATGCAGCGCGTAGCCGCAACACCCACATTAGCTGCAACAGCAACAGCAACATCAGCAGCAGCCGCCCAGCGGAGGCGAAACGAGCGTCCAATGTGCCTTTAATTACTTTATGGCTTCCACAGCTTCAACTGTTTTTTTTTTGCAGCGTGGGAATCGAATGAATCTTACCTGTCAACTTTTTGGGCAACTCCTACTCAATGATAATATAGCCCATTCACTTCCTCTATATACAACTCGCTCTCTTTCTCTCTCTTATTAGATGCTTTCGTCTCTTTCCGTTCAATTTCAAGTTCAGTGTGAATATTCTGTGGATTTATTTTTAAAGTTTTCTATTTGTTTTGGTTTTTGCTGCCTGCCTTTAACAAGATTAAGGTCAAGTTATGGCCAAGCAGCCAGAACGGGGTTTTGTTATTTTAATGCTCTTTCCTAGAAGAGTCGCATAATGTGGCAGTCGTTGTCGTAAAGCTAACGTGGCATGCTACACAGAGACTCCACAGCTCGAGTCTCATATTAACTTTACGCTTTACGATTTGGCCATGAAGTGTTGCCTGACATTGTTTTATATTACATTTATATTTTTATTTCAAATCTGGCTTCTAACTGGGAGTTTTTGTATAACTCGATGAAGTTGTCACAAAAATTCATATTAACAAAATTGGATATATAATGAGATATTAAAGATTATCCAAAAACCAATTTGTTTTTTAGCACTCTATTTAATTTGCATATTATTTAAAATATGTTTTCTATCTGTTAACTGGGTGTATAATTAGAACAGATTGTCACATTTTTACTATAAAATAATACCTAGGTAGCGGGTATAAATATATATGAAGAAAACTTAAGTATTATGCAGAGCATCTTTAAGAGATCCTTGCAGACCAATCAACTTGTTTTTCCAATACACAATTAATTTTTTAATTTTCAACATTTTTATTTAAAATATGTCTTTAACTTTTAACTTCTCGAAACCCTTGCCACAAAAATTCTTATTGCAAAAATCTTAAAGATTTTGCAGAGCAACTAACTTGTTTTTCTAGCACTCAATTTAATTGTTTATCATTTACAATTTTATTTAAAATATGATGTTAACTTTTAGCTGGGAGTTGAAGGAAAACTCAACGATGTTGTTACAAAAATTCTTAAAGATTATGCAGAGCAACCAACTTGTTTTTCTAGTACTCAATTTAATGGCCTGACTTTGCATTTTTTCTGGTTGTTTTCCAATTCTATTTCTAATGGGAACTTGTCTTATTTCCGTTGGCCAAAAATTATGTGATTCCAATTTATGATTGTGGCGTATATATTCGCCATATCCTGTGCCATTCTGACCCACTTAGAGTGTCATAAACTATCATTAGCCAGCTATACAATAATCGTGGTATTGACTTTCCCTTATTTTCTTCTCTGTAACAATTGCCGTTTGGCGGGACGCCGTTTTGACGCCGTAACCAGCGCAGCGCGGTCAAATCTGAATATGCCGCAAAAGCGACAAGAGTTCCGCTCAACACAACAACAACAACAGTTACAGCCACACAAGAATCGCAACAGCAACAACAACAACAACAACAAAAGCAGCGCCGGATATGAACGACCTCGGCGGCACTTCAGACGCGCATGTTGTCACATTTGAGTTGCGGATTAGCGGCGGATGCTCTTTAGGATTATGATCATTTAGCAAATCTGTTGCTCCTGTAGAAATGTACCTCGTGTGCGTGGCGGATGCCTGTCCCCCTCTCACTCTTCCCCTCCCTCTCTCTCTGTCGCTCGCTCGCGACTTTTGACAAATGTCCCATTTTTGGACTGCCATTTGCTGCAGCCATTAAAGATACTTTGAGATACTTTTGCCATGATATAGATTTATTTTGCCATAAATCGATGTTGTTTATCATGTGTCACAGTCAAATACATGTGTGTGTATTTCATTCATGTCTAGTCAGCTGAAGACTGCCTAATCATGCCGCACCTACTTGCAACTTACGAGCTACGTGACCTATGTCAATAAACTTGTAATTACGTGCGAATTCTAAATAGCCAACTCAACTATTTAAACGCATAGTTCCCTGGAGTTGGCCAAAAATAAAAAAATATCAGCAGGAGCCATTTCGGTAAAAACTGCGCCAAAATCACGTTCGTAAACTATTTTGTCAATGGGAAGACAAGAAATTCGCTCTGTTCAGTACATAAGAAGTATGTTCTGATTGTGTGTGTGTGAGATTGTCTTGTATATAATGTGCAAAAGTCAAAAACTCCTGTGGTTATTTGTGTCAACCTGTTGCACACACACATAGCAGCAGTTTCCGGTTGCCATTGAGGATCAGGGCAAATTAGTAACATTGCGAAAAGTCAATTGGTCTGAGCCAGGTAGCTGCTGCTGCTGCTGGAGTCTGTGCTGACCAATGGCAGTCAGGAGAGCAGGCAGCTCAGGTAGATTCCGGACTGCGGAGAAATGTGTTAAAACTGTCTGCCCTGGACGTTGTGTGCTCAGTCGCAGACAGGTGATCGTCAGGACACGAGCAAGTGCCACACCTAAACTGCAGCAGTAAAACATTATTTTTTAAAACACTTTTTGGAAATTATTTTGAGGACTTTAAATAAAATGACAAATCAACGTAAAGTACGCAAGGATTGCTATGAGAGCAGATTGCATGGTCGGTGTGCCTAATTGGAGCTGAATCCACTGAGCTGTTGAGTTGAGCTGTTGACTAACCGATATACTCTTTGATTTGCAGATATAGCTAAAACGTGTGCCATGAAGGAGAAAAGCAAAAATGCTGCACGCACGCGTCGTGAAAAGGAAAACACCGAGTTCTGTGAATTGGCCAAATTATTGCCGTTGCCAGCGGCGATTACGTCACAGCTGGACAAGGCGTCCGTCATCCGTCTGACCACATCCTATTTGAAAATGCGCCAAGTCTTTCCCGATGGTAAGTGCACTGAGAGAAACGGTTGGGGTAATGTGGGGAAATTCAATTTATCGAATTGGGAATTCATTATATTTTGACAGTTTCCACTGAGAGCATATCACATTTTTGCTAATTGTTTAACAAACAATAAAGTGCAATGTATGATTGCATACTTTGGAATACTCGCCTTTGGTCCTTGCCAATTAGTTCAATTAAATGTCGCTCAATTTGTCGCACGCCTTTGGCTTTTGCTTTTCATGTGGCGTGTGAATTACGTGCGGCAATGTCAAATGATGTGGAATCTTTGACAGCCACGCGGCCGACACGCTCATTACGGTGGCACATATCCGCGCAGGACACAGCAGGATACTGCCAAACAGCCAGCCAACCAGCCAGCGTGTGCCATTGTTATTTTCTATTTTATGTGAGAGACGACAACGATTTTCTAGCATAAACAACACGACAAATTTTCAAGTTTAAAAGGCGATGTTTGCTTAAAGCATATGCTAAAGGAAAAACCACTCAACAACAGGGCAGACAATAAACAACAACCAGCCAGCCAAGGGGGCTGTCAGAGGGGATGCGGACGGGGGCATTCAGGAAAACACAATGGCGGCCTGTTGTTTCACTCAAAGAGCAGCGAGAACTACGAGAGACGAGAGGTTCGACTGGAAGTGGGTGGCTGTGGGTGGCACAGCTCTCTCTCGGTGTGTGTGTGTGAGAGATTTTATGCTGACAACGAGGGTTGCACAACAGCCACAATGAACACCAGGGGAGGAGGCGAGAAGAAGCAGGAGGAGGCAGCTCTTCGGCTGTGGTTGTTGGGCTCGGTTCTCTGGCATTGTGCGAAGCGTTTTGTGCTTTTCTTTTGCTGGCTTTATTGAAATAATTATTTTAATAATAGGCAACAAACAACAACGGGAAGTTTTGTGTGCAGCATGGGGCAAGTACATGAGAATGCAATGTGAATAACGCCTGGGCGTGAGGGCGTAAGGACGAAAGGACGTGAGGATTCACCAGCGAGTGATGGGCCACCTACGGCGCTGGTGACTTTAATTGGGAATAATATTTAGACGTCAGCATTTGGCCAAGTGGGCGGTCGTCTGGGGCGTATGCGTCTTGCCACTGATTTACTTGCAGCATGGGAAAATTGTGCAGAAATAGTTTATTACAATTTTTTAAAAATAATTGCACTTTCTTGTTGCAGGCTTGGGCGAAGCTTGGGGCTCGTCGCCGGCCATGCAGCGTGGCGCAACCATCAAGGAGTTGGGCTCACATTTGTTGCAGACACTGGACGGCTTCATTTTTGTCGTGGCGCCGGATGGCAAAATCATGTACATCTCAGAGACCGCCTCGGTGCATTTGGGGCTCAGTCAGGTGAGCCAAGTTGATTTATGCGCATAAATTGTGAATCGTGAATGCCCTTTCTGTGTGCGGGCCACTTGCATTTGCAAGTCAAGGAGCGCCCAGTGTTGGCGTCAAAAGGCGCAAAGGACCAAGCTTTTTTTCTCTTGGTTTTTCGCCCGCACTAATTGGCACTTTCGAGTAGATGCTGCAGCAGACCTGGCATTAATTTGTTTCCTCTCTCTCATTGCACAGGTCGAGCTGACAGGGAACTCCATATTCGAGTATATTCACAGCTACGATCAGGACGAAATGAACGCCATCTTGTCACTGCACCCGCACATGCATCAACATCCAGTAAGTTTCTAAAAGTCATTGTAATTTCTATTATAGATACTACAAAATCAGAGTATTATTTTTTTTAATTGGAGGGTAACACTTAGCTTTTTATTGCAATAACAATATTGAAATAATTATTTAATATAAACTTGTATCTATATGTATAAACATAACTCCTATTTTTATTTTAAATTTTATTTTATTTTATCCATAATTGAAAAAACAATTCTTATTTTGATTTTTAAAATAAAAATAATTTCAAATAAATGTTTGTTATTTAAATTAATTATAAACGTTACTCTGTTGATATATATTTATGACTTCTATTTTCAAAATTTATGAGTAAACTTTTAATTGAATGTGTTTCTAAATTTGTAATTAACCATTGTGTGAATTATTAATAGGAGTTATGGTCCAACTTTACTCATTTGTTAATAAACCTTTCTCGCTTTGTAGCTTGCCCAGACGCACACGCCCATCGGCAGCCCGAATGGCGTGCAGCATCCGTCGGCATATGGCCACGATCGTGGCTCTCACACGATCGAGATCGAGAAGACTTTCTTCCTGCGCATGAAATGTGTGTTGGCCAAGCGCAATGCGGGCCTCACAACCTCTGGCTTTAAGGTGAGCAACACATAATTATTTAGTTTTAAATAAATATTAATAATTTATTGGTATTTTGCAGGTGATACATTGCTCCGGCTATTTGAAAGCGCGCATTTATCCGGACTGCGGCGATGGCCAGGGCAGTCTGATACAGAATCTCGGCTTGGTTGCCGTCGGTCACTCGCTGCCTTCATCTGCCATCACGGAGATCAAACTGCAT
Organism: Drosophila ustulata; assembly: GCA_035047365.1. NCBI lineage: Eukaryota > Metazoa > Arthropoda > Insecta > Diptera > Drosophilidae > Drosophila > Drosophila ustulata. The sequence continues at coordinate 17,542,780 of JAWNPT010000094.1, forward strand.
CAGAACATGTTCATGTTTCGTGCCAAGCTCGATATGAAGTTGATCTTCTTTGATGCACGGTAAGTCCAGAAAACCGTTAATTATAACTATTCATTTGAAAGTGTTGGTAAAATATTCCACATAAATATCCAAAAATATGAACAATTAGTTTCAGAGAAAAGAATAGTTTTCCGTGTAAGGAAAAGCTTAACTCTACAGTAGGAAAGAATTAGGAACATATTTATTTAGATTATTCTTAAACATTTCTTGACAATTTGAATATGGTTTGAAATTATTGAATTTCCGCTGGTTGTGGTGTAATTAATAATTGAAATTATTATTTTAATTGAAATTTTGAATTACAAAAAAAGTTTTTTCAAGAAACTATTATAATCTATTTTTTTTTCTGTATGGTAGTACTTTTTTATTAAATACATACATCTTTTTTAAATAATTTAAAGGAAATGTAAATAGTAATTTGTATTACAAAAAATTGAGCAGTCGTCACTTCCTCCGCGGGCTGAGACAAAATTTAACAGTACTTGGGGGACCAGGCCATAAAGAAGGCTCAGTTTTCTTGGCAAACCGAATCAAACACTAGGCAAATATTTAAACGGGCCGCAACAGACGCAAAAAAGAATCTATTCCGAGAGCATGTTAAAAAATGGAAAGCAAAAGAAAAAGAAACTCAGTAACATCCCCCAAAAGATAATAAAAAAGAATATACCAGAAAAAAGAGATGGGAACGAGGGGCTCGATGACAAAAAGGAAAACAAATCATTTCCCTCTTGAGCTTGATTTTGCTTTTGTTGTTTGCTGCTCCAAAATGATGTGGTGGAGGGCAGCAGGAGAGAGGAGAGCACGAGAGCTGGAAGAGGTTGGGTTGCCTTTAAGTGCCTGCCTGCCGCAGCAGCAGCAGCAGCAGCTTGTCCCCTCCGACCGCTGGCCAACGGACCACTTTGTCTGACATTATTGTCACTCAATTACCCTCATGATGTTGCCGTGACGCGGATTCAGCGTGCCGTCTCTTTCCCTCCGCCCAGTGCGCTGCAGAGCAACCCCAAAGTGGGAAACAGCCCTTTTTTTTAACAGTCAGTATGTGCTCTCTCTCTCTGGCTCGCTCAGACTGCGTGTTGTTGTTTTTGCCGCATAATTGAATTGAAGTTGACAAAAGTAAACCGACCAAACACCAATGTCCTTTCGTTGTTTAAATAAATGCTGCCTTAGTTGTGCACACAATGCCCGGAAACTTGCGCTTATTGTTGCCGTTGTTTATTTGCTTGCAGCGTATCGCAGCTAACCGGCTACGAGCCGCAGGACCTCATCGAGAAGACGCTTTATCAGTACATCCATGCCGCGGACATCGTCGCCATGCGCTGCTCCCATCAAATCCGTAAGCACAACAATAACACCAAAGCGTGTTGCACCAAGGCTCAACTAACACTTTGCCTCGTTTGTTTCCTCTTTGCAGTGCTGTACAAAGGACAAGTTACCACCAAATATTATCGCTTCCTGACCAAGGGGGGCGGCTGGGTCTGGGTGCAATCCTATGCCACGCTGGTGCACAATTCGCGCAGCTCCCGCGAGGTGTTCATCGTCAGCGTCAACTATGTGCTCAGCGAACGAGAGGTTAAAGACTTGGTCCTCAACGAGATTCAGACGGGCGTCGTCAAGCGTGAACCCATCTCACCGGCTGCCCAGGCTGCCGCTGTGGCCGCCGCCGCTGCCTCCGCCTCGGCTGCCGCGGCTGCTGCGACCATCAGTGCCACCTGCGTGCCACAACAGCAGCAGCAGCAGCAGCAGCAACAGTTGCCCGCCTCCAGCACGCCAGCGTTGAGTGTGAGTCCCAAGCTGGATCCTTACTTTGAGCCCGAACTGCCGTTGTCCGTGCAGCCACAGCCGCCGAATGCAGTGACGCCTGTGCCCAACAACAACAACAACAACAGCAATCCTGGCGTGTGGCATCATCAGCATGCCCAGCAGCAGCAACTGCATCAGCAGCAGGGGGGCAGCATGGATCACGACAGCCTCAACTACACGCAGCTCTATCCGCCGCTCAACGATCTCGTGGTCAGCTCCAGCAGCAGCGTGGGCGGCGGCCCGGCGTCCAGCGCAGGCGGCGGCTCGAGTGCGTCGGCCTCGTCGTCGGGCGTCTACTCCACGGAGATGCAGTATCCCGACACGACGACGGGCACGCTCTACTACAACAACAACAATAACTACTACTATGATTATGATGCCACGGTGGACGTGGCCACGTCCATGATCCGACCCTTCTCGGCCAACTCGAACAGTTGCTCGAGCAGCTCGGAGAGCGATCGTCAGTTGTCGACGGGCAATGCGTCGATTGTGAACGGCACGTCGCCATCGCAGACCACCTACAGCGATCTGAGTCACAACTTTGAGCTGAGCTACTTCTCGGACAACAGTTCGCAGCAGCAGCAGCAACATCAACAGCAGCAACAACACCAACAACATCAGCAGCAACATCTGATGGAGCAACAGCATCTGCAGCAGCATCAGACGCATCGACTGCAGACGCAGCAGCAGCAGCAGCAGCAACAGCCACAGCAGCAACAATACCAGCAACAGCAGCAATATGCCATGCATCCGCAGCAACAACAGCAACAGCAGCAGCAGCAGCAGCAACGCGTTGTCAGCGACTTTGCCGAGAGCTTTAAGAATGTGAATGCGGCTGCTGTTGCGGTGGCTGCCACGCCCCATTACACGAGCGTCATCGTGGAGCCACAGCATTATATACCCAACGATTTTGTGCATTAGCAGCATTGTACCCTGCACGCTCTGTTGTTTCTAAAACGAATTGAAAAGCAAAAAAACAAAATATTGTTGCAATGTTATTGGTCAGTTTGTCAGCTTCTTAGTTCCGATCAGTTTCGTCAGTTTTTTCGCAATTTGTAATATGTGGCTGAGCCACTGTCTCAATTTTTCTGTCAAAACTCAATCGCACAACTATTTATTATCTAATATTATTATTATTATTATTTGTTCCGCTCGTTTGAAAATGAAAAAAAAAAAAAACAATTGCAAAAATAATCATTGTTAACAATACAAAAAATACAAAAGAAATTCAGAAATGCAAATACAAATTATATATATACTATTAAAAAGGTTTAGTTCTAAGCACTAGATGTACACTGTTCATACAAACATACTGCTTTTATGTGGTATGTAAGCTAGGCTCGTTCATAATAATCGCATATTTCGCATCGATTGCTTATAAATACGATGAGGATGACGATAAGGATGTTGTTATCGATGCTGAATATGCGATAAACTGTATATAAGGCAGGGTCCCGTTCTCCATTTACATAGATATCTGATATGATGATGATCTTCATAAGTCAAAATAAATAATTGTACATGTATAATTAATTGTAATCGTAAATTTTTCTAATTTGAATAAACAAATTATTATGTGGGTGAACAATAAAAGTAGCATGTCAAATTATTTTATTGTAATTATTTCGATTTAAGAGTGCACAATAAAACAACTTATATTTGAATTTTTTGTTTTACGCGGGCAATGAAGAGGGTGCTTAAGTGGTCGATATGGCAACACTATTTGGAAAGCTTTATAAGCAGAGCTTTTGATCCCAGGCCTTCCAACTGGGTTCTTTTTACAATGATGTGGCAGCCTTGTCAAAATGACACACAGATGGCGCTGCAATGCATTGTGTTGGCAATGCTGCAAGGATTTCAAATCAAATTTGAATCGATGTCAAAACCGTTGGATTTAAAACGAATAATTTATTCTCTAAACTATTTGCAATTTTATTTACCTTTTCAAGGGAAATCATTTAATTAACACTTAAACAGGCCGTTTGCCGTTGAAAATGTTGTGATGCTTAGAAATTGGGTTGATTTTGGCAGCTCACTCTGGATATTTATTTAATGCTGTTTGTTTTTGACCGGCATTTTGGTCAACAACAAAACAAACAGTTTACGCCTTTGGCCAATGTCCATGTCCATGTCCATGTTCATGTCCTGTACGCTGTGCGGTATCTGTGCTGTGCTGTGCTTGTGTGAGTGTCATTGATTTATTGCCTGCCATTTGTGGGCTGACCAAGTAGGCTTTTTAGAGATATGCTATCTGCAGATAAAAGGGGTTTGACCTCTTTGGGCTGGGGCTAATTGTGCTTTTTCAATTACCACAAACAAAGGCTGGCCATTCCACCATTTGAGCTGTTTTCAAGCTGCATTTTGTGTGTGCCTCAGTTTGACTTATGGCTAACTTATTTCTCGAAGCATTCGAAAAGTTTTACGCCTCGACTGCACACAGCAACCGCAAATTATTTAATTGCAATGCCCCCTAAAACATGGCTCTGTGTGCAGCGGCAGCTGCTGTTGCTGCTGCTCAAGGACTTTTCCTTAATGCAATAATTTAAGTGCAACCAAACCGCAACTTTCAGGCTGCCACGCAGACTCAACTCAACACGGAGCCGAGCGCCAAAGGCAAAAGAAGTCATATTATAAATGAACAAAAAGTAAAAAACGAAGCGAAGAAAAAAAAAAGGATAACTGATGTGGGAGTTTTGCTTGTGCTGCAGCTTAACAACTGCTCAACTGCTGTTCTTTCCATTGCTCCATTGCTCCTCTGCGGCTTTTTGGCCTTCTGGCTTTTGCCGGACAGCAGCAGCAGCAGCAGAAAGAAACCGAAATGCACTTTAATAATGAAAGTTGCGAGCACGCTGCTGCAATGCCAAAACCCAATTTCGAGTTAAACGCAGCGCCAAGTGCAAGTGCAAATGATATTCATTTAAAATTCGTACTGCCACTCGACGTGACGGCGAACGCATGCTAAACAGTTGCCCCGAAAAGTATGCTACTTGAAGGTGACTTTGCTTAAACAAAACATAACTCTGAAAATAATTCTACTTCAGTTATAAATCAATACTCAGTCTCAAAAAGCATTTAATGTGCTCATACTTCTGTTGGCCAGATTTAAATGGGCAGCTCGAGTGGCGAGTTAAGCTGCTCAAGAATCATTGCGCTTGGACACGGAACTGCAAATGGTAACCGATTTAAATACTTAATGTGTTGCAGTCAGATAGATTGTCTGTTGCAGGTGCAACACGAGTCTGCGAGCTTCACTCTCGTCTCCATCGTAGTGCTCCACATTTGTGTAGTTTTTGTGGTTGCCAAATGGAAATTTCAAGCCTATTACATAAATGTTTAAGTGGGCAAATAGTTGGCAACAAAACTCTATCCTCGAGTGTGTGTGTGTGTGTGTGTGTCCTATGTCCTGGCCGAGTCCCAAGCTCATTGTACGCAGCTGTACACACATTTTACTCAAGGGAGTGACGCTGTTGGAATAGAAAACTAACGGTCGTATTAAAGTGGCCGGCAGGATGAGGCGAATGGTCACTGAGCTGGTCTGGGCCCTGGTCTGAAGCGAACGAAACGAAACGAAACGAAATGGGGCCAGTTGAAAAGTGCAATTGGCAAATGCGAGTAGTAGTAAAAAGTAGTAAAAGGCAAGATGAGGCAGCCAAGGAAAGAGCCGCAAAGTTGTAGAAAAGACAACTCTGGTAATTTGTTCTGAGCGGCTTTTGTTTTGTGCGCCTTTTTCGCTCGTTGGCCAAGTTAGAACCGGAGAGCCGGAGAACCGATTGGACCGACAGACCGACTGGACGGAATTGACAAAGGATGACGACGGACATTTGCTCGCCTGACAACGGACGCTGATTGAGTATGTGTGTGTGTGTGTGTGTGTGTGCCGGTGTGTGTGTGCCGGTGAGTGTGTGTGTGTGGGTGGGTGCCAAAAGGCGCTTAGCATCCTTTTCTTGAGCTTTCACTTTTCAATTGACCTTTCCTGACATTTGCGCAATGTCCCAAATTTATCACTTAATAAATTTTGTTTTTCTCAGTTTGTTGGTTTTTATTTCTAATGGTAATTGGAATGGTTGAGCCGAGAGCTGAGTCGAGAGCCAAGAATAGAAATAGTCGACTCGAAGATAGAGAATGCGATTTGTGAGCTGGCCAAATTAAAGCTGTCACAGCCAAACGGGTAACAAGTTTATGGATACTCAGATTTAAGGCCGGAAAATGGATTAAACGAATCCAATATAAATTCGAATGTTTCACCTCAATAATTTAGCAAAAGGGATAATATAATCAATTGATCAATAAATACGTTTTGTAGTTATGAACGTGGAAATTTGAATTTCACGAAAGAGGTTTTGTTTTTTGTTTTTCGCATCGCATTGCGTCGCGTCGAATTGATTTTGATTTATGGCCCATCAAACGATGAAACGCAGCAGCAGATTTATGATGCATTAAGAAAATATTCAAGAATTTTATTGAATTCGCATTGATCTGCATAAAAGGAGCAAAGTGTGTTTTGTGCCTTTGGCTTTTCGTTTTTCGCTAAATTGTAGCAGTCAATGTCATAAAAAGAAGGGGAAGCTGGAGCAAAGCTCGTATTAACGTTTTTTACGCACTTCACTTTTGCCGTTCATTGGGGCTTCAAAGTGTCTTAAAAGCCAAAGGAACGATGCAAAGCTAGCAAGCTTCGCTCTTCGTCCTCGCCCTCCTTGCGTGGCAAATCCTTTCGTGCAGACGTAAACGTTTTGCAAAATTTATGTAAAAGATTTACGCATAAAATTGCGCGTCATTGAAGTTCAAATGCGGCGATTCAGATTTGTGATGCGATGTCGCGAGCGGGGGAGGGGAGGGCAAAGGAGGCAGAGGATTGGCAACTGGCAAGCGTCGACATCATCAATACACTTCAGCCATTAAGTGTGGCAGCCAAGGCGGCAAGGCGGCAAGGCGGCAAGGCGGCCCAGTCGCAGTCACTCAACTCATCTCAACTCAACTCAGCTCGAACTTAAACGTTGCGCATACGCCATGTGCGCCGGGACAAACTTAAGCGCAGCTATTACAGTAAATTGAATAATATTCAGCATGAGGCGAGGGGAGGCGTGATTCGATACTCGTCTGTGCTCGCGATACTTTATGCATTTGTTTGTTGTTTGACTTTGAAGTGTGCACAACAAATACGACACACACACAAGCCGCCAACACTTTTCATTTTCATTTCCATCTTATTTTTGCCTTTGCTTTTTGTTAGCTTCTTATTTCCAGCGCTTTATCAGCACACGCACAGACCTTGTCTTTTTTTTCTCTTTCTTTCTTTCGTTTTTTGTGGCGTGGGGTTTTCGGTTTTTGGTTTTCGGTTTTCAGTCGCAACTCGACTAAATCTCAGCGATATATTTTACATCATTACGAGTATAGCTGCCGCCAGCGTTTTCGCTCAGCGTGTGACTGTTGTTGTGTCCTGTGCTTTATGTTGTGATGCTTTCTCGCGATTTTATGACTTCCCCTTCCCAGCGCAAAGCGCATCCCTATCGGGCCAAAGCTATTGAAACAGATTTCGCTGACGCTTATTTTGCCTTTTTCGCCCCGCACCACATTTGCTTGCTCAATGAAAATCATTTTTCGATATGTTATTTTTCTGCTCCACACACACACACACACACGCATAAGTGTGTGTGTGGGAGTGTGCGGCATTGGTTTACCTTGATTTCCCCAACCAGGCGACACTTTTAGCATCATTATCTGCACGGCATCGCATGCTCAAGCACTTTGAGTTATGCGCCCTGGCAGACGCTCAAAAAACATAAAATAAATATGCACAAATAAATGGCAGGCAAATAGGAAACACACACACACACACACAGACGCATATCCTTGCAAGGATACACGTGCCAGGAACAAGATACAAGTCAATATGTATTTCATGCACACAATCACACACACAATTCGACACTATGAAACTGAAGTGTAAAACATTTCATTCCATTCAAGTGAACTTTATGCTTAAAGTTCGAATGAATCGTCGCCAAGCATTAACGCATTTAAAGCAAAGATATTTGTGCAAATATATGTATATTGAAACTTTAGTATTTGGAAATAAGAGTTACAGCCGCCATTGCTATGTGGGTTATTTCTCAATGGATATGCGAGCTTCGCTTCCTGCCTCGCTGATGGAATGATTATGTCCTTCAAAGTGTAGGTGTAATCCGTCTTAAAGCAGTCTTTTTTTATGTTCTTGTTGCTGTTGTTGTGGGGCGTGCTCAAAGGCGTCTCTGGCAAGTCAAATGTTTGATGTTTGCGCTGGTTTTCTGCGCCCGGCAATCTCAACACAATCTTAATTTGGATAAGTGCAGTCCTCGCAGCCGGCTGCAATGATGTCCGGACGGAGAGAAGTTCACACATATCTCAGGCACTAAACCGATGGTCGATGGTCGATGTTATTGGATGTTGCCACATAAACTGTGCGTATAGCAGCGTATGTGTGTGTGTGTGTGGGGTGTGCTTAACACACCATTGAACTGTTACGAAACAATAACAAGAAGAAGAAGGAAGAGCATATGTCCGGCCGTGGCCCCCGTTGGCCGACAAATCCCATTTGATGTTCACTCAGCAGAAAGGCAACGCCAATGAAGCATGCAAAAGGTATTTCTGTTTTCGTAGCCGATTTCTCCGGTTTCTCTGCTTCAGCTTCTCCTTCGCGCTTGCCGAGATTTTGGCTTTGTAACTCAAAATCGACAAGCAGAGCAACAACGACAACAATAGCGACAGCAACAACAAGGAGCAAATGTGCAAACATCATGAAAAACGCAGGCACAAAAATACAAAAATACAAAAAAATACAAAAGTAAGCAGAAAAAATCCTCGAGCAACAAAGACAAAGGCCAAAGGCTGCTCCAAGGAGCTGTCGACATATTACAGCTGCGAAACTTTTCCTTTGCGAATTTCGTATTCGCCTCGACTTTTTATTGAACTTTAATTCATCGTGCAACAAACAGCAAAGCGACCACAGCAGCAGCAACAGCAGCGCCAAATGTGCCGCATAAATTCCTTTATTTAAGTTGTACTTTGTGCGATTGTGATCTTAAATGCGGTTGCGGATGCACCGATGTCCGCGTTTCCGTCGTGCCATTTTCTTTTTTTTTTTTTTATATATATTGTAAATACGCGTAAGCAGCTGCCAAGTGAATGCCATTGGATCAGGAAGTGGGGAGAGAGGAGGGGGAGGAGGCCGCCATTGTACATTGTACATTGTCCATTGGGTCATAAAATGGCTTCCGGTTATGCTTGAAGTAAGATTAACTTGTCGTTTGCAATTTCTCTTTGATTTGTTTCAAAAGAAGGGCGCAACTAGACGAGCTCCAAGTCCAAGTCGAAGTCGAGGCGGGAGGGCAAAAAGGAAAAACCTTGTAACGTGTGGGGTTGAGTTTTTGCTTGAATTGCTTTCTTGTTAGCACTGACCCTGTTGCCCGTTTTGATTTCGCTTTCATCCTTTTGCGCCATACCCTCTAATACACATAAATACACGACAATTTCTATAACGAGCTGCAAACACAATTCTATTAATAAACACAATGAAATTTTAAAGTTTTTTTTAAGTTCAATAGGGTATTGGTGAGTCGGTGCGAAATACGTAGGCGTTACGCCCCAGCATACCGTGTAATTGTTCTTGTTTCTCACAATTTGTACAAATTGATTTACAACGATTCATTTTGCGAGCAGCTGCTCCGAGACCCACATAACACATAACATACATAGCTGACCCATCGCCCGAATAGTCTCAGGTGTGAGTTTTATTTGTTCTAAAATTGTTTTGTGCCTTTGTTTTTTTGTTTCCCTTCGGCCCCCACAAAAAAACAGAGAAGCTCTATGCATTGTGCGGTACGCCCCTTTTTGGCTTCCGTCTGCTGTGTTTCTGCCGCTTTCGGCTGCATGCGGGCCAAAGAGAAGTGCGAGCTGGGCTTTCACTTTCAGCGCTCCTTTGGCATCCCGAATCTGGCACAGACGCTGTAACTAGTCGCGAGTCGCGACCACTGTGCAATTAAGCCGCGCAATCAGAATGCAAGATGAAGGCTCCCCAAACAATGCAGAGCGGCAGCCATGTTGACAAAATGGCTACCGCAAGCTGCAAAGCCAACAAATGCGTTTCTAGCTGTTGCCGTTGCTGTTGTTGTTGCTGTGGCATGACAGACGTCAGTTGTTGTTGTCGCCGGATTACGCTTTTAGGTGCTGTTGCCTTTGGTGCTCACTTTGCCCTGCAGTCCATCCACTTTGTTTACAAAACAGCTGTGGAATGCTTTCGCTTCGCTTTGCTTTTCGCCCAAAAAATATTCGGGTTAACTGCTTGACAAACAGCGTACAAAAATATTAAATATGCAAACGTTTGACCAGAATTCGGCGAAACAGGATTTTTCGCATAACTCGCATTTCGCGACAAATTCAAAATGAAACCTTTTTACCATGTCGACAAACATCAAGTGTAGGCTTAACTAATTGCTTTCAGTTAAAGCCACATAATTAGAATTTAAAAGCAAAGCGAGTGATTAGTTTCATTCACTTTGTAGCCAGAGCAGCATGCGGATTCTAACAATATGGTTAGGTAAGCTAATTAGCATTTCATTTCTGCGTGTTTTTGTGTATTATTTTATTTATTAGCTCTCGCAGCGCTGGTGTTGTGCGCAGCAAAGAGGATTAAAAAACTTGAAGATTTGAGTGAAGCAATTGAAATAACAACTCGTTCCGCGCTTCGAAGCACAGTGGGGCGAACTCGTCAAACGCTGATGCAGTCGAGTGGCTTGGCGGATAATAAGACGGAAATGTATTGCTGCTTCTGGCTGCATCCCGATCATCCAGATTTGCCAGACGAGTGGGAGCATCGGGCGGAATATCCATTTGATTTCGTCTTCGACGGCAAGTTCTTGAAGAACGAACGCGACCACAGGGATGAGAATGCGGATTGGCAGTAAAACACTATAAAATTGTGACTGACTTAATTGAGCCTACGGCACGTAGTTTTGCTTACACATAAAATTATAATTAACTTTGTCTGACCAAAAGACTTTGGCCAAAACTTGTCTTAAAGTTGTGCAGCAAATTACACTGACCTCTGGACACCGAATGGCACTGGATGCTTTTTGCGCCTAAAATCCTGACAGCACATAATGGATTTGACACATTATAATCAGGTTTGCATAGCGCCAACTGCTCGACAGGCGGTCCTTTTTGGGGCCCAATCCACAGGAGGGCTGACGACACAGCGCAGCCCATTGGATGGGCGATGATGATGTTGATGGGTGGCGGTGGCGGTGGTCGAAACTGCTGGTTTGATGCTAGAGATGGATAGATGGAGAGATGATAGCTGAAAGCCGAAGGCGCTTTGCAAAGAGATGCAGACATCAAACTTGGACTTTGCTTACTTATTTGGTCACTAAGCGTACAAGTTGCTCAGCGTTTGTTGATGTTGTCCTTGTTATTCGCCCGGAGTTCATCAACAGTGCTGAGGATGCTGATAAGCAGCAGAAGTGGCAGCAGAAGCAGCGCCAGCAATGGCTGCGGAATGAGACTCATGTCTGAGCATTTACTTAGTTAATTAAATTCAACTTCTTTAGGGAATGACAGAGACCAAGAGCGAGAGAGAGCGTTGGAGCCACTTCTATGCTGCAGGGCTCGTCGGGCACGTTGCACGTGTGGTCCTTGACAGCAGTCGATGAAACTGGAGCTGGAGCTCAAACTGAAACTCAATCCGGCAACTTGCGCATCGGAGTGTCTGCTGGGCAGGACTTGCGACCAAAAGTTTGCACAACGTTCTCTTGTATTTGTTCATATCGTAGATAAATATGCAAGCACAAAACCTATTTGCTTTTAATCTTGCATTTTTCTCAGTCTTTAAATCGAAGTCTGGTGATTAGTTTACGCTGCATGGCATATTCTACTTACACATTGCATAACTCACTTGGTAGTAATTTGAAGCTTCAATGCCTGCAAAAGATTTAAATTTCCCATTTGTTTGGCACCTATTTGCAAATATGCAGCTCGCACTTCGCATGCAGGACCTGCAAATTGACATTCAATAGGAACTCTAACTCCCAACGAGGGACCCTCGAGCTGCAGCACATCTCTCTCTGTGTGTGTGTGGCTTGGCAAGCAAATAATTTTAAATTGAATCGAATTCGAATGAGCTGAAGAGTCAATGGCCATTGCATATTGAAGCACATCCACTCGTTTCTAAAAATGCAATTTTTCCAGCAATTTGCAGCATTTTGGACTTTTATTTAACTTGATGCAGTCTGAAGGCCAACAATACAAAATAATAATTTAACTTTTTAAACCATTTTCATTTATTTGAATGTTTCACATGCAATAACTGATCTTAGTCGAGACACAAACCTGCCAAGCGCAACGCATTTACGAGCAAACTATCGATATCGATATCAGCAACAACCGTCATCGATCGAACAGCTGTTTTCAGTTTTGTTTTGCGCGCGAATCTTGCCAATTGTGTTTGTTACGCGTTGTGGAATAAACATTTGTGTTTGCGGTTGAATTTAACTAATTAATTTGAACGAAGTGAAATTGTGTGCTCTGCTGTTTGTGTATCATGTCTGTGTTGTTGGCAGACATCGATGCCACGTGCGCCGCACTTGGTGTAAGCGATGGAAATCGTTACCAGGCGGAGCCCGATGCTGCCGAGGGGCTGAAGGTGGGAAAACAAATACGTTCAAAGCGTCTCGAATTTAAACCGTTTCATCTGATTTGTAGCATCTCATTTGGATACTGCGTCGGGATCTGGATAATCACGAGTATCGTCGGCACTTGGGACGCGCCAAAGTGCTGCAAACCGATCTGGTTTATATGCTGCCCGACTACGTGCAGCATGAGGAGCTATCGGATTTGCTTATTCGCCTGCTGGTCATATTGACGAACCCCACACTGTTGCTGTATCGTGATGGACCGCCCAATGATAATCATGGGCGCAAGGTGTTCCTGGAGCTCATCGACATCTTGCAGGGCTACAAAGCAGCCTTTGCTAGGGACAAAATCTGGACAGCATTGTTCGAGAAATTAAAGCAAGCGCTGGAAATTGTAAGTAATAGCTAATCTGGTTGCCAACAGGTTTTGTTAACTCTTCGGAATATAATATAAATACATATCTGTACAAATAATAATAATACCGGGCACAAAGAATCGAAATGAACGCAAACCATTCCGACAACGACGACGATAACCAGAGTGAGCGTGAAGCTGAGGCCGAACAACCAGGCACCTCGGCAATGGCTCTGAATCGCCGTAAAAAGCTTTTTAAGCCCGTGGAACCCGAGGTGTTGACCACCTTCAACATGTATATTTGCATGATCTGCATGCGCACGGCTCACAAACCTTTGGTGGGCTTCTGTGGCCACATGTTTTGCGGCTATTGCATCACGAAGTGGATTTGCAGGCAGGGCATACGCTCCAAGTGTCCCTATTGTCAGTCGCGCATAAGCAAGTACACATTGATTGCCGTGAAGAAGACCTTTCTGGGCAGCTATCGAGGCTGTCAGCCGATTGCAGATCATCGTTACGGCTCCACAATTACCACATACACTGCACCGCCGGTGGAGTCGATGTTCCTGGGAGCCATTGCCGAGCATCCGCCTCAGCTTATGCCGCGTCTAAAGCCGCTGCCAGACGAGTTGCTGGTGGAGCATCGAAATGTTCCAACTTTTACGTACTTGCTGAACCCATCGCTCTGGCAGCGTGCCATGGTGTTGGTCATTGTCTTTTATTTGTATGTGGTCAATTTACCCTCGTCTTAGCCGAGACACATTTCCATTTTCCACTGGCGTTGAGCGAAATGTTTTAAATAAATTCGTAAGTAATGAGAGACTTACACTGGGAAATGCAGTTAATTGGAGCTGTTTAATGGTCGGACGGAACTGAACTAAAGCCAAGGCAATTATCGGCCTGGCATTTGCACAACTATTTTTTTTGTGTTTGTTTGTTTGTAATCTTTATGGCCCTTACAAGTATTAATGTGGCAGCGGCCGCGTAAAACTTTTAATGGCTCTCGTGCCAGCTGCCAGCAGTCAAGTTTTTAGGAAACTGCTTTTCACATTTCCCTTCGCCATCGCCATTGCCATCTCCATCGCCATTGCCGTTTGTTTTGTCTCTAGTTTTCGCTTCAGCCTTGGTCCCTTCTCTTGACGTTGGCTTTTTGGATCTTATTCGAATCTTTGCTTAATTTTTTTGTGCGCTTCATAACTAATTTGAACTTCATTCACTATCTGCGCTTCATCTTTCTTCCCAGCTGCCTTTAAATTTTTTATCTTTCGGTTAATCCTTGTGGAGTTTCCAAGCAGAGCAAAATAAAAGGCGAGTTTCAGATTCCGTATCTGAAACTCTTTGATGTCGTGGCATTCTTTGGCGTCCGACAAACGTGTCGAAAATGCGAAATGCTAAAAATTTAATTTTGTAAAAATCACACGAAATCAAATCGATGCTAGAAACTTTTTAGCTTTACTCCGGCAACAAAAACCGCAACAAGTCGTTTTAATAAACACCCGTCGAATGCGGCTGGATGAAAAAAAAAAAATGTAGAAGAAAAGGAAAGTGCCGGAAGGCACCTTGAAATCAAACACGTTGTTGCCCCCACAAGGAAATCTGTGGTTTTGCTAGGCGTCGTCAACATGCCCAATGTCACATAGCAAAATCAAGTGGGAGTTTTCCGGGTGGGGGGCTGGAGGGCATGGAGTGGCCAAAAACCACAACAAAAAATAGAAAAAGGCAGGGAAAAAATGAAAGAAAACAGCCACAGCAACAGCAACAACAACAAAAGCAACAACAACAACAGCAGTGTTGGGTACAATTTGTAACATTTTGTGTGGGTGACTGTCTGAGAATGAAATGTTTTCAATTGCTAAATTGTAACTGAAAGAAATGAATACCAAACGGAAAAAAGAGAAGTCCTCCCACACTTGCCAGCGGCTGGGAATTAGGGAATGGATAAGTGTGCATAAGGAATAGGAAATGGAAAATCTTTCAACTTACGCATACTTTATAATTGACTGTTTTATTCGAGAGAGATTATGACTTTCTTTTTTACTCCTTACATAAGCAATGAGTTTAATCTTACAAGTGTTGGCAATTGCTAGCACTTAATCAGGGCAAATAGTGTTACATATATTTATTTCAGTGCGTTTCATTGGCAATTATCGGCATTGAATGGAGAAATTCTAGTTGCGTTGCAAATGATGTTGATACTATAATCATAGCACACACACACACACACACACTCTCTTTTACAGCCACTCATTCACGCACGCATACAGAGAGGGAAAAAAAGTTCATTCGCAAAGCGAAATAAATTCATTTAAAGCCGATTGAATCGACATTCATAACACTCCGGGGAGCAATTCCAAAGGATTTTCATGGTGCTGCGTTGCCAGCAAAGAGTCGCCAGAGGATTTCTTTAGATTTTCATTTTTTAGCTAACGCTTTTTTATTCATTCTTTTTTTTTTAGCTTAAATGCTAGCGAATTTCTATATGGATGCTGTCTCTTCCCTGCTGTAGTTGTTGTTGTTGTCGTCGTCGTCGTTGATAATGAATGTGTGGGAGGATTGGAGCCATTGATGCTACCCGGCCTCCCGTCTGCCGTCTGCCGCTTGCCGCCGGCTGTTGGTTGCTTGCTTGCTTGCTGACTTTTTATGCTTTACTTCCTTATTTGCGTGGCTCCGACTTACACGCTTTGATGTATGCGCGGCGAGCAGCCAAGTGGACAGCCAAAGCGGGGTGGCGGGGGCAGGTTGGGGTAAGGCTTTCTGGGGTTTTGCCCGGAATGAGACGAAGCCGCTCTCCCACATTGTTGTTGCGTAGGGTAACCGAAAGCGGAAGTCATTATTAACTTTGCCTTTGAATGAGGCACTGGAACGGCTTTTGGCTCGAGAGATGGTTAGGGGTGCAGTCGAGGGGAGGAGCACGGGGGTTGGTGTCCATGTCCACCGGCGGATCCAGAGTCACAGCTGGCTTGTAGGCACAAAAGCCGCATTAGTTGTATTTATTTGTAAGCCGACAGCAGTAACTGTTCTGCTCCTCCTCGTTCCCAAGCAGAGAGGCTCCAGAACTCACTCAGACTCCTCGACTTCTCGACTCCTCGGTCGCCCGGACCGACACACAAATTGATTTCATCTTGACTTTGTTGTGGTGGAATCGCTTGCTGCCAGCTGCTCATCTGCTTTTTGGCGCTGGGCTTCCGTTTTACAGTCGAGCTACATAAATTTGCAATTTAATTTAATTTAATTTCATTTGATTATTTTAACTTGACTCGCGGGATTTGCCGCTTAGATTTTTACACTGGGATTTTGCCCCAAGACATTTTATTATTTTGACTTTTAATGTTGTATCTTAGCTCACTCCTCGTTCTTTCTTTATCCTTGCAGGCTTTTGCTATACGCAGCGAGGAGCAGAACCTGCTCATTGAACGTATCCTAGTGCTGGTGCGCAATGTGCTTCAAGTGCCAGCCAATCCGGAGGCCGAATGTCGAGCGGACAACGACGCTAGTCTGCACGATCAGGTCATTTGGGCGCTCCACCAAACTGGCCTTCTAGATCTGGTCTTGTTCATTGTCTCCTCACCGGATGAGGCACAGTTTCATCTGCATGGACTGGAAATTATCTGCCTTCTTTATCGTGAACAAGTAAGAGAATCACTGTTAATAAAGACAACGATTGTAAAATAGATTTGAAACCTGGAACGTCATCCTTCGTCAAAACGATGACGCGCTCTTTTAAATTCAATTGAAAATGGGAGCACAGCCATCAGTAAAACCATATTTTTAATTCAATTAATTAAATTATATATGAATTACTTATTGATTGAAAATAGAATAAAGAAAATATTAAAATCTATTTGGGTCTGAGTCAAAATGACAAAGGATGACCTTTGACAACATAAAGTATAGTAACGTCAGTCACCCTTATAGGGTTAAACTAAAAATAGAAAAAATGAGACAAGTGATACATATGTATATAGATCTATATGAATTGAATGTTTATTTTCAATTTATATAATAAAAATAGATAAAGAATAGATACACAAAAGCTATTTTATTTTTTATTTTTCTTTGTTAAAATTTATTGTTTCGCTTTTAATGAAAATGGACAACTTTCTATTGAAATTAAAAAATGTACTATAAAGAAATAGCAAATCATTTTAATTTATTATAATACAAATCATTATCGCTATTGATCAATTATTTGAATATCCACAGAACGCAGAGTCCCTGGCGGATGCCTCACTGCAGCGCAGTCTGAGCGAGAAGCAGCGCGATCAGCAGGAGCTGCTGGCTGCCCGTCGTCGAGAGCACGCCCGTCGCCAGGCTCGTCCTCCGTCCGGACGCCATTCACGCTTCGGCGGCACCTACGTCATACGCAACATGAAATCTGTGTCGGATCGCGACGTCATCTGCCACCAGGCCTTGCAGCGCGTGTCGGCCATAGACTTCGATCGCGAGAAGCAGGCACAGAAGCGATCGCATCGTCACATCAAGGAGCAGGCGCAGGTGACGCGACGGAGTGCGTTCACTGTGAGGTAAGCTGTTCTATTAGATGTACACATAAATACAGTAATCGGATGAGCAGTGGGATTGAGATTGCTCGGAGCGTTGTTTCCATCCATTTGTCTATGGCAACTTCCTGCACTTTGGCAGCCCGTCCGTCTATTGTGTGGCTGGCTGTAGATGCTGCCATTAGCATCGGAATTGTTATGGTTCGGCTGCCAGGCCACATTCCGGTCATTGATTTTCGATTTTACGCTGCAGTCGAAGCGAGCGAGCGTATAAAATAATATTCAATAATAAATGAAGGCATTTCCTTTTACCCGTCTCAATCCACGCTTCCACCTCGCTGCTTCTCCCGCGCTCTGCGCTGTTATTTTATGGAATCACCCGAAACGATATTGGTCTGAGTTCTGGCTGAGTGGGCCAGGCGAAAACAGGCAAGAGCAGGCAAAAAGATGCCGAAGAAACAAAGATGTGGCCAAGTATCCGAGGCGCCGGTTGGGCAACGTCTTTCCTGTATTTCCTGTCTTGCCTGTCGCAGTGCCGCAATGCTTCCTAATGGCCACCAGGTGCAGCTATTTTATGATTTTTCTGCTAACCAACAAACTACTTAAAGGATACGCGCCAACGTTGCCAGGATGCTGTTCGAGCTGCTTGGGTTAGCAAAATGCATTTGCAGTAATACACTGCTCGCAAAAAGGGTTAAATAACTTTGCAACTTTTTCCAGCAAGGATATTTTGCAAGAGCATTCGAGAGTCGCATGGTGGCAGCTTCGCAGACCGCTAGTTGTTGTTGCGATTTGTCGTCCAGTGGCCATAAAGTGCCGAGCAAAGATAAAATTGCAGCAGTGGCAACGTAATCTTGGTGGCGCCACTAGCAACACCATTCGAGCCAAGCCTCTGAGCTGGCGTTGCAAAAATGTGCAAGCATTTGCCGATGTGCGATGTGCGATGTGTGATGGGCGATGTGGGCCAACATTTTTGCTTGTTAGTCCGACTGACTTTTGCTTGCCCTCTTCCGTGCTGGTTTACGGCCAAACCAAATCTGTTGGCAGCCATAAATTGCCGGGCTGTGGACTGTGATTAGACAAGTCGCCCCCTATCAATAGGCAGCCGACATGAGAAAAGAAAACGAACTGCAATCCGCAAAAGATGGCCAATATATTTGGCCAAAATGCCCAACTAGTGGGAGCAGATAAATATGCATAGCCTCCAAGGAGCCAGATCTCTCCATCTCCAAACAGCAGCCAAAGTTCATCAATGTCACGTGTCGGCCCTCAACGTTCTCGTACAACAATTTGTTGCCATTCAACAAGAATTGCAAGCTGCAAGTTTGCAATAAGTCGACAAGCGGCCTTCTGCTCATCGTATTTTTTTGTGTTGCCTCTTGTCTTGGGGGGCATAAATTAATCTATGTCGGCAGCGATGCGTTGGATTTGTATGGATTTGTTTGGGCTGCGGTTGATGCGGAGATGTGGAGATGCAGAGATTGCTGCCAACGAACGAATGGATCTGCGCTGCATCTTTTCGAGCGCTTTACTCAAATAAATTGGCCGGGGCAAATTTATTGCATAAAACGCTGGCAAACAGCGCGTTGCAACGGCCGCATTTGTTATATACCCTCACACCCATATATGTATGCATATGTATGTGTGTGTGTGTGTGTGTGTGTCGGAGCTGGCTTTCAATCAATATTATTGTGGTATAACCATTTTTCATGCTTGTCTCCATTGCAGATTGTGCCTGCGCGAATATTGCATTGAGGTGCTGCGCTCCGCTTACAACACGCTCGTGCGGCAGGTGCGGCGTGTCCTGGAACGCAACGCTGGCTCGTCGAGTCACGATGACTCCTATCTATTGTGGGCCATACGATTTTTCATGGAGTTCAATCGTTTGAGTGGTCTACAATTGCAGCTAGTCAGGTGAGTTTTCGTTCGATGAGGAGGTGGTTGGATGTGCTAGATACACGCTGACTTGCATTTACCAATGTCAATTGCCGTCGTTTGCCTCCAAGTATCTGTCCTGAGCTGAGCTGAGATGAGCTGAGCTGAGCTGAGCTCTGCGGTTGACTAAAGCGTTCAAATTAATTGCCAATGGTCTTGATAATGCCCATAACCTAAAGGCTGACAAGGACAGCAGAGCAGCTAGAGCATGAGAAAGAGAGATCTGTGCTTGATACAAAATGACGTTGATGGACGAGCACACTCGTCCCAATGGCTAATGAAAAGCCATAACCTGGTGGTCAACTTGGAGCTGATCCAAGCTCAACGCTTGGTCAGCAAATATGCAAATCTTTTAGCACAGCTCCCACCGGCAGCTTTTAATCAAATTACTTTACTACAGTTACCTCACACTTCGACGTGGCCAACTATGCG